>OX422220.1:272666900-275226900 GCA_949130495.1 Sambucus nigra
TCCGCACTCCCTCACTGTCGACACCTTGCCCGGGTCCATTGATATCCCCAATTCTGACACAACGTGCCCCAGAAACTGTACTTCTAATAACTAGAATCCACCACTTTTCATACTTGGCATACAACTGATGCTCTCACAGAGTCTGAAGAACTTATCTCAAAATGCTCAGCAGGATCCTCCTCAGTCTGGGAATAAATCAGGATGCCATCAATAAAGACAATGACAAACTGATCTAAAAACTCTCTGAACACCCGGTTCATTAAGTTCATGAATATGGATGGAGTATTTGTCAGCCCAAACAGCATGACTCTGAACTCATAGGACCCATATATCGTCAAGAAATAAGTCTTCGACACTCCCTGCTCCTTGATTCGTAGCTGATGGTATCCCAAACTCAAATCTATCTTTGAGAAGAAGGCAACTCCCCTCAATTGGTTGAACAAATCATCGATTCCGGGAAACGGATACTTATTCCGTATTGTGACTTTGTTTAACTCTCGGTAGTCCACACACAACCTTTATGAACCATCCCTCTTATTCACAAATAGAATGGGATCACCCTAAGTCGAGGTACTCCTACGGATGAAGCCCTATCCTAACAGCTACTTAATCAGATCCCGTAACTCCCTAATCTTAGCTGGAGCCATATGGTATGGTGCGCGGACTATCGTCTGAGTACCCGACATCAAATCTATAATGAACTCTATCTCTCGACTAGGCGGTAGTCTCAGTATATCTTGGAACACGTCAAAAAACTCACGAACTACAGGAATCGAATCAATAGGAATTACTATCTCCTTAGAGGTCTCCTCCTCTATATAATATAAATGGGTGGATGATCCTCCCTCGGGGCGAGGCATCGCCACCAAAAACATCTCCTGGCCCGAAATAGAAAAACTAATACTCCTACAAAAATAGTCTATCATAGCTCTATAAGTAGAAAGCAAATCTATGCCAATAATGGCATCATGCTCATGCATATCTAAGACTAACATATCGGCTGGCAAAATCAAATTCCCGATCTCTATACCTAACCCTCGGCATATAAAGAAAATCAAAGACCCATTTCCCAGTGGTGAGTCTACGTATATCACTATACTCTCTGCCGTGTCTAATAATCCCGTTGCAAAACTAGTGGCTATAAAACAGTGTGATGCCCAGTATTAAATAAAACACACCCCATAGTGCCATGGATAGGAAACATACCCTCAATCACAGGTGGCGCCTACTGTGGTGCTGCATGGTGGACGTTATAAACACCTACATACTGTAAATATCCCTACTAAACTGGGGGTACTGGCAAAGCTGGAATCGGCACTGCTGTTGGTAGGGCGGCGAGAAAGATGGGTCTCTAGGGCTCCTGCTGGGCTCCTTGCTGCTAGGAAAACCTGCCCTTGTCGGGGCAATCCTACTTCCTATGGCTAATCTTGCCATAAGAGAAACACCTGCCACTGAATTTACCTCCTCGTTTCCCCTGTTGAACTCGTCCCTACTGGCCATTACCGCCCCTCTACTGGCCTTGGTGACCCTGTTGATGTCTCTGTTGGCCCGGATGGCCCTGCTGATAACGAGGTTAAACCTACTGATCGAATTGGCCCTGACTATAACCCCTATATCCCTACCTAGAATCGCCAGATCGAAATATCTTAGCATGGTCCCCCTGGTGGGAACTCTGCTCACCCTTACGGGCCTGCCCCTGAGCTAGTAGTGCCCGACCGGCACTACTACCTCCTATCTGACCCTACTGGCTGGACCCCCTGCTCATTTTCTCCCTCATTGATGGAATCGATGGTCCTGGCAATGTAATAGGGAAGCGTTGTGTACATCAGTGAAAGTACCCAATGACAGATTACCTATGAGGTGCTCACGAATCCTCCAGGTCAAAGCATCCATTAAAATCAGAATTTTCTTCTCTTTCGTAGGTGCCTCATCTGGAACCATAGTAAGCAGCCTCGTGAATTCCTCCTCATATTCTGCCACCGTCATACCCTCTTGCTTAAGATTCAATAGTCTTCGTCTCATCTTTGTCTGCACTGCAGAGGGAAATTATTTGCGGTCAAACCACACCCAAAAGCTCTGAATAGTCATTGTATCCCTCTCCTCCAACGTGGTAGTGGACTCCCACCACTGTAAAATGGCCCCCACTAGCTTGTAGGAAGCCAGTAACTGTCTCTGAATGTTAGTACACTCGTACATGCGAAGATTCCTCTGGATATATTTCTTTCATTGGCTCGCTATGATGATGTCAGAACTGTCCGAGAACTCTGGGGGATGTGCCCTCTGGAAAGCATCCTCGACCCTCTCCCATGCAGTGGGAAATTGAACCAAAACTGGCGCCACAACCTGTACTTGGGGTGGGTCCTGTTGCACCACCGTTAAGGCTGCATTTACCGCCTGGGCAATAATGGAGGCAACGTCATTTGCGTTAATCATTCCCTGAGCTTGAGTTGTTGGCTGCTCTGGCTGGGAATTTATGTTCCTCGGGGCTCGTCTCCGAGGCATCTGAAATGAGAAGGGATTTATTAGTCCACAATTATTATTAAATCTCAGATAGCTGAAGAGGTAAACGTATAAATAAGAGTACAACAGTCCTAAAGATAGGTCTCTATATCAAAGAACGCTAAGCAAAAATCTTGTTAAGCCGTACAGATCCTAAAGGACACTAGAACCTGATGCTCTGATACCACCTCTAACACCTCGCCTAATTAAATATCGGGTGATCAGTCCTTTATTAAATTAAATCAAAATGTCTGGTTGGTTCATTCTTAGCATCACTATCGAAAAACAATTTTCATTATTAAAAACCTAATAAATAATTAAGTTAAGTGTTAAAACATTTTCCCAATTAATTATACCCAAAAATCCATTAATAAATTTCATGCTTTAAGATATAAGCCATTCCCATTCCACAAGAATAAGCACTGAACATGAATAAAATACTTAAATAAATGAGACTGAATAAAACATTCCAATCCAAAGTCTAAAACCAATAGAATTATAATACTCAATCCAACAGGAAAAGAAGAGCTAATAAGAAAATGCAATCTATGAAATAACTAAGCTGGAAACGGGCGACACATGCCCTAACTGAAATGTCTGAACTAAGAACTGAATGAAAAGATAGAAGCGTATAATATTAATAACCTACAACTTCCACCAAAGCAGCAGCTCCTCGAATGATCTACGCGTCTAAGTCTGATGGTGATCCTGTGGCTGGACACCTGGTATTATATATATATATATATATATATATATATATATAGCAAAAGAGAATGGAAATGGAGTAACGGGTCAGGGCCCGATTTGTAAAAATATTTGTTTTAGAAAGTATTTAAAATTGCATTAATGCAATTATTATATGCATATTAGTTCCGAACTCTCACATGAGATCCTCACCCCTCCACTAATCTGCACACCTAATGTACGTCTACCCTAACCTAGTTACCCAAATTATTCCAACTAGGTCATATACATATACTGCTAATTATAGCTCGTAAGAAAACCCGTATCGCCCATACAATACATTATTTAATACCTCACGCCCATTAAGTGCATTTGATATTCTCAGTTCTAGTAGTAAATGCTTTATCCCCTTAAGTTATTTTATTTACCCACATCTACATATTTGTTAATTTCACACATTAGGGTTATTCACAAATATAAATATATATAGATATATAGTCAAATCATCCCTATACATATATATACAAATCTTGCGCCCCTTGGTTAGGACCACTTAGCGTAATGCATACTCTACTATCATGTCCCGGTGCATCGCTTGCTGCATAAAGGATAACTGGTTCGGCATCTCTCACATACCATAAATCTCATAACACAAATATTGGAGGGTGAGCATACTCACCAGCTAAATGGGTCATGCACATACCTACGCTCCCATTCAACTGTCGAAACTATCATACGTAACATATAGCACGTATCCAAGTTCATATGCTCTGGGTACTAGTAAAACATCCCCCCATTGGGTCACCCAGGATAAGACTATCCACTGCGCGAAACCTCCGCCCGAAAGCAAGCAGTGTAGGTATGCTATACACATAATAATGATAAACATATAATAATAGGCGAAGCCTTATAAAAATTCAGGTATTCACCCAACCTATATTTATATTTCTAAACGTAGTATATTTCTCTTTACTACTTATTCACATAACTCGATTATTCACTCTCAAAATTTTCCGGGTTAATTCACCTAGTCAATACTTAAGTTATTATCCTAGGAATGCGTCCCAAATAATTCTACACTAACCTAATATCAGTAAATGGCCGTTTTCTTAACACAATTAACTGTGTACCATAATTTGGGGGAAAATGGGAATTTCTGGGTTTTTCTGAGACCTGTCGTTCGAACAATGTAGCAGGTCGTTTTAACAACTCTGACTTCTCGTTCGAATGAGACTCCATATCTTTCGAATCGTACGAGATGGGGTCATTTTTTGGTTTGCCCAGACCTGTTACGTTTTACTGTTCATACTTCGTCTCCCTCAACATTTCAGTCCTAAAACCTCTAAATTTCTCAACCCCAACACCAAAATAGCAATCCTAATTAATGTTCTAACATGTATAAATGATTTCCCTTAACTTTTAACCATTAATTCATAATAAATCAGTTATAAAATCCAAAATCCCCAATTTAACAATTCAAAACCCTAATTCATCAAATTTCCATACAAGAACATCCATTTTAATTTCTTCCATCATCAATACTCATCAATTTGGGATTTCTAAACCATCTACATGAGGGATTCATCTTACTTAAATCTCCATATATTAATAAATGCCATTAATCCTCCAATTTCATCAAAACTTATGAATCAAATAGTGAATATAATACACCTACACTAATATGAACATGCTTGTTGATATAAATTTCAAGAATTAAACACTCGCCTTAATTTCGACGGTCTGATCCACTGTTGATATGGGTATGGGTGCGTTCCTCGTCTCGCGATCTACACTTCGATGCAGTTTTTGGTGTGTGTTCTTGCATTAGGCACTAGAACTTCTATGGCTTCTTCTTCCTTCCTCTGTACCTTTCTCTTTTCTCTCACGTAGGTTTAGAGTTGATAAATCCCCTCTAAACCATATACCTCCTTATTTAATTTCTTATTTTTCGTCCAAAATATCACCCCAAAATTCCAAAGGACAAAAATACCCCTACGGGGTGCCGGTTCGCCTAAAACTACCCTTGAGTCCAAATAAAATGCCCGGGTAGAGTTTTCTAACTATCTCGATCCTTCCGGACTCAATGGCCTACTTGAAATTACCATACGTGTTATACATAAATAATTTATCTTTTTGTTCCATACAATTAGCCCCGACATGACTCACACGTGTGTCCTGGCTTAAAATACCAAACTGTCATATTTCGCACTCTGACAATTTATAAAAATTATATAATTCCATATTACATACCCACAACAATAATCAATTAACCCTTAGCACGCTAGTTAATAATTATTTTAAATTTGGATTAATTAACAATTAAATTTCTCGACCTTTTTAATTTAATTAATCCAATAATAATAATTAATCCCATAATTATTTAATATCAATAAAATGCGGGGTATTACAGTAACCTATTCCTTGCCCCTACCTAAAACCTAAAGAGTAATCGAGGAACATCTTCCTTACCTTATTCCATGTATCCTCTATTGTAACCTTGACCTCCCGGGCACGTTCGGGGTCTTTCTCGATTCGGGATACAAGCGCTTAAAGTTTCTCACGAGTCTCCAATGAAGCTTGAATATCACTCGTAAGACTAACCACTTTATTGCTCAAGTCACCATTTTACCTCTCCACTAAAATAACTCTCTCTTCTAAATAAAATCTCTTTCTCTCTCTCTCTCAATTGTTTTAACTCTTTCTCTGAAGATAATCTTTAAGCATCTAATTTTTATTTTTATTTTTATTTTTATGTTAAAGGACTCGGCATAAACCTCAGCATAAGTGCATCGGAGTCCACTTTCTCCCTTGCTCAAAATGTCATCTCCCTCACTCTCTTCGAAATTTCAAGACTCATTATAGAGGTCATCATGTTTAGAAACATCCTCATCGTCATAAGACATAATTGGCGTATTGACATGACTGGGTATGATCACGGTGAAGATATGTCCATGCAGTGATTCATCCCCAAAATCCACTATCTCGACATCGCTATCGCTAACAGTGGCATTGTAGGAGACTATACCTTTTGCCTATCTTTTTATCCTCGTAGCACACTCATGGGCTTTGTGATACAAATTATCCATATAATCCAAAATTAATATCACATAATAAACTAGTGTAACTTTCTCTTATGCCAATTTTAGAAAGCTAAGGTTATATCGATAGTGCATATATTAGGTCACAAACAAAGAGATTCTTACCAAATTTTATCTTGATTTAAATTATAATGATCATGCAACGGTGATGTGAAGACAAATTCCAAACAAAAATATAAATGAGAAGAAGTAGAGGAAAAATTCCTTTTGGACAAAACCTTTAATTCAACACTGTTAAAGATAATACAAACACATAATAACTAGCAAACTACTTAGAGATCCACTAAGCATAATGCATACGAGTATTCTAATCTTCAACAGAAAATGATGCAATCCACTACTGCCCACAGTAAGAAGATCTTGCTTCGATATCCACCTATTAGCCTTTGGAATACACAATTCCGGTCTTTTTTAGCCGTAGAGCCTCGACTTCAAAAATCACCAATAGATAATTTCTATATAAGGGTTTAGAACTTTAGATTGTGCTCTTCTTGATTTGGAAAAGTGATCCTAAAAGATTCAAGGGGTTTGGATGAAAAAATTATGGAGTTTGATCATAAAAAAACTCTAAAAAATCGTAGAAGTAAATGCAAACCCGCATCTCTCTATATAGGAAAAGTTATTACAAGGAGATAGGGATAAAATATTGCATCAGATTTTTTTAGAAAAATAAAAATACGTGTACTCGTTCGAACACCTTCCAACGATACTTCGAATGGCATTCCAGAGCTAACTAAAAAGGCGACCCTTCAAATCTCGTTCGAACATGGAAACCTCATTTTAATGACCCTTCGCATCTCGTTCGAACGAGATATCATGTTATTCCTATGAGTTAGAGAGTTTTGCAAAAAATCTATAAAATCATTTTAAAATATATTGTAAAATAAACTTTATTTAAAAAATTACCCTTGGATATTTTAAGCTTTACTAAACCACTTCATAATTCCTCTCAAGTGAAGTTTTAATGAATGATCTTAAATCTTGCAAATGTCACCAACGATTCTTCTCTTCGAAGACTTGAGAACAGTTATGAAAGAGCAATGGGGTGTAACGGGATAATCCAAATAAAAATAAAATGAGCAATTATAATTTTTTCTCTTATAATGCGTGTGATTAATTATGTGCATATGAGTACAAATAATTCACAATCAACCACAAGACAACGTTCATGAGGACCCCCCCCCCCCCAACCCACCAAGGGGTAAAAAAACCTTGACGCACTCCAATTTTCATTTCTACTTGAAAATATATTTTACACAAGGTAAGAAGATACCTCTCACATAATCACTCTCATGTAATTACCCATGAACCTTGCAACTCCCCCCCCCCCCCCCCCCCATAGAGAATGAAAATACACATCGCACTCCACAATGTGAATGAATAATTCCACTTTCATCCTTGGAATCAATGTCACACTCCAATTTGTTCAGTAAAATGAAGTGCATCATCTTTTAGATCTAAGAGTAGGTGATCATAGCAATTCAAAAGGTAGAATTATGAACTGAGATAGGCTAGTGATAACCTGATATAAAACACTTTAAATTCAATCACAAAACACTTGGATTAAGAAATAGTTCTATGTTTGAAAAGTTTATAAGGAACAAGTGAGACTTGAATAGTTGAGAAGAAAAAAGAGCTCTCAAGTTTGAAAATATGCTCACAGAGGTTTTTCAATTGTGTGAAATTTAGATCAGAACAAATGGCAGGAAAATAGAATTTTATAGGAAAATGTTCAAAATTTGGTTCCGTCATGCACACGATTCCAACTAGTTTGGAATCCCAGCCAAGATCGTACACATGGGAACATATTGGTGTCGTGCGAACGAGATTAAAACAAAGGTTGTGATAACGGTTAAGGATGCACAATCTATAAAATGCCGTAACTATGTTCAAAACAAATACCAACTCCCAAAATCATTTTCTCGAAAAACTTAAACACTTTTAAACACGTGTTCCATTAAATTTTAGGAACCTCACACATTTTAAAAATGTTTGTGCGTATGTGTATGTTTAGCCATGAACAATTTCAATTTCTAGTAAAAGGATATAGTCTTAAATCCAATGTGAGTATATAGCAAAGGAAGTCTCGAATGAGCCGCTTGTAAGATCTTTAATTTTTAATGGTTCATTTAACATAAATGACCATGCCTCACTCAATCGAATCAAGTTTATATGACTTGAATGACTCAACGACTCAAATGCTTTGTTACAGGAACAAGACAACTAATATTAATAACAAAATTACATTTTCACCTTCATCACCAACGAATTCCTTTCTTCGTGTCGGATTACAACCGCACTAGAAGAAAAAAGTCTTTTTACAACGGTTAAAAAGTGTTATAAAATCTATTTTCATCACTTTTAATCATAATCAAAAGCGTCTTAAACACCATTTTCATAAAAAAATTCAAAACTTATTAAAAAATAGATCATTTTACGGCGCGTTATTTATAAGGGTTGCAAAAAATTCAAAAAAATGTCTTAAAAGTAAAACTTTTTAAGATGTGTTATGTACCAGGGTTGCAAAAAATTCCCTCACTACCTACCACTTTCCTAAAAGTGTCCTAAATATATTTTTTATAGGACGCTTCACTTGAATACATATTAATATATTTCATTCAAAAGTTGGCCTACGAAATAAAATCAACACAAATGTTCTCAAAATCAATTCTAACTAGTCATATTCATATATACATTCAAAAGTTGTCATGCAAATATCTACATCCAAATTTTTTCCTACCAATATATACATGTCATGTGAATATCTACATCCAAAAGTTGTTCTATAAATATATACATTCAAAAATTCTCCTGCCAGAGGAATACATACATTTAAAAAGGTATTTGTTCCATTAAATTTCCTTCCAAAATTAGTTAAAACTAAAATTTTCCATCTCAAATAGTGAAAATGAAACTAATATAAACCAAATATGTCCTCGACATTCCACCACTTATGCCCACTCCATTCTTTCTTTACAAAACCACTTTCCATGAATCTACAAAAAATAAAGGAAATATTATAATCACTTGCAACAGGAAACCAATTTATGAAAACCCATATAACCAAAATAACTACATAATACCATTAGCTAGTTCATATAAATATTACGTGTATGAGGGAGTGGGGGAGATTTACAATGCTTTGAGGTGCCTTGAAATGAATTGATTGAAACCAACTCATACATCATCAATATCATCCTTTGTGTGTGTTTCTTTCTTGGATAGAATGCTCATCTTAAATAATACAATAATAAATGATGAGTTTTTAAGACATATATTATTAGATGATGGAAGTAAATACAATTAATTACCTTTGAATTAATAAGCTTAGAAGGACTCGCCATTAATTATTTTATAAATTTCATCACATAGTATCCTCACTCAACATCCGTAGGTTGTTTAGGGCACTAAATGACACAAGCACTAAAATGTTAGTAATAGGAAGTGATGGAAGAAATATTACAATATTACTAATATTTATTTACCTTTACATCCTTCTAATGTGGTATTGCGGGTCATTTATTTTCATAAGGAGCCAATGGAATGCGCCCATAAGAACTTTATGATTAATTACACTCGACCAAAGAAGTGATGAAATTTTACTCATGCATTGAAATAGAACTTAGTTGCTTCATTGCCTCTGTGATGCGAAGGTTCTAAACATTAAACATTCATCGAAAAGCAATCAATGAAAATCAAAACCCAATGAAAACTACAGAAGAATAAAACATGAATATATTATGTATAAATAACTAATAGTCAAAATATTAAAATGTAACAAAATCAATTAATACTCACATTTCTTGAAGGTTGTAAGGAACAAAATATAGATGATTTCTGCTTGCATATTCCAATCTTTTAGTGAGAAATTATGATAGATTCACATCGAAATTAGCACTAATAGATGAAAGATTGATAAATTTAACGTTTTCTCGAGATCTTGGAAACTTATCATTAAGTGCCTACATAAGAAAGTCAATAAATGTTATGGAAAAATTAGTGAGTGATTGAAAAGAATTTTAATCGCATACCTCATGTATGTAACAATAATTGTGACATCTATCGGGTTTCATCGCATAAAACTCAAACAAGTCATTATTGAATACAAATGTCTCAAGATTATCATCTCTAAATATTTCCTTCATGTTTTTTAATGTTTGTGTGAAGGCAATAACCATAACATGAGCATCGCTAAATTTTCCACTTTCTTGTTTCTCACTACCGTGATTGTTATTCTTGTCCTATTTTGGATAATAAACAAATACAACATTAGCTAATTCCATATTTAATGCAATATATACTTAATGCTCAAAAATATTTTACCTCAACACCAAGTAGTACAAACTCCTTCGATTAAGCAACAAGTGAATTAAGTGCATCTCTAATTAAAACCAATTCATTGGGAACTGGTACAAGTAGATAAGCCTCTGAAGAAATACATTTTTTATGGACACACACATTATATTCTCCAAGAGGAGTGTTGTGAATTTTCTCATTTAAACTTTCCTTCTCAAAAACTAACCCCTTTGCAACAATGTTGATTTTCGTTTTAATTGACAATCTACATTTTGTGCCCTACACAGTTAAATTATATAATAGTCAAAATTAGAAAAAAAAAATACTATATAACAATAAGAGTACTTTTATGATATATATTTTTGGAACATAAAAAAGTATTGATTCGTGAGTGATACATTTCCAATATTAAATGTGGAATGTGGACATGTTGTTTGAGTGTTTCTATCAGCTTTGAGCTATGCTAAGCAACGATAGGATGATAGAAAGAACACATTATCAGAACTGGAGTATTTTAATCAAATAAATATTTGAAGCGTAAAAATTTGAGCCATGATGATACCTTTTTAATATTAGATGTCGGATGTAGCTTTGTTGATTGAATAAAAATTTGAGCCATGTTTCCATGATCTTTGAGCTATGATCATCAGTGATAGAACAAATATTTTTTAATAACTGAAAGTTTTCTAATATAAATTTTTAAAGAAAAAAAATGAGTCATGGTTAATACCTTCACAATATTAGATTTGGGGCATGTCCTTGGTGTTGGAATCTTTGGATTTCCATTAGCTTTAAGCTATGATAATCAATGATAGAAAATAAAATTTATAATAACGAAATATTATCTTAGAAAAAATTGATGTATAAAAGATTAAGACATGGATTACACCTTTTTCAATATTAGATTTGTGGTGCAACCCTCTTGTCTGCTTATTTGGATCACCATCAAATTAGAGCTATGAGTAGAATCAAAATTAGACAAAATATTTACAAATATAAATTTGTTTTATAAACATGATAAAAATTTCCATTTTTTCAATTACCTTTTAATGAAGTGATGCACTTTCATCTGTATTTAAGGCAATTTAATCTGATGAGGGATCTGTAATTTCTTTTTTCTTTAAGTCTTTTAACATTTGCTCCAATTCTTTTTTTCTTTTGCACTTCTCTTTATATTTTTCCTCCAATTCATTTATATATATTTTGATCCAACCCTCGGGAGTTTAAAATATGTTTCGGGGTAACCTCAAAACCTACACCTCTAACCTGACCAGAGTGCTGGAGGGTACCCAACGGCATTGTAAGGATGTTAGAACTTCCTTCGATAAATAGGCTTCCATCCTCAGCTTACTCTTGTAATGCAATCTGAAAAATATCATGCAATAAATCCAAGTTTTTCATGGAAACATAGTAAATATTTATGGGGTTTACATATGCAAACTCACTATTTGCTCACCCACTACTTTCGTGTCATCATCTAGATAATGATCCCTCCCCCCCCCCCCCCCCTTTTTCTCACGAGCTTTCACCCATAAGAAATTTATATATTCTTTAAAGGAAGGACCCATTTATTTTTTCCATAAATTTATATCACACAAAAAACTATGTTAATTATAATTTCTTACTACATCTTATTGTAATTAGAAATAATTAAATTCATTTACTAAAACATATCAGCTCCGCAATAAGACCAACATATCCTTTTTTACTTAAGCAATGGTTAAACTTGTACTTCCCCTGCCTTTCTCTTTGAATCTTGCTTATTCTCTATAATTACCAATATAAAAAGTTAATTACTGGATTCAACTTAATGTGAAATGATTTTGTGTTAGCATTACTCAACATCCTCAAAAGTTTAATGAAATGCGACCAATAAGTTTATTTAAATTTTTCAATAAAACTTTTAATATGATTTGGTTGAAACATACAAGAAGTACTAACAAACTTTATATATGATTTCATCATTTTCCACATCTTATTAACTCTCAAAACAAAGCGTCAACGTAATAAATCGTCAAAATTGCATAAAAACTAATAAATGAGTAATGTCATAGAAATCAATATCCATAAAATGAAGTGTCCATTACAAGATTTTGCCAAAACAAACGAAAGCTATAGATTTCTATCCTGAGATTAAATTCTTCATTTTTCACATCTTACCAAAGATTAAACCGAGCATCAAGATCATAAATTATAAACAGAGCATCTGTCAAGTTGGCAGATATCTTTGTTAACGAAAAGATACTCTACACCAGGATAGAAAAGGTTTATGTGATGGAACCATATCCCTAGAAATATCTATTTTGTTGTTCAATGTCTGTATATTAATCAAGTCTATCGATGTAAGGCGTGGGATCTTCAAATACAGTTAGTATTAAGTGAGGCATAACCCCTTATCAAGACCGAGATTAACATCATTAAATATTAAATACTGGTGATGGCCACATGTGAGTCGGAGATGAGAGAACTCAATGTTCAGACTTATATTAAATAGCATGTTGACACAAAAGATGTATGACAAGTAAAATAAATAGATGGGACCAATAGGGAGCATGGTCGAAGGGAGAAAGAACAAGCACTCCAGGCAAAATGAAGGCAATGCAGGAACTTCAAGCGTAGTTAATGCTCAATGATGAGTATATTAGATGGGTGTGGGGATTTTATGTTCTCTCGACAGTTCTCGACTATGGAGGAATTTGGGCAAAAATCCTAGGCTCAGAATCTCTCTAACTTATTCATCTGTTGTATATATATGGGGGGTAAGACTGCTCAAGTAAGATTTCCTACGATCTGTTTGATGGGGTGCATTAAATGCACAAGATATGCATGGGATCTCATGATTTTGGAGGGAGGCCATTCTATTGGCTGGAAGCATTGTGGGCATTAATGAGGGGAGTGAGATGTCAGTCTGAGGCTTACTTGAGGATGGATAAATGGTTAGGTTTGGTGAACTAGGCATGCCATTTTGAGGATAAACCCACTTAAGTGATACATTTCAAGTCCCTAAATGCCAGACGTTATGATGTCAGAAAGTGGTTTAAACAGTGGCTCTGTCAAGTATCTGGTCACATCAGTCAGGCGGGCTGGTATCTATTTTGAGGCTTCTCGGCCGATAGATGGCTCAAGTATCTTGGCCTCTATATGTTTTTTAAGAGTTATCATGGGTCTAAAGTTCAAGATAAAAGTATCTCGAGGAGGTTCCTTCGAACATGTAAGTGTTAAGGTGGCTCGGCTATTGTGACTCGAGTAACCATTTGCTCTGAATGAATTTTTACCCAAGTGTGCCCAGCGGGTTAGTAACTGTGTTCCCAAAGTTTCCATATTCTCAATCCTCTGTCCCTACGAGGTTCCCAATAGGATGTTGTTAAATAGAGCATGTTAGCTCTCCCATGCCCTGCCAGGCATGGTACCTCGTGGGTACCCAATAACCTCACTCAGACATACATTTATAAGATAAGTTAAATGACACAGTATTCTATTACTTATTATAAACTATTGTTATCCAGATGACTTTAACCTACGAATTGGATACTTCGAACTGGGTAAATTGGAGAATCTTCGAGATGTGTCGTTCGAGACACTTCTGTGAAGAATCTTCGAGGTGGGTCGTTCGAGCCACTTCTATGAAGAATATTTGAGGTGGGTCCTTAGAGACACTTTAGTGAAGGCTCTTCGAGGTGGGTCCATATGGAATCCTTTCTCTCTTTCATCATGAACCAATCAATCTTCTTGACTAAGTTGACCACCCTTTGGTGGGGACACCCCCTACATTTTCCCCTTTGTAGAAATATTTATTTATTATATGAATAAATATTTTTACGAAACCCTTTGTTGATCTTCAGTCTTTTCCTCGGGGAAAATGAAGAGGTTTATTTAAATTTCCACCAAAGATCTTCATTCCCCAAGGAAGATAAGACTCCAAGAATGTCGTTTTAAATGGAATTATCATTTGTTCTTCCGTATTGTGACACGCGGCAACCCCAGGGTGCGCACGTGTAGTCAACACTGCTAATCTGCGCATCTTCCCTTGAAGCGTCATCATTGCAACCTTTGATTTTCTACAACCATGCATTCTTGACGTCCACACAAGCTAAACCTTTCATTATTACATTTTCGAAAGCATCACCTTTTTGCTATCTTTTAGGGTCTGTGTTACCCCTATAAAAAGGGGTATCCTCATTTAAAACAATCACCTTTGGGTCTATATTCTCTTGTACTGAGCTTTTTGCGAAAGTTTGCTATCTTCATCTCTTTCACTCCTTCAACTTGACCTTTCGTCCCCCTTTTCTCTACACTTCCATGGAATCTATCGTAAAGCGAACCCAATCCTCCAGGAGCGCTTCTCCTGAGACTCAATTATGCCAACACCAGTGGGAAAGTTACCGCCGTGCTCCATACTTCGACAAGGAGGACCGCTTCTGGCAGACGGCGGAGAGGATTCCCGATGAACTGGTGCCAATAAAGAATTTGCATATATCCCCATCGCTACTATTACTCATTTTTGCATTGAATGAGGCAATTTTCCCTACTCGAAGGTAGAGTTTGAATCTTCCTCTGGTGCTTGCGAGGGGTTAGGCCCATGGACGGAGTATATACATTCCAAGTACTCTATTCAGTTAGCTCTTGTTGGTCTCTCTTTCTCTCTCTGGTTGGGTGATTTTACCCTTGCCAAAAATAATACTGCTCTCTAATTGTTCATTTCCCATTAGAACCATAGGTCACACACTTTTGTGGCCTCATAGGGTGAGTTCATCATCACCCTGGAAGATGTTTGTGAGATTATGGGGTTGGAAGCTTCCAGTTTTTATACTTTCTTCGAAGAGGCCGTCTCTAGCGATGAGAAAACTTTGAGAGCTGAGCTAGAGGAAATGGTAAAGGATTGCATGGTCACTTACAACAAGTGCACCTATTCTGAAGTGATTCGATACTTTTATTTTATCGAAGAGAAAGCTGTTATTAGGGCCCGCGAGGCGGCTAAAGAGAGCCCCCGGGGGAAATAGGTGTTTGAACAACCCCTCGTAGGAAAGGTATTTCATTCCAAAATGGAGTTATTAGGCTATATTTGGGTGATGCTATCAGAAGTATACCTTTCGGGAAAGCCCCATGATTTCCCCCGAAAGGACTTAATCAACATGGTTGTTCGGATAGCGAGCGATATGAAGCTCCCCCTTGCTGCTATCGTTCCTGTCTCTTTGTACACTTGGTTGGACCGTGTGGCGGCGGATTCTGCACAGAGTATTGACGGGTTTGATGTATAAAATTATGCCAATAAAGTCCTTTTAACATCTTTCCTTTACGCCCATTTTGCCAATTATGCTCCCGCGGGCAACTACCCTGATTCTCAGCCCATAAGGATCCCCCGTATTTATTACTGGAAGAATAAAAGTATTGATAAGCCTCTCATTTCTTTGATCGATCGAGAAAAAAGGTTCTTACCTCACCCCTAAGTTGGGGTGGATCAATTTTTTACAAATGGCTTTTTTACCGAGGAGGAGCGCCCCATTGCCCCTATTAATGAAGCTCTTACTAGGAATTTTCCTAAGAACAGTGTACCCCTTTTGTTAATCCCTTCTTAATTTCCCTCATACACAGAGTGGTTTTCTTTCTATTCTGTTTACATCCCCCCACCGTGTATCCATTCAATTTGGCTATGATTATAGAGCCCCCTTATTGAGTTATTTCACCTGTAAAAAAACCACAAACTTTTCTTTTTCCTATGCTAACTATCTGACTTTGGCTATCGTAAGTCTATGTTCCAGTTATCCAAATAATCCCATGGTCTCAAGAAAAAAGGATCGAGGGAAGAGGTCGGCTATGCACCTGAACATTTTCTGGTAAAACCAACTGGTCCGTTTTCAAACCAACATTTTGAAGGAACCCCGGTACCCTAAAGTTGAGATATTCCCACCCACAGAGTTGGGTTTAAGAAATGACACCAACTCATTGTCTGTTTTCTCTCTTAGTACTGCTAACACCAGTGTTCTTTCCAAACTTCCCCCAGTAGCGCCTGTGGGCCAGGCAATTGTGAAAAATAAGAAAGCCTCCCTTCCAGTCGAAGTTGTTGTCCTTGCCCCTGGTCCCCCGAGACCAGTTAAAAGAACTTAATCCCCGCGTGTTTCCTCGACTGGGGCAGCGGTTAGGGCCACCCGAAAGGTGCCTTTGAAAAAACTCAAAACCATTCAACAACCTGCAACTGACCACACTCGCGATCCCAAAGTCACCCAAGAGGTGAGCTCAATGTTTGATTAACTTCTCCAAACCTGGGAGAATTTTAGCAAACAATACATGGCATTTATGTTGGCCCAGATGGATTTTCAAGGTTTTTCATATGCTCCTCACATTACTGGTAGTTGTAAGAAACGAAAGGCGGTCAATCCTCTTAAGCTCATAATGGAGGAATCATCTGAATTCGGCGAGGAAGAACTGCTTGAGGAACATATTATTGTTGATGCTGGTGGTGATGATCATGAAGATGAGGAGGATGAGGAGAGAGAGAAGGTAGTGGAAGGAGAAGAAGAGGAAGAGGAAGAGGAAGAGGAAACTTTTTTGGTTCGGAGATGTAGGCTTAAGGAGAATGGTTTCTCCTACTAAACCCTCCTCGCCTCCCCAATATTATGAGGTTCTGGAAAATATGTTGGAGGAAGAAGTAAGACCTTCGATCCCTCTTGCTCTGAATATTTTTCTTCTTATATTTTTTTCTGTTCGTGCTAGTAACTCCATTCTGCTCTTAACCTGCTTTTGTCTCTTTTTCAAATTGATGTGGGAGGTGATATGCATGATGATGTTGGAGAGGATTGTCCCTTCGAGAGAGCTATCCCTACTAATTCATAGGTAATATCCCATTTCCCCTTAGGGACAGTTATATCTTATTCTTCGTCTAAGTCTAGTACCGTTTATTCCCTTGATCCCACTTTTTTTTGCGAGTAGGCTGGTCTTAAGAGGGATGTTCCTGATGTGAGAGTTGTTGAGGGTATACCCATGTCCCCTATGCCTGTTTCTTCATTGCTTGTGGTAAGTTTATTTTCCTTACTTGTTTAAGCTGTTGTTGCTCTTTTGACTTGTTATTCTAACTTCTATTTTCCTCCCTTTTTTCGCAGGCTCCTGTACTTGTTCAAACTGCTCCATCAGCTCCCCTTCCTTTGAATGACCAAATGCTTGTGTCTATTTTCGAGCCTTCCATCCCAAACAAGGAAAGTGACGAAATTGCTAGGGTAGGTAAGGGGGAGGATGGACCAGAACAGGTTACCGAAATAGGGGAAGTGTGATTGCCATCAAGGGAAATATCCTTTGGTGGCTCCTATTTCGATTGAGGAGGATGACGTAGTACAAATGGCCACTCGTGAATTTGCCGTCGAGTAGCTTCTAGAGGTACTTTTCTCTTCCATCAATCTCCTACATATAAACTTGTTAATTTTTTCCAAGTAATATTGGACTTTACAAATATCCCATAACCGAGGGTCTGGCAGGCCAAGTTTTATTGTCATAATCTCCCATAACCGAGGGTCAGGTGGGCCAAGTCTTATTGACATAATCTCCCATAATCGAGGGATAGGCGGGCCAAGTCTTATTGGAATAATCCTCTATAATCAAGGGTCAGGCGGTCCAAGTCTTATTGGCATAATCTCCCATACTTGCAAGATACTTTGTGTATGCTTCCCTCAATTTGTTTCTTACTTAAACTATTTTTTGTATTTCAGGTGGAGGTCGATCAACCTGTCTCCAGTAGACCAGAAGTTAAACCTAATGCTAAGGAAATGGTGCAAGCGAGGACCTTAGCCAAAGTTACTTCTTTGGGTAGGGCCCCTACTGCGCGGGACCAAGAGGTAGCCCCTAGGGTTGGTGATGTGCTCGAAATGGTTGCTCCTCAAGTTCAGGCAAGTGATAGCGCCTTGCATACTCAGTGACCTTCTGTAAGTGACGACGTTTTTAGAGTACATCCTCCTAATGTAGCCCCCGATGTGGTTGTGAGGTAAAATTTGGCTAAGTTCCCTTATATTCTGACTAAGGGTCCTCACTTACTAATCGAGCAATTATTGGTCCGTTTTCCTTCGACATTTACCACCCGCTGCCATCAACCTATTCCTGGAATGATGGCCTATCGCTTGCTCGGGCTCACTATGGTCTTAGAGGAAATCCTCAATACTACCCTAAAATCTCTTAGCCCTGATACTATCAAGATTTTACTGGGAAGAGTTAATGTGCTCACGAATGATGGATTTTCCATGTCCTGGTTGGTGAAGATACTTTGCGGTTTTAAGAAGGCTGGCTTACCCTCCCTCCATCATCGGCTCCAGAGTTCACATCGCTTGCATGTGTCCATTTCATAAGAGATTGTAGGGTTGGAGACCAAGTTGGTGGTATCTGAACAAAAGGTGAAGGAGGCTCGTAAAGTCATTACTCGTGCGTTGGTTGAGCTAATTAAAAAAGAACAGGAGTTGGAGTATGTTCATCAGGCGATGGAACTTCGCCAGAAATATTTGGTTGACCTCATTTTAGACCAAAGAAACCTTTTGCATATTCTTCCCCAACATCATCACAGGCTGCTTGGATCAGCGAACCTTCGCTTTATCATGGAAAACCCCTACCTCCTGTGCTGCATGTTTCTATTACTGATGTTTCTCATTTATGGGATTTTTTATTTCTGTGCTTGCGTGTAACCACAACTATATCTTTTATTAAATAAAGAAACATTGGTGACCTTGGTGTCTTCTTCCATTTCCTTTGTTATTGTTTTTTTTTCTTTTGACACTGGCTAGACTTATTACATCAACGCGAATCACATCGTGCATGATGAAGAAAACAAATGTCATCATATAAAAGAAAGTAGTAACCTAACATTTTCTACATGAACATTACTCGGGGTTATATTAAATAGACAAACCCGATTGTTTTAAAACTTACATCCCACTTTTCAACAAAAAAAATAAAAAAAGAAAAGTTACAGCATAATGAACAAAAGTGTTGGCAAAACATATATTTAAACGTAATAAATCTTTAGCCACTTGTTGTTAAATTTGAAAGTAACATTGTCTTCCAGCTTAGATATCTTGCAATAACCCGAATCGTGGGCTACTCGAACGATATAAGGCCCTTTCCAATTGAGCTCGAATTTGGGTAATGACAAACCCCTGATATGCCTCGTGTATGCCTTTAGGACCAAATCGCCCTCTTTAAACTTTCTCGGCCTCACCAGCTGGTCATAGCATCTAGACAACTGCTTTTTTTACATCTCAAAGTTCCTCGCATCATTATCCTTGTGTTCTTCTAGGGCTTCGAGTTCTACATGATGACTGTGGGGGAGCATGGCAAGTCACAAGTTGTATCTAGCAGAAGGTACTGGTAACACAGCTTCTGCCCCAAATACTAAGGAAAATGGTGTGTATCACATTGGTTTCCTTTTCGTTGTTCGATAAGCCCATAATACTTCATGGATCTTGTTATCCCATGTGCCCGAAAAATCCTCTAACATTTTTGCCAAAATATTTACTAAAGTTTTGTTGGTAGCCTCTGCCTGCCCATTGCACTTTGGGTATGCTACTGTTGACTTGTGAAGGATTATGGAGTATTTTTCTGTTAGCTGGCTCACCTCACTGTTTACTAAGGGGGTACCATTATCTAACAAAAGCACCTTCAGGATGCTAAAGCGGCAAATAATGTACTCATTCATGAATCAAGATACTACCCCTGTTGTGGCTTTTTTAAGGGGTATGGCCTCTGCCCTTTGTGAAACATTATTTGGCCACTAAAATCCAAATCTTCCCTCGCGACGTAGGGTTTATGGCCCCTACCAAATCAAATGCCCAAGTATGAAACGGATATGGTGTAGAGAGGGAGTTCAGGTCCATTGAAGGAATATGAATCATATTCCCATGTACCTGACAAGCCTTGCACTTTCGAACGAACTCTATCGAATATTTCTCCATTGAAGGCCCTTAATAACATAAGGTCATTAGTTGACCGTAAATTTTAGCTCCTCCAATATTCCTCAATTCGTGATCTTGCTTTAATACTTCTTCAGCCTCTTATCCTCTTATGAACCTTAGGGGCGTGTCATGATAGCCTCGCTAGTATAGCTGCCGATCTTATATTAAGTACCTCGATGATCACCTTTTTATCTTGGTAGCATCATCTTTGTCTGTCGGCATCACTCCGTCTATTAATAAATCCATATATGGTTGTCTCCAGTCTTGCGGCTGGCCAATAAAATTTCTTTCTGCTACCTGATAGAATAAGCAACACTTCGAACATTCTCTTTGCACTACGACAACTTCTTGTCTTATCAAAGTCCAGAAATACCCTTCCCGTTGTATCCTCCTATACAAAGGGATCTCAGTGGTTTCATAACTATCTTCATGCACCTCGAATAATCTTCTTTTGGCATCTTCGGGATCTACACACCGAGACAACCAACCTCCTTTATTCTTGTAATACAAGTTGACTCTGGTAACAAATTACGACACCAAATCATCTAAGTTGAGTGGCCCTTCACCCCTCTCCAGTTGCTTTATGATATCTCCCCTCCAATCATCTTTGCCCTTTGAGGGAAGCATTTCTGACACCATCGAAGGGGCCTTTCTCTTCGTTATTCGTATCACAATTGATTCCCCATTAAAGTCAATCTTCTGTGTGATGGTTACATAGGCACCCGCATGTTTGTTTATCATTCGAGGGTACCTCTTGATCTTCACCACCTCAAACTATCCAAGAAGTCACTGGATGATCATTCGGTAAGGTGCCAGACTCATGTGCTCCAAAGTAAATTCCCCCGTTACATATTTTACCACCAAGTTAGAGTCCCCTTCGATTGTTAGGACTTGGATACCTTTTCTTAGTGCCTCGAGTAATCCCAGGACCAGTGCCTCATATTCGACCTCATTATTCGAGTATTTAAACTCCAATTTGAAAGATAAGAGGATTTCTTCACCATCTCTTCGTAGGATGACTCCAGCTCCCCCCTTTTTCTCAGCCACAGAGCCATCTAACTCCATACTCCATTTATCAAAGATGGATGCTATGAAGTTAGCCTGGAGATCATCATCCGAAATCTCTTCAACAGGTGTCTCAAAAGTCCCTGATGGGAAGATAGCCAACAAATCTGCATATGCCTCACTTTTAATGGCTCGCGGGACCACACATTTGAGATCATACTCTGAGAGGATTAAGAACCATCGATCTGCCCTGCCTATTAACACCGTTCTAGCAAGTAAAAACTTTATAGGATCACACCTAGTCATGATATGAACCGTCAATGATAACCATTGATGCCTAAGCTTTTGTGCTTCCATCTATTAGGCCAACAAGGCCCCAATAGATCGCTTAGTTAATGTAAGGTATAAACGTAAAGGGATACCTCCCTTCGGGGGGATCATTGTCTGAGGAGAAGTGAGGAATTCATTTAGCCTATCTATGGCATCTTGATGCATTATTTCCCACGCAAACTTAACTCCCTTTCTCATCATCTCCATCAAGGGGTGTGTCACCTCGCCCAACCCCGGGACAAACTGCCTCAGGTAGGAGACTTTGCCAAGAAAACTTTTTAACTGTTTCCTCAATTTTGGTCTTATAATGTCAAGTATGGCTCGTTGCTTGTCCAAGTCCATTTGTACATCCTGTCGTTTTACCATAAACCCCAAGAATTTCCCACTCGTTACCCCGAACGCACATTTGAGAGGGTTCATCTTCAACTTATACTTCCTGTAGCGAGTGAAAACCCTCCTCAAATCATCCAGGTTAGATCCTTCCTTCTTGGATTTAATTACCAAATCATCAACATAAAACTCCATGGTCTTGTGAAAAAGGTCATGGAAGATGGCCATCATCGTCCTCTAGTAAGTAGCCCCTTCGTTCTTCAATCCAAAAGGCATGGCTGTGTACATGAAATTCCCAAAGACATTCGAAAGGCGATCTTTTCTGCATCGGTAGGATCCATTTTTATCTGATTATATCCTACAAATCCATCCATGAAATTGTACATCTCATGGCTTTCCGTTGCATCGATTAGGCTATCAATGGAAGGCAGAGGAAATTCATCCTTCCGGCATGCTCGATTTAGGTCTCTGAAGTCTACGCATATTCTGATTTAGATCTTACCCTTCTTTCCCACAGGTACAATGATAGAGAGCCAGATCGAATGTTGGATTGGTACTATGAAACCAGATGTGAGCAACCTCTAAACTTCTTCCTTAATCTTTATATCTAACTCCACCTTGTACGTTCGAGTGGCCTATTTCACCGGAATGGTTGAGGGTAAAACGTTCAACCTATGGAAACTCACCTCCTGGTCTATTCCAGACATCTGGTGTACTTCCACTCAAAAAAGTATTTGGACTCCAATAGTAACTTAATCAGTTCCCCTCGAGGAGCTCCCTCCAAGTCCTTCGAGATAAAAATAGGGCTTGGGTCCTCACCCTCTCTAGCTAAGTCGATCTTTTCCAACTCCTGGATCCACAGTCGAGGGCTATCCCTTATCCATTCTGGTTCTTCTTCTATCTCTTCCATAAACTCTTGTACCCCATAGTTATCAATTACCAAGCATTTCCCCTAGTTATCCACTAGGAATTCATAGATCGGGTCAGCTTTATCGTCTAGACTCTCGACTGCCCGCTCACACCTTCATAGTTTATAGATAATTCTAACTTTAGAAAAACCACCAGTATGCATTATCGAGCCATTTTCTTCTGAAAAGGACTCTTCTTGTGATTTTCATCCCCCTCTATCATCGTTCGTCTGTTAAGAACACTTTGCGTTTGGACTTGGTGCTCAATAAGGTCAATGCATGTCACTAAACTTTCTTCATAGGATAGGGAGCCTCACTGTTCCCAGTTCGCTCCCTTCTTCGTAAGTTACAATCATTCGAGCAGGTGCCCACCAGGGATCCTTATCCCCCCTGTAGACCTTATAACCGTGGTACCTTCTTCGGCCAGATCAGTATAAAAAGCTACATCCACCATGTGGTCTTCCTCCTTTGTAAAAGGTTTCTTAGTAGCTCGAATCACCACCTCCTTTACCCTTTATGTTTAACTTATAACATTGATGATAAGTGGAGGGTACCAATTTATGGTTGTGCATCCATAGCCTACCCACCAATAGTTGATATGATGGCTCACAGTTCATGATGTGGAATTTGATATGGAAAGTTATGTTACCCATCATGATTCCCACGTTAACATAACCTATTGATTTGGAAGATTGATTGTCATACCCAGATATTACCAATGAGTTGGGCACTATCCTTATTTCCGACAGCTGGGTAGCATAAAAGGATCTAATGGGAATTATATTGATGGATGCCCCCTATCTAACAAGACTCATGAGAAACACAATCATTTACTGATGCAGTAACATACAAGGGTCTGTTGTGGGGATACCTGATCAGTCTATCAGCCTACGAGAATGTGACTTATGAGATATACCTCCTTACGAGCTTAACCATATATCCCTTCCACTTTGGGTGCGATGCCATGTTCTTCTTTGCGATCTCCAAGATGGGTCGCGTGACCTCCAGTCGGGAGTCTTCAGGAAGGACAACCTGATCGAAGAACCAACCGAACTTTGGTGAGCGAGCAACGGCTGCACATTTGATCCATAGGTCTGTCTGGTCATTTTCGAACTCATAAACTTCCTACACACCTCTATATAAAGCCTCATCGTACGTTATCACTGCTTTTACTTCCTCTAGAGAGCAGGCTCCCAACTTCCTACTGAGTCCCTCAATGGGGTCATATGTTCCTTTCTCTTGGTCCTCTGCCCCTTCAATCTCGTAACCCAAATGGATCTGAGCTAATTCGAAGGTGCACTCTCCTAAAGACTCTTCGAAGTCATCCTCAAGAGATCCTCCAAAGTCACTCCCTTTGAGCCACTGTCCCATCGTCAATTGCTCAGCCTCCTCATCAAAAGTGCTAGCCATATGGGCTCCATGAGGTGGCACAGGGTTATCATTTACATTATTTTCTGGCAACACAATGTCCCCATTCTTCACATGACAGTCGATCAACCTTCTTAATGAAAAACACAATTTGGTATGATGGTTTACCCTGTTATAGAGTGCGCAATAATGAGTCTTCTCCATGTCCTCCCATGAGAGCTGTGTAGTGTTAACATTAACCAGCCTGAATACTTTGTCATGGACCATGAGATCGTAAAGGTTCAAATCTTATTCGACCATAAAAGGTAGCTCGGGGGGATCCTCTCCATCCTCAAACCTTCTCTTATTGCTTTTGACCCTTATACCTCCTCGACCTCAACCGTTCTCCTCTTTGGCTCCATCGTCTGCATAGTTAACTCCCGGGGGTAGTCCCCTCCCCGAGGTAACCGTTGACCTAATTAACAAAATCGACAAAAGAGGCGGGGGTACTACGAGTTTTACCACTAAAGCAATATTCCTCGTCGCTTTTAAAAATGCTGCAAACATAACTTCTCGCATTTCGTTAATCAGATGACATATATACTCGGGCGGGAAGCCCTCTGCACACACTTGTAAAAGCTTGTCTTCTCGCGTCTCCTCTCTCACATCCAAAGAGCGTTAACGAAACCTCCTGATATAGGCCACAACGTCTTCTCCTAGCTTTTGTTTCTCCGCGATCTGGGTGAGCGTAAACTCATCCTCAGCCAAAAATAACTTTTTCACGAACAAAATGTGCAATTCTTCCCAAGATCTTACACTAACTGGGTCCAAGTGGGAATACCACGTGTAGGCTTTCACTGTCTTGGATTTTGAAAACTCCTTCAACCTTAGCTTTTTGTCGTTTCAATAGGCCCCAAGATTTTCGATAAACCTCTTCACATGATCCTTGGGGTTATCACCCTTCCCCGTGTACTTCTCAAAAATTGGTGGAATATACCCTACTGGGTAGGGTTCATTTTTGTATGCATCTGGATAGGGGTAACAAAAGCCATCATACACCGAAGCACTCTAGCCTTTAGATATAGCTATAAACCTTAGCAGCTATATCTTCATTTCCTCCAAGCCGAACGACGAAAGGCTAACTGGCTGCAGCGTTGTTTCCACCGGGATCATTGAAGCTGGTATGCCAACTCCCTGGCTAACTGTTGCGGCTAGGGCCGCTGAAGTCCCCCCCCCCCCCCCAACCTTGCAGCATTGGCCCCATCGTCATGGGTGGAACCACAGTAGGGGGCACACTGCCCAGAGGTGGTGAAGTGGTGGGGAAGTTGTTATTAGAAGCAGGTGCAGCCATGCCTTCTGTAACAGTGGGAGCCGGTATAGCTACAGGTAGGCCTGTAAACGGATCGGGTTCGGACCGGATAAGGCAAATCCAAATCGATATCCGTTTACATTAAATGGATTCGAATCCGATCCGTTTATTAATCGGATCGGAACAGGAAAATCCAAATCCATATCCGTTTATGTTAAACGGATTCGGATTGGATCCAATTATCCATTTATATTAAAATTGATTTGCAACATTTTTATTTTCAACTCTTATTTCATAAATTTATTTTGTAAATGTTCCCAAAAAACTAATAATGAAATAAAGAACTACTATAATAAATATTTAAAATATTATTAAATACAATATATACTAATTAAAAATATGTTATACATAATTTATTTATATATATATATATATATAGGAAGGCTCACCTACATCATGCTCTATACATCACACCGTACATCATACCTAATTCTATGCCCTTGAAAACTTTTTTTTCAAATTTTATATTTTTTTCCTTGAAATTAACCTTCCAATAAATCCATATGCAAAAAATTAGGTCAAAATACATTTTGTAGCTATTTTTAAAAAATCCACAAAAAACTGCTGGCGCAAACCCTTATAAATAAGGTATTTTTAGCAGGTTTTTGTGGATTTTTTAAAAATAGCTACAAAATGTATTTTGACCTAATTTTTTGCATATGGGTTGATTGGAAGGTTAATTTCAAGGAAAAAAATATATAATTTGAAAAAAAAAGTTTTTTAGGGCCTAGAATTAGGCGTGATGCATGGGTGATGTATAGAGTATGATGTAGGTGAGCCTTCTCCTATATATATATATATATATATATATTAAAAATATTAATCGGATCGGATTATTAACGGATCAAAGTATATGAATCTGAATCCGCTCCATTTAATAAACGGGTAATCTGGTAATTGGATAATCGAATTTTAGGCATGATCCATATCCTCTTAAATGGATCGGATTCGAATTCGGATTCGGATTCGGATAATATCCGATCCATTGACAGACCTAGCTGCAGGTGGTGTAGTGAAAGAGCTCACTCATATGGGAGATCCCAACATCGCCTAGGCTATCGGAGTTTTAATGAACTCCACAAATAAACCCATCAGTCCATTTATTTGTGTCGGGCCTATTCTCGCTTGCGTGGGTGTCGTTTCCTTAACACCAACTATGTGCATGTGCGACTCCGTCCTTACCACTTTCTCCTTATCAGGCGACGTAAAGTTGTTTGCCTCTTCTTCACGCTGTATGGCGTCAAAGTTGATGGCTCTAGCAGTGTTATCCTCTGGCATCTTTCAAAAGAGAATACCTCCTCAACGGAGTTGCCAAATTTAAGATGTGAGTTCTTCAAATATAGTTAGTATTAAGTGAGGCATAACCCCTTATCAAGACTGACATTAACACCGTTAAATATTAAATGCTGGCGGTGGCCACAAGTGAGTCAGAGACAAGAGAACTCAATGTTCAGACTTATATTAAATAGCGTGTTGACACAAAAGATGTATGACAAGCATAATAAATAGATGGGACCAGTAGGGAGCGTGGTCGGAGGAAGAAAGAACAAGCACTTCAGGCACAATGAAGGCAAGACAGGAACTTCAAGCTAAGTTAATGCTCAATGATGAGCATATTTGATGGGTGTGGGGAGTTAATGTTCTCTCAGCGTTTCTTGACTGTGGGAGAATTTGGGCAGCAATTCTAGGCTCAGAATCTTTTTTTTCTAACTTTTTCATCTGGTGTATATATTTGGGGGGGCAACGCTGCTCGAGTAAGATTTCCTGCGATCGGTTTGATCGGGTGCATTAAATGCACAAGATATTGCATTAAATGCATGGGATCTCATGATTTTGGCGGGAAGTCATTTTATTGGCTAGAAGCATTGTGGGCATTAATGAGGGATGTGACATGTCACCTTGAGGCTTAATTGAGGATGGCTAAATGGTTATGTTTGAAGAACTAGGCCTGCCATCCTAAGGATAAACCCACTTAAGTGCTACATTTTCGAGTCCCTAAATGCTAGACGTTATGATGTCAGAAAGTGGTTTAAATAGTGTCTCTATTAGGTATCTGGTCACATCAGTCCGGTGGGTTGGTATCCGTTTTAAGGATGCTTAGCTGATAGGTGGCTCGAGTGTCTTGGCCTCTATATGTTGGTTAAGAGTTATTTTGGCCCTAAGGTTCAAGATAGAAGTATCTCAAGGAGCTTCTTTCGAACAAGTAAGTGTTAAGGTGGCTCGGTTGTTGTGGATCGAGTGACCATTTGTTCTGAATGAAGTTTTGCCCAAGTGTGCCCAGAGGGTTAGTAACTGTGTTCCCAAAGTTTCCTTGTTCTCAATCCTCCAAACCATGTTCATGTAAGGTTCCCAAGAGGAGGTTGTTCAATAGAGCATGTTAAATCTCCCATGCCCTGCCAGGCATGGTCCCTCGTGAGTACCCAACAACCTCACTCAAACATACATTTATAAGATAAAGCAAATTCCACAGTATTCTATTACTTATTACAAACTATTGTTATCCAGGTGACTTTGACCTACGAATTGGATCATTCGAACTGGGTAAATTGGAGAATCTTCGAGTTGGGTCCTTCGATCCACTTGTGTAAAGAATCTTCGAGATGGGTCATTCGAGCCACTTCTGTAAAGAATCTTCGAGGTGGGTCGTTCGAGCCACTTCTATGAAGAATCTTCGAGGTGGGTCCTTCGAGCCACTTCAGTGAAGGCTCTTCAAGGTGGGTCCATAGGGCAGCCTTCCTTCTCTTTCTTCGTGAACCAATCACTCTTCTTGACTAAGTGAACCACCCTTTGGTGGGGACACCCCCTATAATCTCTTGTGTTAAATTAGAAACCATCAAGTTCTATTTCCCAGAATTGACATTCTTTGTGGCCTTCCAATATTTTCTCTTATATTTCTTCGTACTTAATTTTTAATCTTTTTCTTTTCCGCTGTAGACTAACATAATCTTTTTTGATATAGAACCCCGCACATTTTATAGGCTATACTTGAAATGCAAATGTTTTTTTTTCATATTATTTTTCAAATGTGTTATAAGTTTTTAATTATTGCCATGATGTTGAGATTTTTCAGTCCCATGCACACTATATTTAATATTGTGAGATGAGCTCCACCTCTATGGATGTTTCAATTGTAAGAATTTTTTTATTGAGAATTTGGAATATCACATTAGTGTTGACCTACGACGGATGTCATCTTTCATTTTGACATTTGAAAAAAGAGGAAAAAGAGATGAGTGACTTGGCGAGATGACCCTTATTCAGTTTTTCAAGGAATTCAATTCTTTAGTGGGTTGGTATGAACTGTAATGTCAATCAAAACACAACGTTATTAAATTGTCTACGTTCATTTTAGATCATATATCTGGGAAAACTAGACCAAATATTCAACAGGTGCAGATTGTTGTCCTATATATTTTTATTATGAGAGAAGGAAGGGGAGGGGGAATCCAACCCTCAACTTCTTATATGAGGGTGAGATCCCAAAGTGTTGTCCTAAAAAATTTATCGATCTTGAAACTATCTCACCATCAGTTCAAAACTTTATGGGTGGCAAAGGCCAAATGCTCCAAAAAATAGATACAAACCTCTTCATTCGACATTAATAAACAAAAACCCTACCCCCATTTTGGTTAGAGCAAACCATCCTTCCAACAGACTATGATATAGTCCCATTTGATTATATCTTTCTTTTCCTCTAATTGATTTGTGACTGACACCCAATACTACAATATTGTTAATTTAGGATTCAAATATTTACAGAGATTTATTAATAGACATGTCTGAAGTGGTTTGTTTCCCACGACTTTAATTGGATAGGAATATGTTATCATAACCTTATCTGAAAGCACATTGCTACATGTATAAGAAAGTACTCTTTTATGTTCATTACTACTACTTTTAACGGATTTTTTTTACTTGATATAGAATAAACACAGGGAAGATTGGAGCCTAAAACTCTCAAATAATTAAATACGAATTCAAGTACCACTTATAAGGAAAACAAGAGACAGTGAAGATGGACTAGAATACCTATGACTATATTCGTGTTTAGACATGAACTCATTAAACCCAAATAACCATTAGTATTCTATAAGCTACACAAAGTATTCAGGCATTATCCAGTCAGCATTTAAAAGAAATTATTTTGCTGTTGAGAACCATATCAAACTATCATTTGCTTTGAATGAAAAATAACATTAAGTTCCATTACCTTTTCAGTTCACCACAGGACTGAATGTGTGGCATTTTTTGCTGAACCGAATCTTGGATACACTTCTCTTGGCCGCAAATTTTTATTGTGAAACCCTATTGGAGAAGTAACATATAAGGTATAAAATGATGGGTGTTTAATCATTTGTGGAGACCCTTTATAAGAACCACATAGCCCAACGGTGTCAGCGCAGACAGCTTAGCGTAACTGGAATCAGTAAAGGAGATTTCAAGAAAACATTTCTGATGTGTATCTAAGGGACAACAGGTCCTATGCGAATGACTGGGGTAAGTACCAATGTAGTTGTGGTATCGGGGACTTTTTCTTCCCAAATAATTCATGTCATGGTAAAAATATAATGAAGAGATTGAGGTCACCCTCCGTGATATAGATCTTCTTAAACAGAACTCTGGGGAATCAGTCAGTAACTTCATAGCCCGATGGAGGGAAAAGGCAACCACTATGACTAATCGGCCATCCCAGGAAGAACAAGTCAACATAGTGAAGAAGAATTTCTTGCTCCATGTCCGAGCAACCATGGGAGGACAATACTATCCTCACTTCTGAGCTCTCAGAGAAGCAGGAGTAGAAATCGAGGAAGGTCTTGCTAAAACAGAGGTTGAACAAAAGAAAATGTCCCGACAGTTAACTCCCAGAAAATATGACAAACCTGCTAGTGCTGCAGTCTCAACCATCAATAACATCTCTCAACCAACCACTTTGTGGGCACCAGAAATTCGCCCTATCCCATTCCAAAAGGAATACACCGAGCTCCATGCTCCCCTCTCCAAATTTTATCAAGCCATGTTAAGCCGAAACCTCATCAAACACTTGGACCCCCGTCCATTGCCAAATCCACTTCCAAGAAACTTCAAGGCAGATACCCATTGCGCCTTTCACCAAACCGCTGGTCATACCATCAACTAATGATTTCACCTTCGAAACATAATCCAAGATCTAATTGATCGGGGTTTCATTACCCTACCAGCCAATCCTAATCCAAACACTACTCACAACCTACTCCCAAATCATACCAATGCTATGTTCCTGGAAATAAACCCAGAATTTGATCCCTCAACTCAAATCACACCCATACACTCTCCCAAACCTCTCCAAACTTGCCCATATTTCCTCTTACACCCTGTTAGCCTCGCTGATTAGGCACTGTCACTCCTTACCAGAGAATGCATCGCTGTTTGTACCCGTTCTGAAAATGAAAGTATGGAATTATAAGAAGTGTTAAACCATCTCCTAGAGTTCGGGCTAAAATTTCCCTTACAGATGATCATTGATTACCAAAGGTTCAGTACGTTGTTCTTGGAAGCACGAAAATGGGCCCGAGAGTCAGACAAATGGGTGGTACCAACCGATGAAGTCAGTTTGGATCATGTTAACCAGATCATAGTAGAGTCATTCAGGAAAACCAACGATATTTGTAATATGACCGAGTTATTTGATACTCTAAAGTTACAAGGGTGCCTGGTCCCTTCACCCTTACATATACCCACATAAAGGGAAGACATGTATAAAGAAGCCATTGAAGTTGTGGAATGGATTGACTTTACATGGAAAGACAGAGTTGTTGCCACCAGATGGGGAGAATTCAAAATTCGAATGAAGAATAAGTTTTTGAGAAAACTGGCCCGGTAGCCGATATGTGTGGGATGATATCATTTGAGGAGCTCCTCAGAGAAATAAATAAGGTAGCAGAACAACCCGAGATCGACGAAGAAACATGGTTCATATTCTTCCTTTATTTAGTAAATCACATAACCAGATCAGGGAGGCATTACCAGATCCCAAGCTCACTACCAGCCATTGATAAGGGTAAGGGCATTGAAAACCTTCCTATGCCAGAAATGACCCTCAAGGAAAGAAAGATCCTCGATCAACTGAAGAAAACTCAAGCTAACATCACTATGTGGGGAATTTTTATGTCTTCCCAGCTACACATAAATACTTTGATCAAGTTGCTCACTAGACGAATAGTTCCTCCCTCTAATACACCAGAATAAGCGATAAATTTAGTCGTATCCTTGACCTATACCCCAATGCAATCCTTTGTCGAAAAAGAAATCCCCAGAATTGGGCCAAACCACAATTATGTACTCAACATCTCCGTCAAATTTATGGGGAAGATTATTCCACTCTCCCTTGTTGATAATGGATCTGCCTTGAATATGCGCCCATTAAGAACCTTCAAATGCTTAGGACTGAAGGAAAGTGCTCCAACTTCTGCTATTGTACGCGCCTATGATAATACCCGTCAGGAGGTGATGGGATCCATAAAACTTATAATAGGGGTTGGCCCTATAAACCCCATCGTTGAATTCCAAGTTAATGACATCCCATCTTATTTTAACCTGTTACTTGGACGACCTTGACTCTACAGTATCAAGGGTGTGTCTTCCTCATTCCATCAGAAATTGAAGTTCGTCGATAAATGAGTCATCACCATTTTGGGCAATGACGATAATGCCGAGGGTGCAAGTACCAGTACTCCAATCCTTGAGATACAACACGAGTCAAATGATATGATCCTATCAGGATTCTAAGTTGAGCCACTCCTACTCCCGGTAGGGGACGATTTCAATAAAAGGGTTTATCCAGAATACGACCCTCATGGCAACGTCAATGTGATTCAGATGTTCAGAAACATGCAATTCATGCTCGAACTGGGGCTAGGATAAAGACAACAAGGGATACTTGATACCCTTAAACTGAAGAAAGCATTCCCCCCTTGTGGTTTGGGGTATCAACCATCAGAACAAGAGCTCAGAATGATCCGCCAGTCTCAACCAAAAAGAAGACTAGACTACATACTGACCATCTCAGGTGACTCTTTGAATGGATGATTCATCAAAGAGGGCGAGGATTTCCCCTTTTGCGGCTTTCCAGAGCCATGGTATGAAAATACAAATAAAAAGATGAAACTCGAAATGGAGATCTTTTTCCAAGAAAACTATCCATGGGCCAAAAGTTCCCAACACCATATACAACCGCTCATCAAAGATACCGAAGATTCCGAGGGAAGTGACTTTGAGGATTCGCTTGACTTAAAGACACTAGGGCTGACACTCTGCACGGTTCATTCAGGCACTACATCACTGGATTTATCCCACCTGATTAAAGCTACTGATACACCTCTCCTCAACTGGCTTGCTGCTCCAATTCTACCTGTTGAAATCTCACCTAACCCCAATGTTTATCCCATTTCTTCTTATGTTGTCTATCCTTTCTCAAATGTAATCGAGATCTCCTTTGATGAGGTTCTCAATGCTATTTTCCTATCAATGAAATAAAAGAAGATTTTGAGTATCTTGTTGTGCCTTACATTAATTGTTTAGATTCTAATCAAACTTTTGATGATGAAGATTTTGTAAATGAATAATTCTTAACTGATCTAAATAAGGATAATAACAAACCACATAATCGCATTCAAATTAATGAAGAAGAAACTGTTATTATTAACCTCGGTTCTAGTAGCCAACTGCGCGAGATTAGGATAGGGGCTACCCTCGACGAGCATGAGTGCGCACAACTCAAAGAATTATTGAAGTAATTCCTAGATGTCTTCGCACGGTCCTATGATGATATGCCCGGCATTGATCCTGAAATTGCTCAGCACGAGATCCCCATTCTTCCAGATTATAAGATGGTTAAATAAAAGCTGCGAAACCTCCGCACCGAATGGTCGCTCAAAGTCAAAGAAGAGGTGGTCAAATAGTTAAACGTGAGTTTCATTTGTGTGATAGAATATCGCACATGGCTAGACAACATAGTGCCTATGCCGAAATCAGGAAGGAAAGTTCGGATGTGTGTAAACTACCGGGACTTGAACAAAGCCTCTCCAAAGGATGATTACCCTCTACCCAATATCGACATGATTGTGAACAACACGGCCAGTCATGCTATCAAGTCATTCGTCGATGGTTTTTCGGATACAACCAAATCAAAATTCACCTAGATCATCAAGAAAAAGCCGCGTTCATCACCCTATGGGGAACCTTTTGCTACACTGTTATGCCATTTGGTCTCAATAATGCTGGGGCTACCTACTAGAGGGAAACCACAACCATCCTGCACAATCTGATTCACAAAGAAGTTGAGGTCTATGTGGATTATTTGATTATCAAATCCAAAACTAGAGAGGGTTATGTTCCCGCTCTCTGAAAGTTCTTCAAACGACTGCGACGGTATCAGATGAGACTCCATCCTCAGAAATGTATCTTCGGCATTACAAAAGGAAAGCTCTTGGGATTCATGATCAGTGAAAAAGGGATAGAAGCAGATCATGCCAAGCTAAAATCCATACTTGAGATGCCACCTCCCCTAAAGGAAGAAAGAGGTCTGAGGTTTCCTTGGGAAATTGCAATACATCAACTGGTTCATCGGCCAAATCACCTCCATTTTTTAATCGATTTTCAAACTCCTCCAAAAGGATTCAACCAAAGTTTGGAACAAGGCCTGCCAAGAATCCTTCGATCGAATTAAATAATACCTGACTCAACCTCCGATACTCATGCCACCACGGCCTGGTATCCCCTTTCTCTTATACCTAACCATAACCGACACTGCAGCTGGGCTTCGCTAGCTTAATACCTTGAACATTCCCACAAAGAAAGAGCCATCTATTACGCCAGTCATAAATTGGTCGGGTATGAAGTCAACTACACCGCTTTGGAAAAAGCATGCATTGCGCTTGTTTGGGCCACCCAAAAGTTACGACACTACATACTCGCCTTACCCATTAAACTTGTATCCCGAATGGACCCCATCAAGTACCTACTTAAGAAACCCGCCTTATCCATCCGAATGGCTCGATTGTTGATTCTCTTAGTCGAGTTTGATATCGTGTCCATCACATAGAAAGCCAAAAAAGGAAGAGTCATCTCTGACTACCTCGTTAATTACCCTATGGAAGAAGCTGATGACTGGATCTGCGAATTCCTAAATGAAAATATCCTCTATGCTACTCAAGACGACCTCCGATGGAAAATGATCTTTGACGACACTTCCAACAAAAAGGGATATGGCATTGGGATACTTTTGATCGCCCCAGATGACTCCTACACTCCCATCACCATCAAATTGGATTTCCCCTGTACTAACAACATGACTAAATACGAGGCATGTACGGTAGGCCTCAAAGTTGCTCTCAAGAAAGGTATCCAAGGCTTAGACGTCTACGGGGATTCTTCCCTCATCATTAGTCAAGTGCTCAGAAAATGGAAAGTCAAGGAAGAGAAACTTCAACGCTTCCATGCCCACTTAGAAGAACTAGCCTCCCAATTCCAAGACATCATGTTCCACTACCTACCTCGAGCAAAGAATAACCTAGCTGATGCCCTTGCTACCTTGGCCTCCATGGTTGACATGCCCAAAGGAATAATAATGGACCCCTTCCTAGTCCAAAAGTAAGATAAACTAACCCACTGCTACCACATTGAGCTCATTACCAAAGAAAATCTCGAGCTAACCAACTGCTGGTATTATGATATTTGGCACCTCCTCAAGCATGGTAAGTATCCCGAGAGTTCCAACAAGAAAGATCGGTCAACCCTATGAAGGCTGGCTGCCCAATACATCATCTTTCATAAAGCAATGTTCAAAAGAAACTTCAATGGAACCCATCTACACTGCATCACAGGGGCTGACATTGAAGAGGTGATGCAAAGAATCCACAGCGAGGAATGCAGACCACACATGAATGATCACATGCTTGTCAAGAAGATTATACGACAAGGCTACTACTGGACCACCATGATCCAGGATTGCACCGCCTATGTTCGTAAATGCCTCAAATGTAAACAGTTCCCCAACCTTCAACAGTTGCCTCTACGATAATTATACAACATGACTTCTCCCTGGCTATTCTCCACCTGGGGCATCAACATCATAGGGAGGGTTACACCCAAGGCCTCTAAAGGGCATGAGTTCATCCTGGTTTCCATTGATTACTTCACCAAATGGGTCGAAGTCGAGTTATACGCAGTCCTGAATGCCAAGAAAGTGGCCAAATTCATCAAGAAAAACATCATCTACCGATATGGGGCCCCGCACGAGCTAGTGTCAGATAATGGGTTTCATTTCGAGGCATAAGTCACAGAGGTTGTCAACGAGTATGGGATTTAGAGACACAAATATTCTCCCTACCGAGCTCAAACCAATGGTTCAGTCGAAGCCTCCAATAAGAACCTCAAAGCCATCATCAGCAAGATGACTGAAAGTTGTCGAGATTGGGACGATCGAATCCCATACGCCCTCTAGGGATACCTAACCTCAAACTGAACTTATACTATGGATACCCCTTACTCTCTAGTCTATGACATGGAAGCAGTCCTACCCGTGGAGCTAGAAATACCTTCGTTACGCGTCATGCTTGAAAGCAAAGTCATTGAGGAGGACTGGAAACAAAGCCGCCTCCACAAGCTGTCACTCTTAGACGAAAGGAGACTGAAGGCGTTGTATCACATACAAGGGTACCATCATCAAATAATATGTTCATTCAATAAGAGAGTCAAGGACCGCGGTGTCAAAGAAGGGGATTTAACCCTCAAAGAAATAGTAGAGCCCATCTGGGACCCCAGAGGGAAATTCAAGCCCAATTGGAGCAGCCCATACATTATGAAGAAGATCTTATTTGGCGATGCCACCATTCTCACCGACATAGACAGAGAAGAGATGGCTCGTCCAGTCAACCTGGATCATCTCAAGAAATTTTACCCCTAGTCCAAAATCTCGGCGCGCTACGACTCTTATCATCTCCCTTCTATTCTTAAAAAAAATCTCTTCATTTCCCTTTACCGAGAACTATGTGGGCCTGATCCTCTGCAAAAAAACCATTTTTAGAAAAATTAAAAAATTTCAAAAACCCTCAGAGGTACGTAGGCAGCTCATACATCTTACATGAGCACGGCCCCTTCTTTTTCACAAAAAATATTCTTTTCTTATCTCCGAGAATGACAGTTCACTTTAACATATATTTGAACAAAAGTATTATGCATTCCTTAGCTATCAGTATAGATAACTCAAAATACAAATTTTATCAAAAGGCACAACGGGATGAGAAAAAACTTGTTTATTTCCACAATAAGAAATTATAGTGCAATTACATAAAGGAACGGATAACTCCCACCCCCCTACCTTCCTAAAAAGCCAAATAAGAAAACCAAACTTATTTCTCGATACAAAATAAACTCTCTAGGAGTCCTACCCACAGCTACCAGAGGATCCCGCTCCATCATCATTATCTACATCTTGGGGTCCCCAAACTTACCCTGCCTGAATGGAGTGCCGCAGATGCTCCAAGGTCCGATAAGCGCGAACCAGCCTCAAAAAAACTACCACACCTCCCTTCATGGTATCAGATAAGGCAAGCCAGCTTTGCCCAGTCTCCACTACCAACATCTTACTAACTACTCTCCTCTACAACCACTTCATATAATCCCTAGGGATGTGCAAAACTCTCCTAACAGACTGAAAGGGACGGGTCGACGGATGTCGACTCTCCCACAAAGAGCCAAGCCGCAGGAGCAGACGCTCTGTCAAATCTTCTATAGGAAAGAAGTCTAGTGTCGGAGGTGGCACGATCTGCTCCCAGCCAAATTGGTGCAGAAGCCGCCAAGGGAAATAAAAATAGGTTTGTTTGAGACCAACCAGCCAGACATACGGGTATTCTCCTAGTTCTAGAATAGGTAGCAGATGTCCCCACCAAGGTACTGACCAGTACAGATTTAGAGCCCCATGCTCCACGAACCAGTTCTCCCAACTCTCAATATCCAGGCCAACACTGATGAAATGGCGTGAAAAGAAATTGGGTACAGTCGAAAAAAGGTATTCCGGAGGAGTCACCAGGAGGAATCTTACAGAAAACCACATGAACAACATCACAGGGATACCCTTCAGAAAGTCAGAATGACCTTTTCGCTAGGCATCTAAGCCATTTAAAGTCTCCGGCAGTATTACCGACGTAGGATTACGACGATAGGACATCCATGAGATAATAGCTGGAAGTTGTGGGTCCACCAGCAACTCTCCAGTCACCAGAAGTAATTTTGAAACCAAGCCTAAAATAATAGCTCCAGCATATCTAGCAGCACCAACCACCTACAAATGCATAGACCGCAACAACGCCAGAAGAGAAATCATACCTCCAGCCACTAGTGATCTGGCTGCCAAGGACGAAACGCAAAGAAGCCCGACCAACAACTCCCGAGGAGAATGGGAAAATTTAGGCAGAGTCACGGCAATGTCGGGATTTATCCCCAACATGGAAGAAAATTCCTCATAAGTTGGACAGACTTCTTCCATGCCATAGCGAAATACATGGTCTTCGAGGTACCAGAATTGTACCACCGCCATCAGTATATTCCACTCTATGGGCTGATTACGCCATAAAGAAACTCGACGCATGTTGTAAGCATCGTAGTCGACGTTATAGGAACACATCGCCTCCAAAGTCTCGAGGTAGTTGGCAAACTCAACACTACCAGGGAGAGCCATCTCGCAGAATGAGAAAGTAAGAATGTGAAGGTGTGAGAAAAACACTCCCCTCTTACCCCTATTTTATACTTTAAAACTCCCACAAAAGACATAACTCTTGCAAAAATCGGAGGAAATCCTGCCCCAGAAGGTACCAAAGGCTGAAGAGGGTACTAATCAAAGCTTTAAATTGATGGGACTGGACTAACCTGCCAATAGGCAGGACAAGGTGCTTGCCGATCGACAACCCCCTACTTCTGGAAATTTTCCTTTTTCCTCTTTTGTCAAAATTCAGAAAACTCAAAATAAATTGACATTCTCAATAGAATTTCAAAAATCTCCTTTTCATCTTTATATAAATCCTCATTATGAATAAAACTTTCTTTCAATTTTCCAAAAATATTTTACGGTCTCAGCAGGAAAGTAAAAAGCGCATGTGCATGCATTCATTCATCATTAACAAAATATAATAAAAAAACTTAATTGTATTGCATAGATATGTTTTTGTGTTACATTATTTTTGCAGGTGAATAAAGAAAAGCAAAAAACAACGGGACTCAGCCCGAACCCACATTCTCCCTCTCTCTCTCTCACACCTAATCTTCACCTCTCTCTCCTAAGAGCTTCCACCCCTGCGACGTACTCTCTTTCCCGTACGGCGAGATGACGCACCACCGCTACCTGTACCAGACTCCTCCACGGATGATGCAGACAACACCAATCAAGAAGGAATAGGAATTGCGTCCCGAATATGGGTAGTAGTCGAAGATATCCAGTCCCTAATATCCCTCAGCCAAGTGGTGGACACCCGAACGTGCTGCAAGAAAAGGCAAAATCAGTATCAGGGAAAAAAGATCAAAAGAAAACAAAGGAGAAGAACATAAAGATATACCATAGGACGAAGAACCTCCTCTGTCAAGCCCAACTGCTCCGGGTCCATCACATGAGGACAATGCAGCATAGGCACCATCCCTCCATCAGCCCGTAGGATATTGTTTGAAGGAGTACGTAGCCGCACAAAGGGAATCTTCGAAGTCACCACCGCCGCAGATGTCGAAGGATCGTCACCGCTGTGGGAGGACCCCATTGGCCATATCGAACCCGCAGGAGGGAAGGATAGTGCATCATATATGTTGGGTGCTATCATCCAGCTCGTCACAAAGTCCATATAATCATACAACACAACCGTATCAGTGTACAATAGGTAGGACTCGCCAATCATCGCCGCGATCCTCATATCCTTTGGTAGCAGCCGCTCTCGCCTCATAGACATAGGGGGCCTCGCAAGTGGCACCACCACCTCCTCTTCAACAATCTCTCGGACCACCCTCTCCCCGAGATACCAATAGTGGCCAAACTCATGTGCTAGCAAATGCCTCATCAGCGCATTTACTCCGGTCAAACCTGTGTCCTGAATGGTCGTCCCCCAAGGGTAAAAGGTCACCTGAAAAATCCCTAGCAGAGATGAGTCAAATACAAAATCAGAGCACACAAAGGTCTTAGACTGAAGAAGAAAGAAGTCTTACCTTATCACTAGTCAGGACATTCAAGACCTGAAGCACCGCATCCAAAGAAAGAGACCTCCTCGACTGCCAATTGGCCTTGCGCCATTGATAAAATCGGCAAAAATCCCCAACAGTCTCGTCCTTCAAAGCAATCAGCTGGGTATTACACCCGATCACCTCATAGAACCACATCTGCCAAAGATAAGAATTCACAATCAAAAGAGGTGCATAAGGAAAATGCGGATGCATGAAAGGAAAATGCACAAAATTAGAAAATACACCAAGAAGATACATGGCTCCAATGAAAGTCTACCGGCAGCACTAGCTGAATGTATCCAAAGAGAAATAAAGGGTCGCCAAAGTCAGGCTCCCCGAATCATAGAGAGGGATATTCAAAAACATCCTCACATATGGTAAAAACCATAAGTGGACAGCCACTAGAAATCCACCCAACACCAGCAAAATAAATAACAGGGCCATCTGTCTCACCTGCAGCCCATTCTCCACATCGATCACTCTGCCCAATAAAACATCCTTCAGCAGTGACAGACGGATGGAGTCCCCAGACACTATCCTCCCCACATCACCAAGCGTCGCGAGCACCGCCTCCGGCCTCGCCAGCAAAGAGCCATCCACCTCTATCTGTTCTCCATCGCAATCCAACCGTAGCAGCTGCTTCACATCTATGGGAGTCACAGTCATCTCCCCGAAGCCAAAATAAAAGGTGTGGGTAGTGTCCCACCACCTCTCCCCCAGAGCACATTAGACTTCCGTCGAACGAGGCGTATCATCTAGCACAAACGCTAACCTCCCAAAGCCTACTGAGGATACCACCCAACGCACCACGGGTGGAAGATGCTCCCAGACATCCTTAAGCCCCGTCATCCCGCGGGCACGCATATTCGATAAAGTAACATTAGACAGCCAAAAGAACAAATCCTTGTCAAAATCCAAGAAAAAAGGAAAAATCACCAAAAAAGAATGCCACAAGTCATTTTACTTACATAACCGCCAGGGTTCACCACCCTCGAAGAGCAATGACGCGACGACTCCCACAGCAAGGTCCGTTCATTCGCAACCAGCTCGAATACGTCAAAATAGTTCTCGCTCCCCAAAGCAAGAGGCACACTGGCCCTCTACTCCACGTTTGCCCAGTCATCAACAGTCAACCATTCCCGATGAACTGCAGTGCTCACAAAAGTGGCCATTGTTCAAAGATCGGAATGTTAGAATGATTCGCGAAAGAAAATCGCAGAAAGAGAGAAGGCAAGAAGCTGTGAAAAATGAGGGGAATTTATCCCCTTTTTATAGGATGCCAAGGGTCATGCCGATCGGCATTGACCACCAACCTACCGATTGGCACTGACCCTTTGCCTTCTCAAGGCAGCCCAAAAGTCTGTTCCACTGCCGAATGGAACCCTCCACACCATGCCGACCAACACCCCCCTTAAATTTTTGTACAGAAATTCCCAAAAAAACCAAAAAAACCTGAAAAATTCTTAGAAAATTCCTAAAAATCCCGGAAAGGATTTAGAACATTTTCACCAAGAAAATTTCACACTCCCCTAAGAGGAACCCTATTTCCCTGGAGGAACTCTCAAAAGCCAAGCGAATCTCTCCCCGGCAACGTCCCTAAAGGACCTCCAAAATATCCAAAACTTCAGGATCATATCCTATTTCCTAAAGGTCTCAAATTTCCCCGAGAAATGCATCCAAACCTTGGACCACCTAACCACTTCACCAGCTTCAAATTGATTGTTCTCCCGGTAAAGTCTCCACAAGACACACAAGGATTTTCCCAACAATCAGCTCCCCAGCTCAAATCAAAATCACGAGGTAATTTTTCCTGCAGAGTTCCCCAAGAACTTCTCAACTAAAGCTCGCAGAATTGGTCATTTCAACTTAAGCCCATAAAATCGTCTTCGACCCACAGAATTGGTTGTCTCATCCTTAAGCCCGCAGAATTGGCTTCGCCCCGCATAATTGGTCATCTCAACTTAAGCCCGCAGAATTAGCTTCGACCTACAGAATTGGTCATCTCACCTTAAGCCCGCAGAATTGGTCACATCACCTTAAGCCCGCAGAATTATCTTCGACCCGCGGAATTGGTCATCTCACCTTAAGCCCGTAGAATTGGCTTCGACCCGCAGAATTGGTCATCTCACCTTAAGCCCGCAGAATTGGCTTCGACCCACAGAATTGTTCATCTCAACTTAAGCCCGCATAATTGGTCATCTCATCTTAAGCCCGCAGAATTGGCTTAAACTCGTAGAATTGGTCATCTCACCTTAAACCCACAGAATTGGCTTCGACCCGCAGAATCGGTCATCAAAACCTAAGCCCTCGGAATTGGCTTCGACCGGCAGAATTGGTAACCCCCATCATTGCTGTAGGTCTCCGAAATTGACCTAAAACTTTGGTCATCACTTCCTTTAAGACCATCCACATTATATCCCTTTAAGCCCTCCGAATCAGCTTCAACCCGTAGAATCGGTCACCCTCATCTTCAAGCCCTTAGAATTGGCTTTGACCCGCAGAATCGGTCATCCTCATCCTTAGGTCCTCAGAATTGACCTTGATCCCCCAGTCATCCTCTTTTAAAGGCATCATGTGGTGTCTATTCAATGGCTTTCATTTTTTCCAAACTCACCCGTCGAGGGGCTCTGTAGACACCCCATTCTAATAACCCCATAACCTCTCCTTAGGTCCCTAACACCTCCCTTCATCATTGCAAACCCAAGTCATACCCCGGGTACTGACCTAAAGGCCATCGGGCACTCCCACGCTCTGTTTGACCAAAAGTAAAACTCTTTAGCTCGAACAAGAGTGAATGAATCTTCTAAGGGCACTAAATACCCTTTATAAATGGTCCATCCCGTGCACAATTATAACTTACAATGCGGACGAACGACCCATTTTTCCCCAAAACTCGATCAGGAGGTCACCGGATGCTCCCAGGCTCCGTTTGACCAAAGTCAAATCTTCATCTTGACGAAGACTAAATGAATCATCTAAGGCCACTAAATCCCCATTCCAACGGTTCGTCCTGTGTATAATTCTTACTTACAGTATGGATAATTGATTCGTTTTACTCCGAAAGGTCACCAAACGCTTCTAGGCTCCGGTTGACCAAAGTCAACTCCCCGAACCAAGTCAAACTCTTTAGAATGTTGAATTACATCTCTTAACCTTTCTAACGGTCCATCCCATGCATGATTTTGACTTACTATGTAGACGAACGATCCGTTTTCGTTCAAAGTTTCCTCGTCCAAACGACCAACGAACGCTTCCGTGCCCCATTTGACCCAAAGTCAACTCCTGAACCCGGGGACAGTCCAAGGACTTTCGAAGGTATCTGAAATACCTTTCTAACGGTTCACCTCGTGCATGATTTGGATCAACAGTTCGTGCTCTACGACCGATTTTCTGAAGGAACCTGAAAGACACTGCCAAACAACAGGTTCTAAGCCCTGCCTATCAGCAGTGTGCCTAAACACACCTACCGATTGGCAGGACCAGGGCTATGCCAATCAAAAATTCCTTGGGCCTATAAAAAGGATGGCCTATCCTCATTCCAAGAAGGAGGAAAATGAGAGATCAATTACTCTCAGCAAGCTCAGAAAACCCCTCTCGAAATCAGCGTGATTTCCACATCCAAATCCCTTTTCCAACCTTCACCTTTCATCACCTTATTCATCAAACTTGGTGAATTAAGTACCCTCCATCATCACCTAAGTGCAAGGGCTACTCTCCAACATCCAAGATCAAGCTCAAGATCTTCAAGAAGGTCCAACTTTCTCAACTCTCTCCTTAAATTCACTTAAATTAGCATTAACTTGTTTTATTATTTAGCTCTTTTATTCTCTTATCTCACATATCCTAATATACTTTTTATTTAGTTTTATTGCACATCTCTTATTTTCATATAAATAAAACCCAAAAAAAACAAGAAAAAATAGGATTTGCTCATAAATTCCAAATGGGAATTCTCACACTTTTCTAACAACTAAAACACTTTCTTACACACACACACACACACACAAATAAGAGAAGTTTCCGGTTGGATTCATGGGATAAATCCCACCCCTCATTTTGCATATGAACTACGTGGACTTTGATGCCTCTATAGGCTACGTAGCTGTCTCGGGGTAAAACCTGAGACTCGAGTTATTTTCCTACTTTTTCCACGTTCTTTAAACTTAACTCTCTTAGATTCTATATATTTATATATACATATATTTATTCTTAGTGGCGTATTATTCCACATGCGTTATCCTTCACTTATAATGACCGACGCTAGGATAATTTGCATAAATCATATTTTCTAATATTATTTTTTTGGAACATTCCTATGGATGACTCGCTTTATCTCTTCCATAATACAAGTCGATGATTCATATCTCCGCTACGTATACACATGAACACACATCATGGGGAAATAAAGGAAAATAACAACAACCCATGAGAGATCGGAAGGGCAGAATGGGTGCCTAACACCTTCCCATTTCGTAACATAGCCTCTGAACCCTTTTCGAATAATTTTGGTTTTGCATGTATGAGTATGTCTTTGGATGCTGTCCATTGGGACGGCTCCCTATTCTTTTGTCTGTTTTGAGTAAAATAGACTGGCGACTCCATATATCGACATTTTTCACCTCATCAACGACGCCGGCTGAAGCGTTCCCACGAGGGACGCGCGGGACTAAGGATCCTCTCCCGCTGCGAGGATCGGGGATGGCCACAAAAACCCTTACTCGTTCTTCTGTATTTTGAATTTTGATCAATTATTTGAGCTTTGTTGGCCCTCTACCCTTACAATTTTAATAATTTTCTTCAATATCTTCGTTTTCAGAAATCACATAATGAGCATTATTTGAGTCTGCGTGATGTTGATTTTCTTTATTTTTCGGATTCATGTAAGAACCAAAATCCTGAATTAGAAACCAAAAAAAGGTAAGATATTTTGTTTCATTTTATTTGATTTAGGAATTCCATTTCACATTGCTTAGGTTTTTTTATGTGCAATAAACATTTAAATTATTGAGAATAACATGAATCGACTTAATTATTCGATAAGTCATTCAAAGGACAAGCATATAAAACACAAATATATGGCAAATTCAATTACTACTAAGCACTAAAAAATCAAAAGAAAATATAATGAATTGAAATAAATGATAAGAAACTGATTCACTTCTAATTTATTGTCCATACACAACAAACACAAAATCAAATGAGAAATATGTTCCCTAGTAACATGCAATCAAATAGAAGACTTCCAATTCACATAAATGACAGATATTGACAAGATGATATTTGATTGTCAATCCAAGTCCCCTCATAATATTCGCATGCATAATTTGATAAACTTTCATCAATAACATCGAAAGATTCAACATTGGGCAATACACTGGTTTGAATATCTTTTCCACCGCGATCGACCAACCCATCACCATTTCCCTCGTCATTATATTCACTTTGAGGAGCTGATAGTGTAATTGTCCATTTAGTATCCAATTGATCAGGTAGGTAAATTACTTGTTTGGCATGAGAAGCTAAGATAAAATAATAGGATTTATGACCAACTTTACCAAGTTCGACTGAAGTGAATCCAAGTTCGTCAATCGTGATGCTATTTATTGTTCTCAACCCAATCACACTTAAATACTATAATCTTAAATGAAAAAATAACATAGAATCCATATCTTTTTAGTCACACCATTAAAAAAACATATCTCTAACAATAGATTTATTATCCTTCACGCTAGGTACTTGCATTGTTATTGTCACTAGCCTCACTCCACTATTTTGGTTAACTCTAACATCATCACGATCCTTCGTTTGATACCGATATTTTTAATGACATAACCATGATATTTTAATATATCTTGAGGTGGTCCTTGATCCAACGAAATTAAAGTGTTTGAGACATTCATATTTGGGACATATTGCTCAACTTCAACCTAATATTTTAAGAAGATTATTTTAAGAAGTTTAGTAAAAATCAATTATGACAACAAGATACATGTACGCTTTTAGAATACATACCCTTTCACAAAACCATTGAATAAAGGTGCGGTTATGCTCCTCTTCTAACCACTTTTTATTTTTCGCTTTACGAATGTGAATTTTCGTTAAATACTGTTCTTCTCCATACACCAAGTTATGAATGAGTAATGTTTCATATAGAGGAAGGTAAAATCGTATGCAGTATGTTTTATTTCAATATAATTTCTCGATATAAGGTTGAATATCATTAGTGTTATGCAACACATGGAGATGTGCTTGGTTCAATAGAAAACGATCGACCTCAATGATATCAGCACCCCCAAAGGTCTGTCATCTTCCATATGAGAATGAACTACAATTGCGTCTAATACAAATAAGAATTCTGAACAAAACTCGATTGCTTCTTCGGTAATATAATATTTGGCCATGCACCCTTCTGGGCGATTTTTATTTCTCACAAAATCTTTCAAAACTTTCTTATACTTGAAAATCACCAAGGATAAGACTACAGCCATGATTCATATTTCATTATAATGGAAAAAAATAACATACTCACCTCTCAATTGGGCATATCCATAAAAAAAAATCAGATCACGAAGTTCAACCTCTCTCACAAGATGCACTGTTAGATGTATCATGATGTTAAAGAATGATGGTGGAAAGTATTTCTGTAACAAGCACATTGTGATAATAAGATCCTTCTGAATTTCCTTTAATTTCTCCACATCCACAACTTAAGAACAAAGAGCATTGAAAAAGAAGCATACTCTATTAAGTACATATCTCACATGCTTTGGCAATACACCTAGTATAGCAATAGGAAGCAATTGTTGCATTATAATGTGATGGTTATGGGTTTTGAGCCCATATAATTTTAAATCTTCTATAGAGACAGTACTTTTAAAATTCAAAGAGTATCCATCTGGGACCTTAAGATCATGCAAAGTTTCACACATCATTGTTTTTTTCTCTTTAACATACCGACGAGAGGTAAGTCCCTTTCTCGTTAACTTGTGGTGCTAACTCCTTCCTTAAACCCATCTCGACAAGGTCATTACGAATCTTCACATCATCATTTGTTTTTCTTGGAATTTTAAGTAAATTCCCAACTATACTCTCACAAACATTCTTTTCAATATGTTGTATATCCAAGTTATGTCGTAAGGGAAGATATTTCCAATACTCAAGCTCAAAAAATATTACCTTCTTCTTCCAATAGCATCTTCATTATGTACACTTCCTTTCTTATTTCTTTTCTTTAATGTTGATTTATTCCTGGTAACATGCTTATTTCCCCAAGAGACCTTGATCCCCTAACCTTCACTAATATTTGTTCCCCACTCAAAGGTTCAAGTGGCGACCTAAACTCTTTCTCACCATTAAAGTCTTTTTTTTTTTTAATTTCAAAATGGGTGGTCTAGTGGAAGATACCTTATATTCCCCATATAAATGCACTTAGCACAATTTTCAATCACTGAGAATATATATCGTCATTACATATTGGACAAGCATATTATCCTTTTATACTAGAACCCGAAAAATTCCCATATGCGGCGAAATCATTAATTGTCCACAACAAAATAGCCCTTAGTGTAAAATAGTCCTATCGGTATACATCATAATCCCTCACTCCCTACTCCCATAAAGTTCTTAGATCCTTAATTAGTGGTGCCAAGTAAAACATCAATGTCATTTCAAGGTTGTTCGGGGCCTAATATCAACATCGTTAATTGAGTATACTTACTTTTCATGCATAACTTCGATGAAAGGTTGTAAGTATTTAGCATAACTGGCCAACAACTATACCTAGTTCTAAGGGAATTATGTGGATTAAATCAATCTGTTGAGATAGCTAATTGAAGGTTCCTTGGTTAATTTGCAAACTCAGGACATTTCTCATCTATTAGCTTCCATTGTGGCGAATCGGTTGGATGAAGCAATCAACCATCAATTTCTCTTCCATTAGCATGCCACGTCAAGTCTTTGTTGTCTGTGTAGATTAAAACCATATTTTGAATCTTGGGATAGGTGGAAAGTACCATAGCACTTTCACAGGTACACCATTTTCCCCCCATCATTCACATTCTTATTGACTTTATCTCTTGGTGTTCCACAAATAGGACATAGTATTGCATTCATTTACTCTTTTCTATAAAGTATGCAATCATTAGGACAAGCATGTATTTTTTGATGCTCCATCCCAAATGCAAACAAACTACGCTTTGACTCCCTAGTAGATAAAGGCAATTCATTAACGTCTGGGAGCATATCCACAAATAATGTAAACACATCCGAGAAGTTCTTGTCAGACCAGCCACTCTTAGCTTTTATATTAAATAGTTTCACTATTACCGCCAACTTAGTATACTTTCTACAACCTCTATACAAGGGTTTCTCTACATCTGCAAGAAATTTTGGAAATTTTTATGATTTTCGGTGAGGTCTTCATTTAAAGCCTGGACCATATCTATTGTGTTTGAAATATCATCAATATTAATTCCATGGTCTTCATCGATAGACTCATCACATTACGAACTTGACGACTCTCTGTTATTTTCTTCTTCCCCATGACACACATAGTTTATCTTAAATGATTTCTATTATTGTATAAATGATACCTTATATCATTTACACTCATCTTGAAGATGTTATCACACTTAGAGTATGGTAACTGAATTGAACTGGGATCATCCGCCCCATCTTCAGTAAATCTTTTAAATATTTCAACCTGTCCATATATTCTTTGGATAATATATGCTTGGTCATCCATTACTTATCCATACTGAACAAATATTATTCTACCCTTGGGTAACAAAGCCTAAATTATTAAACAATCAATTAACAATGTATATATATATATATATATATATATATATATATATATAATAGTAGTATAAACATATGTTGATGTAAACTATAACATGATCAAATGGTTAAAATGTTTCTACTTACTTTTCTACTAGAGAATTTAGGCATGTCAAAATCTATAGGTCTAGTATATTTTGGTGAAAAATGTTGTAATTCATTTATATTGGTAGTGTTAATTTTTTCCAATAATTTGATATATTAGTTAGTTTGTAAACATGCGTCTACATTACTTATGGAATTTAACTTTCCCTACTCAATGATTCATTTTATTGGTAAATCTGTGCACATTCGTTTTTAAATCAAATAGTCTAAATTTTTTTATATAGTCTTCATGATGTATTCCAAAACAGCCTATATATTTTTAAAATCAATTTCTTCCTAATAGTTGTCAAACTGGTGTACATGTAAGCAGCCCGAGATGTGACATCATAGAAATTTGACGATTGATCTACGTTGTTCGTTAAGTGGAACTATTAATGGTATGTTATTATATCTAAACTACTTTATTTTATCATAGTACATGGTGCTTAGACAAACTGAACTTATTTGGCATGGAAATTATTAACATAAAGGTATGTTCAGTAGTAGTGTTTGTTGTAAAGTTGTAGTGTGAGAGAGATCTACTAAAATTAATTTTGTAACATGTTTTATTAGTCGAAAAAAAGACATTGTATTGAAACAAAGTATACCCACCCACTGGGCATAAAACCCAAGCTTGAGAACCAAATCAAAACACACTACAAGAGCTCTACAAGAGGTACATACGGACATTGTCTTTATATGAGGTTTCCTTTTATTTATTTTGGTAAGATTTAAGGTTTCCTTTTATTTATTTTATGAGGTTTGAAGTTTATGGTTCTATTTGGTATTATTTTGATAATATGCCTCATAAGGAGTTATGTACCATATGGATGTAGTGTGATAATTTTTAGTGGGTCAAAAGAGTTTAATCTTAGCGTCGAATGAGAAATTTTAGTCTATTAAGGCTTACCCTTTCACTTGGTTTTGAATTTTAGTTTTGAAAATAGTCCTTCCATTGTGGTAGAAAGAATGATGGATTTCGGATTTTGAGTTTTGAAACTATATTGGGATCAAAGTATGTATGCATTAGCCTTTTCTTCCTCTTACACAACAAACCATAAAACTCAATTGCTGCAAAGTGGTACTTAAGGATTTTACATAGATGTTTTTAAATTTGAATGGCCATCTCTCCTAATTCGGTGTAAGTTTTATGATTGTTGTTAAACTCTTATTTAACTTTTATTAACCAGTCATATTATTTAAAAGTTGCAAAGTGGTATTTTAAGTTACAATGGATATTGCGAAGTAGTACTTAATATGTTATTTGTGTCACCTGTTCTAATTTGCCTCACGTATTTGCATAGTGGTATTGGGCGTGTAATTCAATATATCCAAGAATACATTAGTGGAAAGTTACAATAGTTGCCTCTATAATTTGACACGTCTTGACCTAAAGTATTATGTATTTTGTGTATAATTTAAAATTTTGTTTAGTTTGTAGAACATGGAAATTGTCACACTACAAGCTATATTTTGGGTCTTAGTATTCATCGGTGATTTTGTTTGTGATATGCTCATATGAAAGATAAAGGAGGACATAACTTATCTGGTGCTTATGCTAATTCATGTGCAGGTTTACTATTATTTTATGATTATCTCCCTCATTTCTTAATTGCCACTCTTAATTGTATTGTTTTTTTATCACTTTTATGTTTCATTTTTTCTTATATATATAGATTACCAATAACAGAGGATAACAGGGGATTTGGATTTCTTCCCGTAGCTTCGTCTAGTGGACTATGTGTTGAGTGTTGGTATGAAAATAGTTCATTGTGCTTCCATTTAAAATGCATGGTGTCCTTTTAGTATTTTGAAGTTTTACATGTTTATTGGTTTTTGAGAAGATTGTGGAAATAACCGAAAAAGTAAGTTGTATCCATGTTAAGTTATATTGTCATTCTGAATTTGTAATTTGTCATCAGTTGATACTGAGTTACAATGTGCATCTTAAGGCACATCCGCTCATTTCGTACATCATAATATACTTGTGTTGATTTTATTTTGAACAAGTTACTATGAATTTGTTTGGCTTGTGGGTTTAATTTAGTTTAGTAGTTACTTTTTCTTTGCAATAGATTATAAAGAACTATTTGGGGGTATTTTGTACTGTATATGATAATGAAGTTAAATTTGTAAATGGAAACAGTTATTCTATTAGATTTTGTTAAGTATGAAAGCTAATAATATTTTTGGATCAAGATATTAATGATTTTTTGTTGTTTATTTTACTTCATTTTTTTTAAGGTTTTTTATACAGATTGCAATGGATTTTGTAAGTAAATTCTATTTATTCAATGTATTAAAATTTACTTTCTTAGTTGATCTATTTTGGATTAATTTATGTTCCTCTTTGTGAAGATGAGTGATCACTAACCTGGGGCCTTAAAGTGTGTAATGCGATTGGTCGTGGGTTGGGGGAAGCGATCAAAGTGTCTAATGTAGGTGGGTCTAATTCCATTTCGCAAATTTTGATAGTAAATTGGTCATTTTCCAACCCATATGGTATCTATCTTCTTTTAAACTTTAGCACTCTTAAAGGAATCAAATTGGCTTAATTATATTTTTTATATTGATATAATAAATCATTTGAGTTTTTAGTCTAATAAATACCTGAATTGTGTTACTTATCGTATTAAATTTTACAATATTATTACCGTAACAGCAAAGTGCCATCTTCCCATCAAGTGAGAAAAGATAACTCATTTGCACCATGGACTAGATAGTTGCCTAACTCATTTGCTACTTTAGGTAACTGTGAAAACCATTTGTTCTCAGGTTGCTATGGCAACTCAGTTACTCATTTTGAGACTTTAGGTTACTATTATTCATTTAATGTGTGACTTTTTGCTCAATTTATTTCCATTGTAGAATAGGGTACCAGATATTAAAGGCAATATATAACAAGTTATGGTAGGGTACCAGAAAGTTTTGCTTCAATAAAGTGAAATACTCTCGGAATTTCAAGAAATTTGTGCATTTGATTATTCCATCGATTCAAAATTCCATATAGTTTAAGAGAGGAAAAAACAAAGAAATTAAAGGTTATTTTGGTTGGATTTGCAATATTTGAAGTTGTCTCACAGTGAAAACTTCATCGGAGCCTTGTCATAAGAAGATAATATTGTACACGTAATTGGTTTTACTGTGAATATATGCCTAAGTTTTCACCCTTTATTAGATCTATCTGTATGAATTAACATGATGCATTTGATATTGTTGACTTTGTGTCAAAAGTTTACTTAAATTGAATTAGTTTTTCCTGTTTATGGAAATAGATGTTCATGTAATATTTTCTCATAACTGTTTGTTTCAAGGGTTTTAGGATTTCGATTTTCACCTATATTTGTTTATTTTAAAATCATTTTGTGAAAATGAATATGATGTCACTAGTCTTTGTTTATGTTAACAATTGAGATGATAATTTTAAGAGTGATGCGTTCAATATATATCGTTAATTTAAAGTAAATATTTTAAACATGAAATTCGATACGAGTCCGACTATTAATGATTATTAAATAATCGACTCATCTGAAGCTTCACGTCATACCTCAAACATTTAGAATTGAATTTCTCTTTCAAAAACTACTCTCTAACATTTGACTCGATAGTTTAATCACAAAATTTGGACGTGTTCACATCTTTCTCTCACCACTACCTTCTTTAGTGTATCACTAGGAGATATAAAGTATCCCAAGCCCTTTTCAATTTTATGAGTTGCATCAGCTCTATTTGAATTCTACGTATAAACTACACCTGCACCATTATTTATAACCCTCTACTCCATTATTTACTTCATATATCTAATTCATTTTTCAAGCTTTATTTTACAAATTCAACCATGAAATCGGCATTTTCTCACACTCATCCATGGTGATATCTTTTATCTTTATTTTTTCATTTGTTAAAACCTTAATTTTGATGACATATATGATGTGTTGAATTCAAAGAATGTGAACTAATTCTCAGATTTTTCTTAAGTTAGGATTAAACTTTATAAGCTTTTTACCTCAATGGTTTGTTTGGGTGTTGAAATATTTCTCACACGATTAGAATGATTTGTTTGGACTTGGGAGTTTGACATATTAAGAACTTCACACTTTCATTGCTAGGCTATTATATTGGAATTTTTTTTAGCGTGGAACAATTAAATAGTGGTATAGTTATTAGGAATTTCATTCTTTCTCACTGACAGGCTACGGTATTGGAGTTTCTTGCAGGATGGAACAATTTATTCTTTCTAAGATTTAATTGCAACCAAAATTACTAACCATTTTGTTCTCTTTCTCTTATTTTCCTTTTTTTACTTTTAGTCTTCAAATAGTGTGTGCTTCAGCAAATGAGAGGAGATAAAGAAATAGCGAGGATGTTTTCAATTACAGGGTATGATTTGGGCTCCTTATTAAAGCTAACTTGATTTATTGTTAATTTTTATATTTTTTGTCTTTTTTATTTGTAAAGTTAATTGTGGAATGGATTTAAATGAAATAACATCAGATGTTTGATGATTTGCGTATAGGAATTTAGGATTTCATGTTAGTATTTTTTACTCTGTCTGATGATCTTTTTAATTATTTTTAGTGTTCTTTGATTTGAATAAAGGATTTTCTCATATTTTATTTGGATCTTTCTTCATGAATCTGTAACTAAAAGGTTGAATATTCATGCATGCACTTAGTTTGAAAACTTGGATTTTCTCATATATGGTTTGATTTTTAGGAATTCCTAAGCTTAAACTTGGTTCTAAACATGGATAAAACTATGTAGATTTAAACTGTGCTGAATAGGGACTGAACTGTATAGAACAGGGTCTAAACTTTGTAGAACTGTGATGAACATGAACTGAACTCTATAGAATTAAATTTGATCATTTGATGAATTCTTTTGGTTGTCGAGAGTAACATATTCAGTTTTTAACCATATACATACGTTATCCTATACATATGTTATCCTAACACTTATGCATTGTGGCTCATTTATCCAAATATAACAATGTGAGATTAATTTATTACAATTGTACTTGTAGATACTGTTATACCGTATTATTACAGTCAAATATAATAATGTAACAAATTTGTATTACAATGTGAGGGAGGCATATTACATATCTAATAGTCAAATATAACAATGTAACAAAAATATTTTAGCATATTTAAAATATAACCATTAAAGATGGTTTTTATTTCACATTTATAATTATATAACAATAAAATGTCTTGGACAGAACACTCAACTAACCCTAGTACAAGGACTCTAAAAAAATCTCTTTTTTATTTTTTAAACACATTGAGTAAGCTAAAAATTTATTTAGTAGTTGTTCTGGGCAATTTGTCAAACACAAGACATGCCAAAAGAAAGAGCGATACTAGACATAAACCAAGAGTAATGGTATATTTATACTACATTACAACATGAATGAGTGAATCATTGTTGTTGGGTACAAAATATTAACTGAACATCAAAGATGATCGTACCATTATTTAAGAACTAGAGATTATTATGGGTAAAGGATGTATCTTATTGATCAGTCAAAATTTTGCTGAAGCTTTAATTTTATGCATTGAATTTGGGTGGTGGTTCTAAACTCTAATTATGCTGGGACTTCTTAACCTCAATTTGTCTTCAAATTGTAATGTAAAACTAGTATGCCATTCAACCGTGAGTCTTCAAACACATGTAAGAATAAGAAATGAAGAGATGAAATTAAGTTGCTTCTAATTAGCTAAGGTTTATTGGAAATTGAATAAACAGAACTGGGGTTGGAAAACACACTTGATATAATTGTCTGTTTGATTGTTGCAGAGATGAGGTAATTTGGGCAAGCTATGCAGAGGAGAAAGAGGACGTGAAATTTCTGTGTAGGATTTGCGTAGAGGAGAAGGATGTTAAGGCTTTGTGTTGAGGAGAAAGATAAGTGATTGGAGAACAGGTGGAAAGAGACGTGAGCAGAGAACGGGCACCAAAATAGGGAACAATTGCATTTAGGAGGGATAAACGTTAGCGCGAGAGTTAGATTTTAAGTTGCTTTTCATTTAAAATGTTGTATAAGTAATCAAATAAAATTAATTCAAGTGAGTTAATTACAAAGATGATGTAAAAATAAATGGAAGAACATTTTTACAACAGTTCATTTTTTAGTGATGTAAATTAATTTATAAAGGTGTTTTAAATATGTGTTTTTCTTCTAGTGTCGGATCTGCAAAAGTATTCATAACCCTAGATTTGGGTTTCAAACCTACTTTTTGTAGTTTGTTATTCTTATTTTATAATCATTCGAAGATTCTCATGATAAAAATTTTGTTCCTCATACATTGCATTACACTAGATCGAAGATAATAACGACCTAGATCGCAACTAAGGCCTCGGGTCACGAACCTAAGTCATCACCATTTTCGTCGGGACCAAAAAATGTGGTCACGAATTTCTTTCGTGACCCAAAATGAAGGTCACGATATTTTCCTTAGGACATTATTTGGCTTCATGGTCATAGACCTGGGCCGTGACACTATGGTCCGAAACTTGGGCTATGACCATGTGTGGAATGATGTTCAAATTGGGTCATGAAACTGGGTTGTGACCCTATGTGGGATGATGTTGAAAATGGGCCATGACTCAAATTCGTGACACACAAGTTCTTTAAAAAAACATAGCCACGGTTACAGACCGTGACCATGTTTTTATTTGTTTTTTAAAAAATCGAAGGTCACGGATTTGGTTCGTGACTATATCTATTTAGTAAAAGAGATATTTTTAAGAAGCCCCCACAAAAAAAAAACTGTATTCAGTAACCAATTCATATACAATTAAGCAATATCGTAAACGTGGAGTTGACAATTCAAAGTAAAATTCTACGCCATCCTAGTTAATTCATAAATCATACTAAATATTCATAATTAAAACTAACCATTTATAAATCAAACTAAATAATTATAAATCAATCTTAAGCATCAACATCAAACTAAAGCACTGTGACTACGTGATAAATTCCTAATAGTTACATTGGTCTCGTGCGATGTGTTCATGCCTCGTATGCGGTTGTTTGTTTTGATATTTGAAAATTTTCATCATAATCTCAAACTGAGTGATGATGCTTTGAACAGAACCACCAGTATGAGGTGTTGATACGCTCAAACTAGTAGCTACAATGGTAGCACAAGAGTAATAAACTAGTAGAAGGAGATAAGGAGAAGAGGAAGAACACTTGTATTTAAGTGGTTCAACCAATTTGGCCTACGTCCACTGTGAGTGTGTGAGTGAATTTCACTATAACAAGGGCACTGATGGCCTGTGATACAACTCTCACTTTCTCTCTCTACTGTATATTTTACCAATTCTTCCGCTAGGGTTATAATTATGGATCCCTTTTCAAGGTTGAATAAGACATGTATATATAGTTCTTCGGGGGTGTAGTGTACCCACCAAGCATGCAATGAGCATGAGTGTCACAATCTGATGTGGACACCTGGTTGTGCCATATGCAGGTAATGATGATAAAATATTCCCTCGCATGATTTGGTTATAACGGTTTTGCCCATGTTTTCCAAGTCTCCCATGTGCTTGCGTATGCTCGGACCTGTGATGTCATCCACTGGAACCTCGACCCAGTTGAATATGATATTGGTAAGTCCAAGAGTTGAGTTAGTTTACCAATCATGAGTATGAACTCGGCCTAATTGACTGGTCGAGGTTAGATATTAGACAGAGCTGCGGTATCGGCTAAAAAAGAGTACGAGAGTGACCATGGTTGAGCCCATGAGGTGTTACCGACCTCAGCTGCCGACCATTCGAGTTTGATCATTGATAGCTGACCTTATGAAAGACAACCTTTCTGATGGTTGTTATGAGCTTCGCGCTGACTCGGCCCTGAGGTTGGCTGAGGTTATTGACCCCGAGTACGAGGGTACACTTTAGGCATATCAATCACCCCTAGCTCTCAGTCTTCTATGTGAGTATATGGCTGAGGGGTATATAGGTCAGGTAGGTGAAGGGACATTTTTGAACCTTGGGATATGGAGTCATCTATTGGACACATGTCACCCTTTGAAATGGGTTGCGTCTGCCCCAAGATAATGATGACCTGATGTCACCTTTTTAGGGTTTTTAGTCGCAATGATGGGGGCCTCGATATTCGCGCCTCATCATTACAATGGTATTTAAACCATTTTGCCCTTTCATTTATCTTTTTCCTTCTTTAGTTCTTCCGCTTAGAGCCCTTTCTGCAACTCTCTCTCAAAAACCTCCATAGCTCTGCTGTGATTCAAGGTTCCTTGCTCTTAATCTCTTCTTCCCTCAATCGAACTCAGTCAGGTATTGTTCTTCGACCTTTCCTTTTTCATTTTTAGGCATTAATTTACACTTCTAGTTTTCCGGAGAGCATTCCCTTTTTTCAATGAGATTTTTTGCCACTGTTGGGTGGTTATAGGGTTATGTTTGTAGTGGTTAAGTGACTTTGGATCCATACCAGGCCGCTCTGGGTTGTTGTAGCCAAAGACACTTACTTTTAGGCTTTTCGGTGATTCTTCGGTCATCTTCTCCGGTGACCCAATCTTTGAATGTTCTTGGTGTTCTTAGTGAAAATCCTTTGGATTAAAAGTTTTGATCCTTAGTTTTGGAGTTGTTTACCTATTTTCCTTTTTATCTCGAACTCCCCAAGTGTATCGTCCTATATCGGATGTTACGACCCCTGTATAAGCTTGTTGAAGAGTATCTAACTCTGCGAGAGGAGTGTTTCAATAAGATTAGACAGATAGAGTTAGCCCAAGACGATGCTCGTGAGGCCGAGGATTTTCCCCTAAAAGCAATCTATCCTCCACCGTTAGCTATCATATACCCTGAACCAGTCGAGGTTTCTGATCCCATGTCTGAGGACAATGCTTCAGAACCAATGTCAACATCTGAGGCGGTCGAGTCTGTAGACTCATTCCAAGAGGCTATGGATTACTCTCCTAGGCAAAGTGGAGTTTATGAGGATGAAGAGGTTTCATATCGTGCCTCGTCCCATAGAGATGCTAGACTTCATGTAGGTCTCCCTCCATAGAGATTTTAGATCCTAACATCGCGATTACTCCTCCAATTGATGTCATTCCTCTGTCAGCTGCCATAGGCATTGAGTTTGCAAAAAGGTTTCCCAGTGGTGTCCCCACTGGTGCCAAACCTGACGTTATTGGGGATGACGATGATGATGAAGGGAGTGAACTTGATACCTCAGTGGCTGCAGAGTATGAAAGTACTATTAATGAGTATGACCTTCTAGCCTTCAGACACCTTTATTTTATTGATTCCTTCATCATCCTGAGGAAACCTCTTAAGGAAGAGAGGGCCTTTGATGGCCGAGAGGGTGAAATATGCATTTATGGGGAGATGTTAAAGCTAAGTTTTTATCTTCCCATCCATCCAACAATCAAATCCATACTCTCTTATATAAACTTTTCCCCTTCACAACTGTCCACCAATGCTTGGAGGGTTATGATTGGGGCTATCGTCCTTTGGAAGGTTGTTCACCATACAGACCTTCCAGTTAGAGTTTTTACTATTTGATACGTCCCCTCGTCTACCAAAAATCACCCCGGCTACTACCACTTCGTAGCCAGGAAATCCGAGAAGAAGATGCTCTTGGTTACCCAAACTTCCAACCATAATTGGAAACCTCGGTATTTATTTATTTCTGGGACCTAGGAGTTTGGCCCAGCAAGGCATACGAAACATCGGTTCCAAGGACCCCTCTAAAATGGGCTAAAGTATCCCATGCGGCTAGAGCCGACCCTGGCCATAGGCAGGATAATTACAAGAACATTGAGGACCTTCGTAACCAAAGCGAGAAGGGTCGTCTTGTTAAGTATGAACATCTGATGACCCCCTATTACCTTTCTCAGATAGGTTTGTGGGTTGATCCTCTGGAAAAACTTCATAAGTTTCCAAATTTTTCTTCCCAAGTGATATCTCGTAGTGTTTATCAATCTGACTTGCTAGCTCAGAGACTTATCCTTCTACAGAGCGACCAGCAGGCATTTCTGACAATTTCTGGGAGATGTCAGCCCCCGGCCTTACAAAGCTCATAGAAAAATGAGGCGGTAAGAATGTACCCCCTCCTACCAAGACAAAAAAGAGTGTCGGCACTTCAAAGGCTGACACTAGAAATAAAAGGAAAGAGCCTATTGAACCAGCTCATACTAGGCTGAGCAAGTATGCTAAGGACCGTGCAATCCCTATTTCCACCGACGATGCTTTGGTTGCCCGCCTATCGTAGCTCAAGATAGGAGACATCGTTATCGGCCATAGCCTGCAGGCTACCGATTCTATTGGCACCATCATGATAGAGGAGGGTAAGCACTTTCTTCAGGCCTTATATATCCCTTTATTAGCCGAGTTTACACTCCACAGGGCGGTTCAGATATTAATTTTTTCAATTTTTCTTCCAAGTGTTCTCTCTGCCCTTTGAAAATTATAATTTATATATCTGATCTTCTTCTGTAGAGTGTGGTGTCTCTTCACCGCCTTATTGACTGGTTTTTGAAGAAGTTGCCCCTTATACAAAAGGGGAAGTACGCTGAGAAAGCTGAGGCCAATCTAAAAGCCGAGGTTGAAAAGCTGAAAGGAGTCATCACAGAGAAAGAGAACTAGATCTCTCAGCTTAAGGAGGATCACGCCAAGGTTCTGAAGGCCAAAGATCAGAGTTTTCAATCAAAGGTTGATGTTGCTGTGAAAGCTGCGTAAGAATATGCTATAAATAAAATCAATGACGACTACCAAGTCTCTGAGGCATTTGTCAGTTTCGGCTTTGAGTATTTAGAGAGGGACATTAAAGCGACCAGCCGATGGGCGTCTCTTAAGCCGGGTGAGTCTGGGAGCTTATCAGCTGAGGATTTTATTAGTCTCGGCTTTGGAGACCCTCGATTTACCTAAGATTTAAAGGAATTAGAAGAAATCGATGTGGCCCCGGCCGAAATGACTCCTCTAGAGGTCACTGAGACTGCCGATGGTGCTCAGCGTGATGACGAGGTTGAAGTTACAAACATCGACCTTGATAAGATAGCTACAGCTGCTGATAGGTCGACTCATGTCGAGGGATAGAAGGTACTCTAATGGCCTCTCCTACTCATCATTAACTTTTTTTGTGAATCTTTTTGTGATCCTTGTTTTGACGAACTTTGGTTATAGTTTTTTGATATTTTGATTGTAACTTTGTAACCTCTTAATGTTAAGAATATAAGAAGATTCACTTTTTATGTTTCTATTGCTCTTCTATGATGTTTTGTTGTTCTATAACTATGATATTCCACACACTCACCATAAATTTCACCATAAGAATAGAAACATAATAGAGGTGTTAAAGATTTGAGGTCACCAAATTATGGTGTTTATCCTCAGAATTTCACCAAATTAATGATGTCTGAGGTCTGAGGTCACCAAATTAATGATGTTTACCCTCTTATTTTCATCAAATTAATGATGTTTACAATCTGAGGTCACCAAATTAATGATGTTTACCCTCATAATTTCACCAAATTAATGATGTTTAAGGTCTGAGGTCACCAAATTATTATGTTTATCCTCAAATCTTCATCAAATTAATGATGTTTAAGATCTGAGGTCACCAAATTATTGATGTTTAATCATCATAATTTCACCAAGTTAATGATGTTTAACCTAATAATTTCACCAAATTAATGATGTTTACCCTCAAATTTTCACCATATTAATGATGCTTAAGGTCTGAGGTCACCAAATTATGATGTTTATCCTCATATTTTCACTAAATTAATGATGTTTAAGTTCTGAGGTCACGAAATTATGACGTTTATCCTTATATTTTCACCAAATTAATGATGTCAAAGGTCTGAGGTCACCAAATTATGATGTTTATCCTCATATTTTCACTAAATTAATGATGTTTAAGGTCTGAGGTCACCAAATTATGATGTTTATCCTCAAATTTTCTCAAAATTAATGATATTTGAGATACATACACTAGTACAAAAATGCTAATAGAACACTGATACTTGCTTTTCATTGATATTTTACTTCATAATTTGATGCCTTAATTATAAGAAAATAAGATAACTACAACATCATAGGTAATATTTCTTCAATGGTCGACATTCCAAGGATTTGAGAAGGTCTCCCCTTCTAATTTTCAAGACGATAAGTACCAGGTACAACCTCATTAATTACCCTGTAAGTACCATGCCAATTCGGATGGAGCTTATTAGGTTTCTGCCACGTCTTCTTCAGGACCAGGTCTCCCACGGCTATAGGCCTGGATTTTACCCTCTGATTATAGAACCTCACAGTTCTTTGTTGATAGGTTGCTTGTCTTATCTCAGCATCTTCTCTTCTTTCTTCAATCAAATCAAGATCAAGTCTTATCTCTATGGCATTTCCCTGAGGGTCATACGTCTGAAATCTATAAGTCAGAAGCCTTATCTCTGTTGGGATGACAGCCTCCATGGGCTAACATAAATGGAGTTTACCCTGTGGGTGTTCTCACTGTCGTCCTGTAAGCCTAAATCACAACATATACCTCTTTTATCCATCTTCCCTTGACCTCTTCCAACTTATTTTTTATCCCATCAAGGATTGTTCGATTTGTGACCTCAATCTGACCATTTGCCTGGGGGCGTCCAGGAGAAGAGAAAAATTGCTTGATTCCTACTCTTTCACAGTATTTTTCACTGTTCTGAAGGCTTAAGGCTTGGAAGAAACGCCTAGCCTTACGCTTTTCATGCCTTATTTTGGTAAAACCCTTAAGGCGCACTTTTTTTTCTAAAAACAACAATGCTTTAGTGAAACGATGTCGCCTTTTAATGATTTTTTTTACAAACCAGACCATTATCTCATCCAATATAATGAAATAGTACTTTAATTTTCATATATTCAGACATATTTTTATGATATGTGCAAATTTTGTATTTCAATAGCCTTGTTATGGTTAAAAAATATTAAAATATATTAAGAAGGCCTAAACGCCTTTTCACGCCTTTTTACGCCTAGGCCCGCCTAGGCTTCTAAGGCTTAAGGCTTGCCTCCACGCCTCAATCAAGCCCCGCGTTTTTTAGAACCTTGGTATTTTTCTAAGGAAACATTCTTGAATTGGGTTCTATTATCTGAGATGATGGTGTTTGGAAGGCCATACCTACATATGATGTTCTTCCAAATGAACTAGAAGGTCTTTTTCTTAATGATTGTGATCATTGGCTTGACTTCTGCCCATTTAAAAAAATAATCAATCTCCATAATTAAGTACTGATAGTTATTTACAGCCCTTAGAAAGGGTCCTACCAAATTAATGTCCCATATTACAAATGGCCAAGGGGAGCTAATAGAAATCATAGGTTGATGAGGCTGATGGGGAATGGTGGAGAACCTCTAGCACTTATCACATCTCTTTATATACGCAGATGCATCTTTAGCCAAGGTTGGCCACCAGTACCCCTGAGTAATTATCGTCTTAGCCAACGACCTTCCTCCAATGTGGCTTGAACAAGAGCCCTCATGTACATCTTGAAAGATGTATGGAACATATGAAGGATGAACACATCTGAGAAGAGGGAGTAGGAATCCCTTTTTGTATGGGATATCTCCCACAATAGAGAATTTAGTAGTTCTGAACCTTAGCTTTCACCTCTCTAACTTTGACTCTGGCAATTCTCCCTCTCTGATGTATCGGATAAAAGGGTCCATCCATGAGGTCCCCATATTTAGATTTAGGTAAGGTCTAACAACATCTTCCTCTTCGATGGTCGGGTTGAGTAGAATCTCGACTGGTACTATTCTCCTTATGTCGGTTCTTATTACTGAGGCCAACCTTGCGAGTGCATCAACTCGTTTGTTGTCCAGCCGAGGTATCCTCTTCATATTTACCTCTTTGAAGCCTTCTAGCATCGATCTTACCCTCTCCAGATATCTGTCCATCCTTTTATCTTTGGCTTCATACACCCCCAAGATCTGGTTCACAACCAATCTTGAGTCACTTTGGACTAGGAGTTGGCCGACACTTAGGGATCTTACCAAAGAAAGACCTGCTATCAATGCCTCATACTTTGACTCATTGTTGGAAGATTTAAAGTTTAATCTTAGTGCATACTCAAAATATGTACCATCTGGTTCCGACACTATTAACCCTGCTCCACTCTCATTTTCATAGGACGACGCATCAACGAAGAGGTTCCAAATGGTTTCATTTAAAGAGAAGTTTCCCTTTGTTAGGGTCCCTTGTTTGAAGAGGTATCTCTCTTACTCATTCTCAACTGCCTTTTTCCTGGATGTACTTATCTCATCCTCGTCTGCTGCTCGACCGATGTTCCTCTCCACTTAGTTATCTGCATCTCCAAGACTATTCTCAACCACAGCCTCGTCCCAGGTAAACTCGGTCACAAAATCTGCGAGTTCTTTTCCTTTGATGGAAAACCTGGGTTGATAAATAATGTCATACTCTCCCAACTCAATTTCACAGGTAATTAGCCTTCTTGACTTCTCAGGCTTATAGAGGACCTGTCTGAGTGGGGAATCAGCGAGGATGACCATGAAATGAGCCTAGAAGTATGGATTCATTTTCCTAGAAGCATATATCAAGGCATAGGCCAACTTTTCCATCCTAGGGTACTTCTGCTCTAAACCTTGGAGTGCCTTGCGATTAAAATACACTAGCCTCTGCACTCCATCCTCTTCTTTTATTATTGCAACACTAATGGCTAACTCTAAGATACATCTTCTCACCCTGAATTGGCCATTATAGGAGTAGAGGGGATCCGAGGTAGGACTTAAGATCTTTAAAAGATTTATCACATTCCTCATTCCATTCGAAGGATTTTTTAAGAATTTTGAAAAATGAAAGACATCTGTCTATAGCTCTAGAGACGAACCTGTTAAGTGCAGTTACTCGTCTAGTTAGCCTCTGAATCTCTTTGATGGTTTTGGGTGCCTTTATCTTATCTGGGTTAGCTTCTATCCCCCTCTGTTTTATAATGAAACCCAAAAACTTTCCATCTCCGACCCCAAAGACACACTTGGTTGGGTTAATATTCATTATGTATTTGTCCATGGTATCAAAAGTTCTTTCAAGATCGGCCTCATGAGTGTCGGCCTTCAGACTCTTCATCAGCATGTCATCTAAATAAACCTCCATAGACTTACCTATCTGATCCTCAAATATCTTATTTACAAGAGGTTGGTATGTATCCCCTGTATTCTTCAGGCCTAAGGGCATGATCTTGTAGCAATAGGTCCCCTTATCTGTAATTAAGGTTGTCTTCTCTAAGTCAGTCGGGTCCATGAAGATTTGATTGTACATGGAGTATGCATCCATAAAGCTCATGAACTCATGACCTGCTGTGGCATCCCCCGTCTGATTTATTCGAGGAAGAGGGAAGCTATCTTTAGGATAACACTTGTTCAAGTCAGTAAAATCCACACACATTCTCCACTTCCCATTTGTTTTTGTCACTATGATAACATTAGACGACCACTCTGGGTATATGACCTCTCTAATGAACTCGACCTATTTAAGCTTTCGAACCTCGTCTCTGATGACTTCATACTTTTCTCTTGAATAGATCCTTCTTCTATGCTTAAAGGGCTTGGCATCATCTTCAACATTAAGTTTATGACACATGATCTCAGGGTCAATACTTGGCATGTCTGTATGACTCTAGGCAAAGATTCTTTATCTCTTCCTTAGAAGCTTGATTAGCTCCTCCTTAATCTCGGGCTTTAGGGCCTTACCGACTTGGATGGTTTTTTTGGCTCGTCCTCACTAAGGACGATGGATTCTACCTCCTTCGCATCCTCTCCCTTTTTGAGCTTTGTTTCGTCTCTAGGATCAAGGGTGTCAATGTTGTAAGTGATGGTTGCCCTCTTATGAGCCTCTCTCGCTTATGCATAGTTGAAGTAGCATTCACGTGCCAATGTTTGGTCGCCCTGAATTTGTCCTACTCCATAAGGAGTCGGTAATTTTATCATTTGGTGGACTATTGAAGGCACGACCTCAAATTCTTTAAGGGCCACTCATTCCATTATGAGGATGTAGGCTGAGAAGACATTTTCATCCATCACAAAGAAGTTGATTTTTTTGGTCAACCTCTTAGGCCATTCATCTCCCATTCTCATGTCAATTTTGTACATTCCCAATGGATGGAGTTTCTCTCCGCTAAAGCCGATTAAGGGGTGATGATAAGGGACGAGCCCTGCTCGGCTGAGACTCAAGCTTTTGAAACAGGGACAGAACATAACGTTTGCTGAACTCCCCCATCAATAAGAATCCTCTTAACTTCACATACATGCACCCTTGTTGTGATGACTAGAGGATCATCATGGGGGGATAAGATACCCCTGAAATTAATCCGTTAGACGTCGACTATAAGTGTGTCCATTTCTACCTTCTTTCTTTTCTCAGGTTTAACCTATGTTGAAGCCAAGTTCATAACCTCGGCTTTGGTCACTGCTTTTGCCTCTGACACAAGAGCCTTAAGATCATCTACCTATGAGCCACCTCATGTTATCCCCCCACAGATAGTTCTCACACGAAAAGAGATCATGTTGACTTTCTTTATTGGGACATTGTCATCCTTTGGTGGTAGGTTCGGGTCATCATCATCATCCGAGGCATCATCTTTCCTAACAGGGACATCTTCCCAGCATTTATCGTTTCTTTTCTTTCTGGAGTCATCTCAGATACTCTTTGAGGTTCTTGTATCCACATACTTTCTCAGCTTTCCAGACTTCAGCATTTTTTCAATCTCGTCCTTCAGGGTGAAAAATTTGTCAGTTAGATGGTAATGATCGTAATGGAACTCACACCATAAGTTTTTGTTTATCTTATGTGGAGGAGAACTCAGCTTATCTGGCCATCTCAGAGACTTATGATTCTTTATTCCATTGAGGATGTGTTCAGAGCTCATAGTTAAAGGAGTATAGTCTGCAAACTTGTCGTCTGCAGTCCTCTTCTTTCCATCCTTTCTTTTCTGAAACTTCCCACTGCTACTTCCATTCTCATCATCATATTTTGTAGCCAATCCTTTCTTCTGTGTTCATGACCTTTCCATCTCTTTCCAATAGCTGTACCATAGACTTAGGAGGGTTTTCATCAAGCTTACAGAGTATCTTTCCCTACTGAAGTCCTCCAATAAGGGTTGTCATGACTATAATCTCTTCATAGACCTCTACCCCCAATTTTTCCTTGTTGAACCTCACGATATAGTCTCTGAGGCTTTTAGTATTTCCTTACTTTACATAAAGAAGATGGGTCATCTTCTTCTAAGGTCTTACCCCAAAACAGAAATTAGGAATGAATCGCTTGGCCAACTGTCTAAAGTTTTCTATGGAATTCTTAAGAAGAGAGGTAAACCACACATGTGTTGCCCCAGTCAAAGTGTTAGAGAAAGCTCGGCACCTCATCTCATTAGGGATGGAGTAGATGACTGTTGCAGATTGCTACATCTCAATATGGTGGGCTGGGTTGGTACTTCCATCGTACTTGGGGGTGATATAACTGGAGGTTTGAATTTGGTCGAGGTTGGAAAGCTGACAATCCTTTCCACAAAGGGGGAACCCTCTGAATACCCCCTCTGCAAGGGGTCTCAGTTTTTTTTTAGATCTCCAATCTTGTTTTCTAGCCTTTGAATAGAGTCATTCTAGGGCTTAGCAACGTCAACCTGGTCGAGGTTATCCACGGCCACCTCCAATGGGTTACTGAGGGTTCCCCAGCTGTAGCACAACGTCAGTTGTTGACCTCCACCTGACCACCATCTTGGCTATGTGGGAGTTGGCCATGATGGGGGCGACAGTCTCCACACTCTCTTTTGGAGCCAGCAAGACTTCTTGACCTAGGCAGCCTTTCCCTTAGGTCATTAATTGGGTCGATCCTTTCGAATGTAGACCCTCTACTTAATGGATCAAAAGCCAAACCTCTTTATCGAGCATCATAATCTTGTCTTTCACCATGTCCTCGATTATGCTGAATAGGTCGTATAGTGTTATTTGAGATCTCATATTGATCCCAACAGTCTACTAGAGCATCCTCAGCCTCTATATCGTCATACCTATCCTCTAGGGAAGGGTTTATTTACCTCCCCAGGCATAAAAACCTAGGGTCAGCAACATCCCTCCATCGTTGAGGAGGTAGATCTTTTCGTGGTGCCTGGGGTGGTCCTCTGGCCTCATGTTATCCCTAATCAGCTGCCGGAGTAATCATCTTCGGTGAGATCTCAGGTGGTCTCATCATCATGTTCTGGCTTAGCTGGGTAAATTCCTCCTGCATTGCTTGTTGAGTAGCAGCTAAGGACTTCAAGGTTGTCGCCACCTCAGCCATATCAGACTAGGGTAGCGCTTGGCTAGAACTGGGCCCTCTACCACCAGATAGTGGAGGTGGTAACTCTGGTGCCATATAAAAAGACTAGAGATCTTGTGATAAAAATACTAGAGAGCTTGAGACCTTAAAGGACATCTTTTAATGGTGAAATAGCTCCACACAAGGGGAAGGACTAGTTCACCACTAGATTCTCCGGTGAGGTCAAGCTAAAAAGGAGGAAGAGATGAATCCTCTCGCTCCCACAGCGGTGCCAAAATGATGATGCTTTGAACAGTACCACCAATATGAGGTGTTAATAAGCTTAAACTAGTAGCTACAATGGTAGCACAAGAGTAATAAACTACTATAAGGAGACGAGGAGAAGAGGAGGGACACTTGTATTTAAGTGGTTTAGCCAATTTGGCCCACGTTCACTGTGAGTGAGTGAGTCAATTTCACTATAACAAGGGCACTGATGGTCTGTGATACAATCTCTCACTTTTTCTCTTAACTGTATATTTTACCAGAGCTTCTGCTAGGGCTACAATTATGGATCCCTTTTCAAGGTAGAATAAGACATGTATATATAGTTCTTGGTGGTGTAGTGTAACCCCCAAGCATGCAATGATCATGAGTGTGATGATCTAGACAATATGATGCGGACACCTAGTTGTGTCATATGAAGGTAATGATGATCGAATATTCCCTCACGTGAGCGGAATGACTTGGTTATAATGGTTTGGCCATGTGTTCCAAGTCTCCCATGTGCTTGCGTATGCTCGGACCTGTGATGTCATCCACTAGAACCTCGGCCCAGTCGAATACGATATTGGTAAGTTTGAGAGCTGAGTTAGTCTGCCAATCATGAGTATGACCTTGGACTAATTGACTGGCCGAGGTTAGATATTAGACACAGCTGTAATGTCAGCTAAAGCATAGTATGAGGGTGACCATGGTTAAGCCTATGAGGTGTTTCCGACCTCGGTTGCCGACCATCTGAGTTTGATCATTAATAGTCAACCTTATGAAAGACGACCTTTATGGTGGATGTTATGAGCTTCACGCAGACTCGGCCCTGAGGTTGGCTGAGGTTATTGATCCCGAGTATGAGGGTACACTTTAGGCATATCACTGAGAGTCTCATGACTACGTGATCAGTTCCTACAAGTTACAATAGTCCTGTGTGAGGTGTTTGTGCCTCTTATGAGTCCGTTTGGAGTTGTTATGGATTTTTTCCTTCTAGAGACACGTTTTTAAGCCTAAGTAAAGTTATTTTCAAATTGTCATCATATTATCAAATCAAAAGTTCCATTACTACACGATCAGTTCCTACGAGTAACATTGGTACCGTGCAAGGTGTTGGTGCTTCTTATGAGGCCATTTGGGGTTTATTTTGGGTTTTTTTCTCTCAAGCAGCTTGTTTTTAAGCCCAAGTTTAGATATTTATAAATTTTCATTATATTATTGATCCAAGAGTTTCGTTACTGCGCGATCAGTTCTTACGAGTTACATTATACACACGCAAGGTGTTTGCACCTCTCACTGTGCCGTTTGGGGGCTATTATGGTTTTCACCCTTTCTCTGAATGTTTTTAAGCCTAACTCTATATATTTGCAAATTTTCATCATATTCTCAAATCAGGAGCCCCGTCACTATACGATCAGTTCTTATCAGTTACATTGATCCCGTGCTAGGTGTTCGTGCCTTTTACAAGGTCGTTTAGGGGCGTGTAATACCCCGTGATTTTGAGGACTGAGAATTTAATTAATTTGGGAGAAATAAAATTTATCTGAATTGAAAAATTTTAATTTTGGCAATTGTGGGGAAAATTTGAAAATGTTATAAAGTCTGTCGGATGATGATTCTGAGTGCGCGGTTGATCCCGGATGGGTCGAGATAGTCAAAATGACTGTCCTTGGGTTTTATTTCGGTTCCAAAATATTTTAAGTTAAGTGGACTCGAATTGGAGTAAACAAGTCATTTAAAGTGTGTATTATCATTTAAAGTTGGGTAATTGGGAGATGAGGCTTAAGTAGGGCTCGTGAGAAGCCAATCTCATTTGAGAGAGTTAGAAGACCCTAGAGAGAGAGAGAGAAGAGGAAAGGAAGAGAGAAAGAGGAGAAAATCTTGGGAATTCTGGCCAATATACGACTTCGAGGAAGATTCAACCTCTACAACCTTTAGGCAAATGATTAAACTTGCTAAATAATCTATGTGTGTAATTTATTTTCTGCTTTGTGGATAAAAAATATGGTTTTTGTGTTTATATGTCAAAAACCTAGATTTTTGGATTAAATCTTGAATTTGATATTTAAATATGGGATTGATGGTATATAACTTGATGGGATGAGATGTAGGATGAATTTTGATGTTAGAAACATGATTGGGTTGAAGATTAATGGTTAGAAGATGATGTATTGGGTTTTTGGAGAGTTAGGTTTCATCCAAAATAAAGAATGGCCGAAATATCTGTTATGGTCAGTCAATCGCGCCTCAAGGGAAAAGCCTACTGGTTGCTTCGCAATGTAAATTTCAGAACCGCGGTCGACCGGTACTCTATTTTTATCCCAAGAATGGGATTTTCCTTCTACCCCTTTTTTTTGGGTCTAAAACTTAGGGACCTTCTTAGTTAATGTATTATTGAGGGTTAGGTAAAAATATCAAGAGATTGATACCTTAGGATAGTAAGGCGGTATTCGGGCCTATTTTAGGAATGTCTTATGAGGTTATGGGGCCTCTTTGATTAAGGAAATGATTTTAGGACTAAAATATAGTTGGATTATATTAATTTTATTGTGGTGGACTATCATGAAGTGGTTATACGTTATATAGATAGTCCCTTTTTAATTAAATGCTTTCGAAGTCAAGTGGTATCATAGTATATGTTTTAGTATATCACCGACTAGAATAGTTTGTGTTTGTACTTATAGCCGGGATTATTATTATATATAGGTGTGTATAGGAATGTAGATGGTGTGCTTGGATGATGGTTGTTATATACGTTTGGTTATGAGATAGTATCTGTAATGTTGGTTAAATTAGGATACTATTCATATAATAGGTGTAATGGATGAGTAAGTTTCAAGTGAGGGATCGTATAAGGAAATGAATTGGGTAGGTATGCGTTATGGCATTGGTTAGTATGATGAGAGTTATATACATATAGCCGAATTCATTACTTTATACATACGGTAGGGAGATGGTATGTATATATATGTATATATAGTTTGAATGTACATACCTTATGTAGTGGTTTGTACATATATGATGTGATCGCATGTATATCTAGTGTGAATGATATATATACTTATTGTGTGAGCATACCCGTCACATGCTATCATGGGAAGTTGCACGATGTGGGTAAGTCCCCTGGCTTGAGGAACAGGGAGTGTATAGTCCCCACGTCATAGTCGTCCATTATTTATTGCGTGATTTTATTATGGGTGAGAAGTCTTGGGTATGATTCGTTCTCACTTTCAGGTTTGGAACTATGACTGCTTCCCATACGTTCTGACTTGTTTTTATTGCCAGGGCGGTGTGATAATAGTCCGGTGGCTGGTAACCCGGGATAAAGTGAGCAATTCCTGGAAGATAATAGCATTGTGTAGTATATTTATATCCTATAACTGTATACGTTATGTGTACCTGTTCGATATGGTTGAATTATCGTGTTTAATGACTAAAGAAATGTTATATATATCATATAGGTGAATGTGATATGGGTATTTTATAATACACGATAGGTGTATTTTGTGTACGGCTTGTTAGGGTTGAACGATCGTGTTTATTAACTATAGTAATGTTATATAGATCCTAAAGGTAATGTTCTATATCTTAGTTGTGTACTTAGAGATAGTTATTCATAATAAGTAGCTGGCGTTATATATGTTGTGTACCAAGGGCATAATGGATCTCGACGATCAACATTGTCAAGGAGTAGTGTAACGGGGGGTTCCTTATCTGGATTTCGCTTTGCGAGACGTCCCACGCACGAAACGTAGTGCAATGTTGGGAATGGGGAGAAGTTTAGTCCTTGGTACTCAGATTTATGCGTTATGGGGAAATAATACTTTATAAGTATATAAAGATGCGTGTGATTTCTTTGATGATAATAACTTGATTAAGTTAATATTTAGAACCGATGGACTCTAGTAAGATATATGCGTATATATGTATATGTTAATACATAAGTTTGGCGTAAACTTAGGGTATAATAGAATGAGAAGATTTTGGGTTATACTTGGGATAGTGGGTTTCACGAGTGTAGATTATGCGTAGATTAAGATGGAGTTATCCCTAGAAGGTGTCGGGTAGATTAATTGAGGTCCGTGTGCATACGTTTAGGTGCGCGCTTTAGTAGAGGGGTGAGATCGAGTTCCATGAGAGTGCGACTCCACTTTAATTATGAAATTTTGCAATTATAATTATTATGCATTTTAATGCACTTGCTATAAGTGTTTTCACACCTCGGGCTCTGACCCATTTATATTTTTCTCTTATTATACATATATTGTAATATAATATAGGTGTCCCACCGCAAGGATGCCAAAAATGCTTTTCTATCCAGTGTTCTCGGAGCCGTGGCAGATGCGGACTGTTACGGGATTTGTGTTATAGCCGTCTCCTATCTTTTGTAAATCTAGATAAGATTCATTTTGTATATCAAGTTTATACCCATGAGCTATAGGTAACACTTTTATATTTCTCTCAGGATGTTGTATTGTCTGTGACCCGATAGCATATTCGGGTATTTCCTTTTGTATACTTATGATGTTTTAATTTGAGTACATCCTTTTATTATGGTACGTGTGTTTACATTACCAGTTTTAATAGTCACTATGTTGTTGGTATATCGATTCATTGTATGTATTTAAAAAAATGGCATCCGCTTATTGTAGTATTGGGTAGTTATCTATGTTTATTTAGTATCAACAGTTGATGCTGAGAATGATCCGCGTGAGATTCCTGATTTATTTTAGTATAGGGTTGGCCACCCGTTATTATTTTAAGCGGGGTGTCATAGGGCGGTTATGGGTTTTCTCCATCTAGCGCCATGTTTTTAATGCCGAGTTATGATGTTTGAAATTTTTCATCATATTCTCAAACCGAGAGTCCCATGATCATGCAGTCAATTCTTACGAATTACATTGATCACGTGCGGGGTTTTTATGCCTCTTATGGGGCCGTTTTGAGAGTTATTTTGAGTCTTCACCCTCTAGCACCGTCATTTTAATACTAACTCTAGATCTTTGAAAATGTTCATCATATTCTCAAACCAAGAGTCCTTTGAGTACTAGGTCAGTTCCTACAAGTTACATTAGTTTCGTGCGAGGTGTTTGTGCCTCTTATGGGGTCGTTTATGGGTTTTCTCCCTCTAACTGCATGTTTTTAAGCCGAAGTCTTGATATTTCTAAATTTTCATCATATTCTCAAATTGAGAGTCTCGTGACTACACAGTCAGTTCTTATGAGTAATATTGGTCTAATATGAGGTGTTTGTGCCTCCTATTGGGCCGTTTGGTGACTGTTTTGGGTTTTCTCCCTCTAGTGGAAAGTTTTTAAACCTAGGTCTAAATATTTATAAATTTTCATCATATTCACAAGTTAGGATTCCCGTGACTATGCAGTCAGTTTCTGCGAGTTACATTGGTCCCGTGCGAGGTGTTTGTGTCTCTTACGGAGCTATTTGGGGGCTGATTTGAGTTTTTGCCCCCTAACAACATATTTTTAAGCCTAAGTATAGATATTTTCAGCTTGTTTTCATATTTTCAAACCATAATTTTCGTGACTATGCGGTTAGTTCCTACGAGATATATTAGTTCCGTATGAGGTGTATGTGCCTCACATGGGGCCGTTTGGGGGTTATTATGGGTTTTCACCTTTTCGCGGCATGTTTTTACTCCAAACTTTAGATATTTAAAAATTTTCATCATATTATCCAACCGGGAGTCCCGTGACTACACAGCCAGTTCTTACAAGTTGCATTGGTCCCTTACAAGGCGTCCGTGCATATTAAAGGACTATTTGGGGCATGTTACTAGTTTTTGTCATCTAGCGGCATGTTTTTTAGCCTAAGTCTAAGTATTTGCAAATTTTATCATATTCTTAAACTGAGAGTTCGTGAATACATGCAATACCCATTCCTAATAATTCAATTAAATTTTGTAATGGAGTGAGGATTGAAGAGAATTATTAGAATATTGTGGTTCAAAATTGAAGGAAATAAAAGAATAGAAAAGGGGTCGTTCGAACGACTTATGGGGGTCGTTGGAAGTGAGATCAATGTCCCATGAATCAGGTGTTTAAATGACCTTCGAGCGAGATTTCCATTTATTACAGTCCCAGGTTGCGTGAAGCCAAACTTCGATGGAAATAGCTATATCGTTCGAACGAGGTTCATGTCATTCAAACGATGTGCCTCGAAAATGTTTTCATAAGATTGCCTTTGAGCGCTGTCACAATTTTGGCCCTTGATTTGGTGTGTTTTCAAGCTCACATTAGCCCAGGTTGGGCAAAATCAGAATTTTAGTCCTTGGAAGGGTTTTATATGGGATTGTTTGTTTTATTTGGGACAATTTGAAGTTCAAATAATATTAGAGGGTGAGAGAGGTGGTCTTCCACCATGGGAGAGCTTCTCCCCACCATTCCTCCACAATTCTATTACCATAAATCACCATTTTCTTATAGTATTCCACTATATATCAACCTACACACCCATTTCCACTTGTTGAAGTGGAGCTATGAATTTTTTAGTAGTGTTGGGGGATGCATGGAGAAGATGATGGAAGCTTTCATAGAGTTTGAAGGGGTTCTTAACTTTGAAACTCAAATGGAGCACATCTGGAGCATTTTTGGAGAATGCTTTTGATAACCCCTTTAGGCCACCTTCGGAGGTGGGGATTGCTCCTCGTACACCAACCTTTATACCACCATTTGGACTCATTGATCTGTGAAAATATATTCTTAGTACAAAGTTGCAAGTCTACATGTTTTGATAAAAAGTAAATGGTATTTTCATATGAACGTAATCTTTAAGTGTAAATTATGTTTCTTGAATAAAGAAAGTAAAGAAAGTAAAGAAATGTCTAATTTGGAAATATAGTTAGTAAAGGTGTTGGATAAGTGTTAATGGGTAAACATTGGGAAGTTGGTGTGTGCAACTCAATAATGTTTCGAAAGATTAGCACTTATGAAATTGGAAGGTAATTATTGAAATAAATATGTTTCCAATTAAGAGGAATATTACACCAAGGTTAAAAGGGTGTAAAGGTGTTAAAACACTTAAGAAGTTAATATGGATAACTCAATCGTCTTTTGGGAAAATTTAACACTTGCAGAAATGGAGTAAAAGATAAGTTTGGAAATAAATGGGTAAAATGGTAATTTTACTTAAAGTGGAATATTTTTATGAAATAAAAATATTGAAAAATGTGTTACACAAATTGGTCATAAATGAATATGATTTTTGGAATAAAATCAAAGTTAAAGTGTAAAGGACATGAAACGGTAATTTCAAAGTGTAACACGAATTGGGGTGAAACCTCGAGTTCAGCTTCGACTGGGTAAAAAGGAAAAGTGGAATAATGTGGATATTTGTAAAATGTGAAAACACATTAAAAGGAACTTGGATGACACCGGGATAATTAAGGAGGGCACGTAGCCCCGGGTGAAAGACCCAGAATAACTGGTCAGAGCATATGGTGCGCTTAGCTGACAGTATGGAGCTAGTTGAAGTATGCGGTTATTGGAAGATTCCAAGAAAAGATAAAGAAATAAGGAACATGTCAAGAAATGGGTTGTGTGGTGAAAATGTATTAAGACAACCTAACTTGAATTAATTAATAAATGATCCGATAAAGGTTAAAATGGACAAGTGAATGTGTGAATTGATTAATGTCCATAAGGTGAATGAAAGGCAAAGTGAATAGGTAAATGGGTGGTTAAGCAACCTAAGGGATTCAACCCATAATGAACACAAGGGTGTGTTGTAAGAGGTTTTCAATGACTAAATAAGTCTTTTCTAACACGGTGAATGCGTGTGTTGAAAGGTTGATTTTCAATGAAAATAGTAATGTGGATCGATTAAAATGAAAAGGGGTAATTTCGGTAAAAAAAATTATTTTCGGCTAATTCATGTGTAATTGTTTCAAGTATTTAACTGTGTGTAATGAATAGAATGAGAAATTTAAAAGTGAGAAAACGAAGTCTTTTTACAATATTAAGGTAAATCAATCTGGATAAATAAGGTTTTTCATAAGTAAACTGTTTCATGCATTAAGTATATGTATATGTATGTTTATATATGTATACAAGGTAGTTACATGTGCACGTAGGTATAACGTGTTAAAGTCTTCCTTCTACCGTTCGATTCTGTACTGCATTTGTATATTTCTCACTGAGCATTTAGCTCACTCCCTCGTTTTGTTACGACATGTTGGTGGTGGTTTCGTATTTTCAGAGCGTTATACATGTAAGTAATTTATTTACATTATGTTAGTAGCTCTGTATTCTTAGACTTCGAGGTTCTCCCCATGGGACCGACACGTAGTTTAATTTGAAATTGAAATTGCATGCTAAACAACTGAGACATTAATTAAAAAATAAAATTAGACTAGAAACATTATATAGGTTATTTTATTGCACTTCACACCTAATTATCAGGTTGGACTAGGTTGACTACAAGTAACCTCTTTCCTGGTTCAGAAATAAGCTAAGCCTACTCACTGCTACCACATTAAGCTCGTTCCTAAGTAGGATTATGATATGGCTGAGTTATAGTATTATGACATTTGGTGCCTCCTCAAACATGCTAGTAGCCGATAAGAAAGACCGTGGAACCCTTCATAAATTGGTTGCCCAATATATCATATGTGACAAATCATGTTCAGGATAAACTTTAACGGAACCCATTTGCACTGCATTGCAAGGGGATGTTGAAGAAATGATGCAGAAGATAAATAGTGGGGAATGAGGGACCCATATGAATGGTCACATGCTTGCAAAATGATCATCCGTTAGGGATACTATTGGACCACAACGGTTCAAAATTGTAATGCTGATGTTTGAAGATGCCTTAAATGCCAACAGTTTGCTAATCTCCAACACTTGGCTCCCCGTGAGCTATACAAAATGACCTCTCCTTGGCACTTCTCTACCGGAGCATTGACATCATAGGGAAAGTTATTCCCAAAGATCAAATGGTCATAAATTCATCCTCATCTCTATTAATTACTTCACTAAATGGGTCAAAGTCGAGTCATATGCGGTGCTAAATGCCAAGAAAGTGTCCAAGTTTATCAGAAAAAACATCATTTTGCCGATACAGAGTCCCCCACGAGTTAGTGTCAGATAATGGGCTCACTTCAAAGCTGAGGTTACAGTACTAGTCGACGAGTATGGGATTTATTGATATAAATCTTCCCCCTTCTGACCCTAAACCAATGGTGTCGTGGAAGCCGTCAATGAAAGTCTCAAGACCATAATCAGTAAGATCACTGAGAGTTGTAGATATTGGTCCGACCGGAACCCTTACGCCCATTGTGGATACTGCACTTCAATAAGAATGCCCACTATGGCTACCCCTAATTCTCTAGTATACGGCATGGAAGAAGTCCAACCCGTTGAGCTAGAAATACCTTCCCTCCACATCCTACTCAAAGGAAAATTTGACGAAGAAGAATGGCATCAGAGCCTATTTGATGAACTATCACTCTTGGATGAAAAGAGACTGAAGGCTATGTACCATATACAGGTGTACCATCGTCAGATAGTACAATCATTCAATAGGAAAGTCAAGGACTGTGGCGTCCAGGAAGGAGACATTGCCCTCAAAGAGATCATGAAACCCATCTGGGACCCCACAGGGAAATTCAAAAAGAATTAGAACGGCCCCTACGTCGTGAAGAAGATTATCTCATGAGCCACCACTATTCTCACATACCTCGATGGAGAAGAGATAGCGCGTCCAATCTACCTAGACAATCTCAAGAAATTTTACCTTAGTACAAAATCTCGACGCGCTACGACTCTTTTCATCCCCCTTTTATTCTAAAAAAAATCTTCATTTTCCGTACCTAGAACTACATGGGACCCGATCCTCTCAAAAACCTTTTTATTTTCAAAATGAAACTCATGAAATTTTTTTAAAACCCTAGAGGTACGTAGGCAACCCATACACCATACATGAGTTCGGTCCCCTTCTTTTCCACAAAATTCTTTTCTTTTCTAACCTTCGAGAATGACGGTTCATTTTATCATTTACATGAACAAAAGGATTATGTATGCCTTAGCTATTTGTATGGATAATTCAAATGAAAAACTCATCAATAGGCATAAAAAAATATGTTCAAAATTAATTTTTATTTCTGATTAAGGAGAATACAATACTATTACATGAAGTATCAGCAAAGGGAGATAAACCAATCACCCCTTTTTACTGACCAAACCTTCCTAAACAAAACTAACCCTAAACCAAACTAGACAAAATTATCCCGAACCCCAAAACACCCAATCACCATAGCTTTAAAAAAAATAGCCCAGCTTCACAAGACATTGCCTTCAACTATCGAATGGCCCCGCCTCGTCATCATTACCAGCCCCTGGAGGTCCCTAAGTTTCCCACTCTTGGTTGACATTACTTATGTGCTCCATGGAGCGGTACGCCCTGACAAACCTAAATAGAACCAAGCATCTTCTTCCATGGTGTCAAAAGCTATGAACCACCTTTTACTAGTCTCTTTTCTTCCGTGACTTACTCTACTACCCGCATTAATAACCATTTTAGGTAGTACCTAGATACATGTTGGGTCCCTCCCATGGATTATGTTGGACGAATAGACAGTCGACGACATTGACATAAAGAGCCTAACATCATCCTCATCGATTCAGTCAAATCCTCCACCGGGAAGAAATTTGTTATACGAGGGGGAACGATATGTTCCCACCCAAATTGGCACAAGATATGCCAAGGGAATAGAAGGAGGTCTTCTGAAGGCCCACCAACTATACATATAGGTAATATCCAAGCTGCAAGATAGGCAGTAAGTCCCCTCACCATGGCACTGACCAGTGAAGACACCGAGATCTATGCTCTACAAGCCAGTTTACCCAACTCTCCTAGGATGGGCCAAAGCTGAAGAAAGGTCGAACAAAAAAATTGGGCACAGCCACCAAGGGATGTTTAGGAGGGGACATTAGGCAAAACTTCTCCGCAAGCCACATAAACAGCATTACGGGCTCCCCCTCAGAAAGTTCGAATGACCGGCCTTCAAGGCATTCATGCCATTCAGGGTCTCAGCTAGCACCACTGCCACAGTATTATGGAATAAAGACATCCAGGCCATTATCGCAGTAACCTGAGGATTTGCAATCAAGTCCCCTGTCACTAATAATAGCCTCGTAGTAAGGCCTAAGGCGACAGCCCCAGGAAAGACGGCATCCTCAAAACCCCTCAGGCGCATTGAATACGTAACCGCCTGAAGAGAAATGGCCCCTCCGATAACTAATAGTCTAGCCACCGAGGGAGGAATGTGAAACAACTCGACAAGAAAACCAGAGGAGAGCTAGATAAATCAAGAATAGACGCCACCACATTAGGACTAACTCCCAATATGGCCGAAACCTCCTTATAAGTGGGACAGACCTCATCCAGGCTAAATTAAAAGACATGATCTTCAAGGTACCAGAACTTTACCGTTGTTGCCAATAAGTTCTAGTCTATGACTTGGTCATGCCATAAAGAAACCTTACACAAGTTGAAGGTGTCGTAATACATATTTTATAAGCACGTGTTTTCGAGACCATCAAGGTACTAAGAGAACCCTTCATTCATGAGAAGAGCCATTTGAGAATGAGGAATATGAATCAAGAAAGGAAATATGGGTATTGGTGGAGAAAACCCATCCCACACATCCCCTTTAATACTTAAAATCTTTGGCAAAAGACAAGAGTCCTAGATATACGAGTGAAATTTTACCCCACAAGAGTACTCTAATGTGTAAAAAGGTGCAATCAAGGCCTAGGGATGATTTGACTTGGCCCCCATGTCGATAGGCATATCAAGGGTTGTGCCAATAGGCAACCCCCTATTTTGGAAAATTCCATCCTTCCTCTTTTGTCGAAATAAATTTTAGAAAAATCTTCATTTTTGAAAAATTACCCCTGGGTTATTTACTCAGTTTTCTCTGATTTTCTCTTAAAATAAGTTCGTACTCAAAAATTCTTTTCTCTAAGTTAATTTCTTTTACTCCTTTTCATAATAATAATTTTTTGCCTTTCATTTTTCATCCCCTACTTATCTATTTCTTTACATAAAATAAATAATCTCAATAGAAAATTAAAAGCGCATATAGGATAAGTTACTAAATAAAGAAAAAAGGCAAAAATAAAATGCATATTTCTTTATATATTTTACTTCACTGAATTACATTTTGCAGATAAGAAAAATAGAAAAACAAATGGGACTCTGCCCCAACCCACAAACTCTCTCTAGCTCTCGACCCCAACGGCGGATGCACTTTCCCCTGCGACGAACAGTGGATCCTCCACTCCCAGAACTCGAGCCCTCATCAAAAGTGGCATGTGACAAAAAACATGAAGAAAATGAACTCTTGATATACTCCGATATAGATGACATCCAATCATTGATATCCCTCAGCCAAGTGGTCAACACCCGAACATATTGCAAGCAAAGAAGCAATAAGCAAAAGGCAAATCAGTCAAGAAGTAACGAAAAGTCAACAGAACAAGAAGAGAAAAAAAAGGATATACCTCAGGTCGAAGGGAATCGTCCGTATGCCCTGTCAATCCATACACTAATGCATAAGGGTGATGCAGCACACTCAGTGAATTCCCGCTGCTTAATCAGAAATTGTAAGAAGGGGGAATGAACTAAATAATCGGAGCCTCCTCTTCCGTCATCACCGCTAAAGTGACACCACATGCTCTATGAGCCGATCCCACTGGTGCACTAGTAGCCCTAACCGAAGACGTAGAAGGTGGAGGCATGTTCTTCACATCGCAGATACAGGAGGGAATCAACCATCTCATCATGAATCTAGACAATCATATCTCGTCGATGTATTCCTATAGTGCGTATAGGTATCCTTGATCATCACTGCTGCCCAGGCATCATCTAACATCTCCCCCACCCCCCTCATGTACATAGGGGTTCCTATGGTGGTACTGCCACCTCCTCCACCACAATCTACTTAACTACCCTCTCTCCTAAGTACCAGACATACCCAAACTCGCACTACAAAAAAATCTCTTTTTACTATAGTGCTCCAACCGTCTTAAAAAGTTCTCTAGCCGTCTCAAAAGCCTTTTGTGACGCCATTTGAGACGGAGAAGGAGCGTAGTATTAGACCCCCGTTTTAAAATCTTTTTGAGACGGGAAATACGCCGTCTCAAAAGGTCATTGCTTACAGGACCTTTTTGAGACGGAAAAAAATCCGTCTTTTAGAGACACCAACATACGTCCCCAAAGAGTTTTTTGAGACGATAACTTAACCGTCGCAAAAAGTCCCCATTTATGGAACCCTTTTGAGACGACAAAGAAGCCGTCTTTAATAATTTTGGCACCAAAATTAAAATTTCATCCATTTCATAATATACTCTATATAATTATAAACAAAACCTCTTAAAAACAATATGACATATTTTACATCCCATTTCAACATATAACATACAATTTTCCATTCAATTATAATTAAAGTTCATACAAAGAAAAAATACACGATTTAAACATTTTGTCCAACATAGATCTCTCTATACAATCTCACTCATCTCATTAGAAAAAATACATAAAAAACCATTTATCCCTAACATAAAATGAAGTACGCAAAGTAAACTCGCAATCTTCAAGCATACGACCTCCAACAAAATGATTCAAATATCTTGCCTTATCCACAAAGGGTTTTCACCTGCAATAAATTTATTAAGTGTCAGCTACCTTAAACAAAGAAGTAATTTTTTTAATAGTTCCTATAGATGACAATCTTTAAAAACCTTATCAAATTTGTATATTTTCGTATTATTTGCTTTTAAAAATACTTAATATTTTTAAAAAAAATCGGCAGAATCTCCTTTATTTATTCATGAAAACCAACCTGTTTAAACATAAAAATTAACTCAAAAACAAAGATAGAAATAACCACAATTTTCTAAACAACTAATATAAATAAATATAGACATTACGATTCCTTTTACCGTTGGGCAACATAAGGAACAAAATTTAACTTGAATATGTCTCACCCCTGCTTGTGGTTGAGAGAAAGACTAAAGAGGACATAAGCGACAAGTTATTTATTCGAGAGAATAGATGCAAAAGATCCAACGATAAAAGGCTCAAGTATAAGTATAACAAGTCCTCGTGGGATAGTTAACTTCCTGCAACAAAGGGGATACAAAATGCAATTAGCTATGGTTATGAAAAAGTCAAGAAACATTAACTTGATTTAGATACTTGGACAATACTTATTTAAAATACAATACAAAAACCAGCTCCAACGATGTCATGATTATATAAAAATAAAATAAGAACAAACACTAAAAACCTAGTTGATTTAACTATTTAACACTTAATGGACTGATTACAAACTGAACCAATGACCTGACTTAAAGACTGAAACAATATACTTATAATAATAAAATAGCCACAAAAAGAGTAATGAAATGCCCCATAACCGATTTACGAAGTAATAAAGCAACTAAGTCCACCCACCATACCGAGTACCAGCTAAGATCGACATTTGGAGAAGTGCATAATAAATAATAACACGTCTAGATATAGGCCTAAAAGAACGAACATGTATTCTCATGATTCAGTCATGTATTCTTCTAATCAAATTTAAATCTAGCCAATATATACACACTGTCCTTTGTTATTCATCTTTCAATTTCCTTTGGACTCATCATCCTTGTGTCTTTGTATACGTATCTTGTTATCAATAAAACTACATTTCTACTTATACAACAACACACGTAAAATGATCATACGATAATATACACTGTCCACTGCATTTCTACTTATTAATGATATGAACATGAAGTTGAGTGTCGTTCATGAAGATAATGAGGTTTTTTAATGCTGTTAAAACTCTAAATGCTAACACTTGTTTAGTTATTAATGGCCACAGTAGATTTTTATATGTTCATTATTGGGAGATAATGTAACATGAGAAGTTGAGCGCGATTTTACGCAATTGAGAGCAAAAGTGCGCAATAGGGCGCAATTCTGCTTTACTACTTCAGCAGCTCCTGCTTTAAAAGGTAACTCAGGTAAGCCGAGATAGGAGATTGGGTTGCATTAGGCCAAACTAAATTGGGTGGAAACATTGTGGGAGATGGTGGACCAAATTATTTCCTAAAGGACCTTCCGCCACTTGTGGTGGCAGAGGTGGCGGCTGCGAGTAGTGAACAGGTCATTCCAAAATAGTGAAATAAAATCAATGATGTTGTATCCAAGCAGACCTAAGATTGTGTAGTATCCAACAAAAACAATTAGGTATTTTAGATTGAAGGTTGCCTGTTTTATGAATATGGATTGAGAAATAACTTTCTTTTTGTTCATTTTCTTTTTATAGACCCCATTAGATTGAAGGCTGCCTTTTCATTTTCTTTGCAATTGATGAAAAGATCCCCCCGCCTCGTGATTATGCAAAATGTTCTTTGAGGGATCTAATATTTGATAGTTACTATGATACTTATAGGGGTGTTATTTCATACTTTCAAATCATTGATGGGACTGTTGGGAAAGGTGATCGAATCTTTTTTATGGCTAGTGAGAAGAGTTATTTTGCTGATGAAATTAGAGTTAAGTCTCCCAATCAATTGCAAGAATCCCATTTAGTGAAATTCAATTTGAAACAAACTGATTTTCACCAAATGAAACTACCATTCAACAAATGAAACTTAATAACGTTTCGTCAATATGTGACAAGTGAATTATGGGAAATTTTGCTTTTTCTTATTTTTGTAAGTCTTCTTTTTTGGGTGTAAAAGAAATTGTACCTCAAAAATTAAGATGAAAAGTCAAAATTTCCCATGAATTGCTCATGTTACATCTTATCGTATTCAAGAAATATAGTATTGAGTACTCAACTCAAATAAACAAATCCAAAATGTGAAAATGAATACTTGATAACTTCTTACAATCAGAATCACGGCGGTGATTTCTCTCCACAGTAAGATCAAAGAAGACCCTAAAACAAAAGCAAGTCGATCACATGCCGTGTCAAAAATAGGATCAAGTCACGACCGGGCAGCAACACGAGTAATCTCTGTAGCTGCCTCTGTAATTCCCCTACCCCCACCTCGACTAGCATGGGCAAGTAATATATTTTCTACTTGTTAAACAGATTATCAATATCAATAACCCTAATTTAGTAATTTCCAATCCCAGGGTAAATATCTCTTGTATGTAAAAGTACCTTCTCCCTTGATATTGGAGGGCATTCGATAGAATACGTAGCACATCAAAATTCATGTATCACCCTTTCAAAAGCATCCCACCATAGAGACGGAGAGCGGCATTGGGTGGTTTTATATCCACTATAACACCAGGCTAGCTTCCAATACCACTTTTTGATTGTTTCAATCAGTGATCCCTTCACCAACAAATGAGATATAAGCACATGTTTAATTGATTTAAACCATCACAGTTACTTGATTTTACCTACCAAGGTTCATAGATAACGTAATATTTTTTCAACTATTACTCACCGCATCATTTTAGATAGAAGCAGCATGCAACATTGTAGATCTTCGAAGATGGGCAACATCAACAGTGGCCTATATTTTGGAGTCCATTCAGCTTAGTTCAGCAGTGACTTCGCTGCACCACTGTTCAAGCAAAGCCAGTGTTGCTGGCATAGCATCGTTTTATCTCTCTTGAAGTTCAGATTCCAAATAATCTTCGAGACACCCAAAACCAATATGGGATTTGCACTTTTCTTCATCGAATCCCCCTTTAACACCATCACACATACAGTAAATACAATTTGTATCAAGTTAAACACCCTAATCATTCACTTTTTGATGGAACATCAGCAGTTGCAGTAGCCCCATAACTGGCAATAGCCATCTCTGGCTTGATCTCCTCCAGTTTCTAAAGAACGTGGGTAGCTTCTGGCCGAGCTGCAGGAGAGGGGTCAACATAGTGTAGAGCCAATTTTAGTGTATTAAGCAACTCATCACCCTTGCTAGTATCATACACATCTCTCATAAGTTCCAAATCAAAAACTTTATTAGTCCACTCGTCTTTCACAATTGATGCCACCCATTGGGGAAAATCAAGATCGTCGATCCCCTCGCTGGGGGATTTTCCCATTAAGAGCTCTAATATGATCACCCCGAGGCTGTATACACCAGTCTTTTCATTGGCTTCCTTGAGCTTTGAGAACTTCGGTGCACAATAACCCTGTGTACCCGTAGTGGCCATCATATTGGTGTTAGCAGCAGCAGTCATGAGACGCGAGAGGCTGACATCGCCAATGTTGGGATTGTTGTGCTCATCAAGCAATATGTTGCGGGATGTAAGATTTCCATGAATTATGTTCTCTTGGGTGTGAAGTTAGCAAGGATCCATTTGTGATGCCCATAACATGAGATTGTTGTGCTCATCAAGCAATGGATCTAAGATTCTTGAAAGACTGGATAGATGTCTCATAAATTAACTATGGTTAGATTTTTTCCCCCAATCCCACCTCAAATGCCTTAACAAGAACTATTCAGACCATTATCCACTTCTTATTTCTATCCCAAGTCCTGCATATCAAACCAAGAAGCCCTTTAAATTTCTAAACTTCTGGCCTTCATATGACTCGTTCTTCACTACTGTATCTTCTTCCAAGAATAAACCTGCCCCTGGTAGACCAATGGAAATATTTGGTTTCAAAATAAAAAGACTGAGAGATGACCTAAGAAGATGGAGTAAAACCAAAGTCAAAGACTTATTCTAAGAGATTAAAGACCTAGAAGAGAAGTTGACCATTGAAGAAAGAAAATTTGAAGAATATCCAAGCCCTGAAAATAGAAATGTCATGTCCAAGACTAAAGAAAATATAAATTTAGCTCTCTTTAATGAGGAAAAATATTGGTTTCAAAAGTCAAAATGCCTCTGGATTTCTGAAGGGGATAGGCATACCAAGTTTTACCAATATCAAGTCAACCAGCAAAGAAGAAGTCAATGGATCCACTCAATCAAGGAAGAGAATGGGAGAATTTTGGAAAATCATGATGACATAGCTAACTATTTCGTTTCTTATTTTTCTGATCTTTTTTTTACAGTTCAAACTACAAGTCAAACCATTCTCAAATTCACCACTAATTTGGTTAATGCAAAAATGAACCAAAACCTTTCCTTAGTTCCAAAAAAAAAGAGATAAAGAGGGTTATTAAATACCTAAAGGCTAACAGTGGAGCTAGCATAGATGGATCCAATGGATCTTTCTTCATTACTTGTTGGTCAATTATAAAAGCAGACATGATTCAAGTGCTGGAAACACACACATGTCTGCTACATCTCATTTACTCATGGTTTCCTCTACTATACTACCTGCGTTTTCTAGGTTTCATCAATTCGTGAAAGTAGACCGGATGATAAGAGGTTTTCAATTTTTATAGGAACGTAGAGGCTTCATCTAAGGGCCAATACTCTAAAGGATCGGCTAGCATGGATGGAAGCATTACTAACTGTGAAGGACATGTTCCCTAGAATGTCCAATAGTGAATTAATGACTCCGGTGGATAATATTTCTTTGTCAACGGATAAATTGAGGTAGTTATTATTAGAAGAGGGTGTGAGTGAGGCTGCAATCCAAGACAGCGAGCAAATCATGAGGAGTTAGTTTACAACAGTGCAAAATCAACTTATGGTGTTTAGGCAGAAACATTGGCTTGTTATTGATACCTTGCGGCAATTAGAGGTACTTATTGATACATTGGCTTCTTAGTTTACCATTAGATTTAAATACTCGTTTTACAATGTAATTAAGAAAATTTAATAATCCAATCATGTGTTGATTTGACCTAGTCAAATATTATCTCCGATAAATCGATAACAATGGATATGCAAGGATCCAGATATGTGGCTAAATCATGTGACTAACAATCTAGTTTCCAAGAAGATGATCATCACTTGACTCAGCACCCCAGTTTGTTTGAAAAATAACTAAGTCGTATAATCCATTCAATATGATCCAACAATTAGATTATGAAATGATCCAAACCATTGTATCATAAATGCAATCCACTACCATAGCTCACCTTTGCTTCTTGAGAAACACGGTGTGTTGACTAACAATTGAAATAGTTTGAATGTGTTATATATTGTGCAACCATCTGATCCATTGAATAAAGATAAAAAATTAATATGAAACACAATTGATCCAACCCAAATGTCCCTTTATATTTGCTGACCCAGGAAATTAAATGACAATCATCAAATGAATGAATATTCATCCAAATAAATGTTACCATTAATTTGATTGTGACAGAATTCAACGCCAAAAAATTGACAAACTGAACTATCCATGCAAAATGAAGCATAAGTAAAACCATCTTGCCCACATGCGTTTGATACCTATCTGAACCCATTTTGATGAAACTCTCAACCAAATGTCAATTGGTCTATGTGATATTAACTCTTTATAAAATACGAATCAATATCCATGTTCTGTCTTTAGTGAAAAAAAGATAACCAAATGTATATTTGAATCTACTGTAAACATAAAAAGTTAGATCTCAGGCCCCATAAATAACACAATTTTGAATGCTTGTATCTACCGAGACCTAAATACCACCCCATAAATAAAAAGCTAGATCTCAAACCCCATAAATAAAAGGTAGGGGGCGTTGCGCATACAAGTTTTACTATTTTATATGGTGATGCTGCCCACACGAGTTTTACTCTTTCATATGGTGGCGTATCGCACACGAGTTTTACTATTTCTTATGGTGGCGTGGTTCCCAAGAGTTTTATTAATTCGTATGGTGGCGCAACGCGGCACGACCGAGTTTTATTACCCACTTACTTCCACAAGAACATTACTTCTTCTAAGGAAATGATTTTTTCCAGCATCTAAACACTTTCAATGATTTGTGCAGGCTTTGATGAGTAATTTTACAATATATGGTTTTCTGGATTCGAGAGCTTCGACTTTAAAAGTCTACCTGCTGGTGAGCGTAATCCAGTCTATGCACATTAGTGATTTACAATATATATATGGATTTTAAGGTGTTTGATAAATTGTTTTATAGGTATTTCATTTCCCTCGGGGGGCTACTTCAAACTCAAAGTAGTGACTTGCTGCAACTTTTACTTTCATGTATGAACCTGAGATTCATATCAATGAAGAGATGGAGACTTTAACACTCGAGGAGAAAATAAATTTGGTTGAAAGTAGTCCTATCAAAGTGTTTGACATTGATTTTGACACCCAAAAGGTTATTGTGGTTGACCCTGAGGCATATACGTACGGCGATGAAGTGCTCAAGAAAGTGGACACTATGGGGAAGCTGTTACTTAAATAAATCTATCCCAAAGAAGGAAATTTTATATTCACAGTTGAGTCCACAGGTGCGGTCAAATCTTCTCAGTTGGAGCCCAATGCCGTTGATATTCTGAAACATAAACTCGATGCAGTTCGTCTTTCTGACAATACTGTAGAAGCGGATGAACAGTTTGATGAACTGGGTGCCCATATGCGAGGTGGGTGATCGAAATCTCTTTGATGATGTACTTCATCACTTACATAATGGATGTTAAACTGTCTTTTGTAAATCATGTCGAGTTTCTAAGGACAATCAACCTATAAACTCTTGCTGGTGTTGCGCACGTGTTGGAATTTTTTCATTTTTTATAGGTCCTCACAATGCAAATTTGTATTCATATCGCACCCCCCCCCCCCCCCCCCCCCCGGGATATTTGATACTCACAGGTTGTATATCTCATTTGTTCGAAAAGATTAAATATTCATGGGGTAAGTGTGTTTTTATGTTCCAATTTAAATCATGTGTATTATTTTGGTTTCAAATGTATAAAAGTTTTTTGTATTATTTGAATTTGAGTTTTTGTATTAATTTGGACACTACTTTAGATATTTCTTTAATATACGGTGGAATTATAAGCCATTTTGAGTATTTCTTAACATGTATTTTGCATGTTTTGTTGGGGAACAAAATTTTTGCTGTTTTGAAAGTTTTTTTTTGTGCCTTCAGGAACGGGCATTCCGCTAGTATATATATATATATATATATACGTCGTGTCTTTGCGATGGCATGTCCTGTTTTTTCTATGTTTTATATCGGCGTGTCCGTGTCCGTGTCCATGTCGTGTCGGACACGACACCCGTATCCGTGTTCGTGCTTCATATTCCCATGAGATATACTTGGATAACATTGTCGATTTTTTCAATGGTTATACATGTTTAAATTAATTGGGTCTGTTACATATATCACAAAATAAAATCATAATCGAATAGTAAATCAAATTAGTGGCATAAAATACTTCCAAACGACATGAATTAATTAACACAAACAAACATATCAATAATTTAACTAACATTAATATAAACAAGTATACATATTTTCTCATAAATTAATCCTAAAACTATACTACAAGAACCAATTGACAATCCCAGTTTTTAATTAGCTCACCCTCAACCTCCTAACACCACTACAAATAAATCCAGTATAAAAACTAATGATATTAATCAATAATCAATAATTAAAATTACCTTTAATCCGTATCAATTCGACGATACTATAACTTGAATGTGATTAGCTTAGTCGATCAGATTGTCTTCCTACATCCAAAAATCATATTACAAATTTTAAGGTCAACCCTGTATCACTGATTGCAGCAGTTGAAACACATATAGAATAAACTAAATCCCAACTATCAAACACAGATTCGAAATAAAATTGCTGAAACCAATAGCATATCCACTTATTCAAAATATCTCATAAATTAGTAATTGATCCACTGCTTAAATCAGTATGACACTACTTTTCACCTCGTATACAATCTGCTAACTAATTCAATTAAGAACATAAACCCTTTAGCATGTAAGAATGGCATAAAACATAAAAATAAATAAGAGAGAATAAATAATACTACCTACTCAACTTCACCAGCGGCGATTGCAATGGAGAGGGCTGGTGCAAGGGCTAGGGAGGGTGTGCGATGGAGGGTGTGCGTGGCTTAGGGAGGTCGGGGGGTGAAGAAGGATAAGAACGAGCTTAGGGCGGGTGGGGCTAAGAAAAGACGATGGAGAGGGCGTTTTCTTTTGGTCTTCTTTTGGTTTCTTTCTTTATTTTCTTAAACTTTGCTGATAGAAGAAGTGGGAGACTAAAATTCACTAAGGGGGAATCCAAAATTTTTAGCCGTCTCATAAGGTATACTTTTTGAGACAGCTATTAATTTGTTGTCTCTTTTACTAATATCTTTTGAGACGGGTAATAAAAAGCGTCTTAAAAAGAGTAGTTTTTAAGACTGGTAATTTTTGCCGTCACAAAAGGTGAGTTTTAGAGACCCAAATTTTTTCCGTCCCAAAAGGCTCTGTCTTAAAAAGTACTTTTTTTGTAGTGTCATGCGCGATCAACTGTCGCATTTGCGCATGTAGGCCCATCACCCCCATATCATAAGGAGTCGCCCTTGGGGTAGAAGGTCACCTGCAATCCCCAATAAAGAATCAGTATCTACTCAAGAAATGAAGATGCAAAAAGGACTCAAAAAGGACAAAAAGATAACTTGATCGCTCGTCAGAGCATTCAGAGCCCGTCGCATGTCCGCCATTGACAAAGAGTGATTCGACGTACGGTTAGACATTCACCACCAGAACATCCACCAGAAGTCCCCCAAGCTCTCATCCTTCGGGGATATCAACCCTTAATTACAACAGATCATCTCATAGAACCACATCTGTAAAAGAAAGGAATCAGCAAGAAAGAAACCAAAGAATGCGAGGAAATGCATATGAGGAAAATAAATTCAAAATTACCTTAAAAAGATACATGGCCCTTGTAAAAGTCTGTCGGCAGCACCGGCTGAAAGCATCCAAGGAAGAATAAAGGGACGCCTAGGTCAGGATCCCTAATCATACGTTCGGACATCGCAAATTGTTCGCAAATACGGTAAGAACAAGAAATGAACGATGTCCATACTCATCCCCACCCAACATAAGAAAAATAAATAGGCGGGTTGTCTGCCTCACATGTCGTCCATTAGTCACATCTACCCTCCTCTTTAAGAGAGTATCCAAGTAGAAATACAGATCGAATCCCCAAAAATAATCCTACCCACATCTCCTAAAGTTGCCTCCACTTCCTCGGGTGTCACCCTCAATGCGCAATCCACAACTATCTAAAAACTCTCACAATCAACACATGTCAGCTGCTGAACGTCTATGGGAGTAAACATAATCTCCTCACCAAGATGTAAAGTGGGTTAGTATCCCACCATTTCTCTCCCAGATCACACAAAACCACAGTAGAGCGTGGTGTCTTATCCAAAGCCTTTGCCAAGAGACCAAAACCCACATAAGATACCATACCAGGGAGCTTCTCTCAAACCTTCATTAACCTCTTCGTTCCCCCAGCCTGGATAGCCGAAGGAGCCATGTCAGTCTGCAAAAGAAAAATAAGAAAGACCATCACTACCATAAAGAAGAAAGATAAAAATGAAATGGAATACCAAAAGTCACTGCACTTACATCGCCACTAGGGTTTCTCACCCTAGACGAGTGATGGTATGCCAACTCGTGAAGAAGAGTATCCTCATCAGCCACAGCCCCAGATAGATCAAATACATTCTCATTACCCAAAGCAAGAGGTACCTTAGACTGCCACTCTAGTCCAGCCCAGTCATCCACAATAGCCACGCATTATCGTACACCTCACTTGAACCATCCATTTGAAGTCTTGTAGTCAAAAGGACTTAGAAATGGTTTTTAGAGAGAGAAAGCAAAAGATTCAAACACTTGAAGGTGTGAAAAATGAGGAAGATTCACCCACTTTTTACCAAAGGCTAAAGGGTCTTTCGATCGATAGCCACCTGATCATGCCGGTCGGGAGTCGTATTTTCCCCTTCCCAAAGAAGCCCAGTAGTCTTTGCCCTTGACAATTGGCATCCCTCTAGGACTGCTTATCTGGCACCCCTCCAAATTTCGTATGCAAAATGCCAGAAAACTCCAAAAATTGCCCGAAAAAATCCTTAAAAAATATAAACCTCAATTTCCTCAAGAAAATCATTTGGGGAGGACTAAGGCCCTTGAAAAAACTCTTAGAATCCCCAATAGAATTAACTTATTCTCTTATCCCCAGTATAATCCCCAGCTGAATTAATCTTACATACTTATCCTCAACATATTCCATAAGCAGAAATAATGATGTGTCAAGATCCAAGTGTATTATTCCCTAACCTAAACATCCCCTAGTGGAGTCTGAGGACTATATAATCCCCAGCTAGATATCTTTAAGATAAATCCTTCCCCAATAAAGTCTTAAAATAATATAACCCCCAGAATGCATCTGCACCCCCAAGATAATTTAAAAATTCCCCCGTATCACAACCTTAGGTCCTCAGAATTGACCTCAACTCGCATAATTGGTCGCTATAAATTTAGATCCTTAGAATCGACCTCGGCCCATAGTATCGATCATCATCACTTTAGGTCCTCAGAATTGACCTCGGCCCTCATAATTGATCTCTATAACTTTAGGTCCTCTTAATTGACCTTGACCCGCAGAATTATTCGCTACAACTTTAGGTCCTTAGAATTGACCTTGACCTTCAGAATTGGTTGATATAACTTTAGATCCTCATAATTGACCTCGGCCCTTAGAATTGGTCGCTACAATGTTAGGTCCTCAAAATTGACCTCAACCCTCAGAATTGGTCGCTAGAACTTTAGATCCTCAGAATTGACCTCGACCCTCAGGATTGGTCACTATAACTTTAGGTCTGCAGAATTGACCTCAACCCTCAGAATTGGTCGCTACAACTTTAGGTCCTCTGAATTGACCTCATCCCTTACAATTAGTCGCTATAACTTTAGGTCCTTAGAATTGACCTCGGCCCTCAGAATTGGTCGCTACAACTTTAGGTCCTCAGAATTGACCTCAGCCCTTAGAATTGGTCGCTACAACTTGAGGTCCTCAAAATTTATTTATGCCCTCAGAATTGGTCGCTACAACTTTAGGTTTGTAAAATTGATCTCGACCCGCAGAATTGGTTGCTATAACTTTAAGTCCTCAGAAATGACCTCGACCCTCAGAGATTGGTAGTCACAACTCAAGGTCCTCATAATCGATCTCAACCGGGTGAATTGGTCATTCCAAACACAACTTTAGAATTTAACTCGACCGCCAAATTGGTATCCCAGATAAATTGATCTTACACACCTATCCTCAACATATTCCACAAGCAGATGCAACGATGTGTCCACATCCAAGTCTATTATTACCCAACCTAAACATCCCCCAGTGGAGTCTGGGGACTATATAATCCAACCCCCCAAGATAATTTAAAAATCCCTCCAGAGAGCAACTCACTGCATCACAACTTTAGGTCTCATAATTGACTTCGACCCACAGAATTGGTCACTACAACTTTGGGTCCTCAGAATCGACCTCGGTCCATAGAATTGGCCGTCATCACTTTAGGTCCTCAAAGTTGACCTCGGACCTCATAATTGGTCGCTACAACTTTAGGTCCTCATAATTGACCTCGACCCACAAAATTGGTCACTATAACTTTAGGTCCTCATAATTGACCTCGGTCCTCAAAATTGGTCGCTACAACTTTAGATCCTCGAAATTAACCTTGACCCTCATAATTGGTCACTACAACTCTAGGCCCTCAAAATCGACCTCGTCCCTCAGAAATATTCTCTATAACTCTAGGTGCTCAGAATTGAACTCAGCCCTCAGAATTGGTCGTTACAACTTTAGGTCTGCAGAATTTACCTCAGCCCTCAAAATTGATCGCAATAATTTTAGGTTCGCAGAATTGACCTCGACCCGTAGAATTGGTCGCTATAACTTTAGGTTCTTAGAATTGACCTTGCCCCTCGAAATTGTTCGCTATAACTTTAGGTCCGTAAAATTAACCTCGACTCGCAGAATTGATCACTATAACTTTAGGTCTTAATAATTTACCTCGGTCCTTAGAATTGGTCTCTATAACTTTAAGTCCACAAATTTTATTTCAGTCCTCGGAATTAGTCGCTACAACTTTTGGTCCGCAACATTAATCTCGACCCGTATAATTGGTTGCTTTAACTTTAGGTCCTCAGAAATGATCTCGACCCTCAGAGATTGGTTGTCACAACTCAAGGTTCTCATAACCGACCTCAACACACTGAATTGGTCATCCCCAACACAACTTTAAAATTAAACTCGAACCGCCAAATTGGTATCCCTATCCCCTTAGAATAAATCTTAACACATCTTTGACCCACTGAATCGGTCATCTTCATCTTCTTAGGTCCTCAGAACTTGCCTCGACCAGCTAAAATTGGTCATCCTCATCTCTTTAGTTCCTCAGAACTAACTTTGACCTGCTGAACTATTTATCCTCATCTCTTTAGGTCCTCATAATTGATCTCAACCCACCGAATCAGCTAACCTCATCCTTTAAGTCCTCAGAAGCGACATACTAAACCACTTTCCTAGTATCGATGTGGTGTCTATCATTCAAGGTCCTTCACTTATTCCAATCTAGCCCGTCGAGGGGCTCTCTATAGACACCCCATCCTAGAACCCCGTCAAGTAACTCCTTATGTCCCTATCACTCTCTCATTCACCGCAAACCTTATGTCATACCCCGAGTACCGATCTAGAGGCCACCGGGTGCTCCTAAGTTCGGTTTGACTCCGGTTAACTTTCTCATCTGAGCAAAATCTTAATGAATCTTTAAAGGTCTTTGAATTACCTTTCCAATGGTCCACCCATGTGGTAATTAGCCTGACAGTTCAGATGAAAGGTCCATTTTACTATTAAAAACTGATTTGGATGCCATCAGGCGCTCTCGGGCCCCATTTCGGCTCCGGTAACTATATCGCCTAAGTGGAAGCTCAATGAATCTTTTAAGGGATCTGATTCCCTTTCTAATGGTCTACCCCGTGCATGAATCGGCCTTACAGGTCGAACGAATGATCCATTTTACCCTAAAAACTGATTTGAAGGCCACCGGGAGCTCCTAGGCTCTGTTTGACTTATGTCAACTCTTTAACTCGAACAAAACTGAACGAATCTTTGAAGGGATCTGAATATTGTTTCCAATGGTCCTCCCAATGTGCGAATAGATTTACGATATGGACGAATGACCATTTGCTTCAAAGGGTCCCGGGGCGCTTTTGACCCCTTTTGACCAAGGTCAACTCTCTGAACTGAACGAAGCTTAATGAAATCACAAAGGGCACTAAATAAGCTTTTTAAGGGTCCATCTCGTGTGTGAATCGGCCTTACAATTCAGACGAAGGATCCATTTTCCTTTGATAATTTCATGTTCAGTAACCAACGGGCGCTTTTGATACTCGTTTAACTATGGTCAACCCTTGAACTCGGGTGTGGCTTAATAAATTCTTAAAAGGCTCTGAAAACCTTTTTTAATGGTTTCCTTGTGCGCAATTCTGACTTAAGGTTCATATTTTACTGCCATTTTTCCAAAAAACCTACCTCAGACTACCGATTGGCAACCCTAGGACCCTGCCCATCTGTAGTGTTCCTAGGATCTATGTCGATAGGCAAGTGTAGGACCATAGCGATCGGCACCCAGGGGCAGACCCACCATAAGTCTAGGTGGGGTGGCCGCCTGAGTTCAAACTTAAAAAAAAAGTTTTTTTGGTCAAAAATCAAACTTAAAGGTGTTCTCTTATTATTTACAAAGATGGGGGTGTAAGTATCTAATTAATAAAAAAAAAAACATAAGCATTTCAAACACAAGCACCACGCGGCTCCTCACTTCTCTCTCTCAAACCCTACCTTCTTCTCCTCTCTTAACTCTCTCAGTCGCTGTAATGTCCCTCCCCGGGAATTAATTAAATTATGTACAGGACTTATATCTCATGAGAAAAAAAATTATAATTGAAGAAAATTATCGAATTTTGTATGGATCACCGAAGGAGTGGTTATAAAAGTAATTAAACTATAGGTGCCCTTCGTCAAAATTGGAATTTGATATGAGGACTTGATAATAATTATTAAAAAATCTGAGCTAAGTGTTTGGTTACAAAGAATTGTACATTAAGGGTCACACATGAATTATATTTTGACCAAAGAATTATTACTGATAACTTGATTAACTATATATATATATATATGTGTCCTCATAATTCGAAGTTGTTTGGGTAGAAGAAAATATGGGATTGTAACACCCCGCAAGCCTGAAAAGAGACACGGCGTGCTACTGCGATAAAATTAAACTAAAACCATCAAAAATGAGTATAGATCATCTAAATTACACAATTTAAATACAACAAATCCATAATCCTTCTATTTCCACAATAATGATTACAATAAAGTTTCTCTCAAATACAAAATTCCCCAACTAAAATTATACCACTAATTTATACAACAAAATAAATCTATCAATCCATTCTCTAAAATAATACTCCAAGATAGCCCATAGCGTCCCAATCCATGCTAACCTACCACTAAAAGAAAATACGGGAAAGTACACAATATGACAGGAATAGATGCTAAAAAATTATTAGGGCGATGAATAAATCACAACAATACGAATCGCATATACAAATAAAATGCATGACTCAAGCATTATATCAATATTAATTTCTCAACAACACATCAATGGGTCACCACGCCTCACCTCACCTCATCTAGGCATCTCAAAGCCATATACCGGTTTGTGGGGCTATTGGCGGGTGCCCATTCTCCGTGCCATATTAAAATCTCATGACACTATACTCAAATCAATAATATAATATGTCTCAATGAATAAAATAATAGATTCCAACAATTTTTCATGATTCCAATGAATATTACAATTCAATATGAGTGCAATTGACACAGAAAACAAACATAATACTCTCGAGAGAATTTAGGAGCATATTGTGTAAGTCTTGCACCTTAAAATCATCACATGAATCATTACATATATTATGCCTCAAAAATCAGATTGCGCCGTCACATTCTCCTCGCGAAAAATAGTCTAGTCATACTCTAGCCCAAACAAAAAATAACTCCAAATAGGCCTCCAAATCTATGGTTGAACAATGAATAAAATAGGGGCTAGGGTTTGTAGATGAAAGGGAATAATTTTGGAGAGGTTTTCTGGTTGAACAGTTGATGAAAAAGTGATTTGAAAAGCCAAGCCATGAATTTGTTGTGATATATAAAGGATCAAGAGTTTGATTAACTATCATGAATTAAGAGTTTAATTAACCATCAGATTGCACCATCACACTGTTAAGTGACGGTTATTAGGCATAAATTCTTTACATTTATCCCCTTAATTTTGGTATTCTTATGATCCTGTTCGGTGTAAATAGCTTGGATTTGTCTCATATTTATGCTACTAACCCTTTTTGGCAAGTATTTCGTATTTTGTGTATCTCTTATGTGTTTTACAGGTATTTCATGCAAGTTAATGCCAAAGAGAACTCAAAACAGTGAAAGAAAACCAAGAAACGGCGAGTTAAAGGGCATTTTTGTAATTTTTCAACCTTAGTCCGGAGGTGGGGCCAATTGGAAAGTTGGAGAGCTTTTAATTAAAAGAACACTGGAAAAACGGCACCTCAATTCGAATCCCGGTGTGAAGGTTATGAGCAGTCAAAGATAGAAGAAAAAGTCAAAGAAAATCGGACCGATCCGAAATACAAAAGTTCTAGTGAACCCCAGACCGAAGACAGATCGAAGTTGATGAAAATTAAAAGAACCTATCTGGGCATTAGTCACGCTTTCTAAGTGTGACAAATTGGCAGATATGGGATTTTTATTTTGTACTTATCGTTTAGCCAAAAGAGTTTTATGTTTTGGGGACTCTTCTAAACGACCTCTAGCCTATATATTTAGTCATTAGGACTCTTTTTATTAAGATTTCATAGATGCAAAAGCTCCATAACAAGTAGGAACATTTAGGAAAAAAATTTACATACTTTCCACCATTAATTAAAGAGATTTTAGAGTTTTTCTTCAATCTTTGAATTCTTCTTGCATGTTCTTGTTCTTAAATCTTGGTAACTATTATTTTCAGCACTTTTATTATTATTTCTCATATTTCATCTCTCTTTCCAAGCAATTATGAGTTCATGCAACGTAGATAACGTAGTTTTTATTCATTTGACCATATTAGGCTAGGTTTTTAAAGGTTGGGATGCTTGAACTCAACCTGATGTGGTAGTTGCATGTGAAAAAAATTAGTCCTCTAAATTTAATGATTTATTACGACTGTATTGCGTAGAAACGCGACAATTGTAGATCTTTGGATCTCGTTTGCTTCAGGGTAATCGGGATGCTTCAGAATGTAATTCGAGTGTCACTATCGCAATACCAATTTACTCTTCCTCTGATTAAGTATGGTGCGGGCATGAACCTCATATACTTAATGCTTGGGAGTACTAAATTATGGGTCTAATTAATCACTTAAATTTATGATTAGTTTTATACCATCAATACTCTAGGGTTGGGGGATTGTGTCCCTACCTTAATTTTCCAATTAGTTTTAGTTAACTTCTTTATTTTTCCCTTTTTCCTTTCTCACTCAATCATCATCTTTTACACTTAATTTTTTTGAAGTAATAAATCAATTAAAATCTATCAAACATTCCCTGTGGATTCGATACCCAGACTCGCCACTATACTCCGCAAGAGTGTAGTTAAAGTTTAGTTTTTTTTTGTATTGTGGTCGAAAATCGATAACAACGACTAGCGTATTTACACAAACGCTCGGTTTCCAACTCGATCAAAATGGCGCCGTTGTCGGGGAGTGTTTTGTTATAGATTATAATTGATTTACTATTTCATAGTATATTTTTCTTCTTTTTTTTGTTTTAACCTTTTTGCAGGGTTGCACTATTGAGCGCCAAGAAACGTTGAATCCTCAACCGCACTCCCCCTTATGTGGATTGTTCATTTACAAATCATTTGGTAATCATGTCTTTTCATAGTGAGTGGTAATTATAATGGTTTATATGGGAATAGTTCTCAAACTTTTTATTTTCAAGAATCCGTGCCTCGAGCTATTACCATTGGCAAGGGCCTTCGAATTCTTGAGAATGAAAGGCTTGAGAATATATATCGGGAAGAAAATCATTTTTGAGCTTTTTATTTTCAAAAACCTCGTCCTCGACCTATTACCATTGGTGAGGCTTATCTATGTATTGAGTATGAAGGGCTTGAAAACAAATATCGGGAAAAAAATTGTTTTTGGGAGCAAGATTTGGATGCATTATTTGAATCCAATGACGACTTTTCTCCCGAGGTTATAGAACCAAGGAATCCTACTTTGGAAGAAAGAATGTTTTTTACAATCAAACAAATACTCAATTTTCTTTCCACCCAAAGCACGATGAATATCGATATTGGTTTTATTAAGGGAATTCTCGCACTTTGTGATGAGATGCGTTATGATTGGAAAAACAACGAGGAGGTTGAGACTTGTGTGTCACCTCAAATTTTTTAAGAGCATCTCATTGAAAGTGAGTCTTTTCCCTTTGAAATTCAATCTCCAAGTGATGATGAATCACTTGAGATTGAGTTTATCTCGTCACCATTCCCGTTCACTGTTATTGAACCATTAGAAGTACCGCTAGATTCCTATGAGTCGGTTAAAAATTCTGAAATGTTTACACCTTTTACCGACAAAGACACTTTGCTAGAATGGTCTTCTAATATGAACTCTTCCTTTTTGTGTGCCCCTCTCCCCATACTACTTCAAAAATATTTGGGAGGTGATTATATTTTTCTTGGATTTCAATTGTACTTGTCCCTCCTAGCATCCGAACCACCCATCATCCCGTTAAATTTTTTAATTGGTGATGGTTTATTTTTTCCATATCACACATGCCTTCCGTTGTTCAAACGGAATCCTTATATTTCGGGAGGCATGCATCCTAGTGAGGGTACACCATTAATCCCTAAAAGTCATATTGTATTTTGGGTAGACCCTCAAATTTTTCGACTTCTAGTGTATGACGTATTAGAATTTGAAAATAGTAGGTTGTACAATAGCTAGCTTATTTTTTTTTAGTTTAGTGTTTTTGTTATTCTTTTTGCTATGCTTGGTTCTAACATGTTTTGTAGATTCAATGGACTCGTACTTTTCGGGGATCGCTCCATTTTGGGTGATATCTTTCTTTTCCTCTCTTTATGTTGTGTTCTTGATTCGCATTGAGGACAATGAAACATTTAAGTTAGGGGGTGTGGGATATTCTTCCCGTTTATTGTTTAGATTCATTGATTCGATCACATGTTCTTTTCCAAGAGTGTTTTTTTTTTAGAAAATAAAAAAAAAAATTGAAAAATTTTGAAAAAAGTCAAAAATAGTTTTCTTCAAAATAAATAAAGATTGGAATTTAAAAGCTTCAAAAATGTCACAAATATTTTGTCTCAAGTTGTAAAAATCAAATGCACAAATCCGAAATTGTCCAAAGATAGAAATTGTGCGAAAATTGACGACTTAACGAATAAGTGTGGAGATTAACAAAACCTGGTGAGATTTCGAGCCTATCGATCTTTTTGAGTTTTTAAATCAATCCGAGTTAATGGTTAAGTCATAGTTCTAATTCAGCATTTTACAAAAGTCGTTGATGATCTCTATTTTATTGTTTTGATTGATTATGGAAAAGGGAATGTTGTCTCGAAACACGTGCTACAAATCTCTAAATTAAATTAATCTCGAGATGCATATGGTAAATTAATAAGTAATTCGGACAATGAAGTAGGCCATCGTTTGTTATCCAAAAATATTAGCCAAAACAAGATGTGAAAAATTATCCCTTTGATAACCCAATTGAGCCGAATAAAATTTATCCTTTTCGTTTGGTAACCCGAAAAATCCAAGTAGCCCGGAATTGCGAAAATTGAATATTCATTAAAGTCCGGAAAGTGCATAAGAACGGGCAAGAAAAAGAATAGAAATGCTCAACAAAAATAGCAAGAAAAGAAAAGAAGTGAAAAACAGAAAAAATAGAGAAAATGAATAGAAAATGAGCAAAAGTCCGAAAAGCACTAAGGGACATCATAAGAAAAAATTTCCAATTTCGAATTTCCCAATCATTTCCATATTACCCAATACACCTATAACCTGAAAATTCCTACCGAGTCCGGAATGCTAAATTGATTACCACGTGGAGAGCTAAGACACCAAAAGATAATATAAGAGATTAAATGTGTGAAAAGAGGCTATGTTCCCGTTTCCCAATGATCGTATTCTGATGATGAGATCTATTCACCATATATTTTCGTCTTTCAATTTGTGTGCGTGACTTTGCGTCCATTATATTTACTCTTTATATCACGCACACCGAGAGTATAGCCACATTCCGAGAGATTCGTTTGAGAGAGCATCCCGTGAGCATTTTAATCAAAAACAAATTTTCGGAAAGTAACGTAATGATCAATTCGTGGAAGTTAGCGATTTAATTTTTGGCTTCGCACACACACACACACTATGACTTGAGACTTGTAAATATGACTTTAAGGTGACTGCTTTTGGGGAGTTTAAATTTTACAATTTTTAGGTATTTTGATTTTTCTTTGAGTCAATAACGAATTTTGCGGATATAATTTTGATTTTTCTTTGAGTCAATAACGAATTTTGTGGGTATATTCACTACAAACCCTCACGAGACACCACTCGTCCTACTAGGGTAACCTAGGGGTTTAAAGGCTTGTTGCATACGCTAAATGCAATCGCTTGCTCGCGAAAAAGGTATTCTATCCCAATAAAGTTTTTGAACGGTCCTTAACACATACTCTCATTCTTTTACATTGCTCGGGACGCGCAAAGTTCTAAGTTAGGGGGGTTTGATTAGGCATAAATTCTTCACATTTATCCCCTTAATTTCGGTATTCTTATGATCCTGTGCGGTGTAAATAACTTGGATTTGTCTCATATTTATGCTACTAACCCTTTTTGGCAAGTATTTCGTATTTTGTGTATCTCTTATGTGTTTTACAGGTATTTCATGCAAGTTAGTGCCAAAGAGAACTCAAAACAGTGAAAAAAAACCAAGAAACGGGGAGTTAAAGGGAAATTTTGTAATTTTACAGCCTTAGTCCAGAGGTGGGTCCAACTGTAAAGTTGAAGAGCTTTCAATTAAAAGAACACTGGAATAATCGACACCTCAATCGGAGTCCCGGTGTGAAAGTTATGAGCAGTCAAAGATAAAAGAAAAAGTCAAAGAAAATCGAACCTATCCGGATCGGTCCGATCCAAAATACAAAAGTTCCAGTGAACCCAAGACCGAAGACGGATCGAAGTTGATGAAAATTAAAAGAACCGATTCGGGCATTAGTCACGCTCCAGATGCTTTACAAAATTAGTCACGCTCTAGATCCGTTACAAAATTAGTCACGCTTTCTAAGTGTGACAAAATGGCAGATACATTTTTATTTTGTACTTATCTTTTAGCCAAAAGAGTTTTATGTTTTGGGGACTCTTCTAAATGACCTTTAGCCTATATATTTAGTCATTAGGACTCTTTTTTATTAAGATTTCATGGATGTAAAAGCTCTATAGCAAGTAGGAACATCTAGGAAAAAAATTTACATACTTTGCACCATTAATTCAAGAGCTTTTCGAGTTTTTCTTCAATCTTTGATTTCTTCATGTTCTTGTTCTTCAATCTTGGTAACTTTTATTTCCAGCACTTTTATTATTATTTCTCATATTTCATCTCTCTTTCCAAGCAATTATGAGTTCATGCAATGTAGATAACGTAGTTTTCATTAATTTCACCATGTTAGGCCAGGTTTTTAAAGGTTGGGATGCATGAACTCAACTTGATCTTGTAGTTGCATGTGTATAAAATTAGTCCTATAAATTTAATGATTTATTACGATCGTATTGCGTAGAAACGTGACAATTGTAGATCTTTGGATCTCGTTTGCTTCAGGATAATCGGGATGCTTTAGAATGCAATTCGAGTGTCACTATCGCAATACTGATTTACTCGTCCTCTGATTAAGTATGGTGTGGGATTGAAGCTCATATACGTAATGTTTGGGAGTACTAAATTTTGGGTCTAATTAATCACTTAAATTTACGATTAGTTTTATACCATCAATACTCTAGGGTTGGGGGATTTTGTCCCTACCATAATTTTCCAATTAGTTTTAGTTTACTTCTTTATTTTTCCTTTTTTCCTTTCTCACTCAACCATCATCTTTTACACTTTTTTTTTGAAGCAATAAATCAATTAAAATCTATCAAACATTCCCTGTGGATTCGATACCCAGACTCGCCACTATACTCCGCAAGAGTGTGGTTAAAGTTTAGGGTTTTTTGTATTGTGGTCGGAAGCCAATAACAACGACTAGTGTATTTACACGAACGCTCGGTTTCTAGCTCGATCAGACGGTGAGTGATTTTGTTGTGAGTGGTGTGCCGAAATCACATGCATGAACTCACATACACTTAATTACAAACAATACCTACAAATTACAAATCGTCTAACTATGAAACCTCTTTTTCACACTACTGAATTTAGACTTGAGACTTATTTTCTCAGAAAGGTTTCAGATCTGTAAATCTTTAAAATCTTTAAAACAGAGATTCTTTAGAAATTATTTGTATACAAAAAATTTCGAACTGAAAAATTTACCAAATTTGAAATATGAAAGTCTTTATTTCAGGTTTGTAAAAAAATAAAGAAATGTTGGATAAAAAGATTTATAAAAGTTACAGTACAGATCGAACAAGAGAGAATGATTTCTTTCTAAAGAACTAAAAAACAACCTAAGATCTACGTGACTGTATCACTGAAATATATCTTCAAGTTTCTAAAATCAGAAATGAGATCTAGTTCGTGTGAGGCTGTTGAGTGATAGATTTAGATCTAAGAGGTTCTAAATAGTGAATCAGAAAACCCTAAACTCTCAAAAATATTTTCTGAAGAAAATTTGGTAGAGTTTCGCTTTCTCTTTCTTTCTTCTCTCTCCTTTTTTTCTCTCAGACCCTAAGCTTTTCCAAAGATTGAAATTGTGAAGACGAATGCACTTATTTATACTAGTGATGAAAGGGTCTGGAAGCTTGAGGGAAATCAAGGGCTGAGATTAGTTAGAATGTTCGAGCTCTAAATCTTATGACTCACAATGCACCACACAAAACATGGTTTTGATTAGTTCTTTTTAAAGTTACAAGGGTCAAACAAGATTACATGTAGGCCTTAGATTACAATTGATCCAATGGTGAAGATTGAAACGTCCAACACAGACTCAAAAGAAACACAAATCCATCCATTATCAAGCCAACACGTGTATGGATCTCAGCAACTGAAAAACGTGTGTTTTTTATAAATTAAAAAACATCATTTGCACCCACACAATTCTTTAGCGCTTTCGAATTCTACCCAGGCAGTTTTTAGGAAATTATAATATATGGAAATTAACCCCAAACATTTTAAAACCCTAAATTTAATTCTTAAAAAAATGGATGTTAAATGTTTTCAAAATTCCTAATAAATGTAGAAAATTCATTTTAATCCATATTAACACACATACCTTATATATGAAATAAATTATGAAAATGTGTAATCCTAGAGTGTGTTGTGTGTTGGTTTTCGACTTGAAGGCCTTTGATCTTCGCTGATGTAGACAAACTTGAAGATGCAATGAAGTAGGAGTGACTCAACTTAATTATGTCTTCTTTTCCAAACTAGTTTAGCTCCTATATAGTGTGGACTCAAGTGAGTCAACTATATAGTGTGCTTAAATCTCACCCTTTGGAAATGAGAGGCAAAATATCCTTTGAGTAATCTAGGACTCGTATGGATAATAAAAGATAAGAAATCCATATTCCTATACAAAACTCTATCTACCCCATTTCCTAAAAAATGAAAATTACATAACTCAACTCTATGCAAACCAATACCCTAAATGTATCTGATGGTAGTAATGGTACAGATTCCTGAAAAATAAAATAGCTCATGGAAAAGATAAAGAATTTTAGTTGAATTTATACAAAAGATTGTCCAAGATGGACTTAAATATCTCTCCTAGATTTTATCTCAAATGGAGAAGGGGTAAAAGGAAAATTCATAATAACCAAATATGAAGTAAATCTATCAGCCTAAATTATCATACTAGTCATATCTGAAATGACTGGGCCCTATATCCTCAAAAGATTAATTATAAACAAGAAAGCAGCCGAAGGATATAATAATAGGTGATAGGATTCTATTCAGGAAATATCATACCAATGGATTTTCTTAAGGATTCAAATTGTATATTATCCAAAGGTTTAGTAAACAAATTAGCCAGTTGATATTCAGTGGGTAAATAATTTATCTCTAATTCTTTACATTCATCTAATTCTCGTATAAAATGATGTATTATCTTAATGTGTTTAGTACGGCAATGTTGAATTGGATTATTTGAGATATTAATCGCACTTTGATTATCGCAGTGTAGGGTTAGCTTTTCTTCTTTAATGCTATAATCACTAAGCATTTGTTTTATCCACATTAATTGAGCGCAACAGCTTCCTGCGGCTATATATTCTGATTCTGCTGGGAAAGTGAAGTGAAGTTTTGCTTTTTACTACTCCATCCTACCAGATTATTACCTATGTAATAACAAGCACCTGATGTGCTTTTACTATCATCAGAACACCCAGCCCAATTAGCATCGATGTATCCTACAATTGTGTTAAATGTATCTTTTGTGTACCATATACCTATGTTTATTGTCCCTCTAATATACTTAATTATACATTTAAAACGTAGCAGGTGACTTTCTTTAGGCGCACTTTGGTAACGAGTACAAATACAAACAACATACATGATATCCGGTCGAGAAGCTGTTAAGTATAACAGGCTGCCTATCATGCTTTTATATAGGGTAGGACCTATAGATTTCCCAAGTTCATTTTTAGATAACTTCGTAGAAGTACTTATGACACCCCGCCTAATTATATACCGGGTGATTAGTCCTTTATTAAATTAAATCAAAGTTTCCGGTTGGTTCATTCTTAGCATCACTATCGAAAAACAATTTTTCTTTATTAATCACCCAATAAACTATTAAGCTAAGTGTCAAAACATTTCATTTTAGAGATTTAAGTCCAATTGTTATGATTTAATATACGAAACCATTTTCATGAACACGAATAATATTAAATACCAAACCATCCAAGTGGAATAAACAGACTAGATCAATCAATTCAAATAAAATATCCCAAATCGCAGGACAATGAAATAATTTAAAACAATCCCAACTAAACTAGAATACTGAAATAAATAAAGAGTAAAAATCTCTCTGGACTAGATAAAACTGGATATGGGAGACATATGCCCTATCTAATAATGACTAAATAGAAGACTGAGAAGACAAGCATGAAGTCATCTACTGCAAGGACTTGCAACTCCCACACTAGCTGCAGCACGTCAACAGTCCAAAGATCTAAGACTGGTGCCCCTATGGCTAGGCACCTATAATACATATATATACAAGAGAAAGAAGAGATGATAGAAAACGGGTCAGAGACCGAGTGTAAAAAAGCTTTAAAATAGTTTAGAAAGTATTTAAAATGCTCACCAGTTGCTATTACATACATGTTAGTACCTCGACACTCACTTGGAAATTCTCACCCCTCAACTGGTGTGCACGCCTAACGTACTACTGAACTAATCTAAATAAGCCTAACCCAATTCACTAGTCTAACCCAACTTCCCCTCACCAAATACTATTTCAAGTACGCATAACTATAATTTATATCTGATAACCCTTTTCTTATGAATATATTAAGACAGTTATGTTCATCTCAATACTGACTTAAGTCCTCAACCACTTAATTCATTTAATATTAATTATTCAATGTTATCTACTTACAAGCACAGTAGATTAGTCACATGTATATATATTTATTTCTCCTAATATATATACTAATAGGGCACCCCACATAAATCTATGGTGCTAGCATACTCTGCTATCAAGTCCCCGTATCTCTCGTACAAAGGGAAATACTAGTCCGGAATCACTCTCGAACTGTATTAACACAAAACACACATATTGGAGGCGAAGCATAGTTCTCAGTCACTAAGAGGTTAGCACATACCCTCATGTCTCTTAGGACCGTCTCACTATCATTCTCAGATAGCCTGTATCCGATGCTATTTTCTAGGGTACAAGTCAATATCCCCCATAAGGTCCAATCGAGATAAGACTGTCTCAGCGCAAAACCTCCATGATAGCAAGTAGCACGGGTATGATTACACACAGAAATATATATTATAAATATTCACACGGATATTTATAGTATTGTCATTCAGATAGGTACACACAAGATTCATATAATATTCTGACCATACGCGACACGTAGCGCCCGAGTCCCACGTATAATTAATCCACTCTTACTTTCTCAATTTCCGTAAGTTCTTAGGTGCTTCTTGACTCTCGAAGTGAATCATCATGCTAAATATAAAATCAGTAGGTGTACGCTCTCTACCCTACTGGTCTAAATTGTTCTTAATACTCACAAGACCTAATCTAACGTAGGCACAAGTTCCATTCCATTTCATACCCCCGAAATCCCATAGTTAAATTTCATATATCAAGTTGTGTTACCCGGACCTCGCCTATACCCTACTGGTCATTCCCTAGCCCCATTATGATATTTAAATTATGTCCAAGGGTCCTAATGCATTTGGGTTGGATTAACATTCAAAAGCGGGAAAAAGTTTCAATTTCTAGGAGGGGTCGATGGATCGATGAAAAGGTTCGATGGGTCGATCCAGTCGATCGATCGACATTCTGGAGTCGATCGATCGATCCAACAGTTATTGCCGAGAATTCTGTCTATCAAGCCTATAGGTCTCTTCCAATATAAATCATCAAACCTCCATTAACATGTCCCAAACTTCCAACCCAACATCATGGACGTTACATAAATCAATATGGATGGTTTCTAACGTAAAACATTCGTTAATTCCTCAAGAATCTTCATCAAATGGATTAATTCAAGAATTTATCATTTAACCCTAGTTTATCTAATTTTCTCCATAATTCCATTCGTTTCCCGATTTCTATTTCTATTGGGCATCAAATTTCAGGGTTAATGATCTACATATAACAAGATATTCATCCTAACATGGTTTCTACTCCAAATTGCAATAATAATCTCGCAAACAATATTATATGTTCATGTGACATAAAATTATTATCTTATACGCTAGCATAGATGTGTTATCAACTAAAGAACAGCAAGTAAGATACTTTCCTGAAAGTCAAAGGTCTTATTCGAAGCATTTCAGTGGTATAGGAACGATCCTCTTCTTCCGATCTATGCTTTGGCGGTGGAATTAGTTAGGATGGTGTAGGGTTGGTGGTTCTCCTCCTTGGGAACCTTATCTCTTCTCTCTTCCTTAGCCTCTCTACAACTCCAACATGTCTAACCCTCGAGGACTCTAACTCCCATCAGATATAACCCTTCAATTTTCTTCATTAATTAAACCCTAGAAAGGAAAATTACTAAAATGCCCTCCCGGGTTGCCGATTAGGCCTAAAAACATCCCGAGACCCAAACTAAACCCCCGGGTACACTTTTCTGACTATCTCGACCCATCCGGACACATTGACGTACTTGAAATGACCATACTGGTGGCTTATAATTAATTTACTTTTTATCCCATTACTTTAGTCCCGATGCGACCGACGCGCGTGTCCCGACTTAATTTCTATAACTGTCGTATTATTCGCTCGCAATAATTTTAATAAATTCGATCTCATATATTTTTTTACTCATTAAGTATTATTCAACATAATTCTTACCAATAATTACTAACTCTCGTCCCGCTAGTAAATATTTATTTTAAAATTCGGATTAATATCAAATTAATTTATCCCAATTTAATTTAATTAATCCCATAATTAAATGCCATAAAAATACAGGGTACTACATACTTCCTCCCTAATAAAGGAATTTCATCCCGAAATTCGAAAAATAAGGCATACCTAGTAAAAAAAATTATGGGTACTTTGTCTGTAAGCAAAACCAACTTCAGAGTAAGGCACTCAATCACTATAGCCCCCGCCTCACAACAAGCTTATTTAACACTCTCAAGACTTTATCAGTTATGGGGTCACACCTCAATAACGGCACTTCATATTATGCTCCTACCCCATGAAATTCGAATAAGACGAGCTTATATATCATTAGCCCCCATTATCTCAATATTATTAGGAGGCCGCACCTCACTACTTATTAACTACTCATATGTATCTAAACACAAAACTCCCATCCTGAGTGAAACCATATGAACATCTAACTACTCTTATCAGTTCTTTAAATCTCGATTTTTGATGACGTAACTCTTACGACGGTCAAAAGCCACCTAAAATAGTCTGTTCTAATTCCACTATAGTCATCGGGTTCTAACTCGACCAATCAAAAATTCTGATTATCTGCTCACTTCTAAATAACCAGAGGGAGAATAGTTAAGGTTCTTCCACACCAAACCTCAATAAGCACTTTGTCCACAATAAACAGGTATGAGTGCTTACACACAACTCTACCATTTGGTAATATCTTCTCCCAAGTACCGTAATATACTTCACTTTACTAGTTATATCCGTTATTGAAATGAAATGATCACAATGAGTCCAAAATTTCATTTATACGGTTCCAATAGTCGTTAATCACCTTTCGCCTACTACTCGGGCTATTGGTGATGCAGCTCAAAATAAAACTTCATCCCCTTTACTTCCTAAAATTCCGTAATCTTCGGCTTGCTACAAAATTCTCTGGATGATCCTCTTGCTCCAATCGATTTCAATCTATGAGTGATGCATGCGGAGACTACTCACTATGTCCCGCTCAACATCGACTTCCACTTGTAATGTCTCACATTAAGTGATACTTAATACCTCCCTTATTTCCTCGGTGTATACCGAAAGTTTCGACCCGTGCACTTTTCTCCATGATGTGCAATTCTCAACTTTGTATACCTTACTAACATCATAATTCTATCTACGCGCAAGTCTCTCTCAACATTTGACTAGGTAAAACTCCGCTCCAAGTGTTTTCCATAATAGTTAAATTTTACTCTTCTCAGGGAATACCCCTTTTAAATGTCTTCCCACAGACTTTCAACCAAATTCGGATGTGCCATTCTGATTGAAAATGTGTATATGGATTATCATGCTTCTCACACGATGCTTAATCCACTTTACCATTTCTGCTTCGTTATATTAGTCCCTCAGACACATATTTCACATATTTATTCTCACGCCTCTTTAACCCGGACGATTCTGACATTAGCTAACCAGGATGCCCACACACCCTATAACCCGTGCATACTGGCATAAACATCACATATGCTTCACATATAACACTCAATTCTTTGTTGCCCCTGTATTCACAACTTGACTATAACACTTGGGTATTTCCAATCACCCTAGAAATTGAAATTTTACATCCTCCTTATCATCGTTCCACCCTTCAACTCGTGCTGATAAAACAAAACTTTCAATGCTTCCCTTACCACACAACCGGCTCCACTGGACTTAAATGATAATTTAACTTCCAACTTAGAGTTATAACTACCTGCTCCTATGATGACCTAGGTACCGGACTCATGGACTAATGACCAAACATCTCCCTACTTCCATCCTTCCGTTAAGTTTCATGCGTGGTATGTCTCACAAAGCGAAATCCAAATAAGGAACCCCCCACCCAATACACTACTACTTATCATTGTCGGTCATCGAAATTCGTTAGGTCATCCGTCCATAACATGTACCCTTATATTCCCATCTCTTGACATAAAAGTTACATCTCCTCCCGCAATTACACTTAAACAAAGAACTTTTTGCCAATTACACTATCGCTCAACATTGGCGATAATTACATTCCATAGACCTCGTACACATACAATCGAGACTCTCAAAATCCTGTCCCCGGTTATATGAATATAAGTCTTAACTCCCACATCTCTAAAGGTTAGATATAACAATGCACTCTTCCTATCACCAAGTCCTGAGCGCTAAACATAATAACGAGCTAAATCTTTTCACTTAACAGTAAACCCAATACACTCCGAATCATATCAATAAAGTCCTTACACACACCGGGATCTATGAATATAATGACAAATTGATTCAGGAACTCTCTGAACACCCTTTTCCTTAAGTCCATGAACACGGCTGGAGCACTGGTTAGCCCAAACAACATAGCTCGGAATTCCTAGGATCCATATCACTTCAAGAAAGCAGTCTTCGACACATCCTGCTCCCTAATCCGTAACTAACAGTATCCCGATCTCAAGTCTATCTTTGAGAAGAAGTCATATCCTCTCAACTTGTCGAATAAGTCATCGATTCAGGGAAACGGATACTTATTCCGTATCGTGACTTCATTCAACTCTCGATAGTCTACACACAACCTCAATTACCTATCTCGTTTCTTCACGAATAACATGGGAGCACCCCAAGACGAGTTACTCCTATGGATGAAGTCATATCCCAATAACTACTCAATCGTATCATGCAACTCTCTCATATCAGTTGAAGCCATACGGTATGGTGTGCGGGCTATCAATCGAGTGTCTGGCATCAAATCTGTAACGAAATCTATCTCTCGGCTAGGCGGTAGTCTCAGTATCTCCTAGAACACATCAAAAAATTCACAAACTGTAGGAATCGAATCAATGGGAACCACTATCTCCTTACGGGTCTCCTCCTCTATATAATATAAATGGGTGGACGATCCTCCCTCGGGATGAGGCATCTCCACCAGAAACATCTCCTGGCTCGGAATAGCAAAACTAATGCTCCTACTAAAATAATTTAATATGGTTCTATAAGAAGCAAGCCAATCCATGCCAATAATGGCATCATGCTCGTGCATATCTAAGACTAGCATGTCTGCAAGCAAAATAAGGCTCCCAATCTCTATACCCACTCCCCAACATATATGGAAAATTAATGACCCATTACCCAGCGATGAGTCTACACATGTCTCTGTCGTATCTAATAACCCCGTGGCCCATGCAAAACTAGTAGCTATAAAGAAGTGTGATGTCCCAGTGTCAAATAAAATGTCCTTCCCCCCATAGTGCCATGGATAAGAACATACCTTCAATGGAGGGTGGTGGCTGCTGAATTGTTGCCTACTGGACATTGTACATACACTTATACTGTAACTGCCCCTGCTGTGGTGGGGCGACAGGAGATTTGGTTGATAAGGCTAGCCTGTGCCGGTGTTGGAAAGGTCGCTGGAAATATAGGCCTTTGCGGCTCCTGATACGCACCTTACCGTTGGGGTTTCTTGCCCTTATTTGGGCAATCCTGCCTCCTATGACCCGTCCTACCATAATTGAAGCATCTACCACTAAACTGTCTCATCGTATGAATCTGTTGGTTTTGGCCCTATTGCTCAGTCCCACTTCTTCCTTGACCCTGTTGGCCCTATTAAGTATTTTGACGAAAAATAATATCAGGTTGAGGACAATCCCTCCACTTGTGACCCTATCATTCACACTTATAGAAGAGTCCTGTAAGTCTTTACTTTCTTTGGCCTTGTTGTCCCTATTGGACAGCTTGCAGTTTCTTTCCAGCTTGATTCGAACAAGTTTGACGTTTATGTTCGTCTCTTCCACATTTGAAACACCTTTTTATGACATCATTATCTCCTTGGTTATGCTGGCCCTGACGTTTTTGTCTCTTCATGCAATTTCTATTACCTTCATGATCTTTACGACCTTGATGAACTTGTTGTTGCAGTATTGGTGTCTTCCCATAATTGTTAACTCTAGTCATGTTAGATTGACTAACTTCTCTTGTTCTTTTGCCTCCTATAAGCCGCATACCGCGATCTTGGTACTGTAAGACTACAGTGGTAACTGCCTGTGCCACAATGCCTGTTATTTCGGCGAATGATACACTCTTCGGGGGTACCTGAGGTATCAACCGACATTGCTCATTGACTCCCCCAGCATTGTTAGCTTGTTCTTCCTGACGTGCCATCTGAAAGTTGAAATAGACTGGGTGAATTCAACATTCATACAAATAAATCGTAGAAGTACGAATTTCCAACGCATAAGGATGAATACAACATTCCTAATATTAGGGATCTAAATCAAAGAACACTAAGCAGAAGACATAATAAGTCGTACATATCCTAAAGGATACTAGAACCTGATGCTCTGATATCACCTGTGACACCCCGCCTAATTAAATACCGGGTGATCAGTCCTTTATTAAATTAAATCAAAGTGTCCGGTTGGTTCATTCTTAGCATCACTATCAAAAAATAATTTTTCTTTATTAATCACCTAATAAATAATTAAGCTAAGTGTAAAAACATTTCATTTTGGATATTAAGTCCTATTATTATGATTTAATATACGAAACCATTGTCATGACCACGAATAATATGAAATACCAAACCATCCAAGTGGAATAAACAGACTAGATCAATCAATTCAAATAAAATATCCTAAATTGCAGGACAATGAAATAATTTAAAACAACCCCAACTAAAACAAAATACTGAAATAAATAAAAAGTAAAAATCTCTCTGGACTAGATAAAATTGGAAATGGGCGACACATGCCCTATCTAATAATGACTAAATAGAAGACTGAGAAGACAAGGATGAAGTCGTCTACGGCAAGGACCTGCAACTCCCACACTAGTTGCAGCACGTCAACAGTCCAAAGATCTAAGTCTGACGCCCCTGTGGCTGGTCATCTGTAATACATATATATATATATATATATATATATATATATATACACAAGAGAAAGAAGAGATAACATGAAACAGGACAGAGCCCGATTGTAAAACATCTTTAAAATAGGTTAGCAAGTATTTAAAATGCTTACCGGTTGATATTACATACATGTTAGTACCTCGACATTCACTTGGAAATTTTCACCCCTCAACTAGTGTGCACCCCTAACGTACTACTAAACTAATCTAAATAAGTCTAACCCAATTCACTAGTCTAACCCAACTTCCCCTCACCAAATACTATTTCAAGTACGCATAACTATAATTTATATCTGATAACCCTTTTCTTATGAATATATTAAGCCAGTTATGTTCATCTCAATACAGACTTAAGTCCTCAACCACTTAATTCATTTAATATTAATTATTCAATGTTATCTACTTACAAGCACAGTAGACTAGTTACAAGTATATATATATATATATTTATTTCTCATAATATATATACTAATAGGGTACCCCACATAAATCTATGGTGATGGCATACTCTGCTATCAAGTCCCCGTATCTCTCGTACAAAGGGAAATACTAGTCCGAAATCACTCTCGAACTGTATTAACACAAAACACACATATTGGAGGCGAAGCATAGTTCCCAATCACTAAGAGATCAGCACATACCCTCACGTCTCTTAGGACCTTCGGACTATCATTCTCAGATAGCCTGTATCCAAGGATGCTATGTTCTAGGGTATAAGTCAAAATCCCCCATAAGGTCCAATCGAGATAAGACTGTCCCGGCGTGAAAACCTCTGTGATAGCAAGTAGCACGAGTATGATTACACACATAAATATATATAATAAATATTCACACAGATATTTATACTATCGTCATTCAGATAGGTACACACGCGACTCATATAATATTCTGACCATACGCGGCACGTAGCGCCTGAGTCCCACGTATAATTAATCCACTCTTACTTTCTCAATTTTCGGAAGTCCTTAAGTGCTTCTCGACTCTCGAAGTGTATCATCATGATAAATATAAAATCAGTAGGTGTACGCTCTCTACCCTACTGGTGTAAGTCGTTATTAATACTCATAAGACCTAATTTAACGTACGCACAAGTTCCACTCCATTTCCTACCCCCGAAATTACACGGTTAAATTTCATATATCAAGTCGTGTTACCCGGACCTCGCCTATACCCTACTGATCCTTCCCAAGCCCCATTATGATATTTAAATTATGTCTAAGGGTACTAATGAATTTGTGTTGGATTAACATTCAAAAGGGGGTAAAAGTTTAAATTTCCAGGAGGGGTCGATCGATCGATCCAACAGTTATTGCCCAGAATTATATCTATCAAGCCTACGTTCTTCCCATATAAATCATCAAACCTACATTAACATGTCCCAAACTCCCAACCAGACATCATTGATGTTACATAAGAGAATATGGATGATTTCTAACATAAAACATTTGTTAATTCCTCAAGAATCGTCATCAAATAGATTAATTCAAGAATTTATCATTTATCCCTAGTTTATCTAATTTTCTCAAGAATTCCATTAGTTTCCAGATTTCTATCTCTACTAGGCATCAAATTTTGTGGTTAATATTCTACATATAACAAGATATTCATCCTAACATGGTTTCTACTCCAAATTGCAATTAATAATCTTCTAAACAACACTATATTTTCATGAGACATAAAATTATTATCTCTTACACTAGCATGGATGTGTTATCAACTAAAGAACATCAAGTTAGATACTTGCCTGAAATTAAAAGGTCTGATCTAACAAATTTGAGTGGTATAGGAACGATCTTCTTCTTCCGATCTACGCGTTGGTGGTGGAATTGGTGAGGATAGTGTAGGGTTGGTGGTTCTCCTCCTTGGGAACCTTCTTTCTTATCTCTTTCTTAGCCTATATACAACTCTAATATGTCTAACCCTCGAGGACTCTAACTCCCATCAGATATAAACCTTCAATTTTCTTCATTAATTAAGCCCTAAAAAAGAAACTTACTAAAATGCCCTCTCGGGTTGCCGATTAGGCCTAAAAACGTCCCGAGATCCAAACTAAACCACCGGGTACACTTTTTTGACTATCTCGACCCATTCGGACACATTGGCTCACTTGAAATGACCATACGAGCGAATTATAATTAATTTACGTTTTATCCCATTACTTTAGTCCCGGCGCGACCGACCTACAGTCCCGACTTAATTTCTATAACTGTCGTATTATTCACTCGCGACAATTTTAATAATTTCGATGTCATATATTACTTTACTCATTAATTAATATTCGACATAATTCTTACCAATAATTACTAATTCTCGTCACGCTAGTAAATATTTATTTTAAAATCCGGATTAATATCAAATTAATTTATCCCAATTTAATTTAATTAATCTCATAATTAAATGTCATAAAAATACAGGGTATTACAGTACTCATGGGAGTCCTAGCAATTTTGGCATTATCTAGACCAAATTTATTTACTAACTCTATAGCATACTTAGATTGTGAAATGAATAACCCATTATCATTCTGTTTGACTTGTCCTAAGAAATATTTTAGCTCCCCCATAAGTGACATTTGGAATTCCATATGCAAAATTTTAAAAAATTACTTAACCTCAGACGGGGAAGTGGAACCAAATATTATGTCATCGACATAGACCTGAGATATTAAGACTTGTTTATTAAAGTGTTTAACAAATAATGTATGGTCACTTCCACCTCATCGAAAACATTTATTGATTAAAAAGGTTTACGGGCATTCGAACCATGCCCGAGGGGCTTGCGTTAAAGTGTATAGAGCCTTTTTCAATTTATAAACATAGTCTGGGTAATGAGGATCAATAAAGATTTTCAGTTGTTCAACATAAGTCTCCTCTCTCAAAATACCATTTAAAAAGGCATATTTCACATCCATTTAAAAAGGCAGATTTCACATGCCATAGCCAAGAGCAAGCGAACAAATTCGAGGCATGTGATAGGGGCAAAATTTTCCTCAAAATCTATTCCTATAACTTGAAAGTAACCTTGGGTAACTAATCTAGCTTTATTTCTAACAGTCATCCCTAACTCATTTGTTTTGTTTTTTAAAATCCAACGAGTGCCAATAACCCTTTTATTTTCTGACCTAGGTACGAGATACCACACGTCATGAATTTTGAATTGGACGAGCTCTTCTTTTATAACACCTATCCAAAATGAGTCATTGAGATCTTCATTTTCGTTCTTTGGTTTGATTAAAGAAACAAAGTATGCATCATGAGTAACATTACGTAATTGAGATTTTGTACATACTGACTCTTTAGGGTTACCAACAATATTATCTAAGGGATGATCTTTAGAAACCCAGTTAGTTACTTCAGGTGTCTCAGTTGGTAAAGAATCAACTATTTTTGGAGAGTCATAAGTAAAATTATTTCCAGACTCATCCACTATAGTTGGCCCTTGTTCTTTAATCTCGACATTAGTGTCACTCACTATCACATTTATCGATTCCATTATGACTTTGGTACGCAAATTATAAATGTGATAAGCTCGAATATTAGGGGAGTAACCCAAAAATATTGATTTATCACTACGGGTTTCAAATTTAGACATGTGTTCTCTATCTTTGAAAACGTAGCAAATTTTCCCAAAAGTTCAAAAATATTTTAAGTTAGGCTTTTTGCCATACCAAAGTTCATAAGACGTTTGTTTGGTATTTTTACGAAGGTAAACTCTATTGATAATATGACACGCTGTTTGAACTGCCTCAACCCAAAAGTATTTTGGCAAGTTCTTAGCATGTATCATTACCCTAGCCATTTCTTGGATTGTGCGATATTTATGCTCAGCAACACCATTCTACTGAGGTGTTTTAGATGCACAGAACTCGTGTAAGTAACCATTACAGTTACAGTATTCTGTTACGTCCAAGTCTTTAAATTCACCTCCTCTATCACTATGAATTCGATTAACTTCGGTATCTTTTTTATTTTCGATTTTTAAAAGAATTTTTAAAAATTCTTCGAATGTATCATATTTTTGTTTTAAAAAGGCTACCCAAGTAAATCGAGTGAAATCATCCACCATGACTAAAATATAAATTTTACCACAAAGGCTTATAGTTCGGAAAGGAACCAAGAGATCAATGTGGATTAGCTCTAGAACTTTTGTTGTTAAAGTTTCTTTAACTTTCTTATGAGCAGATTTAACAATTTTTCCTTCCTGACACGGCCCACAAACAACATTTGAAATAGGTTTTATTTCTGGTAAACCTCTAACTATATCTTGTGAACTTAATTTGCTAAGGTTATCATAATTTATATGACCCAAACGATTATATCAAATTTCATTGTCATCAAGTCTGGCTAACCTACAAGTCTCATTACCCGGATTTACTGTTTCACAGTTATCTGGGGTCCTGTGACCAGTAATGATACGATCACCATTCTCATTAAATATTTTACAATTAGTTTTTAAGAATGTGACTATATGATTGGAGTCGCAAAATTGTGATATATGCTTAACAGATTAGCTTTAAAACGTCACTAGTAGGACATCTTTGAAAATAGGGAGTCCTTTTTCTTGAAGTGTTCCTTTGCCTATGATTTGATATGACTCTATCCCCAAATAAAATATTTTCTCCTAAGAAGTCAGTTTTGTTGGTTAATTTAGTATCATCTCCGGTCATATGTTTGGAACATCCAGAGTCTAAATACCAACTAGAAGTAGTGTGTTCATCTTTTAAAGCGCGTATCACTATATTACACTTCAACTGGGGTAGTAAATCGTCCTTTCTAACCCATATAGCTCTAGTTTTAAAAGGTTTGTGAACTTTTGGTTTAGTACTAGATCTAGGACCCTCTCTCTTAGACTTCTTCTTAGCATGAGATCTTTTCTTCCAATTCCTATAGTTAAACTTTTTGTTGGCCTGCTTAGGCAGTACATAATGGTTTCTGCTCTGTCTAGAATAGTTAAAGTTTTTATAAACAGGTGATTTATAGACAGACTTATACAATATTTTTTGAAAATATTCATCGAGATAGTGTCCATAAACATCACGGTATGAACAGTATTGGTGGCCATACGATTTTCTCGAATTTTTAAATTTTTTGAAAAGAGGTTTATCCATTTGGTAGACATTGACCTTAGGTCTAACTGTAACAGTTTTCCATTCAGGTTCAAATCTCCTAATAGGGGGGCAAACATATTTGGCCTTAGGTTCAACAGTATGCTTTGGAAAAAATTTCATCAAGTTATCTAGCCTTTTTGTTTATTCTCAAAATCAAGTTTTATGGATTGAAAATCAGGACATAGATCAGTAGCTCTTTTTTCAGAAGATACAAATTTTATATTTTGCAAAGGTTTATTTTTTGTCTTAGTTTTTTTATCAAAACATATGTCTGTTCTGTCTTCAAAATTGGTTTTACTATAGGCAACACAATCTTCAAAATAATTGGACTTATTTTCAAACTTAGAAAAATATTTGAAGACAATTGAAACCTTTTCTTTAGATTGTTTCAATTCTACCAAAGTTGTCTTATATTTCTTTTCCAAAACTTCATTTGATTCAGAAAGTTCTTTAATTTTTTCAACAAAAGATCTGATTTCGTATTTATAGGCCAAACACTGATTTGTATAATCCTCAGCGTTCTGCTTCACCATTAGTCTTAAAGCTTCAATTCTTTCAGTTAGGTCCTTAATAGTCTTGTCTAGTTTGGCACTCTTCGTAAGTGTCTTAGTGTATAGTGTGTGAATGTCAAGGAGGCCATCATTATCAAACTCATTAAGTGCAGTGTGTGAATTGTCCTCTAACGCTTCATTCGTTGTACTCACACACACATTCAATTCGTCATTATTGCATTCACTTTTACTCACACACGTCATCGTAGAGTTACTACTAGTAGTATCAACAACATTAACATTATTTAGGCAGAGTGTAAATAATCCAGAAACAGGCAAGACATCATAGGACGTAACAAAACTAGGCATTATAACACCAAGTTCATTATTACTAGTAGATATATCCTCGGTATAAACAATTTTAGCAAAAAGGACATGCAAGGGTCAAAAGTTTTGGATGATTCAGACTCATCTTCTTCATAATCGCTTGAATCGTCCCAAGTCTTACTAGTATGTGCTCTAGCAGTGTTATTCAGTTTTACGCTGCAATTAGTAGCTAAGTGACCTATTTTACCATATCTGAAACACTAAATATTTTTAAGGTCTCTTTGATTTCTATGGTTGGTCTCAGTATTGTGTTTGTCCTGATTCCTCTTATGAGGCATGTTATTGGAATGGTTAGGATAAGTAGGTTTCCCTTGTTTAGAAGCAGCATTGTTTCTAAACTTTAGAATTTTCTTAAAATGTTTTGACATAAGGGCTATCTAATTATCCAGAGTTTCCAAATCACATTCCTTATCAGAGTAAAGGTCAATGTTAGGCATAACTAATAGTGGTGAGGTCATTTTGGACTGAAATATAACATTAGAACTCGACTGTCTTTTCTGATTATTCGAGAGATATTTTTTAAATTCAAGTTCCATTTCTACAGTCCTAAGTTTGCTATGAGGAGTTCAGGGGTCAAGGATAGATCGTCTATCTCCTCAATTGAATATCTTTTATTATCAAACTTAGGGGGAAGGGATCTTAGAATTTTAGATACATTTCAATCATATTATACATTATGCCATTAGCATGCAATTTTGTTATGATATCAATCAATCTAATGTAAAATTCATCAAAGGTCTCAGTCTCATGCATAAGCAAGGTTTTATACTACTGTATCAACATCTATATTTTGGCAGCTATAACATGCTCATCCCCTTCATGGGATGTGACTAGTGTGTCCCAAGATTCCTTAGATGTTGAGCAGGTAGAGATACGTTTAAACTCATGTTCACTTACCGACATAAAGATAGCATTATTTCCTTTGTTATTACTTAAAGAGGCAAGTTTTTCTTCTTTAGTAAACTCATTGATGAGCTTCTTCATCCTCTCAGTGCTACCTTCTGCTATAGGCTTGGTTGGGTGAGAATAATCATTTTCAATAGCTTCCCAGACATCATCTCCTAATGTCCCTTGGATGAAAGCAAACATCCTTACTTTCCAGTAAGGGAAATTGGTTCCATCAAAGAGGGGAGGTAAGATTTCCAAGACGCTCAAATTTTTCGTCCATTAAAAAGATTTTGTAAATAGTCTCAAAGTACAGGATCAAAATTTTTTGAGAAAAATTCAGTACAAAGCTCTGATACCAATTGAAAAAACCTCACTAAGTTATTTTAACTTCTGTTAAACAGGTTAAATGAGTTCCGAATTACTTTTTGAAGAGACTCTTGTAAAAATCTTTAACAATACACAAGATATGTGAAAAAAAGTTTGTTGGAACAAATTATTCAAGCTTCTTGAAAATAGGTTTTTAGTTTAAAACCTAAGTCTAAATAAGCAAATTGTAGCTATGGGAAATAAAGCAGCACACACAAGAGTCAAGATTTTTAAGGTGGTAAAACTCCACCCAATTGGAAAAATATCCACGGAGGTCTCTACACCTCAAAATAAAAATCAACTAAAATAGTTTAAGGATTACAAGCATTGAACGAGAAATGCATACAAAACAGACCTATTCTAAGTCCAGAAATATACCTACACTCCTCGGTTATTTTCTGACTTCTTAAGGCTCTGATGTTGTCCTCTCCATTCTTTAACTCTCCTCCTTTTCTCCTTTAGCGTTACGCAGTATTCTAAAAAACGCGTCTAGGCGAGCCTTGGCGCCGTCTAGGCGCGAGGCTTTTTAGATATGTCAAGTTTTGGCCCTAGGCGTGGATTAAGTCATGGTCAATGATGGTCAACATTTTTTGGGATAAGGCGTGAAAAAATGCAAGTTTTTTAGAAGGTGTGAAAAAACGCGAGTTTTTTTTTGTTTTTTTTAGTATTTTAAAAAAATAATATTTTAACTTACAAATATTTAGACATTTTTAAGGCATGTACCATTTTAGTATTTTTAGTAGCCTTGTCATAGTCAAAAAATATTAAAATATATTAAAAAATGCCTAAACGCATTTTCACGCCTTTTTACACCTAAAGTCCGCCTAGGCTTCTAAGACTTAAAGATTGATCTCCACGCCTCGATAACGCCCCGCATTTTTTAGAACCTTGGCTTTACGTCGACTCAAAAGACGAGAATCTCTCAACCAACAACACTGTTAAGTGATGGTGGGTGATTATGTTTTGAGTATTGTGCCTAAATCACATGCATGCACTCACACACACTTAATTACAGACAATACCTACAAATTACAAATCGTCTAAGTATGAAACCTCTTTTTCACACTACTAAAATTAGACTTAAGGCTTATTTTCTAAGAAAGGTTTCAGATCTATAAATCATAAAAATCTTTAAAACAGAGATTCTTTAGAAATTATTTATATCAAAAAATTTCGAACTAAAAAATTTACCAGATCTGAAATATGGAAGTCTTTATTTTAGGTTTGTAAAAAAATAGAAAAATGTTGGATAAACAGATTTATAAAAGTTACAAAACAGATCCAACAAGAGAGAATGATTTCTTTCTAAAGAAATCAAAAACAACCTAAGATCTACGTGACTGTATCACTGAAATAGATCTTCAAGTTTCTAAAATCAGAAATGAGATCTAGTTCGTGTGAGGTTGTTGAGTGAGAGATTTAGATATAAGAAGATCTAAACAGTAAACTAGAAAACACTAAACTCTTAAAAATATTTTCTGAAGAAAATTTGGTAGAGTTTCGTTTGTGCTTTCTATTCTCTCTGTTTATTTTTCTTCTCTCTTCTCACTCTTTTTTTCTCTGAGACCCTAAGCTTTTCCAAAGATTGAAATTGTGAAGACGAATGCACTTATTTATACTAGTGATGGAAGGGTCTAGAAGCCTGAGGGAAATTAACGGCTAAGATTAGTTAGAATGTTCGAAATCTAAATCTTATGGCTCACAATGCACTGCACAAGAAATGGTTTTGATTGGTTCTTTTTAAAGTCATAAGGATCAAACAAGATTACATGCAGTCCTTAGACTATAATTGATCCAACGGTGAAGATTGAAGCGTCCAACACAAACTCAAAAGAAACACAAATCCATTCATTATCAAGTCAACACGTGTATGGATCTTAGCGGCTGAAAATGCGTATTTTTAAACTTTAAAAAATATCATTTGCACCCATACAATTCTCTAGCACTTTCAGATTCTACCCAAGGCAGTTGTTAGGAAGTTATAATATATGATAATTAACCCCAAACACTTTAAAACCCTAAATTTAATTCTTAAAAATGAATTTTAAATGTTTTAAAAATTCCTAATAAATGTAGAAAATTCATTTTAATCCATATTAACACACCCCTTATATATGAACTAAATTATGCAAATGTGCGATCCTAGAGTGTGTTATATGTTGATTTTCTACCTGAAGGCCTTTGATCTTTGTTGATGTAAACAATCTTGAAGATGCAATGAAGTAGGAGTGACTCAACTTATTTTTGTCTTCTTTTCCAAACTAGTTGAGCTCCTATATAGTGTAGACTCAAGTGAATCAAGTATATAGTGTGCCTTACATTCAAATGTTACAATTGTGGGGTGATTGGCCATAGAGTAGGGCTGTGTTTTTTTTCCGAACTTTTCGATTTTTCCGATTTCCGATCCTATTTTTTCCGAATTTGGAATGAAATTTTAGTTTGCCAATTTCCGATTTTTCCGAAAAAAATCGGATCGAAAATCGAAAATAATTCTGAATTTCCGATTTTTCGATTTTTCCGAAACTATGCCGATCCGATTTTTTTCCGAATTATTTCCGATTTTTTTGGAATTATTTTCCGATTTCCGATTTTTCCGATTTCTTTTTCGATTTTTTGAAAGTTTCCCATATCCCACATCGGTTGGGAGAGGGATATGTCACCAAAATATGCTCTATAAAAGGAGAGTATCCTCCTAACTTCTACACAAATGAAAAATGAGCCAAATCCTCATGTGTTTACATGTTGGGTTAAGCCATTTTCATTGTTTCTTTAAAATGAGAATTTCGAGTAATCGAAAATTCATAATTTATTTTTTTGAAATTTTGGAATTTCCGAAATTTCTGGATTTTTAATATATTTTGTGAATTTTCGATTTTTTCGAATTCGGAATTTTTTTTAATTTTCTGAAAAAATCGGATCGAAAATCGGAATAGTTATTTTATTTCCGAAAAAATCGGAATTTTTTCTGAATAGGCATTTTCCGATCCGGCCGAAACACAGCCCTACCATAGAGCCTCATATTGCTCCCTTCTCCGTCGTCGCGCTCTCCTAGCTTCAGGCGATCCTAAGTATTTTGAGGAGACACCGGAGATTTCACCCTAGTCTGCTCCCATTACTATCCTCAACGGTGACACTGAAAGCCTTACCCTCTGAGTTCGAGAACGAACTCTTTCAAGGGGGTAGAGTGATGTGAATAAGGGCTTTTTTGTCAATTTTTGTTTTTTTTAGTCTTTCTTTTATTTTTAGTATTCATTATATTTTCCTTTTGTTTAGTATTTAGAAGAAGGAAGATTATTGACTCCTAAGGACACAATTGTAATTAGATTCTTAGCTTAGAGGCCAAACAACTTCTTTCCTATAAATAATCATTTGTAGCGTCATTTGAGGCATTCTTACTCTTTGAGATATAGTGATTTGAGAGAGTTTAGAAAAATTTATTTTTTCGTGCTCCCATTTGGCGTCATTTATGTAACCCGTTGTATATGTGCATTTTAGTTTACAGTCGTGCAGATAAAAGGTGATTGTCTTGTGTCATATCTCCAAAATTTATTTTACCCGTTACATCTGACATGGATGACTTAGAAGGGGGAGGAGGAGAATTCAATCTTCCTTTTGATGATATCTATAGCAGACATTCAGAGAGCACCACTAGAAATTTAGATCCTGCGAATGACAGTTTTTATTTTAAGTTTCCTATGGTTTATTCAGTTGTGTATGAATTTTCAAGTCTGGACTAAGATCTTTGTTCATGGCACAAAAATGAAAATTTAAATTCTTTTATGTGCATAATTTATGATAGAAATTACATTCTCAACTGGCCCGAGTCCTTTTGCAGATTATGGGGTTTGTATTTTACATTATGAATCTGAAACTTATATTATGTTCAGGTATAGCTAAAATTGCGTTTCACTAAGGGTGTGTTTGATAACGTTTATTTTCCATGGAAAACAAATATTTTTCTGTTTTTTCCATCTTTTTAGTGTTTGATACCAATTTTTTTCCAAGGAATTGAATTCTTTAAAAGGGGTCACGTGACCATATTTTCCACATATATGTGGAAAACAAATATCTAATAAACACTCGTTTTTGTTTTCCATGGAAAATAAACGTTTAGACCCCCGACTTTTTCGGCTCTCTCCCTCGCGCCATTGCAATCTAGCAGGTAAACCCGACTTTTTTGGCTCTCTCTCTCATTCACTCAGATCATTCACTCATTCACTCTCTCACGATCTCTATCATCTTCTCTTTCTCACAGCTTGGTTCTAAGAATTTCAACAATTTGAAGGTTCGATTTCAACAATTTCACAGCTCGGATCTAAGGAATTTCAACAATTTCGAGGTTCAATTTCTGTTTTTATTAAGATTTACGATTTCTAGGGTTTGTATGGTATTTAGATGGTAATTTTTAGGTTTTATACAGTGATTATATCATGATTTGGTTATGAGTTAACATTCAACATGTATAAACACAAATTTTAGGATTTCTATGGTATTTTTATTATATTATCTATTGTGAGTAGATATTTAACAAGTTTATGCATAATTTTTGGGTGAAAAATGATGTGTATATCATTAATGTGGTTGTGATTTTAGATTTAACAAGTATATACACAATTTTTAGGGTTTATACGATGTTTGTCTTGCTTGTTTAATGAATTTGGGTTTATACACAATTTTTAGGGTTTATACGATGTTTGTCTTGCTTGTTTAATGAATTTGGGCATTTTAAAATTGTTGATGATTATATGTTTGTTTGTTTATTTGGTGGTTATGTATTGTTTTTAATTGTATATGTAGAATGGAGGGTGAACAAGACCTAGACCCACACATACTAGCCGGTGCTTTTTGGATGATGGTTATTCAAGCGGTAGTAATTTACCGCATCAACCATAATCGTCGTCTACCTAGGGCTCCTCATTCTATTTGGGGTCGTGATCGAGAGATATTACATCATCGAATGTTTGGTTCGAGTGATAGAGTTTGCCATGAACTACTTAGGATGAAAATGGGTCCATTTCAGAGGTTGTGTGCTCGATTACGCACGTATGGGTTGGTCGATAGTCGTTATGTGCGTGTTAAGGAACAAGTAGCGATTTTTCTCAATTTGGTGGGCCACAATCACCGCAATCGAGTTCAAGGTTTTGCATTTTTTCGGTCTGGACAAACAGTTAGCTACTATTTTCATCGAGTGCTAAGTTCTTGCCTTGAACTCTATAGAGACGTTGTCACGAATGCTACCGCTAATAACTCACCTTATGATAAAGACAACGTTCGTGATTGGTATCATTACTTTGAGGTTAGTTGTTTGTTAATTATACAATTTACTCTAATTAAAGTGGATCTATATATTATTTCTAAAAATAAATTTATGCCATTTAGGATGCTGTTGGCGCTATAGATGGCACTCATATTGCTGCAAACGTTCCATTAGATCAACAAGCTAGTTATCGTAATCGGAAAGGGGTGATATCTCAAAACTTTTTAGTGGCATGCACATTTGATATGAGGTTTACATACGTCCTTGCTGGTTGGGAGGGATCTGCCCACGACGGTCGATTGTTGAGGAGTGCGATATGGCGTGAAGGACATAGGTTGACCATACCTAGGGGTACGTATATAATCAACCCCTTTTCCACGATTTATAATAATAGTTACTTAAAAATTAATCTTTATCATTTTTCGATAGGTAAATATTATCTTGCCGATGCGGGGTTCCCTCTAGTTCCAGGATTTCTCGCACCATATCGCAAGACCCGTTATCATCGGAGAGACGTTGAGGGCCACCGTCCTGAAAATTATAAGGAGTTATTTAACTCTCGACATTCCAGTGTCCGAAATGTTATCGAAAGAACCATTGGTTTATTAAAAAAGAGATTTGCCTACCTCAGACATCAACCATTCCATGATATTGATACTCAGGCAAAGATTGTTCTTGCCTGTTGTGCTGTACACAATTTTATACGTATTGATGATATGGACGATGAGTGCAGTGAAGATGAAAGTAGCGATGACGAAGTTAACCCTCCGCATTTGGATGTACCAGAAATAGCATCGCTCAATGCTCATATCACTTTGTCCACTCAAGCTTCATGGACTGCCCATAGGGATGCAATGTCAAATCTAATGTGGGACGAATACGATTTCGAGATATGAGAGAATGGATTACTTTGATTGAGATAAATTAGTTTGTAATGATTTATGTACGAAGAATGTTTGTAGTCGGCCTTATGTACTAATGTTTGTACTTACCTCTCTGTTATAAACGTTTTGATATTTGAATTTGAGTGCTGAGATGTGTACTAAGAAATATATGGCATTTCCTGATTTTTAAATTTGTTGATGCTCTTAACATATAATAATCAAACTCAAGCCAGAATAGTTCAAATACACATGGGTTCTTGGGCTACCCCCATATGCAAATCTGCAAATTCTTATTTCTAATTTTATCCTCTCTTCTGTTATTCAATTACACATTCAGATGTTAACATTCCCTTCCATACATTGTATTCAAACAATATAGACTTACTAGATCTCAATCTAGAGTATTCATTGTTAATAAGCAAAAGTTGAAAAAGTTCAATGTTAATAAAACTCACAACTGACCACTCTCCTCTGCTTCTCACTGTCAAAACTGAATTGGATGAAGCTCATAAAGCCTTCAAGTTTATAAACTTCTGGGGTTCCCACCCTGATTTTCTTCAAACTGTACTGATTTTCAGCAAAAACCTGCTTCTTTACGATGCTCTTTGTTATAAAAAAGCCATTATGTTTCAAGTATACACAATCAGTACTATATATATATCACTGGCCTAAAACGAACGTTAATCACAACCGACTTACCTCTTTAATACAAAGCTACCTAATCTAATTTATAGAAATTGATGCAACTATTAACGTTATAAGCGTATAACAGCATTAATTTTCATTGTGCAACTTTTTTTTGCATATTTCAGTTTTGATTTAATCTCCCATGTGTGTGTGCCATTTGTTTGTCTTATTTTATGACAAACAAATACAAGAATAGGAGTGCTACATCAACAGGTGGATCCCAAACATGGAAAAGAATTCAAATTGTTAAGCTGACTTGCTTAGAAAATATGGATAAAGTGGGGGAGTCTTAGCTTTGAAAAACTCATCCATCTGAGAATTTCAACTTCTCTTCTGCTTATTCTATCGCCAAATATCATTTTCCTTATTCTAGAGTCTTTGAACAGATATGGGACCCTAAAATCCCAAATAAATGCTATATTCTTATCTGGAAGTTGCTTAATAACAGTGTTCGTATTGATGATTTGATCCAAGAGGTGGGAATTAGGATATGTTCAAGATGTAAAGCCTGCAAGAAGGATGTTGAATCTCTTAATCATGCCTTCATTCAATGTCCTGTCATCTAACCTATATGGACTTTCTTTGCTGATTTAATGGGTATTTTTCTGGACAGATTTTCTATCTCTTCTATACTGTATAGCTGGTGGATTAAATCGGGATCTAAAGACTACTATAGATATCTTTACAAATGCATTCCAATAATTGTTTGTTGGGATATATGTAAAGGTAGAAATCTATCTACTTTTGAAGACATAAACATGGATCCTTATATCATCATCTCCCATTTTATTTCTCTCATCTTAGATATTTGTTCAGGCTTAACTTTTAATATCCCTTTATCTGAATTTTATAGTGGTATTGTTGAGAATTTCCACATTCAAATTAACCGAAGAATCCCAAAATTTATGGCCATTAAATGGCCATTTCCCCCTGCTAAAGGCTTGAAACTTAACATTAATGGTGCTTCAAAGGGCAATCCTAGCGCTTGTGGAAATTCAAACTGAGGTGACCTTTGGGCAGTTTAGAAACATATGATCCATAGACTCAGCATCATTAAAGCAGGCCTTACATCTGGAACACAGCCAAGTGCTAATGGATTGAATGTTTTCATCAACAATAATGCAATTATTAAGGATCTTCCACATATTAATTGAGAATTTTTTAGGGATATGTTGGTTCCAAATGATGCTATTAATAGTGGATGAAGGAAATTGGTGTTTGCAGCAAGCATAAGCAGAGGAAAAAGAAAATTCACCTGATAATTTAGGAGTCCAATACCACTGACCTTCTAACTAAATTATTTGATAAAGGCTTTTATCTTTCACTTTCATTAGGTTACTCCATGTAATTGAACCACCTAGCTGATGTATCCCATTTTTCAAGTATCTATTGACATGTATTTGGCCCAAAGAGAGTTCTTTGTATGCATTTCCCAATACAACTTCATAAAAGAAGCCTTAGAAATGTACTAGAAATTAAAAAGTCCTAAACCACCATCTTTGATATCGCTGCAAAGGAACTCCCGTTTCTTCCATTGAAAATTCCAACATTGAACTTCATTACCACCCTAGAAATATTTATTTAAGATTCTATGGATTTGGGATATGGCTACTTTGGGAGGAAAGATAGAGCATAAAAGATAAGAAGGGATTGAGGATAAGACATGTTTGGAAAGGATTAATATACCACCACTTGAGAGAATCTTAGATTGCTACCCTGCAATTTTAAATCTTAAGTTAGAAAGGAGGTTATCATAGAAATTGAACTTATTTCTACCTTTGAACATGGGGCAGCCCAAATAAGTAATAGGCAGCTCTTTATGACTCAAACACAAAATAATTACAACTTTAGCTCTAAATTGAGGTTTGCATTTGGAATCAACTGTGAAAGTGCTCTTTCTGGAGTTTACTTTCTGACCTGATATATTGAAGTAGTGTTGAATGAAATGTCCTAACTTATTAAGAGATCTTTTGCTCCTCGATAAAACACTATTAAGTCTTCTGTAAAAGCTAGGTGTGAAAATAAAGGACTGTCACTGGGACTATTTTCAGTCTCAATGATCTGCTTCATTTGATCAGTGTTTTATTTCCCAATGTCTGCCTTTGTTTGCTTAGGCCTAGAAGTTCTCTTATCAGTTGGAAATTCACATTCTTCAAGTACATTGTAAAAAATATCTCACTTGGGTAAACCACTGACTTGAGTTCAAAACTTTTACCATTCATCAATTCATAGTAGTTTTGTGATTCATTTGGCCTGGTTTATGACTGGATACTATCACTTTCTACTTAATTCGAGCAAATATCATTTCTGACATTGTCTGACTTTGCTTGCTTAGGCTTAGCATTACTCATGAAGTTTTAAAAAAATTCTTCTTCCAATTTAACGTTATTAAACTGATACTGAAGATGCTGAGCTTAGAAGAGGGCCATGGACTGTTGAAGAAGACAATCTGAATAGAATTGCCTAAAGTAAAGCCCAGTCTGAATAGAATCTTATGCTGAAAAATGAGGAATCATATTAGCAACAAAAAGTTCAATTTAAATGGGGTGAGTTGGGGGACTGTAATTGTAGCTTTTTTCACCTTATGGTTAATAAAAAACGCAACCAATTAAAAAGATCATTACTAGTCAGCTTCTTTGTTGCCTCTGCTTTGTCATTGGAATAGGGGATTGTTGTTGATTTTATTCTTGGCCCTGACTATAAACTGGTATATTACTTGTTGTTTAGTTGGTAATTCAATTTTTTAGCTTCTCCTTGCTGTGCTCCACAGTATCCAATAGCTGCCAAGGTAATGGTTTTTATCCTTCTAAATTCTCAACAAGGACCTGTGAGTCTGGTCCAATAACCAGAGCAGTAATATGCATTTCCTTTCCAAGTTATAAGCTCATGACCACCACCTGAGTTCCACTGGGATGCTCCATTTCTGTTCACCCATAACTTTCAGCATATACATATGAGAATTATAGCATAAATAACTCGCAAATCTGTGATTGTGATCAGTATAGCATATATTGTATATATTGTGATCAATATAGCATATATTGCATATGTGGATTTCCATTAATGAAGCTGCTAAACCCTGTGATGTGGAAATTTTTGTTGATGCATTCTTGTTCCTTAACAGCTGCATTGAAAATGCTATGCTGCAGCTATGTTGCTTTTTGGAATGTGAATTTCTATCATGCTCACACATTGAATTAATGACTTACAAAACATTATGTTCTTGTTTAAACAGGATCTTATGGCATCAAAAAAGCAAAAAACAGGCAGGGTGAGGTTTCAAGTACCGAGAATCAATACACTTTCTACTCGTGAACCCGAGGAAAACATTCAAACATCTTTTGATGATGGTGGCAGTTCCAAAAACTCACAATTGCATTGGACAGAAAATATGGATGAGATTTTGTTAAGCACTCTTATGCAAGAAGTACTATCTGGACCTAGAAGGGTTGATAATGGATTTACCGATCTCCAAATCTTGAAGGTTATCACTCGAGTACGTGAACATTGTCACGTGGATGTTATCGAGAAGCACGTGAGAAATAGATTAAAAACAATGAAAGCTATTTGGCAAGATATCCGTGAATTGGTCAATGTGAGTGGTTTTGGATGGGATCCCAACGCATGTCAAGTCACAGCTGAACCATCTGTATGGAAAGAGTATATTGAGGTTAGTTAAAAAATTTCATTTAGCTAGAAGTTTTTTCTATTTTTAATGATTAAAATTCATATTCAAAGCTAAAATTTGTTATTTGGTTCAACTTATTATAGGGCAAACCGAAGGCTTACAAGTTTAAGGGTAAGGTGTTTCCTCATTTCTCCGACTTTGAGACCCTTTTCGCCCATGATACCGCAACTGGCGATCGGGCAATCACAGGTCATGATGTCCCTCAAATGAGTGGTATGTTAAATATACATCATTTTATAATTAAATTTGGCTTATCATATAAATATGTTTTGCTTATTTAATATATTATGCAAATGTAGCATCTGTCGACTTGTCTGCCGATGAAGAAAATGAGGTTGAAGAGAATGTGTCAACAAGCCCTTCAAGCATGTCAAAACCAACTAGAAAAGGAGTGAGCATGTCATCACGTCGCAGACGGGCTATAGATGACTCCAATGCCCTTGATATCATTGCTGAGTCCTCGAAGAAGTTTGCTACAGCTATGGAGGCCCATGCAAAAGCTATGGCAATACATGCAAATCAAGCTCACATCAATTGGCAAGAAATAATCGAGAAGTTAAATGCGATTGATATAACTAGAGTCGCCGTGATGCATCTCATGGAGCTTTTTGAGAAAGACAATGCACTGGCACGTGTTTTTCTCGGCATTATTGATGATGACTTTAGGCGTGATTGGGTTTACAACAAGCTAGAGCGTGTTCCTCCAAAATCTCCTTAAACCTTGTTATGTGTTTAGTGTAGCTTTAAAGACTTTTTAGTGTTTGGTGGACACGTGTTCTTTTTTTTCCTTTTTTAAAGACTTCTTGTGTTTGGTGGATTCTAGTTATTAATTTTTAGCATGGAGTTTTAAGACATTAGTTGTGTTTTTTACATATGAAAAATTCTATGTTTAGTTGATATTTGTTATTGTTAATGACTTATTTTATTTTGACAATATATATGGTACTATCAAAATTACTTGTTCTGTTTGTTATTAACTATTCCAAAATATACCCTTGTTTAGGTTCATATTTATTTTGGCAATAAAAAAGGGGTTCATTTTTTTCCATGGAAAATATTGTTTATCAAACACATAAAAGATGGAAAATAGAACATTTTTTACTTGGAAAATAATTGCAATCAAACAACACTAACAAATTTTTTCCTTGGAAAATATTTCCAAGTTTTCAATTCCATGGAGATTGACTCTTAGCACTTATTTTCCATCTTATTTATCAAACACACCCTAAGGGTTTGGCTTACCAATTGACATAAAAACTATGGATCCATGTTGTTGGTCTGGTCCACACTTGACTATACGGATCCTGAATCATATTTTTTTTTCTCTTTTTCCTGAAAATGGGAAGAAATCATTGAGTATAAATTTGGTATTTCCAGTTTAGGAGGCTATGGAATGTCAGGGCTATGTTTGAGAGATCAATTGACAAACCTGTGCTTAAAAGTCTATCCAATTGGCAACCACGTTACTAGATCTTTTTACGTGAACAAGAGAAATCTTCCAATATTTTATAATTATGTGAGTAGTTTTTTTTTTGTTTGTTTTTCAATTGAAAAGTAGTTTGTATGCTCATATATGTTTGTTGAATTTTTTCTTCTTCTTTTTATTTTTTTTTTAATTTTCAGGATTTTCTCATAATTTAATACACACTGCTTGATACATATGTTTGGTTTTATTTATTTTTAAGTGGATATGTAATACTACATTTTTGAAGTCTCTCCTTTTCTTAATGGTCCATTTGTTAATTGAATGTGTAGTAATAAGTACGTGATGTAAATATATTTCCATCTGAGTGCCACTAAAATAATTTTATTCAGGTGTGGAATGTGTTAAATTTCCAAATCGATAGTTTAAAAATCAAGGTAACAAAGGTTTGTAATATTTACCGATTGTGTTAAAATTTTCATTACAATGAACATTGACCGTAGGTGTCGAAGACACTATAAATTTGATTAAATTTATTGACATGCTCATTTGACATCATTTCATTTTTCTGGTTTCCGAAACTACAAGCATGCGCAAAATTAAATGAAACTAGTTTATTTTTAATTGAAGTAATTCTAAATTTTTTATGCAGTAAATTAGATGAAATTAGTTTACATTTAATTAACATAATTATAAATAGTTTTTGCAGTAAATTAAAGGAAATTAGATTCTATTTAATTGAAAAAATTCTAAACATTTCTTCACCAATTGTCTCTAATGTTACATCTATGTGCGTGTCTGTAATATGGCTAAGTAACTAAAATTAGAATTGACCAAAGAGAAAAAGTATAAAAGACCAAAATTGACTAGTGTAATTTAAGCAAAATTGTGTTTAATTTCATTTTTGTTTTTAAGTTTACACTATGTTCTATAACAAGAATTATAAAGCGCCTGGGCAGGGCTAATAACTAGTATACAGTATTTCACTAAAAACTCACTATAGTGAATGAAATCGCACTCTGCACGCAATTGATAAAATGGCTATATTCCGCTGAAAAACCTAAAACTATTGGCAATAATTAATGTGGTTTCACACAGACAATTCTATGCTTGTAATGCTAATTCAAACATCTACTTAATAATCAAATACGTACATCTTCATGATTCCCTGTGCTTCAAACTCTTCTTCAAATGGTCAATTTTGTTCTTGACTCGGACTGGCAACTCATCATAACCCTCTTCCGTCTCTAAACCCTCCGATCGCCTTATTTGAAGTACATCATGATACATCGGTTGAAACCTCGTCTGAAAAGCCCGGTAACAAAAATAGGGTAACAAGGCGGTGACAACAACCAGGAGGGTTACCAGCCAGTAGAAAGGGCTCGGAGCGCACGCATCCACTAGAACCCGATATGCAGTCGTTGAAAATCTTGGAGAGAGAAAACCATATATGATTAAGAATATATACCAGAAGGCAATGCTGCCCCAGATGAACAAGTGTTGGATCCAAGTGAAGTAGTTAATGGAGAGTGCCATCTGGCAGTTGACGACCCACACTACACACGTGTACATGGAAACCCCGAGGACTTCAAAGTCGACTACTTGACCGTCTATCCGAAAGGCTTGGTGTGAGGTGGACTTGGTGGTGAAGAAGAATATGATCGTGGAGCTAATAAATCCGTTGAACATCCAGCCGAGTATGCGGGACCAACTGAAGAGAACGTTTTGCACACCCTCTTGATATAACAAAGGATGCTGTAAAAAAGTACATGTTTGGTCAATAATCAGACCTTCTGACCTCCATAATCACAGTGCACAGCCAGCCCCAGACTTCAAAGGCCCTATGTGGACACTTGCTCAAAGTATTGATAAATATAAAAATAAAAGGGAAATTTGCAAATTTAATCTGAGATTTGTGGTCAGTTTGATATCCAGGCAGGAGCCTTAACGGAATGGGTGGCTGGACGTCCAAGTTGTCATCCTATTTGGAAAGTTTATTTACTTAACCAATAAATGGGTCCCATGTGGGTAAATTATGACCTGAAAAATCCATCAAGTTAACCTAATTTTTCAGCTAAAACTAATTAAAAAAATTGAAAAAAAATGTTTTGAAACCCTCTCCTCCACCACTCCCTATTAACCTCCACCACCGCCATCACCACCAAAAAACTATTTTGTCCCATTTGTCCTGGCCATCTCCCTCCCTCCTCCCACTTCCAAACCCACCTCGAACCTTAATTTTTGGAAAAAACCCAATCCCCTCCTCCATACCTTTTATACGCCCCTCCCTCTCACGCACCTAAACCCTAATTTTTGCAAACTTCCTCGCTCACTACCACGATCTGAGCTCTAATCTCACATCTTCCATCAAACAACCACCACCTACTTCCGTTGTCACTATCACCAACTTCAAACCTCACCACCACTGCCCCAAAACAAACCCACCAAAACCCTTTGCAATTCACTACTCCCTCATGAGTCCAACACCAATAAAAAATAAATAAAAAAGACGAAGAAAGTTCAGATTCAAAAAGGTGAAAAAAAATGTCATGCAAAATGACATCTCATCGACGGATCGTTTGCAGAAACACACAAATACTCACCCACCGCAACGAATCTTTACACAAACACCCACCCCATCTCTGTCTATCATGTACACACAAACGCCTACCCACTGCCACCACCGACAACTACAATCCCACCACCACTGACCCCCCCCCCCCCCCCCCCCCCCCCCCCAACCCAACCCCATCTCTCTCTTCCACAAGCATCGACGGGTTGTTTGAACAAAAAAACTTAAGTCGATTTGGTTCAATTGAATTATGAAATCGATTTGCTCTATTCAATTATGAAACATACATTACAAATCGCTAATTTCAGATTTAGAAAGAGTATTGATGAGTTAAGGGTTATATTGGATTTGATTCCCAAACCCATCTTCTTAGTTTTCGGTTCAAGGGTTTTAGCTCAACAATTTCATCAAGAAAAACCATAAGAATCAGAGGCTTTAGTGCGATCGGTTGATACAAAATACATATACAAATTCTTTTGTAAAGATTCTCGGCAGAAAATTATAATTTTTGTGGTTAATTCTTAATGTTTACATTTAGAAAAACTCATTTAATTAAGGAGCTAAATTTTTAAATTAGTTTTTAGGATTTTTTTAGTTTGACTTTTTTTATCCATTCACTCGTTTAATAACTAAAATAGCATTTGGGGTTTGCCAAGTAGGACGTCCAGTCATCCATTCCGTTAAGACTCCTAACGGAGATGTAATGCAAGGTTAATATTGCAAAAATTTAAGAACACTAGGGTTAAGTTTGCAACTTTTGAAAGTAAAGGCCTGGATATCAAACTAACCCCAAACTTCAGGGTTAAATTTGCATTTTTCCCAAAATAAATTAACAAAGCGGAACAATAATCGAGAAGCAAAGAACATAGTAGTAGTTTTTTTTTTTTTAAATCTGAATTTTCAGGGTTCAAAAATAACTTTTTAATACAGTATTTCAGGGTTACCAATATCAATCAATCTCAGATTTAGGGTGGAAGGGCTGAAAAAGACAATAAAAAAATGGAGAACCAAGAACTGGGAAAAAAAGTGAAGTTAGGGTTCACTTCAGCTAACGTGAAAAAAAAACAATACCGGATAGGCAAAAGATACGTAACAGTGGTATGTTAAACAGTGGGGCCTGTTTGGTGCCATATGGGTTATTTAAAAAGTGGGCCTTAGCTGGTTATGTTTAGGAAAAAAAAATAATAAGATAGATATGTGGACTACATTTTTGTGAGGCCTCACTTCAGTGGAGGCCCTAGGAAATGGCTTTTGTGGCCTTAGCCCAAGGCCATTCATCATATACACAACTTCTTGTCAACATATCTTTCATAGAAAAAGTAATTATACAGTTTAAACTAGTAGAGTACAGAAACAAACAAGTAAAAAAAAATTATAAACCATATACTCCCTCCATCCCAAGTTAATAGTAGCCGTTTGAAAGTCGAACATTAGAAGAAAAGTTTTTACTTTCCAAATTTATCCTCCTAGAAATGATGAATACCTTTGAATGCAAGACATGCATATGAATCATTGTTTTCCTATGAGTATTATTCGGATGAGTGACATTGTAATCTCACTGCTTTCATATACAATATAAAGGAAAGCACGACTATTAATTTGGATCGGACTATAAAGGAAAGCACGACTATTAATTTGGGACAAAGGGAGTACATTGTTAGTGTAGGGGGGGGGGGGGTGGGGGCTTGAAGATAATCTCGAGATTAGAAATAATCCCTCCATCTAAGGCAGCGAGGCAGCTCAAGCAATGCAGCTCAGTAAGGGAACGATGCAGCTCAGCAAGGCAGCTCAGGCGAGATAGTTCAGTGTGGCAGCCCAGAGAGATTTTCCAGCCAAGAAACTGGCCGAGGAAATTCATCCTTTAGTTCTATTGTTTTACTTAATCTTGTTGTATCTTTTATTTTGACCATGAGCTGTAACGATTATAATGTTATTTAGTGTGAGGTCGAACGGTACTCGGGAGAGACCAGGCTTGACAGAGCCTGGGAAAACTTTCATGCTCTATCGAACGACCTCACCGTGGGAACTTCAGAGGGACTTGATTTGGAGTATTGAGAAGTGAGACACCGTTGGTGCTTTTATCCTGACCATCTTAGATACACTTGGTAAAACACCAAAAGACCTTGACCGTGGAACCTTGGGCGGAGCAGCCTTGAGTCCATCGGGCGTTGAGTTATGAACCAAACAACCCTCTACTTAATGTCACATCTACTTTATATGATGTCACTAGCCAGCTAGGCAATGTCAAATCTGCACTTGAGTAAACCACCATGGTATTTGGGGTTGTCAGACAGTTGGTGAGCCATCTCTGTGACGACAGCCCCTTGATACACAGTGGTTAGGCAAAAGGCATGTCTTGGCATTTAATGTTTATAACGTGGAGCTGACTAGTCCATCAGGCATTTAATGTTTGTGACATAAGGTATGAGGGATGTTTTTCACAGTTATTAATGACTGAGCCATCTCGGGAGTGGTGTGGGGGGGTTATTTATTGGCCTCAACCACTTCTGAGAAGAGATAGTTCTTTTCTAGAGATTTTTTACTAGAGAGAGATGATCGTCAAGAAAGAAGTAATTGCAAAACCAGAGTTTTTAGTCGCCCGCCATTGTCATTTATTACGAAGCTTTTAATATTTGATTGGAGACTTTTGAGAATTGGCGTGTTTGCTTGCCTGCCAAGGTGTATCTAGGGTGCTTACTTCTCTCTCCCTCTAAACGAGTTACTTCTGAGTTCATTATTGTCTTCTGAGTTGTACACGAGCGATTTGTGAGTTCAAACTGAGTTTATCTTCACTAAATTGTGATTGTGTGTCTTGTAATTAATCAATAGTGCTGCTGGTTAACTTATCATTATTGTACTCAAAAGGGGTTACGCCTCCATCTAATCTAAAGTACCCTCTTACAGTTAGCTAATTAAGTCATAGCGTGATAGTCAAGTCAACATATTGCATATAGGCTATAGCTCGACTAGTTTGGGAAGCGTGAAACAAAAAAACACGCATTGGGAGTGGAATGTGGCAAGTAAAGAATATGGGTATACGGGAAACATAAACATACAAATGTGTACAGTGGCAGGCTCTTTGGTGGATTTCTAAAACTCGAAAGAGAGGGGGGGGGGGGGGGAGGAGAGATACGTTGTAGTCTTTTATTATTAGTATTCCTATTGTTGCTGATTTTTAGGTAATATTTTAAATATATTATTCGATTAGGGTTAGTCGAGAGTTATTCCCATGTTCTCTTGTGATCACTTAATTCATTAGAATGAATGAGAAGATGGACTTTAGAGGGAAACCTCTTTTTCATTATGTTTGTGTTTGTATTAATCTTTCGGTGCATTTACATAAAATTCACAATGATGTGCAAAGGGGAGAGGCCTGTGGGAGAGGAAGAGAGAGAGGAGAAGATTTACTTCTATTATTTTGTTTTAATGATGTCACCACATGTCTAATGGCAACTCTAAAGGCACCACACCAATTTAGAGAGAGAAATATGACTAAGCTTTTACTCCAAAGTTTGGTTCCCTTCAAATGAATACAAAAGGTTATTTATAAGAAGAGGGTGGAGCACTAAAAGGCTCCCCAATCAATATGGGACAAAACTAAGCTTCACCTCTCCACCTTATAATAGCATAAAAGAACAAAAAGAAAAAAAAAAGAAAAAGGATAATACATGCAAGTAAACTAAAAATAAGAAAAAATAGTAAAAGCGTCCTAACAATGGATCCTAATTCACATCATTCTCCCCGTCTTCTAAAAAGCTCGTCCTCGAGCGTGTGGGGGAACGCCACCAAAAGGAACCCATCCTCCATGGGCTCTGCCGCATGCCATGGAAGTCGTCCTCTAACTCGACCCGAATATCGGCTTGAAAAGTGGCGGAGCATCGAGGCCATAAACATCCAATGATAGTCTTCCACCATAAAACCATCATCATACTCAAATAAGATCAAGCCCGTGTCAACCGTGGGGGCATACGGAAGGTGAAATTCCAAAATGGGTCATGGTAGGGGGTGGGGGCATACATGGAGGGTGGGGGGTGAAGTTGGGTGGAGTTGTGGGTATAGAGGTGGGATTTTAGAGGTGTGAGGGTTAAAAATGGATTAGGAAAGGGTGTGGACTTAAATTTTAAAGTTTGGGGGGTATTAATGGTTGGAGGAGAGTTAAAAACGGGGTGAGGAGGTGAGAGAGAGGTGGTAAGTGGGTGGGGAAGGGTAAAACCCTAGAATTAGGTAGGTGGGATAATTTAGGAGTTATTCAGATTAAAAAGGTGGAAAAAATAGGGGTTTGGGATGCTTGGGGGGCTGCCCCACCCCAGTTGGCCGGAGTTCCGGCGGTCCGGTGACCGGAGTTGGCCAAATGGGATGAAAATAGAGGGGTTGGGTCGCCTGTGAGTGAAAAATATGGATCTGAAGTCGGATCATTGATTGGACCACCGGAAGGGGGTGGGGGAAGGGCGTCGACTTCGCCGGAGCCGAGGGAAAAAGGGGCGGTAGAGGTTCTTTAGGAGAAGTTGTAGATCGGGTTGAGATGAGGATTTGGAGGAGTTTAAAAAAATTTCGGCGACGGGAGAAGTGACAACGGCAGGGGGATGGTGGCGGTAAGAGGGTGGTGTAAGGTTGGTGGTGAAATATTAGTGGGTGGGTGGGTCGTTAGGGCGGTGGTGTAGTGAGTGGTGGAGTTAGGGTTAGGGTTTAGGTGGGGGAAGATGAAGGTGGGTCTTGGGGTTGTTTGGATATGGGGTTAGGGTAAAGTTAGGGTTTTGAAAAAGAGATGGCATGTGTTAGGCGAGGGTGGCCATGTGTTGCCCCATGGGGGAGGCCATTTTTTCCCTCATTTGTTCTTGCATTTGGATAAATCTCTCATCAAGTGTTGCCCTTTTGGGAGCCATTGAAATGTGAAAAACGATTTAAATGAAAAATAAAGATAAAAATTGTGGTGACACTTCACACACAATGGGGGAGCGACACCTCGCTCTGATACCAATTGACGTAACCACACGTCTAATGGCAATTCTAAAGGCACCACACCAATTTAGAGAGAGAAATATAACTAAGCTTTACTCCAAAGTTCGGTTCCCTCCAAATGAGTAAAAAAGGCTATTTATAAAGAGAGGTTGGAGCACTAAAAGGCTCCCCAATCAATGTCGGACAAAACTAAGCTTCACCTCTCCACCTTATAATAGCATAAAAGAACAAAAAGAAATAAAAAGGCTAATACATGCATGTAAACTAAAAATAAGAAAAAATAGTAAAAGTGTCCTAACAATGGGTCCTAATTCACATCATTTAAACTTTTTAATTAAAGTCCTTAGTTATCTACGTTTATCAAGTATCTTTTGATACACAGTCCAAACCAGGCAGGAAGCACAATAAAACACATGAACAGCAACTCATAATATTTTTTTTTCAAGTTTTACAAACATTTTTAATCAGAAAACATGAAAGAACACTACTCTTTAGGATAATAATGTTGTACCTTGAGGCAAACTCGTGCAGAGACATCCTGATCAAAAACACCAAGAGCAATCACAGGAAGTGAAGTGAAGAAGACATTGTAAAACGTCATGTACCAATCATTATAAGCTGATTGGCCAGAGAAAGAAGCATAGGCCTCAAACCAAAATAAAGTAAACCCAAAAGTGATGTTCTTGTAGAAGAAGTAGCATATCTGCATTCAACAAGAAATTTGTGGGAAATTGTCAAGAGCACATATCTCACATTCCTAAACGATCAGAACATTGCTTCTTGTTTTCAGCTAATTTGTAGTTCTCTTAACAAGGCAACCAAAAAATTATGAGATAGCCACCTCAAAGCTCTAATGTTTTATTATTATTGTTGCTACTTATTGTTTTGCAAAAAAATAATAAAAAGGGGTAAAATGCGAGAAACCCACTTAACTTGCTTCGATTGCAATTAACCTCCTAACTAGAAAAGAGTTGCCAAACCGCACATGTTGAACATGGCAAAAAAATAAAAAATAAAAACAGAGTAGTTCGACACGAGTCTTTACCAAAATTAATAATCCAGGGGGATATTCGCAACTAGCGTGATATCTCAGGGGTTTTACACCCAAACAAAGCTCGCAAATAAAGAAACACTGGGAAAGTAACCAAGTTTGGAAAATGATTTTTATTCGGAAATACATGATTAAATGGCCAGTGAAATTTTTCTGTAAATTACTAGTGAGATGGGAGACGTATATATGGAAGATGATATATAAAATACTTAGAAAGTACTTAAGCTTGGAAGATGATTTTTATTAGGAAATATATGATTATGGGGTTCGTGAATTCTTCTGTAAATTGTACATTACTAGTGAGATGGGGAGACATATATGCAAGCAAACATATACCATCATCGCAATTCGCCTGTAACACCAATGTCCATGTACCAACAACAACCGTTCCAGAAACCTGAATTGAGCTATTGCAAAATCACTTGACATCACAGCCTGTAGTGAAAAACAATTGGAACCATCAGCCAGATTGTTATTGCTATTTAACTACAGTTTCTGGAAGGAAAAGTTCTAAAAGCACAATGGTATCGCAACAGGTACCTATGATAGCTATAGCACATTTGTGCTCAATGTATCAATCATTTTTTTGCGGACACGACAACAAAATCTATTGAAGATACAGAAACTTGTCTGGACGTATAAAATTCAAAACTTCACTTACTTAAAATAAACAACCAGAACAAACACATATCATGCATCACTTTTAATTTTTAATATTAAAAAGACCACCCGTGTGTTTGAGTGGTAGTACATTTTCTCCCATAGAAAATACCACCCTTTTTTTTTTACTTTTGAGGTACTTAATTGTAGATATATTCTCTGAGAATAATAATCATAAATGTGCCACATGCTCCATCTTTCCCATATCTCCATGAAGACGTTTCTTACCCATCCCAAATAATTGAATTCCTTAAAAAAAATGGAAAAGTAAGAGAAATGTATCTGATGGAGATAGGGTTTTGTTGTTTAGTTTTGTTAATTGTTCGTCTTAAATTTAATAAAAGAGGTTTAGTCCCCTTTAGGAAATATAAGAAAAAGTGAAGGGTATTTTAGTATTTTGATATTTTCCTAGTTAGAGTAGAGGATTACACTAGTATAAATAGGTGATGATGTAATAGATAGAGATCTCATTATTCTTTGATTTGTTAATACACAATTTTCAGATTTGTGCATCAAATTGGTATAAGAGTGAGCTGAGCTCCCGGGGGGGTTTCTTCCCATTGCATCTCCGTTAAAGGCTTTGCAGCCTTAGAAAAAGTTGTGGTCCAAATGATGAACCAATAAACCCTAGTTTTGTCAAAATTGGAGGATTTTACTTCTTTCACAGGCCATAAACCCACCCATTCAAACCCTAAGTCCAATGTTCAAAAATACATCCGCTACCCAAACAAACAAAACCCCTTAAGGTGAAGAGAAAAAGAATGCGCAGCTCTAGGGTTGTCATAGAAGCAGAAAAAGACGAAGAAATTGAAGGGGATGAGAAAACCCTCTATATAAAACCCATGTCAGCCCCCAAGACTCAAGTGGACAGAAAGATGATAGGAGAGAAGAAGAATAAGCTGAAATGGGACAAGGAGGAGGTTAAATCGAGCTAACTGACTTCAAATTCGTCTCCATTAGATATCACATTGCTCCGGCAAGCTCCGACTACAGCGAATCAAGTTGGTAATGAATACGGAGAGTTTTAACTAGAGTTTCGCAACCCTAGCCTCTTGTTTGACCCAGGAGGCCAAGGCGAAGAGAGAGAGAAAGACGAAGGTGCGAGGAGCAAGATGGGCTTCTTCTTCCCAAATCAGCTTTTGGGGCTGGATTCCGTGTTTTGTAGTCCATGAGATTACAATGGGTAAAACATATTTGGTTCAATCTGGACGGTGAATAAGTGGGCTGGGCCTATTGTTGAGGCTTTGTTAAGTTGGGTCATAAAAAGAGAGATTGAACCTTAAATTTAATGACTGAACTATTGGAGCAATTCTATCCAATACAACAAATGTTGCTTCAAATTTAATTGCAGGCCAAATTTTTTTGTGTGGAAATGTTGGATGATAAATTTTTGCTCCTCCCAAATATTGACAAAATTATTTTTGGGCCCCCAAATTTTATCCTCTTCGTGGCTGCATATTTTGGGAATTTTTGCAGTCGGCACCAAACCCCATAGTTCGAGAACAAACATCTTCAAAGGAGGGGAGAATGATGTAGATGGGGTTTTATTGTTTAGTTTTGTTAATTGTTAGTATTAAATATAATAAAAGGGGTTTAGACCTCTTTAGTAAATATAAGAATAAGTGAAGGGGATTGTAGTCTTTTGATGCTTTCCTAGTTAGAGTAGGATTACTACAAGTAGGGGTGTTCGCGGTTCGGTCCAGTTCGATTTTAAGGTTTTTTTCGGACCGGACCGACTTGGTCGGTCCTCTAAAAAAATGGATCGAGACCGGACCGATAATGTCGGTTAACCGACCCTAGTCAGTTCGGTTTTTTATAGGGTCGGTCCGATCTAACCCGTCGGTCCTCACATTAATGAAATACATCATTTATAATAATAAAAAGATACCCGAATCTATTTTTTCCAAACATTAAAAACTAAAAATATCGAAATTTACAATTAAAACAAAACTAGTATTGGATTAAACTATAAGTTAAACTAATCAAATATTAAAATAAATATTTTCACTATTTATTTATCTTATATAGATACATATGTATCTAAAAATATATTATTTTATATATAGTCGGTCCGGGTCGGTCTTAATAGGGTTTTTGAATCTGTAAACCGTGAACCGGACCGACTAGGTCGGTCCTCCAAAAAAATAAACCGAGACCGGACCGATTAAGAAAAAAGACCTAAAAAAAGTAGTCGGTTCGGTCCGTCGGTCCAGTCGGTTTTTTGAACACCCCTAACTACAAGTATAAATAGGAGATGATGTAATAGAGATCTCATTATTCTTTGACTTGTTAATACAATTTTCAGATTTGTGCTTATGTTTTTCTCTCTTCTTCGGAACCAATTATCAACCTATGTTTCCCGTCTTCCAATTTCTCACTAAATGAACTTTCTTCCAATCCTTTCCAAATCTTATAATCAAATGCGCCCTAATGATAAAGCACTTCTACCAACTGACATGACCACTCAACCATTTTCCAATCCGTAGGTGCGAGGTCTTGGAGCAAAGAGGGATAAGGAAGAGGGAGATGGGGGCAGGCTTATAGTTAATAAAATTAACACTCATTTATACCATTGAATTTGTGAGAAGGGAAATAAAAATTTTAGATCAGTAACAGAAACTATAATGACCTGCATCCCTTCAACGCCACTAATGCCAACTCCAATATCAGCCTCTTGAAGCATGCCAACATCATTTGCACCATCACCGACTGCTAGTATCGTCTTACCTGTTCCCATTTTTACCAATCTTGTAACCTGCATATCGTCAACATCTCTGTCGGATTATTCTTATGTCAGAAGGACCGAAACTGGGCCAATGAAGAAAGAAATTTCCACTGAACACTCATACAAACATAATGATAATACTTACACGAGCTTTCTGCTTAGGTGAAGAGCGACAGCAAATTACAGACGCACAACCACTCGCAAGCTCCAAAAACGAGCTCTCCAAATTCTTGTTGAGAGCAAAATCTAAGGACTCGCCATCAATTATCAAACTGTATGTGACAGAACTATGTTTAGCCGAGTCCAGTTGGGACTTTCCTCCGTGTATTTGCTTCGTTACACTTTCATTTGAAGCCTGAAATAATCAATTCTTTTAGAAAGTGAATATGAGAACTGATTATTATGAGTTAATGATAGATCCTCTACCCTTTCTATGGTTCTCTTGTCCCTTTTCTTTTCTGAGGCTTCTTTATCTGGGGAATCTAGTGTGATCACAATCTGCTTCATTTCCTGTCTTATTAAGCTACAAGCATACCTATAGGAATCATAACATTTACTATAAGCAAATTCTACGGAAAAAGAGAGAGAATGAAAAGGGCTCCAAAAGTTGTCACCGTACCCTATATTAATTGCTGTCTCCATCTTATCACCAGTTAAGACCCAAAGCTTTATCCCAGCCTTTGCGAGGTTGCCAATGCATTCAGGAACCTTTCGACCAAATAAAATATAAGGAAAATAAATGACTATCTAAAGACGGCGACACACCTTCCTAAACCCTCGCCATTTAAATGGGGACTAGTTTCATAGTTACAGCATGTACTTCAAATCAAATAAGATGCAGAGCAGTACTCAAAAACTTTTCATTCTACCTAAGAAGATAATATGCAAGAAAAAAAAAAGCTGAACTATGCAGTTTTTGCAAGAAACCTCCCTGTACTATTTAATACAAAAGGTATACTAAACTGCGCATTTTGGTGCAAAAGACCATATGTGTCAATAATAACGATGCTGAAAAGCCTCCTAAAAGGAGCCTTTACCCCCCACCCACAAAAAAAAAAAAAAAAACTAAAACTAGTCTGCCGGAAGGGGTAGGTGAATTAAAAATACTTCCAGGGTTCTTGCAGAAAATGCATAGTTATTTTCTTTCTTTCTTTTCCCTTTATTTTCCCTTGCTTCTAAGAATGTAAGCAAACAATATAAAAGGAGCAGGTTCGATATTTACCCCCTTTTGTAGTCTGTCCTCGACAGCTGTAGCACCCAGAAGAATTAAATCCCTTTCAATTTTATCAGCAGCTGAATCCACCAATGCATCTCGGTCAGCAGTTACAGATGTTTTGGCCTCTAAAAACTCCTTTTCCCAAGAATTATATTCTTCTCCACCAAGCTCACGATAAGCAACTACCAAAGTGCGTAAACCTGCCTCGGCATATTTTTTGATATGATCCTTGGTCTTAGCCTCAAAGATTCGGCCATCCTTTGAGAGCCTTTCAAACATTACACTAGATGCATGCAAAAATTATAAAGACGAATATATTAAATATCAAATGCTTCAACAATAGATGCAGACATGTTTCCATAATCAGTGTCAACTGGAAGTCAAACCTGTCCGCACCCTTGCAAAGGAGCAATATCTGATTCTCGACATTCTCTACAATTAGAGACATTCTTTTACGAGAACTACTGAACTCTAGGATGTGAAGAAGCTTGTAAGATCTGAAAATATAACTTAGTCTCATGAAAAGTGCGCACATAATATTAAACCGAATGAAAAGAAAGAAAGAAAAAACTATGAAAGTCTTAAAAAATGTGTATTAAATGAGTAACTTAACTCAACTCAACAAAGTCTTTTTCCCATTATTTGGAGTCAGTTACATGAATCCTATTTTTCCATTCTACTCAATTCAGCGCAATATCTTCGGTTAAACCACATGATATGATATCATGTCATTTTTTACAATATCCCATCAAGTCAATTTAGCGTTACCATCAATACTAACTAAATCACTCTTCCTTACGGGAGCATCCATTGGTCTACGCTTGATATGTTCAAACCATCTGAGCCGATTTTCTCTCAATTTATCTACTATAGGAGCTATTTTATCGTTTCACAAATTTGTTCATTTATTACCACAAATCCATCATAGCATTCAGAACTTCGCCATGCTTATTTTCTATAGATTTTGTTTTTTGATTGTCCAACACTTCGTCCCATATAACATGGAGGGTCTAATGGTCATCCTATAGAATTTCCCCTTTAACTTCAAAGATATACGTCGATCACACAATATGCCAGTAGCACTTCTCCACTTGAGCTAGTCTGCTTTAGTTCTACAAGTAACATCATCACTAATATCACCATCTTTTTGGATAATCGAGCCCATATAACGAAAAACGATCATTTTTAGGTATCTCTTAACCCTCGAATTTCACCACATCCCCGTTTGTCCTATTATTATTAAAATTGCACTTCACATATTCTATTTTAGTTCTTACTTATTTTAAATTCTCTTAATTCTAAAGTTTCTCTCAACAATTTCAATCTAGCATTAATTCTCGTCTTAGTTTCATTCACTAAAACAATAATATTTTGCAAATAACATACACTGCGGCACCTCATCTTGTATTCGTCTAATCAACTCATCCATAACAAGAGCAAAAAGATAAGGACTCAGTGTTGAACCTTGGTACAGACCTACAGTAATTGAAAATTCACTACTTTCCATTATACATATTTTTTATCACATCAATATATCTACGGATCACTCTTTTTTTTATGTAAAACCCGTCATATTATATATCTTAGTATCATATCATTCACCTTCTCCAAATTTATAAAAACCATATGAAGATCCTTCCCTTTTTTCCTTGTACCTCTCCATTAATCTCCTAAAAAATAAATAGCTTCCATTGTTGACCTCTCAGGCATAAACTCAAACTGATTCTTAGATACTATTTTTTTCAATATCAATCCATATCCAATCGCTGTATCCCAAAGTTTCATTGTATGACTCATTAACTTGACACCGCGATAATTTGAAAACTATGCATATATCTTTTATTTTTATAAATAGGTACTAAAGCACTATTTATCCATTCATAGGGCATCCTATTAGCCATTATAATTATTAAACAACTTTGTAAGCCAAGTCGCTCCTTCCTCCCCTAAGCACTTTCAAACCTTAATAGGGATACCATCTAGCTCCAAAGCCCTCCATGTTTTCGGATTTTTTTAGAGCAATCCTAACATCTATTATCCTCATTCTGCGAAAAAATATATTTTCTCAAATCTCCCTAAGTTCTTCTATATCTAACCTACTCTCATTATCTTCATTCAATAACCTCTCAAAGTAATTTTTCCATCTTTCCTTAATCGCATCATTCTTGACGAGGACTCTCGAATCATCACTTTTAATACACTTGACTTTATTAAAATCTTTTGTTTTTCTGTCCTAAGTTTACCAAACTTATAAAGACATTTTTCCTCTTCCTGTGTTCCTAGTTTTGTATAAAAATCATCATACGCCTTTAATTTAGCATCTCTAACCAGTTTATTAACTCTTTTCCTGGCCCATTTATATTTCTCAAAAAATTTCTTCGTTTCTTGTTGTTTGCCAAGTTTTAAAGCACCCCCTTTTGATTTTTACTACATTTTATACTTCTTTGCTCCATCACCAAGTTTCTTTAGATTGTTTCCCCTTACCTTTTGATTCTCCAAGAATTTATTTCGATATTCTCTTAATGTATGTAGTTATCTTATCCCACATTATGTTAGTCTCACATTCAGTATTCCACGACATTTCATTTGATATTTTATCTTTAAATAGTTCTAATTTCTCTCCTTTTAAGTTCCACCGCCTAGTTCATGGGTTAATCTTCTCTTTTCGCGCTCGTGATTGATTTTTAATATTTATATCCAACACTATTATCCTATATTGTGAGGTTAGGCTCTCTCCCGGAATAACTTTACAGTCTTTACATGTTAATCGATCTCATTTCTTAGCAATGAAAAATCTATTTGGCTCTTATTCACAATGTTTAAAAAGGCGAAAGGCGAGGCGAGGCATTTTAGTCGCGGAGAGGCGAGGCGTAAGCCTCGAGGCGTTTGAGGCGTAAGCCTCACCGAAAAGGAAAAAAAGAGCAAAATAATATTAAAAAAATACTAATAAAACCATAAAAATAAAATAACAAAGAAATATAAAATAAAACTACAAAAAAAAACATTCTTGAGGACTTTCTCACATAGTTTGACATTTTTTTGTTCCCCCGAGATAACTTTAAAAAAAAAAGTAATTTGAGAAAATCAATTTTAACATATTGGTTATTTTACAATATGACAATTAATTAATCAATGCAAGATCATATTGGCAAAATCATTTTTTTAGCTTCATTCACATATTGGTTATTTTATAATATGACAGTAAATTAATCAATGCAACTTAACAAGCAAATTTATTAAAAAACATTGATTTTCAAGCTAAGATTAAAAAAAAAAAAAATTATTAAAAAAATAATAAAACATATCAACCTAAGTTTATTAAAAAAAACAGCAACCTTTAAAATATATTAGTTTCTTAATATATATTCAGTTTACTTAAAGATAACATACTAATCTAAGTTGAAAACCAAAAAACAAGAAACTTTTAAAAAAAAAGTCATATTGAAGTTAATTTAGTACATTCATTTCAAACAAAATCAAATTGACAAAATTAGTTTTTTAAGTTTCATTAACATATTGGTTATTTTTTTTTAAATTCTCTCAAGTTACAATAGTAAATAGTATAAGTTAAGTGCAGCTTTAAAACAAAAAAAAGAACAAGATTTTTTTTTTTTTCGCGCCTCAGCAAAAAGGCGCGAGGCGAGGCGTGAGGCGCACCGAGGCGTAAGCCTTGAGGCGCATTGAGGCGTAAGCCTAAAATACAACCCTGAGGCTTAAGCCTCGAGGCATTTTTTGCCCGCCTCGCCTCGAGGCGAGCCTCGAGGCGTAAGCCTCAAACGCCTTTTTAAACATTGCTTATTCATTCCACTTTTATAAGTTATCAAGTGTTTAGGCCTCCTTTTGAAACATGTATTTACTAGTACAAGATCATAAGTCATCGCAAAATCTAAGATAGACTCTTCACCATTAATTATATCTCCAAAACCATATCCTCCATGCACCATCTCATATCCTACACGATCCTCACCTACATGACCACTAAAATCTCTCCTTATATAAATTTTCTCACCTACGGGTAATTCTTGAATTAGTTCATCCATTTGTTCCCAAAATTGTATTTTAGTATGCTCAACTAATCCTACTTGGGTAAGCACTAACAATATTAATTATATTTCTACCTAATACCATTTTTACAAGTATAAGTCTATCACCTCTCCTAATAACAATTACAATACCATCCTTAAAGTTCTTATTTACTATGATTCTGACTCCATTTCTATTTCTATGTTTGCTTGCATAATATAATTTAAACCTTGCATTTCTTATTTCTCTAGCTTTCTCACCGATCCATTTAATTTCTTGTAAACAAGCTATGTTAACTTTTCTTCTGATCATGGCATTGTAAGAGAGCAATTCTCTTACTCTTAGGGTGCTTAATATTTCCTAGGGTGCTGAGTCACCAAGCAGGTGTACTTTCAAACATTTTTTAGAAAGCAAACACATAAAACTAAGATACACCTCAGGAGCTTGAACAACCACATTTGAAGCTACGGGAGTGTATGCATCCCTAGGTTCAACAGCAGGATTTTGAGCAGAAGGAGCTTCCTCTTGAGCTGGCACAGCAAATTGCATTTCAACTGGCACAAGAGCCAAGTCAGAAGCAGGCTCTGATGATGAGGCACCAGTCTCAATGTTGGAAGGGCCAACTTCCACTAGGGGCAGAGGAACCTCATTGAAAAGAAGTCGTTGGTCCACCCCAGGAAAGTTGCATCAATATAAGAAGAGAAAAACTTTCTAAGAGCTAACACATGAAATAGCAAGAAAACCGTTATAAACAAATTGGAGCTTTACTCAAGCGTGTACCTCTGCAAAGGTCTCTCGTGGAATCCAATCCACAATTGGCCTCATAATGGGGTGAGGTGGAACAGACTTATTCAACGCATTTACAATGGTCAGAACGTCCACCTGGAGAACACATATCACTTTAGTATCATCAACACAACAGTTTGAATTTTCATGTCAAAAAGACAAGTTCTGGCAACTTGGCTAGAGGATGGTGAGTTAGATGTCATCGACGATGGTAAGTCAGGTTTCGTTGAAGCTTCACTAACATTAACATTACCTGATGGTCCAACCGTTTCATCTTCCAGTGACAATCTATGTGCTACCTCACTCACACAACTGAAGGAAGCACGCCTTGAGTACGTAAGTCCAATCATCGATGAACGGCGAGCTGGAGCTAGATCAGGGATAGGTCCATCGACGATTGGGCTTGGGGGTCCCTTGGAGGTGAGGTAAAATAACCAGGAGATGAAGATTCGTAAAGAGCAAAAAATAAAGTGTTGGGAGCACATCAACACAAACAAACTTGTACAAAAAAATAATAAAGAGTTTTCTCTCGAATAGGAAAAATGGGTAACGTTTGAGCAGGCTGCATTAAAGCATCTAACACATCCTAATCTACAGGACTATCCTCTAAAATAATGCGTTCAAAGGAATCTGGTGGCGTGGGAGTTAGACTTGGACTTAGTGGGACCACAAAATGCGCCTGAGTTGCCCGTTTCCTCAAGGTTTTGGTGCTCACATGTTTTTTGCACCGCGAAGGAGCACCGGTGGAAGGTCCCTCTTTGGACTGACCAAAGTTTGAACTTTTCTTGCTAGAAACCTGAGAAACAACAGCATTATAAACAGGGGGTTGCCCAAGTACCCTGGTTAAATCAACAGGGGGGATAACTGGAAAAGGATTGAAGCCACGTAGCACTTCAGCAGCTATTAAGCGCACCTTTTCCACCAAGTCTGGGTTAGGTGGTCGAATGGCTTCTAGAGGTACCCCAACTAATTCCGTGACACTTTTCTTGGTTTCGAATTTCTTGGGAACTGGGAGAGAAGCCTCCGCCATTGATGAACCAGGCAGCACTCTTCTTCTTTCCTTTTTGAGGCACATCGCTTAATGTTGCCAAGGGAGGTAACTCCTGTGATGCACTCTTTTTCGTGGTGCTTAGCTCAAATTTAACTCCTATTAGTGAGTTTTTTTTAAGCCCAAGCTCATTTGGGGCATCCTATTTCACCGATGGATAGGCAGGTGGAGTTTTGAGCCACTCTCTTATTTTGTTAAGTTGAGATAACCAAAAATGCATAAGCCAGCTGAATAACACGTCGCCCTTCCTCTTGTTGTTTGGAATGGTGAGCTTGTCCTTAAACTCAGAACAAAGAGCTATAACGCCAAAGAATGTAAAGTCTGAGCAAGCTGTGGGCAATGAATCATCAGCTTTGCCAAGCAGCAGGACATGAGGGGCACACCTTGGTCGTACCCAAAGTGTCTGGCAGAACGGTGGGGATGATAGGCCTCACTTTTGATGCCTCACTCAGTGAAGACGGAAGACGGTCAAGTGTAAGAACAAGAACAACAGATAAAGCAGGTTTCTCGGTAATCATTTCTTTCGTCACTTCTTCAACTGAAAGATTGGCCTCATCAAAGAATGAGCACGTTTGGGCTTGAGTTTTCCCACAGTAAGACTTAGCAACAAAAGAAGAGTACTTTTCAAGCAGAGGAAGTAATTCATTTCTGCTTTGCTTCTTATTCCAAAAGAGTAGCCTTAGCCATTTCACAGAAGATTGGACAATCGGGATCTCCGAAGGGAAAACACCGAGGAATCTGGAGTAAAGGAACCTGATTAAGAGAATGGTATTAGCGAAATTGGAGGCATCATACCTCCCCAAAGATCTTTCCATGTCAGCATGAGTTCTATCTAACCAAGTGTAAAAAGACCCAAAAAGTGATGGCAGCAAGTGGGAGACTAACCTCACGAGCCAACGTCACAGACATATTGATCAAGTCTATGCGAGGTTGATCGTTGGGCTTGCCTGGTAAAAAGAAGCAAAAGAGCACACATAAGATATAAGCAACTAGCTCCAGTGAGGAGCCTTTACTTTCACCAACAGCTACATCAAGGATGATACCTTTGGCCTTCCCATCTTTGGTGGGTTTTGGGGGAACCTTGTAATAAAATTTGATGAGTTGGGTGAAAGTAGCTTTATTGGAATCCCCAATGCATTCCCGAATGATGTTATCCAATTTTGCTCGTATTGTAGCTTCAACGGAATCAAGAGCTTCATCGTTGTAAGGAAGGGCACCATAAGGCGTAAAGCCCATCAGCTCACAAACATCTTCAAAAGTGATCGTGAATTCACCCCAAGCTACAATGAAAGTGTGGAACACTTGGTTCCACCGAGAGACCAACAACTAGAGGGCAACATTATGCTTGGATAAAGTAAAGTCCCCAAACTGAATAGTGTGGAGAAGACCCACCTTTTTAAGGATGACAAAGTAGGTTTGGTGGATATAGATTGACCAGGGCAGCAAAGCCTTCTGAGGAGCCTCCAGGTGCTTAGAAATCAATGTGGGAGTAAGGAAAGTTTCCAAGGTCGAACCTAAAGCGAAGAGTTTGTAGGTATCCCCCAGTCTTCTCTTTCCAATAGTTCTTCCACCAGCATCAGAGTGTCACAGCTTTGGCTTGCAACTGGCTGCAAAATGCTTTACATTCTTCCTTTAAACTTATTATTTCCCCCAAAGTAGGGGGCACGATACAACTGCAATTGGGCTTTGCGCCGCCATCTAGGACTCTAGGGCTTGGCCAGAAACTTCAGGCTAATGACTGGAAGAAGCCATTGCTGCTAAATGAAGGTTTTAACAGACGAAATGATGTGCAAACAATATAGAAAGGAAGATGATAAGAAATTATTGGTGGAGATGGGACTTTGTGGTGGTTTCCTTCGAGGGCAAATGGCACTTTCTCTCTCTAAAAAAGCTTGATCTCTGAGTTTTAAAGGCAGAAAGTTTGAAGGTTTGGAAAAATGATCAAGTGTTGGGTTTTTGACGATTGAGAACTAGCCATTTGGGGCACTGGCATTTTGATTTCCCACGTGTGGGTATTATAAAACAATTGATGGATTCTGGGTAAACGAGATCTGCGCAGATCACCCCAACTCGCTACGTGGCAAATGGTAGCAGAAATGTCAGACGATTAGACTCTAGCATTAATTGTTGACACGCGCCAAAAGGAGGAAAATTTGTTTACAAAGGAAGAGTTTCGCAGTCTTTTCAAATGCCAGTTTTTTAAATTTTTAATCAGCCAAAGTTATTCGCGACAAGCTCCCACGGATCTCTGTCTATTCGCAATGAATCCCCACAATTCAAGTTTGTTCGTAATAAGTTCCCACAATTCATGTTTGTCCGTAATGAGCTCCCACCGATCAAGTTCGTTCGCAATACGTTCCCACGGATCAAGTTCGTTCGCAATAAGTTACTAAAAAATCAAATTCGTTTGCAAGGAGAGCCCACAGACCAAGTTTGTTCAAGAATAGTATTTTCCTACTATGAGGATGGCAAGTCACAGTTATTTTCCTTTGAGTTCACACGAGGAGAGGTTTGTTGGAGTGGAGGTTTTTCGAAGCAAGGTATTTCGTACTGATATTTCTTGCCCACATAACAAATTTCTCTACGAAGGGGCAAATGCAAGGGGGCTTAAAGATAAACCCTTGATTAAAGACAATTCTCATCATTAAGAAACTAGAAAAGGACTCAACAAAGATTAGTGAGATTACAAAGGAATGTAAGGAGTCAAGTGAGCTTGCTCATAAGCCAGCTCAAACAAAGACAGAGGAAGCTAGAACAAGCACAGAGGAAGCTTGAGCAATCCCAGAGGAAGCTAAAACCAAGAAAAACAGTCCAACCGTCAAAAAGAGGCACAGAGGAAGCCTTCCCAGGGGAGTCGTTCGAAAGAACCTTTGTATTTTGTCTTAATTTACGTTATGTGTATGTATGGGACATATTGTAGTTTTGAGGCATAGTGTAATATTTGATGATGCGAGGGGCCAGGTCTGGCAGGACGTGGGAGAGCTTTCATGCTCTATCGAACAGGCTCAATTAGAGAACCTATGAGGGAACTTGTTTGGAGAATTGAGAAGCAAGGCAACGTTAAGGCATGACTTAACCTCTTTACATACACCAGGTGAAACACTAGCTAGTCCGAGATAGCATAAGCCGAAGGAACATGTTGTGAGCAACCACCATCTTAATCGACCAAAAGTGTTCATGAGAGGCGAAGAGATGCTGACGTAGAAAGCATTATCTAACATACACATGATTCCATGTCGGCAGACTTTATATAATGTATTGGGCAGAGCGAGCATTACTTATCATTAAAGTAATACTTCCATCCATGCTTTGAGATAACTTTATGCCACGCTAAATACGTTTGTCCCCCATTAGATGGCTAATGGCGGACCAGCAAGGGCATGCTAAAAGAAAAAGGGGATTCAAGGTCCCACAATATTGAGATTGAGACTATATATACTATGTTATACCATTGAGGGAAGAACGGATACCATTGAGGGAAGAACGGATAATAGATAAGGGACATTAGAGAGAAAGATAGTGATTTATGAGATAGTTATTACAGGAACAAGAGCTTTTATCCTTCACCATTAATACCTTTGCTCAAACTTTCTAATAAGAACAGAAGCATTTATTGAGCTTTGACCCTTATTTCTTCGTACTCTGGTGTTTGACTGACTACCTGGGTTGTATCAAGAGTGTTTGCTTTTCTCTCCCTCTAATTAGTTGTTTCAAGGTTCATTCATTGTTCTAAACAAATCATATTTATTGCTTATTATTGAGTTATACACAAGAGTTTGTGAGTTCGTACTAAAGAATTGATTTATTCCAACTAAGTTTATTCCTTCATTGCCAATGGCATCTTATCTATTAAATTATCGTCATTAACAGAGGTTACAACTCAGTTTATATATAAGCACCTTAGCACTAAGAGAACTGCTCTCTTACAGTATCTACTAGCTCCATCCCTATCCTAGTTCAATTCCCTATGTTCCAAGTCGCTAAACCTAAGTCTATTATCCTGAACTAGCTTCTTTACCCGCAAACGTCCAGATTGGTGCAAGAACCCTTTTAAAATAAAATGCTTGCTTTTAAGGTTGTTGAAGCTCATCAAATGTTTCTGAGATAAAAAAATCAATATGCACCAACAAGCATAAGTAAGTAACATTCTGAAAAACTAAAAAAGCCGAGGCTCATCTTCTACGATGATCAATGACCTGACCAGTTCACACTCTTTCCCACCATGACTTTCATTTTAACTAAATCTTTACACATTTTTTCCAATTCTCTCTCACATATATCCAGCAAGAAGAAATATTATTTTAATCCTAAATTTATGTCGATTCTTTGGAAAAAACACCCACACCTTCTTTTTGCCGCTTGTGGAGAAACAAAACCCATGTTAAAGTCAAAGCATCCAATCCAAAACCAATTGTGGCTTGGTGGAAAGGCCCCAATATCTTATGTGTTGGGGTGCTACGTTTCGAGTCTTAATGTGTATATTCTTTACACACACCACGTGTAGTGTGACTTGAGCTAAAAATGCCGGAGAAATTATAATGGATGTGGAGTACTTGGCCACTGGGATAATATAGCATTTTCTGAGACCATGTTAAAGGTGGAGCATTCACCCCAAATCCGATTGGCTACGGATTGAGAGTCCCCAAGATTTTATATGTTGTGGCACAATGCTTTACATTCCGGATGCGGGACTTGATCGCAACACTTCCCTGTCCATCTCAGTTAATCATTCCCATATTTTACAACAAGTTGCATAAGTTAATATAATCATCCTCCATCAATTAATATTCTATTTTATAAGTTTGCCATCATGTATGTTTAAGCCTTTGTAAACTCGTCCCAAATAATTTTATAGCAACATGACTACCACAGCTAGAGGTTATTAAGATTTATGATGAACCAAATTCCTAATTAAGTTACGAAAATCCAGAAGTTAGACATTTCTATTATCCATACATCTTGAGATTAGTGGAATCTTTAGTTCTACGGCTTTTGAAAAACAGGAGAAGGTCAATAAGCAGTCAAGGTAACTTATAATCTCGCAGCAGTCAGATCGAGAAGATGACTGCTGCATTTTTTACAAATTTAAACAAAGCAACAAAAAGTAAGAAACTCCAACAGAGACACGTAGAAAGAAATTATAAATAGCTTACCTATTGACTGTTTTGCCACCATCGTGATCCAACTCGCGCAACGTTATGCTTGTCTGTGTCCTTTCAAAGAACTCGAAGCCAAGCTCCCTGGCAGCTATGACAAAGGCGGCTTCATCTGGTGACTCAGCTTCATAAGATATTTCACCTAATTCATTATTCACGTCAGGAATGGCTGTATGGCAAATTGCTAACACTCTGAAGAACTTTTGTACCACATCTGCATGAAGTTCATTGACCCATTGACCGTTCATAAGGCGCTCATCTTTGAAATTGAAACCTTTGATCGACTTTCCTGAAACTGCTAAGTCAGAGTGGGCATCATCAATTTCAGGTGACCCACCCATTTTTCTCTTTGCCAGGGCCCTTTCAACTTCTGTCATCCCACGACCATAAGCAACGCCTGCTATTGAACATTTAACAAACTCCATGGAGTTGCAGGTCAAAGTACCAGTTTTATCAGATAATATAGTATCAACCTGCCCAAGTTCCTCATTCAAGTTTGATGTACGCGCACGAGCTGGCTTATTTGTTTCCTCGTAGAACATATCCTGATCTTGGTCAATGAATTTACTCTGCAAAACCTTTACTATCTCAATGGAGACATATAATGATATAGGTATCAAATATCCATACAACATAAGACCTGTCAAGAAATGGTAAAATGCAGCCAGCGAAGCCTTTTTAGGGTCATAAAATACAGTTGTATTGTCTGGTCGGAGATACCACCTTTTATAAGTTCCATTGTGGATGTCTTTCTTAGTATTGATTCCAAAAAAGAAAGATCCAACGAAGGATATAAGAATTAAAGTACTGAAAAGTATGTAGATTATCTTATCCATTTTCCTTTCGATTTTACTCCTCTTAGAAGGAGGATCTGTAGCATTCTGCATGACTTTTGTGTCATGCCCGGTAAAAACAACCACACCATAGATATATTCAGTGTTTCGAAGCTTAGAATCTCTTAAGAGAAGCTGTTGCAAGGATAGAGCGTGTTGCTGACCATCAATCGATAAAGTTCCGACAAATGAATATAGGTTTTCATTTGGGTCCTCACACCTGATCATTGGTTTGAAATGTTGAAAGGAACTTTCATCAATCAGAGAGGCTGTCACATCCAGAGCCTGCTTCAACTTGAGATTAGTCTCTCCATCAAGGTTCATGGTCTCAACATAACATATCCCATCCTCAATGCTTGATGAAAGTAGAAGCAAGTCGGCAGGAAAATATTCGTCCTTGCAGATCTTTACAAGATCACCAACTCGTAATTTCTTCCATCTGGTTTCATGAAAAGTATGATCTCTTCCATACACTTTGACCTTCCGATTGTTGGCCTTTATATCCTGAAACCATTTCAAAGTATTAAAATAATATGACAATTCAAGGAAGAAATTCTGTATTACTCAAATGAACACTACTCGGGAAAACCAAAAAATCAATCATATTCTGTATTTGACCTAAACTTCAAGACAACATTCAAGAAAAAACAAATATGCAAGGCACCTCAATTAATAAACAGAATGCAAGTAACGAGAAGAAAATCTTACATTGCAAGATCACATAAAATGCCAGATACCTAAGAGAACCAAAGAAAGGAAAATACTTTAATTTAAAATTCATGTTCTTCCAGACACTATTTCTGTTTATTTTATAGGACAGAGTAGCAAGGATTGGCACAGATCATGTCAAGACCCAAAATGCAACAAGAATCTCAACATTTCAAGTGGTGTGAAAAAACTATTGCTCCTTACCCAGTTTAACCAAAACTCTGTCACGACAAATTAAGCCAGAAAGTTAGAAAAAGATAAAGCTTCTAGATCTGTTGGGGGTTTAATCTTAAAACCATGTATATATTGTGTTAATGCCGGTCAATTGAACTTTGTAAGGAATTCTGGTGAGTTGAGTTCGGCATGATCACTAAAGAACAGAATTCCAATTCTAGTTAGTTCATAGCCTAGTAGGGAATTGACATCCTATTGGTAAAGTTGCAAGTACGATCTTAATAGTTTATTATGACTACAGTAACATATTTGAAGGTTTGGTAGCTCAAAAAGGATCGTACCAGTACATTAGGAATGTATTGAACAGGACCACGGTTGAGATTCAAGTCTAGGCGTTGACTAGTTTAGACTTGCAGAGCCTCACAACATTTGCATAGGATGCATAGATTCTCAATTTCTAGTATTATGAAGATTGGAATGTACTCACAATTATTGCTTTGATTATTATGGGTGTGATTCAATTCATTGGGTTCAAATCTTCGTAAGTTGGGCAATCATTGCGAGAACATGTCAGAGATCACAATTCATAGGTATCCGCATCTTAAGAGATATCCTGAACTGTGATACCCCTTGATAAACTTATAAGTTTGGATTCTACCAGTAAGTAAATCTGATCAGTGGATTATTTTATAATCCGGTAGAGTATCAAATAAGTTAAGTTTGAAATCAAGGAATAAATAAAAATGGTGAAAATCGATTGGCAGCAAAATTGGATTTCACCATATGAGTATTGTATGCTTTACGCTAGGAATCATGCACTATCCAACATTGCAAACAAGGCTTCTTTATTCGAGCGATACATAGATAATTAAATTGGAGTGCAGTTATAATTACTTGGTGGAATTAGTTACAACTAAATATAAAGGAAATAAATTACGGGGTTGTAATTTGGGATCTTCATATTTTGTTTGAAAGTTAATTTATTATTTAGCCTTGTGTCTCCAATATAGTTCTTATTAAAGAAGTAAGGTTCTTTAAGTCTCTCATTATTCTAAAGGCTTTAATCGGTATCGGTTATGACACTAAACAATTGTATGAGTGTTAAAATTCGTTCGAACGAGGGGTAACCTCATTTGAAATTGTTGCAAACGAGAGAACCACATTCCATGCAAAAACTCTCGTTTGATGTCTATCTTCGAACAAGGGCTTCTCTCGTTCGAACGAGAGTATCGACTTTGGGAAACGTGTTGTACTCGAGTTGTTTATGCTTATAAGTATAAATAAACCCTCGGACATGTATTTCCAGGTATCGAGGCAGTTGCAATCACTTTTCTCATAATCTCATGCACAATGAGAGACGGGGAAAAAAAAGAGACTAAAAGCTAGATGAGGAAAAAGAGACTAATACAATAGAGAAAAGAAGGAAAGAAAGAGAAGAGCCTTCTCAAGTCCTTTAAGATCCCAATTTTAAGAGGTTACCACGCAATTGTCTTACTTCTTAGTATCATATACTATAAGATTCAAGTCTTTTCAACATCTTCTTCATATATTAGCCTCCGTATCGGATTACCTACAAGATCCGCAAAGGTATAGTGTTTCGAAACTCTAGTTTAAGCTTCAAACTTAGTTTTCTTTTCATCTAGTGTATGATCGATTGAAGTTTTGGTGCAAATAAAGTTTTTCTGTAAAATAAATTCCCAACAATTGGTAGCAGAGCCCGAGTTATAGATTGATCATGTTTAGAAAGGTTCATGTCGTCCACCATTGAAAATTCAAAATCCAAGGTTGCATGTTAGAAAATATGTGCATGGATGTATATATTTTGTAGTGACATGGTTTTGTAGGATTTTATTATTCCCACATGAATATTGCTTTATGTAAATGGATCCTACGATGACTTTTCTGTAGTTACTTTTCCTAGATTCAATTTGGTTGTAATAACTAGGTTATTTTAATAATTGTATTAATCGATGTATATGGAAGGAAAGTGTGAGGGGATGTAATTGTTCTTTTCTGCTTTACAGGTTCTTCTGGTACTAGTGGTGGATCTACATTGTTGCAATAAAGGGGCTTTATGAGAAGTTCTTGTTCGAACGAGGACTTCTCTCAGTCGAACAAGGGTATGACATTGACATAGAGAGGCGCGCCCCAGCATTTTGTCCGACAGGTTAGAAGAGTTATGGTGTATTTTTACTTCTTTTCTCAACACAGCAGAAACGTGATGGACTCTTTCTTAAAGAGTTATTAATCCGCGAGGACTCGACTCAAGAAAGAAGACTTGGCCACGATGGAAAGGGAGATTTATCTCCTTATTGATATATAATTGCATGTTTTTGTGATTGGCTATATATCGGTCATCTCGTATATATTGTTGCATAATTTTGTGAGTTGATTACTAATTTAATTAGGAACCATATTTCATGAACAATATACATTTATTTATGATACCTGCCTAGATCACGATTTCTGGAAAATCTAAATTTGTCTATTCTTTTCTAAAATTGAATTTAATTACATAATTAATTAAAGGTATAAATTAAAATATGGCCTCCGGATTTTATTTAAATTAAAATGGTTTTATTTTTGGAAAATTTAAATAGAGAGACCGAATAATTTAATTTGTACAAGTAATTGAAAAATTATCGGTGATTTAATTCGGGTATTTAGAATTTATTGAATAATTTTTTAATATCCTCAAATTCAAAATAAAAAGTGGGAGAGGGGTTTCAATATAAACCCCACGTTCTCCATCGGTGTTTTAAGAATGTGATGTCATTTGTTCCTCGTGTTAGCTTAGTCTTTCCTCCCTGTCGAAGGGAATTAATCACGGTATCCAGTATTCTTTAAACTCTTAAGTGATAATTCCTAGAATTTGAAAGTGAGTGAGTTCGATCCGCCCAACGGAAAAGTTCTACACGAGCTAATTCAATTTCGAAGAATGAACCGATGGTATACACTTAAACATAATTAATTGTATCCTCCCCAGCGGAGTCATTATCATTAATTGTGGGGCCAAAAGACGTCGGCTATTCGATTATGTTGGACAGAGTTTTCCTAGACTATCTGAAAAAAATAATTGAAAAATGAAAAGTCAATCCAATTCAGGGTGAGGTGATTTAATCTCCCAACGAGAAATCTCACTTCACAAGGACGAGATTAATTCTAATTGGTAGTAGAGGGATGCCAAATTAAAATCCAACCGAAAGTCAATCCTCAAATATTTAATTGAAAAGTAATTTATTTAATGATGATTCTTAATTTTCAAAAATGGACCCAATTTTCAACCACTTGTTTTAGTCTTAAAAGTTAAAAGTTTAATTGGAATAATTTTAATACGGAGGAAAATAAACTTATTTAACCCACAATTCCCATAAGTACTTTAAAGTTGTGATCTGATTAATTCCTCGTGCGAGCTTAGATTTTTCTCCCAAACGGAGGGAATTGATCACAGTATCACGGTATTTTAAAATTTATGATAATTCTTTTAAATTAAGTGTTATGTATGTTCGGTCTCCTCAACGGGAATGTTCAATATGTACATATTTAATTCTAAAGAATGGATCGATGGGAATTTGAAAACAAAAATGTTGATTGATGACACTCAAATAAGAATCATGTTCGTAAAATGATTTTCATCATTGGGTGAGCTAGGGATTCTTTGGATTAGAAATAGATGGGGAAACCCAAAGTAAACATTATCAGAAGCCAAGGCATGGTGTCAGTTGTTAAGAAGCAATCGACTTCTTTCCTTAAAGGGAGGTAGAAGGAGAAGGCTACCTGCAAATAGTTAGAACATTGGTAGCAACGTGTTCGGTTTTTCTAGCACTATAAGGAAAAAGGACAGGGTGATAGTTTTTCTCTTTCAAAGTAAAAGAATGATTTGTGGTCTGGTGTACAGGAACCTAGTGTGTAGACTCGGGAGCCACAAATCAGGTCTGTTGCTCTTTACAGAAATTCCAAGTAACCAGGCAGCTACTTAAATGAGATGTTCCTAATAATTTGCAATAAGAATAAGGCAATAGTATTAGCGGTATATCTAATTTTTAGTTTGGTGGTGACAAAGGATAATGTTGGAAAATTACTTTTATATACATGATTTTAGAAAAAAAATTGCTTTAGGTATCTAAATTAGTTTTGAACAGATATTCAATTATTTTAATAAAATTGTTTTTGTCAATATTAAGAAATCTTGTAGCGATTCTGGTATATTGGAAAATAATTGTACATTATAAAGGTTTGTCTCACTAATGCTGCTAAATACTGAATTGTAATAATAATGGGCAATCATTAAAGAGAAAGAATCCTTATAAGTTGAACTAAACATATATTTGCACTTATACTTGGGTCATATTAATCAAAAAAGAATTCGAAGTCCAGTTTCAAATCGGTAATTAAGCTCATTAGAAGTGAAGGCACTTCCAGTATGTGAATTTTGTTTAAAAGGAAAAATAACCAAGAGCCCCTTCATGGACAAAGGCTATAAAGCCAAAGATGTGTTAGAGTTCGTTCATTCTGATTTATGTGGTCCCGTGACAATCAGGGCAAGAGGCGGTTATAAGTATTCCATCACTTTCATTGATGACAACTCAAGGTTTAAATATGTTTACCTTATGCACCACAAATCTAAAGCCTTTGATAAAGTAAGGCTAAGGTGGAGCGTAGGCATGGTAAACTAGTCTAAACCCTACGATCTGATCGTGGGGGTGAGTATCACTTGGGAGAGTATAGTAATCATTTATCAAATGTGGTTATCACATCCCAGTTGCTACACCACCGCGCATTCCATTGCGGAATGGTGTAAGGAAAAGAAAGGAATACAACACTTTCGCACATAATAAGGTTCATGGCTAGTTATTCAGGTCTGCGACATTCTTGTTGGGATTTTTCATTAAGAGACGGATATATACATTCTAAATTTTGTTCCATTTAAATCGATCTCTTCAACTCCCATGAAACTGAGGAATGGGCACAAACCCATTCTAGGATATGTTCAGATCTAGGATTGCTCGACACTTGAGTTGCAAAAAGAGCCAAGGGAGTTGGAATAAAGGACAGAAGTATGTCTCTTTGTTAGTTATCCCAAAGGTTATAAAAGTGGATAATCTCATATTCCTAAGCAAAAGAAGGTCATTGATGGTATCTCTGTCCAGTTCTTGCACGAGGATTATGTAATGAACCACAATTCTAGGAGTAATCTAATCTTACAAGCGAACAAGGAACATCATATTACCGGTGTTGCTAGACTACCCATACAGAAAGAAATACAACTTGATATCGAAAATACATTACCTAATGGTAGTGGGAGTATTATTAATAATCATGTAACACGTGTCACTTATACTAGATAACAAGTGGAGTCACGTCATAGTGGGAAAGTTAGGCATCAGCCTGACAGGTTAATGTATTTGGGTATCCCAAGGGAACACGAACCGGATCCTAGGAATAATAACAAGACATTGCAATATAAGGATTTTTAGCTTTGACTTAAGGCTGTGGATACCGATATGGATTTGATATTTAACTCAAGTTTGGGAACTTGTAGACTTGCTGACGAGATAAAACCCATCGGGTGCAATTGAATCTACAAGAAGTTAAAAGATGGATAAATGAAAAGGTGGAAACCTTCAAGGCAAGGCTTGTTACGAAAGGGTTTACTCAGAAAGAAAGATGGATAGATGATGAATATACCCTAGGCTTCGACGGTAGGTAACCTCATATATGTTATATTGACATTTGTTTTGTCTTAGGCATGGTCTGCAGCTATGAAGCACGGACTCGACACGTAATACGTGTTTCGACACGATACGCGACACGTGATTTATTCAAAAATTTGGATACGACATGCTAGGATATGTAAAATATATAATATAAATCTAAATATATATTAATGAAATACAGTAAATTTTTCAATAAAATACATTATTAGAGCATTCTTAACATGAAATTAAGAAAATGGACCATACAAAACAAAATTCAAACACGCTTTAACATTAAAAATCATAAATAAAGAAAAATCACCATCACATTAGCAAAAATAAAATAAATAAAAATTAAAAATATATTTAAAAAAAATTAACTCCACTTGTCATTTTACGTGTCCCGGCGTGTCCTTTTATGTTTCCTAGACGTGTCCCAATGTGAGCAACCTAAAAGAAAAAGGACCCACATGTCTCAGTGTGTCGGAACGTGTCGCGTGTCCGACTCGAGTCAGAGCCGACTTGTGACTTCCGGGAGTGTCTGTGCTTCATAGTTCAACAGATTTCTGTCTAAGCCAAATGAGGAGCACTAGATCATATTATAACACATTCTCAAGTACCTGACAAGGACTAAAGAGTATGTGTTAGTTTACTCAACAGATAGCCTTGTACCGCTTAAGTACAAAGACTCGGGGTTTCAGTGAGATACGGATTCCAGAATTTTTTCTACCTCGTGATGTGTTTACTCGAGGAGGTGGAGTTATTATTTGGAGGAGTGATGCAATTATATATTGCTGACTCCACCATGGAGGCCGAAGTTGTTGCCATTTCGCAGCCAACTTAAGAGGCTATACGGCTCGGGGACTTCCTAAGTTACTTGGGTAAGGTTCTGTTAGTGCAATTGGCTATTACACTGCAATGTGCAATTGGATAACAACCGGTTAATTCTTCTACAATTAGGATTATAAACTGTCAAGTAAATTGGTTGGGAGTTAAATGCATTCGCACGTTGCTTTAAGACTAAGTGGGAGATTGTTGGGGTTTTATTCTTAAAACCATGGATGACGTTTATTTTTCAATAAAGGTGTGTCTGGTTCATTTTGAATTAAAATCACGTTTGTGAAAATGTCATATATTAGTGTTTAACATATTGTATTAATGTTGGTCTATTGAACTTAGTAGGAATTCTAGATTTGGCCCGATCACAAAAGATCATAATTACAATTTTAGTTCAATTGAACAATCCACAGTCTAAATAGGGAGTTGACATCCTATAAGTAAAGTTGCGAGTACGATCTTAGTAGTTTATCTCGACTATGGGAACCTGTCTGATGGTTCGAGAACTTGTTTGATAGTTAAAAAGAAAATCGTACCGCTACATTATAGGTTCAAGGGTGAGATTCAAATTTAGGTGCTAACTAGTTTAGACTTTCACGATCTCACAACGTTCGCATAGAGTACATAGATTGTCAATCCCGAGCATTATGAGGATTGGAATGTACTCACAATTATTGCGTTGATTATTATGGGTGCGATTCAATTTATCAGGTATAAATGTCTGCAAGTTGAGCAATCATTGTGAGGACATGTTTGAGATCATAATCCAAAGGAATTCACATGTAGGAAATACCTTAAATTGTGATACCCCCTTGATAAACTTATAAGTTTTATAACTACCAGTAAACCAAATCAGTGAATTATTTTATAATTCGGTAGAGTATCAACTGAGTTAAGTTGAGATCAAAAAATAAATAAAGATGGTGAAATTCGATTGACGGGGAATTGGATTTCACTAAGTGGATATTGTAGGCTTTACGCAGGAAATCACATTATACACTATAACTTTGAAAACAAGGCCTCTTTATTTGAACAATTCAGAGATAATTAAATCGGAGTGCAGTTGTAGTTATTTAGAGGAATTAGTTACAACTCAATATAAAAGGAAATAAATTACGGGGTTGTAACTTGGGATTTCCATTTCTGGGTCTCAAGTATAGTCCTTGTTGATTAAGTAACGTCCTTTAAGTCTCTACAGGCTTTTAGTCGGTATCGGTTATGACACTAAACAAGGGTTTGTAGGAATGTGGATCTCGTCTCGTTCGAACGAGAGGTACCCTCGTTTGAAACTGTTTTGAACAAGGGAACCACATTCCATGCAGAAACCCTCGATTGATGTCAGTCTTCGAATGAGGGCTTCTCTCGTTCAAACAAGAGCACCAACTTTGGAAAATGTGTTGTAATCGGGTTGTTTATGCCGATAAGTAAATAAACATATCGAGGCAGTTGCAATCACTTTTCTTAATCTCATGCACAAAGAGAGAGAGAAAAGAGAGACTAAAAGCAAGGTGAGGAAAGAGAGACTTATACAATAGAGAAAAGAAGAATAAAAGGAGAAGAAAGAGAAAAGCCTTCTCAAGTCCTTCAAAATCCCGGTCTCAAGAGGTGACCACGCACCGCTCTTACTTTGTAGGATCATATACTGGAATATTCGTCAGATATCAACCTCCGTATCGGATCACCTACAAGATCCACAAAGGTATGGTGTTTCGAAATCCTAGGTTTAAACTTCAAACCTAGTTATCTTTCCTTTCGAATGCATGCTCGATTGAAGTTTTTGGACAAGTAAAGTTTTTTTGCAAAATTGAGCCCCGGTAGGATCGTACTTTAAAGTATCAATTGAAAAACTATAATGATCCAAAATATGTTGGGCTTCAAAGTTTTACAACAAAAACCCCTAACTCATTATAGAGGTATGTGCTATTTTGAATCACATTACAAGTTTTAGAGTACCCATCAAAATCATTGATATTGTCACGTCACAGTACAAATATACTCATTTTCTTTTAGAACAATCCTAAACCTTAATTCTAGAATATGTAGGTTTTCATGTTACACATGAGGCGCGATCAGGTAAGAGCACAAAGGGTGTATGGTTGAGGCCCAAGCACAAGACAAATCTATTTTACACACACACACATATATATATATACATCGGAGAGGGGGATGATGTGAATCCGCGAGTTTAGGGGCTGAATTTGTAATATTTAAAGTTTGGTTCCATTTATAAATTATTAGTTTAGGTAATAGCTCAATCCGAGTGCGTGTTTAACTAAATAAAGGCATTTTGATCTTCTTGGTTATTTTACCAATCAATCGAAGGAATTTGTTGGTTCAATTCTCGATAACCTTGGTCCCTCACAGTTGTCATCCTCCCAACCCAACCACCATGGCCTGCCGCAACGCTGCCCACAAATCTATCAGCCTCCACCGTTGCTTGACCAGTAATACACAGGCACCTGACATTGCGGCCGCCACTTGCAGTCAGCCTCTGCCTTGGCCAACCAAAACCTACTGCCACCACCTGCCATCGTTTCTGCTGTTGAGATCTCCCAGAAACCAGGAGAGGGCAAACAGCCCCTCTTCATCACCACCGTGACACATTGTGCACCTCCCAAAGCGAACGGAACCCTTACCTAAAGTCCTTGTCACCCCGCAGCCAACGCAATTCGACAAGGGGGTTCGTCCCAACTCCTTTGACTGTCAAGGCCATCTGACAAAAAACCCAACCAAGTGACCCCATTCCCGATGTGGTTCTTGACAAAGCCTGGTCCCAGAACAAGCTCGCACACGTATGCCTTATGCGTGGTTAGTGGTATCGAATCCTTCTGGCATACGGGACGTCCCAACTACTGATGATGGATTCACAAGGGGGTATAAAAACCACCAAATACAAAATCTCTAGTGTATAGGGACTTTTCTTGGATGGAGTTCTCATTGAACGACCAACCATGGAGTGGCATCAAGCTCTCTATGAGGCTTTTGAACCATTGTTACATAATTCTATCCCCCCCCCCCCCCCCCCCCGCGCGCACGGTCCCACGAACCGGAACACTCGACCAAACGGGTTGTGTTCGCAATCCAGAACGCCAACCTTTCAGGCAGAGATGTACAAAAAGAAAAAGAAAAAAGTTACATCTCTCCCTTCGTCTCCATCGGTACTCGTTTCTCTAGTTTCTTCACCACCGGCATTGATTTCTTCGGTTTCGTCACCGGTTGTCAATGGTTCTGGTTTTTTCGTCCATATATTTGGTAGGTTTGAAGAGAGGAAGAGAGACGATTAACGGTGAAATTAAATGTTGCTGGGGAAGTGAAGAGACTGATGGGTTGCTTTTGTAAAATGTTGCTTTGGGAAGTGTTGCTTTGTAAAATCAAGAGACTGATGGTTAAATTTTGTTTTACTGTACAATGTATTTGTCTGTACATATTGTCCCAGAAAATGTAAAGAGAAGATAGTAAGCACAATGGATGGGATTTTCCAGAGCAAATGAACTCTATTTATTTCTTTAAATAATGTTGGTCTAGCTGGGAAGACTTTTGTGTATAGTCCAATTGTATTTCGTTACATTTTTCAGTAAACATTTTTTAAAAAATATAGTGCACAATATATAATTGAAACAAAAAAGGAATAAATAAAATGAATGGTGTTTTTTCTCAATGCAATTTCAGCCAACTAAATTTTTTCTTTTCAATAAAACTTTACTAATTAAAGTAAAAACAATGAATATTCTAGTATTTTTATTAAATTCCAAATCCCATTAAGTGAATTTACAACATACAATCACCAAAAAAATTGCAATTTACATTCTTATTATTATTAATTAGTTCATTAATTTTAATTGAATATTTATATTTAATATGTTTGTTTTTCTTATACAATTACTTACTCTACCTCACAATTACTTATAAAAAAAAAACATAATCACATTACCTCAATTCCTACACTTTTCTCCCAAATTTTATATATACTTTCTCTAGTATATATAAAATTACATAAAAGTATTTATTAAAATTACATAATTAACTTCATAATGGGTATTTATAGGTACAGTACAACCCACGAACTATATAGAGATTTCAAACGAATTGCGACCCAAAATAGCGTTCCAGCTATATATAACCCACCATACCAAGTACCCATGCGAACCACGAACCTGGTAACATTGTTTTAAACAACCTTAGCGTAAAGAGTGCATTTCAACAATGTCGCCTTTGAGGACCTAATCCCAAAGGTGACCCTATGTGGCCACCGCCTTTTTTTTTTTTTGCTTAGGTTAAGAGACATGCGATGAATGACTGCCCATACGATCCTTGGACAAGAAAAGCACACCAGAGGTGTTTCTTCACCTTCACAGGAATAAAGCCCACCTTCAGCCTCCTTGGGATTTGTCGCAGGTCACAACCAGCTTTTGTTTGATGACGGTTCAGGTGCTTCGATTTGGACTCAGTGAAGTTGTGATCCCTTGGGGTGATTGTTGCAGCTTCTAGATTAGAGTCTGCATGGGGATAGTTGTACCAATGTTCCTACTTTGATGGTTATCTTGATCCTGATACATTTCATTGATTGGATTGATTTGGTGGAGAAAGTTTACAAGTACAAGAATATGTCAATGATAAAGTGTGTTCATCTAAAAGCGATCAAATTACAAGGGAATGCAAACGTTCAGTGAAATGACAGTTCGGTGTCGAGAAACAGCAAGCTAGCCCCAATCTAGACTTGACCAAAGCTGAAAACCAAGATGCGAGCCTTCATCGTCCCTCCAACATATGAGCACGACTTGCTCGCGCGGGTACAGGGCTACATTCTGCAGTGACTGAGTACACGGAGCAGTTTCAGTTGCTTTAAACTTGTACTAGTCTTACTTCAATAGATAAATTTACGGATTCCTAACAGTGGATTTACTGAGCTTGTGAGTCTGTCCCACATTTGTGAAGGTAGTTGAGTATGCCCTCAAACTTGAAGAGTATACTCGCGCAGCTCTAGGTTTCTTCTACCAAGCCGACTAAAATGACCAACTCCGCGCCTGTTGGGATGAAATGCTTTGACTGTGGACATTTTGGTCTCGGTACAGCCAATTGACTATCCTTGTGAATGAGGGAATCAATCCAGATGAGACAGCTAAAGACTTGACTCAAGAAGGCCTCGTAACTCAGTCTCATCCCTTTTGATACCACTTATATGATGGAGCTAATCCAGATAAGGCAGCTAAAGACTTGACTCACGAAGCCCTCGTTACTCAGTCTCATCCCACTTGATCCCAATTGAGGGGATCCCACTTTGAGTTCAAGGATGAACCCCTTCTAATGATGTGAATCTGAGAGTTTAGGGGATAAATATGTAATATTTAAACTTCAGTTCCATTTATTCTCACATATGTAAGTATAGCTAGCTTATAGCCCTAGTTGGCTGGCATTTTAGTCCTTTTGGGTTATTTGTAAGTGTTGTCTTTAACTTGTCGGTCACACTTCCGTAGGTTATATAAGCTTGTATTATTAGTCCTTTAGCCTCCCTATTATGGAATGAATATTATTGAGAGAGTTTTGTTTTGGTTGAAAGTTTTACGTTGTGCCACAGACTGTGTTAGGGGGGTGGGGGAGGGAGAGGAAGAAGAGAGATGCAAGTTGATTGCAACTTGGACAATATATTGACACCAGTATCAAGAGTGACTTCACGAGTCAAACTAAAAGAAATGAATTCTATTTATAGTGGTCAATCCTGAGAGGAGCAACCACTGCTCACATGGTAGGGAACCTTTTAAAAAGTTCAAGCTAACCGATAGCTCTGAAAGTAGCACACCTGGTAGGAAATCTCTCAAAAAATTCAAGATAACTGCTAGCTCTGAAAGTTGCTGACAGAAGCGACTACAAAACACCAACACTCACCGAGTATACGAGGCGAGACACTCCTGGACACTTTGGGACACATTTTAAACACAACTAAAGAGTCTTAAATTTATATTATTTTTGACATTTCGACGCATGGGACAAGTTAGAGGAGATACTCTAAACAAGTTTACGAATCCACAATATGCCCTCAACAAAAAATGGTCTGAAAATGTGATTTTGGTTGGTTGAAATGTGTTCTTTCGAATTAAAGGGATGAAATGCAAGTATAATATTTTTGAACTATTGGAACAATGTTATTTCCTCTTTTAGTACTATAAACAAAGAATATGAATAATAGTATCCTACTTTTAAAAATTATAGATATCCTGCCGAGTCGTGACGGGCGGTGCATTACGTGTTTGTATAGTGGCTCATTGGAAGCCACCTTGGTGATTATTGTCCAATAATGTTTGGAGCACTAGGGCACGAGTCCCATCCAAGAGACTTTAGTACCTCTCCCTTAATTAAAAAAAGTTCTGAGCTATAATTGACGTAAACTACACGTCAATGACCTAAAAATCATGACAATATGATTTCTAGAGAGAGAAAACGAATTTCTTATATTTCAAAAATGGAAGCTATCTTCAAATGAAAACTACAAAGCTATTTATAGGTGGGTTATTACTTGCTAATCAAGTAATAGCCTAAAATGACTAAAAGGACTAACTAAAAATAAAAGAATGCCTAATTAGTCCCAAACATGCTTGGAGGCTAAGGGGAGAAAATACCTAAAAAGAACTAAAAATAGAAATAAAAGGAAAATAACAATGGATTCCCATCACTCTCCCCGTCTTCAAAAAGTTAATCCTCGAACTTACAAAATTGGAGAATCACGTGAGAAGTTCCAAAAATGTGCTTGAAAAGAGACGCAAAGACTTGTGAGGCCAAAAATATTTTCTTAAAAATTTGAGGAAAGGTCATTCTTCAATTCTTGAATTCAAGATTCATCATCTTCCTCTTACCTCTCATGTTGATCATAAATAGTACTGTCCACCCGGGTCAAAAACCATATTTGGGATGTCAAACCCTAGTTCTTGAATTTGTTGAAGAGTTTTTTTGAAGCCGGAATGAGCTCAATGTGGGTTTGGGACTAAAGTTTCAACTTGGACAGCAGGTATTTGATTATTTTTGGTGTCGGCAGGGCAGCAGGGTAGGAAGGCGGCTGGATTGGACTGTTGAGGCTGTTTCGGGGTCTGGGGTTTTGTCGACTGAGGGTGGTGAGGGCTGTCGGCAGCCTTTAAGGCTGGCCAACCCTTGTGGGGTGGTTTTCGGGTCAAAACAGGGGTGGGTTGGGGGCCTTTCTGTGGTGGGGCGGCGGTGGTGATGAATAGGCTAGGGCAAGGGTTAGGGTTTTGGGATTTGAAAAGAAGTTGAATGATGGTTGTCATTTGATCTTTTAGTTCTCTCATGTCTTCTTCCATTTTTGAATAACTTTTTCGTAATTCTTGGTTAATCTCATCTTGAATTCGCGTCATCTTCTTCGGAGGCATTGAGAATGCAGTGCACGATTTTTTTAATACTCTACACCGATACACACTAACACCAATGTTAGGAGCGACACCCGCTCTGATACCAATTTTGACGTGATGTACATGTCAATGACCTAAAAATCCAAACAATATGATTTCTAGAGAGAGAAACAAAGAATTTCTTATATTTCAAAAATGGAAGCTATCTTCAAATGAAGACTACAAAGTTATTTGTAGGTGGGTTATTACTTGCTAATCAGTAATAGCTTAAAATGACTAAAAGGACTAATTAAAAATAAAAGAATGCCTAATTAGTCCCAAGCATGCTTGGAGGCTAATTAAGGGGAGAAAATACCTAAAAAGAACTAAAAATAGAAATAAAAGGAAAATAACAATGGATTCCCATCAATTAATTCTGCCAATGTAGTCAAAGAAGTATGTACAGTGGGAGTGAAACATAGGGAAGGGTACAGAAGAGGTATCCCTTAAGATAAAAAAAAATAGGATATTTTATTTCAATACATTACTAATTTTCAATTTTGGACTTTAATACAACTTTATCGGTTTATTAGATGTTAGTATTTTTGTTCGTCGCTAGGTGACATTTAGCGACGAACAAAAATACTTACATCTAATAAACTGATAAAGTTGTATTAAAGCCTAAAATCAAGAATTAGTAATGTAATAAAGTAAAAAAAAACTAAAAAATAATAGAGTTATTTTTTATTTTTTCATAAATAATGATTCAATATTCCCACTTACCGGGTTTTTCACCAGCTAGCCCAAAACTATGTCTTTTTTAACTATAATGTGTAAATATAAACACATTTTTGTTCAAAACGACGTAGTTTTAGGTTGGTCTGTTAAATATTTCGTCATTTAGTTCTAACCTGATCCTCTCCGATTCAATCGATACAAACTCAATTACTTAAATATTTAGTCAAAAATACTAAAGTCAATGTAAATATAAATTTTCATTCAATTTCAATGAAAAATGAATAGTTAATTTTATCCCCAAATACTCCATCAATTCGACAAATATTGAACATATTTTAGAAAAATACCCAATCGGAGCCCTAAATACAATACTTAGTGGCAAATACTTATCAATTTTAAAATATATTAAGCATATTTTACATGAATACTCAATTAATTGCAAGCCCGAAATACAATATCCAATCAATAATTAAGAATAACATGGTTGATGTGGCTAACCTACGCAAGACTAGTGGAGAACTATGGCGTCGGGTTGGATCTGGTTTAAATCAAACCATGGGTGTCCACAAGAACCCCGAGTACGAAAAGCCACCCTATCCAGCAGCCTTTCTAACAAATGTGAAGAAGAGACAACCATTGGCTTCACACCCATTTCCCTCTATATTTAGGAGGCTTTCTAAAACAAATCCTTTGATTTCATATCAACCATCTTTGTTTTTCTAAAATGAGTGTAGGTACGAGCTGTAAATTTTATCATGTGGAGACATACTAGATAATCCGGTAGTTCTACAATCAGACTAAAAGAACCAAGGTGGTGAACTGATGATTGTAAAACAAGTCAAATTGCCTTGCCAATTGTTACAAAAGATATGAGACCTCTTATGATTTTGGACCTGCTTATTTATTTTCCTAACTCAGACATAAATAAGCCAATTTCATCGCGCAAAATTGCATTAAAGATCAGAACATACATACAACTAAAAAACAAAATGCATAAATCTTGAAATAACTAAAAACTAACTCAAATAATTACCTGCTTTCTCCGCTTCCAATCCTCGACGCCTTCCTTAATCACCGTAGCGCCAATCACCAGCAGCAACGGAAAAAGAACACTAAATGCCGTGTACGGCGCCAACGGACTAAACGAAAAACACGCCACAACAAGAAAGTATATATTTGCAACCCTCCTAAATTGCTCAAACAATGACTTAGGAAAAAAATTCACAGCAGTATATTTGGTGGTGGAAACATAATTAACCCTGTACCTAACTCTCCCAGCCTCCACATTATCTGGATCATTACAATACACAACCCTAGAATAACCTCTCGCCCCAATTTGCCCATACTCATCATTAAACTTAGACTTAAAACACGAAAAAGAATACAACTTGCTAAAATGTATCCCTTCCCACCTACCCCTTGTCATTTTTATCAATTTGCAACAATCAACAATAACATCAGATGGGTACTTGAAAATGTTAACTTTATTGTATTCCTTACGTGAGAGTGAAGTTCATGAGATCTCTTCCTTCCACCATGGTGTTCATTTTAACACAAACTTGTATGCACTTACAAATGCATATACGTATAGATAATGTGGTTATATGGGTAGTTGAGCTAGATGGGTTTGCCGTTTAAGTAAGCAAAGAAAGTCCAAAAATCAAAAAAGAGGAAGGTGGAGCAGGTGGTGAGTGGCAAGAAGAAGGTCAAAGGTCATGGAATTTGTTACATTCGCGGCGTTTTGTTGGAAAATAAGTTAATAGGAGCGCGTGGCGTCATCTGGGCTGGGTGGGGCCCATTGTGGATAATGTAAAGTCACACGAATTCATTAAAGGCTGTATATCAGCACTAGAGGTGTCAATTTTTTATACGACACGATAATTCGATACGAACTTGACACGAATTTAACGGGTTAAGGTTGACGATTTCTTGACACGAACCCGAATATGACACGACCCGCCAACACGAATAATAAACGGGTTGGGTTAGTGTCAAACACGTATAACTCGAAAATGACACGAATAGAGCCGCTTAACTCATATTTTATGGAGAATATATTAGATAATTTATATATCTTGATAGACATACTATAAAATTCATGGAGAATCAGATAATAAATTATTTATGTGTTGAAAAAAGTTGAAATTAATTAAATTTAAGTTATTGTATGCCTATAATTGGTATGATTGGTTAAGAGAGAAGAAAAAAATTATTTTATATTTTACTTAATGGGTTATGCGGGTCAACCCGAACACGACACGATAATAAATAGGTCGAGTTAGTGTTTACTTATCTGACACGATTAGTTAAATGGGTCGGGTTAGGGTTGACTAATACTTGACACGAACCCGACATGACACGACCCGAACATGACACGATGCACACGAATTGCCACCCCTAATCAGCACTCCATCCCTTTCTTTTGACAAGGACAATTTCACCCTTGTCTCTCTCATGCCTTTCAAAATAGAGTACAAATCTTTTAGTAATTATTTAAATGTTGATGAACTTTTTAAAAAACATTTATAAAAAAATATTATTCTTTTAAATTTTTTATAGTGATAAAAAAAATATTCTAATAATAATTGTTTTGAGAGTTTTTAAAAAGTGTTTTAAGGAAGTAAAAAATTGTTGTTTATGTAAAAAAAAAATAGATTTTTAGAACAATCAAAACATTTTTTTTCAATCGAGAAATGTATTTTAAATTGTTCCATAAAATATTTTTTATTTTTTAAAATTAAAAAATAATTGTTTTTATGTTACAACAGTTTTTTTAAAATAAAAGAATGGTTTTAAAAAAGTTGTTATGGTAGTTTTCAAAACCTTTTTTTATTTAAAAAACTATTATGATAGTTTTACAAAAGATTTTTTTAAGACAGTTTTAAAAACTGTTTTTTTTTTAATTTATGTAAAATTGGGGAAAAAATTAATAATAAAAAAAACTGTTTTTACATTGAAAACTATTTTTTATATAAAAAAAATGCTCCCTCGATATTTTTTTAATTTTCTTTTAGTCCAAACATTTTTATTTTGTTCCAAAAGGTCTTTCACAATATAAAACACTCACAAACACTCTTTACTATTTCAAAAATAATCTTTTTAGTTTTTAAAAAAAATGGTATGCGTCAACGTTATGCATAGGCGGTTCAACCACTTATGCATTATTTAATATTTTTATAATACTGCATATACATACCGCTGACGCGGACAAACATAGTAGAAAAAATGGTCTGCACCAGCGGTATGCATAGGTGGATGGACCACCGGACCATTTTTTTAAAATAGTGTGGATACCCGAATTTGCCATCACAGGTCCAGACGAGTAGCCCAATAAAAATGGCCCAAAGTCTGGGCCCCTCGTATCTCAACTGAATTCAGTTATGACTTAGTTCACTCCTAAAATCTCGTAGGGAGATATTCTAGGAGTAGAAGATAGACGTGGGGGAGTCCAACACCCCCACTCCCCAAGAACAAACATGTATATAATAAACCCTAAGCCTGAGGCAAAAGGCACGTATGGTATTCTCTGTAAAACACTACTCGAAGTACATAGAAATAATACTGACTGCACCACCGTGGACATATGCATTCTTGCTGAACCACGTACATACTATGTGATTGGCATTCGTTATCTTCTTTATCTGTTTGAGTGATCACGCTTATCTTATTTATTTGTGTTAAATATAATTGTCACCATAATTGGCGTCGTTTGTGGAAAACGTTTGTCTTCCTTGAGAAAGCCCTCACCAACAAAGAATTTGAAATGTCTGGTCATAGCAGTAATGCCCATCAAGCAGGGGGTATCCAAGAGCAGCCTGCCTCACGCGGGATCAGATCTGAAGTTCAACGTCTGGATCAAAGGGCTCGCCCGGAGAGGCCAGCCTCAGAGTAAAGCCAAGGACCAGCGAGGTCCACACAAATCTCCAGGTTGATTGATGCCTATGAGGCAAGGCTCCAAGAGCAAAGGGAATTCGCTCGCAAGCAAGAGGCGGAGAATGCTCGCCTCAAAAGAAAATTAGAGAGGTTGGAGAAAGAGCTTCATCGCAGCACTAGGCGATGTCCATACCGCACTCCTAGCCCTCAGGCAAGCAAATCTCACAGTCGAGGAAGGAGCCCCAGATGCGGATCCTAAAGAAGTGAGAAACTCGAGTCAGATGATGAGTTGCTCGAACAAAATCAACCAGCTCGCTGTTACGGGAGCCCAACTCGAGGTGATGAGAATATACGAAATTTGGTCCGAAGAGAGATGGACCAACACCCAGCACATCGAGGTGCCAGATCAACCAGGGAGCTTGCTCGGTGAGCTCTCAAAACCCATATGAGATCCCCATTTTCAAGGGAGATAGAATCAGAGGAAGCCCCCAAGAAATTTGCTATTCCGAGATTCAAAATCTATGATGAAAAAACTGACCCTATCGATCACGTTAGGCAATACCGACAAGCCATGACTCTCTGGAACCACCGGGATGCACTAATGTGCCGGATTTTCCCCTTGAGCCCGCACGATGTGGCCCAGAAGTGGTTCGAAAGGCTCCCTCACAGGTTCATCAGGAGCTTTGAGTCCCTCGCTGAGCTCTTCACAGCTCGCTTCATCACCAGCAGCTCCCATCCTAAGAGGATGGATGCTTTGCTAACAATGAAGAAGACGTCACAGGAGAGCCTCCGGGACTACGCAAAGAGGTACTGAGAATTATTCAACGAGGTCGAGAACTGCTCAGAACAGGTAGCAGTGGCCTCTTTCAAGATCGGCCTACCAAACTCCTGCCTTCTGCATCAATCCCTGACAAATAAGGAGGCCACAACTATAGATGACCTGATGGCCTGTATCGAGAAATAGGTCAAAGTGGAAGATATGTCCCGCTTCAGTGTAGGGGAAAATGGCCGAACTAAGCTCGCTGCTAAAAGCAACGACAAGGTTAAAAACTAGAAGAAAGGAGGCAAGAATGGGGGAAAAATAGCTCCAAGAATAGAGGTAAGAACGATGCTTCAAAAACGTTTCAGGTAGTGAACACTGTCTTTAAAGAACCAATCTACAAAATCCTGGCAAAAATCAAAGACGAGCCATTTGGTAAGTGGCCTAGAAAAATGGGAGGAGATTCCTCAAAGAGAAATAACGGGCTGAGATGCGCTTTTCACAATGAGGGAGGACATAAGACTGAGCATTGCAAGGCTCTTAAGTCCCACCTCAAAGAACTGTTCCAGACTAGGCACCTGAACGAGTTTGTAGAGAAGAAGGTAGAAAAAGTCGCTACTAATGGAGAAGCAAGACCCGACAACGTACTCAAGGACGATGTTGGCCATGAATTTGTAGTTATTCATGGGGCATCTGATATGAAACAGATTCAAGGGAATTCAGCCCGGATGGAAGTGAAAAAGCTTACGGCAGTAATGCAAGCTTTTCAAATCGATCCAGCAAAGACACAATTAGGAAAGCGTCGACGAGCAGATGACGTCGACTATAGCAAACAAATCGTATTCACAGATGAAGATCTGGTGGGAGTAAGAACCCCACATCATGACGCCTTGATCATTACGCTCGGGATAGCCAACTATGACGTCGACAAGTTGCTCGTCGACCAGGGAAGCTCATTCGAGGTAATGTATATCGACATATTTAATAAATTGAAGTTAAGAGTTGTCGACTTGAAGGAAGCCACTGTCCCTCTAGTTGCTTTGCTGAAAAAGTGACTATTCAATTGGGAAAGATTATACTGCCGGTAAGGGCAGGAGGTGTCTCCAAGATGATCGAGTTTCTAGCGGTCGACATCGACTCACCATACCAAGCTATCCTCAGCAAGGGGTGGCTACATGCAATGAAGGTAGTCCCTTCGACCTACCATCAGAAACTCAAGTACGTAACTGAGTGAGGAGTAATGGAGATTCACGGAGATCAGGCAATGGAGAGAAGGTGCTTCATAGTATCCATCCGCCCGAAACCATAGAAAAAGGTCGAGAAGGCCAAAGAGAAGGTCGAGGAGCAAGAAGGTCTGATACCTTCAAAATAGCAATTAAGATATAGAAGTCCCGGAGTGGAGGAGACCAGGCTCCTCCCCTCTGAGCGGGTCATCGAAAACCTGGAGGAGATAACAGCCGGTGGAAGAAAGGAAGATAGGAGTTTCTTGATCGAGACTTCTCTTACAGATCAAGAAAAGAAAGAATTGACGGTGCTGCTGAGAAGCAACCTAGACGTTTTCGCGTGGGAACCTTACTGATCAAGCGCGCGAGAGGTGTGCGCATGTAAAGTGCACAGTCGTTATTTTATGTCTCTCCGTGACTATACAAACAAACCTAAATTACGACTACACTTGCAGGGCAAGTAGAGCGGTAAGTCGGGTATCGAAAATCCATAGGGACGAGTTGCTAGAATTTAAGTGATTTAGTATTCCGAAATAAAAAGTGTAAAAGATGATTACAAAGTAAAAAGGAAAAGATGCATAAAAGGGAAAGATTATCTAGGCATGGGAAAATGAATCTAGATTAACAAAGCACGTAAAACTATAGGTTGCGTCGAATATCCCTCACCCGAGTTAATTTGTATAAAATGATTACATAGGTCGACGAGTTATTTAGAATGCATCTCGTTTCGATAGTTAATTGAACCAAGGGTTGTCACGCCCTTAAATCCTCATAAAAGCCTAATATGATTTTGGCGTCAATTAATATCCTAGAAATTACGCGCGAAAGGTCGTAAGCATGAGACATACATGATATGTCCCGTCAAATCTCCTAGGCGTAATAACTAGGACAATGCACGCGAAATCAACCCGTAAACACTATCACCAAGAAAAGCAACGCGTTAGCCTGAGTGAGTTCCATTCAAACACAACCTAATTTAAATTACCTAAAAATCATGTTAAAAACGCGGTAAATAAACGCAATAAAGAAATGAGGTAAAGTTATACTAGAAAGCGTGTAAAGAAAGCAAGTAAACCTAAATTAGAAAGCTTGTAAATTAACGAGAAAGCAAGAAATGAAGAAATACAAACTATATAAATGGAGAGGATGATGAATAGTACAACATTCAACCAAAATGGGGTGTTAATTCAAGAACAATTGAAGAAGAACTCTCCAAATCACCCAAACCCTAAGCTAAACTAACCTAAAATCGTGTATATCTGTTTATTATAACAAAATTTCTTTATATAGTAAGTTGGAATAAAAAGAGAAAAGAAAAGAAAAGGCAAAATATCTGCAGAAAACAGGGGATCGATCGATCGATCAAGGACAATTTTCAGCTGTCCAGAAGGGTCGATCGATCGACCAAAAGGGTCGATCGATCGATCAAGCAGGGGTGAGCCAAGCAGCAGCTTCTGCATTCTTTTCTTCCTCTTCTCCTCCTCTTTTGCCTTCCTTATTTTTCCCTCCACTGAAATCGCCGTAACTTCTTCATACGGACTCGGAATCACGCATTGTTCGTGGCCACGCGAAGCTAGCGGGGAGGGCTACAACTTTCATAGTTGTCGGGACAGATGCCCAAGATATAAAAAGACTAAAATTCCCTTGAACGTGCGATTACGTACGAAACTTCATCGGAATGCGTCTGAACTTCATACTTAGTACCTAAATACCTACAAAAGCCCAATTATACCTCATATAGCATGTTAATAATACAAACCAAGGTTGTCTGGTTAACGGGATTAAATATAGAGATTAAGGCACTCGAGGGGGCTAAAATGCGTAGGTTCGAGAGATTAAATACGCAATATTTGCTTATTATCACACCCCCTAACTTACACATTGCTAGTCCCCAGTAATAAAATAGGATGCAATAAGAACTACAAGCAAACAAAAAGTAGGAGATAGTACAAAAGTACGGTATAAAAGTAAAAGGCCACTTTCGCGGGCGATTCGATTGCATTTAGTGTATGCAATAAGTCGTTAAACCCCTAGGTCACCCTAGTGGACGAGTGTAGTCTCATGACGGTTTTCAGGGATGGTACCCACAAACATCACCCGGTTTCCTCAAAATATGCCCAACCCAACATGCAACAAGCCCAATAATGGCGAAAAAGATTGCATACGCATTATTAGCAAATTGAATGAATTCAAACAAAATTCATGTAGACACCCTATTATGTTACCCCCTAACTCTCCTAAGGTCCATAACACTTCCCTTCATCACTACAAACCCAGGTCTTGTCCCGAGTACTGACCTAGAAGCCATCGGGCACTCCCAGGCTCCATTTGACCAAAAAGTCAAACTCTTCAGCTCGACCAAAGCTGAATGAATCTTCGAAGGGCACTGAATTCCCTTTCCAACAGTCCATCACGTGCACGATTCTGACTTACCATGCGGATGAATGATCCGTTTGCGTCTAAAACTTGATCCGGAGGCCACTGGGGGAACACGAGCTCTGTTTGACCTTAGTTAACTCTTCAGCTCGATCAAGACTGAATGAATCTTCGAAGGGAACTAAAACCCCTTTCCAATGGTCCGCTCCGTGCGCGATTTTGACTTACCATGCGGACGAACGATCCGTTTGACTCCAAGAGGTCACCAAATGCTTCTAGGGCCCAGTTGACCAAAGTCAACTCCCCAAGCCGGGTTAAAATCTTTGGAATGTCGAAGTACATCTCCTAACCTTTCCAACGGTCCATCCCGTGCACGATTCGGACTTACCATGCGAACGAACGATCCATTTGCGTCCGAATGATTCCCCTATCCAATAGACCGAAAAACGCTTTCGAGACATATTTGACCCAAAGTCAACTCCCGAACCCAGGAGAGGTCCAAATTATGTTCAAAGGTCTCTGAATTGCCTTTCTAACAGTCTGCTCCGTGCATGATTCTGACACCCGGTTTGCCCTCGGCAGCCAATTTTCCGAAAAGGCTTGAAACACACTACCAAACGGCAGGTGTCGATAGGCAGGACCGGGTCTATGCCAAATGGCAATGACCCGGGCCAATAAAAGGAGGCCTTCACCTCATTTGCAAAGGGATCCCAAATCTGATACAAATTGCTCTCAGCAAATCCCAAAAACATCTCTCGAAGGCAGCGCGATTTCAACATCCAAATCCCTTTTTAACTTCCATTTTTCATCACCCTTTTCATCAAACTTGGTGAATTATCCACTCTCCATCATCATCCAAGTGCAAGGGCTGCTCTCCAACATTCAAGATCAAGCTCAAGATCTTCAAGAAGGTCCAATTTTCTCAACTTTCTCTCTAAATTCTCTTAAATTCGCAATGACTTGTTTTATTACTTAACACTTTTATTATCTCATCTCACACATCCTAATATTCTTTTATTTAGTATTATTGCACACCTACTATTTTCATATAAATAAAACCTAAAAAAAACAAGAAAAAAATGGTTTGCTCATAAATTCCAAATAGGGATTCTCATATTTTTCTCACACTTTTCTCACAACTAAAACACTTTTTCTACGCACACACACACACACTCGCATATTTTCTTATATTCTATATACTTGTAACGTGTTACTCCATGCGCGTTATCGTTCCATTATAACGATCAACGTAAGGGTAATCGCGTAAATTCTATTTTCTAGTATTATTTTTATACCTTCCTACGGATGACTCGCTTTATCTCTTCCATGATACAAGTCGAGGATTCCTATCTCCACTATATATATACACATGCACACATATCACGGGGAAAATAAAAAGGGAAAATAGAAAATATTCATGAGAGACCGAAAGGGCGGAATGGGTGCCTAACACCTTCCCATTTCATAACTTAGCCTCCGAACCCTTCTCGAATCGTTTTAGTTTCGTATGCACCAGTATGTCTTTGGATGTCGTCCTTCGGGATGGCTTCCCCTTTTTCTTTTTTCTGTTTTAAGTAAAATATACTGGTGACTCTAAATCTCTCTACATTTTTACACCTCATCTCAAACGACGACGGCCGAAGCGCTCCTGAGAGGAAAGCGCGAGACCCGAGGATCCTTTCCCTCGCGCGCCTGCCCACAGGTGAGGATCGGGGATGGCCATAGTGGCGACTCTGTTGGGGACTATATTTATATTTTGAGGGCTTGACTCTATTTACATGGATGCTATATTTGTTTATATTTCCCCTATATCTGCATGTTCCCCTTTTCCATTTGTATCACATGCTTATGCTTCTGTTCACACACTTGTAGAAAATTCTCTATGTACACTTCGCACCACGTGCACCTAGGATCACATATATCCATATGTTGCACGCATCACCCATCCATACTTGGTGTACCTTTAGTACTTGTACTTTGCTCCCTGTTTGGCATAATCAAGAAAGGAATTCTCATCATAAGATACTAATAAGAGAATCATGCATGATTCAAACGATATCACCAAAGAGCATTGTTATTGACCAAATTTTATCCAGTAACTGGAGGGTCACTTCGTGATGGGCGCTGGTCCGGCAGGTTGCAGTTAGCCTAAGCGATATGACTTTCACCTTCTATTGGCCAAGTACCTTCAACGTATATCTAACGGTTCCCCCACATCGTACCGCTTGACCGAAGTCATGACGGGAGGTATATCGTAGGGAATTCGTTCACGTACGTCGAGTATATCGAATTCGCTCTCACGCATACCATCCCCACGAGGTATATAGTGAGGCAATTCACGTACACTCAGGTATATCAAATGGCTTGTCCACACGTACCGATTGCCCGCGAGAGCAAGACGTATATCGTGGAAGTCATGCCAAAGGGGGGAACCCATGCCGATTCACCCAACCAACTGCATACCCGCATATAGGTGTCAAACCTAGGACACGCACTTTAGATTGCCGGTTTCAACCCGAAATTCTGCCGAAATTCTGGGTCGGCCTACCGCCCAAATTTTTTAGCATTTTTAAAGCGAGGCCCTATCCGTGAGCCTAGTTACAAGTCCAGCTGTAGCTTTGCATATATTAAAAACCCCTTTTTTCAGGCTTGGGTCCCGTCCGGCATTGCATTTAGGAGAATTAAATATAAGTGAGAACATAATAATCATAATAATCATGCTGAGTTCCGTCTCCAAAAACATTTCTCCCTTCTTTATCAAAAATCCAAAAATAGTTTCTTCCCTTTCTCTCAAAAAATAAATCCCATTCTACGCCTTCTCAGGTCAATCGCAAGCCCTTGGCCTGGCTCCCTATTGGCTTCGATCTTCAGTCAAATCACCCCGGAGTTTTATCCATTCCTCTACTACTTCTTTCGAGTCCGAAATCCATCCACTTTCCACGGAGAATACAGATCAAGTACTAGTCATACAGCTAGATCTGACGGCAGTCCTAGCTCAGCTCGTGTCCAAGATTGACAACCTCCAAACTGAGGTTCGAGAGATGCAACGAAACCAGGTTCCTATTCCTTAAGAGCCCAAGGTCCTATTCCCTCGTGCTATGGGCCCACTCGAGCCTATTTGGGTTCCTGAAGACTATCAGCACGCTCCACGTGCCCCTCCTGTCAATGGGTCACCGCCTGCCCAGCTTCCGATGCCAAACATTGCCCAGCCTCTGGCTAACCTGCCTATGGTCGTTGATCCAAAAGAGGAGGAGTTGAATAAAGTCAAAAAGGATCTCAAGATGCTCACCAAGAAGTTCAACCAAGTCAGAATCTCTGGGAATTGCATGGACTACACCCACTTGTCCCCTTATCCTAAAGCGAGGTTACCCGAGAAGTTCAAGATGCCAAATATCGAGAAGTTTGGAGGGAGTGGACCCCCGATTGTTCATATTTGCAGTTATCATCGTTCCATGACTCTACTAGGGGCTTCTGAAGAAGTGATGGCCCAATTATTTCAGCAAACTTTGAAGGATAGTGCCCTTCGATGGTTTTTGTCTCTCGAGGAATCCAGAATCCGTAGCTGGGAGGATGCCCGAGAATTCATATCGCAGTACAAATACAATGAAGAGCTTGAGGTCACCCGTCGTGATTTAGAGTTGCTCAAACAGAACCCTGGGGAATCAGTTAGTAACTTCATAACCCGGTGGAGGGAACAAGAAGCTACCATGACCAATCGACCATATGAAGAAGAACAGGTCAACATAGTAAAGAAGAACTTCTTGCCCCATGTCCGAGCGACGATGGGGGGATAATACTATCCCCACTTCTGAGCTCTCAGAGAGGCAGGAGTAGAAATCGAGGAAAGTCTTGTTAAAACAGAGGTTGAACCGAAGAAGGTGTCCGGACAGTTCACCCATAGAAAGAATGACAAGTCGGCCAGTGCTACAGTCTCAACCATCAACAAAATCTCTCAACCAACCACATCATGGGCACCAAAAAGCCGCCTTGCCCCCATTCGAAGGGAATACACTGAGCTCCATGCTTCTCTCTCCAAAGTTTACCAAGCCCTGTTAAGCCGAAACCTCATCAAACCCTTGGATCCCCGTCTATTGCCAAATCCACTCCCAAGAAACTTTAAGGTCGATGCTCATTGCGCCTTTCACCAAACTGCTGGTCATATCACTGACCAATACTTTCACCTCCGAAACATAATCCAAGATCTCATTGACCGGGGTACCATCACCCCACCAGCCAATCCTAAGCCAAACACTACTCACAATCCACTCCCAAATCATACCAATGCCATTTTCTTAGAAGAAAACTTAGATTTCGATCCCTCAACTCAAATTACACCCATATACTCTCCTAAACCTCTTCAAATTTGCCCATATTTCCTCCTACACCCTACTAGCCTCGCTAATCAGGCACTGTCACTCCTTACTAAAGCATGCATCGATGTCCGTACCCGTTCTTGATAATGGAAATATGGAATTATCAGAGGTGTTAAACCAACTCCTAGAGTTCGGGCTGAAATTTCCCTCACAGATAGTCATCGATTGCCAAAGGTTTAGTACACTGTCCTTGGAAGCATGAAAGTAGTCCCAAGATTCAAACAAGTGGGTGGTACCAACCGATGAAGTCAGCCTAGATGATATTGTCCAGATTATGGCAGAATTATTTGAGCAAACCAATAGCATTTGTAGTATCACTGCGTTACTTGATATTTTGAAGTTACAAGGGCGCTAGGTCCCTTCAACCATACATATCCCCACAGAATGGGAAGAATTGTATGAAGAAGTCGTTGAAGCTGTGAAATGCATTGACTTTACATGGAAAGATAGAATTATTGCCACCAGATGGGGGGAAGAATTCGAAGATTCGAGTGAAGAATAAGCTTCAAGAAAAACTGGCCCAGTAACCGACATATGTGGGATGATATCATTTGAAGAACTCCTCGGAGAAATAAACAGGGTGACAGAACAACCTGAGATTGACGAGGAAATGGGATTCATATTCTTCTTTTCTTCAGTAAATCACATGACCAGATCAGGGAGACATTACCAGGTTCCAAGCTCACTACCAGCAAATGATAAGGGGAAGGGCGTTGAAAACCTTCCTATGACAGAGATGACCATCGAGGAGAGAAAGATCCTCGATCAACTGAAGAAAGCTCAAGCTAACATCACTCTATGGGGGCTTTTCATATCTTCCCAGCTGTACAGAAATGCTTTAATCAAGCTGCTCACTAGACCCATAGTTCCTCCTTCTACCACACCAGAAGAAGCGATAAATCTGGTGGAATCCTTGACCTCTACCCGGATGCTGTCATTTTCTGAAGAATAAATCCTCAGAATTGGGCCGAATCACAATCATGCACTCAACATCTCCGTCGAAGTTATGAGGAAGGTCGTGCCACTCTCTCTTGTCGATAACGGATCCGCCTTGAATGTCTGGCCACTGAAAACCTTCAAGCGTTTAGGCCTGAAAGAAAGCGACCTCGCTCCAACCTCCGCCGTTGTACGTGCCTATGATAATACCCATCGAGAGGTGATCGGATCTATAAAGCTTGTAATAGGGTTGGCCCTATAAACCCTATCGTTGTATTCCAAGTCATAGACATCCCATCTTGTTTCAACCTATTGCTCGGACGACCCTGGCTCCACAGTATCAAGGGTGTGTCTTCCTCACTCCATCAAAAATTAAAGTTCTTCGCCGACAGGTGAGTCATCACCACTTTGGGTGACGACAAAAATGTATAGGGTGAAAGCACCAGCAGTCCAATCCTTAAGATACAACACGGGTCAAATGATATGCTCCTTTCGGGATTCTGAGTTGAGCCACTCCTACTCCCGACAGGGGACGATTTCAAAGAAAGGGTTTGTTCAGAATATGACCCTCATGGCAATGTCAATGTGATTCAGATGTTCAGAAACATGCACTTTATGCCCGGACTGGGGCTAGGGCAAAGGCATCAAGGGATACTTGAGCCCGTCGAACTGAAGAAAGCTTTTCCTCCTTGTGGCTTGAGGTATCAACCATCAGAATAAGAACTTAGAATGATCCACCAGTCTCGACCAAAGAGAAGATTAGACTGCATCCCAACTATCCCGAGAGACTCCTTAAATGGACGATTCATCAAAGAAGGCGAAGACTTCCCCTTTTGTGGTTTTCCAGAACCATGGTATGACCACACAGATAAGAAGATGAAGCCTGGAATGGAGATCTTTTTCCAAGATAGCTACCCAAGGGCTGAAAGTTTCCAACACCGAGTACAACCGCTCATCAAAGATACTGAAGAGACTGAGGAAAGTGATTCTGAAAATTCCTGCAACTTACAGACACTAGGGCTGGCACTCTGCATGGTTCATTCAGGCATTACATCAATGGATCCATCCCATCTGATTAAAGCCGCTGATACACCCCTCCTCAACTGTCATGCTGCGCCAGTTCTACCTCTTGAAATCCCCCTAACCCCAATGTTTACCCTGTTTCTTCTGCTATTGTCTATCCTTGTTCAAATGTAATCAAGACCTCTTTTGACGAGGTTCTCAATGCTATTTTTCCTATTAATGAAATAAACAAAGATTTTGAGTATCTTGTTGTGCCTTGCATTAACTGCTTGGATTCTAATCAAACTTTTGATGATGGTGATTTTACAAATGAACAATTCTTAACTGATCTAAATAAGGTTAATAATAAACAACATAATCGCGTTCAAGTTAATGAAGAAGATACTGTTGTTATTAATCTTGGTTCTAGTATCCAACTGGGCGAGATTAGGATAGGGGCCACCCTTAACGAGCAGGAGCGCGCACAATTCGAAGAATTGCTAAAGGAATTCGTGGATGTCTTCGCATGGTCCTATGATGATATGCCTGTCATTGATCCTGAAATAGCTTAGCACGAGATCCCCACTCTCCCAGATTATAAGTCGGTTAAACAAAAATTAAGAAAGCTCCGCACCGAATGGTAGCTCAAGGTCAAAGAAGAGGTGGTCAAACAGTTGAACGTGGGTTTCATTCGTGTGATCTAATATCCCACATGTCTAGCCAATATAGTACCTGTGCCGAAATCAGGAGGGAAGGTTTGAATGTGTGTGGACTATCGAGATTTAAACAAAGCTTCTCCAAAGGATGATTATCCGCCACCCAATATCGACATGATCGTGGACAACATAGCCAGTCATTCATCGACGGGTTTTTCGGATACAACCAAATCAAGATGCACCCAGACCACCAAGAAAAAATCACATTCATCACCCCATGGGGAACCTTTTGCTACACCGTCATGCCATTTGGTCTCAATAATGATGGGGCTACCTACCAAAGGGCTGCCACAACCATCCTGTACGATCTAATTCACAAAGAAGTTGAGGTTTATGTGGATGATATGATTATCAGGTCCAAAACTAGAGAAGGTCATATTCCCGCTCTCCAGAAGTTCTTCAAACGACTGCGACGGTATCAGATGAGACTCAATCCACAAAAATGTGTCTTTGGGGTTACAAAGGGAAAACTCTTGGGATTCATGGTCAGTGAGAAGGGGATAGAAGCAGATCCTGCAAAGCTGAAGGCCATACTTGAGATGCCACTGCCCCAAATAGAGAAAGAAGTTCGAGGTTTTCTTGGGAAATTCCAATATATCAGCTGGTTCATCAGCAAGCTAACCTCCATCTGCGAACCGATATTTAAGCTCCTCCAAAAGGATTCAACCAAGGTTTGGAACGAGGCCTGTCAAGAAGCTTTTGACCGAATCAAATAATATCTGACCCAACCTCCAGTGCTCATGCCACTACAACCTGGTTTCCCTTTGCTCTTATACCTAACCATAACTAATACTCCAGCTGGGGCTTTGCCAGCCCAATACCTTGAAGACTCCCGCAAAGAAAGAGCCATCTATTATTCTAGTCACAAATTGGCCGGGTATGAGGTCAACTACACTGTTTTAGAAAAAGCGTGTGTCACACTTATCTGGGTCACCCAAAAGTTGCGACACTACATGCTCACCTTCCCCATCAAACTTGCATCCCGAATGGATCCTATCAAATACCTACTTGAGAAACCCGCCTTATCCAGTCGAATGGGTCGAGGGTTGATGCTCCTAACCGAGTTCAATATCGTGTACGTCACATAAAAAGCCATTAAAGGAAGAGCCATCTTCGACTACCTCGCTAATTACCCCGTAGAAGAAGCAGATGTCTGGATCTCCTAATTCCCAAATGAAAATATCCTCTACACCGCTCAAGACAACCTTCGATGGCAAATGTTCTTTGACGGCGCTGCCAACAAAAAGGGATATGGAATTAGGATACTTCTTATTGCCCCAGATGACTCCCACATTCCCATCGTTATCAAATTGGATTTCTCTTGCACCAACAACATGACGGAATACGAGGCATGCACAGTAGGCCTCAAAGTTGCTCTCAAGAAAGGTATTTAATACCTTGATGTTTACGGGGATTCTGCCCTCATCATCGGTCAAGTTCTCAGAAAGTGGAAAGTCAAGGACGAAAATCTCCAACCCTTCCATGCCCACTAAGAAGAGTTAGCCTCTCGATTCCGAGATATCACCTTCCATTACCTATCCCGAGCAAAGACTAACCTAGTCGATGCTCTCGCTACCTTGGCCTCCATGGTCGATATACCCGAAGGAATAACAATGACCCCCTTCCTAGTTCAAAAGCAAGACAAACCAACCCACTGCTACCATATTGAGCTTATCTCCACCGAAGATCCGAAACTAGTCGATTGCTGGTACTATAATATCTGGTGCCTCCTTAAACATGGTAGGTATCCCGAAGGTTCCAATAAAAAAGACCGAACAACCCTCCGAATACTGGTCGCCCAGTACATCATCTGTCACAAAGCTCTACTCAAGAGGAACTTCGATGGAACTCATCTACACTATATCGCAGGGGATGAGATTGAAAAGATAATGCAGGAGATCCACAGTGGGGAATGCGGGTCCCATATGAACGGTCACATGCTTGCTAAGAAGATCATCCGACAGGGTTACTACTAGACCACCATGGCCCAATATTGCACTTCCTACGTCTGGAGATGCCTCAAGTGCCAACAGTTCTCTAATCTTCAACACCTGCTCCGCGAGAATAATACAACATGACCTCTCCCTGGTCGTTCTCCACCTGGGGTGTCGACATCATAGGGAAGGTTACACCAAAGGCTTCAAACGTACATGAGTTCATCCTAGTTGCCATTGATTACTTCACCAAATGGGTCGAAGGTGAGTCATACGCAATATCGAATGCCAAGAAAGTGGCTAAATTCCTCAAGAAAAATATCATCTGCCGATATGGGGTCCCGCACGAGTTAGTGTCAGATAACGGGTTGCACTTCGAAGCAGAAGTCACAGAAGTAGTCAATGAGTACAGGATTCAGAGACACAAATATTCTCCCTACCGACCTCAGACCAATGGTGCAGTTGAAGCCGCCAACAAAAATCTCAAAGCCATCATCAACAAGATGACCTAAAGCTGTAGGGATTGGGCCGATAGAATCCCGTACGCCCTTTGGGGCTATCGAACCTCAATCCGAACCTCTACTGGGGCTACCCCTTACTCTCTGGTCTATGGCATGGAAGCGGTCCTACATGTGGAGCTGGAAGTACCCTCACTACGCGTCATACTCTAAAGCTAAGTTAGCTAAGAAGACTGGTGCCAAAGCCGTCTCGACGAACTGACCCTCTTAGATGAAAGGAGATTGAAGGCTCTTTATCACATACAGGGGTACCATCGCCGAATAGCGCGATCATTCAACAACAGAGTCAAGGACCGCGGTGTCCGGGAAGGGGATTTAGCCCTCAAGGAGATAATAGAACCCATCTGGGACCCCAGAGGGAAATTCAAGCCCAATTGGAGCGGCCCTTACATTGTCAAGAAAATCCTATCCGGTAGTGCCGCCATGCTCACTGACCTAGATGAGGAAAAGATGGCTCATCCAGTCAACCTGGATCGTCTCAAAAAATTCTACCCCTAGTCCGGGATCTCAGCACGCTACCACTTTTCTCATCTTCCTTCTATTCTAAAAAAAAAACCTCTTCATCTCTCTACCCAGAACTAAGTGGGCCTGATCCTCTGCAAAAAAAAACATTTTCCAAGAAAAAAAAAATCAAAATCCCCAGAGGTACGTAGGCAGCTCATACATCTTACAGGAGCACGACCCTTTCTTTTTCACAAAATACTATTCTTTTCTTCTCTCTGAGAACGGCAGTTCATTCTAACATATACTTGAACAAAAGGATTATGTATGCCTTAGCGATCGGTATAGATAATTCAAAAATATAAAATTCATCGAAAGGCACAGCTGGATGATCAGAAACTTGCTTATTTCATTAATAAGAAATTACAGCACATATTACATAAGAAAAGGAACGGATAACTCCCTTACCCTACTGCCCATAAAAAGCCAAATAAAATCCCCACACCTATTCCATATTACATAAATTAAGCTCTCCAAGAGTCCTACCCATAGCTACTAGAGGAGCCTGCACCCTCATCATCTACATCCTGGGGCCCCCAAATTTCCCCTGCCTGAATAGAATGCTGTAAACACTCCATGGACCGATGAGCTCGAACCATCTTTGAAAAGACCACAACGCCCCCTTCCATAGTGTTAAATAAAACAAACCACCTTTGTCCAGTCTCCACTGCCAACATCTTGCTGACTACTTTCCTCCACAACCATTTCATATAATCTTTAGGGACATGCCAAACTTTCCCGACAGACTGAGAGGGACGGGTTGATGGACGCCGATTTTCCCACAAGGAGCCAAGTAACAGACGCAGGCGCTCAGTCAAATCTTCTACCGGAAAGAAATTTGAGGTCCGAGGTGGCACGACCTGTGCCCAGCCAAATTGGTGCAGAAAACCAAGGGAAATAAAAAGAGGTCTGTCTGAGACCAACCAGTTGCACATATGAGTACTCTCCTAGCTCCAGAACAGGCTATAACTGCCCCCACCAAGGCACTGACCAGCGCAGACTCCGAGCCCCATGCTTCACAAGGCAATTCTCCCAGCTCTTAACATACAGGCCAACACTGATGAAGCAACGCGAAAAGAAGTTGGGCACAACCTACAAAGGACATTCTTGAGGGGTCGCCAAGCGAAATGTTTTAGATAACCACATGAACAACATCACGGGGCTACCCCTCAAAAAGTCAGAACGACCTTCTCGCCAGGCATCCAGGCCATTCAGCGTCACCGCCAGTATCACCGTCGCAGGATTGCGAGGGTATGACATCCATGAAGTAATGGCTGTAAGTTGCGGGTCCACCAGCAGTTCCCCAGTCACCAACAGTAATTTTGAAACCAGGCCCAAAGCAACGGCTCCAGCATAGCCAACATCACCTACTTCCCGCAAATGCACGGACTATAGCACCATCGAGAGGGTGATCATTCCTCCAGCAACCAATGATCTGGCCGCCGAAGGCAAAATATGAAGAAGCCCATCCAACAAATCCCTGGGAGAACGCGAAAATTCGGGCAAGGCCACAGCAACACTGGGATTTATACCTAACATGGCAGAAAATTCCTCGTAGGTAAGACAAACTTTATCCATCCCAAAGCGAAATATATGGTCTTCGAGGTACCAGAATTGTACCGTCGCTATCAGCATGTTCCACTCAATAGGCCGATTGCGCCACAAGGAGACTCGACGCATGTTGAAAGCATCATAGTCGACATTATAAGAGCACATTGCTTCCAATGCTTCGAGGTATTTAGCAAACTCAATGCTACAAGGGAGAGCCATCTTGCAAGGCTAAGAGATAGTGGGCAAGTAAGTAAGAATGCAAAGGTGTGGTGAAAACACTCCACCCTTACCCCCTTTTTATACTTGAGAACCCTCACAAGAGAGATAATCCCTGCAGAAATTGAAGGGAGTCCTACCCCACAAAGTACCAAAGGCTGAAGAGGGAACCAATCAAAGCTTTGAAGTGATGGGACTGGACTGAACGGCCGATAGGCAGGATAGGGTGCTTGCCGATCGGTAACCCCCCATTTTTAGAAATTTCCCTTTTCCCTCTTTTGCCAAAATAGAAAACTCAATAAAAATAAATTGATATTCTCAACAGAATTTTAAAATCCCTTTTCCTCCTTATATAATTTTCCTTTTAAATAAAAACTTTCCTTTAAAAATTCCAAAAATACTCCTTTTTACGGTCTCAGCAGCAAAGTAAAAACCGCATGTGCATGCATTCATTCATCATTAATAAAAGGTAATAAAAAACTCTGTTGCATTGCATCTATCTGTTTTCTGTGTTACATCATCTTGCGGGAAATAAAAAGAAAAAGCAAAAACAACGGGACTCAGCTCGAACCCACATTCTCTCTCTCTCTCTCTCTCTCTTTCTCTCTCTCTCAAGAGCTTCCACCCCTATGGCGTACTCTCTTTCCCCTACAGCGAGACGATGCACCGCCACTACCCGAGCCAGAGTCGTCTCCGGAGGAAGCATATGGCACCAAGAAAGAAGGAATAGGGACCGCATCCCGAATATGGGCAGTCGTTGAAGATATCCAGTCTCTGATATCTCTTAGCCAAGTGGTTGACACTCGGACTTGCTGCAAGAAAAAGGCAAAATCAGTATCAAAGAAGAGATGATCAAAATAGAAAAGAAAGAAAGAGAGGAACATAAAGTTATACCGCAGGTCGGTGGACCTCCCCTGTTAATCCCAACTCCTCCGGATCCATCGTGTGAGGATGATGCAGCATAGGCACTATCCCTCCATCAACCCGTCGGATGTTGTATGAAGGAGTGTGCAATCGCACAAAAGGAACCTCCGAGGTCGCCGCCGCAGATGCCGTCGGACCGTCGCCACTATGGGAAGATCTCACCCCCCGACTCAAACCCGCAGGAGCAAAAGGCAGGGCATCATATATGTTGGGCGCTATCAATCAGCTCGTCACAAAATCCATATAGTCATACGGCGCAGCCGTATCAGTGTACAATAAATAGGACTCACCGATCATCGTCGCGATCCTCTCATCCTCCGATAGTAGTCGTTCCCGCCTCATAAACGTAGGAGGCTACGCAGGTGGCACCACCACCTCCTCCTCAGTAATCTGGCGAACCACCCCCTCCCCGAGATACCAGGAATGGCCGAACTCGTGCACCAACAAATGCCTCATCTGCGCATTCACCCAGATCGGCCCCACGTCCTGAATGGTTCTCCCCCAGGGATAAAAGGTCACCTGAAAATCTCTAAGCAGGAAGAAATCAATTACAAGATCAGAAGGTGCAAAAAAACAAGACTAAAAATGGAAAGAGTCTTACCCTACCACTGGTCAGGTTATTTAAGACCTGACGCACCGCCTCCAGGGATAGAGATCCCTTCGACTGCTGATTGGCCTTATGCCATCGATACAATCGGCAGAAGTCCCCAACAGTGTCGTTCTTCAGAACGATCAGCGGGGTATTGCACCCAATCACCTCATAGAACCACGTCTGAATTCACAAACAAAAAGAGACACATAAGGAAAATGCGAATGCATGAAAGGAAAATACGAATGCATGAAAGGAAAATGCGAATGCATGAAAAAAAATGCTCAAAATGAAGAATACCTCAAGAAGGTACGTGGCTCCAGTAAAGGTTTGTCGACAACACTGGCTGAATCATCCAGAGAAGAGTAAAGGGTCGCCAAAGTCAAACTCCCCCAATCATAGAAAGGGATGTTCGAAAACATCCTCAAGTACGGTAAGAACCACAAATGGACGATGTCGCCGCTCGACGCCACCATGAAACCTCCCAACACCAGCAAAATAAATAATTGGGCCATCTGCCTCACTTGCAGCCCGTCCTCCACATCAATTACTCTGCCCAATTGAACATCCTTCAGCAGGGACAACCGGATAGAATCCCCAGAGACTATCCTCCATACATCACCAAGTGCCGCACGCACTGCCTCCAGTCTCACCCGTAAAGAGCAATCCACCTCTATCTACTCTCCGTCACAATCCAGCCCCAACAGCTGCTATGGGAGTCACAGTCATCTCCTCGAAGCCGAAATGGAAGGTGTGGGTAGTATCCCACCACCTCTCCCCCAAAGCGCACAGGACCGCTGTCGAACGAGGCGTCTCATCCAGTGCAGATGCCAACCTCCCAAAACCCGCTAATGATACCACCCAACGCACCACAGGTGGGAGATGCTCCCATACATCCCTGAGCCCCGTCGTCCCGCGGGCGCGCATGTTCTTCAAAGAAATATCAGACTGGAAAAAAGGAAAAATCTCATCAGAAGTCAAGAAAGAAAGAAAAATCACCAAAAAAAAAAGAAAGGAATGCCAAAGGTCGGGTTACTTACATAACCGTCGGGATTCACTTTCGAAGAGCGATGACACGACGGCTCCCGCAGCAAAGTCCGCTCCTCCGCAACAGGCTCAAACGCATCAACGGAGTTCTCACTCCCCAAAGCAATAGGCGCCCTGGCCCTCCACTCCACATTCACCCAGTCATCAACGATTAACCACTCCCTGTGGACTGTAGTGCTCACAAAAGCGGCCATTTCTTGAAGATCGGAATGCTAGAACGATTTATAGAGGAATCGCAGAAAGAGAGAAAGCAAAGAGGCTGTGAAAAAATGAAGGGATTCGCCCCCTTTTTATAGGATGCCAAGCGCCATACCGGCACTGACCCCCACCATACCGATCGACACTGACTCTTACCTTCCGGAGGTAGGCCAAAAGTCCGTGCCACTGCCGAATGGCACCCCTCATACCATGCCGACCGGCACCCTCTTAAATTTCATACAGAAATTCCCAAAAAATACCAGAAAGCGCCAAAAAATCCTTAGAAAATTCCTTAAAATCCCAGGAAGGATTTAGAACATTTTCACCAGGAAAATCTCGCGTTCCCTCAAGTGAAACCCCTCTTTCCCAGCGGAATCCTCAAAAACCCAAGTGAATCTCCTCCCGGTAAAGCCTCGGAGGATCTCTAAGGATCGCCTGATCACTTCCCCCAGCGGAGTTTTTTACAGCACTAAAATTGGTTGTTCCCCCTGCGAGGCCTCCTAAGGAAACAAAAGCTTCCCCAACTATCAGCTCCCCAGCTTAGAACAAAATCACAGAGCACTTTCTCCAGCAAAATCAAATTCCAATCTTTATCCACTCTTAGGTCAGAATTGACCTCGGTCTTGGATCCTCACATGAGTTAGGTCATAAATGACCTCGGTCCTTGGTCGTCACCACTCTTAGGTCAAAATTGGCCTCGGTCTTGGATCGCCACCTGAGTTAGGTCAGAATTGACCTCGGTCGTCACCACTCTGAGGTCAGAATTGACCTCGGTCTTGGATCGTCACCTGAGTTAGGTCAGAATTAACCTCGGTCCTTGGTCGTCACCACTTTTAGGTCAGAATTGACCTCGGTCTTGGATCATCACCTGAGTTAGGTCAGAATTAACCTCGATCCTCGATCGTCACCACTCTTAGGTCAGAATTGACCTCGGTCTTGGATCGTCACCTGAGTTAGGTCAGAATTGACTTCGGTCGTCACCATTCTTAGGTCATAATTGACCTCGGTCTTGGATCGTCACCTGAGTTAGGTCAGAATTGACCTCGGTCCTCGGTCATCACCACTCTTAGGTCAGAATTGACCTCGGTCTTGGATTGTCACCTGAGTTAGGTCAGAATTGACCTCGGTTCTCGGTCATCACCACTCTTAGGTCAGAATTGACCTCGGTCTTGGATCGTCACCTGAGTTAGGTCAGAATTTACCTCAGTCGTCACCACTCTTAGGTCAGAATTAACCTCGGTCTTAGATCATCACCTGAATTAGGTCAGAATTGATCTCGATCCTCAATCGTCACCACTCTTAGGTCAGAATTGACCTCGGTCTTGGATCGTCACCTGAGTTAGGTCAGAATTGACCTCGATCCTCGATCGTCACCACTCTTAGGTCAGAATTGACCTCGATCTTGGATCGTCACCTGAGTTAGGTCAGAATTGACCTCGGTCCTCAATCGTCACCACTCTTAGGTTAGAAATGACCTCGGTCTTGGATCGTCACCTAAGTTAGGTTAAAATTGACCTCGATCCTCGATCGTCACCACTCTTAGGTCAGAATTGACCTCGGTTTTGGATCGTCACCACTCTTAGGTCAGAATTGACCTTGGTCTTGGATCGTAACCTGAGTTAGGTCAAAATTGACCTCGGTCCTCGGTCGTCACCACTCTTAGGTCAGAATTGACCTCGGTCTTGGATCGTCACCTGAGTTAGGTCAGAATTGACCTCGATCCTCGATCGTCACCACTCTTAGGTCAAAATTAACCTCGGTCTTGGATCATCACCTGAGTTAGGTCAGAATTGACCTCGATCCTCGGTCGTCACCACTCTTAGGTCAGAGTTGACCTCGGTCTTAGATCGTCACATGAGTTAGGTCAGAATTGACCTTGATCCTCGATCGTCACCACTCTTAGGTCAGAATTGACCTCGATTATTAGATCTTTATCCTAAGCCCGCAGAATCGGCTTTGACCCGCAGAATCGGTCACTCTCATCACTTAAGCCCGCAGATTTGGCTTTTACCCACAAAATTGGTCATCCCCAGTACACCTCTCAAGTCCTCAGAATCGGCTTCGACCCTCTGAATCGATCATACTCCCTCAAAAGCATCATGTGGTGTCTATTCGACGATTCTCATTTGTTCCAAACTCACCCGTTGAGGGGCTCTGTAGACACCCCATTCTGTTACCCCCAACGCTCCTAAGGTCCCTAGTACCTCCCTTCATCACTATAAACCCAGGCCATGTCCCGAGTACTGACCTAGAATCCATCGGGCACTTCGAGGCTCCGTTTGATAAAAAAGTCAAACTCTTCATCTCGACCAAAGCTGAATGAATCTTCGAAGGGAACTGGATTCTCTTTCCAAAGGTCCGTCCTGTGCGTGATTCTGACTTACCATGCGGACGAACGATCCGTTTGCGTCCAAAACTTGATTCGAAGGCCACCAAGCGCTCCCGAGCTCTGTTTGACCTAAGCCAACTCTTTAGCTCGATCGAGACTGAATGAATCTTCGAAGGGCATTGAAACCCCTTTCCAATAGTCCACTCTGTGCACGATTTTGACTTACCATGCGAACGAACGATCCGTTTGACTCCAAGAGGTCACCAAATGCTTCCAGGGCCCGGTTAACCAAAGTCAACTCCCCAAGCCAGGTAAAACTCTTTGGAATGTTGAAGTACATCTCCTAACCTTTCCAACGGTCCATCCCATGCACGATTCAGACTTACCATGCGGACGAACGATTCGTTTGTGTCCAAACGATTCCTTATCCAATGGACCGACAAATGCTTCCGAGCCATATTTGACCCAAAGTCAACTCCCGAACCCATGAGCGATCCAAAGGACCTTCAAAGGTCTCTGAATTGCCTTTCCAACGGTCTGCTCCGTGCACGATTCTAACCAACGGTTTACCCTCGACAGCCAATTTTCCGAAAAGGCCTGAAACATACTGCCAAACGGCAGGTTCCGGCACCTGCCGATCGAAAATAACCTAGGCCTATAAAAGGAGGCCTTCACCTCATTTGCAAAGAGAGCCCAGATCTGATACAAATCGTTCTCAACGAATCCCAAAAACCTCTCTCGAAGGAAGCGCGATTTCAACATCCAAATCCATTCTTAACTTCCACTTTTCATCACCCATTTCATCAAACTTGGTGAATTAGTCACTCTACATCATCATCCAAGTGAAAGGGCTGCTCTCCAACATTCAAGATCAAGCTCAAGATCTTCAAGAAGTTCCAATTTTCTTAACTTTCTCTCCAAATTCTCTTAAATTTGTAATGACTTGTTTTATTACTTAGCACTTTTATTATCTGATCTCACACATCCTAATCTACTTTTTATTTAGTATTATTTCACATCTCTTATTTTCATATAAATAAAACCCAAAAAAAATAAGATAAATAGGGTTTGCTCATAAATTCCAAATAGGGATTCTCATACTTTTCTCACAACTAAAACACTTTTTCTACACACACACACACACACACACACACACACTCACAAATAAGAGATCCCCCATTTGTATTTATGGGATAAACCCCACCCCTCGTTTTGTATGCGAACTACGCGGACTTTGATGCCTTTATAGGCTACGTAGGCATCTCGGGGTAAAACCCGAGACTCGAGTCCTATTCTCACTTTCTCCCTCATTTTCTATCTTCTCTAAATCCAATTTTCTTATATTCTATATACTTGTAACGTATTACTCCATGTGCGTTATCGTTCCATTATAACGATCAACGTAAGGGTAATCGCGTAAATTTTATTTTCTAATATTATTTTTATACCTTCCTACGGATGACTCGCTTTATCTCTTCAATGATACAAGTCGAGGATTCCTATCTCCACTATATATATACACATGCACACATATCACGGGGAAAATAACAAGGGAAAATATCAAATATCCATGAGAGACCGAAAGGGAGGAATGGGTGCCTAACACCTTCCCATTTCGTAACTTAGCCTCCGAACCCTTCTTGAATCATTTTGGTTTCGTATGCACCAGTACGTCTTTGGATGCCGCCCTTCGGGATGGCTTCCCCTTTTTGTTTTGTCTGTTTTGAGTAAAATAGACTGGCGACTCTAAATATCTCTATATTTTTACACCTCATCTCAAACGACGCAGGTCGAAGCGCTCCTGAGAGAGATGCGCGAGACCCGAGGATCCTTTCCCTCGTGCGCCCGCCCGCAAGCGAGGATCGGGGATGGCCATAAGTCCAAATCATTAACATTATAGAATGCACCTCATAGAATTGAAACCTTAAAATGTGGGAGGGGAAGCGAGCACATGCAAAGTGTGATTTGGCAAAAACTTATATAAATCGGATAAGTATTAAAGCAAGCATATATTCAATCCTTACGGGCATTACACTCATCAAATGGAATTCACTTGAAATAGGGAGGTAACACATGGAACATGCGGGCATAAAGAGTAAATGGAAATGGAAACTAGGCCGCACACATGTCACAAATGAAGAACGTTATATATAAAATGAAAAACAGTAATCTCAATGAGAGGATACCGCACACCAAAAGAGGCGAAATGCATTTTCACAGATTATCAAAACTATTATGACTTTTAAATTACATCAACCTAAGATCACATAAGACTTTAATAGGGTTATGATGTAGGTTTGGCTACGGTGCGAAATGAAGGAATGTATGTATGGATTCAAAGTGTTCGGAATGAAAACTCGGGATAATGGAAAAATGCGGGAAATATCAAAACTGGAAAAATAAGTTCCAAAACGGCATTAGATATATCACCGGGGAGAATAATCAAAGCTTATTCGAACTATATACACAACATTTACAACTTTCTCTTTATTTTCTTCTTTTTCTCATGTTTTCTTTTCTTTTCTTTTGCTTTCTCTTTTTCACATCTCTTTTCTTTTCTTTTCTCACTCTCATATGCCTAAATTGCAACTGACATAATAACAACATCATTCAATTCCAAGTAACAATCCAAACAAAGGTATGTAAGGTGTATTTATGGTTTAAAACTCCAATGTGGAGTTGGTTATGGGATTTGGGTTATGAAACGAAAGGCTATATTTAGGCTCAACGGTGTTAACGAGGATAAACATATAAGGGTGAGGTCAAGGCTAATATGGGTGATATAACAAAGATGGCCTATGATCATTTCACAAATTTTACGCAATTCTCGAGTCAAAACAATATATGAAAATCATTATCAAGTAACACATTTCAAGTATGAACTCAATTAATGAACGATCAAATGAAAGAATAGTGAGATTACCAACGAATTCAACGTTTTTAATGAGAAAATAATAGTGTATACACTCACAAATGACGAAAGGTACAAAGCTTACTCGGTGTAAGTATACACAATGCAACAAAAGATTACCGAGTTATAAAAATCTTAAACCAAATCAATATAGCAATAAAAGTGCATGTGCTCACGGGATTAAAGTTTAATTCATGAAGTTATTCATAATATAAATAAGTGAGACTAAAATCTAATAACTTCTAAAATCGAGAACATGCATCATTGGGTTGTCTATTGGATCGGGCAATTATTAAAATTTATCATTGGAAACAAAGGCAAAATGCCCCCCCAAAAGGAGAAAATAGAAAGAAAATCTTTTTGAAATTTTTGAATTTTTTAAGAAAAGCATACTAAGTAACTAACATGTGAGCAAAAACATGGACTAAAGTAAAGAAATGGATAGAATATCCCACACCCCCTAACTTAAAACTTGGCATTGTCCTCAATGTGAATTAAGAACCAAGTCAAAGAGAGGAAATGAGCGATATTACCCAAAATTGGAGCGATCCCCATAAGAATAAGTCCAAAGAATTTACAAAACCCGTTAGTACCGAGCATAGAAAAAAAATAACAAAATGTTAACTAATTACACTAGACTAAATTAAAAAGGAAAGAAAAAATAAATAAAGAAAGAATAAAAAGCTAACTATATACAACCTACTATTTAGGCCTCACACTAACTATACACTAGAAGTCTAAATAGTTGAGGGTCCACCATAAGAACGATTTGACTTTGGAGGATAACCGGTGTACCCTCACATACAAGCATGCCCCTCGAAAAATATGAATTCCGTTTGAACAACAGAAGGCATGTGTAAGGCGTAAGAAAGGAACCATCGCCAATTGAAAGTTTTGGTGGGACGATGGGGGGTTTGGATTGAAAGGGTGACAAAAACAAGTGGGGTCCAAGAAAAGTCGAATATCCTCCCAAGGATTTTGAAGTTGGAATGGGAGGCGGCACACGCAAAGGCAAAGATGCGATCATGGAGGGTGACTCGAGCAAGTACTCATCATCGGAGATAGGTTTTAAAACATTAAAGTTTGAAACCGAATCATCGGGTACTTTTTACGGTGGGATAATAGAGAATGAAAATGGGGATGAAAGGAATTCAAACTCATGAGATGAATCATCATCGCATGAAGATTGAGTTTCGAAAGAAATAATATCATTTTCAATGAAATGTTCTTCTTTGGGGGCCAAAGAAGAAATCATTTCATTGCAAATAGATATTACGTCATTATCATCCTCACTTTCAATATCTATTACGCAATGGGCAAAGTCTAGAATGATTTGTTCCAAAGTAGGCACAAGTACCTCATCTGGTTCAAAACATTCCTTGACCTCGAAAGTCTCGAAAATAAAATCATCGTCGGACTCAAATAATAAATCCAACTCATGTTCCCACGGACGATTTTCTTCCCGATAACGAGTTTCAATTTTCTCATTTTCATACATACGCAAGCCCTCACCGAATGTCATGGGTCGAGGTACGGATGCATTAAAATGGGAACTTTGAAAATTACTATCGGACTTAAACGCAAACTCATTATGATAGGAACTTTGAAAACTATTCGAATTCGTTTCAAAATTTGTATTGTAAGGAGGTAAAGGCCCAAAATCATTATCATCATCATCAAAATTCCAATAACCTAAATTTTGACTTTCGTTATACTCGCCCAAAGTCATATTTGAATTTGTTATACTTTGGGATTCTAAGTATTCACCGAAAGTCATAGGCTTGCGAGAGTTTTGAGAATTATAACAAGGATTATCGAAATAATTGGAATAAGACATGCTTACCCCAAAAGTGGCTCGAAGTTGCGGATTCCACAAAGTAAGTGCGCGCGGGAAATTCTAGCGTTTCTAAGTGCTCAAATGTGGAAGTCCTGCAAAATATTAGCAAATAATACAAATAGAAAAAAAATACTATGAAATACTAAATCAAATAGAGTATAAAACAAACTAGTCCCCGACAACGATGCAATTTTGATCAAGCGCGCGAGAGGTGTGCGCGTGTAAAGTGCACAATCGTTGTTTTATGTCTCGCCGCGAATTTACAAACAAACCTAAATTACGACTACATTTGCAGGGCAAGTAGAGCGGTAAGTCGGGTATCAAAAATCCATAGGGACGAGTTGCTAGAATTTAAGTGATTTAGTATTCCGAAATAAAAAGTGTAAAAGATGATAACAAACTAAAAAGGAAAAGATGCATAAAAGGGAAAGATTATCTAGGCGAGGGAAAATGAATCTAGATTAACAAAGCACGTAAAACTATAGGTTGCGTCGAATATCCCTCACCCGAGTTAATTTGTATAAAATGGTTACATGGGTTGACGAGTTGTTTAGAATGCGTCTCGTTTCGACAGTTAATTGAACCAAGGGTCGTCACGCCCCTAAATCCTCATAAAAGCCTAATATGATTTTGGCATCAACAAATATCCTGGAAATTAATAACTAGGACAACACACCCGAAATCAACCCGTAAACACTATCACCAAGCAAAGCAACGCGTTAACCCAAGTGAGTTCCATTCAAACACAACCTAATTTAAATTACCTAGAAAGCATGTTAAAAATGCGATAAATAAAGACAATAAAGAAACGCGGTAAAGTTATACTAGAAAGCGTGTAAAGAAAGCAAGTAAACCTAAATTAGAAAGCTTGCAAATTAACTAGAAAGCAAGAAATGAAGAAATACAAACTATATAAATGGAGAGGATGATGAATAGTACAACATTCAACCCAAATGGGGTGTCAATTCAAGAACAATTGAAGAAGAACTCTCCAAATCACCCAAACCCTAAGGTAAACTAACCTAAAATCGTGTATATCTGTTTATTACAATAAAATTGCTTTATATAGTAAGTTGGAATAAAAATAGAAAAGAAAAGAGAAAAGAAAAGAAAAGACAAAATATTTGCAGAAAACAGGGGATCGATTGATCGACCAAAAGGGTCGATCGATCGATCAAGGCCAATTTTTAGCTGTCCAGAAGGGTCGATCGATCGACCAAAAGGGTCGATCGATCGATAAAGCAGGGGTGAGCCAAGTAGCAGCTTTTGCATTCTTTTCTTCCTCTTCTCCTCCTCTTTTGCCTTCCTTATTTTTCCCTCCGCTGAAATCATCGTAACTTCTTTATACGGACTCAGAATCATGCATCGTTCGCTGCCACGTGAAGCTAGCGAGGAGGGATACAACTTCCGTGAGATGTCGGGCCAGATGTCCAAGCTGTGAAAAGACTAAAATGCCTTTGAACGTACGATTACGTATGGAACTTCACCGGAATGCGTCTGAACTTCATACTTAGTACCTAAATACCTACAAAAGCCTAATTATACCTCATATAGCATGTTAACAATATAAAACGAGGTTGTCTAGTTAACGGGCTTAAATATAGAGATTAAGGCACCCGAGGGGGCTAAAATGCGTAGGTTCGAGAGATAAAATACGCAATATTTGCGCATTATCACTTACGAGCTACCTAGCATTGATCCCAAGGTGGTTTGTTATAGGTTACACGTCGACCCCACCTTCAGGCCTATCACGCAGAAGGCACGGCGAACCGCGCTCGAGAAGGCTAAGGCTGTGAAGAAAGAAGTTGAAAACCTACTAGATACAGGATCCATACGAGAAGTTCAATTCCCTAAATGGCTATCCAACCCAGTAGTAGTTCCAAAAAGCAATGGGAAATGGAGAGTCTGCATTGACTTCACTGACCTTAACAGGGCATGCCCAAAGGACAGTCTCCCTCTCCCAAAGATCGACCAATTAGTGGACGCCACGACAACTCACGAGAGAATAAGTTTTTTGGACGCATATTCGGGGTATCATCAATTCCCTCTGTATGCATCAGACCAAGATAAAATAGCGTTCATCACTACTGTCGGAATATACTGCTACAAAGTTATGCCTTTTGGGCTAAAAAATGCAAGGGTAACTTACCAGAGGCTAGTCACCAAGATATTCAAAGATCAAATAGGAGATACCATGGAGGTCTACATCGACGATATGCTCGTCAAGAGTAAGCGCAAAGAGGACCACCTCTCAGATCTATCAAATACCTTCGAGATCCTTAGGAGATACTGAATGAAACTCAATGTGAGCAAATGTTCTTTCGGTGTCCAGTCAAGAAAATTCCTCGGGTATTTGGTTAGCGAGAGAGGCATTGAAGCCAACCAAGACCAGATCGATGCGATCAACAGGGTACAACCCCCTCGCACAATACGCGATATACAAAAGCTCATGGGCATGCTCGCTGCTTTGAATTATTTCATCTCAAAGTTCTCTAAGTAGTGCAAGCTATTCTTCTAGATTTTAAGAGGAAGCAAGATAGTAGAATGGAATCAAGATTTCTTACAAGCATTGGAAGGGCTCAAGGCTTACCTTAGCTCATCGCCTCTACTCGTTATACCTAAAGAAGATGATCCCTTTCACTTATACCTCGTCGTCTCTAGCCACGCTGTCAATTCTGCACTAGTGTGCGAGACAGCAGGAATCTAGCATCCAGTCTACTATGCGAGCAAAACCTTATTGGATGCCGAGCAGCGGTACCTACCACTAGAAAAGCTCACTTTCACACTAGTAATAGCTTCGAGGAAGCTGAAGCACTACTTCGAAGCTCACACTATCATCGTCCTTACATCACATCCCCTTAAAGCAGTCCTGTGGAAAATAGATCTGTCTGGAAGACTGTCCAAGTGGTCAGTCGAGCTCGGATGATTTATTATCCAATTTCAGCCTAAGAGCGCAATCAAAGGGCAGGTCCTCACCGATTTCATCGCAGAATTCATAGGCGAACAGCCTTGCGACCAACTTTAACCCATGAAACATATGGAAGATCATCCATCAGGAGGATTTTGGCAACTGTTTGTCGACGGAGCCTCCAACTCAAAGGGGGCAGGAATAGGCATCGTGCTCGTTACTCTAGAAGACACTATCCTCGAGCAAGGAATTAGACTTGGATTTGAAGCCTCCAATAATGAGGCAGAATATGAGGCTCTGATAGTCGGCCTGCGAAAGGCACAAGCATTTGGGCAAAGCAGTTACAGGTGTTCGGTGACTGGAAATTAACCTCCAATCAGATAAGTGGGGACTTCAATACAAGAGACGAAAGAATGGTAGCCTACCTCGCCTTGGCGAGGGAGCTAATGTCCAACATTGAGAAAGTCAGTGTCCAACAGTTTCCCAAAGGACAGAACAACCATGTCGACGCCCTGGCAGCCCTAAGTTTAGCAATCGATTTCGACTTAAAAAGGACAATCCCCATCGACTTCCTCCTTCATCCGAGCATCAACCGAGGCAACGAGCTACCAAATATAGAACATATGCTCCAGATTGAGTTAGCACCCAGTTGGATGGACCCTTTACTGGACTATTTAAAAGATAGTGCACTTCCAAATGATAAAAAGGCCACTCATCAGATAAGAGTCAAGGTTGCTCGCTTTCACTTATCTTCTAAGGGAAAATTATACAAGAGATCATTCATCGGGCCTTACCTTCAATGTGTTCACCCGAAGGACATCGAGCTAGTTCTACACGAGCTTCACGAAGGAATATGCGAAAGCTATATTGGAGGGGGGTCTCTAGCTTTCTGAGCAATGAAGGAAGGCTACTGGTGGCCATATATGCAAAGAGATTATGCACTGTATGCTCACAAATGCGAGAAATGTCAACTACATGCTCCTATGGTCCACCAACCTGCCAGCGACCTAAGATCGCTTACCAGCCCATGGCCTTTCGCCCAATGAGGGATGGACATCGTAGGCCCTCTGCCTACTGCTGTCGGTAACCGCAAGTATTTGTTGGTCCCAACAGATTACTTCACTAAATAGATCGAGGCAGAGCCACTAGTAAATATTCGAGATGCAGATATGATGAGGTTCATATGGAAGAATATAATTACTCGTTTTGGAATCCCTAAAACCATCATCACTGATAACGGAACACAATTCAAAAGTGGCCCTTTCCAAAACTTCTGCAGAGAACACGGGATCAAGCACTATTTTAGTTCGGTGGCCTACCCCCAGAGCAATGGTCAAGCTGAAGCTTCCAACAAAACAGTGATCGATGGGTTGAAAAAATGACTAGAGCAAGCCAAAGGCGCATGGGTAAGTGAGCCGCCACATATTTTGTGGGCCTATTGCACTACCCCACGACGAGCAACTGGGGAAACCCCATTATCGCTAACGTATGGAATAGAAGCAATCATCCCCTTGGAAGCTGGCCTACAAACCATGAGAACCACCCTTGTCGACCAAGGCCAAAATGATGCAGCATTACTCGCTGAACTTAACCTAGCTGACGAACGCAGAAAACTAGCCATAGTAAAGTTGGCGAGCTATCAACAACAGCTCACGAAACACTATAACAAGAAATTCAATCCAAGGACATTCCAGGTTGGGGACTACGTCCTAAGGAAGGTCCTCGATAGCGCAGTAAAACCATTAGATGGCAAGCTAGGTTCGAACTGGGAGGGACCATTCAAGGTAATAAGGAATGACCTACAAGAAGCCTATCACTTAGAAACGCTGGAGGGCAGAGAGATACCCCGAGCCTGGAACGCAGCCAATCTGAAGAAATTCTACTTCTAGCTTTTCTTATTCATCTTTTATCACATTTTTTGAACTAGTAACTCAGTTTTTAATTCTTGTGATTAATAAAGGATTGTTTGGCAGTGACATTTTGTATTATGAATTTTATAACTTGCACACCTTTTCCATGTGACAGTCATATTACTAAGTAGGCAAAAGCAAGGAATCACCCTCCTCAGGTCTTCGTTCTGAAACACGAATAACCTTTTAGCATTACCCCTGGCAATATATGAAGCCCTACAGGGGACCCTTAGGCAGTTTGGCCAAATTGAATTGGTCATCAAATAATGTTTAGCTCAAAAAGCCTGATCGGATAGAACATCCAACACCAGGTGTGTCCTCACCATTGCCGTACTTAGGCCTAAGGGAGTGTGACGACACAACCTAAAAGGTAAAGTAGGGCAGAATGGTATCTCATAAAGCATACTGGACTGGGAGGATACTCACACAACAAAATAACCTTACCTACATCAAATCTAGTCGGCTACAAAGGGCCCAAGATAATTAAGTAAGAAATAAATGAAGTAAAAGACATATAACGCATGTTTAGTCAGCAAAAATTGCCCAAGACATAAATATTACATTACTTCATTACATGTACAATGAGTTACATTCGGTAAAATCTTAATGAGGCTAAGGCCTCTGAACAAGATAATCAGCCACTTGTGCTCTACGACCATCATTCGGATAAGGAGTCAATTCCTCATCGACCTCATTCACATCTGACTCTAACAGCCGCCTAGGGATATCACCTATATGGATCCACTAGTCGTCCCTCCTGAAAGGATTAGGCCTCAGAGTTGAAGGAGATATCTCATGACGGTACCAGAGCACTGAGTTCCTTGGGACATGCAGCTCCCTGAGGGTGCTCAACCATACCCTAATAAAGGATAGTTCTTCGAACTCTGTCAACCTCGTCGGAGAATCTATCCAACCTTGCTCATAACTATCTAAATACACTCGCCGAGGACCTTCTTAAATAGATGCCTCATCCATGTGACATCTCTTTGAAGACTAGCAGCAATCATGTATGCTCGATGGACATCTTCTCGAAGCTCATCCATTTCATGAGCTAAAACACCTGCGTTTGAACCAACTCACAGAGCAGCCGATGAGGTAAAACCTCATAAAACTAAAGGGGCACCGCTCGGTCCTGTGCCAGCTCACGGAATAACCGATGGAGAGGAATCTCGTAAGATGCGAGGTGCGATGCTTGGTGCATACTCCCTGAGACGCAACACTTCCCTCCTCGGGGACTCATTTTCCTATTGCAGAACTTCTCCGACTTGGTTAATCTCAGTGTCATTGAGGAGTCTGGCTCTCAAAGTATTCACTTCTTCTTGAACAGAGGCACCGACCTCTTCCATCTCCTGAAGCCTATCTTTAAGTTTAGTGACGAGCTCAAACTGATCTATGAAGCTCTTATTCCTCGATCGCAGCAACTTGCAAATCCTTACGAAGGTCTGGTGAACTTGAGCGCTCACATTAGGACCAAGAATTCTTCCCAGTTGAGAAGTGGCTGGTATATAATCATCTACATCAATCGACTACAGACCATAAAAAGCAGTAAAGAATAAAAGAATCAGTATGATGAAGGGAAAATGCTTTCATTTTATTAATGGAAGTCCAAATTACATCAATGAACAAAAAAGATCAGTACAAATAAAATAAAAAATACAAAGGAAATCCTAGGAACAGACTAGCTAGCAACCTCAGTTTGTTCAGAGGTTACTGGTTGCTTTCCCTTATCAGTAGCAGCAGAGGCAGATCCCTCGAACAGAACAACTGCTGTTTCCTGAGAAGGAGGAGCACTAACAGGAAAAGTCTGGGAGGCAGGGGAAACACCTTCAATGGCTGGGGCAAGAGCTTCGTCTACAATAGGCTTTGGGCCTAAATTATGCTCATCCAACAAAGGTGAGTCAATATCCACCCCGACAGCCAGAAGAGCCTTGTTCCAGCCCTTCTTGAAGTTCAGACAACTAATGTAGCCAATCTGAGCATCAGCATCCTCATATGCGGTAACCCACCCGGAATTATACGAACTTTCCTTAATAGTGGCTTCCTCAGACTCCATCTTCTTCAGCCTATCTGACAATACCTTATTCTCCTTAACCACGACCAGCTAGCTCGTGTAGACCAGGTCATAGGACTGCCTCAGCTCATTCAGCTCCCTTATCACCGCCTCCTTCGCTCTATTAGAATCAATAAGGGTGAGATCGGAGGACTTCTGAGCATCGTTGGCAGCCTTTAAACTGGCCTCCATCTCGGCACCCTTCCCCTTTAGTTCGACGTTCTACTTCTCCAAATCTGCATTCCTACCCACTAGCTCGTCCCGAGTACGGTAGAGAACAGTGAATTCAGTCACGAACTATAAATAAAAAGAAAGAATCAGAAGAAAGCAGTGAACAAAATATTACAAGTATCAAAGAATAGAAACAGACTTACCAAGGCTAGCCTTTGACTCGTTTGCAGGGCTAACTGGTCAATCCTCATTGCCCTTTATCGATCAGCGGGCAAAACTGCTCTCTCGAGCAGCGCAGGAGCCTGTTGGGGAGAGGTGGCCATCGAATCCCCCTCGATAAATACAGACACGGGCACTAAAGCTTTCCTGGCCTTCGTCCTCGCTTCCACTCTCCTCCTCTCCTCTTCTCTCTCCTTCTCCCTCTCAGATCTCTTCCTATCCTCCACCTTCTTTTTCTCTTCAACCTTCTTCCTCTCCTCTTCTCTCTCTCTCTCTCTCTCTCTCTCTCTCTCTCTCTCTCTCTCTCAAATGTTCTTCTTCTTTTTTCTTCTTCTCCTGCTCATGATCATCAGACTGAGAACCGGTGGCGACATCCCCACCGACATACTTTTGCTTCTTCGAACGCTGAGCAAGAAGCACATCATCATCACGGATCATATTTCTTCTGGGATGGGCCATTTCTTCCTCGTTGGAACTACTTGACCCACTATAGGACTCTCGAGCTTCTGAAGCCTCTTCTGAACGGTAAGATCCTTCACCACTGGAGCTTGTCTCACTGGATTCACCTTCAACAGCACCCCTATTATCACCCTCGCTACCCTCACCAGAGTTGCTATCTTCCTCCTCCAAATGAATAGGATCTGCAACATCTTCTTCATCAATATCAAGCTTGGGGATACTATCTACAGGTCGTGTAATGAAACTAGAACCAATATTCTTATACTCCAAAAGAAAAGTAGCTGACCGAGGATGTTCACCATCAGCCAAAAGTTCTCTGATTTTCCAAGCTTTGATCAGCTCGGCTGCGCGAACCTCACTAAGAGCAGGTTCCAAATTCTTTATCATCGCTGAAAAGGAGAGAGAAGAATATCAAAGAAATCATACATTAACAAGAAGATCGAATAACAGAATAAAAATTAATCCTACCTATAAACTCCTCCCCATAAAAGGGGACCGTGAACCTGTTCGACCTCGACCCCTCAGTACGGGGAAGAAATTGCCAATTTCTAGCAAAAAAACCCTCTTGCTAGTAATCCTTGTGGGAATCAGGTAGATTTACTACCAATACCCTATCAGGACTCCTGGCCTTGAGGTAAAGAAGGCCAGAGCTAGTTCGAGAGAAGGAATAACAAAAATAAATTTCAGCAAGCCCTAATTTGGTGCCATGGAGTTTATGTATTCTATGGACCCCATTGACTATCTTCCAAACATTTGGTGAGCACTGAGCAGGAACAATGTTGAAATAACCAAAGAAATGTAAAAGCAAATTGCTCGGAGGGAAGATGAGCCTCCTTGGGATAGCAACAGGACGTGAATCCAATGAGCGTCCTCTATCTCTCTAACATTCTTAGGGACTGAGGCGCACTCAATTTCTACCCAGCCTGGGATATTATAGAACTTCCTAAACTCAGACACAGACCTATTGCCTATCTTCGCCATTTATAAACCCTAATTACGAATTCGAAGCAAACTCAACAGAAAAAATACAGAAAGAGAGCAAAAGGAACTTACGGGATGAAGGTTTGGCTTGGACAACGCAAGATCACAAGCCTAGACGACAAAGAAGATTGAAAGCAAAGTAAACGAATACCTGGAGAGGAGGGTGAAACAGTGAAAGCTTGAAAAAGATGAGGAAACTTGAAGAAGTTTGAAATGACAACTCCGGACTGCTGTTCCAAATGACTTTTAAATGCTTCCAATCATCATGCACAGGACATGAAGCAAGCTGTCGCCTAAATCAATTTTCAATCCTATGAAGAGTTACACAATTTATAAAAGAGCCATTATGACAAATCATTTAAATTTATTGAGCCCAAATTGTGGCCCAACAACTTTAGGTGCAATTGTGGGTACCCGAATTTACCATCGCAGGCCCAGACGAGTAGCTCAATAGAAATGGCCCAAAGTCTGGGCCCCTCGTATCTCAACTTAATTCAGTTATGACTTAGTCCACTCCTAAAATCTCGTAGGAAGATATTCTAGGAGTAGAAGATGGACGTTGGGGAGTCCAACACCCCCACTCCCCGAGGACAAACATGTATATAATAAACCCTAACCCTGGGGCAAAAGGCACGTATGGTATTCTCTGTAAAACACGCCCCGGAGTACATAGAAATAATACTGACTGCACTACCGTGGACATAGGCATTCTTGCTGAATCACGTACATACTGTGTTGTGTGATTGGCATTTGTTATCTTCTTTATCTGTTTGAGTGATCGTGCTTATCTTATTTATTTGTGTTGAATATAATTGTCACCACAAATAGTAAAAAGATTATTTTTGGAATAGTAAAGAGTCTTTGTCAGTGTTTTATATTGTGAATGACCTTTTGGAACACAATAAAAATGTTTGCGCTAAACGTTAATTAAAAAAAAGTCGAGCGAGTTTTCAACGGGTGACCTGTTTTTTTTTATATAAAAAACAGTTTTCATTTTAAAAAAACAGTTTTCTTTATTTGTTAATTTTTTCCCCAGTTTTACGTAAAAACAGTTTTTTTGAAAGAAAAAAACAGTTTTTAAAACTATCTTTAAAAAAAAACTTTTGTAATACTATCATAACAGTTTTTTAAACAAAAAAAAAGGAATTTAAAACTATCATAACCCCTTTTTTTATTTAAAAAAACTATTGGAACGTTTTTTATATAAAAAACAGTTATTTTTTAATTTAAAAAAATAAAAATGTTTTAAAGAACAGTTTAAAATGTTGTTCTGTACTAAAAAAAAATCATTGTTTTAAAAATCTATCTTTTTACATAAACAACAATTTTTTACTTTCTTAAAACAGTTTTTTGAAAAACTCTCAAAACAATTATTATTAGAACATTTTTTTATCACCATGAGAAAAATTAAAAGAACAATATTGTTTTATAAAGGTTTTTTAAAAAATTCATCAACATTTAAACAATTACTAGTAGATTTGTACTATATTTTGGGAGGCATGAGAGAGATAAGGGTAAGATTGTCATTGTCAAAAGTTTTGGAGTGCCTTAAAAATGAGGTGGAGTGCTAATAGCTGCTCCTACTGTATACTTGACCATGTCTCAGTCATAAGTCTTTGTATTAATTGAGGACTTGAGAATAATTTTTTGTCCAAAAATACGAATTTAGATGAAGATTTATTTAAGTGTACTTACCTTATGAGAACTTAAATAAAATCGTGTGTTATACGTATATGATTGGCCTTTTATTTAATTTTAAATTAAAAGAATTACATGGTTAATATTGAAATTACACATTTACCTTTTTCGTTAATTTATTATTGAAAATTGGTATGTTATTCTTTAAGGAGATGCCATTGGTTTTCGCCGGATGATTTGGACCTAAACCTTATTATTAAATGAATCAAATACATACCTAAGTATTTTTAGTCTAGTGGGATCAGATCTAATCAATTATAATATATATATATATATATATATATATATATGTGTGTGTGTGTGTGTGTGTGTGTGTGTGTGTGTGGACATGATCTGGTAAAATCGATTACTTAAGAACTTGTTAAGGACCATTTTTAAATAGTAAAAAAATTGTTTTGAATTGATTTTTTATATAGGTGTTTAAACATTTCAACAAACCCCACAAAACTAAGCTCAAAACGATGTTTTTCCTTTTTTTTGAAAAAACGGTCATGTGCATACTATTTTCAAGTACTTAACGCAATCCTACAATGACCTATTTTAAAAACAAATAGCAAAAAAAAATATTTGAGTTGATTTTTTCCGTAAGTTCACTGAAATGTTTAGACACCCCGGGAAAAAATCAATCCAAAATTACGTTTTTTCTTAAAAACATGGTTTGTACTAGGACCGCACAAAATGGTGCGCACCTAATCTGAGAGAGAGAGAGAGAGACTCTCTCCTATAAGGACTCATTATGGTGTAGACCTTGGTACATACCATTTTTTTAAAATAGTAAAAAATGATGTTTTTGATGAAACTTCATGGATATGATTTTCACGGTATGAAGATCATCTCCAATTTTTTTATTAAAAAATTCAATAAAAAAACGTTGAGATGAGGTGATATGTTAAAAAATAGTATAAATATGCATTTTCGACCGTTGAAATGTTGACGATCATCTCACCCACTTTTTGATTGAATTTTTTGATGAAACTTCATGAATATGATCTCGACAGTGACAAGATAATATCCATGAAGTTTCATAAAAAAATTCAATCAATAAAGTGGCTGGCGCCGACCCAACATTTCAACGGTTGAAAATGAATATTTATGCCTTTTTTTACATATCACCTCATTTCAACGGGTTTTTTTATTGAATTTTTTGATAAAAAAATTGGAGATGATCTTTTAACCGTGGATATCATATCCATGAAGTTTCATAAAAAAAAATTATTTTTTTACTATTTTAAAAAAATAGTATGTACAGAGGTCTGCATCATAAGGAGTCCCTGCAGGAGACTTTTTGTATATATATATATGTGTGTGTGTGTGTGTGTAGTACATTGAAACAATTTAATTTAAAATGAAGAAATAAATAAGGAGAGGCAAAAATGAAGTCAATAAATAAATTCAGGTGTCATCTAATCTAATCCATTCAATAGTATAGATATGTCCAATAATTCAATTAATTTTATATTAAATGAATTTGAAAACCCTCATAGTTGTTTTGGATGTGATTCGCTTAGATACCTAGAGATAACCTCCACATTTATTTTGATACCTTTATTGATTACATAGATTGCACTAATATACATCATGCGATTTAATTTTTATTTATATTGTTAACCTCATTATTTTGTCATACATGCCCTAATGGAAAAAGATAATACAAGTTGGAAGGTAGAGAGGGGACTCAATGACATTGTCAAATCATGAGAAGGTTGAAAAGGGAATGAAATAGGTATCATACTACATTGTGGGATGAAAGTATAATATATAAGTTGTATTGGTAAATAAAACATGAAAGTTTGAATTGTGTACAAAGTCAAATTTACTGAAGTCAAATGTTAAGGAATTGTGCTTGCAAAACAACAATTAATAGCGTTTACAACCTTTTTTTTATGCTTAGTGTGTAAGTTTCAATGGGAGTAGTTACATTTATATACTCATTAATTATGTCTAAACATTGTCATATGAATGAAAATATGACCTTATGCATTCCCTAAATAAATGTCAACATGGCATTTGCATTATATATGACTATGACCTTATATATTTTCAATAAATGCTCTATCAACTCTTGTATTTTTATTAATGAGAATTAATAACTTTATTAAAGTATTTCTATTAGTTAAGTTCCCACACAAAATAACATCAAATTTATTCATTCATTAATGAATTAGTGTGTCCTTTAAAAAAACAATTGAAGTGTTTTTGGTGATCCAAAGTTGTCCGTGATTGTAGTTGAAGTAATATAAATTATAACAATACTTTCCCTAGTATTTAAAGTCGTAGTTGCTTTGAACAGCGAAACAAGTTGTTTCAAAATTTACCTTCCTCGATAAGGATACTTAGAGAAACTCTTATGACTAGTCTAAATATAGTTAGAAAAGGAGACAAAAATGGTGTGGGCGGTCCAAATATACCATAAATGACACAAAAATGACATCGTTTTGGATAAAAGCATGTTCCGCTTTAGTGCAACCGGTCCCACCATAGACAAAAAACAATGTTCTGCCTACACTAAACCCAGTTATTTTGACTATCTACCCCATAAGTTCATAGCTTTAATGTTCTGAAAATTCAATTTATAACCCTATTAACCACCCACCGAACTAATTAATCACCAAACAACTACCATAATTAAAATTTCACCCCTGTAAATATTATGTTCCTCCGGCAGAACATCACCAACAACTTTTATCTTCCAAACCCATCAAGTAAAGCCTATTATTTGCTCTCATATTTTTAATCTAAGGTGAGTTCTATTTTTTTATGTGAATTTCATTATGTTTTTTTTTATATATTACTTGCTCTCATATTTTTAAAGTGGTGAGTTATATTTTTATTTTGGTTGATTCATTACCTTTTTAATATTAGTTGCTCTCATATTTTTACAGTAGGTGAGTTGTATTTTTTTTTGTGGATTCATTCTTTTTTATATTATTTTCTCTCATATTTTTAAACTAGGTGAGCTATACTTTTATTTTCATGGATTCGTTATTTTTTATATATTATTTACTCTTATATTTATTAAGTAAATGAGTTGTATTTTTGTGTCGATTCATTATTTTTTATATTATTTTCTCTCATATTTTTAATCTAAGGTGGGTTGTATTTTATTTATGGATTCATTATTTTTTATATTAAAACTTTATAGCAAGCAACTCTATGTTTGTGACATTGCAGTACTCAGAATGGAGGCTTTCGGGAAAAACATCAGGCGTACTGTCGGGTTGAGAAAGATTTAAAATATAAGCGAAGGACGGCCCGAGCTGAAAATTCCCTCTATTAAACGTCATATAGTCTTTGAAAACTATAGGTGTGTTGTGGATGAACATGTCCACATGAGTGAAATGCGGGATACCGCCACAAACGGCAACTCGATTAAAATTCATGGAAATTGGGGGAGTCTTAGAGACACCTGCGAAGATCTCAAAGAGCGTCCAAATGTAATCAATTTAATACATCGTAGTGGCTGGAGACAAATAAATTTCGAAGACAAGTTGGGTGTTGGTACAAGCGCTCAAGGAACGCTGGTAGGACATAACCAACACGTTTTAACTTTCCATCGAGAAATTAGGAATGACTCCTTATGATCTTACTGTTTTAACTGGTAAGGGTTTACTTTATATAAATAAACTGAATATAAAAGTTATTTTAATAAAAGATTAATTTTGAAATATTTTTTGTCATCAATGTTTTATTCGCATGTATCTTCGTGGATAGCGATCACGTGGTGCCAATTAATGATGACAAGTATTTGGTTGTAGTGGAGGATTAACTTCAGACTCGTGTTGATGTTATACATAAGTATTTTCCTGGCATTGAGCCGAATTTTACCGATATGTGTGTGGTAAAATGGTCAAGAATTAATTGGTGGTTTGAGGCGATAATGAAAATAAATTAACTGATGACGTAAAGGAAATTGCAAGGGTATTTTTTTTATCGAGCATATTTTTTCCCACCATAAAAGATTGCATTGCATTAGGTTGGATGGCCTGTGTGGAGGAGCTTTAGATTGTCGGGTTATGCAATTGTCGTTCAACTATTCTAGCTCACATTTTCTATTCCCTTTATGTTATGTCCATAGGACATATAGACTCATTGAACAGTTTATTGCAAGTTATATTTTTAAGTTTTTATAAGTGAGATACACTATTTGTAATTGTAGTTACGATAAAAATATATATTTTTTAATACCTGCCATTTGTCTTAAGTTCTTGGGCTATTAGTACATACAACGGTCTTGTCCTATACCGAGGCAAGAAGCCGGTGATTATTATCCTAGGGCTAACCGGTGGAAGAAATAGAATCACCTTACTCGTAATGAGACAAATGGATTAGTATATTAATTTTCCCACCGTGTAAAGTCAAGTTGAGATGCGATCATCAGGATCCATCAATTAGCAACCTTACCTGGGGTCTTCTATGGATAATAATGCCTTTGTCCAACGTGCCAAGTACATTTCATTAAAACGGTGTGTTCTTGTAGATAGTCAATAAGTGATATCTTACTTGGGTGATCAATGTCAGAGACAACTTTCGGGTGAAATTTGCATTCCTAATGATCATCCTACGCAAATGCTAGAGCTACCATTTCACCCTAACAACTTGGGGTTATTGTAAAGAAGGCATACTAGGTTGTTTATATTGTCCAACAATGAGAGTTCGATCGTTATTGGAGCCATGATCCCCTTGGCTATGTGTTTCCACCCCTCTATTAAGTGGCCAATACAGATGTTATAAGCCCCAGTGCACTATAATACCACATCCAAATATCCACCACCCCTTCACAGGCACCTGACCTTTACAAAACTCCCTTACAATGTGTAATTACCACCGAACCCCCTTTCACATGGGATGTTGTAATGACCCCATTTGTATATGTTCATATATAGTTGTTTTCACAATTGCGTCTTACTTACTATCTGATAAATGCTATATTATTACATATGTGGTATTCTGTGTTCTATATATAACAAAACCCATTTTTAAATATGAAGAATCAACTATGAATTGGATCAAATTGAAGTTTTATGACACATCCTAAGCTAAATGATAAGTTTTGGGGTAGAATATGTAATTTTGTAAAACTTTAGGGACTTGGTTTTAATAAAGAAAATTTCAGGTACCAAAATGAAAAATAAAAAGGACCCTTTTATAGATAAAATATTTTCAGCTACCTCTAAGAAATATTGAAAATATATAGTGTGAAATTACCAAAATACCCTTCATGTGTAAAATAGCCCTTATACCCTTACCACCATTCCACCTCGTGATTGACACCTCGTGCTTTATTTTTCCACCACCACCTTACACGCTTCGTCTCTAGAGATAAAGCTAAAACACATGTCGACATTTGGTGAAATAAGATTACAAGACCCCTCTGTTACGCGACACCTCAACGTTGACTCACCGTTGTAAGAGCTTGGTCACCTAGACACGTGTCAACACCGTAATATCTTTGAAAAACTATAAATAGGGCCGTTAGGATCATTTGAAATTTACACCAATTCCTTGAGAATTATAGAAAGAAATAGTGAGAGAAATCGTGAGAAAGTTTGAGAAGAAGTTCTTAGGGATATTCATCTTAAGGTAATCTTCTCAATTGTTATGATGCATCTTTATAGTTTTAATTTATTGTTTTATAGATATATTAAGTAGAAATTTTGGTAAAACACTAAAGATCCATTTTACTCAACATAAAATTAAAGAGTTTTCTAAATTGAATTATTTTATGAAATTAAAACGTATAACTATTTTCATAATGAACTATTGAGTTTCAAAAAGGATTTTCACTAATGAATTTATAGTATTGGTGATCAAAATTAATATTTCTTATTTCTAATACGAAATATATAAATTACAATTATGATTGAATTTACTTATTTTCCGAACTGAAACTTATTTAAAGTTATTTACGGGATTTTAAAATAATTCTTTTTAAAAGTTGAGAAAATGGTTTTTAGTAATCCTTTAAAACAAGTTATTATTAAAATATAGTATATAAACTGGACTTTATTTAAAACGTGTACTTAAACCTTTATCTTATTTGCTAGATTAACGTGTGATCGAAGACTCAATATCTGTAATTTCGAATCTCTATTTTGGATGAGTACTCTATGCCATTTCTTGCGCATTTTAATTTTATGATATTATGCAAACTATATGTATTTTGAGAACTTCTTTTATTCTCAAAATGCATTTGATACCGATGATTCCGTCGTTTACTTTCTGTGAATATCTCTCTATATAGACATTTGATTTGAATTATGAAATTAGTTATTCAACCTATGGAAAATCTCTTACTATATTGGCCTTGACTACTAGGTGGAAATATTTGGGTGGTACCTTCCCAGCTGGTTTATCGTGCGTTGTTCCAGAAATCATGATTCTCTATCTGTGATGTTACTGAGTGAAAACATTTGGTAACACTATCTGTCTGGGTATTAGAGCGTACATGACCTTTAAAACTGAATAATTGACATATTGCTCAATTGCTTTATCTTATGAACTATTTATTGTGAAAATATATATTGTTTGTTACTTTATATATCTATTACTGAAAATTCCTATCTCTCTATGTATATGCCATATATTCTAAATGGAATAGGTATCAATTTTCTGAAAAACCCTGGAATGTTAAGAGTATAAGTCTCATTCGGATTTTATCTTATGTTGTATAAATAGCAATATTTCAGGAAATAATTAGGCTCGCGGATGGAACGTTGAAGGACTATGTTGAAGATTTAGATTTTAAATCTCTCTTTTTTAAGTAAAATGTTTGTTTTATCAGATAGAACATGTTTGGATCTCTGGTAATTGGTTTTAACTCATTAAAACTTTCAATATAAGTGAAGTTGCCTTTAGAAAGCTCAGATGATGTAATTCCTTCACTTTCAGTATTTTACGATTCTTAATCATGTGAATGTATTTCCGCTACATATATTTTAAGAGAAACTTTTGAATTCAGAATATTTGTTACCTTAGTGGCATGTCAAGACACTCGTTCCCTACTACTGTTGGGTTAGGGTCGTGACAGAGGTGGTATTAGAGCATAGGTTATGAACCCGTAGACTACTGAACATTATTTTTGAACATTACAGATTTTGATTAGATAATATTAATATTCAAATTATGTGATAACCCTCTATACGTGTTGTATTATTAATAATTAGTCTTATAATTTGGAATCTTGTGATAGTATAGTAAATCTTACATTTGTCCATGACTGTAGAAAATGACAAAGACAAGACCAACTACAAGAACTAGTGATTCGAGTATGGAAGGACTGGAAGGTGCATACAAGGCGATTGAAAGTCTAGCAAAGATTGTGGAGCATTAGATGGATAATGGAGTACCAAGGAATCCTGAACTAAGTAAATTTACTGTTGAACAGTTCAAGAAGTTTAACCCTCCATCTTTTAAAGGTACTCCTAACCCCACTCAAGCAAAACATTGGGTGATGCAGATAGAAAAGATACTTAATGTTTTTAAGTGTACCGATGAACAAAGGGCTTCCTTTGAAAGATTTATGTTAGAAGGTGAAGTTGAACATTAGTGGTGAATGACTAAGAGAATACATGAGGAAAGGAATACTTACATAGGCTGGCATGACTTTTTAGTGATATTTTATGAAAAATATTTTCCTGAAATGGTGAAAAATGAAATGGCAGCCGACTTCATAAGTCTAGGGCAGGGGAATATGATGGTTAGTTAATATGAGTCCAAATTTACCGAGTTATCCCATTTTGCACCTCATGTTATGGTAAACGATGTTTTAAAAGACAAGAAGTTTGAATGTGGGTTAAGGTTGAATATTTTTAATCAAATTACCATCTTGAAGTTGACATCGTATATTGACTGCGTGACTAGGGCTACGATAGCTTAGAGGGATGGTGAGGAGTACAATCGAATTAGAGATGGTATGAGGAAATTTTGGGAATAAATAGGAAAAAACCCAAATAATGGAAACAATTTTAAGAGTACAACCAATGTTGGGGGTGCTAGTGATAACAAACAGTATAATAACAAGATATGTCAGCGATGTGGAAAGATGCATGGAGGACGACCTTATTACAAGGATTCGGGAGCTTGTTTTAGATGTAGACATAAAGGACATCAGATAAAAGACTGCCCAATCCCAACAAGGGATCCGATAAAGCCTATAGGTGAAAAGAAGGATTAAGGCAGACATGGTAGAGTTTTTGCACTTTCTGACACCCAATCTTCTAACACAGTACACTTTCTATATGTGCATAACCTTTTCAAGTTTTGATAAATCCCGATTCCACCCATTCATTTGTATCTATACGTGTATTAAATTTGTTTCATAATAGTCCTAAACCCTTGAATCATAACATATATATTTCTACTCTTCTGGTGATTTATTGATGGGTAAATTAGTATACAAGGTTGCCCCATAGATATTGATAATCATAAGTTATTTGCTGATTTGATAGTTTTATATATAAGAGATTTTGAAGTTATTTTGAGGATGGACTGGTTAACATCATATCATGCTAAAGTGGATTATTTTGAGAAGAGTGTTACTTTCTAAATTCCTCGCCAACCAAAATTTAGTTTTGAAGGAACTGGCATCATATCTCCGATATATTTTATTTCTGCAATGCAAGCCTATAGTTTTCTTAAGAAGTGATGTCAAGGACTTCTAGAAACTATTAATTTTTGCAGACGGTAGATCATAGCTTAGAAGATATTCCTATTGTTAATAAATTTATGGATGTTTTTCCTGATTATTTACCCGGTTTACCTCCTAATAGAGAAATAAAATTTACCATTAACCTTGTTCTAGGAACTATACCAGTCTCAAAACCACCATATCGCATGGAACCTTTAGAACTAAGAGAGTTAAAAGTTCAATTAGAAGACTTTTTAGACAAAGGTTTTATCATACCAAGTATACGCATTGGGGTCCTCCAGCTTTATTTATTAAAAAGAATGATGGGACGATGAGATGATGTATAGATTATCGTGAACTGAATAAGGTAACCATTAAGAATAAATACCCATTACCTCATATAAATGACTTGTTTGATTAATAAGAAGGTGCACGAGTATTCTCTAAGATTTATCTTAGGTTAGGCTATCATTAATTGAAGATTAAGGAAGGTGATATTTCAAAATCAGCTTTTGTTACTTGATATGGTCACAATGAATTTCTTATAATGCTATTTGGACTAACTAATGCACCAGCTACTTCTACGGATATGATGAATAGAGTGTTTAGAAAATATTTGGATCAATGTGTTGTTGTTTTAATTGATGACATTCTTATTTATTCTAAAAGTATTGAAGAACACGAGAAGCATTTAGAGATAATATTATAAATTCTTAGGAAAGAGAAATTATATGCAAAATTAAATAAGTGTGAGTTTTGGTTACCTAGTGTTTCTTTACTAGGACATGGCATATCCAAGAAGGGAGTGTCAGTTGACCCTCAAAATATCGAGGATATACTATATTGGCACCAACTAATATAACTGAGATTCGTAGTTTTCTTGGATTAATCGGGTATTATCAAAGATTTGTAGAAGGATTTTATAGTATTGCCAAACCTCTATCTAGGTGAACATAAAAAAGGTGAAATATGAATGGTCTGATAAAGTTGGGAATAGTTTTCAAGAATTTAAGAATCTATTAGTAATTGTCCCAATTTTGACTATTCCTTCCGAGACAGGGGGATTTTTTATTTATAGTGATGCCTCTAAAAATGGTTTGTATGTGCTAATGCAAAATGAAAAAGTAGTAGCTTATGCCTCAAGACAGTTAAAACTACATGAGCATAATTATCCAACTCATGACCAAGAATTAACAGTTGTAATTTTTGCTCTTAAGATTTGAAGACATTATTTGTATGGTGAGACTTGTGAGATTTATACCGATCATAAGAGTTTGAAATGTATATTTACTCAGAAATAATTGAACATGAGATAAAGGAGGTGGTTAGAATTGATGAAGGATTACAATTTAAATATTCATTATCACTGAGGAAAGCTAATATAGTAGCTGACGCTTTAAGTAAAAAGTTTACACCAAATTTAGCATGTCTTATAACAAACTAGGAAGCTCTGTTAAAGGATTTGAGAAGTGCGGAAATAGATGTTCATATTTATAAAAAAGGAGTAATAATTGCAAACTTACAAGTACAACCCATGTTGATGGAAATGATAAAAATTGCACAACTAACGCACAACTAAAGAAGATTAGAGAATAAGTTATTGAAGGGAAGAGAATCGAATTTTCGATACGCGATGATATATTGAGGTTTGGAAATAAAGTGAGAATTCCACGTGATGAACAACTGAAGAGGCAAATTTTAGAATAAGGTCATTACTCAGGATTCATATTTTATCCCTGATGTACAAAGATGTATAGGGATCTTTGAGAAGTATTTTGGTGGAATAATATGAAGAGGGAGATAAGAAATTTTGTATCTTAGTGTTTAGTTTTTCAACAAGTAAAAGTTGAACATAAAAAACCATCAATATTATTACAACCTCTACCTATCACTGAGTGGAAATGGGAGCATATTACTATGGATTTTGTGAAATTTTTACCAAGGAGTTCCAAGGGTAATGATTATATTTAGGTAATTATTGACGGGTTAACTAAATCTGCTCATTTTCTTCCATTAAGATTACCCATTCTTTATAAAGTTAGCTAAATTATACGTGAAAAAATTATTAAGCTTAATGGGACACCAATTTCAATTATTTCTAACCCTGACCTAAGATTGGTGTCTCATTTTTGAAAAAGCCTACAAGCTATCATAGGAAAAAAATTGAATTTCAACACCACTTTTCATCCTAAAAAAGATGGACAATCTGAGAGAACCATTCAAACCTTAGAATATATGCTTAGGGCATGTGTACTTGATTTGAAGGGGAATTGGGATGATCATTTACAGTTAATGAAATTTGCATATAATAATAATTATCAAGCAGGTATTCAAATGGATTCGTATGAAGCACTCTATAGTAGAAGGTGTCGTTCTCCTATATGTTGGGTAGAAGTTAGGGAAGAAAATTATTAGGACCAAAATTGATTCATATTACAATAGAGAAAGTGAAATTGATACAATACTGACTTTGAATCGTTTAAAGCGGTCAAAAGAGCTATGTCGACAATCGAAACCAACAGATAGAATTCCAAAGAGAAGATTATGTGTTCTTGTGAGTATCCCCAGCAAATTGAGTAATCCTATTTGGGAAGAATGGGAAGTTGAGCCCAAGATACATATGACCTTTTGAAATCCTTAAAAAGATAGGAGTTGTTGCATATAGAATAGCCTTGCCACCTAAACTCTCTAGTGTGCATAATGTGTTTCATGTATCAGTGATGAAGAAATATATCCCAGATCCAACACATATCTTAAGTCATGAACTTATTCAAGTTAGAAACGATTTGATATATATTGAGCAATCAATAAAAATTGTGGACCATAAAGATCAAATATTAACGAACCAAGGTGATTCCACTAGTCAAAGTATTATAGCGTAATCATCTTGTTGAAGAAGAAACATGGGAGCAGGAAGATGAAATAAAAGAGCGATATCCATACCTATTTGAAAATTAATGTAAGTCAAGTTTAAGGACCAAACTTTTTATAAGGAGGGTAGAATGTAATGACCCCATTTTTATATGTTCATATATAGTAATTTTTGCAATTGCTTCTTACTTAGTATTTGATAAATGTTACATTATTACATATATGGTATTATGAGTTCTTTATATAACAAAACCCATTTTTAAATATGAAGAATCAATTGTGAATTGGATCAAATTGAAGTTTTATGACACATCCTAAGCTAAATGATAAGTTTTGGGGTAGAATATGTAATTTTATAAAACTTTAGGGACTTGGTTTTTATAAAGAGGGTTTCAGGGACCAAAATGAAAAATAAAAAGGACCCTTTTGTAAATAAAATATTTTTAGGGACCTTTAAGAAATATTAAAAATATATAGTGTGAAATTACCAAAATTCTATTTATGTGTAAAATGACCCTTGTACCCTTACCACCACTCCACCTCGTGCTTTATTTTGCCACCACCACTTTACATGTGTCGTTTCTAGAGATAAAACTAAAACACATGTCGACATTTGGTGAAATAAAACTACGAGACCCCTCCGTTGCGCGACACCTCAACGCTGGCTCACCGTTGCAAAATCTTGGTCATTTAGACACATGTCAATAGAGTAATATCTTTGAAAAACTATAAACCGGGCCTTTAGGATCATTTTAAATTGACACCAATCCCTTGAGAATTATAGAAAGAAATAGTGAGAGAAATTGTGGGAAAATTTGAGAAGAAGTTCTTAAAGTTCTTAGGGATATTCATCTTAAGGTAATCTTTTCTGTTGTTATGATGCATCTTTATAGTTTTAACTTACTGTTTTATAGCTATATTAAGTATAAATGTTTGTAAAACACTAAAGATCCATTCTACTGAACATAAAAATGAAGAGTTTGCTAAAATAAATTATTTTATGAAATTAAAACATAGAACTCTTTTCATAATGAATTATTGAGTTTCAAAAGGAATTTTCACTAATGAATTTATAGTTTTGGTGATCAAAATTAATATTGATTATTTCTAATGCGAAATAGATAAATTACAATTATGATTGAATTTATTTATTTTTCGAATTGAAACGTGTTTAAAGTTGTATATGGGCTTTTGAAATGATTCTTTTTAAAAGTTGATAAAATGGTTTTTAGTAATCCTTTAACACAAGTTATTATTATAATACAATATATAAACAGGACTTTGTTTAGAACATGTACTTAAACCTTTATTGTATTTGTTAGATTAACGTGTAATCGAAGACTCAATATATGTAATTTTGAACCTTTATTTGGGTGAGTACTCTATGCCATTTCTTGCGCATTTTAATTATATGATATTATGCAAACTATATATATTTTGTGAACTGCATTTATTCTCAAAATGCATCTTATACCGATGATTTCGTCGTTTGTTATATGTGTATATCTATCGATATAAACATCTAATTTGAATTATGAAATTATTGATTCGACCTATGGAAACTCTCTTACTATGTTGACCCTGACTACCGGGTGGAAATATTTGGGTGGTACCTTCTCAGCTGATTTATCGTTGGTGTGCCCTAAACAAGGTGTTGTTCCAGAAATCACGATTCTCTATCTATGATGTTACCGAGTGGAAACATTTGGTAACACTACCTGTCTGGGTATTAGAGCGTATATCGCCCCTAAAACTGAATAATTAACATATTACTCGATTTATTTGTTCTGAACTGTTTATTCTGAAAATATATACTACACGTTACTTTATGTATCTATTACTGAATATTCCTATCTCTTTATGTATATGGCTTATATATTAAATGGAATAGGTATCAATTTTCTGAAAACCCATGGAATGTCAGAAGATAAATCTCATTCATTTTTTAGCTGATATTGTATAAATAACCAATTTTAAGGAAATAATAAGATTGCGGATGGAACGTATAAGAACTATGTTGAAGATTTAACTTTTAGAGCTTTTTTTGTTATTTTAAGTAAAATGTTTGTTCTATTTGATAAAGCATGTTTGGCTCTCTAGTAATTGGTTTTAACTTAATTTTTAACTCGTTAATACTTTTAATATAAATGAAGTTTCCTTTAGAAAGCTTTGATCTTGTAATTCCTTCACTTTCAGTATTTTACGATTCATAACTATGTGAATGTATTTTCGCTACATATAATTTAAGAGAAAATTTTTAAGACAAAATATATGTTGCCTTGGTGACATATCAAGACACTCTTTCCCTACTAGTACTGTGTTGGGGTAGTAACAGATGTACCCCTCTATAGTAATGGTTTTGTACTGATACTGATTCCAGTGTCGAGATCAGATAGGATCCAGGTAAAAAATGAACCAGAGAATGATTACAATGACCTGCTATCAAGTAATCGAGAGTTAAAAGATTATCGATCATCTTCTAAAGCCACTACTCTAGGTTTATCCATGTGTTCAAATAATTAATGGAGCAATGAGGTAGATATGCTTATGAGGAATCTTGAAGATAACGGTATATATAATGAGCGTCCATTACCACCACCCAATTTTTTCGATGGTACCTCACTAGCACCACTATAATTATATGTGCCAATGGTTGAACCTAAAGTGAATTTTCCAAGTTCATGTTTAAACTCCCACTCGCCTAACATTCTTTCAATTTTGACACGTACAGTATTACATGTTTTTAAAATTTATTGAATCGAGTTTGTAGGTGGCCACTTGTTCGTTATTGAGTGACATCGAGTGACGAATTGTATTCATCGTTGATTGTATCCTAAAATGTAGTTCCAATTCAGTTATTACTTCGCACCCCTTCATTTGTTTGATTAATATATGCGGTGCATAGTGCTTTGTCCTCGTGCTGACCATGTTTTGACCGTAAGCCAATGTGAGTTACAAAAAACATATTATTATAAATGAATGGTAAAAAATATTATCGAAATTATAGAAATTGGAACAACTGTAAAATTTGTATACACAAAATTTAATTCAAAAAGTTTTTAGAGTGGGATGAATGATAAAAAGAAAATATAGAAATGAACTCATATATATGCAAATAAATAACCATTGATGTTTTAAACATAAATAAAGTCGTTAAGGGGTCAAAGCACAATTGAAAAAAAATCTTTTTTCGGGCAGAACATCGTTTTCTGTTTGAATATTTTTTTATTCAATTTCAAGCGAAACATCTTATTCTGCTTAAGATTGGGACTATGAAACTCAACTTGACCGATTGATATTTTATTTCCAAATATGGTGAACTTTGTGGTACCAAATGTCATAGTTATCCATTTGGCACACCCACATCAACTTTCAAAAGTGCGTATTTAGACATTTACATTACCCATAAGGATTGATCTTAGGACAAAGGCATGTTCCCCTTATAATACATATCCCGTACTCCATGGAATACAAAAACACATTTACAAAAAAAATTATAATGTAATTATGGTTGAGCACAAAATTAAAGGAAAAATGTGGGGGTTGGTGTCGTGCTTAGTAGCGGTAAATCATAGCAAACACTGAGGAATCATAGCAAACAATTAATTTGTGTCAATAACTTTTATCATCTAAAATTATTGTTCCCATATGTGAATGGCATTAACAATTAAACCTTCATTGGTTTGGGAGTACAAACACTCATAAAATGGGAGTTAAATCTTAGAATTTAAAAAGTCCTTTTATTTTCGAGCCACATCTTCTATTTTATTCGGATGCACTTGGAGAGTTTTAATGTATGTGAATTTGAATGGAGTAGATCTTTTTAAAGAAATGTGCATGTGTTGAATTACTTCTGTTAAGAATCAACATCAGCCATTAAACCCAATGGAGTCCCATAAAAACTTCCTAAATTAGGTGAAGTAAATGGAGAAATTAGTGAAAGTTAGGTTACATAATGGGAAACTTGAATGGATGAAATTAACTTATGTTTTAATATTTGTATGATTTTTATTAAAAGTGTGTTTGTTTATATAACCATAATGTGTGGTGTTGATTTTATTTCCTTTACTATAAATACCTCCCTTCACCAATGTTTGTAATCATCCAAAAATAAGCTAAGTAATAAACACTTAAGGCTTTAGTTCAGTATTCTTTTGAGTGTTTTTCTTATTGGTGTGTGCTTATCTTTTGAGTAAGTTTATTCCTCTTATGAATATTAGACTTTATGTACTCTAATTTTCAACAATTGGTATCAGAGTCGGACGGTCAAGGGTCGATTTTGGTAAGTTTTCTTAAGTCATGATAAGTTCATATTTTGCAAGTGTGACACCCCACCCAATAAAATATAGGGTGATCAGTCATTTACCAAATTTAAAACCGAATTTTCAGTTGGTTCATTCTTAGCATCATCGTCGAAAAAGTTATAAACATATTAATCACCTAATATAGAATTAACCTAGGCGTCAAAAACTTTTTCCTTTTTACATATGACCAAATAAAAATATTTCTCTATTTAATTATGAAATTGTAAACCATTCATCATACACATGAATATACTAAACATGGATCAAACACTAGAATAAATAAGATTGGGTAAAAACCTCCCAGTTCAAAACTCCAAATTTACGGACTCATAGTAAGATTCCATCCAACTAAAACAACTACAAAGTAAACTAAATAACAACTCCGATAAAAACTAGGAATGGGCGACACATGCCCCATCTGAGATGTCTAGATAACTGAATGGAAATGATGGAGGCATCTACTACAAGGACCTATAGATTCCACAACAGCTGCAGCACGTAAAACAATCCAACTCTCTAGTTCTGGCATCCCTGTGGCTGAGCACCTGATATGATACATATATATAGAAGAAGAGAGAAGATATGCAAGAGACGGGTCAGAGCCCGATGTTTTAAAAGTATTTAGCAAGTATTTAAAATTGCAATGAAGCAAGTATTATGTGCATGTTAGATATCGTACTCTCATGAGATTCTTACCTCTCGTCTATTGCGCACGCCTAACGTACATCTAACCCACACTAGCTAAGCTACCCGGCCTAAGTAGTTTGAAATCATAATATCACCATCTACATTCTCCAGTAGTATACCTGTATCGTCTACACAATACGTTAAAGAAATAGTTTATCTCACATAACTAACAGTTCAATTATTTATCATTCGAATGGTTAATATTTTACCCACTAAGATTATTTTATTTCCCATTTACTATAATATCTACTAATTTCAGAAATTAGAATGTTCCCAATTTATTTCATATATATATATATATATATATATATATATAGTCACATCATCCCTATACATATATATACTGCTTCTGCACCCTGGGCTAAAACCCATTAGCGCCCCTAACTATAATAATCATGCACCCTCGGGTTAACACCCATTAATGTACTTAACAACCATATCATATAATAGGCACACACACATCCTATTAAAATTAGTAGGTATTCACGCAACCTAAATTATATACATCTCATACGTATTTTAATCTCATAACTACGTATGATATATTTAATTCAATTATTATCACTCGTGTAATTCTGGTACCCCCGGGTTATCACCCATTAGTACACTTAACAATTATATTCTTGTACCCCCGGGTTATCACCCATTAGTACACTTAATAATAATATTCTTGTACCCCCGAGTTATTGTAATACCCCGCACTTTTATGGGAAATTAAATTTAATAATTAAGTGCAATTTGGGAATTTAAGAAATTATCGTGAATAGTAATTTTTGAGGTTTTCAAGGATTTAATGATTTTTGATGTATGTTATATTTACTTTTGGGATTAATTAAACGAGTCAGAGTATTTTATTATATGTCGCCGTTGGGTAAAGCGACAAAGGGTAATATCTTTAATGGAAAACCGCATTAAGTTGTGTTGGGTTAAAATAGTGAATTGCGATCAAGTACCTCGGATGGAGATTTCAATTGCGCAGTTGGTCTTGGAATGGATGAGATAGTCAGAATAGAGTATCCGGGGGTATTGTTTGGACTCCGGGAATTTTTGGACCAGTAGGGACTTGTAATTGAGTAAACGAGTCCTTTTTGGATTTATTAAGGCATAAACCCTTTTCTCTCTTATAAGAGACACGAGAGAGTGAGATAAGGGAAAGAAAAGAGATAAAAGAAGAGAGAAATTGGTGATTTCGGCCAAACTCCGCCGGATTCGACTCGAGGTCGTCGGATTTCATCCTCCAGGCAAGTGTGTACTTGCTTTATTTCATTTTATGCATAAATCTCATATTATAGTTGGTAAACTATATAAAATAAATTTGGAAAATTTTGAATATGAGTTTACATATTGATGTAATGTAAACTCTTAATGATTTCTAGTGTTAAATCCATGCAAATGGAGTGAAGAAATGGATTGAAATGGGTTAATATGATAAGTTGGGATTTTTATGGTTTTAGGGTTTAAATCTAAGAGAAATGGTTTAATACCCCAAATTAATTGACGTGTTAGTTGTAAAATATAGATTATATGTTTATGGAGTTGTTGGATGAGATTAGAAACAACAAAAATGGAGAAAAATGGAGGTTTGGATTTTTGGAGAAGAAGGTTAATAGTGACCAACGTCACTTCTGAATCGATTCGGCTAGGAAGCGAATAGATTCGGCTCTTGGTCAAAAAATGAAATTTGTATATCTTTTTGATAAGGTCGCGTGGACGCCCACCGCGTATTGTTTTGATTTTTTTTGGATTTATAATGATTTTTCTATGGAATGTTGTCCGAGATCGAAATCGTTAGTCAGAAATCTAACCTGACCTTGGGAGAAAAATAAAATTTATTAATGTGTTAGTTAGAATTTATTGTGTAGATGTTTGTGATGATATTGGTGTAGATTAGAAACCAAGAAAATGGAATTTGGGTTGTTGGATGGAAAATTTGGAGAACTCATTTTCGAGGATCTGGTATTGACCGGTCGACCACGTCAAGGAAAAATGGCCTACTGGTTGGTTTCTTAGGCTTATTTGGAAACCGCGGTCGACCGGGGATCCAGGGCCGGTCGACCGACACTCTGTTTTCAGCCCAAGATTTTGGAGATTTTTATTCCTTCTCCTCTTTGAGTTTAAAGCTTAGGGGCTTTCTAAATTAGAGTATTATAGAGGATTATGATCTAAAGGACCTGAGGAGTTGTGAATTGGCTTTGGGTCATTTAAGAGGTTGATTCGGGATATGGAACTATCGAAAGTCTAGGAAGAGAGAGACTACTTTGGGATTTAGTATCGTAAGAGTGTGAATACTTAAATGTTATTACGAGTGAAAACATTGTGGGGTTATTGGTCACTGTTATGAGAGATGGGAAATTATGTCCACATATGTATGTTTGAGGAAGAATATAGATCATATATACGATGTGATTACTGTGTATATAATATGATACGGATATGTATATATATACGTGTGAATGGTATATATATATTTATGTGAAGCATACCCCCTCTTTGCTATCATGGGAAGTTGCGCGATGTGGGTGAGGCCCCTAGCTTGAGGTGCAGGGTGCTTATAGTCCCCAGGTCATAGCGTCCATTATTATTGTGTGATTTTTTTTTTATTAAGGATGAGATGTGGTGGGTATGTTTCGTCTCGTTTCCGGGGAGGAACTATGACCGTTTCCATACGTTTTGATTTATTTTATTACCATGGCGGTGTGATAATAGTCCGATATATGGTAACCTGGGATAAAGTGAGTAATTCCTGGAAGATGATAGCATTGAGAGACTGCATCCTAGAGTTATAACTCATTGGGATGGTTATTATACTTGTGTGTGTAGTATATTACTTGTGTATGAGAACAAGATATTATATATATCTCTAATAAGTGTAAAAAGATAAATGAAAAAGGATTTATTCTCATTCCGGGAGACTTTATCCGGACTTAAATTGTGATATGAAAAATAAAAAAAATGAGTATGTTATGTATATGTATTTATAGGGGTATATATATATGTATACATTATATACTGAGGACCTAATGGATCTCGACGATCGATATTGCCAAGTAGTAGTGTATCGGGGAGGTTCCTTGTTTGGATTTTACTTTGCGAGACACCCCACGCACGAACATGGCACAGTGTTGAGACTGGGGAGAAGTTTAGCCCTTAGTACTCGGGTTAATTAGGATTTTTAGAGTTTTGATGAAACGGGTTAGTTAGGCAGGGTAGCTTAACTAGGTTATGTAGGAGATGCGTCACGTGTGCACTATTAGATAAGAGGTGAGGGGTATCTCATGGGAGTGCGATATCAATTTAAATATGAGATAAAACATATTTTTCATAAATAAAGTGTTTATGCACTTGCTAAATATTTTCACAAATCGGGCTCTGACCTGTATATCTATTTTTCCTCTCTTTTGCTATATATATATATATATATATATATATATAGGTGTCCAGACACAGGAACGCTTAGATGACGATTCCTTCGAGTCAGACGTCTATTACAGTAGATGTGGATGCATGCAGGTTTACTGTAGACGCTTTTATCCTTGTAATCTAGATAGTAGGTATTGTATAAACATTCAGGCTGATACCCCAACTGCATTTATTTATTCTTTTACTGCCTTTTATGCGGATTCGATTTGGTTGTATATTGTTAAACCGAGTGTTCGATTATTTTTAGTTCATCTCAGTTTCATTTATACAAAAACTGTGTGAATGTTTTAATTGATTAATTTGTTTAAAATATTAGTTAAATACAATTTTGACGCCAGCCTAATAGGTAATTAGTAAGTAATTTAGTTTTCAGGAGTGATGCTAAGAATGAACCATATGCGACTCCTGTTTAGTTTGGTACGGGAGTGATCGCCTAGTATTTTATTAGGCGCGGTGTCACAATTATCACCCAATAGTACACTTAACAATAATATTCTTGTACCCCCGGGTCATCACCCATAAGTACACTTATCAATCATAGCATATAATAGGCATACACACGTCCTATTAAAATTCATAGGTATTTACACAACCTAATTATGTACTTCTTATATGTATTTTAATCTCATCACTACATATAATATATTTAATTCGATTACTATTGCTCACGTAATCTCCAAGGCTAACATACGGTTCCAATTATTTAAAGTATTATTTCCCAAATACTTCCCAAAAATTCTGCACTAGACTAAGTCCATCGAATAACAGTTTTCTCACCCAAATATATTGCGTAACTTAATTTGGGGGAAAAATTGGAAATTCCCAAAATTTAAGCTTGTCGCTCGAACGATTGCCACGTGTCGTTCGAATGACTTCGCGCGAGATCCTTATCTCGCGCGAAAGACCTTCGCGGGAGATCGCGCGAGACTCTAGTGTTCGTATTCTTCCCCAGAATTCTGCGTTTTCCATAATTTTTATCCCTAAAACCTCTATTCTTCAATTCCTAATGCCCAAACAATAAATCCAATTGATGTTCTAACATATTTAGATAATTTCTAACAACCTACAATCATTAAATCTTCATATACATCAATAAATTTTGCAATCCCCAAACTAAACCATTAAAACCCTAGTTCTTCCAATCTCAATTCAATAACCATTTTTAACCCAGATTTGTTCATGAAAATTATCATAAATTCGTGGATGATATCCTATCTACATGAAGGCATTTAATCTCTTAAATTTCAGTCCCAAAATAAATCAAATCATCAAATTTCCATCAAATTAATTCTCATAAATTTGAGGGGTTATCACCTACTCTAACATGAACACAATTATTACCAAAACACGCAAGAAATAAACACTTGCCTCGAATATGATTGTCTGATCCATTGGTGATGTTGGTATAGACGCGTTCCTCATCTTACGATCTACGCGATGGTGGTCTTGGTGGTGGAAGATGGTGCCGAAAGGCTTTGTCTCTTTAGGACTCTCTCTCTCTCTCTCTCTCTCTCTCTCTCTAACCCTCTCTTGAGTTTTGTGAAAGTGAGCTCTAATTCCTCCCACATGGATGATATACCACACTCCCAATTTTCGTCCATTTAGTCTCTCTAAAAATTAAAATTACACACGGAGTCCAAATAAAATGCTCGGATAGAGTTTTCTGACTATCTCGACCCTCCTGGTCTCAAGGGCGCACTTGAAATTACCATACGAGTTACTTAAAAATAATTTACCTTTATTTTCCATTCAATTAATCCTGACACGACTCACACGTGTGTCCCGACTTAATATACCAACTGCTGTATATTTCACTTTAGGAAATTTATCAAATTTCATAATTCCATATTACATATCACACAATAATATTCAATAATTCTCAACAATAAGTATTAACCCTTATCACGCTAGTTAATAATTATTTCAATCCGGATTAATAAAAATTTATTTCTCGCATTTTAATTTAATTAATCCAACAACAATAATTAATCACATAATTATTTTCACAATAATAATTAATCACATAATTATTTAAATCACAAAAAATACGGGGTGTTACATACTTCCCCCCGTACAACGGAATTTCATCCCGAAATTCGGAAAAAGTATACCAGGTACATACAACGCTGTAAAAATATTGGGCATCGCATCCTTGTGCTTCTAAGTAACCTACTCCGTACCACCCATATAGTACGCTATCGAGTACCCTTAATAATGAACACTTCACATGTGTTTGTTTTAAACTCCAGGTTACCCTGTCATATAGGCTCTTGCCTAAGCCTTACCGCTTAAGTTTCACTACTTAAACTTTATTTTAGATATTCACTATACAACCTTCTACTCTTACACCTTAGTAGACTTATCCTCCTTTCGGATACATACGACCTCATCTCGTGTCGTTCGTTCAAGTAAATTAATTGCTCGATATATATTTCACACAAAATATACATGATAATCACAACTCTTCTCCGATATTTGCAATGATAGCTGGTCCTCCCACCTCTAACCATCAAGTAGGATAACAACCAAGTTCACCGTACCATACCTTTACTGGCACTTTGCCCAAATGTGAATTCATAGGAGTTATTGAACACACTCCACTAGTGGAAGGTACTTCTCCCGTCCTCCCCGAAGATTTAAGGGTGCACATAAAATTTGCTCTCCTGCATCCGATTAGACCGCTTGTCCTGCCCATCCCTCTGTGGATGGTAGGCCGTACTCAATCGCATTTCAGTACCTATAACCTCACCATCTCAGCTACATGAGAAGATCCTTGGAGATACTCTCCCATTCTCTGGTGGAAGAAACCCCTACCGGTTTCGGATTGTCCACCCTTTTCCCAACAATCAGGTGACCCACTGCAAGACTAACCTTGCAATATTTTTCTACACCATAACCCATTACCACTGTTATTTGGAACCTTATGCATTATATACTCTCTTGAATGTACTTCTAACCATGATACATGTGATTTTGTCGCACCGCGTTACACAAATCTTGAAACGTAAGTCTCTAACAAATCTTACGGAATAAGCTTCAGCTTACCTGATTACATGCTATCGAATTCACATGATAATCATAATCCACTTTCTTAATTCAATCACCTAGGGAGCCCATATACCCAATGCCTCGCGCAATATTGTATAATTGACATGTAATTTTCTTACTTCAATTCTCATATACCAGGTATGCTGATGTAATAGGGTACATTCAACCACCCCACTAGTCATAACTTATTCAATCTTTCAATGGCATCATTACTCTGTTCAGAATGATGCTAAGACTAGGCGACTCGATTGGCCTTAAGTCATAATGGAATTATTAACTCTCAATTAATTTCTTTTGTATGGACAATAACCAACGTACAAAACTTATGTACTATCGACAAAACTTCTCTCCAACTCCCAATGTTCTCTAGTTTCATACATGTGATGTCTCGCAAAGATAAATCCAAATAAGGAACCCCCCCAATACACTACTATCTAACCTAGTCGGTTGTCGAGGTCTGTAAGGCCTTCAGTCCATACTATGTACTTTCCCACGATATTCGTATTTTGACATAAAAGTCTACTCATCCACTCTCATGACCCAAAAAAATGTAACATGAAGCATGGCGCTCTTACTATTCCAAGTACTTAGCGTTATAAATATATATACCGAGCTATATTTCACTGCTTGTTAAAGAACACAATGTATTCTAAGTCTTATAAGAAAAATGAATTCCTACGCACCGGAATCACATATAATTAGGCAACATACTCGCTGAGGCCTACAATACCATGAAAGTTTCATATATACACATATCTGGGCCTAACCCTATTTCAGGTGGCGCCGCACAAAATAAAAATTACTTCCCCCGGAGTACTCGGCAAAATAGTTATAACACTAAATTTACTATCGTTTAAACATACGATAATTAATCACTACACATTACCATAATATACTGTACTAATGCTAACTCAATACAATAGTAAATTATAACAACAAAATATACCCTTATGGCCCACTCGGTTCACTCACGGGCGACATAAAAAATGCTCTGCTAGCAACGAGAAATACATTTATAACAAGACTGTTATAACTAACGTTCCCACTCAACTCAACCCACATGCGAGTTTTAGGGTTTCCAATTTACATATAAGTTGTGACACACCCATGTCACTAGATTTTATCCTTTATTCATAAGAAAAAAGAAAAACCTCACCAGTCTCGCCAAATCACAGGGTCTCAGAACGTGGATGACAACACGACCCATGAACATCTGTAATCGTTATACATCGAGGATTTCATCCAATAGTTTTTCCCCCCTCATTGTGGACAATTTATTCCATCATGTGGATTTCACGCCCATTATTGAAACGTTGGCCCAAAATCTCTAGGCCTCAATTATGGATTTACTGAACTCCCATTTACATCCCGAGCCCCGTCGACCCTGACATACTATATATGCCACTCTTAACGAGGACTCCATTGGTCCAGCCTAAACCCATCACTCTCGGTTTGTAAATTTTCTGGGCCTAATTCTCTTGACCCAAATTCCTTTGCTGGAAGTCTCACTCGTCGAGTTATTATGCCTAACTAGCATGATTTACCATTTCCAATCTCATCAGTTCACTTCTCAATTATGGGCACATTCAAACTTGCAGTTCTACTTTCTTCACATGGGGAAACTTCACGAGCCATTTCCCCGTCACTAGTCCCACTGAATATTTTAGAATGTCCTTCCCTCAGACCGGCAGTCTTTACTCATAAGTGTTCTTTCATTGTCCCTTTGGCTACGCTGGCCTTTCGAAACTCTGGTTGGCCTCCACAGCCTTGATTGACTTCATCATCACTCTTAGGAATTTTATCAACCCAAAATTATCTAAATGAGTTCCCTATTGGGCATACTCTCACGCGGTGTTTCACTAACACCGTTATGTTCAGTTTTGCCTTTCAGCCAGATTCTCTAACCCTCCTGGCTCACTTCTTCTGAAAGACTGCAATAACTAGTAATCATATAACCTTGATGACATCAATATTAGTCATCCTAGCTGGATTTCTCATCCATGCTTATATTCTACTCACGGATCCTTTATCAACTGTATACTCTTTGGATAATTTATGCACTTCTGCCAGTTACGAAGTTCATTATGAAATTAAACCTTTCTCTCACGATCGATCTCTAGCGTACTCACTATGCTAAGTTTCAAATTTTCACTTGCATCTCTATTTCCACATCGAATGGAAGGCCTAACGATCAACTCGTACCCAAATTTCTCTTTAAATTTCAAACACCTTTCTACACGTGGTGATTGACTCTAATCACTTTATGTCGCTCCGAAGAGCTATAACTTTAATGCTAAATTTTATTCTGAGTGTTGTCACACTCCACTCTACACAATTACCTTCGGATTTTCTACCTCTATTGGCCTTTTATACTATTTATCTTTCTTCTTCGCATCTTCACTGATGGTTTTCAAAAGAGTCCCCCTATTTTCTCCCTTGTCAACTATGCTGGTGGTCCTGAAGTCACTCCACCATTATCTACGACCTTGCCCTGGGAATCTACTATTTCGGAGTGACGATCTCATTATCACTTGTTTAAGTCGTACTTATGGTGACATTTGTCACGATCACCATTCTCAAATTACTTTAAGTCTTCTAACGAGTTTCTTCTCCTGCGATCCTTCTTACGGCCTTCGCTGGTCGTACCAAAAAGTTCGGTGTTTAAATCACACAACATTTCTTATAATGAGACACATCCATTATACTTCATAGCAGGATAACGTAAGTCGTATATGTAAGGGAACATAACAACCCTTTCATAATGCTCTACATCAAAGAACGCTATGCTGAAACATAATAAGCTGCACAGATCCTAAAGGACTCTAGAACCTGATGCTCTGATACCACCTATGACACCCCGCCCAATAAAATATAGGGTGATCAGTCCTTTACCAAATTTAAAACAGAATGTTCAGTTGGTTCATTCTTAGCATCACTGTCGAAAAACTTATAAACATATTAATCACCTAATATAGAATTAAACTAGGCGTCAAAACCTTTTTCCTTTTTACATATGACCAAATAAAAACATTACTCCATTTAATTATGAAAGTTTAAAACATTCACCATACACATGAATATACTAAACATGGATCAAACACTAGATTAAATAAGACTGGGTAAAAACCTCCCAGTTCAAAACTCCAAATTTACGTACTCATAGTAAGATTCCATCCAACTAAAACAACTGCAAAGTAAACTGAATAATAACTCTGATAAAAACTAGGAATGGGTGACACATGCCCCATCTGAGATGTTTAGATAACTGAATGGAAATGATGGAGGCATCTACTGCAAGGACCTACAGCTTCCACAACAGTTGCAACACGTAAAATAATCCAACTCTCTTGTTCTAGTATCCCTGTGGCTGAGCACCTGATATGATACATATATATAGCAAAAGAGAGAAGATATGCAAGAGACGGGTCAGAGCCCGATGTTTTAAAAGTATATAGCAAGTATTTAAAACTGCAATGAAGCAAGTATTATGTGCATGTTAGATATCGCACTCACATGAGATTCTCACATCTCATTTATTGTGCACGCCTAACGTACATCTAACCCACACCAACTAAGCTACCCGACCTAACTAGTTCAAAATCATAATATCACCATCTACATTCTCCAATAGTATACCCGTATCGTCTATACAATACGTTAAAGAAATAGTTTATCTCACATAATTAACAGTTCCATTATTCCCCGTTCGAATGGTTAATCTTTTACCCACTAAGATTATTTTATTTCCCATTTAATATAATATCTAATAATTTCACAAAGTAGAATGTTCCCAATTTATTTAATATATATATATATAGTCACATCTCCCCCATATATATATATACTAATCCCGCACCCTTAGTTTAACACCACTTGGCACAAAGCGTTTTATTATTATCATTATATCTACCAGTTTCACTCAGTAGGAATATTCACAAGTTCATATATATATATATATATATATATATATATATATATATATATACAAATAGTCACATCATCCCTATACATATATATATACTGCATCTGCAGCCCTAGGCTAAGACCCATTAGCGCCCCTAACCATAATAATCCTGCACCCTCGGGTTAACACCCATTAGTGTACTTAATAACCATATCATATAATAGGCACACACACATCCTATTAAAATTCATAGGTTTTCACCCAACCTAAATTATATACATCTCATACGTATTTTAATATCATCACTACGTATGATATATTTAATTTAATTACTGTCACTCGTATAATTCTGGTCCCCCAGGTTATCACCCATTGGTACACTTCTCAATCATAATCTTGTACCCCCGGGTTATCACCCATTAGTACACTTAACAATTATATTCTTGTACCCTCGGGTTATCACCCATTAGTACACTTAACAATAATATTCTTGTACCCCCGGGTTATCACCCATTAGTACACTTAACAAAAATATTCTTGTACCCCCGGGTTATAACCCATTAGTAAACTTATCAATCATAGCATATAATAGGCATACACACGTCCTATTAAAATTCATAGGTATTCACCCAACCTAATTATGTACTTCTTATACGTATTTTAATCTCATCACTACATATAATATATTTAATTAAATAACTATCGCTCACGTAATTTCCAAGGTCAACATACCGTTCCAATTATTTAAAGTTTTAATTCCCAAATACTTCCCAAAAATTATGCACTAGACGAAGTCCATCGAATAGCACTTTTCTCACCCAAATATATTGCGTAACTTAATTTGGGGGCAAAAATGAAAATTCCCAGAATTTAAGCTTGTCGCTCGAACGAGAATGAGCTATCGCTCGAATGACTGCCACGTGTCGTTCGAATGACTGCCACGTGTTATTCGAATGACTTCGCGCGAGATCCTTATCTCGCGCGAACGACCTTCGCGCGAGATCGCGCGAGACTCCACTGTTCGTCTTCTTCCCCAGAATTCTGCATTTTTTCACCATTTTTATCCCTAAAACCTCTATTCTTCAATTCCAAATGCCCAAACATTTTTATCCATTTTCTGTCTTATAAGAGACACGAGAGAGTGAGAGAAAGGAAAGAAAAGAGATAAAGGAAGGAAGAAGAGAAAAGATGAGAGAAATGGGGGATTTCGGCCAAACTCCGCCGGATTCGACTCGAGGTCGTCGGATTTCATCCTCCAGGCAAGTGTGTACTTGGTTTATTTCATTTTATGCATAAATATCTTATTATATTCGGTAAACTATATGATTTTAGGTTAGAACCCTTAAAATAAATTTGGGAAAATTTGAATATGAGTTTACATATTGATGTAATGTAAACTCTTAATGATTCGTAGTGTTAAATCCATGTAAATGGAGTGAAGAAATGGATTGAAGTGGGTTAAAATGATAAGTTGGGATTTTTATGGTTTTAGGGTTTAAATCTAAGAGAAATGGTTTAATACCCCAAATTAATTGATGTGTTAGTTGTAAAACATAGATTATATGTTTATGGTGTTGTTGGATGAGATTAGAAACAACAAAAATGGAGAAAAAATAGAGGTTTGGATTTTTAGAGAAGAAGGTGAATAGTGACCAGCGTCACTTTCGAATCAATTAGGCTAGGAAGCGAATAAATTTGGCTCTTGGTCAAAAAAGGAAATTTGTATATTTTTTCGATACGATCGCGTGGGCGCCAACCGCGTATTTTTTTGTTTTTTCTGGATTTATAATGATTTTTCTACGGAATGCTTTCCGAGATTGAAATCGCTAGTCAGAAATCCAATCTGACCTTGGGAGAAAAATAAAAATTATTAATGTGTTAGTTAGAATTTATTGTGTAGATGTTTGTGATGATATTGGTGTAGATTAAAAACCATGAAAATGGAATTTGGGTTGTTGGATGGAAAATTTGGAGAACTAATTTTCGAGGATCTGGTATTGACCGGTCGACCGCTCCCCTATGGCCGGTCGACCGCGTCAAGGAAGAAAGGTCTACTGGTTGGTTTCTTAGGGTTATTTGCAAACCGCGGTCGACCGGGGGTCCAGGGTTGGTCGACCGTCACTCTGTTTTCAGCCCAAGATTTTGGAGATTTTTATTCCTTCTCCTCTTTGAGTTTAAACCTTAGGTACTTTCTAAATTAGAGTATTATAGAGGATTATGATCTAAAGGACTTGAGGAGTTGTGAATTGACTTTGGGTCATTTAATAGGTTGATTCGGGATATGGAACTATCGAAAGTCTAGGAAGAGAGAGACTACTTTGGGATTTAGTATCGTAAGAGTGTGAATACTTAAATGTTATTACGAGTGAAAACATTGTGGGGTTACTAGTCACTGTTATGAGAGATGGGAAATTATGGCCACAAATGTATGTTTGAGGAAGAATATCGATCATATATACGATGTGATTGCTGTGTATATAATATGACAAGGATATGTATATATATCTATGTGTGAATGGTATATATATATATTTATGTGAAGCATACCCCGTCTTTGCTATCATGGGAAGTTGCGCGATGTGGGTGAGGCCCCTGGCTTGAGGAGCAGGGTTTGTATAGTCCCCAAGTCATAGCATCCATTATTAATGTGTGATTTTTTTATTAGGGGTGAGACGTGGTGGGTATGTTTCGTCTCGTTTCCGGGGAGGAACTATGACCGCTTCCCATACGTTTTGATTTATTTTATTACCATGGCGGGGTGATAATAGTCCGATATATGGTAACTTGGGATAAAGTGAGTAATTCCTGGAAGATGATAGCATTGAGAGACTGCATCCTCGAGTTATAACTCATTGGGATGGTTATTATACTTGTGTGTGTAGTATATTACTTGTGTATGAGAACAATATATTATATATATCTCTAATAAGTGTAAAAAGATAAATGAAAAAGGATTTATTCTCATTCCGGGAGACTTTTTTCGGACTTAAATTATGATATGAAAAATAAAAAAATGAGTATGTGTATTTATATGGGTATATATATGTATACGTTATGTACTGAGGGCCTAATGGATCTCGACGATCGACATTGCCAAGTAGTAGTGTATCGGGGGGAGGGGTTCCTTGTTTGGATTTTTCTTTGCGAGACACCCCACGCACGAACATGGCACCGTGTTGATATTGGAAGAAGTTTAGCCCTTAGTACTCGGGTTAATTAGGATTTTTAGAGTTTTGATGAAACGGGTTAGTTAGGCAGGGTAGCTTAACTAGGTTATGTAGGAGATGCGTCACGTGTGCACTATTAGATAAGAGGTGAGAGGTATCTCATGGGAGTGCGTTACCAATTTAAATTTGAGATAAAACATATTTTTCATAAATAAAGTGTTTATGCACTTGCTAAATATTTTCACAAATCGGGCTCTGACCCGTATATCTATTTTTCCTCTCTTTTGCTATATATATATAGGTGTCCAGACACAGGGATGCCTGGATGACGATTCCTTCGAGTCAGACGTCTGTTGCAGCAGCTGTGGATGCATGCAGGTTTACTGTAGACGCTTCTACCCTTGTAATCTAGATAGGAGGTATTGTATAAATATTCGGGCTGATAGCCCAACTGCATTTATTTATTCTTTTACCGCCTTTTATGCGGATTCGATTTGGTTGTATATTATTAAAGCGAGTGTTCGATTATTTTTAGTTCATCTCAGTTTCATTTATACATAAACTGCGTGAATGTTTTAATTGTTAATTTGTTTAAAAGATTATTTAAATAAAATTTTGACGCCAGCCTAATAGGTTATTAGTAATTAATTTGGTTTTCAACAGTGATGCTATTAATAAACCATATGCGACTCCTGTTTTAATTTGGTACATGAGTTATCACCCATTAGTACACTTAACAATAATATTCTTGTACCCCCAGGTTATCACCCATTAGTACACTTATCAATCATATCATATAATAGGCATACACACGTCGTATTAAAATTCATAGGTATTCACCTAACCTAATTATGTACTTCTTATATGTATTTTAATCTCATCACTACGTATAATATATTTAATTTGATTACTATCGCTCAGGTAATCTTCAAGGCTAACATACCATTCCAATTATTTAAAGTATTATTTTCCAAATACTTCCCAAAAATTCTGCACTAGACTAAGTCCATCGAATAGCAGTTTTCTCACCCAAATATATTGCATAACTTAATTTGGGGACAAAAATGGAAATTCCCAGAATTTAAGCCTGTCGCTCGAACGACTGCCACGCGTCGTTCGAACGACTTCACGCGAGATCGCGTGAGACACTACTGTTCATCTTCTTCCCCAGAATTCTGCGTTTTCCACCATTTTTATCCCTAAAACCTCTATTCTTAAATTCCAAATGCCCAAACAATAAATCCAATTGATGCTATAACATATTTAGATAATTTCTAACAACCTAGACTCATTAAATCTTCATATACATCAGTAAATTTTAAACCCCCAAATTAAATCATTAAAACCCTAGTTCTTCCAATCTCAATTCAAGAACCATTTTTAACCTAGATTTGTTCATGAAAATTATCATAAATTCGTGGATGATATCCTATCTACATGAAGGAATTTAATCTCTTAAAATTTCAGTCCCAAAATAAATCAAATCATCAAATTTCCATCAAATTTATTCTCATAAATTTGAGGGGTTATCACTTACTCTAACATGAACACAATTATCACCAAAACACGTAAGTAATAAACACTTGCCTCGAATATGATGGTTTTATCCATTGGTGATGTTGGTATAGACGCGTTCCTCATCTTACGATCTACGCGATGATGGTCTCGGTGGTGGAAGATGGTGCTGAAAGGCTTTGGCTCTTTAGGATTCTCTCTCCCTCTCTCTCTCTAACCCTCTCTTGAGTTTTATGAAAGTGAGCTCTAATTCCTCCCACATGGATGATATACCACACTCCATATTTTTGTCCATTTAGTTTCTCCAAAAATTAAAATTACAAAATTACCCCTACGGGGTGCCGATTTGGCCTAAAATCTCCCGAATTCAAAATAAAATGACCGGGTAGAGTTTTCTGACTATCTTGACCCTCCTGGACTCAACATCGTACTTGAAATTACCATTCGAGTTACTTAAAAATAATTTACCTTTATTTTTCATTCAATTAGTCCCGACACGACTCACGCGCGTGTTCCGACTTAATATTCCAAACTGCCGTATATTTCACTCTAGGCAATTTATCAAATTTCATAATTCCATATTATATATCATACAATAATATTCAATTATTCTCAACAATAAGTATTAACCCTTGTCATGCTAGTTAATAATTATTTCAATCCGGATTAATACAAATTAATTTCTCGCATGTTAATTTAATTAATCTAACAACAATAATTAATCACATTATTATTTACACAATAATAACTGATCACATAATTATTTAAATCATAAAAAATACAGGGTGTTACAGCAAGTTTGTATCTTTAAATCAAGTTTGTTCATTATTGTTAAAATCTTACTGACACGATGGGTGAATTTCAAGTAGTTGGAGGAATTAGAAAGCTCCATAACCAAAATTACAGTACGTGGGCAATGTGAATGATATCTTACCTACAAGGTTAAGATATTTGGGAGGTCTTCGATGGTAACAAAGTTATGCAATCGGGAGAAGATGAAAATGGCACTTTGCACAAGTGGAAGATCAGTGCAGGTAAAGTTGTGTTTAACCTTAAAAGCATAATTGAAGAAGAAATGTTAAAGCACATTAGGAAAGCCAAAACACCGAAAGAAGTGTGGGATACATTCTTTGCACTTTTTTCAAAGAAGAACGATACAAGAACGCAACTTCTCGAGAATGAGATGTTATCGATTGTACGACACAATATGATGATTTCTCAGTATGTCCCTGGTAAAATTAATATGCCATGAAATTTCTGAATTAGATCCTACTGTTGCTATTGGGAAAACGAGGGTAAAAAGAATAATTATCCATGGTCTAAGTCCCAAATACCAAGGATTTATTGTTGTTATACAAGGATGGCTGAATCAACCATTACTTGTTGTGTTTGAAAATTTAATTTCCGATCAAGAAGGAATGGATAAAAAATGGGAGGGGTCTCGCTGAAGGATAAGGAAAGAGTGTTCTATATTAACAAAAATAAAGAAAACTTCAAGAAGAACGTCAGAGGTAAATCGAAAAAGGATAGTGCCAAGTCAAAAGGAAATGAAAAAGTCGGAGGATCTCATATAAGAGGAGCTTCAAAGAATCATGTCAATAATAGTTAATCTAAGAAAAATAAAAAAAAATTTGGGCAAATGTTACAAGTGCGGAAAGAAAGGCCATATAACGAAAAATTGTTGATCCAATAAAAGGCCCACCAAGACTAATGTTGTTATTTCTAACTCAAAGGAGAAAATTGTAGACAATTAGGACGCCAAAGCATCCCTTTCTATGGAAGAAGATGAGTTAGTGCTCTTAGTAACATTGCCTGAACAAATTGACTATGAGTATGATTGGATCGTCGACTCTGTATACTCAAATCACATGACGGGTGATAAACAAAAGCTATAAAACCCGATTAATTACAAGGGAGGTTGTGCTTTGATGACAGTTAACAACTCAAAGTTATCGAGAGCCCACATCGATAAAATAATAATTATTGCCTGATACAGTCCTAATGATACCTCTTAAAGATGTCTACTCTGTTCTGGGCATGAAGAAAAACCTTCTTTCAGTAGCGCAGTTGGCATCGCCAGGATACTATATCTTGTTTAGTCCACGAGATGTGTAGGTGTATCAAAACATCAAGATCTTAGGGATGCTGATAATGGATGGACGACGATTAAATTCAATCTATATAATGTCAGCACAGTTTGTATATGTGGATCAGACAAGGAGGAATGAGACAACTAATTTATAGCACATGAAATTGGGTTATGTTTGCTATCACAAGCTAAGTGTGATGATAAAGAATATAATACTTAAGGGTCTTACTAAGCTTGATGTGAGAACAGACACGCTTTGTGCGGGAGGCCATTATGGTAAGGAACATCAATTACCCTTCGAAGTTCAAAGTAAAAAAAAACCATTAAAGTTAGTTCATTCTGAAGTGTTTGATCTTGTCAAACAACTATCAATTAGTGGAATATGGCACATGGTGATATCTATTAATGACTTATCCATGATGTGTGGGTTTATTTATGAAAGAAAAATCTGACACATTTTTCAAGTTTAAAGTGTTTAGAGAAATAGTTGAAGGAGAAGTGGGAAAAAAGATTATCTTTCTATGTGCAGATATTGAAGGAGAATATACCTACAATGAGTTTTCTCAGTATCTACGAGAATGACAAATACGTCATCAGTTCACTTGTGCCAACACACCATAATATATTGGTGTAGCGGAGAGAAAGAACCGACATCTTTTAGAGATTTGTCAAAGTATGATGCATACGAATAATGTACCACAAAGATTTTGGACTGAATCCATGAGTACTGCAACCCATGTGATCAACAAAATTACCCAACCAAGGTTAGGCTTTATTTCACCATTTGAATAATTATGGTATATGAAACCTAGAGTTAGTTACTCTCAAGTGTTCGACTGTGTGTGCTATGTATTTGTTCCAAGTCATTTACGTAGCAAGTTTGAAAAGAAAATAGTTAAATGTATCTTTATAGGATATGAAGACCAAAAAAAAGGGTGGAAATGTTGTGATCATACCAGTACAAGGTGTTATACATCATGAAATGTGGTGTTTGATGAAGCATCTTCATGATGGTCCCTACAGAATAAGGAGCTGCCAAATTTAAAAACAATTAAAAATAGGTTGCAACAGAATATGGGGGAGCATATTAATCAAATCCAATAGAGTTCAGATGAAACTGAAGACCCACAAGATGGTAATGATCCTTGGTAAACTGGTATGTATCAATAACTAGTTGAAGAAGATTGGCCTAGTGAAATGGAATAACAAACTCCACAATCACAACTTATAAGGTCAACGAGAGAGAATCCAAAATCCATAATCCAAATACACTAGGGTAGCTGTGCCTATCCTTGGGTTATTCTTCATTCTTCCCTCCCCTTCCTCTGGGGGAAGCCTCGGCGCTCGAGCGCGCGATTATAGGGAAAGACGAAGAAGGTTCTCGTTCCCTTTTCAAGGAGAAGCACTTCGATCGTCATCAACGTGGGGTGAGGTAAAGAGATAGAGTCTCCAGCCTATTTTGCACAAAATAGGCAAAATAAATGTTGTTGTCTCGAGAGAACGTCATCAAAGACATACTGATGATTTTGAAACCAATAGTTCAAAGGTTCGGGGGTTAATTTACGGAAGGGGAAGGTGCTAGGCACCCATCCTTCCTTTTCAGTCCCTCATGGACATGTGTTATTATTCTCCTTAAAAACTCCATAAAGTTTGTGCATGTGTATATATAAATGGAGAGTGGAATTTCTCAACTCACGTCATGGAGAAAGGCAGAGTGAGATCATCCGTAGTAGTGTTCCAAAGATGATGATGATGATGATGATAATAATAATAATAATAATAATAATAATAATAATAATAATAATAATAATAATAATAATAATAATAATAAAATATTTGTGCTTATCAGAATATCGATCATTATGGTGAAATGATGATATATGAATTCGATGAAGCGCGAATAATAATCACAAATACAATATATGGAAATAATATATTATGAATAAAAAATACAAGGAGGACTTGAGTCTCAGGTTTTGGCCCGAGACGCATACGTAGCCTAAAAAGGCATCAAAGTCCACGTAGTTCGCATGAAATACGAGGGCGGGGTTTATTCCATAAATCCAACCAGGTATTTTATTTAGATGTGTGTGTATAGAAGGATATTTTGATTTGAGAAAATGCGATGAAGAATCCTGTTTGGAATTTATGAGTAAAACCCTATTTTTCTTGTTTTTTTTATAAAAAATATGTTATGTGGAATAATACTAACAAAAAATTAGATTATTAATATGTATGGACTAATAAGGATAAATTGTTAAAGTGAAGATTAGATAACTAATGCTAAAGTAAGGAAATTTAAAAGAGAGAGAATATGTTTAGACCATCTTTGGAGACTCTAAGATTGATCTTAATTATTTAACAGGCTTCCTTGCAAGTGGATAAGGAATGTAGTGTGAGAGAGAAGGGGATTTTGCTAAATTGGGTGTGAAAGTGATGGAAATGAAAGGCGGGGAGAAGTTTCAAACAAAGAAACTTCGCTGACTTTAGAAGAATGTTGGTGAGATCATTGAAGTTGATGTTTCTAGGGTGCCTTTCAAAGTGATCTCATTCTCTACTTATATAGGGTCAAGGGGGTACCGATCGACATTGTCCTTGTCCTATCTATGGACAGGCATCCCCAAACACATTGTCGATAGGGAGGGAAATGGGTCTGCCATTTGATAACCTCATGCAAATTTCTCAAAAAAATGATCATAAAATGCAATCCGTAAGTTTGAATCTTGCCTAAGGCATACTTTTGGAAAGGGGATTCAAATCGCTTTAAGAATCCATGGGCCGTTCCCTTGTTCGGGAGTTGACTTTGGTCAAACGCAGCTCAAAAGCATCCGACGGTCTTTTGGAGAGGAAATTCTCGAAGGAAAATGGATCGTTCATCCGAATCATAAGGTCAATTCGCATACGGATGGATCATTAGAAAGGGTATTCAGATCCTTTTCAAGATTCATTCAGTCTTGTTCGGCTCGAAGGGTTATCCTTGGTCAAACGGGGATCGATAACTCTCGGTAACCCTTGTCATTCATTCGTACTGTAAGGCTAATTTGTACATAAGATAGACTGTTGGAAAGGGTATTCAGTGTCCTTCAAGGATTCATTCAGTCTCATTTGAGCTGAAGAGTTGACAAGAGTCAAACGGAGTTCGAGAATACCTGGTGGGCTCTAGATTAGACTTTATGGGAAAACGGATCATTCGTCTGAATGGTAAGTTCAATTCGCACGTGGGGCAGACCATTGTAAATGGTATTCAGTGCCCTTCAAAGATTTATTAATCTTTCATTCGGGTGAGGAAGTTTATTAGGGTCAAAATGGGGCCCGGGTCTAGATCAATTTTTGATAGTAAATCGGACCATTCATTTGAATCATAATGTCAATTTATACATGGGGTAGATCATTGGAAAGGATATTCAAAGCCCTTCAAAGATTTATTGAGATTTTTCTCTGACGATAAAGTTGAACGGAGTCAAACGGGAGTCGAGGGCTCTAGATCGGTACTCGGAGTATGACCTTGGGTTTTATGATGAATGGGGAAGTTATAGGGACCTAATGAGAGTTTTAGGGTGGTCTTAAAATGTGGTCTCTACAGATCCCCTCGATAGGCTATCTTTGGAAAAAGTAAAAGCCATCGAATAGACACCACATGGATGTTTGGAAAAAAGTTCGATTCTGCAGACCAAATGGATGAGGATGGCCGATTTAGAGGGTTAAGGTCAATTATGAGAACCTCAGGTAATGCTGGGGATTTCTAATTATGCGGGACGATGTCAATTCTGCGGACATAAAGTTGATGATGACCAATTTTGCCACCCGATGTCAATTCTGAGGACCTAAGGTTGTGACGGTCGATTATGAGGATTGAGGTCAATTCCGAGGAGCTAAAGTAGTGATAACCAATTCTATAGGTTGAGGTCAATTTTGAGGACCTAAGGTTACGACGACTGATTTTGTTGAGCGATGTCAATTCTGAGGACCTATGGTTGTGGCGATCGATTCTGAGGGCCGAGGTTAATTTTGAGGACCTAAAGCGATGACGATCGATTTTGCGAGCCGAGGTCTATTCTGAGGACCAAAGGTTCTAATGACCAATTCTAAAGGCTGAGGTCAATTTTGAGGACCCAAGGTGATGCCACCGAGGTAAGTTTTGAGGACCTAAGATTATGACGATTGATTCTTTGGGCCGGTGTCAATTCTGGGGATCTAAAGTTATGACGATCGATTCTGCGAGCAGAGGTCAATTCTAATGACCTAATGTGATGAAAATTAATTCTGCGAGCCAAGGTCAATTCTATGGACCTAAGATTTTGATGACCAGTTCTGCGGATCGAGGTCAATTCTAAGGACCTAAGGTGTAGACGACTAATTATATGGGCCGAGATTAATTCTAAGGACCTAAAGTTGGAAGTGCTCTTTTGGGGAGTCTTTTGTACTTGTGGCTTAGTGTTGCGTTGTGATTTTGCTGGGGAAAGACATCTGATTGGATATCATGTCCTTTTGGGGAGGAAATATATTTAGTTTGGAAATTTCGTTGGGGAATGGTATGTAACCCTACTAGGGAAGCTGAAATTGTTATGATGGATGTTTTGGGAGAAAGTTTAGCCTGGGGGTTTCACCGGGGATTTTGAAGAAGGATTTGATTTTAGGTTCCACTGGGGCATTGTAGTGGTTTTTTGGGATGCACCATTTTAGGGGTTGTGCTATGATATTAATCCAGTTGTGGTTTGTGAGAGCTTAAAATGGTTTTCTTGGTGAAAAAATGTTGTAATACTTGGTTAGCATTTTTAGGAATTTTCTGGGGAAATTTTGGATTTTTCTGGCATTTTCTAGCATTTTTTATACAAAATTTCAGGGGGTATGCTGACCGGCATGTGGTAGGGGTTACCGTTTGGTAGGTGGCACGATCTCCTGGGTTTCCTTTGGAAGAGGAAAAGGTAAGTGTCAATCAGTATTGGCAGGAGTCTGCCTATCAGCATGTCATTTGGGCTCCTATAAAAAGCGGGGCGAACCCTCCTCATTTTTCACATCTTTCTGCATCTGAATTTTCTATTTATTTTCTCTAAAATCCATTTCTACGTCTTTCCTTCTTCAAGACTTCAAATGGAAAACTCTTCTAGCTTTGAGGTACGTAACTTGGCGTGGTTGAGTGTGGATAATTGGGCGGGCCTAGAGTGGAACGCTAGGGTTCCCCTTACCTTGTGTAATGAGAATGTGTTTGATTTATTTGACCCCATTGCCGATGAGCGCATTCTTCCACGTGAGTCTGTGCACCACCGTTCTTTTAGGGTGAGGAACCCTAATGACTATGTAGTTAGTGATCTTTGACATTTTTTTTTTTGTTTTCTCTTATTTTCTTTATTTTCCTGCATTATCATGAGGTTTTTTCTTTTCTTTTTTGGGTTTGGCAGACTGCCATTGCTTCTACGAGCCTGCATTCTAAGTGAAAGACGGGGGTGAAGGATGTGTGGGAAAGTCGTCCAACGATTGTGCGTTGGGTAGTTACTTCTGTTGGCTTTGGGTGCTTGGCACATGCTTTGGATGAGACACCGCGTTCCACTGCAGTTTTATGAGCGCTAGGAGTGATGTCATGGGACACTACCCACACCTTTCATTCGGGTTTTAAATAGATGACCGTGACTCACATCATCAACTATTGGAGATAGACTGTGAGGGTGTGTAGATTGAGGTAGACCGTATGACAAGGTTGACGCCAAAAGCGATTCAGGCATCTTTAGAGTATGTGGGTAGGATAGTTTCTGGAGATTCTATTCGCATCTCTTCTCTGAGGGTGTTCTTTTGAGTTGGAGGATTCTTGGTGGCGACGAGTGAGGACATCATCCATCTTTGGTTTTTGCCATTTTTGAGGGTCTTTTTGGAGGTCCCACTCTATGATTGGGGGAGCATGACCTTGGTGAACCTTTATTTCTCTCTGAATGCATTCAGCTAGTGTTGCTAACAGACCTTTATAGCAGCCACGTATTTGTTGGATGTAATTCTTGTACTTTTTTTCCTTGTATTTCCTCTTGGTTTATTATGATTGCTAACTCGCGTCCTTTCGGAAAATGTGGTTCTACGAGGTGATAGGGCTCAATGACAAGTTGATATCCCTGAAATACGAGGACTTGGGGGATTTTGTCGGATGCACCAATGGCGGAAGTCTAATAGGAAGTCGAACTAGTCTCTATCTCTGGCAGTAGTGTGACTGGCCCTGAACACTTTGGCGAGTGATGAGGTTATTCATTTTTTCTTATGAATCCTTTTCGGGTATATTCTTTTTTTGCAAGAATATTTATTTCTTTATCGGGGCTTATAGGTGACCTTCTATCCCTGGGGACCACTCCTCAGTGTACGGGGGTGACACGCATGCATGCGCAGATGCGACGGTTGATGGCATATGAGTTGGATATTCTTAGTATTAGGGAGACTGAGTTATGTGACAGATAGTTGAGTACGAGATGGAGGTCCCACCGGTAGCGCCTTCGGTGTTATGAGGCGGGTACGGGAGATGTCGGATGAGACCAGTGATGGAGTAAACTTTTGCGTGTTTCGTGTCGTTGTTGAAAAGTTCCTCTAATAAAAAATATCAAATACCTACAAAATGTAATAAACTAAAGTGTAGTGGTAAGTGAGGTATCAATCCACATCAAAGGAGTGAAACAAGAGGAAAACACATGTAATTCAACTTTTTTTTTATTATTTCTTTTTGGATTTTTGCTTTTTCTATTTTTTTAGCTTTTTGAATATTAAAACAATTCTTGTGATAGATGGTGAAATAAGGCTAAAAAATCAAAGATGTAAATAAAAGTAAGTGAAGATACTAAGTAAATCTAAGTAAATAAAAATCTAAAATCTGAGATGGGTGAGGAAATAAAAGTGAGGACTAACAAGGAATAGGATGACACCATATATTCTAGTTAATTAAAATTAATTATCCCAAGTTAGTATCAAAATCACAAATCAACTCTCGTTGCAAATGTAATTTTAACAATAACATTTTAGAAAATTAAATTTAACACTCCTATAACTCTTGAAATGTAGATCCAAACATCATCTAACAAAACACCCACTAGGATCGATCGATTAAACTAGTTTGAATCATAAAAGTAAGCCTAGAGTTGAAATTAAAGGAATAATACCACACTTGAGAAACTCCTATCTCTAGTTCGAATCTAAAATGGGTATTATAACTAGAATTTTGATTTTCTCTCGAAAATCATTTACCCTCTCTCGAGGCGTAAATTAAAATGTAAGAGTGCAAAGTTAATTATCAAAAGGAATTTTAATGTAAATAAATTAAAATGGATTAACATCAAATAATAGGATCATCCCACCCTTTGAAGGGGGATTTAGACTAACATGATATTAAACATGATGAACAAATAATCAAAGGAATATAAAATAAAAGAGTAGAGAAAGAGAACAAATCTTTAACAAGTCTCCTTGAAATTGGAAATTTGAACTCTATCTTCTTCAATACAAATCAAATCACTCACAATTAAATCTCACCAATTCTCTAAAAAAATAAAAATAAAACTATTTACAAATATTTCGACCTAATTTATTTTCTACTCTAAACCATCTCTCTTCTTCTCCAAGTCTCTCTTCTAGATTATCTCCAAATGAGCTTTTGGGTTTTCTTATATTGTGAGGCACATGGAGTTAGGGGGTAGATTGGTTATGGATTAAAAGTGTGCACGGAAATGGTGAGAGGAGCATGGGGTGTGAGAGGATATAAAAATATGATTTGGTTATTTGGAACATGTGGGTTAAGAGGGTATTTTGGGTATTAGGAAAAAGAAGTTAGTTGGGGGTTAAAATGGGAAGAGGGGTTAAAAGGATTTTTTAAACATGTGGAGCTTTCATTTTATTTTTGGCTTTTGTTTTGGGATTTTGGCAGGTGAGAAATCGTGGGTTTAATGTTCGTGAGCATGAGATGGTGGAGCAGTGGCGGGTTAAGGGGGTTGGTGGAGTTGTTCTTAATTGTGGGTTTATTTTTGGTTGTTCTTAACTTCAAATCGAGTTGACTCCGATTATAGTGGCGGGTTAAAGGGGTTGGTGGAGCAGGTCCGGTCTGGCCGGACATATGGCAGTGGGTTGCTGCTCTGAGTAGGTCCGATTTGGGGTAGGCTAAAGATGGGTTTGGGGCAGGGAGATGTGGTCGAGATTTAGGGTTGCGAGTATGGTGGTGTGTGCCAGATATGGGTGTGTGTGTAGGCGGGTAGTGAGACTGGGGTCTATGAATATCTGGAAAGGGTGAGGCGTGACCCACTCCAATGGACACTACCTGTAAAGTCTTCAAGGTCTTCTGGTTCAACTTCTTAAGAAAACTTCTTCTTCTGGTAACAACGGAACTCAAGCTTCAACGCACTCCCTGCAAGAAGATGAACTTTCATAACAAAAATAGTAATTTTCTCAAGGGAAACACCTGAGAATGATGGTTGTCAGTTGAGGAGTGAAAGAACAAGGCACTTATCACTAAGATAATGAGCAGGGATAGAATACTAGGTAGGTATGGTGTGATTTTGACAGACTAACAGTGCAATTTTCAATTCAATCCGTTTTTGACCTTTCCCAGAGGTCTATTCATACTTGGGCATTAGGGCTGAGTTGGCACTTTTAGGCTCCAATATTGAGAGGGTTGGTGGGGGACAATATCTGAAATGTACCATTTGTCCATACCTACAGGCAGCTCTGCTTGTCCCCCCTGCAGGCGCCACCTAGTGCTAACCAAATTCAAAAAGCAAATATGTCTCCTAATGAAGACAAAATATCTTATTTGGTAAATATCCTTTGAAACGGTAACTTGTGGTGCAAACTTTTTCAAATATTGAGAGAGGAGGCCTTAAGGACCCCTCTCCTCTAAAATCATTATTTTTCTTGAGAGGGACCTCGAGGACCCCCTCTTGTGAGAAATTCATTTTTTTATAAAGAGTTTATTCCTTGTGAGCAGCCAGCTCTTTGGCTTCCCACTTCATTTGTGACTAAGTGTAAGTGTGTGTAGTCTTGAGTTACTCTTGGGCTTCCTACTAGTATTCTCTCAATCTTATAGTGCTAAGTGGTTGAGCTTGCTCAACATACCTTGTCCCTCAGCCGCCAAGCCAAAACTCCCAAGAGATCCTAACTAGTCTATATGATCCCTGCTTGCTCAACTAGGCAGCTTGTATAAGAAAATAAGTATCAATACTTCTGTTCTTTTAAAGAATGACTTTTCATGATGAGGGGTTGCTTATGGTAGCCACCCCCTCATTCTAACTTGATTTCTGGGAGCTGAGGGGGGAGGACCTTGAGGGTCCCTCCTCCAATATGAATTTCTGCTCTTGAGGAACCCTAGGGGGGTTCCTTCTCAAATGTCATTTTTGCTGTTGAGGAACCCTGGGGGGGGGGGGGGGGGTTCTTTCTCGAATATCATTCTTGCTGTTGAGGGACCCTCAGGAGGGGGTTCCTTCTCGAATGACATTTTTGCCATTGAGGAACCCTTGGGGGGGTGGGGGGGTCCTTCTCGAATATCATTCTTGCTATGGAAGGACCCTTAGGAGGGGGTTCCTTATCGAATGTCATTTTACTATTGAGGAACCCTTATTGGGGGGGGGGGGGGGTCCTTCTTGAATATCATTCTTACGGTTGAGGGACCCTTGGTAGGTTTCCTTCTCAAATGTCACTTCTATAGGGACCCTAGGGGAAGTCCCTCTCAACATGGGCTTCTGCCGCTACCTAGATGAGGTTCTTTCTTAACTTGAGTTTTCTGCAGGGACCCTAGGGGAATCTCTCTCGATGTGGGTTTCTATTGCTACCTAGGTGAGGTTACCTCTCAACTTGAGTTTCTACAAGGACCCTTGGGGGGTCCCTCTTAACATGGGCTTCTGCTGCCACCTAGGTGGGATTCCCTCTCGACTTGAGTTTCTGCAGGGACCTTGGGGGGGGGGGTCCCTCAACATGGGTTTCTGCTGCCACCTAGGTGGGGTTCCTTCTCAACTTGAGTTTCTTCAGGTGTCCTGAGGGGTCCCTCTCAACATGGGCTTGTGCCGCCACCTAGGTGAGATTCCCTCTCAATACCTAAAAAATTATTTTGGGGAAAACACCTTTCTACATTAGCCCCTCGTGCAAACTTTTTTGTGTTGGGTAGACCAAAAGGATTTGTACGCCATAAAATTGATTTTCAATTTCAAAAAACAAATTTGAGGGACCCTAGGGTCATTAGATGCACTGTCCTTTTATCCTAAGTTTTTTTATTTAGAGATTCCACGCATCAATGTGGGAAGTGTCTTCTCATCATTTTGGGAAAAACTGTCATAACCTTTTTGCCTTTCTGCACGTTTCCCATTTTGATGTAAAAAACATAAGGCCATTTCTTAAAACCTTTCATCTTCTTCAAAACCCTCATAGATAGTCTTTAAGTTTATAGTCACAGAAAGTGAGAGAAAAAAACTTAAACACCATAGCCCCCATTTTTTTGCTCTAGCTTTTTCTCAAACACTCCATTAATGGCTTTTAACCCATAAAACTTTTCTTCTTACACTTCCTCCACCATTATTCATCTAGTTTTTGGTTCCATCCCTTCTTCACTTGCCATTACCTCATCAAACCCTATTTTTATACCTCCAATGTCTAACCCCTACCTCTCTGCCACTTCACAAGGTGGTTTCAGCGTCACCGCACCCATGGATGGTCATTTGACCAGGTACGTCGTCCCTCTTAGGGCTATATCTGGGTCGCGTTCCAATATAATTTCTTTTGATGGGGGATTAAGCTCCGAAGCCCCAAGTTTCCTGTTACTTCCCATGAGTAATGAGGGTACCTTGTCACCTTCCATCTGTATGGGTGTCTATTTTTCGTTAGAAACTAGTGTGAACTCTCATTGTCTGTTGGGTTCCTCGCCAAATCAATTGTTGGTGGCTAGGGGTGTCTCGACCTCATGTGTCGTCGTGGGTTCCTCGACTGGTGGTATTGTAGTTGGGGAAATGAGTAATTTGCAATTTGTTTCGAGTGGGGCTGCCTTGACCTCTTGTCTTGTCGAGGGTTCCTCGCCAGCTAGTATCATGTTTGGAGAAACGAATAATTTGCGACTTGTTTCAAGTGGTGATGGCTTAACCTCATGTTGCATCGAGGGTTCCTCGTCGGGTAGTATCGAGTTTGGAGAAACGAGTAATTCGCAACTTGTTTCGAGTGGTGGTGTCTCAACCTCATGTCGCGTCGAGGGTTCCTTCCACGTCGACTTCACCTATAAGGCTGTCTCGACATCTGCCGATGTTGATAGAGGTTCCTTGCGCGTCGACCTCAGGTATCAGAGTGTCTCGCTGACTGCCAATGCTACCATGGGTTCCTCATGTATTGACCTCATGCCCGAGGGTATATCACCTATTGCCAAAGATACTAGGATTTCCTCGCATATTGACCTTGGGTCTGAGGGTATATCGCCAACCGTTGGCACTGTGGGGAGTGTACTGCTGGCCAAAGGTTCCTCACGACCTCCCTTGTCGGTGTGTTCATCACGTGTTGGCAATTTGGGAGTTAGAGGTTTCGCATATTTTGGGGTTTCAACTATGGGACTCACTACCGGGGGACCTTCATTGTTCGTTGCTGCTTCCATGGATACTTTGCTGAGGACGAGGGACACCCAAGGTTGCTCGACCATGGGTTCCTCGCGATTTGATGTTTCTACAGGGGTTGATGCAACTGAGAGTTCTTCACTTGGGGTTTCCACCGAGTTAAGTTCTTTTATTGAGCCAATGGATATTGGAAGTTCCTTAGCTACATCATCTTCTTCTCAGTCCTAGAAAGACTATATGCGCATTCGCTAGGGGCGAGATTATGGTGTCTACAGCCGCGCTCCTTTTTTTGGTCCAACTGACAACTTCATGGCTTCTCTTACCCAATTTGAGGAAAAATTTTCTGACACTGTTCTCGAGCACCCTCATGTGGGGTTGAGTGAGTCTGCTGATTCTCCTACTATCGTTACTGACTCTATTCTCCGGGTTCGGGTCGACCGTGGTGATTTTCCTTATTCCAATGTTGAAGTTAAAGATAGGGGGGGGGGGCACGGAGGAATGGTCTAGCTGGGTTGACTATGTTCTGAGCATTCCTTATTATGTAGTTGTTCTTAGGGAGGTGGGGCTTTTTACCGTCGTCAGTAGCCTAAAGTCCTTCACGGTATCTAAGCATAACTCTTCACTCAATCTTTTACTGTCTCGATGGAGTATGAAGTCGTATACATTTGTCACGGGTTGGGGTGAATTCACCATCACCCTAGAGGATGTATGTGAGTTGTACGCTCTTCCTTTCTTTGAGAAACATGTCTTTTCTGATGACTATGAAGATACTTTAGAGCGAGAGATGGTGGGGGAGCCGCAATCAGCTCACGGAGAATGCTCCAAGTATGTAGCTATAAATATGACTGGTCATACCAAGCATTCATTTGCTATATGGCAAAGATACTGGTTCAGAGATTTCGAGCAGTTGCAGAAGGGGGAGACTTTCGGTGTAGCCCCCAAAACCCAGGATGTCCCCAAGATCCACTCTCTTTCACTCTTAGCTGCTTTCTTAGTTACATTTCTAACTCGGTTCCTTCTGCCAGGTAAGCCCGAAGATTCCCCTCATAAACTTCTCTTTAAATTGGTTGTACGGTTATCTCACGGCAGGTCGGTCCCTGTATCCGCCTTGACTCCGGGTTCCCTTTACACCTGGATGGACCAAGTACATATAGATGTAGAGAGGTCTTGTGGTCGATATGATGTTGCTAGTTTTTCAAATGTCTCTCTCTTAAATGGCCTTTTTATTTGAGCATTTCCCCCACCTTACTTTGGAGGCTCAGGCCTATCACAGCAATGCTGCACGACTTCTCCAATGGCATAAGAAAATTCCCAAGAAACCTTTGGGCGCATTGATTGATGATATTGAGGAGTTTCAGTTTCGGCCTTATTGCAAGCGCCCCATCGGGATCTTCAGTTGGTTTTTTTCCTAGCGACGACGGGATTTTCTATTGTCCTTCGGACGTGGAGTCTGTTTCTTCCTACCCCCATATTAATGTGGTGACGATGTTGTTACCCATCCTTCTTCCTTCTTGGATTGAGTTGGGTCCGCGTGCTGAGTTCTATCATTCTGAGAGGGTAATACGGCAGTTTGGCTATGATCAGGGTGTTCATACCCCTCATCTTCCTTCATGAAGTGATTCTTCTGAGGCATTTTTAGAGGCGTGTACCAACTTCACTCTCCAGTGACTGCTCCGCAGAGTTAGTGGCCTAGGGGGACTCTACGTGCCTCCCCGCGATTATCATCCCTCATTTACTTCATTTTGGTTCCTGCTTTGGCAGCGGCAAGTCTGTTTGATCCAAAATTGTGTAGTTGGTCCCCTTCGTGAGACTAACCCAGTCAAATATGTTAAGGCCCAATTTTTGGTCAAATGGACGCAGAAGGATTCTTGATTTCTTAGCACCACTTCCAGGTCACCTTTGGAGCAGGCCATCCCCATTTTAGTGAAACCTCTTCTCGACGAGTCACTTCAGCCCTTGCCGACTGAGGTTCCCCCTGCGAAGTTTAAAGGTCGATCCAAAAGTAGAGGGAAGGTGAACGCCCCTACCACAGGCAAGAGGAAGCACCCAGACACGGATGTGTCTAATTTCATTCCTGCTACTGTCATGTATCCTCCCTCTTCTCCTGTGAAGACTCGAGCTGGAAAGAAGAAGAAAGAAAATGGTGCTGGCATTGCTGCTTCCTCCACGATGGACCAGGGGTCCGATACTGATGATCTTGGGGTGGAGGAGACCTACCAAGCTATGAAAGAGAAAGGTCACGGAGCATTGGGCATTTCTTCCCAATAGACATGGGTCACATCTATTCCTATTATATAAGGTACTATATCCTGACATTCTTTACTTAATGGAACTAGTTCTCTCGGAGTTTCACCCCTGGATCTCCCTCCCCCTTATTGGAAGAGGAACTAGTTGACTATGGAAGCACCCATTCCTATGATGACCATAGTTCTTATTCGGGTGATGTGGGTAGCTTGAATTTCCATTGCGAAGGCATTCTTACACTTATGCTTTGTTATCAGTCTCGAGAGAGTCTTCCAGCGATGATGAGGCATCCCATTCTCCTGGGCGAGTTAGCTCCACCACCCGACCTCTTCCTTATGGCCAAACTATGTGCCCTGTAGCTATAAGTGTTTCTTTTATTGGAAATTTTATGCATACGATTTTCTTTTCTTTCCCCTAATTATTTTATTTACTAATGAAAGTATTCTGCCATATTTTGCAGGTCACTTTCACGAAGGCAAGTAGTTCTCCGCTTCCCCCACTACGACTAGCGCCTTTTCAGCGGGAGAGGAACTCTATTGTCGTTTCCTCCCGAGGATTCTTCAGAGAGGTTGGATAACCCCTTATTTCTTTTATTATTGAATGTAATTTATTAATCCACCAATTACATTTTGGTTGCGTATGCTGGTATTTCCCTGCATCTTTCATCTCTGCACCATACCAGCACCAAGACCACCTATGTGACTTCTCATTCTGATCAGGTATGCTCTCCATCTTCTCAATTTTAATTGTGCCCTTTTCCTATTTCATACTTCCTTTTCTTTACCCATTTATGATGTGCAGAGGGTTGTGCCTTTTGGCCCCGTCACTTCATCTTCTCTTGCTTCGGCGGTGGACACTTCTACAGCTGGGCCCCTGTGCACCTCATCATCTAAGGTGTGTATTTTTTAAAGTTTATTTTCCTTCGATAGTAAGTACTTTACATCTTTTGAACTTTTGCATTTTCTTAGGGCCTGGTAACTTTTGGATTTTCTTCTCGGGGGGACTCTTCCCTTTCCTGATGTTACTATCCCGGGGTTACCCTCTTCGGGGAGGATCTCTATTCCATGGGTCTGTATATCTATGAACGGTAGACCCTTGGTTCAGGCAATATCTCACGGCCCGGTATTTACTGTCGCTTCGACTATTGAGCCCACGCTTCAGGTTAGGACTTTCCATTCGAGTGTGGAACCTACTTTTCCTTGGACATGTGATTAATAACGTGTTTTGACATTTGCAGGCTATCAGCACAACCCCTTCGGCACCGGACATCCTTTTCTGCTCCTCTTCTTTGGATGGAGCTCAGTTATTTTAATATCTTCTAATTAGACACTTCTTTTCTATCCAGCCTGTACTCAACATATTCGGTATAGAAAAGAAAGATGGCTATCTTCGTCGTGGAGTTTTGATTTTTTTATTAGAGGTATCCTTTACTTTGTGAGGTAGGTGATTTACTAACTCTTACCCCTTCTTCTCATTTGTAGCCTCACCTATCCACTACGACTTCCATCGGTGAGGTTGCTCCTTCGGGAGCACCTGCAGCTGAGGTAGCCTCTTTACGAGCATTGGTTACTGAGATAGACCCTTCAGGAGCATCCACTGCGACTACCATATTTGAGGTATCTCTTTTAGGATCACCCGAGAGTGAGGCAACCTCCTTAGAAGTACCAGTTGCTGAGATAGACCCTTCAAGAGCACCAACCACTGAGGCGAACCCTTTGGGAGCCCCTGCCTCTCCTTATTTGACTGCTATGGAGGGCGTTACTCAGGTACAGTATATAAGGATATCCATTTTCCTTATGCTATTATTGCATCTCTATTATTTTTTCCTGTTTAAACTGTACAAGCACTCTCTTCTTCACCCTCGTTACATTATTTCTAGGTGAGTGACGTTGCCCCCGATGACTATGGAGTTTGATGAGGCTGCTCTGATATCTGTGGAGTTTGAGAGTGGGATGGCTGTGAGAGAGGTATTAAACTAGCATACCCTCTTATTTTTATGTTCCCCTATTTTTGTCTTGTGCATATTATGCAAGTGTTATCATATCACCTTTGTTTCATTATTTCCAGGTGGTTGAGATTACTCCGCTGACTATGGAGTTTGAGAGTTGGATGGCTGGGAGGGAGGTATTAAACTGTTATACCCCTTTTTTTACTGTTCCCTCTTTTCTTCTCGCGTATACTGTGCAAGGGCTCTCATTTCACCTTTGTCTCATTGTTTCTAGTTGAATGAGATTACTCTGATGACTGTGGAGTCTGGCAGTGGGGTGGCTGCGAGAGAGGTATTAAACTAGCATACCCCCTCTTTTTACTATTCCTATATTTTTTTCTTGCGTATACTGTGCAAGTGCCCTCACCTTCACCCTTATTTCACTATTTTCAGGCAAGTGAGGTGGCTGCTCCGGTAACTGTGGAGCCCATTGAGGGGATGGCTGCGAGAGAGGTATTATACTGGCATACCCTCTCTCTCTTTACTGTTTCCCATTCTTTTCTTCTTGCATATACTGTTCAAGTGTTCTCATTTTCACCTTTGTTTCATTATTTCCAAGTGAATGAGATTGCTTCTACGACGGTATTTATGGAGCAAGAAGAAAGCATCAAGATGTACATTTCTCAGGTGTTTAACTATCGAATCCACATTACCCTTCCTTGGTTGTTGGTTTATGAATTGTGTTGATAGTCCCTAACATTTCTTGTGTTTAACCCAGTGCCTCCAGTTTGGCTTACCCTCTTCAGACCTGCGACAGCATGATCACCCCTTTGAGTTTGGCGGTAAGCTTTCTATCGTAGCTAGGGCCTGGCTCATAATTCTCTTTCTTCTCTTTTGACTTATCACGAGTATTTCTTTCAGGTCCTTATTGATGAGTTCGTCGGGGCAGCTGCTGAGAGAGATCATAGTTCTGAGTCCACTCATACGGTTAGTGATGCTGATTATGGTGGGGAGTATTCTTTTTTCCCCTCGGAGGTAGGGTCTCACCATTCTGACGGTGCTGGTGAAGTAGAGGTTGCTGCAACCATTGCGGGTTGGCTATAGCGTGAGGAGCTACCTGGACGATTTAGGACACACGAACATCAGCTATTGGATCTGATCTTAGAGCATCACCCCGAGACATTCACTCCTCAGAGCATACTTCAGATTGACAGTCTCACGTCATTCAACCTGAAAGCTCTTGCTCGCCATGCTCACGAGTTCTTAGCTACCTCCCCTGCTAAGCTGACTAGCTCTTCTATTTTACTATTCTTAGATTCTCTCCGCGACTTGCAGTAGTTCTATCATTTTCATTTGGATTGGCTTGATACGTGAGTTCGCCATTTTCTGAGTGTTCCATTCTGAATGATGGTTAGAATTCACACTTCTAGGCAGTCTAGGGCCGAGCAGTGGTAGACTGAGGCCATAAGAATCTGGAATCAGATCACATTACTTCAGGCGAAGCTCGCCAGACTTGAGTCTGGTGACCAGGAGGATGAGGCTAAATTCGTTGAGTTAGAGGAAGAGTTCCTGCGGGAGGCTGGTCTGTCATATGCCGGCGCCATCACTCGTGATGACTTATTTTTTGTTATTTCTAGCGGATAAGCTACTTCTTGCCTTGTAGTATTTTGAATTCTGTGTGTACATCAGTGATCATTCATATATGAGAAAAAAGAATGATGTTTTTCACTCTATCTATACTTTTTCCATTTACTTTATAAGACATGCTCTAATTTCTGTGAGCATTTGATCAGTTGATGGCTGCCCCATATACTGCGGGGTACTTGCATTAATATGAGAAAGTTATGTATATATATACGTTACACTTATTTTTTTTAAATGCACCTCTTGTGACTGCGAGGTGTTCGCATGTTACTATTTTGGATCACCCCTCTTGTCTGTGGGGGTGCTCATGCACACTATTACTTATGTTCATAAAGACTAGATTGGAGAGGGGGCTGACCTCTGTCTCCTTCCTTCAGGTTTTATTTCATTGAAACTATTTGAATTAGCTAGCCCCTAGTCTTTGGGGTCCTTGATATATATTCTCTCTAAGAGCTTCACTGTTCTTTAAAATATTAAAGAGGAGGAATTTAATCCCCTTCTACACTTTCTATTAATTTAGTCAAATAAAGCCATTATTACTTGGAGGTTTTCCTCCTATTAGTCAGGTGACTAAAGGGGAAACTGTCTTTTATGTCTGGGAGGGCATTACTCGGTATAATCTCTCTTAGGATGGACTTACCCCCCAAAGTGTAGTGATCAAAGTTCCTATTTTTTTGTGTACTCTCTTCTAGCCTATTAGAGAGTGTATAAAAACTACAAATCAAATAAAAATAAAACCTAAAGTCCTAAAAATATAAAATTTAGCAAAACTAAAAATAGAGACAACAATTAAAAACTAATAAAAATAACAAATAAAAATAAATAGAAAATAAATTGTAGAAAATTCTAAATAAATCTAAAATAAATCCTAAAAATAAAAATGACTCAAAATAAAATTCTAAAAAAATCTAAAAAGCACAAACTAAAATCACATGGGGCACGGGGTAGGTTTAGGCTCGGGTAAGGTATGAGATTGGGGAATTAGCTCCATAAATCGCACATTTTCCCTGAAATAAGCGTTTGAACTCCGCAAACGACGATCAAGCCTACACATTAACATTTACGCATATAAGACCTAATTTTGTCAAGAATTAGCAATTAAAAATGGTATATTCAGAGTATTATTTAAACACTTTTTGGTGCTTATCAGCCAGGATGGTGATGATGCTCAACGAGGCTTATTCGCTCTATACGGATATGGCATCGACTTAATATTACCTCAATTTCATGACGAGTTGGCTAATACTGCCATGTATTTACAATGTGGCGAACATGCCTCCACCCGTGACAGCTTTGGGAAAGGGAACGAGTAGACCGGTGGTATCTGCCCATAGTACGAGTGGCACGTCATCAACAATGACAACATAGGGGGTTTCGCTCATCCAGGTCATACCACCCTTATATAATTTCCAGTTGACTGGAAGGGGATGCGGTGGGTTCGGGATTACTGGGGCTGACAAAGGATGTCCTTCATCCTGAGGTATATTTCCCTTTTCTATTTTGTCTCCTTTTGACTTTTGCTTTGCTTTTTACTGATTGATTTGGCTTTGATTTTGTGGTTTTGCTTGCAGCATGTTCGGGTGCCGTCTACTTAGCTAAATGACGTCAGGGACTGGGTGGTATGTACAACTACCTACATTAAAGATTCAATTCCTATTCCTTCTTGTCTGGTTTTGTCTTCTACCTTGAAGGAGGGATCAGGCTTGATGATGATAAGAATCAGCACCACCAGGTAAGGTGTTTTCAAGATCAATATAGGAATAACAATGGCAGCACAGTTATATAGAGAGATAAGAGAATGAGATGAGGATAAGAGGAATCAACACCGGAATATAAGTGGTTCAGCCAATCTGGCCTACGTCCACTGTGAGTGTGTGAGTAATATCACTGAATGATGGCACTAATGGCCATGGATACAATCTCTCAAGCTTTCTCTCTCTACTGTATATTTAGACAGAGTTTTATCTAGGGTTGAATAACTGGATCCTTTTGCAAGTTAGGGGATGATCCCTATATATAGTGCCTAGGGGGTGTAATGTACCCCCCATGCATGTAATGAGCATGTGTGTGGTAGCCTCACCAATGTGGGTGTGCCATCTGTCACTGTCACCTATAAGGAATGATGATGAAATATTCTCCCCATGTGTGGAGAATAATCTTGTTACAACTGATTTGTGCCCATGTGTCCTTATCCAAATGTCAACAGATGCTCGGCTGCCATATTGGTGATTAACCTCGGCCTGGGAGAGGCCGAGCTGTAAAGGCTTGATGTTCGTTCAATCCGAGATGTGTCATTAGGAGTCTCGGCCTGATCTCAGCCGAGACATTATGCTGGGGTCGGCCCCAGCCGAGGTTGGACTGATTCCATGCTGAGGATTACTAAGGCTTCTTGTCACCTCGGCCCAAGCCGAGGTTGGACTGGTTCCATGTTGAGGCTTATCGAGGCTCCTTGTCACCTCGGCCTAAACTCGGCGGAGGTTGCCATACCCAGGTATATGTGAAGGTTGTTGATGCCTGTGATGCGCGTAGTGTCCACTGAAATGTAGATGGTAGTGTCTCTGGGCCGAGGTTACACTTGGAGTCTGGCCGAGGGATGATATCGCGGGCCCATGGCTTATCTAGGTTTGATCAATATCTCGGCCCTCATCTCGGCCGAGGTTGGTGTCTCTGGGTCGAGGTTACACTTGGGCATATCAATCACCCCCCAACCCTTAGTCATATGCGAGAGCAAGTGTCTAGGGGATCACTACACCTCCGAGGCCCATCCATCCTCAGCTAATACCTGTGTGACACCTATCCACGCTAGAGCGTACATACTTGGTTGGCGTGTGCTGTCAGCTATCCTTTGGGTTTCCCAAGGCAATGATGGGCCTTGGGAAACGTGCCCAAGTATTTAAGGGTTTAAACCCTTCTTTTTCTTCCTTCTTCTCCCTTTCACTCCTGCGAACCAAATTTTCTTGCGATTTCTCTCTCTCTAAGCTCCTCCATTTAACGCTCATCTGCAGAGGCAATTGTTGGTTTTCTTGCGAGTTTTCCTCATTTTCATTCACCGTTTCATTTCCAGGTACTTTCTCCCCTTCATTTCCCTTGTTTTTGGCTTTCGGTTTGCATTTTTCGGCGAAGTTCTAAGTGTTCCGGTGAGCTCCATTATCTCAGGCGAACTGGGTTTTCTTTAAATTTCCAAGTTTGATCTTTAAACTCCTTTATTTTATAAGTCAATCGTGTTTGTAGTTTTAGGAGTTTTTCCCAAGTTTAGGGTCGTCCTCTAATGCTCAGACCTTTATACCAGCTTCTTGAGGATTTCCCCTCTCTTAGAGAGAAAACCCTAGAAAAAATTAGGCAAATAGAGAGAGCTCAAAAGGAAGATCGTAGGTCACAAGAGTTTCCCATTAGACCCTTGTTTCCACCACCTTTGAGGGTTATATATCTTGACCCCCCGGAGAACTTCTATTATACAGGTGTGCCTGCTGATCCAACTCCTATGTCTGAGTCTGAATCTTCTACCTCAGACCCCATGTCAGTGGACTCCTTCCAGGAAGCTATGGATTTCACACCTCGGCCTGATCAGGCCCCTGATCAGGCCGAGGTATCCAGCCGAGCTTCATCCCATAACGGGTCCAGCACCTCAGCCTCTTCTTCAGAGGTTGAAGTGCTTGAGCCGAGTGTGGCTGTGCCACCCATTCTTGATGCCATCCCCCTGTCGGCCGTCACAGGGGAAGAGTTCGCTCAGAGATTCCCTAGTAACCCATCTACATCAGCTCCGGTCGACGTTGAGCTTGATGATGATGATGAAGATGCCGAAAGCGATGTTGATATCTCTGAGGTGGCCGAGTTCAAGAGAACAGTCACTGAGGTTGATCTTCTGTGCTTCAGATATTTGTACTCCATCAGTCCTTCCATCAAATTAAGGAGGCCTCTGAGGGAAGAGAGGGCCTATCACGACCGAGATGGGGAAATCTGCCTGTACGAGCAGATGTTTAAGTTAGGGTTTTGCCTACCCATTCATCCCATCATCAAATCCATTCTCTCTTAATCAACTTGGCCCCCTCACAGCTATCTCCCAATGCCTGGAGGGTCATCATAGGGGCCATTATTCTATGGAGGGCAGTCCATCACTCTGACCTCCCAGTTCAGGTCTTTGTTGGTTGTTATGTCCTAACCTCGGCCAAAAACCATCCGAGCTACTATCATTTTGTGGCTCGGAGGCCTGAGAACAAAATGCTCCAGGTGATTCAGACCTCAAATCATAACTGGAAGCCTCGCTATTTTTTTGCCTCAGGGCCATGGGAATTTGGCCCATGTGTTCCTTCTTCCACTCTTGAGCCGAGGATACCCCTCAAATGGGGCAAGGTCTCTATGTCTTCCAGAGCCGATCCTGGTTTAAGTCTTCAAAATATGCAGAAGGTGAAGGCCCTGCAAGACCAAGGGGCACATGGTCTGTTTGTCAAGTTTGAACATTTGCTGACCCCCCAATATCTCTCGGGGACGAGCTTGGGTGGAAGTCCCCTTGTTGATTTTGGTAAGAATTTTTATTTCAAGTCTAACCTCAGAACTCATTCATATTTGATTTCTAACTCATATATTTTAATCTTTTGCAGAGCGACCACCGGGCATTATAGACGAACTGTGGGAGATGGCTGCTCCGAGCTTGGAGAGGCTTGCCAAAAAGGCAGGTCTGAACGCTCCTCCCCCAGCTCCCTCTACATCAAAATCCCAGGCCTCAAAGAAAAGGGCCCCAGAGGCCCCTGCCTTTGAGGATCAGAGGCCGACCGTGAGGCAAAAGAAGGCCTCAGATGCCGCACTTCCAATTTCTTCGGCTGACATCCTGACGGCTCGTCTGGGCCAGCTCAAGTTAACTGATAGCGTGGTCGGCAACAATATGAAGGCCATGGATGCACTCGCCTCTGTAATGACCGAGGCCGACAAGCATTTCTACCGAGCTATGGACACCTCCCTGCTGGTTGAGTTCGGCCTTCACAGAGCCATCCAGGTATGATTTGTTCCTTTGTCAAAATTTTATAAGTGTAACATCTGAATTTTCTCTCACTTAACCTCTTCACTAAATGTGCAGGGAGTGACTGCCATGTATCAACTTTTGAACCGGGCCATGAGGAAATTGCCCCTTATTCAGAAGGGGTAAGAGGCCGAGAAGGTTGAGAGTGCCCTGAATGCCGAGGTAGACCGTCTGAAGTCAGAGCTACAGATCTCTGAGAGTAAGGCTAAGGGGCTGGAAAAAGACATCTCTGTGCTCATCAAGGACCATGCCAAAGCCCTGAAGGCAAAATATGACGCTCTACAGCAGAAGGTCAGCGCGGCTGTGAAAGCTGCCCTTGATGATGCTTCGGACAAAATAATTTCTGACTACAAAGGCTCAGAGGAGTTCATGGGTTTTGGCTTTGAATATCTTGAAAGAGGTATCAAGGCCACTACCAAATGGGCTGAAGTCAGAGAAAGGGAGGTCGGCACTCTTAAGGCCTCCGACTTTGTGGGTCTCGAATTTGCAAACCCTCAGTTTGCTCAGGCGCTTCAAGAGGTAGAGGACGAGGCTGCTGCACCTGCTGAAACTGCAACTCTTGGTGGGACTGAGGTCGGAGGGGCATCCCTTACTGATGATGTGGCCGAGGTGACTAATGCCGATCAAGTCAACCCAGTCGAGACTGTTAACGTTCCCCCCTCAGACCTTTAGTCTTTTTTAACTTGAAACAAAAAATTTGTAATTTGTGACTTGTAATACCTCGGTATTTTGTAAGGAATATTTGTAATGAATGCCTCTGAATGCCATATGATCTCTTCCTGTTACTGAATGTCAATCTCTTCTATTATTTTATTGCAGTGTTCTTGTTTATACTCAATAATTCTGGCATCAGGTCTCTTCACCACTGAATTGTAATTAGGCTCTGAGGTCATCACCTAAGACGTTACCCTCATAATTAATCTCACCAAGTTAATGATGTTAAGAGTCTGAGGTGAGGTCATCTGTTAAGGTGTCTGAGCTCAGACCTCTTCACAACCGAGTGATGTTATGAGGGTCTGAGTTCATCACCTAAGATGTTATCCTCAATACAAATTTCACCAAATTAATGATGTTAAAGGTCTGAGGTCCTCTGCTGAGGTGTCTGAGCTTAGACCTCGTCACCATCGAGTGATGTTATGAGGGTCTGAGGTCATCACCTAAGAGGTTACCCCCATAATAAACTTCACCAAATTAATGATGTTCAGGGTCTGAGGTCATTTGTTAAGGTGTCTGAGCTCAGACCACGTCACCACCGAGTGATGTTATGAGGGTCTGAGGTCATCACCTAAGATGTTATCCTCAATTCACCAAGTTAATGATGTTAAGAGTCTGAGGTCATCTGTTAAGGTGTCTGAGCTCAGACCTCGTCACCACCGAGTGATGTTATGAGGGTCTGAGGTCATCACCTAAGATGTTATCCTCAATTCACCAAGTTAATGATGTTAAGAGTCTGAGGTCATCTGTTAAGGTGTCTGAGCTCAGACCTCGTCACCACCGAGTGATGTTATGAGGGTCTGAGGTCATCACCTAAGATGTTATCCTCAATATAAATTTCACCAAATTAATGATGTTAAGGGTCTGAGATCATCTTTTAAGGTGTCTGAGCTCAGACCTCTTCACCACCGAGTGATGTTATGAGGGTCTGAGGTCATCACCTAAGATGTTATCCTCAATATAAATTTCACGAAATTAATGATGTTAAGGGTCTGAGGTCCTTTGCTGAGGTATCTGAGCTCAGACCTCGTCACCACCGAGTGATGTTATGAGGGTCTGAGGTCATCACCTAAGAGGTTACCCCCATAATAAACTTCACCAAATTAATGATGTTCAGGGTCTGAGGTCATTTGTTAATGTGTCTGAGCTCAGACCTCGTCACCACCGAGTGATGTTATGAGGGTCTGAGGTCATCACCTAAGATGTTATCCTCAATATAAATTTCACCAAATTAATGATGTTAAGGGTCTGAGGTCATCTTTTAAGGTGTCTGAGCTCAGACCTCTTCACCACCGAGTGATGTTATGAGGGTCTGAGGTCATCACCTAAGATGTTATCCTCAATATAAATTTCACGAAATTAATGATGTTAAGGGTCTGAGGTCCTCTGCTGAGGTGTCTGAGCTCAGACCTCGTCACCACCGAGTGATGTTATGAGGGTCTGAGGTCATCACCTAAGAGGTTACCCCCATAATAAACTTCACCAAATTAATGATGTTCAGGGTCTGAGGTCATTTGTTAAGGTGTCTGAGCTCAGACCTCGTCACCACCGAGTGATGTTATGAGGGTCTGAGGTCGTCACCTAAGACGTTAGCCTCATAATTAACTTCACCAAATTAATGATGTTAAGGGTCTGAGGTCCTCTGCTAAGGTGTCTGAGCTCAGACCTAGTCACCACCGAGTGATGTTATGAGGGTCTGAGGTCATCACTTAAGAGGTTAGCCCAATAATAAATTTCACCAAATTAATGATGTTAAGGGTCTGAGGTCATCTGTTAAGGTGTCTGAACTCAGACCTCGTCACCACCGAGTGATGTTATGAGGGTCTGAGGTCATAACCTAAGATGTTATCCGTAATTCACCAAGTTAATGATGTTAAGAGTCTGAGGTCATCTGTTAAGGTGTCTGAGCTCAGACCTCGTCACCACCGAGTGATGTTATGAGGGTCTAAGGTCATCACCTAAGATGTTATCCTAAATATAAATTCCACCAAATTAATGATGTTAAGGGTCTGAGGTCATCTGTTAAGGTGTCTGAGCTCAGACCTCGTCACCACCGAGTGATATTATGAGGGTCTGAGGTTATCACCTAAGATGTTATCCTCAATTCACCAAGTTAATGATGTTAAGAGTCTGAGTTCATCTGTTAAGGTGTCTGAGCTCAGACCTTGTCACCACCGAGTGATGTTATGAGGGTCTGAGGTCATCACCTAAGATGTTATCCTCAATATAAATTTCACCAAATTAATGATGTTAAGGGTCTGAGGTCATCCGTTAAGGTGTCTGAGCTCAGACCTCATCACCACCGAGTGATGTTATGAGGGTTTGAGGTCATCACCTAAGATGTTATCCTCAATTCACCAAGTTAATGATGTTAAGAGTCTGAGGTAATCTGTTAAGGTGTATGAGCTCAGACCTCGTCACCACCGAGTGATGTTATGAGGGTCTGAGGTCATCACCTAAGATGTTATCCTCAATATAAATTTCACCAAATTAATGATGTTAAGGGTCTGAGGTCATCTGTTAAGGTGTCTGAGCTTAGACCTCTTCACCACCGAGTGATGTTATGAGGGTCTGAGGTCATCACCTAAGATGTTATCCTCATTTCACCAAGTTAATGATGTTAAGATTCTGAGGTCATATGTTAAGGTGTCTGAGCTCAGACCTCGTCACCACCGAGTGATGTTATGAGGGTCTGAGGTCATCACCTAAGATGTTATCCTCAATTCACCAAGTTAATGATGTTAAGAGTCTGAGGTCATCTGTTAAGGTGTCTGAGCTCAGACCTCGTCACCTCCGAGTGATGTTAAGAGGGTCTGAGGTCATCACCTAAGATGTTAGCCTCATAATAAATTTCTGGTCTAAAGAACGAAGCAAGAACTGATATGGAAACTGATCTTTATTAATAACCTCTTTTCAGTAAGATAGTACATTTACATAAAATTCCATGCAACATCATATGTAATATCTCTTGAGATGGTCAGCATTCCATGGGTTAGTGAAAGGTTCTCCTTCTAGGTTTTCTAGCCTGTAAGTGCCAGGCACAACCTCTTCCGTTACTTTGTATGGGCCATGCCAGTTTGGGTGTAGCTTCTTTGCCTTCTGTAGGGTCTTCTTTAGCACTAGGTCTCCCACTGCAATGGGTCTTGACTTCACCCTCTGGTTGTAAAATTTCACTTCCCTCTACTAGTAGGCTATTTTTCTGACCTCTGCGTCTTTCCTTCTTTCTTCGATAAGATCCAGGTCCAGCCTCCTCTTTTCCCCATTGCTGTTAGGGTCGTAGCTCTGAATCCGATGAGTTGACAGTCCTACTTCCGTTGGTATGACGGCCTCTGAGCCATGTGCCAGCATGAATGGGGTTTCTCCTGTTGGTGTCCTTGCCGTGGTTCTGTAGGCCCATAGCACTGCGTAGACCTCTTCTGTCCATCTCCCCTTCGCATCTTCTAACCTCTTCTTGATTCTGTCCAAGATTGTTCTGTTTGTGACCTCGGTCTGCCGTTTGCCTGAGGTCGACCAGGAGATGAGAAGAATTGCTTAATCCCCACTCTTAGGCAATACTTTTCTAAGGAGGAGTTCTTGAACTGGGTCCCATTATCTGAGATGAGAGTGTTTGGGAGGCCATATCTGCATATGATGTTCTTCCAAATGAACTGGAAGGTCTTCTGCTCTGTAATTGTTATCATCGGTTCTGCCTCCACCCACTTTGAAAAGTAGTCAATGGCAACTATCAAGAATCTATAGTTGTTGACAGCTCTTGGCAAAGGTCCTACTAAGTCAATTCCCCACACCGCAAATGGCCATGGAGAAGAGATTGACGTCATAGGCTGATGAGGTTGATGAGGGATGGTGGCGAACCTTTGACATTTGTTACACCTCTTCACATAGTCTGCAGCGTCCTTAGACAAGGTGGGCCACCAGTATCCCTGAGTGATTATCCTCTTGGCTAAGGGCCTTCCCTCTATGTGGCTAGAGCAAGAACCCTCATGAACCTCCTGTAAGACCTGGGGTACTTCGATGGGATGCACACATCTGAGGAGAGGCAATAGAAACCCCTTTTTGTACAAGATGTCTCCTACTATTGAGAACTTGGCAGCCCTTTATCTCAACTTTCTCCTTTCCATCTTGGACTCAGGTAGCTCTCTGTATCTTAGGTATCCGACGAGCGGGTCGATCCATGAGTCTCCCAGGCTCACATTGTGACAAGGGCTACATACCTCATCCTCCTCGTTGCTCGCTTTTCCTAAGACCTCGATTGGAATGGTCCTTCTCAAATCTGTCTTCATTGCCGAGGCCTACCTTGCCAATGCATCAGCGTGACTGTTGCTCAACCGAGGCACTCTCTTCATCTTTGCTTCTTCAAAATACTCTAACAACCTTCTTACCTTCTTTAAGTACTTGGCCATCCTTTCGTCTTTGGCCTCATATACCCCCAACACTTGATTGACAACCAACCTTGAGTCGCTATGGAGTAGGAGTCGCTTTACTCAAAGAGTTGTTGCCAATAAGAGACCTGATATCATGGCCTCATACTCGGACTCATTGTTAGAAATGATGATGATGATGCTAAGAATCAGCACCACCAGGTAAGGTGTTTTCAAGCTCAATATAGGAATAACAATGGCAGCACAGTTATATAGAGAGATAAGAGAATGAGATGAGGATAAGAGGAATCAACACCGGAATATAAGTGGTTCAGCCAATCTGGCCTACGTCCACTGTGAGTGTGTGAGTAATATCACTGAATGATGGCACTAATGGCCATGGATACAATCTCTCAAGCTTTCTCTCTCTACTGTATATTCAGACAGAGTTTTAGCTAGGGTTGAATAACTGGATCCTTTTGCAAGTTAGGGGATGATCCCTATATATAGTGCCTAGGGGGTGTAATGTACCCCCCATGCATGTAATGAGCATGTGTGTGGTAGCCTCACCAATGTGGGTGTGCCATCTGTCACTGTCACCTGTAAGGAATGATGATGAAATATTCTCCCCATGTGTGGAGAATAATCTTGTTACAACTGATTTGTGCCCATGTGTCCTTATCCAAATGTCAACAGATGCTCGGCTGCCATATTAGTGATTAACCTCGGCCTGGGAGAGGCCGAGCTGTAAAGGCTTGATGTTCGTTCAATCCGAGATGTGTCATTAGGAGTCTCGGCCTGATCTCAGCCGAGACATTATGCTGGGGTCGGCCCCAGCCGAGGTTGGATTGATTCCATGCTGAGGATTACTAAGGCTTCTTGTCACCTCGGCCCAAGCCGAGGTTGGACTGGTTCCATGTTGAGGCTTATCGAGGCTCCTTGTCACCCCGGCCTAAACTCGGCCGAGGTTGCCATACCCAGGTATATGTGAAGGTTATTGATGCCTGTGATGCGCGTAGTGTCCACTGAAATGTAGATGGTAGTGTCTCTGGGCCGAGGTTACACTTGGAGTCTGGCCGAGGGATGATATCACGGGCCCATGGCTTATCTAGGTTTGATCAATATCTCGGCCCTCATCTCGGCCGAGGTTGGTGTCTCTGGGTCGAGGTTACACTTGGGCATATCAAGGCTCGAGGAGTGGAGGTTCTACAGCTCGCCACTGGGCAAAATGCGTCCGCCGCAGGAATTGAGGGTCTAAATAGAGAGAGATTAAGGGATTGGGTTTGGGCTAAGTCCCGTTGCTTGTATTTTCTTTTTTTTCTACTTAAAAAGAATGTAACTGTGCAAATGGCAATATATATGAGGCAGATTTTTATTTATTCTTGCTTTAATGACTTATTCTACATGCACTATTTAATTTGCTATTAAGACTATAAAATGATAGGATGTATTTTTAGAAAATAATATAATTCGAGGAAAAGACTTATGATAAAGAAATGATGGATGAAACGGATAAGTTTAGGGGAAATAATCCCGAGGTTTTAAAATAACGATTTATTTTTTGTGTTTTTGATTTTGACAAAAAAAGAACATATAGAATTTTCTAAAATAAGGTGGTTACCTATCGGTATACCCCTTGTCCTGATTATCGGTAGGTGAGCCCAGTCAAACACCCTAAGGCTTTGATTGTACTTTCTTGCAACCCAAAGTACTTGGTAGGGTAGGTTTTATTTCGGGCCCTTTGGATTTCTTGTCTTTAGCGAAGATATTTGGGTATAAAAGGGGGTAAAGGGGGTGTTGTTTTTCACTCATTCACATTTTCTTTTCTTCTTATTTTTTGCTTTGTGCCTTATTATTTCCCAAATGTCCCTTCCCATGAGTGCAAAATTTGCTTCATATGTAGAGAGCCTGGAAACCATATGTCTTTACAATGTATATTATAAAGCCTTCAATTTGTGTCGAGTCTCCTTGTGGAATAATCGGACTATCGATTGGAACATGTTGGCAGTGGAAACGCAATTTTGGTATTCCAAGGATCACGTTTTCTTCTTTGGTTTGGACGAGTTTTGTCCGACCTATGAGGAGTTTTCAGCCATATGGGGGATTAATCCCAGCGTGGCGGTGGCTATGCCCTAATTCTCTCGATCTTCTCAGGCGCTGTTAGCAGAATTTCTCCACATTTCTCCTTTGACGGCTTGACTGTTGGTCAGGGGGGGAATGATCTCTCTTTCAGCTATCATGTATTTTGTGCGTCTCCAAGATTTTAATGACACGAGACATGCCGAAGCTCTTGCCCTGGACCTAACTTTGAGGCTACAGCTGGTGGTCGGGGACCTGATGGTGGACCCTCAATTGGATGTCATTACACATGGCTATCATGTTGTCACAATCCTGCGATGGTTATACTTGCGAAGAACCTAAACGATCTAGGTGCTTGGCGGGAAGTCCGCTATGATTTTCTGAGAGGGAGTTCAATTATGTTATTCATGTGGAAGGCTGAGAAATTCTGTTTGGCGATCCCCCTGGATATCCTTTGGCAGCTGTTCCATTTCTTTACTCGCTATTCCATTAGCTTTGGCCCATCCATAGAGAACAGGGTAAACTAGTTCCTATAGCACGGAGCTCAATTTCTTCCCTAGTCGGTGCCATGGCAGGGAGAGCTTCAACCCATTTTACAACTGTGAGTACATTTAATTAGTTGGCCTTTGGCAGACCCCATTTTATTTCCCCCGGAGACTCCTGTGCTAAGTCGAATGGGAGAAGATAATGCCTCCTCGAGCACTAGACTTTTTTTTTGTGGAAGACTTAACCTAATCCATGCGAATGAGGTTAGGATCTATGTAGGAGAATCATAGGCCCTCAATATGTCCTTCTTAATCTATAGGCAGGGCCTGGCACATGTCTGAAGATTATCTGAAATGGCTATAGAAGCAAGTGGTAGTAAAGATTTTGGCTGAGGGTACCGGACAAAGATGGTTTGTCATTTTTGATACTATAGAGGGGGAGTAGTGTTTTTCTCTAGTCCGGTCAGGGCATATCTCTCTATGGAGCCTCTTTGGAATACCAATCAGCCAGGGGAGGTTTGGGAGCTTTAAGGAGCAGATGATGATGGGGTTGGGTCTTTCGACAAGTGCGGATAAGGTATTTGTAAAGACGGTGTTCATTTCTTGTGAAGATTTTGTGACTGAGATGTGTCTATATTTTTTTGGTTTGTTTTTGGTTTTTGGGAATAATTTTGGGAAGGTTTGGTTAGGTTTGTTTTAGGGATAGTTTGGTTAGTGGAGGCTGGTTGTTTTGACTCCCTACGCTGATATTTCATGTAATTGTATCGAATTCTTCCATTTTTGGAATAAAAAAGAACTTCGATCATATTGTTGTTCCCCTTTATGAGTTTTAAACTTGAACTATCTATATCAATATCCTTTTGTTCATGTAAATGATAAAACGAATTGTCGTTCTTAGAGGTAAGAAAAGAATAGCATTTTATGAAATAGAAGGGGACCGTGACCATGTAAAGAGTATGATCTACCTACATACCTCTGGGGGTTTTTAAAAAAAATTGAGTTTTATTTTGAAAGAAAAAGTTTTTTAGAGGATCAGGCCCCACATAGTTCTAAGTAGAAGGAAATGAAGAATTTTTATTTTTTTTAGAATAGACGGGGGATGAGAGGATTCGTAGCGCACTGAGATTTCAGACTAAGGGTATAATTTCTTGAGGTAGTACTGGTTAACTAGACGTGCCATCTTTTATCCATCATGGTCAGTGAGTATAGCGGCGGCGCCTGACATGATCTTTTTCATGATATAGGGGCACTCTAGTTTCGCTTAAATTTCCCTCTGGGTTCCCAGACAGGTTCTATAATTTCTTTGAGGGCCAAGTCTCTTCTCGGACACCACGATCCTTGACTCTTCTGTTCAATGATCGTGCTATCCGGAGATGGTACCCTTGTATATGGTATAGAGCCTTCAATCTCTTTTCATCCAATAGTGACCATTCGTCCAGGCGGCTCTGATACTAATTTTCATCATTGATTTTGCTTTCAAGAATAACACGCAGTGAATGTATTTCCAGCTCAATGGGTAGGACTTCTTCCATGTCGTATACTAAAGAGTAAGGGGTATCCCTAGTAGATGTGCTGACTGGAGTGAAGTAGCCCCAGAGGGTGTAAAGAATCCGATCATCCCAATCTCGATAATTCTCGATCATCTTGTTGATGATGGTTTTTAGGTTTTTGTTAGTGGCTTCAACTACTCCGTTGGTTTGAGTTCGGTAGGGGCAAGACATATGTCTTTGAATCCCATATTCATTGACCAATTTCATGACCTCAACTTCAAAATGTAACCCATTGCCTGATACTAGCTCGTGAGGGACTCCGTATCATCTCTTGATGTTTAGTATAAACTTATCTATTTTTTGGCATTCAGTACTGCATATGACTCGATTTTAACCCACTTGGTGAAGTAATTAATGTCAACCAATATGAATTCATGCCCACCTATAATGTCAATTCCCCAGGTGCAGAACAACTAGGGAGAAGTCAAGTTATATAATTCCTGAGGAAGCTAGGGTTGGATATTAGCAAATTATTGGCATCTGAGGCATCTTTAGACATAGGCGGTGCGATCCTGAACCGTGGTGGTCCATTAATACACTTGAAGGATAATCTTCTTAGTGAGTATATGACCATTTATTTGGGGTCTCCATTCCTCGTTGTGGATCTCCTATCTCATTTTTTCCATGTCAGCCCCTGCGATGTAGTGCAAATAGGTTCCATCGAAGTTTCTCTTGAATAGTTCTTTATCACAAACGATGTACTGGGCAATCAGTTTATGGAGGGTCACACGGTCTTTCTTGTTCTCTTTTTGGGGATACCTACTGTGTTTGAGGAGGCCCTAAATATCTTAGTACCAATACTCGGCCATATCGAAATCTTCCTCCGTGAAGAGCTCAATGTGGTAGTAGTTGGTTGGCAAAGCTTATTTCTGGACTATGAAGGGGGCCATCGTTATTCCCTCGAGCATATCGACCCAGAAGGCTAAAGTAGCAAGGGCATATGCTAAATTATTTCTTGCACGGGGCAAGTAGTGGAAGGTGATATCTCGAAACTGGGAGACCAACTCTTCTAAGTAGGCGTGGAATGGTAAGAGCTTTTTGTCCTTGACTTTCTATCTTCTAATAACTTGACTGATGAAGAGGACGGAGTCCCCGTAGACATCCAGGTTTTTATACCTTTCTTGAGGGCAACTTTGAGTCCTATATTGCATACCTTGTATTCGATCATATTGTTAGTATAGGGAAAATTCAGCATGAAGGCAATGGGTGTGTGAGAGCCATCAGGGGTGATCAGGAGTATCCTAATGCTGCATCCCTTCTTTTAGAAATGTCATCAAAGAACATTTGCGATCAGAGGTCCTCTTGAGAGTTTCAGAGGATATCTTCATCCGGGAATTCAGAGAGACCCAAACATCTACCTCTTTCATAGGGTAGTCAGTAAGGTATTCAGAGATGGCTCTCCCTTTTGTGGCTTTTTGTGTAACATATACAATATCGAACTCAGATAGTAGCATTAACCATTGGGCCATATTACTAGATAGGGCGGGTTTCTTAAGCAAGTATTTGATGGGGTTCATTCGGTACACAAGTCTGACGGGAAAAGCGAGCATGTAATGCCGTAACTTTTGAGTGACCCAGACTAGGGCAACACATGATTTATCTAAGGCAGTGTAGTTGACTTCATACATGACCAACTTTCGACGGGAATAATAGATGGCTCTTTCTTTGTGAGTTTCTTCAATGTATTAGGCTAGCAAAGCCCCTATTGTAGTATCTGTTACGGTCTAGTATAGGAGTAAGGGGAGATCAGGCTGCGATGGAATGAGTACCGAAGGTCGGGTAATGTACAAATTTATTCGATCAAAGGCTTCCTGATAGGATTCATTCCAGATTTAGGTAGAATCCTTTCGGAGGAGTTTGAAGATGGGTTCACAAATAGAAGTCAGCTGGATGGTGAACCGGATGATATACTATAATTTTCCCAAGAATCCCCAAACTTCCTTCTCCATTTGGGGTGGTGGCATTTCGAGTATGGCTTTTAGTTTTTCTGGGTCTACCTCAATTCTCTTCTCGTAAACCATGATACTCTAAAGCTTTCCTTTGGTGATGCCGAAAATATAATTATATGGGTTTAACCGCATCTAGTAGCACCGCAGTCGTTCGAAGAATTTTCAGAGAGTGAGAAAGTGATCTTCTCGGGTCTTAGACTTGATAATCATGTCGTCTACGTATACTTTGACCTCTTTGTATATCAGATCACGCAAGATAGTTACGAAAACCCTTTAGTAGGTAGCCTCTGCATTTTTGAGCTCGAATGGCATGATCGTGTAACAAAAGGTTCCCCAAGGGGTGGTGAAGACAGTTTTTCCTTCATAATCAAGGTGCATCTTGATCTGATTGTATCCGACGAATCCATCGACGAATGACTTGAGGGTGTGACTGGTCGTGTTTTCTATAATTATGTCAATGTTAGGTAGTGGGTAATCGTCCTTCGGAGATGCCTTGTTCAAATACCGTTAATCGATACACATGTGTACTTTTCCCTCTGATTTCGGTATAGGAATAATGTTGGCTATCCATGTGGTATATTCGATCACCTAGATGAATCATGCATTCAACTGCTTGATTACTTCCTCTTTGACCTTGGATGACTATCTGCTACGGAGCGTTCGTAGTTTCTATTTGATTGGTTTGCATTTTGAGAGAGTTAGAATCTTGTACCTTTGCAATCTCGGGATCGATGCCAGACATGTCCTTGTAGGACTATGCAAAGACGTCCATAAATTCCTTCAGAAGATCTTTGAATTACGCGTGCTTATGCTCGTCAAGGGTGGACCCTATCATAGTCTCACATTGTTGTCTATTAAAATCGAGATTAATAACAAAACTTTCATCCTCATTAATTTGAACATGGTTATGTTGTTTATTTAAAACCTTATTAAGATCAGTTAAGAATTATTCATTTACAAAATGATCATCATCAAGAGTTTGATTAGTATCAAGACAATTAATGTAAGGCATAAAATGATACTCAAAATATTCGTTTATTTCATTTTCGGGAAAAATAGCGTTAAGAACCTCATCAAAAGAGGTCTCTATTACATTGTTATCATAAAGGGGAGGAACAATAACAAAGGAAGAGAGAGTGTAAATAACTGGGTTGGGTTGTATCTCAACTGGTGGGACTGGTATGGCATTCTAGCTGAGGAGAGGAGTATTAGTGGCCTAGATCAGAGTGGACGGGTACGAGATGTAGTGCCTGAATGGATCATATAGGGTGTCAGCCCCAGCGTTTGCAGATTGAACGAGTCTTCAAGTAACTTCCCTTAAAGATCTCAGTAGTGGTTACGTCTTTCTGAGTGAGAGGTTGCACATGATGTTGGCAGTCTTTAGCCCAGGAGTAGTTATATTGGAATAATATTTCCATCCTTCTTATCCACATGACCATACCATGGTTCAGGAAAGACACAAAATAGAAATTCTTCACCCACTTGGACGAATCTCCCATTCAATGAATCCTTCGAGAAAGACTTAGTATTTTCTAAACTTCTCTTGAACCGTGGTTGGCGGAGCATTCTGAGTTCTTCTGGTGAAGGCTGATAACTTAGGCCACACGGGGGAAGGCCTTTTTTAGGACTATGGGTTCCAGTATCCCTTTTTAATGTCTCCCCAGCCCTAGTCCAGGCATAAAATGAATATGCTTGAACATTTGTATCATGTTGATGTTACCTTAAGGTCGGTGCTTTGGACATACTCGGTCTTTGAAATCATCCCCTACCGAAAGGGGAAGTGGATCAAACCTAAATCCAAAGAGAAGTATGTCATTCATCTAATACTGTATTTCTAGTACTAGATTGCTGCTGCTGTTATTTTTAGTACCGTCATCATCTCCCAAAATAGTAATGACTTGACCCTTGGTAAAGAATTTTAACTTTTGATGAAGGGAAGAGGATACAACTCGAATGCTATGAAGCCACGATCAACCAAGCACCAGATTGAAGTATGCGAGTATATCAATAACTTAAAACTCAATAACAGGATTGATACGACCAGCCCCTATTATGAGTGTTATGGATCCCATCACTTCTCAGCGGGTGTTATCATAAACACGCACTGTGGTGGAAGTAGGAGTTAGGTCACTTACTTTTAACCTTAAGAGATTGAAGGTTATTAATGGTCACACATTGAGGGAAAATCAATTGTCAATGAGTGAGAGCGGGACTATCTTCCGTATTACTTCAATGGAGATGTTGATGGCATAGTTATGATCTGGGCCGATCTTTGGAATCTTTTCTTTGAAGAAGGAAAGGAGTATAGTGGTGGTCAATGACTCAACCAGGTTCATGACTTTTTTTGGAGTGGTGAAAGGAGGGACTATGGGCCCAGTGAGTAGTTTTATCAGAGCATTTTAATGTAATTGGCAAGATATGAAGAGTTCCCATAAGGTAATATTATCTTGAAACTTCTTGAGTTGGTCTAGGATATTGCTTTCCTCAATGGTCATCTCCAGTGTGGGAAGTTCTTCGGTCATTCCCTTTCTATTATCTATTCTTAATGGCTGAGGACTCGGATCTTAGTAGTGTCTCCCCGATATGGTCATATGGTTTATAAAGGCGGGGATGAATAAGAACCCCATTTCTTCATCGATTTCTAACTGTCTGGATACTTTACTGATTTCCCTCAATAAGTACTCAAAATAAATCATCACGCACATATTGATTATTAGACTAACCTTTTCCTGACTCGGTTCATCATCAGAGTTGTCAAATTCCTCCCCCATCTGGTGGCGACGATGTCTTCCTGTTAAGAGAAGTCAGTACATTCCACAATCTCAACGAATTCTTCATACAAAGCCTACCACTAAATGGGGATGTGCGAGAATAAAGGGACCAACTAGCCTTGAATATTTAAAATAGTGAGTATATTGAAAATGCTAAAAAGTTTACCGGTCTGTCAAAATATGTCTGCGATAATCTGCACTACATCATTTAAACTGATTTCATCGATGGTACCACCCAATCATCTGACTTTCGATCCCACTCCTGGGATTTCATAAGCAGGATGTTAAATTTCTGACAGTCGATGGTCATTTCAGAGAGCAATTTTAGCCAAACATCCAGGAGATAGTTCAAAACATATAGGAGCTCCATATCTCTTCCTTCGAACTGGGTACAAATGGTAATACAAACCCTCGTGAGCAGTGACGGAGCTTGGTCGATGAAGCAGGTAGGGTGTAGGAGAATATAGGGGCAAACTTTGAGCATTTTAGGTGAAAATACGGGTATGATGGGTGCTTTACTGGGCATAATTTGGGTAGATGGGTGGAATTCTGGGTCATTTTCTAGAAAGATGGCATTGGTATGGGTTGGAAGTGGGTTGTGAATGGTGTTGGGTTTAGGATTGGTTGGCGGGGCGATGGTACCCCTATCAATTAGACCTTGGATTACATTTCGGAGGTGGAAGTATTGATTAGTAGTATGGCCGAAAAACTGGTGAAAGTCACAATGGACATTAATTTTGAAGTTTTTGGGAGGTGGGTTTGGCAATAGATGAGGGTCCAAAGGTTTAATAAGATTTCGACTTAGCAAGGCTTGGTAAACTTTAGATAGAGTAGCATGGAACTCGGTGTATTCTTTTCTGACGGGATTAGGGCAACTTTATGATGGCCAAGAGGTAGTAGTATAGGAGATATTATTGATGGTTGAGACTGTGGCATTAGCAGGCTTCTCATAGTTTCTAGGAGTGAACTGTCTGAATAGTTTCTTTGTCTCAGCTTCTGTCTTGGTAACATTTTCTTCAATCTCCACACCTGCTTCTCGAAAAGCTCAAAAGTGTAGGTAATACTGACCTCTCATAGTTTCTTTGATATGGGACATGAAATTCTTCTTCATTATCCTGGTTTGTTCTTCTTCAGAGGGCCGGTTGGTCATGGTGGCAACTTTCTCCCTGCACCTTGCTATGAAGCTGCTGATAGTTTCTCAGAGGTACTGCTTCAGAAGTTCCAAATCATGCCATGTAACTTCTAGTTTTTCATCGTACTTATACCCTGACATGAATTCCTGAGAAAAATCCTCCCAAATATGGATTATAAATTCCCCGAGGGATAGAAACCAATGAAGAGCGATGTCCTTTAAAGTTTCTTGGAACATTTGGGCCATTATTTCTTTAGAGGCACCAAAGAGAGTCATGGCTTGGTGATATTTGTAAAGATGAACAATTAGGGGCCTATTACCCTCGAACTTCTTGATGGCTGGCATCTTGAATTTCTATGATAACCTTACTTTAGGGTAGGGAGACATGTGGGTGTAGTCCATGTAGTTCTCGGGTATCTTAACTTGGCCAAACTTCTTCGACAATATCTTGTGGTCTTACTTGAACATTTGTAATTATTCCTCTTTGGGATCAATGGGGATTGGCAAGTTAAACCATGGATGGGCAAGGTTTGGCATAGGGAGTTGAGCTGGCACGGTCCATTGGCAAGCGGTGCACGCGGATCATGCTGATATTCTTCGAGAACCCAAACAGGCTTGGGAGCCGGTGGACCCATAGCATGAGGAAAGAGAACCTTGGGTTCTTCGAGAATTGGGATTTAATTTCGCTGCATCTTATGAATCTTGGTTTGAAGGTTGTCAATATTTGCACTGAGTTGAACAAAGACTATCATCATATCAGGCTGTATGTTCGGTGCTTGATTGGTATTCTCCGTGGAGGACTTATGAAGATGGATTCCAGACTCGGATGAAGTAGAAAGGGAACTGACGGATATTCGGGGTGATTTGACGGAAGACCAAATTCAATAGGGAGCCATGCTAAGAATCGGGTATGCGATCGACCTAAGAAGGAAAAATATTCGAATTTATTTTTGAAAAATAGGAAGAAGAATGGTTTTTGTTGAAAAGGAGAGAAAATATTGTTGACATTATTGGTGAAAGGGAGAAAAAATATTTTTGGTATTTTGATAATAGAGGGAAAAATGATTTTGACATTTTTGATAAAAAGGAGGAAGAATGTTTTTGGTATTTTTGGTAAAAAGGAGGAAAAAAATGAGAGAAGAGTATCAACATGATTATTATTATATTTATATTTTCACTTGTATTAGGTTTACCTAAATTCAAAAGAAATGCTAAACAAGACCCGAGCTTAGGAAAAATTGGGTTTGAAAAAAATAGGTAAGACAAGGTTGGACTTGTTTCCAGGCTCATAGATAGGGTCCTATTTTTGAAAAAAGACGAAATCGCGCAAAAATTTGGGTGGCATGCTGATCCGGTATTTCGACAGAGTTTCGTGTGGTAACCGGAAAACTAAATATGATTGCCCCAGGTCTGACGCCTGTATGAGGTTTATGCAGTTGTTGGTTTAGTGGAAAGGTTCCCCCCCTTTGGCATGACTTCCACGATATACTTCTTACTTTTGAGGGCAATCGGTAAGCGTGGACAAGCCATTTTATATACCCGAGTGTACGTGAATTGCCTCACTATATACCTCGTGAGGACAGTACGTGTGAGAGCAAATTCAATATGCTCGACATACGTTAACGAGTTTCCATATATATATATATATATTCATCCCGTGTGAGTCCAGTCAAGCGGTATGATGCGGGGGGGAACCGTTCGATATAAATCGAAGGTAATAGGCCAATGGAAGGTGAAAGTCATATTGCTTAGATTAGCTGTGACCTGCCGAACCAGTGCCATCACAAAGTGACCCCCAGCACGGGATAAAATTTTGGTCAATATCCATGCTCTTGGTGATGTACTGTGCAAAATGCATGATTCTTGATTAGTGTATGATGGAGAGAGTATTTTATTTGGCATGATGAGCACTATACTAATAGGGTAGCATGTACAAGTATTATGAAAAATAAATATAGCATGAAGCATGAAGATTACACTAAGCATGGATAAGTGTGAGTGAGTGGTGTGTGAATATCTATAAGTGAGTGTGTGGTAATGAACCTAAGCATAGATTAACTACAGGTGGTGTGTGATCAGTGCAAGTGAGCATGGATATATATAAGTGTGATAAGTGGAGGTGTGTGCTAGTGAAACCTAAGCATGGATATTCTAAGTGGTGTGTGAAACATGTGGATATAAGTGACCCTACGTATAAGTGTAAGTAGTGTGAGGTGTACATGAAATATATTTACAAGTGAGTGATCATGAGATGAATATATACAAGAAATAAATATAGGAGAAAGGGTACATATAAATAGGTGCATACGCGCACATGCAGAAAATGATAACACCCATGCAAACAAAGTCTAGCCCTCTTAGATAAGTTGTCCCGAGAGGAGTCGCCACTGTGTCCATCCCTGAGTTTTTCTTTGTTCCTCCCTCCCCTTTCTCGGGGGGAGGTCTCAACGCTCGTGTGCACGCGGTTGGAGGGAGAGAATAAGAAGGTCTCGCTCCCTTTTAAAGGAGGAGCGCTTCGACCGTTGTCAATGTTACGTGATATAAAGAGATAGATTTGTCAGCTTATTTTTCACAAAAGTGGCAAAAGAAATATTATCGCCTCGAGAGAATGGCATCAAAGACATACTGATGCCTGCAAAACCAATTGTTTAAAGGTCCGGGGATAAGTTACGGAATGGGTAGGTGTTAGGCACCCGTTTATCCATTTCAGTCTCTCTTGTGCATGCACTATTATTCTCCTTAAAAACTCGATGAAGTGTGTGAATATGTATATATAAATGGAGAATGGAATTTATCATCTCACGTCATGGAGAAAGGCGGAGTGAGATCATCCGTAGGAGTGTTCCCATGATAATAATAAAAAGATAATGTGTGCACTTATTAGTATATCGGTCGTTATGGTGAAACGATGATACATGCATTGGATGAAGTGTGCATAAGAATCACAAATACAATATATGGAAATAATATATGAATAAAAATGGTATGGAGGACTCGAGTCTCGAGTTTTGTCCCGAGACGCCTACGTAGCCTAAAAAAGCATCAAAGTACACGTAGTTCGCATGCAAAATAAGGGTGGGGTTTATTCCATAAATCCAACCGGGGATTTTATTTAGATGTATGTGTGTAAAAGGATATTTTGATTTGAGAAAATGTGATGAATAACCCCCTTTGGAATTTATGAGTAAAACCCTCTTTTTCTTGTTTTTGGATTTTTTTTATAAAAAATATGTTATGTGCAATAATACTAATAAAAAGTGAGATTATTATTATGTATGGACTAATGATTAGGCACATATTCTTCATATTTATTCCCTTAATTTCGGTATTTTTATGATCCCGTGCAGTGTAAATATCTTGGATTTGTTTCGTATTTATGATACTAACCTATTTTGGCAAGTATTTCGTGTTTTGTGTATTTCTCATGTGTTTTATAGGTATTTCATGCAAGTTAGTGCAAAGGAGAACTCAAAACTGTGAAAGAAAGCACAAAAAGGAGAGTTGAAGGGCATTTTTGTAATTTCTCAGCCTTATTCCGGAGGTGGGGCCAACTATAAAGTTGAAGAGCTCTAAATTACAAGAACACTGGAAAAAACGGCACCTCAATCCGAGCTACGGTGAAGAAGTTACGATATTTTGAAATTGCGCGATAATAAAGAGAAATGGAACAGGACCGATCCGGATGGAACCAAATCGATCCGGTGGGGACCGGACCGGTCCGGTCAGGAAAAAAAAGAACCGATCCAGTGGGGACCGGTCCGAATCCGGACCGGTCCGGCTGTGCGAATTGCTGTCATTAATTATGCAGATTTTGAGGTGATTAGGTGGTGAAAACTTGTGCAACAAGCGATTCTAGATGTAAAATTCGTGCAACTTGGTGCTATAAAAGACCAAGCCCTAATTCATTCAAAGGGGGACTCAAAAATTAGGGAGAGAAAGTCATTTTTTAGAAATCCTTTTTAGTTTTTCATATTCTTAGAAAAACCCTAGTTTGTATGTTTGAAGAACAAGTAGTATTCTGGATTCAAGTTCATCTAGTGCAGATTTCAAGTATCAATTCTTCAATTCAATTCAAGTATCAAATTCCATTCTCTTAGTTAATCTCAATTTTTATTTTCATTTAATCATCTTTTCTTGTTTTGTAATTTTTGTTTTTACCATGTTTCTTAGATCCACAATTATATGCATTGTTATGAAATTGTTTTCCCATAAAATCATGTCTAGCTAAATTTTCAAGGGCTGGGGTACATGAACTCATTCCGGTATAAATTACCCGTGTAGAAAATAGAGGGTAAATTAAATATTGATCAAATCGTGTATGGAAATTCTACGAACATAGCCAACCTTTTAATCTCTCTTGCCCTAGGTATTCGGGATGCTTAAGAACGTTATGTAAGTGAAATTGTCCATTCACCGCTTTATATTTACCTTTGATTTCATATGATGTGGGCAAGATCCTTCATATATGTAATGCTTAGGATCTATAAAGATTGGATTTAGTCAAATCTTTTAATTTACAATGCTAGTATTCTATATGGTAATTTGTTAAGGTTTGAGGGATTGTACCCTACCCTATTTTTTCTCATTTTCAAATCTAATTTCTTTACAATTCTTAGTATTTTTGTGCACATTTTATTTCATCACCAATTGGAAATTTAAACCCATCAATCATATTTTTATTTTCTTTTATTTTAACATCAACTTTAGGATTAAACTACCTTACCTTTGTCGTCACGTTCACACGTCCTAATTCCCTGTGGATCCGATACCCAGACTCGCCACTATACTCCTTAAGAAGTGTAGTTACAAGTTTAGTTTTTTTTTGTATTGAGGTTGGAAGCCGATAACAACGACTAGCGTATTACACGGACGCTCGGTTTTTCCACTTGATCAAAATGGCGCCGTTGCCGGGGAATTAGGTAGACTTTAGGTTAGGTTGGTTAATCCCGAATTTGACCTTAAAAAAAAAATCTCATCTCATTTTTCATAAGTTGTTCATGCAAACTCCTCTGTTGTCTCCAACCTAATTTCACGAAAATCCCCTTGCTGAAGCTAACTCTGACAATTCTCATACTACCGACGTTCCACACTTGTGAGTCAAACACAGAGTGAGGGTTTTGAATCGTTGGGTAGCACTATGTCTGTGCAAGGTAGTGTTGGTGTTGGTGCTGGAGAGGATGAGATACCATACCTTCCCATGAAAGATTTGTTATTTCCTGAGAGAACTGTTACCCCTGGTTGCATTTTACTCCCGTATAATTCCGGTCAGTTCCACTTTCGTAATGGGATGATTCAAATTCTTCCTACATTTCATGGTATGGATTATGAAAAGCCATATCTTTATATTCGAGAATTCGAAGATACATGTGAGACGTTTGGTGATCAAGCATGTCCACAAGATGTTATCCAATTAAAGCTTTTCCCTTTTTCCTTAAAGGATAAATCTAAAACTTGGTTATGGTCGCTACCCCCGAATTCCGTATTATCCTGGAGAGATATGCAAACCAAGTTTCTCTCCAAGTTCTTTCCACAACACAAAACCAATTCTGTCAAGGCACAAATACAAGCTTTTCGACAAAATGAGAATGAGGCCTTCGACAAGTGTTGAGAGAGATTTCAGGAGTTAGTTAGTGCTTGCCCACATCATGGATTTGAGAAACATCATCTCATTTCTTTATTTCATCAAGGGCTTACCTTGGCGTCTAAACAACTCGTGCAGACAATGTGCGAAAGACCTTTTTGGGAGTTAGACTCAAGCGATGCTGAGGCTCATCTGAAATATGTAGCAGAGACTACCCAAGCATGGGATGTTTCTGATCCCAACAGCCAAAACAGACATCCACAAGTGTCCAACACTCCTGCAGCTTCCGGTATTTATCAATTGGACAAGGACACTTTGTTAGACCGTCGACTTGATCAGTTTGAAAAGAGGATAAGATACATCCTTGAGGTTCGGTTTAGAGAAGCTACTGGACATATCTCAGCTGAAAAAGAAGAGGTGTGTGCCATTTGTCCGGCGGGTCATTCTACCAAAGGATGTCCGGCAATACCCGCTTACAAGGCAATGTACACTGAGCAAGTGGAAGCTATAAGAGGGGTTAGCGGACATTTTAGTACACCCCAGGGAAACGCGTACAATTCATCTTGGAGGAATCATCCTGGTGTAACACATATGCATCCCCCCATGCAATCACCATCTCCTGGTTCATATGTTATTCCACCGAGGCGATCTCTTGAAGACAACTTAAATCACCTCATCCAATCTCAAAAGGAGAACAGTGCTAAGTATGATCGAATGTTCAATGAAATACATACTAGCATCTCAAGGTTGCAAACTGCGTTGAATGTCCAAGAGGAGGGCAAATTTCCTGCTCAAAGCCAACGACCTCCCCAAGGACAAACCAGTGTTGGCACTACATCCCACGACCATCGAGAGCAATGTAGCGCTATTACCACTCTACGTAGTGGGAAAGGAGTTGATTTGTCACCTCCTCCACACAATGCATCTAAAGATAAAGAGGTATCGCCCGGCACAAGAGAGGCCGAAGATGCCCCTTTAATTGAGAGTGAAGAGGAGGAACACACTAGTGGACCCAAGGCCATCACCCCCAAGGCGGCCCCATACCCTCAACGGTTGGTCTCTCACTCCAAAATGACCTCCCATGATGAAGTTCTCGAAGTTCTTAAGCAAGTAAAAATTAATTTACCTTTTCTCGAGACTATACAGAGAATTCCCGCGTATGCTAAGTTTATTAAGGACTTACTCACGGTGAAACGCAAGCTAAAGGTAAACCGGAATGTCTCTTTGGCCCAAAATGTCAGCGCAGTCTTGTCGAGTGACTTTCCATTAAAATATAAAGATCCGGGTGCACCCACTATTTCATGTATCATGGGGAAGAACCGAATCGAGAGAGTTCTAATAGATCTAGGGGCTAGTGTTAACATTATGCCCTATTTCATCTATAGGCAACTAGAACTGGGGGCCCTTAAGCCCACAAATATGACTCTCCAGCTCGCGGATCGTTCTGTGAAGCTTCCTCGGGGAATTGTTGAGGATGTGATTGTCCAAATAGACATTTTCTACTTCCCGGTGGATTTTGTCATTTGGGACGAAGAACCCTCCGTTCTCCCAAGTAATCATGTTCCCGTTATCCTTGGCCGCCCATTTTTAGCTACAGCTAATGCTCTTATCAATACCCGAAGTGGGCGTATGCAATTAACTTTCGGGAACATGACCCTCGAAACAAATATCTTTAATAATTCCAAGAAAGAGGGTGATGAATGGGAACCGCGAGGGTTGGATCTTTTGGGGGAAGCACACGAGCAAGAAAGAACTTACAAGGAAGAGCCATTAGGGGAAGGTTATGTTGCGCACAGTGAGAGGAGTGGTTGCAACATCGAGAGCAAGGTAGGGGAGGTATGTTTAGTTAATGCATTAGAGAGCATGAGTGAGCCCATGAACAAGAGTGAAAGAGGAGATTTAGAGTGTGTCGGGAGAGGCTCGTCGAAATACTTAGAGGAAAGCGAATGGAAGGACACTATCGATACATTTCTCCTCGATTACCACCCACCCACATCACCCTATAATTCGGCGAGTGAGCACGAAAGGCAGGTTGAGGATACCAAGTAAGAGAGAGAGCTAGAGGAGTTGAGCCTAGCAGAGTTTGAGCACGAGTTCGGACAGGTGGATGCAAGCCTAAATGTTGAAGTCCAATCTTTCTGGGCCTCATTTCGTCATTTAGACGAAAGCGAGTGGGAAAATAGAATTGATGAATTTCTCCTTACCGAACCTCCATCCATACCATGTGAGTCTTCGGAGGTACTTGAAGATACGACTCAAATCTCGTCCGACTTAGAGACCAACCCACGAGTTACGCAACAAGAGGACCCTTTTTCGGTTTATCAATCTCCCGGTCTTTCCTTTATCTATGGGCACGGGCCCAATTTGTTCCGGCTATTCACGTATGATGGTAAGACGAGAGAGACGAGGAGAGCATCGTACCCAGTGAAAGGGGTCGGGTGATTTGTGGAGAGAGATGAGAGGTCGTCGCACCCCCGACGCGTATGGGGTGATTTTTGTTGTATTTTTGAGTCATGTATAAGTGTTATATAGTGTCTTGTTGCATTTAGAGTAATTAGTTAAAGTTTTTGTTATTCTTTTTTGTTATGCTTGGTTCTAACATGTTTTGTAGATTCAATGGACTCGCACTCATCGGGATCGCTCCATTTGGGTAACATCTTTCTTTTCCTCTCTTTATGTTGTGTTCTTGATTCGCATTGAGGACAATGCAACATTTAAGTTAGGGTGTGTGGGATATTCTTCCCATTTATTGTTTAGATTCATTTATTCGATCACATGTTCTTTCCAAGTGTGTTTTAAAAAAAAAATATTTGAAAAAAAAGCCAAAAATATTTTTGTTCAAAATAAATAAAAATTGGAATTTAAAATTTTCAAAAATATCACCTTTATTCTGTTTGAAGTCTCAAATTGTTAACAATCAATTGCACTAAGCCAAAATTGACCGAAGATGGAAATTGAAAGAAAATTGACGACTTAACGAATAAGTGTGGAGATTGATCAAACCCGGTGAGATTTCGAGCCTTTCAATTTTTTATGAGTTTTTAAATCAATCCGAGTTTATGATTAACTCAAAGTTCTTTTCAGCATTTTATTAAGTCGTTGATGATCTCAATCCTTTGTTTTGATCGATTATGGAAAATGTGTGAAATGTTGTCTCAAAATTCGTGCTAAATATATCTCTAAACTTAATTAATCTCGAGATGCATATGGTAATGTGATTAGCAATTTGGACGATGAAGTAGGCCATCGTTTGTTTAACCCAAAAATATTAGCCATAAAAAAAAACATTGTGAAAAAATTATCCCTTTGCAACCCACTTTGAGCCTAATAAAATATTTCCCTTTGTTTGATAACCCGAAAAACTTATGTAACCCGGAATTGCGAAAATGGAATATTCATCAAATAAAGTCCGAAAAGTGCATAAGAAGGGGCAAGAAAACAATAGAAAAAATGCTCAACAAAAAATAGCAAGAAAAAAAAAAGAAGAAAAAAAAGAAAAAAATGAAAATAGAAAAAAAAGAGAGAAATGAGCAAATGCCCGAAAAAGCACTAATGGACGTCATAAGGACATTTTTCAATTCCGAATATTCCGTCCATTCCCAATTTTACCCTTTACACTTTTTAACCCAAAAAGTCCTAACTGGGTCCGAATGGCAAAATTAATTATCGCGTGGAGAGCTAAGACATGAAAAGATAATATGAGAGATTAAATGGTGTGAATTAGAGGTGATGTTCCCATTTCCTAATAACCGTACTCCGATGATGAGATCTTTGCACCATATATTTCCTTCTTTTCAATTTTGTATGCGTGAATTTGTGTCCATTATATTTACTCTTTATATCAGGCATACCGAGAGAAAACAACCACAATCCGAGTGATTCGTTTGTGAGTGCATCCGTAAGAATTTGAATCAAAACGAATTTTCGGAAAGTAACGTAATGCTCAATCGGTGGAAATTTGAGGTTTAATTTCTGCTTTGCACACACACACACACACACTATGGTTTGAGACATTTGGACATGAATTTATGGTGATTATTTTTCGAAAAGTTTAAATTGTACAATTTTTAAGTATTTTGATATTTATTTGAGTCAATAAAGAATTTTGTGGGTGTATTCACTGCAAAACCCTCACGAGACAAAACTCGTCCTACTCGGATAACTTAGGGGTTTAAAGGCTTATTGCATATGCTCAATGCAATCGCTTGCCTGCGAAAGTGGAATTTTATTTCAATAAAGCAATTTTCAAGAGTGGAATTTTGGTTATATTCATTTACATTTCTCGGGACGCGCAAAGTTCTAAGTTAGGGGGTGCGATTAGGCACATATTCTTCACATTTATTCCCTTAATTTCGGTATTTTTATGATCCCGTGCAGTGTAAATATCTTGGATTTGTTTCGTATTTATGCTACTAACCTATTTTGGCAAGTATTTCGTGTTTTGTGTATTTCTCATGTGTTTTATAGGTATTTCATGCAAGTTAGTGCAAAGGAGAACTCAAAACTGTGAAAGAAAGCACAAAAAGGAGAGTTGACGGGCATTTTTGTAATTTCTCAGCCTTATTCCGGAGGTGGGGCCAACTATAAAGTTGAAGAGCTCTAAATTACAAGAACACTGGAAAAAACGGCACCTCAATCCGAGCTACGGTGAAGAAGTTACGATATTTTGAAATTGCGCGATAATAAAGAGAAATGGAACATGACCGATCCGGATGGAACCAAATCGATCCGGTGGGGACCGGACCGGTCCGGTCAGGAAAAAAAAGAACCGATCCAGTGGGGACCGGTCCGAATCCGGACCGGTCTGGCTGTGCGAATCGCTGTCATTAATTATGCAGATTTTGAGGTGATTAGCTGGTGAAAACTTGTGCAACAAGCGATTCTAGATGTAAAATTCGTGCAACTTGGTGCTATAAAAGACCAAGCCCTAATTCATTCAAAGGGGGACTCAAAAATTAGGGAGAGAAAGTCATTTTTTAGAAATCCTTTTTAGTTTTTCATATTCTTAGAAAAACCCTAGTTTGTATGTTTGAAGAACAAGTAGTATTCTGGATTCAAGTTCATCTAGTGCAGATTTCAAGTATCAATTCTTCAATTCAATTCAAGTATCAAATTCCATTCTCTTAGTTAATCTCAATTTTTATTTTCATTTAATCATCTTTTCTTTTCTTGTTTTGTAATTTTTGTTTTTACCATGTTTCTTAGATCCACAATTATATGCATTGTTATGAAATTGTTTTCCCATAAAATCATGTCTAGCTAAATTTTCAAGGGCTGGGGTACATGAACTCATTCCGGTATAAATTACCTGTGTAGAAAATAGAGGGTAAATTAAATATTGACCAAATCGTGTATGGAAATTCTACGAACATAGCCGACCTTTTAATCTCTCTTGCCCTAAGTACTTGGGATGTTTAAGAACGTTATGTAAGTGAAATTGTCCATTCACCGCTTTATATTTACCTTTGATTTCATATGATGTGGGTAAGATCCTTCATATATGTAATGCTTAGGATCTATAAAGATTGGATTTAGTCAAATCTTTTAATTTACAATGCTAGTATTCTATACGGTAATTTGTTAAGGTTTGAGGGATTGTACCCCACCCTATTTTTTCTCATTTTCAAATCTAATTTCTTTACAATTCTTAGTATTTTTGTGCACATTTTATTTCATCACCAATTGGAAATTTAAACCCATCAATCATCTTTTTCTTTTCTTTTATTTTAACATCAACTTTAGGATTCAACTACCTTACCTTTTTCGTCACGTTCACACGTCCTAATTCCCTGTGGATTCGATACCCAGACTCGCCACTATACTCCTTAAGAAGTGTAGTTACAAGTTTAGTTTTTTTTTTGTATTGAGGTTGAAAGCCGATAACAATGACTAGCGTATTACACGGACGCTCGGTTTTTCCACTCAATCAACTAACAAGGATGAAATGATAAAGTAAAGATTAGATAACTAAGGCGAAAGTAAGGAAATTTAAAAGAGAGAGAATATGTTTGGACCATCTTTGGAGACTTGAAGATTGATCTTGATTATTAAAAAGGCTTCCTTGCAAGTGGATGAGGAATGTAGGATGAGAGAGAAGGGAATTTTACTAAATTGGGTGTGAAAGTGATGGAAATGAAAGGTACGGAGGTGTTTTAAACAAGGAAACTTCACTGAGATCATTGAAGTTGGTGTTTCTAGGGTGCGTTTCAAAGTGAGCTCATGCGATCCTTATATAAGGTCAAGGTGGGTGCGGATTGGCATTGTCCTTATCCTGCCTATCGACAGGCATCCTCAAACACACTGTCGAAAGACAGGGAAATGGGTCAGCCATTCGGCAACCTCATGTAGATTTCTCAAAAAAATGGTCCTAAAATGCAATCTGTAAGTCTGAATTGTGCACGGGGCATACTATTGGAAAGGGGATTAAGATTCTTTTAAGAATCCATTGGGCTGATCCTGAGTTTGTGAGTTGACTTCGGTCAACCAGGGCTCGAAAGTGTCCGATGTTCTTTTGGATAAGAAATTCCTAGAGGAAAAGGGATCGTTCGTCCGAACCGTAAGGCCGATTTGTGAATGGTATGGACCATTGAAAAGGGTATTCAGAGTCCTTAGAAGATTCATTTAGTCTCATTTAGCTTAAAGAGTTGTCCTTTGTCAAATGGGGCCCGAAAGTGCCCGATGACCCTTTGGAGTAAAACGGTCATTCGTTCGCACCGTAAGTCTGATTTACGCATGGGGCAGACTGTTGGAAAGGATATTCAATGACCTTTAAGGATTCATTTGGTCTTATTTTCTCTAAAGATTTGACAGGAGTCAAACGGATTTCGGGAGTGCTTGGTGGCCTCTACATTAATTTTTGGGGGATAATGGATTGTTTATTTAAATGGTAAGTCTGATTCGTACACGGGGTAGACTGTTGGAAAGTGGATTCAATGCCCTTCAAAGATTCATTGAGATTTTGATTGGGGTCAAAATGAGGCCTGGGAGCGCTGGTGACTTGCAAATCGATTTTGATAGTAAAACGGATCGTTCGTACGAATCGTAAGGGAGATTCATGCACGAAGCAGACCATTGGAAAGGGGATTCAGAGCCCTTCAAAGATTCATTGATATTTTGCTCTGAAGAGAAAGTCGTTCGGAGTCAAATGGGGCCCAGGGGTTCCTAGTGTCCTCTAGATCGATACTCGGAGTATAACCTAGGGTTTTATGGTCAATAGGGCAGTGCTAAGGATGGACTAAGGAGAGTTTTATGGTGGTCCTACAATCTGGTGTCTACAGGATCCATAATAGAGGAAATTACAAGAGAATCTGAGACGTTTGAAGAAGCATCATAGAGTTTTGAGTGTATTAAATCTATGGAAGAAGAAATACTTCTGCTAGAGCAAAATTGGACTTGGGATCTGGTGTCAAAGACAAGATATATGAAACCTATATCCTGCAAATGGCTTTACAAGATAAAGCATCATCCAAATGTATTAATCAATAAATTTAAGGCTCGACTAGTGTCTAGAGGGTTCTCTCATCAGTATGGGTTAGATTATGATGAAACATTTAGTCTGGTGGCAAAGCTTGCAACAGTACGAGTCTTGCTCGGCTTGCGGACATCAAAGATTGAAACTTATGGCAGATGGATGTAAAGAATGCTTTTCTTCATTAGAATTTAGATCAGGAGATCTACATGATTCAACCAATGGGATTTGAGAAAAAAATCATCACGAGTTTGTATGGAAGCTGAGAAATACACTCCATGGATTAAAGCAAGCAACATGGGCGTAGTATGGTAATATTGTTAAATTTCTTAATAAAAGTGGCTATTCAGTAACACTTGGATATTCCACCTTATTCGTCAAAGCGAATGGAGGAAATATAGATATTTTGCTAGTATGTCTGGATGATCTAATCGTCACTAGTGATGACGAGATATAAATTAAAAGAGAATTTATCAGTTTACTTTCAGATGAAAGAGCTTGGATATCCTAAGAACTTTCTTGGTCTAGAGGTTGATTGAACACATGAAGCGATATTTATGTGTTAACATAAATATGCAAAAGTTTGGGATACTTGAGTGCGAGACAATCTCAACATAGATGGAACTGAATGTTAAGATGCATGCACATGAAGGGAGAGACTTGAAATATGTAACAATGTATCGATAATTGGTAGGTAGTCTAATCTTGACTCAACTTCACATTTCTTATGCAACTGGTGTGATGAGTCGGTATATGAAAAATCCAAAGAATCCTTATTTTGAAGCAATTAAGCGAATATTGAGATATGTGAAGAGTACAATTGATTATGGTCTTTTGTACAAGAAAAGTGATGGTTGCAAGCTATTTGGCTATTATAATGCTGACTATGCACGAGATCATGACACTAGGAGATAAACTACTGGATATGAGTTTAAGATTGGTTCAAGAACGATTTATTGGTGTAGAAAGAGATAAACGACTGTATCCTTGTTAACCACGCAAGTAGAGTACCGAGAAGTAGCAATGGCAGCTCAAAAGAGTGCATGGCTGATACAACTGATGAATAATTTACATTAACCAACAGATTATGCAGTTCCATTATAATGTGACAACTAGTCGATAATTCATTTGGTTGAGAATCCAGTCTTTCATGCAAGAACTAAGCATGTAAAGGTGCACTATCATTTTGTTTGAGAGACGGTTTGCAAAAAGAGATTGAGATGAGACAGATCAAGACGGATGATCAAAACGTGGACTTGTTAACAAAAGGTTTAAGTACTGGAAAGTAAAAAAAAATTCATTATCAACTCAATGTGGTGCACATAATAAGAGCCGATTTTGAGGGGGAAGTGTTGAAAATCATCATCAGTCATTAAACCTAATCGATTCCCATAAACCCTCCTAAATTAGGTGAAGTAAGTGGAGAAATTAATGGAAGTGAGGTTACATAATGGGAAACTTGGATGGATGAAATTAATTTGTGTTTTAATATTTGTGTGGTTTTTACTGAAAGTGTGTTTATTTATTTAACCATAACTAGGTAGTGCACACGTGCATTGCACGTGTAATAAAAACTAAGAAAAATAGCACAACCAATTTTGAGTATTAAACAAGTGACTTGAAAAATCGGTTACAATTGTGCCATTAAACGTTTTTCTTAAAGTAATACGATATATAATGGAGATAATTGATTCGATGAATGATTATATTGATCTCCAATCAAGGAATTCAAACAACTTAAACATTTTATCGGATATATGGAAGATATGAAATGTATATATATTCTTCAATAGAGAGATAGCGGGTGAGGAAGTTTGTATAGAACATACAGTATTTTCTACCTTGATTTACTCTAGTAAGGGTAATATGTAATTTTTCCCATGATAATGGTATTAAAATATTTTTACTAGTTTATTTTAAACAAAGGAAATGTAAGTTTATTTTAAACAAACCAGGGAAATCTAAAAGACTTTGCTATCTAGTTATAGTAATTTTCTTTTATGATTATTTAAAAAAAAGATGATTACACAATCATCATTAAGAATATATTTTTATTTATAACCTGGGAAATGAGCTTGCTTAACATCCCATATAAATGTTACAAATCAAAAGGATAGGAAAGAAAAAGTTTTTTTTTACTTTAATGCAACTTAATTAGTTTTCATATTTTTCGCTAAATGTCACAAAATATCACATTTAGTGGCGAAATTCATATTTAGCGATAAAAAATGTACTTGCATCTAATAAACTGAATAAGTAGTGTTAAAGTCTAAAATAAAAAATTAGTATTGCATTAAAGTAAAAGAAGAATAAAAGGAAGTATAAACACAAAAAAAATTAGTAAATGTGTAAAAATGTATTGGAGGGCAGTACTTTCATGCTTTCCTTTTGGATGAAAGTGGTTTATATAATGTCTAGAAGGTTATTCAATTACACATGAGTGTTAATTACCTATCAAATGCCATTGATGGATATTAATTATTAAAAATGGAGAATTATAAGACAAGAATGCTTTATCTATGACTATCAAGGAACTACTAAGACATTAAGGTTTGCAACTCCAATTGCCTACCATAAAGATAGAACAACGATACGTAGCGGTGGCAATAAAACATGGACAGTTGGCAACAAAGGGAGATAACCTTTGCACACATAGAGAGTGAAGAGACATGGTTGAAGCTATTAAATAGAGAGAGAGAACTCACCAGTTGGGTGTATTAAAGAAGGTCTTTCACAGTTAGGTTAATTAAAGGGTCATTGTAATTCTTTTGTTTTTAAACGGTAAAAATGTCTAAATTAAAACAATGTGTTTAAGGGACGTTTATAAGTAGTATATATGTGTGGTGTTGATTATATTTCCTGTAAATTAAATACCTCCATTTACCAATGTTTCCAATCATCCAAAAACAAGTCAAGTAATAAACACTTAAGGCTTTAGTTGAGTATTCTTTTGAGTGTTTTTCTTATTACTGTGTGCTTCTCCTTTAAGTAAGTTTCTTCCTTTTGTAAATATTATAGTTTGTGTACTCTAATTTTAAACAACTTCAATATACACTTTCTTTTTTAAGATCTCAAATAAAGTCTGGTACTTTTTAAAAAGTGCATGCATTTGCATGGATAAGAAAATATGAAGTTGGAAGGATAATTAGAATATAATTGTGAAATTAAACTTGGAAAATTTACGTACAAAAATAGAGATAGATAAAAAGATTTTAATTGTGAAAAATTATTTGAATTAATGAGTAAAGACTGAAAAGAAAATGATAAAATTTGAAGATTTGAAAAAATGAAAATGAAATAATTCATCTTAGACCATGTGTCTCACTATGGTATGAAGTTTGTGTCTCACGTTGGTCCATGATTTTTGAACTTTTATGTCCCTTGCTCCATTTCAGATTTAAACCGTACAGTCATAATTGGACTTGACTAAGACATCTCCCAAACTTAGGAGTTTTAAATGATTCTTTCAAAATATTGGGGACTAGAATGAGAATTCTTCCAAACTTCACAAGGCTAAAAAATATTAATAGCCCAAGTTAAAATTACAAAATAAATGTATCCAAACACTACCAATACCTATTCCAAACAATCAAACCTAAGAAAAACTTTAAATATTCTCTCATAACAGATAATTCCACAACATTCTTATATCCTATCTTATGGTTCTTAACGGAATAGTCAACCCTCCTTTCTTCTTACCTCATGACTTCTTTTTACCTCCCTCTTTTGAGTTTGATATGTATATAAATTACATTGAAATATTTTTACAAAAAAAATCAACCATAATAGCTGCATTTATACATTTTTATTGTGATGGTTAGTTGAGTGTCACAGATGGTTCAAATGGCTTCCTGGTTATTGAGATGCAACAAATTTTTTTAATGAAATTTTAGATTAATTAATAAAGGGGTAGTTTATCCTTCAATAAATATTTAATGAAAAACTTAAAAAAAATATATTAAGATTTTGATGGAGCCTTAATTGAATTTGATGACTGATGATCAGTAGTATGAACTCCGACGTCAAGTCCTTAAAAGGAAATATTAAGCACTAAGATGAGATCAAAATGCTAGTATAGGGACCTCATCCCTATTTCTCGAAACTCCAGCAAGGCGACTAGACCTCTAAGATATGTGAAGAGACCTTAAAAGACCCCTCCACGACTACCAAATGCATGAAGTCACCAGCAAGCCTTATAACCTAATAGTAGAAGTTGCATCACATGGTAGAGATCCCAAAATCCCTTCGCTACATCCATAAATAAAGGAAACGGTTGATTAAAAGATCCTTAGTCCATAAACGAAGCTGGCCTACCTTATTTTAGTAATTACCAAGATCTAATGGGACTGACACAAGGCAAAGTTAATACCAGTTAACTCGCATAGAGCTCAATAAGATTGGGGCCCACTAGCATTTGATCAGTCCAACCTTAGTAACTCATAACCACAACCTCAAGCTCAGGAAAACTCGTGAGAATCGAATGAACTCCCAGTAAACCAAATCAATGGGTTGTTAGAAAGTATACATGCTATTATACCAACCCCACTCACAACTTATAGTTTGTCCTAGTGAATGAAGTGTAATTGATTAGGAACAAATATACCATATTTATCCCCTTAATTTCGACATTTTTACTGTCTCGAACATTGCAATTATCCATGATTTATCTCATATTTGTGATACTAACCTTTTTGTCTAGTATTTCGTATTTTTGTGCATTTATCTTATGTTTTACAAGTAAATCGTGTAATTGGATGAAAGAGAAAAGTTAAAACAGTGAAAGAATTGCGAGAAAGGAAAGTTAAGGGAAAATCGATAATTTTATACTGAGAATATGGAGTAGGACCCAAAAGAAAAGTTGAAGAGATAAAGTCACAAGAATACTGAAAGAAACGCAGCTCAATCTGAGCTGCGGTGAAGAAGTTATGAGCGTTCGAAGTTGCAAATAAATCTAAGGGCAAAACTGCAATTAAGAAGAAAATTGAAAAGTTGAGGCGGAGATCCTGACCGAATTGATTCACCCTTAGGGGTTCTCTTGAGGATTTGGTTGGGCTATGGGTTCGGTGTCAGGTGGGATTTTTTTTTCTCTTCCTAGATTCTTGCTATCTAAACTACTTTCGACGAATTTCGGCACATGTTTAGAGCCATTAGGAGTCTAATTAACCTAATTCAAGTCATAATTAGGCAACTTATGATCCAAAACTAATTGGATAACAAGTTTTACATCTTTCATCATCAATTCAATCCAAGATTCAATCTTTTTTCGATTTTCTTCATTGAAGTGAACTACTTGCATGAGATTTGTTTTCTTCAAGCTTGGTAATATAATTTCATGTTTTCTTTCTTATTATTTCAATCATGATTGCTTGCACAACAATGATTAATTGCGTAGAAATTTATTCCATGTCTAGCTAAACTCATAGAGAGTCGTGGAACATGAACCCAACTTAGATTTTTGATGTTAAATATAAAATTTAAAATAAATCTATAATTAATTATTAGGGCTTGATAGTTTAATTGGGACTAATATCGTAGATCTCTTAACTTTGTTTTTGGAAGGCAACCAAAGTGTTTGAGTATATAATATATGTGTCGGTAACTCTATCGTTGCCATCAATTAATTTGTTCGCTAAATATTATACGGATTAACACCCACACATGTTTGGAACTTTGAATTACTTTATGTTTTTCTTCTCAATTAATTAAATATTTTTTGAGAATTTTATATTTAGCGGAGAAATCCTACGGTTTGGGGGATTGGATCCTAACCCCATTTTTGTCCCACAAAATGAAATTTCAAGCTCTCTCTTTTTAATAGTTTAATTTTCTCTTGCCTAGTTTAATTTATTTAGATAAATCCAATTTTTTTTAAAACAAAAATTACCTTTTCTTTCTTTCTTGAGTTTATACCTAGATCTTAGAAGCCAATCCTAATTTTTCCAATCGTCTAACGACCTATTCCCTGAGGATTCAACCCCTACTTACCGGATATTACTTGAGTGGCCGACTTGTACTTGAGTCGTAGGTACACATGTAACACACATATTCTGCGTCACGTCAAGTTTTTGGCACCTTTTTCGGAGACTAGGAAGATTTTGGGCTAGGTCGAATTGATCCTAATTTGACTCTAAATCCTAAAAAGCCAAAAAAGTCATAAATTCCAAAAATCCAAAAAAATAAAAAATAAAAATAAAAATAAAAATAAAAGAGATCCAAATATAATTTTTTTTTTAAAAAAATCAAAAGAAAATTAAAAATATTCTCTTAAGTCCTTAAATGCAAAATACTTAGCCCATTCCAAATCCTGAGCCTATAGTATAACTCCCTCCTTCTAACAATAACACTCCAAACACTCCAAATTTCTGGGTACCACCTTCTACACCGAGTAGTCACACCATGAGTCAAACGTCTATGAACTCCAATGAGGATAGTGATGCCTTAAGTGTGAGTGCGATGTCGAATAACGCTAGTTTCAGAACGTGAGAGGGTGTGATACCGTACCACCCTATAAGAGACCTCTTATACCAAGGGTGAACCGTCGCTTCAGAATGCATTATATTCCCGTATAATGTTGGGTCAATTCCACTTTAGGAATGAGATGATTCAAATTCTCCCTACTTTTCATGTTATGGAGTTAGAGAAGTTTTATCTCCGCATTAGAGGGTTCGAGGAGCCACGCGAAAATTTTAACGATCAAACTTGCCCAAAATGACCAAAATTCCCAATTTATGCAAACCCAATCGATGATAAATGCCCAAAATGCTCAAAATTTGGCCAATATAAAGGCATAGTTTTTTATGTTGCAATCCTCTTTAAGTTTCCCAGAGAAGGGGAAGTTTCCTGTCCAATGCCAATGATGCCCCCAAGGTCAAAACTGTATGAGATCTACTCTCGATGAAAATCAAGAGCAATATAAAGTGGTAACCACTCTACATAGTGGAAGAGTTGTTGAATTGTCACCTCCTTTACACGACGTGCAAAAAGACAAGGAGGTTTCGCCCGGCACATAGGAGGCCAAAGATGCCCCCTTAGAAGAGAGTGGGAAAAAGACACAGTAAGTCCCTAAGTGGTAGTAAAACCCCCAATAGCCGCACCGTACCCTCAACGAATCGTCCCTCCTCTTAAAGGGGCCTCCCATGATGGCTATTTAGAGGTGCTAAAGCAGTTGAAGATAAACGTACCCTTTTTAAGGCTATAAAGCGAGTTCTCGCGTATGCTAAGTTCTTAAATGGATTTCTTACGGTGAAATGTAAATTAAAGGTAAAGAAGAAGTTTTTTAGTAAAAAATGTGAGTTCGATATTATTGAGTGACCTCCCACCCACGTATAAAGATCCGGGTGCCCCCACTATTTTGTGCATTATTAAAGAGAATAAAATCGAGAGAGCTCTAGTAGATTTTGGGGCGAGTGTCAACATTTTACCCTATTCCGTCTATAGAAATCTTGGTTGGGAGATTTTAACCACACCAAAATTACTCTCCATCTTGTGGATCATTCCGTAACGGTACATCGTGGGGTAGTTCAGGACGTGATCGTCCAAGTTGACACTTTATACTTCCCGATAGATTTTTTCATCTGGGACACGAATCCATCCTCCCCATCGAGTCATCATGTTCCCGTTATTATTGGCCGCCCTTTCCCAGCCACGGCTAATGCGTTGATTAACACCCGTAATGGGAAAATACAACTCACATTCAGAAATATGACACTTGAAACGAATATATTCAACATTACTAAGACAATGGGTGATGAGGATAATTTACACGAAACGGATCTCATTGAGGAGGTAGTACATAAACACTTTCAGAGAAATCATGCTAGGGATCCACGTGAGGTGTGTTTAGTGACGGATGGTGAGAGCGAGAGAGGTTATTCTGAGTTTGATCGAGGGGTGAGTAGGACGAGGGAGATGTTAGATGAGGGTGAGTTTAAGGACGACGTGAGAGACATAAGTTAGGTCTCCTGATTCGAGGAATTACTCTCGAGGGAATCTTACACGGTTCCCTCCGACGTTAAATTCCCAAACTCGAATTGAAGAAGCTTCCTTCTAACGTTATATATGCTTGTTTGGGACATGATGAGACATATTCCGTTGTTATCTCCTCTAGCCTAGATAAAGATCAAGAAGGGAAGTTTATGTTTATTTTAAGTAAGCTCAAAGGTGATTTTGATTGGTCTAATGTGGATTTGAAAGGTATAAGTCCCTTGATTTGTACCCACAAAATCCACCTAGAAGAGGACGTGAAGTCCTCTATGGAGATGCAAAGACATTTGAATCCTTATGAAAGAAGTTGTAAGAACGAAAATCATTAAGTTGTTGGATGCGAGCATCATCTATCCCATCTCGTATTGTAAACGGGTGAGTCTAATTCAAGTCTTTCCCAAAAAGTCGGGAATGATTGTGGTTGAGAACACAAAGGGGGACTTATCCCAAAATGTACCACGATCGGGTGGTGCGTTTGTATTGATTACTGAAAATTCAATGTCGACATTTAAAAAGGATCACTTCTTTTTTTCGTTCATGGAGAAAATGCATGAGAGAGTTTCGTGCCACCCATTTTACTATTTTTTAGATGGTTATTCCAGGTATAACAAAATAGAGGTGGAAGTTCTAGACCAAGAGAAGACTATTTTCACATGCCCCTTTGGTACTTTTGACTACAAAAAGATGCAATTTGGATTATGTAATGCGCCTGCAGACTTTCAAAGATGCCAGCTTAAATTCTTTAGCGACATGGTTGAGAGAGGCCTTGAAGTGTTCATGGATAATTTTAGCGTCTTCGACCCCTCTTTCATGTCTTGCTAATCTCGAGAAGATGCTTGCCCGATGTGTGGAAAAGAACCTAATATTAAATTGGGAAAAATTCCATTTTATGGTTACTGAAAGAGTAGTTATAGGATACTTTGTATCATCCAAGGGGATAGAAGTCGATAAGGCACAAATTGACATAATTGCCAAACTTACACCACCCAGGTCACTAAAAGATGTGCGTTCATTTTTAGGACATGTGGGGTTCTATCGTAGGCTTATTTAGGATTTTAGCTCTATAGCTAGGCCGTTAAATAACTCACTCGTGAATGATGCCCCTTTTGAGTGGAGTGAAGCATGCCAAGATGACTTTGAGAAATTAAAGAGCTTGCTCATCTCCACTCCCATCATGCAAGCTACGGATTAGACCTTTCCATTTGAGATCATGTGTGATGTGAGTGACTACGCTGTAAGAGTGTTTTAGGGAAAATGAGAGATAAGAAGGCCCATGTCATCTGCTACGCAAATCGAACTTTAATCGGACCTTAATTAACCTACTCCACCATGGAGAAAAAGTTATTAGCCGTAGTGTTCAACCTTGATAAGTTTCGTTCATATCTTATCGGGTCACCTATCACATGATTTACCGACCATGCGACACTTAAATATCTCCTTTTCAAGAAGGATGAAAAGTCGCGCATCATTAAGTGGATATTGTGACTCCAAGAATTGAATCTTTCCATCAAAGATAAGAAAAGAATAGAGAACATAGTAGTCGATCACTTATTTAGGCTCTCATCCGACGTGCCTCAAAATCCCATACCCATAGACGAGTATTTTTTGGATGAGAAATTTTTTGCTACTTCCTCTATTCCTTAGTTTACGGACATCATGAGCTATTTAGTTATGGGGGTCGTTCCCTTCGATTGGACTCCGCAAGATAAGAGGAAGTTTTTCATGTGGTCGTGCATATTCTTCTACGATGATACTTATCTATTTAAGTATTATGCGGACCAAATAATCCAAAAATGTGTGCCAGATGATGAGGTTCAAAGTGTAATCCGGTTTTGTCATTTGAAAGATTATGGAGGCCACTTTTCCAAGAAAAAGACGGAAGTAAAAATTCTTCAATGCGGTCTCTATTGGCCCACTATCTTTTGAGATATGAAAATGTATTGTCGATCTTGCAATAGGTGCCAAAAGATGGGATCTATTACTAGACGTTATACGATGTCATTAACCCCTATTCTCAACATTGAGATGTTCGACTATTAGGGCATTTTTATACATCCTTGTTGTGGTAGACTATGTGTTTAAGTTGGTAGAGGCAATAGCTACACAAATGAATGATAGTAATGTGGTGGTAAAGTTCCCTCATGAACACATTATTTCTCATTTTGGTGCTCCGAAAGCCGTCATTAGTGACAACGACATCCATTTTTGTAATAGGCCATTTGAGAAGTTAATAAGAAAGTATGGAGTTGTCCAGAAAGTTGGGATGACTTACCACCCACAAACGAATGGGCAAGACGAGTTAGTAAATCGAGAGATAAAAAATATTCTCGAAAAGATCGTTGAACTCAATCTTCGGGATTGGTCTAACCGATTTCTTGTTGCGTTATGGGCTTATCAGACTACGTACAAGAACCCCGTCACAATGACCTCATTCTTCTTTGTGCATGGAAAGGATTTTCATCTCCCCGTTGAGTTGGAGCACAAGGCTAAGTAGGCGAGTAAGAGGTTGAACTTTAACTTGGATAAAGCCAGTGAAACTTGGAAACTTCAATTGAATGAGTTGGAAGAATTATGCAACGACGCATATGAGAGCACACGTATCGCTAAAGAATGGATGAAACTTGCACATGATTGAAATATAAATTGCAAAGAGTCTCGTTCGAGTAAAAAATTTATCTTTTACAACTCTCGTCTACATTTATTTCCCGAAAAGTTACGGTAGCAGTGGTTTGTACCATTTGTTGTGAAAGAAGTGTTCCCTCATGGTGCTATATAAGTAGATGATCCTAAGGATGGGAGCACGTTCAAGGTTAATGAACAATTCCTAAATCCATATCTAGAGGCATGCATCGGGGAAGTGGAGACAATCTTATTTTCGTACCCCATATACGGGGATGAGTAAGTTTTCGAAGAGAGGTTGTCACACCCCCGACGTGTATGGTGTGAGTTTTATTGTATTTTTGAGTCGTGTAAGTGCGTAGAGTGTTAAGGAGTGAGTTAAGTCCATTTTAGAAATAGAGGAATACTTTTGATTTTTTTAGACCCGCCCCGAGAGTAAAAAAATGAGCGCGCGGTGAGGTTGAGTGTTTTCGATCAATAATAGTGATTTTCAGTTGAACTTAGTGAGAGTTTTAGGAAACCTTGACGTCCCCGTGCCAGAGTGAGTTGGAGAAAAGTGAAAAAATTTACGTTAATAGAAATCTTAATCGAACAAGTTTAGTCCTAGGGGAGAACCGGTTCACTAGCCGAACCGGTTCGATCCCCTGGGCGAACAGATTCCCTGCTCAATGCCGCCAACACGCAATTTTCTCCTAATTTTCTCAATTCCCTCCAACCTTTTCACCTTCCCTCCCTCCCAATTTATCCCCCTTATCTCCAAACATGGAAATACATCCAAAAAATCCCCCCCACCTCTAAAACCTTTCAATTTTCAATATCCCTCCATTTTCACCTCAAACCTTTTCATTTTCCACCCTTTTACACCCCCTCCTACCTATAAATACCCCACCCCTCCACCATTCCTACTCTTACCTTAAACCTTATCTATTCCCCGATAATTCTATTCAAGTTCTTCCAAAAATCCCCATATCTCCACATGGCACCCAAACCATATCTCAAGAAATATGATTCAATCGAAGTGGAGGAGGACAATGAATTTCGACAAACATTCCATTCTGTTTAAGAACAAAATTGGTGTCATGAGTATTTTAGAAAACTGACGCCCCTTGTTTACCGAGTTAAAAGTCATTTGGAATGAATTACCCATGGATGTCACCTACCTTTTCTCTCATTTTGGGTGGAAAGCATGGTTGTCCAACGACTTGGACCCCGTGTAAGAGGTCGTCGTTCGAGAATTCTACGGGTCACTTGTTCACACATCCAAAGGACATTATGAGGCCTATATTGATGGAATCAAGATCCCTCTCACCTTCAAATAATATTGGTTCAAGTATTTCAAGTCCTACACCTACCCATATCGGCGCACGGACATCCCTTATGTCCAAATTTCTAGCCGATGGGCCCTAAAAAATCCATGGACTTACGGGACATTCCCCTCCAGGAAACTCCCAACCCGTGCCCACTTGGCCAATTTAAACGCATGCGGCACCATTCTCCCTATAAAGAGTGACTCGACCATCCGTCTAAAGCATGGGACTTTCCTTTATCTTTTGTTCGACAAGGAGGCTAAGATAAGCCTTGCTCATATCTATTTTAATTAGATTAGCACCGTGGCGTATAATCACACCGAAAAAACTTCTCTCCCATACGCCTGCTTCATTACATCACTATGCATCGAAGAGGAAGTTCTTGTGTGGTGCCACCAAGCCCGTGAGCCAAAGCTAATAAATTCCACCTCCATTGATCGAAGCAACAAGGAAGCCCGAAATGCTCCACCTCCCCACGAACACATTCAAGGAGATGTTGAAATGGGGGAGGAAAGTGTCAAAGAGGGAGAGGCTGAGGAAAGAGACTAAGAAAGTGAGGAAGAGGGGGCTTTTAATGAGGGTACCCAATAAGACGACGACTCGACCGACCCATGCTTCGAAGGTGACTTTGATGAACACGCCTACAACACGGCAGTCATCAATAGTCGAATGGACCAACTTGAGGCCCATCTCGATGGGTTGATTTTAGATTATTGAGATGACTATTGGAGGGACACGTGAATAATGACGTGGCTTCAAGCCGATTTATGCCTCCTTAGCATGGGCTTGAGATCTTAAATGCCCAGCTACTTTTGGGACCCCTATGCTCGTGACCCCGACGCTCCCATCCCATCTCACTAGATCTTATGGATGTATTCTTTGAATTATGTAGTTTCTTTATTTTCATGGATGCATATTTAAAAAGAAACTAAAATTTCTATCTCTTGTTAATGAAAATTGTGTTTGTGAGGTATATTGTCTATTTGCATTTTAAATTTTGTTTGTTTTATATTTTGCACACTTTCTTGTCTTAACTAGATTTTAGTCCTTTTCATTGAGGACAATGTAAAAGTCTAAGTTAGGGGTATACAAGTGCATCATTTAAACTTCACAAATTTTTAAATGCCCAAAAAATTGAAAAATGTCAAAAACTCCAAAAAAAATTAAAAAACTTCAAAAAGTTGAAAATATTTTTCTTCTAAATAAATAAAAACTGGAATTAAAAATCCTAAAAAATATCACTAAATTTTTGTTTGAAGTCTCAATTTGTAAAAATCTCATTGCATTAAGCCGAAATTGATAAAAAATAGAGATTAAGAGAAAATTGACGACTTATACGAATAAGTGTGGAGATTTTAACACGGTGAGATTTTTGTGCCTATCCTCATTTCTGAGTAATTAAAATAATCCAAGTTAAAAATAACTCAAATGTTCTTTTAGTGATAAATTTGTTGTTGATCTCTAAAGAGTGGAAATATTAATTTGAAAAAGTGCTAAAATTGTCTCAAAAATAGAAATAAAAATAAATCTCGACATAATTATGGTAATGTGATTAGTAATTTGAGCACATGAAGTTAGGCCATCATTTGTTCACCCAAAAATATTAGCCATGAAAGTGACGAAAAATATCCTTTTGACAACCAACTTGAGCCTAAAAATGATATTTGTTAAATCGAAAAACCCAAATTTGCCCCAAGTTATGAAAATAAAACAATTTATAAATCAAGTCCAAACGGTACGTAAAAGGGGCAGAAAAATAGAAAAAATGCTCAAATAATAAGAGAATTAAAAATAGAAAAACAAATAGAAAAAATGAGAAAAGTATGAAAAAATAGAAGGAAAATGAAAAAAAAGGGACAAATGAGAGAAAGCCCAAACAAAGTACCAAAGAACCATTCATGAGAAAAATTTGCAACTTTGAAAAAATTCCCACAATTCCCATTATTACCCAAAATATCCTTAATCCGGAAAAATCCTAATAGGGTTTGAATAACGAAGTCAATCACCTCATGCAGAGCTAAAAGTACAAAAATGATAATAAAGAGATAAAACGGTGCAAATAAAGAATGATGTTTTCTCATTTTTCAATGACCGTATTCTGTTCATGAGATCGTATTGACCATAAAAATTTCTGTCTTTCAATTTGTGTGCGTGAACTCATGTCCAATTACATTTACTCTTAATTTCACATACATCGAGCGAAAAACTCACATTTCAAATGATTATTTTGTGAGAGCATCCCGTGAGAAATTGAATCAAAGAGAATTTTTGAAAATTAATGTAATGATCAATCGATGCAAGTTAGCGATTAATTTTCGGCTTTGCACACATACTATGAATTGAGATTTATTGAATGAAAATTTGTTGTGATTATTTTCTGGAATTTAAATTGTATGATTTCTAATTATTTTGATACATTCTTTAAGTTGTACCATGTGGTACAAAATAAATTTCGTGGGTAAATTCACTGCAAACCCTCACGAGACACCAGTCGTCCTACTAGGGTAACCTAGGGGTTTGACGGCTTGTTGCATACGTTAAATACAATTACTTGCCAGTGAAAAAGGTGTTTTATACCTTTGTTGTTTAGAGGTTTTATTAGACCCTAATTCACATTCTTTTACATTGATCGGGATTAGCGACGTTCTAAGTTAGGGGGATTTGGTTAGACACAAGTATTCCATATTTGCGCCTTTAATTTTAGTATTTTTAAGGTCTCGAACACTGCATTTGTCCCGAACTTATCTCATATTTGTTCTACTAACCATTTTGGCAAGTATTTCATGCTTTTATGCATTTCTCTTATGTTTTACAAGTAAATCATGCAATTGGATGAAAGAGAAAAGTCAAAACAGTGAAAGAATTACGAGAAGGGAAAGTTAAGGGCAAATAGGTAATTTTTCATCCAGAATCCGAAGGAGGACCCAACATAAAAGTTAAATAGATTAAAGTCATAAGAATATTGGAAGAAATGACACCTTAATTCGAGCGATGGTGGAGAATTTATGAGCGTTAAAAGTTGCAAAGTAATTTTAGGAAGAAACTGCAATTGAGAAAAAAATAGAAAAGCTGAGGCAGAGATCCTAATCGAATCGATTCAGTCAACCAATCGATTTGTCCTTGAGGGTTCGGTTGGGATATGCGTTCGGTCTCAGGTGGGATTTTTGTATCTCTTCCTAGATTTTTGCTAAAGTAATTTGGGCTATGTAAACTACTTTGGATGAATTTTGGCACATGTAGAGCCACTGGGAGTCGAATTAACCTAATTCAAGTCATTGTTAGGCAACTTATGACCCAAAACTAATTGGCTAACCAATTTTACATCTTTTATCATCAATTCAATCCAAGATTCATTTTCTTTCTCCGTTTTTTTCAACTGGTGTGAATTACTTGCATGAGATTTATTTTCTTCAAGCTTGGTAATAAAATTTCATCCTTCTTTCTTATTATTTAAATCATACTTGCTTGTACAACAATGATTAATCACACATAAATTTATTCCATTTCTAGCTAAACTCATAGTGAGTTGGGGAACATGAACCCGACCTAGGTTTTTTATGTTAAATATATAATTCAAAATAATTGTATAAATAATTATTAGGGTTTAATAGTTTAATCGGGACTAATATCGTAGATATTTTGACTCCATTTGTCGAAGGCAACCAGAGTGTTTGAGAATACAATATATGTGTTGGTAACTCTATCATTCACAATAATTAATTTGTTGATGGAATATTATGCGGATTAACACCCACACATGTGTGGCACTTCGAATTATATTATGTTTTTCATCTCGGTTAATTAAATAGTTTTTGAGAATTTTATATTAGCGAAAAAATCCTATGATTTGGGGATTACATCCCAACTCCATTTTTTCCAAAACGTTTTCTAAACAAAAAGAAATTTCAAGTTCTTTCTATTTAATGGTTTGATTTCCTCTTGCTTAGTTTAATTTACTTAGAGAAATAGAAATTTTCCCAAAAACAAAAACCACATTTTCTTTCTTTTTTGGGTCTATACGGTCGATACCAAAAAATATCTGTTTACATGGACCAATCAGAAGTGAAAACTTGTCCTCTTATGTACCAACACAAAGAATGCCGACCATCAATACCAATAAAGGGTCACATGCTCAAAAGTCTTATCACACATGGTTAGCACAATCAACTGTCACATTCATTATGTACGGATGTAAATGACTAAATATATAAAGGCATTCCATCCCTTAGAATTCCAACCCTTGACCTTCGGGTCACTATAAATACGTTGTATCCCTTTCATCAAGGGCAAGGTAGAACGGATTCTAGGCTGTTCTTATTGACAAGAGTATCTAGCTTTCCATAACCTCTGAAATCAATACTATAACAGTGGACGTAGGCTTTTTTACATAGCTGAACTCTTTAAAGACCTCATGTCTCTCTTTTATTTAGCATTATAATTATATATTTTATGTGTGATTACAAAATTGGACTATGTCTAATTTTTTACATCAACAGACTGGCGCCATCTGTGAGAACGTGTGTCTAATCGTCGTTCTCAATCTTATTCAATAAAAAATGAATGATCCAGAACCGAGTGCCAGAAATGAAGGCAACCCACCTAAATGGGGTCCTAGTTAGTATTGCCAGAGGTCAAGACGCTATGCAGGAAATAATGAGACAATTGACTCAGTCGTTACAAGCAAGATCTTCAGCCCTATCCTGACAATAAGCAGTCCCATCACCACGGAGAGAAATACCTCCTCCACATCCTAGGCATATCCAACGTTGCTATTCCACATCATCTCAGGATAGTACTTATCACCCAGGAATCAGTTCCTCAATCTGAGCCTTAGAGTCTTATGATAACTATTCTTTCTCTACTGAAAGGCCAAGTGTCTTACAAATATTGATCTGAGCTTTGCCTTTCGATGATTGGGACCCCGAGCAAATGAAAACATAGAGAAGTATCCTGGGACACTCAACATCCAACCGAACAGTATGAAGCCACGATCAGATCAAGATCAAGAATTTGATGATTTGTACACACCGAGCACACTTCTCAGGAAGAGATTTCAGCGCATACACATAGTCGGGGTAACCTAGTTATTTCACATAAATCTGATGTGGGCAATCCTTTGTGGAAAGGATCAATTCAGCGATTGGAAGATCGTCCAGGAGAGATGGCAAATTCAATGAATCCTTTCATCGAAGTTTTGTTAAAGGATCCCCTTTTATTCAAGTAATTGTGGATTTTCCTACTCCATTTAAGTTTAAAGCTCCTGATATCACCCACAAATATGATGGGAAAACTGATCGAGTTCTACACATTGAACAATATCAAGTTGCCACTAAAATTTATTCGGTCCCCGATGAGATGAGATGTAAAGTGTTCTCAAGAACCATTACAGGTTGCTCAGATATAGTATAATAACTTATCCTGATGACAAATTACCAACTTCAACCTGCTTGCCGAGATATTTTTTATCAATTTCTGTTTTGGGGCCAAGCGAGTGAAAAGAGTATCCCATATCTTGAGCGTAAGGCAACAAATAGGAGAAGCAGCTAGGGAGTACATCACTCGTTTTAATAATGAGAAATTGGAAGTGGTAGATTATGAGGAAAAAATAGCCATCACTGCTCTCATGGGAGGGTTTTTTCCCAAGAAACTGTACTATATTCTGGCTAACGATCCTCCTAAAAGCATAACCGAGCTCATGGATAAGGTGAGAAAAATAATGAACGTCGAGGAAGCAATGGAAGCAAAGCAGAATCCAGGCACAAAGGCTGAGAAGAAAGATTAGGAGCAAAAGTAGCCGAAGCCGAGAAAAGAGGATAAGCTAAAAAAATATGGAACCTACAATCCATTAAGTGTTAGCATTCACCATATCCTTAAGGAGATAAAAAACAATAAGGATCTGCGATGATCTGAAAGGTTGAAAGTACCCCCTAAAAAGAGGGACAAATCTAAATATTGTGAATTCCACAAGGATCACAACCATATAATAGATAACTGCATCATTTTCTAAAATGAGATAAAATCTCTCATCCGCCGAGGAAAACTCAATAAATTTGTCGATCGGCGTGAAAGAAGATAAGCTCAAAGAAGATCAAATTCTCCATGTAAGCTTAGAGATGACATGAAGAGAAACCATGAAGATGATTACAGTGGCGGATCCAGAAATTTAAGCTGGGTGGGACACAACTCAATGACGGGGTTTGGGGCGGTAGCCCCCAAGATTTTTTTAGGGTTATTTTTATGTTTTTACAAATATTTGATTAATAATTTATATTTTCAAACAATTATAACTCTAGTAAAACAACATCAAATACAAATATTTAATTGGTAATTTGTATTTTTATATCTATTATTCTAGATCACCAATATTATGAGATTTAAAATTAGGCATATTATAAAAAATAGATATATTGTAAAACTCTAAACAATAATTAATTAATCTACAAGTAAATAATAAAGGAAAAGACTTCCACTTAAACAAACAAGAAAACCCATATTGCCAAAACCACAAATTTCGTTTCAGGCATCCATGAAGAAACACAAAGAAAGTATCTTTAAATAGTAATTAATCTAAAAGGCCACACTCCTTACCTCATATGGCCGTCAAGGCGTCGTCTACCAACACTGAGTTTGGTGAGGTAGGAGAGAGAACCGAAGCTGATGGTGAACCCAAATTAACCAAATCAATTCTGAATTCCAATATCTATTTAGAATCCCAAATTTAATACGCTCAATGTACATAACCCATATTCCCAATATAGCTACCAAAATTAGAGTTTCATCTTATTTCAACATAAAAAAACACCCAGGGAAACTCAAAGACCTCATATTCCATCACAGTCCAGGTATTCTTGACCCCAAAGATCTTTTTTTTGAAAATGTTAAGTGGAGCACGTGCTCCCCCCAGTAACACACTGCCTCCGCCACTGGATGATTATGAGGATGATCCCGATCTACCAAAAAAGCTCAAGCAGCCAAAACGTGAGGTATATATGATCAGTTTCGGCTCATTTGATTATCATGTCATTATAGGTGGTGATGCAAGAGGAGGAGATCACACTACTAAAAGAAAAGATTACTTGAATGAAGCCCAAGCTTGTTCTTATACCCAAAGAATTAATCTAAATGAAGATGACTGACCTAGGAAGGTTAACAAAGACAAACTGGTGATCGGCTTTTCAAAGAATGATCTCTCTGGGGTACTTTATCCCTATGATGACCCATTGGTTATCAAATTTAGGATCTAGGATACTGTCATCACTAGGATTTTGATCGATAATGGAAGCTCGGTAGATATTATGTTTTATCCTTGCTTTCAGAGTTTGGACTTGAAGCTCAGCCAGCTAGAACCCTACCATAGGCCATTAATAGAATTTTTTGTTGAAAAAGTTTACCCTCTTGGGACAATCAATCTAGAAGTGTTGTTTGTCACCTGGCCGACAAATCGAACGGAGAAAATACGATTCTTTGTGATGGATAAAAATTTTCAATCTGCCTATAACGTGATCCTCGACAGGGTATAATTGAAGAAGTTTGAAGTTGTACCGTCAACAATTCATCAGTGCTTGAAGTTTCCAACTCACTTTGGTGTAGGTGTCGTAAAAGATGATAAAAATGGCTAGAGAATATTACTACTCCTCAACCGAGCAAGAGGACTTAATCGAATTGAAAAAAAAGACTACAACCTATCAGGTGGATACTACTGAGCCCAACAGTTAATCATAAGTTGAAACTTTAGATCCACGAGATGAGATAGAATTAGTCACCGGACAAATTATGGAAGCTACTGAAAGTATTATCATGGAATATGATAAACAAAAAAAAACTACGCATATCGATTCAACACTGTATTCGGTCCTAAAACACGAATTGATTATGTTCCTAAGGCGCGGAGAAATGTATTTGCTTGAAGCTATGAGGATATGCCAGGGATTGATCCTAATTTCCTTTATCATGAGCTCGATACCAGTAAGGATGCTAAGCCGATCAAGCAGAGATGCAGGGTTTTCAGTCCCGAGAAGAATCAAGCTATCCAAGAGGAAGTCGAGAAATTCAAAAAGCCCGATTTATTAAAAATGTAAAGTATCTAGCCTAGTTGGCCAATGTTGTAATGGTCAAGAAGAAGAATGATAAATGGAGAATGAGTCTGGATTTCACTGATTTAAATAAAGCTTACCCAAAAGACCATTTCCCCATGCCTATGATTAATGAATTGGTGGACGTTACATTGGGACATGAGCTTTTAGGCTTCATATATACCTACCCTATGTACAACCAGATAAAAATGAAACCTGAAGACAGGGAAAGTATAACCTTCATCACCAATCGAGGAACTTATTGCTACAATGTAATACCCTTTGGGATTAAAAATGAAGGAGCAACGTATCAAAGGTTGGTGAATAAGGTATTTGAAGAGAAGATAGGCAAGAATATGGAGGTTTGTGCAGATGATATGCTAACAAAAAGTTAAAAAGCCTCAGATCATATCAGCAATCTCAGTCGGACATTTGATCAGTTGGAAAAGCATCAGATGAAGTTGAATCTGACCAAATGTGTTCGGAGTACATGAAGGAATGTTCCTTGGATTTAGAGTTAATCAAAGGGGAATTGAAGCTAATCCAGCAAAGATTAACACATTAATCAAAATTCAGTCGTCGACTTGTAAGAAAGATGTGCAAAAGTTCACCGGTAGATTAACAGCTTTAAACAAATTTATTTCTAGAGCAACAGATAGGTGCTTACCATTTTTCAAGGTGTTGAGAAAGACTTTTGTGCGAAATGCAGAGTGTGAAGAAGAGTTCCAGAAATTAAATAAGTATTTGAGATCACCTCCTTTGTTATCCCGACTAGTATTGGAAGAGAAATTATATTTATACCTAGCTATTTTCAAATTTGTGGTTAGCTTGGCTTTGATTAAATTGGACAATAGGATCTAAAGACCAGTTTATTACACCAACAAAGCCTTTAGGGGAGCTGAGATTAGGTATCCACGATTAGAAAAGTTGGATTTGGCACTTATTAAAGATTCTAGGCGCATGAAACCTTATTTTCAAGCACATACTATAGTGGTGTATACCAATCTGCCTCTTCGATAAGCACTCCACAAACCTGATAAGTCAGGAAGATTGATGTACTGGGCAGTGGAGATGGAAGAATATGACACTGTCTATGAACCACGGTCTTCATTAAAAGCCAAGCTTTGGCAAAATTTATCGCCAAATTCACCTATCCATAAGCTCCGTCCAATAAAACTTGCGCGTTGAGCAGACTTCTAAAGAAGAGAGATTAGCTCAAAAGTAAGATGAAATCATCATCGATCAACCCGAGTCATCCAGAACTCAGGAGATGGCCTAGAAATATATAGAGGAAAATAATAAAGTATTCTATCATGGAGTTTTGTCTAAAGAAAACTTCAATAATGATATCCCATTGTGGAATCTATACGTCGATGGTTCTTCATGTGCGACTGAAAATGGAGCAAGTATAATACTCAATACTCCCGATGATGTTGATTTTGATTATGCACTTAGGTTTCAATTTAAAACATCAAACAATGAAGCAAAATATGAATCTTTAATAATTGGACTAGATTTTACCATTCATTAGGCGCCAAGCAAGTAATAGCACACAGTGATTCACAGTTAGTGGTCAACCAAGTGCTTCAGTTGTATGAAGTCAAGGGAAAATTGATGACCAGATACTTCGCCAAAACTATGGAAGTCATTACTAAGTTTTCAACCGTGCAAATGCACATGATTCCCAAAATAGCCTACGCTCAAGCATATGCACTTTCTCGGCTGGCTTCAGCTACCAGAATTGAACTCAGGCTCGCCATCCTAATAGAGATCTTAGATAATCAGAGCATTGACGATGCCTTGATGATTAAATTTCATTGCTGTAGATTTGGGACCTTCATGGATGGACCCAATTAAAGCCTATATGAAGGATAGCATCCTACAACCTGATCCCAAAGAGGTTAAGAAGCTTAGATATAAAGCAACAAGATATGTATTAGACAAGGGAGTTTTATACAGAAGGATACTTACGATCTCCTTGCTACGCTATGTTCATCCAGTAGAGATGGAAGATTTAATAAAAGAGGTGTACAAATGTTCTTGTGGAGCTCACTCAGCTGGTCGGTCTCTGCTCCAACGAATTACCACCCAGGGATACTACTGACCGATTATGAGGTCAAATTGTACAACCTTTGTAAGAAAGTGTGAAAATCACCAGAAGTTCTCTGTCATTCATAAAACACCCAACGCCACTCTCACACCCATAACTTCACCTTGTCCATTCGCTGTTTGAGGGATTGACTTAGTCGGCCCATTACCGACCACCAAGGGCAGGTGATGATTACTTCACCAAATGGGTGGAAATAGAACCATTGGTAGACATGCCTTGTGAGAAGGTGTATCACTTAATTTAGAAGAATATCATATGCAGATATGGGCTATCATATGCCTTTATTACAGATCATTGAACTTAATTTGATAATGATGAATTTGAGGCATATTGTGTCCAATCCAAGATCCAAAAACTTCATTCTCCACTAGGTCATCCTCAAAGTAATGGTCAAACATAAATAATAAATAGGACTTTGCTCAATGGATTGAAGAAAAGGCTTGACGTTGTAAAGGAAAACTGGATCAACGTGTTACATTATGTGCTTTGGGCTTGTAAAACCACGCCACAAACAGCAACTGGAGAAACACCATACTTACTTGCATTTGGGACTAAAGCCATGGTTCGAGCCGAGCTAGGCCTACCAACCCACAGGGTGTTAAATTTTAATTCTTTGACTAGTGATTGATACGACGACTAGATCTGGACATGTTAGAAGAACTCCGAGAAGATGCAGCCATGAGAAATGCTGCATATCAACACAGAGTCGCTCATTTCTATAATAAAAGGGTTAGGACGACGAACCTTAAAGATGGTGACTATATTTTTAAAAAGTTTATCCAGAAGAACAACAAGCTTGTGGCTAATTGGCATGATCCATATCGTATTTTTGTTGTCATCTGACCAGGAATCTATCGGATTGAAACTATGGAAGGGGAAGAATTCAAAAACCCTCGAGTATCTCCAAAAGTATTATCAATGATTCAAGGTATTGTTACTATTGTATTTCTTTTGATTTTATGAGATAAGTTTCAATAAAATATTGATTTCAATCCCTTCAATTTTTTGTTTTTTTTTCCCGGAGTATGGCGATATATTATCACACAAAAATAAGCCAAAATAACAAGTCATAATGTCTCTTACAGATCAACGGTACATAACATATCGCTCGCTCAAATGCAAACACATAACAACTTATAACACAATTATTGCTTGCTCAAATGCAAACTTCCCGTACGAATTTTTATAAACAAGTCACGAATAAAAAGTCTTATCCGACTATGTTACAGGAACACAGTCCTAAAATACTTAATCGGCAAGAACAATTTACTTAATGTATGACTTCATAAAAACGAATCACGAACAAGAAGTTAATTCACTTCATGTATGATTTCGTATAAACAAGTCAAGAAGAAGAAGTGTAAAACTTCGTATACAACTAAAAAAGTTACAAATAAGTTTACCCGACTAAGTTAAGTGCAGGAAGCCATGCAAACATTCCTAAGATGCTGGGTAAAAATATATATATTCCTCATAAACTTGATCACCACTGATAATTAATGCTAAATTTGGATTAACATAGTAAGGGCATTAGTAGAATCCATGGCATTATAATCACAAGTTGACTGATTGATTAAAATAATCATAAGTTAACAACACAAACATATGGATTCTCATTCATATAAATTGTATTACATTCGAATGGATAAGAAAATACATAAAAATTATTTAATAGGATGTTTCCCTTCAGCTTTGGAGGTCAGCTGAGATGGATGTACTCTTTCCATTCGAGCAGTATGATAATCCAAAGTATAAGAAAAATTAATGAAGTTAAAATCCCTTAAGATTCTTCTGTTACTGCTGCTCGGCACATTGAACAGGTGGGGAGGATGAATAATTTCATGAACATCATGTAAACCATAGTCTCCTAGGTACTTAGTGAACAAGCATCGGGGAATAACATCAACAGGGATCCAAGAAGTGTCCAACTTGAAAGGGGGATTATCACAGTCTAAAAGACCAGGCTCATTCCAGTATTAAAGTTGGCTATTACGATCATGCTTCAACAAAGTCAGATAATTAGTCTAATACCATTTATAGCCTTCACGATGAGACTAAGCTAGGTGATAATATTCACGACCTAAAGCTTCATTGTAACCTTCCATCCACACCTCTCTGGGTTGCTTGTGAAATTTAAAGGTCAACCTTTCAACTTAATGTTAAAGTTTCTTCAAAACACTATTCTTCACCTTCAACTGTGTGGACTGGTCGGAAATGGATTTATCCTTACCTTCTAAATTTGTAGACAAGTCGATAATAACCTGATTTTTTGCTTTCAGCTGGGAAGCCTGGTCAGCCAAGGTTTCCTTGGTCCTAGACTCCTCAACAACCGGTCGACTGGTTCTTTATTGTCTAGATGATGATACATGTTTGGATTTCTTTATGATTATAAGATCTTCCATCAACCTTGCATTCTCCTTCTTAAAAAAGGATGCACCTTCATCGGCACCACTACAAGAAGAATTTTTCAAAGTCTCCTGCTAATCTCAAAGTTTATTATTATTGTCCTCTAAGAGCTTGGCGATCTCTCTAGATTCATCAAGTTCACGATTCAACAAGAACTCTTTCCTCCTGAATGAAAAAGTATACTTTTCCAATTTATCCTCAAAACCCCAGCCTTCACTCAATGCCTTATACTTAGCTTCTTAGTCAGCATACAGTAGAGATTTAGCTTCATTATGGTCTGCGTGCAAGTCTTTAATAATTTTATCATATGCAACATTATTGACTACAACCCGATCAAGAAGATATCTGAGATAGGTGTATGCATCCTTTTCTTGATCAGAAGCATCTGCGCCAAGTAAGTCTATTAATTCCCCATCTATCAAATCCAAGTGTCTAGCTTTGAACAAATTGTTGGAGCATTTGAGTAAGTCGGAGTCAGTGGAGGCAATTTATTCCATCTTGGTAATAAACTAGAAAGATAAAGTAACACTTGGTCAATAATAAAAGGAGACAAAATAGTAGTTAAATCTCAAACAGTGGCAAGTAATTGAATAAGAAGTTATTTCATTGATAAATGTAAATGTTACAAGTACATCAGAACAAAAAAAAAAGGAAAAAAAAAAGAAAGGTGCAAAATACAAAGACCAGAAGCCGAACAAGTCTACACCTTCTTTTTATCCTTCTCACCTTCAGGCTTTATCTCTTGGTCGACAGGAGGGGAAGCTGAGTCGACAGGAGCTTTATCGTGCTCGATTGGAGGAGCAGTTGACTCAATGGCCATAGAAAATTCTCCCGAACCTGCATCATCATCAAGTTCATCATCAAAGTTAGGAGAGGAGCCTGGATCATGCCTTAAAATAGCCCAAAATCCTCAGCAGTGCCAACTTACCTCAGTGCCACCGATCAACTGTCCTTGAAGGATTTTTTCTCAGCGTACAATATCTGAGTAGAAGTAGCAGAGATGGCCTTATCCCAGCCCTTATTCAATGATTCTTCTCTGGTTTTCTTTCTTTTGGACTTCTTAGTAGAAATGGGAGTAGATAGTTTGAATACTTTCTCTTTAACAGCCTTTTACCTGCGCTCAGCTTGAGCAAAGGATAAAGTAGCCACAAATAGAGCCTCATCAACTTTCTTCTTCGCTTCTTTAGCAGTCTTGAGATTCTCCTTCTAAGACTTTTGCTTTGTCTCCAAATCTTGCCTAGACTCCTCTAAATATTTCCTAAGACCTTCAAAGGCCTCCTCTACTTTCCCCGAAGAAGAACGTAAATGATCGTCCTTTTCTAGCATCTGGTTGTAATCAACTGGAACTACAAGGAAAAATCCAAGTTAATATAAATTAAAGAAGACATTGATTGTATTCGACCAACTTCAATATATAAAAACTTACCAAGGCTAAACTTTGAGTATCCCTCTCCGACAGTTTTGATCGGAACATAGAGGCAGCAACAACTCTATGGTCTGGGAAGCTACCAGCCTTGAGCAATTTCCTAGCCAAGCTAGGACTAAAGTCTACCGACGAGCAGGAAACAGTTAGGACCTTATCAACCATTCCCAGTTAATCGGCATCAATAACTTTTTCACCCTGCTTATCAGCAGGACATCTCCTTAATATCTTGAGAGGAGACTTATCACCTTTGGTGGCCCGAGGCTTCTTGCCAGCCTCAACATTCTTCTTTTAGGTATTGGTATCAACTGGTTTCTTGGTATCAACAGTGGAATCATCCTTTATAAGGTTTGGAATTTTCCTCTTTCCCATGCTAGCAGAAAGAGGAAGATCAGAATCAAGTGAAGAAGAAGGGCTAACTTAGCACCAACACTATCAGATTCAGTGGCTGAGGAAGTAGACATTAAATCCCTCTCCAAATTAATTACAATTAAAAGAACAACAGTTGTTAGTCGATCTACAAAAGATATGATGGAAGTTTTATACTCCATAAGTACAGAAGCTGATTGGGGATGATCCTCTCCCATCCTTTAGTTCAGACCCCACAAGAATTTGAGTTCTTCTAAATTGAATTCACCCAATTTAGGGAACTTTCTCTTACGTTCTTCTGCAATAGAATAATAGATAACAATAGTTAGCACATATCAGAAAAGAAATTAGTAGAGAAAGGCAAGAATTGAAATAACAACTTACCCATTCCCTGACTGAGGGAATTTGGGTCCATAGTAGTCCACTCCATTTTCAAGTGGGGCATGTTGCCAGTTCTTAACTATTAAAGCATGACTCCAATAATCCTTCTTGGAATCAGGCAGATTCAACACTAAAGCCCTATTAGCTTTTCTAGTTTTCAAATAATAAGTGTTCTCTTTTGCAATAACCCATTTATAGCAGAACATAATTTTTGGGATCCCAATATGGGTCCCATAGATTTCATTCAATCTATTCACCCCATTGAAAACCCTCCAGGTGTTGGGGGATATGCTGGAACGATGTCGAAATATTGGTAGAAAAGAAGAAGAAAAGGGTTGGGTGGAAATGTGAAACCACAGTCAACTATAAATAAGGTTGGGATCCAATGACCATCAGCCAAAGAATATACGTCTATAGGATCATGGGGTATTTCTAAATCAACCCAAAATGGGATTTTCTTTTCTACCCTAAATTCCTCTAGAGAATCCTCGTCAACTATGTGAACCATAGTTCAGAAAGAAAGGAAATAAACAAAACAGAGAGAAAGAAAGAATTATTACAGAAGATTAAATATTCAACAAGAACTATGGAAGGAAAAGACGAACGATGACAAATGATCGCACAAAAGCTCAGAAATAGCGTCTACAGTTAGAAGATTTGAGGTAAGGTAAAATCTAGAAAAAGCCTCCCGTCTTTTATAGCTTGTCTAGAAAATAGCAAAAGTAATGATTATACATACCAATGATTGACATTCCGAAGGCTTCGCAATACTGAAGGTGTAAAATACCCATTTACCCTTTGGCGATTCACTAAAATATAAATGATTTATAAAAATACCATCTTTATATAGTACCGGTAAAATTTCACAAGTGTAGGAGGTCGGCTACCGACTAAGTATCATGAAAACACTCCGAGCTACTTCCAAAATCGAATGCTCCATACTTTCATGCAAGCATCAAGCTAGAAAATTGGGGACTTATTTTGATACCAAAACATATCCATCTACGTGGACCACTCAGAAGTGAACACTTGTCCTCTAACGTAGCTAAAATCCTAATCAGTAGATAGTAACTCGGCAAGAATGCCGACCAATATAGAGAATGGTGACCAACATAAAGAATGCCGACCATCAATAATAATAAAGGGTCACCTCCTCAAAAGTCTTATCACACCTGGTTAGCACAATCGAGTGTCATATTCATTATGTACGATTATAAATGCTTAAATATATAAAGGCATTCCATCCCTTGGAATTCCAACCCTTGACTTCTGGGTCACTATAAATACGTTGTATCCCTTTTATCAAGGTCAAGGTAGAACGAATTCTAGGCTATTCTTTTTTAAAAGAGTATCTAGCTTTCTGTAACCTCTGAAATCAATACTATAACAGTGGACGTAGGATTTCTTACATAGCTGAACCACTTTAAAAACCTTGTGTCTCTTTTTTATTTAGCATTATAATTATATATTTTTTCTGTGATTATAAAATTGGATCAAGTTCAGTTTTTTACATCAACATATACCTAGATCTTAGAAGCCACCATACTTTCGTCAATCATTTTACGACCTATTTCTCGAGAATTTGACCTGGCTTACCGGGTATTACTTGAGCGACCGACTTGCACTTGAGCCATAGATACACATGTATCACACAAATTACACACCGTTTTGGTAATATAATGAGATAAAAAACCATCACCACTCACCTACAATGCCCTCCACCAACACTCCATAATTCCACGAAAGCAGTAGGGTCATGGATGCACATGCTTCTATTATCACTTCTTAATTACTCCCACTGGTTGGCTATATAATGAGTGATTGGGAAAGATTTAAAGGGATCAAAACCAAGTGACTTACTCGATATAATAAGTCTTATAGAACTATTATAGTAGAGTTTAGACCACTTTTGGATCGCATGTTGGGTTTTGTGCATTGCATTTAGAAGTTTAATTCTTTTTTCAGTCATAAGTGTGTAAGAAGTGCTTGGAGGAGACAATCAATTGCTTCCTAGGACATATCTACCACTATAAATACCTTAGAATTCCTTTGTATCATATTAGGTTAAGTCTAAGATTGGACATACTTGTATTATTTATCATTATATTGAATATACAAAAGTGAAACACCTTAAGCAGTGGACGTAAGTACCTCAGTTGAGGTAGTGAACTGCTAGACACCATAGATCTAATTACCTACAACAAAGGAGAAAGAACACTAAATTTCTTACAAGACTCCAATGGATTGAACGAAACACACTCTTGTAACACCCCGTATTTTTGGAGCATTTAGAATTTATTTAATTTGGATATTTTTTATTAACACGTGTGCATTAATTTAATTAAATAAAATATTATGTGTTTATTAAATATTGATTGGGACAGATTACGATTTATATTTATAGGATAAATTTACTAAGTGTGTAGTAAATTACATGTGATAATTATTATACGTCGTAGTGAGTAATAACAACGGGACTATGTTATACTTCAATCGGGAGTCGTGTGTAGGTTATGCTAAGGTCAAGATAGGAAATTTATGTAGATTTACTCGGATGGCAATTTCAAAGTCACGGTTGATTCCGAATGGGACGGAATAGGCGAAAAAGAGTACCCGGGTGTATTAATTGGGTCCCAGGGCATTTTGAGACTAACCCGACACTATGTAAGGGTGTTTTGGTCATTTGAGAGTTTAGGGTTTCGAAAACTCCAAATTTTAGAGTTTTATATTAGCCTTTTGGGTGTAAAGGCCAGGCTTACAAACTTGATAGAGAAGATAGGCCATAAGAGAGAGTGGGAGAAGAACCCTTAGGCCAATTTACACCATTTTTCATCACCAACGTTGCTGAAATCAAGATCGAAGCAAGGAAAGGACAACTCCGTCGTCATCTAATGAAAGTCAGATCGCTAAAACCTAAGAGAAGTGTTTATCTTGCAATCTTTTGAGTAGTTATCATACCCATGATAGTGTGGGGTTGAAATTGCATGAAAGTATTATATTTTGGTATTTGTATGTAGATACAATTCATGTTTTGGGATATAAATCATGCTACATATTATTCTATATGATTGTGGTATGAAATCTGAGTATAAAAGATTATACACATTGGAAAAATCAGGGTTTTGTTATGATTAAACCTAAAAATGAATCATATTGGGGTTTATATTAAAAATAGAAGATTGAATCATGTTCTTGTTGAATTCTTTAAGATTTGATGTTAAGTTACATTAGATTCTGTCTATATACATATATTTGGTGATTAGTAATGTTATATAGGAGTTTGGGAAGATTTCATTTAGGATTAATTGGTTAAACATGGAAGAAAATGTAACTGGGGGAAGTTGTTATAGCAGGTATCGATCGATCAATCGATCGAGGGATATCGATCGATTGATGGATGGATGGATCGATCGAATAAAGCTTATAATGGGTTCCTTGTTTAATTTAAGTAGTTTTCTTTACCAACTATTTTGGGGGACTTTGGTAATAATTTATTTACTATATGAGGACTTGGAGAATATCAGTAGACATATAGTTAAAGTTTGGCTTAGTCTTAATGAGGGTAAAATGAGATTAGAACTGACGAAATGAAATGATTGTGTTAAGTATCGAGAATTAAAACCGGGCTACGAGAAGCATAGATAATAACCCAAGATTGGCACTAGTAGGATAGTGATGTATTAACTACTGAAAATAATTAAGGGATAACTAGGACCCTTCAGGTAGTGAGCGATACTCGAAAAAATTAAAAAATAATATTGAGTGTAAATCGTTAGTACATTGGGTACTTGAGATATATATACTACGTACTGTATATTTATAGATTGTGTGTATACCTATTATATGTGTGTGAAGCATACCTACGCTGCCTGCTATCACGGTAGGATCCGCGCAGTGGGCGATGCCACTTGGAGATTCCAATGAGGTCAAAATGTGTTCCCCAAAACATAGAACTTAGGGTGGTTCACTATTTGAGCGTACAACAGTGGGACTGGAAGGTCATTTGGGTACATGAGGTATATGCGTATCCCAAAGGCTTAGAACTATGATCGCCTCCATTGTGTGTTATTTGATTTATGGTTCGAGGTGTCATTCTGAACCAATAGTCCTTGATTGGGTACAAGAGGTACATGGACTTGATAACAGAGTATGCACGCATCCACAATTATGAGTTAGGGAATTCTATAATTGTGTGTGTATATAGTGTGATATATATAAAGATATAGGTTATTTGTTCTACTCATGTGTGGTAGTAGAAGATATAGATAATGTGTATCCAAAGTAACTTAAGTAAGAGAAAATTAATTCATGGTTCAAACATAATATTCAGAAAATAATGATTATAGTTTTACGGTAGCATATCATATGGGCGGTACAGGTGAGCTAAGCATAGTAGTGGATAATAGATGCTTTGGTACTAGTTAGGCTGGGTAGCATAACTAGGTGGGTAAAATAGGAGACGTTAACTGTGCACTATAGTTGGAGGTGAGGAACTCAAAAGAGTGTGCGCAAAACTAACATGTGTTTCTAATAAATACTCTTATTGCATTTTAAATACTCGCTAAATATTTTTTAAAGGTTTTGGGATCTGACCTGAATCAAATCTATTTTCAAAAGTTTTAGGCATCCAGCCATAGGGACGCCAGACATGATGATTCATTCCAGGGCTGCATAGTTGTAGCACCTTGAAAATACTCTAACTAAATCGTTTAACAAAAGTTAAATCAGTTAAGTAAGATCCGAGTTATTTTCTTGAGGAAACTCTTCTCTAAAATAATATAAGAACACAAGATGTGTTTGATTATTACGAATGAGATATATCAGTTACTTGAAATCAGGTTTTAAAATCCCAACAACTAAGTCTATTTATGCAATAATAGGATTGAAGAATAAAAAACACATATGCAAGAGAGTTTTTTTAACGTGGTAAAAACCCCACCTAATTGGGGAAACATCCATGGAGGTCTTTACACCACAAAACTAAAATTCACTATAATAGAGTTTAGGTTACAAATAATTAACGAATTACACACACAAATACAAACCTATTCTAAGTTCAGAAGATATACCAGCTCCATTAGGTTACTTTGACTTCTTTAAGGCTTTGATGTGGTCTTTAGCGTTCTTTTTAGTTTGTCTCCTTCCTCCTTCAGCTTTTAGTCGACTCAAATGGTCAAGATCACTGAACTAACAACACTATTTTCGTGATATTGTGTGATAGTGTTGTGAATGAAGCGCCTAATACACATGCATGTACTCACAGACACTTATACAAGCATTTTCCTACAAATTACATAAATCTTTCTAAGTATGAAATGCGATTTTTCACACTACTGAAATTAGGTTTTGATTTTGAACTCTTATTTTCAGATCCGCATACACAAAAATCTTTTAAGAATAAAAATCCTTCGAAGCTTATTTATCTACAAGTTTTTCAAAATGAAAACGCTTAGATCTAAAATATGTAGACCTTTATTTCAATTTTGAAAAAATAGAGAGATGTTGGATAAACGAAATAATATGAGTAAAAATCAGATCCAACATTAACAAGATTTCTTAAACAGAAATCAGCATAAACAACTATGTGATTGCATCACTTGTTGAATTAGATCCAAAGTTTTAAAACAAAAAACTAGATCATTTTCAAGTGAGGCTGTTGGTTAAGAGATAAAGACCAAAAAGCGTTATAACTTCGAACCAAAAAATCAGAAAACCCTAACTCTCTCTCTCTCTCTCTCTCTCTCTTAATTTTGATAGAGTTTAGTTTGGATTTTGAAATTTCCTCTCCCTTTTCTCCCTCTCTCCCTCCCTCCCTCTCTCTCAAACCTCAAAAATTGTAAATGTGGGGACAATGGTATCTATTTATAGGGAGGTTAAAAGGCTCTGGAATGTCAAGGAATTCATAAGCTAAGATCAACTCTCATCAGTCGATGTAAATCACACGTCTCACAATGCACCTCATTTAAATGGCCGTTGATTGGTTCAAAGGGTTAGCACATGCATTAGTTTAAAATACTTGCAGAACGTTGGTATCTTTAATCCAACGATGTAAAATGAATTTCAGACATGTGAGAGTAAACAAACACAAATCCATCCGCTAAATTCTCAACACGTGTAAGGCTCAGATGCACTCTCACACGCGTGTTTTTGAATTCCAGATTATCCTATTTTTTACCCCAATATTATCTAGCACTTTTGGTTCCTACTCAAGGCAGCTTTTAGGAAGGTTTTATATTTGCAAATTGAACCCAAACATTTTAAAACCTTAATTTTAATTTCTTAAAAAAATAGATTTTAAATATTTAAAAATTCCTAAAGATCCTTAAAAAATGTAAAAAAATCATTTTAAGCCAAATTAACACACACACACCCTTCATAAATTTAATGAAATGTAATCCTAGAGTGTGTAGTTTTGTTGGTTTACTACCTTGAGGACCATTTTTCTCTTTGTTGATGCAAATTAGAAGAGTTTGAAGCTACAATGGAACAACCATGGATGACTTAATTTTTGTCTCCTTTTCGAAACTAGATGAGCTCCTATATAATGTAGACTAAAGTGAGTCAAATATATAGTGTGCTTGAATCTCCTCCTTTAAAAATGAGAGAGAAAATCTCCTTTGAGTCATCTAGGACACGTAGGGATAACAAAGAATAAAAAAACCTATTCCTATACAAAATTCTATTTACCCCAGATCCTTGAAATGAAAAAGTATATAACTCAACTATTTACAGACCAATACGCTAAATATATCCAATGAAAGTAGTGGTACTGGATTCCTAAAAAATAAAACAATCTTATGGCAAAGATCAAGGATTTTAGTTGAATTATACAATAACATGTCCAAGATGGACTCAAATATCTCTCCCCCATTTTGTCTCAAATGGCCAAAGGTGAAAAAATCACCAAAAATCATATCTAAAGAATAAATGGAACATATATCTATCAAATTATATTGATCAACGGGTCACATTACGGATCTACTATATAAAATAGATATAGGAGGCGTCTTTTGTCATTTTTAAATGACCTTGCCCTATACCCTCAACGTTCAATTATAAGCATGGGTATGACAGGAGGATATATTAAAAGAAGATAGATACTATTCAGGATGTGTCATGCCAATAAACTTCCTTAAAGATTCAAATCTAGAATGATCTAGAGGCTTAGTGAAAAATATGCTAATTGAAGTGCTATGGGTAAATAATTTATTTCCAATTCCGTAGATTCAATTAATTCACCTATAAAGTTATGTCGAATCTTTATGTGTTTTGTGCATGAATATTGAACTGGATTTTTGGAAATATTAATCGCACTTTGATTATCACAATAAAGATGTAATTTATCTTCATTAATGCCATAGTCGCTTAACATTTGCTTAATGCACATCAATTGGGCACAGCAGCTACTTGTAGCTATATATTTTGATTTGTCTATGGAAAGCGAAGTGGAGTTTTGTTTCTTACTATTAGATCCTACTAAGTTATTACATATTTAATAACACGGAACTGATGTGCTTTTGCTGTCATCGGAACGCCCAACCTAATCAGCGTCGGTGTATCCTATAATCGTGCTAGATGTGTCGTTTGTGTACCAAATTTATAGATTGATAGTCCCCTTGACATATTTATAATCCTTTTGACACATAATAAGTGACTTTCTTTAGGAGTGATTTGATAGCGGGCACACACATACATCATACATTATATCCGTACGCGAGGCGGTGATGTATAATAGGCTACCTATCATAATTATATACAAGGTAGGGTCAATAGGTTTCACATGTTAATCTTTCGCTAATTTGAGTGAGGTACTAATGGGTGTCCTAGTGTATTTGGCATTTCCTAGTCAGAATTTCTTTACTAACTCTATCGCATATTTTGATTGTGAAATAAACAACCCATCAGACATTTGTTTGACTTGGAGACCTAAGAAATATTGTAGCTCCCCATTAATGACATTTAAAACTCCCCATGCATAATATTTGAAAAGTTTTTATTCCAAAGATAATGTCATCTACGTAAACCTGAGCGATTAAGACATGCTTGTTAAAAAAACTAACGAATAATATTTGGCCATTGCCACCACGTCGAAATTTTTTATTGATAAGAAAGGTCGACAGGTGTTTATACCAGGCCCTGGGGGCTTGTTTTAAACCATATGATGCATTTTTCAATCTATAATGAGGGTCAAAGAAGCCTTTAGGCTGTTCAACATAGGTTTCTTCTCTCAAAATATCATTAAGAAATACGGATTGTACATCTATTTGAAAAAGTGTGAAATGTAAATGATAGGTTATTGCTAAGAGTAATCGAACAGACTCAAGGCGAGTAAGAGGGGCAAATATTTCCTCGAAGCCTATTCCTTCAATATGAGAGTAACCTTGAGCCACTAATCTGGCTTTATTTCTAACTATCATCCTAGATTCATTGATTTTATTTTTAAAAATCCATCTAGTTCCAATAACGCTTTTATTTTCTAGCCAAGGTATTAGATACCACACATCATGACTCTTGAATTGAGCGAGCTCCTATTGTATAGTATCAATCCAAAAAGAGCCATTTAGTGCTTCATTCACATTCTTTGGTTCTACTAGAGAAACAAATCATGCAAAATGAGCAACACTACGTAATTGGGATCTCGTATGAACAGGTTCATTAGGGTTACCAACTACTTTATCTAAAGGATGATCTTTAGAAACCCATTAAGGTACTTCAGGGGTCTCAGTTGGTAAACAATCAACTATCTCTAGAGAGTCATAATTTAAAACATTTTCAGACTCATTCACTATAGTTGGCTATTGTTCTTTACTCTCAATATTAGTGTCTCTAGCAATCACATTTATAGATTTTGTAAGAACTTTGGTACACATATTATAAACATGATAGGCCCGACTATTAAGGGAGTAACCCAAAAAGATTACTTTGTCACCATAGGTTTCAAATTCAGATAGGTGTTCTCTATCTTTACAAACATAGCAAATACTCCCACATGTCCGAAAATATTTTAAGTTGGGCTTTTTGCCGTACAAGAGTTTATAGCGAGTCTGTTTGGTATTTTTCCTAAGATAAACCCTATTGATTATGTGACATCCTGTCTGAACTACATCAACCCAAAAGTATTTTGGCAAGTTCTTAGCATGTATCAATACCCTAGCCATCTCTTGGATTGTGCGATTTTTACGCTTGACCATACCGTTTTGTTGTGGAGTTTTAGGAGCACTGAATTCATGTCTGTAACCATTATAGTCTCAATATTCTGTTACGCCCAAGTCTTTAAATTCACCTCCTTTATCGCTACAAATTCGATTTACTTGGGTATCCTTTTAATTTTCAATACGTAAAGAATTTTCAAAAATGCACGAAATATCTCGAATTTTTGTTTAAGGAAAGCTACCCAAGTGAATCGAGTGAAATCATCAACTATTACCAAAATGTAACTGTTACCACAAAGGCTTACAATTCACGAAGGACCCATCAGGTCCATGTGGATAAGATCTAGAGGTTTTTTTGGTGTCTTTAACATTCTTGTGAGCTGTTTTAACTATATTTCCTTCTTGGTTGGGCCCACAAACAATGTTTGAAATAGATTTTATTTTGGGCAGACCTTTAACTATTTATTATTTGCCAAGGCTGTCGTAATTTATGTGACCCAACCTGTTGTGCCAGATTTCATTATCTTCTATCCTAGCTATATTACAAATCACAGTACCTGGATTAACTGTCTAACAGTTATCAGGAGTTCTGAGAACTGTAATAATGTGTCTCCATTCTTGTTTAAAATCTTACAGTTTATTTTTTAGAATGTAACTATGTGGTTGGAGTCGCAAAATTGCAATTTACTTAACATGTTTACTTTAAGACCTTTTAATAAAATGACGTCTTTGAGAATAGGTATTCCATTTTCGTGAAGTGTCCTTTACCTATGATCTGAGCTGATACTCCATTTTAAAAAAAAAAAATTTCCTCCTAAGAAGTCAATTTTATTGGTCAGTTTTGTATCATCTCCGGTCATATGTTTGGAACAACCGGAGTCTAAATATCATCCAAAAGCAGTGTGTTCAACTTTTAAAACGCTAATCACAATGTTACACTTCATCTGGGTTATTAGATCATCTTTTTTAACCCAATTTCCTCTTATTTTAAAATGTTTGTACGCATTTGCTCGAATCTTAAAAAAATTATGAGCATTAGCTTGTTTTTCAAAAGGTTAGTGCATATTTGCTTGAGTTTTAAAGAGTTTGTGAGCATTTAGTTTAGTCATGAATCTGGTACTCTAGTTTAGTAATGAATTTGGTACTCTTTCTCTTGGACTTTTTTTTAGATTTCTTCCTATTTTTATAGTTAGAGTTCTTATCGGGCTGCCTAGGAAAGACGTAGTTATTTCTGTTCTGTATATAATAGTTAATTTTTTTTATAAAATGGTGAATTAAAGACCAACTTATTCAACAGTATCCATAAACATCGCAATAAGAACTATATAGACCTGTAGATGGCTTCTTAACATTTTGAATTTTTTTGAAAATAGGCTTGTCCATTTGTTAGAGTTTGGCCTTATGTCTAACTGCAACAGGTTGAAACAAAGGGTCTACTTGCCTTATAGGGGGCAGACATAGTTAGCTTTAGGCTGAACATTTGGCTTAGAACTATTTCCCATAACAATGTCTGGTCCTTTCTATTTATTATCAAATTCATTTTTCAATGCTTGAAAATATGGACATAGGTTTTAGGTCTTATTCCACCAGGCACAAATTTCACATTTTGAAAAGGTTTATTTAGTGCCTTAGGTTTTGGTTCAAATCCTATGCCAGTTTTATAATCAGAATTTGTTTTACCCGTGTTACACATTCTTCAAAACAATTAGCATTATTTTTAAATTTAAAGAATTTTTTGAAGACTGTTGAGAGGTTCTCTTTAGATTGTTCCAATTCCAGCAAAGTAGCTTTGTATTTCTTTTCCAAAATCTCATTTGACTCTGATTTTTTTTTTTTAAAGAAAATACTTTGTTTTATTTTTATGGGCCATACATTGAGCGGTGTAATCCTCAACACTTTGTTTTACCATGAGACTCGGGGCTTCTATTTTCTCAGTAAGGACCTTGACTGTTTCTTCAAGTTTAGTGCTCTTCCTAAGATTTTTGGTGTATAGTGTGTGAATATCTGGGAGATTATAATTATCGGAGTCACTAAGTGTAGTGTGTGGATTGTACCATAATGCTTCATTTTTAGGACTCACGCACACATTCAAATCGTTATTCAAACGTTCCCTTTGACTCACACACCTTGTTGATGAATTACTAACAGTATCATTAACATAATCTAGACATAGAGCAGAATAAAACAGTAGGCAGATTATCACGGGACATCATAGAATCAAGCATTCTAATTTCAGGTTCAACATGATTTGTAGGCACATCATCAGTATATACAATTTTTGTGAAAAAGGACATGCAGGGGTCAAAGACATTGGATTATTCAGGCTCATCTTCATTAGAGTCGCTTGAATCATCCCAAGTCTTACAAATATTGGCCTTATTATGGTTGTGTTTCAACTTAACCCTATAATTATTGGCAATACGACCTAATTTGCCACATCTAAAACATTCAATCTTCTTAGGGTCTCTGTCAGGTTTATTGTTATTCTCAATATGGCTTTTATCTTGTCTTTTCTCATGAGTTTTTTTGTTAGAGGAATTTGGATAATCAGCCTTTCCTTGTTTATAAGCAATTTTGTTTCTAAACTTAAGAACTTTCTTAAACTGTTTAGACTTGAGGGTAAGCTGATAATCCAAATTATCTAAATCACACTCCTCATCAGAGTCTAAGTTAAGATTAGGGGTAACAAACTGTGGTTTGGTCACTTTGGATTGAAAGACAACATTATGACTGGTTTGGTTCTTTTGATTATTTAAGACTTATTTCTTCAATTCTAATTCCATTTCTACAGTTCGAAGCTTGCTACTGAGGAGTTCTAGAGTCAGATTGGGATCATCCATCTCCTCAATTTCATAGCGTTTATTGTCAATTTTTGGTGGAAATGATCTTAGAATTTTGGATACAATCTCTCGTCTATCATACATTATACCATTGGCATGAAGTTTTGTAACAATATCAATCAATATTAAATAAAATTCATCAAAAGTTTCAGGCTCATCCATTAACAGAGTGTTATACTGTTGGATCAGCATTTAGGTCTTGGAAGCCTTAACACGTGTGCCACCTTCATGGGCAGTGACCAATATGTCCCAGGCTTCCTTGGAGGTAAAACACGTAAATATTATTTAAAATTCATTTTCATTCATTCACATAAATATAGCATTATTTCCTTTATTGTTACTTAAAGAGATAGATTTTTCTTCTTTAGTGAACTCGCTTATGAGTTTTTTTAATTCTTACAGTACTACCCTCTACAGCAGGCTTAATTGGATGTATATAGCCAATTTCAATAGCATCCCATACATCATCTCCCAAAGACCTTTCGATGAATCATATCATCCTTACTTTCCAGTAAGGAAAATTAGTCCCATCGAAGAGGGGAGCCCTGGACAAGTTTCCTAGTCTCGCAAATTTCTCATCCATGGTGGGTTATTTTTTAAAATAGTTTCAAAAAACACAAGGTATTAGAAAGTTTTGAAAACCCATTACACTGATCTGATACCAATTGAAAATACTCTTACGAAATTGTTTAACAAAGTTTAAATCAGTTAAGTAATATGCGAGTTATTTTCTTGAGTAAATTCTTTTCTAAAACAAAATAAGAACAGAAGATGTGTTTGATTATTATGAATAAGATATTTCAGTTACTTGAAATCAGGTTTAAAATCCTACCAACTAAGTCTCTCTATGCAATAGTAGGAATAAAGAAATAAAAAACACACATGCAATAGAGTTTTTTAAATGTGGTAAACCCCCACCCAATTGAGAAAACATCCACGGAGGTCTCAAAACAAAAATCCACTAGAATAGAGTTTAGGTTATAAACAATTAACGAATTATACACACATATACCGATCTATTCCAAGTTCAGAAGATATACCATCTACATTAGGTTACTCTGACTTCTTTAAGGCTCTGATATGGTCTTTAGCGTTCTCTATTTTGTCTCCTTCCTCCTTCAGCTTTCAGTCGACTCAAATGGTCAAGATCTCAGAACCAACAACACTAATTTAGTGATGTTGTGTGACAATGTTGTGAGTGAAGTGCCTAATACACATGCATGTACCCACACACACTTATACAAGAAATTTCCTACAAATTACATAAATCTTTCTAAGTATAATTCGATATTTCACACTACGTACTAAAATCAGGTTTTAATTTTGAACTCTTATTTTCAGATCTGCGTACACAAGAATCTTTCAAAAATAAAAAATCCTTCGAGACTTATTTATCTACAAGTTTTTCAAAATGAAAAACTTAGATCTAAAATATGTAAATCTTTATTTCAATTTTGAAAAAATAAAGAGATATTGGATAAACAAAATAATATGAGTAAAAATCAGATCCAACATTAACAAGATTTCTTAAACAGAAATCAGCGTAAATAACTATTTTACTGTATCACTCGTTGAATTAGATCTAAATTTTTAAAATAAAAAACTAGATCGTTTTCAAGTGAGGATGTTGGTTAAGAGATAAAGACCAAAGAGGGTTTGTAACTTCGAAACAAAAACCCAGAAAACCCTAACTCTCTCTTTTCTTCCCTGAAACAATTTTGATAGAGTTTAGTTTGGATTTTGAAATTTCTCTCTCTCTCTCTCTATCTCTCTATCTCTCTCTATCTCTCTCTATCTCTCTCTCTCTCTCTCTCTATCTATCTATCTATCTATCTATCTATCTATCTATCTATCTATCTATCTATCTATCTATCTATCTATCTATCTATCTATCTATCTATCTATCATTTTTCTCTCAGACCTAAAGTCTCCTAAAGATTATAAGTGTGGGAATAATGGTATTTATTTATAGGGAGGTTATAAGGTTCTGGAATGTCGAACGAAATCAACAGTTAAGATCAACTCTCATCAGTCGATGTAAATCACAGGGCTCAAAATGCACCGCATTTAAATGGTCACTGATTAGTTCAAAGGGTTGGCACACGGATTGGTTTAAGATACATACATAACACTGATAGCTTTTAATCCAACAATGTAAAATGAATATCAGATATGTGAGAGTAAATAAACACAAATCCATCCGCTAAATTCTCAACACGTGTAAGGCTCAGATGCACTCTCACACGCGTGTTTTTGAATTCCAGATAATCCTATTTTCTACCCCAATATTATCTAGTGCTTTTGGTCCCTACCCAAGGCGGCTTTTAGGAAGGTTTTATATTTGCAAATTGAAACCAAACATTTTAAAACCTTAATTCTAGTTTCTTAAAAAAATAGATTTTAAATATTTAAAAATCCTTAAAAAATGTTGAAAAATCATTTTAGGCCAAGTTAACACACACACCTTATAAATGTAATGAAATGCAATCCTAGAGTGTGTAGTGTTGTTGGTTTACTACCTTGAGGACCATTTTGCTATTTGTTGATGCAAACTTGAAGAGTTTGATGATGCAATGGAAGAACCATGGATGACTCAACTTTTATCTCCTTTTCTAAACTAGATGAGCTCCTATATAATGTAGACTCAAGTGAGTCAAAGATATATTGTGCTTCGCACCTTTGGAGGCATACATGACTTGAGTAGACACTTCAATCATTTCATTCCTAGTTTAGGATTCAAATTTAGTTATTTCAGTTAAGGCATGCTGCCCATTCAGGTTTGATTTTTAGTTGTATTCATTCCACTCAATTGCAGACTAAGTTTTTAGATTCATTTCATTTCAGTTAGACTTATGATTTGGATGTTGGTTTTGGAGCCGATGGTTTATTCTACATTTATCATTTATTTATTTTATCATGCGTTGTTCTAGACTTCAATTATTATGTGAATGGATTGTATTAATTTTAATTCCGCAAGTTATTGTATGTTAATGAAAGATAAAATCTGGCACTAACTTAATTTAACATAGGTGGTTAGTAATTTAAATGGTTTTCGACAGTGATGCTAAGAATGAACCAAATGAGATTCCTATTTATTTTGGTAAAGGACTGATCACCCATGATTAAAATAGGCGGGGCGTCACAATGCTACAACAAGAAAATATATATTTGTAACCCTCCTAAACTAATCAAAAAATGACTATGGAATAAAATTTACCACTGTGTATTTCGTAGTCGAAGTACAATTACCCGTGTACCTAATATCACCTTATTCCACATTATTTGGATCATTACAATACGCAAACTTGGAATAAGGTCTCCCTTAATTTGTTCATGTTCATAGTTAAACGGAAATTTAAAATATGAAAACAAATATCATTTGCTAACATATATCCCCTCCCACCTACACCTGGTTATTTTTATCTAAACACAGAATCAATATAGAAGTAAATAATAACAATATCATATGTTTACTTGAAACCCTAACTTTATTGAATTCCTTACTTAGGGGTGTAGTTCATGAGATCTTTCCTTCCACCATCGGTTATATGACAATGAAGTGTTGATTTTAACACAAACGTGTAGGTACTTACAAATGTACATGTATTTTTTTTGTGTGTAATTACTGAAATAACTCAATCTAATTATTTCACAAAGTTAAAGGTAAGATTGAGAATCCAAAAAGATTGTTGAATAAAGTCTTATTTGTAAAACCAAATTTTACACAAGATGTGTTAAATAAAAATATAAATATAGATTTGATATTTGAAACCCTTGATAACAAAGTTTTAAGAAATTAAACTCTAATAAATCTAGTTCAAGTTATGAAGCAGGTAAGATTTAAGATCATCCAGAGTTGTTCACATACAAATTTTAATGTGGTAAAACCCTAAAGTTAGATGAAACATCCACGATGATCTCTACGCCACAAAATAAAAATCCACTAAACACGGGAACAAGGTTACAAATTACAAGCATGCAACAGGACCAAATAAGACGCAAGAAATATATTTAAACTTTGAGTTGCACCTCTTAGGTAATCTTTCTGATAGTAAGCCTTTGAACCTCCAATCTAATAGCATTATTTACACTAACTTATTTGTCAATTTCTATAAGAAATAAACAAACTTAAACTATATGAAATGTGTGAGACAATGTAAGTGGTGTGTATTGATCTATATGAACATGCATGAGTACTCACACACACTTATATTACACATTGTCCTAACAAATTACAATAGTTGTCTAAATGAACAGATCTGAACACTGTATACCAAAATATTTCTTAAACCCCTAGATTTGGTATGATCGTTCATATATATATATATGAAACCAGATTTCACAAAATATAAAATCAGGTTTTCAAAAAATAGTCCAGATCTAAAATCATAAGTGATTATATGAAATATGTTGCCTTTAATCTAGAATGGTATGGATCTAAAAGAAAATATAACGTGAAAAGAGAGATCCACATAGAAATATCATAATTGTAAAAAAATTGTTTCGAAAAAGTTTTGAAACTGATATTTCTACATAATATTAAAGCTACGTGTGTGGAGAAATGTTCCACTGTATTAGATTCTTGATTTTATTTGAAAAATCAAAACTCAAACACTTGTGAAGGCTATTTGAGGGAGAACAAGACTTCTAAAGAGTTTAAATGGATAAACTCACAACTTAGACATATGCTTGAAAAATTATCAACTTTTAATCTCTTAAAAAGATTTTTCTCTCTTTTTTCAAACCTTTCTCACCCAGGAAAATATTTTCTCTCAATATTTTCTTTCTGGTTTTCTCTCGAAAAATATTTTCTCCTTTTCTCTCTTTAGCATCTCCTCTCTCTTTATTTTCTCTCTTTAAAAAATGAGCAAAGTCTCAGACTCAAAGACAAAGGGTCAATTTATAGAACGGGTACAAGAGTCTGGAAGGATTTATTTGAACCAATGGCTTGGATTGAACTGATTAGTTAACATTTGATCTATCGAATGATAAGAATTCATAAGGTTTAGGCGTAATTGATTACACTCGATTAATAGGTCAGAGTTGTGATTGGTTGGTTTAGATAACACACGGATCGACTAAACTCTCAACAACATCCATAGATTAAACTAATCATACGGTGACAATTATGTGCAAAATATATGAGTGTAAAGAAATACAAATCAGACCAATCAGAATGGGTCAGGGGTGGGACACGTGTTGTGCATATACACACATATGTAAGCGACGGTTTAATACTTCCAATAATTTTAATTTCTACCCCAAATGTTTTTAAATCAATAATATAAATGTTTAATTAAATAAAAAGAATTGATTTTAAACCCAAATTAATTCCAAAAATTTATTTAAATAATTTGTAAAGTCTAGAAAAATTATTTAAACACTTAATGTGCATGATGTACAATTAGTGTCATAAAAGTGTGGATTTATACCTTTGTAGACAATTTGGACAGGGATGAATTATTGAGGACAATTTGAAGTAGACTACCATCTTGATAATGCAGATTACGCATAGGGGAGCTCAAGTCTAAAAAAATTAAACTTTTATTTTAGTATCCAAACTAAACGAAAGACCTATATATTATGGACTCCTGAGTCAACGATATAGGGTGTTATATATATATATATATATATATATATAATGTGGTGAAGTGGTTATTTGGGTAGCCGAGCTAGTTGTGTTTGCCGTTTATATAATAAAGAAAGTACAAAAAAAAAAAAGGAAGGTGGATCAGGTGAATGGAAAGAAGAAGGTTGCGGTTATGGAATTTTTTTACAATGAGTTGGAATATAAGTTAATAATACTATATGGCATGATATGTGCCATTAACGCGGAGATGAACAAGAGGGGTGTGGCCCATTGTAGATAATATACTGTTACACGAATTAATTGGGGTTATATAATTGATCATGTCTAAATTTTGATTCTTTGTATTAATTGAGCCCTTAAATAGAATTTTCCCTTTATTTAATTTTAAATTTTAAATTTTAAATTAAAAGAATTTCATAGTTAATATTGAAATCACGCATTTAATCTTTTGTTATTTTATTAATTAAAATTGGCAATTTATATGTAAGCAAATACGATTGAGATTTCAATAAATGATTTGGACCAAATTTTGGATTATACCGATTGTTTGATTTTTAAATGAATCCGAGACATATCCAGTATTTTTTCAGTCCATTGGGGACCCAGTCCAATCAACTATAATATATTTTATAAATTAATGTGTGTGTATATATATATACACATATTAATGTATATTTATCTATATACTAGTTAGTGTACACGTACATTGCATATGTCATTCTGGGTTATGAAATAATGAGTTTTTTTTAGAGACGAGCGACAAAAGAATTTCTTGTTGGACTTAAATTTTGGAAAATGAAATATTGTTATTTTCAATATATGAGAATGGAAAATGGAGAGTTGAATGTGGGAAAATGACATGAAAACAAAAAAGTTAGTTATACCCATTACCACCCATTGTATCTTTATTGGAAAGATTAAGATGAATTTATAAGTAGAGTATCTCTAGAAATAAGTCTCTCTAATCAATTCATTGAGGGTGCAGCAAAAAAGTAAGTTATGTTATCAATCATTTATTGGTTTGTCAGTTGTTGTCCATGACTTCTTATACTTATTGCAAAAACTGTCATAACCTGATTGCTGAACAACTAAATATCATGTCATGACCAAATCGTGATAAACATTCAACCATCCAAAGCTCGCGTGTGCATGTAATTACGATAGATAAGTTTTTTAGTAATGATAACTAACAAATTTTGGCACACTTTGTCTTACATTTTTTTAAAAAGTCAGTAAATATGAGACATTCCATGTGTTCTCAATAGTAAAAAGGGAAAAAATATGTAATCCTAAAATATTAATTTCTTGTGTTAGTTGCAAATATTATTTTCATCATTTCCACAGTAACAAATTAAGAGGCTTATTTAGATATGAGATGGAAGACCATTTTATTTTTGGGATGAAGGAATAGAAAATTACAAATATTTATAATATTCAAAATACTTTAATCATGAGAGTATAGAAATGGAAATTAGAAAGTTGACATGACCAAAATCGTTATTGCAATCAGTGAGTACAAACAATGGGAGGGCCAATTTTACAAGCCTAGTATCTTTGTCATCAAGATAACTAAAGCAAATAATAAAAGCATATTCTAACAATCTGAAATATATTAATGATATCTAAAATTAAGGAAAATGCCTTAATTTATGTTTTTAGCCACACTAATCTTGTTTAGGGTCAATGTGCATGTTTTATCATTGCATAGTACACCAACCCAACCATTTCCTCTATAAAAACATTTATTTTGTTCATGGCTCCCAGAATAATACATTGATGATTATTTAACTAACTTCACAACGATATATTTTAATCCACCAGGAAAAAGGATCTTTCCAAATTCGTTTCCCGGAGTAAAAATTAATACAGTGTAATCCAAATCCAATCACATAAAATATTTTCAACATCCACTTTACATTGTACCACTAAGAATTTTATCTTGATACGTAGAAAATTAAGAACATATCATTACAATTTAATGCACATCACACCATCATTAAGACAACCCATAACCTACACTAGCTAATCTTGCTAAATCACACCATAATCAATTGCCACAATCTCTTTGACAACCGTAATAAATATAACCCAGTGCATTTACTCTAGTAATGAACAATTAACTAGACATAACTCCTCGCTATTAATGTTGTCCAGTTACTATACAACCTCCATTAATATTCCCTAAAATAACATTTTATAATAAAAAAACCTAAAATTCCCTTTATAGCATAAACATCCATTAACGCTGCCATTTACATACCCCACTCCACCAGAAAAGATACTTCTTGAGAAACTAATCCCCTTCGAAACAAATTAAAATAGTATCGAAACACCTTTCAGTCATTACTTTCAAAATGGTGTTTGTTCTCTCACCATATGTGGAAACACTCTTGAGAATCCTTTAAATAATCGTAATGGTCATTTAGTTATTATATTAGGTGTTTATCATAGTTATTTATCATTTATAACTATTTTTATTATAAAATGATCGAAATTCAATCATTCTAATTTATAATTGTTGTCACTAATCTTTGGTAAAGACTTCTCTAAATAAGGTCACGTCTTAGTCCTTGAGGGACATATTTTAAACCAACATTCACCATCCCTTTACATCGATTATTTTAATATAACATCAACATAATAAATACAATTAGAAATAGATTCATATGTTAGGGATTTATTTCGATCAACATAGGATATTCTCATTTCCGACACCCAATCTCTATGGCTTAAATGTGGTTAACCGCACACTATGAACTACATTGTTTTTTATATTGTAAATGTGATTAGGTAGGTGCAATATTGAGTCTCCGCTTGCTATCACAAGACCTGTAATATGTCATTCTGATATATATTGCCCTCATAATACATTCAACATATTATTTACAAGATACCCATATTTCTCGCAACGGAACATCTTGGTTGTCTACCCACTATACAACTATCTCCATCTGCGACTCCTTGCGTCTACATCCTTCCATTCACCCCATGATATTTCGATATCTCCATCGCTACTCTTCACATTCTGAACTACATCATCTTTGATCTTGTGGATGCATGAGTATATAGGCACAATATAGGCTTCCTACTCATGAGATCAATCCCTCACACAACACACTTCCACGCCAAATCGACATTAAGTAGTACTCAATTACACATTCATTCTTTCAGGATTAAGTAAATGTATATATTTAAATGAGACTAATATTAAGCTCTTTACTCACGTCCCTCTATTTGGAGTTGATAATAAATAAAGTTTATAAAATAAACACGTATATTGAACACATAAAAAACAAGTGGAGTGCATAACACCATCCCGACTCGTAACACACTCCCCAAACCCCATTTCATAATTTTTTAGAATATAGGCCTACACTACTTAGGATGATACCATCTGGGCTCACCCGACCTCCTATTGTTTTTATATAAAACATGATAGTTACTTTGATCAAACCTTAGCGCCCGCTTTAACTTTTGCGCACCACCTCGGACTGGACTAATAACAATGAATCTAGGAAAACATCTTAAACTATCATGAATCATGTGATATATTAGGCTTGTGGACACCTTATTATAGCCCTGTCCTTCACTCCCACGTTAGGTCCAAGCAAGGTCCCTTCAAGTTCATAAACCCCGATCATTCTACAAACCCTAATCGGAGAATAAATTCACGCCCTCCGAACATCGTTTGACTTTGGTCAACTCTCATAATCGAATGTATATCAACAAACTTTATAGAGCTCTGAATCCTCTTTCTAACGGTCCTGGTCGTGTGGGAATCGAACCTATGGTTTGCAATTTAGGGTCGAAAAACCATTTTTGCCTACTTGCAGGTAGGTGAGAGTTTCCTTGGCCATCCTGCAAGAAGGCAGGGTTGGGAGTGTGACAATCGACATACCCTGAGGGAAGAATTTTACTTTTATCTCTTTATTTTTTCATATTTACGGAAGCCCTGTCCTCATTACCGAGGACTTTCAACCTCGAAATCAATGCGAATGCGAAAGCTTTTTTCACACCACTTTCATAACATTCTCTTACATTATCCTCGACTCATCACTACCCAATACTCCACCACCACTACTTACACCCAAAAATCATATTATAAGTCTAAAACAATAGAATTTAATGAGCTTTAGAGGTATAAATCCCGTGTGTTCAATTTTGCTTACTAATTCCCATTTTTATACACTTTGGCATTTTTAGCATATTGCTAGTTGGTTTTGCTTCTTTTTATCACTAATCTCACTCTTTCTATTATATATAGCTTCAACCCTATTTTTATAAATAAAAAAATAAGGATTATACCTTAGTTACCAATTTAGAGTTATCTTACTTTTCATCACACTCTCACCACATTTTACACATTTTTTTTTCATAAAATAAGAGATATACTCTAAATTTGGACTATGGGTTAAACTACACCTCTATTTTCCTACAAAATGCATGAACTTTGATGTCATTTTCGGCTTTGTAGGTGTCCCGAAACCATGTTTGGGATTCGAGTCCTCATAAATCCATCCCACTTTTAACTACGTTCATATATTAGCATTTTACTCATATTTTTTAACATGTTTTATTCCTATAGTTAGTTTTCTCATCTTATTAGTGATCCCGTGAAATGCCTACTCACTTTTCTCTCATGGTGTTACGATCCGGAGCATTGCTCACATTTCAGTTATTTTCACTGATATTTTTAGTTAGCTTGTCTCCCTAGAATGACTTGTTCCTATATATTCCATAGTATGGATACGAAAATAACATGTGTTAAATGTGTCATGTGTACAATGTGTAAAATAACTTGTCTCCCTAGAATAACATGTGTACAATATGTAAAATATGTCATGTGTGCAAAGTGATATTTTTAGTTAGATTATCTCCCTAGAATGACTTGTTCTTATATATTCCATAGTATGGATACAAAAATTTCGCTCCCCACAACACACATTTGCACATTCATGCCCATTTTTACTTTACACGCTTTGCACACATGACACATTTACACATTGTACACATGTTCACACATTTTAGGAGAATGAGAATATTTTGTTGACCATGAGAGACCGAAAGTAAGGAATGGGTACCTATCATTTTTATATTTTGTAAAGTAGTCTCCAAAACCGTATCTAGTTTGGTTTCGCATGCACTAATAGTCTTTTTATGTTGACTCTTTAGGGATGGCTAACTATTTTATCTGTTTTGAGTAAAATAGATTGACGACTCTGATCTTTACCATATTAAAACATCTCACATCGCCGTTGACAACCTTTTTATGTTCTTTGGAGCCCGCGACCCGTGCAAGTGAGGAGGTTCACTTAATCTCTGGGATCAAGATGGCCATAGTGGCGACTCTATTAGGGACGGTATTTTAAGATCTAGACTCTATATACATGGGTTGGTTTTTTCTTTTCCTTCTTCATTTTCTACTCATGCATATATTTTCTCACTTTTATGTTCATTATATTCCACGCTCGTTTTACACTACCTATTGTGACACCCCGCCTAATTAAATACCGGTTGATCAGTCTTTTATCCAATTAAATCAAAGTATCCAGCTGGTTCATTCTTAGCATCACCATCAAAAAATGTTTAATTTAAAAATAACCTAATAAATCAATTAAGCTAGTGTAAAAAACTTCTACATTTTTAATTAATACTCAACAACTCAAACTATTAACCCATTCACCAATCCCATGAATAATAATAAATGAGAAAACAACTAACTAAATCAAATAAAACTAGAATAAATGTCCCAGATGAATAATGTCAAATCCAACAAACCAATATAAAACTGAATCCAACTTAAAACTGAATACTGAAGTAAAATGAGTACAATATCTCTCTAACATAAATGAGAACTGAGAATGGGCGACATGCCCTAACTGAAATATCTAAATCATGAAACTGAGAGGATAAGAGTGGAGGCATCTAAATCTGAGGACCTTAAATTCCCACAATAACTGTAGCACATCAAATGGTCCGATTGTTTAAGCTTGGCATCCCTGTGGCTGGGCATCTAAAATTAATTTTGCAAGAGAAAAGAAATTTTGAAAGAAACGGGTTAGAGCCCGAGTATAAAATATTTAAAACAGTTTAGCAAGTAATTAAAATGCGGTCAAGCAAATACTATATACATGTTAGCTTTTCAGCTCTCGCTTAACATTGTCACCTCTCAACTACTTGTGCATGCCTAACATACCGCTAAACCATTCTAATTACTGCTACCTTGATTAACTAGACCGAATGTATTCGTTTTCCCAAACTATCATTCATAGTGCTCACCCGTATTTCCCATGTAAATAATGTATTACATTCCAATATTAATTAACCGCGTTAAAATATCCCATTAGTCATTTAAGTTCCCACATACCTAAATTATATTAAATAACATTATCATTCCCTTCTACTAGGCAATACAATAGAAAATCACAAGTGTATTTCTATATACATATCTCATTATCACAATATATATATATATATATATATATATATATATATATATATAGATAGAGGTCGTACCTTGGTGCGATGGAAAGTGCCCTTGCCCAAGCTACGGTTGGTCTCGGGTTCGAGATATGGAAGCAGCCTCTCCATATGTGAAACATATTGGGGTAATACTAGCCAACATCCGCCTCTCCCTGACCCTGCAGTTAAGCGGGACCCTTGTACACTGGGTACGACCTTATATATATATATATATATATATATATATATATATATAACAATAATAATAATAATTCTCTTGTGCGAACTAGTCCGCATTTTAAGAATGCGGACCAGACATGTGTCACCTAACTGTGCGTCGAGAAATTGTCGCCTAAATTATAGGCACACTCTCTCTCTTTTTTGGGCTCACCGCCAGGTGACACATGTCCGGTCCGCACTCTCAAAATGCGGACTAGTTCGCACAAGAGCAGGACTGTATATATATACACACACACACACACACACACTAATACAACACCTTAAAAGGCTAAACCTGCGATGCATGCATACTTTGCTATCAAATCCTGGTACATCACGTACATGAGGATTACAATTTATGAATCACTGTAGAACCGTATCAAAACAAATCGCACATATTGGAGGCGAACATAGTTCCCTGACTTATGGTCTATACACATACCTACACATCCACATGGCCGCAAACTTATCAACACACTGATAAGTCTTTCCCAGACCTATGTTCTGAGGTACCAATCTAAAATCCCCCCCGAAGGCTCATCAAGATAAGACTACGCCCTTTCTAAGACCTCCCGTGATAGCAAGTATGATAGGTATGTCATACACATAAGAAATCAAATAATAGTTACACACACAACCTATATAATTAACTGGTACACACACTACCCAAGTATTCCATATTTGTACGCATTACCATTCTCTCCAATATTCACGATACTTTACAATTTACGACTATTATCTCCATCGTATTCCACCACACATAATGCATACCACCAAAGTCTTACGCTACCCTTTATATACTTCTAGTAGTTAACCTATACCTCATGCTACAAGTTTAATAAATGTGGTCACTTTCCATAATCGTAGGTCATTTTCCTTATTCTCTAATTCATTTCAACATTTTTAACTCGTCCGAGTAAGGCTCCAATTTTTTTTGAAATTTCGTTAAAAGTGTCGGAGATTTCGTTGGAACGAAAGTGACCTCTGAATTCTCGTTAGAATATCATTCGAATGAGTTCGTTAGAATGATCTTCGAACGAACTTCAAACGAAAATGGCCTCTAAATTCTCGTTAGCAATCTCGTTCGAATGAGGTCATTAGAATGACTTTCCAGTTTCCCCAGGTCCTTCGAACGAGTCACGCCCAGTTTTTCCTTATCTTCATCGAACTTCGTTTTTCACCATTTTTGTTCACTAAAACCTTCACAGATTTCTCCCAAAGTCCCAACAAATCATTCTAAACATTATTTTTAACATGTAAGGGTGATTTCTAGTGTTCATGAATCATCAAATCACTAATTTAACTTTAGTAAATTCTAAGATCACAAATTTATTCCTTTAAAACCCTAATTATTTTAAATCATCATATAACTTAGATTTCTACACCAAAATTGATCTAAATTTTGTGGGTTTCATACTACAAATATGGAGGAACTAATCTATATCAATTTTTCAATCCAAGATTATGATACATGTCCTCAAAAATTGCCAAATCATATAGAAATCATATGCAATTCGACCTATACTAACATGGATATCATATATGTTGCAAATTTGCAAGTTTATATACTTGCCTTAATATGAAGGTCTGGTATGTTTAATGAAAGTGGTATGGGGGTAATCCTCTCTTTTCGATCTACGCTTTGATGGTGTTTTTGGTGAAAGGGGTTGAGTTTTGGCCTTTGAACTCTTAGAGACTCTTCTCCTCCTTCCTCTTGGGCTCTCTCTCTAATTTGGAAGATAGTAACCCTAACTTCAACTACATAAATGATATTAACAACTCTAATTTTTGTCCATCCTTGTTCCTCAAATTTTTAAAAGATAAAAATACCCCTTCGGGGTGTCAGTTTGGCCTAAAAGTGCCCCGAGACCCAAACTAAACCCTTGGGTAGACTTTTATGACTATCTCGAACCTTTCGAATTTAATGGCGTACTCGAAATGACCATTTGAATAATTTAAAAATCAATTACTTATTATCTCATTAATTAAACTCCCGACACGACTGACACTCGCATCCTAACTTAAATACCATAACTATCGTATTTCTCACTCGCGACAAGTTAACATTATCAAAATCACATGTTACTTTATTCACTCAATATTATTCAATATAAGTCTCACCAATAAATACTGACCCTTAACTCGCTAGCTAATATTTATTTTATTTCGGATTAATTATCAATTAATTTCCCATATTTAATTTTAATCAATATTATATTTTAAAAATAAAAAAGAATTACGGGGTATTACACCCATGTATGTTTATCTCCATCTCATGTACATACTTATTTCTTCATCACATGTATCTCAAACTTTTACTCTATAATATGCTCCATATCACTTATATATATATATATGTGTGTGTGTGTGTGTGTGTGTGTTACCTCTTGTATATACCATGCTTTACTACCTTGTATTCATTCATGCTTTATTCACTTGTATATATCACATGTTTCACATTACTTATACATTACCTCCATGTTCTTCCTCACTTTTAAATTTCCTCCTTGCTACTTGTACATATTCCACATAATTCACTTCACTTGTGTAGTTATTCCTTTATCACATGCCAATTGTGTATATTTTTTCTTTTTCCTGCTTAGTAGCTGTACATATCCCTTCTAGCATACATAATAATTTGCATAAAGATACTAATTAAGACTCATGCATTTGTACATGACATCGCATGAGCATTGAGTATTGACCCTATATTTATCTCATATTGGGGAGTCGCTTTGTGATGGGTTGTAGATTCTGTGGGGCACAGTTAACTTAAGTAATAGGCTCCCACCTTCCATTGTCCAAGTACCCTTAGCATATGTTGAATGGTGCCCCCGTGTTTCACCTCTTGACCAAACTCACGAAGGGAGGAATATAGCGGGAACGCATTCACATATGACGAGTGTATCGAATCCGCGCTTACACGTATCGTCAACATGAGTTATATCGTGAGCTAAGTCATGTACACTCAGGTATATCAAATTATCTCTCCACATATATTGATGAGTGATTTCCCTAATAGGCAAGAGGTATATTGAGTAAGATATTGCAAAGAGGGAAGCACTTACACCAACTTCCCATGCATAACCCTCGTATAAATGTCTACCCTAGAGCACTCATACCTAGATTTTTGGTTTTAACGCGAAACTATGCCTAAATTCTTGGTCATATTACCACCCAATTTTATGTTCTTTTGCCCGCTTTAAAATAGTACCTTGTTTGTGAGTCTGGAAACAAGTTAAACTATATATTACATTACACACCCTATTTTCTTCCAAACTCAGGTCCTGTCCAACACTTCACTTGCACTATAGGTGAAAACACAATACAAGTGGAACCAAATAATAACAACTACATTAAGGGGATTTTTTCTCCTTTTCCCCCATTTTATAAAAATAACAAAAATATTCCCTTTTTAAAAATAAAGAAAACACTTTTTCTAAAAATAAACCATTTCTTTCTCAGGTGCAACCGCATTCTCCTAACTTGACCTAACTCCCTTTTAGTTAAGATCTGCTATTAGACACCTTGTATTTCTGCTCCATCTTCACTCAGTCCAGAAAGAACATAATACACTTGTCCAATGGAGAACCTTAATTAGGATAACAATTCTTAACCGGAATTGATGACCATACTTTCTCGACTTACAGCTAAGATTGATAACCTGCAGTTGAATGTTCATGAGTTGCAGAGAAATAAAGGTCAGATGCCATAAATGCCTAAACCAAATATTATTCCTAACCCAAATCTTCTTTCCCCCTTGTTATGGGACCATGAATGCCCGAACCTATATGGAACCCCGAAGAATACTAACCTAATCCACATGTCGCAATGCCTCTACGCATCGTGGTCGTCAATATACCATCTCCTTTTCATTTCCCCATGGAAAATCTTACTCAGCAAAGGGTTAAATTACGGATGCCTTATCCTACCGACCCTAAAGAAGAATAACTCAACTGATTGAAAGAAAATCTCATGATGCTCTCTCGAAAATTTGACTAAGTGAAACTTTCAGAAAATTACATGGACTACATTCACATGTCTCCCTATCCAAAGACTTGATTTCCCTAGAAATTCAAGATGTTTGACATAGAGAAATTTAGAGGGAGCAATCCTCCAATTGTGAATCTCTGGAATTACCACTGACCTTGATTCTACTGTGAGCTACGAAAGAGATTATGTCCCAGATATTTTAATAAACCCTCAAAGAAAGTGCCCTATGATGGTTTTTGCCACTAGAAGAATCTCGAATTCGAAGTTGGGAAGACTTTAGTAGGGAGTTTAGGGCTCATTAAAAGTATAAAGAGGAGATATAAGTAACCCGTCGAGACCTTGAGCTACTCATACAAGGAACTAGGGAATTGTTCAATAGCTTTATAACCTGATGGAGAGAAAAAAACTACCACTATGACCAACCGCCCATCTAAGGAAGAGCATGTCATTATAGTGATGAAGAATTTTCTTTTGCATATCAAAAACACCATGGGTGGCTAGTATTACCCCCTTTTCAGAGCCCTTCGAGAAGCCGGGGTAAATATTGAAGAGAATGATGCTAGTAAATACAAAGAGTCAAAAGAGAAGATATCAGTATTTCATTTTACTCCTCATAAGTATAAAAAACCCGTTGTGGCTACCATTAATAACATCTCCCCTCAACCTGCCACCTGTGGTGATATGGACCCCGAGATGCGATGAGCTCTAGGGCAGAATTTTTTTTATGAAGTTAACGGAGGATACGAGAGTGATTGTCTCCCGAAATACCACCTCCCCCCAAGGTCGGGTTATTTGTTCGAGTTTGGAATTAATGACTTTACCTTAGACGTAGTTTAACACCATATCCAATTTTTTATGCATGCCCGTGTTAAGTGTGGCTTTCGTGTGAAAAATGGGGTTTTGTAAGTTGTTGAGAGTCTCCAGTTTATTTTATATAAAAACAAATAAAAAGGTTCGGGTTAGACCTTTTGGGATAATCCAAAGGCAGATTTTAAAGTCTACGGTTGGTCCATATATTCTTCTTGTGTGGGTTCAGTAATCGAGTTAGGAGTGGGGAAGGTTTCGTCACCCCAATTCTTATATATGATTCCTTAATTCTATGCTTATTATTTCTCTTTAGATTAATATATTACTTTTTGGATATTTTAGAATTTATTTAGATACGTGAAAATGAGGGTCCCGTAAATGGGAAATAATATAAGTGAGAGTTATACGAACATCACTTAAACCGATATTGGTACACAAGATTTCTTGTGCATGACTCTGTGTTGTTATTCGTATAACGGATTTCCATAGATGTAGATGTGTGAGAAGACTTGGATTTGAGATAGTTTGATATCTCATTTGGGTTTTAAAGAGATATAGAAAAAGGGATAAAGAATGGGAGCATCTCCGTGGGACAATACATCAAGAGGTATATTATCGAGGCTCATACTCACAAGAAGGACTCCGTATTATGCCTACGTACCCAAAAGGACTTGGGATCAAATCCTATATAGTTTGGTTGTATAATTGGTATATATGTAGACACCCAATTTTAGTACTCTTATCTTAGCACCCCTTTGTGCACCTTGGTATTTCCAAGACACAATTCTTTTAAACCTCGATACTCAATCTTTTCTTTCAAACCCTAAACTAGAGTCCACTAAATGCTTTCGGGATCCGATTGACATTGGTCAACTCTCGTAATCGAGAGTAACCCTGTAAAGAAAAAATTTCCAATTGAGTTCGTTGTATGTTTATTTGACGTATTCCCGGAATAAAACATGTTTGAGTCATATGTCGTATCATTATTGTCAGGATCCCTCACAGACTATGCCATATTGAAGTTTATTGAAGACGTTGTGGTAAAGCTTCAAATATTTATCATGCCGATTCTATGGTGCATATTTCGTCTTCAAGTCAAATTGTGTTCTGAGATCACTCAGGTATGAAGGCGTAATGTTAATGGGACTGGAATATATTTTTATATGTTTAAAGATGTTATTTTACTAAGAATTTTTTTATTTGTTTTTAAAGTGTTTCAAAGTGCTTATACTTCATTTTATTCAGATAAGTGTCGTTTAAATGACATCAAACGACATTAACAGTCGTTCGAGCAAGATCACTATGTCATTCGAATGACATAGCCATCTTGTTCGAGCGAGCCGCCACCTCAAGAAAATTATTTAAGGAGTGGTTTCCTCAGAATTTTGTAAGTGTGCAATCTGAAAAATATTTTACAAACCAGTACGTTTTCTACACCTATTTTTCTTAGATTTTTTAAGTCCAAAACATCCTTAGAGTTTCAAAGATCCGAGTTTCCATTCACATATGCTATTGCGATTTTCGTTTGTACCACGAGAGGTTTTCTTTATACTTGAACATTAGGTTTTGCAGTGAAGAAGCGAAAGAGTTCGTGTTCAACATCGTAGACGACACAAAGCCATATCGGTGGACACTGATACATACGTGGACGCGTGTGGTGTGGACAAGCATCGTGGAAGAAGTACTTTTTGAGTGGGCACTGTGGAGGAGTGGTTGAAGATAAGAAGATCGTAAAGTCTCGTGAGGATCAAGTCATTGAGTAAGACTTGTGTCTGTTCCTTATAATTCCACATCATAGTGATAGTTTCGCTTGGGCTGTCCGAGGTTTTTTCCCTTAGTGCTTTCCTCGTACATCCGGCATGGTGGGCATTCTTTTCTTTACTTTACTTGCTTTAATCACTAGATACTTGTTTAGGATTAATCAAGATAAAATTTTCTTAAGTTAAAATTGGTTCACAACTTGGTGTGGTTTAAAAATTGGAAAATGGTTTTTCATAAAAAGAAAGTTGGTTTTTGTCATCCTTCAAACATATTTTACATTAAAAAAGGGGCCTACAAATTGGTATTAGAGCGAGAAATATATTTTTATTGTGTTGATCCGTTGTGTTTTTCAGGATGAATTTTGGTGGTTTTTAAAGTTTTCGTGCTCCTATTTTTTATGGCACAAATTATGCTTATTCGAAAATGCGAATGAAAAATGCTTCAAAATACATTGATGAGCGTGTGTGGTTAGCGGTTTAAAAGGGTTGGTCACCACCAGTCACACGAGAGGGTGAGGTCACTAGTTTGAAACCCATTGAGTCATGGACCGAAGTCGAATATTGACTTGCACTTTACAATTCTAAAGGTCTGCACATAATTTCCTCATATATCACACCGGAAGAGTATAATAGGATCATGACTTGCAAAACTTTAAAAAAGGCGTGGGATACACTTGCACTTACTCACGAGGGCACTAGCACGATTAGGGGGTCTAAGCTACAAAACCTCACTACATAGTCTGAGATAATTAAGATGTTAGAGAGTGATTTGTTTGATGATTTTTACGCTATGTTGTTTATTATTATCAACTCACCATTTAACTTAGGAGAGAAGATTCCCGATAATCGTGTGATAAAGAAAATTTTGAGATCTTTGCCGAGTAGGTTTGATGCAAAAGTGATCATTTTAAACTCCTTAGCTATGCTTGATTCGTTAAAACTTGAAGAGATTGTAGGTGACCTGCAAACCTATGAACTCAATATGTTTACCTCCAAGCAAGTGCCAAAGAAATAAAAGGGAATTTCTTTGAAAGTCCGGAAGGAGGAGACTAAAGTTTCGGATGACGATTCCAATTTTGATTTTGAGGATGTCGTCTTATTGGCAAAGAAGTTTAAAAAGTTTCTTAAATTTCGAAAGCAATCGAAAGATGCCAAAATGTTTGAGAAATTCAAGAATAAAAAGGTAGAGTTCACCCCTAATGATAAGAGTGAGAAATTTAAGAGGGTTGAGTCGACTAGGTGTTTTGGGTGCGAGGGGTATGGTCACAAATTTACTGAGTGTCCCACCAGACTTAAGAAAGAGGGCAGGAAACCGATAACTTATAATGCCTCCTTAAGTGATAGTAATCCGGAAGAGGGAGATATTTCTCCCCATAAGAGAAAGTTTGTTGCTTTCTTGGCATGTCATGTGAGCGACGATGATAAATCTTTCCATGAAAATTCTCATGTGCATGACACTTCCGAGGCAGCTGAATCCCAAGTGAGTAATGGTGAAGCGAGTGAGGAAGAGGAGCTTGATGTGAAAGAGTTGCAAGTTACCTTTAATGAATTGTATGTCGAGGCGATAATGGTGAAAAAGGCAAATTTTAAATTACAAGATTGGTTGAGTGAGCGTGCAGTAGAAAATAATGATATTTTGTTAAGGATCATAGGGCATAGGAGAAGATGCTTAGGGATAAGCGAGAGCATGTTGATAAAGAGAGAGATAACCTTCATGGTTTGATGGAGGTTTTAGAGTTTGAGGATTCTAGGCACGTGCTTGAGTATAGGATTTGTGAGCTATAGGAGAAGTTAAAAGACTCTAGTAAGATTAAGTTTGACTTGGAAGCGAGGTCAAAAAAGTTCGATAGGATATTAGGAACCGTACAAGTCAAAGGTGATATGTTTGGTATAAGCTACGATGATAGAGTTGTTCCCATACCCAAAGCCAATACCAATCGTGTGAGAGATCTAACTAGGAATATGAGGAGAGGTCGACATTTTGGTAATCATTCCTGCCGTCTTTATACTTTCACACATTGCAGTATGAAAGGTCAACTTAGATGTTTTTTATATGACCTTAGGAATTCTCCTAGGAAGTTAAGTAATAAAGTCGTTTCGGTTGCCAAAACCCCCATGCATAATTTCAAACCTACTAGGGTTAGGAAATCAGACTTAGAAGCTTTAATACTTAAGCTTCATTGTTCTCATTTGGTTTCACTTGATTCTTCCCATGCTATATCTAAAGGATGATTATATTGCCATGATTTTCATACGCTAGTTTTTGCATCACGATTTATATCTTGCTAGTGTTATGACATGTGTATCTTTTGTATTATATTTTTTCATTTGATTGAGTCTTATTTGAAAAAATACAAAAAAAAATTGTTTTTGAGATTTTTTTTTAAAATACAAAAGGATCTTGCTTTTATTTGAGTCAAAATATGTTGGAAAAAATAAAACGATTTTCGTTTTTTTGTTTTTGTTTTTGAGTTTACATGTTTGACGTGTCATATTGGTGTGCTTGGACCCCCATCCTTTCATTATCCATGTGTCAACGACATTTGGTCATAATTATTGATGCTTATAATGATCTTAACCATTGTATTATGGGTGTGTATCCAAGTTGATATGCTTTTTTATTCGACTTTATATATATGCCATCTTTGCACACATGCACAATTTTATATGAATGTTTGACATCTCATGAATATTTGAGTTTGGTGAGACCTTCGTATCTCAATTTTGTCATCTACAGTAAGTAGACTCAAGGAGGAGGTGTTCATGTAAGAACCGTTTACCATGAGGATTAAATTGAAAAAATAATGAGTGTTCACGGGAAAGGGCTGTGAGAGTACAAAATTGACTCGTCGTGAAAGCCACTGTTTAAAAGAGCCCAAAAGAAAATCAAGGCAATAAAAAGAAACAAATGCCAAAAATAGGTCCAATAGGATTTTCTCTAAGTTGAGAATGATAAAATTCTTAAAAAATCTTAAAAAGTATATATATATGAGGGAGTTGGGTTAGAGAAAATTATACGGGTTTGCACCACGAAGCCTAATGTTGTAAAATTGTATCATGACGCTATTGTTTATAGAATTGTCAAAATTCCTGATTTGTGTGCATGTTTTATTGTTTAGTTCATTTATCTCACACTTTAAATGTCACATATGGCTAAAATAAAGTTTAATGATTTATAGCCATCAATTAGAGCTTCTTGATCATTTTGATGTGTTGGAATTATGATTCATTTGTTGTAGTTCACATCCATACATTCCATGTTTGTGTTTGAGCACATTGGTACTATGTTAGCATGTAACTCATTATTTTATTTGTTAGTTTTTTGCTTTACTATTGTTTTGCAGTTTCTGCTCTTTCCAGTTAGTTTTTTCAGGAAATTTTTCACCGGACGAAACTTCATGTTATTTAGAACTGGATGTGAGATTTTGGTTTTCTCGTTCAAGCGAGATATCAATCTCGCGTGAATCCTTCAAGCGAGAAGCCTATGTCATTTGAATGACAAGGTTGTCTCGTTCGAGCGACAGCCTGGAGGTTTTTTCTCTGGTTTCTGCTGTTTCAGTACCTTGGTTCATATTGTCATATTTATTGGTACTTCTGGGTTTCTTCTGGATAGTTTTTTATATGTAGATTCTCATTTATTACATCTATTACTGCATTGTGTTCATTTAGTCACACCTGATTAGATTGTTGATTCATGTCGTAAGATTATTGTTTGCTAGATACATATTCAATATGCTTGATCATTATTAGTTGGTTGTTTCATATTTTTCTAGATACACTTCATTGATTATCTCATGCTAAATATGTTTATCTTTTCACCGAGTTGTCTATTCGAGACAAAAAGAGGGAGAGATGTATGTGATGTAGGGAGAGAGTTTTTTTTGTTGAGCACATAGATTTTGTTGCATTAAACATTGATATAATATGAATTGATGCTTATTTTGGCATCTTAATGAGTTTGCACAAATTGGTATCCTAATTTAGATGTTGTTTACAAATTTGGTATCCATATTTTTTGTTTGCATGTTATATATCATTTGTTCCTCCATACTTCACTGGGTATTTGTCTGTTTCATCTGTGTAGGTATGCTTTAGAGGTTTGAGATTTCAAGACTACATTATAATCATACGGTTTATGCTTGCCGGACCATTATTTCCTAGTCTTGTCATGTATTTTTTATATTGGGTTTATGCGATGGGATTTAGGCATCATATGGCTTGACGGCCCGACTTAGGCATTTCACTGTTGGTTTTGTCTCGAAATAGTCAAAGGGGAGATTTATAAGGACAAAAATTTCCAATTGAGTCCGTTATATGTTTATTTGATGTATTCCCGATAAAAAAAACGTTTGAGTCATAGGTCATATTTTTATTGTCAAGATCCCTCACAGATTATGACATATTGAAGTTTATTCAAGATGTTGCGGCGAAGCTTCAAAGATTTATCATGTCGATTTTATGGTACATATTTCATCTTCAAGTTAAATTGCCTTCCGAGATCACTCAGGTATGAATGCGTAATGTTAACGGGACTCAAAATATATGTTTATATGTTTAAGGATGTTATTTTATTAAGAAAATATTTTTAAAATGTTTTTAAAGTGATTCAAAGTGTTTATACTTCGTTTTATTCTGATAAGGATGATTAGAGTTGTATTTTAAAAAACTCTATTTCGCTTTGTCATTCAAATAACATTAAAAGTTGTTCGAGCGAGATCACTATGTTGTTCGAACAATATAGCCATCTCGTTGAGCGACAACTAATATCGTTCGAGCGAGTCACCGCCTCAAGAAAATTATTTAAGGCGTAATTTCCTCAGAATTTCGTAAGTGTGCAATTTGAAAAACAGTTTAGAAAACAGTTGGTTTTCTACACATGTTTTTCTAAGGTTTTTTAAGTCCAAAACATCCTTAGAGTTTCAAAGATCCGAGTTTTCATTCACATATTCTATTATGATCTTTGTTTTCACCAAGAGAGGTTTTTTCTACACTTGAACATTAGGTTTTGCGGTGAAGAAGAGAAAGAGTTCCTGTTCAACATCGTAGATGACATAAAGACATATCGGTGGACACCGAGACATACGTGGACGCGTGTGTTGCAGACAAGAATCATGGAAGAAGGAATTTTTGTGTGGGTATTGTAGAGGAGTGGTTAAAGATCATAAGAGTGTCAAGTCTTGTGGGGATCAAGTTGTTGAGTAAGACTTGTGTCTATTACTTGTAATTCCACATCATAGTGATTGTCTCACTTGGGCCGTTCGAGATTTTTTTTCCTTAGTGGTTTCCTCGTACATTCGGCGGTGTGAGAATTATTTTCTTTACATTACTTGCTTTAATCACTAGATGCTTGTTTATGATTAATCAATATAAAATTTGGTTAAGTTAAAATTGGTTCACAACTTCGTGTGGTTTAAAATTTGGAAAAATGGTTTTCATAAAAATAAAATTAGTTTTTGTCATCCTTAAAACATATTCCGCTTAAAAAAAGGGGCCTACAAACCCCAATCACTTTCATAGGGCTTTAAATACTCTTTGCAACAATCCATATCGTGCTCGAATTCGCCTTATGGTTTGAATTTACTTTCCTTTTCCCTCTATAACCCTAAACTTGAGGCCACCGAATGCTTCTGGGCTACGTTTGACTTCAGTCAACTCTCAAAATCAATATTAACTCAATAAAATTTCATAGGACTCTGAATACTCTTTCTAACGGTACATACAATGTATGAACATGCCGTACGATTTGAATTTACTTACCTTTTTACTTTGAAACCCTAATTCGAAGGTCACTAGACTCTTTCAATAATTGTTTGACTGTGGTAAACTCTCAAACCTGAGATTTTCTTAATGGACTTTTATAGAGATCTGAATACTCTTTCCAATGGTCCTATCCGTGTGCGAATCGGACTTATAGTTTTCCTTTTATTTCTATTTTTCGAAAAAGTCCATTTCAGACTACCTATAGGCAATTATGGCCCTCTGCCTACCGTCATAGGGGTACTTTACTTACCCTATGCCGATAGGTAGGCCTAAGCCTATATTGATCGACATTCCCCCAACCCTAAAATTTTCCTATTTAAGGAGGTCATGACCTCATTGTTAAGGGCATTATTTTTGAGATCCCAAGACCACTTTCCTCGAAATTAGTGCATAGCCTTTTATACATCCCTTTCAAAAATATTCCTCCAACATTCCATTATATCATCCACACGCCTCATCTTTCTTACCCACTGTACCACCATTACACCACCACTAAAATCAACCCACATCACCAATAAAGTCAGAATTAAAGCTTCATGCAAGGTCCAAATCCTATTGATTAAAACTTTCTACTTTAGTGGAATTACTCACTTTTTTTTTACTTTTTAGCATATTGTCTGCATTATTTGGGTCGTCCTCACCTTAGTCACCATTTTACTATTTATATATTTACCAAATATATTTTTATAAACTAAAAAAACTAAAAAATAAGATATGATCCTTAAACCCCAAATTAGAAATTTCTTTCCATTTTTACTACAATTACCTCACTTGTGCACATTTTTCAACAAACCAAAACAAGGAAATTCTAGTTTTTGGTTCATGGATTAAATCCCACCCTTATGTATTTTTGAACTATGTAGACTTCGATTCCATTTCTGGATACATAGGTGTCCAATTTTTTCCTCGATATTCGAGTCCTCTTTTCTTTCCTTTTCACTTTATTCATTCTCACTTTTATTAGTACACACACACACTCTAGTTACGCGTTCTTAATAACCCTGTCAGACATGTGTGTTGCTCACATTATATTATATATTCATATTTTTTATTCTCTTTTGTTTCGCAATCCTATCAAACATGCATATCCATTTTCTCATAGAGGGTTATGATCGGTTGTATTGCATACAGCGTAGCCTTTTCTCTTTATTATATTTTTAGCGGCCCCGACAGACATGCGTATTCTATTCTTTGTAATTGATTGTGATCCGGTGTGCTTCTCATGTTTTAACTACTTTTCAGATTACTTTTTCTTTCCTTTTTTATTTATACTCCATAGAATGACTTGTCACGTCTTCCCCATGACGTAGGTTTGACGATTTATTTTATAAACTATTTCACTCTGCACACATTATACACACAAATTACATTTTTGAAAAAAAAAGAGCATTATCATAGACCATAAGAGACCGAAAGGGCAAAATGGATGCCTAACACCTTCCCATTCGATAACTTAGCCCCTGAACACGTGATCTATTCGGTTTCATATGCATCGGTTTGTCTTTGATGCCGTTTCTTCAGGTACAATTGCATTATTTGCTTGTTTCGAGAAAAATAGGTTGGGTGCTCAATTTTTTTATATTTTTCACTCCTTTGACGATGACCAATTTATGTCTATGGGAGCCCATACATATCGTATGAGTGGCAGAAAGAGGATTTTCTTCTTTGATCCTCGCATGCTTTCTTTTATTTTCGAGGCGAACCCGTCGAATTCGAAATGTCCACAGTGGCAACTCCGTCGGGGAATTTATTTTTAAAGGACTAGACTCTATATTCACATGGGGTTTCTTTTCATTTCTCTCATTTTCTCCATTTCTCTCTATGTGTGTATATATATCCACTTGTATATTCTTCCTTTTTACTCTCATGCTCACATATTATATATATGCCTCGCTCATATCCTTATTATCCATGTATATTCTTCACCTCATTGTGTTATTTTTCTCATTACTTGTAGATACCACATTTTCTATCACATGCTTCATGATTTATACACTTTTATATACTTATCATGATACGCTCCATCTATTCATATTTTCACATGCACCATAAGTATTGATTCTTGTTCCCATTTGTATATATTCACATACTTACTCACATGCTTCACATACCGCTTGTGTATATATCCACCTTACTCTCACTTGCACACCGCTTCACGTTGTTCTCACCTGCACAAACTGTCACGATACTTTATTATCACTCTCACATGTTTCCATGTCACTCTCACTTTGCACATATCTCTCTCTCACTAGCGTATATTCATATGTCTCATTCCTTGTATACATCATCATGCTTTGTATATTATCTATCCTTCATGTCACTTGTACATACTTTTTGGCTTTACTCCCCTTGTATACTTATCTCTTTATCACATGCCATCCATGTATACTCCCATGTTTTACATCATTCTTTGTAGTAGTACCCACTCCCCTTAGAATACATAATTTTTTTCATAAAGAAACTAATTAAGACTCATTCATTTGCACACTACATCACATGAGCACTACATTTTGACCAAATCTTTGTCCCTTACTGGGGGGTCACTTAGTGTGGGTTATCGGCTCTGCGAGTCACGGTTAACCTAAGCGATATGATTCTCACCTTCCATTGACCTAGTATCTTCGATTTATATCGAACCGTTCCCCCTTATTATACCTCTTGATAGGATTCATGACGAGAGGTATATAGCAGGGAACTCATTCACATACATCGAGTATATCAAATTCACTCTCACACATACCGTCACCACGAGGTATATCATGAGGAAATTCACGTACACTCAAGTATATCAAATAGCTCTTCCACACGTACTGATGAATAATTCCCCTTACAGACAAGAGGTATATTGTGTAAGTCATGCTAAAAGGGGGAACCCTTACACTAACCTCCAAATGTATAAACCTCGTATAGGAAATTACCCTAGGATAATCATACTGCCGGTTTCAATGCGAAACTCTGCAAAAAATTTGGGTCGTCTTACCGCCCAAAATATGTCTTGAATCGCGTATCCAATACTTTTCTAGACTCGGATCTTGTTCAAAATTTCACTTGCACCCTAAGCGGAACATACTACAAGTGAAACCTCATAATAACAACTACACTGGGGGATTTTCCTTCCATCCCTTTTCAAAAATACCAAAAATATTTCCTTCCCAATTAAAAAAAATGTATGTATTTACCAAAAATATCTTCTCATTTTATCAAAATACCATAAATACTATTTTTTTGATAAAAAAATTATCGTTCTTCGGTGCAACTACATACCCTAGTTTGGCCTGGCTCCCTATTGGCTCAGATTTGATATCAAGCCACCCAGAGTTCGACACCCTCATCATCTTCTGGAAAAACAGAGAGATCTACCACATATTCCTTATGGAGAATCCAAATTAGAATAATAATGTTCAATCCAACCTGACGGAAGTACTTGCTCAACTCAACGCCAAGATCGACAGTGTACAGGATGATGTCCAAGAGATATAGTGAAATATGGACCATATGCCTGAAGTTCCTAAAATTAATTTTATCTTCCCCGTTCCATGAATTTGTAAGCACCATAATAGATATGGGCTCTGGAGGAGTATCAACAAGTTCCTCATGTTCCAACTCCAGCTCAGTTGTCGATATCGAACCTTACCCAACCAGGGGCTAACTTTCTGATGCTTATTCCTGCTAATATTAAAGAAGAATTATTAAATAAGGTTAAGAAAGACCTCAGATTTCTATCCAAGAAGTTTGAGCAAGTCAAAATCTCAGGGACCTACGTGGATTACACCCATATGTCTCCTTACTTGTAAGCTAGGGTACCTGAAAATTTCAAAGTGTCGAACACAAAAAAGTTTAGAGGTAGAGGACCTCACATTGTGCATCTTCGCAACTATCACCATTATATGAGTCCACTGGGGGCTACCGAGGAGATAATGGCCTAGATGTTCCCGTATACTCTTAAAGAAATCACTCTTTGATGGTTCTTATCATTAGAGGAATCTCGAATCCGTAGTTGGGAGGATTTGGCTCGAGAATTCATTGCCCAATACAAATATAATAAGGAGTTAAAAGTCACTCATCGAGACCTCGAGCTACTTAAGAAGAATCTAATATATTTAGTTAAAAACTTTATGAGTAGGTGGAAAGAAAAAAATCGTTACCTTGATAAATCGACCTTCCAAGGAGGAACATGTGAGAATCGTGAAGAAGAATTTTATGCCACATATCCTAACCTCAATGGTAAGCCAATACCATCAATACTTCAGAGTCCTCTAGGAGGCGGGGTTGAAATCTAAGAGTATGTTAGAAATCAAAAAATCGATTCCAAGCCGAAGAAACCAATAGGGCAGTTCACTCCTCACAAACCGTTTAATACCACTATTTCAACCATTAACAATATTTCTTAGTATATTACATCATGGGCTCAAGAAGATCATCTCACTATAACTAGAAAGGAATACATCGATTTCCATGATCCTAATTGAAAACTATACCAATCTCTCTTATCAAGGAACCTCATCAAGCCCTTTAAATCTCATCCATTTCCAAACCCACTTCTAAGGAATTTTAAGCATGACGCTCGTTGTGATTTCCATCAGATCATAGGCCATACCACCGACTAGTGCTTCCACCAAAGAATGTCATTCAATTCCTCATTAATAAGGGGGTTATCTCTCCTCCATCCAATCCTAAACCCAATACCACCCAAAACCTTTTGTTAGCACACCAAATCGGTGTAAATTCCATCTTCAATGATGAAAGTCTTCATTTTGATCATTCCACTAAAATCTGACCCATCAATACACCCTATACATTTGCCATTTTACCTAAACCCTTTAAAATTTTCTCCTCTTTTCTTCTGCACTGCAAAGTACTCCAGACTAAGACTTATACCTCATGACAAAGGCCTGTATCGCCGTTCAAACCCTCTCACAAATGGGGGCATGAAGTTACCAATTTTCTTGGATTAACTCTTAGATTTTTTTTGAAGTTACCACCTAGGATGACCCTCAGAGGGAATAGTTGTGAGAGAATCAATAATGTCTACATGGAAGCCCAAAAGTGGTCCTAATAATCAGATGATTGGTTTATGTTAGTGGAGGAATTCATCTTAGAGAATATTATGCAGGTCATGACAGATGAGTTCATTAATAATGGAGAGATACGTACAACTTTAAAATTGCTTACCATCCTGCTACTCGAGGGATACCTGGTTCCCTCCTTCCAACACTTCTTCATTAAGTGGGAATATTTGTACGACAAAGTAGTTGAATTCATATAATGCATCAATTTGTTGTGGAAAGATAATATTTTTACCATTGGGTGTGGTGATGACTCATACCCCTCAGATAATTCAGATGATGAACCTGATAATGGGAATACCGACATGATTGCCTCCTATTGTGGAATGATTTCTTTTGAATATGTACTATCGGGAATCAATAAAATATCCTCCATGCCAAAAGTATATGAAGACAAAGGATTTTTATTCTTCCTAGCATTCATAAATCACTTGACCCAATTAAACTGAGACTACACAGATTTGGTTCTTCCATCAGCAAGTAGGAATGCCGACAAAGGGAAATGAGTCATGAAAGAACTCCTGATGCTAAAGATGTCAGTTCAAGATAGTAAAATCCTTAAACATCTTAAGAAAACCCAAGCCAACATTAATCTGTCGGGGATTTTCATGCCTTCTAAGTTACATAGATATTCTTTGATTAAACTTCTCACTAGACCCACAGTTCATCCTCCTTCTACACTTAAAGAAACAATCCATGTGGTTAGGACTCTGACCATGACGAGGATCGCCTCCTTATACAATGAAGAAATTCTTAATATTGGTCCTGATCACAAATATGCCCTTAATATGTTAATGGAGGCCATGGGAAAGGCGGTTTCATTGGTACTTATTTATAATGGATCTGCTTTGAATATTTGCCAATGAGGACTCAAAATTATCCGGGGATAAAAGTCAGTGATCTCACTCCCACTTCTGTCGTTGTGTACGCTTACAATAACACCCGTCGGGAGGTCATGGGTTCATTAAGACTCATAATAGGGGCTATCCCAATATTCCCCCAAAATCGAGTTCTAAGTCATTGATATACCGACATGTTTCAACTTTATCCTTAATCTCTCTTGGCTTTGTAACATCAGATGAATGGCCAATTTAAAAATTAAAGTTCTTTGCAAATAATCAAGTCATTTCCATCATTGAAGACAAATATAACTCCAATGTCATTAGAAAAACAACTCTATCTTTGAAATCTAGCATGGACCTAATGATATGTTTCTCTTGAGTTTCAAGATTGAGCCACTTCCTATCCCAGCAGGGGATAACATTAAGGAGAAAGTATGTACATATAAAGATTCTCATGATAATGTTAATGTGATTCAGATGTTCAAGAATATGCATTTCATGCCCTAAATGGGACAGAGTCACCGATAACAAGGGATCCTTCAACTGATAGTCCTAAAAGAAGCCTTTCCTTCGGATGGTTTAGGATATTAATCATCCTCGAATAAACTCATAGCCCTTCGCCAACCATATTAAAAGCAATCACATAAGATAAAAGAAGTAATTTCTGGTGATTCCTTGAGCGGAAGCTTTATACAGGAAGTCAATGACTTCCTTTACCGCGGCTTCCCCGAACCATGGTATGACCTTAATGAGAAGAAGTTCAATCCAGGATTTAAATCTTCTTTGAAATTCTTTGAAGATGAGATTACTTGGACTAAAGGGACAAATGAGAGCACTAATAACACAAAAAGCACTGAGAACGGTATCAACGATGAATCATTTGGCTTCCAACACTGGGGTTGAATGATCCATCCGACCCGTCTGTGAAGATCATCCTTGCTAATAAAACATTTCTCAACTAGCGTAGTGTCTCTATCAACCCAACTCTGTTGTCTACCTGCTAACAAAAGAACCTGAACTTGTCCCATATTTTATGTTAGTGATATGAATGTAAAAGAGACCTTCTTTGATGATGTTCTCACTGCTGTATTTTTAAAAAATGTTAATAATGAAATTAATGAATATATTGAGTATCTCCCCATGCCTTATATTAATTGCATTGTAACTAATTGAAAAATTGATGAAGATGATCTAAAAAATGAACAATTCTTAACTGATTTCAATAAGGAAAAGACTAAACAACATAACCGTGTTCAAACTAATGATTATGAAACTATTATTTTTAATCTTGGTTCAGGTAGAAATTCATGCGAGATTAAGATAGGGTCAACACTCGATAAGCATAAGTGGTCAGAGTTTGAGGAACTCTTAAAAGAATTTGTGGACATTTTCGCATGGTCCAAAAATGATTTTCCCGCTATTAATCCGATGATTATGCAACATGAGATATATGCTTACCTATAGTTTAATCCTGTCGAGCATAAATTGAGAAATATTCGCCCTGAGTGGTTTCTTAAGGCCAAAGACGAAGTTGTCAAACAGATAAATGTGTATTTTCTTTGCCTAGTCGAATATCCGACATCGCTCGCCAACATCGTCCTTGTACCAAAGTCAGGTGGAAAAGTCCACATGTGCGTCGGCTATCGGGATTTGAATAAAGCTTCTCCAAAGGATGATTACCCTTTTCCCAACATCAACATGATTATTGATAACACTTCTAATCATAACCTCAAGTTATTTATCGATAGCTTTCTTGGGTATAACCAGATTAAGATGCACCCCAATAACCAAGAAAAGACTGCTTTGACTACCCCTTGAGGTACCTTTTTCTACACCATCATGCCTTTTAATATTAGAAATGTCAAGGATACCTACCAGAGGGCATTTACCACCATCCCACATGATCTTATCCAAACATAGGTTGAGGTATATGTTGACGATATGATCATCAAGTCCGAAATGCGAGAGTGTCTTATCCTTGCCCTGAAGAAATTCTTTAAATGACTGCGGCAATACCAAATGCATCTCAACACACAAAAGCATGTCTTAGGCATAAAATAAGGCAATCTATATGGATTCATGGTTAGTGAAAGGGGAGTCGAAGAATATCCTTCTAAGCTCAAAGCTATCCCCGAAATGCTACCTCCTCGGGCAAAGAAAGTTGTTTGTGGTTTATTGGGCAAACTCCAATACATTAGCAGATTCATCATCCAACTCACTTCCACTTATGACCCCATCTTCAAACTTCTCCGAAAGTACTCAACCAAGGTCCAAAATGAGACACATGAAGAAGCCTTTGATAAGATCAAGCAGTATCTCGCCTGACCTTCAGTGCTCATATCGCTGCAACTTGGTCTTCCCCTCCTTCTATACCTCACTGTTACGAACATCGTAATAGAGGTTGTAGACACCACATTATAGGACCCCCTAATTCTCTACTTAGTTCCCCAACACCTCTCCATTTCACTACAAAATCTAGGTCATACTCCGAGTACCGATCTAGAGGCCATCGGGAACTCCTGGGGCCCGTTTGACTTTGATCAACTTTATCTCAGAGAAAAAGCTCAATAAATCTTTAAAGGGCTTTGAATTCCCGTTCCAATGGTCTGACCCGTGCACGAATCAACCTGAAGGTAAGGACGAATGAACTATTTTATCAACGAAAATCGATTTGGAGGCCACTGGGTACTCCTGGGCCCCAATTTTACCCCAATCAACTTCATCATTAGAGAGAAAGCTCTTTAATTCTTTGAAGGGAACTGAAACCTCTTTTTAACAATCTAAGCAGAGTCAACTCTTCAGCTCGAATGAGATATAATGAATCTCGAAGGGAACTGAATACCCTTTCCAACAGTCCATCCTCAAAACGGACGAACGACCTCTTTTACTCCGAAAGGTCACCGGGTGCTTCCGGCTCCAGTTGACCAAAGTCTACTTTTCTAATTGAGCGAAGATCTTTAAAATATTTAAGTACCTCTCATAACCTTTCCAATGGTCCACCGAAGAACAATCCATTTTTGTCCGATGATCTCCCATCCAAAATACCAAGGAGTGCTTTCGAGCCCCGTTTGACCCAAAGTCAACTCCCGGACCCCGGAGCAGCCCAAAGGACTCTTAAAGGTATCTGAATTACCTTTCTAATGATATTCCCCATGCACAATTTGGATTTATGGATTGCGTTCTCCGATAATTTTTCCAAAAAAATCTGCACGAGACTATCGATTGGCAGGTCCATTTTCCTGCCTATCGAAAGTGTGCCTAGGATTACCTGTCGATTAGTAGGGTTATGGATATACTAATCGAACCCCCCTTACCCTATAAATAGTGGGCATGACCTCGGTCCTAAAGCACACCTCAGATCCATCAATATCAGTGATCTCTACAACATTCTCTTACAATCAGTGAAGTTTCCTTCTGTAAAATTCCTTTCAATCTTTCATTCCCATCCTTTTCATACCCAATTTAGCAAAATCTCATTCTTTCTCATCCAACATTCATCTCAATACTCAAGGGAATCTCATCAAGGATCAATATCAAGCCTTAATTCTAAAAACAAAGGTACAAAATCCTTCTCTCTCTTTAATTTCCCTATTTTTGCATTAGTTACATAAATTCTTAATCTAGATTTTACTTTGGTTCATACACATTAACATCTCAACTTTTTATTATTTATATTGCACATACTTTATTTTTTATATAAAAACAAAACAAACAACAAGAGGGTTACACCTATAAATTCCAACGGTACTATCCATCACAATTTCTCAAAACAAAAATACATTTTCTACACACACAATAAATTCCCATTCGACTCTATGGGATAAAACCCACCCTTATGCCGCATGCGAACTACGTGGACTTTGATGCCTTTATAGGCTACGTAGGTGTCTGAATGCTAAAACTCGTGACTCGAGTCCAACTTCTCCAATTTTCCAATTTCTCAATTCTCTAATTTTTCCCATTTTTACATTTGTCACCTTTTCATTTACACATTATTTTAATACATGTTATATTTGTGATCCTTATTAGCGTTTTATCCAATATATATTATCGTTTAATCATAACGATCAATATCTCGATAAACACATACATCGTATTTTCTAAATATTATTTCGAGAACATTCTTATGGATGACCTCACTCTATTTTTTCTAAGGTATAAGTTGGGAGATTTCGATCTCCATTTATATATACACGCACACACATTTCACAAAAAAATAAAGGGAAATTGTAACACAAGCCCATGAGAGACTGAAATGATGGGATGGGTGCCTAACACCTTCCCATTCTGTAACTTAGCCCATGAACCTTTGAACTATTGATTTCCTAAGCATCAGTTTGTCTTTGGTGCCTCTCTCTCAAGGCGTTGACATGTTCATTTGCCTATATTGTGAAAAAGAGGTTGGTGACTCCATCTCTTTACATTTACCCCACACTGACAACGGTCGAAGCGCTCTTAGAGAAATTGGGCAATAGACCTTTATCTCCCCCTCTTTTTTTTGCCCCATAGAAAAAGAAGGGAGAGGGGAAATCCCGAAATTTCCACAGTGGTGACTCCGCTGGGGATTTGGTAATTTCATAAGAGGGCTAGGCTCTATTTGCATGTGTGTTATTATTTTCTGTTTGTGTACGTATGCAACTAACTGTATGTTCCCTTTTTACTCCTCTATTATTTCTTGCACATATATACCTCATGCTTATATCACTACTCACTCACACACTTGTAGATACTTCACATGCACACTTCACACTACTTACACATAGGATCACTTATATCCACATGTTACACTTGGAATATCGATGCTTAGGTGACACTAACACACACCTCCACTTATCACACCTATATATATCCGTGCTCACTCACACACCACTTGTAGTTGATCCATGCTTAGGTTCACTACCACACACTCACTTGTAGATATTCACACATCGCTCACTCTCAGGTAAAACCCCGTTTTTCTGAATATTTATTTAATTAAATTGGAGAATTAAATGAGAAAATACGGCTTAATTTAAATTACGTAAGAGTAGTAATTTATAGAGTTTTAATTAAAATTGTAATTTTGGAATATCAATCGGGAGATAGTTACCGATTTATATTGCCTCATTACATTTACTTAGTGCGAGTGGTAAATAGTTACTTAATGCGTGTAGACCGTGTTGGGGTGAGAACGAATAATATCTGTTAAGTGACTCAAATGATAATTTAGAGGTCACCGATGAGTCCGGAAGGGTCAAATTAGTCAAAATAGTATACCCGGGAGTACTAGTTGAGTCCCGGGGTAATTTTGGACTAAACCGAGACCGTTCGGGGGCGTTTTGGTCTTTTAACATGAGAGGGTATGGAGACCTATGAAATTGAGAGCTTTATATCAGCCGTATGATTGAGGGGTTAGGGATAGAAAACCCATGAAAACACACCATAGCCATTAGAGATAAGAGAGAAACCATTCTCAAGGAAAAAGGAAGAATTGGGAAGGATTCAAAGGAGATTTTCACTATCAACTTGTTGAGGAAGAAGGATTGAAGGATGAAGATCATCAATCATCAACAACATCCACGAAATCAGACCCTGCTGATCATAAGGCAAGTTGTTTATTGCAAAAATTATAAAGTTATAATACCCATGTGTAGGGTTTTTGAATAGTCTTATTTAAATCAATATCTTGATAGGAGAATGATGATATTTATACATGTTGGGATAGGAATCACATGTAGAATGATTTAACTTATGTAGAGGATTAATATTCAGATTAGACTTGATGATTTTTCGGAATAAAATCTGGATTTTGAATGAAAATATGGGAAGAACACCATAACTAGGGTTTCAAGAAATTCTGGGTTTAATTCACTATTTCTTTAAAGGAATTGGAGTTTTGAGGTATTTGACACATTAGAAATTGTCCTAGTATATAGGAAAATATGTCAGGATCATTGGGTCAAAGTTTGGTGGACTATAATGGAGTTTGAAGCTTTGTCAATGGAGGAAAATTCTGAACGAAGAAGACGAACTGCGTCTGTCCCTGTTCGATCGATCAAACAATCTCGAACTATCGATCGATCGACTATGTCGATCGATCGAACCCAGCAGTCGATCGATCGACGCAAGCTGTTTCCCGAAATTTTTGTGTTTAATTCTTCGTTGATTTTTGGGAATGAATGAGTATCCTAGGATTTACATTATACTTATATGGGAGTGAGAATAAGACCAATAGGTATATTATTGAGGTCCGATAAGGCCATTGGGAGAAGGGCTTGGATTACGGACCGACGAGAATAATCTGATTTAGTAGAATATCGGGGACTTCGAAAATTGAGTTACGGGGCGAAGTAAATTCAATTTAACTAATAGACCAGTAGGGTAAGCAATAACTACTGAAATTATATGTATGGGGTAACTAGGACCCTAAGAGTTATGTGAATACTCAAATAAATGCGATTAATGAGATAAATCGTAAAGCGAATATTGTACGGTAGATATATGAGATTAAAATATTACATACGTATATAATTAATTGGTCGTGCGTGTACTTACTGAATTATGTGATCTTTTAGGTCGAGAGATTTGTACCTAAATTAATTATGTTAGGGTCGATGAGACATTCCGAACTAACATAAAATAATTATATGTTTGGGGTCGATGAGAAATGCCGAACCAAACCTTGAACTGGTGTCGCGATGAAAGAGTCCTGAACCAGAATATGTGTATATATATATTTTTAAAAATAGTTGGGGTCGATGGATAATTCCGAGCCAACTCTCACTTGGGGTCGATGTATCATTTCGAACCAAGAATCATTTACGTGTGTATATAAATAATTAGGGTCGATGTATCATTCCGAACCAATTCTTACTTGGGATCGATGAATCATTCCGAACCAAGAGTCCTTTACGTGTATAAAAAGGGCAAAATAATAATGACTGATATTTAGTATATATTGTGTGTGAAATATATATACTTGATGATATTCTACTTCTGTGTATTAGTAGATTGATATATATTATGTATTTAAAGATACACACTGAATTGGTAAGTTAAGTAGTGAAACTTAATTACGAAATGCACCTTCAGATAGAGAAAATCGATTTAGTAATTCAAGTGGCGAAACTTAATTACACAAGTGGGAAGTCAACAATTGTGAGAATTGTAGTAATTTTAGTAGTGAAACTAAATGAGAAGTATTGAAAAATAACATAGCTGAAATGTTACCTGAGAATTAATTAACATACGCGAGATGTTAGTGAAACGGTTGTACCGTATGGGAGGTAATGGAACTTAAGTATAGATAAGTTCAGATGATTACTTAGTCTTAGATAGCTTGGAAGATATGGCTAGGTAGGCTAAGTGTATAACGTTAGGTGTGCACAAGAGATGAGGGGTGAGTAAACTCAAGAGAGTGTACGAGAACCTAACATGTGTAATCAATAACCGCATTTTATATTGTGATAAACGTTTGTTAAATATTTTCAAAATATTTTGAGTACTAACTCTTGCTATAAAATATTTTCAAAACCTTTTAGGTGTCCAGCCACAGGGATGCCATGTATGATGATTCCATTCCAGGGACTCGGAGCTGTAGCACAGTGGATGCTTACAGGATTTTGACTAGACGATATCTCTCATTCAGATCTAGTACAGGATCTCACACTATTCTATGTATGGACTTGTTGTCCGGTATTAGTCTCAGATGTTAGTTTCAGACTAATGGTTATTCTATTGTTGTTTGGGATTTTAGCCGATGGTTTATTCGGTAATACTTTTGTTCTGCTGTACTTTTACTTCGTTGATTGGGTTATAGTACATGATTATTTTTACTTTATTCCGCATGGTTGTTTTATCTGTTTTAAGAAAGATAAAATTTGGCACCGGTCTAATTTTACTTAGGGGATTAGTAATTAAAAAGTTTTCGACAGTGATGCTAAGAATGAACCATTTGAGAAACCTGTTTTAATTTAATAAAGGCCTGATCACCCGATGTTTAATTAGGCGGGGTGTCACAGATGGTATCAGAGCATCAGGTTCTAGTGTCCATAAGATCTGTACGGCTTACTATGTTTTCAGCATATCATTTGATTGGTATAGAGCCCTATCTTAAGATTGTTGTACTCACCTACGTACGTAATTATGATCTCCTGCTATTTAGTAGATGTAGTGTTACATATACGAGTTCGATTGGGCATGGTACGTCAAACATGGCGGTAGAACCAGCATTGGCGTTGGAAGGATTGCAGGAGGGAGGAGCTCAGCATGAAGCCTGGAGTGTTCGAAGATGGTAATCATAGGAGAGATGACCGTTGTCGAGGTCACTCCTAGCGTGTAATGGAAGTAGATGATGCAAGGGTTGTTGAGGCATAGCAGGCATTTTCCAAGTGTCGCGACGGCAAGGGGGAATGCTAATCTAGACCCGCCCAATGCAGTGATAGTGGGAGGGAGTTTGAAGAAATTTTTGATGAGAACGAGCAGTAAATTGTGATAAAACGGTGACTATGCATGGTAACCAATGGAAGTAGAATGTACAGAGGTTTTGGCATTTAGGGATAGGGTATAAATACCCAGAAGTGAAAATTTGAGTAAATTTTTGAGGCAACGTGGCGGGGATACCAATCACCGCATCCGGACCGAGGGTCCGTATACAAATAGAGAGACCTTACGTATAGTATAACCACAAAGTTCTCTAATGTTGATTCAGAAGCGAAGAGAATGGAAATACCTAAACCCCTCACGTGAAAGCCTGGTAGAGGCCAATCGTGAGAGAGAAATTATCCATTGAAGTGAACTTATACCGATGAGATATGTATAAGGGAAGAAGAGCCCTTGCGAGAAGGGACTCTCGAGTGGTAGTTCGTAATTTTGGTAAAACTCTTCTTGGAAGACTTATGTATATGAAGGAAGTATGGTACTTCTTACAAGGTTGGGGTAAATGCTCCTAGGGGGCGAAGTTAAAAGAGTTTAAAGATTTAGTCAAAGAGTAAGACTAAATGTAATGGGGCTGGTGCAAACCATAAGTGGAAACCCACTAGAGGATTTAATGATTTGATTCTAAGTCGGGACTGTTAAGCCCCATAGTGCGTTCCTCTTGGTCAGCAGAACTAAGGGAACCAGGATGATAGTGCTCAGAATCGAGGCTACCAAGTCCGAGAGGAGGGATACCCCAAACCGGTCAATGTGGCCTGGAATAAGGGGATTTTTGTAAAGATGTCTAGTGTGGTTTGTAGGTCCACGCGTTTTATTTTAGATTGAAGTTATTTGAGGAAATAATAACTCTGATAAGTTTTGCATTCCGGAGAGGACAAGCGTGTTATGTCCGAAAACCATCTGAACCACCAGAGCGATGGATAAGGAAGTATATGGGTTTTAGCCTCGAGTGAATGGGGTATGTGACGATACCTCACCTGAAAGAGGGTCGAGTTGTCATTATTCATCAATAGGTGAGAGACTTAAGAGATTATGAACGTCTCATAATAATTAATTCCGGTGTGTAGGAACCTAAATGATGCGAGTCAACGTATGTCGTATGACTGCTGAGCGAAGAGATCGAGCTCGATGTTGTAATTAGTGCTAAGGACTTAGTGATAGTATAAGCACAGTGCCACTTGACTCCTTTAGAAGTATTGGAGTATAGTTTCACATATTGTCGAGGAATGGAATTTGAGTATCTTGACTATGTGTTATTCCGATAATGCTCAGTAAGAATGCATGGGGATAAGTCCCTTGTTTAAGTTTGGTTGCGAAAGGGAATACGACTGAAATTTTTATGCACGACAGGAGAAGAGACATTATTAGATGCTAAGGCATCAGTGGAGCCGGTAGTGTTGTGGAGAAACACTGAAAGGCTTACCTCACCACGAAGGGATAAGTGGGAATTTGTGGGCAAGGATTTGATTTTTAGTCTATAGGGTATTGAGAATACCCACAAGATTGTAGTCACGTCGTGTAGACTAGGCTAGAGTTGAAGAAAAGCATGTTACGGGTGCGACATTTGCAATGTTTTTGCAAATGTACCCGGAGAAAAGGGTGTATGGGCACCCTAATCAATTGGATTTCTTAGACATCCGAGATAGAGGGATGCGGAAAATTATTTTGTACGCCGGTGGGAAAATTAGGAGACAAGTCGTATCGATGAAATGGGTTGAACGTCATGGGAGATAGACGATGATCCAAGATTATATGTGCAGAGAGATCCAGCACACCCTATGGGATGAAAGTCGGTGGGAAGCCGTTCAAAAGTTATCCCTTGAATTGAGAGGCCTAACTATTGTGAAGAAGTGATACAAGGTGTTACTCAACTGAGTGTTGAGAGTGACTTACGCGTTACTAAAATGTCGATAAGTGGGAAGCGATGTTGAGAGGAGACATAGTGAGATTGTCTCCAGACACACCTCTAGTTAATAGAGCGAGATAGACTCGAAATGAGCAACCGGAATGTGGTAGTGAACCTACATTTCCAATGATGGAATGAGGAGACAGACTTATAAATTATTGATGGGTTGTGAACATCATAATTAAGCCCACATTTCGTTGGGGTAGCGAAATGGGGTGACCGGGATGGATTAGTATGTAGTTGAAAAGGGAGAGTGCACGGTGCCGCTCTACATGATTGTGAATCAAGAGAAAATCCTAAAATTCCACCATGTGAGAGATGGTCAGGGAGGAATAGAGATTAAGTATTATTTTGAGTATGTTGTGTTGCCTACGACTCAATGTTAGTGAGAAAGGAGGATAATACGCCCTTACGATAGTGGAATTTTGGAGAAGCCCACTGATAAATTCGTAGGTTGAATGTATACCTATATGAGCATATTTATAGGTAGTGTGAGTGCATATATGATCTGTACATAAAGTTTAGGTTCTTGGACACCTATTATGAACATATGTGTACTTTGAGTGGTGGTTCAAGGACATGTGTACTTTGAGTGGTGGTTCGAGGAAACATTTTGAACTTTTAGTCCTTAACGCGTGATATGAGGACATTCTATTGGGGTATGACATTTTAGAATATAAGAAGTGTGAAATATATGGCTCACAAATTGTCTACTCATGCGAGACGAGATATATATACTTATATTGTGCTCGAAGTGTGATTCCGAGGCAATATAACCGATCACTATTGGTGATCGAGGTGGGATTCCGAGCCAATAACCCCAAAAGTGTTATAGAAGGGGGGTGATTATAAAATAAGTGTTGATAGTATATGTTATGTGTAAGATATATATACCTATTGATTTTCCTACTTATGTGCGATAGTAAGTGTGCTTAATCTCTGTATTGGGGTCGATGATGTTCCGGACCAATACATGAGGGATCGATTTGCGGTCGATGATTTTTCGAACCAAATCGATGATAAATATTGGTATCGACGGAAGGTCTGAACCGACATGTGCATTACATTTACCTTGGGGTCGAGGGATTCCCGGACCAATGTAAATGATAGGATTATTGGGGACGATGATTTTGGCCGGACCAATTTTCCTTAAAGTATATATTGTGTGTGAAATATATACCTTATAATATTCTACTGATGAGTAACAGTAAACACTTAGATGTTATATAGAGAGATATACATCAAATGGGTAAATTAAGTAGGGAGAAACTTAATTTCAAGAATTAACGTTGGATTGGGAAAATCTATGGAGAAATTAAGTAGTGAGACTTAATTATGATATATGCGGCATGGGTAACATGCGATAAGAATTTATAATGAAGCAAGGCATGTACTTGGGGCGACCGTTAGGATGTTATGATTTGGATTTGGGTATTAGAGGATGCAATGACATTTAAGGTCCTTAGCTTTAATACCAGCCTTATCCTAATTTCGAGGACGAAATTCCTTTGCAAGGGAGGAAGTATGTATTACCCCGTATTTCTGAATATATATTTAATTAAATTGGAGAATTAAATGAGAAAATACGGCTTAATTTAAATTACGTAAGAGTAGTAATTTATAGAGTTTTAATTAAAATTATAATTTTGGAATATCAATCGGGAGATAGTTACCGACTTATATTGCCTCATTACATTTACTTAGTGCGAGTGGTAAATAGTTACTTAATGCGTGTAGACCGTGTTGGGGTGAGAACGAGTAATATTTGTTAAGTGACTCAAATGATAATTTAGAGGTCACCGATGAGTCCGGAAGGGTCAAATTAGTCAAAATAGTATACCCGGGAGTACTAGTTGAGTCCCGGGGTAATTTTGGACTAAACCGAGACCGTTCGGGGGCGTTTTGGTCTTTTAACATGAGAGGGTATGGAGACCTACGAAATTGAGAGCTTTATATCAGCCGTATGATAGAGGGGTTAGGGTTAGAAAACCCATGAAAACACACCATAGCCATTAGAGATAAGAGAGAAACCATTCTCAAGGAAAAAGGAAGAATTGGGAAGGACTCAAAGGAGATTTTTACTATCAACTTGTTGAGGAAGAAGGATTGAAGGATGAAGATCATCAATCATCAAAAACATCCACGAAATCAGACCCTACTGATCATAAGGCAAGTTGTTTATTGCAAAAATTATAAAGTTATAATACCCATGTGTAGGGTTTTTGAATAGTCTTGTTTAAATCAATATCTTGATAGGAGAATGATGATATTTATACATGTTGGGATAAGAATCACATGTAGAATGATTTAACTTATGTAGAGGATTAATATTCAGATTAGACTTTATGATTTTTCGGAATAAAATCTGGATTTTGAATGAAAATATGGGAAGAACACCATAACTAGGATTTCAAGAAATTCTGGGTTTAATTCACTATTTCTTAAAAGGAATTGGAGTTTTGAGGTATTTTACACGTTAGAAATTGTCCTAGTATATGTGAAAATATGTTAGGATCATTGGGTCAAAGTTTGGTGGACTATAATAGAGTTTGAAGGTTTGTTAATGGAGGAAAAATCTTAATGAAGAAGACGAACTGCGTCTGTCCCTGTTCGATCGATCAATCGATCTCGAACTATCGATCGATCGACTATGTCGATCGATCGAACCCAGCAGTCGATCGATCGACGCAAGCTGTTTCCCGAAATTTTTGTGTTTAATTCTTCGTTGATTTTCGGGAATGAATGAGTATCCTAGGATTTACATTATACTTATATGGGAGTGAGAATAAGACCAATAGGTATATTATTGAGGTCCGATAAGGCCATTGGGAGTAGGGCTTAGATTACGGACCGACGAGAATAATCCGATTTAGTAGAATATCGGGGACTTTGGAAATTGAGTTACGGGGCGAAGTAAATTCAATTTAAGTAATAGACCAGTAGGGTAAGCAATAACTACTGAAATTATATGTAAGGGGTAACTAGGACCCTTAGAGTTATGTGAATACTCAAATAAATCCGATTAATGAGATAAATCGTAAAGCGAATATTGTACGGTAGATATATGAGATTAAAATATTACATACGTATATAATTAATTGGTCGTGCGTGTACCTACTGAATTATGTGATCTTTTAGGTCTAGAGATTTGTACCTAAATTAATTATGTTAGGGTCGATGAGACATTCCGAACTAACATAAAATTATTATATGTTTGGGGTCGATGAGAAATGCCGAACCAAACCTTGAACTGGTGTCGCGATGAAAGAGTCCTAAACCAGAAAATGTGTATATATATACTTTTAAAAATAGTTGGGGTCGATGGATAATTCCGAACCAACTCTCACTTGGGGTCGATGTATCATTCCGAACCAAGAATCATTTACATGTGTACATAAATAATTGGGGTCGATGTATCATTCCGAACCAATTCTTACTTGGGGTCGATGAATCATTCCGAACCAAGAGTACTTTACGTGTATAAAAAGGGCAAAATAATAATGACTGATATTTAGTATATATTGTGTGTGAAATATATATACTTGATGATATTCTACTTTTGTGTATTAGTAGATTGATATATATTATGTATTTAAAGATACACACTGAATTAGTAAGTTAAGTAGTGAAACTTAATTATGAAATGCACCTTCAGATAGAGAAAATCGATTTAGTAATTCAAGTAGCGAAACTTAATTACACAAGTGGGAAGTCAACAATTGTGAGAATTGTAGTAATTTTAGTAGTGAAACTAAATGAGAAGTATTGAAAAATAACATAGCTGAAATGTTACCTGAGAATTAATTAACATACGCGAGATGTTAGTGAAACGGTTGTACCGTATGGGCGGTAATGGAACTTAAGTATAGATAAGTTCAGATGATTACTTAGTCCTAGATAGCTTGGAAGATATGGCTAGGTAGGCTAAGTGTATAACATTAGGTGTGCACAAGAGATGAGGGGTGAGTAAACTCAAGAGAGTGTACGAGAACTTAACATGTGTAATCAATAACCGCATTTTATATTGTGATAAACGCTTGTTAAATATTTTCAAAATGTTTTGAGTACTAACTCTTGCTATAAAATATTTTCAAAACCTTTTAGGTGTCCAGCCACAGGGACGCCATGTATGATGATTCCATTCTAGGGACTCGGAGCTGTAGCATAGTGGATGCTTACAGGATTTTGACTAGACGATATCTCTCATTCAGATCTAGTACAGGATCTCACACTATTCTATGTATGGACTTGTTGTCCGGTATTAGGCTCAGATGTTAGTTTCAGACTAATGGTTATTCTATTGTTGTTTGGGAATTTAGCCGATGGTTTATTCGGTAATAATTTTGTTCTATTGTACTTTTACTTCGTTGATTGGGTTATAGTACATGATTATTTTTACTTTGTTCCGCATGGTTATTTTATCTGTTTTAAGAAAGATAAAATTTGGCACCGGTCTAATTTTACTTAGGGGATTAGTAATTAAAAAGTTTTCGACAGTGATGCTAAGAATGAACCATTTGAGAAACCTGTTTTAATTTAATAAAGGCCTGATCACCCGATGTTTAATTAGGCGGGGTGTCACATCTCACATATCCATGCTTAGTATAATCTTCATGCTCCATATAAGATTTACATTTGATACTTGTATTTCCTTACCTATTAGTATACTGCTCATCATGCTAAATAATAAACTCTCTCCATAATATGCTAATAAATAATTCATTTTGCACACTGCATCACCAAAGATTATGGCTATTGACGAAATTTTGTCTCGTAACTGGGGTAACTTTGCGATGGGAGCTGGTCCAACAAGTCGTAATTAGCCTAAGAGATATGACTCTCACCTTCCATTGGCCAAGTACCTTCGACGTATATCGAATGGCTCCCCTCGCATCGTACCACTTGACCGAGGTCATGATGGGAGGTATATTGCTCGAATCTCATTCACGTATGTTGACTATATTGAATTCACTCTCACACATACTGTCCCCATGAGGTATATAGTGAGGTAATTCACGTACACTCAGCTATATCAAATGGCTTTTCCATTGATAGGCTGGGTTTCGCCGCGGCGCGAGAGTCACCTACGGGCCGGTCGTGTAATTTTTGGCTCACCAACTCTATACAAAAACCTAAACTTATGACTACACTCAATAGGTGAGTATAGCGTCCAAGTCTGGGTATCGAAAATCCACAGATGACTGCTAGAATTTAATTGGTTTATTACTTCTCAATAAAAGTGTAAAAGATAATTTTGCTAACTAAAAAGAAAAGATAACAAAAATAAAAGGTTATTCTAGGCGTGGCTAAATTAAACTATGTTAACTAAGGAATAAAAACTATAGGTTGTGTCGGATATCCCTCACCCCGAGTTAATTGGTATAAATAGTTACATGGGCTCACGAGTTATTAAGATTGTGTCTCGTTTTGACAGTTAATTAAATCAAGGGTTATCACACCCCTAAATTCGCATAAAAGTCTATTAAGATTTTGGCGTCAATAAATACCCTGGAAATTACGTACGTAAGGTCGTAAATACGGGGCATACATGATATACCCAATTAAATCTCCTAGGCGTAATAACTAAGACAACACAATCAAAATAAACAAGTAAAACTCCATCACCAAATCAAAGCAACCATTCAACCCTAGGTGAGTTAAATCCAACACAACCTAGATTAAACTAGCTAGAAAGCATGGTAAATGACATGTATTTAAAGAAAGAAATAAATGAAAGCAAGGAAATTTACACTACAAAGAAATAAATACACAAAACAAAAACAAAGAAATGCAAATAATATAAATGGAGGGGAGATGAATAGTAACTTACACAACCCAAATGAGGCAAACCCTAGGAGAGATAAGCCAAACCCATAAATCCCCTCCTCTCTAACCTAAAACGAATTCCCTTAAGTCTAAAAGTGATATATCAACTTAAAAGAATGTTTACTAATAAATACACCACCAAAAACCAACTTAAAATTACAAATTTGCGGATTTTCTGCGCAAGGCGAATCGATTGCCCCTGGACGAATCGATTCACCCCTACAGGTCTTCAACTCTGCAGTTTTCTCCAACTTTACGAAAAAATCCGTAACTTCTTCATTATAACTCGGAATTAGACGCGAAGATAACTCAAAGGGATAAAACATCCAAGAAGACATTTGGCCAAAAAACCAAAATATGAAATGACTAAAATGCCCTTAAATGTGCCATTGAGTGTGAATTTGAAGTAAAAAACATCATAAAAATGTCATAACTCCTTCATTATACATCGGAATCATGCACCATCGATGGCCACGTGAAGAGAAATCAAAGGGCTTCAATTTCGTTAGGGTTCGGGATTAAAAGTCGAATGTTGAAATTACTAAAATGCCCCCAAAGCTGCAATAATCAATGAAAATTTTTGATACGAATCATCCATACGTACCGATTGCCCTCAAAAGCAAGACGTATATCGTGAAAGTCATGCCAAAGGGGGAACCCTTCCAATTAACCCAACAACTGCATACCCTGATATATGCGTCAAACCTAGGGCACCCATATTTAGGTTTCCGGTTTCTACCCGAAACTCTATCGAAATGACGGGTCGGCATGCAACCAAAATTTTCGAGCGATTTTGTCTTTTTCAAAACGGGACCCTGTCAATGATCCTGACAACAAGTCCAACCATGTTTTTACATATTTTTGAAACCCAATTTTTCCAGGCTCGGGTCCTGCCCGGCATTTGTTTTTGCATTTAGGTAAACTTGCTACAAGTGAGAACATAATAATAATAATAATAATAATAATAATAATAATAATAATAATAATAATAATAATAATAATAATAATAATAATAATAATAATAATAATAATAATAATAATAATAATAATAATAATGAGACCTTTTTTCCTACTTTTCCTATTTCTTTACCAAAAGTGTCAAAAAAACTTTTTTTCCTCTTTTATCAAAAATACCAAAAGCATTTTTCCTCCCTTATACCAAAATTATTTTTCCTCCTTTTTAACTAAAAACATTTTGTCCTCATCTTTTTCAAAAAATGTTAAAAATATTTTCCTTCCTTTTCAATAATAACAATTTCCCCCTTCTATTTCAAAAATAAATTAGAATTTTTCTCCTTCTCGGGTCAATCGCCTACCCGACCCTTGGCCTAGCTCCCTATTGGCTTCGATTTTCCATCAAATCGCCTTGAGATCCGTTAGTTCCCTCCCTACTTCCTTCGAGTCCTGAGTTCACCTTCATCCACTTTCCATAGAGAACGCTGACCAAGTATCGAATGTGCAATCGGATTTTATGACGGTTCTAGCCCAACTCACTGCCAAAATTAATCACCTTCAAATCGAGGTTCACAAGATGCAATGAAATCGGGTCCCTGTTCCCAAAGATCTCGAGGTCCTCTTCCCTTGTGCTATAGGTCCACCTGCACCTAAGCCTATTTGGGTCCCTGATAAATATCAGTATTCTCCATGTGCCCCTCCTGCAAATGGGCCACCATGAGCTCAGCTCCTTATGCCGAATGATGCCCAGCCAAGGGCTAACCTACTAGTGATCGTTGATTCGGAGGAAGAAGAGTTGAAAGAGGTCAAGGAGGACCTCAAAATGTTTACCAAGAAGTTTGGCCAAGTCCAAATTTTGGGAACTACAAGGATTACACTCATATTTCTCCCTATCCTAAAGCAAGGCTGCCAAAAAATTTCAAGATGACTAACATTGAGAAGTTCGGGGGTAGTGGACCCTTAATTGTTCATCTATGAAGTTACCACTGAGCCACGAATATCCTAAGAGAATTTGAGAAAATAATGGCCTAAATGTTCCAATATATTTTAAATGACAACGATCTTCGTTGGTTCCTATCTCTCGAGGAGTCCAGGATTCATAATTGGGAGGATGTTGCTCGTGAATTCATGTCACAGTACAAGTATAACGAAGAGTTGGAAGTTACTCGCTGTGATTTAGAACTTCTCAAATAAAATCTCAAGGAATCTGTCAGTAACTTCATAGCAAGGTGGAGAGAGAAAGCAACCACCATGACCAACAGACCTTTCGAAGAGGAACACGCCAGTATTGTGAAGAAGAATTTCCTACCCCATGTCCAAGCGACGATGGGAGGATAATATTACTCCCATTTATGAGTCCTTCGAGAAGCAGGAGTAGAGATCGAAGAAAGTATTCCAAGACAGAAGTTGAGTTGAAGAAAGTATCCGAACAGTTCACTCCCATAAAATACGATAAGCCTGTCAATAACACAGTTTTAACCATCAATAACATCTTTCAGCCTGCCACTTTATGGGCACCAAAAAATCGCCCTGACTCGGTGAAAAAGTAATACACCGAGACTCACTCTCCCTTCTCCAAAGTTTACTAAGCCCTTTTAAGCCGAAATCTTATTAAGCCTTTGGACCCATGGCCATTACAAAACCATTTCCTAAAAATTTCAAACTAGACGCCCATTGAGATTTTCACCAAAATGCCTCCCACACCACTGATTAGTGTTTCCACCTCCGAAATTAATTTAAGGTCTGATTGATCAGGGTATCATCACCCCACTAGGAAATCCTAAACCAAACACTACCCACAATCCACTCCCAAATCATACAAATGCCATCTTCTTAGAAGAAGACACGGAATTTGATCCATTTACCCAGATCATACTCTGCAAATCACCTATCATACCCATATGTTCCCCTAAACCCTTCCAAGTTTGCCCATATTTTCTCCTGCATCTACCTGTTTTGCCGATCAGACCTTGTCGCTTCTTACTAGATCATGCATTGCTGCTCGTACCCATTCCAGAGGAAAGATATGGAATTATCAGCAGTATTTAACCAACTTCTAGAGTTTGGGTTGAAATTACCCTAAGAAATGACTATTAACTGCCATAGATTCAGTGCACTATTCTTGGAAGACCGAAAATGGGCTCGAGAGTCAGATAAATGGGTGGTACCTACCGATAAAGTCAACTTAGATAACGTCATCCAAATTATGGTAGACATATTCCGACTGACTAGTGAAATTTGTAGTATGTTTCAACTACTTGATGCTTTGAAACTACAAGGGCACCTGGTACCTTCACTTATACATCTCTCCATTGAATGGGAGGATCTATACGAAGAGGTTGTTGAGGTTATGGAGTGCATTGACTTTTCATAAAAAGATGATGTCATTGCCACCAGATGGGGGGGGAGAATTTAATAGTTCAGATGAAGAGTAAATTCCAAACAAAATTAGCCCAATAGTCAGCATATGTGGAATGATGTCGTTCAAGGAGATGCTAGAAAATATTAATAAGGTGGATGAACAACCCGAGATAGATTAAGAAGCGGGGATTCTATTTTTTCCCTCTTCTGTGAACCATATGACTAGATCAGGGAGGCATTACCAAGTTCCAAACCCGCAACCATCAACGATCGATAAGGAAAATGTGTTGAGGATCTTCCTATACCGGAAATAACCCTCCAGGAGAGGAAGATCCTCGATCAGTTGAAGAAAACCCAAGCTAACATCACTCTGTGGGGACTCTTTATGTCTTCCCAGCTGCACCATAAAGTCTTAATCAAACTACTCACCGGACCCACCGTCCCTCCTTTCACCATGCTAAAAAAAGCAGTGAATCTGGTCGGATGTCAAACCTCCACTAGAATGCTCTCCTTATCTGAAGAAGAAATCCTTAAGTTTGGACCAAATCACAACTATGTTCTCAATATCTATGTCGAATCCATGGCAAAGACCACCCCACTTTCACTTGTCGATAATTGATCAAATATTTTTGTTTACTCGTTGAGAACCCTCGATTGTTTGGGACTGAAAATAAATGACCTTGCTTCAACCTTTTTCGCGGTGCGTGCTTATGATAATACTCGTCGGGAAGTGATGGGATCCATGAAACTTACAATAGGGTTGGCCCTATAAATCCCATTGTTGAATTCTAAGTCATAAATATCCCAACTTATTTTAATATGTTACTCGAACGACCATAGCTACATCGTATCAAGGGTGTGTCTTCGTCCCTACATCAGAAACTGAAGTTCTTCAATAATGGGCAGGTCATCACCATCTTGGGAGACGATGATAATACTAAGAATGCAAGAACTAACAACATAATGGGGCAAATGATATGATTTTATTAAAATTTTAAGTCAAACCACTTATGCTCCCAGCATGGGATGATTTTAAAGACAGAGTTTGTCTAGAACACAACCCTTATGGAAATGCCAATATGATACAAATATTCAAGAACATGAACTTCATGCCCGGACTGAGGATAGGACGACGACAACATGGAATACTTAAATCCAAAGTATTGAAGAAACCCTTTCCTCCTTGTGGTTTGGGTTAACTACCATCATCAGAGGAACTTAAAATGCTCCGCCAACCTCGATTGAAGAGAAGGCTAGAAAATGCCAAGACTGTCTCAAGGGATTCCTTAAACGAAATATTCATCAAAGAGGGTGAAGATTTCCTTTTTTACATCTTTCCCAAACCATGGTATGATCATGTGGATAATAAGATGAAACCAGGAACGAAGATCTTTTTCCAAGACAGCTACTCATGGGTCGAAAGTTCCCAGCATCATGTGCAACCACTCTATGAGAAGATCATAGTTGTTGCCGAAGATTTCGAGGGAAGTGACTCAAAGGATTCATTTAACTTGTAAACACTAAGGCTGGCACTTTGCATGATCCACTCAAGTGCTACATCATTGGATCTGTCCCGCCTGATCAAAGTTGCTATTACACCTCTCCTCAACTGGAACGTTGTGCTGGTTCCACCTACTGAAATGCAACCAAACTCTGATGTTTATCCCATTTCCTTTTATTTTATTGTTCCTCCCTATTCTGATGTAATCGAGCCCTCCATTTACGAGGTTCTCAATGTTGTTTTTCCCAATAATGAAATAAATGAAGATTTTAAGAATCTTGTTGTGCCTTACATTAATTGTCTTGATTCTAATCAAACTCTTGATGATGATGATTTTACAAATGAACAATTCTTAATTGATCCTAATAAGGTTAATAACAAACAACATAACCCCTTTCAAGTTAATGAAAATTAAACTATTATTATTAATCTTGGTTCTAGTAGCCAAATGCACGAGATTAGGATAGGGTCTACCCTTGACAAGCATAAGCGCGCGCAATTTGAAGAATTATTGAAGGAATTTACTGATGTCTTCGCATGTTCCTATAATAACATGCCCGAAATTGATCTCAATATCACTCAGTATCGGATTCCAATGCTCCTAGAATGCAAACCGATCAAACAAAAACTTCGAAAGCTCCGCACCAAATGGTCACTCAAGGTTAAGGAAGAAGTAGTCAAATAGTTGAACGTGGGTTTCATTCGTATGATCGAATATCCTATATAGTTAGCCAACATCTTACACATGTCAAAATCCAGAGTAAAGGTTCACATGTGTGTTAACTACCGAGATTTTAACAAAGCCTCTCCAAAGGATGATTATCTGCAACCTAATATCGACATGATTCTCGATAACATATCCAATCATGCTCTTAAGTCATTCGCTAATGGGTTTACTAGATACAATCAGATCAAGAAGCACCCAGATCATCAAGAGAAAACCGCATTCATCACCCTTTAGGGAACTTTCTATTACATCGTTATGTCATTTGGTTTAAAAAAATACAGGGGCTACCTACTAGAGGGCTGCCACAACCATTTTTTATGATCTGATACACAAATAAGTCGAGATCTACGTAGATGATATGATTATCAAGTTTAAGACTAGGGAAGGTCATGTTCACGCTCTTCGAAAGTTCTTCGAGTAATTACGACAATAACATATGCGACTTGACTCGCAGAAATGAGTCTTTGGAGTTACCAAAGGAAGGCCCTTGGGATTCATGGTTAGCAAAATGGGGATTGAAGCATATCCTACCAATTTAAAAGCTATACTCAAAATGCCACCACCCTGAACGTAGAAGGAAGTTCGGGGACTCCTTGGAAAATTGCAGTATATCAGCCGGTTCATCAACTAATTAACTTTTATCTGTGAAACCATCTTTAAACTCCTTCGGAAGGATTCAACTAAAGTTTGGAACGAAGCTTTCTAGGAGGCCTTTGACCGAATTAAGCAATATCTAACCCGACCTCCGGTACTCATGCCTTCACAACCTAGTTTACCCCTACTCCTATACCCAACTGTAATTGACACCGCAACTAGGGATTTACTAACCCAATACCTTGAAGAGTCTCGCAAAGAGAGGGCCATATACTATACGAGTCACAAGTTATCCGGATACGAAGTCAACTACACTGCCTTGGAGAAAGCATACATCACCCGTGTCTAGGTCACCCAAATATTATGACACTATACGCTCGTTTTTCCTATCAAGCTTGTGTCCCAAATGGATCCTATCAAATACCTAATCGAGAAACCTGCCATGTCTAGCCGAATGGACCGATTATTCATGTTGCTAGCCGAATTTGATACTGTGTATATCACGCAAAAAGCTATGAAAGGAAGAGACATCTCTGACTACCACGCTGACTACCCTATGGAAGAAGCCGATGCTTGGATCTCCGAATTCTCAAATGAGACTATCCTTTTTACCTTCAAAGAAGACCTTCTACGGCAAATGTTCTTTGACGGCGCCGCCAACAGGAAAGGGTATGGCATTGGGATACTCCTAATGCCCTTGATGAATCCCACACTCCCATTGCCATCAAACTGGATATTCCATAATATGAGGCATGCACGGTAGGAATCAAAGCCGCTCTCAATAAAGGAATTCGATGCCTAGATGTCTACAAGGGTCTATCTCATATCACCGGTCAAGTACTTAGAAGATGGAAAGTTAAAGACGAAAAACTATTACCCTTCCATGCCCACCTAAAAGATCTAGCCTCCTAATTCTAAGAAATCAACTTCCATTATCTTCCCTAAGAAAAGAACAACTTAGCTAATGCCCTTGTTATTTTAGCCTCAATGATTAACATGCCCGAAGGAATAATGATGGCCCCCTTCATAGTCCAAAACCAAGCTAAACCTACCATTGTTACCACATTGATCTCATCACAAAAAAAGATCCTGTTATAACCGATTCTTGGTACTATGATATTTGATGCCACCTCAATCATGGTAGGTATCCCCAAAATTCTAAAAAGAAAGATGAAGCAACCCTCCCCAAATTGACTGCCCAATACACTGTCTGTGATAAAGTAATGTTCACAAAAAAATTTGATCAAACCCACTTACACGATATCGTAGGGGATGACATTGAAGAGATGATATAAAAAAAATCCACAGTGGGGAGTGCGGACCCCACATTAATGGCCATATGCTTGTCTAGAAAATTATTCGACAGGATTACTATTGGACTACCATGGTTCATGATTTCACCGCCTATGTTCGGAGATGTCTTAAGTTCCAATAGTTCTCCAATATCAAGCACTTACCTCCGCGAGAATTATATAACATGACTTCTCCCCATCCCTTCTCCATATGAGGCATCTATATCATAGAGAAAGTTACACCCAAGGCCTCCAACGGGCATGAATTAATCTTGGTTGCCATCGATTACTTCACCAAATGGGTCAAAGTTGAGTCATACACAGTGATGAATGCCAGAAAGGTGGTCAAGTTCATCCGAAAAAATATCATCTACCGATATGGGGTCCGCATGAGCTAATATCCGACAATGGGTTTCAATTTGAGGAAGAAGTTATGGAACTGGTCTATGATTATGGGAACTAGAGGCACAAGTCTTATCCATACCGACCACAAACTAACAGTGCAGTCGAAGTAGCGAATAAGAACCTCAAAGTCAATATCGCAAGATGACCGAGAGTTATAGAGATTGGGCCAATCGGATCCTTTACGCCCTCTGGGGCTACCTCACTTATGTTCGAGCATCTACTGGGTCTACCTTTTACTCTTTGGTATACGACATGGAAGCAGTCCTACCCTTTGAGCTAAAAATTCCTTCACTACGCGTCATGCTTGAAAGTAGAGCCAGTGAGGAAGATTGGAATCGAAGCCATATTGACGAGTTGTCACTCTTGGACGAAAGGAGATTGGAGGATCTATATCATATACAAGGGTACCATCGTCGAATAACACGACCATTCAACAAGAGAGTCAAGGACTATGGTGTCCGAGCAGGGGATTTATGTGACACCATGCTTACTAAAATACCGGGTGTCCAGCTCGTGATAAAAATAAAACGTTGATCTCATATGGCTCATTCTTAGCATCACTGTCGAAAATATTTTTAAAGTTACTAACCACCTTGTAATTAAATAAACCGGTGCTAAATTTTGTCTTACATTAATTAACAACATGTGGAAAACAAATATAATTAAGCCATCCATATAAAATGATAACTGAATCCAATAAAGATAAATAATATGAATAAAGAAGACCGAATCAACTATCAGTTCAACAATAAGATCCAATAATAAACTGGATACACAAAGTCTAATCCGTAAACTGGAAATACTGAAATTGTCTGAAGGGAGACATGCCCAAATGAGTACTGAAATAAAGTTCCTACACTATGAATAAATGAATGAGGTGTTTATAGCAAAGTCCTGTAACTTCCACACGAGCTGCAGCTAAACATCTATGGATAAAATCCTCAAGCTCAGCATCCCTATGGTTGGTCACCTAAAATGTTTTGGAAAAGAATTTTACACGGGTCAGAGCCGAAATAAAACATTGTGAAAACATTTAGCAAGCAAATAAATTGCAATTAATTAAATATACATGCACACTTTTCATATTTAAGCTAGTGTCGCACTATCTTGAAGAATGACTCACCCCTCTTCTAATGTGCACACCTAATGCTTGCCTTCTAACCTCACTAGCTACGCTATCCCACCTAACTATCCTTATTACACCTCTTTATATTGCACTACTCTAACCCAAGTATTCTTACTTTGATTATTAAGTTATCTACTCATTAACTTATTAATTAGTTCAACTATATTAAGTCATATAATGTAGACATTAATTATATAGGAAACCCATTTTTATTGTATAACTTTCACACTGGTTATATAAGAAATATATTCACACTTATGTATTAATCCTAGATATAATTATCTACTCATATTACATACGTACTGGTATACTACAACATTCACACACATGTCGCGTATAATAACCATTCATTCCTGAGTAATAACTCACTTGATGATTTTTCTAAAACTCTATCATATCCCAGGTATGCTCACTCTAACCCGGTTACCTCATGTCGGACTCACTCACGAGCTTGGGTAAAAATATTGCAAACGTAGTGGAGGCGGTCATATTCCCCCTGAAAGTGAGACCAAATCATAAACAAAGAATCACACCTTGAAACATAAATCACAAAATAAAACATCAGGCGATATGAGCTGGGGACTATACTCTCCCTGCATTCACTAGCCAGGGGATTCACCCACATCGCGCAAACTCCTATGATAGCACTGGAGGGGTATGTATTCCTATAAATACCATTCACACCGATACCTATAAATCACACAAATCTCTCTCTCTCTCTCTCTCTCTCTCTCTCTATATATATATATATATATATATATATATATATATATATATATATATATATATATATTTATTTATTTATTAAAAGTTCGGCTAACCCGTGCCTAACACCCGTAAAAGTAGCCCAAAATACTCGAGTCTCTATCCCGACTCTTATTTTATTTAATTTCACCCTCATTAAATAATTTAACGTAGTTACACCCGCTAATATACCCAGACTCTCCAAAATCGGCCCGTAATTAAATCTTTATGAATTTATTTCGCTCAATTCATTAATTATGCGACACACCTATTTCTCACCTACCCAATCCCAATTACATCCATCTATAATTGCTAGGAGATATAATCATATTAATTTTCACTAAATAAATAAGACTCACACAAATTCCAAGTATAATTTAACATATATAATTAAATAGGAAAAATTGCAAAAATGCAGAAATCATCGACCGATTGATGAATCCCATCGATCGATCGATCAGATCCAAGCCATATTCTCTAAAGCTGTCATCTTCCATTATTAAACCTCTGAGCTTCGATTCCAAGCCAGAATTCAACCAGTTAATACTCCATATTTATTTCATCCATAAACAAGTTCTAATCACCAATATATGTCATCAATCATCACTCATTTACATAAAAACTTGTAGGGTTAACGAATCGGGTTTTTCTCAAAATTCTTTAAATCACAATTTCAATTCGATTCAATAATCCGAATTCAAAAACTATTGTTACAGGGTTTTGATTCTAAGTCATATTCTAACATCATCTCTCCACATTAATTAAACACTAATTTCACCTTTAATGCTTAATTCCCCACAAACCCAATTTCTTACATGTGTTACCCTCCCAAAAATGAATTTGTCAACACATCCTATAATATGAACAAGACATTCTGCCATCTAAGTCGAAAGAAAGTTTAACAACTTGCTCGATTCAATTCGTAGAGTTTAATTCCTTTTATGAAGATGATGAGTCTGACAAAGCACATCCGAATAGCTTTTGAATTTGGTCTCTAAAGCCTTCCCATTTTCTTCCTTCTCCCTTCTCTCACTTTTTAGGGTTTAGAATTATGAATAGTTTATGCCCTAACTATTTAGACTTAGGTTAAATGCTCCAAATCCCGAAATTAGGCTAGTGGGTCAAGCCGAAATGACCCGAAGACCCTCGTGTGGGTCCGATTGTGTCTAAAAAGGCCCCGAGACCCAATTACTATCCCCGAGTACTCTATTCCGACAATCTCTATCTATCCGAAATCAAACGTGCACTCAGAATCATCATCCGAGTCACTTTACTAAAAAAAAACCTATCTCGACCTTAATATAGTCTACACCCGACTCCCGATTGAGATAAAATAAAATCTCGTTGTTTAACTCACTTCGACGTATATTAATAGTCACTTATTATTTACTACACACTTAGTAAACTTAGTCATTTTATATTAATCATTATCTCACCCGATTAATATTTAAATGAACACGTAATAATTAATTAAATTAAATTATGACACATTTGTAATTAAAAATTACCCGAATTAATTAAATAATAAATATTAAAAAATATAGGGTGTTACATACTTCCCCCCTCACAAAGAAATTTTATCCCGAAATTAGGATGTACCTGCGGTGACTAATTCTGGATACTGCTCTCCCATATCCTCCTCCCACTCCCACGTCAACTCATCAACATTGTGGTGCCCCCATAAACCAAAGGTACCTCATTAGACCGCAGCTTACGCTTACTACGATCAAGTATCACCACTGATCTCTAGTCATAAGAGATATCTGACTGTAAATCGATCTCCTCCAACGAAACGTGCTAAAAGGCCCTCGCGCTCCTCCGATACTTCTTCAGCGATGACACGTGAAACACATCATGAATCCGTTTCAAATGCTCGTGTAGGCCCAACCTATACGCAGCTGGTTCCACCCTCTCAATGATCAAATATGGTCCCACGCACCTCGGCGTTAGCTTCCCTTTCTTTCCAAACCTCATGACCTCCCCTTTCAAAGGTAAGTACTCGCAACAATTCCTAACCACTTATGTCATACTTCAAAGAATTAATTCACAGTGACGTAACTCTCACTACGTTCCTGAACTACACGAAATTGATGTAGATTAACTCAATCCTTTCCGATTGACCATAAATCATATCAAGTCCGAGAAGCTTGTTATTCCCCGCTTTTAATCAAACAAAACATGTGAGAGTGCTGTGTGATAATGATTTAAATAAATTCGCAATTGGAGTCAATTTTTAAATCAATTAATTCAGCCCAGAAACATGCATCTATGTGGGTGAAATCAAACCAACACAAGTATAATTGCTGACACACAGATTTTGAGAAAAAAAACTTTCGGGTAAAATCTTTTTATTCTTATTATGTAAAATAAATCGTAACTTACATACACAATGAAATCTTCAATGATTACTCCTCAGAACAATCACATAGACGTGCAACCTAGAGTCAACAATGGAGCAACTGCAGCGATTCACAAGAAGACGCAGTCCCAATTCAACCAGGAACACCCAGGAGCACTCCCAATCGACACGCAGTCGTAGTCAGCTGTTGAGATAACACTCCACAAAGAAATAACTTCATCAAAGTTATATCTTGGGCTCCAAAACAATTCACATAAAGATTGAGATGTTTTGTGAATTGAAAACAAAAAGGATTAAACATTAAACGAAGAAGACAGAGGTAATTTGCTGTTAGCAGTTTTTGTAGAAAGAAATTCGTCAGGCTTATTAATAAAAATGGAGTGGTTTAACATGCTTTATATAAAAAAGTTGAATCGGCGCGTCGCTCGAATGAAATAGGGAAGTCACTCGAACGAGCTTCGCGCGACAAAACAATGTCACTTGAACGGCATACTATTTTCACTCGAACGACAAGAATTTTTTTTTGTTTAGTCAAAAACTCCACCTCAACACTTATAAAAAATTCTTTGACAAAAAACTTTGCTTCAACACTTAGAAAATATTTTTAAAAAATTATTCCAACACTCTAAGTGAACCGTTAAGGTATTTAAACACAATCTTACCAAAATTAATCTTAAGGAGGCTTGAATGTTGAAGAACGTTGATATTCGGATACGTATTGACGTATGATTGAACTTGAATAAGTCTTTGACAGTTGCAGCGGTATACGACATATTCAAATGTAAACCGGATAATAAAATAACGTCCTTACAAATATCCCCCTATGTCTATGCCGGTACAAACTAAAAACATCTAAATTATGAAATCGAAATTCCTATAAAAATCCAATACCCTCCCATGAACCCAAAACTGAAAAGGTACTAGAAATGCATGTTAATAAAAACTTTTCTTCAAATATCTTCAACATCAAATCTTCAAATCTTTAAGATTTTCTCATCAGGGTGTGAAACTTATGATCATCAATCTTTGTACCTACACACATGAGACAAAGCAAATACCTTCATGATGTATTGAGTTTGAAATGATATAAACATAACATCAAAACAAATATCGAATCTCAAATCTACCCCATAATGCAAAACTCACCATTCCTCATAATTCGTTCTCCCCTTTTTATTTGTCCAAAATAGACAAGGAAAAGAATAAACAAAACAAACATGGAGTTTTAATGATAAATATGCAAAGCAAACATGGATCAAACTACGCTCATGCAAAGGAATCCTCAAAGGCATCCACAAACTATTTTTTATTTTTCAATTTTTTAAACAAAAAAGCAAAAATAATCTTACAAAAAAATCACACACCATGAATTTACACTAAGATGACCAAATCATGGAAACAGAATGAATGGGTGTGAACATATTCGATAGGCAAATCAATGAAATCACGCATGACATATGTGCACGATGAATATGTGTACTCCTAATGAATGAACATCAAACTGGTCCTTAGGTGTAGAAAATGTGAATTTAGATGACATCGTCTTAATCTAATCGACCAATCAAAGTCAAACATAATTTTCACACCAATAACATCTAAAATTATGTAACACTTTTTTATGACTTTTTAAGGACGTGCATAACCATTTTAGATTCCATCCAAACTCCCTCATAAATAATAACGCCTTTTATTTTTTCTTTTGAGGTGATGAAACAAAAATAAATTGGTCCAATTTTGGCATATTCTTCTTTTTATTGTCTTTAAATTTTTCAGTCCCTTTTCAACATCTTTGGAACTTGGCTTCTATTTTTGTGCCCTACATCTAGGTATGATTTAAACGGTGGATGAATCGCAAAGGATAAATGAGTACATTTTGTAACCCTTCCCCGTTTTTCAAATAAAACACACAAACTCACGACAATGGTTTTTACATGCACTACTTTCATAATCAAGTTTTATCGCACTTAGTTCGTTTTAAAGACAAAATTGAGATGAAAATAAATCGACCAACATGTGATAGATAAGGTCAATAGTCAAACAAATTCGTGCAAGTGTACAATAAAGGAAATCATAAGTCAGATATTTAGGTAGTAACAACTAATCACATCTCAATGACTCCAAACATTTTAAAGCACATAAATGAAATAATGAGGCATATCAAAACACTACCAAATCGTCACATGGATATGGATTGAAATTGTGACCCGGTCATCCTAAATGTCCATCCATAAATGGCGTAAAAAAATACAAAAATCTTTTCGTCTATTTCCAAAAAATTTACCAAAATAAAATCTTTTTGGCTTTTTTCAATTTTTCTAAAAAATAGAAAATCTTTTCGTATTTTCCCAAAAAAATTCAAAAACAAAAATCTTTTTGGTTTTTCAAAAAATATATCAAAAATGGAAAATATAAATATAAAAATGGTACATACTAGCAATAGGCATAAAATATCATCATGAAAATCATCCTATGATAGCAAACAAGTCTAAACCTCAACCGTTAGGTGCGGTGGAGTTTTTCAAAGGTGGTGACATACTATGAAAAACATCCATTAAATCATGTGAAGTTTTGACTAAAAACTTTACCTGCTCCCTAATATGTACAATCTCTCTCACGTAGTCATCCGAAGCATCATGTTTGGGTGCATGTGTGTGAACACGTGTAGTAGCAAAACGTGACACATTACCCAACTTAAAACAAAACTCCCTAAGGTGTCCTCTCTTCTTGCAATGAGTGTAAACATAAACAGACCTAGTTACACCTCTCTCAAAATGTCTCCTACGCACTCTCCTATCAGGTACGGGATGCCTAGGTGGGTTAGGTTGAGAGCCATAATGATCAATCATAAACTCGATAACTGGCTCGAGTGCAACGTGGGAAGTGGACGCACCATCATGACTTATTCCTAGTCTCTCAACATCACCCAAAACGGTATTGAGAACACTCTTTCCACCCTTCTTAGATGCGTTCTCTAAGGTACTTTTACCTCCCAGGAACGTTCGAGATTACTCTAGAGTTGGGAAACATGTGTCGTCAGACTAGACACCGTGTTGGTCAAATCACTCTTTTCCTGATCTAAAGCAATCAACTGTTCACTGAAAGAAACCTTCACCTTCTTGAGTTGACTTGCTTTTGCCTCAAACACCCTCAAACTCTCCAAATCCCTCACCCTAAGAGTTAGGTATTTGTTCAACTTTTTGGCCTTTAGGATCTCACCGTACAAATCTCTAAACGCAATCTAGAGCTCACAATCACCCTCACTAGCGCACTCACTCTCACACTCGCAAGAAATACTCAAATCATACTCGGGGGTCTCACGTGCACAAGTATACTCATCTTCGTGGGAAAAACTATGTGTGCTCACGTGAATAGCTAAAAAGGCAACAAACTTCCCAAGGGAAGACTCATTCCCGAAAACATTCACCTCATCCTTACTATCACTAAGAGTGGCTAGTATGGCAATCTGTTTGCCCTTTTCTCTTTAGCCGGGTGGGACACTCAAATTATCTATGCCCCCTACCCTCACACTCAAAACACTTATCTTCTTCCTCTTTCTCACTGCTCTCTTTGGCCTCATCTTTCCTTTCATTTTTCTCAAAAAAACTTTTTATTGGAAGAATTTTCTTTTCAAAACTTGAGAAACTTTTTAAAAAATTTCGCAAGCATGTCCATATCAAAATCAAACTCGTCCTCAGACTCAGAATCACAAGCTCTCACTTTCTTTTTATTCTAAGACTGGGCTTCAAGTACTATCCCTCTATCCTTAGGCTTGACAGTGTCAGAAAAAATATCAATTTCATATGTCTGGAGGTCTCCAACCAGCTCTTCCAACAATAAATTGCTCGAATTACCTAAGGAATTCAAAACAGTCACTTTAGGGATAAAACGTTTAGGCGGCGATCTCAAAATCTTTTTAACCACTTGTGCATCAAGAATGTGCTCACCAAGATTGAAACTAGTGTTTACAATATCAGACAAATATGCATAAAAGTCATCAAAACACTTAGTATCAAGCATGGTAATTGTTTCAAATTGAGTAGCTAAATTTTAAACTTTAGACTCTTTAACCGCATTTGTGCCTTCGTGGGTAAGTTGTAAAATGTCCCAGGCTATTTTCATGTGGTGCACATCATAATACGTCGAAACTCCTCAGGAGCGACGGTACCATAAATTCCACTCGGCCCACATGAAGTAAAAATTCTCCATTTTGATTCGGCCTGAGTCCAGTTTGTCATGAGTTTTAAATTAGTGATATTATTTGCGATGACAGTGGGAGGAGTCCAGTATCTTTCACAAACTACCCAAATGCGCTCATCAATGGCCTTTAATTGCGCTTTCATACGTGCTTTCCAGTAAGCATAATTAGACCGGTAAAAAATGGGCATTCGATTATATAAGTGCTCTATTGAAAAAATTGTGATTTTAAAAAAAATTAATATGACACATTTTGTAAAAAACAAAGATCACTCGATAAATTAGAGAAACCCGCTCTGATACCAATTAGAGAATCATGTATGCTACTGATTTAAATAAATTCGCAAGTTTCCAATTTAAACTTATTTAATTGGAGTCAATTTATAAACCAAATTAATTCATCCCTAAAACATGCATCTACGTGGATGAAATCAAACCAACACAAATATAATTGCTGACACAGATTTCAGGAAAACCCCCATTCGGATGAAACCTTTTTATTTCACTATGTAAAATAAATCATAACTTACATACACAATGAAATATCGAATGATTACTCCTCAGAACAATAACATAGATGTGCAGCCTAGAGTCAGTAATGAAACAACCACAGCAGTCAATAAGAACACGCAGTCCCAATTCAACCAGAAACACCCATGAGCACTCCCAATCGACACGCAGTCGTTGTCAGCTATAGAGATAATACCCCACAAAGAAATTACTTCACCAAAGTTATAACTTAGTCTTCAAAACAATTCACATAAATATTTGGACGTTTTGTGAATTTAAAACAAAAAGGGTTAAACCCTTAAACGAATAAGACAAAGGTAATCTATTGTTAGCAATTTTTGCAAAAAGAAATTCGTCACGTCTTCTTAACGAAAACAAAGTGGTTTAATATGCTTTATATAAAAAATTTAAGTCGACGCATCGCTCAAACGAAATAGGAAAGTCAGTCGAACGATGCCACGTGTTGCTCGAACGAGCTTCGCGTGACAAAGCAATGTCGCTTGAACGACATATTGTTGTCACTCGAACGACAATAAAAAAATTATTTCGTCAAAATCTCCGCCTTAACACTTAGAAAAAATTCTTTGACGAAAAATCCTCTTGAACACTTAGAAAAATTATTCCAACACTCTAAGTGAACAGTTAAGGTTTTACACATAACCTTACAAAAATTAGTCTTGCAGAGGATTGAATGTTAAAGAACATTAATATTCGGATATTTCTTAACGCATGATTGAACTTGAATAAGTCTTCGACGGTTGTAGCAGTACATGACATACTCAAATGTAAACCGGACAATAAAATAATGTCCTTTCAACGTGGGCGACAAAATTTCCGTTTGAAGCCTTAGAAGGCGTTCACTACACCAAATCCAGCGAATGGTCACGCCGAGTTGGTCACGGCCCAAGTCCGCGATCCGTTGGTCGCGGACTTGGGCCGTGACCAAGGTAGTTTTTGGCGTGACCATATTTATTATCACACTAGATCATGGATGCTTTGAAAGTGGTCACGGCCCAAGTCCCTGACCACTGTGGGTCACGGACTTGGGCCGTGACCAGGCCGTGACCATCTTGGCGCCAAATTCGCGCCAAAATTCCCTCCAAACTGGTCGCGGATGGGGTCACGGCCCAAGTCCGTGACCAAAGGCATGACGAAGTAAATAACACACACATTAAGGGTCACGGCTGAGGGCCGTGACCATTTCTGGGTATGGGTCACTGCTTTAGGCCGTGACCATCCTTCATTTGAGCAGTGGTGGTGATGGTTTGCAGGTTGCGCACTGGGGGTAACGGGTCACGGCTGAGGGCCGTGACCATTTCATGGTATGGGTCACGGCTTTAGGCCGTGACCATCCCTCTCATTCGAGCAGTGGTGGTGATGGTTTGCAGGTTGCGCACTGGGGGTCACGGCTCTGGGCCGTGACTAGGTTCAATCGAGCAGCAGTTGAGTTTCATTTAAGGGTCGCGCATGGTGGGTCACGGTGGTTGGCCGTGACCAGGTTCAGTCCTTAAAAAAAAGAATCGCGCCTCCCTCATTTCATTTCTGTCGATCGAGGTCAGTGTCTAAAGCCCTAGGCGATTTGTGCGATTTCCATCCTTGAGATTTCGGCTCAGAAAGGTATTGTGTGTTTATTTGTGCGATTTCCATCCCTCATTTCGATTCTCGTTCATTTCGATTCTCATTGTGTTAGTATATGTGTGTATATGTGTGTGTATGTATAGATTTATGTGTGTGTATGTATAGATTTGTATATATGTGTGTGTATGTATAGATTTATGTTTATATGTGTGTGTGTATGTATAGATTTGTATATATGTGTGTGTATGTATAGATTACTGTTTATATGTATGTGTGTATGTGTGTTTATGTGTGTAACTACAAACAAATTGTATTTTATTTCAATAAACCCTAGACATTTTATTTCAATAAACCCTAGACATTGTATTGGGATTTTTTTTTTTGACAAAATATTATTCAAAATATAACCCTAGACATTATATTTTTTTTGACAAAATATTATTAAATGGATTCTTAATAAGTAAAAAAAAAAATTACATCTACCTCGTGGGATTTTATAGGGGGTTATATGCGTGCCATCATACTATATTGGGGGTTATATGCATGTCGTGTTGGATACTATGTTGAATTTATTGAATTGATACTAGTGTCGATAAATGTATATGTTATAAAATTTGTTGGATACTACTTTTCTCAGGAAAAATGAGGCACGGTGATAAATACTGTCAACAAGAGTGGGACAGGTTGCAATTAGACCGCACACATAACTCTTTTATTAGCGTGCGTCATATAGAGGGTACTCCTATTTATAGGTACGGAAATAAAAAGATCGAACAATTTAACTTCCTTATAAATCATGGATTTGATATCCAGCAAGATTACTTGTTCGATCGTATTCTATTTTCTCTACCAGAAAACTGGGATGACGTTATACAAAATATATTTCACACACATAATCCCGACATAGCCCTGACCTTGGTTACGTTGTTGGAGAAGGCGGAAAAAAAAATCCACCCGTTATGGATACAACTGCGTACAGAGAGCATTGACATAGACTGTGATGTCTCGCGCCACATGCACGTAAAATTGAATCTTGCCAACAAGTTGAGAAATAGGGGATTCCGAGTTCATGTCACTGACATCTACACATCAATCATAGATACCCTTCCTTCTAGTTGGCCACGTGCAAAAATTTATAGGTTCTTAAAAACTAATACCGAATGGATGGAGATCAGACACATTGAACTTATTCTAAAGTCTTACTTTGAAAAGGTATCTATCTATCTATCTATTTATATATATAAAACTAATTAAGCTTGATTAATTAGTTATAATTTCATATTACTATAATTATTTAATCACTCATATTTTTTAATTTTTGTAGATAATGTCGAGAGGAAACAACCCTAGGGTACCAAGTGCCGATGTGACACCACAACGAGGTTCACCATCTTGTGCAGAACCCGAATTCTCAACACCAATGGCTGAGCAATTCACAACTCCACCAATGGTTCACTCCTCACCAAGTCCAACCCCAAGTGCTCCTACACCCCAATCCGGCACTCCCGTTGCTTTAACGCCCCAATCCAACACTCATGATGCCTCCCGCTCAAATGAAAAGAAGCCTATTGGATTCTCCCTTCTCGGGAATAACCCGATGGGTGATAGGAGTGACGTGCTGAACTTTAAAGCCCGGTGTTTGTCGCTGGGAAAAATGAACGTGGGAGTCGGTGGACCAGATAATTGGAACCTTGTTGATCAAGCTGTCAAAGATGACATATATAACCAACTTTGCAAGCATTTCTCATTTCCTGACCGTTCCAAGAATAAGGTTCTATCTCGGGTTGCTGAAGGATTGAGGACATACAGGAGAAACCTTCGGAAGAAACATTTCCCGAAAGAGGCAGCGAGCTCCGATATTTTGGCTTTGAAAGAGAAAGTGCCTCCCAATGTTGAAATGCCGGTGGATCAGTGGAATAAGTTTTTGGAGAATGAGGCGAAGGAAAACAAGTTGGTCCAGAGGGAGAAAAACAAAAAAAATAGGGCACAAAAAACTGATATCCATAGGCTGGGATCCAAATCATATGAGGATTTGAAGAATGAATGGGAGAGTAGGACAAAAGATGGTCCAGATGCCGGTAAAAACCCAAATCGATCCAACTTATTCCTTCATGCTCGACGGGACAAAGATAATAAATTCCCCCTGCACTTGGCTAAGACACTGGAATCAATAGAGGCCATCAGCAGTCAATCAGATTCGTGCCCTACTGATGACTTTGACCTTGAAAATGATGCCCTGACTAAGACCTTTGGAAAGGACAAAAGGGGGAGGACGAGAGGCGTTGGCTCACATATGCCAAAAACAAAAATTCAACACATTGCACCTCTTGTGGACGAGCTATCTTCGGTCAAGAATTGTATCTCATCCCAAAAGGAGCACCAACAGAAGACCGATGGGGATGTCCATGACCTTAAAAATTCCCTGGGATTATTGAACAATCAAATTGGGAAACTTGTGAATCTTATTGAAAGTTATAGGCCCCCAATGCCTCCTCAAGATTTCGCACATCCTTCCCCTCCAACATTCCCCTCTCAAATGCCTCATCCTTCAATCACGGGGCTCGGATCATCGTCAACAACTCACGGTGACTATGGCGAAGAGTACTATATCAAGGACATGAGCAATTCGAGGTTTGTTGGCGTGTGCATACTCATCTCCAGGGAAAGGGGGACTCTAGTACATCGCCGACCTTTGGAGAAGGGTGAGGCTAAAATAATGGTCGATGAAATATACAACGGCTGCGGAGATGTACCTGTGTACGTTAACAGCGGGGATGGGATGGAATTGAGGAATTATGCAAAATCTTTTATTACTTGGCCACTTTATCTGTTGGCCAAGGTTTAATAATATTTTCTTTCGTTTCAGTTGTAATAATTTTTTTTTGTTTTAGTTGTAAGAATATTGGTTTTGCTTCAGTTGTAAGAATATTGGTTTTGTTTCAGTTGTAAGAATATTGGTTTTGTTTCGTATGGAATGATATTTTTTTTGTTTCAGTCGTAAGAATATTCTTTCTGTTTCAGTTGTAATAATATTTTTTAACCTATTACCACAGGACTGAAATTTGAAGATTATTACATGGATTTCCCACAATACAAAGAGTGGATGGGAGAGACTAACCGGATATCAATTAATCATGTAAAGGGCGTTTATGAATTTGTTAAATATGCTTCCAAAAATCTTAAAAGTGAGAAGATTCCGTGTCCGTGCACTCATTGTATTAACGGAAAATATAAGTCATTGGAAGTTGTTGAGTTGCATTTACTAAAGTGGGGAATCTGTCAAGACTATATAATATGGACATACCATGGTGAAAAAGTTGTACCTTATGTTCCAGAAGAATTACCGGGAGCCGACCGTGTAATGGAACCTCAAGGAGTAGAAGTGGTACATGATTCACCAACACATCGTCCATTGACCGACTTAATTGATGATGCTTACGGACTCCACAACCAACAAAACCACCAACCTATGGATACAAATAATGTGCATTATGACCAAGTAAATGAACAAATTGATGCTGAACTACTAGGAGATCAGGAATACATACGGTTGAAAGCAGATGCGGCTAGACCGTTGTATAAATATTGCGATGAAGATCACTCGGTATTATATGCAATGATTGGTTTGCATAATTTGAAGAGTCAATTTGGTTTGTCTGGAAACAGCGTAACTGGAATTCTTAAGTGGGTTAAAGAAATTCTCCCAAAAGAGAACATGTTACCAGACAATTATCCTACCATGAAGAAGAGTTTGAAGGGTTTAGGTTTGAAATACAAATCTATTCATGCTTGCAAGTATGATTGCATATTGTACCGGAATGAGCACGAAGAGAAGGATGAATGTCCTGTATGCAGTGAGCCTAGATATATGGTTTGTGAGAATGGAAATGACAAACATGCAAAAAATCGCAAGTGCTCGCAAGTCCCACAAAAGGTTTTGAAGTATTTTCCACTTGGGCCACGGTTAAAACGTTTTTTTACTGTACCGTGGATAGCGGAGGCCATGACATGGCATGCTCGATGCGAGGTGGGTGGGAATTTGATGCGTCATCCGGTTGATTCACTCATCTGGAAAATTTCAAATGCACAACACCATGAATTTGCAAAGGAACCGCGCAACGTTCGTCTTGCAATCTCAACCGATGGGTTTAACCCTTTCGGTAATTTAAGTACTAGTCAGAGTTATTGGCCAGTTCTTATGGCGCCTTTAAGTCTTCCTCCGACGTTATGCATGAGAAAGGAGTTCACATTGTTATCTCTGTTGATACCCGGGCCTAAGGCTCCCAGTGATGATATTGATATATTCTTAGCACCATTAATCGAAGAACTTAAAGAGTTGTGGGATAAAGGCGTGACGGCGTTCGATTCTCATAAGGGTGAAGAGTTCACACTTAAAGCAATGGTGATGTGGGCGATCCACGATCTTCCTGCTTATGGGACCTTGTCCGGTTGTAATGTTCATGGTTATTATGGATGTCCCATATGTGGGGAGGAAACTGAAGCCTGTTGGTTAAAACATAGTGGTAAGTTAAGTTACACGGGTCATCGTAGATTTCTGCCGACCAGTCACCCTTTTAGGAACGACAAGTCTAACTTTTTGCCTGTCGGTCACGAGCGAAGAACGGCACCTAGTCGACTTTCTGGTCAGCAAATTGAGGAGAAGGCGGTGGCTGCGACTGCGGGGAATAGGTATGTAGGCAAACACCCCCAGTTTGTAAACCTGAAGTGTAAAGCTAGGGAGGATCCGAACGACCCTAGTAAAGCGAAGCCATGGTCCAGGCGATCAATATTTTTTGATTTGCCGTATTGGAAAGATCATCGTGTAAGGCATATAATTGATGTGATGCACACAGAGAAGAATGTTGCAGAACATTTGATAGGAACATGTCTGGGTGGATCTCATTCCAAAGATGGAGAGCGTGCCCGCCGAGATCTACAGGATATGAAAATAAAGAAGAGACTGTGGTTAAAAAATGATCCAACGACAGGAAGAATTTCTATCCCCCCCACTGCTTTCACTTTGACTACTAGTGAGAAGAAGATCCTCTTAGACACGTTGTTCAACTTGAAGACTCCAACCGATTATTCTGGTAATTTACGTAGGGTAGTAAACTACCAAGCAAATGACTTGAAACAGTGCAAGTCTCACGACTGGCACGTAATCATCCAATTAATCCCGTTGCTATTTCGGCATTGCTTCTCTGAACACAAAGATCTCCGTCGGGCAATTATGCAAATCAGTTTGTGTTTTACCCTACTTTGTGCAAAAGTGGTAAACAGAAGACACATTAAAGCTGCGAAATCAACTTTAGCCGAGGCAGTTTGTGTGTTAGAGAAATATTTTCCTCCGTCATTCTTCGATATCAGTATCCACCTGCTTGTGCATTTATGCGATGAAGCTTTATTATGTGGTCCCGTGAGGTATCGTTGGATGTATCCTTTTGAGCGCTTGATGAAAACCTTCAAAGATTATGTAAAGAATACACGGTATATTGGAGGGTCAATTGCTGAAGAATACGTAACGGTGGAATCATCGCTATACGCTAGGGAACATATGCCAGAACAAGAGGTGAGGAGGTTTAATCCTCGTGGAGAACGAGTGATAGAGGAACCTGACGAGTTTGAGGATGAATTATCGTTTGGGAACCCTAAAGAGGTGAAACTCACAAACCTACAATACGAGCAAGCAACTCGTCATGTCTTCGAATCGCAAGATGAAGTCCAAGATTGGAGAGAGTGAGTATCTACTGAATTCTTCTTCTTTGATTATATGTATTTTTTATTTTATGATCTAAACTCTATAATTTTTCGGTAGGAAGTACGAGAACGAAATTATCCAAAATCAAAGGAGAAATTGGACGACAACTGACTTTAGGGCATGGGTGTCAAAAGAGGTACTTTTCACATCTTATGTGTGCGGTTATTTATTCATGTGTGGTAAAAACATGCCCTAATACAAATTCATTAATAAATGCAGCTTCTAAAAAGAGGTGATGTCTCTTCCAGACTTGCACGCCTAGCAAAAGGTCCTAGTTTTCGTGCAAAAGAGTTTAAGAAATTCCGCACCAACGGTTTTGATTTCATTTCATATCCATATGAGGAAAAGCTTTTGACGCAAAACAGTGGAATATCAATTTCTGCCTTGACCACCTGTATCGCTAGCAAAAGTGATAAAAATCCAAAGAATACGGTGCTAACCTATTATGGGATAATTCAACAAATCCTAGAACTTGATTACTTGAATTTCACAGAAACCGTATTCTATTGTGATTGGGTAAAGGTGGAGGATACAACGAATGCTTGAAAAGTTGATCCCGACTCCAAACTTATTATGGTAGATTTATCAAAGCTGAAGACTAAAGACCGCATAGTCGACGAGCCTTTTATTTGTGCCTTTCAGAATGTAAAGAAGGTATTCTACTCGAAGTGCATAAACGATGGCAATTGGTCTATTGTTGTGCATGCACCAAAGGGTATGACTACTGAAGTAGACGCATTAAAGGCTCCAAAAGAGTTCCAGTCAGCTCTTGATGACAACCCTAATTTGAAGGATCTTTTAGTTGATTTAGAGGAAGATTGAGTATCAAAATATTATTTTATCCTCATCAATCTTATTTGTATCCTATTATAATATTGACATTGTATTAGCACTTTACATTAATTTATGAATTTCATCTACTTTTAAGTGTAATGTCCCGCTATTTTTTGGTTCTACCATTTTTTTAATTGAACATAACTGTTTGCAAAAAATTCATTATTTTTTCACTGTCATAGGATACATTGATGTTGGGGTCGAACTACTATCAAACATAATCTGAAATTGCATCGCTGCTGGCATAGAAAAGGTTCTGATTGGCGTTGGGTGTAACAAAATATCCAGGTAATGGATAGACCTATGATGAACTTTATTTTAAGGTTAAATATGCATTGATTCAATTTTTTAATTATTTTGGGTTTGGATAACTTTTGAACACGTAAAACAGCCTTAAAATAGCCATCGAACGGTGAAAACGTAAAACACCCACAAAACGGTCCCGCAAGAGTCACGAACATCTCGCACGGGACCAATGTAAGTCGTAGGAACCGACCGTGTAGTCACGGCGCTCCCGGCTTGTGTGTGTGCGTGTGTGCATGTTTGTGTGTGTGCGCGTGTGAGTGGGAAAGGGGGGAGGGGATGGGCAGGGGGCGCGTGTGTGCGTGTGTGCATGTTTGTGTGTGTGCGCGTGTGTGAGTGGGAAGGGGGGAGGGGACGGGCAGGGGGCGCGCGCGTGTGTGTGTGCGTGTGTGTGTGTGTGTGTGTTTGTGTGTGTGTGTGTGTGTGTGTGTGTGAGTGGGGAAGGGGGGAGGGGACGCGGCATGTATGCATATATGCATATGCATATATGTAGTGAGAGTGTGCGTGCGTGCGTGCGTGTGTTTGTGTGCGCGTGTGAGTGTGTGCATATTGGTGATAAAATCCAAAATAATTTGAAGATCATTGCCTTCCATAAGACTGCTCCACACCTTAGATGGTCTGTGGCCCGTTTTTGCTTCTAAGAACAAACAATTAGGGAAGTAAATATTTTTGAGGATTTTAGAACACAAGGAATTAAGGTTTTTCATAATTCTCCAGCACATGTTTGCAAGCAAACCTCGGTTAAAACTTTTGAAATCTCTAAATCCCATCCCCCCCTCCACCTTGGGAAAAACTACCGTATCCCAACTAATCCAGTATATACCATTTTTATCCTGGCAGCCCCTCTACCAAAATTTTCTGACATGGGATGTGAGGCTATTACATAATTTTTTTCGGGAGTAAAATGCAGGGCATGGCAAAGGTGGGGATTGCGTGCGTGCGTGCGTGCGTGCGTGTGTTTGTGTGCGCGTGTGAGTGTGTGCGTGTGTGTGCTTGTGTGGACTGTTGAAAAAGGAGGAAGTGCATATATATGCAGCCATATAACTGCTGCATATATATGCATATATATGCAGTGCTGCATATATATGCATATATATGCTGCATATATATGCATATATATGCTGCATATATATATATATGCATATATATGCAGTGCAGCATATATATGCATATATATGCCAACTGCTGCATATATATGTTGCCCACCCCAGCCCACCTGCTGCCGTAATCGCCCCCCTATGCAAACACCCTGACCTGACCGCCTTCGCACCCACCCTCCCTCCATCGCCTGAAACTTGCGCCCAACTTACCCCTGCCGACGCACCTCCAGAGCCCAAAAAAATAACCCCCCAGCCTGCATCTGACCCAGGACAGCCTCCCGAAATCCCCCCAACCACTTCCGACCCCTTCGCAGCTCCCCGGCCTTCTTCCAATGGCAGCCCCTACCTTCATGTTCCCGGAAAATACCCATATTCCGGCAGATCTGCCCCAGACCCTAACCAGCTCGTTCACACCTCTCATCCACACACTCCCATCCCTCAACCTAGCCCAATTCAGCTCCTATACTACACAGCCCCCAATCCCGCTAATTCTTTTTAGGGGTCCACCTCATTTCACCCACCCGACCCCCAAAATGATCCACATCCTTTTACGGGTTTCATACCTACTTCAAACCCCCACCCGACCTCCTATTTCCATCCTTCCACCCCATTTCACCCACCCTTATCATTTACCCGCACCACTTTTACCCCAAATCCTCGAACCGATGTACATCCCCAACCCCTCGTTACAGCCATTAACCTCGCAACCCTAAACCACCTCGAAATATCCCCCGAACGGCCCCGTGGGTGGCACCAACACCTCCCACGGGACCAACGTAACTCGTAGGAACCGACCTCGCAGCCGCGGGTCTCCCGGTTTAAGAATACGACGGTAATTTGCGTATTTCTACACTTAAGAAAAACATGGCGTTAGAGGGTGAAAACTCGAAACAGCCCCCGAACGGCCCCGTGGGTGGCACCAACACCTCCCACGGGACCAACGTAACTCGTAAGAACTGACCCCGCAGCCGCGGGTGTCCCGGTTTGAGAGTACGACGGTAATTTGCTTATTTCTACACTTAGGCTTAACATGGCGTTAGATGGTGAAAACTCGAAACAGCCCCCGAACGGCCCCGTGGGTGGCACCAACACCTCCCACGGGACCAACGTAACTCGTAGGAACTGACCCCGCAGCCGCGGGTGTCCCGGTTTGAGAGTACGGCGGTAATTTACTTATTTCCACACTTAGGCTTAAAAACATGGCGTTAGAGGGTGAGAACTCAAAACAGCCCCCGAACGGCCCCGTGGGTGGCACCAACACCTCCCACGGGACCAACGTAACTCGTAGGAACTGACCCCGCAGCCGCGGGTGTCCCGGTTTGAGAGTACGACAGTAATTTTCTTATTTCTACACTTAGGCTTAAAAACATGGCGTTAGAGGGTGAAAACTCGAAACAGCCCCCAAACGGCCCCGTGGGTGGCACCAACACCTCCCACGGGACCAACGTAACTCGTAGGAACTGACCCCGCAGCCGCGGGTGTCCCGGTTTGAGAGTACGACGGTAATTTGCTTATTTCCACACTTAGGCTTAAAAACATGGCGTTAGAGGGTGAAAACTCGAAACAGCCCCCGAACGGCCCCGTGGGTGGCACCAACACCTCCCACGGGACCAACGTAACTCGTAGGAACTGACCCCGCAGCCGCGGGTGTCCCGGTTTGAGAGTACGACGATAATTTACTTATTTCCACACTTAGGCTTAAAAACATGGCGTTAGAGGGTGAGAACTCGAAACAGCCCCCGAACGGCCCCGTGGGTGGCACCAACACCTCCCACGGGACCAACGTAACTCGTAGGAACTGACCCCGCAGTCGCGGGTGTCCCGGTTTGAGAGTACGACGGTAATTTGCCTATTTCCACACTTAGGCTTAAAAACATGGCGTTAGAGGGTGAGAACTCGAAACAGCCCCCGAACGGCCCCGTGGGTGGCACCAACACCTCCCACGGGACCAACGTAACTCGTAGGAACTGACCCCGCAGTCGCGGGTGTCCCGGTTTGAGAGTACGACGGTAATTTGCTTATTTCTACACTTAGGCTTAACATGGCGTTAGAGGGTGAAAACTCGAAACAGTCCCCGAACGGCCCCGTGGGTGGCACCAACACCTCCCACGGGACCAACGTAACTCTTAGGAACTGACCCCGCAGTCGCGGGTCTCCCGGTTTGAGAGTACGACGATAATTTACTTATTTCCACACTTAGGCTTAAAAACATGGCGTTAGAGGGTGAGAACTCGAAACAGCCCCCGAACGGCCCCGTGGGTGGCACCAACACCTCCCACGGGACCAACGTAACTCGTAGGAACTGACCCCGCAGCCGCGGGTGTCCCGGTTTGAGAGTACGACGGTAATTTGCTTATTTCCACACTTAGGCTTAAAAACATGGCGTTAGAGGGTGAGAACTCGAAACAGCCCCCGAACGGCCCCGTGGGTGGCACCAACACCTCCCACGGGACCAACGTAACTCGTAGGAACTGAGCCCGCAGCCTCGGGTGTCCCGGTTTGAGAGTACGACGGTAATTTGCTTATTTCTACACTTAGGCTTAACATGGCGTTAGAGGGTGAAAACTCGAAACAGCCCCCGAACGGCCCCGTGGGTGGCACCAACACCTCCCACGGGACCAACGTAACTCATAGGAACTGACCCCGCAGCCGCGGGTGTCCCGGTTTGAGAGTACGACGATAATTTACTTATTTCCACACTTAGGCTTAAAAACATGGCGTTAGAGGGTGAAAACTCGAAACAGCCCCCGAACGGCCATGTGGGTGGCACCAACACCTCCCACGGGACCAACGTAACTCGTAGGAACTGACCCCGCAGCCGCGGGTGTCCCGGTTTGAGAGTACGACGATAATTTGTTTATTTCCACACTTAGGCTTAGAAACATGGCGTTAGAGGGTGAGAACTCGAAACAGCCCCCGAACGGCCCCGTGGGTGGAACCAACACCTCCCACGGGACCAACGTAACTCGTAGGAACTGACCCCGCAGCCGCGGGTGTCCCGGTTTGAGAGTACGACGGTAATTTGCTTATTTCTACACTTAGGCTTAACATGGCGTTAGAGGGTGAAAACTCGAAACAGCCCCCGAACGGCCCCGTGGGTGGCACCAACACCTCCCACGGGACCAACGTAACTCGTAGGAACTGACCCCGCAGCCGCGGGTGTCCTGGTTTGAGAGTACGACGATAATTTACTTATTTCCACACTTAGGCTTAAAAACATGGCGTTAGAGGGTGAGAACTCGAAACAGCCCCCGAACGGCCCCGTGGGTGGCACCAAAACCTCCCACGGGACCAACGTAACTCGTAGGAACTGACCCCGCAGCCGCGGGAGTCCCGGTTTGAGAGTACGACGGTAATTTGCTTATTTCCACACTTAGGCTTAAAAACATGGCGTTAGAGGGTGAGAACTCGAAACAGCCCCCGAACGGCCCCGTGGGTTGCACCAACACCTCCCACGGGACCAACGTCACTCGTAGGAACTGACCCCGTAGCCGCGGGTGTCCCGGTTTGAGAGTACGACGGTAATTTGCTTATTTCCACACTTAGGCTTAAAAACATAGCGTTAGAGGGTGTGAACTCGAAACAGCCCCCGAACGGCCCCGTGGGTTGCACCAACACCTCCCACGGGACCAACGTCACTCGTAGGAACTGACCCCGTAGCCGCGGGTGTCCCGGTTTGAGAGTACGACGGTAATTTGCTTATTTCCACACTTAGGCTTAAAAACATGGCGTTAGAGGGTGAAAACTCGAAACAGCCCCCGAACGGCCCCGTGGGTGGCACCAACACCTCCCACGGGACCAACGTAACTCGTAGGAACTGACCCCGCAGCCGCGGGTGTCCCGGTTTGAGAGTACGACGGTAATTTGCTTATTTCCACACTTAGGCTTAACATGGCGTTAGAGGGTGAAAACTCGAAACAGCCCCCGAACGGCCCCGTGGGTGGCACCAACACCTCCCACGGGACCAACGTAACTCGTAGGAACTGACCCCGCAGCCGCGGGTGTCCCGGTTTGAGAGTACGACGGTAATTTGCTTATTTCCACACTTAGGCTTAGAAACATGGCGTTAGAGGGTGAGAACTCGAAACAGCCCCCGAACGGCCCCGTGGGTGGCACCAACACCTCCCACGGGACCAACGTAACTCGTAGGAACTGACCCCGCAGCCGCGGGTGTCCCGGTTTGAGAGTACGACGGTAATTTGCTTATTTCTACACTTAGGCTTAACATGGCGTTAGAGGGTGAAAACTCGAAACAGCCCCCGAACGGCCCCGTGGGTGGCACCAACACCTCCCACGGGACCAACGTAACTCGTAGGAACTGACCCCGCAGTCGCGGGTCTCCCGGTTTGAGAGTACGATGATAATTTGCTTATTTCCACACTTAGGCTTAAAAACATGGCGATAAAGGGTGAGAACTCGAAACAGCCCCCGAAAGGCCCCGTGGGTGGCACCAACACCTCCCACGGGACCAACGTAACTCGTAGGAACTGACCCCGCAGCCGCGGGTGTCCCGGTTTGAGAGTACGACGGTAATTTGCTTATTTCTACACTTAGGCTTAACATGGCGTTAGAGGGTGAAAACTCGAAACAGCCCCCGAACGGCCCCGTGGGTGGCACCAACACCTCCCACGGGACCAACGTAACTCGTAGGAACTGACCCCGCAGTCGCGGGTCTCCCGGTTTGAGAGTACGATGATAATTTGCTTATTTCCACACTTAGGCTTAAAAGCATGGCGTTAGAGGGTGAGAACTCGAAACAGCCCCCGAACGGCCCCGTGGGTGGGACCAACACCTCCCACGGGACCAACGTAACTCGTAGGAACTGACCCCGCAGCCGCGGGTGTCCCGGTTTGAGAGTACGACGGTAATTTGCTTATTTCCACACTTAGGCTTAGAAACATGGCGTTAGAGGGTGAGAACTCGAAACAGCCCCCGAACGGCCCCGTGGGTGGCACCAACACCTCCCACGGGACCAACGTAACTCGTAGGAACTGACCCCACAGCCGCGGGTGTCCCGGTTTGAGAGTACGACGGTAATTTGCTTATTTCCACACTTAGGCTTAAAAACATGGCGTTAGAGGGTGAGAACTCGAAACAGCCCCCGAACGGCCCCGTGGGTGGCACCAACACCTCCCACGGGACCAACGTAACTCGTAGGAACTGACCCCGCAGCCGCGGGTGTCCCGGTTTGTGAGTACGACGGTAATTTGCTTATTTCCACACTTAGGCTTAAAAACATGGCGTTAGAGGGTGAGAACTCGAAACAGCCCCCGAACGGCCCCGCGGGTGGCACCAACACCTCCCACGGGACCAACGTAACTCGTAGGAACTGACCCCGCAGCCGCGGGTGTCCCGGTTTGAGAGTACGACGGTAATTTGCTTATTTCTACACTTAGGCTTCACATGGCGTTAGAGGGTGAAAACTCGAAACAGCCCCCGAACGGCCCCGTGGGTGGCACCAACACCTCCCACGGGACCAACGTAACTCGTAGGAACTGACCCCGCAGCCGCGGGTGTCCCGGTTTGTGAGTACGACGATAATTTACTTATTTCCACACTTAGGCTTAAAAACATGGCGTTAGAGGGTGAGAACTCGAAACAGCCCCCGAACGGCCCCGTGGGTGGTACCAACACCTCCCACGGGACCAACGTAACTCGTAGGAACTGACCCCGCAGCCGCGGGTGTCCCGGTTTGACAGTACGACGGTAATTTGCTTATTTCCACACTTAGGCTTAACATGGCGTTAGAGGGTGAAAACTCGAAACAGCCCCCGAACGGCCCCGTGGGTGGCACCAACACCTCCCACGGGACCAACGTAACTCGTAGGAACTGACCCCGCAGCCGCGGGTGTCCCGGTTTGAGAGTACGATGATAATTTACTTATTTCCACACTTAGGTTTAAAAACATGGCGATAAAGGGTGAGAACTCGAAACAGCCCCCGAAAGGCCCCGTGGGTGGCACCAAAACCTCCCACGGGACCAACGTAACTCGTAGGAACTGACCCCGCAGCCGCGGGTGTCCCGGTTTGAGAGTACGACGGTAATTTGCTTATTTCCACACTTAAGCTTAACATGGCGTTAGAGGGTGAAAACTCGAAACAGCCCCCGAACGGACCCGTGGGTGGCACCAACACCTCCCACGGGACCAACGTAACTCGTAGGAACTGACCCCGCAGCCGCGGGTGTCCCGGTTTGAGAGTACGACGGTAATTTGCTTATTTCTACACTTAGGCTTAAAAACATGGCGTTAGAGGGTGAAAACTCGAAACAGCCCCCGAACGGCCCCGTGGGTGGCACCAACACCTCCCACGGGACCAACGTAACTCGTAGGAACTGACCCCGCAGCCGCGGGTGTCCCGGTTTGAGAGTACGACGGTAATTTGCTTATTTCCACACTTAGGCTTAAAAACATGGCGTTAGAGGGTGAAAACTCGAAATAGCCCCCGAACGGCCCCGTGGGTGGCACCAACACCTCCCACGGGACCAACGTAACTCGTAGGAACTGACCCCGCAGCCGCGGGTGTCACGGTTTGAGAGTACGACGATAATTTCCTAATTTCCACACTTAGGCTTAAAAACATGGCGTTAGAGGGTGAGAACTCGAAACAGCCCCCGAACGGCCCCGTGGGTGGCACCAACACCTCCCACGGGACCAACGTAACTCGTAGGAACTGACCCCGCAGCCGCGGGTGTCCCGGTTTGAGAGTACGACGGTAATTTGCTTATTTCTACACTTAGGCTTAACATGGCGTTAGAGGGTGAAAACTCGAAACAGCCCCCGAACGGCCCCGTGGGTGGCACCAACACCTCCCACGGGACCAACGTAACTCGTAGGAACTGACCCCGCAGCCGCGGGTGTCCCGGTTTGAGAGTACGACGATAATTTACTTATTTCCACACTTAGGCTTAAAAACATGGCGTTAGAGGGTGAAAACTCGAAACAGCCCCCGAACGGCCCCGTGGGTGGCACCAACACCTCCCACGGGACCAACGTAACTCGTAGGAACTGACCCCGCAGCCGCGGGTGTCCCGGTTTGAGAGTACGACGATAATTTGCTTATTTCCACACTTAGGCTTAAAAACATGGCGTTAGAGGGTGAGAACTCGAAACAGCCCCCGAACGGCCCCGTGGGTGGCACCAACACCTCCCACGGGACAAACGTAACTCGTAGGAACTGACCTCGCAGCCGCGGGTGTCCCGGTTTGAGAGTACGACGGCAATTTGCTTATTTCTACACTTAGGCTTAACATGGCGTTAGAGGGTGAAAACTCGAAAGAGCCCCCGAACGGCCCCGTGGGTGGCACCAACACCTCCCACGGGACCAACGTAACTCGTAGGAACTGACCCCGCAGCCGCGGGTGTCCCGGTTTGAGAGTACGACGATAATTTCCTTATTTCCACACTTAGGCTTAAAAACATGGCGTTAGAGGGTGAGAACTCGAAACAGCCCCCGAACGGCCCCGTGGGTGGCACCAACACCTCCCACGGGACCAACGTAACTCGTAGGAACTGACCCCGCAGCCGCGGGAGTCCCGGTTTGAGAGTACGACGGTAATTTGCTTATTTCCACACTTAGGCTTAAAAACATGGCGTTAGAGGGTGAGAACTCGAAACAGCCCCCGAACGGCCCCGTGGGTGGCACCAACACCTCCCACGGGACCAACGTCACTCGTAGGAACTGACCCCGCAGCCGCGGGTGTCCCGGTTTGAGAGTACGACGGTAATTTGCTTATTTCCACACTTAGGCTTAAAAACATGGCGTTAGAGGGTGAGAACTCGAAACAGCCCCCGAACGGCCCCGTGGGTGGCACCAACACCTCCCACGGGACCAACGTAACTCGTAGGAACTGACCCCGCAGCCGCGGGTGTCCCGGTTTGAGAGTACGACGGTAATTTGCTTATTTCCACACTTAGGCTTAACATGGCGTTAGAGGGTGAAAACTCGAAACAGCCCCCGAACGGCCCCGTGGGTGGCACCAACACCTCCCACGGGACCAACGTAACTCGTAGGAACTGACCCCGCAGCCGCGGGTGTCCCGGTTTGAGAGTACGACGGTAATTTGCTTATTTCCACGCTTAGGCTTAACATGGCGTTAGAGGGTGAAAACTCGAAACAGCCCCCGAACGGCCCCGTGGGTGGCACCAACACCTCCCACGGGACCAACGTAACTCGTAGGAACTGACCCCGCAGCCGCGGGTGTCCCGGTTTGAGAGTACGACGGTAATTTGCTTATTTCCACACTTAGGCTTAAAAACATGGCGTTAGAGGGTGAAAACTCGAAATAGCCCCCGAACGGCCCCGTGGGTGGCACCAACACCTCCCACGGGACCAACGTAACTCGTAGGAACTGACCCCGCAGCCGCGGGTGTCCCGGTTTGAGAGTACGACGATAATTTCCTAATTTCCACACTTAGGCTTAAAAACATGGCGTTAGAGGGTGAGAACTCGAAACAGCCCCCGAACGGCCCCGTGGGTGGCACCAACACCTCCCACGGGACCAACGTAACTCGTAGGAACTGACCCCGCAGCCGCGGGTGTCCCGGTTTGAGAGTACGACGGTAATTTGCTTATTTCTACACTTAGGCTTAAAAACATGGCGTTAGAGGGTGAAAACTCGAAACAGCCCACGAACGGCCCCGTGGGTGGCACCAACACCTCCCACGGGACCAACGTAACTCGTAGGAACTGACCCCGCAGCCGCGGGTGTCCCGGTTTGAGAGTACGACGGTAATTTGCTTATTTCCACACTTAGGCTTAAAAACATGGCGTTAGAGGGTGAAAACTCGAAATAGCCCCCGAACGGCCCCGTGGGTGGCACCAACACCTCCCACGGGACCAACGTAACTCGTAGGAACTGACCCCGCAGCCGCGGGTGTCCCGGTTTGAGAGTACGACGATAATTTCCTAATTTCCACACTTAGGCTTAAAAACATGGCGTTAGAGGGTGAGAACTCGAAACAGCCCCCGAACGGCCCCGTGGGTGGCACCAACACCTCCCACGGGACCAACGTAACTCGTAGGAACTGACCCCGCAGCCGCGGGTGTCCCGGTTTGAGAGTACGACGTTAATTTGCTTATTTCTACACTTAGGCTTAACATGGCGTTAGAGGGTGAAAACTCGAAACAGCCCCCGAACGGCATCGTGGGTGGCACCAACACCTCCCACGGGACCAACGTAACTCGTAGGAACTGACCCCGCAGCCGCGGGTGTCCCGGTTTGAGAGTACGACGATAATTTACTTATTTCCACACTTAGGCTTAAAAACATGGCGTTAGAGGGTGAAAACTCGAAACAGCCCCCGAACGGCCCCGTGGGTGGCACCAACACCTCCCACGGGACCAACGTAACTCGTAGGAACTGACCCCGCAGCCGCGGGTGTCCCGGTTTGAGAGTACGACGATAATTTGCTTATTTCCACACTTAGGCTTAAAAACATGGCGTTAGAGGGTGAGAACTCGAAACAGCCCCCGAACGGCCCCGTGGGTGGCACCAACACCTCCCACGGGACAAACGTAACTCGTAGGAACTGACCCCGCAGCCGCGGGTGTCCCGGTTTGAGAGTACGACGGCAATTTGCTTATTTCTACACTTAGGCTTAACATGGCGTTAGAGGGTGAAAACTCGAAACAGCCCCCGAACGGCCCCGTGGGTGGCACCAACACCTCCCACGGGACCAACGTAACTCGTAGGAACTGACCCCGCAGCCGCGGGTGTCCCGGTTTGAGAGTACGACGATAATTTACTTATTTCCACACTTAGGCTTAAAAACATGGCGTTAGAGGGTGAGAACTCGAAACAGCCCCCGAACGGCCCCGTGGGTGGCACCAACACCTCCCACGGGACCAACGTAACTCGTAGGAACTGACCCCGCAGCCGCGGGAGTCCCGGTTTGAGAGTACGACGGTAATTTGCTTATTTCCACACTTAGGCTTAAAAACATGGCGTTAGAGGGTGAGAACTCGAAACAGCCCCCGAACGGCCCCGTGGGTGGCACCAACACCTCCCACGGGACCAACGTCACTCGTAGGAACTGACCCCGCAGCCGCGGGTGTCCCGGTTTGAGAGTACGACGGTAATTTGCTTATTTCCACACTTAGGCTTAAAAACATGGCGTTAGAGGGTGAGAACTCGAAACAGCCCCCGAACGGCCCCGTGGGTGGCACCAACACCTCCCACGGGACCAACGTAACTCGTAGGAACTGACCCCGCAGCCGCGGGTGTCCCGGTTTGAGAGTACGACGGTAATTTTCTTATTTCCACACTTAGGCTTAACATGGCGTTAGAGGGTGAAAACTCGAAACAGCCCCCGAACGGCCCCGTGGGTGGCACCAACACCTCCCACGGGACCAACGTAACTCGTAGGAACTGACCCCGCAGCCGCGGGTGTCCCGGTTTGAGAGTACGACGGTAATTTGCTTATTTCCACGCTTAGGCTTAACATGGCGTTAGAGGGTGAAAACTCGAAACAGCCCCCAAACGGCCCCGTGGGTGGCACCAACACCTCCCACGGGACCAACGTAACTCGTAGGAACTGACCCCGCAGCCGCGGGTGTCCCGGTTTGAGAGTACGACGGTAATTTGCTTATTTCCACACTTAGGCTTAAAAACATGGCGTTAGAGGGTGAAAACTCGAAATAGCCCCCGAACGGCCCCGTGGGTGGCACCAACACCTCCCACGGGACCAACGTAACTCGTAGGAACTGACCCCGCAGCCGCGGGTGTCCCGGTTTGAGAGTACGACGATAATTTCCTAATTTCCACACTTAGGCTTAAAAACATGGCGTTAGAGGGTGAGAACTCGAAACAGCCCCCGAACGGCCCCGTGGGTGGCACCAACACCTCCCACGGGACCAACGTAACTCGTAGGAACTGACCCCGCAGCCGCGGGTGTCCCGGTTTGAGAGTACGACGGTAATTTGCTTATTTCTACACTTAGGCTTAACATGGCGTTAGAGGGTGAAAACTCGAAACAGCCCCCGAACGGCCCCGTGGGTGGCACCAACACCTCCCACGGGACCAACGTAACTCGTAGGAACTGACCCCGCAGCCGCGGGTGTCCCGGTTTGAGAGTACGACGATAATTTACTTATTTCCACACTTAGGCTTAAAAACATGGCGTTAGAGGGTGAAAACTCGAAACAGCCCCCGAACGGCCCCGTGGGTGGCACCAACACCTCCCACGGGACCAACGTAACTCGTAGGAACTGACCCCGCAGCCGCGGGTGTCCCGGTTTGAGAGTACGACGGTAATTTGCTTATTTCCACACTTAGGCTTAAAAACATGGCGTTAGAGGGTGAGAACTCGAAACAGCCCCCGAACGGCCCCGTGGGTGGAACCAACACCTCCCACGGGACCAACGTAACTCGTAGGAACTGACCCCGCAGCCGCGGGTGTCCCGGTTTGAGAGTACGACGGTAATTTGCTTATTTCTACACTTAGGCTTAACATGGCGTTAGAGGGTGAAAACTCGAAACAGCCCCCGAACGGCCCCGTGGGTGGCACCAACACCTCCCACGGGACCAACGTAACTCGTAGGAACTGACCCCGCAGCCGCGGGTGTCCTGGTTTGAGAGTACGACGATAATTTACTTATTTCCACACTTAGGCTTAAAAACATGGCGTTAGAGGGTGAGAACTCGAAACAGCCCCCGAACGGCCCCGTGGGTGGCACCAAAACCTCCCACGGGACCAACGTAACTCGTAGGAACTGACCCCGCAGCCGCGGGAGTCCCGGTTTGAGAGTACGACGGTAATTTGCTTATTTCCACACTTAGGCTTAAAAACATGGCGTTAGAGGGTGAGAACTCGAAACAGCCCCCGAACGGCCCCGTGGGTTGCACCAACACCTCCCACGGGACCAACGTCACTCGTAGGAACTGACCCCGTAGCCGCGGGTGTCCCGGTTTGAGAGTACGACGGTAATTTGCTTATTTCCACACTTAGGCTTAAAAACATAGCGTTAGAGGGTGTGAACTCGAAACAGCCCCCGAACGGCCCCGTGGGTTGCACCAACACCTCCCACGGGACCAACGTCACTCGTAGGAACTGACCCCGTAGCCGCGGGTGTCCCGGTTTGAGAGTACGACGGTAATTTGCTTATTTCCACACTTAGGCTTAAAAACATGGCGTTAGAGGGTGAAAACTCGAAACAGCCCCCGAACGGCCCCGTGGGTGGCACCAACACCTCCCACGGGACCAACGTAACTCGTAGGAACTGACCCCGCAGCCGCGGGTGTCCCGGTTTGAGAGTACGACGGTAATTTGCTTATTTCCACACTTAGGCTTAACATGGCGTTAGAGGGTGAAAACTCGAAACAGCCCCCGAACGGCCCCGTGGGTGGCACCAACACCTCCCACGGGACCAACGTAACTCGTAGGAACTGACCCCGCAGCCGCGGGTGTCCCGGTTTGAGAGTACGACGGTAATTTGCTTATTTCCACACTTAGGCTTAGAAACATGGCGTTAGAGGGTGAGAACTCGAAACAGCCCCCGAACGGCCCCGTGGGTGGCACCAACACCTCCCACGGGACCAACGTAACTCGTAGGAACTGACCCCGCAGCCGCGGGTGTCCCGGTTTGAGAGTACGACGGTAATTTGCTTATTTCTACACTTAGGCTTAACATGGCGTTAGAGGGTGAAAACTCGAAACAGCCCCCGAACGGCCCCGTGGGTGGCACCAACACCTCCCACGGGACCAACGTAACTCGTAGGAACTGACCCCGCAGTCGCGGGTCTCCCGGTTTGAGAGTACGATGATAATTTGCTTATTTCCACACTTAGGCTTAAAAACATGGCGATAAAGGGTGAGAACTCGAAACAGCCCCCGAAAGGCCCCGTGGGTGGCACCAACACCTCCCACGGGACCAACGTAACTCGTAGGAACTGACCCCGCAGCCGCGGGTGTCCCGGTTTGAGAGTACGACGGTAATTTGCTTATTTCTACACTTAGGCTTAACATGGCGTTAGAGGGTGAAAACTCGAAACAGCCCCCGAACGGCCCCGTGGGTGGCACCAACACCTCCCACGGGACCAACGTAACTCGTAGGAACTGACCCCGCAGTCGCGGGTCTCCCGGTTTGAGAGTACGATGATAATTTGCTTATTTCCACACTTAGGCTTAAAAGCATGGCGTTAGAGGGTGAGAACTCGAAACAGCCCCCGAACGGCCCCGTGGGTGGGACCAACACCTCCCACGGGACCAACGTAACTCGTAGGAACTGACCCCGCAGCCGCGGGTGTCCCGGTTTGAGAGTACGACGGTAATTTGCTTATTTCCACACTTAGGCTTAGAAACATGGCGTTAGAGGGTGAGAACTCGAAACAGCCCCCGAACGGCCCCGTGGGTGGCACCAACACCTCCCACGGGACCAACGTAACTCGTAGGAACTGACCCCACAGCCGCGGGTGTCCCGGTTTGAGAGTACGACGGTAATTTGCTTATTTCCACACTTAGGCTTAAAAACATGGCGTTAGAGGGTGAGAACTCGAAACAGCCCCCGAACGGCCCCGTGGGTGGCACCAACACCTCCCACGGGACCAACGTAACTCGTAGGAACTGACCCCGCAGCCGCGGGTGTCCCGGTTTGTGAGTACGACGGTAATTTGCTTATTTCCACACTTAGGCTTAAAAACATGGCGTTAGAGGGTGAGAACTCGAAACAGCCCCCGAACGGCCCCGCGGGTGGCACCAACACCTCCCACGGGACCAACGTAACTCGTAGGAACTGACCCCGCAGCCGCGGGTGTCCCGGTTTGAGAGTACGACGGTAATTTGCTTATTTCTACACTTAGGCTTCACATGGCGTTAGAGGGTGAAAACTCGAAACAGCCCCCGAACGGCCCCGTGGGTGGCACCAACACCTCCCACGGGACCAACGTAACTCGTAGGAACTGACCCCGCAGCCGCGGGTGTCCCGGTTTGTGAGTACGACGATAATTTACTTATTTCCACACTTAGGCTTAAAAACATGGCGTTAGAGGGTGAGAACTCGAAACAGCCCCCGAACGGCCCCGTGGGTGGTACCAACACCTCCCACGGGACCAACGTAACTCGTAGGAACTGACCCCGCAGCCGCGGGTGTCCCGGTTTGACAGTACGACGGTAATTTGCTTATTTCCACACTTAGGCTTAACATGGCGTTAGAGGGTGAAAACTCGAAACAGCCCCCGAACGGCCCCGTGGGTGGCACCAACACCTCCCACGGGACCAACGTAACTCGTAGGAACTGACCCCGCAGCCGCGGGTGTCCCGGTTTGAGAGTACGATGATAATTTACTTATTTCCACACTTAGGCTTAAAAACATGGCGATAAAGGGTGAGAACTCGAAACAGCCCCCGAAAGGCCCCGTGGGTGGCACCAAAACCTCCCACGGGACCAACGTAACTCGTAGGAACTGACCCCGCAGCCGCGGGTGTCCCGGTTTGAGAGTACGACGGTAATTTGCTTATTTCCACACTTAGGCTTAACATGGCGTTAGAGGGTGAAAACTCGAAACAGCCCCCGAACGGCCCCGTGGGTGGCACCAACACCTCCCACGGGACCAACGTAACTCGTAGGAACTGACCCCGCAGCCGCGGGTGTCCCGGTTTGAGAGTACGACGGTAATTTGCTTATTTCTACACTTAGGCTTAAAAACATGGCGTTAGAGGGTGAAAACTCGAAACAGCCCCCGAACGGCCCCGTGGGTGGCACCAACACCTCCCACGGGACCAACGTAACTCGTAGGAACTGACCCCGCAGCCGCGGGTGTCCCGGTTTGAGAGTACGACGATAATTTCCTAATTTCCACACTTAGGCTTAAAAACATGGCGTTAGAGGGTGAGAACTCGAAACAGCCCCCGAACGGCCCCGTGGGTGGCACCAACACCTCCCACGGGACCAACGTAACTCGTAGGAACTGACCCCGCAGCCGCGGGTGTCCCGGTTTGAGAGTACGACGGTAATTTGCTTATTTCTACACTTAGGCTTAACATGGCGTTAGAGGGTGAAAACTCGAAACAGCCCCCGAACGGCCCCGTGGGTGGCACCAACACCTCCCACGGGACCAACGTAACTCGTAGGAACTGACCCCGCAGCCGCGGGTGTCCCGGTTTGAGAGTACGACGATAATTTACTTATTTCCACACTTAGGCTTAAAAACATGGCGTTAGAGGGTGAAAACTCGAAACAGCCCCCGAACGGCCCCGTGGGTGGCACCAACACCTCCCACGGGACCAACGTAACTCGTAGGAACTGACCCCGCAGCCGCGGGTGTCCCGGTTTGAGAGTACGACGATAATTTGCTTATTTCCACACTTAGGCTTAAAAACATGGCGTTAGAGGGTGAGAACTCGAAACAGCCCCCGAACGGCCCCGTGGGTGGCACCAACACCTCCCACGGGACAAACGTAACTCGTAGGAACTGACCCCGCAGCCGCGGGTGTCCCGGTTTGAGAGTACGACGGCAATTTGCTTATTTCTACACTTAGGCTTAACATGGCGTTAGAGGGTGAAAACTCGAAACAGCCCCCGAACGGCCCCGTGGGTGGCACCAACACCTCCCACGGGACCAACGTAACTCGTAGGAACTGACCCCGCAGCCGCGGGTGTCCCGGTTTGAGAGTACGACGATAATTTACTTATTTCCACACTTAGGCTTAAAAACATGGCGTTAGAGGGTGAGAACTCGAAACAGCCCCCGAACGGCCCCGTGGGTGGCACCAACACCTCCCACGGGACCAACGTAACTCGTAGGAACTGACCCCGCAGCCGCGGGAGTCCCGGTTTGAGAGTACGACGGTAATTTGCTTATTTCCACACTTAGGCTTAAAAACATGGCGTTAGAGGGTGAGAACTCGAAACAGCCCCCGAACGGCCCCGTGGGTGGCACCAACACCTCCCACGGGACCAACGTCACTCGTAGGAACTGACCCCGCAGCCGCGGGTGTCCCGGTTTGAGAGTACGACGGTAATTTGCTTATTTCCACACTTAGGCTTAAAAACATGGCGTTAGAGGGTGAGAACTCGAAACAGCCCCCGAACGGCCCCGTGGGTGGCACCAACACCTCCCACGGGACCAACGTAACTCGTAGGAACTGACCCCGCAGCCGCGGGTGTCCCGGTTTGAGAGTACGACGGTAATTTGCTTATTTCCACACTTAGGCTTAACATGGCGTTAGAGGGTGAAAACTCGAAACAGCCCCCGAACGGCCCCGTGGGTGGCACCAACACCTCCCACGGGACCAACGTAACTCGTAGGAACTGACCCCGCAGCCGCGGGTGTCCCGGTTTGAGAGTACGACGGTAATTTGCTTATTTCCACGCTTAGGCTTAACATGGCGTTAGAGGGTGAAAACTCGAAACAGCCCCCGAACGGCCCCGTGGGTGGCACCAACACCTCCCACGGGACCAACATAACTCGTAGGAACTGACCCCGCAGCCGCGGGTGTCCCGGTTTGAGAGTACGACGGTAATTTGCTTATTTCCACACTTAGGCTTAAAAACATGGCGTTAGAGGGTGAAAACTCGAAATAGCCCCCGAACGGCCCCGTGGGTGGCACCAACACCTCCCACGGGACCAACGTAACTCGTAGGAACTGACCCCGCAGCCGCGGGTGTCCCGGTTTGAGAGTACGACGATAATTTCCTAATTTCCACACTTAGGCTTAAAAACATGGCGTTAGAGGGTGAGAACTCGAAACAGCCCCCGAACGGCCCCGTGGGTGGCACCAACACCTCCCACGGGACCAACGTAACTCGTAGGAACTGACCCCGCAGCCGCGGGTGTCCCGGTTTGAGAGTACGACGGTAATTTGCTTATTTCCACACTTAGGCTTAAAAACATGGCGTTAGAGGGTGAGAACTCGAAACAGCCCCCGAACGGCCCCGTGGGTGGCACCAAAACCTCCCACGGGACCAACGTAACTCGTAGGAACTGACCCCGCAGCCGCGGGAGTCCCGGTTTGAGAGTACGACGGTAATTTGCTTATTTCCACACTTAGGCTTAAAAACATGGCGTTAGAGGGTGAGAACTCGAAACAGCCCCCGAACGGCCCCGTGGGTTGCACCAACACCTCCCACGGGACCAACGTCACTCGTAGGAACTGACCCCGTAGCCGCGGGTGTCCCGGTTTGAGAGTACGACGGTAATTTGCTTATTTCCACACTTAGGCTTAAAAACATAGCGTTAGAGGGTGTGAACTCGAAACAGCCCCCGAACGGCCCCGTGGGTTGCACCAACACCTCCCACGGGACCAACGTCACTCGTAGGAACTGACCCCGTAGCCGCGGGTGTCCCGGTTTGAGAGTACGACGGTAATTTGCTTATTTCCACACTTAGGCTTAAAAACATGGCGTTAGAGGGTGAAAACTCGAAACAGCCCCCGAACGGCCCCGTGGGTGGCACCAACACCTCCCACGGGACCAACGTAACTCGTAGGAACTGACCCCGCAGCCGCGGGTGTCCCGGTTTGAGAGTACGACGGTAATTTGCTTATTTCCACACTTAGGCTTAACATGGCGTTAGAGGGTGAAAACTCGAAACAGCCCCCGAACGGCCCCGTGGGTGGCACCAACACCTCCCACGGGACCAACGTAACTCGTAGGAACTGACCCCGCAGCCGCGGGTGTCCCGGTTTGAGAGTACGACGGTAATTTGCTTATTTCCACACTTAGGCTTAGAAACATGGCGTTAGAGGGTGAGAACTCGAAACAGCCCCCGAACGGCCCCGTGGGTGGCACCAACACCTCCCACGGGACCAACGTAACTCGTAGGAACTGACCCCGCAGCCGCGGGTGTCCCGGTTTGAGAGTACGACGGTAATTTGCTTATTTCTACACTTAGGCTTAACATGGCGTTAGAGGGTGAAAACTCGAAACAGCCCCCGAACGGCCCCGTGGGTGGCACCAACACCTCCCACGGGACCAACGTAACTCGTAGGAACTGACCCCGCAGTCGCGGGTCTCCCGGTTTGAGAGTACGATGATAATTTGCTTATTTCCACACTTAGGCTTAAAAACATGGCGATAAAGGGTGAGAACTCGAAACAGCCCCCGAAAGGCCCCGTGGGTGGCACCAACACCTCCCACGGGACCAACGTAACTCGTAGGAACTGACCCCGCAGCCGCGGGTGTCCCGGTTTGAGAGTACGACGGTAATTTGCTTATTTCTACACTTAGGCTTAACATGGCGTTAGAGGGTGAAAACTCGAAACAGCCCCCGAACGGCCCCGTGGGTGGCACCAACACCTCCCACGGGACCAACGTAACTCGTAGGAACTGACCCCGCAGTCGCGGGTCTCCCGGTTTGAGAGTACGATGATAATTTGCTTATTTCCACACTTAGGCTTAAAAGCATGGCGTTAGAGGGTGAGAACTCGAAACAGCCCCCGAACGGCCCCGTGGGTGGGACCAACACCTCCCACGGGACCAACGTAACTCGTAGGAACTGACCCCGCAGCCGCGGGTGTCCCGGTTTGAGAGTACGACGGTAATTTGCTTATTTCCACACTTAGGCTTAGAAACATGGCGTTAGAGGGTGAGAACTCGAAACAGCCCCCGAACGGCCCCGTGGGTGGCACCAACACCTCCCACGGGACCAACGTAACTCGTAGGAACTGACCCCACAGCCGCGGGTGTCCCGGTTTGAGAGTACGACGGTAATTTGCTTATTTCCACACTTAGGCTTAAAAACATGGCGTTAGAGGGTGAGAACTCGAAACAGCCCCCGAACGGCCCCGTGGGTGGCACCAACACCTCCCACGGGACCAACGTAACTCGTAGGAACTGACCCCGCAGCCGCGGGTGTCCCGGTTTGTGAGTACGACGGTAATTTGCTTATTTCCACACTTAGGCTTAAAAACATGGCGTTAGAGGGTGAGAACTCGAAACAGCCCCCGAACGGCCCCGCGGGTGGCACCAACACCTCCCACGGGACCAACGTAACTCGTAGGAACTGACCCCGCAGCCGCGGGTGTCCCGGTTTGAGAGTACGACGGTAATTTGCTTATTTCTACACTTAGGCTTCACATGGCGTTAGAGGGTGAAAACTCGAAACAGCCCCCGAACGGCCCCGTGGGTGGCACCAACACCTCCCACGGGACCAACGTAACTCGTAGGAACTGACCCCGCAGCCGCGGGTGTCCCGGTTTGTGAGTACGACGATAATTTACTTATTTCCACACTTAGGCTTAAAAACATGGCGTTAGAGGGTGAGAACTCGAAACAGCCCCCGAACGGCCCCGTGGGTGGTACCAACACCTCCCACGGGACCAACGTAACTCGTAGGAACTGACCCCGCAGCCGCGGGTGTCCCGGTTTGACAGTACGACGGTAATTTGCTTATTTCCACACTTAGGCTTAACATGGCGTTAGAGGGTGAAAACTCGAAACAGCCCCCGAACGGCCCCGTGGGTGGCACCAACACCTCCCACGGGACCAACGTAACTCGTAGGAACTGACCCCGCAGCCGCGGGTGTCCCGGTTTGAGAGTACGATGATAATTTACTTATTTCCACACTTAGGCTTAAAAACATGGCGATAAAGGGTGAGAACTCGAAACAGCCCCCGAAAGGCCCCGTGGGTGGCACCAAAACCTCCCACGGGACCAACGTAACTCGTAGGAACTGACCCCGCAGCCGCGGGTGTCCCGGTTTGAGAGTACGACGGTAATTTGCTTATTTCCACACTTAGGCTTAACATGGCGTTAGAGGGTGAAAACTCGAAACAGCCCCCGAACGGCCCCGTGGGTGGCACCAACACCTCCCACGGGACCAACGTAACTCGTAGGAACTGACCCCGCAGCCGCGGGTGTCCCGGTTTGAGAGTACGACGGTAATTTGCTTATTTCTACACTTAGGCTTAAAAACATGGCGTTAGAGGGTGAAAACTCGAAACAGCCCCCGAACGGCCCCGTGGGTGGCACCAACACCTCCCACGGGACCAACGTAACTCGTAGGAACTGACCCCGCAGCCGCGGGTGTCCCGGTTTGAGAGTACGACGGTAATTTGCTTATTTCCACACTTAGGCTTAAAAACATGGCGTTAGAGGGTGAAAACTCGAAATAGCCCCCGAACGGCCCCGTGGGTGGCACCAACACCTCCCACGGGACCAACGTAACTCGTAGGAACTGACCCCGCAGCCGCGGGTGTCCCGGTTTGAGAGTACGACGATAATTTCCTAATTTCCACACTTAGGCTTAAAAACATGGCGTTAGAGGGTGAGAACTCGAAACAGCCCCCGAACGGCCCCGTGGGTGGCACCAACACCTCCCACGGGACCAACGTAACTCGTAGGAACTGACCCCGCAGCCGCGGGTGTCCCGGTTTGAGAGTACGACGGTAATTTGCTTATTTCTACACTTAGGCTTAACATGGCGTTAGAGGGTGAAAACTCGAAACAGCCCCCGAACGGCCCCGTGGGTGGCACCAACACCTCCCACGGGACCAACGTAACTCGTAGGAACTGACCCCGCAGCCGCGGGTGTCCCGGTTTGAGAGTACGACGATAATTTACTTATTTCCACACTTAGGCTTAAAAACATGGCGTTAGAGGGTGAAAACTCGAAACAGCCCCCGAACGGCCCCGTGGGTGGCACCAACACCTCCCACGGGACCAACGTAACTCGTAGGAACTGACCCCGCAGCCGCGGGTGTCCCGGTTTGAGAGTACGACGATAATTTGCTTATTTCCACACTTAGGCTTAAAAACATGGCGTTAGAGGGTGAGAACTCGAAACAGCCCCCGAACGGCCCCGTGGGTGGCACCAACACCTCCCACGGGACAAACGTAACTCGTAGGAACTGACCCCGCAGCCGCGGGTGTCCCGGTTTGAGAGTACGACGGCAATTTGCTTATTTCTACACTTAGGCTTAACATGGCGTTAGAGGGTGAAAACTCGAAACAGCCCCCGAACGGCCCCGTGGGTGGCACCAACACCTCCCACGGGACCAACGTAACTCGTAGGAACTGACCCCGCAGCCGCGGGTGTCCCGGTTTGAGAGTACGACGATAATTTACTTATTTCCACACTTAGGCTTAAAAACATGGCGTTAGAGGGTGAGAACTCGAAACAGCCCCCGAACGGCCCCGTGGGTGGCACCAACACCTCCCACGGGACCAACGTAACTCGTAGGAACTGACCCCGCAGCCGCGGGAGTCCCGGTTTGAGAGTACGACGGTAATTTGCTTATTTCCACACTTAGGCTTAAAAACATGGCGTTAGAGGGTGAGAACTCGAAACAGCCCCCGAACGGCCCCGTGGGTGGCACCAACACCTCCCACGGGACCAACGTCACTCGTAGGAACTGACCCCGCAGCCGCGGGTGTCCCGGTTTGAGAGTACGACGGTAATTTGCTTATTTCCACACTTAGGCTTAAAAACATGGCGTTAGAGGGTGAGAACTCGAAACAGCCCCCGAACGGCCCCGTGGGTGGCACCAACACCTCCCACGGGACCAACGTAACTCGTAGGAACTGACCCCGCAGCCGCGGGTGTCCCGGTTTGAGAGTACGACGGTAATTTGCTTATTTCCACACTTAGGCTTAACATGGCGTTAGAGGGTGAAAACTCGAAACAGCCCCCGAACGGCCCCGTGGGTGGCACCAACACCTCCCACGGGACCAACGTAACTCGTAGGAACTGACCCCGCAGCCGCGGGTGTCCCGGTTTGAGAGTACGACGGTAATTTGCTTATTTCCACGCTTAGGCTTAACATGGCGTTAGAGGGTGAAAACTCGAAACAGCCCCCGAACGGCCCCGTGGGTGGCACCAACACCTCCCACGGGACCAACATAACTCGTAGGAACTGACCCCGCAGCCGCGGGTGTCCCGGTTTGAGAGTACGACGGTAATTTGCTTATTTCCACACTTAGGCTTAAAAACATGGCGTTAGAGGGTGAAAACTCGAAATAGCCCCCGAACGGCCCCGTGGGTGGCACCAACACCTCCCACGGGACCAACGTAACTCGTAGGAACTGACCCCGCAGCCGCGGGTGTCCCGGTTTGAGAGTACGACGATAATTTCCTAATTTCCACACTTAGGCTTAAAAACATGGCGTTAGAGGGTGAGAACTCGAAACAGCCCCCGAACGGCCCCGTGGGTGGCACCAACACCTCCCACGGGACCAACGTAACTCGTAGGAACTGACCCCGCAGCCGCGGGTGTCCCGGTTTGAGAGTACGACGGTAATTTGCTTATTTCTACACTTAGGCTTAAAAACATGGCGTTAGAGGGTGAAAACTCGAAACAGCCCCCGAACGGCCCCGTGGGTGGCACCAACACCTCCCACGGGACCAACGTAACTCGTAGGAACTGACCCCGCAGCCGCGGGTGTCCCGGTTTGAGAGTACGACGGTAATTTGCTTATTTCCACACTTAGGCTTAAAAACATGGCGTTAGAGGGTGAAAACTCGAAATAGCCCCCGAACGGCCCCGTGGGTGGCACCAACACCTCCCACGGGACCAACGTAACTCGTAGGAACTGACCCCGCAGCCGCGGGTGTCCCGGTTTGAGAGTACGACGATAATTTCCTAATTTCCACACTTAGGCTTAAAAACATGGCGTTAGAGGGTGAGAACTCGAAACAGCCCCCGAACGGCCCCGTGGGTGGCACCAACACCTCCCACGGGACCAACGTAACTCGTAGGAACTGACCCCGCAGCCGCGGGTATCCCGGTTTGAGAGTACGACGGTAATTTGCTTATTTCTACACTTAGGCTTAACATGGCGTTAGAGGGTGAAAACTCGAAACAGCCCCCGAACGGCCCCGTGGGTGGCACCAACACCTCCCACGGGACCAACGTAACTCGTAGGAACTGACCCCGCAGCCGCGGGAGTCCCGGTTTGAGAGTACGACGGTAATTTGCTTATTTCCACACTTAGGCTTAAAAACATGGCGTTAGAGGGTGAGAACTCGAAACAGCCCCCGAACGGCCCCGTGGGTGGCACCAACACCTCCCACGGGACCAACGTCACTCGTAGGAACTGACCCCGCAGCCGCGGGTGTCCCGGTTTGAGAGTACGACGGTAATTTGCTTATTTCCACACTTAGGCTTAAAAACATGGCGTTAGAGGGTGAGAACTCGAAACAGCCCCCGAACGGCCCCGTGGGTGGCACCAACACCTCCCACGGGACCAACGTAACTCGTAGGAACTGACCCCGCAGCCGCGGGTGTCCCGGTTTGAGAGTACGACGGTAATTTGCTTATTTCCACACTTAGGCTTAACATGGCGTTAGAGGGTGAAAACTCGAAACAGCCCCCGAACGGCCCCGTGGGTGGCACCAACACCTCCCACGGGACCAACGTAACTCGTAGGAACTGACCCCGCAGCCGCGGGTGTCCCGGTTTGAGAGTACGACGGTAATTTGCTTATTTCCACGCTTAGGCTTAACATGGCGTTAGAGGGTGAAAACTCGAAACAGCCCCCGAACGGCCCCGTGGGTGGCACCAACACCTCCCACGGGACCAACGTAACTCGTAGGAACTGACCCCGCAGCCGCGGGTGTCCCGGTTTGAGAGTACGACGGTAATTTGCTTATTTCCACACTTAGGCTTAAAAACATGGCGTTAGAGGGTGAAAACTCGAAATAGCCCCCGAACGGCCCCGTGGGTGGCACCAACACCTCCCACGGGACCAACGTAACTCGTAGGAACTGACCCCGCAGCCGCGGGTGTCCCGGTTTGAGAGTACGACGATAATTTCCTAATTTCCACACTTAGGCTTAAAAACATGGCGTTAGAGGGTGAGAACTCGAAACAGCCCCCGAACGGCCCCGTGGGTGGCACCAACACCTCCCACGGGACCAACGTAACTCGTAGGAACTGACCCCGCAGCCGCGGGTGTCCCGGTTTGAGAGTACGACGGTAATTTGCTTATTTCTACACTTAGGCTTAACATGGCGTTAGAGGGTGAAAACTCGAAACAGCCCCCGAACGGCCCCGTGGGTGGCACCAACACCTCCCACGGGACCAACGTAACTCGTAGGAACTGACCCCGCAGCCGCGGGTGTCCCGGTTTGAGAGTACGACGATAATTTACTTATTTCCACACTTAGGCTTAAAAACATGGCGTTAGAGGGTGAAAACTCGAAACAGCCCCCGAACGGCCCCGTGGGTGGCACCAACACCTCCCACGGGACCAACGTAACTCGTAGGAACTGACCCCGCAGCCGCGGGTGTCCCGGTTTGAGAGTACGACGGTAATTTGCTTATTTCCACACTTAGGCTTAAAAACATGGCGTTAGAGGGTGAGAACTCGAAACAGCCCCCGAACGGCCCCGTGGGTGGCACCAACACCTCCCACGGGACCAACGTAACTCGTAGGAACTGACCCCGCAGCCGCGGGTGTCCCGGTTTGAGAGTACGACGGCAATTTGCTTATTTCTACACTTAGGCTTAACATGGCGTTAGAGGGTGAAAACTCGAAACAGCCCCCGAACGGCCCCGTGGGTGGCACCAACACCTCCCACGGGACCAACGTAACTCGTAGGAACTGACCCCGCAGCCGCGGGTGTCCCGGTTTGAGAGTACGACGATAATTTACTTATTTCCACACTTAGGCTTAAAAACATGGCGTTAGAGGGTGAGAACTCGAAACAGCCCCCGAACGGCCCCGTGGGTGGCACCAACACCTCCCACGGGACCAACGTAACTCGTAGGAACTGACCCCGCAGCCGCGGGAGTCCCGGTTTGAGAGTACGACGGTAATTTGCTTATTTCCACACTTAGGCTTAAAAACATGGCGTTAGAGGGTGAGAACTCGAAACAGCCCCCGAACGGCCCCGTGGGTGACACCAACACCTCCCACGGGACCAACGTCACTCGTAGGAACTGACCCCGCAGCCGCGGGTGTCCCGGTTTGAGAGTACGACGGTAATTTGCTTATTTCCACACTTAGGCTTAAAAACATGGCGTTAGAGGGTGAGAACTCGAAACAGCCCCCGAACGGCCCCGTGGGTGGCACCAACACCTCCCACGGGACCAACGTAACTCGTAGGAACTGACCCCGCAGCCGCGGGTGTCCCGGTTTGAGAGTACGACGGTAATTTGCTTATTTCCACACTTAGGCTTAACATGGCGTTAGAGGGTGAAAACTCGAAACAGCCCCCGAACGGCCCCGTGGGTGGCACCAACACCTCCCACGGGACCAACGTAACTCGTAGGAACTGACCCCGCAGCCGCGGGTGTCCCGGTTTGAGAGTACGACGATAATTTGCTTATTTCTACACTTAGGCTTAACATGGCGTTAGAGGGTGAAAACTCGAAACAGCCCCCGAACGGCCCCGTGGGTGGCACCAACACCTCCCACGGGACCAACGTAACTCGTAGGAACTGACCCCGCAGCCGCGGGTGTCCCGGTTTGAGAGTACGACGATAATTTACTTATTTCCACACTTAGGCTTAAAAACATGGCGTTAGAGGGTGAGAACTCGAAACAGCCCCCGAACGGCCCCGTGGGTGGCACCAACACCTCCCACGGGACCAACGTAACTCGTAGGAACTGACCCCGCAGTCGCGGGTGTCCCGGTTTGAGAGTACGACGGTAATTTGCCTATTTCCACACTTAGGCTTAAAAACATGGCGTTAGAGGGTGAGAACTCGAAACAGCCCCCGAACGGCCCCGTGGGTGGCACCAACACCTCCCACGGGACCAACGTAACTCGTAGGAACTGACCCCGCAGTCGCGGGTGTCCCGGTTTGAGAGTACGACGATAATTTGCTTATTTCCACACTTAGGCTTAAAAACATGGCGTTAGAGGGTGAGAACTCGAAACAGCCCCCGAACGGCCCCGTGGGTGGCACCAACACCTCCCACGGGACCAACGTAACTCGTAGGAACTGACCCCGCAGCCGCGGGTGTCCCGGTTTGAGAGTACGACGGTAATTTGCTTATTTCTACACTTAGGCTTAAAAACATGGCGTTAGAGGGTGAGAACTCGAAACAGTCCCCGAACGGCCCCGTGGGTGGCACCAACACCTCCCACGGGACCAACGTAACTCGTAGGAACTGACCCCGCAGCCGCGGGTGTCCCGGTTTGAGAGTACGACGGTAATTTGCTTATTTCTACACTTAGGCTTAACATGGCGTTAGAGGGTGAAAACTCAAAACACCCCCCGAACGGCCCCGTGGGTGGCACCAACACCTCCCACGGGACCAACGTAACTCGTAGGAACTGACCCCGCAGTCGCGGGTGTCCCGGTTTGAGAGTACGACGATAATTTGCTTATTTCCACACTTAGGCTTAAAAACATGGCGTTAGAGGGTGAGAACTCGAAACAGCCCCCGAACGGCCCCGTGGGTGGCACCAACACCTCCCACGGGACCAACGTAACTCGTAGGAACTGACCCCGCAGCCGCGGGTGTCCCGGTTTGAGAGTACGACGGTAATTTGCTTATTTCCACACTTAGGCTTAAAAACATGGGGTTAGAGGGTGAGAACTCGAAACAGCCCCCGAACGGCCCCGTGGGTGGTACCAACACCTCCCACGGGACCAACGTCACTCGTAGGAACTGACCCCTTAGCCGCGGGTGTCCCGGTTTGAGAGTACGACGGTAATTTGCTTATTTCCACACTTAGGCTTAAAAACATGGCGTTAGAGGGTGAGAACTCGAAACAGCCCCCGAACGGCCCCATGGGTGGCACCAACACCTCCCACGGGACCAATGTAACTCGTAGGAACTGACCCCGCAGCCGCGGGTGTCCCGGTTTGAGAGTACGACGGTAATTTGCTTATTTCTACACTTAGGCTTAACATGGCGTTAGAGGGTGAAAACTCGAAACAGCCCCCGAACGGCCCCGTGGGTGGCACCAACACCTCCCACGGGACCGACGTAACTCGTAGGAACTGACCCCGCAGTCGCGGGTGTCCCGGTTTGAGAGTACGACGATAATTTGCTTATTTCCACACTTAGGCTTAAAAACATGGCGTTAGAGGGTGAGAACTCGAAACAGCCCCTGAACGGCCCCGTGGGTGGCACCAACACCTCCCACGGGACCAACGTAACTCGTAGGAACTGACCCCGCAGCCGCGGGTGTCCCGGTTTGAGAGTACGACGGTAATTTGCTTATTTCCACACTTAGGCTTAAAAACATGGCGTTAGAGGGTGAGAACTCGAAACAGCCCCCGAACGGCCCCGTGGGTGGCACCAACACCTCCCACGGGACCAACGTAACTCGTAGGAACTGACCCCGCAGCCGCGGGTGTCCCGGTTTGAGAGTACGACGGTAATTTGCTTATTTCTACACTTAGGCTTAACATGGCGTTAGAGGGTGAAAACTCGAAACAGCCCCCGAACGGCCCCGTGGGTGGCACCAACACCTCCCACGGGACCAACGTAACTCGTAGGAACTGACCCCGCAGTCGCGGGTGTCCCGGTTTGAGAGTACGACGATAATTTGCTTATTTCCACACTTAGGCTTAAAAACATGGCGTTAGAGGGTGAGAACTCGAAACAGCCCCCGAACGGCCCCGTGGGTGGCACCAACACCTCCCACGGGACCAACGTAACTCGTAGTAACTGACCCCGCAGCCGCGGGTGTCCCGGTTTGAGAGTACGACGGTAATTTGCTTATTTCTACACTTAGGCTTAACATGGCGTTAGAGGGTGAAAACTCGAAACAGCCCCCGAACGGCCCCGTGGGTGGCACCAACACCTCCCACGGGACCAACGTAACTCGTAGGAACTGACCCCGCAGCCACGGGTGTCCCGGTTTGAGAGTACGACGGTAATTTGCTTATTTCTACACTTAGGCTTAACATGGCGTTAGAGGGTGAAAACTCGAAACAGCCCCCGAACGGCCCCGTGGGTGGCACCAACACCTCCCACGGGACCAACGTAACTCGTAGGAACTGACCCCGCAGCCGCGGGCGTCCCGGTTTGAGAGTACGACGATAATTTGCTTATTTCCACACTTAGGCTGAAAAACATGGCGTTAGAGGGTGAGAACTCGAAACAGCCCCCGAACGGCCCCGTGGGTGGCACCAACACCTCCCACGGGACCAACGTAACTCGTAGGAACTGACCCCGCAGTCGCGGGTGTCCCGGTTTGAGAGTACGACGATAATTTGCTTATTTCCACACTTAGGCTTAAAAACATTGCGTTAGAGGGTGAGAACTCGAAACAGCCCCCGAACGGCCCCGTGGGTGGCACCAACACCTCCCACGGGACCAACGTAACTCGTAGGAACTGACCCCGCAGCCGCGGGTGTCCCGGTTTGAGAGTACGACGGTAATTTGCTTATTTCTACACTTAGGCTTAAAAACATGGCGTTAGAGGGTGAGAACTCGAAACAGCCCCCGAACGGCCCCGTGGGTGGCACCAACACCTCCCACGGGACCAACGTAACTCGTAGGAACTGACCCCTCAGCCGCGGGTGTCCCGGTTTGAGAGTACGACGGTAATTTGCTTATTTCTACACTTAGGCTTAACATGGCGTTAGAGGGTGAAAACTCGAAACACCCCCCGAACGGCCCCGTGGGTGGCACCAACACCTCCCACGGGACCAACGTAACTCGTAGGAACTGACCCCGCAGTCGCGGGTGTCCCGGTTTGAGAGTACGACGATAATTTGCTTATTTCCACACTTAGGCTTAAAAACATGGCGTTAGAGGGTGAGAACTCGAAACAGCCCCCGAACGGCCCCGTGGGTGGCACCAACACCTCCCACGGGACCAACGTAACTCGTAGGAACTGACCCCGCAGCCGCGGGTGTCCCGGTTTGAGAGTACGACGGTAATTTGCTTATTTCCACACTTAGGCTTAAAAACATGGCGTTAGAGGGTGAGAACTCGAAACAGCCCCCGAACGGCCCCGTGGGTGGCACCAACACCTCCCACGGGACCAACGTCACTCGTAGGAACTGACCCCGCAGCCGCGGGTGTCCCGGTTTGAGAGTACGACGGTAATTTGCTTATTTCCACACTTAGGCTTAAAAACATGGCGTTAGAGGGTGAGAACTCGAAATAGCCCCCGAACGGCCCCATGGGTGGCACCAACACCTCCCACGGGACCAACGTAACTCGTAGGAACTGACCCCGCAGCCGCGGGTGTCCCGGTTTGAGAGTACGACGGTAATTTGCTTATTTCTACACTTAGGCTTAACATGGTGTTAGAGGGTGAAAATTCGAAACAGCCCCCGAACGGCCCCGTGGGTGGCACCAACACCTCCCACGGGACCAACGTAACTCGTAGGAACTGACCCCGCAGTCACGGGTGTCCCGGTTTGAGAGTACGACGATAATTTGCTTATTTCCACACTTAGGCTTAAAAACAGGGCGTTAGAGGGTGAGAACTCGAAACAGCCCCTGAACGGCCCCGTGGGTGGCACCAACACCTCCCACGGGACCAACGTAACTCGTAGGAACTGACCCCGCAGCCGCGGGTGTCCCGGTTTGAGAGTACGACGGTAATTTGCTTATTTCCACACTTAGGCTTAAAAACATGGCGTTAGAGGGTGAGAACTCGAAACAGCCCCCGAACGGCCCCGTGGGTGGCACCAACACCTCCCACGGGACCAACGTAACTCGTAGGAACTGACCCCGCAGCCGCGGGTGTCCCGGTTTGAGAGTACGACGGTAATTTGCTTATTTCTACACTTAGGCTTAACATGGCGTTAGAGGGTGAAAACTCGAAACAGCCCCCGAACGGCCCCGTGGGTGGCACCAACACCTCCCACGGGACCAACGTAACTCGTAGGAACTGACCCCGCAGTCGCGGGTGTCCCGGTTTGAGAGTACGACGATAATTTGCTTATTTCCACACTTAGGCTTAAAAACATGGCGTTAGAGGGTGAGAACTCGAAACAGCCCCCGAACGGCCCCGTGGGTGGCTCCAACACCTCCCACGGGACCAACGTAACTCGTAGTAACTGACCCCGCAGCCGCGGGTGTCCCGGTTTGAGAGTACGACGGTAATTTGCTTATTTCTACACTTAGGCTTAACATGGCGTTAGAGGGTGAAAACTCGAAACAGCCCCCGAACGGCCCCGTGGGTGGCACCAACACCTCCCACGGGACCAACATAACTCGTAGTACTGACCCCGCAGCCGCGGGTGTCCCGGTTTGAGAGTACGACGATAATTTCCTTATTTCCACACTTAGGCTTAAAAACATGGCGTTAGAGGGAGAGAACTCGAAACAGCCCCCGAACGGCCCCGTGGGTGGCACCAACACCTCCCACGGGACCAACGTAACTCGTAGGAACTGACCCCGCAGCCGCGGGTGTCCCGGTTTGAGAGTACGACGGTAATTTGCTTATTTCCACACTTAGGCTTAACATGGCGTTAGAGGGTGAAAACTCGAAACAGCCCCCGAACGGCCCCGTGGGTGGCACCAACACCTCCCACGGGACCAACGTAACTCGTAGGAACTGACGCCGCAGTCGCGGGTCTCCCGGTTTGAAAGTACGACGATAATTTGTTTATTTCCACACTTACGCTTAAAAACATGGCGTTAGAGGGTGAGAACTCGAAACAGCCCCCGAACGGCCCCGTGGGTGGCACCAACACCTCCCACGGGACCAACGTAACTCGTAGGAACTGACCCCGCAGCCGCGGGTGTCCCGGTTTGAGAGTACGACGGTAATTTGCTTATTTCCACACTTAGGCTTAACATGGCGTTAGAGGGTGAAAACTCGAAACAGCCCCCGAACGGCCCCGTGGGTGGCACCAACACCTCCCACGGGACCAACGTAACTCGTAGGAACTGACCCCGCAGCCGCGGGTGTCCCGGTTTGAGAGTACGACGGTAATTTGCTTATTTCTACACTTAGGCTTAACATGGCGTTAGAGGGTGAAAACTCGAAACAGCCCCCGAACGGCCCCGTGGGTGGCACCAACACCTCCCACGGGACCAACGTAACTCGTAGGAACTGACCCCGCAGTCGCGGGTGTCCCGGTTTGAGAGTACGACGATAATTTGCTTATTTCCACACTTAGGCTTAAAAACATGGCGTTAGAGGGTGAGAACTCGAAACAGCCCCCGAACGGCCCCGTGGGTGGAACCAACACCTCCCACGGGACCAACGTAACTCGTAGGAACTGACCCCGCAGCCGCGGGTGTCCCGGTTTGAGAGTACGACGGTAATTTGCTTATTTCCACACTTAGGCTTAACATGGTGTTAGAGGGTGAAAACTCGAAACAGCCCCCGAACGGCCCCGTGGGTGGCACCAACACCTCCCACGGGACCAACGTAACTCGTAGGAACTGACGCCGCAGTCGCGGGTCTCCCGGTTTGAAAGTACGACGATAATTTGCTTATTTCCACACTTACGCTTAAAAACATGGCGTTAGAGGGTGAGAACTCGAAACAGCCCCCGAACGGCCCCGTGGGTGGCACCAACACCTCCCACGGGACCAACGTAACTCGTAGGAACTGACCCCGCAGCCGCGGGTGTCCCGGTTTGAGAATACGACGGTAATTTGCTTATTTCCACACTTAGGCTTAAAAACATGCCGTTAGAGGGTGAGAACTCGAAACAGCCCCCGAACGGCCCCGTGGGTGGCACCAACACCTCCCACGGGACCAACGTAACTCGTAGGAACTGACCCCGCAGCCGCGGGTGTCCCGGTTTGAGAGTACGACGGTAATTTGCTTATTTCTACACTTAGGCTTAACATGGCGTTAGAGGGTGAAAACTCGAAACAGCCCCCGAACGGCCCCGTGGGTGGCACCAACACCTCCCACGGGACCAACGTAACTCGTAGGAACTGACCCCGCAGTCCCGGGTCTCCCGGTTTGAGAGTACGACGATAATTTGCTTATTTCCACACTTAGGCTTAAAAACATGGCGTTAGAGGGTGAGAACTCGAAACAGCCCCCGAACTGCCCCGTGGGTGGCACCAACACCTCCCACGGGACCAACGTAACTCGTAGGAACTGACCCCACAGCCGCGGGTGTCCCGGTTTGAGAGTACGACGGTAATTTGCTTATTTCCACACTTAGGCTTAAAAACATGGCGTTAGAGGGTGAAAACTCGAAACAGCCCCCGAACGGCCCCGTGGGTGGCACCAACACCTCCCACGGGACCAACGTAACTCGTAGGAACTGACCCCGCAGCCGCGGGTGTCCCGGTTTGAGGGTACGACGGTAATTTGCTTATTTCCACACTTAGGCTTAAAAACATGGCGTTAGAGGATGAGAACTCGAAACAGCCCCCGAACGGCCCCGTGGGTGGCACCAACACCTCCCACGGGACCAACGTAACTCGTAGGAACTGACCCCGCAGCCGCGGGTGTCCCGGTTTGAGAGTACGACGATAATTTCCTTATTTCCACACTTAGGCTTAAAAACATGGCGTTAGAGGGTGAGAACTCGAAACAGCCCCCGAACGGCCCCGTGGGTGGCACCAACACCTCCCACGGGACCAACGTAACTCGTAGGAACTGACCCCGCAGCCACGGGTGTCCCGGTTTGAGAGTACGACGGTAATTTGCTTATTTCCACACTTAGGCTTAAAAGCATGGCGTTAGAGGGTGAGAACTCGAAACAGCCCCCAAACGGCCCCGTGGGTGGCACCAACACCTCCCACGGGACCAACGTAACTCGTAGGAACTGACCCCGCATCCGTGGGTGTCCCGGTTTGAGAGTACGACGGTAATTTGCTTATTTCAACACTTAGGCTTAACATGGCGTTAGAGGGTGGAAACTCGAAACACCCCCCAACGGCCCCGTGGGTGGCACCAACACCTCCCACGGGACCAACGTAACTCGTAGGAACTGACCCCGCAGCCGCGGGTGTCCCGGTTTGAGAGTACGACGATAATTTGCTTATTTCCACACTTAGGCTTAAAAACATGGCGTTAGAGGGTGAAAACTCGAAACAGCCCCCGAACGGCCCCGTGGGTGGCACCAACACCTCCCACGGGACCAACGTAACTCGTAGGAACTGACCCCACAGCCGCGGGTGTCCCGGTTTGAGAGTACGACGGTAATTTGCTTATTTCCACACTTAGGCTTAAAAACATGGCGTTAGAGGGTGAGAACTCGATACAGCCCCCGAACGGCCCCGTGGGTGGCACCAACACCTCCCACGGGACCAACGTAACTCGTAGGAACTGACCCCGCAGCCGCGGGTGTCCCGGTTTGAGAGTACGACGGTAATTTGCTTATTTCCACACTTAGGCTTAAAAACATGGCGTTAGAGGGTGAGAACTCGAAACAGCCCCCGAACGGCCCCGTGGGTGGCACCAACACCTCCCACGGGACCAACGTAACTCGTAGGAACTGACCCCGCAGCCGCGGGTGTCCCGGTTTGAGAGTACGACGATAATTTGCTTATTTCTACACTTAGGCTTAACATGGCGTTAGAGGGTGAAAACTCGAAACAGCCCCCGAACGGCCCCGTGGGTGGCACCAACACCTCCCACGGGACCAACGTAACTCGTAGGAACTGACCCCGCAGCCGCGGGTGTCCCGGTTTGAGAGTACGACGGTAATTTGCTTATTTCTACACTTAGGCTTAACATGGCGTTAGAGGGTGAAAACTCGAAACAGCCCCCGAACGGCCCCGTGGGTGGCACCAACACCTCCCACGGGACCAACGTAACTCGTAGGAACTGACCCCGCAGCCGCGGGTGTCCCGGTTTGAGAGTACGACGATAATTTGCTTATTTCTACACTTAGGCTTAACATGGCGTTAGAGGGTGAAAACTCGAAACAGCCCCCGAACGGCCCCGTGGGTGGCACCAACACCTCCCACGGGACCAACGTAACTCGTAGGAACTGACCCCGCAGCCGCGGGTGTCCCGGTTTGAGAGTACGACGGTAATTTGCTTATTTCTACACTTAGGCTTAACATGGCGTTAGAGGGTGAAAACTCGAAACAGCCCCCGAACGGCCCCGTGGGTGGCACCAACACCTCCCACGGGACCAACGTAACTCGTAGGAACTGACCCCGCAGCCGCGGGTGTCCCGGTTTGAGAGTACGACGATAATTTGCTTATTTCCACACTTAGGCTGAAAAACATGGCGTTAGAGGGTGAGAACTCGAAACAGCCCCCGAACGGCCCCGTGGGTGGCACCAACACCTCCCACGGGACCAACGTAACTCGTAGGAACTGACCCCGCAGTCGCGGGTGTCCCGGTTTGAGAGTACGACGATAATTTGCTTATTTCCACACTTAGGCTTAAAAACATGGCGTTAGAGGGTGAGAACTCGAAACAGCCCCCGAACGGCCCCGTGGGTGGCACCAACACCTCCCACGGGACCAACGTAACTCGTAGGAACTGACCCCGCAGCCGCGGGTGTCCCGGTTTGAGAGTACGACGGTAATTTGCTTATTTCTACACTTAGGCTTAAAAACATGGCGTTAGAGGGTGAGAACTCGAAACAGCCCCCGAACGGCCCCGTGGGTGGCACCAACACCTCCCACGGGACCAACGTAACTCGTAGGAACTGACCCCTCAGCCGCGGGTGTCCCGGTTTGAGAGTACGACGGTAATTTGCTTATTTCTACACTTAGGCTTAACATGGCGTTAGAGGGTGAAAACTCGAAACACCCCCCGAACGGCCCCGTGGGTGGTACCAACACCTCCCACGGGACCAACGTAACTCGTAGGAACTGACCCCGCAGTCGCGGGTGTCCCGGTTTGAGAGTACGACGATAATTTGCTTATTTCCACACTTAGGCTTAAAAACATGGCGTTAGAGGGTGAGAACTCGAAACAGCCCCCGAACGGCCCCGTGGGTGGAACCAACACCTCCCACGGGACCAACGTAACTCGTAGGAACTGACCCCGCAGCCGCGGGTGTCCCGGTTTGAGAGTACGACGGTAATTTCCTAATTTCCACACTTAGGCTTAAAAACATGGCGTTAGAGGGTGAGAACTCGAAACAGCCCCCGAACGGCCCCGTGGGTGGCACCAACACCTCCCACGGGACCAACGTCACTCGTAGGAACTGACCCCGCAGCCGCGGGTGTCCCGGTTTGAGAGTACGACGGTAATTTGCTTATTTCCACACTTAGGCTTAAAAACATGGCGTTAGAGGGTGAGAACTCGAAACAGCCCCCGAACGGCCCCATGGGTGGCACCAACACCTCCCACGGGACCAACGTAACTCGTAGGAACTGACCCCGCAGCCGCGGGAGTCCCGGTTTGAGAGTACGACGGTAATTTGCTTATTTCTACACTTAGGCTTAACATGGCGTTAGAGGGTGAAAACTCGAAACAGCCCCCGAACGGCCCCGTGGGTGGCACCAACACCTCCCACGGGACCAACGTAACTCGTAGGAACTGACCCCGCAGTCGCGGGTGTCCCGGTTTGAGAGTACGACGATAATTCGCTTATTTCCACACTTAGGCTTAAAAACATGGCGTTAGAGGGTGAGAACTCGAAACAGCCCCTGAACGGCCCCGTGGGTGGCACCAACACCTCCCACGGGACCAACGTAACTCGTAGGAACTGACCCCGCAGCCGCGGGTGTCCCGGTTTGAGAGTACGACGGTAATTTGCTTATTTCCACACTTAGGCTTAAAAACATGGCGTTAGAGGGTGAGAACTCGAAACAGCCCCCGAACGGCCCTGTGGGTGGCACGAACACCTCCCACGGGACCAACTTAACTCGTAGGAACTGACCCCGCAGCCGCGGGTGTCCCGGTTTGAGAGTACGACGGTAATTTGCTTATTTCTACACTTAGGCTTAACATGGCGTTAGAGGGTGAAAACTCGAAACAGCCCCCGAACGGCCCCGTGGGTGGCACCAGACCTCCCACGGGACCAACGTAACTCGTAGGAACTGACCCCGCAGTCGCGGGTGTCCCGGTTTGAGAGTACGACGATAATTTGCTTATTTCCACACTTAGGCTTAAAAACATGGCGTTAGAGGGTGAGAACTCGAAACAGCCCCCGAACGGCCCCGTGGGTGGCACCAACACCTCCCACGGGACCAACGTAACTCGTAGTAACTGACCCCCCAGCCGCGGGTGTCCCGGTTTGAGAGTACGACGGTAATTTGCTTATTTCTACACTTAGGCTTAACATGGCGTTAGAGGGTGAAAACTCGAAACAGCCCCCGAACGGCCCCGTGGGTGGCACCAACACCTCCCACGGGACCAACGTAACTCGTAGGAACTGACCCCGCAGCCGCGGGTGTCCCGGTTTGAGAGTACGACGATAATTTCCTTATTTCCACACTTAGGCTTAAAAACATGGCGTTAGAGGGAGAGAACTCGAAACAGCCCCCGAACGGCCCCGTGGGTGGCACCAACACCTCCCACGGGACCAACGTAACTCGTACGAACTGACCCCGCAGCCGCGGGTGTCCCGGTTTGAGAGTACGACGATAATTTGCTTATTTCCACACTTAGGCTTAAAAACATGGCGTTAGAGGGTGAGAACTCGAAACAGCCCCCGAACGGCCCCGTGGGTGGAACCAACACCTCCCACGGGACCAACGTAACTCGTAGGAACTGACCCCGCAGCCGCGGGTGTCCCGGTTTGAGAGTACGACGGTAATTTGCTTATTTCCACACTTAGGCTTAACATGGCGTTAGAGGGTGAAAACTCGAAACAGCCCCCGAACGGCCCCGTGGGTGGCACCAACACCTCCCACGGGACCAACGTAACTCGTAGGAACTGACGCCGCAGTCGCGGGTCTCCCGGTTTGAAAGTACGACGATAATTTGCTTATTTCCACACTTAGGCTTAAAAACATGGCGTTAGAGGGTGAGAACTCGAAACAGCCCCCGAACGGCCCCGTGGGTGGCACCAACACCTCCCACGGGACCAACGTAACTCGTAGGAACTGACCCCGCAGCCGCGGGTGTGCCGGTTTGAGAATACGACGGTAATTTGCTTATTTCCACACTTAGGCTTAAAAACATGGCGTTAGAGGGTGAGAACTCGAAACAGCCCCCGAACGGCCCCGTGGGTGGCACCAACACCTCCCACGGGACCAACGTAACTCGTAGGAACTGACCCCGCAGCCGCGGGTGTCCCGGTTTGAGAGTACGACGGTAATTTGCTTATTTCTACACTTAGGCTTAACATGGCGTTAGAGGGTGAAAACTCGAAACAGCCCCCGAACGGCCCCGTGGGTGGCACCAACACCTCCCACGGGACCAACGTAACTCGTAGGAACTGACCCCGCAGTCCCGGGTCTCCCGGTTTGAGAGTACGACGATAATTTGCTTATTTCCACACTTAGGCTTAAAAACATGGCGTTAGAGGGTGAGAACTCGAAACAGCCCCCGAACTGCCCCGTGGGTGGCACCAACACCTCCCACGGGACCAACGTAACTCGTAGGAACTGACCCCACAGCCGCGGGTGTCCCGGTTTGAGAGTACGACGGTAATTTGCTTATTTCCACACTTAGGCTTAAAAACATGGTGTTAGAGGGTGAAAACTCGAAACAGCCCCCGAACGGCCCCGTGGGTGGCTCCAACACCTCCCACGGGACCAACGTAACTCGTAGGAACTGACCCCGCAGCCGCGGGTGTCCCGGTTTGAGGGTACGACGGTAATTTGCTTATTTCCACACTTAGGCTTAAAAACATGGCGTTAGAGGATGAGAACTCGAAACAGCCCCCGAACGGCCCCGTGGGTGGCACCAACACCTCCCACGGGACCAACGTAACTCGTAGGAACTGACCCCGCAGCCGCGGGTGTCCCGGTTTGAGAGTACGACGGTAATTTGCTTATTTCTACACTTAGGCTTAACATGGCGTTAGAGGGTGAAAACTCGAAACAGCCCCCGAACGGCCCCGTGGGTGGCACCAACACCTCCCACGGGACCAACGTAACTCGTAGGAACTGACCCCGCAGCCGCGGGTGTCCCGGTTTGAGAGTACGACGATAATTTACTTATTTCCACACTTAGGCTTAAAAACATGGCGTTAGAGGGTGAGAACTCGAAACAGCCCCCGAACGGACCCGTGGGTGGCACCAACACCTCCCACGGGACCAACGTAACTCGTAGGAACTGACCCCGCAGCCGCGGGTGTCTCGGTTTGAGAGTACGACGGTAATTTGCTTATTTCCACACTTAGGCTTAACATGGCGTTAGAGGGTGAAAACTCGAAACAGCCCCCGAACGGCCCCGTGGGTGGCACCAACACCTCCCACGGGACCAACGTAACTCGTAGGAACTGACCCCGCAGCCGCGGGTGTCCCGGTTTGAGAGTACGACGGTAATTTGCTTATTTCTACACTTAGGCTTAACATGGCGTTAGAGGGTGAAAACTCGAAACAGCCCCCGAACGGCCCCGTGGGTGGCACCAACACCTCCCACGGGACCAACGTAACTCGTAGGAACTGACCCCGCAGCCGCGGGTGTCCCGGTTTGAGAGTACGACGATAATTTACTTATTTCCACACTTAGGCTTAAAAACATGGCGTTAGAGGGTGAGAACTCGAAACAGCCCCCGAACGGCCCCGTGGGTGGCACCAACACCTCCCACGGGACCAACGTAACTCGTAGGAACTGACCCCGCAGCCGCGGGTGTCTCGGTTTGAGAGTACGACGGTAATTTGCTTATTTCCACACTTAGGCTTAACATGGCGTTAGAGGGTGAAAACTCGAAACAGCCCCCGAACGGCCCCGTGGGTGGCACCAACACCTCCCACGGGACCAACGTAACTCGTAGGAACTGACCCCGCAGCCGCGGGTGTCCCGGTTTGAGAGTACGACGGTAATTTGCTTATTTCTACACTTAGGCTTAACATGGCGTTAGAGGGTGAAAACTCGAAACAGCCCCCGAACGGCCCCGTGGGTGGCACCAACACCTCCCACGGGACCAACGTAACTCGTAGGAACTGACCCCGCAGTCCCGGGTCTCCCGGTTTGAGAGTACGACGATAATTTGCTTATTTCCACACTTAGGCTTAAAAACATGGCGTTAGAGGGTGAGAACTCGAAACATCCCCCGAACGGCCCCGTGGGTGGCACCAACACCTCCCACGGGACCAACGTAACTCGTAGGAACTGACCCCACAGCCGCGGGTGTCCCGGTTTGAGAGTACGACGGTAATTTGCTTATTTCCACACTTAGGCTTAAAAACATGGCGTTAAAGGGTGAAAACTCGAAACAGCCCCCGAACGGCCCCGTGGGTGGCACCAACACCTCCCACGGGACCAACGTAACTCGTAGGAACTGACCCCGCAGCCGCGGGTGTCCCGGTTTGAGGGTACGACGGTAATTTGCTTATTTCCACACTTAGGCTTAAAAACATGGCGTTAGAGGGTGAGAACTCGAAACAGCCCCCGAACGGCCCCGTGGGTGGCACCAACACCTCCCACGGGACCAACGTAACTCGTAGGAACTGACCCCGCAGCCGCGGGTGTCCCGGTTTGAGAGTACGACGGTAATTTGCTTATTTCTACACTTAGGCTTAACATGGCGTTAGAGGGTGAAAACTCGAAACAGCCCCCGAACGGCCCCGTGGGTGGCACCAACACCTCCCACGGGACCAACGTAACTCGTAGGAACTGACCCCGCAGCCGCGGGTGTCCCGGTTTGAGAGTACGACGATAATTTACTTATTTCCACACTTAGGCTTAAAAACATGGCGTTAGAGGGTGAGAACTCGAAACAGCCCCCGAACGGCCCCGTGGGTGGCACCAACACCTCCCACGGGACCAACGTAACTCGTAGGAACTGACCCCGCAGCCGCGGGTGTCCCGGTTTGAGAGTACGACGGTAATTTGCTTATTTCCACACTTAGGCTTAACATGGCGTTAGAGGGTGAAAACTCGAAACAGCCCCCGAACGGCCCCGTGGGTGGCACCAACACCTCCCACGGGACCAACGTAACTCGTAGGAACTGACCCCGCAGCCGCGGGTGTCCCGGTTTGAGAGTACGACGATAATTTGCTTATTTCCACACTTAGGCTTAAAAACATGGCGTTAGAGGGTGAGAACTCGAAACAGCCTCCGAACGGCCCCGTGGGTGGCACCAACACCTCCCACGGGACCAACGTAACTCGTAGGAACTGACCCCGCAGCCGCGGGTGTCCCGGTTTGAGAGTACGACGGTAATTTGCTTATTTCCACACTTAGGCTTAAAAACATGGCGTTAGAGGGTGAAAACTCGAAACAGCCCCCGAACGGGCCCGTGGGTGGCACCAACACCTCCCACGGGACCAACGTAACTCGTAGGAACTGACCCCGCAGCCGCGGGTGTCCCGGTTTGAGAGTACGACGGTAATTTGCTTATTTCTACACTTAGGCTTAACATGGCGTTAGAGGGTGAAAACTCGAAACAGCCCCCGAACGGCCCCGTGGGTGGCACCAACACCTCCCACGGGACCAACGTAACTCGTAGGAATTGACCCCGCAGCCGCGGGTGTCCCGGTTTGAGAGTACGACGATAATTTGCTTATTTCCACACTTAGGCTTAAAAACATGGCGTTAGAGGGTGAGAACTCGAAACAGCCCCCGAACGGCCCCGTGGGTGGCACCAACACCTCCCACGGGACCAACGTAACTCGTAGGAACTGACCCCGCAGCCGCGGGTGTCCCGGTTTGCTTATTTTTACACTTAATTTTCATATTTCTACTTGGTTACTGATAATTTTAACTCATATATGCAATTTTTCAGCTTGATTAAATTTTTTGTAAAACTGCGTGGTTACTGATATTTTTGTTTTTTGTATCCTATCATTTGTAGGATTTTTGCACGTGGATCAAATGCAGGAGGCAATGGTTTACAACATGATGATTATTTATATGTTGTGGACATTCAGGATAATGTTTTTTTATGTGTTATAGCCGTGCAGGCTTTTATTGTTTAGTTTTATGGCCGTGCGGGCTTTTATAATTTGATTGTTGAATTTTATAGCCATGCGGGCTTTATAATAAGCAGGTTTTTCATTTACAGGTTTTGGAATGTCAAGAAAATAGAGGAAACTCTGCCCAATTTTTTTTTGGTCTGTGAATTATTAAGACGTGTAATATTTTTAAGTTTGTATATATATTTGTTTATTAACAACATTCTCAATTCGCAATTTGTGATTTTTTTTATTGTTTTGCCTATAATAAATATTTGTAACACCTCGTAGCAACCGACTATGCACTCACAGGACCCCCAATTTTAGGATTGGACAAAAAAAAATACATTTTTTTTAAATTACAGATAAATATGGTCATGGACTTTGTCCATGACCATTTTTATTTTTTTTTGTCGCGCTTAAAAATGGTCGCGGCCAAAGTCCGCGACCATTTTTTTTATTTTTTATCACGGTAATGGGTCGCGGACTAGGGCCGCGACCAATTTTTTTTATTTTTTTTTGTCACGCATATGGGTCGCGGTCAAAGTCCGCGACTAATTTGTCACGGTTATGGGTCATGGACAAGGGCCGCGACCAATTTTTTTAATTTTTTTTTGTCACTCACATGGGTCGCGGCCAAAGTCCGCGACCAATTTGTCACGGTTGTGGGTCATGGACAAGGGCCGCGACCAATTTTTTTAATTTTTTTTCGTCACGCACATGGGTCGCGGACTTTGGCCGCGACCAATTTGTCACGGTTATGAGTCACGGATTAGGGCCGCGACCCGTCACGGCATGGGTCACGGCCAAAGTCCGCGACCATCTGCCGTGACCCTCTCTTGGCCGTGACCATTTTTTGGTCAAGGACTTGGGCCGCGACCCGCGAAAATGGTCACGCCAGAAATGGTCACGGCCAAAGTCCGCGACCCACAGTTTTGGTCAGGGATTTTGGCCGTGACCAATCGCCAGTTTTGGTGTAGTGGTTGCACAGATAATAAACTGCAATAAGTTATCACGCTTACCTTTACCAATGGTAATTAATACTCCCAATTGAATCTAGAATATATATTTATCGATCTCTCCTACAACCTAGTCACTTTCCGTCTGCCCATCGAACTATGGTTGACATGTTTCGCACAAAATGTAACTTCATCCCCATCGCCTCCTGACACTCCCTATCAAAGGTGGGACTGAAAGGTCTCATTCTAATTGACAATAATATTGGACGACACCTTGGTCTGGATCACTTCTTCTTTCAAATAAAATGTTGGACATACTGCTCGATAGTATAATCTACCGCAAAATAACAATTATTCCATTTTGGTGAGTCCATTCTACAATCTGAAGGAAACCCTGATCTCTTTACGATATTAGATAACCCAATTATGAATTTTACAAATCTGCACATCAATCCCATCACTAAGATCATCAAAACTACAAAAATTCTAATTGATAACCTCTGATCAACCTCTTTCCATTCCTCAATGGTGTAACATGGAGACAACTTCACTATGAATTGTTCAACACTAATCCCCATACTCAATGTTTCACATCGTGGGGAATATCTTATAACATTTTTTTGGAATATACCCAAAAACCATTGCCCTTGTGTTTGCTCCCAAATTTGTGCATTCCTTAGGCACTTTTTTGCCTGGTTATTATTAACATCTTATCTGTGCATAACCCACTCTTGGCAGTTGAATAAGTGAGACTCTGCTCCATTTTCCCAAAATTGTTGGGTTCTCCCTTGTCTAGGGATATCTTTTTACATGTGCCTCCACCGCCTTTCAGCTCACCACAGTTGTGATAGTTCTCCTTGATATGCATATAGTCGGCCTGTCTCCTTTCTCAAATGAATTTCAGTCCATCATACCTTTCCACATATGTTCCTAACTGCCCCACATGCATACATCAACACGTTTATTTTCACATTCCTTTATCCAGGAAGATTTTGAAAATCAAACTAACCAGGGTGCCCATACACCCTTTAGCCCATGCATCCTAGCATAAATATCACTAACGTCTCGTACGTAACATATTTATGTCAAGCTCAGCCCCGCACTTTCAGTAGGGGCACATCCTACGGGTATTATCGATTCCCCACAAATTTCAATTTAATTCTTCTCGGTATTTCCCCAACCATTAACTTATGGTGTAAAAGTTATCTCAGTGTTTCCTTCGCAGCACCACCCAGTTCTACTAGACCTATTTCGTAATAGCTCTCGGCTCAAAGTGTTTTCTCCACATATTCAATGTTTAAGATTTAGTAAAAATGATGCCCGGGCATCCAATAACATCACTCCACTCCCGATATTTATTAAGGTTTATCCATGTAACATCCCACAACAAAGCTCGAAAGTGCTTTCCTTAATGCACTATCCTTTAGCATTGTCGGCCATCGATTTTCATATGTCCAAGGCATATAATCGGGCCACTTAAAACCATGCCCCTGTACTCATAAGTATAATCATCAACTCCCGCATCTCTAAATTAGTCATATAATACTGCGCTCGCACTATCACTAAGTCCTCAGCGCTAAGTTAATAACGAGATAAATCTCTCCAGTCCACGGTAGACCCGACATACCCTGAATTACATCCGTAATAGTCCCTACACACCGGTATCCAATATAACTAGACAAATGTACTCTCTGAAGTCTACTTCATAAAAATATCGCCACGAGCTCAGCCCTCTTTTAAGTGAGACATCGCAAAAATATACATCCTACCCCGGAACAGCGAACATGATAGTCTTGCTGTAACCTCCCACTATCGCTTAACCATCGCTGACCAATTCGTACCCAGGATAAAATCATACATCACATATCACATTTCAAAATGAGCTAACCTCATAAATTATATCCTCTCATTGTCCATACCCGCTCCCCTACAGATGGAACTAAAGAGAGCCCTGCTACTCAATGGTAAATATATACAACTATAGTACTATTAAAGATAGTTTTACTAAACTCATTTTACGCACAAATCTAGAGCTAACGAACTATTGTGACTCGCTAGTGTCATAAAAACCAAACCCCATTCACCCTGGGATAAAACTCATACTTTCAATTGCCAATAACACTAGCAGTTCAAATGGTTTATGGACAAAACACTCTCATCCCACCCAAACCAAAAACTTCTTATAATTATTGACCCTATTGGGCATCCCCCTCATGTCCCGTAACTTTTTTGCGGACACGATCCACATGTGTTACTACTCTTTATACATAAGACACCTTTGTGTGTCATTCCCCTATCTCTGTACCCACTGGCCATGTCGGGGTTGTCCTTCTCGTGGATCTGGTAGTCTTGACCCTGATTGTTACCCCCGTTGTCCCTTTGGCTCCGATGGTCCTATGGGAATCATTGATGGCCTTGATGACCCTGACTAAATCCACCACTACCAGGTAGGAATTATATTAATCTCAATTATTGCAATGGGTCCTCTACTTTCCCCTCATGTGGTGCCTCACTAGCACCGTAAATCCAGTCTTGCCCTTTGGTTAGGTTCTCCAACTCTCTTGGCTCCCATTCCATGGAAGCATTGATATCAAATTATAAACGTACGGCATTGACAGCAATTGTATCAGTCGTTCTAGCCGTATTTCCCCGTCCATGCTTGTATTCTGCCCATGAGCCCATTATTAACTTAAGGACCTCGTCGGGTACTAAGTTCACTAAATAAATCAACTTTCCTTCATGACCGACCACGGTATGGCCCTTCTGAAATAAGTATTCAAATTTCCTTTACCTCTCTATTTAAATAGCTGATGAGAGGATTTGTGGTAAAACCGCACCCCAAATTTCTCGTTATTCATGGCATCTCTCCATAGTTTTGGTGACTGACTCTTATCAGTACAACGCCCCTCCTATGAGCCAAATTTTTACCCAAAATTTAATCATGGGTGCCATTGCAATCCTCCCTACGCAATTGCCTTTGAATTTTCTCCTTCCATTAACCCATCACACTCCTTCTCTTCGCCAAATACTTACGGATAGCTCTTCGAAAGAGTTATTCCAACCCCTCCCTTTTCTGACTATGCTGGGTGAGTCTATATTTGCACTATCACTTTCTACGGTGACGCTTAGGGAAACTGCTATGCCCTAATGATCATCCTAACTCCATCTGCCTGAATAATAACCATGGAGACTTCTATCATAGTCACCATTCCCAGAATATTGCATGACTTCTGCTGAGCCTCTCCCCTTATGGTTCTTCTAACGGCCCTCGCTGGTCGTCCAAAATTGTTCATTGTATGAAGCCCAATCGAACTCGTTTATGAATCGCATCAACTATACTTAATAGAAGGCAAAAATAAGTCACATACGTAGAGGAATATAACAATCCTATAACAAGCCTGTATATCAAATAACGCTACTCTAAAATATAAAAAGCCTCACAGATCCTATAGACACTGGAACCTAATGCTCTGATATAATCTATGACACCTCGCCTATTAAAATGTCGGGTGGCCAATAACCCGAATCTGTGACATCTCGGTTATGCCCCATATTCGGACAATAACCCAAATTCATTAAACCACTTGCCCAAGTAGACCCACATAGTTTTATCTGAATCTTTTGTGTCTGCCAAGATCCCACACCAGCCTTACCCATTTCGATGCTTTACCCTTTACCCCACATCCCAAGCATCTGCCAATTTTCCAAAATAAAAGTCACATGTCTTTATGACTTTTACCCCATTTTTCGTAAATTACCCTCACTTTTACCCTTCAAATACTACCCTCAACCCTAACCCCATGTAATCTCTTATAAAAGAAGACTCTTAATATCAGAAAGAGGGATCGAACAGTGCAAATGTGTGAGAGAGAAATACATTTTAGTGTAGTTTTTAGAGTATGATTTATTTTTATTTTTATTTTCTATTTTTATTTTTTAGTGACTTGAATGTGAGGTAGATTATGTTTGTAAGATACAAATTGTGAGTTGAGTGACATTTTTTGTAGTGTTGCAAAACTCAGATTTGTGGGTTACTATTCATGTCAAGTTTGAGAAGCTAATATCAAACTCAAGGAGACTTGATTTATTTATTTATTCTCATTCTATTTTATTTATTCTACCTCTTATTGTGTCATTATTACATTTTATATGTAATAATATCAAAATCATAGGCTAAATACACCATTCAAGAGGTTAGATGGAATCCTTAACTTAATTATTTTTATTTTTGATTTGTTTATTTATTATGCCCATTTGAATATTAATATTAAAATTTTACAATTTACATTTACGCCTCGAGAGAGGGTGAATTATTTTCGAGAGAAAATCGAAAATTCAGATTATAATATTTATTTATTAATTAAACTAGAGACGCGCAATTTTTAAATGGTATTATAGTTCGAATTTCTCTACTCTAAAAATGTAATTTTTAATTATTTGAAATACTTTTAGTGTGTTTTCGCAAGCGGGTGATTTATTAGAAAATATTTAAATCTAATTTTTGTAAGTATGTGAAATTTAAATATTAATCTTCTAAAAGGACTATATGTAGCTTTACATTTGCAATGAGAGTTGATTTGTGAATTTATATATGTTTTGGGGTATGTCAAATAGACAAACTAATTAATGAAAATAAATAGGTTAAGTGGTGATCCCTTGAATTATCTCATAATTATTTTCTCCTCAAATTTAGCTCACTTTATCATTTTCTTTATTTATTAGTGTAGTTATAATTTTATTTCATAATTAGTAGTATAAATATCGCTTCAAAATTATTTTAAAAATCATCAATTATCTTCAACTTGCTCTTGTCCACAGTAAGGAGCGCAGATTGACCATTTACTTGCTAATATACAATTTTAGTGTGTTTGTAGGTAACAAAATGGATCTTTGATTGATGATCTTTACTCTACAATGACATATACACAAAAGGCGTATTATCAAATGGCGTCGTTGTTGGCTTTTTAAGCGTTGGACTTTGCTCAAACTGTGGCGATTGACTTTTCACGAAGTGTCGTTGCCGACCTTTCGAGTTGAGGAGCGTTTTGAAGACTTGTACATTTGTTCATTTGTATATATTCTTTATTTTTCATAGATTGTTTGTATTCGTAAAAAGAGGCCTTGTTCATTTATTCGCAGTGCTTTGAACACCAATTATATGTACATTTATTCATCGCTTATCATAATCTCTACTATTTAGGGGCTCTATAGACACCCAATTCGTTTACTCCCATTCTATTACCACCCATGCACCTTCATAGGTCCCAAACACATTTCCTTCAACACTCGGACCCCGATCTTTCCCTTCAAACCTAAAACCAGAGGCCATCGTATGCATTTGAGCTTCGTTTGTCTATGGCCAACTCTCGAAATTGATAGTATTTCAATACACTTTCGTAGGTCTCTGAATGCCCAAGGTCCATACCGAGCGTAAATTTGCCTTGCGTTTCATATTTACTTGCCTTTTTACTTTGAAATACTAAACTAGAGGCCACAAATATTTTTAGGCTCCAATTGTTTCGATCAACTTTTAGAATCGAGAGTAGCTCAATGCACTTTTACAAGGCTCTAAATACCCTTTCCAACGGCCCATATCGTGCATGAATCTTACGTATGGTTCACATTTACTTGCATTTCCAAATACCACCGGACGCTTCCAACTTTGTTTGACTTCAGTCAACTCTCAACTCCATATTTTCTCAATGAACTTTTGTAAATATCTTAATCCTCTTTCCAACGTCCCTGTCTTGCATAAATCGGACTTATGGTTTAAATTTTATGTGTGTTTTGTTCAAAAAGTCCATTTCAGGCTGCCTATAGGCACCCTGGTCCTATGCCTATCAGCATAGGGTTATTTTACTTGGCCTGCGAGTTATGGGGTATGCCGATAGGCAGGCCCAGCCATATGCCAGTCGGCAGACCCCCGGGCCCTAAAAATTTCAATTTAAGGAAGTCATGACCTTATTATCAAGCACCTTCTTTTTTAGATCCCAACGCCTCCTTTCCTTGAAATCAATGCATAAATTTTTTAGACATCCCTTTCAAAACATTCCATTACATCATCCACACACCTCACCTTTCTTACCCACTTTACCACCATTACACCACCATCAAGATCAACCTATATAACCATTAAGGTCAAAATTCAAGCTTCTTAGAAAGTCCAAATCTTATTCATTCAGACTTCTTTCTTTAGTGTTATTACTTATTTTTTTACTTACTAGTATATTGTTTACATTTAGTTGTCATTTACTCAACTTAACCACCTTTTTACCATTTATATATTTACCAAATTTATTTTCATAAACTCATAAAAATGAAAAAAAGGTTTTGATCCTTAAACCCCAAATAAGAACTTTCCTTCCATTTTACTACACTTACCTCGCGCGTGCATGTTTTTCAACAAATAAAAATAAGGAAATTTTAGTTTTGGGTTCATGGGTTAAATCCCACCCTTTTGTATGTTTTTAAGTAGGTGGACTTTGATTCCATTTCGGGCTACATAGGCATGCTGAGTTTTCCTCGAGATTTGAGTCCTCTTTTCTTGATTTTCACTTTATTCGTTCTTACTTTTATTAGTATTATATATATATATTAGCTTATATGTTCTTAGCAACCCCGTTAGATATGCATACTCATTTCCTAATAGCGAATTATGATTCGATGTGTTGCTCACATTATATTATATTTTTATATTCTTTATTCTCTTTCATTTTTGGAATCCTGTCAGGCACGCATATCCAATTTCTCATGCTGGATAATGATCCAGTGTATTGCATATAGCATATCCTTTTCTCTTTATTATATTTTTAGCGGCCCCGTCAGACATATGTATTCCATTCTTTGTGAAGGATTGTGATCTGATGTGTTGCTCACACTTTGCCTACCCTTTAGATTATTTATTTTCCTTTTATTTATAATCCTTAGAATGACCCATCCCCGTCTGTTCCATGACATGGGTATGATGATTTCCTTTCTCACCTATTTCACTCCACACATATTGTACACACAAATGCATTTTTTTTAAATGAAAACATTATCATAGTCCGTGAGATATCGAAAAGGCAGAATGGATTCCTAACACCTTCTCATTTCGTAACTTAATCAACGAACTCATGAACTATTTAGTTTCATATGCATCAGTTTGTCTTGTGATGCCATTTCTACGTGGAGGGCTACATCTTTTACTTGTTTTGAGCTAAATAGGTTGGCGACTACTTTTTTTATATTTTGTACACCAATTGATGACGACCAATTTATGTTCATGGGAGCCCGCGAACATCGCACGAGTGGCGGAAAAAACATTATATTCCTTGATCCTTGCATGCCATTTTTTTCTCGAAGAGAACCCGTCGAATCCCGAATGGTTACGCTCATAAAACCTTGAGTGAAAAAATCAAAGTAAATGTATAATAAGACATTTAACCAAGATAATTCATAATGCACCATTGTGTATATATATATATATATTGTCCGATAGAATTATAGCTACATTTCATAGAAAAAAAAACAAATAGAAATAATAAAAATTTTAAGATGCAAACTAGAGGAAGATGAAACTTAGTCATAAGAGACCGCAAAAGCAAGTCAAATGTCCGAATACTCTCAGCCAGAAAGGCCATCCAATATTGAACGTCCTCCACCCAAGACATCTGTGCCGATACAATCTGAAAGAGAAAAAAGAAATAATGTCAAAATCAGCGGATGCAAAGAAGATATTAAAATAGAACATCAATAAAAAAAAATATAGACATGTTGCGTCCTGACGATCAACCTCAATTGACAGGAAAGAAAAGCCAAGCATATCATATCGACATTAGGGAGGCAGGTAATGTTTACCCTCTCTATACATCTCGTATCGCAAAGGCAACCTAAACGTGTGAAGTGTCAGATGATCCACTGCCCTAACACTGCTACTTGACTCCTAATCTGATGCCCATGGTATCCAATCTCTAGAGCTATACCCTAGCCACATTTTAGACGGATAGTTTCATCAACCTACTCGAGACGAAGATCTCTGTGAAACTGGAATACACTTCCCCAATCACAGTCGACTTTCGAGACTAGTCTGACATTTTCTCTGAGTCCCTCATGTGGACCTATATGAGGAATGACCCTCTCACCCACCATCACTTTCCTAATCACCATCACTCCCCAATATATTAGTTATACTCCAACTCATGAGACCATAGTCGATGCATCTATGTATGCATGCCACAGATCCCCGTATCCTCAATCCTCTAACACCAAGCAAAGAAAATTAATTGCCTAAGCGAAACCAACTCATCAGAAATGCAATCCAAAATAGTGAAATGACAAATTTTAAAATAAAATCTAAAAAATTAAAAAAAAAAGATGCGTGCTCGTGAGGGTGTTCAAACGTTCCTCACATCCTTAAAAGGAAGGATTTCAAAAACTTATTCGCATTCATCCACCCCCTCATCCTCGATCATATACCCACCTCTGGGTCGCGCAAATGCATCAAACGGGTGTGAAACCCGATCACCTCATAAAACAATACTTAAAAATATAAAATAAAAAAAAAAGTTGTGCTATGGGTACCAAATAACTCCCCTAAATCTCCCCCAAATAGCATTGATGAGTTGTGCCCTGGCGGGACCCATACCATAAGGTATAACACTTAAAGCTATTTGGGAATGATTTGGGGGAGTTGTTTGGGACACATAGCATTTTTCAAAAAAAAAATGCAAACACATTAAAAAATAAAACTTAAAAAATAATGCAAGAAAATTAAAGGCATGAACTAAAAATACCTCCAAAAGATATGGCGCCCCAAAAAAAGTGTTCGACAACATCTATTAAGAGCATTCAAGGAGAAATAAAGCGAATCCAATACCAAAATTCCTTAATCAAATAGATAGATCTGAGTTAAGTCTAGCATGAAGGTTAGGAATCACAAATGGATCTCATCTACACTCTTCGCAACCAAACTGGTCCCCAACAAGAACATAATGAAAGGTGCACATCTGTCACACCTGTTGAGCATTCCCCATATGAAAGGTGCACATCTGTCACACCTGTTGAGCATTCCCCATGCCAATTTGGCATGTTAATAAGGCCTCTTTCAAATTTACTGCACTAATTGATTCTCAAGAACCGACCAACTTCAAATGCCCTAGAGTTGCGTCAATCGCGTCACTCGTAAAACGCAAGGAATGGTCCACCTGCATCTTCATGCCCTTTCACGACAAACCTAAAATTGGGTACACACTCGACAATGTCATTGGCATCTCCCTCAACCTAGAAATAGAAGGTGTGGGTAGTATCCCAACACATCTCCCCTAAATATTACAAAATGAATGAGGAATGAGGCATCTCGTCCAACGAATATTTCAACACTACAATTATGTGCTAAATACTATGAGTTAAACAAGCTGATGGTGAAAAATAAGTACCCTTTGCCAAGGATTGTCGACTTCTTTGATTAGTTACAAGGTGCTTCTTTATTTTCGAAGATAAATTTACAATCGATATACCATCAGTAGAGGGTATGAGAGGAGGACGTCTTGAATACTGTGTTTTTTACTCTTTATGGTTTTTATAAGTTGATAGTCATGCCGTTTAGTTTGACCAATGCCTCAGCTGTGTTCATGGATTTAATGAATCAAGTATTCTAATTGTACTTAGTTAAGTTTATCTTTATTTTTATCAATGTCATCTTGAGCATGATGAGCATTTGAGATTTGTGCTTCAAAACATTACGGGAACATAAATTGCATGCCAAATTCAAAAAGTGTGAGTTTTGAAGGTATGAGGTGCAGTTTTGGGCCATATAGTCTCGGAGTCGGGATTATCAGTGCATCCAAAGAAGGTGTCGATCGTGTTAGGATGAGGAAAACCTATGACACCTACGGAGTTTTATAACTATTTAGGGTTTTCAAAGATAACAAGACCATTGATTGAGTTTACCCCGAATGAGATTCAATTTGATTGGATCAAGAGGTGTCAGTATGCTTTCGATATTCTAAAGGAGAAGTTAACTTTTGATCCAGTTTTGGCTCTACCTGGGAGTGGGGTTGAGTATTAACTACACCAAAACGCACTTTTAGTAACAAATCAAATTTTCAATTATTAACATTATTTTGTTGTGACTAATTTCTTACAGTAATTCCATGTTACTAATTTAATATAAGTGTTAGTAATTTTATCTTCCAAACAGAAAAAAAAAATAGGATAAATTATTTTAAGACTTCTAAAAAAAGATGAGTATGACATAGGTTTTTCCCTCCCAAATTAAAATCAACCCTTATTTCCAATTCCCACCCAAAATAAAACCTCGATTTCACAATTCTTCGACCCCCCAAATCTACCACTCTTCCACTCATAGCTAATCTCCTTGTCTTTCACTCTATCTCACACGTTTTTTATTTCTTATCCTAAATGAAATATTCAAAATGTGAAATTTGAAGATAGCAACTTCGAATATGATTATCTAAATTCAATGTTATTCGGGTTTCTAGTCTTCTCAACAATGAATTTTTTATTAGGAAGGTCACATACAATATACATAACTACATAATTCTTTGTTAGAATGTGAAATGATCGAATGAATGTTTCTCTCATCCAAAATTACAATTTTCAGTGTGATGATTACGAATACTATGATCGAACTGATTGTTCCTCATTTTTTCACGGATGGTACATATTATTTATGTGTATCATATATCGAATTTACACCTATTTAATCTTGTAGGGTTCTTTACACAAATTTGATCTCTAAAATCCAAAGGGTCGCACAAGAGAGAAAAGTGAAATTGATCCATAAGATTTTCTTGACTAAATTTCAATCCATAGATCCATATTTGAAGCTGGTCTTAGGCCATCGAATTAAAAAAATAATCATAACCCTAATTTTGATGACAGTGGTTGGGGTTACTGTATAGAAGAACAATTATAAAAGATTTTGTTAAAGAATTTCGAGTTTTTATACAATAAAGGTATTTATAAGCTTTTTGGTTTGGGTTATGGTGAGGATGTTGCTTTAAAATATATTTTGAGAAATGAGCATTGTTATGGTGGGATGCATGTGTGGACTGATATATTGCATAATACTTTAGCTTATTTGAAGCTTGTATGCTTCATATTCTCATTTCTCCACTAAATTTTAGATCAACATTTTTACACTCTTCTTTCAATACCATGATACGTGTACATTTTGAGATTTTATCGATAAAAAATGGGGTTGTTTAGATATAATGGTATATAGTGGTTATTCCATTTACATAAGGTGTAAAAGGACAAGATGAAGTTTGAAAAAAAATTGATTTGAGGCGCTAAAAAAGGTTATAAATTTTATGAAATAAGGCTACCTATATTTAATAATACGATATTTAAGAGTAATGTTATACCATCACAAAAAAATGTGAGGGACAACCCTTATTAGTTCATGTTTGGACCAATGCAGTGTGATATGTCAATTATATCACACTTTTATATCATGTTTTCGTGTCGGCCTAACATTTTCCAATATATATTGTTTGATAGAAAGAACTTTTCGGTGTATGTTTTCGTCGTTGCTTGAAAAGTTCCTCTAGGCAAAACCTTAAAATACCTACAAAATAATATCAACTCAAGGGTAGAGGTAAGTAAGGGTATCAATCCACTTTCAAGGGAGTAAGCTAGAGGCAAATTCAATTGTAATTCACTTTTTATTTCTTCTTGTGCTTTTTCACTTTTGTAATTTTTTTTTAGCTTTTTCAATATTAAAACAATAGGGTGAGGTGAGGTTTTAAACTAAACTAAACTAAGATGAAAATAACAAACTAAAAAGTGACTAAAATGAAAACAAAGTCTAACACTAAAATAAGAGATAAAGTGAGGTAAATAATTGTGAGAACAATCAAGGAGTGGGATTACACCACAAATTTTAGTTATTCTAATTAATTAATTTAATTATTTGAATTCTCCCAAATTAATATCAAAATTACTAACCAACTCTCGTTGCAATGTAATTATAATAGTAATCTTTTAGAAAATTAAGTTTAGCACCCCACAACTCTAAAAAAATAGATCTACACTCCTTTTAATTAATCACCCGATAGGATCGATCAATTAAAATTTATGTAAATATTAGAAAATAAATTTAGAGTTGAAATTCAAGTTATAATACCCCACTTAAGAAACCCCTATCTCTAGTTCGAATCTAAAATGGGTATAATAACTAGAATTTCGATTTTCTCTCGAAAATCATTTACCCTCTCTCGAGGCGTAAATCTAAGGGTGAGGGATCAAAATTAACATTCAAATGAACTTTTCAAGTAATTAAACTAATAAAAATAAAATAACATCAAATAAGGGTTTTACCCCACCCTTGAAAGGGGATTTAGCCTAACATGATATGAAATATGACAAATTAATAATCAAATGCATAAAATAAATGAGAAGAGAAAAGAACAATCAAACCCCAATCTCTTGATGCTTAATTGATCTTCAATCCATGAGTTGAAATTCATAATCCATCAACTTGAGTGATCCAAACAATATTACATAAAAATTTCACTCAAATTAATCCTCTCACATTTAACACTTAATAATCTCAAAAAAGAAAAAGAAAAACTATTTACAAAATGGTGTTTATCCTAATTTATTTCTAACCCTAAACTTTCTCTCTCTATTTGATGATCCAAAAAGCTCCTTTAAATGGGGTCTTCATCCTCTTTAAATAGTAGGCATGGAGCTAGGGGTATTTTTGGGAATGGGTTGAGTGTGCATAAAAATGGTGAGGTGTGAGGATAAGTGGTACAAGGAATAAAAATCTGATTTGTTAAAAGGGTATTTTGGGGAAAGGGGATAAGTAGGTAATTGGGGGTATTTGGGTATAAAGAGGGTTAAATGGGGTTTTGTCACATGTGGCAATTGGTCTTTTGGCATTTGGTTTGTTTGTTAGCAGGTGGTAAAATCGTGAATGAGAAGAAAAATGGGTTAAAGCTTGAAAATGGGTCTTTGGGTTGAATTGGGTATATGGTTAAAGAAAGGTTTGGGTTTTGGTTGGAGGGTGGATGGATGATGGATGAAATGGGGTATGGGTAAGATGAAAAATGGTTTATAGGTTGAATGAGTATTGGAGCAGGGGTTCGCCGGAATGGGATAGCAATCGCCGGAGTTGGCTGACGGAATGGTGGTTGGTTCGACGCCGGAGCGGGGCGAGTTCAGCACTGGCCGGAGTTGGGGTTTAGACCGTGGGGGTTGACGGCGGGTAGGGATGGAGGAAAAAGTTGCCGCCAGCGGGTTAGCTGCTGGGCAGCGGAGGTTCGGCTGGGGGGAGTCGGGTTCTGGTGAGGAGGATCGCCGGCGGGAGCTGGGGTCAGGCGTCGGATTTTCAGGTGTTGAGAAGGGGGTGCAAGGATCTCGGGTTTAGAGGGTCGCCGGAGGTGGCTGGTGAGTGAGAGGTCCGGTAGTGGGTTAGGACAGGGCGGCGCCGGCAGGTGGCGCCGGAGGTAAAGAGAGAGAGAGAGAGAGAGAGAGAGAGAGAGAGGGGTATTGGTGGTATAAGGGTGGTTTAGAGGGAGAGAGAGAGAGAGAGAGTGATGTTGGGTTTAATGTTTGTTAATGGGGGAGAGAGAGGAGAGAGAAAGTGGTTGGGTGAAAGGAAGAAGATGGAGGTGAGGGTTTTGGGTGTTTGAGGGTGTAGGGTGGTAGTATGAGGTTGGAGGGTTTGTGTGTATGTGTGTGTGTTTGAACCCTTAAAAATAAAACTAAAATTAACTAATAAAAATAAAATTATAAAATAAAATAAAAACCTAAAAAAATCAAATCCTATTCTAAAATAAAACAAAGACACAAATAAAAATTGAAACTAAAAAGAAATAAAATTAAAAATTAAAAAAAATCTAATAAAACTTAAAATTAAAATCCTAAAAAGAAAATGCAAAATCTATTAAAATTAAAAATACATAAAATCCTAAAAATTCTAATCCTAATAAAATAAAATAAAACTAAAACTAAAAACTAATAGAATAAAAATCAAAATACTAAATAAAAAGAAATTGAAAAATTGAAAAATAAATCCTAGAAATTCTAAATAAATCAAAAATAAATCCTAAAAATAAAAATGACTCAAACTAAAAATCTAAAAAAATATAAAAAGATACAAACTAACACATACGGGATTTGGGGTAGGTTTTGGCTAGGTTTAGGGTAGGCTAGGATACGGAACAAGGGTAATTAGCTTCATAAAATGCACAATTCCCTTGAAATACGCGTTTGAACACCGCAACGTGCATTCGACCTACAAAATAAACATTTAAGCACATAAGATCCGTATTGTCGAGAATTAGCAACTAAAGTACATCTATTCGGGGTATAAATTGTACAGTTTTGGGTGCTTATCACACCACCCCAAACAGAGTGTTGCTAGTCCTCGAGCAATAAGATAGAGAGAAAGATAAGAATCAAAAGTGTACCACTTTCGCGGGCACTTACGATTGAACTTAGCATGTGAAACAAGCCTTTAAACCTATAGGTTTCCCTACAAGACGAGTTGTGTCTCATGAGGGTTTGCAGGGAATATACCCACAAAATTCTTATTTGTAAAAAATTATTGAAAGGCAGTCAATCTCTTATTAGACATAGAATAATCGCACAATCCATCATGAGAGAAATAATTTCAGAAATACAAGCTAGAATGTGTAAAAAGATTAAGCTAACTAAATACTAAAGGCACATTCTTCCTAGAACTCAACGTGTGTAGTGTGAATCAGTCAAAACGGGCCGAGTATCACAAGAGTAATTCCTAGATTGCCTTGTCGGAATCAACGCTTCAACTTTAAATCTATCGGATATATCTCTCTCAAACGAACTCTCGAGATTAGGGTTAGTGTATCGCTCTTGTGTGTGAGGAGGTGAGTAAATGTAAGCAAGTTCAAACGTCTCACACACACATAAGAAAGAACGAACAATAAGAAAGAAAATGATCTCATGAAACGAATGCTAATCACTATAGTGAGAACGTCGAGTTATTCACCACGTCGACTTTCATTTGCTCGAACACCTAGGGGAAAATATGGATGATTATAGGTGAGGGGGTAATGAAATGGGATATGGTTTGAGGTGAAGTAGGATAAGATGGATGATGATATGATAGATGGATGGCGAGTGATGGATGTGTGATGGATAAAGATGGATGCGATAGAAGAGTGTTCAACACTTTAGGCACAAATGTCTCTATTTCAAAACACACAAACTGCAAACTCTCTTTCTTTTCTTTTCTCTCTTTTTTTCTCAATTTTTCTTTTCTTTTTCTCGATTTTTCTTTTCTTTTTTTCTATATTTTCTATTTTTTATGTTTTTCTCTTTTTTCTTTTTTTTCCCTTTTTCTCTCACTTTTCAAACCAACAATGAAGATATTTACATTTTGAATCAACACTCTTTTATTTGAAAATGAAATATGATATAGAGATGATAGGTGATGGTGTGGGATATGTATATGGATGGGGAATATGGAAGAATATGGAAATGTAATGGGTGAGTGAATGGAAATGTGATATGGAAAAGTGGTAAGTGTATGGATGAAACTCCTAGTGATCGGGACAAATTTCAAGACGATTGTTTCTTACAACTCGAAAAATATGTCATTCTCAGTGATTAAGCCAAAAATTGAAGAATAATGAGATCATACAACAATTTAATGCGGACCCAAAGGAAGTTGAATCAACTTGTGACTCGGAGATTGCGTAAAACACTCTGAAAGGGTGAAAGGCACGAATCTTACAAGTTAAAGTCTCTACTAGTGATCCTTAAGGTTCTCTTTAAAATGGTAGTACTCCTCAACTCTAAACCGTAGTGACATGATAAGTGCGCAAATTTTGTTGAGTCTAGAAATTCATGGTGCAAAATGTCTTGATACGTATTACATAAGCTATTAGAAAAAGTATTCTCTAGCTTGATTCTTAGACTTTGAAAGATGGATGATTGAAAATTCACATCAATAAATGAGATGAAAGAAACTGCACAAAAATTTTAAAAAATCAGGTTTAAAACTAAAAAAAATTCAAAAGAGGCACGATTTTGATAAATTTCCCACCCCCAAACAAAAAGGAACATCGTCCTCGATGTTAAGTGAAATGATTTTTAAAATTGAGAGAATAAGGTAGGAAAGAGATAACCAGAATGAACCGCTAATGAAGTGGGCAGATGTAGCCAAGCATAAACCCGAATAAGTGATACGAGAAAAAAATGTGTACAAGTCTATAAGCATGATAAATCATTGGGTGATGTGAAACACCACCCCCAAACAGGATAAGACTAGTACAAGAAATGCGGGCTGCCTCCCGGTAGTGCTAAGTTTAATGTCTTCAGCCAGACCGATGAAATCTCACCCTAAGGATAAGATCTATGAAAGCACGGGGTGGCAGAAAAATTGGGTGATGAGAATCACCCCCAAACAAGACTGAAGCGTAAGTCTTGTTGGAAATAGGCTAAAGTGGTCAATGCACTTGTATAGCAAAATGCATCACGCGATGCAAAGCATCGGTGGACCAAGGGCGGGTGGGTATTAGGGTAAAGGTGAGGTGGAAAGGGGGAAGAGGTATCGGCCACGGGCCTTGTTGAGCTTAAAGGTGAGGGCAACTAGGGCCCTATAAGCATGGTGCTCAAGTTGGTGAGGGAGGCAAAATGGTTTGAAAAGTGTAATGGAATGGGCCTCATAAAAATCACACAACCGTTCTATGAATGGGCAATGATAATGGTCGCGCCGTGACACACCAGGGAGCTGTCGATGGGAAAAATCAACACCACAAAGAAGTGGTGTGCATGAAGGAACAAGCTCGATGTCACGAAAGTGGAGAGTATCACCAAAAATACTCTCGTAGATGGTGGAGGATGGTTTCAGGTGAGGATCTAAAAATGTCGATGGAAACTTTAAATGTGAAAAATCAAGATCCAAACCAGGTGGTGGGGTGGAATGGATAATGGGTGGGTTAGGTGGGATAAACGGTGTATCGAGTGGGATAAACGGTGGAGGAAGATGACCCAACTCAAGAGTGGGAGACACACACTCCTTGGGAAGAGTAAAGGAGTACTCACAAGGGAGTGTGGTTTCTAAAGATGGAGTGATCAACCTCTCCATAAGAGTAGCATTGGGAAATGTGGTGGATGGGTAAGACGAGGCACCAAGATCAGAGATAGAGGGATCACTAGAAATATCAGGCTCAAAGGGAGCCATGCATCGTGGAACATCATCCATGTCCAGATAGTTAGGAACTATCACGGATTCTATCGCAGGAAAATGGTGAGCACTCATAGCCGGAGCTAACCTAGGATAAATATGTTCCTCGGGAACATAAGGGTGAAGCTCGATAGGTGTAGACTCCGGAGTGGGAATGGGAAGGTGAATGGGAACCGCAAAGTGAGGTTCATATGGATATGGTGGGATGTAGGGGTGTTCACGGGTCGGTCGGTTCGGTTTTGACCGGGTTTTTTGGGCCGAACCGACCATGTCGGTTTTTGGAGGAGGAGAACCGAACCGAATCGAAAATGCTGAAAAATCGAACCGAACCGAACCGAATCGGGTCGGTTTTTTTACAGGGCCGGTTCGGTTTGCCCGTCGATTTTTTACAGGGCCGATTTTATACAGGGCCGGTTCGGTTTTTTCCTTTATTTTAATAAAAATATATTTTTTTAATACCTAATATAAATATAAAATTTAAAAATATAATATAATATGTCAACACTAATATAAATATAATATAAAATTAAAAAGTATAAAAATTAATTCGGTTCGGTTCGGTTCAAAATCGGTTTTTTTTATGCCAAAACCGAAAACCGAACCGACCCTGTCGGTTTTATACCTGATTAAACCGAACCGAACCGGCCCTCAAAAAAACCCGGCCCGAAAATTTTTGGTTCGGCTCGGTTTTGTCGGTTTGTCGGTTTGATCGGTTTTTTTGCACACCCCTAGTGGGATGTGATCAGTCTCACTAATGAAAGGTAAGTCAACACAATTGTCGACTTGGGGCTCGGACCATGGAATGGTCTCAACTTCGAGATTCGCGGGAGGATAGGGTTGGTCACACTTAAAATCCGTGTCAAAAGAGGACACATCATCGTCACACTCGGTTGCAACGATGGGTGGGGCCATGGAAATGTCTGACTCTCTCGCACACTCCAATTCATTTAACCTTTGTTCAAGCCTTTGGAGAGCTTGAGTTTGAATTTGAGTGGCTTGCTCTTGCTCAAGTATGAACTTTTGCAAGAGGCCTTCGAGAGCGGATGTGGAGGGTGGCGGTGGTGGAGTGATGGGTGGTGGTGGTGGTTGAGTGACTGGTGGTGGCGGTGGGTGAGGTGGACAAAACTCGCTATAATAGGGACTATATGGAGAATACTCTAATGAAGTGTGTGGAGTGGGGCCAAGTTCATCATACACGAAAGGACCTCTTTCATGATGGACAAATGATTGAAATTCAGTGGGTGCGTAGTGAGGGGAGTGATCGTGAACGGGTGCACAAGGTTGCCATGAAAACTGTTGGAACGTGTGAGGATCCACAACATCGGATTGGGATTCGTATTGCGTGGAAGGGTGATCAAGCCTCCACGAATAACTCGGGGGCTCACACAACTCGGGATTGAGTGTATCGGGATAGTAGGCCGAGGTGGGTTTCGAAACAGTGTCATATGGATACACATGTTCCACGGTGGGTTCTGATGGATATGTAATGTAAGGGCACTCATGGGACATGTGATAGGCATAATAACAGTGGGTGCACAACAAAGGGTGAGACACGTTGACACTTGACATCGAGGGTGATGGAATATGAGGTGCGTGCATGGATGGGTCAAGAGTTTCAAGGGCACTCGTGAGAGAGGTGAAACCATGAAAAATATCATAAAGAGGCAGCTTGGGATCACTCTCACACGTGTCGTGTGACAATGTAAAATGACCAAAGTAGTCACATAAAGGACGTTCTTCGGCCATGAGGAGAGAAATATTTTATTTTTATTTTTTTTTGTAAATTTTTTCAAAAGGAAAGAAAATATTTTTGGATTTTCTAAAAATAATGGAAGAAAATAGTTTTGGATTTTTCTAAAATGAAAGAAAGAAAATATTTTTGGATTTTTTTTTTTGGAAGAAAAAGGGTGGGGGGGAAAAATATGGACTTTTGATTGGACGAACTAACTAAAATCGACTACCGAAAAATGAATGGAATTGGACACACACACAAGTCAAGAAAATTTTTTAGCTAGCATATAGTTAATTTTTATCTTAAAATTTAGCGAAAAGGTAGTCAAATTTTAATTAAGTCCGCGGGCGATAAAAATTCATGGAAGAATATGAGTGATCGCCTTGGCAAAATATTCTTCTATTGGGCTACCTAGTTAATGGATTTAAATTTAGTGATGGCTAGGGTAGCACACAAATGGTAAGCGAGTGAGTCGGGTGATGAAATCCCTTCTTGTGAGTGATCGGGTGTAGGTCTTAGTAATTTAATTCATCACACCATTCGAAAATAAATGTGAGAATAAAATCAAATAAGAGCACACAAAGCACACAAAAGAATTGACTCACTAACAGGAGAGGCGCGAGGGTTTGAGAAATCTACCTCCCACGGTTTTTACGCCGTGGGGTGCCGAAAAATTTGAGTCGACTGGGGGGAGATTACGCCTATCTCAGTCATCCCCGGGAGTCCTACAGACCCAAGGTAGAGAGGCTTCTAAATCCTCGCCTTTGGACGCCCTCTCTCTACCTTGTCCGATTTTCCTATCGTGATTGTCTTCGATTATTACAAATTTAAATGAAAAATAAATGGTGTCTCTAAGCACCGAACTACAAGCCAAATAATGAAGTCCTAATGCAAGCCTTCTAAAAATATATAAATGGTACAAAAAATAATAAAGTGCAAAAAATAAATGAATTACAAAATTTAATCCGCACCGAGTGCTTCACGATCCCAAGAATGGCAACGGCACCATTTGATAACTTAACTTTTTAGTTCCCCGAAAACAGCACCATTTGATAGAAAGAACTTTTCGGTGTATGTTTTCGTCGTTGCTTGAAAAGCTCCTCTAGTCAAAACCTCAAAATACCTACAAAATAATATCAACTCAAGTGTAGAGGTAAGTAAGGGTATCAATCCACATCCAAGGGAGTAAGCTAGAGGCAAATTCAATTGTAATTCACTTTTTATTTCTTTTTGTGCTTTTTCACTTTTCTAATTTTTTTTTTAGCTTTTCCAATATTAAAACAATAGGGTGAGGTGAGGTTTTAAACTAAACTAAACTAAGATGAAAATAACTAACTAGAAAGTGACTAAAATGAAAACAAAGTCTAACACTAAAATAAGAGATAAAGTGAGGTAAATAATTGTGAGAACAATCAAGGAGTCGGATTACACCACAAATTTTAGTTATTCTAATTAATTAATTTAATTGTTTGAATTCTTCCAAATTAATATCAAAATTACAAACCAACTCTCGTTGCAAGTGTAATTATAATAGTAATATTTTAGAAAATTAAGTTTAGCACCCCCACAACTCTAGAAAAATAGATCTACACCCCTTTTAATTAATCACCCGCTAGGATCGATCAATTAAAATTTATGTAAATCTTAGAAAATAAATTTAGAGTTAAAATTCAAGTTATAATACCCCACTTAAGAAACCCCTATCTCTAGTTCGAATCTAAAATGGGTATTATAACTAGAATTTTGATTTTCTCTCGAAAATCATTTACCCTCTCTCGAGGCGTAAATCTAAGGGTGGGGGATCAAAATTAACATTCAAATGGACTTTTCAATTAATTAAACTAATAAAAATAAAATAACATCAAATAAGGGTTTTACCCCACCCCTTGAAAGGGGATTTATCCTAACATGGTATAAAATATGACAAATTAATAATCAAAGGCATAAAATAAATGAGAAGGGAAAAGAACAATCGAACCCCAATCTCTTGATGCTTAATTGATCTTCAATCCATGAGTTAAAATTCATAATCCATCAACTTGTGTGATCCAAACAATATTACATAAAAATTTCACTCAAATTAATCCTCACACATTTAACACTCAATAATCTCAAAAAAGAAAAATAAAAACTATTTACAAAATGGTGTTTATCCTAATTTATTTCTAACCCTAAACTTTCTCTCTCTATTTGATGATCCAAAAAGCTCCTTTAAATGGGGTCTTCATCCTCTTTAAATAGTAGGCATGGAGCTAGGGTATTTTTGGGAATGGGTTGAGTGTGCATGAAAATGGTGAGGTGTGAGGATAAGTGGTAGAAGGAATAAAAATCTGATTTGTTAAAAGGGTATTTTGGGAAAAAGGGGATAAGTAGGTAGTTGGGGGTATTTGGGTCAAAAGAGGGTTAAGTGGGGTTTTGTCACATGTGGCAATTGGTCTTTTGGCATTTGGTTTGTTTGTTAGCAGGTGGTAAAATCATGAATGGGAAGAAAAATGGGTTAAAGCTTGAAAATGGGTCTTTGGGTTGAATTGGGTGTATGGTTGAAGAAAGGGTTGGGTTTTGGTTGGAGGGTGGATTGATGATGGATGAAATGGGGTATGGGTAAGATGAAAAATGGTTTATAGGTTGAATGGGTGTTGGAGCAGGGGTTCGCCGAAATGGGATAGTAATTGTCAGAGTTGGCTGATGAAATGGTGGTTGGTTCGACGCCGGAGCGGGGCGGCTTCAGCACTGGCCGGAGTTGGGGTTTCAACCGTGGGGGTTGACGGCGGGTAGGGATGGAGGAAAAAGTTACCGCCGGCGGGTTAACTGCTGGGCAACGGAGGTTCGGCTGGGGGGAGTCGAGTTCTGGCGAGGAGGATCGCAGGCGGGAGCTGGGGTCAGACGCCAGGTTTTCAGGTGTTGAGAAGGGGGTGCACGGATCTCGGGATTAGAGGGTTGCCGGAGGTGGATGGTGAGTGAGAGGTCCGGCAGTGGGTTAGGACAGGGCGGCGCCGGTAGGTGGTGCCGGAGGTAAAGAGAGAGAGAGAGAGAGAGAGAGAGAGAGAGAGAGAGAGAGAGAGAGAGAGAGAGAGAGAGAGAGGTATTGGTGGTATAAGGGTGGTTTAGAGGGAGAGAGAGAGAGTGTGATGTTGGGTTTAATGTTTGTTAATGGAGGAGAGAGAGGAGAGAGAAAGTGGTTGGGTGAAAGGAAGAAGATGGAGGTGAGGGGTTTGGGTGTTTGAGGGTGTAGGGTGGTAGTATGGGGTTGGAGGGTTTGTGTGTATGTGTGTGTGTTTGAACCCTTAAAAATAAAACTAAAATTAACTAATAAAAATAAAATTATAAAATAAAATAAAAACCTAAAAAAATAAAATCCTATTCTAAAATAAAACAAAGACTCAAATAAAAATTGAAACTAAAAAGAAATAAAAATAAAAATAAAAATAAAATCTAATAAAACTTAAAATTAAAATCCTAAAAAGAAAATGCAAAATCTAATAGAACTAAAATTACATAAAATCCTAAAAATTCTAATCCTAATAAAATAAACTAAAACTAAAACTAAAAACTAATGGAATAAAAATCAAAATACTAAATAAAAAGAAATATAAAAATTGGAAAATAAATCCTAGAAATTCTGAATAAATCAAAAATAAATCCTGAAAATAAAAATGACTCAAACTAAAAATCTAAAAAAATATAAAAAAGACACAAACTAACACATACGGGCTTTGGGGTAGGTTTAGACTGGGTTTAGGGTAGGCTAGGATATGGAACAAGGGTAATTAGCTCCATAAAATGCACAATTGCCTTGAAATACGCGTTTGAACACCGCAACGTGCATTCTGCCTACAAAATAAACATTTAAGCACACAAGACCTGTATTGTCGAGAATTAGCAACTAAAGTACATCTATTCGGGGTATATCCTGTTTTCGTGTCGGCCTAACATTTTCCAATATTTATTGTTCTCAAAGTTTCTTGGAGAAATAACCTTACGTAAGAAACATTATCAAAGGAAAAATAGAGATGTTCATTTGGAAATATCACTTTACTGAGAGAAATATTGGACGATTTACCCCAACAACACATTTCACCACATGAATTAGTTGAATGCTTAGAGAAATACTTAGATGTAAGTCAGTCCAGCAACCCTGCATCGATATATATATATATATATAAGCATGATGATAAGTTCAATAATGTTTCTTTATATGAATGAATAATAGAACCTAAAAGAACAACTTGTATATCTCTGTTACCTTTCATACAATCATATGTGGTGGGACTTCTTCCACGTGATGTGTCTATTTTCCATTGAATTGGACGCTTAATAAAAACTATAAATCTTCTTCTCTCTTCAAATCTCAAATTTGCCTCGTTGAAAATAGAAAACACAATCATTATTAAACAGATATTCTCAAAACCATATGATCATAGTTCACATTTGTGGGTGTTTCATTCAACTATTTTTCACGGTAATACTTGGTTTGTTGCATGCAATATATTCACTGTTCAAAAATAAAGTTTGGACAAAGAAAATAAGGTTATAATGCTATTAAAATTGATCGAGTTTTCTCATTTGATGATTAATTATAGGATTTGCAGTTAATTATATTTCTTGTTGAGGTTTATGATGGTATGCAGTGAATTTCTTAAGTATCAGAATAGTACTAAGCTGTTGATTAAGAAATTTCCATTCTAGAGGCTTGTCTATGAAATTGCCCAAAATTTTAAGGTAACTAAATTTGAGATTTAATATATTTGAGCTTCTTATTTATGAGGTTTTGACTTCATTATGAGTATTTAAAATTTGAATTATCAATTTGTCTACTGATTATCAATTTTATTTATAAATAAAGTTAGGAACTTGTTGTGGGTGGATTGAGTGCATCATATGAAAAGCCTTCTCATGTGCATGAAAGGCTCGTTGGTCGTAATTCATTTGGTCCATTATCAAATACCTCCCAAATTAGACAAATGCTTCTAAATGCTGTTATGGTAAGCCCATTAATCGGTCCTTGATGTTGCAATATAGTTAAAAAGTTCCCAAAATGGAGTACTTGTGACAAATGCATTGTTCATGAAACTTTTCACTTTAATAAATAATAAAATTTCTTGCAAACACTACCCATTTTAGTGGGTTTTCTACACTCCCCTTATTTAAGCCTTACGTGGAATAAATGATGATTTTATACTCTTACTGTAGACACCCCATTCTAATACCCCCCCCTAACTTCCCATAAGGTCCCTAGCACCTCCCTTCATCCTTTCAAACCCAAGTCATACCTCGGGTACTGACCTAAAGGCCATCAGCTCGATTGAGACTGAATGAATCTTCAAAGGGCACTGAAACCCCTTTCTAACGGTCCGTACCGTGCGCGATTCTGACTTACATGCGGACGAACGACTCATTTTCCCCCGAAACCTGATCTAGAAGCCACTAGGCGCTCCCAGGCTCCGTTTGACCTAAGTCAACTCATCAGCTCGACCGAGACTAAATGAATCTTCAAAGGGCACTGAAACCCCTTTCTAATGGTCTGCTCCATGCTCGATTCCGACTTACGATATGGACGAACGATCCGTTTTACTCCGAGAGGTCACTAAATGCTTCCAAGTACCAGTTGACCAAAGTCAACTCCTCAATCCGAATCAAACTCTTTGGAATGTTGAAGTACATCTCCTAACCTTTTCAACGGTATGACCCATGCGCGATTCTGACTTACCATACGGACGAAAGATCTGTTTGCGTCCGAAGTTTTCCCGTCCAAAGGGCCGACGAGTGCTTTCGAGCCACATTTGACCCAAAGTCAACTCCTGAACCTGGGATCAATCCAAAGGAATTTCGAAGGTATCTAAATTACCTTTCCAATGGTCTACCCCTTGTGCGATTCGGATCAACAGTTTACGCTCAGCGACTGATTTTCCAAAAAGGCCTGAAAGACACTGCCAAACGGCAGGTCCGAGAAAATTATTACTTAGCACTTTTATTCCCTCGTCTCACATATCCTAATATACTCTTTATTTAGTATTATTACACATCTCTTATTTTCATACAAATAAAAACCCAAAAAATAAGAAAAAGAGGGTTTTCTCATAAATTCCAAGCGAAAATTCTCACACTTTTCTTACATTTTTCTCACAACTAAAACACTTTTTTACACACACACACACACACACAAATAAGAGAAGTCCCCAGTTGGATTTATAGGATAAACCCCACCCCCCATTTTGCATGCCAACTACGTGGACTTTGATTCCTCTATAGGCTACGTAGGCGTCTCGAGATAAAACCCGAGACTCGAGTCCTATTCTCACTTTTTCTCTCATTTTCTATTTTCTCTAAAATCAACTCTCTTAGATTACATATATTTATATATGCATATATTTGTTCTTAGTGGCGTATTATTCCACATACGTTATCGTTCCATTATAACGATCAACGCAAGGATAATCGCGTAAATCCTATTTTCTAATATTATTTTTATGAACCTTCCTACGGAAAACTCACTTTATCTCTTCCATGATACAAGTCGAGGATTCCTATCTCCACTATATATACACATGCACATATATCACGGGGAAAATAAAGGAAATATCAAGAACCCATAAGAGACCCTAAGGGCGGAATGGGTGCCTAACATTTACCCATTTCGTAACTTAGCCTCCGGACCCCTTTTCAAATCATTTTGGTTTCGTATGTATCAGTATGTCTTTGGATGTTGTCCTTCGGGATGGCTCCCTTTCTTTTGTCTGTTTTGAGTAAAATAGACTGGCGACTCCATCTCTCTACATTTTTCACCTCATCAACGACGCCGGCCGAAGCGCTCCCAAGAGAGACGTGCGAGACCTAGGATGCTCACTCTCCCTCCCACCGCGAGGATCGGGGATGGCCATAGTGGCGACTCCGCTGGGGATATTATTTGGAGGGCTAGACTCTATTTACATGGGTGTTATGTTTATTTATATTTTCCCCTATTTTTGCAAGTTCCCCTTTTCCATGTGTATCCCATACTTATGCGTTTATTCACAAACTTGTAGAAAATTCTCCATATACACTTCGCACCACGTGCACCTAGGATCACATATATCCATGTGTTGCACGCATCACCCTTCCATACTTGATGTACCATTGCTACTTGTACTTTGCTCCTTATTTGGCATAATCAAGAAAGACATTCTCATAAGATACTAATAAGATAAGCATGCATGATTCACACAACATCACCAAAGAGCATTGTGATTGACCAAATTTTGTCCAGTAACTGGAGGGTCACTTCATGCTGGGCGCTAGTCCGGCAGGGTGCAGTTAGCCTAAGTGATATGACTCTCACCTTCCATTGGCCAAGTACCTTCGACGTATATCGAACGGTTCCCCCGCATAGTACCGCTTGATCGAAGTCATGACGGGAGGTATATCGTAGGGAACTCGTTCACGTACGCCGAGTATATCGAATTCGCTCTCACACGTACCGTCCCCACGAGGTATATAATGGGGCAATTCACGTACACTCGGGTATATCAAATGGCTTGTCCATACGTACCAATTGCCCGCAAGAGCAAGACGTATATCGTGGAAGTCATACCGAAGGGAGGAACCTTTTTCGATTCGCCCAACCAACACTATATCCGCATATAGGTGTCAAGCCTAGGACACACATATTAGATTGTCGGTTTCAATCCAAAACTCTACCGAAATTCCGGGTCGGCCTGCCACCCAAATTTTTGCACATTTTTTAAAAATGGGACCCTGCCCGTGAGCCTAGTTACAAGTCCAGCCATAGCTTTGCATATGTTACAAACCCAATTTTTCCAGGCTCGAGTCCCGTCTGGCATTTAATTTTGCATTTAAGATAATTCAATACAAGTGAGAACATAATTATAATAATCATGTTGAGTTTCGTCTCCATAAACATTTCTCCTTTCTTTATCAAAAATCCAAAAACATTTCTCCTTTCTTTATCAAAAATCCAAAAACATTTCTCCTGTCTTTATCAAAAATCCAAAAACATTTCTCCTTTCCTTATCAAAAAATCCAAAAACATGTCTCCTCTCTTTATCAAAAAGCCAAAAATATTTTGTCTTCCAATCTCAAAAGAAAAAAAATGTCAAAAAAAATTTCTTTCTTTTTCTCAAAAGTAAATCCCATTTTGCCCCTTCTCAGGTCAATCGCACGCCCTTGGCCTGTCTCCTTATTGGATTCGGTCTTCAGTCAAATCACCCCGGAGTTCCATCCATTCCCCTTCTACTTCTTTTGAGTCCGCTATCCATCCACTTTCCATGGAGAACACGTATCAAGTACCCGTTGTGCAGCCAGATCTGACGGTAATCCTAGCTCAGCTCGTGTCCAGGATTGACAACCTCCAAACTGAGGTCCGAGAGATGCAACGAAACCAGGTTCCCATTCCTCGAGAACTCGAGGCCCTATTTCCTACCGATATGTATCCACCCAAGACTATTTGGGTTCCCGAAGAGTATCAGCATGCTCCATGTGCCCCTCCATGGGTCGCCGCCCGCCCAGCTTTCGATGTCGAACCTTGCCCAACCTGGGGCCAACTTGCCTATGATCATTGATCCAAAAGAGGAAGAGTTGAACAAGGTCAAAGAAGACCTCGAGATGCTAACTAAGAAGTTGTACCAAGTCAGAATATCCGGAAATTACATGGACTACACCCACATGTCTCCTTATCCTAAAGCGAGGTTACCCGAGAAGTTCAAGATGCCAAATATCGAGAAATTCGGAGGAAGTGGACCCCCGATTTTTTATCTCCGTAGTTATCATTATTCCATGACTCGATTAGGGTCTTCTGAAGAAGTGATGGCCCAAATGTTTTAGCAAACTTTGAAGGATAGCGCCCTTCGATGGCTTTTATCTCTCGAAGAGTCTAGAATCCGTAGCTGGGAGGATGTGGCTCGAGAATTCATGTCACAGTACAAATACAACGAAGAGCTTGAGGTCACCCGTCATGATTTAGAGCTGCCCAAATAGAAATCTGGGGAATCAGTCAGTAACTTCATAGCCTAATGGATGGAAAAAGCAGCTACCATGACCAATCGTCCTTCCGAGGAAGAACAAGTCAGCATAGTGAAGAATAATTTCTTACTCCATATCCGAGCAACCATGGGAGGACAATACTATCCTTACTTCCGAGCTCTCAGAGAAGCGGGAGTAGAATTCGTGGAAAGTATGTCTAAAACAGATGTTGAACTAAAGAAGGTGTCCGGACAATTCACCCCCAGAAAATATGATAAGCCTGCCAGTGCTACCGTCTTAACCATCAACATCTCTCAACCGACCACATCATGGGCACCAGAAAGTCGCCATGTCCCAATCCAAAAGGAATACACCGAGCTCCACGCTCCCCTCTCCAAAGTTTACCAGGCCCTGTTAAGCCGAAACCTCATCAAACCCTTGGATCCCCATCCATTACCAAATCCACTCCCAAGAAACTTCAAGGCAGATGCTCATTGCGCCTTTCACCAAACTGCTGGCCATACCACTGACCAATGCTTTCACCTCTGAAATACAATCCAACGTTTAATTGACCAGGGTACCGTCGCCCCACTAGCGAATCCTAAGACAAACACTACTCACAATCCACTCCCAAATCATGCCAATGCCATCTTCTTAGAAGAGAACCTAAAATTTGATCCCTCAACTCAAATCACATCCATACACTCTCCCAAACCTCTCTAAATTTGCCCATATTTCCTCCTATACCCTGCTAACCTCGCTCATCAAGAATTATCACTCCTTACCAGAGCATGCATCATTATTCATACCCGTTATGAAAGTGGAAGTATGGAATTATCAGAAGTCTTAAACCAACTCCTAGAGTTCGGGATAAAATTGCCCTCACAGATGATCATTGATTTCCATAGGTTCAGTACGCTATTATTGGAAGAAACAAAATGGGCCCGAGAGTCAGACAGATGGGTAGTACCGACCGATGAAGTCAGCATGGATGATGTTGTCCAGATTATGGCAGAATCATTCAGCAAAACCAACGATATCTGCAGTATGATCGAGTTACTTAATACTTTGAAATTACAAGGACGCCTGGTCCCTTCACCTTTACACATCCCCACAGAATGGGACGACATGTATGAAGAAGCCGTTGAAGTTGTGGAATGCATCGACTTAACATGAAAAGATATAATTATTGCCACCGGATGGGGGGGGAAATTTGGAGATTCGAATGAAGAACAAGCTTTCGAGAAAACTGGTGCGGTAGCCGACATATGTGGGATGTTATCATTTGAAGAACTCCTCGAAGAAATAAACAAGGTGGCAGAAAAACCCGAGATTGACGAAGAAACGGGATTCATGTTCTTCCCTTCTTTAATAAATCACATGACCAGATCAGGGAGGCATTACCAGATCCCAAGCTCACTACCAGCCAATAACAAAGGGAAGGGCATTGAAAACCTTCCTATGCCAGAAATGACCATCGAGGAAAGCAAGATCCTCGATCAACTAAAGAAAACTCAAGCTAACATCACTATATGGGGGCTTTTCATGTCTTCTCAGCTGCACAGAAATTCTTTAATCAAGTTGATCACTGGACCCACAGTTCCTCCCTCTACCACACCAGAAGAAGCTGTAAATTTGGTCGGATCCTTAACCTCTACTCGAATGTTATCCTTTTCCGAAGAAGAAATCCCCAGAATTGGGTCGAACCACAATCATGCACTCAATATATTCGTCGAAGTTATGGGGAAGGTCATACCACTCTCTCTTGTCGATAATGGATTCGCCTTGAATGTTTTCCCACTAAGAACCTTGAGATGCTTAGGAATGAAAGAAAGCAACCTCGATCCAACCTCCGCTGCTGTACGTGCCTACGATAATACCCGTCGAGAGGTGATGGGATCCATAAAGCTTGTAATAGGGGTTGGCCCTATAAACCCTATCGTCGAATTCCAAGTTATTAACATCCTAGCTTATTTCAACTTGTTGCTAGGATGACCTTGGCTCCACAGTATCATGGGTGTGTCTTCCTCGATCCATCAGAAATTGAATTTCTTCACCAATGGACGAGTCATCACCATTTTGGGTGACGACGATAATGCCGAGGGTGCAAGTACCAGCAGTCCGATCCTTGAGATACAGCACGGGTCAAATGATATGCTCCTATCAGGATTCTGAGTTGAGCCACTCCTAATCCCGGCAGGGGATGATTTTAAAAAAAGGGTTTGTCCAGAATATGACCCTCATGGCAACGTCAATGTGATTCAGATGTTCAGAAACATGCACTTCATGCCCAGACTGGGGCTAGGACAAAGACAACAAGGAATACTTGAGCCTATTGAACTGAAGAAACCTTTCCCTCCTTGTGGTTTGGGGTATCAAACTTCAAAATAAAAGCTAATAATGATTTGCCATCTCGACCAAAAAAAAGACTAGACTGCATCCAGACTATCCCAGGTGACTCCTTGAATGGACGATTCACTAGAGAGGGTGAATACTTCCCCTTTTGCGACTTTTTGGAGCCATAGTATGACCCTACAGACAAGAAGATGAAGCCTGGAATGGAGATCTTCTTCCAAGACAGCTACCCATGGGCTGAAAGTTCCCAACACTGTGTAGAACCGCTCATCAAAGATACCGAAGATTCTGGGGGAAGCGACTCCTTGGACTCATTCAATTTATAGATACTGGGGCTGACACTCTACATGGTTCACTCAGGCACTACATCACTGGATCCATCCCACGTGATTAAAGATGCTGATACACCTCTCCTCAATTGGCATGCTGTGCCAGTTCTACCTATTCAAATCCCCCCTAATCCCAATGTTTACCCCATTTCTTCTTTTGTTGTCTATCCTTGTTCAAATGTAATTGAGTCCTCCTTTGACGAGGTTCTCAATGCTATTTTTCCTATCAATGAAATAAACGAAGATTTTGAGTATCTTACTGTGCCTTACATTAACTTCTTGGATTCTAATCAAACTTTTGATGATGATGATTTTGCAAATGAATAATACTTAACTGATCTAAATATGGTTAATAATAAACGACATAACCGCGTTCAAGTTAATGAAGAAGAGACTGTTGTTATTAACCTCGGTTCTAGTAGCCAACTGTGCGAGATTACGATATGGGCTACCCTTGACGAGCATGAGTACGCATAACTTGAAGAATTGTTAAAGGAATTTATAGATGTCTTCGTATGGTCCTATGACCATATGCTCGGCATTGATCCCGAAATAGCTCAGCATGATATCCCCACTCTCCCAGATTACAAGTCGGTCAAACAAAAGTTGAGAAAGCCCCACACCAAATTATCGTTCAAGTTCAAAGAAGAGGTGGTCAAATAGTTGAACGTAGGCTTCATTCGTGTGATCGAATATCCCACATGGTTAGCCAACATAATGCATTTGCCAAAATCAGGAGGGAAGGTTCAGATGTGTGTAGACTACCAAGACTTGAACAAAGCCTCTCCAAAGGATGATTATCCGCTACCCAATATCGACATGATCGTGGAAAACACAGCCAGTCATGCTCTTAAGTCATTCGTCGATGGGTTTGTCGGATACAACCAAATTAAAATGCACTCAGATCACCAAGAAAAGACCACGTTCATTACCCCATGGGGAACCTTTTGCTACACGGTCATGCCATTAGGTCTCAAGAATTCTAGGGCTACCTACCAGAGGGCTGCCACAACCATCCTGCACGATCTAATTCACAAAGAAGATGAGGTCTATGTGGATGATATGATTATCAAATCTAAAACTAGAGAAGGTTATGTTCCCGCTCTCCGAAGGTTCTTCAAACAATTGCGACAGTATCAGATGAGACTCAATCCATAGAAATGCGTCTTTAGCGTTACAAAAGGAAAACTCTTGGGATTCATGGTCAGTAAGAAAGGGATAGAAGAAGATCCCGCCAAGATGAAATCCATACTTGAGATGCCACCTCCCTAAACAGAGAAAGAAGTCCGAGGTTTCCTTGGGAAATTACAATACATCAGCCGGTTCATCAGCCAACTAACCTCCATCTGCGAACCTATCTTCAAACTCCTCCAAAAGGGTTCAACCAAGGTTTGGAACGAGGCCTGCCAAGAAGCTTTTGACCGACTCAAACAATACCTGACCCAACCCCCGATACTCATGCCACCATAGCATAGTCTCCCTTTGCTCCTATACCAAACCATAACTGACACTGCAGTTAGAGCTTTGCTAGCCCAATACCTTAAAGATTCCCACAAAGAAAGAGCTATCTATTATGCCAGTCGCAAATTGGTCGGGTTCGAGGTCAACTACACTACTTTGGAAAAGGCATGTGTCGCGCTTGTCTGGGTCACCCAAAAGTTGTGGCACTATATGCTCACCTTTCCATTAAACTTGTATCCCGAATGGACCCCATCAAATACCTACTCGAGAAACCTGCCTTATCCAACCGAATGGCCCGATGGTTGATGCTCCTAGCCGAGTTCGATATCATATACATCACGTTGAAAGCCATGAAAGGAAAAGCCATCTTTGACTACCTCGCTGATTACCCCATGGATGAAGTCAATGTCTGGATCTCTAAATTCTTCGATGAAAACATCCTCTACAATGCCCAGGACAATCTCTGATGGTAAATGTTCTTTGACGATGCTGCCAAAAAAAAGGGATATGGTATTGGGATACTTCTAATCGCCCCAGATGACTCCCACACTCCCATTGCCATCAAGTTAGATTTCCCTTGTACCAATAATTTGACTGAATACGAGGCATGCATGGTAGGCCTCAAGGTTGCTCTCAAGAAAGGTATTTAATTCCTAGATGTCTACGGGGATTTTTCCCTCATTATCGATCAAGTGCTCAAAAATTAAAGAGTCAAGGACCAGAATCTCCAACCCTTCCATGCCCACTTAGAAGAGATAGCCTCCCAATTTCAAGATATCACCTTCCATTTCCTACCGTGAGTAAAAAATAACCTAGTCGATGCCCTTATTACCTTGGCCTCTATGGTCGACATTCCCAAAGGAATAACAATTACCCCCTTCCAGATTCAAAAGCAAGACAAACCAACCCATTGCTACCATATTGAGCTCGTCACCACAGAAGATCCTGAACTAGCCAATTGCTGGTACTATGATATCTGGCACCTCCTCAAGCATGGTAGGTATCTCGAGGGTTCCAATAAAAAAGACCGAGCAACCCTCTGAAGACTGGCCGCCCAGTACATCATATGTCACAAAATACTGCTCAAAAGGAACTTTGATGGAACTCACCTACACTACATCGCAGGGGCTGATATTGAAAAGATAATGCAGAAGATCCATAGCGGGGAATGCGGACCCCACATGAACGGTCACATGCTTGCCAAGAAGATCACCCGATAAGGCTACTATTGGACCACCATGACCCATTATTGCACCGCCTATGTTCGAAGATGCCTCAAATGCTAACAGTTCTCCAACCTTCAGCATATGCCTCTGCAAGAATTATACAACATGACCTCTCCCGTTTGTTCTCCACCTGGGGCATCGACATCATAGGGAAGGTTGCACCAAAGGCTTCCAATGGGCATGAGTTCATCCTAGTTTCCATTGATTACTTCACCAAGTGGGTCGAAGCTGGGTCATACGCAGTCCTGAATGCCAAGAAAGTGGGCAAATTCATCAAGAAAAACATCATCTGCTGATATGGGGTCCCGCACGAGTTAGTGTCAGATAACGGGTTGCATTTCGAGGCAAAAGTCACAAAAGTGGTCAACGAATATGGGATTCAGAGACACAAATCTTCTCCCTACCGATCTCAGACAAATGGTGCAGTCGAAGCCGCCAATAAGAACCTCAAAACCATCATCAGCAAGATGACCGAAAACTATCAAGATTGGGCCGATCGGATCCCATACGCCCTCTGGGGCTACCGAACCTCAATTAGAACCTCTACTAGGGCTACCCCTTACTCTCTAGTCTACATCATGGAAGCATTCCTACCTATGGAGCTGGAAATACCCTCACTGTGCGTCATGCTTGAAAGAAACATCAGCAAAGAAGACTGGTGCCAAAGCCATCTTGACGAGCTGACCCTCCTAGATGAAAAGAGATTGAAAGCTCTATACCATGTAAAAGGATACCATCGCCAAAAAACGTGTTCATTCAACAAGAGAGTCAAGTATCTCGGTGTCCGAGAGGGGGATTTAGCCCTCAAAGAAATAGTAGAGCCCATTTGGGGCTCCAGAGGGAAATTCAAGACCAATTAGAGCGGCCCCTACATTATGAAGAAGATCTTGTCCGGCAGTGCCGCCATGCTCACCGACTTAGATGGGGAGGAGATGGATCATCCAGTCAAACTGGACCGTCTCAAGAAGTTCTACCCCTAGTCCGAAATCTCAATGCGTTGTGACTTTTCTCATCTCCCTTCAATTTAAAAAAAAAATCTCTTCATTTCCCTATACCCAGAACTACGTGGGCCTGATCCTCTGCAAAAACCATTTTCAAGCAAATTAAAAAAAATTAAATCCCCAGAGGTACGTAGGCAGCTCACACATCTTACATGAGCACGGCCCTTTCTTTTTCACAAAAACTATTCTTTTCTTATCTCCGAGAACGACGGTTCATTCTAACATATACTTGAATAAAAGGATTATGTATGCCTTAGTGATCGGTATAGATAATTCAAAAATACAAAACTCATCAAAAAAGCACAGCTAGATGATCAAAAACTTGTTTAGTTCACTAATAAGAAATTATGGTACAATTACATAAGAAAAGGAACGGATAACTCCCTTTCCCTACCTTCCTAAAAAGCCAAATAAATTCCCAAACTTATTTCCCGGTATAAAATAAACTCTCCAAGAGTCCTATCCACAGCTACCAGAGGAACTTGCTCCGTCATCATCATCTGCATCCTGGGGTCCCCAAGCTTCCCCTGCCTGAACAGAATGCCGCAAACGCTTCATGGACTGGTAGGCTTGAACCAGCTTCGAAAAAACCACAACGCCTCCTTCCATGGTATTAAATAAAACAAGCCACCTTTGTCCAGTCTCCACCGCCAACATATTGTTGACTACTCTCCTCCACAAACACTTCATATAATCCCCGGGGGCGTGCATAACTCTCCCAACATACTGAGAGGGATGGGTCAACGGACGCCTACTCTCCCACAAAGAGCCAAGCCGCATGCGCAGACGCTCAATCAAATCTTCTACCGAAAAGAAATCTAGTGTCCTAGGTGGCACGACCTTCTCCTAAACAAATTGGCGCAGAAGCCGCCAAGGGAAATAGAAAGAGGTCTATCTGAGACCAGCCAGCCGAACGTACAAATATTCTCCTAGCTCAAGAGTAGGCAGTAATTGTCCCCACCAAGGCACTAACCAATACAGATTCAGAGCCTCATGCTCCATAAACCAGTTCTCCTAGCTCTCAATATCCAAACCAACACTGATGAAATGATGCAAGAAGAAGTTGGGTACAGTCGACAAAAGGTATTCCGGAGGAGTCACCAGGTGGAGTCTTTCAGACAACCATATGAACAGCATAACGGGGCTACCCCTTAGAAAGTCAAAACGACCTTCTCGCCAGGCATCCAGGTCGTTTAAAGTCTCCACCAGTATCACCATCATAGGATTGCGACGGTATGACATCCAAGAAGTAATGGATACAAGTTGTGGGTGGGTCTGCCAGCAATTCCCTAGTCACCAGCAACAATTTTGAAACAAATCCCAGAACAACGATTCCAGCATATCTAGCATCGCCAACCTCTTATAAATGCACGGATTGTAACCCCACCGAAAGAGAGATCATTCCTCCAGCAACCAGTGGTCTAGCCGCTGAAGGTGAAATACAAAGAAGCCCAGTCAACAAATCCCTAGGAGAATGGGAAAACTCAGGCATAGTCGCGACAACATTGGGATTTATCCCCAACATGGTAGAAAATTCCTCGTAGGTAGGACAAACATCATCCAACCCAAAGCGGAATACAAGGTCTTCGGGGTACTAAAATTGTACCGCCGCCATTAACATGTTCCACTCAATGGGCCTATTGCGCCACAAAAAGACTCGACGCATGTTGAAAGCATCGTAGTCAACATTATAAGAGCACATTGCTTCCAGGGCTTCGAGGTAGTTAGCAAACTCAATACTACCAGGGAGAGCCATCTTGCAAGACTAAAAGATAGTAGGCAAGTAAGTAAGAATGAAAGTGTGATGAAAATACTCCACCGTTACCCCTTTTTATACTTGAAAACCCTCACCAAAGACATAATCCCTACAAAAATCAGAGGGAATTCTACCCCACAAAGTATAAAAGGCTAAAGAGGTTACCAAATCAAAACATTGAATTGATGGGATAAGACTTGACTGCCAATAGGCAGTACAAGGGGCTTGTCGATTGGCAACCCCCCATTTTTGGAAGTTTTCCCTTTTTTTCCCTCTTTTGTCAAAATCAGAAACTCATTTAAAATAAATTGGTATTCTTAATAGAATTTCAAAAATCCCTTTCCACCCTTGTATAATCTCTCATTTTTAAAACTTTCCTTCAAAATCCCAAAAATATCTCTTTTTATGGTCTCAGCAGCAAAGTAAAAAGCGCATGTGCATGCATTCATTCACCATTAACAGAAGATAATAAAAAAACTCCATTGCATTGCATATATATTTTTCTGTGTTACATCAATGCTGCAGGAAATAAAAGAAGAGCAAAAAAACAACGAGACTCATCCCGAACCCACTCTCTCTCTCTCGCCTACCCTTCACCCCTCTCTCTAAGAGCTTCCACCCTTGCGACACGCTCTCTTTACCCAACGAAACTCTCAAACTCCAAGTGAATCTTCTCCCAGGATTGCCTCCTATACCCCAAAGGTCTCAAATCTCCCCGAGCAATACGTCCAATCACTTCCCACAGTGGAGTTTACAACATCAAATTTTCCTTTCCTCCTCAAAGTCTCCAAAAGACACAAGGATTTCCCCAGCAATCGACTCCCCAGCTCAAAACAACATCACGAGATAATTTCCCCAGCGGAGTTCTGGAGAATCATTTTTCCCATCAATGTCTCCAAAGGACGCTCTAAATTTTCCCCAGCTCATTCGCTATTCCCCGGCGGAACCCAAAATCCAATATTTATCCCCAGCAAAATCCCTAATTTTCCCAAAGGAAATGTACACCCCTCTTAGATCACAATTGACCTCGGTCTTGGATCATCACCTTAGTTAAGTCAGAATTGACCTCGGTCCTTGATCGTCACCTTAGTTAGGTCAGAATTGACCTCGGTCTTAGATCGTCATCTTAGTTAGGTCAAAATTGATCTCGGTCCTCGATCGTCACCTCTGTTAGGTCAGAATTAATCTCAATTCTTGGTCGTCACCCCTCTCTTAGGTCATAATTGACCTCGGTCTTGGATCGTCACCTTAGTTAGGTTAGAATTGACCTCGGTCCTCGATCGTCACCTCTCTTTAGGTCAGAATTGACCTCGATCTTGGATCGCCACCTTAGTTAGGTCAGAATTGACCTCGATCCTCGATTGTCACCTCTCTCTCAGGTCAGAATTGACCTCGGCCTTGGATCGTCACCTTAGTTAGGTCAAAACTGACCTCGGTCCTCGATCATCACCTCTCTTTAGGTCAGAATTGACCTCGGTCCTCGGTCGTCACCTCTCTTAGGTCAGAATTGACCTCGGTCTTGGATCGTCACCTTAAGCCCTCAGAATTGGTCATTTCACCTTAAGCCTGTAGAATTGGCTTCGACCCGCAGAATTGGTCATCTCACCTAAAGCCCGCAGAATTGGCTTCGACCCGCAGAAATTGTCATCTCACCTTAAGCCTGCAGAATTAGCTTCAACTCGCAGAATCGGTCATCACAACCTAAGACCTCAGAATTGGCTTCGACCCGCAGAATTGGTCACCCCCATCATTGTTGTAGGTCCTCATAATTGACCAAAATCTTTCCTTTAAGACCATCCCTAGCATACCCCTTTAAGCCCTCAAAATTGGCTTCGACCCATAAAATTGGTAATCCTCATCCTTAGGTCCTCAGAATCGACCTCGACCCTCTGGTCATCCTCTTTCAAAGGCATCATATGGTGTCTATTCGATGGCTATCGTTTGTTCCAAACTCATCCCTCGAGGGGCTCTGTAGACACCCCATTCTAATACCCCCTAACTTCTCCTAAGGTCCTTAACACCTCCCTTCATCATTTTAAACCCAAGTCATACCTCGGGTACTGACCTAGAGGCCATCGAACGCTCCCAGACTCTGTTTGACCAAAATTCAAACTCTTTATCTCGATTGAGACTAAATAAATCTTCAAAGGGTGCTGAAACGCCTTTCCAACGGTCCATCCTGTGCGCGATTTTGACTTACCATGTGGACGATCGACCCGTTTTCCCCCGAAACCTGATCTAGAAGCCACTGGGTGCTCTCGAGATCCATTTGACCTAAGTCAACTCTTCAGCTTGATCGAGACTGAATGAATATTTAAAGGGCACTAAAACCCCTTTCCAATGGTCCCCTCCGTGCGCGATTCTGACTTACGGTAGAGACGAACGATCCGTTTTACTCCGAGAGGTCACCAAATGCTTCCAGGAACCAGTTGACCAAAGTCAACTCCCCGAACCAGATCAAACTCTTTGGAATGTATAATTAAATCTCCTAACCTTTCCAATGGTCCAACCCATGCGCGATTCTGGCTTACCATGCGGACGAACGATCTGTTTGCGTCCGAAGTTTTCCCGTCCAAAGGATCGACGAGTGCTTCCGAGCCACATTTGACCCAAAGTCAACTCCTGAACCCGGGAGAAGTCCAAGGATTTTTGAAGGTCTCTGAATTACCTTTCTAACGGTCTGCCCCATGAATGATTCAGATCAACAGTTTGTGCTCAGCGACCGATTTTCCAAAAAGGCTTGAAAGACACTGATAAACGGCAGGTCCCAGACCCTGCCCATCGGTAGTGTGCCTAAATGCACCTGCCGATTGGTAGGACCAGGGCTATAACGATTGTTAATGCCCTGGGCCTATAAAAAGGAGGCCTTGACCTCATTGCAAAAGGAGCCCATATCTGATAGACATCACTCCCAACAAATCCAGAAAACCTCTCTCGAAGTCAGCGGGATTTCCACATCCAAATCCCTTTCCAACCGTCACTTTTCATCATCCTTTTCATCAAACTTGGTGAATTCACTACCCTCCATCATCATCCAGGTGCAAGGGCTTCTCTCCAACACTCAAGATCTTGAAGAAGGTCCAATTTTCTCAATTCTTTCCTTAAATTCTCAAAAATTCGCATTAACTTGTTTTATTACTTAGCACTTTTATTCCCTCATCCCACATATCATAATATACTCTTTATTTAGTATTATTGCACATCTCTTATTTTCATACAATAAAAACCCAAATAATACGAAAAAAAGGGTTTGCTCATAAATTTCAACCGGGAATTCTCACACTTTTCTTACACTTTTCTCACAACTATAACACTTTTTTACACACACACACACAAATAAGAGAAGTCCCCGATTTGATTTATGGGAGAAATCCCACCCCTCATTTTGCATGCGAACTACGTGGACTTTGATTCCTCTATAGGCTACGTAGGCATCTCGGGGTAAAACCCAAGACTCGAGTCCTATTCTCACTTTTTCTCTCATTTTCTATTTTCTCTAAACTCAACTCTCTTAGATTACATATATTTATATATGCATATATTTGTTCTTAGTGGCGTATTATTCCACATACGTTATCGTTCCATTATAACGATCAACGCAAGGATAATCGCGTAAATATTTTCTAATATTATTTTTATGAACCTTCCTATGGATAACTCAGTTTATTTCTTCCATGATACAAGTCGAGGATTTCTATCTCCACTATATATACACATGCACACATATTACGGGGAAAATAAAGGAAAATATCAATAACCCATGAGAGACCGTAAGGGCGGAATGGGTGCCTAACACTTTCCCATTTCGTAACTTAGGCTCCGGACCCCTTTTTGAATAATTTTGGTTTCGTATGTATCAGTATGTCTTTGGATGCTGTCCTTCGGGATGGCTCCCTTTCTTTATTCTGTTTTGAGTAAAATAGACTGGCGACTCCATCTCTCTACATTTTTCACCCCATCAACGACGCCGGCCTAAGCGCTCCCGAGAGGGACGCGCGGGACCTAGGATCCTCACTCTCCCGCCCACCGCGAGGATCAGGGATGGCCACACTTACTTTGAGAGGAAAAAAATATATGCACATGTAGATACTTCCCTTCATCGAATTCGAGATACATCAGAGGTGATTTTATGTTTTCCAATTGGCTATTCTTTATTCTTGTTGAAATGCTTGCTGAGTTTTTTTACAGGGTCTCGAGGCTTTTGGAAGAAAGTATATGAAAACTCCTCATGGTGAACAATTAAAGGGCAAAAAGAATGAGTCAAGCATTGAACTGTGGTTAGAAAAGTTCTAAAAAATAACTAATTTGCCTGAACCTTTCCCACGTGAAATAGTTAAAGGCTTAGAGAAATACTTAGATGTAAGGTAATCCTGCACCCTCGTATCGAGCTATATATGTAAACACGATGATACGTTAAATAATGTTTATTTATATGAATTAATAATAGAACCTAGAAGAATAACTTGTCGATCTCTCTTCCTTCCTATATGATCATCTATGATGGGGCTCGCTCCACATTATGTGTCTATTTCCCATTAAATTGAGCACTTAACAAGCACTACAAATTTTCATGTCTGTAAAAATCTAAATTTTGCCTCATTAAAAATATAAAAAACAACAATTATAAAATAGATATAATCAAACTATGTGATGATCATATATAATGAATTTATTCCATATTATATCAAAGTTCACATTTATGGGTGTTTCATTTTCAATTGTATATCACGGTGACACTTGCTTTTTTGCATGCAATATATTCATTATCCAAAGATAAAGTTTTGTACCAGAAGACAAGATTATAATGCTATTGAGATGGATTGAGTTTTCTTATTTAATGATTATTTATAGGATTTGCAATTAATTCTATTTTTTATTAATGTTTGTGATGGTATGCACTCAACTCTGTAAGTATCAAAAGAGTATTTAGCTACTGATCATGAAATTGCCATTCCAGAAGCTTATCCATGAAATTGCCCAAGATTTAGGTAAATAAATCAAAGATTTATTATATGTAATATTTTTCTTCGCGAGTTTTTGGTTTTTTATGAGTATTTGAAATTTGAATCACCAACTTATATAGTGACTATCAATTCTATTTATAAATAAAGTATATTTCTTTAGCCTTTGAATTCATATGATATTCTCTATAACAAATCTTCGTGGTAAATAAATTATTGCCTTATCATCGATTTGGGAAATTATCCTGAGAACAGTATAATGTTTAATTATTTTTATATTTTGTTGTTCTGGAAACTCTAAAATGTTTAATTTCATGCATTTTTCTTTCATTGCATTCAAGGAGCCATTAGGTTTTACTTAGACTTAAATCATGTTAAAATTGATTGGTTCATATAGTTAACGGTTGATTATAATTTTGTGGATGTAATAACTTTTAATATCAGAGATTTTCTTTTTGTGTTATCACGTTGTGTCTAAAATTAACATCCCCACATATAATTAAACTCCATGAATTTTATAATTTGACATTCCTTTTTAAATGGCCCTTAATAGACCATACCAATTAATTGTTATAGGTTTGGAGGTCTATTAAGATCTCGTTTCCAAATATTTATGTCATGTGAAAATAACATAATTAGACTCAAGACCATTTAATGTTGTATTGGTATATGTTATGGGTTCGAGAGCCTCCTGAACAGCCTGAACAAGAGCAACAGTGGCAAGTGCTTCAACACTCTGGTTTCTCAAACAAGTAGCAGAAGAATAGTCCCTGAATAACTGAAATGGATGGTCAGCTATCACAATCTAATCCCAATATGGAAGTCAAGTTAATGATCTAAGGGTCCGTTTGGTTCGTGGTGAAATACTTTTCACCGTGTTAAAAGTAAAAGGTGAATTATTAGTGCGGTGATTTTGTTTTCACCATCTCCGTTTGGATGGTCGAGTGTTCACCAGGTGAAAATTTTAACTTTTTCACCATTTGTTGTTTGGATGGTCAAGATTAATATGGTGAAAAAATAAAATGACCATATTACCCTCATACTTAAAATGCACATATCAATTTTGATTTTCATCACACAAGTGTCAATGGCCATTAAAAAAATATGCACTTATCTCAAACTAAAATTTGACATAATCACCCCCCTCACACACACACAACTAGTCATATTTGGCTACGCAAGACAAATAAGTAAAAAAACAGTACCAATTAAAAATAAAGTACTTATTAAAAAAGAAAGCAGTCCCAATTTAAAAAAAAAATCCAACAATGAAAAAAAATGTCATTTGTAAAAAAAACAATCAAAATTAAAAAAAAAAAGAGTCAACTATAAAAACAGTAGTCCACAATAAAAAAAAGTTCTCAACAATGAAAAAACAGTCCCAATTAAAAGAAAAGTTTTCAACATTGAAAAAAAAAACAATCCCAATTAAAAAAAAAGTCCCAACTATGAAAAAAAGTGTTCCAATTAAAAGAATTAAAAATAAAATAGTTCTCAACTATGAAATCGTCTCAATTAGTAATTAAATTCCCAACACATTACCATGCACCAAACAAATATTCATTTTTTTTTTTTTTTTATGGGAATAGATATTCCAACACCCTCTATATGTTCCCCCACACCCTTTGAATAATAAATGACAATTGTGCCCTTAAATTTATAAATCTAAATGCCCAATTTTATCACCTCCAACTAAAATAAATACATTTGATAAAAACAAAAAACATTTTTTCCGATCCGATTTTTTTTTTTCTATTTTGGAAAGATTTTTTTATTGCCGATTTTCGATTTTTCCTGAAAAAAATCGGATCGGAAATCGGAATTTTTTTATTTTCCGAATTTCCGATTTTTGCTGATCCGAATTTCCGAAATTTGTTCCGATCCGAATTTTCGAATTATTTTCCGAACTATTTTCCGATTGTTTTTCCGAACTATTTTCCGATTGTTTTTCCGAAATATTTTCCGAACTATTTTCAAATTTTGCCACGAAATGTTTTCCGAAATAATTTCCGAAGTATTTTATTGGGAATTTTCCGAATTTTGCCGAAAATTCTGAATTCGGAAAAAAAAAACATTTCCGAAAAAAATCGGATTCGGCTTCGGCACGCCGATTTTTTTACCGATTTTTTCGGAAATTTTTCCGAAACATGCTTTTCCGATCCGATCCGGCCGAAACACAGCCCTAACTAGATTTTTGGGCAAAAGATTATATTTGCTCAAATCATATATGCATAGAGGGTTTTTTGATCTTTTAGTATTTAAATATTAAAAAGGGTGTGGGGAAAGACATAGATGGTGTAGGAATAGCTATTCTATTTTTTATTTATTTTTAAAAAAATTTATTATTTAAATTATTTATATTTTATTATTTTTTTTAATTTTTTAATTTTTTTTAATAAAAAATAAAATTTAGAAAAAAATATTTTTTTTAAATGAATATTTGATGATCGTATTAATTGAGAGAGAGAAATGAATGTGTGATAGTTGTAAGTGGAAAGAAGAAAGGTTACTTTGGTAATAAGATAAATTTCATTGTTTTCACCTGTTAAATTATTCACTTTACCCATGGTCTAAAATGGTTAAAGTTTCACCTCACTTTTCACCATATTCATTTTATTTCACCGTGTTAAATGCCCAACCAAACACATATTTTACCTAGGTGAATTATATTTTAACGCGGTAAAAAATATTTCACCACGAACCAAACGGACCCTAAAGATAAGCTCTCAGATTATCAATAAACACAAAATTTGGACATTACACCAACGGTCCATAACCAAAACAAATATTGTCCCACAACCATATCCCATCAACATAACCTTCCAAGTAAATCCACTCATAAATTTTGAATCTTCTTCATGTTTGACTTCAGGAGAGATGTGGTGTATTTCTGTCATTTCAACTGAAATGACAATTTAATCATTCATGGGTTGTTACAAAGGCAATGAACCAAAATAAGTAGCACATAAATATCTATATGATATGATAAACGATGATAGGTAAGTCTGTCATTTAATGTTATGAGATAGTTACTCATTTTATTGATTAAGGTGTGTCAATTTTTTTAGGGTTGTGTTTATTTATATTTGTAGTTTTGTATGTAGGTTTACAGATTCTTAGTTTGATATTTGTTATAAGAAAGAAGAATTTTATGACTTTGTGGGTTGTCTTTGGTTGGAAAAACATTATGGATATCATGTATTCTTATGTTAATATGGGATGTTTTTTATTTTAGTTCTATGTACAACTATTTTTTCATTTATATTGCCATGATATATGTTATTTTATTTCAGCTCATGAGGGACCTGTACTAGCCATGCTTGTTGTTATGCTTCTATGCCATGGCTTAATTATGGTATGTTACTTCATCTCTAACTTTAAAATTTTCCGTTTACAACTTTCAGTGTGACCCTCCAATCCATAGTGTTTTGTATGGATTTTTTTTATTTGTTTTTTTTTCTAGATCCATAATATCTCTCAGTTGTCTCTACACTTCCTGTTTTCAATATATAAGTAAGGTCCTTATAGTATAAATCATGGATATTTCCTTATTTAGTTAATATTGTTAGTTTATGGGATATGTTATAAGTTCTTTTGAAATATTTGTATGTTTAAGTTAGTGCTTAATATTTGGGATAATCGTTATAGAGGCAATAATGGTACTGAAACCCAATTGAAAACATTACATACATTAAATTATAATTCTTATATTCACAGTAGCTTGCATAGCTACAGATTTTTTAGAAATGTTTAATGCAATACTGATTTAATTTCTTATATATTTATAGTGTTTCGCAAACTATGTCTAAAGGAACGCTATATAGTGAGTCATGTGTTGGATTAGAAATACCAACACGTAAGTTCTTGGGAATGCATTAATTCGTAGAAAAAGAAGCAATGGGCGCCAATATTCCATATGCATTATGTACAGTAGTTTTCAAAATTAAGGTCATATTAATTCATTCATTTAAATTATTTATAACATGAAAAGCATTAAATCCATGTGTACTTTAGATTAGAGATAGTTACCAGATGATGTTTTCAACCAAATTCTTTTTAGTGTGTTCTATTTTATTAGGTACTTATTAAAATAATGTTCAAATATGTATGAGTTATGAATTAGAGTGAATTTAGTTCTCATATGTATGCATGTGTTTTCTTTATCCAACTATGTAAATATTTTGTGATTATCTTTCAATTTATTGAGCTAACATTGAAAACTTTTATCATGTTTATTTTTACTATATTATGAGATTCTTATATTCTTTTTTCTTTTTTTTTTAGGTTTTTTGGTGCTTTCATAGGGTTTTTAAGAGTCGAATTCAAGGTTTATACTTGATCGATAAAGGAAGGAGAACCTAAAAAATAGATGTATCATGGAAGCCATAATTTTTTATGTTCTTAGAATTTTTTATTTGTATTAAAATCGTTCATTATAAACTTTATTTTACGGCATGTGATCGTAAATAACTTGTTGGATTACTATAAATATCAACTTAGGATTTTTATGCCACCTTATTGTTGATTAATATATATTTATTTTCCCAAATTATTCATTCTTGAGTTTACATTTATATATATATATATATATATATATATATTTGAAAAATCGATTAATATTAGCAACGGAATTATACCATTAGAAAATTTGACAACCTGTTACAATATTTTGTGTTGAATTTGTAATGGTAAAAACCCGTTAGTACGTCAGTAATTAGTAACGGTAAATTGAAAATTAGCAACCATAAAATTCCGTTAGTAACTCGTGAATTAATAACGGTAATTTACCATTACTAATTTATTCCCCATGCCTTTTTTTCTAACGGTATTTTACTGTTACTATTTTTTGTAGCGGTAATATACCGTTACTAAAAGCATGTTTTGATGTAGTGATTTGGTATACAGAAATGTTTCCCTACATGGATTAGATAGGGTGTTGATGCACAAGGATAGCCATATTATCTATCCATCTTAGAAGTTGAAGCCTCACGAGGTTAACTATAACACATGATTTTGAGTTAGCCATGATAGTGTCCTCACTACATGTTTGGAGGCACTATATGTGGAGTGAGAAGTTTAGACTTTTAGTGATCACAATAGTCTTCGGTATTTGTCTATGCATAAGTATCTAAACATGCGACTATTACGGTGGTTCGAGTTCATCAAGGACTACTAGTTTATGATTCAATATCACCCGATGAAGGCCAATGTGGTGGAAGATGCATTGAATCGGTGATTGAGCAACAGTTTGTCTACTCTTCAGTTGATCGATGTAGGGTCCGTTCATATGATTGGTGAGTTAGTCGATGCTTTTCTAGGGATACTTATAATGACTCCCGATATAATTATGCAGGTGGTTCAAGCACAAGAAAATTATGTGGCATGCAAGGAGAAAGTGGCTGAGATTTTGGCCAGCGATGTATCTCTTTACACCGTGGATTCAGATGGTAAGTTGCGATACAAGGAGAGGTTAGTTATAAATTCAGACGAGGAGTGTGTACGACCTTCATGTAAAAGGTCTATAGGTCACAATTTTCAGTGAAACCCAAAGGAGATAAAATGTTCCAGCATATAAGGAGATATTATTGATGGTCCGGGATAAAGCGATACATTGCTACATTTATATCCCAGTGCAACACGTGTAAAATGGTGAATGTGGATCACCAATGATTGTTAGGTACACTTCAACCCTCACCCATTCCCGAGTGTAAGTTAGATGTCATATTGATGGAATTCATCATAGTATTACCATTAACTCCTAGGCATCATGACTCTATTTGAGTTATAGTGGATCACTTAACGAGGATTGCACATTCCTTTCCCATATGCACATATTTTACAATGGAGGAGTACGTACGACTATATGTGTCAAAGATTGTTTTGTTTCACGGGGTACCTTTGTCTGTAATCTCGTATAAAGATCCAACCTTCGTATCTCAATTTTGGGGAAGTTTTTAAGAGGTTATGGGAACTAGGTTACCCTTGAGTATATCTTATAATCCTTAGAGATATGAGAAGATGAAGATGGTGAACCATATTTTAGAGGATATGATTTGAGCATGCGCTTTAGATTTCAGGGTTAGTTGGACGGTGCATTTCCATTGGGTATAATTCTCCAAAAATAATAGTTTTCATAACTTGATATCCATGGCACCATATGATTCTTTGTATGGGGGAGGATGTAAATCATCGATGTGTTGGTTAAACCGTGATGAGAGTAGATTATTGGGACCCGAGTATGTTCATAGACTACAAAAAAATATCAAGATAATTCAAAAGCAGATTAAAACTGTCCAATGTGGGTAGAAGAGCTATACGGACTTAGAGAGGAATGATGTGCAGTTTTAGGTGGGTGATTAGGGACTTCTTGAAGGGTCACCCATGAAAAGGGTGATGCATTCGGGGAATAACATGAAGTTATCCCCAAGATATGTTAGGTCATTTATGATCACAAATCAGGTAAGGACGCCTGCGTATCACCTAGTACTTCCAAACCATTTATATTGGGGACATAATATGTTTCATGTATCCATGCTTCATCGAATTCTATGTGGTACGAATTTTTATCAACACATTGACTTAGGGGACATTCAACGGATGGCCAATGCTTAGTATAGTGAGGATCCACTACATATTTTATATCGTATGGTCTAGATTTTAAGGCCAAAAGAGATACCCTTGGTTCAAGTTCAATTGGTTCATCATAGTGAGGAATATTACAGTTGAGAGAAAGAGGATACGATGAGATAATATTATATGTAGTTATTTTGAGGCATGTATGTATTACTCTTCTATGAATTCCAATGACGCAATTCTTTTTGTTAGGATGGAAGAACGTAACACCTTGTAATGGTAAGAAGAATTAATAATTTATTAATTAGGGGTAATTTAATTAATAAATTGGGTTTTCAGATTAATTATATAGCTTGAATTGTGAATTTCTAATCATTTATGAGAATTTAAAGGTGAAATGAATTCAATTGGAATTATATAGTTGATTTGGTAAATTGTAAATTTGTTTTGTCATAAGTGTAATTACTTTAAAGTTTGGGGCTAAAATGGTCATTTTAGTAAATTATATAGTGACTTGGAAATTGGGAAATTTTGGGTTAAGACAAGGGTATAAGGGTTGTAGTCATTCAAGTATGATTCCTCCGGTGTGGGCTCGAGCCTCGAAGTTAGGATGAGAGGAGGAAGGAGGTCCCCCACCCCCTCTTCCCTTTTTTGGCCTAGCACATGTGGGGATTCGAGGATATGGAGGACCTCTTTTGGCAACATGTGTCGGCTGGTTTAGTCTCGGATAAAAACTGGTCGTCAAATGGGGTAAAACAAAAAGATAGAGTCGCCAGCCTATTTTGCTCAAAACGGGCAAAAAAATATCGTGGCCCCGAGAGAACATCATCAAGGTCAAATTGATGCATGTGAAACCAAGTTATTCGAAGCTCCGAGGACTAAGTTACGGAATGGGAAGGTCTTGAGAACTCATTCCACCCGATTGGTCTCTCATAGGCTATGTTAACTTCTCCTTTTTCTCTGTGATGTGTGTGTGTACATATCTATAATATAAGTGACGGGAGGATGGAATTATCCACAATAATAATTATAAATATAAGACATGAGTGTTCGCCGAATCACGAATCGCTATGAAAGAGCGAATGTGAACGTCAGACGAGACACTAGTATGTCGTAGTCCAAGACTAACAAAATAGATATAATATAATATAAAAGATATGAAATAAAAAGGGAGGACTCGAATCTCAGGATTGGCTCAAGACGCCTAGCCTCCCAAGGGGAATCATAGTCCACGTAGTTCAAAAATAGAATAGGAGTGGGGATCAAACCATACTTCCAAATGTATGACTCCTCTTCTATATTTTTTTAAGAGAGATGTGTTCAACTGTGAAGGTGTGGAAAATGGAAATCTTACTTTAGGAATTTATGCATAAACCTTCTTTTTTTCTTTTTTGGGTTTTTATGAAAATTAGTTGTGTAAGACTACTAATAAAAAGTGAAGATTATTTCGTGTGAGATGATAAAATGAAAAGTAGTAAATGTGACAAAACGAGAATAAAATGAATAATATCATGTAAATGAATAAAACTAGAAAATAGTGAGGCATGGACCTCCTTAATAGATTTTTGTTGCTAAATTTATAATGTAATTATCATGATTTTTGAAGTGATGTGAGAGTAATACGATAGGATGAGGTAAGGAAGTAAGGTGAGGAAATGTTAGAAAATGGATTTTTTTGGAAAAAGGAAGGCTCTGATTTCGAGGAGAATATTTGCTGACACCTGAAAGGGACCCCCTTCCAAGGGTGAGGCCATGGCCTTTTTATAATGGAATTTAGAGTTACGGGGGGTGCCAATCGCCATGGACCCTGGCATGCCTATCGACATAGATCTGCCTTGTTAGGTAAGGAAAAGTATACCCTATCGATAGGCACGGTGTCTGGGGTGCCTATAGGCAGTCTGAAACGAATTTTTGGGAATAACGGGCATATAGTGCAAATCATAATTTTTAATTGCACACGGGTGGGACCATTGAAAAGGGAATTTATAGCCCTTTAAGAATTTATTGAACCCTTCCCAGGCTTAACCAAAGTCAAACGGGACTCGAAAGTGCCTGATGGTATCTAGACGTGGGGTTTTGAAGGAAAACAGATCATTCGTATGAATTGTAAGGCCTAATTGCACACGACATGGACTGTTGGAAAGGTAATTAATTGACCTTCGAGATTTCATTGATCTTCACTTGGTTTGGAGAGTTTACTGAGGTCAAACTAGGCTTAGAAGCACCTGGTGAACCTTTGAAGTAAAATGGGTCATTTATCCGAACCGTGAGGCCGATTCATGCAAGGGATGAACCATTGGAAAGGTGATTTATGACCTTCATGGTTTCATTGAGATTTGCTCAATTTTGAGAGTTAACTAGAGTCGAACAGAGTCCGAGAGTGTTCGGTGGCCTCCAGATCAGTTTTAGGAGTAAAAAAAATTGTTCATGCGAATAGGGAGGCCGATTTGCACATGGGATGGACCGTTAGAAAAGAAATTTAGAGACATTAAAGGATTCATTAAGATTCTCTCAAGTTGAAGAGTTTACCGAAGTCAAACGGGACCTGGGAGCATCCGGTGGCCTCTAGATCAATACTCGGAGTGTGATCTAGGGTTTATGGTGAATAGACTAGTGTTAAGGACCTAAGGAGGATCTTAGGGGGGACTATGATGGGGTGTCTATAGAGACCCTCGACGGGCGAGCATAGAACAAGTGGAGGCCGATAAAAAATAGACATCGCATCAATATTGTAGAGAAGGATTGCGGTCGATTCTGCAGACCTAGGGGAAGGAGGTGATCGATTCAGAGGGTCGAGGTCAATTATGAGGACCTAAGGACTGATGAATAATTCATGGGGTCGAGGTCAATTACGTGGACCTTAAGAAGGTTGAGGTCAACTCTGTGGACCTAAAGATGTAGCGACAGATTTGACGGGTTGAGGTCAATTCTGCGGACCTAAAAAGTGTGACGATCGATTCAGTGGTTCGAGGTATATTTTACGGACCTTAAGTTGTAGTGGCCAATTCTGTGGGTCGAGGTCAATTATGTGGAACTAAATATGTGACGATCAATTCAACGAATCGATGTCAATTTTGCAAGATGACTAGTTCAACGGGTCGAGGTCCATCCTAAAGATGTAGCTACCAATTCAGCGAGTCAAGGTCAATTCTGCGGACCTTAAGTTATAGCTATCGGTTCTATGGGTCGAGGTCAATTCTATGTACCTAAAGAAGTAGTGATCGATTCAGCGGGTCGAGGTCAATTTTGCAGACCTAAAGATGGTTGAGGTTGATTCATAAGACCTAAAAATATAGCGACCGATTCAATGGATCGAGCTCAATTTTGCAGGCCAAAAAAGGGTTGAGGTAGATTCTGTGGACCTAAACATATAGCGATCGATTCAGCAGGTCCAGCTCAATTCTGCGAACCGTAAGTTATAATGACCAGTTTTTCGGGATGAGGTATATTTTGCGGACTTGGAGAGTAGGATGACTAATTATGTGGGTCGAGGTCAATTATGTGGACCTAAAGATATGTTTTACAGTGCAGTTGGAGAAATGTGTCGACTTGCAATTTTTCTTAGGACTGCCAATAGGAAGGTCTGGGGAGGTGCCTATCGGCATAAGTCATGAAATCTTGGGCTTCTCGAGAATGGAAAGGGTCACTGTCGATAGGCAGGACCAAGGGACTGCCAATCGGCATCCCTTTAGCGTTCTATAAAAAGCAAAGACCTTTCTTCATTTTTCACACTTTCAAGTGGTTGAATCTCTTTCTTTCTCTCTTTACAAGTCGTTTTCAAGTTCCTTTTTCCTTAAGATTTCAAATAGTGGGTACTTCCACCAACACTAACAATGAGTGGGTGTTTGTTGATGACTGGGCAGGTTTAGAGTGGCGGGTTATGGTGTCGCTTGCATTAGGAATTGAGAATTCCTATGACTCCTTTGAGTCGATGACTAATAATATAATCTTATTGTACGGGCTTGCACAATACCGTTTAACGAGGGTGAAGAACCCCAATGGCTATATGAGTATTTATCCTTTGGTTTTCTAGTTTTTTCCTTTTTTTCGTGGGCAAATGAAGGGTTTTCTTTAGTTTCTTGTAGAATGATATTGCATCTTTGAGCATACGGTCCAGGTGGACAACTGGGATAAAGGATATATGGGACCATCTTCCCAAGGCAGTCCAGTGGATGGTGGATCCATTGATTTTTGCACGTTAGCGGGTGCACTGGACTAGACGTTGTGCTCTTCTACAGTGTTTTGAACGTTAGGCGAGAGGTGGTAGAATACGACCCACACACTCTATCTAGGGTTTGGGGAGATAATTGTTACTCCATTGGATGTTCAGCAGTTCACGGGGCTGGATTGCATCGGGCATCAAATTGGGGTGGACCGTACTTTGCGAGTCACGGAGACGATAGTCTGAGCCACCTAGGGGGTGTTAGTAGAATCGTGTTGGGGAATTTTATTTATATTTATATGCTAAAGGAGAGTCTTCTGTTGAGGCATATTGATGATACAGCTGGGGTACTGGTGAGACAGGCAGCCCACTTATTTATTTTTCTTCCGCTGGGAGGGTTTGTGGTGGCGATGAGTGGCGACGTCGTTCGCCTTTGGTTTTTCCATATCTGAGGATTATTTTGGAAGTCCACTTGTATGACTAAGGATCTTTACTCTAGTGTCCCATTATGCTTCGTTGGATGCGTTCAGTCGATGCTGTCAATATATGTTCACAGGGCCCACGTACCTTTTGGAGGCAATCTTTAAGTTTAACTTTTTTTTTCTTACACTGCTTTTGCTTTCTCTTTTGAATCTTAAAGGCACCTTTTTATAGACGTTGTTTTATGAGGTGATAGGGATCAACGTGGGGTTGGTGTCCCTGAAGGAGATTGAGTTGGATGACTTATGCGGGATGTACCGATGGAGTAAGTTGAACAGAAGTTCGAACCAATCCCTAGCTTTGAAGGAGGTGCAAAATATGATGAATGACCTCACGAGCGACTAGGTTAAGTTTTTTTGTTTTTATTCCTTTTTGAATCTTAGTATTTTTATTCCTGGGTGGATACTGACCCTTTGTTCGGGATGTAAGTGACCTTCTATCCTTGGAGTCTTTCTTCGAGGGATGTGGGGGTTACGAGCATACATGCGCAGATGAGGAGGTTATTTGCATACGAGTTTGGGTACATTTGGTACCTTAGGGAGATGGTGGTGTGTCAGATAATGGAGGGAGAGGTGGAGGTCCCACTATCATCCCCCCTAGAGTATATGAAGTAAGAGAGGGAAATGACAGACAATGCAAGGGCGGAGGTGATGGAAGGGGAGACCTACATGTTCTACACTGATATGGGAGTTGGTTATGACTACTTGGACTTTGTGACTAGATGGTTGATGCCTTAGTGCATATATGACGTGGAGAATATACATCCACCTGCTACTTCTTTGGGGAGAGGTACTAGCGTGTCGACGGTGTCGGCCTACAGCACTGGAGGAGGCGCGACTATAACAATGGGGGAGGGTCCACTTTTTTTATTTATTCTCCCTCTTATCATATTCAGTTGAACGGCTACACGGTGTTTTCGTTGCCTCAACGTCGTTATGCGTTGGTAAACGGGCTGTCGATTTTTGATGATAATGCTCTCCGTCCTAAGGTATAGCCATTTTGTTGCTTCTGCTTATTTTATTTTTTTTGCAGACTATCCTCGTGTCAACCACCTAGTTGAGGGACATTAAGAAGTGGATGGCATCGATGTTAGCCTACGTGAGGAGATTAGACAACTCTTGTGTGGTGCCGCCAACCACATTTGATAATGGTTCTGTCTCCAGGAGTGGAGGGTCTACTGCTCCTCACAGGGGGGAAGCGCATGCACTGCAAGGGTTGAGGGTTGGTTCTGAGAGGTTTTCTGGGGGGAGTACGGGTAGTGCCCCGTTGTATATTTTTTTCTTTTTCTTTCCTGCAAGAAATGAAACATATATATACATATATATATAATGTTTTTCTTTTTCAATATTTATTGTGGTTTAGTGATCTACTCTATATGCACTTTTAATTTACTGCTGAGGTTTCTCATTAATTTGTAAATAGAGATAATGAAATCAAAGGACTCGAAGTGAAAAATGTTTTATATTTAGAAATTATGCACCAAAGGGAGAGTAATGTTTTTCAAGCGGGACAACTCGGAGATTGACTTTTTTAAAGTAAAATTTTATTTTGGAAATTGTTTTGTTTAAAAGAGGATAAGTAACTTTTAATTAAAAGAGGGGTTGTCGATCGGCATACCCCGTAACCTGTCTATCGGCATAAAGACCAAGTCCAAATCACTCATTTGGCTTTTATTGCACTTTCTGACTACTTTGGGTACTATGGGGGCAGAGAAACTGGTGAGGCTTTGAATGGTTCGTCTTTTGTGGGAACTTTTAGTATAAAAAGGGACATTAGGGGTGTTTTCTTCACCATCTTCCAAATTTTCTCTTTTATATCTTTCTTTCTCTCTATGAACAGATATCCCGATGTCCGAGGCTTTTTCTTTATACCTCGAGAGTTTACAGGCAATGTGCCTCTACAACGTCGACTACGAGACTTTTAGTTTGTATCAGGTCTCCTATGGCATAAACGTGACATAGAATGGAATCTTTTTGAAGCAACGGTACAGTTCTGATACCCCGAAGACCACATTTTCATATTTAGCTCAGGTAAGGTGTGCCCCACCTACAAGGAGTTTTCTACGATAGTGGGAGTCAGCCCCAGTGTAGCGAAAGCTATGTCGGACTTATCCCATTCTCCCCAGGTCTCTTTGGCTGAGTTTATTTATATCTCCCCCTCAGTTTCTCGGCCATTGGTTTATGGAGGAAATATTATCCTCCCGAATGTTATGAACTCAATGTGCCTAAGGGAGTTTTTTTATGTTGGTTTTGCAGGAGTTGTTGCCTTAGGCTTGATTGCAAATCTTTTATTGGTGACAGGTGACCTGATAGTTGATCCTTATGTAACTACAATAGTGGCATAGATGTAAAATCGCTTTAGTCCTATGGCGGTGGTGTTAGCTGAGACTTTGAACGGTTTGGATGCTTGGAAGGAAGGTCGATCTGACTTTCTGTGGGGGATCCCTGTCATGTTGTTCTTGTGGATTTCTGAGAGATTTTGCATGGCAGTCTCTCCTGAGTACCCTTTGTCAGGTGTTCTAAATTTCTTTACTAGATCCTTATTCAGTTTCATCCCTTCAGTGGAGATCAGTGTTAAGTGGTTCGTGGAGCACGTGGCCCGATGCCTTCGCCGGTCTATGCCATTGTGGCGGGACTTGCAACCCATTTTGTAGTTATTTGAATATATATATGTGGTGCGGCTAGTTTGTCTTCGCCAAACTTTCTACTATTTTCCTTGATGGATTTTGTACCAAGTAGGATAAGATCAGATCGTGCCTCCTCATATAACCAATTTCTTACCGTTAGAGGACTTGACCAAGTCTTTGAGGATGTAACTAGGGCCTTTATAGCAACGTCACCAACCATTTACCCGTCCGTTATAATCCATTGGAGGGGATTGATTTGTATCTAGGGATTACTTGAAGTGTTTATGAAAGTGGGTAGTCAAGAAGATTTTGGAGTAGGAGAGTGGGCAAAGGTGGCTTATCGCCTTTGATACCATGAAGGAAGGTATGGTGGTTTCATCGAAGCTTGTCAAGGCCTACAATCGCATAGAGTACATTCGGAACACCAATCAAGAGTGGGAGACTTAGGGACCTCCGAGAGCGATCAATGATGACAAGGCAGGGTTGTCTGGTAGTTGAGGGCATGTTTTTGTGAAAAGCTAGCTATATTTAAGGGGAATTTGTATTGGTGTAGGTGTAGGTGTTTTGGTATGTTTTTGAAATTTCTTGTGAAGCGGGACAGTGGTGGGGATTAGTAGGTTATAAGTTAGGTTGTTAGGGGAGTGGTCTATTTGACTCCTATTACTGATATTTCGTGTAAATCCATATTCCTTAATTTGGAATAATAGTAATTTTCACATATTTTTTTTATATTTTGATGAATTTTCTATTTGAACTATCTATACCAATCACTAAGGCATACACAATACTTTTATTCTTGTAAATGATGAGATGTTTTGCCATTCTTGAGAGAAGAAAAGCATAGCATTTTGTGAAAAAGAAAGGACTGCACCCATGTATGTCGTATGGGTCACCTACGTACCTTTGTGGGTCGTTAAAATTTAGGAGCTTCATTTCAAAAAAGGGCGTTTTGAGAGAATCAAGTCCCACATAATTCTGGGTATGGTAAATGAAGAGAATTATTTTTAGAATAAAATGGGGATGAGCAGAGTCGTGGCGTGCTAAGAGTTCGAATTAAGGGTACAAGTTCTTAAAACGGTCCAGATTGACTGGACGCACCATTTCTTCTCCATCGAGATCTGTGAGCATAGCGGCGCCACCTTATAGGATAGTCTTCACGATGTAGGGGTCACTTTAATTTGGTTTGAATTTCTCTCTAGGGTCCCAGATAGGTCCTACGATTTCTTTGAGGGTAAGGTCTTCTTCTTGGACACCGCGATCCTTGACTTCCCAGTTGAATGATCGTACGATCAAGCGATGGTACCCCTGTGTATGGTATAGATCCTTGAGTCTCTTTTCATCTAAGAGTGAGAGTTTATCGTGGTTACTCTGATGCCAGTCTTCCTCGCTGACTTTACTTTCGAGCATGAGATGCAGAGAAGGCACTTCTAGCTTGACGGGGAGAACTGATTCAATGCCGAATGCCAAAGAATAAGGGGTAGCCCCAGTGGGTGTCCTGATAGAGATACGGTAGCCCTAGAGGGCATATGGGATCCTGTCAGCCCAATCTTTGCAGCTTTCAGTCATCTTTTCGATACCAACTCACAGGCAACCCCGTATCAACATATGATATTCTTTATAACAAAGTTAGCCACCTTCTTTGCATCGAGTACCGCGTATGACTCTGTTTTGACCCATTTGATGAAGTAGTCAACGGCGACCAAAATGAACTCGTGCCCGTTTGAATCTTTGGGAGTGACCTTCCCTATGATGTATACTCCCCAAGTAAAGAAGGGCTAGGGAGAGTTCACGTTGTATAATTTTCGAATAAAATATGCCATGTGAGATCCTCCTGCGATGTGTATAGAATGTAATCGTCTGGGAATTCGGAGACCCAAACCTCAGTTCCTTCCATATAATAATCGATAAGGTATTCAGAGAGGGCCTTCCATTTCATGGTTTTATATGTAACATATACAATGTCGAACACAACTAGCAACATCAACCAGCAGGCCATTCAACTTAACAAAATGGGTTTTTGTATGAGGACCTGTTGGTCATAGTGTCAGCTTTCTCTCTCCAACTCCTAATGAAGCTACTGAATTATTCCTCGGAGTTTTGCTTGAGCATCTCGAGGTCTCTGCATGTGACCTCTAGTTCTTTATTATATTTGTACTTGGACATGAACTCCCTGGCTATATCCTCCCAACTGTGAATTTTGGAGTCTTTGAGAGACAGGAAACATTGGAGGGAACTATCTTTTAAGGTTTATTGGAACATCTAGGCCGTTATCTCTTTTGAAGCTCCAATAAGGGTCATAGCTCGGTGGTGGCTACGTAGGTGAACAACTGGGGGTCCACTGCCCTCAAACTTCTCGATGTTCGGCATCTCAAACTTTTTAGGCAACCTGGACTTAGGGTAGGTAGACATGTCGATGTAGTCCATGTAGTTTTCGTACATCTTAACTTGGTTAAACTTCTTGGACAATAGTTTGAGGTATTCCTTGACCTCATTTATGTCTTGTTCTTTAGGGTCCACAGGAATTGGCAGATTATACTCTGGATGGGCAAGGTTCAGAATCGGGAGTTGAGCGGGCAGTGTCCCGTTTGCAGGAGGGGAAAGCGAGGCATGTTAGTATTCCTCTGGGACCCAAACTGGATTGGGGCAGGTGGACCCATAGCATGAAGAAATATGATATCAAGTTCAAGATCTTCAAGATTTTGGGCTCGATGTCGCTCATCTCTTGGACATCAGCTTGAAAGTTTTCGATGTCGATCATGGACATCAGATCTAGCTGAACATTTGGTACTTGATCAATGTTATCCATGAATAGATTATTAAGGTAGATCCCAAATTTGGTTGAAGTAGTAGAGGAAGCAGTGGATCTTTGAGGTGGTTTGACGGCAGACCAAAGCCAATAGGGATCCAGGCCAAAGTTAGGTATGTGATCGACCTAAGAGGGAAATATGATTTGGGTTTATTTTTTAAGGAAAAGTGGAGTATTTTTGGTATTTTGGAAGGGGGATATGTTTTAATTATTTTTGTTTTTGAAAAGGGAGGGAAAAGGGAGAGTCCTCGGCGTTATTATTATTATTAGTTTTCACTTGTATTATATTTTCCTAGATGCATGGGAAATGCAGGATCGGATTCGGGCCTGTGGGTAAGATAGGGTATGAGATATAAGACACGATTTGACTTGTTTCCAGACTCACGGACCGGGTCCTATTTTAAAAATGGGTGAAATAGTGCGAATATTCTTGTGGTACGGCGACACAAAATTTTTGTAGATTTTCATGCGGTAACTGGCAAACTGATTATAAGTGTCCTAAGGCAGACACCTATCTGAGGTTTATTCATTTGGTGGGTTAGTGGAAGGGTTACCCCTTTGGTATGACTTCCATAATATACATCTTTCCTATAAGGGTAATTATTCGTTGGTATGTGTGCACAAGCCATTTGATATACCTGAGTGTACGTAGATTGGCTCATATTATACCTCTTGGGGATGGTACGTGTGAGAGAGAATTCGATATACTCAATGTATATGAATGAGTTCCCTGCTATATACCTCCGGTCGTGAGTTCAATCAAGCGGTACGATGCGGGGGAACCATTCGATACACACCGAATATATGAGGCCAATGGAAGGTGAGAATCATATCGCTTACGTTAACCATTCGCAGGATCGGCACCCATCAGGAAGTGACCTTCAAGTATAGGACAAAATGTTGGTCAATATTGCCATGCTCTGGTGATGTAGTGTGCAAAAATGCATGAATCTTGATTAGTATATTATGGACATTTTGTATTTTCATGCTAAGTTAAGGGAGTACTACCACTATGAGGAACAATATACAAATAGAAATAAATGAAAAGTAAAGCTAGCATGGAGCATGAAGACAATACTAAGCATGGTGGCAGGGAAGCATGTTAATAAACAAGTGAGTGAGATATGCAAAAAATAAGAGAGTGACATGGGAATAGTGTAAATGATCAAGCAGGAGAATATATACAAGTGCATGTGTATGCTAATGAGACTAGTCACGAATCATCTAAAAGTGGCGAGTGAAATGTGTAAGTGAGCATGGAGATATATACAAGTGAGAGAAATGAGGGTGTGTTCTAATGAAGCTAAGAATGGATAATCTGCAAGTGGTGTGTAGAGCATATAAGTAAACATAAACCTATATAAAAGTGTAAGTGTGTGAAGTGATCACGAAGAATATATACAAGGGGGTGTATGGTGAAACATAATGAGAATATCTAAATGAGTGAAGAGTGATATATACACGAGAAGAAAGCATGGTAGAGATAAGCATGAGGTAAATATACAATATGTAAGTATATAAGTGAAAAGAAAATACAAGTGGGAGCATATGTACACATTTATAAAAATAGGAGAGTAAAGAAGTAACACCCGCATAGAAAATAGAGTCTAGTACTCTAAAAAATCCCCAGCAGAGTCGCCACTGTGGCTATTCGGGTCGGATTCCTCCAATGTGGGCTCGGGCCTCGAAGTCGGAGCGAGAGGAGGAAGAAGGAAGGAATTAGTTCCCCCTATATCTCTCTCTTTCATTTTTTGGCCTTAAACGTGTGGGGATTCGAGGATATGGAGGCCCACTTTTCGCCACACATGTCGGCGTCTTCGCGATCTAGCCTTGGATATAAAATTGGTCATCGTCAAATGGGGGTAACACGAATAGATACAGTCTTCAGCCTATTTTTCTCAAAACGGGCTAAAGAATATTATCGCCTCAAGAGAACGACATCAAGGTCAAATTGATGCATGCAGAACCAAGTGATTAGAAGGTCTGGGGACTAAATTACGGAATGGGAAGGTGTTAGGAACCCATTCCGCCCTTTTGGTCCCCCACGGGCAATGTTAATCTTCTCTTTTTTTCTCCACAATGTGTGTATACATGTGTATAATATACGTAACGGGAGAATTGAATTATCTGACTGGCGTCATGGAATGGATGGAGCAAATTCATCGGTAGGAGTGTACCCAAAATAATCATAAACATAAGATTTGAGTGTTCGCCTAATCACGAATCGCTATGAATGAGCGAATGTGCATGTCGGACAAGACACTAGCGTGTAGGAGTCCAAGACTCACAAAATAGATAAAATATAATATGAAATATATGAAATAAAAAGGGAGGACTCGAATCCCATGATTGGCCCAATATGCCTATGTAGCCCAAGGGGTATCAAAGTCCACGTAGCTCGAAAATAGCATAGGGGTGGGAGTCAAACCATAATTCCAAACGTATGAATCCTCGTGTATTTTTCTATAGAGATGTGTTCAAGTGGAAGGTGTGGCAAAATTCAAGTCTTACTTTTAGAATTTATGAATCCTATTATCTTCTTTAGGTCTTTATGAAAATAAATTAGGTGAAATACTACTAATAAAAAGTGAAGATTATTTAATGTGAGATGATAAAACAAAAACTAGGAAATGTGACAAAATGAGAATAAAGTGAATAATAGCAGTTAAATGAATAAAACTAGAAAATAGTGAGGGATGGACCTCCTTAAAAGATCTTTGTTGTTGAATTTAGAATATAAGGAATGCTAATTTATGAAGTGGTATAAGGTCAATATGGTAGGATAAGGTGAGTAGCTCAGTGAGGTAATAAAGTGAGGCAAGGGAATGTTTGAAATGGACTTTTTTAGAAAAGGGAAGGCTCTGATTTCGAGGAGAATATCCAGTGACTGCTAAAAGGAACCTCATTCCAAGGGTGAGGTCATGGCCCTTTTATAGTGGAATTTAAGGTTAAGGGGGGTGCTAATCCACATGTCCCCTGGCCTGCCTAGCATAGGGTCTGCCTTACTAGGCAAAAAAAGTACACCCTCCCGATAGGCAGGGTGTCAGGAGTGCCTATAGGCATTTCGGAACGGATTTTTTTTTATAAATGGGCATAAATTACAAATCGTAAGTCCAAACTGTGCATGGACGGGACAATTGGAAACAAAATTTAGTTCCCTTTTAGAATCCATTGAGCCAATACAGGGTCCAGGAGTAGACCAAAGTTAAATAGGGCCCGGAAGCGCCCGATGGTCTCTAGATGGAGGGTTTTTAAAACTGTGAGGAAAATATACGCACGACATGGACCGTTGGAAGTGTATTCAATGCCCTTAGATATTTCATTGAGCTTCACTCAGTTTGGAGAGTTGATCGAGGTCGAATCGGTCTTGAAAGCGCCCAATGACCCTTTGGAGTAAAACGGGTCATTCGTCCAAACCATGAGGCCAATTCATGCATTGGGTGGATTCTAGGAAATGTAATTTAAATCCCTTCAATATTTCATTGATCTTCACTCAAGTTGGAGAGTCTTCCAGATTTAAATGGAGCTCGAGATCGCCCGGTGGCCTCTAAATTAATGTTTGGAGTAAAATGGATCGTTCATGTTGACCGTAAGGCCGATTCACACATGGGATGGACCGTTGGAAAAGGGGTTCAGAGTCCTTTAAGGATTCATTGAGCTTCACTCAAGTCGGAGAGATGATTGGAGTCAAACAGGGCTCGAGAGTGTTGTATGGCCTCTAGATCAGTACTCAAAATGTGACCTAGGGTTTATGGTGAATGGACGAGTGTTAGGGACATATGGAGGTGCTTGGGGGTCCTAGGATGGTGTGTCTACAAGGGTATTTAAAAAAAATCTTATACATTAAGTTTAGAATTTTAAGGTAGAAAGGAAACCAAATTTTGGTTTGGGCTGAGCTAAGAGGCCGCAATAACGGGTTTGTTCAGCCGCTATAGCAGCAGTAGCACATTAAAGGGATAGTCAACCCTAATTTCTCTCCATTTGCTTACAAAAAAATTTCTCTCTAGATAAAATAATCTAACTATTGTTTTGTCCCCTAAAACACCATTAACTCTTATTCCCTCACCAAAATTACTTCCCAAATATAAAATTAAAACCCTCAATTATTATTCCACATTTCAAAATAATATTCAAAGAGGATTTTCAAAGCAAATAAAGCAGTTTTTAAAGTGATTCAAGGGGATTTCAAGGCCTAATTTCAGGGGGTTTGATTAGTAATGAATATTGTATTTAGTACCCTATTTTTCTTGTGTATTCTAGCATGATTGTGTCCGTTAATTCATATATTTATGCTCTTTTATTAGATATTTTTTTCAAAAAATATGTCAAAAACATAGTTACGATTATAAAAATGGTATATCCGAATACTGAAAAGGAAGTAGATGTATTAATAAGAAAAATATGAAGGAATAAACCAGTTGGCCGGGATAAAATACCCATAGAGGTGTGGTGAAATCTTGGAAGTCTAGGGGTATAATGGTTAACATGTTTATTTAATAAAAAAAATACATGCCAGATGAGTGGAGAAAAAGCATTATAATACCTTTGTATAAAAATATAAGGGATATACAAAATTGTGGTAATTATAGAGGAATCAAAATGATGAATCACACAATAAAATTATGGAAAAAGGTTATAGAACCAAGATTAAGAAATGAATCAACTACTTTGCAAAATTAATTAAGATTTATGCCCAGTCGATCCACCACAGAAGCTATGTACTTATTAATGAAGAAATATAAAAGTAAAAATAAAAATTTACACATGGTCTTCATAGATTAGAAAATGCATATGATAGAGTACCTAGGGATATAATTTGGTGGGCTTTAAGGAGGAAAAGAATCCCTATGAGTTATATTATAGTTATTAAAGATACGTATGATAAAACAAAGACTAGATTAAGAACTATATGTGGAGAAACTAATGATTTTACGATTGAAGTATGTCTACATCAAGGATTGGCTTTAAGACCCTATTTATTTGCCATAGTATTGGATGAGATTACTAAGGACATACAAGAAGATGTCCCATGGTATATGTTATTTGCGGATGATATAGTTTTATTAGACACTTCAAATTAATCCTTAACGGTGAGAGTAGGTACTTGAAAAAATGTCATAGAGTCTAAGGGACTAAAAATCAATATAAATAATACTGAATTTATGGAATGTAAATTTAATAATGAAGGGTATGATAGCATAAAATTAAAGATTGAAAAAAAAGTGACAAACCAAACTAATAAGTTTCTTTAATTAGGTTTAGGGATACAAAACAATGGAGATATTAAAGGGATGTTACGAGTAGAATATCAGCGGGTTGGATTAAATAATGACAAGATAGTATGGTGTTATGCTATAAGAGGATAACAAATAAATTTTAAGAAAATTTTTATAGAACAACTATTAGGCCAACGATCCTCTATGGAGCGGAATGTTGGGCTTGAAAGAAAAAACATGAATAAAGCCTCCATGTTAGTGAGATGAGAATGCTCCGATGAATGATAGGAATTACTATAAAGGACAATATTTAAAACCATTATGCGAGAGAAAGTTAGAAGTAGCTTTCATTAGCGATAAATTAAGAGAAAGTAGACTTAGATAGTACGGACATGTGCATCGTTGACCATTAAATGCACCTATAACAAGTATCTCATGTATATGCCTTGTTTGCAACCTTTTGTGTGTAATTTCAGGGGGACCCGTTGACGCCAAAATCAAATTAAACTTTTATGAGAATTTAGTGGGTGATAACTCTAGATTTTATTAATTGTCCAAATGAGATTTAATCTTGATAAATCTTTTATTTCCATGTAACCATATATGTTAATTATGCAGTAGTTAGAGATATGATTCTCAACCTACAACTTTTATTCTTGTCATTTTAATTTAGTTTAAATATTTTTATTAGCTTAAATAAAATAACACCTTTTACACTTTTATTCTTGAAGTAATAAACTAATTAATGTCAGACAAACATTCTCTGGGGATTTAATACCCAGACTCGTCGATATACTCACAAATCAAGTGTAGTAAAAGTTTAGTTTATTTTCATTATGATGAAAATCAATCAACGACCGGGGACACCCCGCCTAAATAAATGCCGGGTGATCAGTCCTTTATTAAATTAAATCAGAATATCCAGTGGGTTCAGAATATTCATCACTATCGAAATTTTTTATTAAAATACTAACCACCTAAAATTTAACAAGGTTGATATCAAAATTTTATCTTTTAATTAATATAAAACCAAATTAACGAATAATTAACAATCAATTCAGCCCAAATATATCCTTTAATCATAAATTTATCACCAATTTACATGCAATTCAAGGGGGTTTCATAACCTACACTAGCATGAACACATTTAATGCTAAAAGAGCAAGATTTAAACACCTGCCTTACGAAAGATGGTATGATCCTTTGATGTTGTTGGAATATTTATGACCCTCATTTTTCGATCTACGCGATGGTGGTTATGGTGGTGGAAAAGGTGCACTTGTTGTGGCTCTTCCCTGGATTTTTCTTCCTCTTTCTCTCTTTTTAGTCTCTCTATGTGTTTAACTTTTTTTCTCACGACAGATAATCTAATATAAATCACATATGAGATCTTTTATTTATCTAATTTTCGTCCTTTAATTTACTCCAAAATACAATTTACCAAAATACCCTTCGGGGGCGGTTCGGCTGAAAACTGCCCCTGAACCCAAACTAAGCCCCCCGGGTAGACTTTTCTGACTATATCTCCCCTTTCGAACTCAACGGCGCACTCGAAATGACCATATGAGCGACTTATAAATATTTTAGTTTTTATTTCATTAATTTAGTCCCGACACGACTGACACGCGCATCCCGACTTAATTTCCATAACTGTCGTATTTTTCACTCACGAGAACTTTAATATTTACACAATCATATATTACTTTACTCACTAAGTAATATTGATCACAATTATCAACAATAAAGACTAACTCTCATCACGCTAGTAATTATTTAATTAAATCCAGGTTAATTATAAATAAATTTCTCCATTTAGATTAATTCATCCTAATCCCATAATTAAAATAAAATCTTTTAAAAATACGGGGTATTACGTATTCCCCCCTAATAACGAAATTTCATCCCGAAATTCAGACACAACCACTACTAAGACTGAGGATCTTATAATACCGTATCCTCCAGTATTCAAACCAACTTCAAGGTAAGGCCCGATCACTATAGTCCCAACTTCATAGAAAGCTTGTGTAACTATCTAGATACCGATATTCTTGATCAGCTATAAGTCATATCTCAATAACGGAACCTCACATTGTGCTCCTACCCATGACATTTGAATAATACGAGCCAATACATCAGTGGCCCTATTATCTCAATATTATTGGAAGGTCACACATCACTACGTGCCAACTTCCCATATTCATTTAAACACAAAACTCCCATCCATAGGGAAACCATATGAACATCTGACCACTCTTATCAATCCTTTAAATCACGGTTCCTGGAGACGTAACTCTTATGATAGTCAAGAACCACCCACGACCGTTTGTCGTTATTCCACTATAGTCATCGGACTCTAACTCTCGACCAATCCAAAATTTCTGATCATTCGCTCACCTCTAAACAACCATAAGGATAACGATTATGGTTTTTCAACACAAAAATGCAATAATCATCTTATTCACAGCAAACCGGCACCAGTGTTTACATGTACCTCAACCATTAGGTAAAATTTCCCCTAATACTGTACTATACTTCACTTACCAGTTGTATCAATTGTGGGAATGAAATAATAACAGTGATTCTAAAATCACATTCATACCTTCATTGGTTGTCAATCACCTTCAGTTTACTCCTCGGGCTATAGGTGATACGACCTGCTCAAAACAAAAGGTCGTCTCCACTGCTCGCTGAAATCCCATATTAGAGGTGGGGTTCAAGGATCTCATCCTGATTCACAACAATACTGGGCAGGACCACGAACCGGTATGATCCTTCTTTTCAAAGAAAGACTAGGGGCACACTATCTGATAGAATAACTCACTCCAAAAGAATAACAATTACTTCCTTTTTGGTCAACTTGTTCCACACATTCGAAGGAAATCGTGACCTTATCTTGATGTTGGCAACCCATCAATGAAATTACCAACTTGACTACCCCCTTCCATTACTGGAATCATCGGCTTGGTACAAAGTTTTTTGGTTGATAATCTTACTCCAACCAATTTCTATCTATGAGTGGTACACGTGGAGACTACTCACTATACCCGCTCAACACCGACTCCCACTTATAGCGTCTTCACATAAAGCGGTACTTAATACTCCCCTCCTTCCCTCGGGGAATACCAAAAGTTCTGACCCGTGCACTTTTCGCCACGATGTGCTCTTCTAGACTCTTTATACATTATTGACATCATCATTCTATTTACGCGCAATTCACTCTCAACATTCGAATGGTTAGTACTTCGCTCCAAATTTCCATAATAGTTAAGTTTTCCTCTTCTCAAGAGATATCCCTTTTTAGATGGCTTCTCATAGCCTTCTTACCAAATTCAGGTGTGTTACTTAGTTCGCACACATATATATGGATTATCACCCTTCACACTCGATGCTTAATCCACTCTACCACTTCCACTTCGTTATGTCATCCCCATAGGCATAATTCCAGACATTCATTCGCACATCCCTTTAATTCGGACGATTCTGACATCAGCTAACCAGGGCGCCCACACACCTTATAAACCGCGCATACTGGCGCAAACATCACATACGCTTCACACATAACACTCGATTCTTTATTGCCCCTGCATTCACAGCGTGGTTATAACCCTTGGGTATCCTCAATCACCCCAGAAATTGAAATTTTAAATTCTCCTAACATCGTTTCACCCTTTAGATCGTGGTGATAAACAAAATTTTCAGTGTTTCCTCATCGCACAACCGGATCTACTGGCCTTATATCGTAATATAATTTCCAACTTACAGTTATAACTACATACTTCTATAATGATCAAGGTACCAGACTCATGGACTAATGACCACACATCTCCCTACTTCCAACTTGACGTTAAGTTTCATGCGTGGGATGTATCGCAAAGTGAAATCCAAACAAGGAACCCCCCCCCCCAATAAACTACTACCAAGCATTGTCGGTCATCGAAATCCGTTAGGCCCTAAGTCCATAGCATGTACCCCTAAATTCCTGTCTCTTGACATAAAAGCTATATCTCCTCCCGCAATTACATTTACACAAACAACTCCCCCCCCCCCCCCACACACACACTCAAATGCACTACCACTCAACGTTAATGGTAATAAAATTCCATAGACCACGAACACACCCGGAACTCTCAAATTCTCATCCTCAAACATATAAATATGAATCACAACTCCCACGTCTCCAAAGGAGTGATATAACAATATGCTCCTCCTCTCACCAAGTCCTCATCTCTAAACATGATAACAAGCTAAATCTCTCATCTCGATAGGAAGCTTAATACACCTTGAATCATATCAATAAAGTCCCTACACACCTGGATGAAACATTTCGAGACAACTATACTCTCTGAAGTCCCTATAACAAGATATTATAGATGCGAGCTCGACCTTCTCTCAAATAAGGCATCACCAAAACAATACATCCTGCCCTAGGGCAGTAACCCCGATAGCCTTGCAATAACTTCCCACTATCATCCTAACCATTTCTATAAAGCCTTATCCAGGATAATGTCATACTCATTTAACACGTCACTAAAATGAGTAATCTCAATAAAATATATACCACTGTCAATACACTCGCTCGCCCATGGTGACTACAGATATAACCCGCTATACCAGGGAAAACATACACACAATAATAATGTTATCGATACATGCACTAAACTCACCTCACATGCAAATCTAACATAAATCAAAGTACCGTGACTCATTTGAGTCACATAAGACATACCTCCTCCTCCGAGGACAAAATTCATATTTTCTACCTTACCAATCACCCTGGCTACTCAAAGGGTTCCTGGACAAAGCACGCTTGTCCGAACCAAGATAAAAACTACTTTAATCATTGCCCTCACTAGGTACCATACTCTTGTTCATTTACCATCTCAGGGAAAAACTAATGCATGTGGTCCTACTCTCCACAAAAATACTTTTATGTATAATTCACTTATTCCCTGCCGTAATGACCATATTAAGGTCACCCTTTTCTCGGACTCTCGTAGCCTCAACTCTGATGGTTACCACCGTTGTTCCCTTAGTTTTGTTAGTCCTAAGGAATACACTGTTGGCCTCAAAAACCCTAACTGAATTCACCATCACTTTGTAAGAATTCCGCTATCCGAATCATTTAAATGGGTCACCCAATGGGTCTCCCCCTTATGGTGCTTCATTAACACCGATTTACCCAGTCTTACTCTCCAACTAAATTTTTTGATTTTTTTAGCTCCCCACACAAAGAACATTTAACATCTCTATTAACCAAGCGCAACATTGTCACCATCCGCATCGACCGTATAAGAATAATTCCCCTTAAGTGTAGGCAACTCTTCTTCGGAGTCAATTTCCCACTTAAAATCCTCTTCTCCATTGTACATACTTCATCCGGTATGAAATTTGCTAATTAATTAAATTCATTTTTCATAGATGAACCTCTATCCGGCCCTCCTGTGATGAGTTCAGAACAACGTTCACATCTTATCCTGAACGTCTAATAAAGGAATTTGTTGTCAAACCATACCTAAAATCCTTCCATTGATACAACATTCCACTTATAAATGTGGTGGTTGACCCTCACCATTATAACTTTGCTCTTACGAACCAAGATAAGAAAAAAAAATTACCCCAAATTTTCACTTCCGGTTAACCACTCTCCGCCATATGCCCAAGCCTTTGGATATTTAACTTTCGTTGGCTAACACACACAATCTCTGCACTTTTAGAATTCCACTAATGGTCCTCTTCAAAGGCCCGTCTGACTCTCTCCCATTCTAACCACACAGGGTGAGTCTAATTTGGCACCACTTCCTACTATAGATGTACTTGAAAATTATATGTTGCACCCTAGCAGTCTTTATAGTCAAAACTTTCCATGCCATAATAGGGGTGACCTCGACTACGGTCATCATCCTCGAAAATACTTTACAACCTCAATTGAGCTTTGCCTCCTGCTGTCCTCCCAATGGCCCTCGCCTGTCATACTTCATTGTTTGGCACACAAACACATCCGAACGCAAATAAGATTCACTAATATATATACGTTATAGCAGGAGAACGACATCTCACCATAGGAATCAACAATCCTAAACATAGGGCTCTATATCAAATAAAAAGGCAACGTTGAAAGCATAATAAGCCGAATAGATCCTAAAGACTCTAGAACCTGATGCTCTGATACCACCTGTGACACAACGCCTAATTAAATATCGGGTGATCAGTCCATTATTAAATTCAATCAAAATATCTAGTTGGTTCAATATATAACACTCTCGAAAACGTTTATTAAAATACTAACCACCTAATATTTAAAAAGGTTGATGTCCAAATTTTATCTTTTAATTAATATAAAACCAAATTAACGAATAATTAACATTCACCATCCAAACCAAACTCACATGAAAGCAACTGACTGAAATAATAAATACAAATGGAGTAAACACATTCAGTCTAAGTATCAAGCACAATAATCCAATCGAAATAATCCAACCACTGAACTGGGTAAATAAATAAATCCATAAACCTCTGATTGTCTAATAGAAAGGGGCAACATGCCCTAAAAGAAGTAAATAGCTCAGAATGAAGAAATGGTAAATATGGAGGCGTCTACTATCGAGGTCCTGTAACTTTCACAGCAGCTACAGCACGTCAAATGAATGGAACACCTATGCTTGGTGTCCCTGTGGCTGGCCACCTAAAATAAATTGACAAAAGAGAAGAGATTTGCAAGAGACGGGTCAGATCCCGAGTGTAAAACATTTAAAATTTTTAGCAAGTATTTAAATGTTGAGGTAAAGCAAATAGTATGCGCATGTTAGCTTTTCAAACACTTACCTGAGAATCTCACCTCTCGACTAATGTGCACGCCTAACGCACCTCTAAACTAAACAATTATTCTACCCTCTAGCTAGGATATAGACAAAAATCCTTCTAATCACTACCCGCAAAACCAACGCTGCATTTTTCATACAACACTATATTAAATGTTTTCACGAATATTATCTCAATTTGGGAAGTATTTATAAATTACATTAAGTGCTTTCTTACTTAAGTTATTCAAAGACTTTCATCATTATATATTTTATCCACATACTTTCACACATCAAGTATCACTATATATATATATATATATATATATATATATATATATATTATATATACTAAAAAGGCACCTCTAGACTCAGCTATTGTGCCCTCATACTCTGCTATCAAGTCCCGGTACATCTCGCACTGTATAAGGATAATGGGTTCGGAATCTCCCACGAACCATAAATTTACAAATCATAGATATTGGAGGCGAAAATGGTTCCAAGTCTATGGTCAACACACATACCTGTGCAGAGATATGATTGTCATCACTATCATTCTCAGATAGCCCGTACCAAGGTTCCATGCTCTGAGGTACCAGTCAAATATCCCCCCGAAGGTTCCTCAAGATAAGATTGTACCCTTCCACAACCTCTCGTGAAAGCAAGTATGGTAGGTATGTCATACACAGAATAAATATCATTATAGGAATTCACGCAACCTATCAAGTTCATTAGGTATACACACAACCCGAATCTTTAGCGTATACATAGTATGTCTCTCATTACTACTTACATTACACACACTAGATTACGAATACTCTCTCGCTTGTAACATTCAAAGACAACTCATCGCTCCAAGTATCATAAAGCATCATACTTATTATATTACCCACTAATTCTGTTCTAACCTGAATCCCAATTATACTGCTGAACATCATTTTAAATAAACATGCTACCCAGGTTTGAAACCGAAGAAATTTCCCAAGAACTGGAACTGTCGTTCGAACCAGAAGCTATCTCGTTTAAACGAGATAGCATGTCGTTAGAACGACATACCGTGCAACACTGATTCTAGTTCGAACCAGACTCAATCTCGTTTGAAGGAGATTGAGCAGTTCCGTCCCCAACCAGCACCTGCTACGTTTTTCACCCATAAACAGCCCTAAAACCTCTATAAATTAGTCCCAAACTCCCTCCATTCAATTCCAATTCACTTTTTCACATAAAAGAATGATTTCTAACATTCTAAAACCATCAAATCATGATTAATTAACCCTTATCTAACATTCTAAAAGCATCAACTCATGATTAATTAACCCTTAAATCCAAAATCTCCAATTTCAATTTCATATAACCCTAATTCACAAAGTTTAAAATTCAACCTTCTAATCCCAGATTTAAATCATCAATTATCATCATAAATGCTGTCCCCTAATCAACTGAGGACACGCCCTCTTATAATGACCCGACTCTCCATATTGAAAGCATCGACCCGCTATATTCTACTGATTTCGGCCCCGTTTATTTCTAAACTGCCCAATGCCTTGGCCTGGATGGCCTCTACCCCCATTACCACCCCGACCTGCTTGTTGTTGGGCACCCTGACCGTGCTTATTATTACTGCCACCAACATTAAATTCACCAAAACGCTGTCGTTTAAACAATTCCCCTTACTGGGGGTCCCTTTCTTTTTGTTTATTTCCCGAAGATTGGGATGAGGGTGAATTCACTCAAGAAGAGAAGCAAGTTTCTCGAAATAATAACAAAGGTTAGAATGCCATTTTTATGTCTATAAATGAACATGAGTTCAAAAGGATATCATCTTGTGCCACTTCTAAGGAATCTTGGGATACACTGATTACTGCACATGAAGGTGACACTAGAGCTAAAGCTGCTAAAACACAGATGCTTATCCAGCAGTATAACTCTTTAATCATGTCTGACTCTGAGTCATTTGATGATTTTTACATGAATTTGACTGATATTGTGACCAAACTGCATGCTAATGGGATAACTTATGATAGACATGAAATTGTCTCTGAAATTCTACCTGAATCATCTGATGCTTTTGATCCTTGTATGTCTTTCTTTGCCAAGATAGCCTATAATGATGATATGCATGTGCCTATGTATGAGAATGATATTAGTAACTCTACTTCTGTTGTTATGAATCATGTTGCTACTGGTTTAGATGCTTTAATTTCTGAGAACAATGTTAGTTCTACGGCGGGGTGTGTGAGTTAAACGAAAAGCGATAATGACGATGTCAATGTGTGTATGAGTTCAAGAAATGAATCCTTAGGGGTCACTTCACAAACTACATTTAGTGATTCTGACACTGAAGACCTCCCTGATATTCACATACTTTACGCCAAAACTCTCAAGAAAAGCTCTAGACTAGAGAAGACAGTGAAAGATCTCACAAAGAAACTAGAAGACCTAAGTCTAATGGTTAAACTTAACGCTGAAGAGTATACTACCCAGTGTCTAACTTATGAGAATGAAGTCAAAAATTTTGATCAAAAATTGAAGAATTTGATTCAAATAAATGAAACTCTGGAGAAAAAATATAAAGGGACATTATTAGAATTGGAACAAGCTAAAGAAAAGACGGCAACTATTTTCAAAAAAATTGCAAATTTTGAAAATAATTCCAACTGTTTTGACGGTTTTATTGCTGATTCAAAAATAAATTCTGATGATCAAACTGAAATAGGGTTTTGCCCAAATTTAAAGACACAAATTAAAAACTCAAACCTTATATTGTTCTCAATGTTAAAGAAGAACAAAAGTTAAAGGGATGAAGTGAAATAAACCACTAAAAATAGAGAGATATACAAATATATAAAGTCCATTGATTTTAAAAAATATGTTAGACCCGAGCGTAATAAAAAGAAGAACAAAAATTATAAATAATTACACTAGACAATAATTAAATTAAAAAATAAAACAAACTATCATGTACATTAATAATTTTAACTTCCAACTAATTATACCCTAGAAGCCCTCTAAAATACATATTGATTTTGAGGGATCAATGGAGGTCCCGTAACAATTATGTTCTGCCTAGATAACCAGACAAAAACTCTAACTATAGAAAGAGAAAGACCAAACCTAAAAGATCATTTCCAAGAAGGATTACAAGGCACTTTCCTAAACCAAATGCTTATGTCCTTCATAAAACTCAAATGCTTTTGCAAAATATTTTTCAACAAAAATACAATGCTCGCAAATTTTATCAAATTAGGGCAAATATGCGCAAAACAAAAACAAGAGCTATTTAGGTTATAAAAGATAAGTTATTGCCCTAGATGAAGTGTAACATTGTGATTACTGCTTTAAAAGATGAACACACTCCCTCTAGTTGGTATTTAGACTCTGGGTGTTCAAAGCACATAACTGGTGATGATACAAAACTTTTAAACAAAACCACCTTTACTGGAGGAAAAGTCATTTTTGGTGATGGTGTATCATCTCAAATCATTGGTAAAGGAACACTCCAAGAAGAAGGAATGCTTGTTCTTGAAAATGTTCTTCTAGTAAAAGGTCTTAAGGCTAATCTACTTAGTATCTCGCAATTTTGTGACTCAAATCATACTGTCACCTTTTCTAAGAATAATTAGAAAATTTTAAATAAAAAAGGTGAGTGCATAATTACAGGACTCAGGACTCCTGACAATTGTTATACTGTCTAGAACAGTACTGAGGTCTGCAACATTACCAGAATGGATGACAATGAAATATGGCATAATCGAATGGGTCACATAAATTACGATAGCCTTAGTAGATTGTCCTCACAAGAAATAGTAGAGGAATTCTAAATATCAAACCCATTTTTAACATTGTCTATGGATCATGTAAGGAAGGAAAAATTGCTAAGGCACTCATAAGAAAGTTAAAGATGTTCTTACCTCTAAACCCTTGGAGCTCATCCATATGGACCTAATGGGTCCTTCTCGAACTGGTAGTCTCTGTGGACACAGTTACATTTTTGTTATGGTTGATGACTTCACCAGGTTTACTTGGGTGGCCTTCTTAAAACAAAAGTCTGACACTTTCCAAACCTTTTTGAAAATTTTACTTCGAATTGAAAATGAGAAGGACACTTAAGTAAATAGAATTTGTAGTGATAGAGGTGGAGAATTCATAGATACTGATATTATAAAGTACTGTGACTATAATGCTTATAAACATGAATTTAGTGCTCCTAAGACTCCTCAAAAAAATGGAATTGCTGAGCGAAAGAATCATACCCTTCAAGAGATGGCAAGAGTTATGATTCATGCCAAGTGTTTACCTAAATACTTTCGGGTAGAATTTATTCGTACTGCTTGTCACATTGTCAATAGGGTCTATCTTAGGAAGAATTCTAAACAAACTCCTTACGAACTATGGTATGGGAAAAATCCCAATCTTAAATACCTTAGAACCTTTGGTAGTACGTGTTATGTCTGCAAAGACAGAGAACACTTATCCAAATTTGAGACTCATAGAGATAAAGCTATCTTCCTAGGATATTCTCCTGACAGTAGAGCGTACTGTGTCTATAATCTTCGCACAAAGACCTTAATGGAATCCATAAACATTATTGTAAGTGACACTACTGTTGAGAGTAAGACTGGAGAACCAACTATTGGGGAAGAGTCTAAAAATATTTTAGAAAATGACTCTCTAGAAATAGATGATTCTTTACCAATTGAGACACCTGAAGTACCTAACTGGGTTTCTAAAGATCATCCCATAGATAATATTATCGGTAACCCTAGGAGCTTGTATGTACAAGATCTCAATTAAGAAACTATGCTCATTATGCATGTTTTGTTTCCCTTGTGGAACCAAAGAATGTAAATGAGGCATTGAATGACCCTCATTGGATTTCTGCCACGCAGGAAGAACTTCTTCAATTTGTCGTTCATGATGTTTGGTATCTTATACCTAGGCCTGGTCATAAAAAGGTTATTGGCACACGTTGGATATTTAAAAATAAATCTGGTGAAAGTGGGATAATCATTAGAAACAAAGCCAGATTAGTGGCTCAAGGATATTCTCAAATTGAAGGAATATATTTTAGCGAGACATTTTCTCCTGTTACTCGATTAGAATCTGCTCGCCTTCTCTTTGCCATAGCTTGTTACTTGCATTTTATTCTTTATTAAATGGATGTAAAGTTTGCCTTCCTTAATGGTATCTTGACTGAAGAGGCCTATGTTAAACAACCAAAAGGGATCATTGACCCTCAGTATCCAAACCATGTTTATCGTCTTAAAAAGGCTTTGTATGGACTAAAACAAGCGCTAAGAGCTTGGTATGTGCGCCTTTCCAATTTTCTCTTAGATAAAGGTTTTAAGAGAGGTGGAAATGATCAAACCCTATTTGTCAAACATTTTGACAAACATATCATTATTTTTATTATTATTTTTTAGGAATAGGGATGAGATCACCTAAATTTTATTGACGATATTATTTTTGACAAACATATCATTAGATATCAAGTTTATGTTGACGATATTATTTTTGGATCAACATCCCCCTCAGAAGTTAAATCTTTTTCTGAAATTATGCATAAAGAATTTCAAATGTCTCTTATGGGGGAGTTACAATTTTTCTTGGGTCTTTAAGTCAAACAGAATTCAGAAGGTTTATTTGTTTCACAATCGAAATATGCTTTAGAGATTGTCAAAAATTCGGGCTTGAAAGTGAAAAAGACGCTAAAACTCCCATGAGTACTATGATAAAATTATCTAAGGATGAGAATGGAAAATCCATAGATCCTACTCTGTATCGTAGTATGATAGAAACCTTACTATACCTTACTACCTCGCCAACTGATATTATGTACGCAGTTTGCGTGTGTGCCCGTTATCAAAATAATTCTAAAGAGAGCCATTTATTATGCGTAAAAAGAATTATAAAATATATAAAAGGCACTCTAAATTTAGGAGTTTGGTACACCAATGATACTCCTAATACTATAATAGGATACATTGATGCTGACTGGGCTGGGTATACTGATGATAGTAAGAGCACATCAGGAGCATGTTACTATATCGATAACAATTTGGTAGGATGGAGTAGTAAGAAACAAAACTGCACTTCTTTATCTACAGCTGAATCTGAATACATAGCTGCTGGTAGTTGTTGTGCTCAATTACTTTGGCTTAAGCAAATGCTAAATGATTATGGTATTCAAGAAGATCAACTACATCTCTATTGTGATAATCAAAGCGCGATCAATATCTCTAAAAATTTTGTTCAACACTCGCGAACTAAACATATAAAAAGTAGACATCATTTTATACGCGAATTAGTTGAGACTAAGGAATTAGAAATCAATTATCTTCCTACTGATTTGCAACTCGCAGATATATTTACCAAACCTTTGGATTACAATAGATTTCTTGCTATGTGAAAATCGATAGGAATGGTGTGCTCTGAATAAACTCTAATGACTTAAGTATTATTCGCTTTGTCCGTTTGAGACAAAATGGGGGAGAGATTCGAGTCTTATGAGTTCATTTTTTTTACATATTTCTAAGAAGCTTGATCTTAGCGATATTTGCAGGAATATGTACATTTGTATTCAACAGATTTTATTAGGGTATTGGTTTGTAATTAGTTGAGTTATGTAATTTTCTTTTTCTAGAAAATGGGTAGATAGAATTTTTGTATAGGAATAGGTTTTTCCTTATCTCTTTGTAGCCCTACCAGTCCTAGATGACTCAAAGGAGATTTTATCTCATATTTCCAAAGGGAGAGATTGAAGCACCTTATACGCTTGACTCAATTGAGTCTACATTATATAAGTGCTCATCTAGTTTGGAAATATGTGCCAAAATTAGAGTCCCATTCCCTAGCTACCAAAGAGCCTCAGAATCTTCTTCTTATGCCACACTTGATTCAATTGAAGGTATAAATCTCATTTACACACACTAAGGTTGCATACATTGTTCATATAGTGTATTATTTTATTGTGTGTGAGTTATGTGTGTTTAATCCCATCCAAATTGGTTTTAATATTTGTTTGGGAATTTTTAATAATTTTTAAATGATTTTTTTAGAAATTAAAATTTGGTTTATAAAAATTTTGGGGTCATTCTGTAATTACTGTTATTACCTTTTTATACCTGAAATTTGGGTTGGGTAGGATCCGAATGCGCTTGAGACTTGAGGGTGTGTGTGTCATTATTTTTAAAACACGCGTGTGAGAGCTCATCTCAGCCCTACACATGTCCATGATATACCGGTCAGATTTGTGTTTATTGCAAGACACATAACTCGTGTGTTAACTCAGCCCTTGGATTTCTGTAATCAACGTTCTGCATGCGTTCGAACTCAATCCCTGTGAACCTCTTTAGACCAATCAGCTCTTGTTTAATTCACCGCTGATGATAAATCGTTGGATCAAAGTCAAAAGGCCAAGACCAAATCTCAGCCTTTAGATTTGCATCAACCTTCTCGATCCTTCCTAGCCTACTATATAAGGAGGCTTACCCTCGGCATTTAGGGACTTTTGGCAGTTCGTCTAAATAAGAGAGAGAGAGAGAGAGAGAGAGAGAGAGAGAGAGAGAGAGAGAGAGAGATAAGAGAGAATCTAGAGAAACACCCTAACCTGTTTTAAACCCTAATTCATTTTTCTTAAATTATTTACACCAAACACCATACCTGAGTGTTTGACAGTTACTTTGGTAGAGGTTTGAAGGCAGGTCGTGGTTTGAATCCTCTGAGTTTGAGATCTTGTGTCCAACTTAAGCATTTTGGTTAATCTGTATTTCTTTTTCATAGAAACTATAGATCTGGCTATTTTATGTTATATTACACTAAAATCTACATTATATAGTTTCTCATATTGAGAAAACACATTCGTTGATTACTGTTCTGTAAATGTTTTTCAAAACGTTATAATCAACAAATATATTTTATGTTTCTAGTTCTTATGAAACAAGACTTTTGACCTAATTAGAATCCCAATTGGCGATTTTCAATTTCAAAAATATTTTGAAAACCCTCTTAAATTAATTGAGACCTTGAACCGTCTTTCGAGCAAGGTAGCCTTGGATTATGGGATTATTTGAAAGGTCAAATAAAGTCTTTTCATTTCTAAAGAAGAGAGAAACTGAAAACAGCATCATTTAGATCTGATCTGTAATTTGCTAGGACTTATTTGTATAAATAAGTGTGTGTGTGTGTGTGTGTGTGTGCATGTGTTAGATAACTTTCACAAACACTTTTCACACTACAACACAAAAGTGTTGGATATAAGATCGTGAAACTTCAAGAGTCGACGTAAAGACTGGAACAAAGTGGAGAAGTTAGCAAACTGAGAAAGCAACATCAACATCAGATCTGCAAAAAAGTTAGAATCAAACCAGTGGGTACATATTCTAAACTTGTATAGGTCTGTTTTGTGTGCATGTGTGTTATATAGTTTGTAACTTGTATATTTTATTTTAGTGGATTTTTGGTTTGTGACTTAGAAGTCACCGTGGATGTTTCCTCAATTGGGTGAGGTTTTACCACGTTAAAAACTCCTTGTACTTAATATTTCTACATCTCCTCATCTCATTCTTGTGGTTGTGCTGAGTTTAATTAATTTAAACTGATTTACTAAACCTGTTATAAAATCTTGATCATATCTCGTACATTTTTCATTAAACACATCTTATGATTAACTGGTTTTGATTTAAAGAAAAGAGTTTCTTCAAAAAACTATTCGGAATTACTTCAATAGTTTAATCTTGTATTAAACGGCCTAAGTAACAGCTTTTTCAAACTCTTATTTTCTTTCCCGTTATCCTTGTCGTTTCCTGTAACGCCCCTTCCCGGATTTAAGAGTTAATAAAAGATCAACCCACTCCAACTCGTACGTTAATTGTGCAGTGCAATGGAACAACTTAAAAATGTTTCTAATCAGGTTTTATTATTATTTAAGGTTACTCTTGTTAGCATGCAATCCCAATTATTATCAACTACATGATAGGACCCAAAGGAGCTGTCCCCAAGACCAAGTAAATAGAGCTACTAATCGTAAAGGCAAGTAACTTCTTACCTGTATAACGCTCTCAAAGTACGGAACATCATGCAACCTGCCTTGGCAAAAGAGGGATGTGAGCTGAATGCTCAGTCAGATTATATACAAATACAGTATAGAAACGAATGGAAGAAAATAGTACTCACACGCTACACTACAAGCATGTCAAAATACGTATATATCTACATATATACTATTAGAAAATACATGTCTCAATGTATTTAACCATTTTATTTCAAAATTGTTATTTGACACCTTTTATCCTTTTCATCTTCACAAAATAATCATTTTGTATTTTAAGCTTACAACTAGCATATTCTTTCCGTTAACTCACCCAATTAAACAAATACAATTGTTGGAAAAAACCATTCATTCCCTTTCAAACGTTTATTACTCAACGTTATTAACTCATGCCGAATTATTAATCATTACTTAAGACTTTATTTCAAAGTAAGCAAACACAATGTTTAGAAAAATACTCATCTTGCTTTGAAAGCTTCATATAGAACATGCTTGTGTTCATTATATTTCAAACCTCATTAGCAAGCTTAACATCATTAAATCACCTTATTTAACCATCCCATGTTACCACATGAACATTAAATATTTATTGCGTTATTCTTGCATTGATAAATCAATTCATTAATACCATTCATTTATGCCTCCTTCATGAATATTCAATTCATTACTTAGCATTACCTTTGGGGATTTCGCCAACACACACACACTCATCACAATACACGCACACTCACGGTTTCACGAAATTTCACCATCCGGCATCGAACGCCAAGTAAACTGCAGTTGGTTTGGGATCTTTCACCACTAGGGACAACATAGCCCTGCTTAATTATTGAACGCGGCATCATCCAATATCATTGCCTTGTCCATATGTCTGATATATTCATATCATCCACGTTAATTTGCTTCGGGCCGAAGCAAAAATCTTGAACTTAACTGTCTATTTTTCCATTATTCAATTAGAAAAAATCATTATATTCCATTGAAGTCCCTTTTTCAACATATTGATTTTACACCGAAAATCATTTCCGTTTAAGGACTCATTTCAGTCTTTCTACATTCGTGTCGAAACACTCTTTAACATTTTTTTGTTTCCTACAAATGTTACAGTTTAATTAAATTGCTAATTTATCCAATTTACATCAAAATACATAACGTTATTTCTTATTCAAGTGTTATTTACAAAAATTTATCACTAAATTTAACCCCATATAAACCCAACTCTAATCTTGATTTTTATTTTAAAACATGGAGTAATCCTCAACAAAGCATGAATGAATATTTCTACACATTTAAGACCTTAAATATGCAATAAATTATGTTAAAATATTATCAACTTTAAACTACTTTAAAGTTATGAGTTTCTCACCTCAAGGTCGTCAATGGAAGAAAGTGAATTTTGTGGAAGATGGGTGACTCCACCACCTTAAAAGGTGGCCTCAAGGGGAGTCACTTTAGCTTCTCTTCCATGATCCAAACTTGACTCCATGGATGGCCCAAGCAAGACCCTTTTCAAGCTCACAAAATCTCTTTTTTAGCTCTTAAAACCCATTTTAAGAACACCCACTAGTTTTTCAAACTTTAAATAGGACTTTAATGGAGTTTTGACTTCTTTTTGATGGTATTTAGGTGGTGGGAAAAATGAAGGTAAGGAGCTACGAATTTTTATGATGAAAATGGCTTGCTAGAACACAAGAATGAGAGAAAAATATTCTGCAGGAGCTCCAATGTTTTGAACAACAATGACTTCCACTCTCCCTCTCTCTTATAAGCTATATGAAGAAGGTGCAAGAGAAGACCCAAAAACTCAGAAAATGGAGTGTCTAAAAATATATATAACTTTTTCCATGTCAGAAAATCTGAATTGGACTAAGACTACACCTAACCACCCATTTAATACCCCACAAAATGCCGTCATTTTTGTCACTTTCTCTCTCTAAAAATATTTTTTTTGCCATTTTTTTACCCTTGGACCTTCTTCCTTGTATTTTTTTGAGACAAAAAATATATTCGCAATATTTTTTTGACCTCCCGAAATGTCATACACGGACCATACAATAATCGGGACATCCGTACAAAATATATTTTTTTCGATCTTTCTTTGCATGGAAATATTCCTTATATTTTTATGAGTCTAAATATATGGTCGGAATATTTTTTTGACTTACCAATTGTCCTAAACAATTCGTGCAAGCTCGCATCCTGCGCGATACGCGGGGATGAAAATTTACCTAAAATGGATCTAAATGATTTTTCTCGGAGGTGTCGAAGAAGAGAAAGTTGTTCAACATTAAATTTTAAGTCGATCTGGAGATTTGCATAATTTTCTGAGTATTTTTTTTTTGACAAAAAATAATTTTTATTTATTAATTGACTTTTGACCCCATGGTACTTCTATATGTATACTTTTTTTACCTATAAAAGTGGTCATTTCGATATTTGGGACTACGATGCATGCTACAAAAGTCGCGTAAAATTAGATATCTTGTGCATCGCGTACCGTCGAGATTACCGCACTATTAACCATGAACGTGTCACAATCATTCCTTCTTATTTTTGTATCAAACTTAACCAACATACTTACTAGGATTATTAGAACTTAAATACGCATCCAAGCGAACCATGCGACGTGGAGATTTTTCTCCTTAATTACTTTTCGTAATGCGCCACTTTTCGTGCTATTTGGCATAATCCACTTATATATTTATTCCTCAAATTTTTCTTAGAATATAGTATTTCGATTATCATTAAATACTTATATTCTAGGACGGTTTATTACATTCTTTCCTCCTTAGGAAATTTTGTCCTCGAAAATCATGGTCATCGACCTTAGAATTTAGTTACCTACAACCAATTTCCAATCCTAGGGCATCCTCAACACTATGGTCTAAAATTCAAAGATTTTATTTTCATCAATTACGTTGCTAACCCAATCATTATGGACACTAAGGTCTTACTACTAATCCCAATCAGGCCTAACTCGTCCGTTAAAATAATCCCTCGAAATAACCGATATTCAGAAAATATCACGCTACCACTAATGAACTCATCATCATGAATCCTTCCTACGTTAGGATTTACAAGTCTACGTTTCCTCAACAATTTTGGATCATGCCTATCCTAGGAAGATATAACCTCAATATCAATAGCCATCACATCATTAATCATGAGACGGTCATCTAATCCCATTGGTCTAACCGATCGAGACCTCTTACGAGACTATACATTAAGCTAGAGTCATCCTAGGTACGACATTCCAAGTACACATGATAGACTACATTCTCAATCCACAAATTCCATATGGAGTGAAACGCTAGCATTTAATGTTCCATCGAGTTTTAATATTCATATCTTAGAGTTGTGACCTTAAATCCACGATATACATCGTAACTTGCTATACCAGTTAATTAGTGAGTGTGTTAACCTAAATCTATAAAGTACACATGCAAAATACATTTAACAAATCACGAGACCATATGTACACACTAAACAATGTAAAACAAAGGTGCTTTCTAAGAAGAGCATATTCATGTGTCGTAATGCATCAGCCTCAACCAGGCTTATCCCGCATCACTACTGAGCTTATGTAAAACTACACCTTAATGCATACCCATAACTAGAATAATAGCATCCCATTACCGGGATCAAATAAGACACGAGAAGATGCAATGAATCATGCGACTGCCATACCAGAATACAACAATCGAATTCGGACACCTAACCCTGCCATGCGAAGTACGAACCATAATGTACACTTGAAGTCTAAGATTTTCACTAACATGTACGTACGCTAAGGTATTAGCCTAGCTACGGGCCCTGGATTGAATCACTAATCATGACTACCCATTTTCAAAGACAACGAGTTGGGAACCGATTCACTTGGGAAGCTAAAACGCTAGGCTTCCCTCCTTAAGACTAAGGTTATTTTTTTATCCTTCATATCAAAGCGAAGTTACATTTTTTATTGCTTAATGTTAATCAGTGACCTAACATACTCAAGTCTCCACAATCTTAACGTGCGATTGCTTACTTCCAAACTTAGATATACTTCTAATATAGTGAAACACAACACCCCATAATTTTACTCCACGTACCATTCCTACAATCTTTAGCAACGTCCTATGTGATACCAAATCATAGCTATCGGACTGGTTACAATCACACCTCAATTTTTCAAACATTATCCCTGCCTAATACCTAATGATTCTCCTCACTAGAGTCATACTAAGCCATACGGGTTGCACTCGTAGGTGCTATAATCAAGCCTAACACTCTATTATGAGTGTTATCTCTAAAACCATGATGAACATCTTCATGTCCAAAGTCTCCCAAGTGTAAAATTTAGCACGTATCAACCTATTTTCGATATTATCCACAAGGTCCATACCTTAACACAAGCTTATTAATGAGCCATGGCACTAACTCCTAAGTATTGTCACAAAACGACATAACTAAATCAGACTACAAACATCAACAGCCTATGCATCCACATAATAAATTTCCAGACGCTTTATGGAAAGGACACAAATTCAATCATCTCCAACGATCATGCACATTATAGAGTAGGAGTGATCATAACAAAATCCTACCAAGTATAACAACCGATCATGGTCGTTAATTATGTTTTTTTTAGTGCCAAACACTAACCCAATTACTATGTCTTACACCAATTGTATCTCTATGTCCTTGACATCATAAGAAATCTCCAAAAGTTCAAAAAGAGACATTCTTGTTATCGTAATACATGAAGCACAATCCAGAGTTCACCATTACTAGGGAGTGTCTATCACTTGTACTAATAACTCATTAGCTAATCCTTAGCACATATCTCCAAGGCATTTTCAGTACAGATTCACATGCATGTTCATAACTATAACCCGAGATCAAACTCATCACTACTTATAATTGAACTTTATAGACACTCAGCTATGATAACTAACTTGTCTCACTACATAGCCATCCTAGTCATTTGCTAATCATAAGCTATCACCACTATAAAAAAAATTCGTAAGATACGGGGCATCGGGTACTACCTATAAAACTTTGGGCCAATACCTTTGATGCCACAAGAGATCTTATTCCTCAATACCACTTCATTTTTCTAGAACCATAATTCAATACCACCGTTTCTAACACTAAGTCCAGAGGACTATATAGATTCGTTCTTAAATTATCCTGAACCAACATGATTATCTAAACCCAAATCATAATCAAGTCACTTAGGCATTCTAATTTTCATATAATTATTTATTCATAAGTCACACTACTTAGTCACTTAATCCCATAGATGAAGCCACAAGCATACCAGCTAAGATGCAACAGAAATCATTAGGACTTTATAATCATCAAACTTCCACATGATATATCTCACACAAACTTAAGGTGCCACCACCTAACAACCTACACCAAAACTCGATGCTTGCTAGCTAACACTACCAGAACGAATGCAGCGGCATAAGAATTGCTACTAACTTAGCCTATCACCAACTAAAAGAGAATGGCATAACGTGCTCAAGACCTTGACTTTACCATCAAGGTAAAAATGGAAATCTGCACCAGGCAAGCGTGACTGGATCCAACCAACAATGGCACCAAAATATCCACTACCGATCTCACCAAGTCACACCCGAAAGGAACATGAACCTAAAGCTCTGATATCAAGTTGTAACGATCCAACCCAGATTTAAAGGTTAATAAAGGATAAACCCAACTCGGTTCGTACGTTAATTGTGAAGTGCAATGGAACAACCTAAAAATGTTTCTAATCAAGTTTTACTATTATTTAAGGTTACTCTTGTTAGCATGCAATCCCAATTATTATCAACTACGTGATAGGACCCAAAGGAAATGTCTCCAAGGCCAAGTAAACAGAGCTACTAATCGTAAAGGTACAATACCCCTTACTTTTAAAGATATTTAAATTACGAAGGTTGGTGTAATTTGGTAATTTGAGGAATTACTGTGAATAGTAATTTTGGAATTTATGAGTGAAATTAAATAAATTTGGAATATAAAGTGAATAGTAAATATTAGTCGGTAAATGTCAGATTAATATTTACATGGATTATATTTTCTTACGGGACTAAGTATATGAGTGGATTATTTTAATTACATGTCGCAGTTGGGTAAAGCGACAAAGGATAATATTTTAATTGGAAAACAGGCGTATTGAAATGTGTTGGGTTTAATTAGTGAAATTTAGTTAAGTGACTCGGATGGAGATTTTGAGTGTGCGGTTGGGTTCGGAATGGCCGAGATAGTCAAAATAGAGTATCCGGGGGTAGTGTTTAGGTTCCGGAGATTTTTGGACTAGCAGGGACTCGCGATTATGTACACGAGTCATTTTAAAATTGGGTATACACCTAATTTCGGGATTAGTAAGGGGAGAGCCCTCATTTCTCCCAAAAATCTACCCTAAGAGAGAGAAAGAGAATAGAGAAAGAAGAGAAGAATGAAGAAGAGCAGAGAGGAAGGAAGAAAGGGGGATTTCCAGCCAAGCTCCACGGAATTCGACTCGGGGTCATCGGATTTTATCCACGAGGCAAGTGTTTAACTTGCTTATTGATTTAGTGTGTTTATTTCTCATATTATATTTGGTGTGTAAAAACTGTAAAGATTTTTGGGTTGGATTTTCGTGAATCAAACGGGTTTTTCGGAAGATTAAACGAATAAAACTCGGATAATATCCAATTTGAGAAAGTTAGAAATTAAAATAAAATTAGTTATTGAAAATTGGTTCTGTGACGATTAGAACCCATTTGATGTATGTATATGTTGTTGATTGAGGTTGGAGGATGTTAGGAAAGGAGATAAAATATTGGGGGAAGCTTTAATGGCTGAACAGATTCTCGGAGAAGAAGCTGCCCAGATCGATCGATCGATCGATCGATGGCTAGGGATCGATCGATCGATGGCCAGGGATCGATCGATCGATCCTTCAGGATTTTTGGCAATTTAGGCTTGTTTAATTTAAATGTGATAAATTCCAAATTAAATTGTTCCCAGTTTGTTTATTTGAGGAAATAAATATCCAACTAAGGGAAATTATTCCTAACCATTTAAGGGGGTTAATTGGGGTTAGGAAGGTGCAAAAATGGTATTGCACATAATGTATATTTTTTAGGAAAATAAATTGTAGAGTTAGACATTTGGGGTTCCTAAAAATTGTGTGGGGACTTCTAAATAATTATTCGAGTGAGGCTTGTACCTTGGGTTAGTTGAAAGTAAAATCCAAGACTTACTAAAATAGGGGTGTTTGGAAGGAGTAACACTCGGGCTGGTATTTCGGAGGGAGATATTATATACAAAATTATGCGCGTAGAAAATGTACGTATATGCCGATTTTGGTTGAGTAAAATCCTACGCGGTGACTAGGATGAAATTTAGGATACGGGCTACAGAGAATTGAGCAGTTATCCTATACGCCTATTGACGATGATTATTATAGGTGATGAGATACCTACGGAATTAAGATACGTAGTGCGTATGCATTTAAATATTACGAATTGGTATGTTCGGGATTATATATACAAATCCTTATGAAGTGATTAAGGTACGATTAGTATATTGAATAAGAGAGTACTTATCGGGGCAGTATTTTAAGTGTGTGAATGCTTATATTATTACGAATGGGAACATTCGAGGTTATTGGTTAGCGCTATAAGAGTTTGGAAATTATAGCCATAATATATTGAGAAGTGATATAGATTATATATACGATGTCGTTAAAGTATATATAATATGAGACGAATAAATATATTGGTGTTATTGCTATTATCATCATGCGGTGAGAAAAGCTCGAAAATAATATATTGAGGATTAATCATAATCGACATATGCGTAGGATATTCGGGATATAAATATACTACGTATGGGATTTATTATATGGGTTGTGCATATGCCCTGATGTTATCATATATGTCGGTTAAATGAATACCTATGGGGATTACATATAGGTGAGATGAATACTCATTGTTATTATTTGTATAGGTGAGACGAATACCTATCGTTATTATATGGTTGTGTGAATACCTCACTGATGTTATATTTATATAGGTGTAATGTGTACATATATTATTGTTTATTATGTGTATGACATATCTACCTTACTTACTATCATGGGAGGTTGTAGGAAGAGGAAAATCTTATCTTGTGTGCCTTCGGGGCGATTTAGATTTGGTACCTCAAGAACATAGGACAGTGAAGGACTTATTTGTGAGTCGATAAGTCTGCTGGCTATGGGAGCGTAGGTATGTGCGTGGCCCATATGTACGTGAATTATGTTCGCCTCCAATATGTGTGATTTGTACTGATACAGTTCCTGAGTGATTCGGAACGCGTGATCCTTATGTACGTGATGTACCGGAATTTGATAGCAGAGTATGCGCGCACCGCGGCTTTGCCTAGGGGTGCTATATATCTATATATGTACTGAGAGTAATATATATGTATACTTGTGATGTTCCACCGTTGCTTAGTAGATAAGAATGACTAAGCTACTTATATTATAGCTCGGTGGATTGATTATTATACTTGTTGCGTATAGTATATTGTTTATATATGAGATGAGATATCATATAACGTAACCTTGTATAAAGTGAAAAGAATGAATAAAGTGATATACTCCTTTCGGTAGATTTATATTCGGATTTATATGAATATGGATCATAGGCCCTAGTGAGAACTATATATATATATATATACGGGATGGTATAAAATGTGGCATGTACTGAGGGCCTAATGGATCCCAACGATCAACATTTTCACGTAGTAGTGTATCGGGGGCTTCATTATTTGGATTTCGCTTCGCGAGACACCCCACGCACGAACGTAATGTAATGTTGGGAATGGGGAGAAGTTTAGTACTTAGTACTCGGATTTATGAGGATTTTTAGAAGACGGGTGAAATACATTAGTTAGGCAGGGTAGCTTAACTAGGTTATAAAAAAGAGGTATGCGATAGTTGTGCACTATTAGAAGAGGGGTGAGGTGTATCTCATGAGAGTGCGATACCAGTTTAAATATGAGAAATATCATATTTTAAAATATGTATTTTAAGCACTTGCTAAAATATTTTCACAACTCGGGCTCTGACCCGTTTCTCTATTTTCCCCTTTGGCTATATCTATATATATATATAGGTGTATAAACACAGGGACGCCTGGATGATGATTCCTTCTAGTCAGACATTTGCCGCAGCAGCTATAGATGTAAGCAGGTTTATTGTAGATGCTTCTCTCCATGAGATCTAGATAGGAGGTATTGTAGAAACATTCGGGCTGATGGCCCAACTGTATTCATTTATTCTTTTACCGCCTTTTAGTGCGGCATTCGATTTGGTTGTATTACATTGTACCGAGTGTTTGGTTATTTTATTTCATTTCAGTTATTGCATATAAACTGTTGTGATTGTTTTATTTGAATGGTTTGGTTAAAAGGATTAGTTAATTAAAATTTTAACATCGGCCTAATAGGATATTAGTAATTAAATTGGTTTTCGACAGTGATGTTGAGAATGAACCATGTGAGACTCCTGTTTTAATTTGATATAGGAGTGATCGCCCGGTATTTTATTGGGCGGGGTGTCACAGGAGGTATCAGAGCATCAAGTTCTAATGTCCTTAGGAATCTGTGCGGACATATTACGCTTTCTGCCTTTCTGCGTTGCTTTTGATTTGACATAAAGACTTATGATTAGGATTGTTGATTCCTCTTGTGAGATTTTGCTCTCCTGCTATTATGTAAGATTATAGTAAATCTTTTGCGCGCTCATTTAAGATTCATGTGTTGATCGATGAAGGGGGACCAGGGAAGGCCATTGTGAGGGAAGCATGAGGCGGGGCTTAGTTAGAGCTGTAAGTTGATGTTGGGAATGAGGACCGCGGTAGAGGTCACTTTCCTTATGGCATTGTCATGGATTGCTGCAACGACTACTAAAGTGTAGTAGTTATAATTATCAAGTACCGCTATAGTAGAGAATGATTCTAAACCTGAATTACCCAGTGAAGTTAAATTGGGAAAAAGTTTGAAAGGCCTTTGATGAGGACCGTACGTTGAAGTTAAGCTAGGCAGAAGCAGTGTAGCTTTATCCAAAGGAAGTAGAAGGCTCAGAAGCTTTGGCTTAGAGCTGGGTATGGAAATACCCATATGTGAAAATTTGAGGAAATTATTTTTCACTCGTATGAGCAATGTTGAATTGGTGGGAACGGTGGTCACCGTATTTGGGGGAGCAGGGCGTTTTTCTCATAAATGAATATTATGAATGGTTTTAACTGTGAGTTCCTTTGATTTATTAGAAAGGAAGATAATGCACTTTCTGGGTTATTGAAATAAGGATCGATCAGAGCCGACATTGAATAAAGAATTACATAGTTAATTGAACTTAGTACCGAAGTAAGGGAGGTACAATGGAGAAAGAGGGTTCTTCAGTGGAATGATAAACTCACTAGTAACTGGACTTCTATAGAGTGAGTTTTAGGTTTTTTAGTGCAAGGTGTGTAACCTGCCATAAATTAAAGTTGTGAGAATTGGTGATTTTTAAGAGTTCTAATGAGAAAAGGACCCTTGGGATTTGAATAGGAATTTAGGGTGTAATTAGGATACGAGCTAGTAATGATAAACTTAATGTTTATTTATATTATAAGTAAGTGAATACTTATGGAAATTAAATCGAATTTTATATTCGGGAAATACGGGCTAATGTTACAAGAGATATGCACGATTAGCCGGATTATATTGTATATATATATATATATATATATACGGGAATATTGAGACGTATATATATGATATGTTCATAAATATATATATGTGTGTGATTGATATATTTATGTGAATCATACCCCTCTAGTGCTATCATGGGAAGTTGTGCGACGTGGGTGAGGCCCCTGGCTTGAGGATAGGGGAGCGTATAATCCCTAGATCATAGCGTCCACTTTGTATTGTGATTTTTATCAGGGGTGAGACATGGTGGGTATGTTTCGTTCTCATTCCCGGTGAGGAACTATGACCGTTTCTCATACGTTGTGATTTGGTTTTTACCAAGTCGGTGTGATAGTCTGACCGCTGGTACCCAGGATGATGTGTGTAATTCCCTGAAAGATTATAGCATTGAGGGACTGCATCCACTGAGTTATAGCTCTGAGGGATGGTTATTATACTTATATAGTGTATAATATATAAGTATGGATATACTTTATGTGTATAGTATATTGTATATATATTAATATGAGGTGTGAAACATATATATACGGATAAAATAAAGAATGGAATGCGAGATAAATTCTGGATGAGCTCGCCTTTAATATATATTTAGATGGAACTTCGATGTGGAGATGTTTCATTACCACGATTTTAGTGCATAGCGACCTTATAGATATAATTTAAGGTATGAAGAATTTATTGTTGAGCTATGAGTGTAAGATCATTGTTGTTTGCGCTAAGGACTTAGTGTTAGTACAAGCGCTTGGTGGTGTGGTGTAGCTCCTGGAAGGAAATAGGAGCTCTGACCACATTTTTTCGATAGGAGAAATGGGATTATCCCCGTGGCATATTTGAACTAGCGGGCCTCCACGACCGACAAAGTTAAGTAGTAGTGTATATGAGGGGTTCCTTGTTTGGATTTCGCTTGCGAGACGCTCCACGCACGAACCTTAAAATAGACTTTTCGGTGTATGTTTTTCGTTTGTCGTTGCTTGAAAAGTCCTTCTAATCAAAACCTTAAAATACCTACAAAATAAAACAATCTCAAGTGTAGAGGTAAGTAAGGGTATCAATCCACTTCCAAGGGGGTAAAGCAAGAGACAAACTCAATTGTAATTCAAATTTTATTTTCTTTTTGTGCTTTTTCACTTTTCTAATTTTTTTAGCTTTTTAAATATTAAAACAATAGGGTGAGGTGAGGATTTAAACTAAACTAAACTAAATGTGATATGATAACAACTAACTAGAAAGTTACAAAAATGAAAAAAAAAGTCTAAACTAAAATAAGAGATAAAGTGAGGTAAATAATTGTGAGTACAATCAAGGAGTGGGATTACATCACAAATTTTAGCTATTTTAATTAATTAATTTAATTAATTGAATTCTCCCAAATTAATATCAAAATTACAAATCAACTCTCGTTGCAAATGTAATCTTAATAGTAACCTTTTAGAAAATTAAGTTTAACACCCCACAACTCTCGAAAAATAGATTTACACTCCTTTTAATTAATCACCCGCTAGGATCGATTAATTAGAATTTATGTAAATCTTATAAAATAAATTTAGAGTTGAAATTCAAGTAATAATACCCCACTTAAGAAACCCCTATCTCTAGCTCGAATCTAAAATGAAATTATTACTAGAATTTCGATTTTCTCTCGAAAATCATTTACCCTCTCTCGAGGCGTAAATCTAAGGGTGATGGATCAAAAATAACATTCAAAGGGAATTTTCAAGTAATCAAACTAATTAAACTAAAATAACATCAAATAAGGGTTTCTCCCCACCCCTTGAAAGGGGATTTAGCCTAACATGGTATGAAATTTGACAAATTAATAATCAAAGGCATAAAATAAATGAGAAGAGAAGAGAACAATCAAACCCGATCTCTTGAAGTGAAATTGAACTCTTATTTCCTTGAAATCAAGCACAATCCATCAAATATGAGCATCCAACAATAATCAACTCAATTGAATTTCGCACATTTATCACTTATAAATATCTAAAAAAATGAAAATAAAACTATTTACAAATATTTCTACCTAATTTATTATAACCTAACTCTCTACTTTTCTCTCTCTATTTAATGATCAAAAAGCTCCCTCAAATGGGGTCTTCTATCTTCAATATATAGTAGGCATGGAGCTAGGGGTATTTTTGGGAATGGACTTAAGTGTTCATGGTAATGGTGAGGTGTGAGGGTAAATGGTAGAGGGAATAAAAATCTGATTTGTTACAATGGTATTTTTGGGTATTGGGTAAAAGAGTTAGTTGGGGGTATTTTGGGTAAAAGGTGATAAGTGGGTTTATTTGGCACATATGGGTTTTGTTGGGTTTATTATTTGGTTTGTTTGGTTTTAGTTTGGCAGATCGTGGCTTGAATGGGAGAAATGGTGAAATGGGTTAAAGCTTGAAATGGATTTTTGGCTTGAATTGGGTTTATGGAGGTATGGATCGCGTTCGGTAGGTATCCGATTTTGGACATGGAAAAGGGTTATGGCTTATAGCAGGTGGGCTGGAGCTGGGATCGCCGGAGCAGGGGATTGGGGAGATGTTGCCGCCGGAGTGCAGGATAGGGTCGGCGCCGACGGAGGCTGGGTAGGATGGTGACAGCGACGGGTTGTTGGAGGTCCGGACATGAATCGTCGGCGCCGGAGGGGGTAAGGGGTTGTGACGGTTAAGGCAGGTCGCTGCCGGCTGGTATGGGTGCTGGGGAGAGTTTCGGTTAATGGGAGATGGGGGTTGCCGGGTTTACGACACCGGCGTCGGAGGTGAACTCAGGTGGGTCTCGGGTTTGTTGTGGACTATGGGCATTAAGAGAGAGAGATGATTGGTTAATGGAGGTGAGGTTGTTAATGGGGAAAGAGAGAGGAGAGAGAGTGTGACGTTGGGAAGAAGATGATGTGGGTTAGATAGGGTGAATGAGGGTGTAGGGTAATTGGAGTGGGTGAGGGTTTGTGTTGTGTATGGGTTTAGGGTGTGTGTGTTTAAATTGTGACCCTTAAAAGAATAAAAAGAAACTAAAATTAATAAAAATAAAAATCTAAAAATTAAATTCCTATTCTAAAAATAAAATAAAGACTCAATAAAAAAAATGAAACTAAAAAGAAATAAAATAAAAATAAAAATAAAATCTAATAAAACTTAAAATTAAAATCCTAAAAAGAAAATGCAAAATCTAATAAAACTAATAAATAAATAACATCCTAAAAATTCCAATCCTAATAAAATAAAATAAAATTAAAATTAAAATTAAAAAACTAATAAAATCAAAAATCAAAAATCAAAATAAAATTATACTAAATAAAAAGAAATAGAAAATAAATCCTAAAATTAAAAATGACTCAAACTAAAAATCTAAAAAATGATAAAAGACACAAACAGAACACACACAGGGTTTAAGGTAGGTTTAGGCTAGGCTTAGGCTCGGATTTGGTACGGGACAAGGGTATTAGCTCCATAAAACGCGCATTTGCCTCAATATATAGCTTTTGACACCGCAAACGGATATTTGACCTACAAGATAAACATTTAAAACATAAGACCCATATTGCCGAGAATTAGCAACTAAAGTCCGTCTATTTGGGGTATAAATTGTACGTTTTGGGTGCTTATCACACCACCCCCAAACAGAGCGTTGCTAGTCCTCGAGCAATAAGATAGAGAGAAAGAGAAAGATAAGAAACCAAAAGTGTACCACTTTCGCGGGCACTTGCAATTGCACTTAGCTTGTGCAACAAGCCTTTAAACCTATAGGTTGCCCTACAGGACGAGTTGTGTCTCGCGAGGATTTTCAGGGAAGATACCCACAAAATTCTTATATGGAAAAATTTATTGAAAGGCAGTCAATCTCTTATTAGACATAGAATGATCGCACAATCCATCATGAGAGAAATCATTTCAGAAATACAAGCTAGAATTTGTAAAAAGTTTAAGCTAAGTAAATACTCAAGGCACATCCTCCCTAGAACTCAACGTGTGTAGTGTGAATCAGTCAAAACGGGTTGAGTATCACAAGATTAATTCCTAGATTGCCTTTTCGGAATCAACGCTTCAACTTCAAATCTCACTAGGTATAACTCTCTCAAACAAACTCTCGAGATTAGGGTTAGTGTATCGCTCTTGTGTGTGAGGAGGTGAGTAAATGTAAGCAAGTTCAAACGTCTCACACACACATAAGAAAAAATGAACAATAAGAAAGAAAATTGATCTCATGAAAGAATGTTAACCACTATAGTGACAACGTCAATTTGTTCACCAGGTCGACTTTCATTTTCCCGAACACCGAGGGAAAAACATGGATTATAATGGGTGAGGAGAAAATGAGATGAGAAGGATATAATGATATGAGGTAGGATGGTGATATGATGGATGGATGGTGTATGATGGATATGCGATAATATTGAGAAGAGTGTACTATGAAGAACAAATGTCTTTATTACATAAGAATTAACTAGAACTCTCTTTTTCTTTTCTTTTCTCTTTTTTTTCTATATTCTTTTTTTTTTTTGCTATTTTTCTATTTGTTATTTTTTTTTTTTTGGCTATTTTTTTATTTTTCTCTCACTTTTCAAACCAACAATGAAGACATTTAACATTTGAAATCACACTCTTTTTCTCAAAATGATGATGGATGACATATGAATGGAGGTAATAGGTGATGGTGTGGGGAATATATGATGTGGGGAATATGGAAAAGCATGGGAATGTAATGGGAATATGATATGGGGAAGAGTGGTAGGTGTATGGATGAAAATTTAGTATTCGATATAAATTTCAAGACATGCGTTTCTTACAACTCAAAAAAGATGTCATTCTCAGTGATCAAGCCAAAAATGAAGAATAATGAGATCATACAACAATTAAGTGCGGACCCAAATGAAGTTGAATCAACTTGTGACTCGGAGATTGCGTAAAACTCTCTGAGCGGGTGAAAGGCACGAATCTCACAAGCTAAAGTCTCCACTAGTGATCCTTAAGGTTCTCTTGAGAATTGTAGTACTCCTCAACTCTTAACCGTAGTGACATGATAAGTGCGCAAATTTTGTTGAGTCTAGAAATTCATGGTGCAACGTGCCTTGCTACGTATTACATAAGCCATTTATAAAAAGATAAATCCTCTAGATTGATTCCTAGACTTTTGAAAGATGGATGATTGAAAATTCACATCAATGAGTGAGATGAAAGAAACTGCACGAAATTAAAAAAATCTGGTTTAAAAATCATTTTTTTTCAAAAGAGGTACGATTTTGATAAATTCCCCACCCCCAAACAAAAAGGAACATCGTCCTCGATGTTAGATAAAATGATTTTTAAAATGAGAGCATAAGGTAGGAAAGAGATTACCAGAATGAACCGCTAATGAAGTGAAAAGATGAAGCCAAAATGAAACCTGAATAAGAAGTGAGAAAAAAATGTGTACAGGTCTATAAGCATGATAAAGCAATGGGTGATGTGAAACACCACCCCCAAACAGGATGAGACTAGTACAAGAAACACGGGCTACCTCCCGGTAGGGCTAAGTTTAATGTTTTCACCCAGATCGAACCATTCTCACCCTAAAGATAAGATCTATGAAAGCACGGGGCGATAGAAACATCGGGTGATAATAATCACTCCCAAACAAGACTGAAGCGTCAGTCTTGTTGGATAGAAGCTAAAGGGGTCAATGCACCTGTATGGAAAAGTGCATCACATGATGCAAAGCATCGGTGGACCATGGGCGGGTGGTTATGAGGGTAAAGGTGAGGGTGGAAAGGTATCGGTCACAGGCCTTGTTGATCTTAAAGGTGAGGTCAACTAGGGCCCTATAAGAATGGTGCTCCAGTTGGATGAGGAGGCAAAAGGGTTTGGCAATAGTGATGGGGTGGGGATCATATAAATCACACGACCATTCTATAAATGCGCGATGATATTGGTCGCGCCGTGATATACCAGGGAGCTGTCGAAAAGAAAAATCAACACCACAAGGAAGTGGTGTGCATATAGTAACAAGCTCGATATCACGAAAGTAGAGAGTAGCACCACAAATACTCTCGTAGATGGTGGAGGATGGTTTGAGGTTAGGATCTAAATATATGGTTGGGAGCATGCAAGGTGTAAAATCAAGATCCAAACCAGGTGGTGGGGTGGAAGGGATAATGGGTGGGTCGGGTGGGATAAATGGTGGGGGAAGATGATTCAACTCAAGCGTGGGAAACACACACTCATTGGAAGGAGTAAAGGAATACTCACAAGGGAGTGTGGTTTCTAAAGATGGAGTGGGTAGCTTCTCCATAAGAGTAGCATCAGTGAATGTGGTGGGTGGGTAAGACGAGGCACCAATATCATAGATAAAGGAATCATAAGAAAGAATGGGCTCAAGATGAGCCAAGAATGGTATAACATCATCTATATCCGGATAGGTAGAAACTATCACGGATTCTATCTCGGGAAAATGGTGTGCACTCATAGCCGGAGATAACCTAAGATGAAGTGGTTCCTCGGGAACACACACGATGGGCTCAATAGGTATAGACTCAGGCATTTTTTTGGATATTACGGGAGTGGGAAGGTGAATGGGAACCTCAAAGTGGGGTTCATATGGACATGGTGGGAATTGATCAGGCTCACTATCTAAAGTTAAGTCAACACAATTGTCGACTTGGGACCCGGACCATGGAATGGTATCAACTTCGAGATTCTCGGGGTGGTAGGGTTGGTCACACACAAAATCGGTGGCACAAGACAACGCAGCATCATCACACTCGGGTGCAACGATGGGTGGATCCATGGGAATATCCGATACTCTCGCACACTCCAATTCATTTAATCTTTGTTCAAGCATTTGGAGAGCTTGAGTTTTAATTTGAGTGGCTTGCTATTGCTCGAGTATGAACTTTTGCAAGAGGGTTTCGACAGAGGATGTGGATGGTGGTGGAGTGATGGGTGGTGGCGGTGGTTGAGGTGGACACAACTCGCTACTATCAGGACTATACGGAGAACACTAAAATGAAGTGGGTGGAGTGGGGCCAAGTTCATCATACACGAAAGGATCGCTTTCGTGATGGAAAAAAGGTTGATACTCATGGGTGCATAGTGAGGTAACTGATCGGAAATGGGTGCACAAGGTTGCCATGATGACTGTTGGAACATGTGAGGATCCATAACATCAGGTTGGGATTCGTATTGCATGGAAGGGTGATCGGGCCTCCACGAGTAACTGGGGTACTCACACAACTCGGGATAGTAGGCCGAGGTGGGATTCGGAACAGTGTCATATGGATACACATGTTCTACGGTGGGTTCGGATGGATATGGAATGTAATGTCACTCATGGAGCATGTGATCGTCATAATAACAGTGGGTGCATAACAAAGTATGAGACACGTCGACACTTGACACCAAGGGTGATGGAATATGAAGTGCATGCAATGATGGGTCAAGAGTATCAAGGGCACTCGTGAGAGAGGTGAAACCACTAAAAATATCATAAAGAGACGGCTCAGGATCACTCTCATATGTGTCGCGTATCAATGGAAAATGACCAAAGTAGTCCCGTAAGGGACATTCTTCGTCCATGAGGAGAAAAATATTTTTTTTGATTTTTTGGAATTTTTTCAAAAGGAAAGAAAATATTTTTGAATTTTTATAAAATGACCGGGTGTAGGTCTTAGTCAATTAATTCATGACACCATTCGAAAATAAATGCGAGAATAAAATCAAGTAAGAGCACACAAAGCACACACAATAATTGACTCGCTAACAGGAGAGGCGCGAGGGTTTAGAAATGTACCTCCCACGGTTTTTACGCCGTGGGGTGCCAAAAATTTTGAGTCGACCTGGGGAAGATCACGCCTATCTCAGTCGGACCTGGGAGTCCAACAGACCCAAGGTAGAGAGGCTTCTAAATCCTCGCCTTTGGACGCCCTCTCTCTACCTTGTCCGGTTTCCCTATCACGCTTGCTTCGATTATTACAAATTTAAATGGAAAATAAAGGGTGTCTATATGCACCGCAATACAAGCAAAATAATAAAGTCCTAATACAAGCCTTCTAAAAATATAAAAATGGTACAAAAAATAATAAAGTGCAAAAAATAAATGAACTACAAGTTGAAATCCGCTCCGAGCTTCACGATCCCAAGAATGGCAACGGTGCCATTTGATAGAAATGACTTTTCTTTTTATCTCCTCGGCAACGGCGCCATTTGAAAGAAAGAACTTTTTGGTGTATATTTTTCTTTTGTCATTGCTTGAAAAGTCCTTCTAATCAAAACCTTAAAATACCTACAAAATAAAACAATCTCAAGTGTAGAGGTAAGTAAGGGTATCAGTCCACTTCCAAGGGGGTAAACCAAGAGACAAACTCAATTGTAATTCAAATTTTATTTTCTTTTTGTGCTTTTTCACTTTTCTAATTTTTTTAGCTTTTTCAATATTAAAATAATAGGGTGGGGTGAGGATTTAAACTAAAATAAACTAAATGTGATATGATAACAACTAACTAGTAAGTTACAAAAATGAAAAATAAAGTTTAAACTAAAATAAGAGATAAAGTGAGGTAAATAATTGTGAGAACAATCAAGGAGTGGGATTACACCACAAATTTTAGCTATTCTAATTAATTATTTTAATTAATTGAATTCTCCCAAATTAATATCAAAATTACAAATCAACTCTCGTTGCAAATGTAATCTTAATAGTAACCTTTTAGAAAATTAAGTTTAACACCCCACAACTCTCGAAAAATAGATTTACACTCCTTTTAATTAATCACCCGCTAGGATCGATTAATTAGAATTTATGTAAATCTTATAAAATAAATTTGGAGTTGAAATTCAAGTAATAATACCTCACTTAAGAAACCCCTATCTCTAGCTCGAATCTAAAATGAGTATTATTACTAGAATTTCGATTTTCTCTCGAAAATCATTTACCCTCTCTCGAGGCGTAAATCTAAGGGTGAGGGATCAAAAATAACATTCAAAGGGAATTTTCAAGTAATCAAACTAATTAAACTAAAATAAAATTAAATAAGGGTTTCTCCCCACCCCTTGAAAGGGGATTTAGCCTAACATGGTATGAAATTTGACAAATTAATAATCAAAGGCATAAAATAAATGAGAAGAGAATAGAACAATCAAACCCAATCTCTTGAAGTGAAATTGAACTCTTATTTCCTTGAAATCAAGCACAATCCATCCAATATGAGCATCCAACAATAATCAACTCAATTGAATTTCGCACATTTATTACTCACAAATATCTAAAAAATGAAAATAAACTATTTACAAATATTTCTACCTAATTTAATATAACCTAACTCTCTACTTTTCTCTTTCCATTTGATGATCAAAAAGCTCCCTCAAATGGGGTCTTTATCTTCAATATATAGTAGGCATGGAGCTAGGGGTATTTTTGGGAATGGACTTAAGTGTGCATGGGAATGGTGAGGTGTGAGGATAAATGGTAGAGGGAATAAAAATCTGATTTGTTACAAGGGTATTTTTGGGTATTGGGTAAAAGAGTTAGTTGGGGGTATTTTGGGTAAAAGGTGATAAGTGGGTTTATTTGGCACATGTGGATTTTGTTGGGTTTATTTTTTTGGTTTGTTTGGTTTTGGTTTGGAAGATCGTGGCTTGAATGGGAGAAATGGTGAAATGGGTTAAAGCTTGAAATGGGTCTTTAGGTTTATGGAGGTATGGATCGAGTTCGGTAGGTATCCGGGTTTGGACATGGAAAAGGGTTATGGCTTATAGCAGGTGGGCTGGAGCTGGGATCGCTAGAGTAGGGGATTGGGGAGATGTTGTCGTCGGAGTGCAGGATAGGGTCAGCGTCGGTGGAGGCTGGGTAGGATGGTGACAGCGGCGGCGGGTTGTTGGAGGTCTGGACAGAATTCGTCGGCGCCGGAGGGGGTAATGGGTTGTGACGGTTAAGGCAGGTCGCTGCCGGCTGGTATGGGTGCTGGGGAGAGTTTCGATTAATGGGAGATGGGGGTTGCCAGGTTTACGACGTCGGCGCCGGAGGTGAACTCAGGTGGGTCTCGGGTTTGTTGTGGACTATGGGCATTAAGAGAGAGAGATGATTGTAGTTGGGTTAATGGAGGTGAGGTTGTTAATGGGGAAAGAGAGAGGAGAGAGAGTGTGAGGTTAGGAAGAAGATGATGTGGGTTAGATAGGGTGAATGAGGGTGTAGGATAATTGGTGTGGATGAGGGTTTGTGTTGTGTATGGGTTTAGGGGGTGTGTGTTTAAATTGTGACCCTTAAAAAAATAAAAAAAGTAAAAATTAATAAAACTAAAGATCTAAAAATTAAATTCCTATTCTAAAAATAAAATAAAAACTCAATAGAAAAAATGAAACTAAAAAGAAATAAAATAAAAATAAAATCTAATAAAACTTAAAATTAAAATCCTAAAAAGAAAATGCAAAATCTAATAAAACTAATAAATAAATGAAATCCTAAAAATTTCAATCCTAATAAAATAAGATAAAATAAAATAAAAACAAAAATTAAAAACTAATAAAATAAAAAATATAAATAAAATTATACTAAATAAAAATAAATAGAAAATAAATCCTAGAAATTCTAAATAAATCTAAAATCAATCCTAAAAATAAAAATGACTCAAACTAAAAATCTAAAAAAATGATAAAAAGAAACAAACAGAACACACACAGGGTTTAGGGTAGGTTTAGGCTAGGCTTAGGCTCGAATTTGTTACGGGACAAGGGTATTAGCTCCATAAAACACGCATTTACCTCAATATATTGCTTTTAACACCGCAAACAGACATTTGACTTACAAGATAAACATTTAAGCACATAAGACCCATATTGTTGAGAATTAGCAACTAAAGTCCATCTATTGGGGGTATAAACTGTACAGCTTTGGGTACTTATCAGTTATGCAGATAGGCACTGGTTAAAAGGTGTATGGGAACCTTGGTAAGTTGATTTTATATACCGCCCGAAATAGAAGTGACGTAGTATATGGAGTTAGAAATTATGCTGCAAGGCCGTTATAAATGAATTTGAAATGGATTGGATGGAACGTCGTAGGAAGTACGCAATGATCCAATTATATTTGTGCAATAAGAGTTAGTACACCTAATATAAGCGAGAAGACTGATCCAATTTTAAAATATGGATTTTAAGCACTTACTAAAACATTTTCACAACTCGGGCTCTGACCCGTTTCTCTATTTTCCCCTCTTACATATATATATATATATATATATATATATATATATATATATATATATATATATATATATATATATATATATATATATATATATATATATAGGTGTCCAGACACAGGGATGCCTGGATGATGATTCCTTCGAGTCAGACATTTGCTGCAGCAGCGGTGGATGCAAACAGGTTTATTGTAGACGCTTCTATCATTGAGATCTAGATAGGAGGTATTGTAGAAGCATTCGGACTGATGGCCCAACTGTATTCATTTATTCTTTTACCGCCTTTTAGTGCGGCATTCGATTTGGTTGTATTATATTGTACCGAGTGTTCGGTTATTTTATTTCATTTCAGTTATTGTGTATAAATTGTTGTGATTATTTTATTTGAATGGTTTGGTTAAAAGGATTAGTTAATTAAAATTTTGACGCCAGCGTAATAGGATATTAGTAATTAAATTGATTTTCGACAGTGATGCTGAGAATAAACCATATGAGACTCCTATTTTAATTTGATATAGGAGTGATCGCTCGGTATTTTATTAGGCGGGATGTCACAAAAGTCAAGTAACTACTTACCTGTATAAGCTCTCAAAGTACGGAACATTATGCAACCTGCCTTAACAAAAGAGGGATGTGAGCCGAATGCTCAGTGGAATTATATAGCAAATGCAGAATAGAAACGAATGGAAGAAAAGTATACTCACATGCTGCACTACATGCATGTCAAAATACGTATATATCTACATATATACTATTGGAAAATACATGTCCCGATGTATTAAACCGTTTTATTTCAAAAAAAATTATTTGACACCTTTTATCCTCTTCGTCTTTACAAAATAAATATTTCTTATTTTAAGCTTAGAACTAGCATATTATTTTCGTTAACTCACCCAATTAAACAATTTATAATTGTTGGAAAAAACCATTCATCCCCTTTCAAACGTTTATTACTCAACGTTATTAACTCACGCTGAATTATTAATCATTACTTAAGACTTTATTTTAAGGTAAGCAAACACAATGTTTAGAAAAATACTCATCTTACTTTGAAAGCTTCATATAGCACACGATTGTGTTCATTATATTTCAAACCTCATTAGGTAGTTTAACATCATTAAATCACCTTATTTAACCATCCCATGTTACCACATGGACATTAAACATTTATTTTGTTATTCTTGCATTAATAAATCAATGAATTAATACCATTCATTTATGACTCCTTTATGAATATTCAATTCATTATTTAACATTATCTTTAGGGATTTCGCCAACACACGTACACCCACAATTTCACGGAATTTCACCGTCGGGCACCGAGCGCCAAATAAACTGCAGTTGGTTTGGATCTTTCACAACTAGCGACATCATAGCCCTGCTTAATTATTTAACCCGACATCATCCAATATCATTATCTTGTCAATATGTTCGATATATTCATATTGTCCACGTTAATTTGCCTTTTTCGGGCCGAATCCAAAGTCTTGGACTTAACCGTCCATATTTCCATTATTCATTTAGGAAAAGTCATTATATTCCATTGAAGTCCCTTTTTCACACATGTTGATTTTATACCAAAAATCATTTCCGTTTAAGGACTAATTTCATTCTTTCTACATACGTGTCGAAACACTCTTTAACATTTTTTGTTTTCTAAAAATGTTACACTTTAAGTAAATTGCCAATTTACCCAATTTATGTCAAAATACGTAACTTCACTCCTTATTTAAGTGCTATTTACAAAAAAAACACAATTTTTAAGTTTCAAACTTAACACGTAGGTCGTTTAGTCACTATGACACATTTTCAACTTCTAACTTTTTTTAAAATCATATTTTTGCACATTACTCCCTTTAGTATATAAAATCATACTTTTCACATATTAAAGTCTACATGCTTTATTTATGAGCTTTAACACTAAAAATCCATTTTAGTCAACATTTACACATTTGACACTTTGCATTTCAAACTTAGTGTTACACACTTTAATTATGGCTTTTTGCATAAAGACCCATACTTAATCATTTTCTTTATACTTAGTCTTCTACACTTTTATTATTTATATTTTTAACCCCAAAACTTAGTTTAACAAACTAAATTGTACACTTTGTGAATGAAAATTCATTTTCTCATTTCATAATTAGTCATCAACATTAAAATCACTACAGTAATCTCATAAAAATGGCACATACATACCAAATGTTCTTCACATCAAAGAAATCATTTATTCACCTTAAAATATGAGTTTAAAATATTTTATTTCATAAAATATTTGGGAATAGTGGGCGGAAAATTATCTATTTTTAATACCCATTCAATCCTTCATTTTAAGTGCCCCTTTTTACTCAAAACCTTAAGAGTGTCACTAATAACCCATTAGTGAACCATAATCATATTTACACCCAATATTTGTGAAATAATATTCTAAAATTTATCACTAACTTTAACCTCATGAAAACCCAGCTCTAATCTTGATTTTTATATTAAAACATGGAGTAATCCTCAACAAAGCATGAATGAATATTTCTACACATTTAAGACCTTAAATATGCAATAAATCATGTTAAAAATATTGTCAACTTTAAACTACTTTAAAGTTATGGGTTTCCCACCTCAAGGTCTTCAATGGGGAAAAGTGAATTTTGTGGAAGATGGGTGATTCCCCCACCTTCAAAGGTGGCCTCAAGGGGAGTTACTTTAGTTTCTCTTCCATGATCCAAACTTGACTCCATGGATGGCCCAAGCAAGACCCTTTCCAAGCTCTAAAAATCCCGTTTCTAGCTCTCAAAACCCACTTCAAGAACACCCATTAGCTGTCCAAACTTTGAATGGGACTTTAATGGAGTTTTGAGTTCTTTGTGATGGTTTTTAGGTGGTGGAAAAAATGAAGGGAAGGAGTTACGAATTTTTAAGATGAAAATGGCTTGCTAGAATACAAGGATGAGAGGAGAATATTCTGCAGGAGCTCCAATGTTTTGAACAACAATGGCTTCCACTCTCCCTCTCTCTTATAAGCTATATGAAGAAGGTGGAAGAGAAGACCCAAAAACTCAGAAAATGGAGTGTCTAAAAATATGTATAACCCTTCCCAAGTCTTAATATCTCAATTGGACTAAGACTACACCTAACCACCCACTTAATACCCCACAAAATGCTGTCATTTTCATCACTTTCTCTCTCTAGAAATATTTATTTATTTTTGCTATTTTTTATCCTTGGACCTTATTCCTTGCATTTTTTTGAGTAAAAAAACATATTTCAAATATTTTTTGACCTCCCGAAACGTCATACACAGACCTTACAAGAATCGAGACCTTCGTACAAAATATATTTTTTCGATTTTTCTTCACATGGAAATATTTCTTATATTTTTATGAGTCTAAATATATAATCGAAATATTTTTTTGACTTACCAATTGTCCTAAACAATTTGCGCAAGTTCGCGTCCAGCGCGATACGTGCTGACGAAAATCTGTCTAAAATGGGTCTAAATGATTTTTCTCACATACATCGAAGAAGAAAAAGTTGCTCAAAATTAAATTTTAAGTCGATCTGGAGATTTTCATAATTTTCTGTGTATTTTTATTTTTTTGACAAAAAATATTTTTTTTTTTTTTACTTATTTTTTCACTTTTGACCCCATGGTATTTCTATATGTATTTTTTGGAACCTATAAAAGTGGTCATTTAGATATTTGGGACAGGGATGCATGCTACAAAAGTCATGCAAACTTACATATCATGTGCGTCGCTTACCGCCGAGATTACCGCATTATTAGCCATGAACGTATCACGATAATTCTTTTCTAGTTTCGCATCAAACTTAACCAACATACGTACTGGGATTATTAGAACATAAATACGCATTCATGCGAACCATGCGACGTGGAAATTTTTCTTCTTAATTACATTTCGTGCCATTTGGCATAATCCCCTTATATATATATTCCTCAAATTTTTTTAGAGTATAGTATTTCGATTATCATTAAATACTTTTTTTCTAGGACGGGTTATTACATTTCCTCTGCCTGAAGTACCAGGGGGCAAATGATGGGGTATAAGCATGCGCCCAATAGGATAAATACTAGAACAGTAATACATACAATGAGTTATTTATAAATATAAAATGTATTTTAGTAATTATGAAATCATCTTTCATTTGATTAAGTGTTCTCATGCAAGATGTATCATAACCATGCAACACACACTATGACCATACAACCCGAAAAACGAACTCAGTCATACTTAATCTTTCTTTTAATACTACCCGTATCCGTTAATTGAACCATTTATGTGATTTCACATTTTTCAAGTTATTTCCTAAACTTTTATTTGCATTAATGATCACTATGCTCAAAATTATTTTCACTTGATTAATTGAGTTACCAAACTATGAATGTCATACGACTTTTCACAGGCTGTCACCACACCGTAATATGATACTGATGAGTGGCTTGGGGGTATAAGCATTAAGCCGCACCCTAGGGTTGCGGGCCTTTTTAAATTTATCGGTTACCTATTAGTATCTTTTATTTGTTATGTCATTGTAACCATTTTTTCATTCTTCATTTCTTATCAAATTTTAAGCCTTTTCCTGTATTTTCGTTTTACCGACCGATGAGGCCAAATACCTTTACAAGTTTCACACTTTATAAAAAGTCTATTTTCATTTTACTTTTAACTCGTATTTCATCTTTGAAAGTAACTTTATTTACCATTTCTTGTGTAACTTAATCTTTGAGATCAAATGCCCATTTATACACTTTAATGTGTTTTTCACTATTCACTCACACTTGTAAACTTGTATATTATACATTTTGTAAAAAATTCTTGTCTTCATCTTTACTTTATAGAACATGAGTTTTTACCACTTAAAATACAATTCTTTAACTATAGTTCTATTGGTTTGGTAAATCATTCTTAAGTCCATATTTAACATAAAATGATATTTTTGGGCTAAAATATTTCTTTTATCATTTGAAGACTTTACCTTTCAAAACATTTAGTTTGCATTTTTTACTTTATTTTTCATCATTTTACCTTGTCATTTTCTTCCTTTAAAATCAACTTTCCAAGACAATATTCATTTTTGCAAATGATACTACTTATTCCAAACTTTTCATAAAATCATACTTTTGGGTCATAAACTATACTTTTGACAGTTCAAGACTTGTCTTTTAAATTGATAACTTTTCATTGTTATCCTTATCCCTTATTTCACCTTGGGCCTTAAGTTTTTAATATTATACATTTGAATACCCAAACATTTACTACTTTCACACTTAGCACCCATTTATTTATTTTTTCTTAAATTTCTCAAACTTTGTTCACATAAATTGTATCATTATATGAGATTAGTATTTTGAAATTTTCAAGTTCATCATTTTTTTTCAAAAGCTCAATGTAATACATTTTCATTATACTTAACCTATTTATCCCAACTTCACGAGTTTATGTTAATGAAAGTAAGGTTTTATGCCAATAAAATTTAACAAATGCATCCTGCCATTTCTTCATAAATTTAATATAATATTTTATCATGAAATCAACAAGTTTAACATAATTTATGCAAGCAATAATTTGCTTAAACATTCTCAAATTTATCCTTCTTTCAAAATTTAACCTTTATCCATTTTTATCACATATATTCATATATAGTGATAATAGCATTAGTCGTCATACATATATACATATATCTAACGTGCTATGATTTTAAACTTTAAAATAGTGTAGAACCCCTACCTCTTGAAGATAATAACTTTGATGAAAAGGTAGAAAAGAAAATCCCAAAAGCTCTAAACTTTAAGTTCTTCTATAAATCATCTTCCACACCCAAAATAACACATCTATATAACACTTAAAAACTCTTAATAATGGAACAATGATTACGTGGGATGGCAAGATTATAGTATAAAGAGTATAAACAAGCTTTTGCGGAGCTAAAATGGTGGAGACAATAAGTATTTTTGGATTTGACAAAATGCATATTTTGATTTTCAATAAATGGAAGAAAATGGGGTAGGTAACCCCATATCAGCCTCAATATGACCCCTACCCATCTCAAATGGATCCTAAACATGTAGTGATGATACCTTATGCAAAATGGAGTAAAAAGGACTGAAAGAATGGATGTAAATCATCCAAATTTAAGAACCCAACCAACTCAAATTGCTCGATTTCTCCCTTTTTTGTTACTAACTTTGGACAAAAAATACCTTAATATGGGTGTAAACAATTTTTTTATATCGTCGAAGAAGATAACTTTTTCCTGAATTTAATTTTACATCTCGTGGAATTTTATCAAATTTTTTCGAACACTTTTTTTTATGAAAAAACTATTATTATATTTATTATCATTATTATTACTTTTTTTCCTTGAATTTTCTAATTTTATCCTTATAACATTATAATACATAAATAAATGTAATTATTTAGTTAGTTTTGTTTAATTTTCTTTAATTGTATTTAAGATGTGTAACTTAATATAACATGCGTAAGTCGATACTCGATATTTTTGAGTTTTTCTCCTTCATCTTATTTTCAAATAAAAATAATGTATTTAAATTAATCCCATTAATTTCTCTTAAACCCAAGTCCATATAATTTACGAAACGCGTGTGTAAGGAAAAAATTTCTAATTGAGTCTGTTATATGTTTATTTGACTTATTCCCATAACAAAACACGTTTGAATCATACGTCATATTTTTTATTGTCACGATCCCACACAAACTATGACGTATTGAAGTTTATTAGAGATGTTGCGGAAAAGCTTCAAATAATTTATCACACTGGTTTATGGTGCATATTTCGTATTCAAGTTTAATTACATTTTGAGATCACTCGGGTATGAGTGCATAATTTTAATGGGACTCTAAGTTTATTTGAAATGTTTAAGGATGTTATTTTATTAAATAAATAATTTTAAAATGTTTTTAAAAGAGTTTGAAAACGTTTACACTTCGTTTTATTCTGATAAGGATGGATTAGAGTAATGTTTTATTGGAACTCTAATTCGCTGCGTCGCTCAAACGACCTGACTAGTCGTTCGAGCGAGATGGCATTATCGTTTAAACGGCGTGTCCATCTCGTTCGAGCGACAGGTCAAAGTCGCTTGAACTAACCGCCGCCTCAAGAAAATTATAAGAGGCGTGTTTTCATCGGACTTTCATATGTGTGCATTCTGCGAAAACAGTATACGACTAGAACGTTGTTTGCACATGTTTTCTAAGGTTTTCTAAAGCCAAATACATCCTTAGAGTTTCAAAGATCCGACTTTTCATTACTATATGCTATAGTGATCTTTGTCGGCACCATTGGAGTTTGTTCTACATAGAACTTTGAGGGATTTTGCGGTGAAAAGGCGAAGGAGTTCATGTTCAACATCGTAGATGACACAAAGCCATATCGATGGACACCGAGACATACGTGGATGCATGTGTTGTGGATGAGGAACGTGGATGAAGGACTTTCTAAGTGAGCACTGTGGAGGAGTGGTTGAAAATCAGAAGATCATAAAGTCTCTTGGGGATTGAGTCATTGAGTAAGACTTTTGTCTGTTCCTTATAATTCCACATCATAGTGATTGTCTGACTTGGGTCGTCCGAGGTTTTTTACCTTAGTGGTTTTCTAGTACATCCGGCGTTGTGATCATTATTTCCCTTACTTTACTTGCTTTAATCACTAGGTGCATGTTTAGGATTAATCAAGATAAAATTTGGTTAAGTTAAAATTGCTTCACATTTTGGTGGGTATAAATTTTGAAAAGGGTTTTCATAAAAAGAAAGTTTATTTGTCATTCTTAAAACACATTCTGTGCAGAAAAAGAGGCCTACAACGTGAGACTGGAAATATAACGCGACTTTATATGTTCAATAAAATTTGGGCGTTACACATATTCAAAAGTGAATATGTTTATTGAATAATTGTAACTTAACATTATTAGAATTATTTTGTAGGACTAACCACCCTAAAATATAAAAATAAGGGATTGCCACACATTTTATGTTAGAAATAGGAAGATGTAGGATCAAACTAGTCTTAACAAGCCACGATTTTAGGTATTATTCCCCATCACCATGCAAACAAGAGAGTAGAAAGGGAGGAATTCATTAATCCTTAAGTTGGTGTTAAGGATTATCTATACTAACTTAAAAGTTGGCTTAAATAAAAGCGTTTGTTTAGATATTTATAGCCTTCTTAAAGAAAATAATTCACGGACAACCATCATTCATTTATATATATATCTCTGTCTCTCTCTGATCCCTTTATTGACTCTTTATCTTTACACATGACCATTTGCTTGTCTCTCTTTATGACTTCCTTAATTATAGGTTTAGTTTGCTTGCAACTCCAGAAGCTATATGAAGCCACTTATATTTTATTATCTTTTTTTGTATCAAGTGATCATCACCAATAATCATATGAAATATACCACTATCAATTACAATAAGGGTTCGCATGAAGTAAGGTTTTCGGTATAGGTTTCAATTTTGTTTGTTAAAATCTACATATATATATACGCACACACACACACTCTCATGGTTTATGTTATTTGCAGATGATATAGTTTTAGTAGACACTTCAAAGAAGGCCTTAGTAATGAGAGTAAATACTTGGAGAAATGCATTAGAGTCTAAGGGACTGAAAACTAGTAAAAATAAAACTGAATATATGGAATGTAAATTTAATAACGAGTCGTATTATAGCATAATATTAAGGATTGAAAAAAATGTGATAAACCAGACTAATAATTTTTGTTATTTATGTTCAGTTATACGAGTAATGGGGATATTGATGAGGATGTTATGAGTAGAGTAGCAACTGGATAGATGAAATGGAGACAAACGAGTGGGGTACTATGCGATAAGAGGATAACTCATAAATGAAAATGAAAATTGTATAAAATGGTTGTTAAGACGGTGACCATCTATGGAGCAAAGTGTTAGGCTTTAAAGAAAAACATGAGCAAAATATCCATCTTAGTGAGATGAGGATACTACGATGGATAATAAGAATTACTAGAAATGATAAAATTAAAAATTAGTATGTGAGAGATAAGTTAGGACTAGCTCCAATTAGTAATAAATTAAGAGAAAGTAGACTTGGATGGTATGACCATGTGTTGAATAGACCATAAGATGCACCTATAACAAGAGGAAGACTATTAAAAATATAGGGTAAAAGACAAAGGGGTTATCTCAAGCTATCTTGGAAAGAAATTATAAGGAGATATCTTAATGAATTAATTTTTAATGCTAATATTGCTTATAATATATTATAATGGAAAAGGATAATCAATGTGGTCGACCCCTTGTGATGGGATTAAGGCAAGGATGATGATGATGATGATGATGATGATGATGATGATGATGATGATGATGATGATGATGATGAAGATGATGATGACGAATATATTAATGTACACTCCATTGATGGATTGGGTTTCTTAATTTGACTCATTTTTTAATTTTTAATCTATTGTATCTGTGTGTATTATGGGGACCAAACCATAATTAGGCCCAATCCGGTCTTATCCGACTAAGCCTAGTAGTGATTGGGGTACGCTTGGCCCAGCTTACTAATAATAAAGATTAATACAAGCATTTATCACCTGGATAATTACAAGGCAGTTAGTAATTAAACTGGCTCACATAGGTTACCCAAAATCTCAGACGAGATATTCAATAAACCACCATATGAGCCAATCTCAAGTTAATGGAGTTCCTCGATCAATTCAACCACTGTGGTTTTATATAAATATAAATACATCCCATACCAAAGGGCTAAAGGGGATGTAATTTTCGTACTTTGAGAGAAATTAATAAGAATCAAATAACCTCTCTGTGAACGTAGGCAAGTTGCCAAACCATGTATATTTATGTGTTATTTGTGACACTTGCATGCTTTTCTTATAATTGTTTTCTAGATTCCATTTATTGTGAATATTTGCACTCACAATTGGGGTCCTCTGGGGGAATCGATTTCTTTTTTACGAAAGCAATACCTACAAGATAATATCTACGACGTCTCACCAACCAAACAGTGCACCCCAACTTGGAGTTGTGCAAGATGACTTAGGTCCACTAAGAGTTAGGTTTGAAGTCCGTCGATATAGGAACCCATGGTTTCGACCCGAGCAACAACCTTTCAAGGAGGTCCGCGAGCAGCCGACATAGGCCCGACTCAATGGCTGGTTTTAATGAGTCGTTCTGTTGAATTTATCAAAACTCCAGGTGCTCAAGCAGTATCGGGCATTGCGGGAGGACCTAGTTCTTTTACAATATCATCAGTAGCATTAGCATCTCCTTTTGTCCTAAGAGGAGTTGCTCTAGACACTATTAACAACATTGCTCCAGCAGTGACATTACCAAATGTTGCTCCCTTTATTGTGGGAGAAAATACTAAAGCCACTGGAAGAACTAATATTGAGCCAGTCGCGCTCTCTCATACTTGCTCGAGAGGCAGCGTGTCAATCGCACTACCTATGCCCACTGCAGGGGACCCTATGCATCCTAGTCCTCCTCTGCCTAGCATGGAGGAAGTGAAAAAGGAGTTTCTAAACATGATGGTATCTTCTAAGGATAGAGGAGAAGACGACCCAATCTACGATCATTTTTTTACTCCAAACCCAAAAGAGTACATCAATAAGCCCTACCCAGTAGGGTATATTTCCCCAATCTTTAAGAAGTGCACAAGAAATGGGAGAAATGCCAAGGCTCATGTAAAAAGGTTTTAAAGAACCTTGTGGCCTATTATAACGACAAAAGGTTTAGGTTGAGAGAATTCTCAAAATCTCTAACTGAGATGACTTACATGTGGTACTCACACTTGGCACTAGGTAGTGTGGCCACTTTGGAGGATCTTCATGTGCTATTTGTACATAAATTCTTCTTAGTAAAAGTTGAGTTTACCCTCATGCAATTAGCGCGAGACAGACAAAATCTTGACAAGGATGTTGTGGCTTGCATAAGGAGGTTCTGCGACCCCAATAAGCTGCCACAAATTGAATGTGATGCCCTCAGCTAGGGGTGTTAATTATTTTTGAACTTTCAATTTTTTCGATTTTCGATCCTTAATTTTCCGATTTTAGCATCATTTTTAAATTTTTGATTTCTGAATTTTTGATTTCCGAATCTTCAAAAATAAATTGGAATGGAATTGGAAAATATATTTAATTTTCAAAATTTCCAAATTTTCAATCCTAAAATTTCGATCACATGTCGATCCGAATTATCCAAAATATATTCTGAAATCATAATATTAATATTAATTTTTATTTTAATAATTTTTTAATTATCATATTTACATTAAAATTTTATTTATTAATAGTTTAATCTCAACCCTTCATTTAAAATAATCCCAACCCTTAATCTTTGCCATATATATACTACACACTAACACACACAACACTCCTAACCTAAAAACACATCAGACGCACGATTTTCTCTCACCCTCTTTCTAAACCTAAAATCTCTCTAACCCTCACTCACTCAGGCCACAGACGTCGCCGCACCTCATCTCTCTCTAATCCTCGCACCGCCACGTATCTCAGGTCTGCTTCCAGGGCACCTCATCTCATCTTATTCTCTTTCCTGATTAGGATGTTATTTATATTGCGTGGGTTGACTTCTTGTTTTGTATGTTCTTTAATGGTTTTGTTGTACCATGCCTGCTTTTGTTTATCCCCACAATTTTCTTGTGATATGGATGGAAAAATCTGATTTGTTGTTGGCGGGATCAGTGACCCGAGATTCTAGTGTAACAAAAATTGACTATCTCGGTTTTTTTTTAAACCATTCACAACCCTTATAACTCATTTGCTTGTTAATTAAATCTTCTTGTTAGCCTGAGAACTTTTAAATCTGCTTGTTAGTTAAATCTGTTTTTACAGATTTACAAATTTATACAGATGTATAACAATGGTTATATATGTTTGTTATTTATATATGTTTCTAGATTTTTTGACACCATTTCTTTGTTAATTTCTAATATGTGTTATCTCTATTTGTTATTTGGTGTGGTATTACTTTAAGATAAATCTCAATTATGGAGGAGAGTTCCACGGCAGTCAATAGCAACTCTACTACGGAAAGTAGCCAAAAAAAGTCAAAGATTGGCGCCAAATCCGGTCTTTCAGGAAATCATGGAACTTCGGAGGTATGGAATTATTTTACCAAACAACTTGTAGAAGGAACTGAAAAATATTCTGGTAAAGCTGATTGTGTCTTTTGTCATTCTACTATTAATGCACCTTCTTCGAGTGGAACAAACAAGTTGTGGAACCACATTAAAAAATACAAGGAGTGTCCTAGGGGTGAAGAAGATACCGGACAAACTATTATTTCTTTTCGAAAAGGTCAACTCACTCCTTGGAAATTTGACCAAGAAAAATGTTGTAAATAGTTAACAAGAATGATCATTCTTTGTGAACTCCCTTTTAGTCATGTTGAGAAGGAAGGTTTTAGGTGGTTTTGTGAAGATTTACAACCAAAGTTTCACGTTGTTTGTAGAACTACAATAACAAAAGATTGTTTGCTAATTTTTTTTGAAGAAAAACAAAAGCTAAAGGAATTTTTTTAGGCCATGTCTACACGAATATGCATCACAACTGATATGTGGACGTCAATTCAAAATCTTGGTTATATAGTCTTAACTGCTCACTTTGTGGATAAAGATTGGAAACTTCACAAGAAAATAATTAATTTTAAAGTACTTCCACATCCACACAAAGGATAAGCCATTGCTAAATCCATGGAGAGTTATTTAATAGAGTGGGGTCTAGAGAAAGTTTTGACAATAACTCTTGGCAATGCTAAGAATAATGATACATGTGTTGCGGATTTGAAAAGAAGATTATCAAAAAGAAATGGTTTGTTGTTGGAAGGGGAAATCTTTCATGTAAGATGCTTTGCGCACATAATCAACTTAGTTGTTAGGGCTGGCGTTGAAGAGGTGAAAACAACTATTAAACGCCTTCGTATAAGTGTTAAGTATGTGAGGAGTGGTTCCTCACGCATGCAAGCATTTAAAAAATGTGCTTCAGATGAAATGTTAACTAGTAAGAGTTTTATGTCTAGATATCAAAACTATATGGAATTCAACTTACCTAATGATAAATGTTACATTGGAGTTTGAGATAGCATTTGAGAGGCTTGAGGAGCAAGATCCAAATTATGAAATTGAGTGTAATGTGAAAGGTGTAGGTATATTGGATGAAAATGATTGGAAGAAATTGAAAGCTTTGCACACATTTTTAGAAGAATTCTATGAACTCACGAAGCGTGTTTCAAGGTCTAAATATGTCACTTCCAACACATATTTTGATGAATTAACACAAGTTGAAGATCTTGTTATGGATCAGTTAGTAAGTATGGATCCTTTTTTCGTGAAATGGCAAAAAAAATGGATGCAAAATTTGAATAATATTGCAACTTTGACTCTCTTAATCCAATTTCAGTTGTTGCAATAGAGTTGGATCCTCAATATAAAATGAAATTTGTGGAATTTTGGTATTCCTCGTATTTGGATAATATTTGCAATCTTTCTGAAATGGAGAAAACTCTCAAAATGGGTAATTATATAACGAGGTTGAATAATTTAATGAGTCGTCTTTATTATCAATACAAGTTGGCGGGTACATCCTTTGTTGATGTTAAATCATCCAACATTTTGGATAATGATATGGTCGTTGATAAGGTGTACAAATCACCCAAGGCAAAATACTTGTTTAGGGGCATTTTGAAGAGGAAGGATTATGTTAAAGCATCAAATAATTTAGATAGGTATCTAAGTGACGTAATAGTGGTTAATGAGGGTCATAATTTTGATGTCTTAGAGTGGTGGCATGGTAAGGTTGGAAATTATCGTGCTCTTGCTATGATGGCTCGTGATGTATTATGTACTCCCGTGACATCGGTTACTTCAGAGAGTGCCTTCAGCACTGCTGGTCGTGTTCTTAATCCCTTCTGAAGCTCACTAACCCCTACTACTGTGGAGTGTTTGGTTTGTACACAAGATTAGTTAAGAGGCCCTGCACCATCCATTGTTTATTATTCCATTGAAGAAAAACTTGAGGTTCCTTTTGAACTTGAGAGAGGTATATATTCATTTGTATGTTATTTTCTATTTATTATTTAGTTATTTAGTTGCATTTTAATTAATTTTGCATATTTTTTAATCATTTCAGTTGTATTGGAAGACTTTCAAAAACTAACTCTTGGATCTTCTACTTGAGGGGATATCTTCAAAGGTAACATTTCTTGGATCTTCTACTTTAGGTGATATTTTCAAAGGTAACATTTTTCGTTTATTCATGTCGTACTAGTCGCACCAATCGTACCAGTCGTACTAGACCGTACCAGGTCACACCATGTTGTACCAGAAAGTACCAAAATGTACCTATTTCCAGAATTGTACCTATTTTGTACACCAAATTTGTGGAACCTTTATTTGTATTTGTTTTATTGTAACAATGGTTTTTTTGTTGTAATTTTTATTAGAAGAATGTTAGAAAATTCATATTAGTATGTTACATTGTTGTTTGTGATATTTATGCATTCTAAAGTTTCTTCATTAATCATATGTATATTTTTTTAAAATGATAGGTCCGATATCTTCTGAAATAGATAAATTGATAATTTTAACTTTTCCGATGCTTTTCTGAATAATAAAAATTCCAGAAATTTTGAATATTTCGTATATCCCGACTTGGAACCAAATGATATTCCGAAATTTATTTTTTCTGATTTGGAAAGGATTTTAAAATTCCAAAAATTTTGGAAAATTTTCCGAACACCCTTATTCCGATTCCATCATGCCGAAACACACCCTTGCCCTCAGCCATCCCGGTGAAACAAGCTATTCGAATGTATAAAAAAGAACCGGATCTAAAAATAAAGGAGGAAGTCTATAGGTTACTCATAGCAAGCTTTATAATTACTATCCAACATCCTTTTTTGTTATCTAGCATTGCGCCGATGGGAAAGAAAGACAAAAAACAAATTAAGATATGTGTGGATTTTAGGAAATTTAACTAGGCTTGTCTAAAATATGAGTTCCCAATGCCTTATATTGACAGCTTGATAGATGCAACGGTGAACATGAGATGCACAGATTTATGGATGGCTATGTGGGGTACAATCAAATAAAAATGGATCCAGAAGATGTTGAGAATACTGCCTTCCATGTGCCACTAGGTTACTTAATGTACACAGTAATGCCTTTTGGACTAAAGAATGTAGGTGCTACCTACCAGAGGAACATAATGGCTATATTCAACGATCTCCTTCATGAGATTGTGGAATTCTATGTTGATGATATGGTGAGAAAGTCCAAAAAGGAGGTTGCTCACTTGGCATATTTGAGCAAACTGTTTATAAGATGTAGAAAATACAAGTTGAAGATGAACCTTCTCAAATGTGATTTTGGGGTGATAATTGGGAAGTTCTTAGGGTTTATGGTGAACATACAAGGTGTGCATATGGATCTTGATAAGCATAAGGTCATCTTCAACATGCCTTCCTAGGGAAGGTCTCCTACTTGAGAAGATTTATGCATGGGATTACAGAGGCTACTCACCCATTGATGGAACTGCTATAAAAGAGGATAAAGTTTGTATGGGAACAACAACAGGAAGCTCTAGATAAGCTAAAGAAGCTCATCACATCTCCTTAGACCAGATCCCCCCAAAGGCAGGTATCCCTTTACAATTCTACCTTACATATACTAAACGATCAATTAGAGAATTGTTAGCTCAGGAGGTAGATGGTTTAAAGAAGCCCATTTATTTCTTAAGTCACATTATACATGGGCCCGAGCCAGATATACTAGTATTGAGAGGCACTATTTAACCCATGTATTTATTGAACAAAAATTTAGGCACTACATGTTGTCTTTCATGGTTCACATTATAATTAGGTATGACCCAATAAAGTTTTTTCTTGTTAAAACTATACTAATTGGTAGCGTAGCCTTATGGTTTGTAATCCATTTAGAGTATAATCTTAATTAAGTGGTACCTCGGGCCATCAAAAGCCAAGTCTATGCAGATTTATTGGTCATATTCCCATCTGGGACCTTCGAGTCACCACATGAAGAACTCCCAGGCGATGATCTTAAAGAAAATTACTTGGGGGCCATCTTGGAAGGACATAACATGGAATTCGATGGTTCCTCGGTTGTAGGCAAAGGCGGAGTAGGTGTGATTCTAAGTAAAAGGAGAGAATAAGTTCGATTATCCTTCAAGTTGGACTTCAGTTGTTCGAATAATTAAGTTGAGTATGATGCTCTTGGGTTAGGCGTATTAGAAGCACTAAGAAGGGTCATCTAAGTTCTTACAATAAAAGAGTATTCCAACTTAGTAATGAAACAGGTGAATGGTGAGAACGCTCTAAAGCACATGAGTTTGGCACCATACCAAACGATCATTCAGAAATTGCTCATGCAGTTCCATGAAGTAAAGATAAATAAACACTCTTGAACAATGAACAAACATGTTGATGCATATGCAACAATTACCCAGAAAATTCCCATTTAAGGGGATTCAACAGTGATTCGAATCGCTAAGAGGATAGCTCCCTCAACTATAACTGAGATGTTACCCACAAATAACAACAGTCACTATAAGAAAAATGAGTATTAGGGACGGTAAAAATCCGTCCCTAAAAGCACAAAATCCATCCCAAAAGAGTATTTAGGACGAATTTTCCAGCGGCAAAATTTATGCCCCTTATACTAGGCATCGCAAATATTTTAGGGAAAAATTTTATCGTCCTAAATGTTAATTCATAGACGATCTACATTTGGAATTAGGGACGAATTTTTAGTCCCAAAAAGTATTCCCACGAAAAAATTCCCACTCCCGGGAGTAGTATTAGGGACAGTTAATCGGTCCCGAATACTACTCAGATTTTGGCAGGCCCAATTAGGACGGTTTAAAACCCTCCCAATTGATAACCTAATTAGCACGGTACAACCATCCCAAAAGGTATTCTTAATTAATACAAAAGGGGTATTAGGGACGGATTATAACCGTCCCTAAAGGTATTCTTAATTAATTTAAAAAAATCTCATAAATAATTATATTATTATATGCTTTATGCTGCGATAATAAATTACGTCTAATTTGCATTATAAGTCAAATCATCTAATAATACACGCAATATATCAACTGCATCATTGAAACATGTATCCAATAACAATTTCTTCCATTAAACTACATTCAACTCAATATTTAAATGAGTACAAAACCATACTAATTAATAAGAAATACAATTGTCAAAAGAAAAGTCGTCTCTAAATTAAGATGATAAATATAGTTGTCATGCTATAAAAACTTCTCTCAGTGTCATATATAGTAGACATGCTAAAAAACATGTCTCTTCAACTTCTAGTGCACAACCTGCAATAAATAAATAATCGTTTTATCAATATAATATTATAGTAAAATAAAATATCCAAATATATTAGTTAATTGTATTAAAAAAATTAAAAATTCGACAAAATCTCTTTTGTCTATACATAAAAACCAACATGTTTAATCAATACAAATGCTCGAATGGCCATAAAAAATTGAAAATAACAATCTTTCATATCAATAACGCTTTACAATTTTTTTTAAATTCGACGGAGTCTCCTTTGTTTATACATGAAAACTAACCTATTTAATCAACACAAAAGAGCGCACAGCCATAAAAAATTGAAAACAATAATATCGCATATCAACATTTCTTTATAATTTAAAAAAAAATCGGCAGAGCCTCCTTTGTTTATACATGAAAACCAACATGTTTAATCAACACAAAACCTCGCACTGTCGAAAAAATATTGAAAACAACTCGCATATCAACAACAATATTAAATAAACAGTCTACCTGGATTAATCCGTTATTTTTGTTCATGTGTTCCACGTGAAAAAAATATAACGCTGAAACGTAAACATGTAAAAAAATATAAGACACAAAACTAAAAAGATATCAATACTCAAATAATCTTTAAACATCAGTCTAAATTTTTGCAAATTCTCGTCGTATACTCAAATCAGGAGTTTAGTGACTGCGCGATCGGTTCGTACGAGTTACATTGGTCCCGTGCGAGGTGCTCGTGCCTCTTACGTGACCGTTTTGTGAATGTTTTACCTTTTTTCACCCTTTGACGGAATATTTTTAATCCTAAGTCTAACTGTTTACAAATTCTCGTTGTATACTTAAGTCGGGAGTCCCATAAATACGCCTTCAATTCTTACGAGTTATATTGGTCCCGTGCGCAGTGCTTGTGCATCTTACGATACCATTTTGTGGTTGTTTTACATTTTCACCCTTTGACGGTATGTTTTTAAGCTTAAGTCTAATCGTTGGCAAATTCTTATCGTATACTCAAACGGGGAGTACGGTGACTATACGGTCGGTTTATACGAGTTACACTGGTCTCGTGAAAAGTGATCGTGCCTCTTACGGAACCGTTTTGTGTTAGTTTTATATTTTTACCCTTTGACGATGTGCTTTAAAGCCTAAGTCTAATCGTTTGCAAATTCTAATCGTATACTCAAACGGGGAGTCCGTTGACGACGCGGTCAGTTCCTTAAATTTACGTTGGTCCCATGCAAGGTGTGCATGACTCTTACGGGACATTTTGTGGATGTTCTACGTTTTCACCCTTTGACGGCATGTTTTTAAAACTTGAGTCTAAATTTTTATAAATTCTCATCGTATACTCAAGCCGAGAGGCCAATGACTAAGGGGTTCATTCGTACGAGTTACATTGGTCCCGTGTGAGGTGCTCATGCCTTTTAAGGGACCATTTTGTGGCTATTTTACGTTTTCACCCTTTGACGATATCTTTTTAAGCCCAAGTCTAACTGTTTATAAATTCTCATCTTATACTCAAATCGGGAGTCTTGTGACTATGCATTCAGTTCCTACAAGTTATATTGGTCCCGTGCGAGGTGCTCATGCCTCTTACGGGACCGTTTTGTAGTTGTTTTACATTTTCATCATTTGACGATTTATTTTTATGCCAAAGTCTAACTTTTGGTAAATTATGCGTTCAGTTCCTATGAGTTATATTGGTCCCGTGCGAGGTGTTCGTGCATCTCACGGGACCGTTTTGTGTCTATTTTAGATTTTTACCTTTGACGGTATATTTCTAAGGCTAAGTCTAACCATTGGAAAATTCTTGTCGTATACTCAAATGGGGATTACGGTGACTAGGTGGTTGATTCGTACTCGTTATATTGGTCTTATGTGAGGTGCTCGTGCCTCTTACGGGACCGTATTGTGGTTATTTTACATTTTTACCCTTTGACGGCATGCTTTAAAACCTAAGTCTAATCATTTGTAAACTCTCATCATATACTCAAATGGGGAGTTTGTTGACTACACGATCAGTTCCTCTGAGGTACATTGGTCCCGTGCAAGGTGCTCGTGCATCTTAAGGGACTATTTTGTGGTTGTTTTATGTTTTCACCCTTTGACGACATGTTTTTAAGACTAAATCTAATCGTTGGCAAATTCTAGTCCTATACTCAAACGGGGAGTACGGTAACTATGCGGTCAATTCACGAGTTACATTGGTCCCGTGCGAGGTACTCCTGCCTCTTACGGGACTGTTTTTTGGCAATTTTATATTTTCACCCTTTGACGCGTGTTTATAAGCCTAAGTCTAACCATTTAGAAATTCTCATCGTATAATCAAACGGGGAGTCCGTTGACTACGCGGTCGGTTCCTCCGAGTTACATTGGTCCCGTGCAAGGTGTGCATTCCTCTTACGAGACCTTTTGTGGATGTTTTACGTTTCACCCTTTGACGACATGTTTTAAAGCCTAAGTCTAAATTTTTGCAAATTCTCATTATATATTCAAATCGAGAATCCGGTGACTACGCGGTCCGTTCGTACGAGTTACATTGGTGTTCCCGTGTGAGGTGGTCGTGCCTCTTACGGGACCGTTTTGTGGCTATTTTACGTTTTCACCATTTGACGGCATGTCATTGTTTACAAATTCCCATCGTATATTCAAACCAAGAGTCCCGTGACTGTGCATTCAGTTCCTATGAGTTATATTGGTCCCGTGCGAGGTACTCGTGCCTCTTACGGGACCGTTTTGTGGTTATTTTAGATTTTCACCATTTGACGACTTGTTTTTATGCCTAAGTCTATCTCTTGACAAATTCTTGTCATATACTCAAAACGGGAGTCCCGTGACTATGCGCTCAGTTCCTAAAACTTATATTGGTCCCGTGCGAGGTGCTCATACATCTTACGGGACCATTTTTGTGGTTGTTTTATGTTTTCACCCTTTGACGATATATTTTTAAGCCTAAGTCTAACCATTGGCAAATTTTTATCGTATACTCAAACGGGGAGTACGGTGACTACGCGGTCGATTTGTATGAGTTACATTGGTCTCGTGTGAGGTGCTCGTGCCTCTTACGGGATTGTTTTGTGGTTATTTTACATTTTTACCCTTTGACGACATGCCTTAAAGCCTAAGTCTAACCATTTGCAAATTCTCGTCGTATACTCAAATAGAGAGTCCGTTGACTATGCGATCGGTTCCTCCGAGTTACATTGGTCCCGTGCGAGGTGCTCGTGCATCTTACGGGACTATTTTGTGGATGTTTTATATTTTCATCCTTTGACGGCTTATTTTTAAGCCTAAGTCTAATCGTTGGCAAATTCTCATCGTATACTCAAAGGGGGAGTACGGTGACTATGCGTTCGGTCCGTACGAGTTATATTGGTCCCGTGCGAGGTGCTCGTGCCTCTTACGAGATCGTTTTATGGTTGTTTTAAGTTTTAACCCTCTAACGGCATGTTTTAAACCTTAAGTCTAACCGTTTGCAAATTCTAGTCGTATACTCAAACAGGGAGCCCGTTGACTACGAGGTCAGTTCCTACGAGTTACATTGGTCCCGTGCAAGATGTGCATGCCTTTTACGGGATCTTTTGTGAATGCTTTACGTATTCACCCTTGACAGCATATTTTAAAGCCTAAGTCTAAATTTTTGCAAATTCTCATCGTATACTCAAACGAGGAGTTCGGTGACTCCGCGATACATTCGTACGAGTTACATTGGTCCCGTGTGAGGTTCTCGTGCCTCTTACATAACCGTTTTGGGGTTATTTTACGTTTTCACACTTTGACGACATGTTTTCAAGCCTAAGTTTAACGATTTACAAATTCTCGTCTTATACTCAAATCATGAGTCCCGTAACTACGTGGTCAGTTTTACAAGTTACATTGATCTCGTGTGAGGTGCTTATGTCTCTCATGGGACCATTTTTTGATCGTTTTACGTTTTCACCCTTTGACGACATGTTTTTAAGTCTCATTCTAACCATTTGCAAGTTCCTGTCGTATACTCAAGCCGAAAGTCCCGTGATTACGCAATCGATTCCTACGAGTTACATTGGTCTCGTGCAAGGTGCTCGTGGATCTTACGGACCGTTTTGTGGTTGTTTTATGTTTTTACCCTTTGACGACATCCTTTAAAGTCAAAGTCTAACCGTTTGCAAATTCTCATCATATACTCAAAACGGGGAGTCCGGTGACTACGCGGTTCGTTCGCAGGAGTTAAATTGGTCCCGTGCGAGGTGCTCGTGCCTCTTATGGGTACGTTCTATGGATGTTTCCATGTTTTCACCCTTTGATATTATGTTTTAAAGCCTAGGCCTAAATTTTGCAAATTCTCGTCCTATACTAAATTTTCTTTTAATATATTGTTTCTCCCATGTTCATCTTAGGAAATGAGGTACTCAAGTAAGATAATTTTCGAAACATCATATATAAATTAGTACCTATAGCTCCTACAAATCTATCATGCCAAAATGAGAGCCTCAGGAAAGCCAAGTAGTGGTTTCGTCTACGCCTGTCAATGGATCGGATTTTATCCGAATCCGAATTCGATCCATTTATACGAATTTGGATTAAGCCAGAAACCCGATTACCCATTTATTAAATGGAGCGGATTTGGATTCATATGATCCGAGCTGTTAATAATCCGATCCGATTAATATTTATAATATATATATATATATATATATATATATATATATATATATATAATATTTTTAATTAATATATATTATATTTTCTAATATTTTGAATATATATTATATTAAATATTTATAATATTATAACAAAAAAAACGCACACATAACACATGCACACTGTTAAGCTAACATAAACACACGCACACACAACACAACCACATAAAACACACGTACACACTACATATTACCTAAACCTAATCTCAAAGTCCCACTCCCCTCCCACAGCTGAGCGGCGCACCCCCCCTTCCCTCTCTCTCACACATCCTCTTCTCCTCCCTCATTTTATCTGTTCGTGTCCGTCCATCATCTCACAACACTCCCTCCCTCATTTGATCAGATCTGTTCGTCGCTAACCCGCCGCCGCAGGTATGTTTTTTTTTTCTTCTTCTTCTGTACAATAACTTAGGTATGCGTTGTAGACTTGTAGTGCTGATTTCTTCTTCTATCTGTACAATAACTTAGGTATTCCTTGTAGTGTTGATTTTTTTTTTCTTCTTTTGTACGATCTGTCCTCCGATGTTTTTTTTTCTTATAATATCGTTTCACATCGGCATACTGATTTCTTATATTCGTTGCTTATAACTACATGTGCGATTATATATATTGGGTATATGCTGATTTATTATAATTTATACATTGGGTATATATTATATTTTCAATCTGAAATTTTTATAATATATACATCAGCATACTCAATGCCCGTTTTCAGTCTGATTTTTTTTCAATCAATATTTATGTACTGCTTGACTGTTTATGTATTGAACCAATGTGGGAAGAGTGCGTAGTGCTTTTATATTTTCAGTCTGAATTTTTTTTCAGTCTGAATTTTTTATAATATATACATCAGCATACTCAATGCCCTTTTTCAGTCTGTTTTTTTTTTCAATCAATATTTATGTACTGCTTGGTTGTTTATGTATTGAACCAATGTGGAAAGAGTGCGTAGTGCTTTTATGGATTTGTATTTGGAGTATGGGGGTGACATGGGGGCTCGAGATGTGATTGATGGAATTGGGAGTAGTACATCTCACACGAGGGGTCTTAGTGTGATTGATGAGGATTTGGAGTTTGGTACTTGGTATAATCAATCATCCAATGTTAATGCTTTTCAAAAAACTGAGGTGGGTCAATACTTGAAAGAACCTGTTTACTAAAGAAAATAACATTTTAACATTTTGACGTGGTGGCAAATGTGTAGTGGTAAGCTTCATACCTTGGCACAAATTGCACGTGATATTTTAGTTGTCCCGGCAACTACAGTTACCTCCGAATCTGCCTTTAGTATTGGAGGTAGAGTTATTGATGAGACACGTGCATCTTTGCTTCCCGATATTATTGAAGCTTTAGTTACCACTGCGGATTGAATAGAATCACAAAAAACGTCAAGTAAGTAGTTATTTAATTTGTCATTATTTTTATGTTTTTTCTTTTCTTCAAATATCTAAATCTTTAAATTATTTGTTTCAGCTGTTCAAGAATCATAAGGTTTGTTTCAGCGATATCATAGAAGAAGATAATCACTAAGTTCATTATTTTCTTTTATTTTTTAACATACGTTATCTTACAATATTTGTATTTATGTTTGAAGGATAAATGTCCATTTTTTTTTCAGGGTGGCTTTGAAGGAGAAAGTTGAAGTGAAGATGTGGTTTTGTATTTTGATTTTGAACTTTTATCCAAGTCATGTTTGTAATTTTTGGATTTTGAATGTTGTTGGATTTGATCTTGGATTTATTTGTGATGGATGGTGTGTTTAATATTTGAATGGTGTACTTTTATCTTGGTGTGAGTTTGATTTTTAATGATGGACTTCTATCTTGGTGCAAATTAAATTTATGAAATAAGAGATGAAAATAAAAATCGAATTTGGAAATATCCTTATTTGGATTTGAAACTATCATTATGAAATAAAAGATGAAATAAAAAATGTTGCAAATTAAGTGGTTAAAAAATATAATTTTAACTTAAAATTACATTTTTTTAATGAAAATCTTAATTAAAATAAATAAATAAATAATCGAATCGGATTGGATAAACGGATCGGATTACCGGATTCTTAAAAAATCGGATTCGTAACCCTAACAGATAATCCGTCAGATAATCGGATCAGATTCGAATCCGTTTAACTTAAACGGATTCGGATTTGCCTGATCCGGTCCGAACCCGATCCGTTTACAAGCCTAGTTTCGTCTCTAAGTGTGAGCTAAGTCGATATAGAGGGTGGCCACAACAAATTTTCTTTTGGTTGAACACATTTCTCTTGTTATTTTTCTTAATCAAAATATAAATTGAATAATACTTTTAAACATTAAAACATTGTGGAGTACTCAAAATTAAATCAACGTAGAAAATTATTAACTTCTTCCCAATTGCTTGAATTTCCAATATCCACCTGGCCATCAGTAGTATATCAAGCAACAGTAATCAAATCAGGATGATCAGTCTAGTCAACAACTTTTCGATCGCGTATATTCCAAATTCGAACCTTTGCATCTAGTGAGCCACTGATGAAGTAATCATCATCTATCGGATTGAACTGTATACAGGTTACTACCAAACCATATGCACGTTATAAGCAAATGAAGGTTCAATAGTCTTGCATTGAAAAAACAACAACATGTGCATGTCTACTTACCATAATCATTGTCCACAAACAATTTTAAACAACTTTGTTTCCATGTCCCCTAGCCTAACTGTCTTGTCCATTGAAAATGAAAGCAACAGTTGCCTGTCAATAAAAAAAAGCATTTTTGTTTATTAAGTCTATATGGCAAGTTAGATAACATTTTGAGATATCATAGAAAGTAATATAAAAATGTTTCATTTCATTATTTACTAGTATTCAGTGTCCCTGGGCTTAGAGTAGCATTTGGAACCCACTAGAGAATCTTATTTCAACTCTTCTGCTTTTTCCTTGAGTTCCTTGACAGACTGTTGGAAATTCTAATTACTGCAACGAAGCGAATTGAAAAAATAAGTACATACAATACCGTAAAGAATTAGAGAAAATTAGATATCACACATATACTAAGGGCCTCCATCAACACCTTGTGTAAATTGTAACCTAAGATTAGTAACACATGACTAATAGATAATCCTAGATAAAAATAACTCTAAGTAAATACTTAATATAAAAACTATCACCTAAAGGGGTAAACTAATGGATAATTATAAAATCACAAAAATAAGATAAATCGCTCTCTCATGGGGGCATCACCTTCCCAATGGGACCTGCGTGCGTCACATAGAAACTACACTGAAATGAAAAGCAGGACCAAATTTCTCCAAAAGAATATAATAAGGAAAATTGTGATCTACACGATTGTAAATGATAAACTAAACCTCCAAATGATAAATTATGAATAGACCTAACAATCACTTACACAATTGAGTAAACGAATCCCATCAATGATTTGAGCCAAATATATCACTGATATGAACTCATAGGCTATGCAAATAAAAAATAAAATAACTTAGATAATAAACCATCAATACTAAAATCTATATACTATTGCTAATTGCATATGCAACAGACTGCCATTTTGAACATAAAAAAAGACATGAAATTGTGTCAGTCTAAATAGAAGCGTTTCAGTACATTTCAAAATTATTATTTTTGCACTACCTTCCCGGAAACGCATCCCATCAACACTAGTTCATTTTGCTAGTTCAAAACCAGCACGATCAACTAAATGAAGTTTTGCACTCAAGATTTCATCACCATAATCGTTCTGCACTGTTTTGGTTATCTTCCGCTCCACCGATATTGTAAACACGGCATGTGAATGAATGAAACATTACGTAAACAGAGGCAGATCAAAGTTCCATGATGTATGGTTAAACATGTCATGAGTACAAAAGGCAAAGAGTTTTAAGTTTAAAGAATGTCTGCACGGCAATGCCTTACATATGCTTTGATACGTTTATTCGTAAAATTCATAACACGGAAGCCTCGTGATCCCCTTTGAGAATAAGACTCCAAAAAATAATTAGTGCATATGTCAAATCATTCACATATTGGGGCATTAGTTTGGAAGGCTTGTAAAAAATCAATTTGAAAAAAAAATTGAACTTAGGAGTCAGGCCCCTGCATTCCCCATTATCATCAAGATTTTATAAGAATAAAACAATAAACACAAAATCTCAGTTTGAACAGTTCAATTCATAAAACTTTATGAACTTAGAAGGAGTCAAGCCCTGAACAGTTCAATTCATGAAACAATTAAACACAAAATATCATTTTGGAAAAATCAAATTAAAAAAAGGTTGATTATTTACATTGTCAGCAACCTAAAAAAACATATCTGGAAATACTGAATTTACCATATCAATAATCATAATAATTATTATTTACCCAATATAACACAACAATAAATTGTAAAAACATATATAAACTGTATATATATATATATATACATACATTAATAGAATCAACATTAATTAATTGAGAGAAAAAATATCGGGGAGATTCTGTGATAGGGGTGGAGGGGCTAGGGAGTCTAGGGCTTGGTTAGGGTTGGGTGGGCTACTCTGGGGTTGGTTGGGGTGGGGTGGGAGAGTCTGTAAAAGGGGCGGAGGGGATAGGGAATCTAGGGTTGGGTTGGGGCGGGGTGGGATGGGGAGGAAGAGAGATAGCGAACTAATAGAGAGAGAGACCTCTCTTCGAGAGAGAGAGAACTATCGATGAGGGAGGAGGGCACAGTGAGAGAGGGAGATCGGGTTAGATTGAAAATGAAGGAAAGAAAGATGTGTGCAAAAAATAGAGAGAAAATACACTTAGAGATCAAAAGGGTCGGAACATCCTTCCCATTTGGTATACCAGAAAGGACGGTTCTAATATCCGCCCCTTATGGTATACCAAAAGGGACGATTTTTAAAATTCGTCTCTTATATTTGTTTAGGAAAAAGCTAACAATTCAAGCTATACCAAAAGGGATGAATTTTAATATCCGTCCCTTTTGGTATAGCAAAAGGGATGGTTTTTAAAATCCATCCCTTTTGGTATAGCAAATGAGACGGTTTTAAAAATCAGTCCCCTATATTTGTTTGGAAAAAAGCCAAAAATTCAAGGTATACCAAAAGGGACGGATTTTAAAATTCATCCCTTTCGCTATACCAAATGGGACGGTTTTTAAAATCCGTCCCTTATATTAGCCTAGGGAAAAAAGAATTAAAAATTCCCATACACTTTAAAGGTTGGTTTTTAATTACCGTCCCCTCTGATATACCAAATGGGATGGTTTTTAACTACCGTCCCTTTTGTGATTTATCAAAAGGGACGATAATTAAAAACCATCCCATTTGGTATATCAAAAGGGACAAAATGACACGGCCGTCCCTAATACTCATTATTCTTGTAGTGAATGATTAGAGGGGAAAGAACAGGAAAAAACTTGATACAAGGGAAGGACCACTAAGTTTGGTTAATCTGGCACAATATTTTGCCACGGTGGGCAACTTTTACTATAAGAATAAAAGATGATGGTTATCAAGGTATGCGGACCCTGAAGAAGATGAAAGGATATTGAAAGAAGTCCATGAAAATAGTTTGAGACCACAAAAATTCCTTTGTACCGGAGGATCCAAAGAGGAAGTTACTTTTGGCCTACGATGAGACAAGATGATGCGATGACAAAAATGAACTGTAGAAAGTGCCAATTATGCTACCAAGCTACTGAGGGCAACTTTCTCGAATAACCATCTAACTAGAGGCAACCATACATTAATATACTGGTAGATGGGGTCATTTCAGCAGACAAATATGATGCTACAATGCTTAAGAGGAGAATATCCAGATACTACACTCAAGATGGTCAACTTTATTAGAGGGGTTATCACGATAAACCATTGAGGTGAATCAAGCTAAAAAAGGAGAAGGGGAGTTGAAACAAGCTCATGAGCCAGGTTATATTGGAGGGGTAAAACTCTATGTTAACTTTGACTTTAGGGTACTTTTGGCCAACTATGGAGAAGGACTCTGCGTAGTTCGTTCAAAAATGTAACGCATGCTAACTTTATGGGAATATAATCCACACGCCCTCAGTGGACCTACACTCTCTTTCTACCCCTTTCCCATTCCACACATGGGCATTTGATCTGGTGGTTGCAATTAATCCCTCCTCTAGGGGCAAAATTTAGATTCTTATGACTACTGAATGTTACAATAAGTGAGCAGAGGTCGTACCATTGAAGAAGGCCACAACGAGGGTGGTTGCTCATTTTATGAAAGAGTATATCATTTGTCAATTTGGCATTCCAAAGGTTTTTCTCTCAGATAATGGCACTCCCTTTGTAAACAGTGAGGTGAACTGCTCACTGAAAAATAATACATTATCCACCACAAGTCAAATGTGGCGTATCCAAGATGAAATGGGCACGCGAAAGCCACCAACAAGACTTTGGTAAATATTCTAACGAATACGATGGCTGATTTTTCGAGGAATTGGGATGATAAGATACCGAAGATTCTATGGGCTTACAGGATAATAAAAAGGAAACCTACATGTTATGCTCACTTTTCCTTGGTGTTTAGAGCTGAAGCAATCGTGTTAGTTGAGTTAAAAATACCTTATGCCTGATACAACTTGTGAAGTGCAATGCTCCCTCAAAGCAGACATGTACAACTTGAGGCATTAAAGGAGCACATAAATAATGCAAGAGTAACTTCAAAAATGTATAAAAAGTAGCTATCAAGGTCCTATGATCAAATGGTGAGGCTATGAAAATTCAAAAAAGGAGATTTAGTTTTGAAGGCTTGCATATGGCACATTCTAGGTCTTTCATTACCTAAGTTTGAATCTAATTGGGAAGGAATATATGCTATTCGAAAGGCATATGACTCGGATTATTACGATATCTCAAATATCGAAGATGATGTAACCCTAAAGCTTAATAACAAGTGACTCAAAATTTATCATATTTAAAAACACTTGCTTAAGTTGTCCCTAATCTCCCTTTCTTTGTCCTTGTTTATTTTATTTTATTTTTTTTATAAATCTTAAAGTTCGTCGAGAGGTTGTTCTCTCAACTTAGCAAATATATGAAACCTTTTTTATAATACAAAGATGTCGTGTGGCGAAATAGTCAAAGTGTACATTTTTTTCTTTCCTTTATGAGCAAAAATGTAATAAACATGTAATGAAAAGTTGAGAAAATACTTTCATTCGTTTCATTTAAAGATTAAGTATAAAGGGGGGAGGATTTACTGCCTCAAGTTACAAAAGAAGAATGAAAGAATAAAATAATGCAAAAGAAAAGCCTAATAGTCACTGAGGCCATCTATGATAAACTACAAGTTGGAGGAATCCAATATTCTGTGGTGATGGTGGGGTAAGATAGACTCTAGAGAGGTCTGCTTGTTGGTCAAGTTTGCCATATCCTTCTCATGCCAATCCATCTTCTGTTGTAGTTTGTCCAACTCTGACTCTGCGTAGGCTAAGGCATCTCGGGCAGCCGCTACTTATTCTTCAACTTTTATGATTTTTGGACTCATACTTGTCATCTCTTCAACAATGGCAACCAGAGAACGGTTGGTGGCTTGAAGTTTGGTATAGAAAGCAAGTAGGTCAACCTTCTTGATTGCGCCAAGGAGGTCGATACACATTAATCTTACCCATTAATTCTTTAACTTTCGAAGGATTTAGTTATTATAATGGGGTACTCAAGACCTCTCTTAAGATAATGGCAAACTCGAGTAACCTGCAAGCCATCAATAAACAAATAGGTTGGATACAACGAGAGTTAAAGGTTAAGGGGTGACGGTCTAGCAGACGCTTGAGCAATTCACAGTGGAGAGTTGTTAATATGTGGGGAAATTCTCTAATAGCCTGCCTTACAAGCTCAATAGGGTCAACCTCAGGAAGATGTATACGGAAGGCACTATTGCTCGCTGAGGGAAAAATTATGTTAGAGGTTTCATCTTCTTCCTGTAGTACGCGTGTAGCAGCTCGAGAAGCTTCCTCAACAATAGCCTCCTCGTGAGCACCCTCCTAGGGAACTTATTCGATAACTTGAGCAAGCTCCTCTACCATAGCAGGCTGCTCAGCCTCAACCTGAAAGAAGGATAAAAGAATACAAGTTAGAAAAATACAAAACAAATGTTGGTATGGTAGTTATTCAAAAGTCCTAGTTTATTAGGCACGCTTAAAGACCCTGATGTACGGGGGGATTAAAGTCCTAGTTTACTAAGCACGCTTAAAGACCCTCATTTATGGGGGGATTATAGTCCTAGTTTACTAGGCATGCTTAAAGACCCTGATTTATGGGGGGATTAAAGTCCTGGTTTATTAGGGACGCCTAAAGACCCAGATTTATTGAGGATTAAAGTCCTAGTTTACTAGGCACGCTTAAAGACCCTGATTTATTGGAGAATTAAAGTCCTAGTTTATTAGGAACGCTTAAAGACCCTAATTTTTTGGCACGCTTAAAATCCTAGTTCACTAGGCATGCTTAAAGTCCTAGTTTACTAGGCACGCTTAAAGTCCTTAATTTCTGGACGTGCTTAAACTCCCAGTGCACTTGAAGGAACCTTATGGTTTCTCAATTAAGTACATAGGGCACAATTTCAAACTACAAGTTGGTTTATAAAAATCTTAAGTTACTTAAAATTTTTGAAAAAGTTACTCGAACAAGTAACCGGGGCACACTTGGTCTTTACGACCCTTAAAAGTTTTGGCTCACTTGTATGATTTAGCCACAAAGGGGTTCAAGAACCTTAAAAACATAAAGTGTATACCCAGCACTTAGAAAAAAGGGAGAGTTGAGAAAAGATTATACCTCCTCATAAGGGACTGCCATAATATCGGTTGGAATAGAAACAGGGGAACCTGCCTCAGGGATTACCTTTAAAGGGTACCTGCACTTCAATCAGGGAAACAACCTCCTCCACAACCTCTCCACCAACCTCATTAGCTTCCTCCACCCTCTCACTTGCAGCAACTACCTCACCCTCAAGGATAGAGTGTCCAAACAGGTTTACAAGTAATTGCTCATTGATAGTGGGGTGTGTTGGAACAAGTATAAGGGCCATACATATGTTTTCAGGAACATTTTTGGAAAGAACATACTGTATTCACAAAGAAAGCAAAGGGGGAATCAAGAGGTAAAAAAACTAAACAAGGATATGAAATTCCAAGTACAAGAAGCTAGTAAAAAAGAAAAAAATTTACCTCAAGGGTTGGCTCAGGGGGGGAGGGTTGTATGATCTCTACTTCATGGGTATCCTCTCTCTCTCTTCACGCAGTGTTGCGTGGTTGCGCAAGAAGGAAGAGTAAGGAAAGTAACCACTACTCATAGACTCACTAGGATAAAAACCATTAACTGCCATAATGGGGGAATGCATAGTTACCTTTAATGTGTTTGTGGAAGTTGATGGTTCCATGGGAAGGTCAAGTGATCGAGCGGTTAAAGTGTGTTCGTGTGAGGACACAATCGTTGTGCGTTTCGTCGCCGCGATACAAAAATCTAAACTACAACTACACTTGACAAGCAAGCGCAACGGTAAGTCGGGTATCATAAGAAATCCGCAGGGAGTGATTGAAATTCAGATTTTAATTATTTTGCTACTTCAAGAATAAAAGTGTAAAAGGTGATAGGTTGGAAATGGTAAAAAGAAAAAAATAAGAAGTTAAAACTAAATTACAACTAATTAAAATGAGAGTCGGGATCGTATCCCCGCCATGGGCTAAACACTCGAAATTAGAATTTCGGTTCGAAAACATTTAACTCAACATTTTTAGTTAAGCATAAACATCACACATGAAGGGATTTTAACCCAAAACTGCGAGATAAAACATTTAATCAAAAATGGTCACACGCGTCTTAAATTCGGATTATCGCTATAAACACTAACGTTGCATGACAAAGGAAGCTAAACGCATAATAACCCGACTTTAATATGCGAGGTTTCAATTAAATACAATTTTTCCCAAAAACTAACTTTCGGAGTTCGACGCCTATTAATGGCGGAGAAATGACCCCAACCCTTAAACTAGGTATTAAACATGGCTAGAACAACAAATACAACTAATTAACCAAAGGAAACAAGAATTAAACTACCCAAAACTCATTAACTAAGCATGGAAATTAACTACAAAGTAAGAAATCAAGTAAATAAAGCATTAACTAGGTAAGGAAGACAATGAGTACTAGAAATTACTTGCATAAAATGGGTAAACGCTCAAAGAAATGCAGGAGAGGGGAAACCTCCACAAAATCCCCAAAGTTCAAACCCTAAAAGTGTAGAAAAAATGAAGTATCAACTCAATATAATGTTTAGATATATATACCCAACTAAAAACCAACTTAAAAAATGAAATTTGCGAACTTTCAGCTGAATCAATTCGCAACTGACAGTGCTGAATTCTCAGCTTTGTCTAACTTTACGAAATGTCGTAACTTCTTCGTTATAACTCAGAATTAGGGGCGGGTGGAGGCTACGCGAAGATAACTCAGAAGGATACAACATCTAAGAAGACATTGGGCCAAAAACCTAAATTATTAAATGACTAAAATGCCCTTGAATGTGACCTTGAGTGTGATTTTGAAGATAAATCCATCCTAAAAATGCCATAACTCCCTTATTATACATCAGAATCATGCACCATTGACGGCCACGTGAAGATAAATCAAAGGTATTCAACTTTCGTGAAGAGTTTGGGATCAAAATCTGAATGTTGAAATTACTAAAATGCCCCCAAAACTGTAATAATCAACAGAACTTTTTCGAAAAGCGACCAAACTTCACGCTAAGCACCTAAATACCTACAAAAGCTCAATTATACCTCATATCGCATGTTAAAATATAAAATGGAGGTTGTCTGGATAACGAGCATAAATATAGGAATTAAGGTACCCGAGGGGGCAAAAATGCATAAGTATAAGGGGCAAAAAATACAATATTCGTGCCGAATCACACCTCTTTACTTACACATTGCTAGTCCCTAACAATGAAATACAAAGCTAAAAGAACTACAAGAAAACCACAAAAAATGAGATATGTATAAAAGGGATAAATGCCACTTTTACGGGTGAACAATTGCATCTAACGTATGCAATAAGCCGTTAAACCCTAGGTTATCTTAATGGACAAGTGTCATCTTGTGAGGGTTTTCAGGGATGAACCCCACAAACATCATATGGTTTCCTCAAAATATGCCCAATCAACATGCGACAAACTCAACAATAACGAAAATGATTTCAAACACGTTATTAGAAAAGCGAATGAATTTACACAAAAGTCCGTTGTTATTAACAGGTTGAATGCACCTCATAGAATTGAAACTTTAAAAAGTGGGAGGGGGAGAGAACATGCATAATATGATTTGGAAAAAAACTTAAATAAACTGGATAAACATAATAGTGTGCATATAATTCGATCCTCACGGGCATTACACTCAACAAATGAAATCACTCGAAACGGGAGCTAACACACGGGACATGCGGGCATAAAGAGTAAATGTAAATGGAAATTAGGTCGCCGCGCACAAGTGACAAATGAAGAACGCTATACAGGAAAATAAAAATAAGTAATCTCAATGAAAGATACCGCTCATTAAAGGAGGCGAAATTCATTTTCACACATTATTAAAACTATTCAAACTTTCGAATTAAATTCACCCTAAGATCACATAGGACTTTATAGGGTTGTAATGTAGATTTGGGGTTAAAGGTACGAAATGAAAGGATTGTGTACGGATTCAAAGTGTTTAGAATGAAAACTTGGAACAATGAGAAATTGTGGGCAATTCCAAAATTGGAAAACAAGTTCCTTAACAAGCATTAAATATGAAATTTGGAGAGTAACAAGGATTATTCGAACACTATACACAACATATACAACTTTCTCTTTTGTTTTATTTTCTTCTTTTTCTAACTTTTTCTTGTGTTTTCTTTTGTTTTTCGCTTTTTCTTTTCTTTTTCACTACACTTTTTTTCCTACACTTTTCTCACTCGTTTCATGCTCAAATTTCAACCACAATGAAAGAACATCATTCAATCCCAAGTAACATTCCAAATAAAGTTAAGGAAGGTAATATGTATGGTTTATAACTCCAATGTGGAGTTGGTTATGAGATTTTGGGTGATGAAATGAAAGGCTATATTAAGGCTCAAAGGGGTTGACTAGGGAAAACATATAAGGTGAGGTGAAGGCCAATATGGTTGATATAACAAAGATTTACTATGATCATTTCATAAAGTTTACACAATTCTCGAGTCAAAACAATTTTGAAAATCACGCTCAAGTAACACATTCAAGATATAAACTCAATTAATGAATGATCAAATGAAAGAATAGTGACATTACCGACGAAAGTAACGTTTTCAATGAGGAAAGAAAAGTGTATACACTCACAAATGACGAAATGTACAAAGCTTACTCGGTGTAAGTATATACAATGCAACAAAAGATTACCGAGTTATAAAAATCTTAAACCAAATCAATAAAACAAGAAAAGCGCATGTGCTCATGGGATAAAGTTTAATTCATGAAGTTATTCATAATATCAATGATTTGAGGACTAAAGTCTAATAACTTCTAAAATCGATAACATGCATCGGTGAACGTCTAATGGATTGGACAATTATTGAAATTTATCATCGGAATTAAGGGGAAAATGCCCAACAAAGGAGGAAAAAGAAATAAAATATTTTTTAAATTTTTTAAATTTTAACAAAAAGGCATACTTAGTAACTAACAAGTAAGCAAATCAATGGACTACAAAAGAAATGGATTGAATATCCTACACCCCATAACTTAAATGTTGCATTGTGCTCAATGCGCATTAAGAACACAATACAAAGAGAGGAAAATAACGATATTACCCAAAATTGAAGCGATCTCCATAAGCACGAATCCAAATGAATCTACAAAATAAGTTAGTACAGAGGATAGAAAAAAAAATAACAAAAATTTAACTAATTACACTAGACTAAATTAAAAGGAAGGAAAAAAGAAAGAAAGAAAATAAAAAAAGCTAACTATTTACAACCTACTATTTAGACTACACGTTAACTATGCACTAAAAGCCTAAATAGCTAAGGGTCCACCCCAAATACAATTTGGCTTTAAAAGATCAATGGTGGACCCTCAAAAGAAATCATGCCTCCCGTAAAATAGGAATTCCGTTTGAAAAACGGAAGGCATGTGTAAGGCATAAGAATTGAATAATCACCAATTAAAAATTTTAGTGGGGTGATGGGGGGTTTGGATTTTAAGGGAGACAAGACTATATTAATCTCGAAAAAATTAAAATCACATCCCCAAGGTTCTTCAATTGGAAGGGGAGGTGGGTCTAGTGCAAGTTAATAGCCCATGAGATGAAGCATCTCAAAATAACATTCCCGTTCAAGAATCAGGTCAAAGTCCTCAAGACATTCAACCGATTCTTGTGATAAACTTAATTGTTCGGGAATAGTAGGAAATAAAGGAAAGGAAGGACCATCAACCTCAATATAATTAGAAGAAATAATAAGAGGTTGGAATTCAAAAGTTCTAAAGATTGGATCACTCTCAATTATTTCCTCGTCAACAAGGGGTGGAGGTGAAACGTAAGTTTCAACCTCAACCCGATTCTGTGAACAAATGATCTCATCGAGCATGGCATCATTTGCCAAAAACCAAGCTTGAGAACTTTCAGATTGGTCATTGATTTTCTTAATCATTAACTCATAATCAGACTGACAAGAAGACATTTCATCTTCTTCTGTGGGTTGCTTATAGCTAACGGATTCCCCACTTTCCAAATTCTCATCACAAGGAAATGAGGGGATACTTACATACTCTTGAATTTCACGTTCAATGCGCTTATCTTTAAGAATATATAGGCATTCTCTCATTGTTTTGGGAGTATAACTTGGAAAATAATTCTCATAACACTTAAGGTTGTCTAAAGCATAATAGCGATACATCTCAAAATAGGCTAATTCAATTGAGCGACAAGCGCCAAAATTTCAATTTCTCGAAACAATCTAGCACAAGTAAAAAAGAAAGGATAAAATAAAGAATGCAAATATGAAAGAAAAAATACTATGAAATAGTAAAACAATTACAATCTAAAACACACTCCCCGGCAATGGCACCATTTTGATCGAGCGGTAAAAGTGTGTACGTGTGAGGACACAACCGTTGTGTGTTTCGCCGCCGCGATGCAAAAACCTAAACTACAACTACACTTGACAAGCAAGCACAACGGTAAGTCGGGTATCGTAAGAAATCCCCAGGGAGTGATTGAATTTTAGATTTTAATCGTTTTGCTACTTCAAAAATAAAAGTGTAAAAGCTGATAGGTTGGAAATAGTAAAAAGGAAAAAAATAAGAAGTTAAAACTAAATTACAACTAATTAAAACGAGAGTCGGGATCGCATCCCCGCCATAGGCTAAACACGCGAAATTAGAATTTCGATTCGAAAACATTTAACTGAACATTTTTAGTTAAGCATAAACATCACACATGAAGGAATTTTAACCCCAAAATGCGAGATAAAATATTTTATCAAAAATGGTCACACACATCTTAAATTCAGAATATCGCTATAAACACTAACGTTGCATGACAAAGAAAATTAAACGCATAATAATCCATTTTTAATATGCAAGGTTTCAATTAAATGCAATTTTCTCCAAAAACTAACTTTCCGAGCTCGACGCCCATTAATGGCAGAGAAATTACCCCAACCCTTAAACTATGTATTAAACATGGCTAGAGCAATAAATACAATTAATTAACTAAAAGAAACAAGAATTAAACTACCAGCAACTAATTAACTAAGAATGAAAATTAACTACAAAGTAAGAAATCAAGTAAATAAAGCATTAACTAGGTAAGGAAGATAATGAATAGTAGAAATTACTTACATAAAATGGGTAAACACTCAAAGAAATGGAGGAGAGGGGAAAGCTCCACAAAATCCCCAAAGTTCAAACCCTAAAAGTGTAAAAAAATGAAGTACCAACTTAATAGAATGTTTACATATATATATACCAACCAAAAACCAACTTAAAAAATGAAATTTGCGGACTTTCAGGCGAATCGATTCGCAATGTCCGAATTGACTCGCACTGTCCGAATCAACTCGCAACTGACAACGCTAAATTCTCAGCTTTGTCCAACTTTACGGAAAATATCATAACTTCTTCGTTATAACTCAGAATTAGGCACGGTCAGAGGCTATACGAAGATAAATCAGAGGGATACAACATCCAATAAGACATTAGGCCAAAAAACTAAATTATGAAATGACTAAAATGCCCCTGAATGTTACCTTAAGTGTGATTTTGAAGATAAAACCATCTTAAAAATGCCATAACTCCCTCATTATACATCGGAATCATGCACCGTCAGTGTCCACACGAAGAGAAATCAAAGGGGTTTAACTTTAGTGAAGAGTTTGGGATCAAAATACAAATGATGAAGTTACTAAAATGCCCCCGAAGATGCAATAATCAACGAATTTTTTTTCGAAAAGCGACCAAACTTCACGCTAAGCACCGAAATACCTACAAAAGCTCAATTATACCTCATATAGGATGTTAAAATATAAAATGGAGGTTGTATGGATAACGAGCATAAACATAAGAATTAAGGTACCCGAGGGGGCAAAAATGCATAAGTATAAGGGGCAAAAAATACAATATTTGTGCCGAATCATCATGAGATTGGGAAAGCTCTGAGGGAGTAACAACAGGAACCTTCGCGGTCACCTGCACTACAAGATCTAGTAACTGTCCCTCCTCAGCAGCCCCTATGTTAAAATAAGCACCAATCTATGAGCAACAAATAAAAGGTTAGAAAATAAAAGATGAGTAATTATGGAAAAGTACGAGTATGGAAAATACCCCCGACTAGTAGCAAAGTCTTCTAAAATGGTGTAGTCAACAGGAGGGGGTGTCGGCTTCTCAGTAGAGTACATTATACTCAACTTTCATGAGCGATGACTAAGTAAAGGCTCCTCCTCTTCCTTAACCTCTGCAATCTTTCCCACTTCCTTAATAGTTTCTTTAATAGGGATAGATGCCCTAAAAGCTGGCCTTTATCTCGTCTTGTTACTCCCACTAGAAGGGGGAGTAAATACTATACCTCGAGAAGACAGTTGAGCCTCCAGGGAAGATCTATTACGCACAATATTGGTATTACTACTTCATCAAGTCATCAATCGGCTTACACACTTTGTGAGCCAAAGAAGGGTTAATACCTCTGGATGAAGGAGGAGCCTCCGTGGAAATAGGGGCAGCAACCTTCTTCGTAAAAAGTTTTCTTTTTGCCTTCAAAGTTGCCCCAGTAGATGCACCACGAGGGGTATCCTCCTTAATGGTGGTTTTTGAGGGTCTAGGGGCATGCTCAGTCCCTTCAGCGACTTGAGAGGTGGAATCTCCTTTCTTTTTCTTCAGAATAGCCTCCTCAACAGGAGTCAAAGGAGGAAGCCCAGTTGGCGTCGTATCATTCACCGTGCTCAAGGAAAATTAGGAATGATTGCCAGAAAAAATCCTTAGTCCTAACTCTATCGAGGGAAATCGTTCGACGTGTGGATTGATTGGTTGAGCTTTCTGGAACCTGCCCAATTGGTTGGGCTAAAAGACATTAAGTAAAGTGGGGTACCTACTACCTCGAGTTCCTTTAGGGAGAATTACTAGTTGGACTTAGACTTGGGAAGATAGTGTTACAACTAACTTTGTGGGAAATTCCCATAGGACAGAGAAAAGTTAGTAGGTTTGTCGATGGTGTTTTGGTTGAGAAGAGGTACCCCTTGATCGTAGCCAAACTGCATGGCCACCTAATGAGGTGAATACACTAAGTAGTAGGTAGCCCACTGTGACACCCCACCTAATTAACCCCGGATGATCAGTCCTAAATTAAATTAGAACAGGTTTCTCAGTTAGTTCATTCTTAGCATCACTTTCGCCTTTTTAATTACTAACCACCTAAGTGAGAAAATTAGACTGGTGTCAAATTTTATCTTACTTTACTTCAAAGAAAATACTCATGCGGAAACATAATAATTTAAACAATCACAATTAACTAAAATCAACCATTCACATCTAAATAAACTGACCGACTAAACCATCGGCTCTACTCCAACAAATGTAAAGACAGATAATTAAAATCTCCACAAGTCTAACATAGATTCTAAATAAAGCTGTGAGCGACATGCTTGGGTAACTGATAGAAATTTCTACACTATAAATGAAAAGAATGAGGCGCCTATCAAACTCCCGCAACATCCACATATGCTGCAGCAACGAATCCCTGAAATTTTTCAAGTCTGACGTCCCTGTGGTTGGACACCTAAAAGGTTTAAAAAAATATTTATAGCAAGGGTTAAAACCTAAAACCTTAAGAAAATATTTAGAAAATAATTAACTTGCAGTAATAAATATGTATACATGCCCTTCATATTTTAGTTAGTGTCTCACTCCCTTGAGGATATCCTCATTCCTCCTCTAATATGTGCACTACTGATGCCTTAATTTATTTTTCTAGTTATTTATCCCAAAACTAGATAACCGATATAACCCCTCGGAACCACCTTACTCTAACCGAGTATGCAATAATTATGATTTTTAAGTTATTATCAACAATAACTTAATTACTCATTCCGCTTCTTAAATTCATATAACTTCCCCACACGTCATACATATAATACAATTCACGGCCTGTATTAATTTTCTCGTATATAATTATTTATCCCATTATATACGTATAATCATTATTACAACAATCACACATATGTTGAAATAGTAATTAATAATGAACATCGTCACGAGTAATAATTCACCGGATGTATATTCACTAAAGTTCTATCCCACTAGGTGTATTCATATAACCTAGTTACCCCAAGTCAGAATCGCTCACTAATTTAGTTAATAACATAAATATTGGAGGCGGTCATATTCCTTCCGTGAAAGTGAGATTCCCCTCACCCATATAATGGACGCTATGACCTGGGGATATACTCGCCCTACTCCTCAAGCTAGGGGATTCACCATCTACGCGCAACCTCCCCTGATAGCCCTAGAGTATATATAATAATAATATCTAGCCACTGATATTAATGCACACACCATATATATATATATACTATCGCACACCGTATATATATATATATATATATATATATATAAATAAATAAATAAATAAATAAAATACCCCGGCTCTACCGTGTACTAAATTCGTAACACAAGCCTATACAAGTCATCATGAGTTTATGGTCCAACCCTGATTATTAATTAGTTTGCACGTTAATTAATTAAATTACTTTTGGTGTCTGTGGTGACAATTATTGTGCAAAACAAATAAATAAGAAGAAAGCATTCACCAAGTGAGAACAAGGAATATAAAATGACAATCACACAACAAAGGATGTACGTGGTTCAGCAAAGATATGCCTACGTCCACGGTGGTGCAGTCGATATTATTTCTATATACTCCGGAGAGTAATTACAGAGAATACAAAAACTGTCCTTTTGCTCCGGACCTAGGGTTTAATATATACATATACATATAGGTAAGTGGAGGTGATAGGTTCCCCCACGTCTTCCATCTCCCCTATAACTTCCCTTAATGAGAACGTGAGGGGAAACCGGATCAAAATAAGAGATGAGGGGCCTGGACTTTGGGCCGCCAGGACTGGGCTACTCGTTCAGGCCCATGGTCCTAATTCCGGGTACCCACAATTGCCCCTAAATTTGTTGGGCCATGTTTATGGGCTCAATAGATTTAAATGATTAGCCATAATGGCTGTTTTACAATTCTTCGAAAACCGTGAAGCTGATTTTGGCGGCACTCGCCTCGTATCTTGTGCACTATGATTAGTAGAATTTGAAGGTTTCTTAGAATAGGTACTTCTCTATTGTCGTTCCAATTTTTCCAGCATTTTCTCATTCCTTGCGAGTTCTAGCACTTCGTACCTTCTTCTCTCAATCTCCAGTCTCATTGCTTCCTTTCCGTTTGGGCTCGTGCTTCTTCATCGTTCGAATTGGTCTTCTATCTTGTAAGTTTCCTGTATCTTTTCGCTGTGCTTTCTCTTTGAGTTTGTAGTTTTCTAGGGCTTTTCAATGGCAAAGATTGGGAATAGGTCGGTCCCTGAGTTTAGGAAGTTTTACAACATTCCCGAGTGGGTAGATATTGAGTGTTGTTCCTCCCCTCCTAGAAACGTTAGAGAGATAGATGATGCTCACTGGATCCATGTTCTGTTGCTTTCCCAGGGGGGACTCACTTTTCCTCCCAATGATTTATTCCTGCATTTCCTTGGCTATTTCAATATTGTTCCTGCACAATGCTCGCCCAACGTGTGGAAAATAGTAAATGGCGTCCATAGGATAAATCAATTGTATGGAATTAGGTTAGGGCTCGCCGAGGTCTGTTTCTGTTACTCCTTTTCTCGAACTAGTTCTGGTGTCCTTTACCTCAAAGCTAGGAGCCCTGACAGGGTATCGGTAGTAAATCTACCTGATTCCCAAAAGGACTACTGGCAAGAAGGTTTCCTTGTTAGAAATTGGCAGTTTTCTCCCCAATTTGAAGGTTCGAGGTCTGAGAGGTTCGAGGTCCCCTTCTATGGGGAGGAATACATAGGTAGACATTGTACTGTTATTTTGATTTTTGTTGATTTGTAATCCTTCTAACTCTTCTTTGCTTTTTCTTGCGCAGCGAAGTCAAAGAACTTGGAACCTGCACTCAACGAGGTCCGTCTTTCAGAATTGGTAAAGGCTTGGAAAATTAGGGAGCCCTTAGGTGATGGCGAGCACCCCAGATCTGCTGCCTTCCTGCTCAAGTACAAGAACGTTGGTTCCAGCTTTATAGCAAGGCCTTTGGATAGTATTCCAGAGTTTGAGTCATCTGAAGAGACTGCTGCAGGTCCTGTCCAATTGGACGAGGAAGAGAGTAGCTCTGAGAGTGACATTGTTGGAGCTGTAAGTGATCTGCGAGGAGGGAGCTCTAGCAGTAGTAGCTCCTTTGATCGTAGGGAGGTTTCTGAAGCTCGAGGATCGTCGAGTACCTCTAGCAGTTCGAGTGAAGGAATGGTTCGGTCCCAAAAGAACCTGATTCGGGATGATGACGATGAAGACCACATGCTCCTCGCACAGAGGTCGAAGAAGTAAAAATTTGCCTCGGGGGCTGTGGCTACTGGTTCCCGATCTTCTGCTCAAGAGCAGGAGAGGAAAAGAAAGGAAGAAGAGCAAGTGAGAGAGAGAGAGAGAGAGAGGAAAAAGGAAGAAGAGAGGAAGAAAATAGAGGAGAAACGGAAGGTGGAAGAGAGGAAGAGGAAAAAGAGCGAGAAGGAGGAGGAGAAGAGGATGGCTGAAGCGAGGACGAAGGCCGGGCAGGCCTTAGTTCCGGTGTCTGCTCTGCCCGAGGGGGACTCTGTGGTAATTTCTCCTCAGCTGGACCCGGCTTTGCTCAAGAGAGCTGTCCTCCCGACTGATCGCCAAAGGGCAGTAGGGTCAGAGCACTTGGCCCTTCAGGCTAGTCAGAGGCTTGCTCTGGTAAGGTTTTTTCCTTTTTCTCTTATGCTTTTCTGACTTCCTTCATTTTCCACTTCTTTTTTCTGTAGTTTGTTACTGACTTCGTCGTGCTGTATCGTTCACACGATGAGCTGGTGAAGAGGAATAGTGAGCTAGAGCAAGAGAACTCTACCCTGAAGCTGAAGGGTAAAGAGCTCGAGGCCAACTTCAAAGTCGTTGATGCTGCTCGAATTTCATCCGATTTAGCTCTTGCCACCGCCAACAAGGAGAAGGACGCTGCAGTCCAAGATCTGAAGGAGCTGAGGCAGGCGTATGACTTAGTTTTCTCGAGCAAACTTACAGTCGTTGAGGAGAACAGGGCGCTCACTGAAGAGCTGAAGAAGAAGGAGTCTGAGGCTGTTACTTCCAAGGAAGACTCTTACAATTCTGGTTGGGCCGCAGCATATGAGGATGCTGAAGTTCAGATAGGCTATATTAGCCGTCTGAACTTCAAGAAAGAATGGAATAAGGCTCTCATTGCTGCTGGAGTAGATGTTGCATCTCCCCTTTTAGATGAGCATGACCCAGGGCCGAGGCCAGTCGTAGATGAGGACCCTTCCCCAGCTGTTGAAGGCTCTGATCCTGTTCCTCAGGCACCCCCTGCTGACATTTCTCCTGTTGAGGTGACAGAGACCACCCCTGTCGAGGATAGTGCTCCTGTTGATGTTAATAAGGGGAAAGGGCCATCAACCTCTGGGCCACCTGAGGTTGCTAGTTAGTTATCTGATAGGATTGCTTTGTATTTTTGTTTTTTCCATTCTGTAAACTTTTCTTTTTTTAGTTCGATGTAACTTCAATCTTCATTAATGAAAAAGGCTTCATTTCTGTTTGTACTGATTTGGCCCTTTCTCTCCCTTTTCTTTCTCTTGCTTATAGTTAGTTGATGTGGATGATTACATTCCTGCTACTTCCCAGTTGGGTAGGACCCTTGGTCCCAATGGGAGTCCCGAAGTTCGCCAGGCCTTCGTTAAGCTCTGCAGGTCCCTTAGGTCTAGAAATTAGAAATATAAGGAGCAATTTGAGCTCGTGACCAAGCTGAAGGACAGGCTCTAGGAGATGGAGGACATTGGTGCTTCAGTGCAAGAGGAGATCAATGTGCTGAAGATAAAACTATTAGAGGCCTCCGAGATCAACCAAGTAGGGGAGGTTCTTCAGCAGGAGAATGAAGATCTGAGGAGAGAAGTCTTACGACTCAGGGAGCATGCGCCGAGCACTGTTCGAGCAGTATTACAAGGCTCCTCATCATCGCGAGCTAGAGCTGATCATAATGTTATCCCTCCTATATCGCTAAGTCTCACTCACCCTCCCCTTCCGCGAGCTGGTAGGAGCACCAGGAGCAGAAGCAGGGAAGGAGAACAACTTCGCGATAGGGAAATGGAAGAACTCCGCGGTGATGTTCAGCGAGCATATGTAATCGCTGCTGGGCTTCAAAGGGACGTCACTCGGTTGCGGCACTTATTCAAGAAAGTCCCTCGGCAAGCGTGGGCTGACGGTTATGATCAAGGCTGGTCGGATGCTCCAATAAGGTTATCTGAGTTCGAGGAGCTTTCTTTTATCAGGGGGTGGCTAAGTGCCTTGAAGGAGCTGCAAGTCCCGAGGAGCTCGGTGCTATGGTATTGTCATAAGATGTCTTCCTCCACGCTGATGCCTAACCCATTCCGGAGGGATGATCGATGGATCCCCATCGATGCTATTCCTCGGGAAATTATTAGAGTCGGATGCGAATGAGGTGGTGGAAGAGTTAGCTCCTGCTCCTGATGACGGAAGAAGAGCTCGAGTGGCTGATTATCTTGCTCGAGGCTTCCACCCCATTGAGATTTTGCTAGTTATTTTTTTATATATTTTTGATAATGTAAATACTTTGGGCGAGCTCGCCGACTAAACATGTATTACCATTGTTGTAAGTATGATGGATTGATGAAAAGTTTGTGTTTTGGGCAATTTTGCTGACTAAACGTGTGCATCTTACTTTTCATACTCTTGCTGCTCTGTAATGTTTTTTGTTTTGTCATGCAAGTGTCCCCCCAGTCCAGTATAATACCAGGATACCATTATGCTCCACTTTACCTTTTAGGTTGTGTCGTCACACTCCCTTAGGCCTAAGTGGGGAAATTAGCGAGGACACACCTGGTGTTGGATGTCTTCATCCGATCAGGATTTTACTCAACCGAAGTAGGTTTGATGACCAGTATAAAATTTGGTCGTATTGACTAAGGATCCCCTGTAGGGCTTCATATATTGCCAGGGGCAATGCTAAGAGGTATCTCGTGTTTTATGACGATGACCTGAGGAGGGGTATTCCCCTGATATAGTGATCAATGTGCTTGTTATTTGGAAAAGACATGCGATGAATGCAGTTGTCACCAATCAGAGTGTAACCAATTAAGTAACTTTCATTAGTAATAAGGAAAGTGAACTTCTATTTTCATAACAAAAGAATACAAGAAAAAGATCTAAAAATAGAATTTCTTGAGATTAGCTGCGTTCCATGCTCGTGGTATTTCTCTGCCCTCCATCGTTTCCAAGTGATAGGCACCTTGCAGATCGTCTTTAGTTACTTTAAAGGGTCCTTCCCAGTTTGGGTCTAGCTTGCCGTCTGACGACTTCACTGTGCTGCCCAGGACTTTCCTTAGAACATAGTCCCCAACTTGGAACGTCCCCGGGTTAACCCTTTTGTTGTAATGCTTCGCGAGCTATTGCTGATAGTTCGCTAGCTTCACCAGGGCTAGCTCTCTGCGCTCGTCGGCTAGGTCGAGTTCGGCGAGCAATGCTTCGTCATTCAGGCCTTGGTCGACAAGGTTGGATCTCATTGTTGGCAAACCTGCTTCTAATGGGATGACTGCTTCCATGCCATATGTCAGCGAAAATGGGGTTTCTCCCGTTGCTCGCCGAGGAGTGGTTCGGTACGCCCATAGAACATGGGGTAGCTCTGTTACCCATGCGCCTTTGGCTTGCTCTAATCGCTTCTTCAATCCATCGATCACAGTTTTGTTGGAAGCTTCAGCTTGGTCATTGCTCTGAGGGTAGGCCACCGAACTGAAGTGGTGTCTGATCCCGTGTTCGTTACAGAAGTTCTGAAAGGGGCCACTTTCGAACTGCGTTCCATTATCGGTGATGATGGTTCTGGGGATTCCAAACCGAGTGATTATATTCCTCTATATGAACCTTATCATATCAGCATCTCGGATGTTCGCTAGGGGTTCAGCCTCGATCCATTTGGTGAAGTAGTCAGTCGTAACTAACAGGTATTTGCGATTGCCGACAGCGGTAGGCAGCGGTCCCACGATGTCCATTCCCCATTGGGTGAAGGTCCATGGGCTGGACAGGGACTTCAGGTCGCTGGTGGGTTGGTGGGCTATAGGAGCATGGAATTGGCCTTTCAGGCATTTGCGGACATATACTGCGGAGTCCTTTTGCGTATATGGCCACCAATAGCCTTCCTTCATTGCTCGAAAGGCTAGAGACCTTCCTCCGATATAACTTCCACAGATTCCTTCGTGAAGCTCGTATAGCACTTGCTCGACATCACCTGGGTGGACGCATCTAAGGTAGGGATCGAAGAAGGATTTCTTATACAAGTCGCCCCCTGTGGATAAGTGAAAGCGAGCAGCTTTGACTCTTATCTGGTGGGCCGTTTTCTTATCATCTGGGAGCGTGCCATCCTTCATATAGTCCTTTAAGGGGTCTATCCAGCTGGGGGTTGATCCCACCTGGAGTATTTGTTCCACGTTTGGTAACTTGCTATTGTGGTTAATGCTCGAATAAATGAGGAAATCGATGGGGATGACCCTTTTAAGGTCAGAGTCAACTGCCGAAGTCAAGGCTGCTAAGGCATCAACATGACTGTTTTGCCCCCTGGGAAACTGCTGGATGTTGATCTCTTCAAAGCTTGACATTAATTATCTCACTAAGGCGAGGTAGGCTGCCATTCTTTCATCCTTTACATTGTAATTTCCACTTATCTAATTGGAGACTAGTTGAGAGCCGCCGAACACCTGTAAACGTTTTGCTCCTAGAGTTTGTGCCTTTTGGAGACCGGCTATTAGGGCTTCGTACTCTGCTTCGTTGTTGGAGGCTGCAAATCCAAGCCTGATTCCTTATTCGAGGATTGTGTTTTCTGGAGTGATGAGGACCATACCTACCCCTGCCCCCTTTGAGTTGGAGGCTCCATCAACGAAGAGTCTCCAGGTTCTCTCTGTTGCTTGGTTCTTCTCTTGCCTTGTTGGTTGAGGTTAGTTGGGGAGTTCTTCGCCCGTGAATTCGGCTATGAAATCAGCAAGGATCTGACCCTTGATAGTTGTCCTTGGTTGAAATTGGATGTCAAACCGGCCGAGCTTGACTGACCACTTAGACAGTCTGCCCGATAAGTTCGCTTTCCTTAGGACCTCCTTAAGGGGATGCGATGTAAGGACGATGATAGTATGAGCTTCGAAATAATGCTTCAGCTTCCTCGAGGCTATTACAAGTGCAAAGGCGAGCTTTTCCAATGGCAGGTACCTTTGCTCGGCGTCTAATAAGGTCTTGCTCGCGTAGTAAACGGGGTGTTGGATTCCTGTAACCTCACATATTAACGCAGAGCAGACAGTGTGATTGGATACGGAGAGGTACAGGTACAAAGAATCCATTTGCTGTGGTTGACAAGTAGCGGTGGGGAGCTTAAGTAGGACTTGAGCTCGTCCAAAGCTCGCGAGCAGTCTGGGCTCCACTCTATCGGTTTACTCCCCTTTAGAAGCTGGAAAAAAGGCTTGCACTTCTTGGAGGATTTGGAGATGAAGCGATTTAAGGCGACGAGCATTCCAGTGAGCTTCTGCATGTCCCGGATTGTTTGAGGGGGTTGCACCCTGTTGATTGCATCGATCTGGTCTGGATTAGCTTCTATGCCTCTCTTACTGACCAAGTACCCAAGAAATTTTCCTGACTGGACACCGAAGGAACACTTGCTCGCATTAAGTTTCATCTGGTACTTCCTGAGGATTTCGAAGGTCTTTGATAGTTCCGAGAGGTGATTTTCTTTCTTCTTGCTCTTAACAAGCATGTCATCGATGTAGACCTCCATTGTGTCTCCCATTTTATCCTTGAACATTTTAGTGACCAGCCGCTGATAGGTTGCCCCTGCATTCTTGAGCCCAAAGGGCATGACCTTGTAGCAATATAACCCAACTGTCGTGATGAACGCCGTTTTGTCCTGGTCTGGGGTATACAAGGGGATCTAGTGATATCCTGAGTATGCGTTCAAGAAACTCATTCGCTCGTGAGCTGCAGTGGAGTCTATTAGTTGGTCTATCTTTGGGAGGGGGAAACTATCCTTAGGGCATGCTTTGTTGAGGTCAGTGAAGTCGATGCAAACTCTCGACTTTCGATTATTCTTCGGAATTACTACTGGGTTGGATTGCATCCAGTAGTTTTTCGACTTCCTTTTCGACCGCTTTAGCCTTCTCGGGTGCAATTCTCCGTGCTTTCTACTTGATTGGCTTAAATATGGGGTCAACGTGCAGCTGATGACAGACCATACTAGGATCGATTCCAGGCAGCTCGTATGGATCCCATGCAAAAACATCTACGTTGTGTCTCAGCAAGGTCATCAACTCCTTCTGTTCTTGGTCGGTGAGAGATGCTCCAATCAAGAAGACTCTGCGACTGTCACCAACTTCAGCTATTACTTCTACCAGGTCCTCGACGACACGCTCGGAGGGGAGGAGCCTGGTCTCCTCTACTCCAGGTCTTCCGTACTTTAATTGTTACTTGGAAGGTATCACACCTTCTTCAATTCTCTCGCTGGGTTGACCGGCCTTCTTCTCTGGCTTTGGTCGGATGGCTGCTATGAAGCACTTCCTCGCCATCGCTTGGTCGCCGTGGATCTCCATTACTCCTCGCTCAGTTATATATTTGAGCTTCTGATGGTAGGTCGAGGAGACTGGCTTCATCGCACGAAGCCATCCCCTGCCGAGGATGGCCTGGTACGGTGAGTCGATGTCAACTACCAAAAACTCGATCATCTTGGAGACGTTTCCAGCACGCACTGGCAGTACTATCTTGCCCAGGGGCATGGTCATCTTTTCAGCCAAGCCGACCAAAGGAACAGTATCTTCCTTTAGGTCGGCGGCGCTCAACTTCAATTTCCTGAATAGGTCGAGGTACATTACTTCGGATGAGCTTCCTTGATCGATGAGCAGCTTGTCGATGTCAAAGTTGGCTATCCTGAGTGTTGATGTAAAAAATTAGATTGCTTCTAATTATTTAATCACAGATAAATATAAATGAGACGAAGAATTTTAAAGTGGTTCAGCCTTATAAGAATAGCCTACGTCCACTGTTTCTGTTATTGCCAAGTGTTTTGGAGTTCTCGATATGTAATTCTATCAAGAAAATCCGGTCCCCTTGAATGAGGGTGATACAATGTATTTATAGCCCTTAGGCTGTACATGTGAAAGGGTAAACAATTAATGCCCTTTAAGAGTATACGTCTGTATGATTAGCATTCAATGAATGGTTGAACTGTTGATTATCTGGCAATCAATGCTGTGGCCGAGATGCAGCTCGGACCGCCTTAGTTGCTCGGAGTATTAGAGCTCCTCGGAGTATTAGAGCTCCTCGGAGTGAGTATGACTTGGTCGAGGAAACAGACTTCCTCGTTGCTATTGTGTCACGTAGATCGACACGTGTCTTCTTATGATTCGTCTATATTAGCATATTAATTTTGGTATCAACAGAAGCCCCCAATGTTTCATATTTCGAAATTTGAGGAGTATGGAACATTCTTTCTCGGTATATGACAATATTAAATGACCTTCCTGGTTTTTAGGAGCATTTTCTCCGTGTTCGAATGTCTTCCAAATTCGCAGAATTCGCCTTTTTGAATTTTTATAAGCGCTTCGATCTTCGTGCCCTTTTTGTCCTTTTAGCCGCCGGTAGCGTAATAGTTTCTTTTTGTAATCATTTCTTTCGCCGTTTCCCAAGGCAAAGTATTTAAGCTTCATAGGCAATCCCATTGTCTTCTACCTTTTCCAATTTCTGCTTTCGAGTTTTCCATAGTCTTTCTCTCTCTTGTGCGTTCATCCCTTTCTTCGTTTGTTGTCAACAGATCTCCTTTTTCCTGTAAGATCTTCTTCCTTCTTCTTCATTTCTTTTATTCACCATGGTTTATGTTATTGAATCTCTTGAGAAATTCCATTCTGATTTTTCTATTCCATCTTGGGTAACTCTGGAGAATCTTTCTGAGCCTTTAGATTATTTTCGTTTGGCTGAGGGACACTGGTTCCCCAGCCTCTTTATTGCTGAATGTGGATTTTCTTTTCCACCAAACCCTTTGTGCTTAGAATTCTGTCAGTATTTCGATGTTGTCCCTGCAAAAATAGCCCCCAACACATGGAGAATAATTAATGGGGTGTATAGGTTAAATCAAACTCATGGAACCCGCATAGGAATTCCTGAGATTATGTATTGTTATAGATGGGTTGTTCTAGACCATGTTTTTTATTTAAAAACTAGATTTTTGAATAGGGCCTTAGTAGTCAACCTCCCTGATGAAAATAGGGATTATTTTGAACATGGGGTAGTTATTAAAAACTGGCAACATGCCCCTTTTATTGGAGATGAAGTACATCAAGGTCCCAGATGCCCTCCATATGGCAATGGGATAGGTTATTTTCATTTTATTTTATTTCTGAAATCATGATTTCATTATGTTCGATAAAATGTATGACTGATATTTCACTATGCATTGTTTGCAGTTGACAGCAAAAGAAAAACTCCAAAAGAATCAGAAGTAAATATTAAGCATTTGAAACATATCTGGAGTTTGCATCAAAAAGTTGCAGACGAGCACATCAGGTCTGCTTCATATTTGTTGCAGTATAGGAGCTATACATCATCCTTTACTGCTCGTCCTGTGGTCAGCACTAGTGATCCAGTGTCAGTTTCTGAGGACTCTTCTCCAGAATCTCACATTCCTCTGAGTCATAAAATGGGCAAAAGAAGAGTTCCTACTCTCTTTGAGGAGACTACCTCTGCTGGAGATGAAAAAAGGAATAAGACTGACGTCCCAAAGGGGACAAAGAAAGTAGATGCTGCCCCTTCTGTTGCTCCTCAGAAGGCTGCCGAGAAGCCCCCAGTGGCTCCGAGCAAGAAAAATGCACCTGTGGAAGTAGTTACCATCTCTCCAACCAAAAGGTCTTATTTGGTTGAGACTGTTGAAATACCACCGAGGAGACTGAAGAAATCCTCCTCGGTCAATTTGGCTGAAACCATTCCCCAGCTGCAAGTTAGTGGAGCTGGTGTTCCAACTATCATTCCCCCGAGCTCTGCAATGAGCTCGGTAAAGACTTGGACCATTCCTGAAGTCCAAGGAATTGAGGAGAATATGTCTAGGGATATGCTTACATCCCTGGCTACTCGTCACATTGCTTCAGTAAGTTTCTCATATTCTGAATTTTCTTTCTTTCCATCAATACATGTATCTCTGTGATGACTTATCATTATCTTCTTTTTTGAGCTGGTGAGTTGTTTTAACACCATTGTGAAGAAGGATGAAGCAATCAAGGCTTCTAGTTCCTCGTCTGGAGTGGAGGATGCTTTGTTGGGGTTAACCAAATCTTTGAAGGATTCCCGTCAAAAGTATGACGAGGATAGGGCTGAATGGGAGAAGAAGTTGGCTGCAGTTGAAGCAGAAAAGGTGCAGTTGGAGAATAAAGTGAAAGATTTGGAGGAGGATAAAAAGAAGTATGATGAGAAGCTCAAGAGCTTTGGGGAGCTTGAAGCCAAGATGAAAATGGCAGAAGAATAATTGTCCCTTCTGCGAGAAGTGAACCGCCAGAAGGAAGAGGTGGAAGCTAAGTTGAAGGCCACCGAGGATCTTCTATCCGTGAAGCTCTCCTCAGAGAAAATGAAAAGAAAAATGGTGGTGAAAAAATCTTTCCGTACTGGTTGGGACAAAGGATGGGACAGGGGGGTTGAAGCAATGATGACTCATGTGCAGTATGGGAGTTTGAAATACTTCCGAGATGGTTGGGTGGCTGCCCTGCAAGAATTGAAGGTTAATGAGGATTCAGAGATATTTCAACAGCATCTCCCTGGTCCTCCCCCGGTTATTGAAGATAAAGAAGAGGATGAAGCTGCCTCCGAAGAATCTTCAATGGCAGTGGGTGATACAATCTTTACTCAGCCTGCCGACGAGGAGCTTTCATCTCTGCCTGATCCTCCTGAACAAGTTCCAACTTTGGCCGACCAACTCGTTGTTCCAACCGAGCTCCTCGTCCCAGCCTCCCGAGAAAGTCTTGGGAGACAAGGAAAAGGTGTGAAGTTGTTCGGTATTTATTTTTCTTTTGTTACTTGTACTCTGTATTCTGAACACTGTACTTCTCTCTATGATGTAATAAAAATCACCTTTTCTGTTCCCCTATGTTGTTGATGTTCTGTCTGCTTTTTTATTAACTCTTACCTTGATTTTCTTTTTGATGATTACTTTTTTCTTTCTCTGATAGTTTCTGGCCAGGATGGATCTTCTATCTGCTAATGATACAAAGTTGATGCAGCAATGTCATGAATATTATAAGGCTGGTCACACAGACCTGAGTGCATCAGAAGTTGCCGACATCCTTGGTCATGATGCTTCGGCACAGGCAGTCGAAGCTTACCAGTACCTGAAGGACTTACTTGACCGAGTTGTGGCCAACAATGTATCTTACTATGAATTGATCGAAGATCTTCAATGTACCTTAAAAAACCTTCAAAATCAGTATAAAGAATCAACCGCCTTGTTGCATGAAGGATATGAGAAGAGGTATCAGCAGATCTCTGCCGAGAAGGGCTACGAGAAGCTCATCGCTGGATATGATGTTAGGGAGAGAACCCTAAAGGGTGAAGTTGAAGCATGTAGACAGATTGCCGAGCTGCTGGAGCAAGAGAATAATAATTTGCAGAAAGAGCTGGCACAGTTTAAGTCTGTATCCTCTTCTTCAACAGCTGTAATCCCAGTGACTGACGAGGGATTTTCATTTTTAGAGGTTGAGAATGCTAAATTGAGGCAAGAGTTAGAGGCTTTGAGAAGAGCTGGGCCTTCCACTGCTATTCGGGGACGAGGAAGAGGTTCTCGTGGACGAGGAAGAGTTACTCAGAATGTGGACGAGGAACAAAGTTGTAAGGACATTTTTGTCCATTATCAATATGTATGTCATACGCCGTTACACCGTTGAAGAAATTCAAGATCTCATCTACATCAACGGATCCGAATATCAAAGCGTCTTCAACATCATAGCCTCTACAAGAATGAACTTGGTAAAATTTTGTTTTTACGTTCCTTAAAGTTCATATTTAGTATTGGGAAATTTTTATAAAATGTTTTTTATAAAAATAAGAAGTAAGTTTTTTTTCAAGCAAAATGAGGCTTTTAGAAGGATTTTATTTTTCTGGGAAAAACGGACCGATCCGCCCCCTACCGGACCGATCCGCTTGCTGCAGATCCAGTATACCTCGGACCGCAAGCGAACCGATGGAGGCCAAAAATAAAAGAACCGATCCGCTTGACCGGACCGATCCGCCTCAGAACCGGACCGGTCCGACTGGGATAAATTCGGCCAGATTCGCTGCAGATTTTTTAGGCTCAAAGTTTTCCTATTTAAAGCCAACTTCGGGGAGTTATTTTTTAAGACTTTTAAAGACGATTTTCAGAGTCCTAAATACTCTAAGTCTTCACCTTTTTGATGTGCAAAACATCTTTTTGATTCACACAAAAATCCCAATTACTTTTGTGAATCTTTTGGAACCCTAGAACACAAACTTTGTTGTTGTTCATCTTTGTGGAGAGATCTTTGCAACCGAGGGCTACGTGTCATTGCTGAGGGAGTCTCTACAAAGTGTTATGACTGCGTGTCATTGAGGAGAGCTGCGGTTCTACCTTTGTTGTTTGGGCTGCGTGTCCTTGGAGGAGGGTGCTGCGTGTATTCTCTTGCTGAGTTGAAGACTGCGTGTCTTTGTGGGTTGGCTGCGCATTGATCCATTGCAGATTTCTCTATGTAATTGTAAGTTGCGGCTTGTATATTCATAGTGAAATAAAGGTTTTACCCGAAAGGGGTTTTTTTCCTGAATTCTGTGTCTCAGCATATTTTTTGTGTTACATGCTTTATTTATTTATTGGTTGGCACACGCACCTTAGATGAATGATTAGGGGCTGAAATTAAATAAGTGTGTCAAATTAGAAAGTTGCGAATTTAATTTAAATCATTATCACACCCCGAACCTATTCGGTTTCTCAAATTGGTATCAGAGCGGGTTACGCTAATTTATCGCGTGATCCTGATTTTTCGAGGATTTACTTTCTGATACAATTTGTCTTCTCAAATTGGTATCAGAGCCTGTTGCACTAAGTTATTGTGTTTTGATCCTGATTTTGCAAAAATGGCTTTTGATGGTTTTGATGATCTTCGATGTCAAATTTTTGAAAAAATTAATTGGAAAATTCACACGAACTCTTGTTTTAAATCTTCTGTTGAAAACGAATCTGAGAGGTGTCCTTGTTGTGAGGGTGTTGGTCACACGTTACATGAGTGTACCACAAATTTAAAGAAGAAATTGAATAAACCGATTTCTCATGTTTCTACCCTTAGTGATTGTGATTCGGAAGAAGAAGTTTTTTATGCTTCTAGGCGAGAGTTTCCCATCCATGTGATTAGTGATAGTGAAGGTGATGGGAGTGTGGATGAAAGTGAGGAGGAAAGTGTAGATGAGCATGACTTGCAAACTGCTTTCAATGAACTTTATGCTGAAACTTTGAAAACAAAGAAAGAAAATTTGAAATTAAAAGCTCAGTTGAAAGAGTGTGCCATAAAAAATAATGATTTTTTAGTTGAAGAACTTAGGGCTCATGTGAAAATCTTGAAAGAGAAGCTTGAGTACGTCGAGGGTGAGAGAGATAGTCTTAAAGGGTTGATGGAGACTATGAAAAAGGAGCTTTTAGAGTTTGAGGATTCTAAACGAGTACTTGAATCTAGGATAGGTGAACTTGAGGTGAAATTGAAAGATTCAAGTAAAGTGAAATTTGATTTGGAGTCTAGGTCTGAAAAACTTGATAAGATTTTAGGCACAGTCGAGATCAAAACTGATAGGGGTGGGATTGGTCTTGAAAAATATGTTGCACCCATTCCCACACGTGTGAGAGAACTCCTAGGTTTGTTAAGAAAGAGACACCTACGGGTGTTAGGAAAGAGCCCCCTAGGAACATCGTGAGAGTGCCTCCTAGGATCATTAGGAGAGATCCACCTAAGCAAATTCAGAAAGCGCCACCTAGGAATTTGAGGAGAGGGCCACCTTTAGGTAACACACACCGCCCGATTTACACTTGCACACATTGCGGTAGGCAAGGTCATCTTAGGCGATTTTGTTACAAGCTTTTAAATGGACCTAGGAAGGTTAATGAAAGAATAAATTCGATTCCCAAAACCCCCACACTTCGTTACACATCAATTTGGGTTAGAAAATCGGATTTAGAGGCTTATGGTTTATTTGTCCACGATTCCCGTTTGCTTGCACGTGATTCACCCCATGTGAAATCTTTTGGTTGATTGTGATTGCATGTTTGTCATACACTAGTTGTGGTTTCATGTTATATTTTTACTAGTGTGATGACTTGTACTTTTTGTATAAATTCTTGTTTTTGAATTTTGTTTTTGAAAAATACAAAAAGATTTTATTTTGATAAATTTTTTGAAAAATCCAAAAAGATTTTTGTTTTTTGTTTACACCGTTTATGGATGAACACTTTGGATGACCGAGTCACAACATCATTCCATTATTTTCATGTGACTATTTGATAGTGTTTTGAGACAATAGGTCAATTCATCCATGTGCTTTATAATGTTTGGAGTCATTAAGATGTAATTAAGTGTTACTTCCTACATATTTGACTCATGTTTCCTTTATTGCACACATGCACGGATTTGTTTGATTATTGTGCTTGTCTTATCACATGTTGGTTGGGTGTTTTCACTTCAATCCTGTCCTTAAAACGAACCAAGCGCGATAAATTTTGGTAAGGAAATTGTGCATATAAAAACCGTTTTGTGAGTTTGTGTGCTTTGTTTGATAACGGGGAGGGGCTGCGAAAGGTAATCATCTATCCTTTGCGCAAAAGCCACCGTTAAAAAGGACCTAAAAAATTGAGGAATTTTATTATCCGAGGTCCAAAGAGGTTAAAAGACCCCGAAAAAATTTAAAGGCAATAAAAAGAAATTCATGCCAATTATGGGCCATTTAGGTTTTTGCACCAATTCTCCAAAGTTTGAGAATTTAGATTACCTCTAATAGAATATATATATGAGGGAGTTTGGTTGGAGAATTTAAAACGGGTTTGCTCGTCCTTGAATTGCTTAAAAATGCGCTACATAGTTTTGGACGTTATTGGTGTGGAAATCACTGTGACTTTGATTTGTTGATTTGTATAAGACGATGTCATCTAAATTCAACAAATTTTTACACCTAAGGATATCTTTGATGTTCATTCGTTAGGAGTACACGTATGCATCGTGCACATATGATTGATTGAGTTGATTTACCTATCGAATATGTTCACACCCATTCATTCCATTTCCATGACTTGGTTGTTTGAGTCTAAATCCATGGTGTGATTTTTGTATCATATTTGTTCATATTGGTATCCTATCTTTGTATGAAAAATTTGAAAAATTCAAAAATAGTTTGTGAAGATGTGTTTGAGCATCTCCTTGTAAGAGCACGTTTACTATATTGTTTGATGCCCTGTTTTGTGTACCGTGTCACCCCGATTTTGCTTATTTGATTTATTCTTCTCATTTGTCTATTTGGGGACATCATAAAAAAGGGGGAGAAAGAATTATCATATTATGGGGGAGTTTGAATTTTGGGGGAGTTTTTGAGATATAGCTTATATTTTTATCATATATTGGTATCCATATTTATCTCATTTCAAACTCGATATGTCACGTGGTATTTGCTTTGTCTCATGTGTGTAGGTATGAAGATTGAAGATCAATATGTTGCACACCCTGATGAGAAAAGCTTTGAGATTTGATGATTATTGAAGATTGAAGAACAAACGATGAAGATTTAAACATTTGTATCTTTCCATCTTTAGGGTTCATGGGAGGGTAGATTTGTATAGGTCATTAGTTGATAATTCGGATATTTTTTATGTATGTACCGGCATAGACATAGGGGGAGATTTGTAAGGACATTTTTGTCCATTATCAATATGTATGTCATACGCCGTTACACCGTTGAAGAAATTCAAGATCGCATCTACATCAACGGATCCGAATATCAAAGCGTCTTCAACATCATAGCCTCTACAAGAATGAACTTGGTAAAATTTTGTTTTTACGTTCCTTAAAGTTCATATTTAGTATTGGGAAATTTTTATAAAATGTTTTTTATAAAAATAAGAAGTAAGTTTTTTTTCAAGCAAAATGAGGCTTTTAGAAGGATTTTATTTTTCTGGGAAAAACGGACCGATCCGACCCCTACCGGACCGATCCGCAACCGGACCGATCCGCCCCATACCGGACCGATCCGCTTGCTGCAGATCCAGTATACCCCGGACCGCAAGCGAACCGATGGAGGCCAAAAATAAAAGAACCGATCCGCTTGACCGGACCGATCCGCCTCAGAACCGGACCGGTCCGACTGGGATAAATTCGGCCAGATTCGCTACAGATTTTTTAGGCTCAAAGTTTTCCTATTTAAAGCCAACTTCGGGGAGTTATTTTTCAAGACTTTTAAAGACGATTTTCAGAGTCCTAAATACTCTAAGTCTTCACCTTTTTTATGTGCAAAACATCTTTTTGATTCACACAAAAATCCCAATTACTTTTGTGAATCTTTTGGAACCCTAGAACACAAACTTTGTTATTGTTCATCTTTGTGGAGAGATCTTTGCAACCGAGGGCTGCGTGTCATTGCTGAGGGAGTCTCTACAAAGTGTTATGACTGCGTGTCATTGAGGAGAGCTGCGGTTCTACCTTTGTTGTTTGGGCTGCGTGTCCTTGGAGGGTGCTGCGTGTATTCTCTTGCTGAGTTGAAGACTGCGTGTCTTTGTGGGTTGGCTGCGTGTTGATCCATTGCAGATTTCTCTATGAAATTGTAAGTTGCGGCTTGTATATTCATAGTGAAATAAAGGTTTTACCCGAAAGGGGTTTTTTTCCTGAATTCTGTGTCTCAGCATATTTTTTGTGTTACATGCTTTATTTATTTATCGGTTGGCACACGGACCTTAGATGAATGATTAGGGGCTGAAATTAAATAAGTGTGTCAAATTAGAAAGTTGCGAATTTAATTTAAATCATTATCACACCCCGAACCTATTCGGTTTCTCAGAATGTGGACGAGGAACAAAGTACTCAACCTGCTCGGGGACGATCAAGAACTCTTCGTCGTACTGTTGAAGAAGCTCGTACTCAATCAGCGTTGGAAAACCAAGCATTCCAATTGATGGCAAAAAATCAAACCTTGTCTGAGCTGTCCAAGAAAGTTAGAGAACTGGAACAACAACTCTCTTCAAAGAAATCAACGTTGGAGACTAATGAACTTTTTGTCAACAGTCTCCACGAGAAGCTTGAAAGGCTAACATTTCAATTTCACAAACAGCCCAGGGAGTTCTGGATGGCTGGATACAACGAAGCACTATTCCATTTGGATGATCGTATCCAGAATGCCAATAACGAGGGCTACAAGCAAGGTTTGTTGAATGCCTTGGGCGTGCTGAAGCTCGAACAGGGACACTACCTGTGGGACTATTATGATCCTGGGGTTCTTGATCTGCCTGTGCCACCATATAATTTGGACATGGAATGGATCCCAGCTCGTGCCATTCCTCGGAGCTTAATTGCAAAATACCTTGGTGATTACAATCTTCATTCTCAGATCGAGGTATCTCGTTCCGAGCATTTACTGGACACACCTTCAATAATGAACGTCAGAATGCTTCGAGATATTAACTTCATTAATTCTCCCCTTTGCCTGGAAGATCCTCCTGCTAGCGAGGAGCCTATTTCAAAAGCAGAAAGGAAAAAACCAATAGAATAGGAAATTCTGATGTAATAATTAGTATACATTTTCATGTAATTATCAATGTAACTTGTAATTTATTTTGAATCAATGAAAGACTTTCATTTTTGTTTGCAAATCTGTATTACTATTGTCTTGTCCTTGTCAAACACTTTATATTTGTGCTTGCATGACAATATTGTGTGGTTCATCGACTAACTTAATAATAAAAAATTACAAGTATTAGTAATGTTGCTCAATCACTTAATAATGAAGTAATGAGTATAAAAATGTTGAAAATTTCTTCCAACCAACCAAGGTTGTTAAATTATGCTTGTCGACCAACTATAGGGATGGCAACGGGTCGGTTCGGGGTCGGGTTTTAACTCCCCGTCCCCATCCCCGATAGAAAAACCATTCCCCGTCCCCGCCCCGTTCCCCGTTATAACGGGTTCGGGGATCCCCGTCCCCGTTTAAAACGGGTATCGGATTCCCCGCGGGGAACCCGTTTTGAATTTTTTTTTTTTTTTTTTTTCAACTCCTCTTTAGGCACCTAAGTAAAAGTTATTTTTAAATTACATCTCAATTAGAAAATGATTAAACACAAGTAAAGTGCAACTCCAAAATCTCCAACATAGTTAATAGTTTTATAACATAACATACAAATCAAACGAAGAACATTGTTTCAACATAACAAATAACAACTAAGTAACTAATAAAATAACAAACAAAATAAATTCGCAATATTCCCCATCCATTGTTGGCGTGCCTAGACTTGCTTGCTTCTCCATCCATTGTTGGCGTGCTAAACTTTCCCGTCAATCAATCACCTCACCCCTTTGTCACACAACTTTCAACCTACACAAATTACACGACGTATTAGTTTACAACAATATAAACAAATATAACTATACAAACAAGTTCAATGCTTATATAATAATTAAATTACCTCATCATCAGTATCTTCATTTATGGTACCTCTCTCAAATCGTGTTGCACAAGAACCCGAACCTACATAATAATATAATGATGCAATAATTAATAAAGGTAAAAAGGAAAAAAAAACATTTCAATATGTTGAAGTTATTACCTTGAATCTCGGCCCATAACCAATCTTGAGAACACATAAGCGCTTCTAAAGTCTTTGGATGAAGTCTACTACGATGTGGACTCAAAAATCTACCACTAGTGCTAAAAGCCGACTCTGAAGCAACGGTTGATACGGGAATGGCAAAAATATCCCTCGCTATAGCAAATAGTGTCGGGTACTTAAGACCATTTGACTTCCACCAAGCCAATATATCAAAATCATCAGATCTAGGCAAAACACTCTCCTCCAAATAGTAATCCAACTCAGACTTAACATGTTCAGTATTAGAGGTACTCGAGACAAATAAATCAAATTTATTAATCAACCGATTCCTTCCTTGAGATTGAGATGATGTACCACTTGAAGATTCACTATTACCACGAATATTCTTATTTAATTTCTCACTCACTTGATATTCTCCCAACATCTCAAAACAAATGTTACGCACCCTTTCAATTTCTGTCGACGCTTCATCGTCATATATGAGTGGAAAGTAAAACTCAATCCCTTTCATTTTAAAACTAGGATCCAAAATTGTACCCAAAGCCATTACCCCATGAAGTGAACTCCAATATTTTTCAAACTTTATTATCATATTAGATGTCATGAGTCGTATTTCATCATAACTTGAAAATGTCCAATCATTAAGCGACGCTCTTATCTCACAAATTTTCGGGAAAAAAAGATTGATTGTTGGATATTTAGTTCCCGAAAACATTTCTGTCACCTCAAAAAATATCTCCAATCTCTCACTAATTTCACTTGCTAATAACCAATCATCTTCAAAAGGGACACATTTGTATTGAGACTCACTTAATTTTAAGCGACCAAAAACATCTTTATAAATCAAGGCAGTGTGGAGCATTATATAGGTTGAATTCCATCTCGTTTTACAATCTAGGGCAAGTTTCTTATTGCATGAGATTTTTAATTGACGAGCTACTTTTTCAAATTTTTCCCATCTTTTTTGAGTCGCTGTCCAATAAGCTACGCTTTCACGCACTTTCTCAATTGAATTACCAATTACATCCAACCCATCTTTCACAATAAGATTTAATATGTGTGCAGAATAACGCATGTGAAAGATTTTACCTCCTAATAATAAAGAATTAGAAGGTAATTTATCCAACAGAATGTTTACCATTGCATCGTTAGTGCTACAATTATCTAAAGTTACCGTAGATAACTTCAGATCAAGATTCCAATCCATCAAACATTCAACCAAAGCCTCGGCAAGTACCTCCGCGGTGTGGGGGCATGGAACATATATAAACCTACAAACACAAAAAAAACACTACTTCATTAAAAAAAACAACTCTATGTAGTAAAAAAAACAACACTATTTAATTAATAACAACACTAAAATTACCTCACAATTCGACTTTGCAATTTCCAAGAATCATCAATAAAGTGTGATGTCACGGCCATAAATCCTCTCTTTTGGGTAGTGGAAGTCCACATATCGGTGGTGATTGCAAATCTTCCCCGATTCTTTCTAAACAACTCCATTGTTTTAGTTGTCTCAAACTCGTAAATTTTGAATATATCCTTTTTTACGGTGTTACGAGATGGAACCTTAAACAATGGTTGAAGACAATTACTATAGTTCCTAAACCCTTGATGTTCAACCATACTAAGAGGATACTCGTGCAAAGTGATCATTTTAGCAAGAGAATCTCTTGCCCTTCTTGGTCAAATGAAAAATTAGTTAGTTGAGTCTTTCCATCGAGCCTCCGTGTTTGATTTAAAATCGCTTGTTTAATATCCATTGATTTTCGTCGAGGACAAGACTTAAAATGATCCCCCAAATGAGATGTTCCATTTTTGCTTGAACCCCCAAGTTTTTTTTCACAATATCTACAAATCGCTTTATCTTGTCCATTGATTTTTTTCAAATCAAAGTGGTCCCATACCCATGACCGTCGAGGTCGTTTTCCATTTTCATTAGTAACATCAGTGTCATGGGACTCAAGCTCACGATTTTCATTATCATCATCCAATATATCAATTGGTGTTTGATTAGAAGCTACCTCGTTTGCTGGAGGAGCTGATTGGACATCCCCCGATTGCGTTGGAATCTCCTTTGATGTAGACATTTTAACCTGGATAAATTAAGAAAAAATAATCTGTTAAATCTAAAAAAAAATTATATCTAAAATCAACTAAAATTAACAGTCCTATTAATCTGAAAAACAGTCCTAGATTGTAAAACGAAAATAAAAGGGGAGGCCATTGTAATTATATAATATTTTCTATAATATTTTCTATTATATAATACACGTTATAGAAACTTACAAGGGGAGGCCACTGGAAATTTTTTATTTATTTTTTTTGGAAGAAATTCTCTTATGTGTGGATTTGGTGAATGGGTTATGAAATGTGTTGAACTGAACTGATCCAAATCAGTTTTGGTGAATGAATGGGTTATGAAATGTGTTGAACATGAGTGTATTATGATGATATGTAGCAAAAATATAAGATCCAAATCTGAGAAGAGAAGAGAAGAGGGAGTCCGATAGTTTACCTGTGAGAAGAGAAGAGAAGCAGGCATGAGTGAGTCCGCCGAGAGAGAAGCAGCAGCGGCGTGAGTGAGTCCGCCGAGAGAGAAGAGGGGGAGGGAGTCCGCCGAGAGAGAAGCAGGGGCGGCGCCGAGAGAGTGAGGGGGTTTTTATCTTCTCAACATTAGAATGGAGGGTTTTTTATCTTTAGAAGAGAAGAGAAGAGTCTGAGAAGAACGGCGTGAGTGAAAAACATTTAGGTAGGTTAGGGTTTTTATCTTTATATACTTATATTAATTATAATATATATAATTATATATATATATATTTTATTATATATTAAAAATCGGGTATCCCCGTGGAGACCCGAGGGTATACCCGAACCCGACCCGAAATTTATCGGGGATTTTTTTTAATACCCGAACCCGACCCGATCCCCGAAAATTCGGGGATTTTTCGGAGTTTTTTTCCCGGGTCTCCGCGGATTATCGGATTTTCGGGGAAAATTGCCATCCCTAACCAACTACAGTCAGTGGGTTTTTATCCCCGACCAGCTATACTTGGTACTATTTGGAATATTTTCTCCTCGTCGACCAACTACAGGTAGTGGAATTTTATCCCCGACCAACCATACTTGATTCAGTTTGGAATATTTTGTTCTTCGAGGAACTTTTGTATTTTCTGTAATAATCTTACCTCCCGACCAACATAAGTTGGCATTTGAGAGCATATCTTGCTTCCTAACCAATCGAGATTGGCATTTTTAGGAATGTTGTTCTCACCCTTTTACCAACCGGAGTTGATATGAGTTCAAACTATCATGTCCACTTGCCCTTTTACCAAAATTGGTGTGAGCCAGTGTCAGCCTCCTAACCAAAGGAGTATGGTTTGTTCTCGCCCTTTTACCAACCGAAGTTGGTCTGAGTTCGAACTATCTTGTCCACTCGCCCTTTTACCAACCGCAGTTGGTCTGAGCCAGTGTCAGCCTCCTAGCCAAAGGAGTATGGTTTGTTCTCGCCCTTTTACCAACCGGAGTTGGTCTGAGTTCGAACTATCTTATCCACTCGCCCTTTTACCAACCGGAGTTGGTCTGAGCCAGTGTCAGTCTCCTAACCAAAGGAGTATGGTTTGTTCTCGCCCTTTTACCAACCGGAGTTGGTCTGAGCTTGAATTATCGTCTTCTTTTTACTGCCGAGCAGCGTAGTGTTAAACACTAGTATTCCCCGAAAAACTTTCAATAAAAGGAGAGAATATGGTGAAATATCATCGTTTTATTCATATTGATGGAAGTGCTTTACATTTTACATCACTGATAATACTTGCGTAGGTGTTCAGCATTCCATGCATTCTTAAATTCCTCTCCTTCTAGAGTTGTTATTCGGTAAGTTCCTGGTCGAACAACTTCTGTAACTCGGTAAGGTCCATGCCAGTTTGCTTCCAACTTATTGTGCTTCTGAATGACCTTCTTTAGCACGTAATATCCTTCTTTTAAGTCGCATTTCTTCACCCTCTTGTTATAGTACATAGCTGTTCGTTGTTGGTAAGCATCATTCTTAATGGCTGCCTCTTCTCTAACCTCCTCGAGCATATCCAAATCTAACCTTCTCATTAAGTCGCTGACTGGGGAATTGAAATTCATCACTCTGTGTGTTGGAAGACCCAACTCGGCAGGTATTACGACCTCACTTCCAAATGCCAGCATGTACGGTGATTCTCCAGTTGCTGCTCGGGGGGTTGTTCGGTAAGCCCACAATACTGACTGTAGCTAATTAATCCAATTAGCTTTAGCCTCTTCTTTAAACCATTTAGTAATGTTCTGTTCGTCACTTCAGTATGTCCATTGCTTTGAGGATGGCCTGGTGCTGAATGAACCTTCAAAATGTTTGACTGATAACAATAGGCAGCAAACTCCTCGTTATCAAATTGTGTTCCATGGTCTGTGATGAAGGCATGAGGGAGACCATATCGGCATATGATGTTCTTCCAAACGAACTGGTATACTTTCTCGTATGTCATATCAATAAGTGGCTCGGCTTCTACCCACTTAGTAAAATAATCCACTACGACGACGAGGTACTTGAATCTTCCTCGGGTCGTTGGCAGTGGTCCAACCAAATCAATTCCCCACATGGCAAATGGCTAAGGGGAAGTTATGGGTGTCAATAATGCTTGTGGAGTTCGTCGAATGGAGGAAAAACGTTGGCATTTATCACATCTTTTAGCATAGGCTATGCAATTAGCCCTCATCGTTGGCCAGTAGTATCCCTGCGTCATCACCCTTTGCAAAAGTGTCCGACCTGCTACATGGGCTCCACAGGACCCTTCATGGATCTCTTCAATCAATTCTTTCACCTCGGAGGGATGTACACATCTTTGCAAATCTGCCATAATTCCTCGTCTATACAAAACACCATTAATTAGTACATACCGAGCAGCTTTAAACTTCAATTTCTTGGCAGCGAGCTTATCCTCCGGTAATTCTCCCTCCTCAATATATGCCCTGATGGGATCCATCCAAGATGGTCCTAAATCAAGGGTAATAATATTCATCGTCAGGTCTTCATCTATGCTCCGACTTTCTAATACTTCAATTGGTATCGTTCTTCGCAGCTCGGTACGAGTAGCTGATGTTAGTCGGGCTAGTGCGTCTGCTTGTGCATTCTCCATTCTTGGTATTCTAATCAACTGAATGGCATCAAATTCTGCCAACAACTCCATCACCTTTGCATGATACTTGACCAAATCACTGAATACTACCACTTGTTGCGCTTCCATGATCTTTGCTAAATTAAGACCTGCTATCATGGCCTCATACTCTGCCTCATTATTGGAAGCTTTGAATTAGAATCGCATGGCGTATTCCATGTCAATCTCGTCTGGGGTGTTCAAAACAATCCCTGCTCCACAACCCGTTGTGCAAGATGACCCATCTACATATAATCTCCATGTAGGTAACTCGTCTTCAAATTTCTTATCTGACAAAGTTCCTCGGCGAAATATTTGTTGTTTCCTTTCATCCTCCCCTGATATTTCTCCCTCCTCGTTGATCATCTCTTCTCGCCCTTTTACCAACTGGAGTTGGTCTGAGCTCGAATTGGATGATCCTTCAGTACCCACAAGCTCTTTTACCAACCGGAGTTGATCTGAGTTTGTGTTTGTTGATCCTGTAACATCCACAGTTTGATCAGCGAGCAACTTTTGTTCCTCGGGGGTATCAGGATAAGTAAACTCTGCTATAAAATCTGCTACAGCTTACCCTTTTAATGATGATCTGGGTTCATACACAATATCATATTCACCGAGCTCTATTGCCCAGTACATCAGTCTCCCTGATTTTTCTGGCCTATGAAGGGCTTGTCTCAATGGCATGTCGGTATACACGACGATGGTATGGGCCTAGAAATATGGCCTCATTCTTCTACTTGCCTCAATTAATGCCAATGCCAATTTTTCCAGCTTTGGGTACCTGATCTCTGCACCTCGGAAAGCCTTACTTGTGTAATAAATTGGCTTCTGGACTCCATTCTCCATTCTGATCAATGCCGAGCTGACTGCATTCTCTGATACTGCCAGGTACAAGTACAACTTTTCTCCCATTACTGGCCTGGACAACAGTGGAGGTGCTCCCAAATATTTCTTCAAGTCTTGAAAGGCCTTCTCACATTCATCATTCCACTCGAAAGTTTTTCGAAGTGTTTTGAAGAATGGGAGGCATCTATCAGTTGCTCGGGATACAAATCTGTTGAGCGCTGCAACTCGTCCTGTAAGACTCTGCACCTCTTTCTTCGTCGTTGGAGATCGCAACCCTAAAAGAGCTTTGATCTTTTCTGGATTCGCCGCAATGCCTCGCTGGTTGACAATGTACCCGAGGAACATTCCTTATCGTACTCCAAAGGTGCACTTCGTCGGGTTGAGCTTCATTTGATATTTATCCAGTTGATCAAAGGTCTGACCTAAGTCAACTAGATGATCAGCAGTTTTCTTGCTCTTTGTCAGCATATCATCGACATAGACTTCCATATTGCAACTGATTTGTTCGGTAAAAATCTTGTTCATCAGCCGCTGGTATATCGCTCCTGCATTTTTCAAACCAAAAGGCATAACATTATAACAATAAGTTCCCCTAGGGGTAATAAAAGAAGTACTTTCCCTGTCTTCAGGTTTCATTTTGATCTGGTTGTAGCCAGAGTAAGCATCCATGAAGCTGAGTAGCTCGTGTCCCGAGGTAACATCCACTAGTTGATCAATTCTGGGCAATGGAAAGTGATCCTTTGGGCATGCCTTGTTGAGATCGGTGAAATCAACACACATTCTCCATTTATTATTTTTCTTCTTTACCATCACCACATTTGCTAACCAGTCTGAATATTTCACATCTTCAATGAATTGGGCTTTCTGGAGCTTATCGACCTCCTCTTGTATAGCTTGGTTCTTCTCGGGACTAAATACTCTTCTTCTCTGCTTTACAGGCCTGATCTCCTTATTCACATTGAGCTCATGGCATAAGAAGTTTGGATCTATTCCTGGCATGTCTTCATGACTCCATGTAAAAGTTTTCTTTCTATTTCTCAAGAAAGTTATCAATTCCTGTTTTATTGAAGCATCCAACGTCGAACCTATCTGGGTTATTCGTTCAGGGTGATCATCGTCCAGAATAACATTTTCTGTAGATTCCACCACCTGTCCTTTTACAAGTTGGGATTCATCTCTAGGATCCAATGTTTCAATTTCTGTACCTTCATCCACCTAGTAGGTAGTAGTCTTTTTCCTTGACTCTTCAAGCTCCTCTTGCTCGACAGATGAATAATAGCATTCTCGAGCTACTTTTTGATCACCTTTCATAACTCCTACTCCGAAATTTATTGGGAATTTTAAGCACTGATGTACTCTAGATGGAACTGCTTCGAACTTCTTCAAACCAACTCTTCCCATGATGATGTTGTAAGCTGATTGCACATTCTTATCCATCACAAAGAAGCGTATTCTTTCTGTTCGACAAGCAGGCCAAGTTCCAATGAATATATCCAACTTGATCGTCCCAATTGGAAAAACCTTCTCGCCAGCAAAGCCCAGGAGAGGTCTGTGATAAGGCTCCAATTGAGATAATTTTAAATTTAAACTATCAAAGCATGAGTAGAACATGATGTCTGTCGAACTGCCATTATCTACCAGAACCCTTGAAATCACTACTTCTTTCATCCTCATTTTGATCACCAAAGGGTCGTCGTGAGGGTAAAGAACACCTGCAAGGTCGTTTTTTGAAAAACCAATGACCAGCTTCTCTTTGTTTATCTTCCTCGGGCGATCCTCCTCAGCCAAATTTATCCGTTGAATGTATGAGCAAGCCTGAGCCTCACCGAGGTAATCTTTTCTTTCTGCAGTAAGGTCTCCTCCTCCTGCATCTCCTCCTGTAATGACATTACAATCAAATGTTCCAAAACGTATTGAAAATACCTCGCGTTCTGGTTGTCTTGGCCTTTTGGGAAGATCGGGGTCATCCTCTGTATCATCTTCACGATCCCTCTTCTTTTTCTCCTCTGCTCGACGAGGAAATCTAGACTTTTCTCTAGTTCGGCCATTATTTCTTCTTTCACCTCCCCGATCAACATACTTTGCTAGTTTCCCTCTTCGGATGAGTGTTTCGATCTCGTTCTGAAGAGCTATGCAATTTTTGGTCATATGGCCATTATCCTCATGGAACTCGTAATATTTCTCCTTATTCCTCGTGTCAGGGTCTAACCTCAGTTTCTTTGGCCACTTTACTTCTTCGTTGTTCTTGATTTCTTCCAAGACATGATTAATACCCATTTTCAAAGGAGTATAATTATCGAATTTCTTCAGGACTTCCCATGACGACTTATTATTCTTGGAATGCTTGTCACCTCCATTGCCCTTATGCTCTTTCTTCTTAGATTTGTCGACCTCCACCTTGGTTTCTTTATCCATATTCTTCTTCGCAGCCATAGCCTCCTCGGTATTCATGATTTTGGCCGCCTTTGCCATCAACTCTGCCATAGTTGTAGGTGGATCTTTGGCCAAAGTGTAATATAATTTGTTAGTCAATAACCCACTCATCAAGGTGGTGATTGCTGTCTTTTCTTCATAATCTATGACTTCCAGCTTCTCGTTATTGAAACGAGTTATGTAATCTCTAGTACTCTCACCAGATTTTTGTCTAACACTTAACAAGTGTGCTACTCGTTTTACAGGCTTTGCTCCAAAATAGAAATTGCCAATGAACAACTCGGCCAACTGAAAGAAAGTTGAAATCTTACCCCGAGGAAGATTGTTGTACCATATCTGGGCAGATCCAGTAAGAGTTCCTGAGAATGCTCTGCATCTCATCTCGTCGGGGACAGCATAGATGTCGACAGCAGCTTGATATTGCTCTATGTGAAGAACAGGATCTGTCTTTCCATCGTATTTGGGGTCACCATAGGTGCTTCAAATTTCGACGGTGTAGGAAAATCCACAATGGCCTGTACAAAAGGTGTCCCTTGAACAAAAGTTCGTTGTAGGGGGTTCTTCGCCTTAACCATTTCTCCCAATCTATCCTCCAACCGCTGAATAAAACCTTTCCACGCGTCATTTCCTTCCTCGGGCTTATTAGTTCGAGCAATTGATTGTTCTGACGTGGCCTCCTGAGATCTATCTTGATGAGCATCTAGTCGTGATTGTGTTGATCCTTCTCTTAGATTTGATGGTTGTCGAAAACTCCTCGACATGGTCTTAGGTGGACTCCTATTCCTCCTAGGGCCTAATCGACTGAAAGGAGACACCCTGCTCAGTCTTTCCAAGGCACTGGGTCTCTTTGGAGAGAGAGTGATACGTTGATCAGTATCTGTAGCCCGTATTGACGAAGTTCGCCCAGGTTGATAAGAGAAATCATCATATTCCTCATTACGATATGACTCAGTACGCCTAGATCGTGAAGAAAGTAAATAGGTTTGCCTCTGACCACTTCGTTGTCCCGAATGTGCAGGTGCACCGCCATGAAGGGTTTGTATGAGCTGCCGCATTGTTTCTTGCATGGCGGTTTGTCCTTGAGCCAGATTCGTCATAATTCCTGCCAGATCTGGAGGTGCAGAGGGATTTGGAGAATTTCCAACATTTCCAGCGTTTCGAATGCTAGATTTCGGATTATCTGCCATTGATGATGAATGATTTTTGGTGAAAAACGATAACAACAGTCGTTTTTCATAGACGGTGCCAATCTGTTGATGTAAAAAATTAGATTGCTTCTAATTATTTAATCACAGATAAATATAAATGAGACGAAGAATTTTAAAGTGGTTCAGCCTTATAAGAATGGCCTACGTCCACTGTTTCTGTTATTGCCAAGTGTTTTGGAGTTCTCGATATGTAATTCTATTAAGAAAATCCGGTCCCCTTGAATGAGGGTGATACAATGTATTTATAGCCCTTAGGCTGTACATGTGAAAGGGTAAACAATTAATGCCCTATAAGAGTATACGTCTGTATGATTAGCATTCAATGAATGGTTGAACTGTTGATTATCTGGCAATCAATGCTGTGGCCGAGATGCAGCTCGGACCGCCTTAGTTGCTCGGAGTATTAGAGTTCCTCGGAGTATTAGAGCTAATCGGAGTGAGTATGACTTGGTCGAGGAAACAGACTTCCTCGTTGCTATTGTGTCACGTAGATCGACACGTGTCTTCTTATGATTCGTCTATATTAGAATATTAATTTTGGTATCAACACTGAGTGTAATGACCAGGGCATCATGATGTGGGGTCCTTACTCCCACCAAATCTTCATCCGTGAAAACAATATGCTTATTATAGTTGACGTCATCTGCTCGTCGACGCTTTCCTGACTGTGACTTTACTGGATCGATTTGAAAAGCCTGCATTACCGCTGTAAGTTTTTTTATTTCCATTCGAGCTGAGTTCCCTTGTATCTGCTTGACGTCAGATACTCCATGGATTACTGCGAACTCATGTCCAGCATCATCCTCCAGCACGTTGTCGGGTCTCGCCTCTCTGTTGGCAGCCACTTTCTCTGCCCTCTTTTCTACAAAGTCGATCAAATGCCCGGACTGGGCCAACTCCTCGAGGTGAGACTTAAGAGCTTTGCAGTGCTCGGTCTTATATCCTCCCTCTTTGTGAAAAGCGCATCTTAACGTATTGTTCCTCTTCGAGGGATCTCCTCCCATTTTCCTGGGCCACTTGATGAATGGCTCATCTTTGATCTTCGCAAGAATTTTGTAAATTGGTTCTTTGAAGACGGTGTTGACCGCCTGGAATACTTTCGACTCGTCATGGTTTCCTCCGTTCTTGGAGCCATTTTTGCCTCCGCTCTTTCTTCCTTTCTTCTGGTTCTCAGTTTTCTCACTTCCCTTGGTAGTGAGCTTAGCTCGACCGTTTTCTCCTGTATTAGGGCAGGTGACATCTTCCACCTTTGCGTATTTCTCGATTCGGGCCATTAGGTCGTCAATAGTCATAGCTTCCTTCTTCGTCAGGGACTGGTATAGGAGAGAAGAACTAGGGAGCCCAATTTTGAAGGAGGCCACTGCCACTTCCTCTGCGCCGTCCTCGATCTCATTGAATAACTCCCAGTACCTCTTCGTATAGTCTCGGAGGGTCTCTTGAGGCGTTTTCTTCATTGTTAGCAAAGCATCCATCCTTTTGGGATGGGAGCTACTGGTAATGAATCGGGTCGTAAAAAGTTTGGTTAGGGATTTAAAATTCCTGATCGACCGGTGGGGGAGCCTTTCGAACCACTTATGTGCTACATCATGCAGGCTCGAGGGAATAATGCGGAACATCAGGGCATCTCGGTGATTCCAGAGGGTCATGGCCTGTCGGTATTGCCTGACGTGATCGATGGGATCAGTCTTTCCGTCGTAAATCTTGAACCTTGGAATGGTAAATTTCTTGGGGGCTTCGTCCTCTTCGATTTCCCTCGTGAAGGGTGACTTCATCTGGGTTTTGAGAGCTCGCCATACGAGTTCTCTGGTTGATCTTGTTCCGTGGTGAGCAGGATGTTGGTCCATCTCCCTGCGAACTTGATTTCGTATGTTTTCATCTCTGCGAGTAGGGCTCTGGTAGTGGCGAGCTTTTCGCATCCGTTCGCGAAGGTCGTCGTTTGACTCGCCTCCTTCGACCTTTTGAGATTCTCGCCTAGGGCTCCTTCCTCAGCTGCGAGACTTGCTTGCCTGAGGGCTAGGAGTGCGGTATGGACGTCTCCTGTTATCAGGATGAATCTATCTCTCAAGTCTTTCCAGTATTCTTCTCAAGCGAGCATTCTCAGCCTCGTATCTGCGGGAAGACTCCCTCTGCTCGTGGAGCCTTACCTCGTACGCATCAATCAATCTGGATATTTGTGTGGACCTCGCTGGTCCCTGACTTTCTTCTGAGGCTGGCTTTTCCAGGCGAGCTCTCTGATTTGAACGTCGAACTTCAGACCTAATCCTGTGAGGAGCAGGTGGCTCTTGAATATCTCCTGCCTGAGGGGCATTGCTGCCTGAGGGGCATGGCTGCAGTTCCTCGAACGGTGCCATGCTAATCGTTAATTGGTAAGAGTTATTATACGCGAACTTTACCAAAGGAAGACATCTCTTCCATCCTCCCCCAAAGTCTAAAATGCACATTCTGAGCATATCTTCTAGCATCTGATTGACCCTCTCAGTCTGCCCGTCGATCTGTGGGTGATAAGTTGTACTCAAGCGTAGCATTGGCAACATGACCTCCTGAAAGCTCTGCCAAAAATGTGCCACAAAAATCTTGTCTGTGTTAGACACAATATTTACCGGTACCCCCGTGCAGCTTAATAATCTCCGCTATGAATAGCTGCGCGTAGCGCATCATCTCAAAATCTGTGCGAATTGGCAGGAAGTGGGCCACCTTGGTCAACCGATCCACAATGACCCATATGGAGTCGTGGCCCCTCTGCGATGGAGGTAACCCTATAATGAAGTACATGGAGATGCTCTCCCACTTCCACACTAGAATATCTAGTGGCTGTAGCATCCCTGGAGGTCTCTAATGGTAACATTTCATGAGCTGACACGTGATACATTTCGAGACAAAATCTGTTATGTCTCGTTATATTCCTACCCACCAATATTGTCTCCTCATATCTTGGTACATTTTATCCCCGCTGGGATGTATCGTAAATCTCGAACCATGGGACTATGTCATAAGAATGTGCCTTAACTTCTCATCCTCTGGCACAATTAACCTCCCATTTAGGCGTAGGACTCCTTTCGAGTTGATCGAGTAACTCTCTGTTCCCTCAACTAACAGCTGGCGTACCCTATCCTGATAGATCTGGTCCTCCACCTAAGCCCTCACAACTCGCATAATGATCTTCGATGTGATGGATAAAGCTGATATGCAGGCCCTCGCTACATCATCCATATATCGAAGCTCTCTCCACTTCGCTTTCCAGACTTTTGATATTTCCCTAGTTGGTCTCCGGCTCAATGCGTCTGCCACCACATTAGCCTTGCTAGGATGATACTGAATATCAAACTGGTAGTCTTTCATGAATTCTAGCCACAGTCTCTGCCTCATATTCAGATCCTTCTGTGTGAAGAGATATTGAAGTGACTTGTGATCCATGAATAGGGTGAACTGCTCTCCCAGGAGATAATGTCTCCATATCCTCGAGGCAAAAACGACCGCTGCTAGCTCTAAGTCATGAGTGGGGTAATTCCTCTCGTGGGGATTTAGCTTTCTGGATACATACGCTATAGCCCTCTCCTCCTGCTGGAGCACACCCCCAGGTCCCTGTAAGGATGCGTCGGTGAAAACCCGATACTATAGTCCTCTCATCGACAAAGCAAGGATGGGTGCAGATGTCAACTTATCCTTTAGCTCGTCGAAAGATAATTGACAATGATCACTCCAAATAAAAGGCACCCCTTTTCGAGTCAGATTCGCTAAAAGGCCCGCAATTTTTAAGAGCCCCTTAATGAATCGTCTGTAATAACCTGCCAGTAATTTTATGCATTTAATATTTAATTAATTCGAAAAATTTTAAATTACTTGTGTGCGTAATTTTAATTGAATTAATTATGGTAATATTTATTTAAATATTAATCGAATAGTGAATGGTTAATATTTAGGAAAATTTAATTACTATGTGAATAGTAATAATTTATTTACGTCATTATGGGTATTAGTGACGGGGCATTTATTTATCTCAGTCGGGAGTCAGTATAGATTAATTTGGGTGTGAGATAAGGATTTTTATAAATTAATTTGGATGCCAATTCTGAGTGTTAGGTTGAGTCCGGATGGGCCGAGATAGTCGGAAAAGTGTACCCGGGGGTAGTAAACGGGTCATGGTACGTTTTTAGGCATAACCGAGCCCACACGGGGGTATTTGGATCATTTGGGCTTGGCCCATTAGGCTAAAAATGGGATTAAGCCTAATTACTTAATTAAAAGGAAAATGGGAACGACTGATTTGAGATTGGAAAACACATAGTGGGAGAGAAAATCCTAAGGAGCAGTTAAAGGCACTAGGAACCAATTTGGGGGACAAAGGAAAGAGCCAAAGGGGGAGATTTCATCATCAACCTTAAGAATCACAACTCCAGATCAGACCCTACGGAACCATAAGGCAAGTGATTAACTTGCTGTAGCATTTATTATGTTTTCAATTCATATTTATGTGATGTGAATACCTAACATTCGTTTTGGGGGTAAACGGGTACAAAAATGGGATTTTTGTATTTGAAACACAATATGAGAACTGGTGTAGGAATTTATGGTGTGACATGATTCTGAACAGATATTTGCCTTAGTTGTGATAAACCCAGAAGAATTATGAATGAAATTGAGTTGGTCATTAGGTGTTGTGACTGATTTACGAATAACTCGGGTTTTTTCCCAATTTAGAAAAACAGTAGAGAACAGAAATTAAACGGGGTTTGGGGACTTTATGGGGGTTCCTTATGATGTTATGGGGGTGTTATATTGATAAGAGGACTTGGGTTAGGCTGTAAAAGGAGTTGGGATTTTAAGGTTTTCGTCCATGGAGAAACAGGCTCTCGGAGAAAAAGAATACCTGTTCGATCGATGGCTGGGATCGATCGATCGATGGTTCGGGATTTTTGACAGTTCCACTAGTTTTAATATATAAAGGAAGTTAGTTAAAAAAAATCCCCCATACTTTAGATAGTGAGAGATAAGTATGGAACATTAATTCCTAACAAATATGAAGGAAAGTAATTGGGGTTGGGAGGAATTTATATGTGACCCGTTATGGTAATTTTTGGGAAAAATAACCCAAAATAATTAAATACGGATCGAGTGGGCGAGTCCGGGTATATTGGTTGAGCGATACCAAGGTGTTAAATTAATTTAGATTGAAAACTAATTAATTTGGAGTCGGTGATTTAAACTCGGGCATTATTTTATTCCGGGCCACGAGAGCGAGTCCGAATATATTGGTTGGGGCGACACCAAAAGTAATTTAATTAATTAACGTGCAAATTAATTAATAATCAGGGTTGGACCATAAACTCATGATAATTTGTATAAGCTTGTGTTACGTACTTAGTACACGGTATAGCCAGGGTATTTTATTTCCCTCTCTCTCTCTCTCTCTCTCTCTCTCTCTCTCTCTCTATATATATATATATATATATATATATATATATATATAGTGTGTGCATTAATATCAGTGGCTATATATTACTATTATATATAACTCTAGTTCTATCAGGGGAGGTTGCGCGTAGAGGATGAATCATCTAGCTTGAGGATTAGGGCGAGTATATCCAGGTCATAGCGTCCATTATATAGGTGAGGGGCATCTCACTTTCAGGGAAGGAATACGAACGCCTCCAATATTTATGTTATTAACCAAGTTAGTGAGCGATTCTGACTTGAGGTAAATAGGTTATGTGAATACACCTAGTGGGATAGCACTTTAGAGAATATACATACGGTGAATTATTAGTCGTGAGGATGTTCATTATTAATTTCTGTTTCAACATATGTGTGATTGTTGTAATAATGATTGTACGTATATAATGGGATAAATAATAATATACGAGAAAATTAATACAGGCCGTGATTATATTATATGTATGACGGGTGTGGAAGTTATATGAATTTAAGAAGGGGAACGAGTAATTAAGTTAATGTTGATAACAACTTAAAAATCATAATTATTGCATACTCGGTTAGAGTAGGGTGGTTGCAAGGGGTTATATCGGTTATCTAGTTTTGGGATAAATAACTAGGGAAATTAACTAAGGCGTTAGTAGTGCACATATTAGAGGAGGGGTGAGGATATCCTCAAGAGGTTGATTTCAGTTAATTATGATTGTTTAAAGTATTATGATTCCGCATGAGTATTTTCCTTTGAAATAAAGTAAGATAAAATTTGGCACCGGTCTAATTTTCTCACTTAAGTGGTTAGTAATTAAAAAGGTGATAGTGATGCTAAGAATGAACCAACTGAGAAATCTGTTCTAATTTAATTTAGAACTGATCAACCGGGGTTAATTAGGAGGGGTGTCACACCCACTCAGTGTAAGAAGGGAGGTAATAAGGGGTAAGAATAAGGAGGACGTTGGATAAAGGGAAATTAAGGGCATAAGCCTCATCAACCCTTGTAATCGGTCGATAATCCTTCTTAAAGAAATTATTTAAAAAACATTGGGTAACACCAGCATTAGGGCGAGGGCTGAAAGAGGTTGCATTATCTATCAGAGTGTGAAAGGGCTTTTTTGATTGCTTGTGGTTCCAGGCAAGGATGCGAGGAGCCTTGATGCCATGAGAAGTGGGAAAAAAGTGCTAGGGGCATAATCTGGAAACCTAGCATATAGAAAAGCAGTAAGGAGAACATAGTTCGCATAACTTGAGACATCAAACTTGCTAATTGACCTGGAAAAATCAACTTCGACCCGATCAAGCCAAGTGTACAATAAACCAAGAATAATGGCAAGAAGAGGTATCCTTACTCTGAAAGATATGTGAATGGCTATGTTGATGAGGTACCTCCTTGGGCAGGCATGAGGTTTACCAGGAAGGAAGATCTTGGATAAAATAACCATATGTAACCTGTCAGTTCAATGTCATTTGCATAACCATCTCAAGTGGGAGGAAGCATAGCTAACTATTTGACCTTGGGATTATGCTTCGTTGCCTCTATGGCCTTAGCACTGGCCTTATCCTCCATGTAATAAAAGTACCTGATGATCTCCGAAAAGGTACACTTGTTATATTTCTTCATACACTTTTTTTATTACCACCTCCAACTCCTTGCGAGCAGTTGCTTCCTGCCCAGAATTAGCCTCCTCAAAAAAGGTCTTAGTGCGGGCTACCTCAAGACCCAACAGTTCACACACATCCTCTAGATTAATGGTGAAATCTACCCACCTTACCGTAAAAGTATTAGTCCGGTGACTCGGGAGACCAATGTCCTCAGAGTATTGTTGTTATTGTACAAAGTGAGGTTTCCAAGCCAGAAGGTGGAGGACATGCCCACCAATGACAATTTAGCAATATACCTTCCATGGATGTAATTCATTCAAGCCTCGGACCTTCACAAGACCCTCCGCAGACTCAAATTCCACATTTGATTAAGGGAAATCTCCCCTTTCAATCCTGAACCTGTTGATGTTAGCACCAGGAATGTACGCCAAGTTCTTGATTACATCGTTTCACCAACTAACGGATCTGGGTCATACTTAAAGGTAAGAGCACCGGGAAAATGATTTGCCACCATTTAAAAGTGGTCAGAATCCTCAAAATATGGGGCACAACTATATTTGGCACACTGAGTTTGACGGGCATGGGTTATTGGAGAAACGCTCCTTGTAGAGAGGGTCTTTTTAACTACGGGTACCATTGTAGAAATAATATTTGAGGTTTTGAAAAAAGGAAGAAGATTTAGGGAAAATATGCAGACATAAATCAATTTCTCTCTCTAAAAGATAAGTGTTTGCCAAAATCGTAAAGGTAAAAAAAGGGGAGCCGTTTATAAGGGGCAAAACATCAAATCCAAGAGGCAAAATTGATCTCACACGCGCGTGGTTATGCATCAATAACTTGCACAATAATTACATTTGAATGGGTGATGGTTAAGGTCTCTGGTATGGAGTACACGCGTTGACCCCAACACGCCACATGTAAAGTTGGGGGATGTATGTTAGACCCATTTAATATGAGGCGACACCTCAATGATAACAACGTGGGGGAATTCAAAAGACGTTTCACAAACCCTCTCACTTAGGGAATAAATAGTTTGGGGAGGAATTTTGAAGTCCATTATTTTTCCCCAATAAATTAATGGTTTTTAAACACAAGTGTAAAATGTTATTTATGAGAAAGATTCATCACTAAGCTTACAGGTTGCTCGAGCATAAGCTCACTTAAAGGTAAAAGTTATATGATCCATCGCACAAATTTTTACATAAATAATTATTGCTTCCATAGTTGTTTGTTTATTTGTTCAAAATAACCCATGCCTAGAGGTTGTTCAAAGATGGATGATGGTATTTCGTATAAATATTTCTTTACTGATTAAAAAATATCTCTATGAAGGGACAAATGTAAGGGGAGGTCGAAGCTCAAGGTTGATTAGAAAACTAACCTTGCACATGCGGGGTATCAAGTGAAGAGTGAGGTCGCTTAAAGGACATCCTTTAAAAAAGGTTATTCGAAAGAAGGTTATTTACAAATATTGAGGGCACTCAAATGACCTCCCACAAAGATCAAGCTCAATTAAGAGATGAATATGTCTCATTTGTAATAAAGATTACGATGTATTTATACTCATTTCCCTTTATGAAATATTTAATTTTATTTTATAATATTTATGAGGTTGATCGGTACCTTCGAAGGATCCATATCTCGCAGGGCATGGGAGAGCTCACATGCTCTATCGAACAACCTCGTTATGGGAACCTTGCATGGATTGGTTTGGAGGATTGAGAACAAGGCAATGTTGGGAAAGTAATACCAACCCTTTTAGCACACTTGGGCAAAACCTTTGTTTAAACAAGCACAGTTAAATAGATACTCGAGATACTATCTCTTAAGGGACCTCCAACGAGGGACCTCAACTCAACAGTTATTCAAAGTTAGCTTTTAGTTCCTCACATATAGTTCCAGGTTGCTCGATCAACCATCGTCAGATAGACCACACTTGGTTGATTAAATAATGCATCCCATACATATCATTGTTCACTAGCTTTCATGACGTCATGATCTCTGACATTTTAGGAGCTCAAGGGAAGTATCACTCAAGTGGGTTTATTCCTAGTATAACCAACTTATTGTCAGCTACCATAGGATAAACCTTTGTGTCACCTATCACATTGCGATTAATGCCAAGAGAATTTGATGGTTTAAATAGTGTTCCTGCCTAAATATCATATATTACACATTTAATACACTATCTTTGGCATTTATTACAGGGTGCTGTTAGCATTAAACATGGTCAGTTACATTTAAAGCGAGCATGGTCACTCGAGTGACCTTGTTCTTATATATATACTTTTAATTGTATATTTCTAAAGGACCACAATTTTGATAACCATAATTGCTGCCAAATTTTCTTTAGACAAGAGAGTTTATTGTGAGTTCATCATTGAGCGATTTTTCCTTTACCTCCATTGATACACTCATCTTAGCCTTTATTGTACTTCGAGGTTACCGCCTTGCCTTTATTGTGTTAAGGGTGATTGTTCCTAAAAAACTGTTTACTAGATCTTCAACTAAAAGTTAAATTTTAAGTAAACTCCGAAAATCAAACTCATTGGATGAAACTCCTTTTATATCACTATACAAGATGTGTAAAAATAGAATGGCTTTGGATGTTAGATTTGGTAGATAGATTACCTTAAGTTTTCAAAATAAAAACCTATAATAATTCTTTGATTAGAAACCAAACCACATAAGCAGTAAGAGCAGGAATAGTAAGTTTGACACAAAAAAAAATTATGTGCTAAAATTCCAAATTAGGGAAAACATCCACGGTGACCTCTACGCCACAAACTAAAAATCTACTATAATGAACAAGTTATATAGGATTACATACACACAACACAAGTACACACGATTCTAAGACTGTGAATAGAAATATACCTACTGAGCTTTCTCCTCCACGAAAATTTTGTTCTAACTTTGATCGCCCTGTCTGTTTCTTTGCATCAATCCCTGCTCCTTGCTCTAATGGACTCAGTCAACACACAATCTCTCAAATAAATCATACTTGACTATGTGTTCGTGTGAGAGTGTATTTGACAGTGAAGTGGAACATATGTAAATATGCAACTCACGTCTCTCAAAGGATTTATACAAGCAAATCCTAACAAATTACAAAGATTCTATATAAAATGTAGATATCCAGATTTCTTTGAAAATCAAATTTCTTGTCAAAAGAAATATTTTAGATCTGAAAGTAATCTTTATAAAAATTAGATCAAATGTTTTCAAACACTTAATATATACCAACTAATTTCACAAAGTGTGAAACTGACTTTTCGAAACACGGATTTCAGATCTAAAATATATATATTGTCTTATAAGTTTCTTTTCCAATAAACTTGAAAACGAGAGTGTATCAGAAAATATACAGCTATAGAACAAGATCCAACAGAGAAGGTAACAAAAACCTTAAAAACTTACGTTAAATGTATCTCTTAGTAACTCTTACAACTTATATGGAGAAAAGTGAGATTTACAACGAGACATGATTCCTAAGAGAGATTAAGTATGATGAGTTTCTTCAGACATTGCAAAACACCTAAACTCTCAAAAAACCTAGAGACCTAATTCTCGAACTAAGGTTTTCTGGTTTAAATATAACAAGGACAGTGTTTGGTTTTGTGTTTTGGGAGAAAATGAATACTTTGGAAATCTCAGGCTCTAGTTCTCTCTCTCCCTCTCTAACCTTTTTCTCTTCTCTCTCTACACTCTCCACTCTTTTTTTTTCTCTCAACTAAATGAAATGCCCAAAGTTTTCAAATGTTGACCCTAAGGTATCTATTGATACTAAGCATGGAAGGGGTCTGGAACGTCGAAGGTTTTGGACAGTTGAGATCAATGCAACGTTTAGAATTCAAACCCAAGGGTTATAAAATGACCGCACAATCTTACACTTTGATTGGTTCCGAGGAAATGCACTTGGATCGTTTTAAAACACATGCAAAACATTGATTAGATCTGATCTAACGGTTATAAATGTTGCGCTGGAATGAGAGAGAAAACAAACACATTTTGAACCAATAATAATGCGACACGTGTAGAGATAATTACGGTTGAAAAACATAGTTTATAAAAAACTTATTTGCTCCCCTACAATTCTCTGCTGGTTTGAGATTCTACCCTGAGAAGTTTTATAGGAATAAAAATATTTTCAATTTAGCCCACGACATTTTTAAATCAATATATTAAATGTTTAAAAAATTATTTTAAATATTTTAAAAATTCCTAAAAATATTTTAACACATGTACACACACTCACACTCATTTATGCGTGATTTGTGTCCTATAGTGTGTTCAATGAAATATTCTACTTCCCTATTTGGTATATATGATGTCTTGGACACAATGATTATTAATGTAGTTTAGCAAACCATGGAGAAGATTGCTTTAAAAAAAATCTAAACTATTTTGTCACCATATCCAAACTAGTTGGAACTTCTATACAATACAAACTCAAGTAAGTCAACCATATAGTGTGTTCTCAATTTCATCTCCCTCCAATCATGTTTTTATGGGGTCCTTTTCATTTAATATATTCCTAGAGCATTTATGTTGTAAGAACCTTATTTAATACAAGCTTTTGATATTAAAGACCATTTATTATGGGTTTGCATTTATTCTTAGTTGTGATTGTTCTGTACACACTAAATATCATCTGAATAAGGGATCATGCCTCGTTGAATACTGATTATATTTCAAGAGCCTGCATCTTACATCATAAAAATTGGCATTAACTCAATTCTTCAGCAAATGCTCGATTACAAAAGATGTCGATAACAAAATAATTGCAAAAAGCATAAAAAATATTACAATAATTTATGTTTGGCTGGCCAAAAATTTCTTGGTCGGCTTGCTCCGGCTATTGTTAGGATCAAATCGATATTCCTCATCTCTATCATGACCATTGAAGTTTCTATCAACAAGCTGAAGAGGGATGCCTTCTAAGGGGGCCCACGTCTCATCTAACCCAAAGGGGGGTCACCACTATGCTGGACACTCAATGTGATACATTTACTAGAGCTGGGAATCTTTGGGTTCTTTAACAACCTTAAGTGCATCTAACTAATCGTGCTTTTGGACCATATCTTGAGCTTCCTATAACATTACAGGGGCATCTTGCCATCCCTTATCATAGCATGTCGGCTAGGCAGCTCGGGGGCCCATTCTGAAGAGGTATCCAAGCTCCTTCGCGTCACAATTAAAACCTATTCATGACATTGCTCCTCTGGACTTTCTCATCAGCCTCGGTAAGTCTCTTTTTCAGATCATTATTCTCTAATTGGACTATAGCACCGACCTCTCCCACGTCCCTGACTTTTGCAAGTTGGGCCCTCAAGTCATTTATCTCCCTCATTTTCTAAGTCTTTTAGGTCATCCTTAACTTTGGTGACCAAGGTGGACTGGTCCTTGCAAGACTCAATCCTTTTCTTTAGGGCCTTATAAGGAGAAAAAAAATCTTAGTTTGCTTGGTCGCTTGTATCTTGCCCAAGCACCTAATCTAAGTTGATGGAAAATAAAGGAAATTCCTCGATAACATACTACAATAGAAAAGTAGACATGTCAAGCGATAATTAAGAAAAGACATTAAATACAAGTGCAAATAATCTATTTAAGGAAATAACTTCTTCACTAATTCACAATCATAATGGGCTAAGCCCTTATAGTTCAACGAAGAAAAAGAGGAGTACAAAGAACGAGCAAAAACCCTAAAGACTAAAGGCCTCATTTCTTCACCTGCTCCTCAGCCTCAACTTCCTTCCCCTTAATCGCCACCTATTTGGATTGATTGGTTGGGTCGCTGGTGGAGGGATCCTCATCAACCTTTGGAAGGGAACCATGGTGGTGCTTGCCAAATAACTCATACTCAACACGGACTCAAGCTTTCATTAGGGCTTGATCCCAACCCTTTTTAAAGCTAGCTTTTCGAGCATAGGCTATATGGATCCTGGCATCAACATAGGCCTAGTCCCATTCTTGTCCAAAGCTGAAATTCTTGATCGCAGGGAACTCGATAGCCTCAGTGACTAATCGAAAAATCTTTGCCTTTAGTTGAGTATTCTCAACCTTTAACAGGTTATTCTCAGTTTTTAATGAGGCCATGACCTCAATGGTGGCCTTTTTTTCTCGACCATTCACCGTTTGGGCCTTATCCATGGCCTCTTCGGCATTCTTGAGGGCCTCACTAAGTTCATCATTAATCTTGAACTGATTCGCACGACCATCCAAGAGGTTGGTAAACTCTGCCATAAATTGTAAAACAGAGCAAGGGGCAAGTATCAGTTATATCCAAAAATAACAATTTTACAGACCAAAATCAGAAAAAAAAAATCCCCACCAGCAACAGAGTTTGGAAAGCACGAACAGAAAGCTGGTCAGGTCCCAGCATCTTCATCCGCTTGCGATCGCCAATGAGCATTGCCTCCCTTAGCAGACCATGGGCCAAGAAGGGTTTTGGGCCACGGACGTGGCCGTAGAGGTTTTGTGGAGAGGGGGGGGGGGCATCACTTATCTTAAAAGAAGGATGGGACATAAGGGCCATTCTCTTCTCCTTTTCCTTTTTTTCCTTCTCCTTTTCCTCCTTCTTTTTCTTCTCCTTGATGACCAAACCTCGATCACCAATTTTGGATAGGATTCAGTTTTAGTCTTCTTCGGGGACTTAGCCTTGGGAGAGAGGGGGAAATCATTATCATCACTCAATAAAAGAACCCTCTTCTTATGAGGAGCCATGGAATCTTCTTCATCTGAAAGAATGGAGTCGACGTTAAGAGATTCGAAGAAGGATGAGACTTCCTCATTAGAGATGGGAAGATCAAGAATATCGTTTACCGGGCGAGCAGTGAAGTTACTGGTAATGTTGGTGTACTCTAACAGAAGAGAGGCTGATCGTGGGTGTTCATCGTCAGGGAAGTACTTTCTCACCCTTCAAGCTTTCAATAAGTCAACAACGTTGATGTCGTTGAGGGAAAGTTCCTTGTTCTTCTTACGAGTTTCTTAAAGACACAATAAAACGCATTATTAACAATAATACAGTTTAATGATAAATAAACACAAAAAATAAGGATAAATGATTAACCTATGTCACCACCTCAGTCTTGGCACAAAAACCCTATGTATTCTTCACCCTCAGGGGCGGTGGATGTTGCCAATTTCTGGAAATAAACCCTTAATCCCAATATCCCTTGTTGGAATCAGGGAGGTTTAAGACCAACACCATGTTGGCCTTTTTCGCCTTCAAGTAAAGAAGGCCATCTGTGGTATGAAATCAAATATAGCAATATCTGATCTCTGGGATACCAAGGTTGTTCCTATACAGCTCATTTATCCTGTTCACCCCGTTAACAATACGCTAAGTATTAGGGGAATATTGAGATAGGACTACCCGGAAGAACTCAAAAAATTCCAGGAAAATAGGGTTTGGGGGGGAAGTCAGTCCCCTCTGGACCACAATAAGGGTGTGATTTTAGTGTCCCCCATTAATGGCTGTAACATCTTTAGGCATAGGGGCATAGTCAATTGCGACCCAAGAGGAAATGGAATAAGTCTTCCTAAATTCATCTACACTTTTTCTATGAAGAGTGTTCGACATTTTCATAAAGAATCAACTATTAAAATTGAAGAAAACAAAGGGAAAAAAAAGGAAGCTACGATAATAATAGATGTTGAAGAGGGTGATAGAGACTCACAAAAGCGGACGAAGGCAAATGAAGAGCTACTGAGTCTTTTGTTAATAGAAGAATAAGAGCAGAGACGATATATATATATATATATATATATAGGGAGAGGATCACAAGTGGACCTAAAAAACATACTTTTTAATGGACCTTAACAAAAAATACCTAATAACCCATTACTTTTAATTCTTATAGTATAATTGGTCTGCGCCAGCGGCACCCGAGACCCGAGACCTCACCTTTACCCCCTCCCCCCTTACCCCCACCCACCCACCCCACTGCTCCGACGAGCTCAAATCAACCCATTTGGGTTTAATGAAGTTGGGTTTTAAATGATTGACTCGCCGGTTGCTACACTCGGCCATCGTTGGGTTTTGTGGAAGTCGACAGGAAGGAGGTTGGACTCGGGTTTGGATTTGGGTAGGGGGTGAAGGCGGGGTCTCGGGTGCCACTGACGCGGACCAATTACACTATAGGAATTAAAATTAATGGGTTATTATGTATTTTTTTTTGTTAAGGTCCATTAAAAAGTCCGTTTTTTAGGTCTACTTGTGATCCTCTCCCTATATATATATATATATATATATATAGAGAGAGAGAGAGAGAGAGAGAGAGGCTCCTGTGTGCACTAAGTTTGGACATGTGTTGGCGCACACCAATTTTTTTAAAATATTAAAAAAAATATTTGTGAGTTGATTTTTTATATGATATTTAAACATTTCAACGGACCTATATAAAAAAATCAGCTCAAAAAAATATTTTTTTCTATATTTAAAAAATTGGCCAAACTTTCACAACTTTCAAAGTGCTTAAAAATGGCAAAAGTTTGACCATTTTTTAAAAATACCATAAAAAGTTTTTTTGAGATGATTTTTTATATGGGTCCCTTGAAATGTTTAAATATCACACAAAAAAATTAACTCAAAAATATTTTTTTTACTATTTTAAAAAATTGATGTGCAAACTTAGTGTGCACATGAGAATGCCTATATATATATATATATATATATATATATATATATATTAATTTGATTCATTTCTTTGATTTTTAATCTATTTGAGTTTATGTTTTTTTTATTGTCTTTGTTTATTGCAATTCTATTTGTTAAATGTTTTAGGATTAAATAAGACGTTTTTGTACTCATCTTATAAATAGTAGTGTCCGTCGCAATGGGGAATGTTGAGTTACATGAACTCATAATCTACCAATTTGAACGTAAACAAGTTGTCGAACATGATATATCGTTGCATGTGCATATGATTTCGTTCAATTGCATTTATTAAAGAACTTATGAAATTGTTGCATTTAATGCATTGATTTTTTCCCGACACAATAATATTTAAGCTATTTTTTAATTTCTCAAGTCCTAATAAAAAACATTCAAACATAAAATGTATGTAATGCGCTTCTTTTTCATTTATTTAAGATGTAGAATTAAATTTGAATCTAACCGATAAATCAAAATCCAATTCATATACAATATTCACACTACTTTTCAAATTTCAAATTCAAATTTGAGACACTAAACCAGTTTTGACATATAGATCCAGGGACTATTAAAAAATCAACACTTGCAATCTATTGCAAAAACAAATCTACACAGTACACGAACAAAACTCATAAACTCTGACTTCCTGGTCGGGCCCACCATTTTTTGCATCGTTGTAACCCGTGTGTGTTGTTTTATTCCACTCGTAATAATTAGCACTATTATTAACATTTTCCTTTTATGTCCCCAGCTACCAAACGGAGACCAAGAAATAAAAAAATAAAAGAAAAGGCGTTTTTCCCGATATTTATGTGTCCGTGTAATTAACGGTGCAGGTTCGATCATGTGATCCTATTCCCATCGTCTTCGTCAATGGCATACTAATCCAACTCATTTCAAACGACGACATTTTAATCCCCGGTGAATCTCTTTATCAGACCAGCTCAGATTCACTTCTCTCACGCCCTCCAACCAGGGGCGGATCCAGAAACATTTGTTAAGGTGGGCGAAGGGGCCAAAAAATAACTATAATAGCAAAAACCATTCAACTAGTATAAGAAAAAATATTATACGGAAACGATGTTCAAAATTTAATCAGAATAACACCACAAGAGGGGTTGTTATCATCTACATATAACTTATCGACAAAAAAACTATAATAGCTAAAACCATTAAACTAGCTCCTTCCTAATGTCATGGGGATATATTTTAACTACTCTTTCGTGCCTAACTTAACACTCCAATAATTTATGGGTTACTACACTACACCAAAATGACAAAATTATCACTTTTCAGCCGGCCACCCTTGTCAAGGTCATTGACCGTGACAAAAAATACGCGTTTTGTGTTACGGTCATTGACCTTGACACGACCGTGACAAATTTATTTGTCACCCTCTTTTGGGAAAACCAAATGTTGGGTTACTAAAAAAGGCGTTGCTCATTGTAAGTGACAGGAACACTAGTGTCGGTGTTAAGAACTACAAAATTCCAAATCAAAAGCTTTTGTTGGTATTAAGAAGTACAAACACTACACCAAAATGACAAAATTGTCACCTTTCAGCCGGTCACCCTTGTCAAGGTCATTGATCGTGACAAAAAATACGTTTTTTGTGTCACGGTCATTGACCTTTATACGATCGTAACAAAGAATTATCACGGTCCATGACCGTGATAAGGCCGTGACAAATTCACTTGTCACGGTCAATGACCTTGACACGACCGTGACAACTTTTGCAGTAAAAAAAGCCCTAGTCTTCTTTTTTCCCACCCTTTTTTGGTTTTCCCTCTCTCTCTCTCTCTAAGGTATATTTTTTTTCCTCTCTTTCTCTTTCATTTCTATATGTGTGTGTACGTGTATGTGTGTATATATGTATGTGTATGTGTGTGTGTATGTATGTGTATATGTGTGGTGGGGGAGGGGGGAAGGGGTAGTGGGGGTGGGGTGGTGCAAGTGTGGTGGGGGTGGGGTGCGTGTGCGTAGGTGTGTGCATGTGTGTGTGGCGGGGGGAGGGGGCAAGGGGTGTGGTGGTGGTGGGGGGGGTTTGGTGTGGGGGGGGGGGGGGGGGGTAACAATTGTATAACTTTAATTAATAAATTATATAGCTTTAATTGTAATGTTAATTGTATAGTTTTAGATGAAAGTAAATTAATAATTAGTGCCAATTTCATATGAAAGTAGGATTACCCCTCATTGTAAATTAGTAAATTAATAATTGTATACTTTAATTGTTAGTTTAAGTGATGAAATGAATTAATTGAGTAGATGAATTAGAAGGAGTACGGGTTACACATTTGTTGTTGAAATTGCTGTTGGATTATTTTGTTTAGTAAATGTTGGGTTGACTAGTTTTAAAAGTGGCATGACCACTGGATTATTGTCCATATGGGGGTGGGATTTTTCAACTTTTTTTGAAAATTACTTTGTATATCGAACAATATATACAAAGTATGATAATTAAATGAAACATACTTGAAATTAAATATGTGTATATGTGTGTGTATATATGTGTGTGGTGGGGGAGGGGGCAGGGGGTGTGGTGGGGGGAGGGTGGTGGGGTGGTGGTGAGTTTTTAACAATTGTATAGCTTTAATTAAGAAATTGTATAGCTTTAATTGTAATTTTAATTATATAGTTTTAGATGAAAGTAAATTAATAATTAGTGCCAATTTCATATGAAAGTAGGATTGCCCCTCATTGTAAATTAGTAAATTAATAATTGTATACTTTAATTGTTAGTTTAAGTGATGAAATGAATTAATTGAGTAGATGAATTAGAAGGAGTACGGGTTACACATTTGTTGTTGAAATTGCTGTTGGATTATTTTGTTTAGTAAATGTTGGGTTGACTAGTTTTAAAAGTGGCATGACCACTGGATTATTGTCCATATGGGGGTGGGATTTTTCAACTTTTTTTGAAAATTACTTTGTATATCGAACAATATATACAAAGTATGATAATTAAATGAAACATACTTGAAATTAAATATGTGTATATGTGTGTGTGGTGGTGTGTGGTGGGGGAGGGGGGCAGGGGGTGGGGTGGGGTGGTGTTTTTTTTTAACAATTGTATAGCTTTAATTAAGAAATTGTATAGCTTTAATTGTAATTTTAATTGTATAGTTTTAGATGAAAGTAAATTAATAATTAGTGCCAATTTCATATGAAATTAGGATTGCCCCTCATTGTAAATTAGTAAATTAATAATTGTATACTTTAATTGTTAGCTTAATTGATGAAATGAATTAATTGAGTAGATGAATTAGAATGAGTACGGGTTACACATTTGTTGTTGAAATTGTTGTTGGATTATTTTGTTTAGTAAATGTTGGGTTGGTTGGTTTTAAAAGTGGCGTGACCACTAGATTATTGTCCATATGGGGGTGGGATTTTTCAACTTTCTTTGAAAATTACTTTGTATATCGAACAATATATACAAAGTATGATAATTAAATGAAACATACTTGAAATTAAATATGTGTATATGTGTGTGTGATGGTGTGTGGTGGGGGAGGGGGGCAGGGGGTGTGGTGGGGGGAGAGGGGTGGGGTGGTGTTTTTTTTTTAACAATTGTATAGCTTTAATTAAGAAATTGTATAGCTTTAATTGTAATTTTAATTGTATAGTTTTAGATGAAAGTAAATTAATAATTAGTGCCAATTTCATATGAAAGTAGGATTGCTCCTCATTGTAAATTAGTAAATTAATAATTTTATACTTTAATTGTTAGTTTAATTGATGAAATGAATTAATTGAGTAGATGAATTAGAAGGAGTACGGGTTAAATATGTGTATATGTGTGAGTATGTGTGTGTATATATGTGTGTGGTGGTGTGTGGTGGGGGAGGGGGGCAGGGGGTGTGGTGGGGCGGTTTGTGTACTAATAATTCCATACTTTACATCTATTCCGGCATATATAATAATAATAATAATAATAATACCATGATTTACATCTATTCCACGTTAGATGTTTTCAACTAATTTAGACATATTTATGTACGTGTACGTGTGCGTGCGTGTGGTGGGGGTGGGGTAGGGGTGTGTGTCTATGTGTACTAATAACATTTTTTTACAGCAAATGTCTCCTTCAAGTATTGAGGCGAAGATGATGATGCTGTTTATGATGATGTCGTCTGGGCTCGGTGGTAGCGGAGGCGACGAGGGCTCCTCCGCCCCTAGGCTCCCCAAGTATGGAAAATTTGGGATTACCATCGATAAAAAATCGGATCTATTAGCGAGATCCCTCGAGCTGCTAAAGACGGTCATCAGCCCGGGGTTTATGAATTGGAAGGAGGTGCCATATGAGCTCAAGTTAGCTGTTTGGGCGGCACTACAGGTAATATATTTATATTTATATGAATATGAATATTTCAATTTCAATTTCAATTCGATTTTATTTTATATTTATATTTATTCGCAACTAACATTGAATTTGTTGGACAAGAACAATTCAACTTGGATCCCAAGCTACGCGATTCCGTCTTGGAGCAGTTGAGGGAGCAACACAAGACGTGGAAGAAAAATATGCGGACACGGTACTTTGAGAAAACACGAGAGTCCATTATACAATGGCGTGGATCCGTCTAGCCCAAGGAGCCGATCTCATTGGCACAATGGCAAAAGTTCATTGACAATGAGATCGAGGATCGACAATTGGCATCTCGCTAATCGGGGAGGGAAAATCGGGCAAAAAAGACGGACGTGAACTACTCCGGCCGGACCTCATACGCCGAGGTTGAGCATATAATGAAGGTAAGATTTAATTTTTCTATAACTAAAGAAATATATTATTCTTCATTATTTTACTTTGCGGGACCGATACTAATTTTACTTTATTTTATTTCAGGGGGTAGGGAGTGGTGCAGGGGGTAAGCCACATAGGCTCGATACTTATGTGGCTCTTCGGACGAAGAAGGGGAAGGACAAGGAGGTGTCCCCGAGAGTCGCGGCCACGATTGTAAGTAATCCGACAGTTTAATTTTTGTTAATTACGTTATAATTTTTTAGTTTACTTATTTTACTAATCATGTGCTTTTTGTCATTTCAGGCAAAGCTTAAGGAAGTGCATGAGTCGCAGTCTGATGCCGACAAGGCGTCTTTGTCCACAGACGCACTCAGCCAAGTGCTTGGCTCTGATCGCAAGGGGAGGACAAAGGGGGTGAGCTCGCGGGTGGCTAAATCTAGGATCATCGGATTGGAGACGAGCGACGCCGGGTTGGCTCGAACGGTGGATTCACACGACGCGAAGTTGTCCCGTTTGGAGGCGACGGTCCAAGATATGTACGCATTCATGAAGCGTACGTTGGGCGGAGACCGTAAGGGGAAGGGGAAAGGGAAGGAGAAGGCGGTGGAGGAGGAGGAGGTGCGGGAGAACGAGGCGCAGGAGGACGAGGATGTGGACCTCGCTGCTTCTTCACCGTCACGTGCGTATTTCGATGATCCACTTCCTTATTTGGATCCCTTCCCCAGACCATTGTCGACACTTGGTTGGCCGAGCGTGTTCATAGTAAATTTATTTGATTGCCAGCGATAGGGCGGGGGTTGAGGGACCTGAATATCGTCGAGGGTGGAATAGTTCATGGACGTGCGCTTCAAGGGATCGAGTCCAAAGTGCTCGTCACGCATGTGATACCCGGGAAGGAGAACTCCCTATTGTGGTTGCGCGAACAATGCGGCACGATGTATATTAGTGGGTGTGTCAATTCGTATATCGTGTGGCCAACTCACCTCCTCACATTTACCCAAGACATGTAATAACATTATTTTTAAGTTTGTCCATTTTAATTATATTTGGATTATATCGTCATGTATATTATTTCTATTTTGAATATATGGATTATATCGTCATGAATATATATTTGCACGATCTTTAGTTTATTTGGATATATGATGTTTGAATAGGTACAACCAACGTTGTTATAACATGTACAAATATACTGCTGGGCAGTGGTAGTGGCCATACTACCTAGCAGAATTTTTTTAAATTCTGCCCAGAATTGTCACGGGCATTGACCGTGATAATTTTTAAAAATATTGTAACGGGTTTGTCACGGTTATTAACCGTGACTAAACTTGTCACGGTCCATGACTTTGACACGACCGTGACAATTCTAATGAACTTGTCAAGGTCAATGACCGTGATAAAAAAATTTGTCTCACCCCGAATTGTCACGGTCATTGACCTTGACAATAGTGTAGATTTGGTGTAGTGCTAATTAAGCTGAGAAATCTATTGAAGTTGTAACACAAGTGCTAGAGAAGGGACAAAGATGGAGCAAGTTGAACACAAAAGAACAGACTACAATTTTTGGCTTGGATGGTTTGGCCAAATGACTTCCCCACCTATTTGTAGGAATCCACCTCCTCAATGGATGGTGGATATCCAAATACATGAGCAATCTGAATTAATTCTCCAGAATGGTCCCACGTCCTTGTAGGAACATTTTATAACACTACATACTTTTTTATAATTCTTGATTATTCCATTCATTACAAGTAAACTCTAGATTATTCTAGCAAATCCTACAATATTTCATAACATATTACACAATAGTAGATAATATACTAGGAAAATATAGAATGTTATGGAGAATTATGGTGTAGGTATGGAGCCTTTAAGGAAGAAAATGTAGAAAATACATGGTACGTGACATCAAGATCATAATCATCTTCATCACTCGTAGGGGGAGAAAATGTTGAGAAATTTCTTTTATAGTACCTACGCATAACTAAAAGAAAATAATGAAAGATAATAAACTTAAACATTTAATAAATTAGCATTTAAAATAACCTTACTATTTAATATTAATGTTTTATAAAATCTAAATTTGAAATTTTCGCATTTAACAAATCCTAACATTTTACAAACCTTTGTATTAAAAATAAATTCGCACATTTTTAACATTCATTTTAAAAACTTATAACATATCAAAAGCAAGTTGTGATTTTAACATACATGCAAACAATTAATCAAAACTAAACTAACCTTGGGCATGAGTTAGGAAAACCAATACTCTATTTATCTCTTTAGTAGCACGAGCAAGAGCAAGTAGAAGATGAAGTTAAGTTATTCGGTCATTCGACAATGGGTTTTCTCAATATCTCTACAAGCTTCTTTTATTTGTTTTGGTGTTAGACATTTTGGGAGAGTTATGGGTGGTGAACTGATAGATACGGTGCAGATGCCATGCTATCCATATCTGTATACCTATCCTTATCCGCTTGGATAAAAATAATAATTATCGGTATATGTGTCCTCTGGGTTCTCGGGATTCAGATATTATCAGAATCTGTTTACATTTTTTTTCCATCTTAATTAACACTAATTTTGAAATTAACTAAAATTCATATTGAATAAAAATTAGACGAGCGAAGTCCAAGATAATTTTGCTATAACTAACTAAAAAGCGACAATATAAACTCTTTAGGGAATGTTTGACTTTAGTGTTCATGTAGGGCGCTTGGAGGTAATCTCTGAATTATCGAGATCTTCCCCAATTAATAGAAGATACTTGAGAGAAGGAAGCATCATGAAGACAGTGAGCCAAGTTAGAGAGGTAGCTCGACGGGGCAGCTCATCAAGGAATCTCAGTGATACAACTCAGCGAGTAAACTGACTGAGAGAGCTCCTTTTCATCTTCCATGCTTACTTAGTCAAGTTGCAACTGTTAAATACATTTGTTTTAATGTTGTAATGATTATAATATAAAGTGTAAGGTCAAATAATACTCGCAAGAGACCAGGACTGGCTGGGCTTGGGAGAACTTACATGCTCTATCGAATGACCTCGTCTTGAGAACTTTAGAGGGATTTAGTTTGGAGGATTATTAAGTGAGGCAGCGTTAAGGCTTATCTTGACCATCTTAGATACACCTGGTAAAACACCGAGAGACCTTTCACCATGGAATCTTATGTAGAGTAGCCTTGAGTTCCATCATATATTGAGTTTTGAGCCAACCAGTCCTCTATTGAATGTCACATCTACTGTAGGTGATGTCATTAGCCATCTAAACACTGTTCAATCCATAGTTGAGTAAACCACTGTGGTATTGGGGTTGTTAGACAGTTTGGGTAGTCACCTCTGTTGTGATAGTCCTCTGACGCACAGTGATTGGGCAAAAGGCATGTCTTGAGATTTAATGTTTATGACGTAGGGATGACTGGCCCATCATGTATTTAATGTGTGTGAAGTAAAGTATGAGGGGATGTCTTTCACAGTTGTGAAGGACTGAGGCGTCTCATAAATGGTATGGGGCTATTTAGTGGCCTCAACTACCTCTGAGAAAGGGGGTTCCCTCTAGAGAATTTATTGCTAGAGAGAGAATATATCAGGGAAGAGTTATTGCAAACCAGAGGGTTTACTCACCCGTCATTGTCATTTATTGTGAATCTTTTAATGACTAACCAGAGATTCTTCAGAGTTTGTTGGTGTGTTGGCTGCGTGCAAGGTGTATCTAGGGTGCTTATTTCTCTCTCCCTTTGAATGAGTTACTTCGGAGTTTCCTTTATTATTGTTTGAGTTATACACGAGAGATTTGTGAGTTCAATCTGAGTTGTTATTAAATTGTGTTTGTATGTTTATCATGTGATCATCAAGGGTATTCGGGTTAAGTGTTATCACTATACCTATAGGGCTTACACCTCCATTTATACTTGAACAACCCTTTTACAACTCTTATTCATGAATAATGTTCTCTTTTCCTCTTATTGAATAATCCATAGCTCCTCAACATGTATTTTTCCTTTGTTAAAAAAGAAATACACATCAAAATTCTTAACTTTATGCACCTACGCTACTTTATGGTCACCAATAAACATGTAATTGGATTTTTTCAAAGTATTGTTATGAGTGGCAGTGGGCAACCTAACATGTAATTGAATTTTTTCTTTCCTCTTCCAATTGGAAAACCCCTATATAAAAAATGCATCACAACCACCCACATGCTCCTTACCAACCACATTGAAAAGATAACAACAAAAACAACACGTGACCTCTTTGTGGACACTATATTCTAACCAAGTTGGGTGTTCATCAAACCAAGAAAGATTAAATCGCCTTAACCCTCCTTGATCTCTTTAAAGAAATTTATGATCACGAGGTTTACAAGACGAAGCATTTTTTTGAAGTACCTAAGCATAACTAGAAGAAAATAAATAAAAGCAATATCAGATTTTTACACCAAAAAAATAACAAAGCAAAGTGAGATTTAAACATACAAATAATTAAATTAAAGCAAAATCATATTTTTACCCAAAAAAGCAAAACAATAGTTCAGATTTTTACACCAAAAAAATAAATAAAAGCAAGATCAGATTTTTACCAAAAAAAATCAAAACAAGATTTTAACATACAAAACAATTAAATAAAAGCAAGCAAGTTCAAATTTTTACACACGAAAAAAAATCAAGTTCAGATTTTTATACAAAAATAAAATAAAATAAAGGCACGATGAGATTTTTACAAAAAATATATATAAAGCAAACTCAAATTTTAACATACAAATAATTAAATCATAGCAAGTCCATATTTGTACACTAAAAAAAATAAAGCAAGTTCATATATTTACACAAAAAAAAGATCAGAGTTTTACATAAAAAAGCCAAAGCAAACTGAAATTTTAACATATAAAAAATTAATTCAAACTAAACTAACCTTGGACAAGAACACCACACTACTCTCTCTTTAAGTATTAATTTTGTGATTCTTTCTATATCTGTCTACAAATCTTAATTTCTCTTAATTTTTATTAGTTATTATTTATGAATAGGAGTAGTAGTAGAGCTAAGACTAACTAATAGATTTTTGATAAGATGGACATTTACCTCTTTACCTTACAATTTTTTTACATATTATTAATTTAATTTACAAATTTGCCCTTGAAGTTTTTTTTCCCCAAAAGTCAAGGTGGGCAGCTGCCCACCATATGTTCTTCTTGCCTCCGCCAATGCCTCCAACCCTAGGTTCGTACTATTGATTTCAGTTGAGTTTTTTAGCTGTTAGTTTTCGAAATTATGTTCATTTTATTTTGTAGATGTAGATTGAACTTCATAGATTGAAAAATTGGAATCACAGTCATGTGCTTGCTGATATCAAGTGCTACTTCATTAGTAATTTCTTATAGGCTGATTTGGCTTTGACCTTCATTTGCTGTCATGTATTATATTTCGTACCGTTTGGTGTTGGCGAAAAGTGAAAATGTTAGCCAAAGTGATATGTGTAATGTTCTAGAAAGTGGTCTGCGCTAGCAGTGGCAGTTGGGTGAGTTGGTCTGAATTTGGGCGGGCCAAATCTGGGTTGGGCCAACCCATTTCCATATTCCTTTTTTTTTCCTTCTGCAAAAACATATCTTCAACTCTCCAATTACGATACGACCAGCAACTTGAGACTTGAGAGACAGGATATTTTTATGGGTGCTGGTAAGAGCACTCTCCATTTTTAGTTAGTGCACTTATTAAAAAGTTAAAATTTGTTTATTGTGTTAATTAGTAAGGGCACTCCCTCATTAACCCAAGCTTCTCCTTTTTCCTAACCCTCTACCCACCTCATGTAAAATCAATGGTGGATCTCCTTGTCTCTAGATTATACTTACTAATCCCAAACTTCTCATTCCTATGTTCTCAATTATTATTCTCAAAGATTTTCTCCCACATATGTTCTATACACACAAAATTTTGTACCCATTGAGACTTTGAGGCTTACTTATTTTTGATAATAATTTCACTTGAGGTGTTTGATGAATTGCTTCATCAAGATTCTTCAAGTTAGGATTTTCAAGACCATACCACTCCACACCATAATCACTAGATATTTGGGATCAACCAATAGAAGCTTATAGTGGAGTGCATTTAATTAGCATTTTCAAGTCCATACCACACCACCAGACACAAAATGGCCGAAAACTTGGTCACTCCCATTTACACTCACCCTTTCCACATTGACCACACAACTGTATACTCTTTGGGGTTCCCTTGGGTAGTTAGCTAGCTAAAATTCGTTTATTTCTATCTTAAGATATTCTACTGTGTCTCCATTCACTCCATTCACTGGCTTCAAATGTTACTAAATTCAATGTTCTTTCATGCCTATATACATAATTATTCGTGTAGTAGTTGTGTCATCATTTAATTTATATTGTCAGAATAATTAACCAAACCACAAAATTCAAGCAACAAGTGGAAAATGGATAGAAACCTCATAGATTTAACATATTGTTTCAAAGTTGATCTTAGTCTTGAGATTTAACATATTATTTAATTTGGTTTACTTTTTTTCTTTGGTTTTTTAATAGCATTGTTGTTGTATACTGTCCATCCGAAAGCAATTAAGGGTGTGTTTGATTGACATGGAAATTTTTTCATTGAAAATTATTGTTTTGACTCATGTTTTGCCTTTGTAGTAAATTGATTGTAAATATTTTATATAAGAACAACACTCATTCACATAACAAGTGTTCCATCTCAAATCTCATTTCTAGTGACAAATATTTCTTATCCACCTACCAAAGAATTGGCTTCCATGGAAAATAGAAAAAGTATGACTAAAAATTCGTATATTTTTCCACTATGACACCCCGCCTAATTAACCCCGGGTGATCAGTCCTAAATTAAATTAGAACAGGTTTCTCAGTTGGTTCATTCTTAGCATCACTGTCGCCCTTTTTATTTACTAACCACCTAAGTGAGAAAATTAGACTGGTGCCAAATTTTATCTTTCATTAATTTAATGAAGTATTTATGCGGAAACAAAATAATTTAAACAATCACAATTAACTGAAATCAACCATTCACAATTTAAATAAACTAACCGAATAAACCATCGGTTCCAAAACCAACAAAAGTAAAGACAGATAAAAATAAATCTCAACAAGTCTGACATAAACTAAATAATGCTGTGAGCGACATGCTCGAGTAACTGATAGAAAATTCTACACTAGAAATTGAAAGAATGAGGCGCCTATCAAACTCCCGCAACATCCACATATGCTGCAGCAACGAATCCCTGGAATGAATCACGTCTGGCGTCCCTGTGGCTTGACACCTAAAAGGTTTTTAAAAATATTTATAGCAAGGGTTGGAACCCAAAACGTTTGAAAAATATTTAGCAAATGATTAACTTGCAGTAATAAATATGTATGCATGCTCTTCATATTTTAGTTAGTATCGCACTTCCTTGAGAATATCCTCAGCCCTCCTCTAATGTGCACTACTAACGCCTTATTTAATTTCCTTAGTTATTTATCCCATAACTAGATAATCGAAATAACGCCTTGCAACCACCCTACTCTAACCGAGTATGCCATAGCTATGATTTCTAAGTTATTATCAACATTAACTTAATTAATCATTTCTCTTTTTAAATTCATATAACTTTCACACCCGTTATACATATAATACAATTCACGGCCTGTATTAATTAACCCTTATATAATTATTTATCTCATTATATACGTATAGTCATATTACAACATTCACACATATGCTGGAATCTCTATATACTATAAAATGCAAAACAAGGCATTTACTAGCATTTAAGACTCCTCCTCATTGAGAGTGTCCACGTGGCACTCTATATTTTCATTTCTCCTCTCTCTCCACTTGATTGTTTTTTCCCCTCCTCAAAGTTGCCCTTTCACCTCCCATCCCAAACCCTCTCTCTCTCCCCCATAAACACCTCTCACCCTTTTATCTTCCCAACACAACCCGTATATCTTCCCTAAAGCATGTATTTAAATGCATAGGAGTGATTTCCATTATTTGTGCTTGAAAAGCATCGAACATCTACAACACCCCCTCAATGATAAGACAAGCATTTTTAAGTCCACATAAACCCTCATCCCACATTCATTTCCATCTCTCTTATCTTTTCTCTATCTGAAAAAATGGCCTTAGCATCAGCACCCACTTCACTCTCTCTTATCCCCACCACCCGCATTCGTTCTTCCTCAACCTCCCTCTCCACCCGTTTCCTCTCCACCCCACTTACCCGTCTCAGTTTCTCCACCTTTGCCCCCGACCCAATATTCACCACCCTCTTAACTGCCGAAATCCGGTCGTTTTAAATCATTGGGAAAGTCCATAAGGGGAGTGGCGTAGATGGTGAAGAAGAGCGTGGGGTATCTGATGGCCGCCGAGTTAAAGGGCAAAAAGATCTTTGTCAGAGCCGATTTGAACGTCCCCTTGGATGATGCCCAAAACATCATGGATGATACTAGAGCTGTTGTTCCCACTATTAAACACTTGATGACCAATGGTGCCAAGGTCATTCTTTCCCGTCATTTGGTACGCTTTTCAAGAAGAGGATTATATTGAGGGTTGGGTTGTTACTGCCTATCCAGACAATGACGGATATTGATTTAAACTGACGAAAGTATTTACATTTTATTTGGATCTATCAATCTTTCTTTCGTATGTAAATTATTTTTTAGGTTTAAATTGTTGACTTTTAATTTTTTTCTATGTAATGTTATATATGAAATATTTGTTCAAATGACACGGAGATGGAGTAGAAGACTTTTATCTATTTAAATTACTCATATGATCTACATATGTACTGTTTCAGTAAAGTTTGGGTTTTATATTTTTTTTTTTATTGGATTTGCTGATGTTGAAAGTAGTGTTGGTAGAATATTGTTTGGAGTTGTTAGATTTAAATCTCCACTGCAAAATAAAAGTAAAAAGCCACCGGAGTGATGTGGTAATGAAAGAATCAAAGCACTGACCCTGACTATGTTAAGTACCAATATAATTGAGAGTGAAACATTTTGTTAGTTTCCTCACATCCATTAAGTGGTTGATGATGTTGGTGAGTGGTTGTGATAATTAATGTAGTTTTGGTTAAACCTTTAAATTATTTGGATAGCCATCCTTTATTACTTTTACATGGTAATATGTCAAATAGTGTTTCTATGTTTTATCTGTTTAATAGATTTTATTGAGTGTGGATGGAATGGAAAGTTATGAAAAAGAAACCATGTTAGTTATTATAACTGTATTACATTACAGTAAAAAGCATATTTTTACTCATTTGATATCCCTTCATCATCCTTACATCTCCAGAGTAAATAACGTTACCACGTTATCTGAGATCCGTACACATCCTTACGTCTCCAGAGTAAGATAACGTGGTAACACGCATACGATCAAAACATATTTTCTTAATTTCGGATATGTTTTGTACATTGTGACTTGCCCGCGCATCGCACGGTCTTACACCTAGTAATAATTAATAATGAACATCCTCCCGAGCAATAACTCAGCGGATGTATATTCTCTAAAGTGCTATCCCATTAGGTATAATCACACAACCTAGTTACCCCAAGTCAGAATCGCTCACTAACTTGGTAAATAACATAAATATTGGAGGCGGTCATATTCCTTCCTTGAAAGTGAAATGCCCCTCACCTATATAATGGACGCTATGACCTGGGGATATACTCCCCCTACTCCTCAAGCTATAGGATTCACCCTCTACGCGCAACCTCCCCTGATAGCACTAGAGTATATATAATAATAATATCTTACCACTGATATTAATGCACACACCATATATATATACTATCGCACACCGTATATATATATATAGAAATAAAATACCCCTGCTATCCCGTGTACTAAGTTCGTAACACAAGCCTATACAAATTATCATGAGTTTATGGTCCAACTCTGATTATTAATTAATTTGCACGTTAATTAATTAGATTACTTTTGGTGTCGCCCAACCAATACATTCGGACTCGCTCTCATGGCCTGAAATAAAATAAAATCCGAGTCTAAATCCCCGACTCTAAATTAATTAGTTTTACATCTAAATTAATTTAACACCTTGGTATCGCTCAACCAACATACCCGGACTTGCCCACTCGATCCGTATTTAATTATTTTGGAATATTTTCCCCCAAAATTTATCATAGAGTGTCACCCATAAATTTCCTCCAAATCCCAATTACTTTCCCTTATAATTGATTAGAATATATGTCCTATATTTATTTCTCATTAAATAAGGTGTGGGGAGAAATTTTAATTAAATTCCCCTTATATACTAAAACTGGTCGAACTGTCAAAAATTCCCGACCATCGAACGATCGATCCCAACCATCGATCGATCGATCGAACAGGTCTTCGTCTTCCCCGAAGGCCTGTTTCAACCATGAACGAAAACCTCAAATGAATAACTCCTTCTACAGTCTAACCCAAGTCCTCTCATTAATATAATACATCAAGAACATCATAAGGAACCCCCATAAAGTCCCCAAACCCCGTTTAATTTTCGTTATCTATTGTTTTTCTAAATTGGGACAAAAACCCGAGTTATTCGTAAATCAACCACAACACCAGATTTCCAATTCAATTTCATTCATAATTCGTCTGGGTTTATCACTACTAAGGTGAATATCTGTTCAGAATCATGTAACACCATAAATCCATACACCAATTTCCATTTTATGTTCCAATTACAAAAACCCTATTTTTGTACCCGTTTATCCCCAAAACGAATTTTAGGTATTCACATCACATAAATATGAATTGAAAACACAAATAAATGCTACAACAAGTTAACCAATTGCCTTATTGTTTCGTAGTGTCTGATCCGGAGTTGTAACTCTTAAGGTTGATGATGAAATCCCCCCCTTTGGCTCTTTCCTTTGTCCTCCAAATTGGTTCCTAGTGCCTTTAACTGCTCCTTAGGGTTTTCTCTCCCACTATGTGTTTTCAAATCTCCAATCAGTCGTTCTCCTTTTCCTTTTAAATAAGTAATTTGGCTTAATCCCGTTTTTAGGCTAATGGGCCAAGCCCAAGTGACACAATTACCCCGTGTGGGTCCGGCTATGCCTAAAAACGTCCCGTGACCCGTTTACCACCCCTGGGTACACTTTTCCGACTATCTCGGCCCATCCGGACTCAACCGTACACTCAGAATTGGCATCCGAATTAATTTATAAAAATCCTTATCTCACACCCAAATTAATCTATACCGACTCCCGACTGAGATAAATAAATGCCCCGTCACTAATACCCATAATGACGTAAATAAATTATTACTATTCACTTAGTAATTAAATTTTCCCTAAATATTAACCATTCACCCTCCGATTAATATTTAAATAAATTTTACCATAATTAATTCAATTAAAATTACGACACACAAGTAATTTAAAAATTTTGAATTAATTAAATATTAAATGCATAAAATTACGGGGTGTTACATCCACTCATTTTCTAACTTCTCATCCAAATGAACTATTTTCCACATATTTTCCATGTACAATCAAACGCACCCTAAGTGTTCTTGAGATTTAACATGTTATTTCTTACTTAGTGTTATTATCTATCTTTGGAAGTGCACTTACCAAAAGTAAAATTCTTTTGTTTAACTTATCTCTAAGTGCCCAAATTAAAAATGGGAAGTGCCATTACCAACACCCCTTTTTATAGTGTCAGAAAACAAAGCAAATAAATAGTTCGAGAGTTACAGCTTGATTCCAAGAAGCTATATATATGTGTGTGTGTGTGTGTGTGTGTGTGTACATATATCTAGTATTTGGTTCATCTCTCGTAGCAGCATTTTCAATGGGTTAATCTAATCTCCACTGATGTTTGATCCAATATCCAGAGAGAGAAAGATAAGAGGAATAAGAGAGAGTGAAAGACCCACCTGAAATAAAATCTAGAGAGAGACGTAGGAGATCTGAAAAGGAGATAGAAGATGGTGGCATAATAAAATAACAATGAGCTTTGAACCAATTTTGGTGGGCACAAGTTATGGTAAAGTTGTGGCCTATATTGAACCCGTTCAATTTTTCTCTTCAGCCCATATTTGGCCTGTAACTAATAAAAATGGGCCCCATAATTTATTTTGTGGGGTGATATGGGTGGTTTGGCCATATCTGGGCTAATTTTGGCCATGCTAATCTGCTCGTTGGGTGGTGGTCCGGCGCCTTGCCAAGGGGTTTAGGCTTTAAAAGAAGGTCGATTTGAAAGATAGTAGATTTCTTGAATTAATTGTTGATTATTTAAAAAATCGATTCATGCTTAACATGTTTTTACTAGAATAGTTCATCCCCAAAGATTTACCAAACTAGTTTTTAGCCCCGCGCAATGCACGAGCATCTTATATATATATATATATATATATATATATATATATATATATATATGTATATATGTCGATTAGTCTACAATTCCGTTGTTATACCTATATATTCCCAAAGGTGAAGAAGCTCTAAGTTGCAAAAAATTAATAAATGTGCTCGGGTTTACTTTAAAGTGAGGTCGCCTCAGTGTCAATCTGCTCGGCACCTGTTTGAATACAATTGGATACGTTCATATTTCTGTGATTACTTACACCCAAGATGTCCTTAAACACGTGGGATTCTAATAACGTTTTTGTTATACCACAATTATCCGCGCGCTTAGCAACAAAATCAGTCCGTGATCCAAGGCGCCCAAATTTATTATGATAAACATGTATCTCTAGTGTAACTGCTGACTTATAAGCGCAATTCACCTGTTCTCTTGTAAATATCTGCAAGCCACTTATAAATAGGGCACTGGCCCATAAAATAAACGGATTCTACTGATATCTTCTCAAGCCACGAGTTGTATCAGGAACCCTAATTGTAACTTTGTCAATAAGTTCAGTAATAAACTAGTAGTACCGTGGACGTAGGTTTCCCAAAGGGCCGAACCACGTAAAATCATTGTGTTTTCTCTTTCTCTCATACCTATTCTCTATAACCGTTATTTCTCTCCAGATTAATTTATTATTTGTTACCTCCATTTCTGGACGTTATCAAATTGGCGCCGTCTGTGGGAACCTCGTAATAAGCCATTGCAGTTCCTACCCCAAACCACTTATTCAGATGCTTAGCAGAGACAATTCAGAATGGCGAATAACCCCGATAGTAGTCGCGTAGCAGAAGTTCAGACGCCACCTACCCCTATTAGGGCAGTCGACCTACACAGCATACTAATGAGCCTCGCTAAAGGGTAAGAAGCGATGCAGGAAAGTGTCAGGCAGTTGACACACACCCTCCAGACGAGACCGGTGCAACCCAATCCAAATAACGTGACTCCTGGACCCGAGATATCACGAAGCGGCGAAAGGCGACTTCCTCCAGCGCTTCACAAGGAGCGGCAACATGAATACCGTAGACAGGCGATGAAGAATCCTAGGAGTTTGTACCTGGGATCCTGTGGAAACACTAGTTTCTCCTGGCGGACCGGGTTGCAAGGAGATCGGACATACCGCCCCGACGCATCCTCCTCCATTCAGTTGCCCAACCACTTTGATGACCAATCATATTCAGAGGAGCGCCCTAGCGTGCTTGAAAGACTAAGCAGGGGGTCAACGTTTGATCGCTTAGGTTCGTGTTGCAACCACTGACAAGTACCAGCGGCCATGCGCGACTACTCCTGGAGGAGCGCATTAGGCAGGTCCGCCATTAGGGGCTCTTGTCGCTCTGCCCGAGCGTCGGCTGAAGCCGAACAGACTTCTGAAGAAAGGAGATCGGTCGAAAGTCGAGGACGAGCAGAGAAACCGGTTGAAGGCGATACCTAAGGCGATAACTAGCCATGGAAAGGCTCCATCCAACGCCTAGAAGACTGCCTGGGAAAGATGGCTAAGTGGAGGAACCCTTCCAGCGTGATTTCACAAAAGGATCCCCCTTTGTCGCCTCTGTCGTGGCATACCCCACTCCGGCGAAATTCAAGCCGCCAATTATCACCCCAAAATACGATGGGAAGACATATCCCATTTTACATATCGAACAATACCAAGCCGTTGCAGAAATTTATTCCATCCCGGATGAAATGAGGTGTCAAGCATTCTCCAGCACCATAACGGGCTCTGCCCAAATTTAGTACAACAGTCTGTCTAGGGGGCAGATAAATTTTTTTCGGCAATTGGCCGACCTGTTTGTCAACAATTTCTGCTTTGGTGCAAAATCAGGGAAGCAAGTTGTCCATCTGCTCGGCGTTCGCTAAAGGGAAGATGAGAGCACCTGCGATTATATTACCCGGTTCAATACCGAAAAACTGGAAGTGGTGGATTACAACGAGCCAACCGCCATCACGGCTCTGATGAGTGGATTGCGACTAGGAAAGCTGTTTTGGGCACTGGCCAAGGGGCCGCCCAAAACCATGATCGAATTGCTGGCTAAAGCAGGGAAAATTATGAACGCAGAAGAAGCGATGGCGGGCAAAGAATTCGACGGCTGAAAGCCATCGGCCGGCAAGAACAACGACAAACTGGAACAAAAGGATAAAAAGGCTGACAAGCCAAGAAAGTACGACGAGTACACGCCCCTCTCGGCTGGCGTCCACCACATGCTGGAGGAAATCCGGGAATGCAAAGACCTCCGATGGCCGGGAAAGCTGAAATTACCAGCAAATAAGAGGGATAGAAGCAAGTATTGCGAATTCCACAAGGACCATGGTTACAAGACAGACCATTGTATAGCTCTGAAGAACGAGATTGGAGGGTTAATCATAAGGGGCAAGCTGTCCAAGTATGTGGATGGAAGAAGTTGACCAAATCCCAAAGAAAACAAAGTTAGGAGACGGTTAGAATTGCCTTGTCGGAGGACGGCCGACAAGAAAAGGGCGAGGGACGACGACTCGGATGACGACCCGGATCTTCCTAAAAAACCCAAAGAACCTATAAGCGACGTCGGCATGATATCCTTTGACTGTCATTTCATCGTCGGAGGTGGAGCTATTGGGGGAGAAGACCCCGCAGAAAGGAACGCCTATCTGAATGAGGCCCAATCTTGTGAGCCAACATAGGTAAACCTGACATCAGGTCCAAATAAACGACCCTGCAAGGTGAACAAGGACAAACTAATCGTCGAATTCTCAAAAGACGACCTGTCTGGGGTATTATACCCCCATGACGATCCTCTGGACGTCACAATGGTCATCCACGAAGGTCGGGTGGCCATCCTGGTGGACAACGGAAGCTCTGCAGATGTGATGTTCTACAGTTGTTACAAGAAATTGAAGTTTCAGGATATTAAACTAACTCCTTATCATCAACCCGTAATAGGGTTTTCATGAGAAAGGGTGTAGCCACTGGGGACGGTGGAGTTGGAAGTGGTGGTTGGTACCTAGCCAATCAGCTGAACGGAACAAATACCCTTCTTCGTTCTCTCGATAAGAATGTGCTTTCAGCCTATAATGTGATCTTGGGAAGGATTGGCTTGAAGAAGTTCGAGGTCGTCCCATCTACTGTACATCAGTGCTTGAAGTTTCCAACCCACTTCGGCGCAGGTATTGTCAAAGGTAATCAAAAGGTGGTGCCCGAATGCTATTTTTTTTCAGCCTACCAGGAAGAACAGAGGAAGTTGACGACCATTTATCACATCAAAACTATCGATCCCCGAGATGAAGCAAAACTAGTCAATGGGTAGCCCGCTGAAGAAATTGAAACAGTTCCGCTTGACACCACTCACCCGGAACGAACAGTTCAAATCGGGTCGTCTTTTGATCCGCTTTTAAGGAAAGAACTCATAAGCTTCCTGTAGCAACGCAAGAATGTGTTCGCATGGAGCCACGAAGACATGCCTGGGATAGATCCTGACTTTATGTGCCACAAATTCAATGTGATGGAAGGGGCCAAGCCAGTCAAGCAGAAACGGAGGGTTTTTTATTCTGATAAGAACCTCGCCGTTGAGGAAGAAGTGCTCAAACTGCAGAAAGCCAACTTCATAGACGAAGTCAGGTATCCAGAGTGGTTGGCTAACGTGGTCATGGTACGCAAGAAAACGACAAATGAAGGATGTGCGTCGATTTTACCGACCTAAACAAGGCCTGCCCAAAAGATTATTTCCCGCTACCATTGATTGACCAATTGTTCGACGCCACGGTGGGCCACGAGCTCCTCAGTTTCATGGATGCGTACTTCAGTTACAACCAGATCAGGATGAAGCCCTCCGACAGAGGAAAAACGTCCTTCATAACCCACATAGTTACCTATTGTTATAATGTTATGCCATTTGGTCTAAAAAATGGAGGAGCCACCTACCAAAGGTTGGTAAGCAAAGTTTTTGAAGATCAAATCGGGGTCAAGATGGAGGTTTACATGGACGATATGCTTACTTAAAGCAAACCGGCCGCCGACCACATTTAAGACCTTGGGCAGACCTTCGACAAATTGGAGAAGTACCAGATGAAGCTGAATCCCGCCAAATGTGTGTTCGGGGTAAAGGAAGGCATGTTCCTAGGCTTTATCGTCAACCAGCGGGGTATTGAACGGGGTATTGAAGAAGCTAATCCCGATAGGATTCAGGCTCTGCTCAACATGAAATCCCTTACGACGAAGAAGGACGAGCAAAGACTAACACGACGAGTCCGTTTTCAGAGCCACTGATAAGTGCTTACCTTTTTTTAAGGTATTGCGAGAGTCCTTCGAATGGAATAACGAATGCGAAAACACGTTCATTGAACTGAAGCGTTACATGGGCTCCCCACCTCTCTTATCACGACCAGTTGTTGGTGAAACTCTTATCACGACCAGTTGTTGGTGAAAAACTCTACTTATATCTCTACGAGTTCGAATCAACGGTTAGTTCGGCGCTGGTGAGGCAGGAGGAAGGGGTCCAAAAACCCGTTTACTATACTAGCAGACCAGGGGGCTGAGGTTCGATACCCTCGAATGGAGAAATTTGCATTGGCGTTAAGAGAAGCTTCTCGAATAATGAAACCGTACTTTCAAGCCCACACTATTGTAATCTACACGGATTTGCTTCTCTGACAAGTCCTATATAAACCAAAAAAATCTGATCGGCTCATGGCTTGGGCGGTTGAGCTAGGTGCGTATGATATACAGTACAAACCTAGAACTGCTATAAAAGGGCAGGTATTAGCGGACTTCATCGCCTAGTTCACCTACGAGGAGAAACCTCCCGAGCAGACTCCCCTGGGAGAGAGCTCAGTTCCCAGCAGTGAACATTCACGCCCAGGGAGGACCAGAGATCCTTACGAAACCGAGCAGACTCCCAAGGGAGAGAGCTCCCCCAAAGAAGCAAAGGGATAATGTGACGAGTCTCATCGCAAACTTTTCAGGTTCGGCAAAATAAAAGAAGCAGATGTCGATTTGGACAGCGCATATGGAGGTTGTATGTTGATGGGTCATCTTGTTCAGCGGGAAATGGCGCAGGCATTATCATCGCCATGCCTGACGAGATAAACATAGAATATGCGCTGCGATTTCAGTTTGAAACCTCTAATAACGAAGCAGAATACGATGCGTTAATAGCTGGACTGAGTTTGGCTTCATCCATGGGAGCCGACCACATTTTAGCACATAGCGACTCCAGCTAATTGTCAACAAGATATTGGGGGTTTATGAAGCTAGGGAGGAGTCCATGGCAAAATACTTGGCCCTTGTACAACAAAGGTTGGAAGGATTCGCGGAGGCAAAAATCGTAAGAATCCCTAGATTGAAAAACGTCCGAGCAGAAGCCTTGGCTAGGCTGGCCTCGGCGACGAGAACATCGTTAAGAAGAACAATTATAATTGAAGTTCTTGCACAAAAGAGCATAGAAGAAGGTCCACACAAAGTGATGGAGGTAAATCTGGGACCTTCCTGGATGAACCCCATACGAGCATACATTGAGGACGACAAACTCCCTGCAGATCCGAAGGAGGCCAGAAAAATGCGCTACAAGGCAACCCAGTATGTCATGGAAGCAGGAGTACTATACAGGCGAGGATACATCGTCTCACTATTAAAGTGCATCCACCCGGGGGAAGTCAACAAACTCATTAAGGAAGTATACGTAGGATGTTGTGGAGCCCATTTTGCCGGAAGATCATTGGTAAAACGTATAGCGATCCAAGGATATTACTGGCCGACTATGAAGGCTGACTGCGCAGATTATGCGAAAAATGTGATAAGTGCCAGAGGTTTGCAAAGATCCACCGCTCCCCTGGAGCCCCATTAACTCCAATTGTGTCACCATGGCTGTTCGCTGTATGGGGAATATACCTGGTCGGACCTTTGTCGAGGACTAAAGGACGGTGCAAGTACCTCGTAGTAGCAGTGGACTACTTCACAAAGTGGGTGGACGCCGAACCCCTAGTGGAGATGCCTTACGAAAGGGTATTCCAGTTCATTTGGAAATTGATCATATGCCGCTACGGTATGCCCTTCACGTTCATCACAGACCACGGCACGCAGTTCGACAGCCAGGACTTTGAAGACTACTGCACTAGGTCCAACATTCGGAAACTACACTCCGCACCAGGCCACCCGCAATGCAATGGCCAAATGAAGGTCATCAATAGGACGATCTTAGATGGGGGATCAAAAAGAGACTCGATGACGCAAAGGGGAACCGGATCAACGAACTCCATAGTGTGCTCTGGGCATATAGGACCACTCCATGAATAGCTACCAGAGAAACACCGTATATGCTCGCCTTCGACACAAAAGCGATCGTCCCTACAGAGATAGGACTCCCCAACCACAGAGTCAATTTCGATTCCCCAAGAAGTGATTTGGCAAGAAGACTGGACCTTGATCTAGTGGAAGAGGTCAGAGAAAATGCGGCATTGTGTGCCGCCTACCAGCAAAGAGCTGCACGCTACTATAATCGTCCGGTGAAGACAAAAAGCTTAAAGGAGGGGGACTACGTCCTCAAGAAAGTAATACAAAAGAGTAATAAGCTCGAGTCCAACTGGCACGGCCGTACAGGGTAACTAGCTTCGTGAGGCCAGGGACTTACCGCATTGAAACTTTGGAGAGCGAACAATTTAAGAACCCCTGTAATTCAGAGCATCTTAGAAAATATTATCAATAGTTTGCTAGTCATTTCATTTATGTAGCTCACATTATTACAATTAATAAAACGATGTGTTCATCTCTCGTTTCATTGACTTCTTCCTGGCATGAGATACGATGCACATATCCAAATTGCGCTGCCAAAAATAGCAACATCAAAATAAAAATACCTGATCAGACTGTACGACCCTATAGGTTGGGAACAGTTAGACTTGCATAGACTTGTTTTCACAAGTTTACCAAACCCTTGTACGACCTCGCAGGTCGCGAACGAGGCAGTCGGCTACACACAATGTACGACCTCATAGGTCGAGAACAATATGGTCGGCTAAAAAACTGTACGACCATATAGGTTGCAAATAGTTAGACTTGCATAAACTTGTTCTCACAGGTTTACCAAACCGTAAACGAGGTGGTCGGTTACACCCATTGTACGACCTCACAGGTCGAGAACAATATGGTCGGCTAAAAAACTGTACGACCATATAGGTCGCGGACAGTTAGACTTGCATAGACTTGTTTTCACAAGTTTACCAAACCATTGTATGACCTCATATGTCGAGAACAATAGGGAAGGCTAAAAATAGTATTTCCAACAAAGCAACAAGATGTAAACGAGCAAATTAAAAAAGTCATATTTAAAAAAAATGCAGAAACGCAATCAGATTGACGGGGTGTCCAATATTATAGAATTGCTCTTTAACAAAAACAAGGAAAACATAGAAAATCCACGTAAGTTTATCAAACACGGGCATCAGCCGGCGGGTCATCACCTTCTTCCTTAGCCAACTTTGCGACCTCCTTTTCATCTCCTTGCCACTCGTTCACAGTCTCAACAATGTCGGGGTAATGAGTGATCACTCTCTTCTTCAGCTCTTGGTACCTATCCAAAAAGTAGCCAAGGCATTCAGTATTGAATTCAGCCGAAGACTTGAAAGCCTCAACAACTGCAATACCAACAGAGGCTAAGGCATCCCGAGCATCTTGTAACTCCGAAGCAAGGACATATTTCTTTTTCTCAACAGCAAGAGCATCATCCAAACTCCGAATCTTGGCATCGTCGGTGTCAGACTTCTCTTCTGTCCTTGCCATCAACTGCTCATCCCTCTCCTTCAATTCAGCGGAAATCTTGTCATACCCAGCCTTCAATATCTTGTTTTCCTCAGCAAGTTCATTGTAGGCTACGTGATTCACCAAAGATTTCTCCAGCAAAATAGTACAAGCCATATACGCCTAGAAAACAAACAAGAAAACATGGTCAAGATACGACAATCAGGCACTTAAAATGCAACATGGGCAAGAGATGCATACCACCGACAACCGATGCTGGGCCAAAGTCCACAGGGAGTCTGGATCAGAACAACGCAGAAACTCGAAATCCTTCACATGGCCCCAGTAGCCGAGCAAATCCAGGGCATTCTTAGCATGATAAAAAATAGTCCTGATCAGACTTCAAGTCTTCGTAAGTAACCTTCTGCTCAGGGTCAAAGTCAAACTCAGGGACTTTCCCATAACGAGAAGTATGACTTGGGCCTGAAGTGCGACTGGGCTCGAAAGTACGACCAAGTCCTCTCAGAAATTTGCGCAAAGGTTCTCTGTCTTCCTCATCCTCCTTGGGCCTTTTATCCCCTACTGAAGGATCCATGGGGGCTTTCCCCTTAGCCTTAATGACAGCTTTAGCCTCCTGAAGATGAGCAGCCTGGTCGGCCGCTTAGAAGCAGTAGCCTGCTCGGCTCCTATTTGCTTTTGGCTAACAATGGCTCTCTTTTGGCGAGTCTCCGCTAACGCCTTGCGATTGATAGGATGAGGAGCCATACCCAAGGTTTCTTCTAATGGATGCTCTTCTACCCCTGACAAAACAACAAACTTACACATTAGTGTATCGTTTTAAAAGCATATGAGGATAGTAAGTGAAGCACCAGCATAAATTACCTGCTTCGAAATTAACTTCCATACCTGCCAGCTGATCACCTGTATCAAGATGGGTTTCTTGTGCCACTCAACCTTCTCGAGGCACCTCAAACTCCAATGGGACCCCACCACCAGGTGGAGTGTGATACCCAGCAGCAATGAACTTTTCCACAGTAAATAAAGCTTCAAATTTAGGAGGCTTCTTTTCACAATAGGAGACAACCAGATCAACAAGAGCCTGGGGGCTCGCTTCACTAAAATACACAAAACAGAACAATAATGTCAATATAATATGACAACCAGAATGATGAAACGAGATATATAGACAGGGCTTTACTTATGTCATTATGCCCATTCCATTTCCTATGGACCTTACACGACCTGTCCCTCTCGTAGGCCCTAAACTCCCAGTCACCTTTTATGAACACGTATAGGCCCTTCCAGCTATGGTTACTAGATTGAACGACATTAATCATTTTATACCGGAGCTTCCGAGCAGAAGCATAGTAATATCCAGGGGCCTTGGCATTATCCTTTAAACTATACACATACCTGAAGATATCCCTCGTCAGATCAAATCTCATCCTAAGCTTCCAAAACATCATTACCCCCTATATGGTCCTATACGTGTTTGGAGGCAGTTGGGTTAGAGTCACTACATAACCCCTTAAAATGGAGCAGATAGTGGGATGTAGAGATAGCCTCAACCCTACTTGGAGAGGCCATAAGGGGAGGCAAATCTCCACAGAATCTTGTACAAAGTAACATCTCTCTGACACGCTGGGCATTCTGGTTTGGATAGCTATGGGAAGGGCAAATCTCTCTCTCATTGTATCAAGTTCATCCTCAATAACAGTACATTGATACCAACGGGAATCAGTTTCAGCTTGGATTATAAGTATTGGAAGACCGCAGGGTACTTTTCTTCTTCTTCATAAGAAGTTTCAGCAGAAAGGTGGGGGCCCACGCTTTCCGGTCTAATATCTTCCGCCCTATCAGTGGCGGGTTCCTCAAAAAGAGAATCAGGATTTATGGGGTACATAGAAACAGTATTCACGAAGTCTCCCTCACCAGAAGGAGGAATGGCAGGGATAGTATCATGCGTTTCTAAATAGGGGAAGAAATATAAGGAATACGAGGGTCAATGGAAGAATCACAACTAGGAGTCTTGGGAGTATAAAGAGGGTGACCAGGCTCCTCCTCTAGTCTAATCACCTGTAAAGGATGGGGAAAACTCCTCTCTGTAATCTCAAGACACTCTGATTTAATACCATGAATGATGTCGTAAATTCTCTGAACGTGTGGGGGAAAACTCATACGATCTCCTATTTTCTTCCTACTAAACCTTGGCTAACTAACTCAATGGCCGTCTAACGTCACAACTACCAGATAACAACAAGAAACCAACCAACAAATTACTAGAACGAAGAAATCCTAACTAAAGCAAGGAAGGCATACCTGATAAAATAAAGTAATGGCGGATTAAGCTATGAAGAACGAGGAAATAAACACTGAAATGTTTTTGGCGGCAAAAAGATTGAAGTTCTCAAGAACGGTTGAAGCGGCGCTTGAATATTTTTCTCTTCAGCTCTGTGCAAATCCCTAAAGTGGAGAAAACGAAAGAAGTGTTGTGTATTTATACTCTTTGATAGAAGGAAGGCGAACTTAATAAATAAAGTAATGGCGGATTAAGCTATGAAGAACGAGAAAAGAAACACTGAAATGTTTTTGGCGGCAAAAAGATTGAAGCTCTCAAGAACGATTGAAGCGACAGTTGAATATTTCTCTCCCCTCAGCTCTGTGCAAATACCCAAAGTGGAGAAAACGAAAGAAGTGGCATGTATTTATACTTTTGATAAAAGGTTGAAAAGACGCAACAGACCAAACGCCAACAAATCTGCATAAATGAAACGGCGGTACAGAGTTTCAGTCCGCATGTCCAGTCGCCATCATTACAAAAAGGACTCTTCAGTTACCTGACACGTGTCCTTGGAATGTTATGAAGAGATTCCAAAGGAAATCTGCTCGGCCTAGGCCGACCAAAATGAGCCGATCACAAACATTTCAATACGAGCATCCTGTAACACCTCCTCCACTCACCTTGCCTCAAGTTATAGAGTTCGTGCAAGAGGTCTTGGGGGCTTTGTGTTATACCTATATATTCCCAAAGGTGAATAAGCTCTAAGCTGCAAAAGAATTAATAAATGTGCTTGACTTTACTCCAAAGTGAGGTTGTCTCAGTGTCAATATGCTTGGCCGACCTGTTTGAATAAATTTGGATACGTCCATGTTCCTGTGAGTACTTACACACAAGACGTCCCCTATTAAACACGTGGGATTCTAATAACGTATTTGTTATACCACAATTATCCGTGCGCTTATCAACAAAACCAGTCCGTGATCCAAGTCGCTCTAATTTATTATGATAAACATGTATCTCCAGGTGTAACTACCCGACTTATAAGGACAATCTACCTGTTCTCTTGTAAATATTTGCAAGTCACTTATAAATAAGGCACTGTCCCACAAAATAGAGGGACTCCAATGATATCTTCTCAAGCCACGATTTGTATCAGGAACCCTAATTGTAACTTTGTCAATAAGTTCAATAATAAACCATCAGTATCGTGGACGTAGGTTTCCCAAAGGGGCAAACCACGTAAAATCATTGTGTTTTCTTTGTCTCATCCCTATTCTCTATAATCGTTATTTCACCCCAGATTAATTTATTATTTGTTACCTCCATTTTTGGACGTTAAATACTAATCTAATATATATTTTTGGACCTTAAGAAATTCATTGTTGTACTTGTACTTAAAGTTGTTGAACGGTGCATAAATGAGTAAAAGTAGCATGATGACCATAACACTATGAAGTAAATCTACATGAACTCAAAAAATGCAAAAATCATGTAAAACAAAAGCACGACACAAACTTTGGAAAGTCCATTTGGGAGACCTAATAATCTCACATCTATCCTTAATGAATATTGATGTACAATTCAATTTATTAATATATACCCAACTTGCGAAACCAATAAATAAAAGATTTAATCTATCTTAATGCTACTATATATGTGTTTCTAGTTCAATCTCATAGAATTTTAGTTATCATCATAAAATCCTCCACTAAATCCTCTTTAATGTTACTCATCTTCTAAACTCAAAACTAGAGATTTTACACTCACTGCATAAAGTCATATGTGGCAAAAAACCTGGGCATTCAAGCACAATATATATGTTCAATAAGATCACTTGAAACATAATAAGCTTACTTGAAGCATAATCACCTCTTGTAAAATTCAAAGGGCCTTATATTTCCAACAAACCATTTGCTTCAAGAGGCAAGCTAATAAGTATGAATACATATTAAAACAGTAGCACAACTTTAAAAAAGAAGTGGCAACTTACTTAAGCACTAATATATAAGCAAAAAAAGTCTCAAAACAATGTAAGACACTCAGTTAAGCCTTTTGTCAAACACAAAGCATACAAACTCTTATCCGGAATTCTACATATAAATTTCAACCAATAATATACAAAATAAGAAAAAAAAGTAAATTAAAGATTTTAAGATCTCACGATTGTAGAGGTGTTTTTTAATGGATCATCCTAAATGCATAATCTACATTTCAACCAACTTTAGAGGTTGACAAACACCACCGATGAAAGTAAAATTGTTGTCAATACGAAAATTGCAACCCTTTGAAACTCATTATTAAAGGCAAACCTATAGATGTAAAATTGTTGAAGCCATTAAGTGCAGTAAGAAAACCCAAATAACCAATCAAACCCTAAAAAGTATTAGAGCTAATAAACCTTGGATATTAATATTTATTTGCAAACCCAAATCAGAAAATCCTAATAATAAAGCCTACACAATTGATTCTAAACGACTGTGGTGCCCATGGATGATGGATGATAGCAGGTACTAGGTAGTAACTAATTATGTTCCCATTTTGAGAAGCGATCTGAAATAGTGTAGAGGAGAGGCCTTTGGAATGAAGATATTTATTATAAGGGGCAACGAAGATATTGAGATGCAACTATTCAGATTTTTGACATTTGGGGTCGTTGAGTTTGGAGCTTCATTTGGAGGTGGAGAACGGGAGTTGAGTATCAAATCATCTACTGTAGTGCCACTTGGCACAAAACTGGTAGGAGACCCCATTTTAAATATTAGATATTAGATTGATACAGAGATGAGGATTGGTTTGGAAAATCTTTTGCAATCTTGACCTCCTACCTGTAGGTAGGACCGCTTGTAGGAGACGAAGAATGTATGAATCAGTCCTAGTTTCTGAATTGATATGGTAAATCTTTTGGGGATAGTTTTTTATTGGAGTGGATTGTTTTGAGATTTTCTCTTAGATTTTTTTCCTTCTTCCTTTTCCGTTATGCCAAATGATGTGGCGGAGTTATGAAAACAAATAAAAAAGGAAGAAAAACGTGTGCCTAGGTGATTTGGGCTCTATGTGGTGGTCAGCCGCCCGCCTATCACTTTTTAGAGCATTGGGTGTACGCTATAATTACTGGTGCCAAAGGCCAAATGACCCTCTTATTTACTTAATTTAAAAAAGCTTTCCAAGTCTTATAAATAAGTGATGCTTTGTCTATTGTGACTTCCCACCATAAAATTTTTGAATGTGGTAATTTGCTAATTACGAGATTGGAGGTTGTTCTTCCCCCCACCCCCCCACTCCCCCCAATTCGAAGAGAAATTCGCAAGTTGGGATAGTTTAATTGCATTGTTTGTAAGAAAAACATTAGTTCTTTCATTGCCAAACAAAGTATATTAGAATGGAATTCCTAGGGTTATTGAATGCTGATAAAATACGTAGCTTTGATATACTATAGGGAATGGAGGGACAAGAAGTCATTCATAATCACAATCATGCTGCTTCATCATGAGGTGCACTTTCATTTGTTATCATGGCTGCAGCCACAAAGACCTCCATTGGCTGTTGAGGATTGAGGAATGTGTATGGAAAATTCATATATGAATCTTCTAATCCTGGCTTGTTAAATAGCTATAAATAATTAATGGACCTCAGATTCTAGTGGGTTACCAACATCATTGTTGGACCCATCTCAGTTCCAGGAATAATCAGATGACTCTATATGTTCAGATTATTTGCTACTGTTATCAATTTGAGGAATTTTTTCACTTTTGGGTGTGCTTTTCCATTAATAGCCATTTCTGTCAAATAAATTAGTAACTTGGTGAAAATATCAATACTACATTTTTTAGTTATCTGTTATTAAAAGAATCCCAGTTCATCACTTAATTGATTTTTTTTTTTTGTTAAACAACTATCTTCTTTTTTTCGCCCAGGCATATCGGTTTATAGCTAGTGGTTGCTAGACAGCTTTTGGAGCATAATTAGTTCAGAGTTGGACAGTGTTGCTGGGATTTTATTTATAAGAGATATACTGTTGACAGATCTGATCAGCCTTACCATTTTTTTCCCTTTTGGCAAATTGTCATTTGAAGTGATTTGGCATAATAATTCTCCTGAGCTTATACCTTATATGATGCCGTGTGGAGCTGGATAATTGCTCTTGTATACACGGAGATCGTTATCTGCTTGCCTTTTTGGAGGGTTGTTGAGATCTGAGGCCTCTCTGACTTCAAATCTTGATGAAGTCAATGGAGTTACATAAACTTTTGTATTGAGCGGAAGGAAAATGTTATCGCATTGGAAGAAACCTAAAATTAAATTGACTCTTACCTCCCTGGTATGCATTTTATTCGGGTTATTTGGGGAATCAAGGAATAAAGAGGGTGTTAGAGTTGTGATATAAGGGAAACCATGGAGCGGGTCTCACAAAAAAAGTTTCCTCTCGATGCAAAAGATTATAAGCTCTACGAGGAAGTTGGAGAAGGTGTCAGTGCCACTGTGCACAGGGCTCTCTGTGTTCCACTTAATGAGTTAGTTGCGATCAAGGTTCTTGATCTGGAAAAGTGTAATAATGACCTGGTACGTAGGCTCCTTTTTGCACTATTCCCCTTTTTGAAGATCTATTATGCATTATTTTGTAGGTAAGAAACCCCCCAAACCATTGCTCTGACCATAAGTAGCCCCTTAGCTTTGCAAATAACCCCTGGAAAAAGTTGCATATGCTCTCTTATTTGTCGCTAAATATTTGTTTTGCAACATATAGGGGAGAAATGCAAACGAATGATATACTTCAAAAAGTTTCTTGGGTTCTGGGGGTTTCTCGCAATTTACTCTTATTTTATCATATTATTTAGTATTTCACATCTGTGGTGTCTTGTGCCTCATTTTTCCCCATATTATCTTCTCACATATCTATCTCATACACACGTCATACTTATGTTTGCATTGTTTCACTACCATTCAGTTATTGTTTCGATTAAAATCTCTGGAGCATTACTCTCGTATATATCAAACACCAAGTTGTATATATCATGTAAACATGATTTGAATTTGGGTTTGTGTTTAAACTTCTGGTTTGAGGAAAAAATTCAAGGCCAAAAACGAATTTGGAAATCCACAAGTATGAAACTGCTTGTTTGGATTAAAAGCAATGCGTATTTTAAATTCATCTTGAGAAATTCAGAGTTGGTTTTGAAGATCACCATAATCATGCCGCTTGGCACTTGCACTTCCATCATGCTACCTACCATAAATGCCACTAACTTAATGAATGTAATCAATTTATACCAAAAATGTATTTGAATGAAGTGATCTTCATTCACTCTCATTTCGTAAAAAAGGTCGTACTTAGTGCACAAGGCTCCCGCTTAGCAGCAAGGTCTGGGAGCATGGTTCAAAGTCTCGGTATCGGTCCCGGTATCGGACACCCGATTTTCAACTCGGTCGCGGTATCGGGCGATACGCAAAGATACGCTATTTAGATAGCGCAAAAAAGTTCGGAAAAAATGTAGAAAATTTTAAAAAAATAAGATTAACAATGTGGACCAATGAGATACATTCAAACCCATCATTCAATATGCATTGCATTGTAGAATTGGTTATACTGAAGCGCGGCAGAGTTGTCAGATTCAATATTGCATAGTAAACCAAAAATAATATTGAAAAACAAAAATGTACATTTTGTTTTAACAACAATGTATATTTTTTTACATTTTTACAAAAACATACAAAAGAACATTATTACAAAAATGTACATTTTTTTACATTTTTACAAAAACGTACAAAAGAACATTTTTACAAAAATGTATATTTTTTTAACAAATATGTATATTTTTTTTTTACATTTTTATAAAAACGTACAAAAGAACATTTTTTACAAAAAAATTCAAAAATGTACATTTTTACAAAAACGTACAAAAGGAAATTTTTTACAAAAATTTACAATTTTTTTAACAAAAAAATATATTTTTTTAACAAAAATATAACTTTTTTTACAAATATGTACACTTTTTTTACAAATATGTACAAATATATATTTTTTTACAAAAATATATATTTTTTTACAAATATGTACATTTTTTTTTAACAAAAATGTACATTTTTTTTACATTTTTACAAAAACGTACAAAATAACATTTGTATAGAAATGTAAATTTTTTACAAACATAAATGTACATTATATATTTTTTGTAACAGATTTGAATATTTTTTGTAAAAAAATAACATTTCTTTGAAAAAAGAGTTTTAGTAGTCATTTAAAAAAAAAAGAGTACTACTTTTTAAAAGATTTATATATTTTTTTTAGTAGAGTCATTTAAAGAAAAAAAAAGAGTTTTATGTTTTAAAAAATTAATGTTAATACTTTTGAAAACGTAATACCATTCTGTAATTGTTACAATATATTTTCAACAACGAAGAAATATGGTAAAAGATAAAAGTTCTATCAAAAAATAAAACAAAATATGACAAAATCATTTGAATTGGCTGTCTCGGCCGATATCGCGGCGAGGCGTCTCGGAATCGGTTGTCTCCGGCGATATCGCAGCTGTCTCGGCCGATTCAGTGTTTTTTTTGAAACGTCTCTCGGTATCGGATCGGTACCCTCCGATTCCGAGTTGACTCGGCCGATACCGAGTCAACTTGGCCGATACTTTGAACCATGTCTGGGAGAGGCAGATGTCTGCTGGCCTTAACCCCATATATGGAGAGGTTGCTCTCATGTTTTGAACCCGAGACCAACCGTAGCTTGGGCGAGGACACTTGTCATTCTTTTATTTTTATTTTTTTTAAACTCGAAAATTCTTTTTCCAAATGTCCATCTTATCTTCCAAACACAACATTATTTGGTTCTCGTGAAAGGTGAGTTTATTCGGCATCAAGCAAATTTGTGATCCTTGTTGTTTACCGGATTACGGAAAATGAATATATATATCACTAAATAAATAAACAGTAATTAAAATTAATTAATTACTTACTATAGAACAGTAAAGGGAGATAAGAAGAACATACAGTTTGTGATTGAAACAATCACTTGTAGAATTTTGATCGAGTCGAAAGTTGAACTATCTCTCCTTAAGACAGAATACGCCCCCGCTACGGTGCTGACGGCAAATTCAATGGGCGTCTGCCTCCCGGGATGAAACGGTCAACGACTGTTGCAAGAAGCACTTCAGTGCAACAGTCCCACGAACCAGCAATGGCGAATTTCTCTCAAACAGTAAGAAGGGAACATGGACAGTAGTAGGGAATTTGGGTATATTTTCTAATCTTTCAAATGGACTGCATATGGTCCTTTTTATAAGTGGTGAAGGGCTGCAACTTATGGCTTTTCCCAGAACAGATGTGACTGTTTGAACAGTTGCATTTCTCTAATAAAGCAACTTAACGTTTTAATTAATTAATTAAAAAACGACATCGTTTTTTAAATAATTAAAAAACGACAGTGTTTTTAAATAATTAATTAATACCGAATATAATTAATTCGTAATTATTCCAGATTTTTTGGTTAAGAAAATAAATTTTAAAGCCCAAAGGTCAATTAAAATTTGTCCAAAAAATTTAATTGTTGCTCAAGAAAGACCCACGACCTGGACCCGGCCTGACTGACGGCGGCGGCGGCGGCGGCGCCGCGAGCGTGTGGGCTTTTGGCCCAAGCCCAACACATGCATAGTGTAGGCCATCTCCCCTTCAAAGAGTTGGGATAGCCCAAGGCATCCAAGCCGTAGTCCCATAACTTGGGTATATTAACTCCAAGCATTTCTCCCACTTTTCCAATGTGGGACAAACCCACTAACTTTGTTACACAAACTAGCTTAAACTCAAATGGGCCACTTTAAGTCCAAATTTTTCATTCATTACTTCACTATTTTGAACAAGTGAGTATACCAAATTAATCTCCTTACTACAAGGAACACATTGGTATCAAGACATGTCACTTTTAACATATGTGTCTTAATTAAAATTGACTCTAAAGTTTGACCAAATAAGCTGGCATTTCATAAAATATACAACAATCCTCTCACAACTTTTGAAGAAACTTGCGTTGCTTGCTTCAATGGCATGAATTGAAAATTCACAGTATATGTTTTTAGCCCATCGAGGAGCACATGTATGCCTGTGCAGCTGATGCTTGTCTAAAACTGTTGAAACTTCATTCGCTTTCAGAGTTGAAGTATCATGTTACGTATTGTCATATTGAGAGGGATTTATTTGTGAATTCTACAGGATGGCATCCGTCGAGAGGTACATACAATGACCTTGATTGATCATCCAAATTTATTACGGGCACATTGCTCGTTCACTACTGGTCACAGCCTTTGGGTTGTGATGCCATACATGGCCGGGGGATCGTGTCTCCATATAATGAAATCTGCATATCAAGAAGGTTTTGAAGAGCCTGTTATTGCTACATTATTACGTGAGGTCCTTAGAGCTCTTGTTTATCTTCATGCCCATGGTCACATCCATAGAGATGTTAAGGTATTAACATCATCTTAAATTTCACTTACAAGGATTGTTTGTTTTGAAGTATCTGGTAGATTGACTCTATAATAGCATCTCACGTGAAGAAATGTACTTGTTCATTTTGAAGAAATAAATTCTCATGTCCTACATGGCATTGTCTAGATTTCTGGAGCACGCATACTTCTATAAAGGAAACATGTTGTTTGAGTATTGGATACGTATATGATATGTACCGGATACTTTGTGGATACTCTTGAACATGTGTCCGATACTTCTTTATTGTGTACATCTTTTAATCCAAACATTTTGATCCCCATTTTTTACATTCTCAAATTCGATCTACATTTTTTAACATTCTCCCACAGGAGAACGACAAACATTGGTAATGAAGATGAGTTTTTTGTTAGCAAAAGAAGCATAATTGTTAAAATATGAAACTAAATATGATATCACAATGACAGTAGCTTAAGCGTTTTTTTGATAGGAAACAAAGAAGCAACATTAAAGATCAAAAGAGAGTACCTACTAAAGGGGACAAGATGTCCACCTGAACCAGGTAATCTTTATTTGACCCTCATCACAGAAAACAAACAATATCCTCAATGCGCAAAGAGATTACGTATTACAATTATACCACCTTAAAGACAAAACAGAAAATGGAAGATGACCAAACACTGAAGACTGAGAAACCCAAGATGTTGCCATATGGCCTCCTCAATCTTCCTATCTTAAAAACTTCTTGTGTTACTTTCCTTCCATAAATACCTAAAGGCTGCCAATACTATACAACACCATGACTTCCGTCGCCTCTTCTTTCTACCATGACTAATAATTTCCACCATAAACAAGTCATTGGCATGTCTTGAAAGCCCACGCTCAATACCAAAGAATATTTGGTCATTGCGGTGTTTGGTCATATCCCATTTCTGGTTGTGAAATATGACCAAATCCATGAATTCCCTTGACAACAGATTACCACATGGAGTATTTTTCCTTGGGAAATCTCCAATCACTTCTTCAAAAGATCTTCTTTATAATTATTAGAGGCCAAAAGATCTTCAACTGAAGAGGCAAAAAATATGCTTATACCCGTCATGGTGCATTCTTTGCAAGGAAGACAATGAATATATTGTTCACATACTTCTTCATTGTGTGCTAGATTGGGCAAAGCTTCACATGGAGCTTAATGTGGTAGGGCCTCTCCCTTCTTGGCATCAATGGTTCAACATAATAATTATATTTGAAGGGAAGTGTAAAAAGGTGGCTGCTCTTTATAGACGCATAGTGTTATCCTTGACTTGGAACATTTGGAAGGGAAGAAATAACTGAATTTTGAAGGAAAGGAGATAGCTAAAGAAGAAATATGGGAAATCATCAAATTTTATGCTTCGTTGTGGGTTTCGACCTTAGTTTGTTCTAAGGGAATCCCTTTTCCTCCATTATCAATAATTGGGCTGCATGTGTGTAATAATTAGGATACTTTTGGCGGATTGTTGTGGTGAGAGAGTCAAATTTTGAGCAGATTTTGATGCTTGGGCTGGTGCTCAAGAGTGGTTGCTTCATTATTTTCTTCCTTTTCTCTCATATTTTTGTAAAAATTTATTTTGGTTGTTCTCTTTGACTTCATTATAGCTTTTGTGCACTGCTGGATGCTGGTCCACTATAGTTTGTATCTTTTCATCTTTTATAAAGGTTCTTTGTTCCCAATAAAAAAAAAATTATTGGATAACTAATCCTCAACCTTCCATGTTTTTATCCTTTTTAACCAAAGACCATTCTATGAGATGATTAGTTTTATTTCCCTCCAACCCATTCCAAACGAAATCCCTCAACGTCTTTTCAATTTAATTTTGAAAGCTCGATTGGAAGCTTGAATAAACGGGAGACTTCTCAAACCTGCTGGATAAGAGTCAATACACCACCCTTTTTGAAAGGCAACTCCTTTTCCACCCATCAATCCTTTAACTTTCTGTGGATGGGATTCCACAATTCTGAGGATAAAGTGTTCTCTCCCAAAGGAAGGCCAAGATAGGTTAGTGGCCATTGAGCATTGACCTTTCCTACACCCCACCAAACATGCTTTCTCAGTGAGTTACTCACCCTCCACGTTGATACCTGACAACATGCTTTTTCCCAATTTGACTTTTAAACCAAAATCATGCTAAAAAGATTAATTATTATGAGAAGATTTTTTTAGATCGTTATCTTTCTTTTCCTCAAAAGAATCGTATTATTTGCTAATTGTAGGTGTGAGTGAAGCACGGTCTCTACACGAGTCACCGGATGTGTCAAAAGTACCCGAGTTGCAAGGAGGACATAACATTATCTCAATGGAATCGTACTAAACCAATAGAAGCTTGACAACTCAATTGAACGGACTCCAACATTGACGAAATTAAAACAAAAGAGAGCACCTCTATGGCTAAAAGGAATCATTATCTTTGGCTAGGGTTTTACTTCAATCCAAGATTTTACAGCACTCTCTTTGACTCCTGATCGATTATGATGGAAGTTGCAATTCTGAGATTTTTTTTGCCACTACACGGGGGTCTGTAGAAAATAAAAGAGAAAGAGGGTCTCCCCGTCAAAATCCTCTCGAAGCCCCAATTTTACTCCAAGGTCCCATTAACAAAATCAAAAAGTTAGTCACATACACCGTCTAATCAACTTTGCCCACCGTCCACTTCTCCGAAAAGCCTTTTATTTGGACAAAATAAGGAATTTCGAATGCACGTGGTCACATGTTTTTTCAAAATTAAATGTAATGACCGCATCTTTCTTTTTTCCAGAACTCGACCACCGCATTAGCTACCAAGACCATATCCAAACTTTGTCTATCCTAAATGTTTCTTGACCTTTAGAGATGGTCTCTTCCAACACCTCTCTAAAGATCCTTAAAGGTAAGTCTCTCACAAAACAATCAAAATCCTTCATGCTCTAGTGAGCCCATTGCTCCCTCCATTTTTTCTTAAGCGAATCTCACTACATTGAAATCGCCCCCCGCCTCCCCACCACCATATAGGGCCACGTTACCCATATAGCCCTAGCCATTTCTTCCCAAAATTCTTTATTTCCTCTTGGACCTACACGACCCATACACCCCAGAAATAACCATTCATCCCCATTTTGCTGTTGAATTTGAACATAAACAGAAAGATCTCCTAATGAGGGTTCTATATGTTAAGCCTCCAGTCATTTTACCATGAGTTACAGCTGTGTATAGTATTAGTTGCTTGATTTTAGGTACTATTTTTATATGTTTTACTGCTATAGATATTCGGTAATAGATAACTTGGTTGTAGGATCTATATTTATTTATTTTACAGGTGTATATATTTGGTTATAGATAGCTTGATTTTAGGATCTTGATGTTTTGTAATTTCCTTTTTCCTCTCCGTAATTTACCTAAAAATATATACCTCCAAAGGATGAAGAATATACAAGAAAATATCTTTCTACGTGGTATGAGCCTAATCTCCGATCCTCTCTATTTTCTTTGCCTCTTTTCCGACGCCATATCTGCCGGTTGCCACCGTCCAGCACTCGCCTCTCTCTGGCGATCCCGACGATCCCTCCAGCCACCTATAGTTGTGAATTGCGACCAATTTTCATCTCTCACCATCCGACTAACTTCTTTTCCACTTCTTTTAAGCAACCCATATTATCCGGTCCCAATCATGTCAATTACCATTACTGGAAGCTCCGTTACTGCTCCAAACCTTACTGCTGATATCTAAATTCCCAATATCGTCCATCCTGTCACGGTTAAACTGACCAATGACAATTTTCTCTGTTGCTCCCACCAAATTGAAGCCTTCCTCTATTGTCAGGGCTATTTTCGGCATATTGATGGCTCTTAGCCTCACCCCACATCTGAACCAGAACGCTCAGTCTGGGACTTAGCCTATCTCCATTCTGACAAAACTCTTGTTAGCATCATCTGTACCACTCTCTGCGGTTGCTGCTCGCCACTGTAATGATTGCAGCACCTCTGCAATTTGGTCTCTCCTATTACTCCATAGCCAATGCTTCTCTCTACTGTAAGCGCCTCACTAGTCTCACCCGTCAATCCTACTCCATCTCTTATTTTCTTCAAGAGGCAAAATCCATTGCTGATGATGATCTCTTGCTACGATTGGAGACCCTATCTATAACATAGATTCAGTCAACTTTGTCCTTAATGGCCTTGGACCCGAGTTTAACATGTTGGTTACTGCCATTGAGAGTGGTGACTCTCTCCCACAGTTCCATAAACTCCAGTCTCGGCTCCTCAACTATGAGTCCCAACACAAAACCATCCCTGTTCCTCAACTCCACAACCGATTGCCTTTCTTGCCGCAAGTAACCTTCCCCTCGTACCATTACCTCGCGAAACAACTGCCGCGAAACGGAAAGAAAGAACAATGGTCACTCATTCAACACCAACCGGAACTCCATCTCTGGCATACTTGGTTCTGGTCCATCTTAACACATTATGAACCAATGTCAACAATGTGATGGGTTAGGTCACTCCACTCGCAACTGCTCCAAATTGATATCCTTCACCCAACCTTCAGTGCTGAGGTCCCTCAATTTCGCATTTGATGGACTATAGATTGCTCCACCCCAACACCACCCCACCTTCACCTTCACCCCATCATATGACCCTAGTTGGTATCTCGACACCGGGGCATCCACCCACATGACTGCTGCTCTTCTACAGCAACAAACACCTTATCATAGACCTGACACTGTTCAAATTTGCAAATGGTCACCAACTTTCCATCACCTATAATGGTAACATGGCACTTTCCTTCGGTTCCTTTTCTTTTCTCCTCGATAATATCTATGTTGTTCCCTCAATGCGCAAAAACTTTTTATATATTCCTAAATTTTCTCATGATAGCAATGTTCTTTTTGCCTTGGATGCAAAACATTTCTGCATTTTTGATCTAAGTAGTGTGAAACCCCGCCTAATTAAATACCGGGTGATCAGTCCTTTATTAAATTAAAATCAAGTTGAACGGTTGGTTCATTCTTAGCATCACTGTCGCAAAATAAATATTTTCAATTTAAACACCCTAAACAATTAAGCTAAGTGTCAAAACAATTTAAAGTCTAATTCAAATTTTAAATTCCAACGTGAAAACCTTTTTAAATAATCATTAGTTTAAGAATCACATAAATGCTAAGGATGGCAATCAACACAAAATAATTAAGCCGTCTAGATTAACCAAACCAAGTTAAAGAACCATAAATGAAATCATCCTGACAAGAGTTAACTCCCAATGAGTATTGAATACTGGAAATATAAATAAATACAAATCTCTGACAAATCCAAACGGAAGAGGAAATCGGGCGACACATGCCCTAACTATGAAGAACTACAACAAGAACTGAATCAATGAAGAGGTCGTCTAAAGCAAGGGCCTGCAACTCCCACATAAGTTGTAGCACGTCCAATCCAAAGAACCTATGCCTGAAGCTCCTGTGGCTGGCCACCTGTAATACATACATATATATACAAGAGAGAGAGAATTGACAGAAGACGGGTTAGAGACCGAGTGTAAAACAGTTTAAAAAAATAGTTTAGCAAGTATTTAAAATACTTACCGGCTAATGTAACAACCATGTTAGTATGCGACACTCTCTTGAGAATTCTCACCTCCCATCTAGTGTGCACGCCTACCAAACTACTAAACTCATAAGTCTATCTAACTTATTCTCCATAAAGTTTTATCTCGAGAAGTAATAAGGCTATGATATTTAGTTTAGAGAATCAATCTCTTCATAATTGCTTACGTTACTTAGAATATCTCAGTATCGTTACAAAGTTCCCGAACACTTATTATAAAGTTAAGAGCATTTATTCAATACTTAACTACTTATACGCACAGTAAAAAGTTTCCATATATAAGTATATATATTAATCACTCATATAATATATATACTATCGGCACCCCACATAAAATATATGGTGCTGGCATACTCTGCTATCAAGTCCTCGTATCACTCGTACTAAGGGAAATACTAGTTCGGAATCACTCTCGAACTGTATTAACACAATACACACAAAATGGAGGCGAAGCATAGTTCCAAGTCACTAAGAGGTCAGCACATACCCATCACATCTCTTAGGAACGTCTGACTATCATTCTCAGATAGCCTGTACCAAGGAATCCTATGTTCTAGGGTACAAGTCAATATCCTCCATAAAGGTCCCATCGAGATAAGACTGTTCCGGCGCGGCAACCTCCGTGATAGCAAGTAGCGCGGGTATGATTATACACAAGCATAATATAAATATATACACATGCACTCGGTCATATATATAAATATTCTCATTTTTCGATTAGGTTCGCCCACGACCCAACAATAATAATTATTAACCGTACTAGTACAATTTTACCCAATTATCTCGCATAAAGGATTCGTCTATTTTATTCTCAATTATAATCATTTCATACTTCTCATCTGTCGAAGTATTCTCTCTTCCTAAATATAATTTCAGTAGGTACACCCTCTCTAACCTTCTGGTCCAAGTCTTTCGCAAGTCTCCCAATTATTTAGTGAACGTACGCACAATTTCCAATGTGTGACGAAGCCAAGCCCCCCGTTAACCCACAATTTCATCCCATATAAAATTTCACTCCACTGAGTTTGCTTAGACCCGACTGGTCGTCTTCATGACCCATTATACTTTTTAAATGATATTCAAGGGTTCCTACTTATTTTATCCGGATTAAACAAAAAAGGGAAAAATATGCAGTTTTCCAGGAGGGGTCGATCGATCGATCAAGTAGGTATTCCGAATTCTGCCATTGTTAACTACGGGCTTTCTTCTCCAACCTCAACCAAAACTCCATGAACGATCCCCAAACTCCCAAGCAAATTTATTACTGGTTTCATATACTTATATGCATGATTTCCTACGTGAGGCATGTACAAATTCATCAAAAGTATTGAATTAAAGGGGTAATTCATCATATTTATCAAGAGCCCTAATTTTACATTAAACTTCCATTCTTCTAATTCTTTTTCCCGATTTCTCACTTCTAAACCAATATAATTTCGTGGGTAATCCTCTACATATGTTGAGATTTTCAGAATATATCTAATTCCTCTAAAACATGTGATTTAAATTCCCTAAATCCTCAAATTCTTCCGTGAACATGTGTAACAATCCTATTCTAATATGGGTGAAACATTAACTAAAAAGAATAGCAAGATAGATACTGGCCTGGGATTCGAATGTCTGATTTGTTGATGATAAGGATATGGCTTCGTTCCTCGTCTTACGATCTATGTTTTTGGTGGTGGTGCACTCGAATTTGTTCTTGGCCATGGATTTGTTGGAAGGTTTTTCCTTCCTTCCTCTCACTGCCGTTCTATCTTTTTGAGAGTGTTAACCCTAGAAGACTCTTTTAATATCTGATAATAATGTCCCAATTTTCGCCACTTAATTAAGGCCTAATCTGGAAATGACTAAATTGCCCCTCCGGGGTGCAGGTTAGGCCTAAAAACACCCGGAGACCCAAAGTAAACCCTCGGGTACACTTTTCTGACTATTTCGACCATTCCGGACACGTTGGCGCACTCAAAACGATTATACGAATGACTTATAATTTCTTCACTTTTATAATAATAATTTAGTCCCGACACGACACAGGCGCGTCCCGACTTAAATTTCCATAATTGTCATGTTATTCACTCGTGACCTTTAATAAATTCAATTTCATATATTACTTTACTCATCTAGTAATATTCAACAAATTCCCAATAATTACTAACTCTCGTCACGCTAGTAAATATATTTAAATAAAATTCTGGATTAATATTAAATTAATTACTCAATTAAATTTAATAAATTCCCAATATTAAAAGCCATAAAAATACGGGGTATTACGTAATTTAATAAATTCCCAATATTGAGTAATTAATAACTCTCGTCATTAATTACTCAATTTCCTCTTGCTATGGTCTAGGATAACCACTTGTCTCTCCTCATAAGAACTGTCGCGCTGTAAGGTAATCTCTTCTATTGCGATGTGAGTGGGGGCCATATCATCCTGAAGATATCGTCTCATCGACGAGATGTGGAATACATCGTGAATACGGTGTAAGTGCTCTGGCAACCCTAATCTGTATGCCACCGGTCCAATCCTCTCGATAATAGGAAATGGGCCCACGTACCTCGGAGCCAACTTCCCCTTCTTCCCGAACCTCTTTACTCTTTTTATAGGAGATACACGCAGTAATACTTAGTCCCCCACGCTAAACTCTCGGAAGGACCGCTTTGCGTCGGCGTAGCTCTTCTGTCGGTCCTGGGCTACCCGAATGCGACTCCTGATAAGCTAAATCCTAGCTGAAGTCTCCTGAATCACCTCTGGCCCGAGCAACTTGTTGCCCCCCACCTCTAGCCAACAAGCGGGAGAACGACAAGGCTTGCCATACAACGCCTCAAGTGGGACCATGCCGATCGTGAACTGATATGAGTTATTATAAGCGAATTCCACGAGTGGAAGATATGGCTTCCAACCTCCTTTAAAGTCCAGGACACACATGCGTAGCATATCCTACAGCATCTGATTGGTACGCTCTGTTTGTCCATCTATCTGTGGGTGGTAAGATGAACTCAATCTCAACTCTGTACCAATGGCCTCCTGAAAGCTCTCCCAGAAGCGCGACACGAAAATCTTGTCTCTATCAGACATAATATCCAGGGGAACCCCATGTAGCCTAACTATCTCGATAATAAAGAACTGCGCTTACTGGCCCGTGGTGTAGTCTGTCCGTACTGGCAGAAAATGAGCTACCTTGGTCAACCGATCCACTATAACCCATATGGAATCGTGACCCCGCTGTGATGTAGGCAACCCAGTAATGAAGTCCATGGAAATACTTTCCCATTTCCACATAGGTATCTCCAACGGCTGAAGTAACCTTGGCGGTCTCTGGTGGTCCACTTTTACCATCTGACAGGTAGAACATTTGGACACGAACTCTGCAATGTCCTTCATTCCACTCCACTCCACCAGTACTGCCGCCTCATATCCTGGTACATCTTATCCCCTTCGGGATGTACTGCAAATCTAGACCCGTGCGACTGTGTTATCACTGCATGACGTAAGTCTTCTCCCTCTGGGACCACCAATCTCCCATTAAATCTCAAACCCCCATCAGAGCTCACTGAATAGGACTCAAAACCCTCAGCTAAGAGTCGTACAATCTTATCCTGGCAAAACGTATCCGCTGCTTGTGCCTGTATCACCCTCGTGACAATCTCGGGTGTGACTGACATAACCGATATAAAGGAACGGGCTATCGCGTCTTGGTGACCCAATTCTTTCCACTTCGCTCTCCATACTTCCGCTACATCACCTACCGGTCTACTGCTTAACGCATCAGTAACTACGTTAGCCTTCCCCGAATGGTACTGTATCTCGAACTGTAGTCTTTCACAAAATCCAGCCACCTGCGCTGACGCATGTTCAACTCCCGCTTAGTGAACAAGTATTGCAGTGACTTGTGGCCTGTGAACAAGTAATGTCTCCAAATCCGCAATGCAAATACGACCGCTGCTAGCTCTAGGTCGTGGGTGGGGTAATTCCTTTCGTGAGGCAAAAGCTATAGCCTGTTCTTCCTGCTGAAGTACTCCCCCGAGACCCTGTAAGGAGGCGTCAGTGTTCACTAGGTACTCCACTCCCGGCCTGGGCAAAGCAAGAATTGGCGCCGAAGTCAACTTATCTTTCAGCTCATCAAAAGCCAATTGACAAGCATCATCCCATATATACGGTACTCCCTTACGAGTCAGATTCGTCAACGGATCCGCTATCTTCGAAAAGCCTCGAATGAACCGCCTATAGTACCCAACTAACCCCAAGAAACTACGTACCTCCGTCGGTGCTGTGGGTTGTCCCACTCCCTCACTGTCTACACTTTGCTCGGGTCAACCGATATCCCCAATTTCGACACAACATGCCCCAAAAATTGTACCTCCCGTAACCAAAATCCGCACTTCTCATACTTGGCATACAGCTGATGCTCTCGAAGAGTCTGAAGAACCCGTCTCAAGTGCTCGGCATGCTTCTCCTTAATCTGCGAATAAATCAGGATGTCATCTATGAAGACGATGACAAACTGATTCAAGAACTCTCTGAACACTCGGTTCATCAAATCCATGAATACGGCTGGAGCATTTGTCAGATCAAACGGCATGACTCTGAACTCATAGGATCCATATCTCGTCAAGAAAGCAGTCTTCGACACATCCTGCTCCCTAATCTGTAGCTGATGATAACGTGATCTCAAATCTATCTTTGAAAAGAAGGTTGCTCCTCTCAGCTGGTCGAACAGGTCATCGATTCGAGGCAACGGATATTTATTCCGTATTGTGACCTTGTTCAACTCCCGATAATCCACACACAACCTCAGTGAACCATCTATCTTATTTACAAGCAACACCGGAGCGCCCCAAGGCGAGGCGCTCCTACGAATGAAGCCCTGACCCAATAACTACTCTATCTGATCCCGTAACTTCCTCATCTCCGCTGGAGCCATACGATACGGTGCACGTGCTATCGACCGAGTGCCCGGCATCAAGTCTCTGACAAAATCTATCTCTCGACTGGGGGTAGGCCTGGTATCTCCTAGAATACATCCGAATACTCACGAACAACTGGACTCGAATCCAGGGGAATCACAATCTCCTTAGAGGTATCCTCCTCTATGTAATACAAATGGGTGGAAGATCCTCCCTCTGGGCGAGGCATCGCCACCAAATACATTTCCTGACCCGGAATGGCGAAGATAATACTCCTATCGAAACAATCTATCATGGCTCTGTACGCAGCGAGCCAATCCATGCCAATAATGGCGTCGTGTTCATGCATATCTAAAACTAGCATGTCTGCAGGTAAAATTAAGCTACCAATCTCTATACCTACACCCCGGCATATAAAGAAAATCAAAGACCCATTCTCCAGTGGTGAGTCTACACATGTCACTGTACTCTCTGCCGTGCCTAATAATCCTAAGGCCCGTGCAAAGTGAGTAGCTATAAAACGGTGCGACGTCCCAGTATCAAATAAAACCCGACCCATAGTGCCATGGATAGGAAACGTACCCTCAATCGGGGGTGGCGCCTGAGCTGCTGCTTCCTGTGGACGTTATAGACACGTCCATACTGCAATTGCCCCTACTGGACTGGAGCTGCTGGGATGGCTGGTAGGACTGGCATCTGAGCTGGCGCTGGGAGGCCTGCCTAGAATCACCTGATCGGAATCGCTTGGCAGGATCCCCCTGATGGGAACTCTGTTCACTGTGGCGGGTCTGCCCTTGGGATGCTGCGTAATATGTGTTTCGACACGCGACGCGTGATTGATCCAAAAACTAGACTACGACACGCTATGATACGTATAATATATAATATATATTTAAATATATATTAATGAAATAAAACAGATTTTTTTCATAAAATACATTATTAGAGCATTTTTAACATGAAATTAAGAAAATGGACAATGCAAAATAAAATTCAAACACACTTTGACATTAAGAATCATAAATAAAGCACAATCACCATCACTTGACTCAAAGCTGACTCGAGGCTTCCGGGAGAGTTCGCGCTTCATAGGTGTTCGACACGTTGGCTTCCGGCAGAGTGTCCGTGCTTCATAGGTTGCTAGTGCCCCACCAGTACTACTGCCCCCTGTCCTGCCCTGCTGGCTGAACTCCCCTTCTCGTTTGCTCCCCCGGCTGATAGAAGCGGTGATCCTGACAGTGCAACAGAGCGGCGTTGAGTACGTCAGTGTAAGTACCCAACGATAGATTACTTATGAGGTGCTGACAATCTTCCAGGCCAATCCATCTAGAAACAACAATATCTTTTTCTCCTCAGTGGGTGCCTCATCCGGCACTATAGTGAGAAGTCTAGTGAACTCCTCATACTCAGCAACGGTCATACTCTCCTGCTTGAGATTCAGTAACCTCCGCCTCATCTCAGTCTGCACGGCGGATGGAAAATACTTGCGGTCAAACCGTGCCCAAAATGACTGAATCGGTGTGCTGTCCTTCTCCTCCAAGGTGGTGGTGGACTCCCACCACTACAAAGCGGCCCGTACTAGCTTGGAGGAAGCCAATAACTGTCTCTGCACGTCAGTGCACTCATACATGCGCAGATGCCTCTGGATATCCTTCTTCCATTGGCTGGCGACTACGATGTCCGAACTACCCGAGAACTCCGGGGGATGCGCCTTCTGAAAGGCATCCCTGACCCGCTCCCATGCAGTGGGAAGCTGTGCTGGTACTGGCGCTACTGCCTGGACCTGGGATGGAGCCTGCTGCACTACCGCTAATGCGGCATTCACTGCCTGAGCAACAATGGCGGCTACTTCAGTTGCATTCATCATTCCCTGAGCCAGAGCTGCTGGCTGCTCGGGCTGAGCATTCCTGTCTCGGGGTGCGCATCTCGGAGGCATCTGAAACGAGAAAGAAGTTTATTAGTCTACAGTTATTATCAAATCTCAAATAGCTGAAGACGTAAGCCTTAACACAAGAATACAACGGTCCTAAAATAGGGCTCTACATCAAAGACGCTGCGCTGGAAGCGAAATAAGCCGTACAGATCCTAAAGGACACTGGATACTGATGCTCTGATACCACCTGTGACCCCCCGCCTAATTAAATACCGAGTGATCAGTCCTTTATTAAATTAAAATCAATGTGAACGGTTGGTTCATTCTTAGCATCACCGTCGCAAAATAAATATTTCCAATTTAAACACCCTAAATAATTAAGCCAAGTGTCAAAACAATTTAAAGTCTAATTCAAATTTTAAATTCCAACGTGAAAAGTTTAAGAATCACATAAATGCTAAGGATGACAATCAACACAAGATAATTAAGCAAGAGTTAACTTCCAATGAGTACTGAATACTGGAAATATAAATAAATACAAATCAAAACGGAATAGGAAATCGGGCGACACATGCCCTAACTATGAAGAACTACAACAAGAACTGAATCAATGAAGAGGTCGTCTAAAGCAAGGGCCTGCAACTCCCACATAAGCTGTAGCACGTCCAATCCAAAGAACCTATGCCTGACGCCCCTGTGGCTGGCCACCTGTAATACATACATATATATACAAGAGAGAGAGAATTGACAGAAGACGGGTCAGAGACCGAGTGTAAAACAATTTTGAAAAATAGTTTAGCAAGTATTTAAAATACTTACCGGCTAATGTAACAACCATGTTAGTATGCGACACTATCTTGAGAATTCTCACCTCCCATCTAGTGTGCACGCCTACCGTACTACTAAACTCATAAGTCTATCTAACTTATTCTCCATAAAGTTTTATCTCGAGAAGTAATAAGGCTATGGTATTTAGTTTAGAGAATCAATCTCTTCATAATTGCTTACGTTACTTAGAATATCTCAGTACCGTTACAAAATTCCCGAACACTTATTATAAAGTTTGGAGCATTTATTCAATACTTAACTACTTATACGCACAGTAAAAAGTTTCCACATATAAGTATATATATTAATCACTCATATAATATATATACTATCGGCACCCCACATAAAATCTATGGTGCTGGCATACTCTGCTATCAAGTCCCCGTATCACTCGTACTAAGAGAAATACTAGTTCGGAATCACTCTCGAACTGTATTAACACAATACACACAAAATGGAGGCGAAGCATAGTTCCAAGTCACTAAGAGGTCAGCACATACCCATCACGTCCGTTTGACTATCATTCTCAGATAGCCTGTACCAAGGAATCCTATGTTCTAGGGTACAAGTCAATATTTCCCATAAAGATCCCATCGAGATAAGACTGTCCCGGCGCGGCAACCTCCGTGATAGCAAATAGCGCGGGTATGATTATACACAAGCATAATATAAATATATACACATGCACTCGTTCATATATATAAATATTCTCATTTTCCGATTAGGTTCGCCCACGACCAACAATAATAATTATTAACCGTACTAGTACAATTTTACCCAATTATCTTGCATAAAGGATTCGTCTCTTTTATTCTCAATTATAATCATTTTATACTTCTCATCTGTCGAAGTATTCGCTCATCCTAAATATAATTTCAGTAGGTACACCCTCTCTAACCTTCAGGTCTAAGTTTTTCTCGAGTCTCCCAATTATTTAGTGAATGTACGCACAATTTCCAATGTGTGACGAGACCCCCCGTTAACCCACAATTTCATCCCATATAAAATTTCACTCAACGGAGTTTACTTAGACCCACTGGTCCTCTTCATGACCCATTATACTCTTTAAATGATATTCAAGGGTTCCTACTTATTTTATCCGGATTAAACAAAAAAGGGAAAAATATGCAGTTTTTCAGGAGGGGTCGATCGATCGAGGAAGGGGGTCGATCGATCGATCAAGCAGGTATTCCGAATTTTGCCATTGTTAACTACGGGTTTTCTTCTCCAACCTCAACCAAAACTCCATTAACGATCCCCAAACTCCCAAGCAAATTTATTACTGGTTTCATACACCTATATACATGATTTCCTACGTGAAGTATGTACAAATTCATCAAAAGTATTGAATTAAAAGGGTAATTCATCTTATTTATCAAGAGCCCTAATTTTACATTAAACTTCCATTCTTCTAATTCTTTTTCCAGATTTCTCACTTCTAAACCAATATAATTTCGTGGGTAATCATTTACATATGTTGAGATTTTCAGAATATATCTAATTCCTCTAAAACATGTGATTTAAATTCCCTAAATCATCAAATTCTTCCATGAACATATGTGTAACAATCCTATTCTAACATGGGTGAAACATTAACTAAAAAGAATGGCAAGATAGATACTTGCCTGGGATTCGAATGTCTGATTTGTTGATGATAAGGATATGGCTGCGTTCCTCGTCTTACGACCTATGTTTTTGGTGGTGGTGGTGGTGCAATCGAATTTGTTCTTGGCCTTGGATTTCTTGGAAGATTTTTCCTCCCTTCCTCTCACTGCCATTCTATCTTTTTGAGAGTGTTAACCCTAGAAGACTCTTTTAATATCTGATAATAATGTCCCAATTTTCGTCACTTAATTAAGGCCTAATTTGGAAATGACTAAATTGCCCCTCCGGGGTGCCGGTTAGGCCTAAAAACGCCCCGAGACCCAAACTAAACCCCCGGGTACACTTTTCTGACTATTTCGACCATTCCGGACACGTTGGCACACTCGAAACGATCATACGGGCGACTTATAATATATTCACTTTTATAATAATAATTTAGTCCCGACACGACATAGGCGTGTCCCGACTTAAATGTCCATAATTGTCATGTTATTCACTCGTGACCTTTTAATAAATTCAATTTCATATATTACTTTACTTATCTAGTAATATTCAACTAATTCCCAATAATTACTAACTCTCATCACGCTAGCAAATATTTTTAAATAAAATTCTGGATTAATATTAAATTAATAACTCAATTAAATTTAATGAATCCCCAATATTAAAAGCCATAAAAATACGGAGTATTACTACTAGTTGGTCTTTTCTTTATTTGGGCTAGTCATTCTAGATTCAAGGCACTTTCTGCTTCACATGGTTCGTCTTCACTATGGCATCAACGACTTGGTCATCCCCTGCCAAAGTCGTCTCCTATTTAGGTTACGTTCAATATCTGTCTCCTTATACGCTTAAATTTTCCTTTCGTCATGGGTGTGCTTCGGGTAAACTTACACACCTCCCTTTTTCTCTACTAATGAAGTAAAAAGTGATTTCATTTTTTGCATTTTTATGTATGGCAATCTCCCGTTCTTCTGTTCTTTTTGTTTCGGGATACAAACATTATGTGTTGTTTGCGGATGATTACACTCGTTACTCATGGCTTTTTTAATGAAACAAAAATTTGAAGTAATTGCACATTTTCAGAAGTTTGTTACTTACATCCGCACTCTGTTCTCTGCAAATCTCAAACAATTTCAAAGTGGTGGGGGTGAGTATTGTGGTGGTCCTTTCCAGGATTTCAAGGAGGATTTCAAGGATATCTGTACCTTTCGGTATTCACTGTCGTCTCCAATGTCCACACACACCGGAACAAAATGGTCTTGTGTAACGCAAACATCGTCATAATTTTGAAATGGCTCGTACTCTTCTTCTCTCTAGTCATGTTCCCCTCTGTTACTGGCCGAAAGCGCTTTCCATCGCTATCCACCTCATCAATCGTCTTCCCTCCTCCATCCTTAAATGGTCTTCTCCATTCTCTCGCCTATATGGCACATCTCCATCCTATTCCGACTTTCACGCCTTTGGTTGTGCATGTTACCCGCCTTTAGATACTAACAAGTTATTGCCAAGACCACTGAATTCGTGTTTTTAAGTAACAACTTGCAGCACAAAGAGTACCGTTGTGTGGATCATAGGACTAGCGCATCTACACATCACGCTATGTTCATTTTAATGAATAAACCTTTCCCTATGAACCCACACCCCCTCTCAATCATCCTGAATAATTGTCCCCGTTATATCTCCATCTTCCCTATTACCTTCCTCATACCCACGAACGACCACACCGATCCCACACCTTCATGAACCCTACCCTCACAATTATCAACACCGTCAGCCTCAACCTCCACCTTCCTTACCTTCTCCCTCTCCTCCATTGGACCCTCTACCCTCAGCCACTCCTTCAAGACATCCAATGATCACCAAACATCAAGATGGCTCTCGCAAACTTCTTCATTAAACCAATGGTACAGTCAAACACCCCCTTCCTAAAAGCTTTATTAGCTTATGCGTCCTCTGCTTCCTCCGAATCCACCTGCTATTCTCAGTTTGCACATATTCCCGAATGGCGCCAGGTCATGACCACTGAGTTCAATGCCTTGCTGAAAAATGATACTTGGGTACTTGTTCTTCTTGTGCCGCCTGGGCAACATATCGTTGGCTGCAGATGTGTTTTCAAATTCAAAAGATGTGCTGATGGATCTATTGAACGCCATAAAGTCTGCCCCGTTGCCAAGGTTTCTAATAAATAGGCTGGTATTGATTTTGACGAGACCTTTAGCCCTGTCATCAAGCCTACTACTGTCCGCACTATGCTTAGTATTGCAGTATCCATGGGTTGGTCTATCCGCCAACTTGACATGAAGAATACCCTGCTCGTCCTCATCATGTCTGCCTTCTGCGAAAGGCAAGTTATGGTTTCAAGCAAGCACCTCGAGCCTAGTTTCAGCGACCTAACAGTTTCCTTATTCATTTTGGATTCAATTAAAGCCAGATAGATCATTCACTATTAATCTACCGTTTAGATTAGATCATTCACCTCAGATTCCGCTGTTCTCCTTCTTCTCTACGTGGATAATATTATCCTCATTGGGAATACATCTATCTTGCTTAATTCCTTTATCACCACACTTGGACTTCTTTTTGGGTCTAGAGGCCACCTTCTGGCATAACTTTTTACACCTTTCCCAAACAAAGTATACACTTGACCTCCTTCACAAGTTCTCCATGATAGTGTAAGCCATGTTTCACTTCCGTTTGTGCTAAAACCCAACTCTGCTACAAGTGGTGATCTTCTTCCAGATGCTACTGAATGTCGCCAATTGGTTCATTCCTTGCAGTACTTTACTTTCACGCTCCTTGACATAACATATGCTGTTCATCATGTTGCCCAATTCATGAGCCAACCTCACTCTCCTCACCTTATTGCTGTTAAGCGGATTCTTCGCTACCTTGTCGCCGCTCACCTACACCCTTCACCATTATTGCCTACTCCGACGCAGACTGGTAGGGTTGTCCCGATTCTCGCCGCTCCACCACCGGTCTCCATGTGTTCTTAGGGTCCAACCTTATCTCTTGGACCGCTAAGTAACAACCAACTGTTTCCGCTCCAGTGCCAAAGCTGAATACCGTTCCCTTGCTCATGTTTGTGCTAAGACTACCCAGATATCACACCTACTTGGCGAACTTCACATCCTTCCACCCAAACCTACATGGCCTCCAATCCCGTCTTCCACGCTCGTACTAGATAAATTGAACTTGACTATCAATTCATCCGGGAACGTCTCCTATCTGGCTCTTATCGGGTTCTCTTAGTTACATCTCTACCGGATCAATTTGCAGACATCTTCACCAAATGACTCCACAAACATGGGTTTACTATGCTATGATCCAACTCCGTCTCTCCTGGACAATCGAGTTTGAGGGGGCAATGTTAGACAAGCCTCCAACCATTTTACCATGAGTTAGAGCTGTGTATAATATCGGAGGCTTGATTTTAGGTTCTAGATATATTTGTTTTACTGTTGCAGAGATAGCTTGATTTTAGGCAATGTTATAAAAATCACTCTAGGCGATTCTCAAAAAAATGCCCCGAGGGTTAAGCCTTTGTAGTTGAAAATGAGGCTTACGTCTCACAAGGTTGAGTCTCCCAGGGTTGAGGCGAACTGAGGCGAGGCACATGTGTTTTTACCCAAAAAAAAGGGACGAACTGATGGCTTTCACAAACAAAGAAACCCTTCAATTTCTTACCTGATGGCTCCGATTTCATCTCTGTGGCCTTTGTTTCTATAGTGCGACTGCATTGATTTTATTTTTGTTGGGTGATGAAGTGTTTTTTTTTAATGGCTGATTTCATTTGCATTGCAATTTCATCTTTGTTGAGTTCTTACTGGATAGAGTGTTTTTTCATGGCTGATATCATCTTTGTTTCTGTAGTCGATCAGTTTATACTGATCGTTTTGTGTGTTTATTTGTTTTTTATGTCGTTTTTTTGAAGTGTTTACGGATGCTTTTTTTTTCTTCCGTTCGGTGAAGTTTTGTTTGTATATGACCCTTTTTTTATATTTAGAGGTTTCTTTTATGTTTTTATCAAAATAATCCCTGATCTGTGCGAACAGATTTTTTTTTTTTGCGACTAAAAAATAGTTTTGGGTCATTCTTTCACATTTAAAGTTTACGACATTCTAAAAAAAACTGACTTTGTCAATTTGATTTTGCATTGATTAATTTATTGTCATATTATAAAATTACCAATATTTAAAAGAAACTTAAAAAAAATTGATTATATCAATATGATTTTGCATTGATTTATTGTCATATTAGAAAATAATCATTATGCGAATGAAACTAAAAGAAAATGATTTTGTCAATTTGATTTTGCATTGATTAGTTTATTGTCATATTAGAAAATAACTAATATGTAACTGAAACTAAAAAAAATGAGGGCCCGTTTGGTTTGCAGCTATAATTCTGTGCTTTCTGTGTGTAAATACAATTTTGATAAAAATTTGCATTTGACACACCTGTTTTTAAATAATGAATTATAATATTTATGTGTCATAATCAATTTTTTCAGAAAACAGCAAAAGGGTGTTTTCAAAATTCTGTTTTTTATTTTTCAACTCAGAATTATTCATTCTTAATATTTTTTTGCATTTTTACCTTAATATATGATGTACATACATAATACATTAATATGTGTGTAATTCTTATAAATAAAATATATATGTACATGTACACAAAATTACATGTATTTGTATTTTTATTAAATAATATAATATACTAAGATCTATATGTTAAATAATATTATCAATAGATACATGCTACTTATATGAGTTTTATACATGTCTTATTAATGTATGGAATAATATAAAATATACATATAGTACATATGTATTAAAAAGTATTATACATGCAATATCATAATATAGACATCTATATATACGTGTGTGTGTGAGTGTGTATTTATATATTTATGTACGTATGTGCATATACATTTGTATTATATATGTATATTTATATATATATATATAGTCAAACTCCTCAACATACCTCATTCAATGAACATAAAAACACATGATATATTTATGCATTTATGATGTATGTATGTATGTATATATGTATACATTCATGTATCATGTATGTATGGAAGTTTTATGTATGCACACACACACACATATATATATATATATATATGTATAATATAAATATACATGTTTGTCAATTTTGTCAAATTTTCGGAAAACTGTATTTAAAAACAAGTTTACAAAGCGCGCACCAATATTTATAAACACAAAAAGCGGAAGTTTAAATAGTATTTAAAAATATTATTTTAAATTGAATTTTCTGAATACATAACCAAACAGGCCTTGATTTTGTCAATTTAATCTTGTCACATTATTTTTTTCGTGCAGAAAATATGTTGAACTATAAAAAAATGTTAAATTTTATTTATATTTATTTGATACATTATTTTTTATGATTTATTGAGTATTTTTTTAATTTAATTTTATTCTTTTTTTTTTGGTGAGACATACGCCTCGAGGCTTATGCCTCGCCTCGCCGAGACAAAATGTATCGCCTCCGCCTCCCGCATTTTTAAACATTGATTTTGGGATCTAGATTTATTTATTTTACAATTTTAGATATTCAGTTATAGATAGCTTGAATTTAGGATCTTAATGTTTTGTAATCTCCTTTTTCCTCTCTGTAATCTACCTAAAATTATATACCTCCAAAGGGAGAAGAATATACAAGAAATTACCTTTCTACACTTGGTGAGAGCCCCCCGATCTCCCGATTGAAGGGAGGAACACCCACTCCTTAAATCGCCCACCTCAAATAGAGTATTTATTTGTACATCTATCTATATAGGTGTTATGATTACTATTAGTTGTAAGTTAAATTTTTTTATTATTATTTCATGGTTTTTTCTTGCCAAAACATTATTTGATGTATATGCATAATGTGATTTTTTGTTATCTGCTATTCCCAAACAATGATCTAATTAATATATACATGTTTAAAAACATATACCTCCAATAGGCTTGTCCTATTTATTGTGTATCTGTGTTCGTATCCATGCCTTCTTGACGTGCGGCATAGTCCCCTCGGGGGGGGGGGGGGGGGGTCTTTTTCTATTCTAATTTCAACAAGCTTATTTTTAATTTTTAGTAGTTGTCTTTTAGTTAAATTTTTAAATTGGAATCCTAGCTTAATTAGGAAACTTGTTCTCCAAGTCTTAGGTAGTCTATAAATAAAGTGCCCCTTGTCGTCACTTTTGACATTAATGATATTTTGAGTTCTTAGAAATTGGAGATATTTATTTATTTGTGATATTTCTGCTGCGTTTCACATCAAATTGGTATCAGAGCTGCGTTCCCTCTTGATAATCAAAACTCTAGTGTGTGTATGTAAACCAAAGCGCAAGGATGCCTCCCCAAACAATGAAACAATCCAAGACCCAAGAATTTGCCTTAGAAAATATCCAATTGATGTTATCTAACATTGCGGCTCAAGTCGAAAGTATCCAACAACAGCAAGGTCACATCAACGAGAAATTTGAAAACTGAAAGCCGGTGGGACCGTGGCCCATACCATTCGTACAGTCGTGCACCCTCATTATCACAGTAACGTCGCTACCTGCAAGGGCTGCCACCTAGGGCGAAGACAACAACGAAGGCCTCCACGCTCCGCAAGGGCCCCCTGCAAGCATAGTTGTCAAATCGCGAATCGAATCCCGAATCGTTTACCCCCCGAATCGCGAATCGTGAATCGAATCGGTCGAATCGCTGAATGATAAAAACGTAATAAAACATAAGTAAATGGGAGTTAACACTATAGAATTGGTAATTCAGCGTAATATGATAAAAAAACTAATCGTAGCACATGATAATATACCAAAATATATCACAAAAATTAACCGTAGCACATGTTCTCATTCATTTTAAGATTAAAAATGTAAAAAACAAAAATATATCATAAAACAACCTACATATTAATTTAAAACATCCTACATATTAATTTAAAACAATAAAATAAATACAAAGGTTAATTTAAAACAATAAAACTGTAAAACAAATACTTCCAAAAATTTTAAATAGGCCTACCTACTAAGATTAACAATATTAATTTAAAACAACCTACAAAATTACAATAATATTAATTTAACATAGTAAACCATATTAATTTAAAACAATAAAACATATGCTAAGATTAACTATAAAACAATATTAATTTAAAACAACGTTCATATTAATTGAAAGCAACAAAACAAATATACCTTCAAAGATTTTATAACAAATACAAAAGTTTTATAACAAAAAAAAAAGCAAAAGATAGAAGACACTCAGCCAAGAGAATAGACACAAAAAGTCGGCTGAAAATAACCGAGCCAAGAGAACATGTTTTTCTCTAAAACTCAGTATCTTAACGGTATCCTTTGTTGTTTGCTTCTTTTTTTATTTGTTTTATTAAAACACACGTATGGTTATAAGGTAAAAAAAATCGCAAAAAAAAAGAAAAAGTTAAATCGGAACTGAATCGGGAATCGGACCCGAATCGGAAGATTCGAATCGTGAATCGCCGATTCAGTCCGATTCTTTAGACATTTGCGATTCTCAACTCGATTCGAATCGTTTTATGTCAGAATCGAATCGAATCGAATCATAAGATTCAAATCGCGAATCGTAAGATTTTGACAACTATGCCTGCAAGGGCTATAGCAGGCCGAAGAAGGGAGGAGAGAAGTCACAGCCCCTTGGACACTACCCCGAGGGCTGCCCAACAAGCGAGTGGGGTGGCCCAACCCTGTGGGTCCACCAGAGGGATTTTTGACGATGTTTTTGAAGAGGCACGGGCTGATTTGGCAAAAAAAGAGTCCAAACAGCCTACAGAGACTTTCGAAACGACGTAAAGGAGTCCGTTGATGTGTTCAATGCGAATATGAAAACTTGGGAACGAGCTCGGGTGGAAAAGGCCTTGGATAAACAATCGTTGCACCCAGAGAAGTTGGTGATTTGAGGGCCTTCCTCAGCAAAAAATTGACAAACACCGAGGAAAAGCGAATTCTAATCATTCAACCCCTCAATCGGCACCCTGGGGATACAAAGGGGTCGGAAAAAATGTGGCACAATGGGTCCAAGCGCTTCAACCCGACCCATTAAAATTGAGGGTGGACGGGGAAGAGACTGACGAAAAGAATGGTATCCCACTCACCTGTCGCTCATTGTATGCCGATGAGAGACCAATCAAACGAATGGAGACATACTGTGACGGTTTACACCGAGTTATGGCGGCTTACCCCTCTACATTCCACCTCACAGACGTGTGTGGCATGGGTGCGGAACTAAAGGGCACATGAATAACAATTGCCCCTTCAAAACGACTAAGGGGAAACCGCATAATGCGGGCATGAAAAATCGACCCCTTAAATAGCAACGTCGGGCAGCCCCACGGCAGTCCCGAGATGCCTAAATGGGCTATGATGAGGACCCTGAGGGTGTATTACGGGATGGGGGACTAACGGAAGACAACCTTAATACTTAATTAAATTATTTGGCAAGGCTATGCATGGTGATGTCCGTATTGATGTGAGTATGTTGGATGGAAAAATGGATCCGAATGCATTTATGGATTGGTTGAAACGTGTGGGGCATTTCTTTGATTTAAAGGAATATCAGGACTGTAGATTTGTCAAATATTTAGCTACAAAATTGGAGGGTTATGCCTTGGTGTCGTGGAATCAATTAGTGCATGACAGGGCGGCTAATGATTTAAACTCAATTACCACTTGAGAACACATGAAGGCGAAGATGATGGCTGCCTTCATCCCTAAGAATTACGAGAGGGACTTATTTGCATGTGTCAAAAGCCTCACACAGTTAAAGAATATTCGGAACCATTTCCGTCGCTTTGCACCCGCGCTAGACTGAAGGAGAGTACAGAACAACAAATCGGGCGTTATATTCAAGGACTCCAGCTTAAGTACCAAGCGAAACTAGGTCTGCGTCAAATTAGTTCCTTAAGCCAAACCATTGAGTATGCAAGGAAAGGTGGAGAATATTAAGGTGGGGGTAATTATGGCAAGGGGTAGGACTGCAACACCTACTACGACTCCAGTTAATCCTACTACTCTGGGGGTCCACTTCAAGTGTTATGATTGCGGGGTGTTTGGACATCGAGCCTGTCCAAACAAGAAAAAAAAGCCGGTTTTAGATTCTGAATGTGAAGGAGATTGGAGCAACCATTGGAAAATGCAGAGGTTCTCACCACACATATTCATGTGCCACCGGAGATGGAAGGCATACCACTAGCGCTCGGGTCGAGCTTTTCATAGCAGGGGTGGTGGGGGACTTTTCTCTTTTTTCTCCCTTTTTTTTTTATTTCAGCAAGCTTATTTTTAATTTTTAGTAATAATCGTTTAGTTAGTTCTTTTTTTTTTTAATTGGAAAAGACTCCTAGCTTAACTAGGAGACTTGTTCCCCAAGTCTTAGATAGTCTATAAATAAAGCCACAGGGCTCCCCCTTGTAATCGCTTTTGCCATTAATGATATTTTGAGTTCTTACAAATTAGAGAGATTTGTTTATTTGTGATATTTCCGCTGTCTTTCACATCGCTTTTCGATGTAGATTTTTTTTCACCTGTATTCATAATGATAGTCAATGTATTTTCTCCTCTGCTGTTTACAAGATCCGGGCTGATGCCACCGAGACACGCACAAACACAAACACAAAGCTAAACTTACTTAAATCGTCTGTTTTATGTTGTGCACTCCTGCCTTATTAAGTTTTGTTAGTGCTACTTGCTCTTATTATAGCTCCCATCCCTAATCTACTTTTTTTGCAGGCTGGGAACATATTAATTGATTCTAATGGCGCTGTAAAGTTAGCAGACTTTGGTGTATCTGCATGCATGTTTGATACTGGGGATAGGCAGCGTTCGAGAAATACTTTTGTTGGAACTCCTTGCTGGTATGTTTCCCCATCCAGAACCCCCGTGTTCTGTTTTTTGAAATCCTATGTTCTATCACCATTTCATTTGTGACCAACAAATTTGTTCATCAACTTGAAACTATTGGTTGCTGTTATTTCTTATTCAAATATTAGTTGCTGATATAGCAATGTTTTTTCTCAGGATGGCTCCTGAAGTTATGCAGCAGTTGCATGGATATGACTTCAAGTGAGTGGGTGACTCATATGATAATTTTATTTTTTATTTTTATTTTTATATATATATATATATTTATAATCTTGTGTTAATTATATTTATTTGGCATCAATTTCTTTTAAATATGTTTTGTTCAAACAGAGCAGACATTTGGTCATTTGGAATAACAGCACTCGAACTTGCTCATGGCCATGCACCATTCTCTAAGTACCCGCCAATGAAGGTTACATATATATCAAATAAATTATATTATTAGATCACTTATTCAATAAAAGCAAAAACCGTGACTCTTTGTGGAAGGCTTATTCAATATTATTTTTCTCCCCCTCCTCTTTCTATTTTTCTATTCTTTTTATTACAGGTTCTGCTGATGACCCTACAAAATGCACCACCTGGTCTAGACTATGAAAGAGACAAACGATTCTCAAAGGTGTGTCTCGTTGAACAAACCATCCAAACAGTCCTGCCATCTTGGATATCTTTACCAGATATTAAGGGAAAACAACAGATGATGTTTTTTTTTGGTGTGCACATAAAATGTCTATTGTTCCCTCACTAACTGATATCACTAATTATTGCTTAAAATTACCTGCTATTATATATTTTTCAAATTGCATGAAGACCCCCTAATTAATAAGCATAAAAATCATCTAAATGTGAATGGCCCTAATAATTCAGTAAGTGGATAAAAAATTTCTAGCATTTGTTTAGTTTATATAAATAGCCTTTCTAATATTGCACATCCATCAAGTGTGCAACGATTTCTAGTTGTTTTGAAAATGTGGTAACTTTGCAGTCTTTCAAAGAAATGGTAGCTGCTTGCTTAGTGAAGGATCCAAAGAAACGCCCCTCTTCAGAGAAGCTCTTGAAGCACCATTTCTTCAAAAGTGCACGTGCAACTGATTATCTGGCGCGTACCATTCTTGATGGCCTTTCTCCTCTAGGTGATCGTTTTAGGATGCTAAAGGTCTCGTGCTCCGTTCTAGTTTTTAACTCTGTCAAAGACAGAACTACTTCCTTTACATTATTTGAATTTAAATTTTCTTTTGTTAAATATTCTGATTTTCTTTTTGAACCTTTCAGGCAAGAGAAGCAGCTCTCCTCGTACAGAACAATGAACTATACGGGGACAAGGATCACTTATCGCAGGTGAGAATTCCACGACTCTTAACAAATGCTCATACAATCCGTCATACTGTGCAACCTTGCCCTTTTTAACATCACAAATACACGCTCCAAATGGATGTTGAACGGAACACCTTTTTCTCCTTCCTTCATTTGTTGGGGAAATTGTTTATATTAATTCCACGCGTACAAAAAGTTGTATGAATAGGTTTGTGTACCTTACTGGTGAGCTATTAAGGGGCAATACTATACATTTTCAACAGACTCAAAAAAAGATTGTCTAATATAGCGCATGTTGGTATCAGTGCAACATAGTAAAATAAATAAATTAAGAAAAAAATAGCAAGAAAGAGGATGGCATTTGCGCAACTTGAAAACTTACTTATGGTTATAGTGGAATTTATTTGAAAGGACGTAACATTTATTTTATAATTAATGAAATTGGCAAAACATGACATACTTTGCCACGATGAACTATTTTATTTTGCATTCAATATGTTCAAATTCTAATCTTTTGTGTGTAAATTAAATAAACTTTGGTCGATCCTCTGCAATTTGCTTCAGCTTATGAATATAAAAGTATGCGAGTTCTCAAACAATTTAGTGATCTCAAGTGTGTGTGTGTCAGTTGGTGTGGGTTAGTGATGTCATGATTTGGACCACTAGACTCATGCCATCACTACTTACATAATACATGGCTTGCCCACCAAGATTTAGTGGCCTATATATACCTCTTGTATTCCTTCATTTGTCATAAACTAATTTATGATGAATATATGAGAATGAGTGAGAGTTATTGTTGAGTATCTCCGTGTTATATTCCGATGTGTTTGCATCAAATTGATATCAAAGCGATCTCGTGGTGTCTATTCTTACTATTGGTGTACGGAACCTGAGGTCCAAGTTATGGATTTTATGGCCTCAACTCGGAATAAGGTAGAGTTGTTTGGCCGGTACATGCTCTGAAAGCCTCCGGGATTGTGATTGAAATCCCTAACATTTATTAGATATCAACAGCTAGATTATGCAGTGACGTGATATATAATGATGATTCCAAGTATGATCTTCAACTACAAACCTTGTAAAGAGGTCCCTAACCTTAGGCCGAGGTCTTAATATGGGAGAAAAGATCTCAGCCTTGCACTTAATGACTTCAGCAGAAAGTCAGCTCCCGTGACTTGAGCCTGGTTCTCTCAAGAACTCGTCTAAGATTGCGTTAAAGCAATAAGAGCCTTCATCAGACATCTGTTTTCAATGATGGACCCATAGCAGTGTAGGAATAACCTCAGTGGTCCCCCATAACAGTTGTTTATGAAGGGAAGAATTTTCAACAAGATCTCAGTCCAATATAAGGCACCCATATCTCAAGGTGGTGATAAGGCTCAACAAAGCTCTCGTAAGGCAGAATCCACCTTAGTTGCTCCTCTCGTACCACAACAAGGGACTGGGCCCATTCGTATGTAGTCGGTTCATCCTCAGTTACTCATTTCGACAACCTTAAGCTCATGAATGCTCACAAACAACCAAACAATGGTCTTTAGACCAATCTTATGGATTGGTGGCAATGTTTTAAATCGAGGTCGTGCAGGGTGTCGCGCTTTGGCTTTGAAATCGCGTCGCGTATCGCGCAAGCAATTCGTGCATTCCAGATTTTTAATTTGAAAAACATGTAACAAATATAAATAAATAAATAAGCTCAAACAATCACTCCAAATCATTTCAAATATAGTCATAAAGCCATATAGTGCTACAACATTCCAAATAAAACATAAATAGGACCATATTGTTCCAAAAATAGGACCATATTGTTCCAAAAATCTCAAGGCACGAAGTTTCAAGAATAAATTAACACCAAATGAGTTTTTTAAAAAATTGTCAAACATAAAAAAAAAAAAAAAAACTGTGTAAATTCTTACCAAAGTTGGATCGGGGCTGCCAAACAGTGGAAAGAAGAGTCCGGAGCTCTGTTAATGAGGTTTTTATTTTGGATCGGGGATGCCAAATTGTGGAAGGAAGAGTCCGGAGCACTGTTAATGAGGTTTTTATTTTGGTTTTCAAGATCGGGGATGTTAAAAGTGATTGAGGAAGGGTTTTGTTAAGTTGGGGCTGTCAAAACTATAACAAGGAAGGTTTTTTTTAGACCGGGGCTGTCAAAAGTGAATAAGGAAGTGTTTGCGTTTTTTTAAAACCTTTGCACTTGCCAAAACGACGCCGTTTTGGTAAGCCAGAGGGTTTAAAAAAAGCATGCATTGCGCGTCTATAGCGCAGGTTTGTGCGCTTTTGCGCTAAATCGTGCCAACTTGCGCCCAATAGCGAACGCAACAGCAGCATCTCAATTAGCAGATCCATTTGCGTTGTCTTTTCCCGTCGCAAAAAGCAATAGCAGGCTATTGCGTTCGCGATAGCGAGCTTTTTAAAACACTGATTGGTGGAAAGTATGAACACTATTCCACCAACCTCCACTCACAATAAGCAGTTCAAGACCATTAAATGGTATTTAATGCTCTCAACAACCATCATCACTAACCTGCAACTCTTCCCACCAGCACTCAACCCTTGTATTATAGCAGCAGAGCTTAGCCATGGCCGCCCATTCTTCAAACGTCACTTCTCAGCTACCCCCCAACAATTGGCTATTTAAGGGGCACTTGGGAAGGTTGCAAAGATCGAATCCAAAGTCGATATCAACAGAGCAAGTATTAAGAACAATATTAGTATTTAACAAGGAGTATAGACCACTTCCAACTCCCACATTGTGTTCATGACATTGTCTTTAGGTGTTTAAGCTTTATTTTGGTCTCGTAAGTCCTAAGTGTGCAAGAAGTATGTGGAGAAGCCAATCTTAAGAGCTCATCACAATGACCACAGTCCTTTTTGACTACCTTAGCTCAAGTTGAAGGCTGGTCATATTTGTACCATTCACCCTTATATTGAATATAAGGGAGAGAAACACCTTAAAAGTGGGTGTATCTACCTCAATAGAGGTATTGAATCACTATACATATTTGTGTCCTCCGAATTCGTACTTGAAGACACCTCCTACTCTAAGAAGGCATATTTGGTGAGGCTAAGGTCTTAACCGATTTGGAAAACTCTATCCCTCCCAAAAAGTTAACCCCGAATCCATCTCCAAATGCTTAAAATCCTTGTACATGTATGGGACCACGTCCAAATGTTGTGATTTTAGCCAAAGTTTACTATCTCTTATGTCATCTGGAATGAATGGGGATGATGTTTTCGGTAAGTGTAGCATGGTTCAACCGATTTTAATATCATCATTTAAAATTGATTTTGATAAAGTTTATAATAATGCAAACTAGGACATTTTAGAAAGTGTTTAGAAAAGAAGGGAGTCAAGGAGAAGCGACGGGGAGTAATGTTTGAAGTCGGCTCTTTCAATTTTTGTTAATAAGAGACTTAAGGCTAGAGCAACTAAAGCACTTAGTCAAGGCATTCCATTTTCTCCCTATTTATCTTGGCGCTTGATGGGTTATTGAGGTTTAATTTAACATGTCAAAGATTGTACTTGTGATTATAACTTGAAGCTGGATAACTTAGAATCCCTAGCTAGAAGGGTCGGGGTGTGGGGGGGTAGAGAGTGGCGCCATTGAGTCATTTAGGTCTAACGCATGGGGAGCCCAAGTGGCTTAGAATTTTGGAGTTCGGATTTAGATAAAGTTTAGAGGATGATAGATGGGTGGAAAAATGTTGTTTGTCTAGGCCCTCTAGGCGAGGGAGACTCATTTTTATGCAAGCATTGTCTTGTCTAGTTTTGAATTGCAGTTAAGAGTGGAAAAAGCTGTTGAAAAAGGAATGAGTGGATTTTTGTGAAGGGTTATGAGGAAGGGAAAAACATCATTTAGAGAAGGGGAACTAGTGTTAAAACCAAAAAACAAAGGAGGGTTGGGATTGGTAATTTAATGAACAAAATTAAGGTTTTATTAGAAAAATATGTGGTACTTCGTTCTTGAACAAAATTATTTACCTTTTTCTATATTTGGAGCAAATAAATGTTCAAGGATAATGGGTGAGATTCCATGGTGGTAGAGAATGATGTGTTTTAGAAGCCTTTTGGAATTCATTTCTCATGGTCAAGAGTCTTTTTGCAATATGTTCATTTCTAAGTGAGGTATGGGCACACTGTTTGCTTTTGGGAAGACATATGGTTTGGGATATCTTCTTCCATTTTTCCTTTCGTGTGTTAGTCATCATTGAATCAACTGGCCTGTAGTGCTTCTTTAGCCACCTTGAATCTTCTTAAGTGGCATCTTTGAACCCTTACTTTGATCTATGAAAAGTGATCCACGAAGGATATTTAATTTTGAAGTTTGAAATTTGAAATTTCGCGGTGCAATTTCCGACGTGTTTTTCTGTGGTGAAATTTCACAATGTGAAATTGCAATGCGAAATTTCACAATGTGAAATTGCAATGCGAAATTTCACATAGCGAAATTTAGTGAAAAATGCTTGTTTTTACTAATTTCGCAGTGTAAATTCGCAATGAGAAATTTGCCCTGTGAAATTTATAGTGTTCACAATGAGAAATTTAAGTGGCTGCTGGAGCATCACCGGAGGGTCGTCCGAGCATCGCCAAAGTCATCTGCATGTTATCGGGTATTCGCCAGAGTCATAGGGTGTTGCCCAAGTGTTGCTGGAGTGTCACCGCAGACATGGAGTGGGTTAAGATAGAGAGAAAAAAATTAATAGTGAGTTGATGATGGTGAAGGTATTTTGGTCTACCCTTAGAGTAGAGGGTCTCATTAAACATGTTTTAGCCTTTGGATATTATGTTCCAAACGTTTGGTATTAGGGCATGATGAGTGAACACCTGTAATTTCTATTACCTAAATTAGTGGGACAGTATATTATGGATACTTTTATTTTGGTGTTTATCTTTTTTATTTTATTTATTTATTTATTTTATGAGCTAGAATTGTAAGGCTGATAGATAAAGGCCCTAATGAAAATAAGAGAGAAATCCTAATTTTCTAGTACTTGTTACGCAAGCTTCCGCGAGTTGACATCAGATAATGAGTTCTTAGAATTTATTTACTTTGAAGGGTATAATTGAAGGGGACAATTTGCATCAGGGTTATAAAAGTTGAAAAAACTGGGTATTGGATGGGAAGGGATTTTCATGTAGCTAATGTTATCTCCATCTTTTGGCTGACTCTCCTTGCAATTACTTTGCACTACTCAAATTGATATCATCAGTCAGTATATCTACTAAAGGGCATGTTTTTCATAGCTTGTGGCATTTTGTCAGCGTGATACTTTTGTGATTTTTTTACAAAGGTGGCCGGAGCAGTGTCTTTTACCCCTTTTGCAAGTATCCATAGGAAAGCCTTGATCACATTCTTTTCATTATTGGGTAAACATCATTTTTTTTGGAACAAGTGTTTAAGAAGTTTGTTGTGGTATGTGCGTTTCATAAAAGTTTATGGATATGATGTTGATGGAGGTGTGGAGGAAGCAGACAGAGGAGGGTTTTGGGTAATTTGGAATGAGAGATATAGGATGACTTTTGAGAAAAAAGGAGTGGATCGTGGAGAATTATAGTTCGACCTTGTTTTGAACTTCTGCTGAAATCATTTTGGGAAATTTCTCTTTTATTTATGCTAAGCTGGAGGAGTGTCATTAAATGAAGTTGTCATGCAAGGGAACATATTATGTTTTCATTATTAAAAGTTGTTAGATTTATGGCAGTACTGCAAATGCAAATGTTGCTCGCTCTTGGGTATATATTGACCAGCAGTACAATTTTTGTTATATGATCTTATATGGTATATTCATCTGAGGCAATCATTGTTATGTTCCGAATCAATTAGAAATTTTGTGCTTTTTATTTTTAAATTCTTTGTTTTCTTAGTTCAATGTTTTTTTGATTGTGGTTTGGTGTAACCATTGAGGACTTCTTGTCCTCTGTTCTTTTATACTCTTGTTATATGATTAAGAAATTGTTTCTTGTAAACAAGTATATGTTTGATTGGTGGGCTGAAGAAAAAGCTCATTTTTTAAAGTAGGGCTAATATAAAATATCAAAAGTTCTTGTTGGGGGGTAATATGTAGATAATTTGGAGGAAAATGACCATGAATATAAAGAAATCTGTGGGATCCAATGAAAATTGTTATAAGGAAAACGACAAAAGGGAAGGGGGAGAGAGGACAAAGTCAACCGAGAACGGTCATGTACTTGCTTTGACATGCATGTATATATGTAGTGTTTTATCATTGTTTATAATCTAGTTCTGTCATTTCTGATGACATCTAGCATTGCCCTTTCTTCTTTCTGTGTATGAATACATAAGTTTCCTGGATTTTCCTCGGTATTTATTGTGAGCTCTGGTTACCATGCAGCAAGAGTACATTCGTGGAATCAGTGCCTGGAATTTCAATCTTGAGGATTTGAAGAATCAGGCTGCCCTTGTATGTAGTGAATCCAAAGATCATTTGAAGAAATGGTTTCTTATTTGAAAAAATATGCTTTTGGTTTTGTATCTGTTCACCTGTACTGTGCTTCTTGCAGATTCAGGATTATGATGACTTATCAAGCACCGAAGATCCTAATGCGAGTGAGAAGCAGATAGATGGGCACAATGATGTTGATTTTACAGCAGAGAGGCCTTCCCCTGAGAGAGCTAATCATTCAGATGCTGTACCTCATCCCGAGGTACCGTTACTTCTTATGCTAAAGTGCTGCCTTGAATCCCCTCCTTGTTTTCCATGCTCAAATCTGTATCGTGTCCTTATTAGTGTTGATCATGGACACACGGTACTTTAAAAGCATGATATTTTTTCTCGTGTGCGTACTATATCTCACTTTGTTATGTTGTCCTTCCACGCTATTACTATTTCAGTTGTTTAACGTTCACCATTATTATCTCAGGATGGGCTCAATGATATTCCTGATTTGGAGAATTCTCTTGCTGCATTTCCTATTAAACCACTTCAGGCACTCAAGTACGCGCCCTTATCCTGTTTTACTTCCTTTTTCTGTTTCTTTTTTCTCTTTTTGTGAGGGTATTAAATTTCTTTAGCTGAGAAAAATCTTATGTATACGTCATTTGGCCACGCAAAACAGGGACAGACATCCCCTAAGAATATTTGTATCATTCGAAGTTCATTTCATGTAATCAAATATTCTTCTCCAGTTGCTTGCTTCCGGCTTCCAGTTTTTTTTTTTTTTTTGATAACCATGGACCTCCACACGAACGAGCCCTTTGGACTCCCCCATGCGAGCTAAACAGGGAACACGCTATTCTAGAGCCACCCTAACACGCTCGCTTACTATCAGGAATCTGCTGTGGAGTTTCGAACCTTAGATCAATGGGTATTATCCGAGTCTATCAAGTCCGCTCCTTAAACATCATGTCGTATATTAGAAGTAAACATGTGTAAGCCTACTACACACACACATAAGATAGGGTTTTACCTCTCAGTTATCTTATTATTCGTGAAGCCAGTAATTGAGCACATAAGAGGAGATTACATAATATCTGTAGCCTTGTAGGAGCCGTTGAAGGATCACTAAGTAAAAACCCTTATAGCTAAATAGATCTAAATACCCTTAAACTATATACCTAGAGAATATGCCTTATTCTATGCTAAATTTAGTCGAATAGTAAAGCTAACTACAATAAAAATCCTCTTGTTCTCGGCTCCGTCCACACAAAACGTGTCATTCCTTTTAGACTGATGAGTGGATATGTCATACCTTGTTCTTGGCTCCGTCCACACTACATATATGTAGTGTTTATGTGCATAGTGGCCGCTGTTGAGTGGATGCCAGGGTTCAATCCCAATTGCCTATCAAAACATGTGTTATTTGCATTTGCAAATATATGTATAGTAATTTATTATATCTTGTATAATAATGTGTTTATACCCAAAAAAAACATAATTTAATGGATATAAATTGTCACAATAGTATACATGATTTGTATATTGGTACAGTAGGTTGGAATTGGTCTAGATACGAAGTGTGGTGCATCTTTTTTTTTGTTGCTATATGTACAGTTCATTTTTTTAAGTAACCACGTATTTCAATGCAGAGGTTGTTTTGATGTCTGTGAGGATGATGCGGCCACTGGGAGTCCGAATTGGAAAGATTCCATTCCATCAGATTCCGAACAGCAGAGTCAGTCACAGTCATCACTAAAAGCTGAGGAACGAGGAGCTGGAAGAGATGATGATGATGAGAGTCTGCGACAAAGTAGCTCCTTAGCACGATCTGCTATTCCTGTGCATAAGATGTTTTTGAGTGGTTCACTGCTACAAGACAACGTTGTTTCTCCTAAAAAGTTCATTGGTGATGGGGACAGGTAAATTTATGCTCTTTGGGGTTATTTGGTATTCAGTTTCTACTCCGTTCAACATTTAGGCTCTGTTTGGCTCAGGGTGAAATAATTTTCACCAAGATAAAAAGTATTTTCACCTATTCAGTTAATTTTGTTCACTATCTTGTCCAAACTCACACAATCATAATGTGATGCTTATTTACAATATTATACTGATACAAATTTCAACTCTAAATAAGTAAAAATACTTTTCACAATTTTATGTTTCGCTTAGGTGAAGTATTTTACCCCAAACCAAACAGGCTTTAGTTATCTGGTTTTAGGAACAGCTTAGTCATGAATCTTGACGTGAGAGTTGGAGCACGGCTTAAACTGATCAGTCATGAACAGTCTTAATTGCATAGTGTTTCTTAATTGGGCCGAGTGAGCATGCTTGGGTTTGCTCACGGAATTGAATTCTATCTTTCCAAGCCCGAGCTCGGCCCCGAAATAAAAATAAGCTCCCTGTTTCAAGCTTCACTCACATTCTATTACGGGCTTCGGTCTTGAGTTCGGGCCGACTTGAGCTTGATTTCAACTAATTTTTTAAAAATGTCTTTTTGCAAAGGCCAAAATAAACATAAAATAAAGGAAAATAATAAATTAAAAATGTCTACAACACAAAAATAAACATCATTAATTCTAAAAGTTTAAAGTCTAAAAGAATGAAATGTAAAAACTATTGTTTAAATCTCTTTAAATTTAATGTCAAAATCCATAACACACACACACACACACACACACACACATATATATATATATATATACACGGAGGATCTCCAACACACCTCAAAGAGAGGACCACAAAAAGGGACCATTTTTTAAAAATAGTAAAAAAAATTATTTTGAGCTGAATTGTTTTGTACGGTATTAAACATTTCAAGGAACCTAAAAAAAAATCAGCTCAAATTGATTTTTTTCGGACAATATATGTCACTTTTTAGCTATGAAACACGGGCACTCTCCCGGAAGCCACGAGTCGCGTGTCGTGTTGAAACACGTATTATGTGCGCGCTCCGACACGTAACCGATACGCTGGGACATGTGATGGTGATTCTGCTTTATTTATGATTTTTAATGTTAAAGCGTATTTGAATTTTGTTTTGTATGGCCCATTTTCTTAATTTCATGTTAAGGATGCTCTAATAATGTATTTTATGCAAAAAATATATTTCATTAATTTGTATATTTAAATATATATTATATATTATACTTATCCTAGCGTGTCGTATCCCGTTTTTTGGAAGAATCACGTGTCGCGTGACGCGTGTCGAAATGCGTATTACGAGTCCGTGCTTTATAGTTTTTTAGTAGGTTAAAAATTGACATATATTTGACCGATTTTTTTAAAATAGCAAAAAATATCATTTTGAGTTTATTTTTTTGTAGGTTCGTTGAAATGTTTAAATACTGTACAAAACAAATCAGCTCAAAATAATTTTTTTTACTATTTTTAAAAAATGGTCCCTTTTTTGGTCGTTTCTTTGAGGTATATTGGAGATCCTCCCTGATAGATGTATGTATGTGTGTATAAATAACTTCCAGGCCAGGCCCAATTCAAGCTCACCACACATATAGCTCAAGCTCAGACTGAATTATAGTTTGGGCTTGAACTTTTGGCTCAAGCTAAGCCCGGCTCAAACTCAATTAAAGCTCAGCCCAAATGTGGTTGGCCGAACGAGCGGATTTCACATGACCACATTATCAAATTTACATAAGTCAGCAAAAATAAAATTAAGAAATTAGACATTAGTGATTGTTCTATGTTGCATGAGCTTTGTAAATACATGAAGTAGCCGTATTTGGGATCTCTACACCCCCATCGCTTCACATGATCCTAAAAATGGTGAGGCCACTCTTCCAAATTTCATAATTGGTGCCACCATTTTTAGTCCTTTTATAGTTATATTGTTAATAATAATTCATATTTTGATTTTCCATTAAAGTAAGAAATTGATAAAAAAAAGGTTTCTCAATGTATCACTTACGGGTACTCGGTACCATTGTGACCCATGTTTTAGGTAAGGAATATAATGTGTTTGACATGTATCATTGATTGACACAAGAAATTGAATCGTTTCACATTGAAGATTCTTGATGTTGGTTGTTTCAAGATGGTAATGAAGAATATTAGTGAAAGTATACCTGGGTTGTGTCCTTGAATTTGAGGTTTAGATGAATCTGATGCTTCGATGTGTATATCTGCATGGTAATAAAGAATGCATGTTTCTTTGGCATATATGTATTGGTTATCGATGTCTAACGGTTTATATATAGCTATTAAAATAACTTGGACTTTTAAAATCCAGAGTCCATTATTACAATCTATGTGCAACAAATCTGGAAATTACAAAAGTATCTAATCCTAAACTCTAATTATAAATAAGTAGACATCATCAGAAGCAATTTTACTTGAAATAAACGTGAATGAGACTGCAATGAGCTGCGTTGGACAAATTTTGTTAGACCAAAAAGGATTATTAATTTGTGGTACCCACATATTTGTGTATATCTCCGAAGTCTGATATTTATTTTGCCAATCAATATCTGCATCTAAAAATTTGTGAAACTTAATAGTGGTGCTATGTCACAACCTTAAATAGTATATATCTGGAAGGTTGAGCAGTCAGTAGGTATCACTTAGAAAGTTAGATCGAAGGGTAGATCTATGTAGTAGATATGGGCTGTTATTTCCCCCTTTACTTTTGAAAAATTACAATATTACTAGCACCACACATATTTTTATAAAGACATCAGGTCTTTCGTTAACAATTACCATTCTGCTTACTTAATTGTTAAGTAAAATAGTAGTATTAGGTTCTCCTTAACCAAAAAGTTGGTCTCTGTCTCGGCTTAGACCTATTGTTTTCCTTTATGAAATTTCTTGAAGTTTAGAGATGGTTCTATAAATACTCTTTGAGTCATTTGCTTTTTGTTTATTGAACCAGAAAGCTTTAAGTGATTGGATTTGAGGACTGAATATGTCATAGGATGATATTTATTATCTAAAACATTACATTAATTAATTAAAGGGATATTTTGAATTAACCCTCACTTTTTTAATGCCCAGTTTGAGTACCCCCCACTTAGCTAATCCCTATGACATAACGCCCAAGGCCCTAAATTTTTAACACCGTTTAACCTCCGTAAAGAAATCCATATCTGTTAATTAGACTTAATATGACCTAAATACCCTTAAAATTAACTCAAAAAATTACCTCCCACCCCACCTCACTTCATCATCTTCCCATAAAATATAAACCCTAATTTTCCAACAAGACCTAAAATCAGGAATCAAAATTAAACTAAAAAAGAGGAACCAACCCCTCACAATGCACTCAGCCAGTTGATTTGGTATCAAAATCAAACTATACAAACCTAAATGAATCTAAACAAAATATGTGTTTGAAAATGACAAATGATTTCGGTTCGGCAACGATTTCGAAAAAAATCAACAAACCTCCTGAAATCAAAATTTAAGTAAATAAACTCATTTTGGACCAAAGTTTAGATGATTTCTTTGATCTAATCAGCCCATCGATTTGAAACAAATTAACCGACAATCCTCAATTCGAATCACCTTTTAGAACTCCCAACATGTTCAACCCCATCACACACACACACACACACACACACACACACGTATATAATACACACAGAGACACATGTATATAATACACACGCAACAACAAATCTAAGAACACATCGAAGAAGAAGAAAGAGCTTCCATCCTCGGACATCGATTTGAAGATTTAGAATGCGACAAATCCCAAACAGAGCTAACACTGTCCGACGATTAAATGTGATATAGAGATTTGCTACGAAGCAATGTGCAAACTCTCCTCAATGGCGGTGTAGCGGTTTTGATATGCACTATTGATGTTTGGGACGAAGGCTGTGGAGGTTGCGAGTGGTGAAGGTGAAGGAGGTGGGAGAAAATTAGGGTTATGGGGAAGAAGATGAAGTGAGGGTAATTTTGGCCATAATACACATAAAGATGAATGTCTAATAACAAAATAGAAATTTCTTAACGGCAGGTAGATGGTGTTAAAAATTTGGAGGCTAAACCAAAGAAATTAGTTGAATGAGTGTGTGTGTGTGTGGGGGTGGGGGGGGGGGGGGGAGGTCAAACAGTGCATTAAAAAGTGGGGGTTAAGTGAAAAAATCCCTTCATTGAACTGTCCATGATTAAAGCAGTGCAGCAGAAATACAGTTTTGGTGCTTTCCGTCTGATACCTAATTGCTTTCTAGACTCTCAGAATACTCAACTGGCGGAGGTGGGTTCGCTCAAACTTTTTAGCTTACTTTACGATTGCTTCCTTGAGAACTAAAGTACTGTGAGAATATTCTTTTCTCACCTAAGCTTTGCAATTTTCTCTTAATAAAATATTCTTATTGCATTGCTTCATTCCATCCTGAGTGTGATTGCTATTTCAACATACGGTTTAATGATTTCTACTGGTTTCTGCTTTGACTGTTGTCATGTATTTGAGGGGAAACTCTTGTTAAACATCATAGTAATGCGATGTTAAATTAATATGAAGGGACAATTTGCAATCAAGATATCAAACTGAGCGGAACTATAGTGGTCCATTACAATATCGTCAAAAGAAAGATATTAATAACACTTCATCTGGTAAGGCACTCTATATTTCTTATTTTCTTTTTTTTTTTTTTACTTTACCTCAAGGTGTTTCTTATATCGTTCATAGATTCTACTTTCCTAAATGGAGCCCCGGTGTTTACTATATTCAACTAAGAATTCATTTCTTTGGCACTTTATCCGTCAATGCAGAGGATGTATCTGAAGGAGCCATTGTCCAACGCAGGGGACGTTTTAAAGTAACTTCGGCAGAGCTGAGTCCTAAGGTACACTTCCTCTCGTATGTTACAATAAAACATCTTATTAACTACATCACTGGCTATACTGCTGCATTGTGCTAACCAAATGAGATTACTAGACTAATTCGTATTGCATTTAATGAAAAGATCATAGAATTTCTTTACATTTCCCCTTATAGCCCAGAAATTGAAGCTTAATGGAACTAAATATGATGTGCACGGCTGGAAGTTTCCCCCTTGGATTTTTTGGAATTTGAATAATTTGTAATCTTCTATATTTATTATTATTAGTAGCTGTTTATTAGCATTTTAGGGAATAGATATTGTTCGAGGTTAAATTATGATTTATCCTTTCTTACCTAGTTTAGTTTCTGTTTATATATTTTATTAGGGTTAGGATTCTATTTAGTTTCTGTTTCAACGACTCAGCATTCTCCCTCCCCCTTTTGTACTTACATTGTGATGATAGTGACGTAAATGAGCATGGTTCAAAGTCTCGGTATCGGACACTTAATTTTCAACTCGGTCGCGGAATGGGGCGATATGCAAAGATACGCTATTTAGAGAGCACAAAAAAATCCAAAAAAAATATAGAAATTAAAAAAAAAAAAGATTAATAATGTGGACCAATCAGACACGTTCAAAATTATCCTTTAGTATGCATTGCATTACACAGCTGGTTGTACTGAAGTGCAACGGACTTGTCAAATTCAATTTTCCATAAAAATTTAGAAAAACAATTTAATGACATATAAAACATGATAAAGAAGTTACAGAGCGAATGCAAATGTTATTTCCACCAAGATCACTTCTTATGCTCCCTATCATTATTAATTTATTTGGTACAATTGGTACAAATGTTATTTTTTTCTACAAGTATTAGTTTAAGAGTCATTCTATAAAATAACAAGCATTTTTTTCATAAAATATAAATGCAAATGTTCATTAACTTATTTAAAAAAAAATTATAAGTACTAAATTGATATTTTTTTTAAGTACTAATTTATTAAAAATGAAAGAACAAGTGATTAAGATCTTTTACAATTTGTTTAACAATTTTTACAAAAAAATTAGTTTTTTTCCCACAAAACAGTTTATTTAAAAAAAACATTATTTGTGCAAGTTTTTTAAGAATATTTATAAAATTTTATAAAAGAGTCATGTATAAAATTTTATAGAAGAGGCATTTAATAAAAAAATAATTATTTGTATAACAGATTTATGGCTAAAATGAAAAAAATAAGTTTACAAGAAGAGATGGAGGTTTATAAAAACTAGATTGTGGGGCACACATAAATACATGTGCAATACATGGCAAATTCACAACAATTTAGTTTGTAGCATTTTTTTTAGTTTGAAGCATTTTTCATTAGTCACAATTTTTTTTAAGAAATCACTAATTAATTGATAATTTGTAAAAAAATAGTAAATTAGTATTAGTTTATTAATAATTTGATTAAAAATTAATGTTAATACTTTTGAAAAAGTAATTCCATTATTTAAAATAAGTTGGTTAGAAATTAGTATCAATTGTTTTTAAAAAAAAAAATTCAAATTTTTTCATTAGTACCAGTTTTTCAGAATTAGTATCAAATTATTTATATATTCCTAACTAAAACATTTCATAAAGTATATATTCTTAACTAAAACATTTCGATAACAAAAAATAAAGATGAAATGTGCAAAAGTTTTTACTTAAAACATTTTAACTCTTCTCATCAACAAATAACAATGTGCAACTTAAAACGTCAAAATGCCATTTTGTCAAACCCAAGAGCCCTAACCCCACAAACACATTCCCTCCTCTTCGTTTCTTGCCCATATCTTTCCCAGAGAAACCCTAGCTGCCTTCTCTAAAAAAAGGAAAAACTAGTCGCTAAAATGGCAAATACTATCATCCGAGACCCTAACGGCCACTTGTTACAAAGATTGACGCCCAATGTTTTAAATAGCTCGCTATCGCGAACGCAATAGCCCGCTATTGCTTTTTGCGACGGGAAAAGGCAACGCAAATGGGTCTGCTAATTGGGATGCTGCTGTTGCGTTCACTATTGGGCGCAAGTTGGCGCGATTTAGCGCAAAAGCGCGCAAGATGCATGCTTTTTTTAAAGCCTCTGACTTATCAAAACGGCTTCGTTTTGGCAAGTACAAAGGTTTTAAAAAAACGCAAACACTTCCTTATTCACTTTTGACAGCCTCGATCTAAAAAAAAACTTCCTTATTATAGTTTTGACAGCCCCAACTTAACAAAACCCTTCCTCAATCACTTTTAACAGCCTCGATCTTGAAAACCAAAATAAAACCTCATTAACAGTGCTCCGGACTCTTCCTTCCACAATTTGGCAGCCCCGATCCAAAATAAAGACCTCATTAATAGAGCTCCGGACTCTTCCTTCCACTGTTTGGCAGCCCCGATCCAAAATAAAGACCTCATTAATAGAGCTCCGGACTCTTCCTTCCACTGTTTGACAAGAATTTACACAGTTCCTTTTTTTTTTTTCATGTTTGACAATTTTTGAAAAAAATCATTTGGTGTTAATTTATTCTTGAAACTTCACGCCTTCGAGATTTTTGGAACAATATGGTCCCATTTTTGGAACAATATGGTCCTATTTGTGTTTTATTTGGAATGTTGTAGCACTATATAGCTTTATGACTATATATGAAATGATTTGGAGTGATTGTTTGAGCTTATTTATTTATATTTGTTACATGTTTTTCAAATTAAAAATCTGGAATGCACGAATTGCTTGCGTGATACGCGACACGATTTGTGCGAGGCGATTTCAAAGCCAAAACGCGACACCCTGCGCGACCGCGATTTAAAACATTGTTGACCGCTAAAGATGGCTCAAATCGGAGTCGCCTAAGAGAGAAAAGTCAGGTATACAAATCTCCTCTTCTTCTCTGCTTTTTTTTATGCCTTTTTCTTTCAAATCTCCTTCTCTCCTTTTTTTTTTGCCTTTTTCTTTCAAATCTCCTCCTCTCCTTTTTTTTTGTCAAAAAATGACCATCTCAGCGAGATGTCTCTGACTTGGCTGAGATATCGACGAGATATTTCGGAAACGCCAAGATCTCGGCGATATTTAACGATATAGGAGGATACTTATTTTTTTTCCAATCGTCTCTCGGTGTCAGTTAGGTGGCCTGCGATTTCGAGTCAACTCGGCCGATACCGAGTAAATGAGCGTCAAATGGGAAATAAAAACAAGAAAACTCTCGTCTCAACTCTCTTTATTAAAATCTCAAAATGGTAAAATGCCAAAATGAGGCTACAAGAGGGGTATTTATAGATTGAAGTAGTTTAGGCTCCAAACAATGATTCTAATTACAAATATACCCTTATTAGCCTTTTCTCCTTCCTCCTATAATACCAATCAACTACTTACTAAAACAAATACAACCAAATAAAGATAATAGCAAAAATGCCATAAAATCGTAAAAATAGCCTATAAGCTTCTCGATTCACATCATTCTCCCCACTTAAAACCAAGCTCGTCCTCGAGCTTTCAAATATTGGAGTCGTGTGCAAAATACTCAAAATATGTGTCCGAAGAGGAAAAGAAAATTTTGGGGTTCCAAAATAATGTTGTCTCCATGAGAACCACCCCGAAGCTGTACTTCGATCTTGGTAGTTACTCTCCTCGTCACTCCTGGGTCAAAGACAAGTCTAGGGCTGCGAATTTTTATACCAATCCATTTCCAGCCATGATCCTGCTCTTGTAAAGGGTTTCCGGTGGATCTTGATGAGATTGAGACTTGTCCGGCCAGAATCAGGAGACTAGAGGTGTTTTCGGCAGGTTCATATGTAGTTGGGCTGGATCGGGTCAACACTTGATAGTTTCGGTCAGGGCGAAGGAGCCTAGGGTGGTTTCGGGCAGTTCGGGTAATCCGCTTGGGCTCAGGTAGGATCCGACCACCACAAGGTGAGTTCGGCCAAGGGCGGTAGAGCCTTGGGTGGTCTGGCCTGGTCCTGGTTTTTTTTGGCCATGATCGGGGCCTTGTGCCTCCAGTGGGTTATGGGGGTTTTCTGGCTAGGGTTGTGGTGGTTTTCGGGGTTTTTGTGGTGGCTACGGGTGTTGGTAATGTCATAGAGGTGGAGATAGTGGCAGAAGCATGGGTTGAGGGTTAGGGTTTTGGGTGGCAATGGGAGCGGTGCGGGGACGGATCATGGATGCAATGGATGGAGGGAGGCGAGCCTCGAGATCGTCAAGTCGCACTAAGAGGTGGTTCAAAATCCCCTCGAATCGATCGGTGGGAGGTTCACGGGGACATATCTCCTTTTAGATCCCATTTGTCGTCATCTACGATTTTTTGTGTTTTTTTACAACGGGTGGAGCCAATGAGACTGATACCAATTGACGTAAATGAGCGTCAAATGGGAAATAAGAAGAAAACTCTCGTCTCAACTCTCTATTAAAATCTCAAAATTGTAGAATGCCCCAAATGAGGCTACAAGAGGAGTATTTATAGGTGGAAGTAGCTTAGCTTCCAAACAATGATTCTAATTACAAATATGCCCTTATTAGCCTTTACTACTTCCTCCTATAATATCAAGCAACTGCTTAATAAAAGAAAACATAGCCAAATAAAGAAAATAAAAGAAAATAACAAAAATGTCATAAAATCCTAAAAATAGCCCATAAGCTTCTTGATTCACATCAGATACAGATTCCTTGATCTGTTTCAAAGTTGTCGGTTCAAGCGGCGATTAAGGCCGTAAACGGATATTCGAAAATCCGCATCCGTCCGATTTTCCGAATCCGAATCCGAATTCAAATTTGTGGATATTTATCCGAAAAAATGGAAATGGATACGAATATGGATATTCTATAAAAATATTCGAGAAGACGGATACGGATACGGATAGTACTAGTATCCGACAGGGATAATCCATATCGGATGCGGAGTATCCATTTTACCGGATATTCGTATCCGTCAAACATATGTTTAAAATATTACTAATAATATTGGTATTAGTATTACTAATAAAATAATATTTAAAAAAAAAAAAACTTAATCGTTTATTCCCTATAACAAAACAAACACATACTCCATTCAAAACAACGGGTAAAAGGCCATGTATTATTATTTTATTGAGTATATTATAAAAGGCCATGTATTATTATTTTATTGGGTATATTATCATGGAGTTACACTAAAGTTACAATACACCCTATCACACACAACATACACCCACTGAAGAACATATACTCCACTCAAAACAAAAAAACTCAATTTCAGTTCATTTCTCTTTCGTACAAAACAAGAGAAAAGAAACCATCATATCACTCCCAAAAAACCCTCATTCCGCCACCTCCCCCTCCGCCGCATCAGCTCGCCGCTGCTTATCAACCCCGCCATCGCTTCTCATCAATCCCTCCGCCGCTCCGCATCCTCTCCTCCTGCAACAGAAAGTTAGCAACAACAGGTACATACAAACTAAAAATAAAAATATATAAGCGTATTTATATATTGTTCATGTGGTTGTTCATTAGTTTCCTTAATTATAAATAAATGTAGGAGATAAACAAAAAATTAAAGAGATGGTTTTGATTGTGATGAGAACTGAAGTTAACAACAGGTATATTATATACAAAATAAAAATGTATACTTATTAATATAAAAATATTTGTATGTTTTGAAGATTAAAAGGCCCATAAGGTTATCATTCTCAATAAATTTTATTTAATCTAAAAGGTGGATATTTATTTCTACTGTTATGTAATGCTGCTGTTATTTTTATTTTTTTGATGGCTTTAAGCTTATATGATTGTAAAGTATGGATGGCTTTAAGCCATATTATCATTGTGGAATGCTATTATTATTATGGAAGCCATAATTTTTTATGTTAGGAGGTAATAATTTTGTTATATATTTATTTGGATTGGATTGGATATTTTAATAGTTTTTTTTTTGCTATGGTAAACAATGTAAACGGATACGGATATTATCCGAATCCGAGGTATCCAAGCGGATACGGATAGTTGTTTTAACTATCCGGGCAAATACAGATACGGATACGGATAGTGCATCCAGATAGCGAATACGGATATGGAAAACATGGTATCCGATCCGTATCCGTTCGTTTACCACCCCTATCTACCAGCAACATATCTGCTGAAGAGCTATAATTTCAATATTTTGTCTCTCGACTTATTAATGAATGTAACTTGTTTCACACGTGTGTTTCGTTCTTGGATTTTACATTTATTTATTTTTCATTGTTATGATCGACTTCACAAGCAGAAAGAGTGGAACTTGGCAATTTATTTTGTAGGCAATGGCTTTATAACCATTGCCTTTCTTTCTTCATATTCAGGCTCCAACAAATCACCACTTTAACTCAGTTTTTGGAGGTTCAACCAGTCCAACAACTTCGGGTCTTTCAGCTGCTTCAGTTCTTCCTTCATTGCAATTTATTTTGCAGCAGAACATGACACAAAGAGTACACACCTTATCATTTCTACTATATATGTCCACCTTGGCTTTTCCTGAGCTGCTCTTTTTGTAAATGTTTTCAGGAAGAAATAGTTAAATTGATCAAGTATGTGGAGCAAAGCCCTGGTAATGCCTTTTCGTCTGTCTTCATTTAAACATTAGCCATTCATATTTTATGCAATAATTCAGTTGGATTTGACACGGTTTTCACTGCAGGCAATTCCATGGAGCTTGCTGAGGCAGCATCTAATGAACTCTCACAAGTAATGAACACTTCTGTTAATGAATCCTTTTGCATTCTGCTAGCTTTAGAAATATGACATACTTGATACTTCCACACACACACACACACACACACACACACACACACATATATATATATATATATATATGTGTGTGTGTGTGTGTGTGTGTTGATCGAGCGTAAACCGTGTGTTCGTGTAAGGACACCGTCGTTGTTTGATTGACAAAACTTTCTCAGACTGCAACAAAATTTCACGCTTAGCACCCATAATACCTACAAAAGCTCAATTATACCTCGCAAAGAATATTAACATTAATAATAGAGGTTGTTTGGTTAACAACGAGCATAAATATAGGAATTAATGGACACAATTGTGCTAGAATAAAGGGTACTAAAATGCAATATCCAAGACGAATCATGTGTATACATTACACTTCTACTGTACTATGCTTTGGTTAAACAAATTATTGGCTCTATAGTTCTGTGTAGGGTAAGATGCAAGAACCCCCTATACTATTGCTCATTTTCCACATACTTGCCTAGCATTCCAAAAAAAAGAGCCCTAAACTAGTAAAAAGCAATGTTTAAATCACGGTCGCACAAGGTGTCGTGTGTTGCTTCTGGGTCGCGTTGCGTAAATCGTGCAAGAAATTTATGCATTTGATTTTTATAATTAAAAATACATAAAAACCTAAATAAAAAAAATTCAAACAAAGTACAACATTTCAAATAAAATCATAGGGTCATAAATTACTATATTATCCCAAATACAGTGCACACACACAATAACCAACTAGATATTCACGCGCAATAAATATAATCATAAAATAATAAAATACAAAATAAGATTTTTTAGAGAATAAAAACACTAACAATTGTACCTATCAACAAAAAAATACACTAAACACTTCAACAAATGGTTTATGTACTTACATTCTCTGCTGAATAGCATAAAATGACCCTTGATTTACCCTAGATCCTCGCTTGCGAACCTAATTTTCCCCTAAAACTCTTCAATCGATGCCCCAATCAGTGTTCGCAGGAATCGTAACCTATATCAAACTAGGGTTGTTCCGATCTGCCCTAATTCCTCAATCGACTTCTATTACGGATTGGGATTGCTCTGGCAACTTCGATTTCGAAGTGAGGTTACTCCGGCAACTTCAGTTTAAAGAGGCAACTGTAGGGTTTGGCTATCTAGCTCAAAGAGCGCTATTGTTGCTCAACATAAAATACCACAACTAGCGCGAGTGTTGGCTAAAATAGCACCCAACACCACAGAATAGGGTGCGTCATTTGGGACAGACGCGAATCAGGGTGCGCTCCGTTGCGTTTTTGGCCCTAAAAACGCAATAGTGCACTATTGCACTCGCAATTTAAAAACACTGATAATAAGTTGCAAATTACTGAAATAGTTCAAAAAGTTCAGCAAAATTAGTAGTTGAAGGAGGGATTTGCTAGTAGTGTGATAGTTTACGGCTATCTAAATGTAGGGATGGCAACGGGTCGGTTCGGGGTCGGGTTTTAACTCCCCGTCCCCGATAGAAAAATCATTCCCCGTCCCCGCCCCGTTCCCCGTTATAACGGGTTCGGGGATCCCCGTAGCCGTTTGAAATGGGTATCGGGTTCCCCGCGGGGAACCTGTTTCGATTTTTTTTTTTTTTTAAGCACCTAAGTAATTATAAATTTGGGAGTTCAAACTGTAATTCATACACGGAAATGTTTTCCATTGTTCATAACTATGCTATTTAATTTTAAACATGTATCAGTAATAAATTTGTTTGAAGGTTAAACAGCCAAATTTCGTGTCGAATTCATTGTGATAAGTATAATTTTATGATAACTTGAAATAAATTTGTTTGTTAAAAAAATTATGTTAGCTATTGAGTTAAAACACATACACACTCCCAAAAGTGAAAAGGAAAAAAAAAAAAAAAACTTGTTCCCTCCATTTGCGTCTAATGTGAATATTTGAAGCTGATTAACCCAAAAATTATTTAGGATCGATCGATAAGATCCTCAAAACAAATTACCCAGGGTGAAATATGCGTTAGAGAGTGTTAAATGAGAATGGGTTGAAAAGATTTGCTCTTTGCTTAAAAAACAATACAATACATATTTATTCATTAGTTTAATTCGGATGTAAAGAAAACGTGAAAACAGATGAGGTTACCGGTGTGATGGAGGCTGAGGGGCAGGGGCCGGCGTGAGGTAGGGGCAGGGGCAGGCGTTACGGCGTCGGCGTGACGGCGTGAGAGAGAGAGAGAGAGGAGAGTGAGGGTTAAGGGGGTGTGAGAGAGAGGAGAGGATGAGATCTCAGATCGTGAGGGTCTGAGACAGCGAGAGGCGCGAGGGTGTGATCTCAGATCGTGAGTGTAAAGAGAGTGAGACTAAAGAGTTTTAGGGTTTCTTTTATTTAGATGTTTATATACTAATACTAATATAAATATATTTATTTTATTATGTATTAATAAATCGGGTATCCCCGTGGAGACCCGAGGGTATACCTGAAACCGATCCGAAATTTTACGGGGACTTTTTTTACTCCCCGAACCCGATCCGATCCCCGAATTTTCGGGAAAAATTGCCATCCCTATCTAAATGTTTCCATGTCTCTGCCAGTGTGATTGTAATATGAAGAGCTTTATTTTAACATGATAATGAGCAAGTTCATAAGCATACTCTTGAAAGATAGTGGATACCAGTAGTGTTGTTGATATCTCTCTCTCTCTCTCTCTCTCTCTCTCTCTCTCTCTCGCGTAAATGGTGTCAATGACACAAAGAAATTACACTCAAACAAAGAGTAATAATACTCAAATTACTAATTCTTGAATTATTTGCCCCAACGGGGTATTACACTATTTATAGGAATAAGAGAAGGATCTAGAAATGGTATATTACTTGACCACTAAGGAATGCTCATGTCACATGTGACGTCATTAATGACATCCCATGGACTAGAACATTACTTTTATAAAATACCTATTTTAGCCTGCACTAAACCTAATAACTACAAATAAAATGAAAAATAATAGAAGGAAAAATACAATATTAAAAATAAGAAAATGCTAAAAAGGCCATAATACAATTCACATCACACTCCCTCCCTTAAAGCCAAGCTCGTCCTTGAGCTTTCAAAATTGGAGCCGAGTGAAAAGTACCAAAATATGTGGCCGAAGAGGAAAAGAATAACTTTTGGGGTCCAATTTTTTTTTTTGAAAAATGAGGGAGGGCCCAAACTCGTGTATTAAATTCCAGCTCCAATGTTTGTGCAAATCCAAAACAAAATAGAGCAGACCCACTCTGTCCTTTAAAGTAGTCAAGTCCAATAAAAATAGAAGACCATTTTGCAGCTGTCCCAAAAGAAATGCAGTGGCCTGGCACAAGTAAATTGATGACCAGCCCACGTCTCCACTCTTTTCCAACAGCACAAGAGGCCCACTGCTCTTTACTAAAATAGCCTGATTCACTCTTCCTTGAACCCAAACCCAATTGGATTTATTTTGGTTCCAAACAACCACTGGCAATCTGTGTTTGCAACGACACCCAGCTGCTCCTCGAGCCAAGCGGCCATCAATCGTCAGTGCCTCAAGGAAAGCCGACAGAGTAGCAGGCTTCGCCGTCGACCAAATTCGCCGGTGGAATACAAATCAGCTGCTGCCTTCCCATTCACTCTTCTTTTTCTGCTTTCTTCTTCTCACTTCCATTTTTTTTATTCTTATCCTCTTATTTCTGACCCACAAAAATGGGTCACCCCCGGGGTAAAAAATCAGTCTAGGGGTTCGAAACACTAGATTCAGCTCTCCATGGCCATGATTGACCAGATCTGACTTTGTTGGGGCTCGTCGGAGTACAAGGAGGGCCATTGGGGTTGAAACAGCGACGGGGATGGCCGATTCAGCTTGTTCTCTTCTCATTTTCTTCTCAATTTTCTTCTCTCTTCAATGGAGTTCCAGGGATGAATTTTAGCACATCTTTATTATGCTTGCCTTTCTTTTCAGTCCTACGCTCAAACAAGGGCTCCGTTTTTCTTTTTTGTTGGTGAGGGTTGTCTGGAGGTTTGGGGCTAGGGTTTTGAGGGGGTTGTGGTTTGACAGAGGGATTCGTCGGGTGTTTGTTTGCAGGTGTGGAGGGGTCAGGGCTTTGTGGTGGTTGGGGGTGTTGCTGTAAGGACGGATCGGGGAAGAGGAGGCTTGGGTCTGCTGGTAATAAGTTCGTGGGGTTTTTCGGGGGTGATGTGAATTGGTGGTGGAACCACGGGTAGTGGTAGTGGAGTGGGAATGGTGGGTGGTGGTGGGCCGTAGTGAGTTGCTTTTGGGGTAAAATGAGAGGGTAGGGGCGTTTGTTGGAACTAGAGGGTTTGGAGCAGCAGGGGTGAGGGCGACAAGAGCCGGGGGGGGGGGTGCTTTTCGAGCAAAGGAAGTGGCAGGGGGCTTTCTCAGGTGGTGGGGTGGCCGGAGGGTTTGGTTGGGTGGAAGTGGTGGTGGTGGGTCTATGCAGGTGCGTGGAGAATGGATAGCAACGAATCGCTCCGCTTGAGCATTGAATTAATAACTTCAGACCCGAGGAATTTTATTTATGTTGCGTAACAATTACTCGATTTTCATTTTATGCATGATGTTGGCGAGTGTTTCGTCAATTCGGGTGTTACGACACTAGGCTTGGGTGTTCTGCTTCGGCGCCATTGTTGCTTTCTTTATGATTCTCCTATACAAGGTTCCAATTGACGTAAACGGTGTCAGTGGTACATAAATAAATTACACTCAAACAGAGAGTAATAATACTCATATTAACTAATAAATGAATTGTTTACCCGAATGGGGTATTACACTATTTATAGGGATAAGAGAAGGATCTGGTTTATTACTTGCCCACTAAGAATGCTTAGGCCACATGTGTCATGGGTGACATCACATGACTAGAACATTCTTTTTACAAAATAGTTATTCTAGCTCTCACTAAACCTAATAACTACAAATAAAATGGAAAATAATAAAAGCAAAATTACAATATTAAAAATAAGAAAATGCTAAAAAGGCCAAAATATATTTCACATCACTCTACATATCTTTGGAATTCCTCCAATTCAAACTATATTTGAACCAAAGCTAGAGAATTTGGGGGGTTATCTTAGTTGACAGATGCACTTCATAGCTTGGATTTTGTGCATTTTCTTCTAAATTCTCTGCTAATCACGTCGACCTTTAGTTTTTTCCCCTGGTTGTAAACAGAGATTAATATTTACAGGATGCTTTTATTCTTGTTTGGAAACAAACTACTCCCTTCTCCAAGAATGATGTTTAAATTTATAATGATATGCAGGTACATCCTGCTTCTGCTAGGGAGAGAGAGCTGCAGTCTCAGCTGATTCAATTGCAACAAAGGTATGGAAAGTGGCCCAAAGTTTTTCAACTGTGCATATATATATATATATATATATATATATTTTAATTATATATATATATATTAATTATCTGAAAATGGTTTTAAATCTCAGCATTGGGAGTCTGGTTGAAGAATTGCAGAGACAAAAGATGAAAAATGCTCAGGTGAGCATATGTTTCATGTCAAAGAAAGAAACATTGTTTTCTTGCCTCATCGCAAACAGTTTCTTCCTCTATATAATGGCGCATAATTTGGTGATCAGTCCTTCAGATTTTGATAGCTGAGAACCTCGTTGATGAATAAAAATTGCGAATGGATAGCAAACTATAGAATTCACCAAATATGCCTTGTAGGCTTCTACTAATGGTTGATGTAGTCGAGGGCATAGCTAGGACTTTCATAAATTTTTCGACTGCTTAACAAAAAGTATATTCTAGAATTTTAGTTATTTTGATACCGAGTGTGAAATTCAGCATCTTTAAAACTGACCCCTCTTATATTTCACCCAAATCCGAGAGAGGTCAATTTGCAAAGACCATCCAAACTTGAATTTAGTATATTCACTGATTGATTGTTTCAAATTTTTTCCTGGGATCACCCATAGATTATCCCACCAAAGTCCACGTGTCTCCCCCATTGGATAATCCCCTGTCCTTGATAAGATTTCCTTTAATTCTTTTGGCGCCCTTGGTGTGGGCCTACGACTACTAAAGAAGAGCCCAATAAGCGTCTATCTAGATGTCACTTCATCCCGTTTACCTGACAAGGCTTCATTGGCTAATACTTTTACTTGCTAATTCTGTTTGTGAAATGTCTGTGTGGGACTGGTCTAAGGCCTCGTTAGTTTCCCCTTATAAAAGTCTGGATATGATAAAATTGTTCCATCCTAACTGGATAAAATAATCTCACTTAGGACAGAACACAGTATAGTATACTCGGGCTAAATTGTCTATTCTTATATCCTATCCCTACTAACAACAATATAACTTTTCTTATTGTTTTTCTTGTGTTTGGTTTGCAGTTGGAAAAGAAAGTGAATGGGTTGGTGAAGAAAGAGGTAAATATCTGAGAATGATTATGCAGGGCAAAGATGGTGATGGCTTCTCTAGGTCCACTTGCCTGTTGAAGTGGGAAGGGTGGTCACTAGGTGAGATAAGGTTATTTGTATCGTTAGTGTACCATATTGTGTGAATTTAAGGGAGGATTCCAAATTTTGAGATGCTAATCCTCTCGAGTCCCAAAGTATATATCATTATATATATGGTATGTGTTGTAATTTAGTTTTTGGGTATTGTAATTATACTGCACTTAACAATATTGCTTAATTGTGCTCTCTCTTTCTCTCTCTCTCTCTCTCTCTCTCTCTCTCTCACACACACACACACACACACACACATTGAGACAGAAGTGTGGATATTACATCTCCAGCCGAAGAACCAACACTCCTCACCACCGAGATCCTGCCATCTCAACACCGTTGCTACCTCCGTTTTTAATGACAACCACTTGGCACAATTCAACCCAGCAATGATCAAAGCCCTCTGCACAATCAACCAAAAGCCCTATATGACCCACAAGTATGAAATTAGTTAACCAAGGACAAATAATAAAAAAAAGAGAGAAAATGATCAACCCTAACTTGCTAACTTCGTGTCGTGTCATGCCATCCCTGCTAAATCATGGATTCCTCTACAACAGAGCAAATTCCTCCCTTTTCATTCTCCATAATGGTTCCTTTGACCAATTAAAAGGTTATTTAGTTGTTTTATAAATATGTGGCCATCTATAAATGGAGCGTTTATAAGGAACAAATATGTGAATACTTAACTTCTTTGAACATCGCAATTTTATGTTTCATTTAATTTATTTTTGCTAGTTCCCCATTAGAGCAAAACTTTTGATATTGACATTGAGGTTGCTCTAGATAATGCGGGGTATAATGAATTGTTCATGAGAAAATAGAAGTTATAACTACACGAACACGATATATCGTTTGTTCTTACGATTCCCTCTATTCATGACTAAAGAAAAGCATATTAGTTTGAGGTTTAGGTGAGTAGAATGGATACACTCTATTTTTTGCTGGAGCAAGTAATAATCGTAATAGCCAAACTTGTTTTCCATTATATTTCACAACAGTAATCTCAACATAAATGACACTGATTAATTTTTTTGGAACTCTACAAGGCATTAGTCATAGCACTGCTTAAGAAATGAAATAAATTTTTTAATTAACTAATGATATAGATTTCACTTGGATATTACTCCCAATATTATTCTTTTATATCCAAGTATCAAATCTCTATATTTCTTAATATAGCGGTTCCCAAAAGAACCCAGGATGGGTTTGAATAGTGCTTTGATAACTTTTCTATACAAAATTAATTTATATGAAACTAAATATATATCTAATAGGCAAGTAAGAATACAAATGAAATAATATAGGGAATAAGAATATCAAACCCAATGATGCTTTAATGTTTGGCTTTGCACGCTACCATCTGGCGTCCACGTCTAAATTTGGCAATTGAGAAACTATAATAATTCCAAACCTTCTAGTTGGGACTAGCAATGAAACTAGAGCAATAGTCTAATTCGTCAATCACCTTTGAAACTACAAACTGGTTCCAAGTTCAACCAAATAAACAATCCTTAGTTTTCAAAGGGTTTACAAGCAAAACCTGAGTACAACCTTTGTTTTTAAGAGAAGATTGTTCGTAATGCGTCATTTACGTGAGCTAGCAACACTCTCGTACGTAGAATTAGTTGCTTGTTTTGGGATTCGATAGCTTATAATTGGTTGGTTAAGAATTAGTATGTAGTTTGTTGGTTATAATTGTTAATTGATTGATTATAACTACCAATTAGTTAAGCTATACTATAAGTATTTTGAGCTCAATCGAATGAATCATTTGATTGAAATGAAATGATTTTTGTTTTTTACAATTTCTCTTTTTTGTTCCACTTTCTCACTTTCTGAGTAAACAAGCTGATCACAACACTTCTAGTTGTGACAAATTGGTATCAAAGTGACGATTAATTTTCTATTCAAACTACATTGTGAATGATCAATAAGCACGAGTCAATGATACAAATGATAGGATGACCAATGTAGAAGCAAAATTGGTGGGAATGGACGCATTCATGAACAGTATGGACTTATACATGGAAGATGCAATCGGAGATGAAAGAATTTGTGATGAAGAGCCGAGGAAAGGAGAGGGAGGAAATCAATCAAAGATACAACCAACAATTCTGAATTACAATTCGTTACTTAGTAAAGGATTGGGAACAAAGGTGATTTTTCAAGAGTCAAATCTCAATGCCAAAAGTAGATTTTCTGCATTTTGATGTGGCCAATCCACGTGCTTGGATGAGCAAGTGTAACAAGTTCTTTCATTACAGTCAAGTGGAAGAAAGATTCAAGGTGCCATATGCATCATGATATGTGGGAGGGAGGGATGCCATATGGTTTCAAGACTATCGGGAAGTTAAGAGATTCATCGATCGAGATGCCTTTGTGACTGTTGTTTGAGGTGTTGGCACAAGGAGACGTCAATTCAAATTCAACAAGCTACAACAAACATCAACAATGAAGGAGTATCAGTGCAGATTTGAGAAGTTAAAAGAAATTATTGTAAACACCAATCCTAGTTTTATGAGGGTTATTTCATTTCTTGCTTCATAAGTGGACTTGATGCATCCATCAAAGATCAAGTCCACTTGTTTACCCTAAATTCTCTTGACCATGCCATGTTATTACCCAAGAAAAAAGAAAAAAATCCTCAAAGAACCAAAAAAGTTCATACCAACCTAAAATCGTTCTTTCAAAGGCAAGAAATTGGTCCCAAAATTCTAATAATGCTAACATCAACTCTTCAAATTCTAGGAATCCAAACAACCAAGCTGACTTACAGAATCTTTCAAACCAAACACAGCCACTCTAACCATAACTACAATATCTGAGAATGATATGCAAGCCAGAAGATCAAATGGTCTTTTGCAACTATAGTGATGAAATCATTAACCGGGCAGAAATGTGCTTCGAAATAGTTATTCTTTATAAAGGGGGATGATGCAGGAAACATATAAGAAGTCGTAACAAATGATGTAAATTTTGAAGAAGATAAAGAAGTACAAGACGTTGAAATTTCAGTGCATTCTTTGTCCGGAAGCATATGCCATAGCACCATAAGGATAATTCTTAAGGTATTCAAGAAGACATTGAACATTATGCTTGATACTGGCAGTACTTACTACGTTTTTGGACAAAGAAGTTACAGAAAGAATTGGTTACAAATTGGAAATACTAGTAAGATGTTGGTAGTTGTGGCAGATGGTGATGAATTGATTTGTAATTAAAAATTTCCCACTTTAATGGAAGATTGTGTGGGGGGATGATTTTGAAATTGAATTAAGAATACTCCAACTGGGGGGCTGTGACATGGTACTGGGAGTGGATTGGATGAGAAATACCAATCCGATACCTTTTGACTTTGTGGAGTTAAAAGTTAGTTTCAAGAAGAATGGAAAGGCCGTGGTGCTACTATGGAACAAAGAGGAGGTAAAAACACGGGTAAAAATCGGTGTGATATGTGTCATATCACCAAGTTACGATACGCAGTTTGTAATATTACTTGTAAAATTCCCATAGTTTAATAAGCCTCCTGTTTTGACAAAAAAAAAAACACGGGTTAAACAACAATGGAACAAAGAGAAGAATGGAAAGGCCTTCATTCAATGATTGAAGAAGCACGAGTAAAACTACTCAAGAATTCTTCTCAAAGCTTTCTCGGCCAATTGTTTTCTATAAATGAGGTAGAAGAACAAAAACTGGCGTGTATAATCTTCAAAAAGGTGTTTGAAGTCCCAAAACACCAAGACAGGTGCGGAACCCACTAATAAAAGGCCATATAGATATCCTGAAGACTGGGAGAAAGATTAATGTCGGAGGCGGGTATTATTCAACCCTCACACAACCCTGTGCCTTCTCCAATTTCGCTAGTTAAAAAAATATTGTAGTTAGAGATTTTGCATTGATTAAAGATAACGTAATGAAGTCAGTAAAGATAAATTTCCAATTTTCGTCATAAAAGAGTTATTGGATGATTTGAATTAGGGGTTTTCGTGGTACGGTAAAAGTTCGTACATAACTATTCCGTACTGTTTTATATCGAAAATTAGTGGTAATAGTTTACATTTTTTACTTATCGAAATCGAAACTACTGAATTTTTAGTGGTTGGTTTTGGTTTTAACATTTTAAAAATCGATTTACTGATTGTACCATACCGAAATGAAATATCAAAATTAATGTACAAAAAATATCAAAATGATATTATCGAACTTGCCAAATTGAAAATACCAAATTAAATCAAACAAGAATACTCAATGGCTAAAGCTAGGGTTGGGTATCGGTCAGTTTGATCGGTAAATAGGGAATGCCAATACTAAATCGATTCTAATAAGTTAAAACCGAATTTACCAGTACTACACATTTTTGCGATAAACCACGGTAAAATTGGTAATTTCAGTAAAAAAATTTATTTATAACTTGCCCAGCTCAAATTATTAGATTTAAAAAATAATTAGGTTCTATCATTTTTTATTTAGTAAATTTTTTTTTTGACAAAAATAATGATTACTAAATACCATAAAAATAAACAACACACAAATATTAAGAAAACACACAAAAAAATTGAAACTCACAAAGGTCTGTTCATTACAACTTGCCCAACTTAAATATTACATTTCAAGTAATTAAAAAAAAAAATCACATCATTTTATTTGGTCAATAACTTTTGACCAAAACAACAATGATCACCAAATGATACTCAAATAGTTGCCCGCTCATTAAAGCTAGCCAATCTTAATGTAAAGAAAGTTTACTGAAGGTATATTTATAGATTGGATATGACCAATTTCTCTATACTAAACCGATGTGGGACTTGGTTCTTGGTTCTTGGTAACTCACTTCGCTTGATTCCCTGATAGTAAGGCAGTAAGGCACCTGATGGTTTTTAATGGTCATGAGCCATAGGGTAATAACAAGATTCAAACTTTTGTTCATTAATATGACTATATATGTTTAGCCTTTTCATTTCTTTAGCCTTTTCATATGTTTAGCACACATGGGTATTTATGTTTTTGTACATTATTACAATAAAATTGATATTTTATGTTTCGGTATTTTAAAACCGGTAATTTTGATAAATCGGGTTTTTAAATGTGTAAACCAAAATCAACCACAAAAAAATTGGTAATTTCGATTTTCGGTAACTAAAAAATGTAAACCATTACCATTTTTTTTCGATACAAAACGGTACGGAATTTTACTGTACCACGAACACCCCTAGCTAAAGCCAAACACTCCCACACTTATTTTTATAGGTTCTTTGTTTTTCTTTAAGTGGTCAACCTTTTAGTAACCATTGGATCAATACAAGATTTTATAGCCTTGGATAATTCACAACCCAACTTATAACAAGATTAGGATTAATGATTCATATTTTAACACAACTTACGACTCTCTCATCTCACAAAACAACATCCTTTCCTTTCTCCTCCCTCACAGAACCCCTCAACTCGACTCTCTCTGTTAACCCATTGTCCCGGATTCATCCTCACCCTCAGCGCACTTTTCCAGTAATACTTCAGCTTGACCTTTTTTTAGTGTTTGGATTATTTTTGGTATAAATCTTTGAGATCCTGTACAATGGGCATGCCATTCAATATTAGATTTGATACTATGTTGGGTATGACATTCAATTTGTGATGTTTATTTTGGAGTTTTAATGTTTATATATAGTTATGGAGACGACACAATTATGTAGGCTATTTTTATTTATTATTATTTTTTTAATATGCATATAAAAAGGTTTAGGTAAGTGGTATAAAAAATTACCATTATCTACCGAATAGTATCAAATTTACCGTAAAGAGAAATTTATCAAAATCTACCGTATTTTTCGAAAAACCAATTTTACCGCGAAAAGCCGATTTTATCGATATACCGCACGGTTTGGTTTTGGTTATTGGTGGTCAACCTGTTGGTAAAACTGATATTTTTGATTTGATGATTTCAAAGTTGGTATGGTATTTGTATGCTTCATTTACCGATCAAACCGATCGAAAATCAAGCACAATTTGAATGAAATTAATTGGCTTTTTAAAATTGATAAGGTCAGGATACCACGAGATTTGAGTAAAAGAGGCAAACATTTTTATAAAAAAATTTAGAACGCATCACGAGCACTTTGAATTTAGGGTCATGACCTTTAGAGTATCAAATGCGCCAATAAGCGGTTAAGCATTGGTGAACGAGATTTTCAAGCCATTACTAACACATATTTTTTTATGATACACTGATATACAGTGCTGCTTTGAAAGAACATGCTAAACATTTACAATAGGTGTCGGAGACACTTAAGGGCAAACTATAAAATTGTGCTTTGGGACAAAAGAAGATTGAGTATGTGGGGCATATTATCACTGGACAAGGTGTCTCTACTGATCCAAATATAAGGTAAAAGCAATGGTGTGTTGGAATATCAAATAAAATTCATCAACATATTAAATTATTGAGATTACCTAATAAAGGAATTGTATAACCTGGGTACCTGAATCCATAGCGGTGATTGAGACTCGGGGGTTGAAGGTCTTCCACAGACTAATCCCTCTCTCTCTATAAGTTCTCTCTCATTGATGGGGATGAGGAGGAGAGTGTTTGAATGCATTAGCCTTGGAGACCAGAATCCTTCATTATATAGACATCTAATCAAAACTCCATAAATTCTAATTAGGTGACTCTTGAGTAACCAATCGGTGACTCTTGAGTAACATGACTCTTGAGTAACCAGTAGGTGACTTTTGGGTAACCACACATTTCATATTCCATACTACTGCTGATGTCTTTTGAGCTTACCTAATTAGATCACTTCATGGTGAACTAACATGTACGAAGAGAGGGCTTATCGAGGTTTTACAGAAAATTTGTGAGAAATTATAGGAGAATTAGTCATCGTTTGACTTGCTAAAGAAAGAAGCATTTCAATGAAATTTTGAAGCTGTAGCGTCCTTCCAAAGACTAATGAAGCCATGTACAATGCGTCGGTGCTAGAAACCCAAGTTCTCAATTTCCATTTACAATGGAGAATGATGTTTACTCAAATGGTTTTAAGGTTTTTATATTGCAACATGGAACATGACTAGCTTATCTCAGCAAGGACTTGCGCCTTAGGAGTTTGGTTTTATCTATATATGAGAAGTATATGCTAGCCATAATTATGGTTGTGAGTAAATGGGATTCTTATTGGGCCAATATTTAACTATATTGACTAATCACCAAAGTGTAAGATATTTCATGCATGATGGATCACCACCTTAAACGCAACAAAAGTGGTTGACTAAAATGTTGGGTCTTGACTATGAAATTAAGTATAAGAACGGGCTAGAAAATCACGTAGCAAATGTTTTGTTAAGGCAACATGAAATATATAAGAGCACATGCTTGTTCAAAAGCTCCATAGGAATAAATTGTCTTATCTCGTTCCAAAATATATATGAGTCATAGTTTAAGTTGTCCATGAAAGCTTCATGTTCAAGATTAACAAGATTGAACTTCATCTTCATTCTATTGCATGCTATAACCAATGAGATTGCAACTTTGGGATAAAGGTGAAGAACTTAGAATGGCTTAGTTTACCACTCTTGTTTTGACACAACTCAAATTTAATTTTCTTAAATTGTAAAGTGTGTTCAAACTTGTGTGAGAGTCGGTTTGGACAAATTGAACATATATACTATGTAATATACTTTTCTTATAGAAAAACTATGTTCATAAAAATTATATTCTTATGTGTATATTTTAAGTATGTGTAGTTTTAGTTAAAAAAATATACCTAGGGTATTTTGCAAAAATATTTTCAAAGTTTTTGAAGGCAAATACTGGTTCAAATTTTCTGGACAATGGCGTGACCAACCTTGCCGCAATTTTTCCGCAACGATGGTGAAATTTCTTTTGGGCAATGGCATGACCAACAATATGGCAAATGGTCAGAGAGCGATCCGTGCTTTCTCTTCCATATAGAAAATGGAAAAGTGTCTTGTAGATGTTTTGCATTATTGTGTCTAGGAGAGGTTCAAGTTTGTAAGTCATTTCTCCCTTTTGTAAACCTTTACTTATATAGTGAAAGGTGTGAGTTTGGCCTGAGGTTTTTTCTGCAAACATTTTTTCCTCGTATAAATCGTCATCTCAAGTACATGATTTACTATTCCAAATTTTGATTTATTTTATATGATTTATGAACATATATTATTAATTTAAATCAATTTGTTAATCACTATTTTGTTATTTAGACGCTAAGATTAACTTTTATCCGAATATGGATTAAAAGCAAACATTACTTCTATTTTGGTAATACTTTTTAATTTGGGTAGTCCCTCTCTACACGCATATTCCTTCAAATGGTATCAAAGCTATACCTCATTCTTGTTTAGTTTAATTACCTAGAGGTAGATCTTGTGTGTGTATAAATGGATTGTTTGTTTGAGATTTTTTAGAATTCGCCTTGCAGCACGTCCGATATGTCTCATTCCGAACCTAGTCAGTCCGACTATATCTATCATCCTTCACGCATAAATGAATATGAATCTATTCATAGTGAATTTTTTTTTATTTCGTATCTCTTGATGATAAATTATATGAAGTGTCTTTGAAACTTTTTATAGACAATACCCTATTATCCTCCAAACTCAAAGAATTTAAAAAAGAGAACAATAATTTACAGCTTAAAACATCTATGGTTGATCAACTTCAAGTTAACTGTGCTCACATGAGTGAGAAGATTAAGTTGTTAAAAAAAAAGTCTCCAATTGTTGATTATAGTTCAACAAAAATTTAAAAGAAAAAAATGAATCTCTTTGAAAAAAGGTCAAAACTCTCAAAATAGAAAATTTAGAGTTTTGTAATGAGCTTGCACTCTTAAAAGATGAAAATAAATTTGTGTGCATTTTGGAAGCTCATAGTCCTATCCTCTTTGAAAAAATTACAAGAATTGATGTTTCTTTTTTCGGATCTTTTAGACTTTTTGGATGAGTTAAAAGATAAGAGCATTATTTCAAAACAAGAGGATGGAAATTTAATCAATTTTGAAAAAGAGGGAAAAAGTTTTTTTTTACACCTCTTGAAAGATTAAAAATGAATCTACTTTTGTGTGAAGAGCCTAAAATTATTTTAAAAAATAAAGTTGAAAGTCTTCAAAATGATTTGAACTTGGCCAAAAAAGTGAAAAATAGCCTAACAACAAGTTCACAAAAATTTGGAAAAATTATTTTGGTGCAAACCCAAAAAAGTTATGATAAAAGAGGGTTATATTTTGACAAGTTTAATGTTTCGACTTTCCCAAAGTTGGTCATTTGAAAAAAATTTTATTTTTTACTCGAGTTAAACTTACCTTTGAACCATGGTAAGAATGATAAGAAATTTGTGGGGAACAATAAGGATAAAAAAGTTTGTGACCGTAGGAAATTTGTGCCTAAACCCATTGAAAAACAAATTCAAGTTAAAAATAATCAAATACTTTTGATCATGTGGGTAAAGAAAAGAAAGAAAAAAAATATACCTAATGCCCCATTTGAACTCGAGGCTCCTCGTGTGAGTCATGTATGGGTTAGGAAGGACACTTCGAGAGGAAATAAAATTGAGAATAAGAAGATTCCAAAATCAGCCCCTTCCACCTATAAATGCTAGATGTTGTTTCTCTTGTGGTCATAGCCGTATTTTCATATCATCTTCGTATATCTTATGCTAGGCTATGTACATTTGTTTCATATGTGAGTTTATATTTCATACTTATCATTATTGATAACTCATATGCGATTTTCTTGTCTTTTTGATTTGCTCTTGATTTGTTTCTTGAATAAATTGGAAATGCTTTGTTTTAGGAATATTTTTTTTGTATTATCAAGGATATACTTAGCACCGTCACATCTAGTTGATATTTTGTTTGATCCATGTATGTTATGTTCTTATTCATTTTAAAAACATTCTCATTTTACCTTAGATATATATTCTTTTCACTAATCTAATATCCTTGGATTTTACCTATTCTTGTACTTAAGTTTTACATACTCTCTTAACCTTAATCTTGTTTTGTCTGCAGATTGATTATCTTAGGATTTTTATGGTCATTTTTGGTGATTGGAGCTTGTTGGGATATGTTTAGGATTATGTGTTTCATTTCATGTATATCTTTTGATCTTATAATATGCTCTCCTTTTGTGGTTGTATATATCTTGAGAATGCAAATGCAACTGGGGCTTTACGAAATATTTATATTTTAGGAAATGCACACAAAGATTTAATTTTTAACCAAATTTTATCTTGATTAATAATTAGGTGTGCATGAAAAATTGAGTCTAAATTAAATATCCAATCTCACAATCAAACCAAACACACAGAAGAAGAACATTAGGAAAAATCCCTTTCGGGCAAAACCTAGATTTCTACATTGTCAATAGATTGACAGACACAAGACAGCTTACAGACTACTTAGAGCTCCATTAAGTATAATGTGCAAGTCTTAAAATATTGAATAGATACATCACAATCCAACACCATCCACAGAAAAAAATCTTCTCTTGGTATCCAGCGATCAGTCTCAGGATTACGAAATCCTTTCTTCTTTAGCTGCAAAGCCTCGGCTCCATATATTAGCGGTAGAGTAAACTTTACAAGGGTTTTATATAGTATTTGGAAATAAGGGTTTTAAACTCAACAAATCTGTAAACGCGGTGTGTGATACCGATCAAATTAATTTGTAAATTCCAAACACGCTTATTTAAATTTAGAATATATCAAATTCAATATAAAGTTTAACCCCTAAACATGCATCTACATGTCAAATAAAATTAAGCAATAAATACAGTTGAGAAAAGTAGGTTTCAGGAAAAAATCCTCTCAGGGAAAAAAAACTTTTATTTTCACTATAATTTGTAAAGTATCGGTTACAATCGGATTACAATGAAAATACATTTTGACTCACGAAATACCCACAGTCGTCGGTTCATAATCGTCAGCCGAAGAACAACGCAACACTCCTATGACACGCAGTCCCAAAGATTTGTAGAGTCTCCTTCCACAATAACACACAGCTCTCGGTTGTAGAGATCACCCTCCAAAGATTGAATTAGTCCAGTACCTCTTGCAAGTGGCACATATGGTCAGCCCATTACCTTTCCAAGGCACCTATGAATCAACAGCAAAGCTCCCAGCAAAACTTTGCTTTTGGGTTCCAAGAACAACTCAAACAAAAGGCTGTGATTTGTGAATTGTAAAATAAAGTTTTGAACCCTCAAAGTGATGGAGAATAAACAAAAAACACTTAAACCCAGTGTTTTCTCCACACGAAATACAGAAGCATGACACCCTTTATATAAGAAAATTCAAGGCGGTGACGTGTCAAACTTAAACATTATCGTTCAAACAAAACACGACGTCGTTCGAGCGACAACTCCATCTCGTTCGAACGACTGTCATTGATCCCTTTTAAAAAAACTTTTAAAAATTAAATAACTTGGAATCCTTAAAAACCAAAACTGTTTACCTCATCAGGAGTATATATCCAAAATCTTTTTATGATTAAAATCATTTAAAAATAATTTTCTTTTCATAAAAATATCCCAACATTTTTAAGATAAAATGTAAATGGAACAAAACACATTTTACCAAATTCGTCCTTGTTGGGCATGATTGTTGAAGTCGCCTTGAAATTTGGATTGTCGATTGTAGATGTAAGCTTCCTAATTCTTTGACAAACTTGTAGCGGTATACGACATACTAAATGTGACGGATAATGTCCTTACAAAATCATTCTAGGGGATGAGTGATTTGGAAAAGTAAAACTTGTTTCAAAGAAATAAAAATATGAAGACTTTTGGTGCAGGTATGGCAGTTCATTTTCGCCAACGAATTGAGTAAGATAAACCAAAGGACTTATTTTTATTTTAAAAAACACGAATTTAGAGGCAACGATTTAATTCGAACGAAAAAGGGATCTCGTTCAAATGAAAACTATGGTTTCGTTCCAACGAGGTGAAGTCTCATTCGAATGAGATGCCCATTTCGTTTGATCATCCTTCTAACGAACTTTCAACGAGAGTTATTCTTCCAAATAGAGACCAACTCGTTAGATGTTCGTTAGAAGTAGGTTCGAACGAGTTAAGCATTTCGTTCCAATGAGATTTCTCATTTTAACGAGATTAGAATCTCATTCCAATGAACAAAAGAATCAAAAAAATTCTTATAAAAAAACATTTATAAAAAATACCTCAATTTAAAAAATTGTGCCAGAATATAATTAACTGAGAAATATCAAAACCACAAAGTCCGTATACCCCCCGTAAAGTGTCCGCGATAGCTTGAAACTAAAAAATGATGCTTGGTCACTAGCTTGTCTTCAAATGATCGTGGAGGAAAATGCGGATGTAATGTTTGGTTTGTAACTCCGATTTCTAATGGGATGCGCCAAAATAACTAAGCTATGAATAATTATAAAATCTTTCTCTTACATATCTTTCAACGTAAAATTCAAAAAGATATTTTTTGGTACAATCACGTTTTAACTTTTAGATGATCTACTCCATAAGATAATTTCCTTTTAAGTCTTATAAACTTTGATAAATCTTATACTTTGAGAATATAGATCTTTAACAAAGTATTTAAAACTTAAAAAGAATTGCTAAAGAGTGTCTAACTCCCATATTTGTATGTGAGGATTTTTATTTATTCATGATTTGAAGAAATTTAAAAAAGCTTATGTTATATAAAAAATCACGTGTGAATATGTGGTTAGGGCTACAACTTTGATTGGATGATGCTACATTTGAAAATTGAAAATAATATTCCATCTTATTTATGAATGAGTGAAATCTGCCACATGCAAAACAATCGGAACTTAGTAATGTCTCAAAGATTTTTATATATCTAAAATTGGATATCACTAAATATTTGAGACAAAATATTTTAACCAAAATTGCTAATTTGAGGGGGGAAATGGTAGCTGAAAATGATCCTATATAGGGTGTTGGAGGTTTCACTTGAGTCTAAGCTTTGCGTTCTTTATTTTATGAATCATTATTTTAATTAAACTTGATCTTGGACCTTTCTCTCAATAGTGTTTATTTTATTTTTTGTTTTGTATAATCGAGATATGATCTTATGATCTTATGAGTTTTAGGACTACCACGTGAATACATCGATACTAACTTCTTGTGCATCCTATACTCATAACTTATGTGTGATTTATATTATGTTTAGTATATAGTAAGTAATCTCACGTGATATCTCAATGTTGATATTTATATATTTGGCTTGCAATGTCATTATTGATCTCATGCGCCTTTATATTTCATATCATATGATTCATGTCTCATACTGCTCAATGCGCTTATTATGATCACTTAGCATATCCTTCATGTCTTAAGACTTATGCTCTCTAGTCATCCCATATAACTATTTTTTCTTGATTTGCGTTCTTGTATTTCTTCATCACATCGTGCTATATATATACAGTGGTCAATATATATAAGAATTTATAATAAAAGAAATTAGTTATAAGGAAGGAAGATGTAAGATCACATGCTTGCTCAAAATATCTATAGGAATAGATTGTCGTATCCCGTTCCAAAATATATTTGAGTCATATTCTAAGTTTTCTAGAAAAGCTTCATGTTAAAAATTAACAAGATCGAACTTCTCCGCCTTCATTTGAAAAGTTATCTCATATCGTGACCAATGAGATTTATGCTTTATGATAAATGTACTTGACTTAAAATGACTTGATTCACCACCCTTGTTTGAAATAATTCAAATTTAATTTTCTTAAATTGGAAAATATTTTCTAACTTGTGTAAGAGTTAGTTCGAACAAATTGAACATATACACTATGTAATTTACTTTTCTTATTAAAAAATATGTTCATAAATTGCAATCTTATGTGTGTATTTTTAAGTATAGTATTTTTGGTTGAGAAAAAAGCATACTTAGGGTGTTTTGTAAAACTATTTTCAAACTTTTTGAAGGCAAATACTCATTTAAATTTTTCGGACAATGGCGTGACTAGCCACATCGTAGTTTTTCCATAGTGATGGTATTCCTCATTGCAACGAAAGTTTATCACTGGTACTTTTATCCAAGTCAAAAATTCCTTAGTTTTTGGCGTAACCTAGATCTCTTTAGGATTGTCGTAGCAACGCAATGCCTCGCAAAAGTGACACTAATGCGACAATGTCAGATCTGGCACAAAAAGAAAATTTGCCCAATATATTGCATGAAAATTGTGGAGATTCTCTTTTGCTACCATATCCTTTGTTACCTGTGGGAAGCAACTTATTTTGTGTGGTTGAGAATGAGTTAGAGGGTTTAAAAACTTGTGTCCACAAGTTTGAAGACATCTATTTAATTCACTCTCTTCTTCCTATAAAATAAGGTTAAGATTTTAAGAAATGTTTTCAATGTTTTATCAAGCTAAAAGAAATAAGATTTTATTAATAGCAAAAACCTTCTTTGTATTTTTGTGATATCCATTATTATCACTCTAGTTTAAAGTTATTTGAAGTTTGATTACTTCTATCAAGACTCGAACAAAACACTTTTTAACATTTGTTCTTGAGAAATTTTAAATATTTTTAATATCTCAAAAATACTTTGTGAATTTATTTTGATTAGCCAAACAGTGTTCGAAACTTCCCTCAAATTTTAGGACCCTCACATATCATAGGAAGTTGGATCTAAAAATAGTGTCTTTTCACTTGTTCCTTTTGTAACATTTTTTTTTCTCTTCAAACTTTAAACGAAGAAATTGTTTTGGCTCAAACGCGGCATTATTAACGAAAGATGATACGTACGACGTGGCGAGTAGTCGAAGAGCAATCCACACTTGCTCTTCCATCTAGGAGGTAGAAAAAGTGTCTTATAGAGGCTGTGCATTATTGAGTCTAGGAGAGGATTAAATTTGTAAGTCATTTCTCCCTTTTGTAAATCTTTACTTATATAATGGAAGGTATCGGTTCAACCTGAAGTTTTTCCATCAAAGGGTTTTTCCTCATATAAATCCTCATGTCAAGTGCCTGATTTACTATTTCACTTATTGATTTATCTTATATACTTGTGACACCCCGCCTAATAAAATACCGGGCGATCACTCCTATATCAAATTAAAACATGAGTCGCATATGGATCATTCTCAGCATCACTATCGAAAACCAAATTAATTACTAATAACCTATTAGGCTGGCGTCAAAATTTTATTTAACTAATCTTTTTAAACGAACTATACAATTAAAACATTCACACAGTTTATATAAATGAATTTGAAAAGAGATAAAATAACCGAACACTCGGTTCAAATATAATACAACCAAATCGAATGCCGCACTTAAAGGCGGTGAAAGAATAAATAAATACAATTGGGCTTTCGGCCCGAAAGTAACTACAATGCTTCACATCTATATCGCAAGGATAGAAGCGTCTAAATAAAACTTACATGCATCCACAGCTGCCGCAGAAAACGTATGACTCGAAAGGATCATCATCCAGGCGTCCTTGTGTCTGGACACCTATATATATATATAGATATAGCAAAAGAGAGGGAAAAGTAGATAAACAGGTCAGAGTCCGAGTTGTGAAAATATTTAGCAAGTGCATAAATGTTTTATTTTTAAAAATATGTTTTATCTCATATTTGAATCGGTATCGCACTCCTATGAGATACCCCTTACCTCTCTTCTAATAGTGCACACCTAGCGCATCCCTCTAAACATCCCAGTCGAGCTACACTGCCCAACTAATCCATCACCCCCAAACTCTAGAAATCCTATGCAACCCAAGTACTAAGGGCCAAACTTCTCCCCAAGCTCAATGTTATGCCATTTTCGTGCGTGGGGTGTCTCGCAAAGCGAAATCCAAACAAGGAACCCCCTCGATACACTACTACTTGGCAAGGTCGATCACCGAGATCCATTAGACCCTCAGTACACAACGTACATATATATACTCATATAAGAAAACCCAAAACTAGAGCACTAAGGGTTAAACTTCTCCCCAATCTCAACACTAAGCCATGTTCGTGCGTGGGGTGTCTCGCAAAGTGAAATCCAAACAAGGAACCCCCCCGACACACTACTACTTGGCAAGGTCGATCGTCGAGATCCATTAGACTCTCAGTACTCAACTTATATTTACTCATATAAATACATATACATAACATACTCATATTTATTTTTCATGCTCACTTTTATATACATATCACATTTTAAGTCCGGTAAAATCTCCCGGAATGAGAATTCATTTCATATTCAACTTATCTCTTTACTCTAGTAGAGATATAATATCTTGTTCTCATACACAAGTGATGTACTATACACACAAGTACAATAACCATCCTAACGAGCTATAACTCGAGGATACGGTCTCTCAATGCTATCATCTTCCAGGGCATCACTCACATACCATCCTGGGGACCAGCGGTCGGACTCAATATCACCGACACCGTGGTCAACAAACACAACGTCTGGGAAGCGATCATAGTTCCTCCCAAAAGTGAAACGAAACATACCCACTACGTCTCACCCCTAATAAGAATCACACAATATAAAAATAGACGCTATGACCTGGGAACTATACGCACCCTGCTCCTCAAGTCAGGGGCCTTACCCACATCACGTAACTTTCCATGATAGCATTAGAGGGGGTATGCTTCACACACACGCACACACACACACACACACATATATATATATATATATACCATCCACACATATATACATATACATATCCGTATCATATAATATATATACTTTACTCACATAGTATATATATATATATATATATATATTCCACATTGTTCCTCAAACAAATATAAATGGCCATAATTTCTAATTACACATAACGATGACCAATAATCCCAAAGATTCTCATAAATAATTACATTCGAGTATTCGCAGACTCTCGATACTAAACTCAAAAATATTCTCTCACTTGATAAATACTTGTACCTTATTCGCACTCAAGGATTTATATACTTTCTCCAACTATACCAATTCACACTAAGTAAATATGCATTTTCCCAAATTCATCCTAATAGTCTCGCGGGATATACTCAACCACAATCTATATAATTATGTTTTCTACGCGCATAATTATATAAGCCTAAATGCTCACTGAAATTATCCAAAAATATTCGTCGCCAAACATCCTTTATTTGAATAGGTCATGAATTCCATTTCCATGAACCCAAGGACTACATTTTGTCCAATTAATAATTTAGAGGTCCCCACTTTATTTTTGGGAAACCCCAACTTTCTAATTCCTCACTTTAATTATTTCCTCGAAAATATAATTTCTAGTGTCGCACACTTAAGACACTCTCGTAACCCCCATAAATTGTCCTCAATTGGATGAATATATCACCCTTAATTAAGTCTATTTATTTCCTCAATTAAATAGGATTGAAATCCTTAATTAAATTACCTAAAATCATATTTTTTTATGATTTTATCCCATATAAACATCACAAGCTGACATTGCCAAAATCTCTGCTCAATCAATCGATCGACCCTTAGCCGTCGATCGATCGATCAAGCCTGGCATCGGCCCCTGTTTCGGCCATTAACAAACCTCCAAACCTTATTTCCTTTTATCCCACCAACAAATAACCACACCCAACTATATATACACCAAAGGAATAGGTTAAAATCATCATAGAACCCAAAATCAACAATTTAATTCAATTAATTCCTACGTTTCTCCAATTTCATAATTTTCGGGATTTACCCGTTAAACTTTCGAAAAACCCGTTTAACCCACGAAAATCGAACCCAAAATCTTTAGGGTTTGTTATTACCAACTATGATATGATATTTATGGTCAAAATTAAATAAAGCAAGTAAACACTTACCTGGAGGATAAAATTCGACGATCCCAAGTCGAAACCCGCGGAGTTTGGCCCAAAAATCCTTTTTCTCTCCTTTTTTCTCCTATTCCTTTCTTCTCTTCTTCTTTCTCTCCTTTTCTTTCTTTTCTACCACTCTCCCGCGTCTTATAGGGCAAGAAAAGAGGGTTTATCCCTTTAAACCCAAAAATGACTCGTTTACTCAATTGCGAGTCCCTATTAATCCAAAAATTCTCAAAACTAAATTACGACCCCCGAATACTCTATTCTAACTATCTTGGCCATTCCGAGACCAACTGCACACTCGAAATCTCCATCCGAGGTACTTGACCGTAAATCACTAATTTAACCCAATACATCTCAATGCGGGTTTTCCTATTAAAATATTATCCTTTATCGCTTTACCCAACTGCGACATATAATTAAAATACTCCAATTTATTTACTTAATGCCAAAAGTAAATATAACACCCATCGAAATCACCTAATCCTTGAAAACTCCAAAAATTTACTATTCATAATAATTCTTAAATTCCCAAATTACACTTAATTATTGAATATAATTTCCCATAAAAGTGTGGGGTATTACAATACTTCATCAACATATGTTGTTAAGTTAAATCAATTTGTAAATCACTATTTTATCACATAGACGCTAGGATTAACTTTGACCTGAATTTGAATTAAAACCAAACATTGCCTTCATTTTGGTAATACTTTTTAAATTTGGTAATTAAATTGCCACGTTAGGGTAAAGGTAAATGGCTTAGAATGACTTAGTTTACCACCCTTGTTTTGACACAACTCAAATTAAATTTTATTAAATTAGAAAATGTGTTAAAACTTTTGTGTGAGTTGGTTTGGATAAATTGAACGTATACACTATGCAATATATTTTCCTTATAAAATAACTGTGTTTATGAAAATTGCATTCTTATGTGTGTATTTTAAGTATGTGCTTGTTTAAGAACAATCATACTTACGATGTTTTGCCAAAATATTTTCAAACTTTTTGAAGGCAAATACTCGTTAAAATTTTCTAGACAATGGCACGCCTCACGGCAGTTTTGCCGCAGAGATGATCTTCCTCTCTACAGTGAAATTTATTGCTTATACCTTTTCCCAAGTACAAAATTCCAGGGATTTTGGAGCGACCTAGATCACTATAGGATCGATGTAGCGACACAGTTCCTCCCTGTAACGACACTAATGCAACAACGTCAAATCTGGCGCAAAAAGCAAATCTACCCAAAAGATTGCATTGAAAAATGTGGAGGTTCCCTTTTGTTGGCCTATATATTTTGTTGCCTTGGAGAATCATTCTATTTTGTGTGGTTTATAATGAGTTAGAGGGTTTGAAAGCTTATGTCCACGGGTTTGAAAACATCTATTTGATTCACTCTATACTTCCTAAAAAAATAAGGTTAAGATTGTTAGAAAGGTTTTCATTGTTTTATCAAGCTAAAAGAAATCATATTTCTTAAGAGAAAAAACCTTATTTGTATATTTGTGAAATCCATTATTATCACTTTAGTTTAAATTTATTTCAAGTTTGATTATCTATCTCGAGACTTGAACAAAACACTTTGTAAAATTTATTCTTAAGAAACTTAAAATATTTTTGATATCTCAAAAATACTTCGTGATTTTATTTTGATTAGCCAGCTACTTTTTGAAACTTCCATCAACCTATCGTACGACCCTCACATCCTAGGAGGTTAGATCTATAAATAGTGGTTTTTCACTCTTTGCTTTTAGAACACAAAATTCTTTTCTTCAAGCTTTAAATAAAGAAATTTTCTTGGCTCAAATGAGACATAACCAACGAAAGTTGACACCTGCGACATGGCGAGTAGTCGGAGAGCAATCTGTGCTTATTTTTCCTGCTAAAAGGTGGAAAAAGTTTCATGTGGAGGTTGCGCGTTATTGTATTTAATGAAAGGTTCATGGTTGTAAGTCATTTCTTCCTTTTGTAAATCTTTACCTATATAGTGGAAGGTATCAGTTTGGTTTGAGGTTTTTCTCGCAAGGGATTTTCCCTCATATAAATCCTCGTCTCAAGTTCAGTATTTACTATTCCTCATTTTAATTTATCTTATATGATTCATGAACATATATTGTTAAGTTAAATAAATTTGTAAATAACTTTTTTATCACTTAGACGCTATGATTACTTTTATCTGAATTTGGATTAAAAACAAACACTACCTTCATTTTGGTAATAATTTTTAATTTAGGTAATAAAATTTGTGTGCAACGACTCCGGATGATGATGTACTCAGCCTCCGCCGTGGGCAAAGAAAAGGAGTTTTTCTTCTTTCTCAACCAAGAGACAAGATCACTCCTAAGGTAGAAAAGCCTACCCAAGGTGATCTTACAACCATCCACATCCCCGACCCACTCGACATACAAATAGGTGGGTAAATGGCCATCAGTATCAAAGGAATACCAAGTACCATAGGAAAATGTGCCACTCAGGTAGTTGATGATACGTTTAAGTGAGAGCGAGTGATACTCTTTCGAGGACGCTTGGTAATGCGGACAAATTCTAACGTTAAGGACAATGTCAGGACGACTAGCAGTTAAGGAGAGAAGACTACCTATCAATATCCTTAAAAGGGTTTGATCTACATCCTTGCCTAAAGTGTCTTTATTAATCTTAGTTGATATACTTATAGGGGTGAGTGAGTGCTTAACGGAGTCTAAACTAAACTTCTTCATGAGGTTCTTAGCATATTTGGATGGAGATATGAAAATCCCATCCTCAAGTTGACACACTTAAGGACCTAAGAAGAACGTAATCTCACCAACCATTCTCTTCTCATACTCACTCTTCATCTCCTTCTCAAATGTGTTAGCATGTTGGGAATATGTGGATCTAAATACTATGTCGTCTATATAGAATTGGGCAACCAAGATAGCACCACTCTACCTCTTCACAAGCAACATCTCATACACTCCCATTTCTTGAAGCCACGAGCTAAGAGATAAGAAGTGATCCTCTCGTACCAAGCACGTGGTACTTATTTCAAATCATACAAGGCATTCTTAAGATAAAAGACATATCCTGGGTGCTTTGGGTCTTAGATCCCCTTTGATTATTCCACGTAACTTTGTCTTATATAAGGCTCTCTTGACATCTATTTGGTATAACTTAAACCGTAGATGATATGGTATGGCGAGTAGTAAGTAAATGGACTCAGGCCTAGCGAGCGAATGTCTCGTCATAGTCTACACTTTAAATCTGTATGTAGCCTTGAGCGACCAACCTACCCTTGTTGAGAACTATGATACCATTCTCATCTTTCTTATTCCTTTAAATCCACTTGGTACCAATCACACTAGTCTTACCAGGTTGGGGGACTAACTCCCAAACATTATTCTTGCAAAATTAAAGTAACTCATCTTACATAGCGCATATCCAATGCTCATCCTTGAGTGCTTCTTTCACATTCTTGGGCTCTATTAATGAGGTGTAGCAAAAGTAGCTAACCATTTCTCAGGTTAGGCATGAGTCTTTACACCTAGTGTGAGATCACCAAGTATAGCAAAAGGATCAAAACTCTTTTCGGGGTAGTATGAGGAACGATGAGATCATCACTAGAGGTACATAATTCTCACATACGAGGTTAAGATCAATATATGTCGAGGGATCATCATCTCTAATCGTGATATTTATTTACTCCATAACCTTAAAGCTTACAAGGTCAAATACCTTATAAGTACAACTCGAAGGTGAATAACTTAAAAATATGCCCTCATCGCTTCAGGAGTCAAACTTTCCTAAGTGCTCTCTATCTCTCAAAATTTAATAAGGACTCCTAAAGACCTGAAAATATGATAGGTTGGGTTTCTTCCTTATCCGCAACTCATATGACATGTGTGGATGAAGATATACCCTATTCACCATATGGCATGCAGTATTAACTGCCTCTGCCCAAAAACGTCTTAACACATTCCTCTCGAGAAGCATAGATCTATCTATCTCTTGAATCATTTGATTCATCCTCTCAACCATCCTATTTTATTAAGGATTACGAATGGTCGAAGACTCGTGTTTTTAGCCCACTCCATCACAATAGTTATCCACTCTGACTTTTTTAAATTCAGTGCTGTTATCACTACCCATGTAATTAATAGTTACACCGTGTTGGTTTTATAGACATGGTACTTGGTTGTTAGAAACTCAACCGCATCAGACCTTTTTTAAAAAAAAAAGATAGAGTATCTCGAAAAGTCATCAACCATCACGGGAATATATTTCTTACCACCAATACTATCCCTACATGTAATACCCATAAGATCCATGTTATCAACTCCAACACATATGAGGCGGTAATGGTATTCAACATGCGATGGGGACCTTGAATTTATCTTCCTTATTATTAAGGAATATAAACTAAGGAAGTTGGTTTCCCAAGCGATGGTAAGCCATGAATTAAGTCTTTTTTCACTAATTTTTTAAGGTCTCTAAAGTTCAAATGACCTAATCATTGATGCCAAAGGTCCATAGAGGAGGCCGTGGATTTTTTTCCCATAAAGGAGGACTTGGGAGTGATTCGTAGCAATTATCTTTGATCTTTACACCTTGTAGCAAAAGTTCACCGAATTGATCATATACGTTGCACTCAAACCGATCAAACTTTACTGTAAAGTTTGTGTTGCACAATTGGATTATTTAATTAATTTTGCCTTTAACCTTCTATGTATCACAACACAACTAATTCCTAAAATGCTAAACCTACTCTCATCTCCAAAGATGATTTTACTTTCCTTGCAATCCACAAGGTTAATAAAATATGACTTATCACCGGTTATGTGCCTAGAGCACCCACTACGAAAATATCATTAGGAATTATCTTGAACCTTGAGACCAACGTGAACAACAAGGGCTTTGTTGTCTTACTTAGGTACCCAAGTGGAGGTAACCTTTTGTTTGCCCTTATCATTATTGGCTCTAGTCGTAGCGTTAATAGCATTCTCAAATGGCATAGACATCTGTTGATATTCTTCCATTGAGCTTTGAAAAGTGGCGACTAGGAACTCAACTTGCTCTCTATAACTAGCAAAGTATCTATAGTGATGCACATGAATATGTATACATGGAGGTCTTCATAACTTGTAGCAAAATTACCTAAGGTGGCTTCTCCTTTTGCAATGGGTGCAAACATAGACTTGTTTGAGTCTACCTTGGTTAGATCGTTTAGGATGAACTCTATTTGGTGGGTTAGGTAGAGGCCCATATGGGTCCACCACAAACTTAGGAACTGGTTTGGGTGCAGTATGAAAAGTGGATGCACTATCGTAACCTATTCCTTACCTCTCCCAAAAACCTAAAGCGGGATCAAGAAACATATTTTCCACTTTCTTCGATGTATCCTTTATAGTAACCTTGACCTGCCTGGCACGTTTGATATCTTTGTCAAGTTGGAATATAAAGGTTTCGATTTTCTCATGAGTCGTCAAAAAATCTTGAAGATATCTCGTAAGACTATCCACTTTGTTGGTCAAGTAACCATTTTCTCGCTCCACTAAAATAATCCTCTCTTCTAAGGAAGCTCTCACCGAGGTCCCTCTCTTTCTTTACCATCTCAACTCTTTATCTAGATATAACACCCTAAGTCTAAATTTTTATTTTGCCTTTTCATTTTAAAGGACTCGACATAAACCTCGACGTAGGCGCATCGGAGGCCACTTCCTCCTTTGTTCTAATAGTCATTCTTCTCACTCTCTTTGAAATAACTAGACTCACTGTCAAGTTCATCATATTCAAAAATGTCCTTATTAGCATGAGATATACTCGACGTAATAACATGGCTGGCCATAAACGTGGTGAAGTTACGTCAATGCGGTGATTCGTCCCTAAAATACACCGACTCGACATCGCTATTGCTATCTCTATCGCTAAGAGTGGCATTGTAGAAGGCTTAGCCTTTGCCCTGTCTCTTTAGCCTCGTAGCACATTCATGGGCTTTATGACCCTTACCCTCGCATTCATAAAATCTTTCTTCGTCTTTTTCAAGTTACTCTCCTCTCGCCTTTTCAAAACCTTTCTTTCCCGACTTAAATTTTGTATTTTTCTCAAAACCTTTATTTTCTTTGGAAGAATTTTCTTTTCTTAGTTTGAGAAATTTTTTGAACTTTTTCGCAAAAAGGGAAAGATTATCAAGATTAAAATCAAATTTAGAGTCAGAAGAAATCTCCTCGTTCTTTTTAGATTGGGCTTTCAAAGCAATCCCTTTTTCATTTGAATTTTGAATTTTGTAGAACATATTGATTTCATAAAGTTGAAGGTTTCCTAAGAGTTCTTCTAACCTAAGCGTATCTAAAATTTCCAATGAATTAAGGATCGTGACTTTAGGGATAAAACGGGATGGCAGGGATCTTAAAATCTTTTTCACGACTCTCGTCTCAGAAATTCTCTAACCCAAATGAAAGATGGAATTTACTATATCAGATAAACATGCATAAAACTCATTAAGAGTCTCAGTCTCTAGAATAGTAAGAGTCTCAAACTATCTGGTGAGATTTTGTAACTTACAAGCTGTCATAGTGTTAGTACCCTCGTGAGTGAGTTGGAGGGTATCTCACGCTTCCTTAGATGTGGCACACGTCATAATACGACAAAACTCATCAGGAGTGACTTCACCATAAATTGCACTTAAGCCATAGGAGTTAAAATTACTCCATTTAAAATTATCTTCGGTCTAGGCAGTGTCATATTTAAAACTTACGACATCGTCGTTAGTCACAGTGGGTGGCATCCACCCTCTTTCACAAATAAGCCAGAGTTGATTGTCCATTGACTTCAATGATGACCTCATTTGAGCTTTCCAATATGCATAATTTAGCCTAAAAAATGGGTATCATATTCTACAAATTATTCATATAATCCCCAAAAGAAGATCACATAATAAATTGGTGTAATGGGCTCTGATACCAATTTGAAAGCACGGGTTATATGGATTCACTTGTATCTTAGGTCACACGCAAAAAGATTCAGTTTCTATCCAAATTTTATCTTGATTAGAATTAGGTGTGCCCGTAAGATAATATCTATATAAATGTGCCAAACCAAACAAATTAGAAAAAGAATTGAGAAAAAATCCCTTTCGGACAAAACCTATATTCAACACTGTTTAAGATTTTGATAGACTCGAATGACTTATAGACTACTTAGAGATCCACTAAGTAAAATGAACAGGGTCTTCAAATCTTCAATAAAATGTGATGCAGTCCAGCACTACCCAGTGGAAGTATCTCTTTCCTCGATATCCACCGATCAGCCTCAGGATTGCGCAATTCTTTCTTCTTTAGCAATGGATTCACAACTCGACAAATCAGTAGTAGAATATTTTCTACAAGGTTTGTTGTAGCATAGGGACTAGGGCTTGCCAAACTAAAAAAATCATTCTAGGGATGAGTGCTTTGGAAAACAAAAAGTTATTTTTTGAAACAAAACTTGTGGGACTTTAGAACATATATAAAATTTCATTTTTGCTAAAATATCTCAAAAAATGAGTCCTAAAAGTCTAATTTATAGAAAACATAATTTTTTAAAGAGATGGAGTTTGTTCGAACAAAAATTTCACTTCATTCGAATGAGAACCGTATTTTAGTTCTAACGAGGTTGTTATTCGTTCGAACAAAAACCTTAGTTCATTCGAACCGCCTTCTAACAAACTTCCAATGGGTGTAGCTCTGTTAAATAGATAGACCCCATTTGAATCTTGTTAGAAGTTCATTCTAACGAACTTAAATAGGTCGTTCCAATGAATTTGTACTTCATTCCAAAGAGATGAGAGTCTCATTCTAATGAACCCATAAAAAATGATTTTGAAAGTTCATTTTAGAAATCCCTCAAATATAATTAAACACATCCCAGAATAAAGATGTATAGGTTTAAGTCAAAGATCTTATGCCATATACCTCCAAATAGTATCGTGATGGTTTTAATAGCTTGAACTTCAGAACACTGCTCGGTCACTAACATGTATTCAAATACCCTGAAAGAATATGTGGGTGTCATGTTTGGTTTGTAACGGGATACATTACATTATCAAGCTACGAGCAATTATAAAATCTTACTCTTACATTATTCTTTAGTTATAGTTAATCATAGTTATTTAGTACTTACATCTATTGGGATTTATTCTTATCACCGTGTTTATGATTTTCATATACTCGTCAATTCTAAAGGTTCATCATAACCCATTTGAAATAGAAAATCATGATTGTAGAAATGCTTTATATTTGTTTGTAAATATATTGCAATGTCAATCAATTATGATTAGTAAGAATTCTGATGTGGGCACAGAAGATTAGAATTTTGATTCTAGCATGATTGAGTACTTCACATCCTATAAGTAAGGTTTCAAATACAATCTTAGTAATTTATCTTGACTATGGGAACCTGTATGATGGTTCAGGAACTTGTTTGATATTTCAAGAAAGATTGTATCGATACTTCAAGAAAGTATTAAACATGACCAGGGATGAGATTCGAGCCTTGATGTTAACTTGATTAGACCTGCACAATCTCACGGTTTGCATAGGGTGAATAAATTCTTAAGCTTGAGGGATATGAGGATCGGAATGTTCGCAATGTTATTGCTTTGAATTGCTGATGAGTGCGATTCGGTTTTATAGTAGGCCAATAAACCTTATAAGTTGGGTAGTGATCATGTTTGTATGTCCGAGATCATGTCCCGGATGAATATGCATTTAGGAAGTATCTTGGAATGTGATACCCCTTGATAAACTTTTAAGTTTTGACTCTACCAGTAAACTCGACCGGTGGATTTTATAATCCGGTAGAGATGTCAAATAAGTTAAGTTTGAGATTAATGATTATTTAAAAGATGTTGGTGAATATAAATTATCATCAAATTGGTTTCACTAAAGCGGGTATTGTTTTCTTTACTCGGGAAATCATATTATGTGGCATCCAACTGTGCAAAAATTAAGCCTCTCGATTTTGGTAATTTTGAGTAATTAAAATTAAAGTGAAGTCATAATTATTTAGTAGAATTAATTACGATTAAATGAAAAAAAATTATGGGAGAGTAATTTGGAGTTTTATTTTTCTATTTAGAAGCCAATTTTAGTTATTATCCTTGGGTTCCCAATGTAGTCCCTAATTATTTTAGCCCAGAATTATGTTTGGTCACTTGTACCCTTTAATTAACTAAGGAGCTTTTCGAGGAGTCCATACTTGATCCAACTCTTTCCACCACATTTTTGTGTTAAGGAGGATAAGTAGAAGTTAGCTTATGAGGTAGGGGAAGGTGGAACACAATTAGATTAGTGCCAGAGAGAGCAAAAAAGAGAGAAAAAAAATGTCTCTCCAAAAATCTTCAAGGCTTGCTTTCAAGGGAGAAGACCACCTTTCTCTCTCATATAAGGGACATACATTGTAAGATAACGGGCTGTACCAAATCATATTCTACATCAACTCGACTCCGCTTTATGGATCGATAACATGATCCAAAAAGAATGGAATTTACAAACCCTAATTTTCATGTATAGAATTTTCTCTTCATTATTGATGTTCTTTTTCATTCAAGATTGATCAGGATCCTTGAAAAATATTTTTAAAGGTTCAATCCCATCATTTGGTGTCGGAGCACGAGGTTTAGCGATCAATCTTGATTGAATCGGATTGGATTTTCCATAAGAACACAAAACCCTAGTTTGTATAAAATAACCCGTATGTGTGGATTTTTGTACTCACTTTGTTTTGTAGAATAGGTAGAGATGTCCCATTAGAATTTTATCTCTTCTAGTTTAGGCCATGATGGAGAGGGTAGTTGTTTGATTCTTGTTTTATATTGCATGTTTTTATTGCTTTATAATTCTCCAATCTAATTAATTATGTTGATAAATTGCATGTGGTAATTAATTTCATTAATTAGGAACCCATATTCTTTATGGATAACATGAAAATTAATTGTGTGACCTGGATTAGATCACATGTTTATGAAAAATCAAATATGTTTATTATTTTCAAATTTAATTAAATTATATAATTAATTTTGGTCTCGAATTTTCTTTCAAATAGTGAAATGATTTCTAATTGTGTTAGCTTTGGCTTTCCTCCATAATGGTGGGAGTTTATCATGGTATCATGGAGTTTTTGAAATAATGAGACCAATTTTCAATTTTTTTAAAATAGTGGTGTGATTTATTCCTTATGTTAGCATAGGTTTTCCTCCCCAATGAAAGGGATTTTTCACGGTATCACGGGATTTTAAAATTATTATAGTAAGATAACGAATTTTAATTCGGACAATAAATTAATACATTATCATTGATTTATTTCAAAAATTTGAATTGAATATCTTTTTAATACCCCCACGTTTTATATATTATGTGAGAGAAGGATTGTCAAACAAACCCTGCGGTCTCCATCGGTATTTTAAAATTGTGATATGATTGCTCCTCGTGTTAGCATTACTGGATTTCCTCCCCAACAGTGGGAGTTTATCACAACATCACGGAGATTTTCAAATTCTTAAGTAATAATTCTCTAAAATTAATATTGAAAGTTCAATCCTCCCAACTAGGAAGTCTAATACGAATTTAATTTTAAATGGAGTGAACTGATGGTTTAAACTTAAACGCAAATAATGATATCCCCCCAACGGAGTTACTATCATTAATTCCGTGACCAAAAGTTTTAGACTATTTAATTAGATTGGACATAAGAGTTCATGGACTGTTTGGATAATATAATTAAAATACATAAGGTCTCCTTAATTTAAGGTGAAGTAATTTAAGGGTAACAACTCGTATTTTTAACGACTTTTAAAATGAAGTATGTAACACCCCGTGTTTTTAACGACTTTTAAAATGGGATTAATTAGACTTAATTATGGGATAATTGAAAATTAATTCGAATTTAAACATTACTCGAGAATAAAGTAATATGTGATTTACGTCGAATATTACTTGGTGATTAAAAGTAATATATATGATTATGACTTTACATATGATTATGATATTATAAATTATCGCGAGTGACGAATATGACAATTATGATAATTAAGTCGGGACGTGTGTGTGAGTCGTGTCGGGACTATAATTAAATGGAAATAAAAGTAAATTGTTTTTTTGTCATCCGAATGGCTATTTTAACTACGTCAAAGTATCCAGAAGGGTTTAATCAGTCAAAATTTAGTACCCGAGGGGTTATGTTCGGGTCTTGAGAGTTTTTTAAATAATTCAGGACTTATTTAGGTGACTTTTGGCCTTCTTAATGGTAGGTGAAAAGCCAAAAACGGGATTTCACCTTTAAAATCAAAGATTGGGCTTAGGGAATAGTCACTTTCACAAACCCAAAGGTTAAGAAAATTATATAGAGAGTTAGAGAGAAATGGAGAGAATGAAGAAAGAATTTCAAGAGCCTAAGGGGAAAATTTGAAGAATTTGTTCTAGAAAAATCTAGAGTGAAGATTTAATAAGAAAATTCGTGGAGACTATAATTCTTCTTCAACGGTTCAGACCTACAATCTAAAGGTAAGTGATTTAACTTTTGCAAACTTAGCATGTATAATGTCCATGTTAGGCTGTTTAGAAAAGTCTGAAAAGTTTCATGATTCAAATATAAAGTATGGTGATTTTAATTGATTCCTTGGAATGAGAAATCTGCAGGATTAATCTCTTTTTGAATATATAGTTTAATCCACAAGATTTTGGAATCATTTGGTGAAGAAAATCTGGGATTAAAAGTTGTTCTTGGAGAAATGTTAAAATAAGAAGTTTATGAATTTTAAGGGAAATAACATGGTTTAATTGAAACTTCATGATGAATTTATGTTGTTAAATGTTAGAAATCATTTATACACATTGATATATCATTTGGAATGAAATATCAGGATTTGGGGATTAATTGATAATGTTTTTGATGATGGAAAAATGTTAAAACCCATAGGTAAGCATATGCAGAATCTAGGCAAATATTTGATCGATCGATCGATCGACTCAAGAATGTCGATCGATCGATTCGATTGATCGACTCCCCCTGGAAATATGATTTAATTCCTATTTAAATAATTATTTAAATTCCAACTTTGAGAAATATTTAGTGATGTTTAATTAAACAAATTGGGACTTAGAGGAGGGAAGTAGGGTATACTTAAGACCCGAAAAATATTATTTTTGTATGGAATGCAATGGGAGAAAACTAATGAGTGTGAATTAAATCCGTTACGGTGGAAAAAATATATATTGGGGCTTAAATTGAATAAATGATGATTTAAGGTTAGGACCAGTAATAAGGGAGTTATTATTAACGGAATAACCTTAGGCTTATGTAGAATTAACCCTAATAGATGAAATAAAAGGGTTAGGGTTGAATTGGGGATTATCAAGAAATAAACCTAATTGAAGATGATTTTAATTAATAGAAATTCGGGTGTTGTGATGACATAGACTTGTAGGACATGAGTGATTACCTACTGAATATATATGAGAAATAAATGATTACCCTTCGAGTGATGAGATAAGCTCGTGTATATAATTTGAGAAGTAAAGTCATAATTTATAAACATGTAGTATATGTGAGATAAAATACTACGTATGGAAATTATTATATGGATTGTGCGTGTGCCCTATTGTTATTATATATAGGTGGGGTGAGTACCTGTATTATTATTTATTATGTGTATGACATACCTACGTTGCTTGCTATCGGGGTAGAGATTTTGCATTATGGTTGATCTTATCCCGATGAGCCCATTTGAGGGGATTTTAGATTTGTACCTTGAGCATAGGACATTGGACACGTTCTACCGACATGAATGATAGTTTCGATAGTTGAATGGGAACATTGGTATGTGCATGACCCATTAGGTTGGGGAGTATGCTTGCCTCCAAAATATGTGTGTTATGTTATTTATGGTTCATGAGAGACGCAAAACTAATAGTCTTTTATACAGTGAGAGATGTATCAAGACATGATAGCAGAGTATGCATGCACCGCAGCGGTATCTGGGAGGTGCTATATTAGTATATATAATAGTGTGATGAATATATATACTGTGATGTAATTAACTAGATGAGAATTATATATTAAACTATATATACGGTGATGTAATCTACTGGGTGAAATTTGTAGATTAACATATACATATTATGAGATAATCTACTATGTGATGTTATAGATAAAAATGAATAATGAGTTTTGATTTAATTAAGTGAATACTTAATCTTAAAGCTTTGGAAGCCTAATTCATATTAAAGAGAAATCAATATGTTTAGTTATCATACGTATTATGTGGGAAATACAGGAAAATGATATGGAATAAAATCCTAATTGAGAACATTAAGAAGGGAGATGATAAGGTACGTTAGGCGTGCACACTAGATGAGAGGCGAGAATTCTCAAGTGAGAGCCAAGAATCTAGCATGTACATAATACCTGCTTATTGCAGTTGTTAAGCACTTGCTATTTTTAAAATCTTTTACAATCGGGCTCTGACCCGTTTTCTTGCATATTCTCTTCTCTATTGTATCTTGTACATCAGGTATTCAGTGTCAGGGATGCTGGCATAAATTATGTATATCTCAATGGGTTATAGCTGCTACTGGAGAGGCAGATTTGTTTAGACACTTCCATTCTGTTGATTCACATATCTGTAGTGTCTACTTTCATTTAGGGCATGTTGCCTAGGATTCTAGTTATTTTATTTCTATTACTGAGATTGTAATCATTTATGTCAGTACTGTTGATATCAGTTTTATTTGATGGTAATGAAATATTTTTAACTGGAGAGTTATTCCAGTCATGTTTAGTGTTATTCAGTTGTGATGTGATGTTATTTATTATTCCTATGCTTTGTGGAATGATTTTAATTAATATAAAAATGGAAAAGTTTTTTAGAGTAACTTTATTAATTATTAGGTGAATTAATAAAGAAATTATTTTTCGACACTGATGCTGAGAATGAACCAACCGGATATTCTGATTTAATTTAATAAAGGACTGATCACCCTGTATTTAATTAGGCGAGGTGTCACATTAAGCTCCCAACAAGAAATTTTACTTTCACAATAAATTAGGATGTCACCGTGATTATTTTTAAATAGAAGTAGAGGGAAGCTAATTTATATTTATTCAAAAAGTTAATTTCTACATACTTAATTGAAATCCCCTTTTCAATGATGATTATTAAATTTCTATATGGGTCAAAATTCAACTACTTGTTTAGTCTTAATAGTATTAATCAAATGGAATAAATTTTAGGTGTGAAATTGATATAGAGCATTGTTTTAACTTAAGGGGATAGTTTATTTAACCCTAAAGTCTCATCAATATTTTAAAATTTTGATGCAATTAATTCCTCGCTTCAGTTTGATCTTTCCCCTATCAGATAGTTTTAATCGTGGAATCACAAATTTTTAGAATAAATGGTAATAATTTATTATATGTGTTCGGTCTCCCTATCATGAAAGTTCTACATGGATGTTTTAATTTACCGATGAGAAATAATTGATACTTTTAGTATTAGTTGTTTGAAAAGAGATTTACTTCTTTCTCAAAAAGGAGGTAGGGGATAAGGCCAAGTCTCAAGTATAACAGTTTGGGTTAAAATAAGTTCATATTCCTTGGTAGTAGTAAAATATTCGAAAGGCATGTATTGTCACTACAAGTAGTTAGAGCTTTTATAACAACATTATCATGTTTTCCTAGATCTATAAGGAGGATGGGACAAGGCAATCATTTTATCTCTTTAAAGTAGAATCATGATTTATGGGTCGGTCTACAATAACCTGGTTTGTAGATTCGGGGACCACAAATCAGGATTGCAACTTGTTGCAAAGGTTCCAGGTAACCAGACGATTACTTAAAACATAGATTTTTTCAATAGTGAGTAATTATAATAAGACTACGGTATTAAGCAGTAAGCTGTCTATTTTAGATTCTAGTGGAGAAGGTTATATTGAAAAATCATTAGATGTACCTGTTTTGAAAAAAAAAATATTTTTTTAGTTTTCAAGTTTGTTTATTTGATTAGTTTTGTAAAATTATTTTATTTGAATTGTAATATCTTTTATCTGTTCTAGTACATTTGAAAATAATTTAATTATTATAATTTTGTCTCTCCATTTCTGCTAAATGCTGACATGAATAATTTTATTGGAAAATCGTTAATATAGAAAGTTTTGTTATATGTTGAACTAAACACAATTTTGACACTTATGCTTATGACATTTTATTCTAATAAGAATTCAATGAATGGTTTAAAATGGAAATTTATCTTCATTGAAAGTGAAGGCACTCCCAGTCTGCTAATTCCAATTAGATAGTAAAATGACCAGATAGCCCTTTCGGTCATAGGCTAAAGCATCAAAGATGTGTTGGGAATGGTTTGTTTCAGTTCTATGGTTTTATAACAGTCAGATCAAGAAGTTATGAGTCTTTCATCAATTTCATTGATAATTACTCAAGGCACGGATTAATTTACCTTATGAACCATATGTCTAAAACCTTTGATTAGTTCAAAGTGCATAAGTCTAAGGTGGAGCATAGGATAAATTACTCCAAACACTATGATTTTATCGTGTGGGTGTGTACCTCTTGGTAATGTTAGGGAATAATTTATTAGAGATTGAAATTACATCCCAATTGCCTACACTATGTACTCCAGAGCAAGATGGTGTAGTGGTAAGAAGGATAAAAACTCTTTTAGGTATGATATGGCCCATGGTAGGTTATTTAGGCGTGCAAATTTATTTTTAGGATTTTATATGGTGACGACTATATACATTGTGTACTGAATTCCATCTAGATAGGTCTTTTTGACTCTCACGAAATATTGGAATAAGCGCAAGCCCGGCTTAAGGCATGTATGGTTCTGGGAGTATGTGGGAGCCAAAGTCGTTGGAATTAAGCACAAAATTATGTTTCTAGGTTGGATATCCCAAAGGTTCCTTAAGTGGGTTTTATTACAATCCTAAGGACAAGAAGGTTACTGTTAACATGATGTTTGGTTCTTGATAAAGGATTAAATGATAAACCACGTATCCAGGGGTAAGCTAGTCTTACAAGTTATTAAAAAAGGAACATCATATTACAGGTATTTCTGGACCACTAGTACATAAATAAATACAACATGATATCAATTATACATTACATTACGGTTGAGGGAGAATTACGGAGGATCGGTATGCAAGTGTCATGATACGTCATGAATATTGGGTATTTGTCCCCTTTATCTTTATGCATTCTAACACTTTTGTGTTCCTTATTCCTTTATTTATGATCGTTCAATAACCTATATTTTGTATGCTTATATGCTTTGCGAGGTATAATTGAGCTTTTATAGGTATTGGAATGCTTAACGTGTGAATTGGTTACTTTTCGAGGAAGTTTCGTCGTTAGACTCAACTTTAAGGGAATTTTATTCATTTCATACTTCATCTATGGATAAATGGAATTCCATGATAGTGTATTTCATTTAGTTAGCTTCATGTGGTCGTAAACGTCACATCATTTTGAGTTCGGACGAAGAAGTTAGAGCCAAATCTGTGAAGCACCTTTTCTCCCTTGTGATGAACAAAGGGCCCTAAAATATAGAGTGTTGATTGACCGAACCTGATCCCCCGATCTATCATCCAAAATAATATTTCCCACGATCCAAAATAGAGGACTTTAACTTTGACCCCCGGTCGACTGGCCCCTTGGTCGCGATCGATCGGTCCCTTCAGAAATCCGGCAGTTACTATTTTTTATTTCTTTTTCTTTTATTTTATTTCCCACTTACTCTATAAACAATTTTTTGTTATGTTTATAATATATCCTTCTTTTTGTTTAGTTTTTAGGGTTTGTTGTTGGGAGCCACCCTCTCCTTCACCTCTTAGGGTTAATACCCATTTATGTAAGTATAATTTACTATTCATTGTCTTCCTTACTTGTATTCATACTTTATTTCCTTTATTTCTTGCCTTGTCTCTTATTTACTTGCCTTGTATTTACTTTATTGGTTAACTAGTTGTTTACTTTGGTTAATTAGTGTTATTCCTTGCTTTAATTATGTGTTATAGCTAGTTCAAGTGTTGGGGTCATATTTTTTCCATTAATGGGTTTCGAGCTTTGAAATCTAAGTTTTGGATCATAATGCATTTAATTAAAACATCGTGTATTAAAGTTGAAATATTATGCATTTAACTCTCTTCTTTCACTCAACGTTAGTGTTTAAAGCGATAATTCAATGTTAATCCATGCGTGGCCAATTTCGATTAAATGTTCAATCTCGCATTTTGGGGTTAGATCTCTTCATGTGTGATGTTTATATTAATGTATAAATACATATGAATAAGAATGTATACATATTAACAAAATAAACATAGAAAGAATTTTCTTACCCAAAAAGGAAGATCCACGTTTGAGAAAAAAACATAAGAGTTCAGATTTGAACTCAGATGCTCTTCAACAATATACAATATACCAACCCGGCAAGAATCAGATCTAAAAAATGCCTAAAACGAGAGGAATCCGTTCAGCTTCAAACTCCTCAAAAATAAAACTCCAAATCGGCACAACAAATAGTAACTGATCACCCAAAAATGTGGGTCTCCAAGATCTCAAGAGATCGAGCACAAAGAAAACAAAAACAAATTAACTCTTAATAGTTTAGGTAGGAAGTTTCGAAGAACAAGAATTCCCGAAATCTCTCAAGCAATATCAATAATTATGCAAGTGTAGAGAGAGAGAGAGAGAGAGAGAAAATGTCGACTGAGATAAAAAATGAAGTATCTCTCTCCGAAAACACAGCACCCCTCTATATAAAGGACACCCAAGAAACCCTAGGTATAAATGTTAATACTAGTAAAGATATGCCCAAAAAAGTAAATAGCCAAAGGCAAAAGGAGGGTAAAACCGTGAAGCACAAAACCAAGGGATAAAGGGGTAAACCCTCAAGGGAACAACATGGTAAAAAAATGAAGCTAAGAAGAGGCCTCGAGAAAGGCAAGTCTCAAAGACCTAAACTGGTTTTAACAAAACCATCAAAGCCAAAAACGACACCAAAAATAAAAAAAGCTTGTCGTTTTGATGTTTGTGTCCAAATGATTAATTAAACAAACAATATGTTTAATCAAAAGTTATTTTAACACACTTAAAATTCAAAAAAATAAATAAACAAATAAAGCAGAAATTTATAAAAATAAAAAAAATTATTAGGACTACTAAAATTGCTTAACAGTAAATATGTTCTGAAGAAAAATATTTTTATCAAAAATAATTTAGAAAAATAAGGTTTAAGGTATATAAAAAATAGATTTTAATAAAAAAAATAAAGCAGGAGCAACTAAAAAATATTGATCTCAAAATTGAGCCAACATAAGAGAATGATAATTTCAATCTCCCTCTTTGGCCAATTTTGCGACAAACTAAACTGAGACTCAAGAAACAACACAAATTACACAACTCAACTATACACGTGAATCTTATAAATAAAAAGTATATGACTCAACTAACAATAAGAGTCCTAACAAAATAAAAGAGTACATAACTCAACTAACAACATGCAATCCTAAAAGGCTCAAAGAAATTGTAAAATACAATAATAAAAGGGTCTCAAGTTCTCCCCTTGTTTGTCTCAAAGGGAAAAAGGATAGGGAAGAATCCTACTAAATAAAGTTAGCACGACAAACAATATAACAAACTATAAACAAAATTAGTTGGAAATGTTGAACCCATCCATTTGACAACCTAAATCATTTTTCTTAATCCATTTAGATTTAACAATAGGAAAAACAGTCTTAAATGGGGCAGTGTCAAATTTTACTTGGGGACTGTTTGTAAAAAAGTAAGTGTTTAAAGGGATCCTCGACATATTATTATCACTACCTTGTTGATTACTTAAATGCATATGACAAAATCGTCCCAAATGACCCGTTTTAAGACAAAAGCAACATTTATACACATGCCTATCATAAGATTTACCATTAAAAGGAATCGGTTTCAATTTGGCCACTTCAGTTTTCTTAGTCAAATCCAAACGCTGAAAATAAAATTGTTTTAAATGGCCAGGTTTTGAACAAAAGTTACACCAAAACGTATTGTTATCATCACATTTAACATTTTTACAAGACTTGGTGGGCAGTTTTCTATTATCAAATTTTTTACTTCAATTTAAATTTAGTCTTTCATGACAAAACTGCACTAAATGGCCCTTTTTAGAAAAGGACTCACACTGAAAAACAGGTTTAGGAGCAACATTACTCTTAACATTTTCAGTTTTTCTAAAATTGCCTCCATTTGCCTTATTCTGTCCTAATCTCTTATAGCAATTTTTTTCTAAATGTCCAGTTTTAGAACAAAAGTCACATTTAAGCGCAGGCTTAGCAGTTTTAAAATTCTCAACATTTTGAATTTGCCTAAAACAACTTTATTCTGGCATAGTTTCTTAAAATAAATTTTTTCTACATGTCCTTTCTTAGAGAAAAAAGTACACTAAAAATCAGGTTTAATGTGTTGACCATTCTCAGCAGTTTGAGTTTGCCTAAATTTCCCTAAATCATAATTATTTTGTCCTAACTTTTTAAAACAAAATTTTTCAATATGTCCAGATTTATGGAAAAAACTGAATACAAATACCGGCTTAACAAATGCGGTATCACAATCCTCAAACTCAGCATGTTTATAGCTTAGTTTAATTTTGTCGAATGGGGACATTGTTCTCTACAACTAACAACATTAGTTTCGTCAAAATTTTTGCCTTTAAAACCAACCCCCTTTAAAGGAACAAATTCATCAACATACTTATTATGGGATTCGAAATTTAAACGAGAATCAGAAAAACCATCAACCTTTTTAAATGCAATCTTAAGTTCTCTTTAGCATTCATCATACTTATCAAGAACAACCTTTAGTTCAACTTGAGATTCATCAAACTTAATTAAAACTTATTTTTAGTTTCAAGAGAGTGATTAAGCTCCATTGGCATAATAATTCTTTTCTCTAAAAAAGAAACATCATCTATACGAAATTCAGATTCTTAGGATATGAACTTGATTTTATTGTTTAAAACATCATTTTTAACCATCAACCTGAATTAATTTGAGCTAAATTAGTGCAGCCCTCAAAAGTGTTATTGGAAATATTATCTGCACAACCTGCTAAATTCGTACTCACGCACCCTTCTAAAATGGTAGAATCGTCTATAATTTAGGATTCATCAACATCATCAAAAATATTATCAATATTATGTATGAAAGTTGTGAATGTAGGGTGATATTGAGCAGGTCAGATACGAGATGAAATCACATAGTTTAATTCAGAATTATCAAAACTAGTAGATCAATAGGCAATCAAAAATGTCATTGGACTTAAAGACACAACGAGAAGTAAAAGAAATTAAACTATCACAACTAGTATCGCTATCACAAATAGATATATCATCGCATACACTAGATAAATGGGTAGGAGATTGTGAAATGTCCTAAGCATCTAAAGATGTGGTTCAAGCTGAAATATCGTTAACTTCGGTTGCACCAATCGCTTGAAAAACAACATTATCGCTATTAATGTCATCTTGTGAATAAAGCTTTGCCTCTTTAAAACATTCATAAAGGGATTTTCTAGAAGAAAAATCAGCATCACTATATAAGTTTCCCATATTTGAAAAATAGATTTCAAAAAATATAAAATACAGATTTAAAAAAATAAAAAATAAATTTTAAAACAAGTTTTGCGGAATAAAAACTTTTATAAAGTGAATCCTCAAGATCTCATACCACTTGTAACAACCTAAGGGTCACTTGAGAGAACCAAAGGGTACTCACTAATGCGTATTACATTATTTAAATAATTCTTTTAACTCTTTGATATAAAATCTTAATAAATTATAAGTTAGAAAACACTCATGCACACTAGTAACTCATGCACACTATTAAGTAAAAGTGGTGATGCAGGTATAAAAATAATTCCCTTTAATAATGAGATGAGAAAAAGTGGAATGTGTCACGATATTTATTATCGAGGAACCCACCGTGGTGGTAAACCCCGTGTCCCTAGTCCCAGGACAAGTCACACACCCAAGTCTACTATTACCAATTACTAGTTACATATTACAGTCCACCAGTTTACAGTAATTTAAACTAAGCAAATAAAACCCCATACACACAGCCTAGTCTAAAAACAACCCAACTTGACTGACAATGGGTCAACCCAATAACACCCAAGTAATAGAGACGACAACACACACTACACACTCAAGTACACTAATACCAATGTTTAAAGAAAGAATTCAACGACACCATTGTAAATGAAATAATTTGGCCAATACAATACCACTACACCCATGCACAAACTAAACAACCCCAAAATACTGAATCTAACTAAACAATCCATGTAGTGACTATAACACACGCGCAACCACACACTCAAACCCGAGACCCCGTGAAGTTGTGCAACACACAAGAAATATAATAAGATGATATTTAATTAATCGGTACTAAAAGAATGATTAAATGTTAAGTCAAAAGACACAAACCAGGACTTTCTTAATAAAAAAAATATTAGAGTAAAGATTAATCCTAAAAACAATTTAGTTAGCGCAAATGACCACAAATAAAATAGAAAATAAAATTTCAACAATTGCGTCGTGCAACTAAAATAAAAAATAACTTAACACCAAATAAAATATGAATTAATTTAAACCGGTGTTATGTTAAAATATTAAGTCCAAGTAAAATGAGCAAAAGATAAATATGTGTAGAACTTAGCTCATACAAATTAGGACTTAATTAATTAAAGTCAACACAAGAAAGTTACAAATATTTTAGTTAAGTACAAATAGCAAAATTTTGTAACACAAAAATTAATCACAAAGATTAAAGTCCAATTTCAGTTCAAACCAATACTATAACACAATTTGGATAAAAAAACTCATACACACACTAACTCCGCCTAAGTATAAAAGAATACAACAAAAAGAACTCAACTTAGACAATAAAAAGCGTGTGAGTCAATTGATTCAATCCAAGTCAAATGAGTACGAGATAAAGAGTGTAGCACCTGACTCAATAAAGTAGGACGAGTTTAACTAAAATAAAACTAACTAAGTAAAGATAATGATTTAGAGTCCACACACTAATTAAACTCATCTAAATAAAGTGAACACACAAAGTTCAACTATGAGGATATAACTGGTTTGAGGGCAAAAATCATATTAACTTTAATCTAAAATGAAAATAAATTTCAATAAGATTTAAAAATAATGTATATTTTAATAAAAATTTGTGTGACGCAAAAAAAGCTTATGTTTAGTTTAAGTTTTAAAAGTTAAGTCCAATATAGCAAAGGCACACATACCAAAATGGGTGTAAATAAAATCACAACAACAAAACACTCAAAATTTTAAAACAGTCTAAACCAAAATTTAGTTTAAGTTCAAGTAGGTCCAAGATTAGTCCAAGGTTTAACTGAGATGATCCGTGTTAACACACTGAGGTAAACTAGTTAACACACTGAGTCGGGTGGAGAAAAAAAATGTCAATCACAAATAACCAAAAATTCAGACTTAGTCCAGAACCGTACAATTAAAAATATAAACCAAGTTTCAATATCTCAGAACCAACCACAAAGAGGTAAAGATTTATTTTTACACAAAAAAAATAGACAAAGACAATAGATCTAAAATATCCAATAACACGACAGTGAAAATCGGATCTAAAGGTTCAACAAACCAAAGAGAGTTAGGAGATCTAAAAGTTCAACAAACCAAAGAGAGTTAGCATATCTAAAAGGTCTTAAATCATGTATGTGTTTACAGTCCCGATATATATAGAAATGTGTTAACAGTCCCAATATAACAACCATAAATATAGAGTTCCACAAACACAAACGATTAACTCATGTATGTGTTAACAATCCTAAACAATTTTCTCAAAAATAATATATATATATATATATATATATATATAGAGGCAGGCTCCTGTGCACACTAAGTTTGCACACTAACTTTGCACATTACCTTTTAAAAGTGTGCAAACTTAGTGCTGGCGCACACCAATTTTTTTATGTGATATTTTAACATTTCAACGGACTCACATAAAAAAAATTAGCTCAAAAAAACTTTTTTTGCTATTTTTAAAAAATCGGTCAAACTTTCGCAGTTTTTAAAGCGCTTAAAAACTGCGAAAGTTTGACCGATTTTTTAAAAATAGCAAAAAAAGTTTTTTTGAGCTGATTTTTTTTATATGGGTTCCTTGAAATGTTTAAATATCACACAAAAAAAATCAACTCAAAAATATTTTTTTTACCACTTTTAAAAGGTAATGTGCAAAGTTAGTGTGCAAACTTAGTGTGCACAGGAGCCTGCCTCTATATATATATATATGTATATATATGAATAAGTATGTATATATATTAATAAAAATAAACAGAGAAAGAAATTTCGTACCCAAAAACAAAGATTTACGTTTGAGAAAAAAAAAGAGTTCGAATCCGAACTCAGATGCTCTTCAACAATATACAATATACCAAACCGGCAAGAATCAGATCTAAAAAGAGGCCTAAAACGAGAGGAAATCGTTCAACTTCAAACTCCTCGAGAATAAAACTCCAAATCGGCACAACAAATAGTAACTGATCACCCAAAAATGTGGGTCTCCAAGATCTCCAGAGATCGACCACAAAGAAACCAAAAAAAATTAAGTCTCAACAGTTTGGGTAAGAAGTTTGGAAGAACAAGAATTCCCGAAATCTCTCAAGCAATATCAATAATTATGCAAGTGTAGAGAGAGAGAAAAAATGCCGACTGAGTTAAAAAATGAAGTCTATCTCTCAAAAAACACAACACTCCTCTATATAAAGGACACCCAAGCAAGGACGGAACTAGTGGTCGGCTGGGGGGCTCCAGCCCGCCCCTAAAAAAAAAAAAAAAAAAAAAGGTAGTGTTAAAATTTAATTTCAGCGCACCCTTAATAGGAATTTTCATGATTTTCGTCAAAATGTTTTAAATAACCTCAAAAAAATTCGGCTCGGGGGCTCCCGCCCCCGAACCCCCGACGTTAGCCCGTCCCAGCGTCAAATCCTGGTTCCGCCACTGCACCCAAGAAACCCTAGGTTTAAATGTTAATACCAGTAAACATACGCCCAAAAAAGTAAACAACCAAAGGCAAAAGGAGGGTAAAACCGTGAAGCACAAAACCAAGGGGTAAAGGGGTAAACCCTCAAGGGAACAAAATGGTAAAAAAACGCAGCCAAGAAGAGACCTCGAGAAAGGCAAGTCTCGAAGACCTAAACTGGTTTTAACAAAACCATCAAAGCCAAAAACGACACCAAAAATTCAAAAACCTATCGTTTTGATTTTTGTCTCCAAATGATTAATTAAACAAATGTTTAATCAAAAGTTATTTTAACACACTTAAAATTCAGAAAAATAAATAAACAAATAAAGCAGAAATTTATAAAAAATCTGAAAATAAAAAAATTTATTGAGACTACAAAAATTGCTTAACAGTAAATATGTTCTGAAGAAAAATATTTTTATCAAAAATAATTTTGAAAAATATGATTTAAGGTATATAAAAAATAGATTTTAATAAAAAAATAAAGCAGGAGCGACTAAAAAATATTTATCTCAAAATTGAGCCAACATAAGAGAATGAGAATTTCAATCTCTCTCTTTGGCCAATTTTGCGACAAACTAAACTGAGACTCAAAAATAAGAAACGACACAAATTACATAACTCAACTATACATGTGAGTCCTAAAAATAAAAAATACATGACTCAACTAACAACAAGAGCCTAACAAAATAGAAGAGTGCATATCTCAACTAACAACATGCAATCCTAAAAGATTCAAAGAAATTGTAAAATACAATAATAAAAGAGTCTTAAGTTCAACAAACCAAAGAGAGTTAGGAGATCTAAAAGTTCAACAAACCAAAGAGAGTTAGCAGATCTAAAAGGTCTTAAATCATGTATGTGTTAACAATCCCGATATATATAGAAATGTGTTAACAGCCTCAATATAACAGTTCCAATATGTATAGAGTCCAACAAACACAAACGATTAACTCATGTATGTGTTAACAGTCCGAAACGATTTTCTCAAAAAATTTTATATATATATATATATATATATATATAAAGATAAAAAACTAAATAAAACAGACAATTTATATATGTATATATATAATAGATATGTGTATAGATATGGATGCATAAGTATGTATGTATATATATTAATAAAAAAACAGAGAAAGAAATTTCTTACCCAAAAACGAAGATCCACATTTGAGAAAAAAAGAATAAGAGTTCAGATGCGAACTCGGATGCTCTCCAACAATATACAATATACCAAACCGACAAGAATCAGAACGTCAAAAAAAATTCCCAGGACGAGAGGAATCCATTCATCTTGAAACTCCTAAAAAATAAAACTCCAAATCGTCACAACAAATAGTAACTGATCACCAAAAAACGTGGGTCTCCAAGATCTCAAGATATCAACCACAAAGAAACTAAAAAAAAATTAACTCTCAACTGTTTGGGTAAGAAGTTTGGAAGAACAGGGATTCCCAAAATCTCTCAAGCAATATCAATAGTTATGCAAGTGTAGAGAGAGAGAGAGAGAGAGAGAGAGAGAGAGAGAGAGAATGTCGACAGGGATAAAAAATGAAGTCTATCTCTCCGAAAACACACCACCCCTCTATATAAAGGACACCCAAGAAACCGTAGGTATAAACGTTAATACTAGCAAAGATAAGCCCCCAAAAGTAGATAGCCAAAGGCAAGAGGAGGGTAAAATCGTGAAGCACAAAACCAAGGGATAAAGGGGTAAACCCTCAAGGGAATAAAATGGTAAAAAAAATGCAGCCAAGAAGAGACCTAGAGAAAGGCAAGTCTTGAAGACCTAAATTGGTTTTAACAAAACCATTAAAGCCAAAACGACACAAAAAGTACAGAACCTTGCCGTTTTACTATTTTTGTCCAGATGATTAATTAAACAAACAATATGTTTAATCAAAAGTTATTTTAACACACTTAAAATTCAGAAAAATAAATAAACAAATAAAGCAAAAATTTATAAAAATTCTGAAAATGAAAAAATTATTGAGACTACAGAAATTGCTTAACAGTAAATACATTTTGAAGAAAAATATTTTTACTAAAAATAATTTATATATTAAATCAATATAGAGAAATATAATTTAAGGTATATAAAAAATAGATGTTAATAAAAAAATAAAGCAGGAGTAACTAGAGCATGTGTCTCAAAATTGAGCCAACATAAGAGAACGAGAATTTCAGCCTTGTTGTAAAAATTGAAATTTTCAAAAATATTTTCTTCTTTTTTTCTCCTTCGTTGCCCTTGTTTTCGATGATAAATTTTAATAAATTCCCAATCCAATAGACAATTCAATGATGCGTGTTCTCGAGTTTAGATGTGAATAGACTTTATTCCTCATATCATCAATTTTATGAATAGCTTCATGAATTAAACTTTAATCCCATGAGGACATGCACTTTTCATTTTTTTAATGAGTTGGTTTAAGATTTTTATAACTCGATAATCTTTTGTTGCATTGTATATACTTGCACCGAGTGAGCTTTGGGATTTTCTTCATTTATGAGTGTTTATACACTACTCTTTCCTCCTTGAAAATGTTAAGTTTGTTAGTAATCTCACAATTCTTGCATTTGATCGTTCATTTATGAAATGTATTACTTGAGCATGATTTTTAAAGTTTGTTTTTACTCGAGAACTGCGTAAACTTTAGAAAATGATCATAGGCCATCTTTGTTATATAACCCATATTGACCTTGACCTCACCTTATATAATTCCCTAGTCAACCCCTTTGAGCCTTAAAATAGCCTTTCATTTCAAAATCCAAAATTCCATAACCAACTCCACATTGGAGTTATAAACCATACATAATACCTTCCATACCTTTTATTGGAATGATACTTGGGATTAAATGATGTTCTTGTTACGTGGTTGCAATTAAGCACGTGGGAGTGGGAAAAGTGAAGAAAAGAAAGAAGTGAAAAAGAAAAAGAAAAAGTGAAAAAGCAAAAGAAAATAAAAGAAAAATATTAGGAAAAAAAAGTTTGTATATGATATATATAGTGTTCAATAATCCTTGTCGCTCTCCAATTTCATATCTAATGCTTGTTATGGAAATCATTTTTCGATTTTGAAATTGCTCACAATTTTTTATTATCGCGAGTTTTCGTCCCCTAACACCTTTCAATCCGTAAATATTCCTTTCATTTCCTAACCTTTACCCCAAGCCTACTTTACAACCCTATAAATTCCTATATGATCCTAGTATGAATTCAATTCAAAAGTTTAAATAGTTTTGATAATCTGTGAAAATACATTTTGCCTCCTTTAATGATGGTATCTTTCATTAAGATTACATGTTTTTCATTTTATCTATATCGCTCTTCATTAGTGACATGTGTGTGTCCTTGTTTCCATTTATATTTACTATTTATGCCCGCATGTCCCGTGTATTACCTCCTTTTCATAGTGATTTCATTTCTTGAGTGTATACCCAAGTGAGGATTTACATATATGCACACTTTAATGCATTTTTAGTTTATAAATGTTTTGCCAAATCATACTTTGCATGTGCTCTCAGTTCGACGAAGCTCATTCTATAATGCTAATAATTGGACTTTTACGTGAATTCATTCACTGTGCTAATAACATGTTTGAAATTGTTTTTATTATTATTGGGCTTGTCGCATACTGGTTGGCATACATGTTGATAAAACCATGATGTTTGCGGGTTCCATTCCTAAAAATCCTCACGAGAAAACACTCGTCCACTAGGGTAACCTAAGGGTTTAACGGCTTATTGTATATGCTAAATGCAATCGTGTTCCCTACCAAAGTGGCATTTATATTTTATGCATATGCTAAATGCAATCGTGTTCCCTAAAAACTATGATGTTTATGGGTTTCATCCCTAATCCCGTTTTATTGTTCTTGTCTAGTTTTAGTTACTTTTCCCTTTTTCCCATTTAAACCTCATCACCTTTTACACTTTTATTTCAAAAGTAATAAATCAATTAAAGTCTGTCAAACATTCCCTGTGAATTTTTTATACCCGGACTAGCTGCTATGCTCTCGTAAAGAGTGTAGTCATAGTTTAGGTTTTTTTGCATTACGGTCGGAAGCCGATCATAATGATTTGCGTATCTACACGGACGCACGGTTTTCACCACATCATTTCACTTATACTTAAAAACAAGTGGATCCATGTCGTAGTGGTAGCATTATGAGTCACCCTAACAGGTTTGTGTTTTGGGTTTACACTTAAATTAAGTCCCATAGAAACACAAACCGGATCCTAAGAACTAAAACTTGAATATCCAAGATAAAGACTCTTAGCTTTGACTTATGACTGTGGATACTAAAATCAATTCGATGTATTCGAATCAAGTTTGGTGTCTTGTAGACTTGTGTGACACCCCGCCTAATAAAATACCGGGCGATCAATCCTGTACGAAATTAAAATAGGAGTCTCATATGGTTCATTCTTAGCATCACTGTCGAAAACCAACTTAATTACTAATAACCTGTTAGGCTGGCGTCAAAATTTTAATTAACTAATCTTTTTTTAAAACAAACCATTCAAATAAACCATTCACACAGTTTATATATAAGACTGAAAATGAAATAAAATAACTGAACACTCGGTTTAACAATAATACAACCTAATCGAATGTCGCATTAAAAGGCGGTAAAAGAATAAATAAATGCAGTTGGGTTATTAGCCTGAATATTTATACAGTAAATCCTATCTAGATTACAAGGACAAAAGCGTCTACAGTAAACCTACATGCATCCACAGCTGCTGCAGCAGATGTCAGACTCGAAGGAATCGTCATCCAGGCATCTATGTGTCTGGACACCTATATATATATAGCAAAATAGAGGAAAATAGATAAAAGGGTCAGAGACCGAGTTGTGAAAATATTTTGTAAGTGCATAAATGCTTTATTTATGAAAAAAATATGTTTGATCTCATATATAAAGTGGTATCGCACTCCCAGGAGATACCCCTCACCCCTCCTCTAATAGTGCACAGCTATCGCGTTCCTATTAAATAACCTAGTCCAATTACCCTGCCTAACTAATCCGTTCCGTCAAAACTCTAAAAATCCTAATTGATTCGAGTACTAAGGGCTAAACTTCTCTCAATCTCAACACTGTGCCATGTTCGTGCATGGAGTGTCTCGCGAAGCGAAATCCAAACAAAGAACTCCCCGATACACTACTACTTGGTGGTGTTGATCGTCGAGATCCATTAGACCTTCAGTACACAACATATACATACATACTCATATAATTATATACATTATCCTACTCACTTTTATATACATATCACAATATAAGTCCGGATAAAATCTCCCGGAATGAGAATTAATCTTTATTCATTTTATCTCTTTACTCTAGATATATAATATCTTGTTCTCATACACAGGTAATATACTATACATACAATCATAATAACCATCCCAACGAGATATAACTCGAGGATGCAGTCTCTATGCTATCATCTACCAGGGAATCACTCACATACCATCCTGGGTACCAACGGTCGAAATCTCACACCGCCTTGGTAAAATCCAAAACACAACGTATGGGAAGCGGTCATAGTTCCTCCCCGAAAGTGAGACGAAACATACCTACCACGTCTCACCCCTAATACAAATCACAATATAAAATGGATGCTATGACCTGGGGACAATACGCTCCCTGCTCCTCAAGCCAGGGGCCTCACCCACATTGTGCAACTTTCCGTGACAGCATAGAGGGGGTATGCTTAACATAAATATATATATACCATTCACACATAGATATATATACATATTCGTATCATATTATATATATACTGTAATCACATCATATATATAATCTACATCGTTCCTCAAATATATATAAATGGCCATAATTGCCAATCACACATAACGATGGCCGATAACCCCAAAGATTCTCACAAATAATAACATTCAAGTATTCGCACACTCACAATACTAAACCCAAAAGTATTCCCTCACTTGATAAATAACCCGTACCTTATTCATGTTTAAGGATTTATATAATTTCTCCAACTATACCAATTCATACTAAGTAAATAAGTATATTCCCTACTTATTTGAGTCTCATAGTTATCACATTACCTATACTCACAGTCGTCAATAGACGTATCGGATAACCACTCAATCATCCTAAGCCTATATCCCAAATTCATCCTAGTTGCCTCATAGGATTTACTCAACCATAATCGATATAATTTCTTTTTCTACGCTCTCAATTATATATGCCTAAATGCCCTTCGACACTGTCCCAAGAAATATTCATCCCCAAACACCCTTAAATTAGATAAGTTATGGATTCCATTTTCCACGAACCCAAGATCTACACTTTGCTCAAATAACAATTTAGAGGTCCCCACTCCATTTTTGGGAACCCCAATTATCTAATTCCTCAATTTATTTATTTTCCTTGAAAATATACTATTATTGCCACACGATTATAGCACCCTCTTAGCCCCAATAAATTCCCTCAAATAACTAGAAATAATTTCTCCCAAATGGATATCTATTTACTCAAATAAATAAGCTAGAAACAATTAGGTTTGGGATTTATCCCATTTAAACTACATTAGCCGAAATTTCCAAAAATCCTGAGGGGTCGATCGATCGACCCTTGGCCATCGATCGATCGATCGATCGGGACAACTTCTTCTCCGAGAAGTTATTTCGGCCACTAAAGCTTCCTCCAAGCTTTTATATCCTCTACTATCATTCTCCAACCTCAATCAACAACATATACACACATAAAAAAGGGTTCTAATCATCCTAGAACCCAAATCCAACAACTAATTTTAAATGATTTCTAAATTTCTTGAATTTATTATTTTCCATGGTTTATCCGTTAATCTTTCGAAAAACACATTTGATTCATGAAAACCAAAATTCCAAAATCATATAGTTTGTTATTACCAATTATGATATGATATTTATGATCAAAATAAATAAAGCAAGTAAACACTTGCCTCGTGGATAAAATCCGACGACCCCGAGTTGAATCCCGCGGAGTTTGGCCGGAATCTCCCTTTTCTTCCTCTTTCTCCCTTCCTTTCTTATCTTATTCCTTTATCTCCTTTTTCTTTCCTTTATTATACTCTCTCGTGTATTTTATAGGAGAGAAAAGGGTTTATCCCTTATTAAACCCAAAAATGACTCGTTTACTCAATAGTGAGTCCCAATTAGTCCAAAAATTTCCGAAATCCAAACACAACTCCCGAATACTCTATTTTGACTATCTAGGCCATTCTGAAACCAATCGTACACTCAAAATCTCCATCCGAGGTACTTGATCGCAATCCACTAATTAAACCCAACACATCTCAATATAGGTTTTCTAATTAAAACATTATCCTTTGTCGCTTTACCCAACTGCGACATGTAATTAAAATGGTCCAACTCATTTACTTAATCCTGAAAGTAAGTGCAACACCCATCGAAAATCATGTAACCCTCATAAACTCCAAAAATTATTTCTCAGATCAATTACTCAAATCTCCAAATTATACTCATTTATGAAATTTAAATTATCCATAAAAGTATGGGGTATTGCAACTTGCTTATGGGTAAAATCCATGGTGTGTAAGTGGACCTATAAGAAGAAAAATATGGATATACTGGAAGGTGAAAACATTCGAGGCAAGGCTTATTGTGAAAAGTTTACTCAAAAAGATAATGTATTAACTATGAGTAAATATCCTATCCAGTAACCATGCTGAAGTCTATCGAGATTCTTTTTCATAGAAAGAAGTCAAAAAAGTAAAGTACGCAAGCTTAAGAGATCCATTTATGGACGTAAGCAAGAATCATTATCTTGGGAACATCCATTTTGATCAAGAAGTCAATTTTTTTAGGGTTGATCAATGCGTTGGATACAACTTATAAGTAAGAGAAGTATGACGAAAACTTGGTGGTATTTCTGTTACATTGTGTGGATGATATTCTCCTAATCGAAAATGAGGTGGGTGCATTGTCTCATATAAGGGTGTAGTTGTCCAAGTGATTTGACATTAAGAATTTAGGACAAGCCAGTCACATCATAAGGATCAAGATTTTGTTAAATCACAAATATATAGGGTGTTTGGCTTATGACAAGATACTTATATCAAATTTTGTGTTCACATAATTTAGCTTATTAGATTCCAAGAAAAGGTTTATCCTTTTTGGACATGGAATCTTTCTATCTAAGTATCAATGTCATATGACACTTGATTATATAGAGGGTACGAGGAATATACTTAATGCTTTGGTTGTGGGAAGCCTCATAAATGATATGTTGTGCATAGTCTAGTACCTTCATGGTACATAGACTAAGATTTTTAGTTAGATAAGATTTCCAGTGATTTTACTTTTGGAAATGTGTTAAATTCTAAGACGTGTAGCCATTGGATGGAGGAGTATCACATAATCATGTATTGCTAATTCCACCATGGGATCCAAATATGTTGCATAATTATATGAAATAAAAGAGGTTGTATGGCTAGGGAATTTCATAAAGGACATGGGAGTGGTTATTTTTTTGCAAGGGCACAAGACCATAACGGAGTGAGGCATATAAGAGTGTACGTTTCACCTGTTATGAGAGATTGCATAGAAAGTTGATCATTTGTATAATCTTTATACATCAAGGACTTTGTCCAATGTGTGGGTGGATTGGGTGTTAAGTGTTTAAGCTCTTGGCTTTAAGACTGAGTGGGAGATTTTTAGGAGTTTTATTCTTAAAACCATGTTTATGTACTCTTTAGTCATAAAGGTTCATCATAATCCATTTGAAATAGAAAATCATGATTGTAGACATTCTTTATATTTGTTTGTAAATATATCATATGGTCGATTAATTATGCTCAGTAGGAATTCTTGTACGGGAAAAGAAAATCAAAATTCCAGTTATAGCATGATTGAATAGTTCATAACCTAGATAGGAGGGTTAAATCATATCAGTAAGGTTGCGAGTACAAGTTTAGTAGTTTATCTTGACTACATGATCATGTATGATGGAAGTTTAGGAACTTGTTTGATAGTTTAAGGAAGATTGTACTGATACTTCTGGAAATTATTGAAGATAACCAAGGATGAGATTTGAGTCTTGATGTTGACTTGATAAGACTTGCACAATCTCGTGGTTTGCATAGGGTGCATAGATTCTTAATTCCGAGGGATATAAGGATCAAAGTATTCACATCGTTATTGCTTTGATTTGCTAATAGGTGAGATTCATTTTTATATTGGGCCTATAATCCATATAATTTGGGAGGTGACCATGTTATTATATTTGAGATCATGTTCTGGAGGAATCCACACCCAGGAACTATCCTGGAATGTGATTTCTCCTTGATAACCTATAAGTTTTGACTCTTCCACTAAACTCGATCGATAGATTTTATAATCTGGTAGAGATGTCAAATAAGTTAAGTTTGAGATCAACAAATGTCTATAAGATTTTGATGAGTATGAATTAGAAAAATATTGGTTTCACCAAGCGGGTATTGTATAGTTAATGCAGGGAATCATATTGTGTGTCATCCAAGTGTGCAAATATTAGGCCTCTCTATTATGGTAATTTTGAGTAATTAAAATTGGAGTGCAGTCGTAATTATTTAGTAGAATTAATATGATTTAATGGAAAAAGAAGTAAATTACAGGTAAGTAATTTTGAATTTAATTTTTTATTTTGGAAGCCAATATTAGTTATTAATCTTGGGTCCCTAATATAGTCCCTAATTCTTTTGATACCATAATTGTGTTTGGTCCCTTACACCCCTTAATTAACTAAAGGCACCTTTTTAGGAGATCCTGGAGGAGTCCATATTGGGACCAACTCTTCCCACCACGTTTTGAGTTGAGGAGGATAAGTAGGAGTCATCTAATAAGGTAGAGGAAGCTGGAACTCAATTACATTAGTGACATAGAGGTCAAAGTAGAGAGTGAAAAAAATTCTCTCGAAAAATCTTCAAGGCTTGCTTTTAAGGGAGAATACCACCCTTCTCGCTCATCTAATGTATCATACATTGGAAGAAAAAGGGTCGTTGAAAATTAGATTCTACATAAACTCCTCTCTGCAACATGGATCGATAAAAATATCTGCAAAGGTATGGACTTTACAAGCCCTAGTTTTCATGTATAGATTTTTCTATGCATTCTTGTTATTATTTTTCATTCAATATTGATTAACATCCTTGGAAAATATTTTTAAAAGTTCAATCCCATCAACATCAAAATCTTCCCTAAAGGAAGCACAAATATTCTTAATTCAAGCATCGAATGGTACACAATCACTTAATTATCATAAGGCTAAGATAATCAATTTGGTTAGCAAAACTATAACATTGCCTGACATGCTCGCAATTAACCAAAATACATAAACCAAGCTAGTGATCTAAAAATATTTTTGTCATACTTAGAGGGACTCAAGTGCTACATTATCGTTTATCATAGCTAGGATAAGAAAAAAGGGACATTGCAGGTGAAATTGGCTCAACTAGCTTGTGACACCCCGCCTAATAAAATACCGGGCGATCACTCCTATATCAAATTAAAACAGGAGTCTCATATGGATCATTCTTAGCATCACTGTCGAAAGTCCATTTAATTAATAATAACCTATTAGGCCGGTGTCAAAATTTTAACTTTACTACTCTTTTTAACAACAATAAATAAAACATCCACACAGTTTTGCGGAAATGAAACTGAAATGAAATCAAATGACCGAACACTCGGTCAAAATATACAACCATATCGAATGATGTCCTAAAAGAATAAATAAATGCACTTGGACCATTGGACCGAATATTTATACAGTACCTCTTATCTAGAGTACAAGGATAGAAGCGTCTATCGAGAATCCTGCACGCATCCACAGCTGCTGCAGCTGACGTCTGACTCGAAAGATGTGTCATCCAGGCGTCCCTGTGTCTGGACACCTATATATATATAATATAGGAAGAAAGGAAAAGTAGATAAATGGGTCAGAGCTCGAGTTTTGAAAATATTTTGCAAGTGCATAAATGCCTTATTTTTAGAAAATGGTTTTACCTCATATTTAAGTTTGGTATCGCACTCCCGTGAGATACCCCTCACCTCTCCACTAACAGTGCACTCCTAGCGCATCCCTCTAAACATCCTAGTCAAGCTATCCTACTAAACTAGTCTATCACTAACCCACTATCAATCCTAGATAGTCCAAGCAATGTACTAAGGGCTAAACTTCACCCCAGTTTCAACGCTATGCCATGTTCGTGCGTGGGGTGTCTCGCAAAGAGAAATCCAAACAAGGAACCCCCCCCCCCCCGATACATTACTACGCGGCACGGTCGATCATCGAGATCCGCCAGTCCCTCAGTACAGAAAGATATATATAAATATATACCATAAGCATTTATAATATTAGAGCACTAAGGATTAAACTTCTACCCAGTCTCAACACATTGCCATATTCGTGCGTGGGGTGTCTCGCAAAGCGAAATCCAAACAAGGAACCCCCCCGATACACTACTATGCGGCAAGGTCGATCATCGGGATCCATTAGACCCTCGGTACTCGATTCATCCATTTATATATACATATTTCCATAATCATCCGTATCTATCTCCCGGGCTGAGGATTCATATATCAAGTATTTATCAATACTTTCATTTTTCTCAAAACTTTCCATTTCCCTCTTTATACTCAGGAAATGTAAATATAAAAGCCAATTCATTATCATGAATTGCTTTAACAAATCATATACTTTTAAAAGCCAATTTTATTATCATAAAAAATGCTTTTCCATTTTATATCATCCCATTTCCCTTTTTTTACTCAGGAAATGTATTCAAAGCCATTTTCATTATCATAAAAATGCTTTGATCATATCATATGGTTCCACAACCCTTCTTCCATACGGGAGTGTTACTGAAGCCAAACCTTTATCCCATTTCCCTTCTTATATCCAGGAAATGTAATTAAAGCCAATTCATTATCATGAATTGCTTTAATATATAACGCGTTCTAAGATCGCCCATCCGGATTTCTCCACTGTGCGCGCCCCTAAATGGCTATCATCTTCCAGGGCCTATAATCAAGACAACCTGGGATCCTACATCGCAAGACGTCGGGAAGCGGCCATATGCCTGCGGGATAGTCAAGACCACACCCGGAATCTCCTAACCAGCGCAGAAAAAATACAACAAACACTCATATGGCCTATAGGACTATATCCACCCTGCGTTAATTTGTCAGGGGGCTTCACCATACGCACGCAACTTCCCTTATGATAGCGATTTAGAGAGGTGTGTATCCTCATTTTTATTAATTAAGAAAATCATTTATCTTTCCTTTTTGAAAACATTTATTTTTACATTTTCAAAAGTCATTTCCCTTAATTCATATATATACTTTAATCACATAGTATATATATATATATATATATATATATATACACCATATATTCCTACCTGAATATATAAAAATGGCCATATTTGCCAAACCATCTATCGATGACCAATAATCCCAAAGATTCTCTCAAAGAATCACAATCATGCATTCATATATGCATAATACTAAACCCAAAGTATATTCTTACTTTAATAAGTAATATATATCAAAATCCCATCTACGGATTCATTTGGATATCTCCAATTATACTAATTCACTCTAAGTGAATATACACATATATATACACTCCCAATTCCTCAAGTCCTTTAGGACATAACCCTCCATAATCTCTAATTTGGAAGGCCCTTAAACATTAAACTCAAAAAGTAGAAATAATCCTAATCTCCAAAATTTTGGGCTAAAAACAGGGCACCGGTCGAACGGTCCTAGACCCCCGGTCGACCGCGGGTTGTAAATAAGCCTACGAAACAAAGCAGTAGGCCCTTTCTCCTTGACGCGGTCGACCGGCCTTAGGGGTGCGGTCGACCGGTCACACCAGGCCTCCCAAACTAAATTCCTCAAATTCATTTTCCAACAACCCAAATTCATTATCGGGGTTTCTAAACTACCCCAAAAATTATCACGAACATCTACGCAATTAATTCTAGCCGTAATTTTTCCAATTCCCGATTTGATTTCCGAGTTGATGATTTCAACCCGGAGCTGCCATCTTGTAAAAATCATATCAAATCGTAGAAAAATCAGAAAAATACGCGGTTGGAACTCACGTGACCGTATCAAAAATATCTACAACTTTTGTGTTTCGGCTGAAAGCTAAATCAATTCTTTTCCTGGCCAAAATGGCCCCCTAAAGTGACGGGTTACTATTCATCGTCTTCTCCGAGACGATTTCGGCCATTAAAGCTTCTCCCAAGCTTTTGTCGCCTCACCCAACGTCCTACAACCTCAACCAACTACAAATACACATATATTAAGGGTTCTAAACATCCTAGAACCCAAAACCACCAATTAATTTAGGTTAAAACCTAAGTTCCACAAATTGAAATATTATTGGGGTTTAATTATTTTAACTTCCAAAAACCCGTTTTTCCACGATAATCCACCCCAAAACCTTTAGGGTTTGTTTATATCAAACTACGATATGAGATATTTATGCAAAAAGATAAATAAAGCAAGTAAACACTTGCCTCGTGGATAAAATCTGACGTCCTCGAGTCGAATCCGGCGGAGTTTGCCCGAGATCTCTATTTCTCTCATCTTTTCTCTCCTCCTCTCTCTCTCTTCTTTCCTTTCTTTCTCTTTTCTCTCTATTCTCTTCCCTTCTCCCTCTTTAAATAGGAAGAAAGGGGTTTTTAACCCTTAAAACCCCAAAACGACTCGTTTACCCAATTACGAGTTACTTTTACCTTTAAAATTACCCGAAACTCATTTTCGACAATCGGACACTCTTTTCCGACTATCTCGAACATTCCGAGACTCACAGTGCAGTCAAAATTCCCATACGAAGTACTTGACCGCAAATCACTATTCCAACCCAAAATAAATAAATGCGGGTTTTTTAATTAAAAATCTTACCTCGTGTCGTTTTACTCAACGGCGACATATAATTAAAATATTTCGACCTATATAGTCCCAAAAATAATCACAACATCCTTCGAAAATCATTTAATCCTCGAATATCCCAAAAATTACTATTTTAGGAAATTCTCCAAATTGCCAATTTATATTTATTTATGGAATTTAATCGTCTCCAAAAGGGCGGGTTGTTACATAGCTAATACATTGCCACTATAGAGAAAATAATGGTTAAAACTACCCATGAGTTGAGGCCAACTATTATAAACTAAGAATTGAATGTAACAATAGCTCCAAGGGAAAAAAATGTTCATAAAACACCTGTTGTGGGTGTGCACTCAAATGTCTAAGATTAAATTATAAACCGGTTAAATTCGCTTCTTGATAATCTTGAGAACATAATTCAAAACATTAACACCATAACTGCAACAGTAACTAGTAGGTTATACATGCCTACTGTTGCAGTGTCTAGTGGTTATGGGTATGAACTACAAATTGGTGTAAATTCCACTACTTAACCCAATCCTTACTATCATGTGTGTTACAAGCCTAATATAGGTGAAACCAACTTTTAAACGAACTTAAGTATAGGGAATTCCTTTAATACCACTGGTCTAGGTGTGAATAATCCACTAAAGGGTTTAGAAACATCTAATACTTACCAACAATTGGGTTATAATAACCTAATAGGGAGGATACCCCTCCCAGAGGTATGAGAACTAGTCCATACCAAAATTAAACCAATTTAGGCTTCCTATATGCTTCGAACTATGGGATAACCAATAATCATGTGTTTGAACAAGAACTCGGGGGCTTGGGGAACAGCCGGAGGTTTGACAATCAAGTGCCATGAGTGTCTCAACCATTGCTCTTTCAAACACAACAAAATGTTTGTCCCCAAATTCCACCACCATTGGTGTAACCCTCACCCATAATGAACCACACTATTACCCCACTAAATAGGCAGTTACCTGGGTTGTTAGGAGAAACGAAATTATGGATATAATACATGATATTGTGGACTAATAGTTCAGGGGTGCGAACTCCAGTGTGTAAGAAGACATACTGATCGAGTGGAAAAACCGAGCGTCCGTGTAATACGCTAGTCGTTGTTATCGGCTTCCAACCTCAATACAAAAAAAACCTAAACTTTTAACTACACTTTTATGGAGTATAGTAGTAAGTCTGGGTATAGAATCCACAGGGAATGCTTTATAGAATTTAATTGATTTATTACTTCTAAAATAAAAATGAAAAAGATGATGATTGGGAAAATTTCTATTAAAAACAAACTGAAAAGTGCAAAAGAAATTAGATCTGACAAATGGGAGAAAATAGGGTAGGGTATAATCCCTCAATCCTTAACAAATTATCCTTTAGAATACTAGAATTATAAATCAAAATTCTTGATTAAATCCAGTCCTTATCATCACTAAGCATTACATATATGAGATTCAAGACCGCATCACATGAAATCAAAGATCAATATAAGGCGGTGAACGACAAATTATACATACAAAGCATTCTTAAACATCCCAAGTACCTAGGGCAAGAGAGATTAAAAGATATGACAATGCATATATGATTTTCATTCACGATTCAACCAATATTTTCATTTATTTTCTAATTTTCCATACAAATAATTTGTATTAGGATTGAGTTCATGTACCCCAACCCTTGAGAATTTAGCTAAACATGATTTGATTAAAGAACAAATTCATACACAAAATTATGGATCTACAAAACATGGTAAATAATTTGCAAGTAATAAAATAAGAGAATGGAAAGAGTTTACTTGAATTCAGCAACAAGGAATTGAGATTCAGAATACAAACTAGGGTTCATACAACTCTTGAAGGAATAGAAAATTTGCTCTCAAAATCTAACCCTAAAATTCAATCTAGCACTTCTAACCTACTCCTAACCTAGCCTCTCTCTAGCAACTCCCCTTCAAATGATGTAGGGCATGGGCTTTTATAGCACAAAATCTCGAAATTGACAGCCAATAGTGCTTGTGGAACAAGTTTTCCAAGAGTTGCACTGCATTAAATGCATAATTAATGACAGAAATCCACACATCTAGACTCTTCATTATCGCGCAACTTCAAAACCTCGTAACTTCTTCACCGTAGCTCGGATTGAGGTGCCGTTTTTTCCAGTGTTCTTGTAATTTAAAGATCTTCAACTTTATAGTTGGCCCCACCTCCGGAATAAGGCTGAAAAATTACGAAAATGCCCTTCAACTCTCCATTTCTAGGTTTCTTTCACTGTTTTGCGTTCTCCTTCGCACTAACTTGCATGAAATACCTATAAAACACATGAGAAATACACAAAACAAGAAATACTTGCCAAAAAGGGTTAGTAGCATAAATAAGAGACAAATCCAAGCTAATTACACTGCACGAGATCATAAAAATACCGAAATTAAGGGGATAAATACGAAGAATATGTGCCTAATCACATACCTTAAATGGATAGATATGATTTCAATTTTAAAGAGTTTTAAGTTCCCAAAATTTTCTCCCTTTCCAAGAGATGGGAGTCAATCCACTGTGGAACACATTGATAAGTTTACTAGTCAATGTGCTGATCCTAGGACAAATAAGTATCTTAAACTACGCTTGTTTTCCAGTTCCCTCAATTATGCAATGTTTTCTTGGTTTATAAGTTTTCCTCTAAACACTATCCAAACATGGAAGTAAATGGAAGATATGGTCCATGAACAATTATTTCAAACTGAACTAGAAGTTTCCATGAATGATTTGGCTAAACTATGCCAAAAGTCAGCTGAAAAGGTAATTACCTCAATAGATAGGTTCAAAAGGGCTAAGAATAAATGCAAAATAGTCATACATGAGTCCAAGCTTATCGAATTGGACCAAAATGGGCTTGAATTTAGGCTTTGAAAGAAGTTTAATGCAACTGAATTCAGAGATTTGGTGGAATTAACTCATAATGTATCCATATATAAAGCTTTTTTTACAGGAAAACCATGATAGAAATCTTTCAAAACATATTACAAAGATCCATGCTTGGAAATAGATGTTGTTGATTTTATAGGAACTAAAACTATAATTTGTGAACTATTGGTTCAAAAGAGCACAAAATAAAAATCAGAGGGGGTGATTGAAAAATATTCCTTTGATATCTCTAAGGCAGATGAATTTTTTTATTATCTCTTAAAAATTCAAAATGTTAAAACTTCCTAATGATGCAACAACGCCAAATGAAGTTTAGAAAAATTATGGTAAATGTCACAATATTTTCTCCCATTCAACTAATGCTTGTTTTATTTTTCAGGATAAGATTTAAGAGTTTATCAGGAGAAGGAAATTCAAGTTTTCTGAGAAAGAAGAAAATAACATGGGAGTTGATGAAGACTTATTTCCTAATGTGAAAGAAGTGGTAACGAACATATAATCTATTCAACTGCCTCGAAACAAAGGGCATGTTGAATTCAAAATGAGGACAAAGGTTGAATCCAAGGCTCTGAAGCGTGAAACAATTGAGGGTCTAAACCATAAAGTCATAAAACACCTATATATTAGGTGTGGAGAGCAATATATTAATATGTGTGAGTTTTTTATTCGAAGGGGAAACAACACAATAAAGTTAAGAGGAATGAGAGAATTGTACATGCTACCAAAGCCCAAGTGTTTGAAGCCCAAGAAGAGCTCTAAGGAAATATCTTTGGAAAAATGAGACCATTTTCTGGCCTTTCTACCCTCACAGAAACATCAAAACACAAAGGAACTATTAATACATGAGGCCTGGTTTTAATGAGTCCAAATCTTACCAGTATTTGGGAGTTTTAGGGTAGCATGAAAACCCAAAATTAGTTTTATTGGTAAAGGGGTGCATGATTGGGTTGCTACTCAAGATCCAAAGGTGGATCAATAATTTAATAAGAAGTCTAGGAGGCCAAAATAATGAAGCCTCGACTAGTAGTTCCTGGTATATGGCATTTAATGTTGCCACCATAATCAAAGAAGAAAGAAACAACTATTGTGATCTCTCACACTCAACATAGGAGAATTTAAAGAAAATACATGGCTTAACAAGATGCCTCAGAGATTGTGCATGCAAGAGCATCATAAGGTATTGCATCTTCATTATCAAATCCAAACTGAAGGTTCAATAAAAATTCGTATTGGAGCCAATCTTCTTTAGAATTGCTAGTTAAAAAACTTAATGAGCTAGGTAGGGCGATGAGTGTGGATGGAGATAGTTCGTCTGGGGATAGCTCTTCTTGTGAGGAAAAAAAAGGAAGATATGATGGTTTTGGACTCAATGGGACCTGATTAAAGAACCGTGCAATAACAATTCTTCTAGTTTGGGTTTATACCTCAGCAAGTACCAATTAATATAGTTGTGATCCTCCCAAAGAGTTTCTAAGTTGAAGAGAGACAAAAGGTTTCGGAAATAGAATTGGATAAAGATGATAAATCAAAGGTAGATAAATTTGACTTGTTTGTATTTGCTCTAGATTTGATATCTGGATTCGAAGAGCCTATTAAGAACATAAATAACTATATTAAACTCATGTTTATAAATCTAAGATAAATGGAGTTTTAATCAATTAAATATTAGTAGATAATGGTGTTGTTGTTAATATAATTCCATACTCTAATCTTTTTAGAATAAATATAAAAAATGCTAAATTAGTCCAGACTAAAATTATAATATCTAGTTTTATTGGAGATAAAAAGTCAATTAATGGTGTACTACCAATTGATATTGAAGTAGGCACTAGGAAATATAAAACTTCTTTCTTCATCAATGAAGTTAAACCAAGCTTCAATGCATTACTTAGTAGAGATTTGATTCACTCTAATAAACATATTCCTTCTTCCAAGCTTCAAAAATAATTTTTGATGAAGGACGGTGAGAATGCGAAGAAGGTGGAGGAAGATCTATTACTTTTTCATGTTATCTCTAACTGTGAAGATGTTAGACACTAGTAAGAGAATATAGGGCGTGTGAAAGAAGATGCTTTGGTACCATAGGCATCAGAAAAAGAAGTCTCGATTCAGCTTTGGAAAAATTAAATTTTTGATCTAATTGGACCAAATAAAAAAGACAACATAGTTCGTTAATAGATAGCATACTATTGATGTTGAAAATGACGATGAAAGTTAGACTATGGTGTTGTATAAATTCGGGAATAAAGGGCCATTAATTGGGCCGATTATGTGTATGAAGAACAAAAAGAGGATGAAGATCCTCGTAATGTGGTGAATTATCAGGTTCACTAGTGGAGTATGAAGAGATCATGTTGAATATTTGGGATCCTTTATTAAAAGTCAACTTGGGAATCGAAAAAAATAAGAAGGTGACATATATTAATGCAAACCTTAGCAAGGAATACCAACAATTGATTGTGGACCTTCTACATCAGTATAATGACTTCTTTGCTTTGGAATATGACGAGTTTATTAATTTAGATAGGAAATAGGTGGAGCATAGACTGGAAATCAAAGAAGGGTGCAATCTTGTCAAATAATTGCCACAAAAATGACTCCAAAGGTCACAATAAAAATAAAAAAAGAAATTTAAAGTTTGTTGAAGGTTGTATTCATTAGAAAAACAAGTTATGTTAACTGTCTCTCTTACATAGTGTTAATCATTAATAAAAATGGCAAGTTAAGAGTGTGCATTGATTTTCGAAATATAAATGCTGCCACTCCAAATGATGAATATACAATGCCACTGGTAGACCTACTAGTTAATAGATTTGTTGGTCATGTTATCATGTCTATGATGGATGATCATTCATATTAATACCAAATATGCATAGCTAAAAAAGATGTGCATAAGGATACATTTAGGTGCCCTGCTATATTGAGAACCTTCGAAGGGATAAAAATACCATTTAGATTAATGAATGAAGGGGCAACTTACCAAAAGGTAATGAATACCATATTCCATAATATGGTTGACACCTTTTTATAGTGTTATATTGATGATATAATTATAAAATTAAAAATAGTGACTAATCATATAATAAAACTGAAAAAGTCCTTCGAAAGAATAAGACTTTATGAACTTAAAATGAATCCTTTAAAATGCCCCTTTGGAGTTTCTGCAGGAAATTTCTTAGAATATTTGATGCACCAAAAAAAATACACGTTGATCAAAATAAAGCTAAAGCTATAATTGAAAGCACAACGCCCAAAAACAAGAAATAATTACAAAGGTTTTTTGGGTCAAGTTAATTTCCTTTGTAGATTTATATCTAGTGCAGTAGAAAAAACTAAAGTGTTTTCTCCTTTATTGAAGCTAAAGGATCAAGAAGTGATGAATTAGAACAAAGAGCATGAGATAACTTTCTAGACATTTAAAAGATACATTGTCAATCCACCTATTTTGGCGCCCCAATTGAAGATAAGCAACTGAAGTAGTATATTTTAACCTCTGATGCATCAATTGGAGTTCTATTGGATTAAGATTGTGAGAATCATAAATAACAAGATATGTATTATCTTAGTAGATTTATGAATGATTATGAATGTGGATATTCTGTCATGGAAAAACTATGCTTAACTTTGTGTCTCGCTGCTATGAAATTAAGATATTACTTATTGCCTAGAGACCTATATGTTATTTTATAAAGTTTGATTTAATGAAATCTATGTTAACTAAATCTATTTTGTGTAAAAGAATTGGTAAATGGGTGTTAGCTCTATCTGAGTTTTGCCTACTTTGTGTACCATAAAAGGGAATAAAAGGACAAGCTTTGATTGATTTTTGGGTGAATCATCCATGCGAGAATGAGCGAGAAGGTGAATATAAAATATGATATATATATATATATATATATATATATATATACACACACACACACACACACACACACACACACATTAAAGCTATAGTTTGATGGTTTGAAGATTGAAATAAGGTCAATAATATGAGTGGTTATGGAATCCCCTGAACGAATTAAAACCAAACATGGGTATAAGTTAGAAGAGAACACATAGTCCAACAATCAAGTGGAATATGAGATTATTATAATGGGTATGAAAATCAATCTAAGTTGTAATGCTTCAGTAATAGAAATATATGGGCATTATCAATTGGTTATAAGATAATTAATGGGTGAATATAGATGTGTCCATGATGGGTTAATTTATATAACGAGGTGGCTCTGAATTTACTGTGTAAATTTGATGAGATCACGTTAAATTACATCCCTAAATTTTCAAATAAAAAGGCTAATGAAATGGCTCAAAAGGCCTCGTATTTCATGTTTCATAATAGCTTCAAAGTAAAACTTAAGGTCAAATCCATTCATGGATTTTTATCACTATTGCATTACAAATGAACTTGGGTTGAAATTAAAAATATTGATGTTAATGAAGATTGGAGAAAGCCATTAGTTGAATATATGACTGATGCAAGTATCAAAAGTGATAGGGATGTCAAATTAAGAGTAACTAATTATGTTATGTATGCAAGAAAATTATTCAAAAGATGTGTTAATGGAATTATTCTAGAGTGCTTGAGTAAAGATAAGGGCTTGATAGCCATTGTACAAGTCCAAGTGGGTATTTTTGGAAATAGTCAAACTAGTCCAAAGACGAGGTGGTTGTTAAGAAGGCATGTCTTTTTATTGATCTTCCATCTCAAAAAGATTGAATTGATTTTGCAAAAGTGTGTAAAAAGTGCTAACATTGTGGTCCTCTAAAGTATGTGCCTGCTATTAAACTACAATATGTAGTGAAACCTTGGCCATTTAGAGGATGCGTAATTGGTGTCATAAAAAAAATCATCCCTCCATCTTCAAAGATGCACAACTTTTTACTTGTGGCATCAAATTATTTTACTAAGTGGGTGAAGGAAAAATCTCTGAAACCATTTACCCAAAATGAGTTGGTAGATTTCTTTCAAGATATTGTGTATATGTTTGGGATCCCAAAAATCATAATCTCAGACAATGCAAGAATTTTTTAGTCAAAAATGGTGTTAGAATTCACTTCAAGGTTATAAATATATTTGACGAAAGAAACATCTTATTATGCTCAATTAAATGGTCAGATAAAGGCTATTAATGGAATAATAAAAAATAACCTAAACAAAGTGATTGAAAAAAATTAAAGTGATTGACACAATTTTTTGCCAGAAGTATTATGAACTTATAGGAACTCTGAAAAGTCAAGTACATGGGTAACTCCATATGCCTTAATCTATGGTCATGATGTTGTCCTACTAGTAGAAATCACTATGAATTCATTAAGAGTGGTGGCCCAAAATGAATTGACAATAGAATGCTATAATCAATCTATGATCATGGAGGTAGAAAATATAAATGAGATAAGGTCAGAGCCTTGAATAATATATTGGTCCAAAAGAAGAAAATAGTTGTAATACCCCGTATTTTTATAGCTTTTAAATTATGGGATTTATTAAATTTAATTGAGATAAATTAATTTAATTTTAATCCGGAATGTTGCTTTAAATATTTACTAGCGTGACGAGAGTTAGTAATTATTGGAAATTTGTTATCTGTTGAATATTACTGGATGAGTATAGTAATATATGAGATTTATTGTTATAATATTGTCACGTGTGAATAAAATGACAATTATGGAAATTTAAGTCGGGACGCGCTTGTGTCGTGTCGGGACTAAATGTTGATTAATAAGTGAATATTTTATAATTTGTTCGTATGGTCATTTTGAGTGCGCCAACGTGTCCGGAAGGGTCGAGATAGTCAGAAAAGTGTACCCGGGGGTTTAGTTTGGGTCTCGGGGCGTTTTTAGGCCCAATTAGTACCCCGGGAGGGCGTTTTGGACATTCCGCAATTATGGGTAATTAAACCTACGAAAATTAAAAGGGTTATATAAGATATCTAGGTTGTCTTCTAGGGTTAGAACAACCAAAGACAAATGACGGCCATTGGAGAGAAAGAGGAGAAGCTCTCCAAGGAGTTCTAGGCCAAGAACACCTCGGATTGCACCGACGGGGAACGCAACCACACCAATTTCGGCACCAAACCAGATTTTTGAAAATTCTAGGCAAGTGTTTATCTTGCTTATTTCGTTGATGCATCTTTCATATTGGTTTAGGAATGATTAGGATGAATTCTATGGAAGAAAAACCCAATTTGAGATAGGAAATTGCATGTAGTGATGACTTAAATGATATTCTGGAAACCCTTTGTCATGTAAAGGATTAAGAGTTTGATTAAGAAAAGAGTTCTAATTAGATACAAACACTAAAAATTTTATTCCAGATGATCGGACATTTGGAATCGCTTGAAATTTTAGTATGTTGTAGCGAACGACGAGACAGGACTGCTGACAAAAATTCAGCTTGATCGAACGGTCGGATTTCTAAAAATATTATTTTTACTTGAGAGTTTTATGTTTTGAGGACTCTTAGAGAGTTTTATATTTTGAGGACTTAGAGAGTTTTATATTTTGAGGACTCTTAAAGAGTTTTATATTTTGAGGACTCTTCTAAATAATAAAAAAAATTCAATTAAAACTCCATTTTAATTCCGATATCGAAACCATTTGAAATTCTCATCTTTGAAAATAAAATTCAAAATCCTTTAATGTAAGGCGAAATCTATATTTTTGGGATATCTTACATGAGGGACAATGTAAGTATATGTTAAAGGGGAGAGACACGTAAGAGGGTTACGTTGGAACATAAATGAATACCTACTGAATTTTATACTTGGGAGGATAGAATCCATGAGCGTTATGTAGTAAGTGGAAAGGTTCCTCAAATTAAAGTAAGATGTGAATGGTTATACGTGATAACTATATAATGAGAAATAAATGCAAATGACGTAATTATGGGAATTGATAATTTACCCATTATTGATATGGTAATATGAGTATAGCTATATGATTGTGTATGCATATACTATCTATGTGTGAAAATCATGCCCACGCTACTTGCTATCCCTGAGGTTTTCGCGCTGGGACAGTCTTATCTCGATGGGACCTTTATGGGGGATATTGACTTGTACCCTAGAAGATAGATATCCTTGGTACAGGCTATCGGAATGATAGTTCAGACGGTCCTAAGAGATGCGGGTATGTGCTTTCCTCTTAGAGACTTGGAATCTATGCTTCGCCTCATTTTGTTTGTGTATAGGTATCCTTGGTACAGGCTATCGTAGTGATAGTTCAGACGGTCCTAAGGGACTTGGAACCTATAGTTTGTGTATGTGTTAATACAATTCGAGAGTGATTTCGAATTTGTATTCCCCTTAATGTGAGTGATATGGGGTTGGGATAGTAGAGTATGCCCGCACCATAGTTATTATGTGGGGTGCTGTTTTGATATATATATTTTCGAGTAGTTAATATATATATATATGAAATTCTGAAATCTGGAACTGCCTACTGTGTTTCGATATGTAGGACTTGGTTGATGACTCAAATTGTAAATACTTGTTTTGAGAAAGTATAATATGAAATTGGAAAACTTTATTGATTAATAAAGTCAAAATGAGAACTTTGGTTACTAATTGAAATATTCTTTTCAAACAATTGAATCGTGAAATTTGGAATCTTACGAGTAATATAAGATAAGTTAAATCATTGGGAAGATTAGTGCGATAAATGATAAGACAACCCGTTGGGGAGGTTACTGCGATAGGTGTGCACATTAGAAGAGAGGTGAGAATTTCTCAAGAGAGTGTCGCACTAATATGTTGTTGCATTCGCCTGTATCAATTTAAATACTTGCTAAACGTATTTTAAATCAAACACACTATCGGGCTCTGACCCGTTTCTTTTTTCTCTCTCTCTCTCTCTCTTGTATATATATATGTATGTATTACAGGTGCCCAGCCACAGGGGCGTCTTGCTTAGGATCTCTTGGAAGGAACGCGCTGCAGCTTAGGTGGGAGTTGCAGGTCTCTTGATTAGACGACTTCGTTCATTCGGATCCACTCTTAGTACTTTCATCTAGTTGGGCATGTGTAGCTCTTTCCATTATTCCGTTGTTATTGGACATTTGTATTTCAGTTATTTCCAGTATTGTTACTATGGGATTTATTCAGTTTGGATGTGTGACTTAGATTTCGTATGTTGACATTCGATTGACGAATGTATTAAATTAATTGGATTATGTTGCAGAATTTAATGTGGTGTGATTCTTATTTATTGAATGTTGTTAATAAAATAAATTATTTTTATTTAAATAAAATTTGGAAAGTTACGTCTGAAAAAATGGTTTTGACACTTAGCTTAATTATTTAGGGTGTTAAATTGGAAAATTTATTTTTATCGACAGTGATGCTGAGAATGAACCAACTGTTTACCTTGATTTAATTTAATAAAGGAGTGATCACCCGGTATTTAATTAGGCGGGGTGTCACAGGTGGTATCAGAGCATCAGGTTCTAGTGTCCTTAGGATCTGTACGGCTTATTATGCTTTCAGCGTTGCTTTGTTTGTTATAGAGCCCTATGTTTCGGATTGTCGATTCCTTGACGAGATTTCGTTCTCCTGCTATAATGTGTATACATTAGTGTATTCTAATTTCGTTCGGATGTGTGCGTATACCGAGCGATGACGGATGTCAGAAGAGGACCGTTAAGCGTACATCAGGAGGCAGGGTTCAGTTGAGATTATAAAATATATCCAAGGATGATGACTGTAGTCGAGGTCACCTCTATTATGGCACGAGAAGCCAAGACTAGAAAGGCGACTAAGGCGCAGCAGTGATTTCCAAATGTTGTTATAGTTAAATGAGGTGCGAGGGTAAACTTACCCAACGTATTACAAAAAAAAAACGTGTAGAGACTGTCAATGGGAAATTTTAGAAATGCGGAAATTGTATGTGTCTTTACCAAAGGAGGTAATGTACCCAAAGGCTTAGATATAGGACGAAGTGTGGCAAACTGAAAGTGAAAATTTAGAGAAAATTTTCTTGGCTTTCGGGACGAAATTATAATGGTTGGAGTCAACCACCAATTTTAGAAGTGGAATGCTATGCCTATAGGAGAACCTTAGGTACAGTGCTGACCGTATGTTCCTTCCTTAACTATTCAGGATTAGAAGCAAATGTGGTTCTGAACTCATTGAGAGAGGGCATGTCAGGGGTCCATTCGTGAATATGAATCTTAACCGTTAGCGAATTTTGTATCGGAAGATGTAGATACAAGTGGGGGAAATGAATACAAGTGGGAGACCAACTTGTAATAATAGTTGATAATACTCGAGGAGGAAATTCTGATGGATGACCGATTCAGAGGTTGACAATGTCATACTTTGACTATATAAATGATAACACTTCTTTGTGGGGGAAGTTAAAGGAAATCGAAGAATTTAGTCAAGAATGAGACTGAATGCAACGATGGTGGTATAGCACCACAAAAGGATGTAAATACACATGAAGAAAACCATTTAAATGCTTCAGATAGTTAAATTCTTACCAAGTGATGGTAAATTCAGTAAGTACTATTATAGATAGTAACATGATCTTTATGGCTTGAAGAGTTAAGAGAACAATCGGGATGGTTTACAGGAATCGAGTTTACTAGAGTCCGAGAGGAGGACAAATCCTAACCTGGTTAGTAGGACAGGTGGTAAGTGGATTATGTTTTGAGGTATTTTGTGCGGAGAGAGATCGCTCACGATAATATGTTCCAAAATGAGAAAAAGGACAGGAATACGGTGCTTAGTAAGGCAACGATTAAAATAATTTTGTTTTGGTTTGGGCAGACGTGTTACGTCCGAAAACCATTTGTGCAGTCAAGATGATTGCCAGGATGGAAGTATAAGTTGTATCCTTAGAGAATGCGGCGTGTTTATGTGACACGAGTGAGTCACTATATTTTTTTCCTTGCTAGATTAGCATGTGAGACGAGCTTAATGCATATCATTTTAAACGTTATTAAAATGTGAATATTTTTCCCTAGTGTAGCGGGATTTTTCTTCAGTGCTATCCGCGGAGGATGAATGAGTATATTAACAGTGTCACGTATTTTTTTGAGATTACTCGTTGTAGTGATGCCATACACGAGTATGATATTATCTTTGTTAAAACATTATAGAAATGGTTATACGATAGTGGGCATTTATTGCAAGACTATCGGAGTGGTTGCATTAGTGCAACATGTTTTATGTTTATTTTGGCGAGGCTTTATCTGTGAGAAGGTTGGACTCGCACTTATATTATCTATCCTAGAGACTTCGGAGGAGATAGTGGGCTCGAGATATTCGATGCCAAAGTATGTATAGACTTTGTTAGTATAATTCCGTATGTATCGGGATTTATCGTTGGGCGAAAAGATTTGACTCAGTATTATGTTTAGCACTCCGGACTTAGTGATAGGAAGAGTGCATTGTTATATTCATCCTTTAGGGATGTGGAAGTTAATATTTATACCCCTATTATTAGGGAAAGGAATTTCGAGAATTCCGAGTGTATGTATTCGAGGTTTATGGAATGCTATTACCACCAACCTATACTGAACAATAGTGCAATTAGTGAAACGTTCATTGTTAAGCATAATTACGGGAGAAATTGTAACTTTTCTGTCAAGGGACGGAATAAAGGGGTATATACTATGGACGGAGGACCTAACGGATTTCGATAACCGACAATGCTAGGTAGTAGTGTATCGGGGGGGTTCCTTGTTTGGATTTCGCTTTACGAGACATCCCACGCATGAAACTTAGCGTAAGGTTGGAAATATGGAGACGTTTAGTCACTATTCCATGAGTTCGGTACCCTGGTCGAAATGAGATCAAGTAATTATGTATGTAAGCTGGAAGTTGAATTTTGTTTTAAGGTCATTGGAGCCGGATTTTTGTGGTAGGAAAACATTGAAAGTTATCCCCACGAGTTGAGGGGTGGAACGATGATAAGGAGAATTTAAGAATTTTGATTTCTAAGGTGATTGAGAGTACCCAAATGTCATAACCGCGTACAGAACACAAGGTGAATAAAGAGTTGGAATGATTTTTAGCATGGATTATCTGAAAAGAACTTTATATTATACAAAAGAGATGACTTGTAATTATTTTGATGAATAGAGCGTTAGTGATTTATTTTGGTTGTTGTGCCTATTTGGGAAAATTTTTGTACTTATCTGAGGAAGGTTGAGAATTATTATTCCTCTTTTATTGTCATGGAATTTGAATGCCCTATTCCTTCTATTCCATTGAATTTAGTTAGTCCTACATAAGAGTAGCCGCCGTTCGCTCTCCCAGGGCGGGCGGAGTGTTGCAAAAATGTGGGCATCTTGGTTAACTACAGTTAAAATAGTCCGAGTCGAAGGGACGTGGTAATAGACGTGTGAAATAAATGTTTGTGGGACTAGTATAACGAAGTGGAAGTGATAGAGTGGATTAAACGTCACATGAGGGGCGATAATCCATACATAAGTGTGCAATTAGAATAACACGCCCTAACTTGATTGGAAAGCTGTGGGAAGCCATTCAAGAATTGTTATTCCTTGAATAGAGTAGAATTTAATCATTATGAAGCACACCCGGAGCGGAATTTTTATTAGTCAAGTGTGAGAACGACTTGCGCATACAAAGAGTAATGATGTTAGTATAGTATAAGAGTTCCAGAAGTGCGCTTCGTGGAGAGAAGAGCACGGGTGGAACTTTCGGCATACTACAAGGAAGGAAGGGGAGTATTACGTGTCACTTAATGTGAGACATTTCAAGGGAAGAATCGATGTTTAGCGAGACGTAGTGAGTAGTCTCTACATGCACTGCCCATAGATAAGGTTTGGTTGAAAGAGGAGAATCAACCAAATAATTTTGTGTTTATCAAAAATTCCTGAAATTGGAAGAGGTTGGTAAAGTCGGTAAAGTTCTTGGATGGGTTGCCATCCTCAAAACAAGATCAAGGGTTTATCTCGAACATGTGAATTAAGTCGCCGAGAAGGAAGTGATTGATATTCCTTTGGGCTGGCTTACAATATTAACTAGTATGCCCCAGACTTCCTTTGAAAGGAAGGATCGCGCCAGTGCATGGTCGGAGGCAGTATAAATTTCTGAATCAGGATGAGATTGGTGAATCCCACCTTTGATATGGGATTTCAGGAACTAGCGGAGATAAGATTTCGTTTCAAGTAGGATGTATCACCCTTAGCCAGGGAATAAGCGCATGGTGATTAAATATTAGTGGAGCCACGTGAAGGAGATTTTGGAATCTTGGTACGATGATTTCAAGAATGCTCTGTAGAAGCACTCGTACCTGTTTGTCGCGTATGAGGTACTTATTAAGGTTTTGTTATGGAAGAACCTCGACTATTCTCCTTCTGTATGTTTAGAGGAGAGTAGATAATCAGAATTTTTGGATCGGTCGAGAAAATATCCGATAACTATGGTAGAATTCCACGACTGTTTTAGACGAGCAAGAGTGATCAAATGTTCGTAATATTTTCTCAGAATGGGAGTTTTGTATATGAATAAATCCGAGTATTTGTCATTTAGTGAGGTGCGGCCTCCTAATGATAGTGAGATAATGAAATGTATAACGTATAGGAGTGACATATGCGAATGTTGTCGGTTGGGAGCACAATGTGAAGTGTCTCCAAAGAGAATGCAAAACAATGTTACTGTGAAGAAAGGGCTATAGTGATTGAGCGCCGTAATGTGTAGTTAGTTTGTGTACGGAAAAGATTATCCACAATTGTGCTACCTGATAGGCCTTATTTTTCGAATTTCGGGACGAAATTCAGTTATTAGGGGGGAAGTATGTAATACCCCGTATTTTTATAGCTTTTAAATTATGGGATTTATTAAATTTAATTGAGATAAATTAATTTAATTTTAATCCGGAATGTTGCTTTAAATATTTACTAGCGTGACGAGAGTTACTAATTATTGGAAATTTTTTATCTGTTGAATATTACTGGATGAGTATAGTAATATATAAGATTTATTGTTATAATATTGTCACGTGTGAATAAAATGACAATTATGGAAATTTAAGTCGGGACGCGCTTGTGTCGTGTCGGGACTAAATGTTGATTAATAAGTGAATATTTTATAATTTGTTCGTATGGTCATTTTGAGTGCGCCAACGTGTCCGGAAGGGTCGAGATAGTCAGAAAAGTGTACCCGGGGGTTTAGTTTGGGTCTCGGGGCGTTTTTAGGCCCAATTAGTACCCCGGGAGGGCGTTTTGGACATTCCGCAATTATGGGTAATTAAACCAACGAAAATTAAAAGGGTCATATAAGATATCTAGGTTGTCTTCTAGGGTTAGAACAACCAAAGACAAATGACGGGCATTGGAGAGAAAGAGGAGAAGCTCTCCAAGGAGTTCTAGGCCAAGAACACCTCGGATTGCACCGCCATCACCACCAACGCGTAGATCGCGAGACGGGGAACGCAACCACACCAATTTCGGCACCAAACCAGATTTTTGAAAATTCTAGGCAAGTGTTTATCTTGCTTATTTCGTTGATGCATCTTTCATATTGGTTTAGGAATGATTAGGATGAATTCTATGGAAGAAAAACCCAATTTGAGATAGGAAATTGCATGTAGTGATGACTTAAATGATATTCTGGAAACCCTTTGTCATGTAAAGGATTAAGAGTTTGATTAATAAAAGAGTTCTAATTAGATACAAACACTAAAAATTTTATTCCAGATGATCGGACATTTGGAATCGCTTGAAATTTTAGTATGTTGTAGCGAACGGCGAGACAGGACTGCTGACAAAAATTCAGCTTGATCGAACGGTCGGATTTCTAAAAATATTATTTTTACTTGAGAGTTTTATGTTTTGAGGACTCTTAGAGAGTTTTATATTTTGAGGACTTAGAGAGTTTTATATTTTGAGGACTCTTAAAGAGTTTTATATTTTGAGGACTCTTCTAAATAATAAAAAAAATTCAATTAAAACTCCATTTTAATTCCGATATCGAAACCATTTGAAATTCTCATCTTTGAAAATAAAATTCAAAATCCTTTAATGTAAGGCGAAATCTATATTTTTGGGATATCTTACATGAGGGACAATGTAAGTATATGTTAAAGGGGAGAGACACGTAAGAGGGTTACGTTGGAACATAAATGAATACCTACTGAATTTTATACTTGGGAGGATAGAATCCATGAGCGTTATGTAGTAAGTGGAAAGGTTCCTCAAATTAAAGTAAGATGTGAATGGTTATACGTGATAACTATATAATGAGAAATAAATGCAAATGACGTAATTATGGGAATTGATAATTTACCCATTATTGATATGGTAATATGAGTATAGTTATATGATTGTGTATGCATATACTATCTATGTGTGAAAATCATGCCCACGCTACTTGCTATCCCTGAGGTTTTCGCGCTGGGACAGTCTTATCTCGATGGGACCTTTATGGGGGATATTGACTTGTACCCTAGAAGATAGATATCCTTGGTACAGGCTATCGGAATGATAGTTCAGACGGTCCTAAGAGATGCGGGTATGTGCTTTCCTCTTAGAGACTTGGAATCTATGCTTCGCCTCATTTTGTTTGTGTATAGGTATCCTTGGTACAGGCTATCGCAGTGATAGTTCAGACGGTCCTAAGGGACTTGGAACCTATAGTTTGTGTATGTGTTAATACAATTCGAGAGTGATTCCGAATTTGTATTCCCCTTAATGTGAGTGATATGGGGTTTGGATAGTAGAGTATGCCCGCACCATAGTTATTATGTGGGGTGCTGTTTTGATATATATATTTTCGAGTAGTTAATATATATATATATGAAATTTTGAAATCTGGAACTGCCTACTGTGTTTTGATATGTAGGACATGGTTGATGACTCAAATTGTAAATACTTGTTTTGAGAAAGTATAATATGAAATTGGAAAACTTTATTGATTAATAAAGTCAAAATGAGAACTTTGGTTACTAATTGAAATATTCTTTTCAAACAATTGAATCGTGAAATTTGGAATCTTACGAGTAATATAAGATAAGTTAAATCATTGGGAAGATTAGTGCGATAAATGATAAGACAACCCGTTGGGGAGGTTACTGCGATAGGTGTGCACATTAGAAGAGAGGTGAGAATTTCTCAAGAGAATGTCGCACTAATATGTTGTTGCATTCGCCTGTATCAATTTAAATACTTGCTAAACGTATTTTAAATCAAACACACTATCGGGCTCTGACCCGTTTCTTTTTTCTCTCTCTCTCTCTCTCTTGTATATATATATGTATGTATTATAGGTGCCCAGCCACAGGGGCGTCTTGCTTAGGATCTCTTGGAAGGAACGCGCTGCAGCTTAGGTGGGAGTTGCAGGTCTCTTGATTAGACGACTTCGTTCATTCGGATCCACTCTTAGTACTTTCATCTAGTTGGGCATGTGTAGCTCTTTCCATTATTCCGTTGTTATTGGACATTTGTATTTCAGTTATTTCCAATATTGTTACTATGGGATTTATTCTGTTTGGATGTGTGACTTAGATTTCGTATGTTGACATTCGATTGACGAATGTATTAACTTAATTGGATTATGTTGCAGAATTTAATGTGGTGTGATTCTTATTTATTGAATGTTGTTAATAAAATAAATTATTTTTATTTAAATAAAATTTGGAAAGTTACGTATGAAAAAATGGTTTTGACACTTAGCTTAATTATTTAGGGTGTTAAATTGGAAAATTTATTTTTATCGACAGTGATGCTGAGAATGAACCAACTTTTTACCTTGATTTAATTTAATAAAGGAGTGATCACCCGGTATTTAATTAGGCGGGGTGTCACAATAGTTTACAACTATAATAAAAAGTATAAAAGGGGTCCTTTAATGACGGGTACTTATTCTAGAAAACCCTTTTACCTCTAAGATCAAAATATCCATCCTATGACAAGTGGTCCCCCAAACAAGAAGGGCCACTCCAAATATATAGAGCATTCAATGGTGGGTCATATCATTTGAGAGACATGTATGGGAAAATTCATTTGAAAAAAATCCTAGGTTCTTAAAATCATATTACCCAACTATTTGGGAAGCAAGGCAGCAAGAGCAAAACACACACACACACACACACACACACACACACACACACACACACACACACACATATATATATATATATTGGCTATTACATGTTATTGAAGTGTCTGAATAAAAAGGACCTAAAATTGGTCCAAATATTCTGGTACATAACTCTTTTGTTTCTTATTTGAATCTCTCCCCCTTCGAACAAGGTTTCATTCTTGGTGTACACCTGCATATCCCCTATAAATTGATTCAATCTCAGTTGAAGATCAACTTCCACTGTGATAGTCAATTATATCTCAATATTGTCTTTGACCAACTTATTCTCTAATTCCTCCTTCTTAGCCAAAAGGGTGCTCTTATATTCCTGAACAACTTTCAAATCTTGCACACCTTTTGCTACTTCAGCTTTTTGGTTTGAGAAATGGGCTTAGTCTGTAGATAAGGCATCTTACTCAGCTTCCACTTGGGTCATTGTATCTCTAAAGTATGGAAATGTTAGGATAACAATATTTAAGGTTTTCAAAACACTATCTTTCAAACCTTCAAGATGGGAATTTGGAATTAATGTGTATATAGGTTTTGGAGTAGGTATATTATCTTTAAATATTCTTTTGTTAATAGTCTTTGAAAGATAAAAAATCATAGATGATGCTTTGTGACTAGAAACAAGATGAATAATTTTGCAAAAAAAAATGATATAGAAAAACAAATTACGAGTTGAAAGAGAAATTGGATGGGGGAAAAGGAGAAGTAGCAGGTGAAGAGAGGGACGAGATGAAGGGTATAAAGAGGATAGTGCTTTATTTAAACAGTTGGATATCAGGGTTTGAGTCGATGTGGTTTTAAAATATCGGGCACAATATAATAAAATATTTACATATCTGGTCATGGTTGATTTTCTCATTTATATTAATATTGTAATATGTCGAGTAAATGTTTGGTGCGAGAGAGAGGGCGATAAGGTCGGGTTGGGGTGAAGTGGGTATGCGAATTGATGCGTTTTGGTTTCTAACACCGCAGCTAATAGCCGACGAGGGGCTGGGAGGAAGAGAAGATACCAGCGGTGAGGGGCTGATGAGGGAGATGAGTGAAATGGAGAAGTGGGAGATGAGGGGCGCGGAGAAGAGGGAGTGCAGCGGTAAGTGTTGGAATGAAAGTGCTAGGGTTTTTGGCAAATTTTAGTATTTATACTTAAGTTTATATATATATATATATTAGGGGTGCAACCGGTACGGTATGGTCGGTAACAACCCCTTACCAATACCAAAACCACAATCTAAATGGTAAAATCGTACCGCACCAATTTATCGACCGGTACATCAAAACAAAAAACAAAGACAAACCAGTAGATTTTTTCGATATTTTTCGGGTTTTTTGGTTTCGCTAATTTTGATTTCAATTCGTATTTTTCTTTGAAATACAAGAATTTCAAATCAGTTTAAGCATTCGGTAGATCTGGTATATATTTCGATAATAAGATTCCGAAAAAAATTTAAACTCATTTAATCGGTTAAATGCATTACTTTAAACTAAAATATAATATAAATCTGAAATCTAACTGTGAACAAATCATAAGGAAAAGAAATGGAGAACGCAATAGGTTTGGGGTTGGGAATCCAAACCTGCTTTTTTTTATCAAGGGTGTATAACTACTTTTTTAATACGAAAAAAAGGGAGAAGAGAACGTAACAAATTTTAATCCTTAAAATTAAGATCCATGACTATGAATGCAAGAAACGCTATGATTGCGAGATTTTCCAATGATCCAGATTGTAGAATCTTACTCATGATCATGAGCCTGAAAGCTGGAGATGTTTCCCTCAATCTCACACGCACACGAAATTACTCTGTTCACACGCACACGAAATTACGACCTTTCTACAATTTTTTTGTGTGTGGTTATATATATATATATATATATATATATATATATATATATATATATATATATATATATATATATATATATATATATCAACTCACATACTTTTTAGAACTATCGCAGAATGTTAATGGGTTAATCCAAGATGTTGTTATTTATTCATCTTCTTATCCCCAACATGTAGGGTGATGTGATATCACTAAATCAAGATGTATTGTTTTATGATGTCTACAATTATTCTTAATCAGAAATAAAAAATGATCGCAAGATGATTCCATCAAAAAAAAAATGCAAGCTGATTCCATCAGATAAAAAATGCAAGCATATTCTTAATCAGAAATAAAACGCAAGAAGATTCTTATTAAGAACGCAAATCCCTAAAATTTTCTTATGTATAAGAAGAACGCAAGTTGATTCTTAATCAGAAATAAAAAATGAACAAAAAGAGCGTTACCTTGTCCAAGGAGGGAGAGGTTCTTAGTTTTTTGTTCAGTTGTGTGTGCGGCGGCTGATTTGTTGTGTTTGAAGTTAGGAAGTTAGGGTTGTGTGGATTTTATAGTAAGGAAAATGAATGGATGAGATGAGTTTAAAAAATGAAGGGTCTTGATAATTGGGTATATATATATTTTTTAAATGATATGGTAATATGCGGTAAGTTCTGTATGGTATTTCGGTTCAGTAAATTCAGTACGATACATCGGTACAATAAATTTAATAAATCAGTTTTTATATGTAAAAATCAAAACCAACCAAATTTTTTACGGTATTTTTGGTTTCGGTAAAATCGATTTTTGGTATGTCATAATATGTACCCAAAACTAATTTTTTTCGAACCAAAACAGTACAGTATGGTAAAAACCCGTACCGATTGTACCCCTAATATATATATATATATATATATATATATATATATATATATATATATATATACTAGCGAATACCCATGCCTAAAGGCACGACAAAAAATTTCAAAATACATATATGCGAAATAAAGAAAATTTCGAAAATACGTAATCACAAAACGGAAAAATATCATTTCCCAATGGTGTTTTAATTCTTATGCTATGCAATGTGCTTGAATACGGGTCGATTAGGTTTGGTTTTACATCTATACCAGAATCGTAACCTCTATTGTCCATTTTCAAAAATATAGTTCGAAATGACAAATGTAAAAAGGAAAATAAATAATTTAAGGGGCAGGGTTGTTCTTTCGTATCAACAATGATTTGCATTTTAGGAGTCAAGCATAATAGATGAACAATCTTGCCAACAAACTCGCATCGTGCTTACTAATTTGAGCCCATAGGGTGCTACTTAAAAAACTTTAAAGACAAATATCAAAACAGATTTCAAATACCATAAAGAATAATGCTTTACATGATCTCCTTCAAACTTCTGTAAGTTTTGTTTCTGGAAAAAAACTAAAAAAAATACGCTATATACATAAGGTCAAAGAAGTGGAGCTTCTTCCTACATGAGGACGAATACACCCATAGAGCTCAGCTACAAGTCTTCGAACATCTTGAAATTCGAACTTACTAAATGCCCTGAATTAGATCAAAGAGGAATGAAATCAAATTTTCACTCTAAAAGAATAGATTCTCATTCGAACAATAGAAACTTAGTGATAGTTTCGCATCTAGAACTACCTATTCAGAAGAGGCAATTATCAGCACAAAATTATTAGATTCAAATTGTTAGAATGCACATAACACCCTATAATTATTACAATTATCAACCAATAAAATCAGAGAGACATGAAATACTGAAAGAATAAAGTGTAGAAATTGGTGGATTTGAGTTGAAGTTTGTGGGGTGGGGGGGGGGGGGGGGGGGGGGAAGGGATGAGGGCTTGAAATGGGGGAGGAAAATAGGGGAGATAATAGAGTATGAGAGAGATTAGAAGTTAGCGAACAAAAAAATAGGCAGCACCTGATGTTAATCAACTTGCGTCGGTCGACCGCTCGTGGGCGCTCGGTCTATCACGATTTTAAAATATGCATAGGATGTGAAACAGATGGCGAGGAGAATGGGGACCAGCCGATCGGGTGTTCGAACCTGCTTCAATTTTCTTTTTCGGACCTGCTTGTTGTTTTCCAAGACCTGCTCTCACTATTTCCTTATTTTGTTATCCACAACTGGTCCTGATAATACCAAAGACCAGCTTGAATATTTGTATATGGCCGAGACCTGCTCTTCTTTTTTTTCAAGCAAAAACTTGCTACCTTTTATGTCCCCCGCTACCTAATTGTTCAAGCAAGACATGCCTTGTTTTTTTTGGACCTGCTTCCCTTGTTTTCAATAAAAGACGTGCCCGTTTCCAATTGTGGGCAAAGGCATGCCTGTTTTGTTATGCTTCCCTTTTTTATTTTGCCTACTTCTGCTTTTCATCTTCACCTAATCAAAGCCAAAATGTCACACAAAAAAGAAATATGTTAGCTATGGTTTCAAACAAAATAGTAACACCATTAGTGAGATGAACAAAGAAATTTACCTTGTATTAGACAAAATTAACACCATATAAAGCATTGGTTTTCACAATAATAAAAAAAAAGATGAAGAAAAGTTTCAAAAAGAAGCTTTTGACAAAAAACAAAACAAACTATAAACATAATAATTGGGAGACCAAATTAGTACTTCCAAGAAAAACATAAACACAAAAATAAGCCATGATAATTTGAAATCCTAAATGTACAACTCCAAAAACACTTGAAACTGATACACAAACTAAAATGACTAAAATTTTAATGAAGTAAGCTTGCCATAACCAATATTATTTTCACCATCAGAAATTCGATAAATAACTGAAATATTGAAAAAATAAAATACTTTATATTCATTTTCACCATCAACAGGGGTTAATATGATATAAAATTGACAAAATTAAATAATAACCCAAAATAATTTTATTATCTTAGACTATACAAAGAATATTCCATTTGATGTCTGCTCCTACCTACTTTATAAGAAATAATAGCATAAGTATGGACAAAAAAAATTAAGTATTGATCTCTGAATATGAAAAGATAGTAACAAAACAAATAAGACCACAAACCCAATTTCTCAAGTATGTACCAACTGTGTAAACTTTCACCATAAATCTTTAATGCAGTCAATACTTCAAAACCAATAAATTATTGTATAACTTCAAACAATAAGGCCTCGTTTGATGCGCCGTATAAGAGGTTAGTATTGGATAAAATTATCCTATCCAATGTTTGGTGTAATTTAGGATGAGATATGAGATGGAATAAGTTATCCAAAGTGAGCTCCTTATCCCACAAGGAGTGGAATAAAAAAATCCCACCTCCAAGGTCGTATAAAATTATACGGTGTCAAAATTTGATTAAAAATTACTACTCTACCCTTATTAAGTTATAAAAAAAACTCGCGCAACTTGCACTATCTGAAGTATTAGATAGCAGTCGGCGATCCCTTTGATTCACATAACTCTCCAATCATGTTTTTCATTTTTTTTATCTATTTTTTTCTATTTGTTGCTTTATCATGAACTACTATTTTGGTTTAAATCGATGCAAATATTATGTTAACTCACCTACTAGACAAGTTGAAAGTTATGTGTTGTTAATTCACCGCTAATATTTTGTTACACATATTTTTTTTAATGTATTATTAACCTATATGCTAGACAAGTTAAAAGTTGTGTACAATTCAATTTATTTGTTTCTATATGTTTTCGACGACTATTTTGGGTAAAATCGATGTTATTCAGTTGTGACTTCAAGCAATTTTCTGCAACTGATTTGTTTTGAATCGAAAGAGAAGATAGTAAGCAACCATTTTACTATCTCATTATTTCTAGCGGCTCGTTTGTGTACACATGATTTTTGTATGCGTGTAAGTGATTACTAGTGGTTGAGTGTGTACAAATTATAGATACAAATACAAATAAATATTTTCATCTCATAATATTATTTTTTTAACATCCCACGTGGAATTAAATATTATGTTATTGAGTTAAAATATGTGATAACAATATATTTTTGTATTTTTTTATTATTAAATACAAAAGAATGGTATTTTTGGAAAATTGGAGATAAATTAATCCTATCCGGAGCATTTCAAACACATGACTGTATTATTATATCCCATCCCATCTTCTTATTCGGAACTGTTCCAAATGCAGTATTGGAATAAGCCTTATACGGTCCATTATTATCCTATCCAATTCGACTCTTATCATATCCTATCCAGACCCCTTATACGGAATATCAAATGAGGCCTAAGCGTATAACAAAACATGACTCGTATAATTCGTGATTTAGTCACCAAACGGTGAGAGAGAGAAAAGAAATTAAAATTCAAAAATGGAACAAAATTAAAGAAATATAGAGAGGTATACCTGAGAGGGTGAGGAATAGGAGAGAGACTACCTGCTAGTAATCTGAATGCTAGTTCTCCCTTCTCAGCCTTTAGTGTAGAAAGTATCATACATATGCAATTGAGAGAAGGCTCCAAAACATTGAATTTGTGATTTAAATATAAAAATTATCATTATAATAAATGCAGTCTCAAATGTCAAACACAGAGTACTAAGTTATATATATTCATCATAATAAATGTATATATGATTTCATATATGAAAAATATATATTGACACTCATATATACATCATAATAAATGCAGTCTCAAATTCCAAACACCAAGTACAGGTCATACATAACACTCTCTTGCCATTTTAAGGTCATATATCAGTAAGATAATATCCAAAGTTGAACTAAAATTGTAATATATGAGATAAAGTCATATATGAGATACGAATCCAAACTTTGGGTCACAATTTTGGGGAAACATTTAACTATAGACACAATTTTGGGGAAACATTTAACTATAGAAATTTTTCATGACCGTGTACTAACACAATGTAGAACCATTCAAGAATCAGGTATCATCACAACACAATTATTGTTCCTTTGAAATGTCTACAAATCCCCAAAAGTAATGGGAGTTCAGTTAGGCAGAACTCAAATAGACCTCAAAGCTTTATTTGAAAACACAATAACAATTGATTGAAACCCACTATTTACGCACCTTTATAATCTTATTCAGGCCCTGAGCCAGCAGTGGTTTTGAGCCAGGGAACCAGTTTCCAAATGCAGAATGCAAGTTATAAGCAATATCAAGAACAATCATCACCCCTGCATTGAAAACAAATTGCTTTTTTTCAGCAACACAAACGATCATCCAAATTGACTATTACAGTAAGTGAAACATATAACACACCAGTTGGAAATGGATAGATAGGCATGCTATCTGTAGTGTAATCCATAAACTTCACCCTGGCATACTGCTCAACATCATGGGAGTCATAATCACCCCAACGGAGTTGAACATCATGTATTACCTACATTGCAGTACAAAAGATAAAAAAATGTTCGTTATAGAAATACATTCTAGCACAAAATCTAATGTCCGCTAATGTCCATTGGATAAAAAATACAGAAGACGAAAGCACGTGACTTTTACTTGTAATAAATAATAGGAAAGATCAACTCAGAAAAACATCATAGATAACCACTTTTTTTTTACAAAAAAGATCTTTAATTCAATTCTTTTCTACAATCGAGCACAAAGGGTGTGATGACTTTAAAACTAATACCAAGTGCCAACTTTTCAACACTTATTTTAGAGCTCTATTGGTTATCCGCCTATTAATTGCAAACACACAAATATACAATTAAAAATATAGAAATACCAATTGAAATGCCCTGTATATCTAAACAATTTAACTATGTAAAATCAAAATGAGCATAAAATATAAACAACCATTTGGGAAATAAAATTAAAACAACTAAAAGATAATAAGACCAACAAAACCCTACGCATAAAAGAATGAAGAAAAGACAAATTAAAACTCAAACCGTCATTAGTGGGGAGAGAGGAACGAAGATAATACCTGCAAATAAGGGGAAAAACTAAAACTAAACAGAAGACACAAAAATCAAAAGTGGAACCATATGATGCAGATCCATCGATTCACACTAACATTTACACAAATTAATAGGCGAAATTAGAAGAATTTTGAACAAACGTGTTATAGTCACCACATCAACATTAAAGAAATCTAAAAAAGAAAAAAAAACCATCAATTACCCAAACGTGTTATAGTCACAGATCTTAAAACTTTTTTTAATAGTGATGTTTTGGGCTCTTAAACAAAAAATGGCTAGTGTTGAAAGAGAAGTCAGAGAGAGACAACCGTGTTGTTCTGAATATCTACCCATTTCATTCAACACCAATGAAGCCATTACCTAAGAAAATATATTAGGAGTAAAAAAATATATTTCATTTTGTGGAATCAAATAAATTCAAATTGATTTAACCCTAGGCCAAATAAATTCAACTGCTAAAAAAAAACAAATAAGGCCCAGTTTCATACATGAAACTACTAAAATTCAAGCACATAGACAAAGAAATATAGAGAGCTCAAATTGATTTAACCATAGGCCAAATAAACTAAAAAAAACATCATACCATTTTGAACCGGACCCTCATAACCCGGAGGAACCTTTTCATAAAATTCATAAACCTTCAAATACAACCAAAACCTGTCAAATGTCGGAGGCACCATCCAGTGTATCAAGTAATGTTATCTTTACTTCTATGAACGCACCAAGAATAGACCCAACTTTAAATGACACAATATAACAAATCAGGCGACCTCACTAAACCATTAAATCCGGCAGCCAACTAATTCGGTGACCTGACCATAATTTCAACTAGTTGAGATGTGTTTGAAGACCAAAAAAAATCAACGTAGTAAAACATACCATGGAATGAAACAAATAAATAAAAAGAAACCCACCAAAACCATGATTTCTAACCCCTGACACATAAAACCTAAAACCCTCAAAATCAAAATCAAAACCTGGCAATTTCGCCTAGTTGAGATGTGTTTGAAGACAAAAAAAAATTCAATGTAGTAAAACATACCATGGAATGAAACAACTAAACAAAAAGAAACCCCAAAAAACCATGATTTCTAACCCCTGACACATAAAACCTAAAACCCTCAAAATCAAAATCGAAACCCTGACATACCCAAAGAGTGACAAGTCACTATAATTATACAGCAGGTGGAGCAAGTTTCATTGCTTATGCAAAACAGGACAATTTGTCTTTCTACATATGTATATTCATCAGCAAACAACAAAGAAAGCATTCAAAGTTTATATTCCATACTTGGGGGCTTCTATTACATATTTAGTTATTCATTCGGTGGCACATTCTCATAACATCATGCAGTCGAGCATCAAATTCAACTCCATAAACTCACACGGTCGGGGCCCCGACCAATCATCATTCAGGAGTTGTTTTTCTTGCTCACGAATTATTTTTGATATTGAAGTTCAGGAGGTATATTGAAGTTCAGGAGGCGTATTCAGAAGTTCGGGAGGTGTATTCAAAAGTTCAGGAGGCATATTCAGGAGTTATTGTGCACATTCTATTAAAGTTCAGGAGTCAAATCCAGGATCTACAGCATTGAGATCTTTACTACTACTATCCCGACTAATATTGAAGAAGAAGTTATATGAAAATGTTTTGAAGTCCACCACTAGCTTGGTACTAATCATATTGAAGAGTTGGGTTCAAAAACTAGAATGATACTCGACAAAGTATTTAAAGGAGCATAAATCAGAAAAATCAAGCACGAGAAGTTAACACTCAGTTGTTCGGCACAGGAGGCAGTTGGTCGGCTAGCAAACCAATCAACATACTTGAAGATTATGATAAGCTACAAACTGCATACTATGGCATGGCTGCATCCAAATTCCCAGGGGTGATACATAGCGCACGGAGTTCCTCAAAAGAGATATTAGCAACCATCGATCAACCTGCATCATATGTCATCTAGGAGATAGTGCACTTTATGTTGAACAAATTAAGAAGGTAGATCAAGAATTTCACGAACACCGAGCAACACTGCAGAATAAATTCTCCATCCTTTCAGTAAACCATCGAGCATGGAGCATTGGGGGCTTCTGTTGACACAAAAATTCTCCATCTACGAGGACCAATCAAAAAAGGACACATTTTATCCTACGTGGCAATATTCGACACCCGAGGAGAGTTGATCGACACCCGAGGAGAGTTGGTCGGCACCCGAGGAGAGATAGTCGGCACCCGAGGAGAGTTGGTAGGCATACCAACCAGGAAGATCAAAGGATAACTATGCATTTAATGTGCATTAATGAAGATGACAACGCATTTAATGAGCCTTAATGTACATATCTACTGTATTAATAGATGACAACACATGGCATACCAAGTAATTCAAGGAAGACCAACCATCATAGAAGACCAACAATTAGATTCATTGTATGTAGACATAAATGTCTGAATGTATAAAGACATTGTATCTTTTTATCTCCCATCACTATAAATACATGTATTCCCTTAGTCAAAGGGGGGGAGATCCGACAACGATGAGAGATCACACACAAGATACACCCTTTTTCTCCCTCTCTCTACCACATTGTGGTATTGTAAACCACTAGGAATAAAATAACAGTGGATGTAGGCTTCTTTCTTATAGCCGAACCACTTTAAAAATCTTTGTCTCTCATGTGCTTGATTGGATTTCTTTTATATATTTATCTGTGATCATAAAAATGGGATTCGGTCCAGTTTTTTGCATCAATAGTGGTGTCTTCAGTTAAGAGAGACAAATCTAGTTCGTGTGTTAGACGGCGAATGACTTGGAATGAGTAGGAATAGAAAATGGGCTCATTTTCTATGGGCGGGGTAACTGAAATGTTTAGGTGGGCTTCAAAAATTTGGAGGTGAATCCGAACCATTGATTTAGCAATGTGGACATGTGGCAAAATCAAGATCTTTATTGTGCTTTTACATTTTTGTAAATTCAAAATCTATGCTATCTTATTATATATATATATATATATATATATATATATATATATAGAGAGAGAGAGAGAGAGAGAGGTTCTCATGCATAACTCAGTTTGCATACCGCTGGCGCGAATTATTTTTTATAAAATGGTAAAAAAAATATTTTGGGCTATTTTTTTAGAGTTTTTAAACATTTCAGTAGGATCATATAAAAATTCACCTCAAAATGAATTTTTTTTGCTATTTTTAAAAAATCGATCAAACTTTGTCAGTTTTTAAGAACTTAAAAACTGATAAAGTTTTACCTATTTTTTTAAAATAGCAGAACAATTCATTTTGAGTTGAATTTTTTTTTATGATTCTACTGAAATGTTTAAAAATCATATAAAGAAATCAGCCCAAAAATATTTATTTACTATTTTAAAAAAATGGTTCGCACAAAGGGTATGTAAACTCGGTATGCATGAGATCCTTTCTGTATATATATATCGCTTCAGATTGTGAATCGATATAGATTGGTTTTATATTGGAACCGAGAACCAAACGGGAAAATTGATTTTTTTAATCACAACCGAACCCAACCAACCCAATACAACTTCTTTGGTTCATATCTCCATTATGCATTTCACATACAATTTATAAGAATTTTCCAAAAAATGACAATTTATTATACACGTTAATAAAAAATCAAATATACATTACTTATATACTTAACCTAGAAAAATTACCACTTGGGTTGAGAAAAACAAACCATATTAATATTATAACTCTTACTAAATATTAATTCAATTTCATTTAGTATTGATAATTTCGCTGCCCTTCTAAACACATCAAGTTCATTTGAAAATTTCAATCAAAAATTAAAATATAATGAATTTTACAAAACAAATGGACTCTAGCTAAAATCATAAAAAAATATCACTAATGTATATTTTGCCATATATTTTGACTTCAAATATTATTTAATTATTTCTTTTATTTTTAAGAATGCATTGAAATAGTTTTATATGATATTTGATCTCTAACTATAATACTCATTGAATATTTAAACCACTCTTATTATTATATAACAACAAATTCATGTACCTTTTTTACTTAACCTTCGTAATAATGACGTATCTTGACAGTTTTGTCTAAAATATGGCAAGAGATTAAGTCAAAATACAGATTAATAAGAAAAAAAATAATGAAAACTAATATATATGACATTATGAAAGGTTAGCTACTTTTTCTTTTTAAGAGAGTTTATGTCAAAATCCGACAAAATCACATAGGATTATGTAAAAAAAATCATTAATAAATAAACGTTTATACTATCCACGATAGAATAACTTAGTCCAGTATTCTTTTTTTATTCGTCCACTATTCTTTTGGGGTTTGTTCCAAATTAATAGTCCGCTTTCTGTTTTTGACATACGAAACAAAATCCATGACATTGAACAAGAGTTGATCTTGGCCATTGATCGAGGATATCCTTCATCGATACAAAATAAAAATCTGAATTCTTAATATGAGACGTATAGAGTATTAAATAAGGGATTATGCAAACTTTTAATTGTTATTAGAGAGAATTATTAGTTATAAAAATAAGAGAAGTATTTGATTTGCATGGAAATTTAACTTGTTAATTCTTATAATTAGGATGAAAAGAATGCAAATGTATGTTGAATTAAGGAGTTAATTTAAAAAATGATTTGATATCAAACTTATCGTAGTAAGCATGTTGAAATAAAACCATAAGATGGTAATTCAAGGTAGTATTAATGAGAACATATGGTATTATAATATGTAGAATGATTGTATTATAATTGGTGTTACATTGATTACATAAATTAGGAAGTCGGAAGATGTTTGTGTATATTATATAAATATATTTATGTGTGAAATGCTATGAATGGTAATTAAAAGAATGCATTATTTTGGAAATGTTAGAAGAAAAATAGTATAAATGAGTAATATAATTTTATGTGCTATAAATTGTTAGTAAGATGAAATTGTATTATAAGAAAATAAGGTTGAAGTTGCTTGTTCGTATATGATCGAGAATTAAATTGAATTAATTGGGAAATAAGTCCTCTATGAAAGAGATTGGAATTCGTAGCATTGAAATGCCCTTTTGTCATTTGAGATTGATTTTGTAAGTGATACAAAATCACTTACAAAATTATATTGTTAATAGGGTATTTTGTAAGTGATAGAATGAAAATTTCTATTGTGGTAAGAAACACTTGAGTATGAAGTGGTTGCAAGTGTGAGCTATGAAATCGGTAAGTGTTAGTCATAGTTTCACGAACAAAATTCTTGAAAGGGCGAATAGTATGGCATTCTGTCCTAAATTTCAATACATCATTTATTTTATTATTATTAAAAGCTGAAATTAGTTATTAATGACAATCTTAAGTATTGTTATGTTTATTTCTGTATCTAAATTCTCAAGCATGGATGTGAGAGTGTTATGTATAATTATATAAAAATATATAATTTTGGTGTGACATTAAATTTACCAGTTAGGATGTTATATTTAGTAATGCAAATATATAATTCATTGTATAATTATGTAAAATATAGTTTATTATATTTATATAACAAATCTTATGGGATTAAAAATTGAAATATGAGAAATTAAACCCATTTAGACTTGGAGCTTCAGTAACATTCAATTTTCTTATGTGACTAACTATTAAAATGAGGAAGAACAACTCTAGAGCCTAGATTTCTAAATCAATTGAAATATCTAGTTTCCTTAAGTTTGCAAAGAAAATTATAAAAAAAATAAAAATAAAAACTATCAAGAACTTTAAGTTTAAATTATTTTAATTTATCATATTCCAACTTTTAACCACACAGCTCCTTTATATAAATATACAAGGAATGTTACATTTATATTACCACTTTCATACATTCATGCAATTATATAAGGAATGTTACATTTATATTACCAAATATAACATAATAACTCATAAATATAATATTACATCCAATCTATATATATTTATATAATTATATATAGCACCCCACGGTTGTACTTCGGTTTTTAAATACACAAACAAGCATAGTAATTTGCTTTAATCCACTATTAATAACTAATTTCAGCATTTAATAATAATTAAATAAATTAAATACCCAAATTTAGGACAGGATGTCACACCGTCCACCTTATGTTGACATCTACCTAACCAATAAATGGGGAAGGGGATATGGAGGATCTTCTTCAACAAGGGATAATGTAATTGGTTCAAGTTTAAGAAATCTATTCTATTATACTATAAAACACCCAGTAAGAGTTAATTCTATTTGTATTAAAAGTGTCCACATGACATCTACATCTCTTCTTCTCCCATACGTTGCTCACGCCATCCTTTTGCATACCACCCATCCTTTTACTTATTCTACGTGTAAACCATGAGACTCAAATAAATGCACCTTGAGCTCCTTACATTCTATCATCTCTCTCCCGGTAAGTCATCCTAAATAAATAATTTATCATGTCTTTCCATCTCCTATCTCACTATATGTTACAACCTTTTGCTCCAATACACTCCACAAGCTCGATCATCCTTCCACATCTCTCCGCCACAATTGATCGCTTTCGCACCACAAAGAACTTAAAGAAATCATGTGGACAATTAACCATCAAAAATATTTTAGATTTACAGTGAGAGATTTAAATAAGAGGAGATAATGAATCGTCTACATATATGCATAAAGGTAGGCCATTTGTTCTCCACTACTACCTGATTTGTTTATCGAGATTTAAAATCGATTTCAAGCAAGATTGTGGACTTCATTATCAATACATCGGAGGTTCATTTTTTGCAGTTTTAATTGATGAGTCCTGTGATGTGTTGATTAAGGAACAAATGGTTGTCATATTGCAATATGTTGATAAAAGGGGGGAAATCATGGAGCGCTTTATTGGTGTAGTAATGTTGTGAATACAATGATCGTGTCGCTTAAGTTGTCAATAGATAATCTTTTTGTAAACCATAGGCAATTCTAGACTACGTGGGCAAAGTTATGATGGAGCAAGTAATGCGGGGTGAATTCAATGGTCTCAAAACACTTATTTTGAGGAAGAATGAATGCGCTTTTTATTTTCATTGTTTTGCTCACCAACGATTGGCTCTTGTTGCCGTGGCAAAGAAAAATGATGATATTATAACTCATTTTACATTAGTTTCTAGTGTTGTTAATCTAGTTAGATCCCCGTGCATGCATCATGACCTTCTTCGTGAGTAACAACTTCAAAACATTAATTGTGCAATAGGAAATGGTGAAATTCAAATAGGGAAACTCCAACACCCAAGTGACACACGTTGGGAATCACATTTTTGCACTTTAATTAATTTAATGAGCATATTCTTCTTCGTAATTAGTATTGTTCAAATTGTGATAGTGGAAGAATCAACCCCTTATTTGATGCAAAAAAATGCTATAGATTCATTGCATACTTTTGAATTTGTTTTTGTATGCACTTTCAAGAATGTGTTGGATTTACAAAGGAAATATCAAGATATTGTAAATGCCTCTTTGGTCCGAATATGCAAGCAACAACTACAAATGATGCAAGATGATGGACAAGTGTTATTGTTTGATGAAGTTTATACATTTTGTGAGAAACTTGAAATTGACATTCCTATTATGGATGAAGTATCCGTTGTTATGAAAAGATCACGTCGCAGCGAAAAGGATAAATTTGCATCAATAGTGTCGAGTTATTTTATACCGTCATCGATATTCAACTTCATAAGGTCTAATGAGGCAAACACCATGTTACTACTTTGTGTGGCATACCTTTGTCCCAATGATGCATTTATTACATTTAATGAAATTTTATTTATCATTGTATTTTCATACAAAAATTTTAATATTTTTGCACTAACGGTTAAACACTCCACATCACACGAGTTGTAGCCTAATTACATCATATTGTGATGTTTTAATTAAGAATGATGTTATGGGTACCAAATAACTCCCCAAATCTCCCCCAAATAGCATTAATGAGTTGTGCCCTGACATGACCCATACCATAAGGTATAACACTTAAAATTATTTGAGAGTTGTTTGAGACTTTGAATTTTGATCCTCAATTAAAAATTATTATATGGCTAGTCCAATTTTCACTTTTAGAGAATTTTTCACCACTAAATGTAAAAATTTCACCACTAAGAAAAATCGTTAGTGACATTTAGAGACAAAAATAATGACAAAAAAATAAAATTTAAGTAGCATTTAAGTTCAAAATTAAAAATTAATAATGTGTTAAAACCAAAAAAATCTTTAAATAAGAATTATTGTATTTCTAGCAATTTAACAATCTAAACCTTAAAAAACAATTTACAATGTGAATAAAGAAAAGATGGGTTAATTTAAAATAAAAACAATATTTAAAAAATCCTCTTTTACTAAAATCCAATGCGATCCACGTGTAAAAGTTAGAAAACTAATGGATATTTTTCAAAATATGATTTTCTATATAAAAAGTTGACCACAGCAAGTGAAACAGAAAAAATGCAAATATACATATTTTTAAGGATAGGCAAATCAAAGGTGTAGATAAATCAGTAGTCTTCACGTCTATATGTAAATTAAAAATGTACTAAGGCTTACTAGACCAGCTTCAAAGAGTGTAAATCTCAGCAAGTCTGAAGAGCAATAGCTACTTTACTTTCCGAGTAGAATAACACCTCCCTTCCCATTAACAAACAAAAGGGGGCTGCCTGAATTTCTACTCGTTTAACACAAACAAATTTCTATTCCCAAATAAACACAAAAATTATGAAAAACAAAATTCGTATTACATAAGATAGAGAATAAGGGGGGCTCAGAGGGTTGCTTAATGTGCTCAAAGAAGAGCTTTTGAAGGCTCTTCTCATACAAGAGGTGTCAGAAATATAAGCATTGATCATCTTTGCCCCTTGTTTGTCATCAAATAAATCAAAAGATGTTTGCTTGAAATTAAAACTATGAAAAGTAAGCTGACATAATTACAGAAAGGAAACTATAGATAGGAATGAGAGGCGGCCAAACCTACCAACTTCAAAAATCTAGGGTTTCGGTGTTTATTGTTGTGAGGATTATGGTAGTTCCTCACGGTATTTATAGTTTCTTTCATGGGCTTCGTAACTTTAGTGGACCACGTGACTACGCAAAAAGTCCTATTGCAATAGGTTATATGGGCCGTGGGCAAATAAGTACTTGCGAGATAGTCTATGTTCAAATTACCTTTTAAGATGAGTTTGGTTGTAAAGTGAATAAATGGTTTCGATTTTAATTTTTTTTCATAACTTGCCAAAATATTTCATAACAAATTTTATGATAAAAAATTAGAATTATTTCATAACATTAATTTTTACGTGCTAAAAGTGAGATGTTTAATAAAATTAAGAATAATGGTGTGAGTTTTTAAAAAATTCCTCAAAATCTCTCCTAAGATTGCATTAAGTGTTTGTGATGTATGTGAGTCTCACTCCAGTGTACATAAGCATGAGCATGTTTCCAAAGAGAATTAAAACCTATAATGAATTAAAATCTAATTTTTCTAAGTATGTTTCCTAAGCGATTGTCCAAATACCTAATTATCCATATACTCAACCTAAATTCTCAAACAAGTCCACTCGGCAAAGAACTTTATAAAAGTTACCACACACACCCCACAATTATATAATTTAAACCTTTAATCCACAAACTTTAATAATTAGTCCATTGTGCATTAACATTCTAATTTGACTTTTTTTAACATTATAAATTCATAACTTAATTCATTTTAACAAATTAACACCTAAATAACTTATAAATTTCTCAAGATTAGATCGGGATGGTGCCTTCTAAATTAATTAAATCTTTATTAATTAATTAAATCCTCGAAGTAACAAAAAAATTTGTCCTTGAATTTCACAGGAAAAATCAAAACAAATACGGATATTGTCATCTCATTGTATCCCCCACGCTCTCATGTGGACTCATCCTCACTATAGTGACACCACTGAACATAGACCAATGGAATCTCCTTAGTCCTTAAAATTTGAACCCTATGGTAATACCTTGTATTTTTAGTGAATTAAATTAAATTGTGAAAGTAATATAATTGTCTGCAGTGACATGCGATGTTATTATTTATATTTTACATGTATTATATGTGTATATAGTTCAAAATTGAAATCATACTTAACAAACGATAATTCATTAATTAAATATTTATAAGTGACTGTGTATTACGGGTGACTATGAAATGGTCAGGGATTTGGTATCGACGGTTTCTTTGGGTCGTTTGGAAGTGTATTTGGGCTCATTAGTTTGAGGTACATATGGGGCCTAAACATAATTTTGAGATTAGTATATTTAGAGGGCCGTTAGTTTAATATAATTTCTAACTAACAATTGTAGAGAGGATTCATAAGGCTAGAGAGAAGAGGAACCTTGGAGGAAAAGGGAATTTGATGATTAAGCTTGGAATACATCCCATTTTGATTTGAGACAAGTTTACCTAGTGTAGGAATATTATGTTTATGTGTTATAGTATAATTATCCATTGGAATCTAAATCAATTGATTTATAATATGATTATAATAAACAATTATCTAAATTCAAAATTAACTTAATGAGGTAAATTATGTTAGTCTCCATGTTAATAGTATAATCTGATTTTAGAAAAAATCCTTATGAATATGAGATAGATTTGTCATAAAATTACTAGGATCATGTTATACATTTTGAATCCATCAAAAGCCCCTTGATAATTTAATGAATCGATAACCATTTGAACTTATTTGGTTAAAGATATGAACCTAGGTTTCTTGGATTCAATATGAAATTAATCCCTATGAATCTTGTTAAAATCATGTAAAAACATTAGATATATGTTAAGATTGATGTTAGACCTATTATATCTAAAGGATATTGGGTATTATGATGTTTAGAGGCTTTGAATTAGGCTTTTGGGTGTAAAAATAGTGGATTTGGTATTCTGTTAGGATAAGCCGTGTTCATCTCGTTTGAACAATATTAAATGATTGGTGTGAGGGTGTAGTGATTTTTCCTTATTGATGCTTTGAGGTTATAAGATTGGAACGACCTATAACTATACCTAATACACGTGAGTGATCCCTTAAGGCTGTAGGGATAAGCCTTCGTGATGTGTGGGCTCAAGCATAACCCGTTTATTATGTATGTGGAGGGACCGTACTTATGTGAATGCAGACATAGAGAATGTCTTTCATTATATGTTCATATACTTGAGATGTATAGATTGGCATGATTATGGAACCTTTAATTATGTTTAGGAGAAGAATAATAATATTTAATCACGGGATTCACTTAGGGTTGGGATTAGATGTGTGTGTTATTTAGGATTGTTTGGGTTGGGTTAACTTAAAAATAACTAAAATACGAGAGGAAGATGTATAATTATATTGTTGCCCAAACTCAATTATATTCTTACTCTTTATAGATTTGCTGTTAACGTTGTCATTGAATTCCCTTTTCAAGACATAGGTCGTCGGTGCAACCTCACCATTTATTCTATCTTGCTCTTTGTTCATTGCTTCTCATATGGGATGTAGGTGTCGATCCTTCGTGCTTAATATTTTATTACTATTTATTTTACCTTTTGTCGGATTCGTATTTAGTTTTATTGGAGTCGATATTACTATTACATTTGGTGTTGGATTTATTATGAGATAGCTGTAGTTCTTATGATGGTTATATTATCGTTGGTTAGATTGGAATCAGAGATTATGTAGTTCACCTCTATCATATTTATGTTATTTACTTTTTGTATTTAATTTTATTTTTCGCCATGCTTAGAATGATATCCATTTATTTTGGACTCATGTATTATTTATTTTTAGACTTGATCAACATAGCTATAAATTTTATGGGGTGTCACACCTACGATCTAAAATACAGGTTGACCCCTCAATATATTAAATATATATATCTAACTGGATATCCTCTGAGTCAGTGTGCTTATACGCGGCCTTACCCCGTAATAATCTACGAAGAATCAATAGATGAAACAAGTTATATGCTCGAGATAATTAGCCTGGTAGCGCTAAGTGAACGACCTTACACGATCCGTGATCATAAACGGTCCAACTTACATTGGGTCTAACTTTCCCTTCTTCCCCAAACGCATTACCCCCTTCATGGGTGACACCTTGAGAAGTACCTGATATACCATTTGGAATCCCAAGTCGTTACTGTCCAAATTTTCATAACTCTTTTGTCTACTCTGAGTTGTCTTGATTCACTCTCGAATCATCTTGATTGTCTCAACAGACTCTTGAAAAAACTCGATCCCCAATAAAATATTATCTCCCGGGCCCAACTAACACACCGGTGATTTACACGGTGCCCATATAATGCATCATATAGTGCCATATTGATTGATTTGTTATAATTATTGTTGTAGGAAAAGTCAACCAATTGTAAAGGCATCTTCCAATTACCCTTAAAGTCCAATGCGCATGCTCGAAGCATATACTCTAAAATCTGGTGCACTTGCTCCATTTGTCAATATGTCTGAGGCTGGTACGACATACTCAAGCACAACTTAGTTCCCATAACCTCTTAAGAACTTCCATAAATAAGAGATAGGAAAACGGATCTCTGTCTGAGATGATCGACAAAGGTACCCCATGCAACCAAATAATCTGAACCACATACAAACGTGCATATCACTCTTCCATGGTGTTTGTGCTAAAGAGAAAGAAATGTGCAACCTTCGGTAAATAGCCCACTATAACCCAAATAAAATCATGCTACCTAGAAGTCAAAGGCAACAAGATAATGGAATCCATCGAAATGTTATCCCGTTTCCACTCGGGAGTGAGTAAGGGTAGAAGTTTTCCAAACAATCACTGGTGATCTACCTTCATTATCTGACAAGTGCTACATCGGTACACAAGCGTAATAATGTTCCACTTCATATGTGATTACCATAATGTCTCCTTATATCTTCATCCATCTTATCTCCATTAGGATGCACTAAAACTACGATCCATGAACCTCCTACAAAATGGCCCTGCGTAACTCCTTGTCTGATGGCACAACCAACCTCCCCTTGTACCGTAATATACCGTCCGAACTAATGGAATAAAGAGGCATATATGTGGCCAAAATATCAAACACTCCATCCTTGCAAAATACGTCATTAGTTTATAATCTAAGCACCTGTATATGAATATCGAGAGTTACGATGAGCATCCCCATAAATGCATCGTCTAACTCATCAACTACCTGAAGGGATCCTACATTAGTTAACTAAAGAGAAGACAAATTACCACTGGGTCGTCGACTCAAAGCATCTGCCACCATATTGGACTTCCCTGGATGATATCGAATTATAAACTAGTAGCCCTTGATGAACTCGAAACATTGTCAGTGTCGTATGTTTAGGTCCTTCTGTGTGAACAAGTACCGAAGACTCTTAAGATCACTAAAGAGTCTGAACTTCTCACTCCACATATAGTGCCTCCAAATATGTAGTGAGAATAATATTGTCTCCAGATAAAAATCATGAGTTAAATAGTTTCCCTCATGGCGTTTTAACTTTTGAGACACATAAGCAACCGTACAATCCTCCTGTATCAACATTTTACCTAATCCCTGTAAGGAAACATCGGTGTAAACCAAATACTCCACTATATTCCTAGGTAGCACCAAAACTAGTGTCGAAGTCAACTTGTCATTGAGAGTGTCCAAGGCATGAGTCTAAACAAACTATGTCCCCTTTCAAGTCAACTCGATCAACGATCCCGCTATCTTTAAAAATCCTCGAATAAACCTCCTATAATACTTGGCTAATCCCAAAAGCTACAAACTTATATAGGTGTCGTGGGTTATCCCCAATCTAAAATGGCTGACACCTTCTTCGGATCTAGCAAAAATCCAGACTCTAAGACTACATGACCTAAAAACTGCACCAAACTCTAGGTTTCTCCTCTGAAGACTGTAGAGCTTCATCTAGCTCTGAGTTTCTCCTTGACAACGGAGCAACACAGTATAGTCAGAGATAAATTGCAAAACAGAAGAAACACATGTTAAGCACGAGAGGAAAATGGAGAATAAAGAAGTATAAAGAAAGGAGTCCTCACCAAAGCAAGCCCTTGGAAAGATTTAAAGGCAAACTGGTCTCCCCCAAGCTCGATGAGCGCCCGTGGTCTGCTGTGAGCACTGCTTTCTCCAGTAGTAAAGGGGCAAGTTAAGGAGAAGTAGCCACTGAGGCCCTCTCAACAACAACAACCGAAGGATCCATCTGTAACAACCCGCCTAATGGGATACCGGGCGATCACTCCTATATCAAATTATAACAGGAGTTACATATGGATCATTCTTAGCATCACTGTCGAAAATCCATTTTATTTACTAATATCCTATTAGGCGAGCGTTAAAATTTTAACTTAACTACTCTTTTTAACGATTAAAATAAAACATCCACAATTAAATGCGTAAATGAGCTGAAATGAAAATGAAATAAATTAAAATAACCGAACACTCGGTCCAAATTATACATCCATATCGAATAACGTGCGAAGAATAAATAAAATCAGTTGGACCATTGGCCCGAATGTTTGTACAATATCTCCTATCTAGAGTGCAAGGAAAGAAGCGTCTACCGATAACCCGCAAGCATCCACAGCTGCTGCAGCAGACGTCTGACTCGAAAGAAATGCCATCCAGGCGTCCCTGTGTCTGGACACCTATATATATATAATATATAGAAAGAAAGGAAAGTAGATAAACGGGTCAGAGCCCGAATTTTGAAAATATTTTGCAAGTGCATAAATGCTTTATTTTTAGAAAAATAGTTTTATCTCATATTTAAATTGGTATCGAACTCCCATGAGATACCCCTCACCTCTCCTCTAGTAGTGCACACCTAATGCATCCTAACAACATACCCTAGTCAATCTATCCCTGCCTAACTAGTCTATCACCCAACTACTATCTACCCCAGATAGTCCCAGTGCTAAGGGCTAAACTTCCCTCCATTCTCAACACTGCACTAAGTTCGTGCGTGGGTTGTCTCGCAAAGCGAAATCCAAACAAGGAACCCCCCCGATACACTACTACTTGGCAGGGTTAATGGTAGAGATCCATTAGGCCCGTAGCATGCAACAAATGTATAAATACATATATATACACATACATCTATAATATACGTCCGGATAATATCTCCCGGACTGAGGATTACCAATTGAATTATATCTTAATAATACACATCCGGATCTACCTCCCGGACTGAGGTGTATTCGATACACAAAGTATTTATCAATACATATCCTTTTCATTTCAAAAACTTCCATTTCCCTTCTCATATCCAGGAAATGTATTTGAAGCCAATTCATTAGCATGAATTGCTTTACCAAAACATATATCTTTTTAAAAGCCAATTTTATTAACATAAAAATGCTTTTCCTTTTTCAATTATCCCATTTCCCTTTTTATACTCAGGGAATGTAATTAAAAGCCATTTTTATTAGCATAAAAATGCTTTTACCATATCATATGCTTCCATATCCCTTCTTCCATCCGGGAGTGTTACCGAAGCTAAACATATAACCCATTTCCCTTCCTATATTCAAGAAATGTAATTAAAGCCAATCCATTATCATGAATTGCTTTAATATAACGCGTTCTAAGACCGCCCGTCCGGATTTCTCCACTGTGCGTGCCCCTAAATGGCTATCATCTTCCAGGGCCTATCATCAAGACAACCTGGGATCCTACATCGCAAGACATCGGGAAGCGGCTATGTGCCTGCGGGATAGTCAAGACCACACCCGGAATCTCCTAACCAGCGCAGAAAAATATATATCAACAAACGCTCACATGGCCTATATGACTATATCCACCCTGCATTCATTAGCCAGGGGGCTTCACCATACGTACGCAACTTCCCTTATGATAGAGATTTAAAGAGGTGTGTAATCCATATTTTATTAATTATGAAAAACATTTCTCTTTCCATTTTGAAAATATTCATTTTTCTATTTTCAAAATCATTTCCATCATAACATATATATATACCTAAATCACACAGTATATACATATCCTATATATTCTTCCTAGAATATATATAAACGACCATAGTGGTCTATAGCATCTAGCGATGACCAATAATCCTAAAGATTCTCTCCAGGAATCATAATCATGCATTCATATAAGCATGATACTAAACCCAAATATTTCTTAATTTGATAATCACTATATACCTCAATCCCATCTAAGGATTTATTGGATATCTCCAATGATACCCTTCACTCTAAATGAAATCAACAAATATCTATATTCCCAGTTTATCCTAATTATCTCCTAGGATACACTTAACGATAATCGATATAATTATGCTTTCTATAAGCATAATTATATAGGCATGTATGCCTACGAGAGATATCCTCGGGATTTACCTCACCCGAACAACCTTAAATTCAACGAGTTAAGGATTTCATTTCCTTAAACCCCAAGACTACACCTAGTCCAATTAATCATTTAGAAGTCCCCAATATAATTTAGGAACCCTAATCCATCAATTTCTACAAATATTCTATTTTCCTCGAAAATATAGATTAAGGGTTATATACTAAAAACCCTTACTTTTACCCTCCTAAATTGCCTTAATTTATGGACCATAAAGTCCTAAAAGGTCCTTTAGGTTATCACCTAATTAACCTCAAAGCAAGATGAAATGGAATCTATCACATCCAAATCATCCTAGAAAAATTATCAACTTTCAGCAGGGGTCGATCGATCGACCCATGGTCGTCGATCGATCGATGTCTCGATCGATGTCTCGATCGATCGATCCCCCATGATCGATCGATCAATCAAGTCGGGCAGCTTCTTCTCCGAGAAGCTGTTTCGGACATGGAAGTTTCCCCCAAGCTTCCATCTCCTCACCCAACGGCCTACAACTTCTACCAACAACAAATACACCTATAATACGGTACCTAAACATCCTAGAACCCGAAATCACCCAATATTTTTGGTTAATTGCTAAATTTCTCCAATTATCAAATTTTAGGGGTTTATTCGTTTTAACTCCCAAAAACCCATTTTATCCACGAATACCCCACCCAAAATCATTAGGGTTTGTTATATCAACAATGATATGAGATATTTATGCTTAAAAATAAATAAAGCAAGTAAACACTTGCCTCGTGGATAAAATCCGACGTCCTCGAGCCGAATCCCGCGGAGGCTGGCCGGAATCTCTCCCTTTTTCCTCTTTTCTTCCCTCTCTCTCTCTTCCCTCTCTTCTTTCTTCTTTCTCTTCTCTTTTCTCCCCATCTACCTCCTTTTATAACGAGAAAAGGGTTAAATCCCTTAATACCCCCAAAACGACTCGTTTACTCAATTACGAGCGTATTTAACTCCAAAATTATCCGGAAATCAATTTCGACAATCGGACACTCTTTTTCGACTATCTTGGACATTCCGAGACTCATGGCGCAGTCGAAATTTCCATCCGATGTACTTGACCGTAAATCACTATTCTAACCCATAAAAGAAATTGCGGGTTTTCCAAATTAAAATCTGACCTTTTTGTCAATTTTCTCCACGACGACATATAATTAAATTATAGCGACCTATATATTCCCAAAAGAAATTACAATACCCATCGAAAATCATTCAATCCTCAAAAATCCCAAAATCACTATTTCGAGAAATTCTCCAAATTTCAAATTATACTTTATTATGGGATTTAATCATCTCCCAAAAGGGCGGGTTGTTACACCATCGAGGCCTTTGAGGCATGTGCCCTTCTCTTTTCACCCTTTCTCTTTCTCTCTTCTTCTTCTTCTTCTCTCTCTATCTCTCTCTCTCTCCTCCTCCTCCTCTTATATCTTCTTTCTCTCCACCTCGTTCTCCTGAACCATCACCTTAGAACTACCAATAAAGTCTCCAACCTTCTACTTAAGGAACTTAATCCTGTTGGACATCAAATCATCATCATTGTCATCCTGGATCAAGTTTCTTCTCCTTGGAGGGACCATCTCTTCCTCGCTAGACTCCTCTTCGCTGGACTCTTCTTCGCCGCTCTCACTTTCATTACTTACTTCCTCGTTACATTCTACCAGATCCTCTCTCGAGCTACTTTCTTCCTCATCCTCTACCTCAATGGGTTCAGGGGTTCCACCAACGCCTTTTTTTAGAACGTCTAAATGAGGGATTGTGTCTACTGGACGGGCAATAAAGCTAAAAGTAGTATTCATGTATTCCAGCAAGAATGCAGCAAACCGAGGATATTCCCCTTCAGCAACAATGTCACTTATCCTCCAAGCTTTTAAAAGTTTAGCAGCTCGAATCTTGCGAGGAGCAGGTTCTTGATTCTTGGCTTTTGCTATAAAAGAAAAAGAAGGAAATATCAGAAGGAAAGTACACAGAGGCAGAAAAATATATAATGAAAAAGAGATTGTGATAATAACCTAAGTATTCTTCCCTAAAGGTAGGGATCCGAGGTCCTCGTACCTTATGCCCCCTAATTGGGGAGGATATTGCTAATTTCTGGTAATAAAACCTTCAGACCAATAGTCTTTATGGGAATCAAGTAAATTTACTACCAACACCCTATCAGGACTTCTTGCTTTCCAGTACAAAAGATCCCCACTGGTGCGAGAGAAAGTATAACAATAGCAGATCTGAGTTAATCCTAAGTTGGTACCATAAAGTTGGTTTATCCTATGAACTCCATTAACAATCTTCCACACATTTGGAGAACATTGGGCAGGAACTATATTGAAGTATTGGAAAAATTGTAAAAACAAAGGGTTAGGGGGAAACATCAAACCCCCTTACACTACACCAAAAACAGCAATTTGGCACACCCTGATATTAAAAATCTGCCACTGTTTTAAACTGCGCCAAATTCTGGCACGGTTTAATGACAATCTGGCACACTTTAAAACAGTGCCAAATTTTGGCACTGTTTTTAAGTGTGCCAAAATTGAGTACACTTACTAAAATATAAAAACCCTAAAAAAAATTAGACTCACTTATTTGGAGTCTCCCGCTCACTCCCACTTTGGAGCTTTGTCGTCTCCCGCTCGTCTCTCTCTCTCCCCCACATTTTGGTCACATGTCGGTTGTCGATCGTCTCTCTCTCCCACGTTTTGGCCACGTTTTGGTGGTGTAGCTGGTGGTCTCTCATTCCCGCTCGGATCTCTCACTCTCTAGTGGTGTAGCTGCTGTTGAGGACCAATCACTACTAAAAAGTATGCAACTAGGTATTCTTCAAATTTTTACTTAAAAGATTCCTCATTTTTGCAATTTCCGAGTTATACATATACATTTTTAAACATTTATTGTGTTGTATGATTTGTTTTGTACAAATTCAATGTTGACAATGAAAAAGACATTGATTTCTGGACGAATCTTTGGATCTTTTAGTGGTAATATGTGTATTTATGTTCTCACCCTTTTATGTAAAAGGCATATTTGTTCTGATTCATTTAGATTATGGAGTTTTAAGAAAAATTAAGAGAAAAAAATTCAATAATAATGTAAAAAAATTATATTTAAATAGTAAGTAGACACCCCTCCAATTAAACTCTAGATAAATGAGATTTTTGTTGAAAATTTAATAAAAAGCAAAAAAAAAAACTATTTAAATAGTAAGTAGACATTAATGCTAAACATTCAATAATTATGTTACACATGTAAAAAAACCCTAGACCCGTTCAAGAGGTCTCACTACGACTGCGGTGAGAACTCTTGAATTGTCCCATTTTTGGACAGTTTGGAAATGCAAAAGTTTGTATTGTACACAATGTTTATGCATGTCCTATTTTGAAAAATTCAGTGGTATCTCTTTATGTTCTTTGGGTGCATACTATATTGATGTAATTGAGTCAACTAAGACGTGTTCGTTGTTGTTATTCATTTCAAGCTATGATAAATCACAACCGTTTGGTTGTGATTTATTTTCACTGTGATTTAGGGTAAATATATACATACATACATACCTATATTTAAGATTTGTGATTACTTACAGAAACTAGTTAAACTCTTTAGTGGGATTGTATGGGCTTGGTAATAAAGGGGTGTGCGTTGGAGTGGGGGGTGGGGTGGGGGTTATTATAACATAATTGGTGCCCAAGGTTTACCCTTAGCTAGACATATAATTTTATATCCCTTTGTGTATTAATGATTAATGAATATGATCAATTACTGATTAACGAAACATTGATTGAATGCTTGGTTTTTCTAATTTATTGTTTATCTTTATCATTATCATTGCATGCTATTGGATGTTTAGATTTATACTTGCCAATTCGTGTACGTGACATGGGAATGACTTGAGGCACTAGTGCTATCTATATCCTCTGTTCTTGAGAATTTTCAAATTATTTGAACTGGCACTCTATGCTCGCGTCAGTTTTTCTTACGAGGCGGTGTTTGCATTTCTGTTTTTATCAATGTATGATTAATGATATTTTGTGTTGAAAACGAAATAGTACTGATTTGGAACACTATGACTTGAATCATAAGATAGCCCAACATGAATACTATGACTTGAATCATATGAGATTCATTTGGAACATTATGACTTGAATCATAAGAGAGCCCAACGTGAAGACTATGACTTGAATCATTAGAGATTTGGAACATTATGACTTGAATCATGGGATGAATTAGAAGTAATGATGTGCAACGTTGTGATAATACATTTGGAACACTATGACTTGAATCATAAGAGAGCCTAGCATGAATAGGTTGTCATAGCCCTTAGTGATTTGCTCTATTGTTTCTTGAGCTAATTCACCTTTAAGTTTCGTCCTATCATGTAAGGCAATGTCTTCTTTAGATTTCAAATTGATGGATCTTTTTTGTGACCTACTTAAGTTGAGGGAGATAAGATTGTGCTTCTTGTATAAGTGAGTTGGTTCTTTTCTGTGACCTAACTCATTGCAATATATATATACCACAAATTCAGATATATATCAAAAAAATTTCATTACATGTTCAAACTCAATCACATTATAATTCAGAGGGAGAACAAGATTCAAATCATCAAACCTTTGAGGCAATAGCGACACTGTACCCACGCCTCAAACCTTTGAGGCTATAACGCCTCGAGGAGTAATGCCTAAGCCTCTATGTCCACTTTTACACTTTCACTATATAAATTTGAGGCTATAATGTGTATATTTGAGTCAAACACACATGTTATATACTTATATAAATTGATATTATGATGATAGTTGATGATACAATCTCTTTTGTTATGGAGATATTATTTTACTTTTCTTATGATGGGATATTTGGAGATAATAAACGGTTGACTTTGATAATATTATAGATCTTTTTGTGATGACATTGATTATATATTATTCTATTATTTAGTAGCGCTTTAGTTTGTTTCTTGGGATTTCCCCCAAATTGAGGCTAACACCTCGCTCTGCCTCAAGGCTATAATCTCTCCTCGCCCGAGAGAAATGCCTCGAGGTCGCTTTTATCTTTTTTGAAGGATTCTTCGAATAAACAAGTAGAACATATGTAAGGTTATCTTCGAGACATTTTTCCACAGATTTCTCTCTACACCATCAATGTTCCTTTCTTTGGGAAATTATTGGCTAAATGCCCCGACTCTCTACATGAATAACAATTATTAGGAGTCGAAAATGATCTAATTTTCCATGGAGGAGAAGATGAAGAAGATGAGATAAGATCAAATATGATTTTCGAATTAGTTTCTATCTCTATATTAGTAAAATTCTTCTCGCAGTAATCAATGCCAACCATAATTGTTTGTGCTTCAGCTTCGATAAAAGAATCCCTATCAAAGATCTTTGAAGAAGTCCAAATAAAATGCCCTGAATCATTTCTTAAGAGAACTCATGTTCCCATAGATGAATTGATATCTGATATACCTGAGCAATTAAATTTAAGTTTTCCTCTAGGAGGACATTCCCAAGGCACCAAAGAATTGATAGAGGTCAGGGGTTGCTTGAAAAATATCGAGAAAGTATTCTTTGCTGCCATACTTAAGTCAGAAATAATATCTTTGAAATATAGATTTTGTTTCAACTCTAAAACTCTAGACATCACCTTAGAAATAATCAAATTAGATCTCATAGGTTTAGATTCAAACAAAGCTTTATTTCTTGCAAGCCAGATTTCCTAAATAATACTAATTGGAATAACTTTAAACATCCATTGAGATACCTTTGAAGTACCTGCTTGTAACCACCACTGCCATATCACCTAGATATAAATAAAATTCCCCCCAACACCAGCCACAATACAAATTACCCATATCAGCTCATTTAAGATTCCTACCTTTTGCTTGATTTCTAAGGTGAGCTATCAAAATCAGATAAGACATGGTTGTGCTGCCTCAACCAGTCTGCTCCCAAGACCATGCCACAAACCTTGAGTGGAAGGATCCATATATCAGTAGTGAATTCAATACCATCCATTGTCCAGGTAAAGTGGGGGCACATGGAGTGACATGTTAACTTTTTAGCATTTGCCACCGAGACCAATAGAGGGGGAGTGGGCTCAAGTGTGAGCCCACACCGTTGAGCGGTTGCCTTATCATGAAATTTTTTGTGTGCTGCCACTATTTGCTAAGATGGAGAGCTTCTATTTCTTCACCTTGCCCATGATTCTAATGGTGTTATAGAGGCCACAAATCCAGAGAGGCCATGTAGTGAGATTATAATGTTTGCATTTGATATATCCTCCTCCCCAACCTTTTCTGGTTCAGAGTTGTCCTCAAGTCTCTCTTCCCCTTCTAAATATATCATATAGAGTTTATTGTCTTTGCATTTGTGTCCTGGTTTGTGTATATCATCACAGTAACAGCATAGGCCCTTACTCCTCCTTGTTTGCATTTCCTTCTCAGTTATCTGCTTCACTGGTAAGGCTTGGGTGTTAGGTATTTTGGTAGGTTCAATCTTGTGTGAGATGGGAAAATACTTTTTGTTAGGAGTAGAAAGATTAGAATGGTTAGGGTACTGATGCGTGGTTGGCTTAGTATATGGCTTAGATTTCTCAGGCTCAAGGTTATATTCATGCTCTTGGCCATGTTATAATCTTGGTAGAGACTAGTAGGCTTCAGTAATTTAAGCATATTCTGCAGCTCCTTCAAATCATTGACAAAACTAAATATAAAATAGCTCTCTCCTAGCCCACTGTTTTGAGGGAGCATATATGGCTTGATCTCTTCAAATTTGAGTTGGTATTCTTTTACAGTGCCCCATTGCTGTTGCAATTCATTAAACTCTGCCACAACATCTTCATGTGCTAGATCTTCAAATCTACTATATAAGTCATCTAAAGACTCCTCTCAAATAATCACTTACCTATTGGCTCGATAGTTTTAGAACCAAATGTCATCCCTACCACCTAAATAATGAGAAGCATACCATATCATATGATCGTTGTCCATGGGATTGACTTGGAAAAATTTCTTTATTTTGAGAATCCGCCCTTTGGATTTTGGCCATCAAAATGAGGGAAATCGATTTTGGGGTAATTTGTATCGATCTTGGGTAATTTTTTTCCTACTCCTAATCAGTCTAGACCTTTTTGTTTGCTTGATTGTTTGGTTTAATCACCCATATATAAATAAAATTCTTATTAATAATTGAAATACCGACATCGGTCTTATAGATAACCTTCACATATGTGTACCTGTGTGTAGTGATATCGTGTATTCATCATCTGCCAGACGCAGTCGGTCAAGGGCATTATAGACATTTTTTACTACTTGCTCACATTTTCTTTCACCCAATTCATGGCCCGATCCTGGCTCACACTTATGTCTTTCAGAAACTCATTACCGAGTCCAATTATTATTTCTGATATATATGCTCCCTCAAATATAGACATTCAATCTATGTCTAATGCCATTGATGCTCATAGTTCCCGATGTCCAAGATGTTTACACTCCTCTCCAAACTGATATTATTGTTTAACTTTCTGAGGTTAGCCCTGCACTATTTTTAATTTTTAGTCATTTGGGGATTTGTTCTTTCAAGTGATTACAACTGCAATTTATTGTTTGCTTGAGGTTTCAGTGCCGTCAACATCTAGAGCTACTGCTAGAAAACATCCCAACCATGTTTCAGGATAATAGAACTGTTGATTTAGCTTTTGGTGCGGCGATCAAGGTATGCTTTGTATATAGGATTACTTCATTACAAATGAGTTGATATTGATCATCTTCGTCATTCACTGAATCTGCAATCTAAACAATAGCATGATCCTTAACTTGATTGACATTCTTGGTTTGGGGTTTTAAAATCTCGGGAATCCAATGTTGGTTGTACTCCGGAGAGGTGTGGTTGGGAGCTTGGGCATTTTGTCTGGATAAAAAAAACACTGCTGTCATATAGTTTTGGGACTATCTTTGGCCTAGAATAATGGCGCCCGACTTGCCTTTTCTTGGTCGGTTCGAATCCGGACCAGTTTATATATATATATAACAGCATTGTTGCTGCTGCTATATATATATATATATAGCCTATATATAACAACATTGTTGCTGCTATATATAGCCTATATATGCTCCTGCTATATATAGCCTATATATGCTGTTATATATATATATATATATATAGAGAGAGAGAGAGAGCAGCCTGCTATATATATATATATAGTAGATATAGCTACCTATATATAGCAGGCAGATATAGCTACCTATATATAGCAGGCTGCTATATATATATATATATATATATATATATATATATATATATATATATATATATATATATATATATATATATATAGCAGTCTGCTATTAACTCAACAGTTAATTCAAACCAAAACAAAACAGGGCTAAGATATGGGGACAAAACTAATCACCAAATCTCTATGTATTCAAACCGGTGCATTGTAGTAGAAATTGAGAGAGAATGTAATAAAGAATATAAAAATAGAACACTAAATTAAATATAGGATTAAAAATTCTTGCATCCAACTCAACATAATCTGAATGGCAAAATCAACTTAAAAACAAAACACTAAACGGCCCTGATAACTTCAACAAACCACCCCCAAACGGCCCCGTAAGAGGCACGAACACCTCTCACGGGACCAATGTAACTTGTAGGAAATGACCGCGTAGTCCCGGGTCTCCCGGTTTGAGAGTATGCCGATAATTTGCAAAAATCACAACTTAGACTTAAAAACATGCCGTTAAAGGGTGAAAACCCAAACCGGCCCCCAAACGACCCCATAGGAGGCACGAACACCTCGCACGGGACCAATGTAACTTGTAGGAACGGATCGCGTAGTCCCGGGTCTCCCGGTTTGAGAGTATGACGATTATTTGCAAAAATCACACTTAGAGTTAAAAACATGTCGTTAAAGGGTGAAAACCCAAACCGGCCCCCAAACGACCCCGTAGGAGGCACGAACACCTCGCACGGGACCAATGTAACTTGTAGGAACTGATCGCGTAGTCCCGGGTCTCCCGATTTGAGAGTATGACGATTATTTGCAAAAATCACACTTAGAGTTAAAAACATGCTGTTAAAGGGTGAAAACTCAAACCGGCCCCCAAACGACCCCGTAGGAGGCATGGACACCTCACACGGGACCAATGTAACTTGTAGGAAATGACCGCGGAGTCCCGGGTCTCCCGGTTTGAGAGTATGACGATAATTTGCAAAAATCACACTTAGAGTTAAAAACATGTCGTTAAAGGGTGAAAACCCAAACCAGCCCCCCAACGACCCCGTAGGAGGCACGAATACCTCGCACGGGACCAATGTAACTTGTAGGAACTGATCGCGTAGTCCCGGGTCTCCCGGTTTGATAGTATGACGATAATTTGCAAAAATCACACTTAGACTTCAAAACAAGCCGTTAAAGGGTGAAAACCCAAACTAGCTCCCCATCGACCCCGTAGGAGGCCCGAACACCTCGCAAGGGACCAATGTAACTTGTAGGAACTGACCACGTAGTCTCGGGTCTCTCGGTTTGAGAGTATGACGATAATTTGCAAAAATCACTCTTAGGAACTGAAAACATGTCGTTAAAGAGTGAAAATCCAAACCAGCCCCCAAACGACCCCGTAGGAGGCACGAACACCTCGCACGGGACCAATGTAACTTGTAGGAACTGACCGCGTAGTCCCGAGTCTCCCGGTTTGAGAGTATGACGATAATTTACAAAAATCACACTTAGAGTTAAGAACATGCCGTTAAAGGGTGAAAATCCAAACCAGACCCCCAACGACCCCGTAGGAGGCACGAACACCTCGCACGGGACCAATGTAACTTGTAGGAACTGATCGCGTAGTCCTGGGTCTCCTGGTTTGATAGTATGACGATAATTTGCAAAAATCACTCTTAGGAACTGAAAACATGCCGTTAAAGAGTGGAAACCCAAACCATCCCCCAAACGACCCCGTAGGAGGCACGAACAACTCGCACGGGACCAATGTAACTTGTAGGAACTGACCGCGTAGTCCCGGGTCTCCCGGTTTGAGAGTATGATAATAATTTGCAAAAATCACACTTAGAGTTAAAAACATATCGTTAAATGGTGAAAACCCAAACCAACCCCCCAACGACCCCGTAGGAGGCACGAACACCTCGCATGGGACCAATGTAACTTGTAGGAATTGATCGCGTAGTCCCGGGTCTCCCGGTTTGATAGTATGACGATAATTTGCAAAAATCACACTTAGACTTCAAAACAAGCCGTTAAAGGGTGAAAACCCAAACCAGCCCCCCATCGACCCCGTAGGAGGCCCGAACACCTCGCAAGGGACCAATGTAACTTGTAGGAACTGACTGCGTAGTCTCGGGTCTCTCGGTTTGAGAGTATGACGATAATTTGCAAAAATCACTCTTAGACTTAAAAACATGCCGTTAAAGAGTGGAAACCCAAACCAGCCCCCAAACGACCCCGTAGGGGGCACGAACAGCTCGCACGGGACCAATGTAACTTGTAGGAACTGATCGCGTAGTCCCGAGTTTCTCTGTTTGAGAGTATGACAATAATTTGCAAAAATCATACTTAGACTTAAAAACAAGCCGTTAAAGGGTGAAAACCCAAACCAGCCTCCCAACGACCCTGTAGGAGGCACGGACACCTCGTACGGGACTAATGTAACTTGTAGGAACTGACCGCGTAATCCCGGGTCTCTCGATTTGAGAGTATGACGATAATTTGCAAAAATCACACTTAAACTTAAAAATAAGCCGTTAAAGGGTGAAAACCCAAACCAGCCCCCCAAACGACCCCGTAGGAGGCCCGAACACCTCGCAAGGGACCAATGTAACTTGTAGGAACTGACCGCGTAGTCTCGGGTCTCTTGGTTTGAGAGTATGACGATAATTTGCAAAAATCACACATAGACTTAAAAACATGCCGTTAAAGAGTTAAAACCCGAAACCAGCCCCTAAATGACCACGTAGGGGGCGCGAACAGCTCGTACGGGACCAATGTAACTTGTAGGAACTGATCGTGTAGTCCCGGGTTTCTCGGTTTGAGAGTATAACGACAATCTGCAAAAATCACACTTAGAGTTAAAAACATGCCGTTAAAGGGTGAAAACCCAAACCAGCCCCCCAACGACCCCGTAGGAGGCACGAACACCTCGTACGGGACTAATGTAACTTGTAAGAACTAACCGCATAATCCCGGGTCTCTCGGTTTGAGAGTATGACGATAATTTGCAAAAATCACACTTAAACTTAAAAACAAGCCGTTAAAGGGTGAAAACCCAAACCAGCCCCCCAAACGACCCCGTAGGAGGCACGAACACCTCGCACGGGACCAATGTAACTTGTAGGAACTGACCGCGTAGTTCCGGGTCTCCCGGTTTGAGAGTATGACGATAATTTGTAAAAATCACACTTAGACTTAAAAACATGCCGTTAAAGGGTGAAAACCCAAACCAGCCCCCTAACGACCTCGTAGGAGGCACGAACACCTCGCATAGGACCGATGTAACTTGTAGGAACTGACCGCGTAGTCTCGGGTGTCCCGGTTTGAGAGTATGATGATAATTTCCACTAATATATGTAATTTTATAGTTTGAGTAAAAAATTTTTTGCAAATTATTGGGTTACTAATATCGTATCTTTTTTGTATCCTATTTTTTTTGCAGGATAACAGTTTATCGTTGGCATTTATTCGCGTGGAACACACAGAGAACTCAATGGTTTACAACAAGGGATTTATTCATGATTCCATTTTTTTGTTTCATGGTCGTGCGGTCTTTTGTTGTTTTATTGTTGTGTTTTATTGTCGTGCAGGCTTTTGTAAGTTAATTGTTATATTTTGTGGCCGTGCGGGCTTTATATTAGGCAGGTTTTGTATTAACAGATTTTGGAATGTCCAAAAAATAGAGGAGACTTTGCCCAATTTTTTTTGGGCATGTGAACTATTAAAGACTTGTAATATTTTGAAGTTTGTATGTACATTAATTTATTAACAACGTGCAGTATTATTAATTTGTGAATTTTGTGCTTTCAAATAATTTTTTTTATTATAAAAAATTTGGCACAGTTCAAAACCGTGGCAAAAGTGTATCATATTTTGGCACGATTTTGAACTGTGCCAAATTTTTTTAAACTGTTCTGAATCTGGCAAAGTTAAAAACTGTGCCAAAAGTGTGCCAGAAATATCAAATTCTGGCACGGTTTAAAAGTGTGCCAGAAGTGTTCATGTTTGCCCAAATCTGGCACAGTTAAAAACTGTGCCAAAAGTGTGCCAGAAATATCAAATTCTGGCACGGTTTAAAAGTGTGCCAGAAGTGTTCCTGTTTGACCAAATCTGGCACACTTTTGAGCCGTGCTAGAAAAAAATTGCCATTTTGGAACACCTGATTCTGGCACAGTTCAAAATCGTGCCAGATTTGATCTGGCACAGTTTTAAACCGTGTCAGATTCCTGTTTTTGGTGTAGTATTAAGAAACTAATAGAATGTAAATCCAGTGACCATCTTCTAGATCGCGAACAATTCTGAAGACTGAAGTACACTCCGCGTCTACCCAATTAGGAATATTATAACATTTTTTTAAACTCAGGTAAAGACTTATTACCAAGCATCACCATAAGAAAATCACAAAAACCCTAGCTACAGTAGAGAAGAAGAAGAAGAAGAAGAAGAAGAAGAAGAAAACTGTAACTTACAAGACAGAGAGGAGGCTTGGAAAGCTGACAAAGTCTTGATTTTGAAGAATGAGAGTAAGGAATGAAGCCTGAGAACACAATATGCGCAAAAATGACCAAAGACCATGAATTGACGGTTAAGTTTTAGACAAACCAGTTTCAAACACTCAAATGAAGTTTTACACTTCTTGAGAAAGATTTGGTGCTTCAATATCTTACAGAAAGATGAGTGCGTCCCTCCTGTTTTGACAAATTAAGAGTATACCACTGCAGACGGTGCTGCGTCCTTAGCCTCATTTAAAATCCATTGGCCCAAGGATTTTAGGGGCAATTGTGGGTACCAATTTTATTCTCAGCCCATGAGAGTAGCCGACTTAGCCCAACCAATCTAGAAAGATGCCCGACCCAAATCGTGGAAATAAGCTACGAGTATGTGTTGTCCACGCTACCCCCAAACCAAGTCAATCCCCTATAATCTTGTGGAGATATTCAAGGGATTCATGGTTCATCATGGACATCATGGAGTTACTTGAACAACTGAAATTCTACATCTAAAAATTGTAACCCCTAGCCCGGGGCATAGGGGCAAGCATATTGAGAGATAATTAATAAAAAAAAGTAGACATCTACGTGAACATAAGCAAGTTGCCGAACCATGTACATAGTTTGTTGTTTGTACGATTATATGCTTTCTTGTTTGATTGTGATTATTCTTCATAAATCATTTATTGTGATATTTCTTACACCACACACACACACACACACACACACACACACACACATATTGGTTTATATTGATTTTTATATATGTATTTTTATTTTTATGTTTGTGTATATATATATATATATATATATATATATGTATATATAAGCATCTCTCTCTCTCTCTCTCTATATATATATATATATATATATATATATATATATATATATATATATATATATATATATATATATATATATATTAAACTGGATTTTTTTGGTCCATTTTTTTGTTTTAGCTATTCGGGTAGGGTCAGGTTCTCAGGTCCTTAATAGGTCCGGGTCTGTACAATTTTTTTTAGACCCGACGGGTAATTGGGTAAGACCCGATCCTCTAACAAATGCTTAGATTGGATATGGATATACTTAGACTTGACCCGTTTACAGGTCTAAAACAATGTATATAATGTTGCTATTCTAATTTTATTTTAATTAATGTTTCATTTGTTTAACATGCGATTCTAATTTCAAGTTCAAACTACGTGAGGGACCCGTGGGAAGCATCCTCGGAGTCCAAGCATACAGAGATACTAACGTAAAATTAATTAGAATACTTACTTGTATAACGCTCTCAAAATACGGACCGACCCCCAATTTTTCGTAACAAAGACGATGGTGTGAGGCAATGCTTAGTGAGAATATAAAAAATGCAGTATGGAAACAAACGAGAGAAGGATGACTCTACGCCTTATACCTACGTGCACATGCAATTACCTTGTACATATATAGATAATTATATTTACTTAATGCATGGAGCAGTTTTACTTCCGAACGCGTTATATAGTTCGATTAATTTACCTTAATATCATTAAAGACTTATTTTTTCTTGACTTGACATTTATCGCTGTATTTAACACACACGGTTAAATACATAAAATCACTACACTTTGTTTAATCGAAACTATTTTTTTATCGAAATTACCCTTTCCCATTTAAAGCGATGCACATTAGTATTTTGATTGAAAATAACCTCTTTCAGCACACGCGAACACCATGCTTAAAAACACTTCTTTAACCTTTGAAAACCTTTCACAGTACACCCTTGTGTTAATTACGGGTTACACTTTCTTAGGTAGCTTAACTCAGTCATTTACCACTACACATTCCCTTTCCTTTTCAATATGAACATTAATCAATTTACACATTTCTTGTTTACTTTATCCTTTATCGTAACATTCATTAATTCATTCAAGTTAGGTTGTCTTAATACATTTTGCCACACAACCCATTTCTTGATATGTTCCTTATTCCTTTATTTTTTTCTGGGAATCTTCTAATAAACTGTGTACTTTAACGGGCTCCATATCACTAATGACGTCATCTTATGCTCTGGCCAGTGGCTTTGGGTCTTTCACCCCAGGGCTCCGGACCCTCCTTAAGTATCCCGATGTCATTCAAGTTCCTTTTAAGGTATTTTAACATTTTGATAAATCTTCACATTATTCATCCTTTCCCCTTTTACCCGACTGAAGCCAAACCTGGAATTTCATCCCAACGTGTTACACCTTGAAATTATCTTGTCATGTCCTTTATAGTTTAACTTTGATTTTTATTCAAAAATTATGTTCATTTGGGACTAATTTGTGTAACACTCTTTTTCAACATTTTTATTTCATAAAAATGTTCCACTTTTAAGTAAAATTACCATTTTACTCATTTGTTTCCAAACTTGTCATTTTCCTCCATTTTCACAAATGTTGTTCTTCAAAATACCATTAAGTAACCCAAACTAACCTTAGAATGTTTTAACACTTTAATGCCTTTTGAACATTTATTAGTCCATCATTTCCTTTTTAATTACATAAGTGTTAATCCTTCAAATATTATTAAGTTATTACACACACTAACTTTTCAATGTTTAACCCTTAACACTTATTCGACACCTTTACAAACCATATTTCCAAATTAGCCATTTCTTTACTTACTTTATTCAAGAAATCTAATTACACTTAAAGACTACTTTTATTAAAAAAATATCATTTTCTTTTTATCAACACATGTAGACTTACAAGTTACAACCTTATATTTATCACACCTTTAACCCTTTATTACACACTTTAAAAATTAGAATATCTACTTTTATTTTATTTCTTGTTTAAACCCAACAAAACCTTCTTTAAACGTGTTCACATATTTATCATCAAAATACTACAAGTTTATATGCACGAGAAGATGGATTTTAAATATTAAAATCCTATTAAATGAGTTAAACATACATTTCATTATAGAAATTCACAATACTTGCAAAACTATGCTTTTCAAGACATAAAGACATTTTTAATTTCTTCAAACTTAACAAATGCCCATTTCCCTAAAATCTCCATTTTTGAAAGAAACTTTATTCACAAATATTTTATTTTATGAAATGTTTAACATCAAATCTCTAGAAAATACACCATTTTCATAAAATATTAATTTTACTATTTCAAAACTTTGAAATATTTACTTGTCCTTTATTTTCAACAGAACAAAATTTTTACCAACATTTTTATTTCATAAGTTTTTTTAATATTAATATACTAGAGGCCATCTTTTATTCATATGCATTCTACTCATGTAATCCAACAACAAGACTAATGGTGATGCAAATTGAGTCTTAAATACTAAGGATATATTTTCCACCTTAAAGACTTCAAATGGTGATAGAGAAGTTGATGTAGGAGGAGCAACCCCCACCTCCAAAAGTGGCCTCAAGGGGTTACCAAATGCATCCTCTAATAATGCTCCATATGTACTCCATTTGAGCTTTTAATCAAAACCCCTTCAAACTCTCTTCAAACCCCATGAAATCTTCCATCTTCATCTTCTCCCTAATCTCCCAACCTTACTTCAAAATTCGTGGCTTTACTTAAACAATGGTGGAAATAGGTGTTGTAAGATTGAATATGGTGGAATACTATAAGATTGTGGTGGTTTATGGCGGTTAAATGGTGGTGGAGTGGTAGAGAGAAGCTCACTCATTGGAAAATCACCCCCTCACTTTCCTATCTTCTTATTTGTTCAAAATGCCCAAAATGAACCAAACCAACCCTTATAAAAACCCTAAAAACACCAAAAATCCTGTTTTGCCCAATCTAAGCATACCAAAGCTTGACAACTCATCAATCCAAGGGTCCGTAATGTGACAGCGCATAAGGACAATTGGATTAAATATTTTTGAGACACATCGTTAGAACGAGATTGAACCTCGTTCGAACAAGAAACCCATATCGTTAGAACTCTCACTTCTAACGACCTTTAAACGACCCGAAAAGTTTGGATAGTGGAATCTTGTTTGAAGCTCGTTTGATCCCTGGTTTCGAACAATATTTTTTCTTATTTGAACGACCCTTGTATCTCGTTCGAATGACCATTTTTTCATTTATTTTATTTCTTTCAATTTTGACCCACAACTTCTAGTAATTATCATTAAGTCTCCAAATAGATAAATCAGAATACAATCCCACTCATAATTGTCTAAGTCTCCAAGGTTCTCACTCCATTTCAACTTATGCAGGGAAATTAAATGAAACATTAGGGTGGGGTATTACTGGCTAACCCAGTGAGGCCACTACACCAAATCTGTCGAATTATCACGGTCATTGACCTTGACAAGTTGGACTTGTCAAGGTTAATGACCGTGATAATTCTGGGGGTGACAACTTTTTTTGTCACGGACTTGTCACGGTCATATCAAAGTCCTTGACAAGTTTTGTCACGGTTAAGGACCGTGACAAACCCGTGACATTTAATAAAAAAATGTCACGGTCATTGACCTTGACAAGTCCGTGTCAACAATCCTTTGTCACGAACTTATCACGGTCAATGACCGTGATAATTCTAGGCAGAATTGAAAAAAAATCTGTTGGGCAGTATGGCCACTGCCACTGCCACTGCCCAGCAGTATATTTGTATCTGTTATAGCAACGTTGTACGTGATCAAACATTATATATCCAAATAAAATAGACAATATTCATCACGATATAATCCAAATATAATTCAAATGTACCAACTTAAAAACAATACAATTCAATTAAACTAATGTCACTACATGTCTTGGGCAAGGTTAAATCCGAGGAGGTGAGTAGGCCACACGATATACGAATTGACACACCCACTGATATACATCGTGCCGCATTGTTCGCGCAACCACAACGGGGAGTTCTCCTTCTCGAGTATCACATGCGTGGGGAGCACCTTGGACTCGATGTCTTAAAGCTCACGTCCATGAACTAGTCCACCCTGGACGATATTCAGGTCCCTCAACCCCCGCCCTATCCGCTGGACATCAAATATGTCTAGTATAAACACGCTCGTCCAACCAAGTGTCGACATCGGTCAGTCAAAGGGAGCCAAATAGGGAAGTGGATCATCAAAGTCCGCACGTGTCGGCGATGAAGCAGCGAGGTCCACATCCTCGTCATCCTGCACCTCGTCCTCCCGCACCTCCTCCCCCACCTTCTCCTTCCCTTTCCCCTTGCATTTTCCATCGCCCAACGAACGCTTCATGAATGAGAACATATCTTGGACCGTCGCCTCCAAACGGGACAGCTTCGCGTCATGCGAGTCCACCGTTCGAGCCAATCCGGTGTCGCTCGTATCCAATCCGATGATCCTATATTTGGCCACCTGCGAGCTCACCTCCCTTATCCTCCCCTTGCGATCAGAGCCAAGCACTTGGCTGAGTGCATCTGTGGACAAAGACGCCTTGTCGGCATCAGATTGCGACCCATGCACTTCCTTAAGCTTTGCCCAAAACGACAAAAAGCACATCATTAGTAAAATAAGTAAATTAAAAAATTATAACGTAATTAACAAAAAGTAAACTGTCGGATTACTTACAATCGTGGCCGTGACGCTCGGGAACACCTCCTTGTCCTTCCCCTTCTTCTTTCGAAGAGCCACATAAGTGTCGAGCCTATGTGGCCTACCTCCAAGGCCACTCCCTATCCCCTAAAATAAAGAAAATTAGTATCAACCCTGCAAACTAAAATAATGCAGAATAATATATTTTTGTAGTTATAGAAAAATTAAATATTACCATCATCCTATGCTCCACCTCGGCGTAAGACGTCCGGCCGGAGTAGTGCACGTTCGTCTTTTTTATCCGATTTTCCCTCCCCGATTGGCGAGATGCCAATTGTCGCTCCCCGATCTCATTATCAACGAACTTTTGCCATTGTGCTAATGAGATCGGCTCCTTCGATGAGGGCGGATTCACGCCTTTGGATAATGGACTCTCGTGTCTTCCCAAAGTACCGGGTCCGTATATTTTTCTTCCACGTCTTGTGTTGCTCCCTCAACTACTCCAAGATGGAATCGCGTAGCTTTGGATCCAGGATGAATTGTTCATGTCCAACAAATACAATATTAGTTGCAAATAAATATAAATATAAATATAAAATGAAATTGACATATTCATATGCATATAAATATAAATACATTACCTGTAGTGCCACCCAAACAGCTAACTTGAGCTCATATGGCACCTCCTTCCAACTAATGTACCCCGGATCGATGATCATCTTTACCAGCTCGAGGGATCTCGCTAATAGACCCGACTTATTATCGATGGTCATCCCCAATTTACCATAGTTGGGGAGCCTAGGGGCCGAGGAGCCCTCGTCGCCTTCGCTACCACCGAGCCCAGACGACGTCATCATAACAAGCATCATCATCCTCGCCTTAATACCTGAAGGAGACATTTGTTGTAAAAAATGTTATTAGTACATATCAAAATGAATTAAAAGAAGACATGCAAATATGTACAATTACTACTAATAAAAATAAATTGTTACTGTTAAACACCTCAATTCTGAATTCCAAAACAACAGCATCTAGCTCATAATATATACAATTACTAAAAATCCGAAACATCCCCACCCCACCCCACCCCTACAGCCCACACACACGCACACTACACAAGAGTGAAAATGATAGAGTGCAAATCAATTAAAAGCATTAAAAATGGTTGTTTCGGTACAAATTGGAATATTTATTACAAATTGAAAAATTATTTAAAATTCGGGTTATCATAAAAAATGGATTGATATTTGATAGGAGCAGCCAAGTCATCCACACAACTATTTAGACATTTTGGTGCGTGTTGGACAATTGACCACGACTCGTTGTTGATATACTCCGAGTAAAACACTTGGTTAACCTTTTGAAATGCACAAACAAACGGCTCATCGCTCACGTGGTCGTTGCTCTTCAACTTGGACAAGTCAACCATGATCAAATTGGTGACAGGATCAACTTTACAAGCATTTTTATCCTCAACTCTTACCCAGTGACAATAAAATACGACCTCTTTGAAGCTTATATAATCCAATTCAAATATATTTCGAATTACACCATAGTAAGTCATTTCAGCTTCAACGAGGTTTTTATCTTTTGCGCTCGCTCGAAAGAAAGTAAGAGCCTTATATGAAATGCCCGAGTTCTATACATTTGTACTTTCCTCGTACACTTTAGCGCCAAAAATATAACCGTTCAATTGATACTTTTTGTACTCTTGTACCACGAACAAGGGTCCAGTGGCTAGACGAGCAAGCCTTGATGTCACATCACCCATCTTTAAGAACTGAGAATATAGATAAATTAATTATATTAGTTGTAAAATTTGAGTGTAATGTAACGTTATATAACGACCATTTTCATTATAATTACCTCTTGTGTCAACCACAGCCTAAATTCGATGTCTGACTGTACCATTATTTTTCGTCTTTTATCGTTCTCACGGGCTTCATATTTTTTGCATATTATAAGATTAATCATGTATAAAATAATCTAAAATAATGTTAAACATTATAATAATCGAAACTTACTTTTTCCATTCTTCAACATCTTCATGTGTGTCAAATAGATAACGAGCTACTTGTTAATGTTGCAAACTCGTTAATTTCACTCGTTTTCCCATCACATGACCACCATCATCGACGAACTCATTAGTGTCATCAACGCTAGTTGACTCAGGCATATATTCCCGAGTATATATTGATGACTCCACGGTGATGTATTCCTCTGTAATTGATCATGCAATATATCGCGTATTCTTGACGTAATCTTTAAAAACTTTCATCAATCTTTCAAATGGATACATCCACCGATATCTAACTGGACCATAAAGAAGTGCTTCGTCGCATAGTTGTACCAACAAGTGAACACTTATGTCAAAGAATGCTGGGGGAAAGTACTTCTCCAACACACAAATTGCTTCGGTCACCGCCAATTTTGCGGCCACTATGTATTCTCGATTGACTACCTTCTCACACAAGAGTGAGAAGGTAATACTAATTTGCATAATAGCCCTCCGCAAATCCTTGTGCTTGGAGAAACAGTGCTTAAACAATAGAGGAACCAATTATATGATCACATGCCAATCGTGGGACTTACACTCATGTAAATCATGAGTAACATAATTCACAATCCTTTGCAAGTTGGACGAAAAAGTAGATGGGCCCTTCAAATTATATATTGCGTCTAAAAGCACCTTCCTTTCCCCACTCGTCAAAGTAAAGCACCAGGGGGAATTATTGTCCTTCCCCTACTATTTTCTTTCAACCATAGTTGTGGCTTAAGTTTCAACGATTTAAGGTCTTTTCGTGCATTTTCTCCATCCTTCGAATGACTCCCCCCAAGGCAAGTGCCCACAATATGTTAAGCGAAGTTCTTCTCTTCATGCATCACATCCAACACATGGCGCACCGGGTTATTCTTCCAATAGGCAAGTCAAATAAAATTGACCTCCTAGACCATGCCTTTCTTGCCTCAGTTTCATTCCCAATTAGGGTCTTCTTATGCTTGACATTCTTAAATTTGGGATTCTTACCTGGCATATTAGGGTCACATTCAAAAGATTTACTTTCAATTTCTGAACCCAAAAGTTGTCTCGGTGGTAGCCTATGTTCAACCCTGCCCAATAAAAAATTAGAAGCTTTCTCAAATCTAAAACTATGAGCCGGGAGTAAAAACCTCCTGTGGAAATGGTATACATTTTTTGAGCTAAAGGATAGATGAATAGATTCCGTCTCCTCTCCACAAATAGGACACCCCCCCCCCCCCCAAATAACCATGTACTACACAACCAGATAATGTCCCCATAAGCTGAAAAATCATGAATTGCCCACATCAACATAGCTTTCAGCGTAAACTCTTCTTTTCTAAAAGAGTCAAATGATTTCACACCCTCTTCCCACAACTCATTTAATTCTTCTACTAAAGGAGTCAGGTAGACATCGATGTCATCACTTGGTGCCTTTGGCCCAGGTATCAACAAAGTCATTATCGAAAATTCAGGTCTCATACACTGTGAAGGAGGGAGGTTGAGTGGGGCTAGGATCACTGGCCATACACTCTGATTGGTGCTTATATTTTCAAATGGATTGAAACCATCTATTGATATAGCCAAATGAATGTTGCGTTATTCTCGAGCAAAATCGGGATACTCATAATTCATCCTCCTCCAGGCAATATAATAAATAAGATGACGCATGATATTACCCCCTACTTCTGCCCTAGCATGCCAAGTCATTGCCTCCGCTATCCATGGTACTATGAAAAATTGCTTTAATCTAGGCCCAACGGAAAAAAATTTCAATACTTTTTTAGGCACTTTTGAGCTTGTGTCTTCCTTACTAGTAGATTGGACATCGCATACCGGACAACGATCGAGATTTTCATACTCCTTTCGATATAGTATGCAGTCATACACACAAGCATGAATCGATTTATACTTCATTCCCAAACCTTTCAAACTGTTCTTCATAACAGGATAACTATTTGGAAGTGTATTCTCCTTGGGTAATAAGCCCTTCACCCATTTCAGAATTCCTGTTACGCTATTGCCAGACAAACTGTATTGCGTCTTCAAACTGTGAAAACCAACCATGGCATGTGAAGTTGTTTGATCTTTCTCACAGCCAGAGTATAACGGTTGGGTCGCCTTAAATTTTAAACTTTGGTAGCCATCGTCAAGTTTTATTATGATATCTTCACGAGCACTTGAAGCTTCTACATCATCAGTAACTTCATTCTCTTTTGCTTCATAAACTCCATACTCATCATCAACTAAATCCTCTAACATATTATGATCTACGTCGTCCCGTTCTACATCTATCCTACTTATTGAAGGTTGTTGTGAAGGTTGGTCGGGGACAAAAGGAACCTTTAATTCACCGTGAAAACTCCAAAATCGATAACTATCTTGCATACCCAATCTTAACAAATGTAGTTCAACTGTTTTCCACTCAAACTCCTTACCATTCTTACACCTAGCACACGGACACGGAAACTCTTCATAATTATGACATCTCTTTACATATTTCACAAATTCGTTAGCCCCTCTGCGAAACACATCCCCCATTCTATTTGTCTCATCCATCCACTCTTTGTATTTCAGATATCCCATCACAGCTACCACAACTAATCACCTATTAAAGGTACGAAGCGTATATTCATGGATAAGTATAAACAAAACTTAGATTTATAGTATGTTTCATTTAATTATGTCTTATTTATATTCAAATTCAATTTATAATAGAAATTTATATTTCTTCCATCTCCTCTAAAGGGTGAGTGGTCCTATCCCATTAAAGACCGCATTTTTCTGTAATATACTTAACAGCTCATGCACATTGTTACGATTTGAAAAAAAATCGGCAGCATATCACTACACCAAAATGGGCAAATTGTCACCTTTCAGCCGGCCAGCCTTGTCAAGGTCATTGACCGTGACAAAAAAACACGCGTTTTATGTCACGGTCATTGACCTTGACACGACCGTGACAACGAATTGTCACGGTCATTGACCGTGACAAGCCCGTGACAATTCAATTTGTCACGGGCTTGTCACGGTCAATGACCTTGACACGGCCGTGACAACTTTTCCAGCAAAAACCCTTTCCCCCTTCTTTTTTCCCTCCCACCGTTCCCCTCCCTCTCTCTCTCTCTCTCTCTCTCGACTCGACGTTGCTCTCTCTCTCAGGTCCAATTTCTCTCTCTCTCTCTCTCTCTTCATTTATATATATATATATATATTTGTCTGTATATTTATGTGTGTATGTGTATATATATATATATGTGTGTTATGTGTGTGCGTGTGTGGGGGGTGGGGCGGGATGGGGCAGGGTGGGGGAGGGGGTGGTGGAGGGGGGCAGGGGGGTGGGGGCGGGGTGGGGCAGGGTGGGGGAGGGGGTGGTGGAGGGGGCAGGGGTGGGGTGGGGTGCGGTGTGTGTGTGCGTGTGGTGGTTGTGTTTTGGGGGAGGGGGGAGGGGGTGGTGGAGGGGGGCAGGGGGTGGGGTAGGGTGGGGTGGTGTGTGTGTGTGTGTGGTGGTGTGTGGTGGGGGAGGGGGGTGGTGGAGGGGGGCAGGGGGTGGTGTGTGTGTGTGTGTGTGTGGTGGTGTGTGGTGGGGGAGGGGGTGGTGGAGGAGGGTGGGGTGGGGTGCAGTGGCGGACCCAGGATTTTTAGTAAGGGGGTGCGAAATTTTTCGAGCAATGTAGGGGTTCAGGGGCGGTAGCCCCAAAGGCAATTTTTTTTAGGATTAACATTGAAATTATAAGAAAATTATACTTCAATATTGAAAATTAACTGAAAAAATAACACTGAAATTTGAAAATTCTCCTAAATATTTCTAACATTGCCCCTAAATACGATACCCCTAAATATTGAACACAAAAATACAATACCCCTAATTTCTAACATACCACTAAATATTTCTAACATTTAAAGATTTGAGAAAAAAATACTCCATAACATTGAATAGTGTTAGTTTCCTAAATATTTACAAATGAACACAAAAATACTCCTAACATTGAATGATTTAAACCCTTTGAAGGAATACAAAAATACTTTTTAACATTTAATTTAAAAAATTAAACATTTGAATAAAAAAGTTTTATATACTTAACAAATAACTTACCTGAAAAACATTCTCTTCCTGGTACTTCTACTCTTCTGTGTGCGTAGGTGTGCGTGTGTGTGTGTGTGTGTGTGTGTGTGTGTGTGCGCGTAGGTGCGTAGGTGTGCGTGTGTGTGTGGCGGTGGGTGGGGGTGGGGGTGGGGGTGGGGCACCCCATTTAATAACTCTTTAAATATTTGGAAAAAACATAATATTACAAAATTGAAACGAAATGGACGAGGCGAGGCAGGATGACGAGGATGTGGACCTCGCTGCTTCATCACCGACACGTTCGTACTTCGACGATCCACTTCCCTATTTGACGCCCTCCAACAGACCATTGTCGACAATTGGTTGGACCGAGCGTGTTCATATTGGACGTATTTGATGGCCAGCGGATAGGGCGGGGGTTGAGGGACCCGAATATCGTCGAGGGTGGAATAGTTCATGGACGTGCGCTTCAACAGATGGAGTCCAGGGTGCTCGTTACGCATGTCATACCCGGGAAGGAGAACTCCCTATTGTGGTTGCGCGAACAATGCGGCACGACGTATATTAGTGGGTGTGTCAATTCGTATGTCGTGTGGCCTACTCACCTCCTCAGTTTTATCCAAGACATGTAGTAACATTATTTTTAAGTTTGTCCATTTTAATTAAATTTGGATTATATCGTCATGTATATTGTTTTTACTTTGAATATTTGGATTATATCGTCATGAATATATATTTGCATTATCTTTAGTTTGTGTTGGATATATGATGTTTGGAACAGGTACAACGTTGCTATAACAGGTACAAATATACTACTGGGCAGTGGCGGTGGCCATACTGCCTAGCAGTTTTTTTTTTAAATTCTGCCCAGAATTGTCACAGTCATTGACCGTGACAAGTCCGCGATAAAAGTTGTCACGGACGTGTCACGGTCATTGACCGTGACAATTATGGGTCACGGTTATGTCACGATTATAAACCGTGACAAACGTGTCACGGTCATTGACCTTGATACGACCGTGACACAAAAACGCGAGTTTTTTGTCAAGGTCAATGACCGTGACACGACAGTGACAAAAAAAAGTTGTCTCGCCTCGAAATGTCACGGTCATTGACCTTGACAAGGTGAATTTGTCAAGGTCAACGACCTTGACAAATGGGCAGATTTGGTGTAGTGTATCCCCGTAGTTCTCCACGTACACGACGTAGATTGGCAAGTGTGAGTGTTATATCAATTAATTAATTAAAATAACAGTCACACTTATCAATCTAGTATGTACCCAGAGAACATTAGGATACGACTGCAGAACTTCCTCCAAAAGTAACAACTTTAAGCCACTAAGAATATTATACAGAAATTATGCAGTCCCAAACTGTCCGAACGGGACAATTTGAGAGATATCATTACAAGGGTAATGACTGTCGAAAAGGTCTAAGAGCTATTGAATGCGTACGCATAAGAACTAGAAGTCTAGTATCTATGCGCACTATATGTAATTTCAAGTATGTTTCATTTAATTATCATACTATATATATAATGTTCGATATATAAAATAATTTTAAAAAAAAGTTAAAAATTCCACCCCCGTATGGGCAATAATCCAGTGGTCATGCCACTTTTAAAACTAACCAACCCAACATCGATCCACTATAATCCAATAATAATGTCAACAACAAATGTGTATCCCGTACTCCTTTTAATTCATCTACTCAATTAATTATTTTCATCAATTAAACTAACAATTAAAGTATACAATTATTAATTTACTAATTTACAATGAGGGGGAATCATATATTAATTTACTAAAAAAATTAATAACTAATCAATTCGTTTACAAGGGACATTACGCACAAACACGCACACTACACACACATATATACACACGCGCACATACACACACACACACACGCAGCCCCCCACCACCCACCCATCCGTGCCCTCTCCCCCCCACCCTGCCCCACCCCCTGCCCCCTTCCCCCACCACACATGCACACACCACTACACACACACGCACACACACCACACACACACACACACAAACAGCCCCCCCATCCCTGCCCCCTCCCCACCCCCACCCACCACACACACACACACACACACACACATATATATATATATACACACACACACATATATAAATGGAAGAGAGAGAGAGAGAGAGAGAGAGAGAGCAGCGTTAGAGAGAGAGAGAGAGAAAAGGAGGGAAGAATTGGCGGGGGGAAAAAAGAAGGGGAAAGGTTTTTTTACTGGGACATTTGTCACGGACGTGTCACTGTCATTGACCGTAACAATATTATAAGGATTGTCACGGTCATTGACCGTGATAAGACTTTGTCACGGTCTTATCACGGTCGATGACCGTGACACAAAACGCGTATTTTTTGTCACGGTCATTGACCGTGACAAGGCTAGCCGCTGGAATGGTGCCAATTTACCCATTTTGGTGTAGTGGGCTAAAGGTATGAGGTCGACCCTGAGTAAGTGTGAGGATGACCTCTTTTTTTCCAAGAGGCCCAAAAATGTGTACTATGTGGAGGAGACTACTTCTTGGATCATTTATTACCCCTAAAATTCAATCTTCTAATTTGTCTTGAGTATTATAGGAGATTGGAGGCTATGAGTTCTTACAAATATTTTGGCTCAATTAGTTTTTAATCGAGGTCAAATGGGTCACCCAAATTCTCAACTTCAAATATTTAATCCAAGGGGGATTCAAATACTTAAGTTGATCTAAATGTAGACGAGGGTGAAATTGAACATTAAATAACACGGTCGAGTCACTCTTAAGCCGAGGGAAACCTTTGCCTAATAAAATGTCGTCGTCAATTCTACAATAAGCAGAGGGTCATTTATAGCCAAGACTCAAGTAGATAACCTAATTTATTTAAGTCGAAGTCATAATAACCAATGGTCAAATAAGCTATTTATTTGTCTAAACCGAGTCTGTAAAAGCAGACGGTCGACATAAGCCAATTATTTATCCGAGCCGAGACTATAAAAGTCGAGAGTTAAAATAGACCACCAAATTGTTTTAGTCAAAAATGTAAATAATCGAGAGAAGCATGTAACACCCCGTATTTTTGGACGATTTACATAATTATGTGATTAATTATTGTTGCTGAATTAATTAAATTAAAAATGCGAGAAATTAATTTTTATTAATCCGGATTGAAATAATTATTAACTAGCGTGACAAGGGTTAATACTTATTGGGGAGAATTATTGAATATTACCGTGTGATATGAAATATGGAATTGTGAAATTTGATAAATTGTCGAAAGTGAGAAATACGACAGTTTGATAATTTAAGTCTGACACGCGTGTGAGTCGTGTCGGGACTAATTGAATAGAAAAAAAAAGAGAGTTTATTTTTAGTAACTCGTATGGTCATTTCGAGTGCACCGTTGAGTCTGAAAGGGTCGAGATAGTCAAAATAGTATACCCGGGTGTTTAGTTTGGGTCCCGGAGTGATTTTAGGCCTAACTGGTACACCGAGAGGGCATTATGGTAAATGATATTTTTGGCTAAATTAATGGACGAAAATTAAGAGTAATTATATCAGCCAAGGAAAGTCCATTAGGGTTAAGAAGTTACAGGAAGTTAAGAACGGCTATAGGAGGTGTGAGGGAGATCAGACCGTCATATTCAAGGCAAGTGTTTATTACTTGCTTTCTTTTAGCAATAATCATGCTCATGTTAGAATAGGTGGAATTAATCATGATTTACATGTTAATTGGGTGAAAATTTGAGATTTAAATTATGATTAAGGACTAGGTTAATTAGTGGTTGAAATTCCTTCATGTATGTAGAGGATTAATCACGGAATTGGATTATATATTGATGAACGAATCTGGGATGATTAGGTTCTTTAAATGAAAATTTGGAAACTAGGGTTCATATGAATTAATTTGGGAATTTTAAATAATTATGATGTTTAATGATGAATTAATGATCCTAGGATGTTGGGAATGATTTATAATATGTTAGGTGTTGATGGGTATTGATGATGATGCGATGGGTGCTGAATCTTAGAGTTTTTTAGGTCAAAAAATGGTAGAAAATGCTGAAATTTAGTGAGAAAGACGAAACAATGGGTCACGCGCGAAGTGGTTCAAACGAGATGGGGATCTCACGCGAAATGGTTCGAACGAGATGGGGATCTCGTGCGAAGTGGTTCAAACGACATGTGTAAGTGGTATCGAACGACATGTCATCTGGTTCGAGCAAAAGAAGGAATTTTGGAAATTTTCTTAGAATCCAGTTTTGAGTTTACCGGTTTATTGGAGTGAGAGAAACTGCCAAATAGTAAATTGAAATAAGATGAAATTTCGGGAACGTATGTGAGAATAAATACTTTAATTATTTCGGTATAGAGAGAATATACCTTGGAGATTACGAGAGAGATAGTAATCTAAATAATTATACTATACGTAGAGATGAGATTAAAATACGTATGAGGAGTATATATGTAGTTTGAATAAATACCTATAAATTATAGTAGGATATGTGTATGCCTATTATGGGAAATTATTGTTAAGAGCAGTAATGGGTGATAACCCGGGGGTGCAAGAATCTTATAGTTAAGCGCACTAATGAGTGATAACTCGGGGGTGCAGAAATTCAATTGTTAAGTGTACTAATGGGTGATAACCCGGGGGTATAGGATGATTATTGTTAGGCGCACTAATGGGTGATAACCCGAGGGTGCTGGATTATTATTGATATGTGCATTAATGGGTGCTAACCCGAGGATGCAGGATTTTCTTAATAGGTGCACTAATGGGTCTTAGCCCGGGGGTGCAAAATTAGTGTGTGTATATATATATATGAACTTATGAATATTTCTACTGTGTGAAATTTGTAGACATGGTAATAATAATAATAATCATTACATTGCACCAAGTGGTCTTAACCTAAGGGTGCAGTGCAGTGCAGGATTAGTGTATATATATATATATAGGGATAATGAGACTATATATATGTATGAGTGTATTTGGGTAACTTCCTACTTTGTGAGACTAATAGATAAATATGGAAATGAGAAATGAAGTAATCTTAGTAGGTAAAAGATTAACCATTCAAACGGTGAATAATGAAACTTAGTATGTGAGATAAACTATTTGAATAGCGTCTTGTATGGACGATACGGGAATACTACTAGTGAGCATAGTTAGTAGTAGTATGGTTTTTGACTAGTTAGACTGGATGGTATAACTAGGGGGATATTAGATGTACATTAGACGTGCACAATAGATGAGAGGTGAGAAACTCATGTGAGAGTTCGATAACTAACATGCGTATAAGACTTGTTTTAAGAACCAGTTTTAAATACTTGCTAAATCATCTTTACACCTCGGGCTCTGACCCGTTTCTTGTATTTCTCCTCTCTTTTTCTATATATATATATATATATATATATATATATATATATATATATATATATATATATATTAGTACAGGTGCCTAGCCACAGGGACACCGGTTCTAGATACTTGGATGGTTTGCCGAGCTGCAGTTGTTGTGGAAGTTGCGGGTCATTGAGATTAGACGCTTCTCTCATTTTATTCGGTTCCTAGTTCAAATACATTAGTTCGGGCATGTGTCTCCCATCCTCATTAGCGAGATTGTACTCAATTTCTTTGTAGTTCTTTTTTGTTGGATTGAGTATTTATTTGGTTTTGTTTGTGACTTGAACTGGAAGATTTTATCCAGTCTTAATTATTCAGTATTTATTTAATCAACATTCATTTTTTGTGTGCGGTTTATAATTCAATCTTTAGAAATTAATTGAATCAATTGGTTTCAAATTAAATTGGGAAATGTTTTGACACTAGCTTAATTAAATGTTAGGTAATTAATTGGATTTAAGTTTTCGACAGTGATGTTAAGAATGAACCAACCGACCATTGTGTTATAAATTTTACAAAGGACTGATCACCCGATATTTAATTGGGCGGGGTGTCACAGGTGGTATCAGAGCATCAGGTTCTAGTGTCCTTAGGATCTGTGCGGCTTATTACGTTTCAGCGCATCGTTCTTAGATGTAGAGCCTTATGATAGGATTGTTGTTTTCCCTTACGTATGCGACTTAAGTTCTCCTGCTACAAATTATAATGGATATTCGGTGTGATTCGAACACCAAACATTTTAGGACGACCAGCGAGGCCCGTAAGAAGAACTGTGGGAGAAGAAGCTCAACAGAAGACATAGAGCAATCGGGAAAGAGTGATCTTGACAAAAATCACCATGAGGGTTACTTAAGCAAGTGATACTAGAAATCATCACTCGGGAACAGTGGGTTCCCAGGGCACAATCGTAGATAACGGTGGAACGATTTCAGGACCACCTAGAAAAATCGATAAGAGGGAAATCGGAGGAGCTCTTTTGAAAAAACCATCGGTGAAGATGAGGGGAAGAAAATGAGAGAGTGTAACAGACCAACGGAGGTAGAAAATCCGAAGGCAATTGTGTAGAGTGGGGTGTGACGACACTCAAAATTAAATTTGGCATTAACAGTTATAGCTCTTAGGAGTATCATGTAGTGATTAGAGGCAATCCCCATATATGAAGAAGAGTGTTTGAAATTTAGAGATAAATTTGGGTGTGATTTGACCGTGAGGTCTTTCATTCGATGTGGTAACAAAATGTGAGTGAAATTTTGATGTTTAGCAATGGGTAAGATAGAAACTGATCATGAGAGAAAGGTTAAATTTCATAATGAACTTCGTACCTGGCAGAGGGGTATAAATTATCCAAAGGGTCTATAGTTGATAAAGGACCCGTGAGTTGAATACAAGCATAAATGAGAAATACAGCTAGGATGACTAATGTTGATGTCATCAAGGTGATACGGTGACTAGTTCTTGCGTTCTTTCCAGAAAAATCAAGCCATAAAGGTTAGAGAATCTGGCCGAAAAGCAAAACTGAACTTAACGGTGTTAGTGGAACCCCATATGAGAGTATACCCAATAGGGAACTCGGTTAGATGATTTTAAGTTGATTAACTTCCTACTAAGTGACGATGAAGTCAATTAGGGCCGTGGAGGCCAACCATAGTTCTGAAAGGAAAGTGTAGCCAGCAAGTTAAGACTACTCAGTCTGAGACAAGGACATTCTCAAAATGGTCAGCGAGACCAGTGACGGAGAAATGGTTCGTGAAGTTTTCCTTATGTGAAGGAAGTAGAACTACAAGTATTGAAGGTGTCCACAATTGAGAAGTGAGACCGAAGAGATTAGAAATAGTAAACCATGCCAGTTAGGCATAACAACTAGGGGGAGCGAGACTTCCAGTGAAAGAATTTGGGGTCAAGAGAATTAGGCCCAGGAAATTTATAACCCGAGAGTGATGGGTTTAGGCTAGACCAATAGAGTCCTCGTTAATAGGAGCATACAGTATGTCAGGGTCTACGGGGCCCGGGATGTAAATGGGTGTTCAATAAATCTATAATCGAGGCCTAGAGAGTTTGGGCCAACGTTTCAATAATGGGCGCGAAACCCACATGATGGAATAAATTGTCCATGATGAGAGAGGACAACTATAGGATGAAATCCTAGGATGTATGACGATTGCAGATGTTCATGGGTCTTGATGGTAGCCACGTGCTGAGACCCTGTGATTTGGCGAGATTGGTGAGGTTTTGCTTATTCCTTGTGAGTAAAGGATAGATTCTAGTGAAATGGGTGTGCCACAACTTTTATGTAAATTGGAAACCCTAAACTTCGCGTGCGGGTCGAGTTTAGTGGGAACGCTAGTTTAACAGTCTAGTTACAAACGTATTTCTTATTGTTAGCAGGGCCTTTTGATGATTGCCCGTGAGTGAACCGGGTAGGCCCTAAGAATATGTTTTGTTATTATAATTTACTACTGCATTGAGTCAGCTTTAGTAGAGTTTATTATGGTAATGTGTATTGATTAATTACCGTATGGTTAAACGATAGTAAAAATGTAGTGTTATGATTGTCGTGTCGGATACTCCGGGAGGAGAAATCTTTATTTTGTGCGGCGCCACCTGAAATAGGGTTGGGCCCAGATATATGAATATATGAAAAATTTCATGGTATTATAGACCACAGCGAGTATGTTGTCTAGTTATATGTGATTCCAATACGTAGGAACTTATTTTATTGAGGAGACTCGGGTTTCCTTATGTTCTTCTTCAAGTAGAGAGATAGAACCCGTTATATTTATTGCGCTGAGTACTTGGGTTAGTAAGGGTGCTATGCTTCATGTTATATTTTTTAGGGACATGAGAGTGGACAAGAAGACTTTTATGTCACAATACGTAGATTGTGGGAAAATACATAGTATGTACTGAAGGCCTTACGGACCTCGACAACCGACTAGGTTAGATAGTAGTGTATCGGGAGGTTCCTTGTTTGGATTTCACTTTGCGAGACATCCCACACATGAAACTAGCGAACGTCGGGAGTTGGAGAGAAGTTTGGTCGATAGTACATAAGTTTTGTATGTTGGTTATTGTACCTAAAGGAGAATATAATTGAGAGTTGATAATTCTTTTATGACTTAAGGCCGATAGAGTCGCCTAGTCTTAGTATCATTCTGAATAGAGCAATGATACCATTGAAGGATTGATTAAGTTTGGACTAGTGGGGTGGTTGAGTACACCCCTACCACATCAGCATACTTAGTGTGCAAGAATTGAAGTAAGAAAATTTTATGTCATTTGTATAAAAATGCACGAGGCATAGGGTGTATGGGCGCCCTAGGGGATTGAATCAAACGATGGATTATGATTATCTTGTGAATTCGATAACATGTAGTCGGGTAAGCCGAAGATTACTCCGTAAGATTTGTTAGAGACTTACGTTTCAAAATAAAATGAGATTTTTGAGCGGGAAAAGAGACTTGTGTCACACAATACGACAAAGTCACACGTATCATGATTAGAAGTACATTCAAGAGAGTATAAAATGTATCAGGATACAAATAAAAGTGGTAATGATTTTAATGTAGAGTAATTTTCAAAGTTAGTCTTGCAGTAGGTCAGCTGACTGTTAGAAAAAGGGCGGATAATTCGAAACTAGTAGGGGCTCCTTCCACTAGAGAATGGAAGAGTATCCCCAAGGATTTTCTTATGTAGCTGAGATGGTAAGATTATAGGTACTAAAATGCGATTGAGTACGGACTAATACCCACAAAGGGATGGGCAGGACAAGCGGTCTAATCATTACGGGAGAGAAAATTTTATGTGGACCCTCAGATCTTTGGGGAGGACGAGAGTAGTACCTTTCACTAGTGGATTTTGTGTCCAAATAAATCCTATAAGTTCACGTTCGGGCAGAGTGCCAGCAGAAGTATGGCACGGTAAACTTTGTTGTTGTCCTACTTGATAGTTAAAGGTGGGGAGAAACAATTATGATTACAAATGTCGGAGAAGAATCGATATTATCGTATATATTGTGTGTGAAATGTATATTGCACAACCAATTTACTTATATGAACCACACGAGACGAAGTCGTATGTATCTGAAAGGAGGATAAATCTACTAAGGTGCAAATAGTAGAAGGCTAGATAGTGAATATCTAAAATATAGTAAGTAGTGAAACTTAAACGGTAAGGCTAAGGGAGGAGCCTACATGAAAGGGTAACCTGGAGCTTAAAACAAACACATGTGAAGTGTTCACTATTAAGGTTATTCGATAGCGTACTATATGGGTGGTACGGAGTAGCTTACTTGTGAGAGTCGGGATGCGATGCACAATATTTTTACAGAGTTGTCTGTACATGGTATACTTTTTCCAAATTTCGGGACGAAATTCCGTTGTAAGGGGGGAAGTATGTAACACCCCGTATTTTTGGACGATTTAAATTATTATGTGATTAATTATTGTTGTTCGATTAATTAAATTAAAAATGCGAGAAATTAATTTTTCTTAATCCAGATTGAAATAATTATTAACTAGCGTGACAAGGGTTAATACTTATTGTGGAGAATTATTGAATATTACTGTGTGATATGAAATATGGAATTGTGAAATTTGATAAATTGTCGAAAGTGAGAAATACAACAATTTGGTAATTTAAGTTTGACACGCGTGTGAGTCGTATCGGGACTAATTGAATAGAAAAAAAAAGAGAATTTATTTTTAGTAACTCGTATGGTCATTTCGAGTGCTTCGTTGAGTCCGAAGGGATCGAGATAGTCGAAATAGTATACCCGGGTGTTTAGTTTGGGTCCCGGGGCGATTTTAGGCCTAACCGGCACTCTGAGAGGGCATTATGGTAAATGGTATTTTTGGGCTAAATTAATGGACGAAAATTAAGAGTAATTATATCAGCCAAGGAAAGTCCATTAGGGTTAAGAAGTTACAGGAAGTTAAGAACGGCTATAGGAGGTGTGAGGGAGAGCTAATTCCAAGAGAAAAGGGACAAGATAACACCACCTTGCACAATCACCACCACCACCGTATAGTCGGGACAAGGAGAACACACCCATACCAACATCATCAACGGATCAGACCGTCATATTCGAGGCAAGTGTTTATTACTTGCTTTCTTTTAGCAATAATCATGCTCATGTTAGAATAGATGGAATTAATCATGATTTACATGTTAATTGGGTGAAAATTGAAGATTTAAATTATGATTAAGGACTAGGTTAATTAGTGGTTGAAATTCCTTCATGTATGTAGAGGATTAATCATGGAATTGGATTATATATTGATGAACGAATCTGGGTTGATTAGGTTCTTTAAATGAAAATTTGAAAACTAGGGTTCATATGAATTAATTTGGGGATTTTAAGTAATTATGATGTTTAATGACGAATTAATGATCCTAGGATGTTGGGAATGATTTATAATATGCTAGGTGTTGATGGGTATTGATGATGATGCGTTGGGTGCTGAATCTTAGAGGTTTTTAGGTCAAAAATGGTAGAAAATGTTGAAATTTAGTGAGAAAGACGAAACAGTGGGTCACGCGCGAAGTCGCACGAAGTGGTTCAAACGAGATGGGGATCTCGCGCGAAGTGGTTCGAACGACATGTCATTCTGGTTCGAATGACATGTCATTGTAGTTCGAACGACAGAAGGAATTTTGGGAATTTTCTTAGAATCCAATTTTGAGTTAACCGGTTTATTGGAGTGAGAAAAAGTGCCAAATAGTAAATTTAAATAAGACGAAATTTCAGGAAAGTATGTGAGAATAAATACTTTAATTATTTCGGTATAGAGAGAATATACCTTGGAGATTACGAGAGAGATAGTAATCTAAATAATTATACTATACGTAGAGATGAGATTAAAATACGTATGAGGAGTATATATGTAGTTTGGAGAAATACCTATAAATTATAATAGGATATGTGTATGCCTATTATGGGAAATTATTGTTAAGAGCACTAATGGGTGATAATCCGGGGGTGCAAGAATCTTATAGTTAAGCGCACTAATGAGTGATAACTCGGGGGTGCAGAAATTCTATTGTTAAGTGTACTAATGGGTGATAACCCGGGGGTACAAGGATGATTATTGTTAGGCGCACTAATGGGTGATAACCCGGGGGTGCTGGATTATTATTGATATGTGCATTAACGGGTGCTAACCCGGGGATGCGGGATTTTCTTAATAGGTGCACTGATGGGTCTTAGCCCGAGGGTGCAGGATTAATATATATATATGAAATTATGAATATTTCTACTGTGTGAAATTAGTAGACTTGGTAATAATAATAATCATCAGTGCAGGATTAGTGCATATATATATAGGGATGATGAGACTATATATATGTATGAGTGTACTTGGGTAACTTCCTAGTTTGTGAGACTAGTAGATAAATATGGAAATGAGAAATGAAGTAATCTTAGTAGATAAAAGATTAACCATTCAAACGGTGAATAATGAAACTTAGTATGTGAGATAAACTATTTGAAAAGCGTATTGTATGGGCGATACGGGAATACTACTAGTGAGCATAGTTAGTAGTAGTATGGTTTCTGACTAGTTAGACTGGGTGGTATAACTAGGGGAGATTAGATGTACGTTAGGCGTGCACAATAGATGAGAGGTGAGAAACTCATGTGAGAGTTCGATAACTAACATGCGTATAAGACTTGTTTTAAGAACCAGTTTTAAATACTTGCTAAATCATCTTTACACTTCGGGCTCTGACCCGTTTCTTGTATTTCTCCTCTCTTTTGCTATATATATGTATTAGTACAGGTGCCTAGCCACAGGGACAGCGGTTCTAGATACTTGGATGGTTTGCCAAGCTGCAATTGTTGTGAAAGTTGTGGGTCATTGAGATTAGACGCTTCTCTCATTTTATTCAGTTCCTAGTTCAGATACTTCAGTTCGGGCATGTGTCGCCCATCCTCATTAGCGGGATTGTACTCAGTTTCTTTGTAGTTCTTTTCTGTTTGATTGAGTATTTATTTTGGTTTTGTTTGTGACTTGAACTGGAAGATTTTATCCAGTCTTAATTATTCAGTATTTAATTTAATCAGCATTCATTTCTTGTGTGTGGTTTATAATTCAATGTTCAGAAATTATATGAATCAATTGGTTTCAAATTAAATTAGGAAATGTTTTGACACTAGCTTAATTAAATGTTAGGTAATTAATTGGATTTAAGTTTTCTACAGTGATGCTAAGAATGAACCAACCGAACATTCTGTTATAAATTTTATAAAGGACTGATCACCCGATATTTAATTCGGCGGGGTGTCACAAAGCATTGCTTAATTATTTCTTGGGCTGAGTCAACTTAGGACGAGGTTCAAGTCGATCGTCTGATTGTATGGGCCGATCCATGTGGGGTCAAATTAATAATAGCCGAATCCCACTTGATTTACAAAGCTTAATATAGTTGAACTTGATGCTAAGCCTGTCAATGGATCAAATTTTATTTGAATCCGAATTCGATCCGTTTAAGCGGATATGGATCATGCCTAAAATCCGATTACCCAATTACCCGTTTATTAAATGGAGAGAATTTGGATTCATATACTCCGATCCGTTAATAATCCGATCCGATTAATATATATATATATAGTCTTGATCTTGTGCGGACTAGTTCACATTTTAAGAATGCGGACCGGACATGTGTCACCTGACGGTGAATCCAGAAAAGAGAGAGAGTGTGCCCGATTTCCCCATTAGCTTGATAGGCCACTTGTTCCAAAAGTATCACAATCGATCCTTGGACTAATAGTCTAAGTACGGGAGTCGAATCTTATTCCAACCGAGGTTCGGCTGATCGTGGGGTTTGCACAGGCCGGGGGCAAGGGTTTGCTTAGGTAGAGGGTTAGTTTCATCATCGTGTTTGCTCAGGCCGAGGGTGTGATGGGGAACCTCAATCGCTCAAGCCAATTCCACATGGCGAGTATCAAATTATGTGTTCAAAATGAAATTTTCGAGTTTATTCTCGCCAGATGAGTCCTGGTTAAGGCCGAGCCTATCCTATTCAATTTTAAGGCATTTCAACCGAACCTTTTTGTGAGGTTATTGATTATTGGATGAATTTTAGTTGGTTTTATTGAGGGTGTAATACGAGACTATCACTGGTCGAACCTCGATAAAGGAAATAAAAGGCAGAAGTCGAGATGGTGGTAGCAGATTCTCAGAAAGCTTGTTAGGTGAGGGATTAAGTGTCGGGGCTGACACAGGTAGGAGGTACCTAAATTAAGGAAACCGAACCTGTTTAGGTCGTGGCTTATTAGAGTTGGTTGAGTTGAGGAAGCTGAGATTATTTAGGACGAGGGTGACTTCTATTTTGGACATCTGCCTTGCATCGTTCGGACTTCTACCTTGTATCGTTCGGCTTCCCAATGATGGGCCTTGGCACGTGTAGCCCTGCTCATCTTTCCCCTATATATAAGGAGTAACATTGATTCACTTTTTCACCACCTCAAATTTCCACTCTCTTGCGAAAAATTCTCTCTCTAGTATTTGTAAGGATCTTCAACCTTTTCTACACTGTTAAGATTTTCCATCTCTAGATCTTTTTTTGACAGTGATTTTTAGTTTATAAATCTTTATCACACATAGTTAAAATCATTAGGAATATTTAGGACTTTATTCGTCGCTATTATTGCTCGTATCCTTCAATTTTAGTATGGTTTGATCTTCAAACTCATAGTATTTTTTGTTTTTGAATTTATGAATGCCTAATTTATTTGAAGAATTCTTGAAAGAGTTTAGGATAATATAGTTGGGGAAACCCTACATGCATAGAGAGTAGCCTTTGGATATTCTTAGTTGACCCTCTTATCGATTATTCACCCCATAATATTCATACAAAATGTTCATCTCCCCCTCATTATAGTCAGAAAGATTTAGATCCGATAATGAGAACAAGGTCAACTATACCCCATCGTCCAGTGATTGCTCTGGCAGCAGTAATATCATGAGTCAAGAAAAGGACTCCTTTGAAGCCGTCATGGATAATGTTTCTATCGGTGTTCCATTCCTTCACTCGACACATATTTTGACTTTAGCCTCTTCATATAGGACCATTACAAACACTAAGAACATTGCTTCATGTTGTTCATCTGGCTATTCACCTTCACCCTCTAAGGCATCATCATCTTTAAAATCTGAGGCTACTGCTTCTGGGAGAGAGCCTAATGCTCAAGAGGCTATTGACCTCGAAGAGTACGATGGAGAATACATCATTTGTTGATCTTGCAACTACCTATCCTCCTTTGAACCATAATATTTAGGAGGAGACGATTAATGATGATGAGGTTTACACCCCACATTTCTCATAAGCGTGTCTTTATAGGAGTGTCTCTGATAGGATGAAGGTTTGTAGGCTTAAACACTTATTTGGTATAAAATCATCCATCACTATGAGCCCCAGGGTAAGACGGGAGAGTGTATGATGTGAAGAATGTTTCTGAAGTTGCCTTGTATGTGTAATACCCCGCACTTTTATGGATATTTAAATTACATAAATGAGGGTAATTTGATAATTTGAGAAATTTTAGTGAATAGTAAATTCTAGATTAATAAGCGTTAGATGCTTACCGGCACGTGTTATATTTACTTAGGGGACTGAGTAAGTGAGTCAGAATGTTTTTATGTCATGTCGTAACTGGGTAAAGCGACGAGAATTATTTTACGTTGAAGAAACGCGTATTAAGATGTGTTGGGTTTAATTAGTGAATTGCAGTTAAGTGACTTAGATGGAGATTTTCAGTGCGCGGTTGGTTTTGGAATGCCCGAGATAGTTAGAATAGAGTATCTGGGGGTAGCGTTTAGGTTTCAGAGATTTTTGGACTAACGGGGACTCGCAATTGAGTAAACGGGTCATTTTTGGGTTTATAAGGGATAAACCCTTATTTCTCTCTATATAAGACACGAGAGAGTGGGAGAAAGAAATAAAAGAGGGAAAAGAAAGAGGAGAATAAAGGAAGGAGGAGAGGTAGAAGAAAAGGAGATTCCGGCTAAACTCCGTGGAATTCGACTCGAGGTCATCGGATTTTATCCACAAGGCAAGTATTTACTTGATTTATTCTTGTAAGCATAAATCTCATATTATAGTTGGTAATAACAAACTATAAAGATTTTTGGGTTGGGTTTTCGTGAATCAAACAGGTTTTTCAGAAATCGAACGAGTAAACCCCGGATAATATTCGATTTAAGAAACTTAGAAATTAATTGAAATTAATTGTTGGTTATGGGTTCTAAGATGATTATAACCCTTTTTATTTGTGTATATATATTTGTTTGAGGTTGGATAATGATAGGAGGGGAGATAAAAGCTTGGAGGTGCTTTAATGGCCGAAACAGAGTCTCGGAGAAGAAGCTGCCCTCTTCGATCGATCGATCGACGACCAATGGTTGATCGATCGACCCTTCAGGATTTTTGACAGTTTCGGCTTGTTAAGTTTAAATGGGATAAATTCTTAAATTAATGATTTCTAGCTTATTTATTTGAGAAAATAAATACCCAACTAAGGGAATTCATACCTAGCCATTTAAGGAAATTAATTGGGGTTAAGAAGGTGCAAAATGGTGTGGCACTTAATGCGTAGTTTTTTAGGAAAATAAATTTTGAAGTTAAATACTTGGGGTTCCTAAATGTAGTGTGAAGACCTCTAAATTATTGTTTGAGTGAGGTGTATACCTTGGGTTCGTGGAAAGTAAAATCCAAGGGTTTACTAATTTAGGGGTGTGTGGGAGGAGTAACACTCGGGATAGTATTTCGGCGAGCGATTATATATATATATATAAAGATGCGTGTAGAAAATATAATTATGTGCCGATTATGGTTGAGTAAATCCTACGAGACGACTAGGATGGAATTTGGGATATAGGCTAAAGATGATTGAGCGTTTATCCCATACGTTTATCGACGACTATTGTTATAGGTAATGTGATACCTATTGGGCTAAAATAAGTTGATAGTATACTTATTTGATTGTTACGAATTGATATATTCGGGATCATATACGGGTTATATATTAAGTAAGAGAATACTTATCGGTTTAGTATTTTAAGTGTGCGAATACTTATATACTATTACGAATGGGAACAGTCGGGATATTGGCTATCGCTATATGAGATTGTCAATTATAGCCATCTATATATTTGAGAAGTGATGTAGATTATATGTACGATGTGGTTATATTATATATAATATGATACGAATAAATATATTTGTGCGTGATTGGTATATTTATACTTTAGAGGCTGGTTCCACAGGCTTCCCCGGGGCGTAGGGTTGGACAGCCAGATTATATATTTTTTCTAGTGTGATCATGAAGGTTGCGCGATGTGGGTGAATCCCCTGGCTTGAGGAGCAGGGAGAGTATATCCCCAGGTCATATCGTCTCTTATACAAGTGCGATGTGTTTAATCCACTCGCAGGAGGGAACACGACCGCCTCCACCGTTGTATATTTTTACCATGACCGTGAGTGAGTCTGGCTTGGTACCGTGGTTGAGTGACTAAACTCGAATTCAGATAGGCACTATGAGACTGCATCCTCGAGTTATATCTCGGTGGGATGGTTATTATACTTATGATTGTGATAGGTATAATTATACTTGTTGTGTATAGTATATTGTTTGTATATGAAGATGAATTATCATATAAAGTAAACTTGTGTAAAATGAAAAGATTGAATAAGAGTGATTCCCCTTCCGATAGATTTATATCCGGATTTATATGAATATGAACCATAGGTTCTAGTGAGAACCACACACACACACACACACACACACAGATATATATATATATATATATGAGTTTTTATATATGCGTTATGTACTAAGGGCCTAATGGATCTCGACGATCAGCATTGTCATGTAGTAGTGTATTTGAGGGTTCCTTGTTTGGATTTCACTTTGTGAGACACCCCACGCACGAACGTAGAGCAATGTTGGGAATGGAGAGAAGTTTAGCCCTCAGTACCAGGGTCTATGAGGATCTTAGAATATGGGTCGAATAGATTAGTTAGGCAGAGTAGCTTAACTAAGTTGTTTAAAATGTATGCGATAGGTGTGCACTATTAGAATAGGGGTGCGGTGTATCTCATGAGAGTGCGATACTAATTTAAATATGAGATATTTCATATTTTTAAATATGGCATTTATGCACACGCAAAATATTTTCAAACTCGGGCTCTGACTCGTTTCTCTATTTTCCCATCTCTTGCTATATATTATATATATATAGGTGTTCAGACACAGGGACACCTGGATGATGATCCTTTCGAGTCAGACGTTGCTGCAGCAGCTGTGGATGTCTGAAGGTTTATTTTTAGACGCTTCTATTCTTGTGATCTAGATAGGAAGCATTATAGTAACACTTGGGCCGAAAGCCCAATTGTATTCATTTATTCTTTTACCGCCTTTTAGTACGACATTCGATTTGGTTGTATTATGTTAACCGAGTGTTCGATAATTTTATTTCATTTAAGTTTTTGTATACATAAACTGTTGTGATTGATTTATTTGAATGGTTTGGTTAAAAAGATTAGTTAAATAAAATTTTGACGCCATCCTAATAGGTTATTAGTAATTAAATTAGTTTTCGACAGTGATGCTAAGAATGAACCATATGAGACTCCTGTTTTAATTTGGTATAGGATTGATCACCCGGTATTTTATTAGGTGGGGTGTCACAGTATGATCTCATGTTCCGCTTAACGTTTCATCTCCCTTTTGCATACGAGACATTTTATCTCACCTTGGGGTTGCACCCACACAGTTTGCCCCTAATTCCTGGTGGATTATTCTTAGTTCTCTCACATCTTGGCGGTGTGTTCATGCCGAGAACCTCACTAGGGAAATATTTGTTAGCGTCTATACCCTCGTATCCATCAAGAAATTCGCTGGAGGATATTACTTTCTAAGACCACATAACGTAAGGCGCAAGCTTATTAGGATCTCCCAAACATCAAATCATAACTGGAAGATTGGTTTCTTTTATATTGATAGGGATTGGGAAATCTTGGATGGAAAAGTGAAAGGAGCTATGAGGGTCCCTAGAGATTTGGGAAAGCCTTCTCTGAGCTGTACATTTGCTTCATTGTAATTATGAATTTTACTGTTAATACCAATATTCTTTTGTTTTTTTTTTGTTTTTTACAGGCAGAGTATTTTTGGGTCTGAGCACTAACCATTGGCAACCAGTAGATAACGTTGTTAACGTCAGGAATAAGAATTTTGAAAAGTTATCCCCCTTGGAGAAACATGAGGAGTTGGACATCAGCTTTAATCCTTACCCCTTAAGAGAGATTCGTAAGTTTCGTCCCTCGTAGCTTTTCAATTCAAAATTTGATTTTATTACTCAAATAAAGTCCATACTTTTTATAGTTAAACTCAACGATCTATCTGTTAAGGAGTGGGATATGGTGGTCCCTAAGCTTATCAGAGACCGTGTGACTGAGGTCGATGGGAGACTCGATGATCCAAGGACAAGGCGCCGAATAAGAGGAAGGTTAATAAAGTTTCCAGTAATAAATCTTCCAAGTAAATAAGGAAGGATATTACTTGTCCTTCTCATAGGATTGAGGCCACTATAAGCCCAATTCGACCTGTTATGAAGCATAACCTCCTTTCGTCCGGGGAGATGTCGAGGGCTTTGCAGAGTTATCCTAAGACCTTTTATGGCAACTCTGTGAAGGATCATGACTTTCTGAATGAGAACCTTCCTGACCGTGATAAGGTATACTTTTCCAATCTCTATAGGGGATAAGTGGTTGACCTTGCTATCAATAAGGTCTTTCAGGTTAGCCCCCATTTTTTTATTTTATAATTCTTCATTCGATCACTTATGCATTTGTCTATTTTTTGTACGTAGGGTTTGATGCTAATGGTAGACCTCTAGCAGTGGAAAATGAAGAACAATGATGACCTGTTGATTGCTCATGATAATAAGAAGGCCTTGGATGATTATAAAGGAAAGTACAAAGCCAATGTTGGCAAGAGGAATACTGAGCTTGATAAGTATAAGAAAAAGACAATTAATATCACCAATTTGGACAAGGAGAGGGATGAAGCTAGGATTGATCTTTAGATAGTCGAGTCTGAGTTTAAGAAGAAGATGAATGATGCCCTCATTGTTTCCATGAAAAATACCGAATAATATGTCAAATAAGAAGCCATACCTAAGTACCACAACTCTACCGAATTCCAGGACCTTTGTTTGTATTACATACGTCGAGATTATGCATAGATGAATGTGCGGGTCAGCTGAGAATATCCAACTTTACTCAAGATGTTGGCACTAGACGCATTAATGATGCCATGGGAAATTTCATCTTTATGGAGTTTGATGCTAAAGAGGATGATATGGGAGCTGTCGAGGAAGCCACCAATGTTGAATTCGACACTACCCAACTTATTGTGGACACTCCGAAGGGTGATGATTATGTCATTGTCAACTCTCCTCTTGATGATGGTACCCCTAAGGATGCAACATCATAAATTTCACTTCATATGCCTTTTTTGTTGGAACATTGATTCGGCTCTACGCGTCCTTTGATGAATATATTTTTGAAATACTTGGCATGTAATCCTTAACATCCCTCCCCTTATAAGGGATGATATTTTAAACTCCTAGGAGTTTTATTTTTATTATGCTAAAGATTTTTTATGTTCCATTTTCATATATTTATTTTATGAGTATTTTGGTTAATCATGTCTTATTTGGAAGTTTCTATATAGATGCCCCCATATTCTTGACCTTATTACTCAAATTTAGTTATGAATTTAAGGCCGAACCTTATGCGGTGATTGTGGATTTATTGCCTCAAATTATGTTTTCCAACCAGTTCCTCTTAAATTAGCCCAACAAGTTAATGTAATATTAATTTGTCCTTAAACAAACCTTTACAGAAATTGGTCAAACCACTTGTAAATTTGTCAAGTAAAACTAAGAGTTTGCTTTCCCTCTTATGCTTATTCAAGGTCATAGCTATATCTTTGCATTAGGATGAGGACAATATTGATATCAATACAATAATTGTTTAGTCCTCAAACTAATTTGTCTTAAATCAGTTGGGCAAGTAGATAACATTAATCAAAACTTTCCCATGAACTAGTTTATGTTAAATCGCTAAACAAATTAATCTTTCCCTCTTATTTTTATCCTGGATTGCATCCAAGCTTTACGTTTAAGATGAGGTTGATTTTGTTGAGCTTTGGCTCATCACTTTTTGAGTTATGATTTCTATCTTTTACCAGGGGAATTTATGCCGACCTTTATATTGTAAAATCTTTTTACCATGAATGAGGTTAAATAAGACATATCATGTTATATATAGTCTTTCTGGGTTTCTATCTTAATGTTTTCAGACTAGGCTTATTTACCCTCATAGTTTTGTCCTAAAGATGATACCAACTTTTGTTGGGTTCATTTTTTCAAGAACTAACCACCATCTATGTCATTGTCTGAGAAATACCTCTGAGTTCATATCCTAAATTATTTTCCTTTTTATGTCACGGATGAGGTTTTACTTAAGAATAAGTAGATATAACAAATCAATCAGGTAGGATATGATAAAAACTTGTATTTCTATTCATCCATAAAAGGGGAAAATTTACATCATATAATAAGCTCTTATTTACATATGATCCTTCTTCCTAACGTTAGTAGTAGTATTTCTTCAGGTGTTCAGCATTCCAGGGATCAGCAAATGGTTATCTTTTAAGGTTTTCAAGCCGATAGGTCCATATAACAACTTCTTCAGCGATTCTATAGGGGTCGTGCCAATTGGGGTGGGGTTTGTTCCTCTTCTGAATAAATTTCTTGAGGACGTAATCCCCCACCTTCAATGGTCATCTCCTAACCTGTTTGTTATAGTATCTGGTAGCGCTTTGCTGGTGTGATGCCAACCGCATTTGTGCATATTCTTTGATTTCTTTAACCAGGTTTAGGTCTAGTATTCACTCTTCATCGTTACTCTTTTCACTAAAATGATGTACTTGGTGGCTCGACAAACTAATTTCATTTGGGATGGTAGCTTTTGACCATATGCCAATATGAATGGGGTTTCCCCTGTAGGAGTCCTTAGAGTCGTCCGATACGCCGATAAAACTCTATACAACTCTTCCATCCATCTCCCCTTTACCTTTTCAAGTCTTATTTTAATGCTAGAAAGCCAAATTCGATTTGTGATCTCTGTCTTCTCGTTGGTTTGAGGATGAGCAGGAGATGAATATAAATGCTTTATCCCTTGCTTTTTATAGTACTCGTCCAATGCGTTATTATTAAATTATTTATCATGATAGGTGATGAATTCATAAGGGATATCATACTTGCACATAATGTTTTTCCACATAAATTGGAAATACTTCTCATTAGTGATTTCGATGAGAGGTTAGGCCTTTGTGAAATAATCAACTACCACGATTAGAAACTTGAATCTTCCTCATGCCTGGGGAAGAGGGCCGATAATACCCATACCCCACTAATCAAATGGCCATGCGACAGTGATTAAGGTGAGGGTTAGTGAAGTTGAAGAATTATGTTATCATGACTTTAGCAAGAGTCACATTTATTTGTGTAGGCATGTGTATCCTTGGCTAAGTTTGCATAATAATATCTCTGAATAACGATTCTCTTTGCCAACGAATGTCATGTAATAGGACTTCCACAAGAACCTTCGTGTACTTCTTATACTCCACCTATGAAGGATGAACACACCTCGGTAGAAGGAAAAGGAATCATATTTTTTAAAACATGTACTCAAAGATTACCAATTTAGCTGTTCTCAACTTGAGTTTTTTAGCCTCTCTTAGATTCCGGGAGCTTTTCATCCCTTAGAAAGTTGATGATTGGATCCATCCATGAGGGGTCGAGGTTGAGATTGAATATTTCTATTTCCTTCCCCTCTCGTTCGATTCTAGGTTCAACCAGTACTTTTATCATCATTCCTCTTTTGAGTTCTATCCTCATAGCCAAAGAAAGTCTCGTTAAGGTTGATGCAAGCTCCCAAAGGGCTTCTTACTTTTCATCAGAGTTCCCAACTTATTTTTCAGCCTCTGAATCGATCTTTTTCAAGGCCTATCACTTTCAGGATTATAATCTACATAACCTTATTTCCTCGACCCCCTCTTCTCATGTTAATCCAAGTATGAGACAGATCCCAAGGACTAATGAAAAAACCCCTTGGGGTCGGTGCTCCCTTATATTCCTCATAATACTGCCTCATGTCACACTGGCTATGAGCAGTAGGGGGTCCATCATCTATGTCCTAGCCTATCAAGGGTTAACTGCTTCGTGAGCCTAGTGAATGCACTTGCCCTCTACTGTGATGGATGCTTCGTCCATATTACACTACACAAAAATGGCCAAATTGTCACCTTTCAGCCGGCCACCCTTGTCAAGGTAATTGACCGTGACACAAATCTCGCGTTTTGTGTCACGGTCATTGACCTTGACACGACCGTGACAAGGCCGTGACAAATTTACTTGTTACGTCCATGTCACGGTTTTTGACCGTGATAATTAATTGTCACGATCGTGTCAAGGTCAACGACCGTGACACAAAACGCGAGATTTGTGTCACGGTCAATGACCTTGACACGGCCGTGATAACTTTTGCAGCAAAAAAGCCCTAGGATTCTTTTTTTCCCACCTTTTTTGGTTTTCCCCCCTCTCTCTCTCTCATCCGCGATTTCTGCTCTCTCTCTCTCTCTAAGGTATATTTTTTTCCTCTCTTTCTCTTTCATTTCTATATGTATGTGTATGTGTATGTGTGTATATGTATATGTGTATGTGTGTGTATATATGTGTGTGTATATATATGTGTGTATATGTATGTGTATGTGTGTATATATATGTTAGTGATAGTTAGAATTGTGTAAATGTTAGAAAAGTTCTAGAATTCATATGAGGGTTTTAATTATATAAATATTTAAATTGATAATAATTTTATTCATGATATTAATTCAATTAGGTAAAACCCTAGATAATTTTTTAACAGAATTTGATAATATTATATAAAGTTTAGTAAATTCACAAAATGTTGCCAATTGTATGTTTTTAGGAATATCATTAGTTGCTTTCGTGCCCAACTATGTAGAATCCATACACATGCATGTTGTTAGAAAGTCTTAAATTTAATTCTCACTTTAATTTGTAGAATCTCTGTACTTGGTTGGATTTATCCCTTTATGATAATGAAATTTATGCTCCAATTATAATTATCTCATGTCATAATTTTATTGATAAACAATAAATGTAGTTGTCACGGTCGTGGGGGGGGGGGGGGGAGGGGGGGGGTTGGTGGGGGTGGGGTGTGTGTGTGTGTGCGTAGGTGCGTGGCGGGGGGAGGGGGTGGGGTATGTGTATATGTCTGTGTATGGTGGTGTGTGGTGGGGGACGGGGGTAGTGGGGGTGGGGTGTGGTGGGGGACGGGGGTAGTGGGTGTGGGGTGTGGTGGGGGTGGAATTTTCTAACTAAAAATATGATAATATTTTGTTATAATTTGTTAAAACTATGTAAACCTTAGTATGAATGCAAGGTTAGTGATAGTTAGAATTGTCAACCTTATATAAATATTTAAAATACCCCAATTGTCACGGTCGTGGTGGGGGGAGGGGGGTCGGGGTGGGGTGGTGGGGGTGGTGTGTGTGTGTGTGTGCGTAGGTGTGTGCGTGTGTGCGTGGCAGGGGGAGGGGGCAAGGGGTGTGGTGGGGGTGGGGGTGGGGTGTGGAGGGGCAATTTTAACAATTGTATATCTTTAATTAAGAAATTGTATAACTTTAATTGTAATTTTAATTGTATAGTTTTAGATGAAAGTAAATTAATAATTAGTGCCAATTTCATATGAAAGTAGGATTGTCCCTCATTGTAAATTAGTAAATTAATAATTGTATACTTTAATTGTTAGTTTAATTGATGAAATGTTGGGTTGGTTAGTTTTAAAAGTGGCATGACGTGTGCGTGTGTGTGGTGGGGGTGGGGTAGAGGTGTGTGTATGTGTACTATTAACATTTTTTTTTATCTGTACTAATAACATTTTTTTACAGCAAAAATGTCTCCTTCAGATATTAAGGCGAAGATGATGATGCTGTTTATGATGATGTCGTCTGGGCTCGGTGGTAGCGGAGGCGACGAGGGCTCCTCCGCCCCTAGGCTCCCCAAATATGGAAAATTTGGGATTACCGTCGAGAACAAGTCGGAGCTATTAGCGAGATCCCTCGTGCTGCTAAAGACAGTCATCGGCCCGGGGTTTATGAGTTGGAAGGAGGTGCCATATGAGCTCAAGTTAGCTGTTTGGGCGGCACTACAGGTAATATATTTATATTTCAATTTCAATTTCAATTTCGATTTCATATTTATATTTATATTTATATTTATATTTATTCGCAACTAACATTGTATTTGTTGGACAGGAATAATTCAACTTGGATCCAAAGCTACGCGATCCCGTCTTGGAGCAGATTAGGGAGCAACTCAAGTCGTGGAAAAAAAATATGCGGGCACGGTACTTTAGGAAAACAAGAGATTCGATAATCCAATGGTGTGGATCCGTCCCCCCCAAGGAGTCGATCTCATTGGCACAATGACAGAAGTTCATTGACAATGAGATTGAGTATCGACAATTGGCATCTCGCCAATCGGGGAGGGAAAATCGGGCAAAAAAGACGGACGTGCACTACTCCGGCCGGACCTCTTACGCTGAGGTGGAGCATAGGATGCAAGTAAGATTTAATTTTTCTATAACTACAGAAATATATTATTCTTCATTATTTTACTTTGCGGGGCCGATACTAATTTTACTTTACTTTATTTTATTTCAGGGGGTAGGGAGTGAGCCAGGGGGTAAGCCACATAGGCTCGATACTTATGTGGCTCTTCGAACGAAGAAGGGGAAGGACAAGGAGGTGTCCCCGAGCGTCGCGACCACGATTGTAAGTAATCTGACAGTTTAATTTTTGTTAATTACGTTATAATTTTTTAGTTTACTTATTTTACTAATCATGTGCTTTTTGTCGTTTCAGGCAAAGCTTAAGGAAGTGCATGAGTCGCAGTCTGATGCCGACAAGGCATCTTTGTCCACAGACGCACTCAGCCAAGTGCTTGGCTCTGATCGCAAGGGGAGGACAAGGGGAGTGAGCTCGCGGGTGGCCAAATCTAGGATCATCGGATTGGAGACGAGCGACACCGAGTTGGCTCGAACGGTGGATTCACACGACGCGAAGCTGTCCCGTTTGGAGGCGGCGGTCCAAGATATGTACGCATTCATGAAGCGTACATTGGGCGGAGACCGTAAAGGGAAAGGGAAAGGGAAGGAGAAGGCGGTGGAGGAGGGGGTGCGGGAGGATGAGGCGCAGGATGACGAGGATGTGGACCTCGCTGCTTCATCACCGACACGTTCGTACTTCGATGATCCACTTCCCTATTTGGCGCCCTTCAACAGACCATTGTCGACACTTGGTTGGCCGAGCGTGTTCATATTGGACGTATTTGATGGCCAGCGGATAGGGCGGGGGTTGAGGGACCCGAATATCGTCGAGGGTGGAATAGTCCATGGACGTGTGCTTCAAGAGATGGAGTCCAGGGTGCTCGTCACGCATGTCATACCCGGAAAGGAGAACTCCCTATTGTGGTTGCGCGAACAATGCGGCACGACGTATATTAGTGGGTGCGTCAATTCGTATGTCGTGTGGCCTACTCACCTCCTCAGTTTTATCCAAGACATGTAGTAACATTATTTTTAAGTTTGTCAATTTTAATTATATTTGGATTATATCGTCATGTATATTATTTCTATTTTGAATATTTGGATTATATCGTCATGAATATATATTTGCATTATCTTTAGTTTGTTTGGATATATGATGTTTGGAACAGGTACAACGTTGCTATAACAGGTACAAATATACTGCTGGGCAGTGGCAGTGGCCATACTGCCCAACAGATTTTTTTAAATTCTGCCCAGAATTGTCACGGTCATTGATCGTGACACGTCCGTGACAAAAAGTTGTCACGGACGTGTCACGGTCAATGGTCGTGACAATTTTTTTAAAAAAAAGGGCCACGGATTTGTCACGGTTATAACCGTGACAAACGTGTCACGGTCATTGACCGCGACACGACCGTGACACGACCGTGACAAAAAAATTATCTCACCTCGAAATGTCACGGTCATTGACCTTGACAAGTTGGATTTGTCAAGGTCAATGACCTTGACAATTCGACAGATTTGGTGTAGTGTTATCGATATTGTTATTAGGATAAATGAGGTTTTTCCTTGTTGATAAGAATAACATTGTCCTCTTGGCCGTGACTCATCCTCTGCCTCTTTTTTCTCCTCCTCCTTTAGTGCCAAAATTTCATTACTTGGATTCTCCCCTTCATACCCCATTTCGAGCAAGAGGGATCCTTTCACATATTTGTGTCTTACTCTCAATGGTCTAACTTTCCTTGGTGCTATAAGAACTTTTATTAGGGGATTTCGATTACCCCTGACTGCTGGAGTATGTGGGTTCGTGACCCACTCTGATGGTCCTCTTACCAATGTTTGAGTGAGAGCCAACATTTGTGACTACATTTGCTATTGGTTTGCTATCATCATTTTCAACACTCCAGTAACTTCTACCATATTTGATGGCGGTGCACTGCCTGAAGCATGCATTTCGCTGGGCAGTGGTGGTGGTAAGTCCGATGACATTTTTTGATAAATAATTTGATGTTTCCGACAAGGAATTCAACCCAAAAAATACTAAATAAGAGAGTAAACAATAATTGCCAATTTCATAGATCCAGTTTCAACCCATAATTTCCAGATCTATCAAATAAACAGAATTAGGGATGAACTGGTGATGTTTTTAGGATTAAATTATTAGAAATATGATGGTGAATTATGATTTTTACCAATAATTGTACTTATACTTAGATAAAGTTCATAAGATGCCCAAAAACTGAGTTGAAGATGAAATAGATTGGTCTAAGGAAGGGAAGGGGGAATAAAGGGCACGCTCGTATTTTTTTTAAAAGAAAAAGAACCCAAAAACCTTAATCTAAACACACACACACACGCTACTCTTTTTTACTCAGTCGACCACTCATTCTTGAAGAATATATAATTTTTCTCTCTACTCTTCTTCCCCCTTCTTTATATTATTTTTCTCACCGATCGCCCCCTCATACTCGTCATCAACCACACCCTCTCATCACTCCCTCTCATGCTCTCTACCTCTTATTCTCTACCATTATGTGTCACCTGCCATCTCGTCTCATCGCATCTCAGTGGATTTAAAGACCATAACGAACTGATTTGGTTAGTAAGTATTTATCTTTCAACACAATAAATTTACCTACTTGCACTACTTGATTTATTGTGTATACTTTTATTAGCGAACAGTTTCATGTGATACCTCAAACTGTCAGTGGAATAGGGGAAAATTTGCCTACTTGCACCTACTTGCATCGCTTGATTACATGTATACAACTTAGAACTGATTCAATTAGGTGTTTAATACTTGTATACATTTTGCAAACAGTCTCATGTGATATGTAAATTTTTTTGAGAAAATAATTTCCTGTAACCCAAGAGATCAGGAGTTCACCTAATGTAAATTTTCATTTTTAAAGTGATTAATTTAATAAGATTAGGACCGATAAGTTAGACCAGACCAACCCTATAAAAATCGTATCGAATAGGGTCGGGTGACTGATACAATCGGTCCGATTCTTGAAAATCCTAAAAATCAGATTGGACCGGATTGCGAACACCCCTACTAGAAACTATAAATCCATATCTGAGATAATTCATATCTGTTCCAATAACCAGGTTGTAGATGAGTTCACCCGTAAAAAATAACTGAGTCAATTGTCGATTCCCATAGATGGCGTCAATATGATGTTACACTAAAATGTAATATCCAAATAATAAGATGAACTCATTAAGATATGAACATGAATAGTAACTGGGTATGATAACAAGTTGTAAAAGTACAGTAAAAGAGATAAAAATGAAGAATAACACACATGTAAGTGGTTCATCTAATTGATTTACATCCACTGTCAAGTAACTCATTCATCACTAATTGAATAGTGTTCTACAAGTTACAAATTTGGTACTTTCTCTCTCTAGAGAGTGTTTTGAAAAAGTAACAGTAATTTTTATAATGACTTAACTTATTCTACAAGTTAGAATGTACAACCCTATTTATAGGTGGCTTAGGCTATAATATGCACTCCAAGTCACATGGAGAATATTGATTGATCTGATCCACGAGATTAGTGACACCTGTCCTTTTAGAAGTTATATCGAATGTGTGATTATTCCCTCCATCTACAATGCTATCACATTCATTCACTTGTGAAAGCTTTAAATGGCTTAAATGCCCATACTGGTGAATTCTGTTCATTCTTAGCTATCTGCCATAATTTGGACGACCTTGTGAGGCCAACCCTGAGTGAGTATAAGGCCAACACTATGAGGCTAAGCCCTTTTATAACCGATGATCCCAAATATGTGTATTATGTAAAGGAGACCATTTTTTTTATCATCAATTAAGATTCAAGTGATTACAATAATAAGTTAGGAACACATAATTTCCCGAGGTTTCTAGTTGATTTTAATACCATAATTAGGTTTAGCTAAATTGTAGCAAATACACATATAAAATGAGAGGAGTAGAAAGAAACTTGACTAAAAATTGGATTCAAACTTGAGTTTCTTATTAAAGAAGAAAACCTTTGATAAGACCTTTGAAAAAGTCTTGAAAAGCCTCTTTTAAAAACCCCCTTTGAAAAGCTTTGAAATCCTCTTTTAAAATCTTGAATGGAATAATATAGGCTAGGGTTTAATTTTCATTTTGAATTATACTTGGGTGGGTGAAAGGTTAAGAATAATGGGTATTCCTGTTGGGAGGAATGGGTTATGTGTCAGGATAAAAGGGATTAGAGAATGTTTTGTTATGAAGGAGAGGGAGGGAGGGATAAAAAGAGATAGAGACAGAGATAAGCAATTCTTTCCGTGCCAATTAAGGCTTCCACCTCCTCCCTTATTAACCTTCTTTTATAGTGGCCTATATAGCTCGATAAGGTGGACCATTTTCCTAGCGAGTGTCACAAAAACCAAAAGAAAGACCCTCCAATTAATTAAACCCTATTTTTTTTCTAAATGTGTTTCCCCAATATAATGTCCAAAGACCAAATTATCCCTATACTTAACCCAAATTCTCAAATAAGTCCACTCAGCATAGAACTTAATAAAAGCCACCACATTAACCCCATAATTATACTATTAAATCTTTAACCCTAAAACTATAACAATTAGTCCAATATGCATTAAAATTCCAATTTGACTTATTTTAACATTATAAATTCAAAACTTAATTCAATTTAACAAACTTACACCTAAATAAATCTTGATTTCTCAAAACTATATCCGGAGGCCTTCTAAATTAATATTTTTTAATTAATTAGTTAAATCCTTAAAGTAACGGGGTATTACATCCAATCGCTCTGTCACTATCATAATAAATTGTAATGGCCGAATGCACTAAAGGAACCTCATTTAATTCACTCAAGAAGTTCATGATCCATATAACCTCTTTAGTTTCCTCCGTAAGGACAATAACTTCGGCTTATATGGTGGAGTCATTAACATATAATTATTTCACAGTCCTCCAACTGACAGCTCCACCACCTAGAGTAAACATATGTCATGAGGTAAACTTTCTAGAATCCTTTATCTGACTGAAAATCAGAGTCTTTGTATCCAAACTACAACAAAATATAGATGAAGTACACCAACACGTAGTTTCTAGTCTTTTTCAGGTGCTTGAGAATGTGCTTTACTACAGTCTAATACCCCTCGACTAGATTAGGTAGAAATATACAAACCATGCCCATAATAAAATAGATATCCAGTTTAGTACATAGCATAACATTTATGAGGTTTCTCACTGCCAAAGCATAAGGTACATTCATCTTCCTCTCAATCCGATTAAATGTATTCAAACGCTAATCTTTAAACAAGGTGGCTCCATGCCTGAAAGGAAGAAATCTTATACTAGAATCCCGCATGCTAAAATTTGTGAGGACTTCAATAATATAAGTGGCTTGGAATAAGACCAACATCCTTTTATTCTAATATAGCAAAAGATTGATCCCAAAGATGTGAGAAGCCCAACATAAACTAATAATAGTAAACAATGTGATGGAATGATTAGCCTTACCATCATAGGTGTTGATTTTTGCGAGTGAGAACTTCCTAGGTGGATATATTGCCTCTATCTCCTCAATGAATGATGGGGGTGATTGATGATTGATGATCAAAAGATTTTTGGCCAAGCCTTTTAGCATGCGTATAGGGTTATTCAAAGGTCAATCATCCAATTCTTGTCTGATGAAATCACATAGGTCATTCTTATTTGTAATCCTGCTTGGTGGGGGAGGTAAGTTAATAGGACATCATGGATACTAACATGAGATTGCTCAATATGACAATCTAACATGCTAGTAGTTTTGTGAATGGAAGCGTGCCTTTATCCATGTAGATGACGTGGTCTTCATAGGGGATCTTAGATCTATAGACCCTATAATCATTGCGAGAAGAAGGGGTCCTTAGGTAACATATTCTCCTTTTACGAAGATAATCATATCCATGAGATCTTGATTTGTGGCTCTCTATCTGTTCGGTCAACTATATCCTTAAGTAAGTAATTTCTGCATCACACTCATTCAGATGTTCCTTATATTTATCAATAATCCATAACGATGAGTTCCTAGCAGGTGACCTTGAAGAGTGTTGTGATGGCGATGATATCTACTGGGGCTTGAGTCATGGAAAAGTTTCCCATTGGTTCTGGTCTCTCATCTCAACCCTAATCTCATAACGAATATGATTTACTTCATGCAAACGATGAGAATGCTCAACACTTATAGCAACATGTTTGTCAAATCTCGTGTCTGAAAAATTCTTCTTCCTACAGATGGTGCCAAATTTTAGGGGAATCAAATCTATAATATCTCAAAGTATCGAAGTATGCCTAGAGTCCTGTGAAAAATATTAAAATGACAAAAGATATATGTGATTAGGAAATTCGGCTTTGCCTACGTCCACTAAAAAAATGGGGAGTTTCTTTACTATCAAAGGAACAACTTGGAGTGGTAGGGTTGATAGGTGAGAGTCAAAATTTTGTTCACAATAACGATGTGATTGATTGTCAACATATGCCCTCCTTATAATGGGAGATCTTATCTATACAAATGGTGTGTCTTGCTTATGTACAAGACTTATGATATTGAGTTTAGCTCTAGTCGGATTCTTTCAGAGTTTATCATCCTCTAAAATGGTTTATCTTCATTAGGAATCCATTACTTGGGATATTGCTTTGTGTTTATCCATGCATGTTGTGAGAGTCTTTATGTATTTGGTCATGCATGGGTTGACCAACCTAACCTAGGGGTATTTTAGGTAGTTAGTGCCACATGTTCTTTTTTTGTGGGCCAAGTTGGCTTCATTTCCCCTCAAGTAAAGACATCACGTTGCATCCATATATAAGTACGGTCAAGGTCTGACAAAAGTGATATTGTGGCACCCCAATCCATAATTCTATATTAGGAAATCCTAATCCTCCATTAAGGTCCAAGGGTACCAAAAAAAGGCTAATTAAAACCATAAGTCTTAACATCGAAGGCCCGATTACATATATTGGTGTTGCACACCAAATGATATTTATAAATTAATCATTTTTAAACTCTTTGTCTGTTCATGAATCCTTTTTAAAACTTTTTAGATTTTAGGAAATTTTGGTAAAATCTCATTTATTTATACATGAAAACCAACATGTTAAACTATAAAAATTATACTCAACAACACAATACCAATTTCATTCCCATCCACCAAGGCAACACAATAAGGTTTTAATTCTAATTTTAATAATAAATTAGTTCCACAAGACTCATGTCCAAGTACAATTTATTTAGATTTTCAACACTTTGAATCACAGGCCCCCACTGCCAAGAACAATTTGAAATAGTACATCATTGATTGTCTCAAATATGAATTTAAGTCTTTAATAGTTTTCATAAATAAATAGAGGACAACAAACACACAAATGCTCTATGATCCAAATAACAAACCAACGATAAATAAGGATATCCACGATGGTGGGACTAACATAGATGAATCCCGAGGCCATATCAAAGCGTCTAGCTAGCAATTACTCTTATCTTTAGATGTATTTGAGGGGAAAAGAGGACAAGGAAGTGAGCCAAAGGTCTAAAAGGACTATAAAAAATAACAATAGAAACTAGAAAATTACAAAAATATATGGAAGAGAGGCCAAATAAAAGCATCACAACTAAAATTACTAACCAAGCCAATCATGTTTTGAAGTACAAGCTTCGTGTGTAACTGCGCCAAAATTCATATTATGTAAAAAGGAAATGCACTTCAAATGTGGCAAAAAGTTAAGTTTTTTTTCTTCTTTTTATTAGATAGCATATCATGAGCTGTCCGGGCCAGCTTACGCGCACCTCGACTAATCCCCATTCGCGGTTCGTGGCTTCCGCTGGCCAAGCATTATTTTGACAGTTTCGGGGATCGAACTGGGGACTAAACCCCAGTGGACGATGCGGGGGATTGGAGCTCCGGGTTAGGTAGTGGAGGTTGGGCAAACTGGAGGCCTATATGTTTTTTCTTTTTTCTTTTAAATTATATTTTTGTTTATTATGTTTTTACTTTTTATACTTTAGTTTTCAATTTCTCGAATTTTATTTTCCTAAATTTTTATTCCTTTTTAAAAAAAATTCAATTACTTTTTTTTAAATGTTATGTGCAAGGCACACGATCGTCAAGTCTAACAATTGCCTAATTGAAAAAAGCAACAAACTCAAAGTAAAAAAAAAAAGGTATCAAACTAAAAAAATGTAATAATTATGGACTTATTAAAGTCAACAACCCCAAAATTAAAGTAAAAACATTTTAAATTGATTAATTTTTCAAAATAAAAAAGATTTAAAGGAAAATTAAGGTATATAAGGGTCCGTTTGATACAAAAGTGGGCAAATGGAGAGCATGCCAAATTTTTCCATAACAAAAACAAAAATGTTTTAACAGGAAAAAAAAAAGTTTTAACGGAAAAAAACATTTTTTAACAATAAAAACACTTTGAAAAAAAAAACAGTTTATAACGATTTTTTTTAAAAGAAAAACAGTTGTAACAAAAAAAACATTTTTTTAATAAAAAAACAGTTTCAATGAAAAAAACAATTATTAAAAAAAAAAAACGGTTTTAACAAACAAACAAACAATTAAAAAAAACGGCTTTAATAAAACAAAAACATTTTTTAATGGAAAAACAGTTTTTTAACAACAAAAAAAACACAATTTTAACGGAAAAAACGTTTCTTTTAAAAAAAAGTTTTAACAAACAAAAAATAGCTTTTTTAATATTTTTAAAAGGATCAAATATAAAAAAATTCCTCAAATATTTTTTAATACACATTTAGTCCAAGCCTTTTATTTTGTACTAAGGAATGGTAAAGCCTTTATGGCATAGTGAAGGACTTTTGGTGCAAAATAAAATGATTTTAACTAGACGTGTATTAAAAAAAGTTCGAGAGACTATTTGGCATACGTCCCTTTTTAAAAAGTATGACAAATTTGTGGAGAAATTTTGCTTTGTTATATAGGTAAGCAAATTTTGCCAAAAAAGTGAAAATTATGGCAAATTTATATGTGAATATGGATATCCATGGCAAATATAGCCAAACGGATCCTAAGAATAATTTTTTTTTAGGGTAACACTAGGGCTACCCCATTTGGGTACCCATTTTTGTTACTCGCGGCATGTTAGTGTTGTACATTGCTTTGTCTTTTATGTCGTGACGGTACTCATACAAGAAAAGACAAAGCAAGGTACAACACTTTAAATCCGGGGTAACAAAAGGGATATCCATAATATTATTCTTTTTTTGTAAATGATTTGATATATACGAGACGTGTCAGGTGCATTATTTATTTTTAAAATAGTTTTCCTATTTCCCGAAGCATCATTAGTTGTCCGGGCTAACAACCCGTGAGCATAGTGTGTTCGGACGGACCTTCTACGGGCTCCTCATTGGGTGACATTCGATTACCTGATCTTATTTAGAATCTTATGAAAGTTTAGGGACTTCTCACTCCAAAACGTCATCATCGCGTATGCTATCCACGAAGAAAGATCATGCCTTAACCACCTATGATGTTCAAACCACTGAGAAATCTCATTTGAGATCCAAAGTCAATTTTCTGTAAATACTGTGCCCCTTATCGAGGGGAATTCATAATTACTTTTATAAAAGTTCACAAAGAAAATGGTCCATCACAACCCAAGTAAAGCTAAAAAATCCACTTGTTGAATTCATTTTAAACCAAGAATTATTCCGTACATTATTCATTTTCAGATTCTCTATCTCTACACTTTAGCATCACCTAGTTTTCACCATGAAGATCCACAAAACCTGAAATCATTTGTCAAAATAAACATTTTCATAAATTAATTCAAAATGCTCATTTCAATCAAATTCTTTAACCCTATGATGGGGTTCGTCAGGGGCGGATCCAGCCCGGGCCGAAGCGGGGCGGCCGCCCTAGTTCAATTTTCAAAAAAATAAAATAAAAAAATTTATGATTTTTTTGGTAAAAAATTAAACCTGGAGGTGACTTGTAATTATATTAAAAGTTCAGGGGAAAATCTGTAATAAACAAAAACAAAATAATTTAAATTGGTGCTCTATCTTCTCTCGTACCAAAGTAAAAGAAAAATCCTATTTTCTAAAGAGTTCGCCGCTCTCTCCACCCGTTGCTCTCCACTCGCCGCTCTCTCCTCCGCCACCCTGCTACTCTCCACCCGCTGCCTTGCTGCTTTCCACCCGCTGCCCTGCTCTCTCTCCTCTCCACCTGCGCTCGCATCTCCTCCGCCTCTGCAAGCGGCTGCTGCTCTCTCCTCCGAGGCCCCGCTCCACCCGCCCCTGCTATCTCTTCCACCAGACCAAGTATATTTCATCATTTATTTATTTTGTGTATATTTGTTTATATGTGTTTGTTTATATGTGAAATTATATTTATACTACTGAAATTATACTAAAATTATTTATACTAAAATGAAATTAAATTTATAATGTGAATTTATAAATTTATTTTGTGTATTGTTTATATGTGTCTGTTTATTTATTTTTGTGTAAATTTATATAAATTTATATGAAATTAAATTTATATGTGAAATTAAATTAAATTTGTAAATATTGGAAATCAATAGAGAAATTTTTTAAACGAAAAAGAGAAGACAATGCACCAACCGTATCTGACGCTGAGGTTCAGTCATCTCCCACTTCAATCAGTGTTGAAAATGAATATAATGCCCAAAAGAGTAAAAACAACCCAAAAAATGCTCGAAAAAACTCGACCCCCTAAAAAAAAATCTCCTCGGGGGCTCCCGCCCGCGAACCTCCAGCAACTATCGAAACTTTCGCCCCCGTTCACAAAAAAATCCTGGAACCGCCGCCAGGGTTCGTCATATAGTAAAATTTCTTGGAACCAACAAGATAGAGGGACAATTCATGTTTTAACAGGGTATCATCGAAGGGTTTTCAATTGAAACTCGAGAGTTAACAACATAGCTATAGAAGATGTAGGTATTTCAAGAGACAACGACATTTGCAACAACCACTAAGTTGGATAAATCAAGAGAGAAGAGAATCATGCTTAGTCTAAGAAGGAAGATAAAAGAAAAAACTTGTTAAACTTCTGAAAATCCCAGAAATAAAGATCCATTACTTTACTCCAATAACTCACTTGCATGTAGGTCAAATTAGGGTTTTGAACTTCGAAATCTATAGAGAACGTAGAGAATATAGAGTTTTTACAGTGAATATAGACTATGATAGCATAAAATGAGTTTTTCTGGGACCTCCCCCGAAATATAGCCCTTAAATACAAGTAAATTTCGTTAAAAAAGATCACCGGACTCGCTTTGCGGCCAGAAAATATGTCCTCCATTGCAATGCTCGAGCGCTACGATGAAGTGACCTCGTCGCAAACCCAAGTTGCAGACTTGACCGAAAAAATTGGGTCATTGGCAAGCCAACAGAGAAAGGGACCTTCGCAGTTGCGAGCCCAGGTCACAGTACAGAGATGACCAGAAAGTCTAAGATTTAAAACTTCAATACAAATTGAAAGGAAATCTCAAAAGCAAGGTTAAAAGCAGCGGTGGCAAAATTATGGGTTGTCTAATTTGGGAGGGTCAAATATGGGTTGGGCTAAATGTGGATTGGGCAAAATATGGATTAGGTTAAATGTGGGCTGGGCCAAATATGGACGGACCAAATATGGGTTGGACCAACCCATTATTTTTTTACTAAATTAAGTATTACAATTCGAGGTATATATAAAAACAACTCATATTTTACTCATAACTTTTTAAAATGAGTATTATATTTGATTTGTAACTTTTAAAATTGGGCTCCATATTTGATTTCTTGCTTTGAAATATGGGCCCCATATTTAACTCATACCTTTGAAATATGGCCCCATATTTAAATCACAACTTTTAAATATGACCCCATATTTAGATGCCTGGACTAATATGGACTGTTTTATTATTTGGGCCACATTTTGTCACTACTAGTTAAAAGACACTAAAAAATGTTTAAAAACACGGTCGTTACATTCTCATCCCCTTTACAAAAAGGGCTTTTTTTTTTTAATTTAGAATATATTCTAATATGTATTTTAAAAATAAGATAATAAATATTTTATTTTAAATTAATTATTAAAAAAATTCTCAAGCATTTTTTAATATATAATTGGTTCAACTCTTTTATTTTGTATCAAAGAATCCTTTATTCTCTTATTTTTAAAGATCTGTGTCAGCGATATGGTGAAAGATTTTTTGGTGCAAAATAAAAAGGCTTGGACTATACATGTATTAAAAGAAGTTCAAGTGACTATTTTGTATATGCCCCTTTTATTTATAGTTTTAATTCCTATTTTTTAATAAAACCGCTAGCGCGGACCCATATTCATAAAACGCCAACCAATCACAATATGCCACATGTCCATTTAATTTGAAAATAGGGACTAAAAATGAAAACGCAATATTTGTTATCCTATATTCATAATCAATATTATTTTAAGTCCTAAAGTACATAATCTATTAGAAAATTTCATCCTTGAAATTGTAAGAAAGCACCTAAAGAGAATAAATGCAAACATTTTGTATCAATTTTGAATTCATGCTCCCATGTAATTCTTCTAACACTGTGATTTTGCCATACCATCTTAACCAAATGAATCACACGATTTTGAAGAATATGCTCGCATCGTTTTTTCACAAGCAATAGAAATATTTGTTGGAAAATTGGAACTTAAATGGGTATTTAAAGCTATCCAGATTTTTCTGGACAGATTTTTGAGCAACTTTGAGCTCAAATTTAGGTGGGACCCACACTACGAAAATTGTGGGACCATATACGAACGCGTTCACCTCCGCAAGGAGATTAACGTAGTATATTCATATGTCCAATTTCAATAAGTTATGAATGATAATTATGTCCCCAAAGTGACTCACATAGCAATGAAAGTTAATGAATTGGGTGTGTTTTAACTCTTGTCCCACATTGGAAGAGTAGTGGAATTTTGATGAGTTAATAACACCCCAAGTGTGGACTAAGGCTTGGATGCCTTGGGGGTATCCCAACTCTTTGAAGGGGAGATGACCTAAGCTATGCGCGGGTTGACTTTCGGTCAAAAGTCCACACGCGCGCGCGTCCGGCCGGCTCGGCTCGGTTCGGGCTTGGGCTTGGGCTTATAAAAATTCTTAAATTTTTGGGCCGAATCTAATTAACTTTCTGGGCTTTAATTAATTAATTACGGAATTAATTAATATTTAATTAACTGATAATCAGTTAATTCCAAGAGTCAGCAGTTAACCAAATTAACTGCTTTGACAGTTAATTTCGGTTTTGACTGTTCCCAACAGTCAAGATATTTACTATAAATAAAATGTTTCCCCCTCAGTTTTAAAAACTGAAAAAATTCCGAAATTGCTACTGCATTATTTCCTCTGCCCAGAAAATTCTTTTCTTCATTTTCTGCATTGCATGTTCTTGGTTGTGTTGAGTACAAAACACAGAAATTGTGTTCGCTGGGATTAGTCATTGCTGTGCTGCTTGATTAAATCCGAAAATTCGTTCTATCTTGGGAGGCAATTATTCATTAAACTCAAGCACGTTGGAGGAATAATTTTGTCTTAAGGAGACTGTTCAACAGGGCTCGGATTTCTTTCTAATTATTATTATTTATGCAAATTCTAGTAAGTATTTCATTTCTATAATTCTGTTTCTATTCTGTCATCGTTTATAATTCTGTACAATTGTTATTTATAAATAGTAGACTTAACAATCTTAAGACAAAATTATTTAGTTCTACTGTTTTTTGTGTACATAATTTTTTTTTTATTACAGAAATTTATTTGTTGGAAATAAATCTGTTTTGACAGAAAAAATGAATTAATTTACTGCTTTATTGTACAAATTAGTAAAATAGTTTTGATATAGAAATTAGTTTCTATACTGTTTTTATATTCTGTTTTAGAAAATAAAATTTTATTTATGTACTCTTGTTAAAATCTGTTTATCTAATTTTTTTTTTAATCTTAAATTATAATTCTGTTTTGTACGGAATTCTTTTTATTATTAAAAATTAGTGTGACACAGATTTTAAAATTTTAATTCTGTTTTGTACGGAATTCTGTTTATATTATACTTTTATTCTGAATTATTATTTGAATTCTTTTGGAATTCATTTATTGTGAATTACATTTGGAGGAAATTGGTGCACAGAATTTTGTATTCTGTTTTGATTAATTCATTATATATGAATTTTATCATTGATAAAAATTCTGTTTTTGTAACAGAAATGGAATCACAAAGTACGAACACTACTCCTACGAAACTGATTGTCACCAACACAAATGTGACTGCACCCGTATCTATGCCACACGGGGAGAAACCGAAAAAGTTCATTGGGGCTGACTTCAAACGTTGGCAAGGACAAATGTACTTCTATCTCACTACCTGCCAACTGGGCAGGTTTGTATATGAAGATTGCCCCTCTATTCAAGAGGGAGATGACGCTGAAAAGGTTGCTGCTGTCGATGCTTGGAAGCACTCGGACTACCTATGCCGAAATTATATTTTGGCCTACTTGGACAAGACTTTGTACCATGTCTATTGCACTATCAAAACTTCCAAGGAATTATGGAATTCTTTGGAAAAGAAGTATAAAACTGAAGATGCTGGGATGAAGAAATTTATCGTTGGGCATTTTCTGGACTTCAAAATGGTTGATTCTAAATCTGTAATCTCGCAAGTGCAAGAATTCCAAGTAATCCTCCACGACATTCATGCTGAAGGAATGTCAATTAGTGAAACTTTCCAAGTTGCTGCAATTGTTGAAAAGTTGCCACCTTCTTGGACTTTGTTCAAAAACTATCTCAATCACAAGCGTAAGGAGATGAATGTGGAGGAGTTGGTGGTCAGGCTAAGAATCGAAGAAGACAACCGTGAGTCTCAAAAGAAAAGTGGGAAGAATCCGATGGAAACAAAGGTCCATGTCGTTGAAGGTCCTAAAAAGAACAAACGAAAGTATGATGGGGAAGGCACTTCCAAACATAACAAGAAAAAGTTCAAAGGCAAATGCTACAATTGTGGTAAACCGGGACACCGCTCAAGTGAGTGTCGTAAGCCTAAGAAGCAAAATAAAAATAACTCTCAAGCAAATGTGACTGAGGGTGAGAATATCACCAATGATTTGGCGGATATGAATCTTTCTGCCGTTGTCTCTGAATGTAACTTGGTTGGAAATACCAAGGAATAGTGGGTGGACACTGGAGCCACACGACACATTTGTGCAAACAAATGGATGTTCTCCACCTATAAGCCTTTGGAAAATGAGGAGAACCTTTTTATGGGAAATTCTTCCACTTCTAAGGTGGTGGGACAAGGAAAGATTGCTTTGAAAATGACTTCTGGAAAGGAACTTACTCTCAACAATGTTCTTCACGTGCCTGATATCCGAAAGAATCTGATTTTTGGATCTCTCCTTACTAAGAATGGTTTCAAGCTTGTGTTTGTGTCTGATCGCTTTGTGTTGTCTAAAAATGACATGTATGTAGGAAAGGGCTACCTAAATGAGGGGCTCTTTAAACTGAATGTTCTTACTGTAACCCCTAAAACATCTGTTTCAATAAATGAAGTTGCTAGTTCTTCTTATTTGCTTGAGTCATCTAATATTTGGCATGCTAGATTGGGACATGTTAATTTTGATACATTGCGTAGATTAATTAACTTGGAATTTTTGCCAAAATTCAATATTGATAAAAATCATAAATGTGAAATTTGTGTGGAATCTAAATTAGCTAGATTACCTTTCCATTCTATTGAAAGGATAACTGAACCTTTAGATTTAATTCACACCGATATTTGTGATTTAAAATTTGTTCAAACTAGAGGTGGGAAAAAGTATTTTATTACTTTTATTGACGATTGCACAAAATATTGCTATGTATATTTGTTACATAGTAAAGATGAGGCTATTAATGCATTTAAACAATATAAGAATGAAGTTGAGAATCAATTAAGCAAAACGATAAAGGCTATTAGAAGTGATAGAGGAGGTGAATATGAATATCCATTTGAGGAATTTTGTTCTGAAAATGGGATTATTCATCAAACAACCGCTCCTTATTCTCCTCAATCGAATGGTGTTGCAGAACGCAAAAATCGTACTTTGAAAGAAATGATGAACTCAATGTTATTAAGTTCAGGAGCTCCACAAAATTTGTGGGGGGAAGCCTTACTTTCTGCTAATTACATTCTCAATAAAGTACCTCACAAAAAGACTCACAAGACACCTTATGAATTATGGAAAGGTCGAAGACCTTCCTATAAATATTTACGAGTGTGGGGGTGCTTAGCCAAAGTAATGGTTCCTAAACCTAAAAAGGTAAGAATAGGGCCAAAAACCGTGGATTGTGTATTCATCGGTTATGTTACTAATAGCAGTGCATATCGATTTCTAGTTTGTAAATCTGAGATTTCGGACATTCATGTAAATACGGTTATTGAATCGAGGGGTGCTTCATTTTTTGAAAATGAATTCCCGTATAACATGACCCGAGAATCTGGTCCTTCTAAAAGGACAAATCAAGCTACTACAAGTGGTACTCATCAACCTATTGAATCAATAGAGGATGAACCAAGACGTAGTAAAAGAGCAAAAACCTCGACTTCTTTCGGTCCGGATTTTCTAACATATTTGTTAGAAAATGAACCTCAATCGTATAAAGAAGCTATATCCTTACCCGATGCTTCCAATTGGAAAGAAGCAATTAATAGTGAAATTGAATCCATATTACAAAATCATACATGGGAACTAGTGGATCTTCCACCAGGTTCAAAACCGTTAGGTTATAAATGGATCTTCAAAAAGAAATTGAAGGCCGATGGATCAATTGATAAATATAAAGCTAGACTTGTAGCTAAAGGCTATAGGCAAAAGGAAGGGTTGGATTACTTCGACACATATTCACCGGTAACAAGAATAACGTCCATTCGGATGTTAATATCAATAGCTGCTATTAATGGACTTGAAATACATCAAATGGATGTAAAAACTGCATTCTTAAACGGTGAACTAGACGAGGAAATTTATATGGAGCAACCTGAAGGGTTCAAAGCTCCCGGACAAGAAGGAAAAGTATGTAAGCTTGTTAAATCACTATATGGATTAAAACAAGCACCTAAACAATGGCATGAAAAATTTGATAATGCAATGTTATCAAATGGTTTCAAAATTAATGAATGCGATAAATGTGTTTACTTTAAATACATTCAAAATGGATATGTCATTGTATGCCTTTATGTTTGATGATATGCTTATCATGGGTAGTAACTTGGAAATTATCAAAACTACAAAACAAATGTTGAGTAGTAGATTTGACATGAAAGATATGGGAATCGCCGATGTTATATTAAGAATTAAAATTTCTAGAACATCGGATGGACTTATACTATCTCAATCTCATTACATTGAGAAAGTACTTGAAAAATTCAAGAAGTATGATATTAGTCCTACTAAGACACCTGTAGATGTAAATTTACATCTAGCAAGAAATAATGGTGAAAGCATATCTCAACTAGAATATTCTCGTATTATTGGCAGTTTAATGTATATCATGAACTGTACGCGACCGGACATAGCATACTCAATAAGTAAGCTAATTCGATTTACGAGTAATCCAGGAAGAGATCACTGGAAAGCAATATTGAGAGTTTTGGGTTATTTAAAATATACTCAAAACTATGGATTGCATTACTCAAAATATCCAGCTGTTCTTGAAGGACATTGCGATGCAAATTGGATATCTGAAACAAAAGACTCTAAGTCTACGAGTGGGTATGTGTTTACCCTCGGAGGTGCAGCCGTATCTTGGAAATCCTCAAAACAAACGTGCATTGCTAGATCGACAATGGAATCTGAATTCATTGCACTAGACAAAGCTGGAGAAGAAGCCGAATGGCTTCAAAATTTCTTAGAGGATGTTCCAAATTGGTCTAAACCTGTGCCCGCAATATGTATACATTGCGATAGCCAATCAGCGATTGGAAGGGCACAAAATCACATGTATAACGGAAAGTCACGACATATTCATCGTCGACACAATACCGTTAGACAACTTCTCTCAAATGGAATTATCTCAATTGACTATGTAAAGTCAAAAGATAATATATCGGATCCACTAACGAAAGGTTTAAACCGAGAGCAAGTTGAAAGATCATCGAGAGGAATGGGTCTAAAGCTTATAAATAAATAAGAATCAATATAGTGGCAACCCAACCTAGCTGACTGGAGATCCCAAAATCTAGGTTCAATGGGCAAACCGAACTACGTTGTATTCAGTAAGCACTGGAGGATATTTAATCCTATCCATTCCAAAGATGAGACAGTGCATATCTGCCGCGAAATTAGGATAAGTTATGCTTTTAATGACATCTATATCTTAGTACGTCTAAGTGGGGTATTGCAGAATACTCTTTATGAAAGTCACCTACGTAAGTAAGAAGGGGGCCACTTCTATGAGAATAATGAAAGGCATATTCTCTAAAATACTTGCGGAACCAAGTGGTGTTCACGGCCAAAATGAACACAAACGTGAGAACCAACTGTGTTGAAGAATTGTTGTGTGAATACTGTTGTCTAGGTTTACAAAAATGGTTGACGGTTCAAGGACGTGAAGTCTACTGATTAACCAAGTAAATCCGATAGTATATCACTAAGGAAAGTTCAAGGCCACTAGGCTACTTCTCCCGATGCAATAAGTCTTCAGTTTTACTCAACCTGTGTCTGCATCTGCATCAGCATCTGTTTTGTTTTATTTATAGCGATATATCATTCATGTGGGGGATTGTTGGAAAATTGGAACTTAAATGGGTATTTAAAGCTGTCCAGATTTTTCTGGACAGATTTTTGAGCAACTTTGAGCTCAAATTTAGGTGGGACCCACACTACAGAAATTGTGGGACCATATACGAACGCGTTCACCTCCGCAAGGAGATTAACGTAGTATATTCATATGTCCAATTTCAATAAGTTATGAATGATAATTATGTTCCCAAAGTGACTCACATAGCAATGAAAGTTAATGAATTGGGTGTGTTTTAACTCTTGTCCCACATTGGAAGAGTAGTGGAATTTTGATGAGTTAATAACACCCCAAGTATGGACTAAGGCGTGGATGCCTTGGGGGTATCCCAACTCTTTGAAGGGGAGATGACCTAAGCTATGCTCGGGTTGACTTTCGGTCAAAAGTCCACACGCGCGCGCGTCCGGCCGGCTCGGCTCGGCTCGGTTCGGGCTTGGGCTTATAAAAATTCTTAAATTTTTGGGCCGAATCTAATTAACTTTCTGGGCTTTAATTAATTAATTACGGAATTAATTAATATTTAATTAACTGATAATCAGTTAATTCCAAGAGTCAGCAGTTAACCAAATTAACTGCTTTGACAATTAATTTCGGTTTTGACTGTTCTCAACAGTCAAGATATTTACTATAAATAAAATGTTTCCCCCTCAGTTTTAAAAACTGAAAAAATTCCGAAATTGCTACTGCATTATTTCCTCTGCCCAGAAAATTCTTTTCTTCATTTTCTGCATTGCATGTTCTTGGTTGTGTTGAGTACAAAACACAGAAATTGTGTTCGCTGGGATTAGTCATTGCTGTGCTGCTTGATTAAATCCGAAAATCCGTTCTATCTTGGGAGGTAATTATTCATTAAACTCAAGCACGTTGGAGGAATAATTTTGTCTTAAGGAGACTGTTCAACAGGGCTCGGATTTCTTTCTAATTATTATTATTTCTGCAAATTCTAGTAAGTATTTCATTTCTATAATTCTGTTTCTATTCTGTCATCGTTCATAATTCTGTACAATTGTTATTTATAAATAGTAGACTTAACAATATTTAGGATGAAGGATGATTTTGTTTGCTAAGGTCTTATTTTCAGTTTTCTTATAATAAAATTATAGTAGTTTTATGTCTTGAAATAAATATATTAAAAATGTATTATATTTAGATTTTTTTATCAATATATATTATAGCTAAAAAGTTCTAACTACAGTAGTTAAAGTTAAGTCTAACTATTTAGAATAAATTATCATTTTGTCTATTATGGAATTCCAAATAGTTGGGATAGGATGGAAAATAATCAAATATGTTGGATGAATTTTTAAATGGTTGGAATGAGATGGGAAATAAGCAAATAAGAATGGTTACACGTATATTTACCAATTTAGTTGCTTTTTAAGTCTCTCTCTCTCTCTCTCTCTCTATATATATATATATATATATATATATATATATATATATATATATATATATATATATATATATATATATATATATATTTTGATGATTGGGATGGGATGGGGAATAAATAAACAAAGACTGATAAATAAGTCATAAAATATTTACCACTTGACTCGTTTAAATAAATAGTATTTGGATCAATGGGTTGTAACTATAGATGATATTCTTATTTATTGAAAGAATGTTGGTGAACATGAGAGGTAATTCATTATGATGTTGAAATTTCTTATGAAAGAGAATTTGTATGCAAAGATGAAAGAGATATGAGTTTTAATCTTCAAATGTAAATTTTCTAGGACATGTAATTTCTTATGACGAAATGTTTGTTGATCCTCAAAAGATTAAGACTGTACTGGATTGACCAAGAACTGATACCGTGATATATAGATTCACAATTTTCTTCCATTGACATATTACTATCAAAGATTTGTGGAAGGATTCTCAAGTATTGCTAAGACATTAACTATGTTGATGCAAAGAAGATAAAAATGACGTGTTGAAATTTTAAAACAAGTTAGATGTTTTGGATAACATAAAATTGAGTAGACAAATTTTAGTAAAAGTCCATTGTTAGAGATTTGCTTTTCATCCTCACAATATAAAGATGTTAAAGGATTTACTAGAAGGTTTTTGGTATAACAACATAAAAAGAGAGAGAATAGTTTACTATCACAATAATTATTTTATAAAGAAGTTAAGACTAAAAATTAGTATCAACCGCTTCTAGTTTTGGAGTGAACATGGGAGCATATTATTATATAGAGTAATTCTACTCAAATCATATCTCCAAACTGCATATAAACTGCATTACCCATGTGGCCTCAAAACTCAAGACTCAAAACTTTATATGGCCCACTCTTATCCTACATAAATTTTTACACATATCTTTTTACTCTTTCTTGTACGCAAACCCCCAAAACAGATTGTGCAGATAACATTTCTTCCCTGGAAGATAGCATAAACCCAACACCTCACTTGAAAAAAAATTCCATAAATTGTACAGTTTTATTTTGCAAATTATTTAACAAATCATACTTTATAATTTGTTAAAAGATGAATATGAATAGTTTAAAAAAATTTGAATATCTTTTATTTTGGATAAAAATAGGTTTGGGTGTTTTGGAAAAAAAATATAAAAAAATAAAGTTATTTAACTTTAACTTTCAATCTTACAATTTACATTTAAAAAAAATGACAAATTATATGAATCCCTAATGTTTTATTAACTAAAATAAAAATGTTATTTATGAATGTTTAAATCATTTACGTAATTAGGGGTAATATGAACTTCATGTAATACCCCGTACTTTTATGGATATTTATTTATGGGATTAATTAAATTAAATGAGAATTAATTGAGAATTAATCCGGATAAAATACTAACGAAATGTGAGTTGGTATTTGATTATGATGTGTATACATATGTTGTGATATGAATATTGAAAATATTAAAATTGTCGCGAGATAGTAATATGACAATTTGGAAATTTTGTTGGGACGCGCGTGACAGTCGCGTCAGGAATGTAATTATTTAAATTAAAAAGTGAAATTTATTTTTATCAATAGTATGGTCATTTTGAGTGCGCCAACGTGTCCGGAAGGGTCGAAATAGTCAGAAAACACTAGCCGGGGGTTTAGTTTGGGTCCCGGGGCATCTTTGGGCCACACCGGCAACTTAAAAGGGTATTTTGGTAATTTTGGAATTTGGGGAACTTTGACCAACGAATTTTGGGAATTAAAAATAGGGTATTTGGGAACCCACTAACCCATTACCAGCACTAAACTAATTATAGGGCTACGGGAGTTTTAGGAGAGGTTAGGAGAAGTTCCCAAAAGAGAAAAACAACCTCCATCTTCAACCTTCAACCTTGGGAGAAAAAGGAGAGAGCAACCTTCATCAATTCAACACCAAATTCAGAGAAAAATCCAAGGCAAGTGGTTTAATTACGTTATTTGCAACGAATGTTTCTTCCATGCTTAGACATTTATGAAAATTGCATTATTTTGGGAGATTGATAAAAACCCATGAATTTGAGGATTAAAACTATAAACCATGTTAGGAATTGCATGTAGACATATTCTGGACGAATTATGAATCCAAAACATAATACTTGATGATCTAAAAACGGATTAAAGAAGAGAATTACTGTTGTTCTTGAAAGAAATAGAAAACTAGGGTTCTTGAGGATGTTTTGATATAAATAAGGCCTTTGGGTGATGATTAATTAGTTTTAGAACGTTAACAATGTTGTAGGATGATCATTTGATGATATTATAACGTTAGAATGAAGTTTCATGCATTGTAATGAATTTTTGGGACGATTTGAGGACTGCAAAACGAAGCAGTCCGTAACTTATCTGGTGCAATCGATCGATCGACATTCATCAGTCGATCGATCGACCACCATCGATCGATCGATGTTCAAGGTCGATCGATCGACCTTCCCAGAATGAGAATTATTTTTCCTAGTTAAATTTTAATGATGTTAACCCTTAGAAAATTATTAATGGAGATTTTATGAATATCCTTAGACTTAAGAAAGACCAGTAGGTATGGTTATAAAATTTGGACCTGCGTTAGAATTCAATTTGAGGGATTATTATGAAATCTAATAAAATTCGATGAGTAAGATAATATTAGGGTTAAACGAGTAAATTCGAATAATTTGATGAAATGAGGTTTGTGGCAGAAGTAAGGATCTTAAGAATAATGATGTTATATGTGGGAATAATAGGAGACTTAGTAATCCCTTTGAGATAGGTTTTAAGTACAAGAAACTATGACGTGAGATGTGTCGACAGTCTACATTATATATTATCGGAAGATTTAAAAATGTATAAAATTGGAATAATGGTATAAGGATGTAGAATATACCTTTATTAATAATGAGATATCTAAGATGTGTGAATGCTTAGTATATGACTTATGTGTATGACATACCTACCATACTTGCTATCACGGGAGGTTTGCGTTCGTTTAGGACCATCTAATCTCTGTGTGCCTACGGGGGGATTTAGATTGGTACCTCGAGAACATAGGTCAGAGAAGGACTTATTGGGAAGTTAATAAGACTGCTGATCGTGGGAGCGTAGGTATGTGCGTGACCCATGTGATGTGACTGTGTTCGCCTCCATTACTTGTGATTTGCTATTATCTGAGAATGATTCCTGAGAGATTCGGAATGCGTGATCCTTATGTACGTGATGTACCGGGATGGGATAGCAGAGTATGTGTGCATCGTAGGTTAGACTCGGGGTGCTTGTATAGTATATTTATGATGTGAATAATATACGGTTAAATGAAAAGGAATTGTTATGTTTTCATTGCGAGTATAATTATAGTAAAACCGTGATAAAGATAAAAAGGGATAACCTGCTATGTATTGTAATGCTAATAATTGAGAATCCGAGTTTAAGCAAAGCTATCTATTCAAGTGATAACATTTGGGAATTCATATTGTGAATCGAGTAGATGGGTTAGAACTTATGTCGGTTTAGTTAGATATGAATACCACTTAGATGGGTACTGTACGTTAGGAGTGCACAAGTAGTCGAGAAATGAGTATTTCATGTGAGAGCACGTCCTAACATGTATTTTGCATTCTCTGTTTTAATGTTATTAAAACACTTGCTGTTTTTAATATACTCTCCACTTTCGGGCTCTGACCTGTTTGCTTTCAAATCTATTTTTTTTGTAAAAACCATTTTAGGTGCCCAGCCACAAGGACACCATGCATAGGAATTCTATTCAGGTGACGAGCTGTAGCTGTTGTGGGAGTTACAGGGCCTTGGCAGTAGACGCCTCCTTTTCTAGTCTTGACTCCATATTCAGTTTCATCATTTGTAGGGCATGTTGCCCATTTCCTTTTGAGACATTTTATATTTCAGTTATTCAGATTCTTGGCATGTAATTAATTCAGGATACACTATTTTGTTCTTTTCAGTTGTGGGATTGTTGTGAGGAGTTTTTCCTCTGGACTCATTAATGTTTGTTGGTTACTTCGCTGAGACTTTATGGTGCATGGTTATGTTATTCTTTTATATCTCACTTACTGCTTGTTAATCAGACTTAATTTAAAATTTGACATCTTACTTTTTAAATACTAGGTGGTTAGTAATCATTAAAATGTTTTCGACAGTGATGCTATTAACAGAACCAACTTGGCATTTTGTATTAATTTAATAAAGGAGTAGCTACCCGGTATTTAATTAGTCGGGGTGTCATACTTCAAGATGCTTACCAATAAGTTTGACCAAGTCAGAATCTCGGGGAATTACATGGACTACACCCACATGTCTCCTTATCCTAAAGTGAGGTTACCCGAGAAGTTCAAAATGCCAAATATCAAGAAATTCAGAGGAAGTGGACCCCCGATTGTTCATCTCCGCAGCTATCACCATTCCATAAATCTACTAGGGGCTTCTGAAGAAGTAATGGCCCAATTGTTTCAGCAAACTCTGAAGGATAACGCCCTCCGATGGTTTTTATCTCTCGAAGAGTCCAGAATTCGTAGTTGGGAGGATGTAGCCCAGGAATTCATGTCACAATATAAATACAATGAAGAGCTTGAGGTCACCCGCTGTGATTTAGAGATGCTCAAACAGAACTCTAGGGAATCAGTCAGCAACTTCATAGCCCGATGGAGGGAAAAAGCAACAACCATGACCAATCGGCCATCCGAGGAAGAATAAGTCACATAGTGAAGAAGAATTTCTTACCCCATATCCGAGAAATAATGGGAGGATAATATTATCCCAACTTCCGAGCTCTCAGAGAAGCAGGAGTAGAAATCGAGGAAAGTCTTGCTAAAATAGATGTCGAACCAAAGAAGGTGTCTGGACAGTTCACCCCTAGGAAATATGATAAGCTTGCTAGTGCTGTAGTCTCAACCATCAACCAACCACATCATGGGCACCAAAAATCCATCCTATCCCAGCCCGAAAGGAATACACCGAGATCCATGCTCCCCTTTACAAAGTTTATCAAGCCTTGTTGAGCCGAAACCTTATCAAACCCTTGGAACCTCGTCCTTTTCCAAATTCACTCCCAAGAAACTTCAAGGCAGATGCTCATTGTGCCTTTCACCAAACTGCTGGCCATACCACCGACCAATGCTTTAACCTTCAAAACGTAATCCAAGGTCTAATTGACCGGGGTACCATTGCCCCACCAGCTAATCCTAAGCCAAACACTACTCACAGCCCACTTCCAAATCGTGCCAATGTTATCTTTCTGGAAGAGAATCCAGAATTTGATCCCCTAACCTAAATCACACCCATATACTCTCCTAAACCTCTCCAAATTTTCCTATATTTCCTCCTACACCATGTTAGCCTCGTTGATCAAGCACTGCCACTCCTTACTAGAGCATGCATCGCTGTCCGTACCCATTCTGAAAATAGAGGCATGGAATTATCAGAGTTTCTCAAACCAACTCCTAGAGTTCGGGCTGAAATTGCCCTCACAGATGATTATTAATTGCCAGAGGTTCAGCACGCTGTTCTTGGAAGCAAGAAAATGGGCCCGAGAATCAGACCATTGGGTAGTACCGATCGATGAAGTCAGCCTAGATGATGTCGTCCAGATTATGGCAGAATTATTCAAGAAAACTAACGATATCTGCAGTATAACCGAGTTACTTAATACTCTGAAATTATAAGGGTGCCTGGTCCCTTTACCCTCACATATCCCCACAGAATGGGAACACCAGTATGAATAAGCTGTCGAAGTTATGGAATGCATTGACTTTGCATGGAAAGATAGAATTATTGCCACCGGATGGGGGGAAGAGTTCGAAGACTCGAATGAAGATAAAACTAGCACGGTAGCTGACATATGTGGGATGATATCATTTAAAGAACTCCTCGAAAAAATAAACAAAGTAGCAGAACAAATCGAGGTTGATGAGGAAATGGGATTCATGTTCTTCCCTTCTTCATTAAATCACATGACCAAATCAGGGAGGCATTACTAGATCCTAAGCTCACTACTAGCCAATGACAAGGGGAAGGGCGTGAAAAACCTTCCTATACCAGAGATGACCCTCGAGGAAAGAAAGATCCTCGACCAACTGAAGAAAACTCAAGCTAACATCACTCTATGGGGGCTTTTCATGTCTTCTCAGCTACACATAAACGCTTTGATCAAGTTACTCACTGGACCCACAGTTCCTCCCTCTACCACACCAGAAGAAGCGGTAAATTTGGTTAGATCCTTGACCTCTACCCGAATGCTATCCTTTTTCGAAGAAGAAATCCCCAGAATTGGGCCAAACCACAATCATGCACTCAATATCTCCGTCGAAGTTATGGGGAAGGTTGTACCACTCTCTCTTGTCGATAATGGATCTGCCTTGAATGTTTTCCCACTGAGAACCTTCAAATGTCTAGGACTGAAAGAAAGCGACCTCGCTCCAACCTCTGTTGTTGTGCGTGCCTACGATAATACCCGTTGGGAGGTGATGGGATCCATAAAGCTTGTAATAGGGGTTGGCCCTATAAACCCTGTCGTTAAATTCTAAGTTATTGACATCCCAACTTGTTTCAATCTGTTATTAGGACGACCTTGGCTTCACAGTATCAAGGGTGTGTCTTCCTCATTCCATCAAAAATTAAAATTCTCCGCTGGTGGATGAATCATCACCATTTTGGGCAACAATGATAATACCGAGGGTGCAAGTACCAGCAGTCTAATTCTTGAGATACAGCACGGGTAAAATGATATGCTCCTATTAGGATTCCGAGTTGAACCACCTCTACTCCCAGCAGGGGACGACTTCAAAGAAAGGGTTTGTCCAGATTACGACCCTCATGGCAACGTTAATGTGATTCAGATGTTCAGAAACATTCACTTCATGCCCGGACTGGGGATAGGACAAAGACAGTAAGGTATACTCGAGCCGATTAAACTGAAGAAAACTTTCCCTCCTTGTGGTTTGGGGTATCAACCATCAGAACAAGAGCTCAGAATGATCCTCCAGTCTCGGCCAAAGAGAGGACTAGACTGCATCCAGACTATCCCAGATAACTCCTTGAATGGACGATTCATCAAAGAGGGCGAAGACTTCCCCTTTTGCGGCTTTTCAGAACCATGGTATAACCATAAAAATAAGAAAATGAAGCCTAGAATGGAGATTTTTTTCCAAGACAGCTACCCATGGGCCGAGAGTTCCCAACACCATGTACAACCACTCATCAAAGATACCGAAGAGACTGAGGAAAATAACTCCGAAGATTCCTTCAATTTACAGACACTGGGCTGACACTCTGTATGGTTCACTCAGGCACTACATCACTGGATCCATCCCAACTGATTAAAGCTGCTGATATATCTCTCCTAAACTGGCATGCTGCGCCAGTTCTAGCTATTGAAATTTACCCTAATCCTAATATTTACCCCATTTCTTCTGCTGTTGTCTATCCTTGCTCAAATGTAATCGAGACCTCCTTTGACGAGGTTCTCAATGCTATTTTTCCTATCAATGAAATAAACGAAGATTTTGAGTATCTTGTTGTGCCTTACATTAACTGTTTAGATTCTAATCAAACTTTTAATGATGATAATTTTGCAAATGAACAATTTTTAACTAATCTAAATAAGGTTAATAATAAACAACATAACCGCGTTCAAGTTAATGAAGAAGAAACTGTTGTTACTAACCTCGGTTCTAGTAGCCAACTGTTCGAGATTAGGATAGGGGCTACCCTTAACGAGCATGAGCATGCACAACTTGAAGAATTTCTAAAGGAATTTGTGGATGTCTTCGTATGGTACTATGACGATATGCCCGAAATTGATCCTGAAATAGCTCAGCATGAGATTCCCACTCTCCCAGATTACAAGCCGGTTAAACAAAAATTGAGAAAGCTCCGCATCAAATGGTCCCTCAAAGTCAAAGAAGAGGTGGTCAAGCAGTTGAACGTAGGCTTCATTCGTTTGATAGAATATCCCACATGGCTAGCCAACATAGTGCCTATGCCGAAATTAGGAGGGAAGGTTCGGATGTGTGTAGACTATCGGGACTTGAACAAAGCCTCTCCAAAGGATGATTATCCGTTACCCAATATCGACATGATCGTAGACAACACAGCCAGTCATGCTCTCAAGTCATTCGTCGACGAGTTTTTTGGATACAACCAAATCAAAATGCACCCAGACCACCAAGAAAAAACCGCGTTCATCACCCCATAGGGAACCTTTTGCTACACTATTATGCCATTCGGTCTCAAGAATGCTGGGTCTACCTACCAGAGGGCTTACACAACCATCCTGCAGGATCTGATTCACAAAGAAGTTGAGGTATATGTGGATGATATGATTATCAAATCCAAGACTAGAGAGGGTTCATGTTCCCGGTCTTCGAAAGTTCTTCGAATGATTGCGACAGTAGCTCAATCCGCATAAATGTGTCTTCGGCGTTACAAAGGGGAAACTCTTGGGATTCATGGTCAGTGAGAAAGGAATAGAAGCAGATCCCGCCGTACTTGAGATGCCACCTCCCCGAACAGAGAAAGAAGTTTGAGGTTTCCTTGGAAAATTACAATACATCAGCCAGTTCATCAGCCAGTTAACCTTCATCTGCGAACCTATCTATAAACTCCTCCGAAAGGATTCAACCAAGTTTAGGAACGAGGCCTGCCAAGAAGCTTTTGACCGAATCAAATAATATCTGACCCAACCCTCGATACTCATGCCACCACAACCTGGTCTCCCGTTACTCCTATACCTAACCATAACCGACACTACAGCTGGGGCTTTGCTAGCCCAATACCTTGAAGATTCTCGCAAAGAAAGAGCCATCTATTATGCCAGTCAAAAATTGGCCAGATACAAAGTCAACTACACTACTTTGGAAAAGGCATATGCCATGCTTATCTAGGTCACCTAAAAGTTGTGGCACTACATGCTCTCCTTCCCTATCAAACTTGTATCCCGAATAGACCCCATCAAATACCTGCTTGAAAAACCTGCCTTATCTAGCCAAATGGCCCGATGGTTAATGCTCCTAGTCGAGTTTGATATCATGTACGTCACGTAAAAAGCCACGAAAGGAAGATCCATCTCTGACTACCTCGCTGATTACCCCATGGATGAGGCCGATGTTTGGATCTCTAAATTCCCAAATGAAAACATCCTCTGCACTGCCCAGGACAATCTCCGATGGAAAATGTTCTTTGACGGCGCTGCCAACAAAAAAGGATATGGCATTGGGATACTTCTGATTGCCCCAAATGACTCCTACACTCCCATCGCCATCAAGCTGGATTTCCATTATACCAACAACATGACTAAATACGAGGCATGCACGGTAGGACTCAAAGTTGCTCTCAAGAAAAGTATTCAATGCCTAGACGTATACGGGGATTTCTCCCTCATCATCGATCAAGTGCTCAAAAAGTGGAGAGTCAAGAACGAGAAGCTCCAACCCTTCCATGCACACTTGGAAGAACTAGCCTCCTAATTACAAGACATCACCTTCCATTACCTACCTCAAGCCAAGAATAACATATCCGATGCCCTTGCTACTTTAGCCTCCATGGTCGATATGCCCGAAGGAATAACAATGACCCCCTTCCAGATTCAAAAGCAAGACAAACCAACCCACTGTTACCACATTGAGCTCGTCACCATAGAAGATCCCGAGCTAGCCAATTGCTGGTACTATGATATATGACACCTCCTCAAGCATGGTAGGTATCCAAAGGGCTCCACTAAGAAAGATCGATCAACTCTTCAAAGACTGGTTGCCCAGTACATCATCTGTCACAAAGCACTGCTCAAAAGGAACTTCGATGGAACTCATCTGCACTATATCGCAGGGGATGACATTGAAAAGATAATGCTGAAGATCCACAGCGGGGAATGCAAACCCTACATGAACGGTCACATGCATGCCATGAAGATCATCCGACAGGGCTACTACTGGACTACCATGACCCAGAATTGCACCGCCTATATCCGGAGATGCCTCAAATGCTAATAATTCTCCAACCTTCAGCATCTACCTCCGTGTGAATTATATAACATGACTTCTACCTGGCTGTTCTTCACCCGGGGTATCGACATTATAGGGAAAGTTACACTGAAGGCTTCCAACGGGCATGAGTTCATCTTAGTAGCTATTGATTACTTCACTAAATGGGTCGAAGCTGAGTCATACGTAGTGCTGAACGCTAAGAAAGTGGCCAACTTCATCAAGAAAAACATCATCTGTCGATATGGGGTCCCGCATGAGTTAGTGTGAGATTATGGGTTGCATTTCGAGGCAGAAGTTACATAAGTGGTCAACGAGTATAGGATTCAGAGACATAAATCTTCTCCCTACCGACCTCAAACTAATGGTGTAGTCGAAGCCGCCAATAAGAACCTCAAGGACATTATTAGCAAGATGATCGAAAGCTGTCTAGATTGGGCCGACCAAATCCCGTACGCCCTCTGGGGCTACTGAACCTCAATTCAAACCTCTAGTTTATGGCATGGAAGTAGTCCTACCCTTGGGGCTGGAAATACCCTCGCTGCGCGTCATGCTTGAAAATAAGGTCAGTGAAGAATACTGGTGCCAAAGTCGTCTTAATGAGCTGACCCTCCTAGACGAAAGGAGATTAAAAGCGCTATACCACATATAAGGGTACCATCGCTGAATAGCGCGATCATTCAATAAGAGATTCAAGGATTGCGATGTCCGAGAAGGGGATCTAGCCCTAAAAGAGATCATAAAACCCATTTGGGACCCCAGAGGGAAATTCAAGCCCAATTGGAGCGGCCCCTATAATGTGAAGAAGATCTTATCCGACGGTGCCACCATGCTCATCGACTTAGATGTGGGAAGAGTTAGCTTATCCAGTCAACCTGGACCGTCTCAAGAAGTTCTACCCCTAGTCCGAAATCTCGGAGCGCTAAAACTCTTCTCATCTCCCTTATATTCTAAAAAGATAAATAAATAAATCTCTCCATTTCCTTCTACCCAAAACTACGTGGGCCTGATCCTCTGCAAAACCATTTCCAAATAATTTAAAAATATTTAAAACCCCAGAGGTACGTAGGCATCTCATTCACCTTACATGAGCACGATCCTTTCTTTTTCACAAAAAACTATTCTTTTCTTATCTCCGAGAATGACAGTTCATTCTAATATATACTTGAACAAAAGGATTATGTATGCCTTAGCGATCAGTATAGAAAATTCAAAAATACAAAACTCATCAAAGGGATAACTGGATGATCAAAAACTTATTTATTTCACTAATAAGAAATTTCGGTACAGATTACATGAGAAAATGAACGGATAACTCCCTTCCCCCTACCTTCCTAAAAAAGACAAAATAAAATCCCCACATTTATTCCCCATTACAAAATAAACTCTCCAAGAGTCCTATCCACAACTACCAGAGGAGCCCGCTCCATCATCATCATTAGCATCCTGGGGTCCCCAAGCTTCCCCTGCCTGAACAGAGTGCCGCAGGCGCTCCATGGATCGATAAGCCCGAACCAGCTTCGAAAAAACCACAACACCTCCCTCCATCGTATTAAATAAGATAAGCCACCTTTGTCCAGTCTCCACTGCCAATATCTTGATGACCACCCTTCTCCACAACCACTTCATATAATCCCCAGGGATACGCCAAACTCTCCCAACAGACTAAGAAGGATGGGTCGACAGACGCCGATTCTCCCATATAGATCCAAGATGTATGCGCAGACGCTCAGTCAAATCTTCTATCGGAAAGAAGTCTAGTGTCCGAGGTAGCACGACCTGTTCCCAGCCAAATTGACGCAGAAGCCGATAAGGGAAATAGAAAGAGGTCTGTCTGAGACCAACCAGTCGGACATACGGGTATTCTCCCAGATCCATAATAGGCAACAACTGTCCCCACCAAGGCACTAACCAATAAAGATTTAAAGACCCATGCTCCACAAACCAGTTCTCCCAGCTTTCAATATCCAAGCCAACGCTGATGAAGTGGCGCGAAAAGAATTTAGGTACAGTAGACAAAGGATACTCTGGAGGAGTCACCAGACAGAGTCTCTCAGGAAACAATATGAACAGAATCACGGGACTACCCCATAAAAAGTCAGAACGACCTTCTCGCCAGGCATCCAGGCCATTCAAAGTCTCCGCCAATATCATCACCGCAGGATTACGATGGTATGACATCCATGAAATAATAACTGCAAGTTGTGGGTCCACCAGTAGTTCCCTAGTCACCAGTAGAAATTTTGATACTAGGCCTAAAATAACTGCTCCAGTATATCCAGCATCGCCAGCCTCCTGCAAATGCACGGATTGTAACACCGCTGAAAGGGAGATCATTCCCCCAGTAACTAGTGGTCTAGCCGCCGACGGCGAAATACGAAGAAGCCCAACCAACAACTCCCTGGGAGAACAGGAAAACTTAGGAAGAGCTGCAGCAACACTGGGATTTATCCCCAGTATGGCAGAAAATTCATCGTAGGTCGGACGAACTTCATCCAACCCAAAGCGAAATACATGGTCTTTGGGGTACCAAAATTGTACCGCCGCCATCAACATGTTCCACTCAATGGGCCGGTTGCGCCACAAAGAAACCTGACGCATACTGAAAGCATTATAGTCGACATTATAAGAGCACATTGCTTCCAAGGCTTCGAGATAGTTGGCAAACTCAATGCTACCAGGGAGAGCCATCTTGCAAGACTAAGAGATAGTATGCAAGTAAGTAAGAATGTGAAAGTGTGATGAAAACACTCCACCACTTACCCCTTTTATACTTCAAAACCCTCACAAAAGACATGACCCCTGCAGAAATCGAAAGAAATACTACCCCACAAAGTACAAGAGGCTGAAGAGGGCGCTAATCAAAAGCTTTGAATTGATGGGACAGAACTTGACTGCCGATAGGCAGGACAAGGGTCTTGCCGATCGGCAACCCCCTATTTTTGGAAAATTTTCTTTTTCCTCTTTTGATAAAATCCGAAGCTCAATAAAAAATAAATTTATATTCTCAACATAATTTCAAAAATCCTCTTCCACCCCTATATAAGTTCTCATTTTTAAAACTTTCCTCTAAAATCCCAAGAATATCTCTTTTTACGGTCTCAGCAGCAAAGTAAAAGTGCATGTGCATGCATTCACCATTAACAAAAGATAAAAAAAAACCATTGCATTGCATATATATATTCTTTTGTGTTACATCAAATTTTGCAGGAAATAAAAGAAAAGCAAAAATAATGGGACTCAGCCCGAACCCACATTCTCCCTCTCCCCCTCTCTCTAAGAGCTTCCACCCCTGCGACGCGCTCTCTTTCCCCTACGGCGAGACGACGCACCACCACTACCCGAGCCAGAGTCCTACCCGGACAAAGAAGAAGGCACCAAGCAAGAAGGAACCGGGACCGCATCCAAAATATGGGCAGTCACCAAAGATATCCAGTCTTTGATGTCCCTCAGCCAAGTAGTTGACACCTGGACTTACTGCAAGAAAAAGGCAAAATCTGTATCAAAGCAAAAAGGATCAAAACAGAAAAGGAACCAAAAAAAGGAAGAAGGTGTACCACATAATGAAGACCTCCTCTGTCAAAACCAAATCCTCTGGATCCATCGCAAGAGGATGGTGAACATGGGGACCAACCCTCCATCAGCCTGTCGAATATTATACGAGGGGGTATGCAATCGAACAAAGGGAACCTCTGAAGTCACCACCACCACAAACGCTGAAGGACCACCGTCACTGTGGGAAGACCCCAGATGCTGACAGGCATCATATATGCTGGGTGTCACAAAGTCCATATAGTCATACGGCACAGCCGTATCAATATACAACATGTAGGACTCGCCGATCATCACCGCTATCGTTGCATCTTCCGGCAGTAGCCACTCCCGCCTCATGGACGTAGGAGGTTGTGCAGGTGGAACCGCCACATCCTCCCCAGCAATCTGTCGAACCACCCTATCCCCAAGATACTAAGAATGGCCGAACTCATGCGCCAACAAATGCCTCATCTGCGCATTCACCCTAGTCGCCCTCGTATCCTGAATGGCTGTCCCCCAAGGGTAAAAAGTCACCTGAAAATCCCCAGCAGGTATAAGTCAATACAGAATCAGAACATACAAAAACCAAGACTGAAGAGGAAAGAGTCTTACCCTACCACTGGTCAGGCCATTCAAGACCTTACGCACTACCTCCAAAGAATGAGATCCCTTCGATTGCCGATTGGCCTTGCGCCATCGATACAAGCGAGAGAAGTCCCCAACGATATCATCCTTCAAAGCGATCAGCTGGGTATTGCACCCAATCACCTCATAGAACCACGTCTGCCAAAGACAAGGATTCACAATAAAAAAGACACGCATAAGAAAAAATACGGATGCATGAAAAGAAAATGCACAAATTAAAGAGTACCTCAAGGAGATACGTGGCTCCAGTAAAAGTTTGCTGGAAGCACCGACTGGATGTGTCTAAGGAAAAATAGAGGGTCTCCAAAGTCAGGCTTCCCTAATCATAGAAAGGGATGTTCAAAAACATCCTCAAATACGGCAAGAATCACAAATGGAGGACGTCGCCACTCGATGCCACCATGAAACCTCCCTGCACCAATAAAATGAACAATCGGGAAATCTGCCTCACCTGCAGCCCGTCCTCCGCATCAACCACCCTACTCAGCAAAACATCCTTCAGCAAGGACACCCGGATGGAATCTCCAGAAACTATCCTCCTTACATCGCCAAGCGCCGCCTGCACCGCCTCCGGTCTCACCCTTAGAGAGCGATCCACCTCTTTCTTCTCTCCATCACAATCCAGCAATAGCAGTTGCTGCACGTCTATGGGAGTCACGATCATCTCCCCAAAGCCGAAATAGAAGGTGTGGGTAGTATCCCACCATCTCTCCCCCAAAGCGCATAAGACCGTTGTCGAGCGAGGCGTCTCATCCAGCACAGACGCCAACCTCCTAAAACTCGCTGATGATACCACCCAACGCACCACAGGTGGAAGATGCTCCCAGACATCCTTAAGCCCCATCATCCCACGGGCACGCATGTTCTTCAAAGATATATCAGACTTCAAAAGGAAAAAAAAACTTGTCAGAAATTCAAAAAGAAAGGAAAAATCACCAAGAAAGAAGATAAGAATACCAAAAGTCAGGTTACTTACACAACCACTGGGGCTCACCACCCCCGAAGAGCGATGACGCAATGACTCCCGTAGCAAGGTCCACTCATCTACAATAGGCTCGAATGCATCAAAGGAGTTCTCGCTCCCCAAAGCAAGAGGCGCCCTGGCCCTCTACTCCACGTTCGCCCAGTCATTAATAGTCAACCATTCCCTATGTGCTGCAGTGCTCACAAAGGCATCCATTTCTTAAAGATCGAAGTGCTAGAACGATTTACAGAGGAAAATCGCAGAAAGAGAGAAAGCAAGAAGCTGTGAAAAATGAAGGGAATTCGCCCCCTTTATATAGGATGCCAAGGGTCATGCCGATCGGCATTGCCCCCCCAAACACCGATTGGCACTGCTTCTTTACCTTCTCGAGGCAGTCCAAAAGTCCGTGCCACTGCCGAATGGCACCCTCTGCACCATGTCGACCGACATCCCCTTTAAATTTTGTATAAAAATTCCTAGAAAATACCAAAAAATTCCTAAAAATCCTCGGAAGGATTTAGAATGTTTCCGCTTAGAAATTTTCGCATTCCCTCAAGCGAAACCCCTATCTCCCTAGCGGAACTCTCAAGAGAAAAGTAAATCCTCTCCCGGCAATGTCCCCGGAGAATCTCTAAGGATCACCTCCTATATCCCAAAGGTCTCAAACCTTCTCGAGCAATACGTCCAATACCTGGACCACCTAATCACTTCCCCAGTAGAGTTTACAACATCAAACTTGCCTTTCCTCCGCAAAATCCCCAAAATCATAAGGATTTCCCCAGAAATTGGCTCCCCGGCTCAAAACAACATCACGAGGTAATTTCCCCTGCGGAACTCCAGAAAGTCATTTTCAATGTCTCCAAAGGACACTCTAGATTTTTCTCGGCTCATTCGCTATTCCCCAGCAGAACCCAAAATCCAATCTTTATCCCCTCTTAGGTCAGAATTGACCTCGGTCTTGGATCGTCACCTTAGTTAGGTCATAATTGACGTCGATCCTCGGTCGTCACCTCTCTTAGGTCAAAATGGACCTCGGTCTTGGATTGTCACCTTAGTTAGGTCAGAATTGACCTCGATCCTCAGTCGTCACCTCTTTTAGGTTAAAATTGACCTCGGTCCTCGGTCGTCACCTCTCTTAGGTCAGAATTGACCCCAGTCCTCGGTAGTCACCTCTCTTAGGTCAGAATTGACCTCGGTCTTAGATCTTCACCTTAATTAGGTTAGAATTGACCTCGGTCCTCGATCGTCACCTCTCTTAGGTCAAAATTGACCTCGGTTCTGGATCGTCACCTTAGTTAGGTCAGAATTGACATCAGTCCTTAGTCATCACCTCTCTTAGGTCAGAATTGACCTTAGTCCTTGATCGTCAACTCTCTTAGGTCAGAATTGACCTCGATCCTCGGTCATCACCTCTCTTAGGTCAGAATTGACCTCGATCTTGTATCGTCACCTTAAGCCCACAAAATTAGCTTCGACCTGTAGAATCGGTCATCTCAACTTCAAGCCCTCAGAATTGGCTTCGACCCGTCTCATCTTCAAGCCCTCAGAATTGGCTTCGACCCACAAAATTGGTTACCTCATCTTCAAGCCCTCAGAATTGGCTTCGACCCTCAGAATTGGTCACCTCATCTTTAAGCCCTCATAATTGGCTTCGACCTACATAATTGGTCATCTCACCTTAAGCCCGTAGAATTGGCTTCGACCCACATAATCGATCATCTCATCTTTAAGCCCTCAGAATTGGATTTGACCCGCATAATTGGTCACCTCATCTTCAAGCCCTCAGAATTAGCTTCAACCCGCAGAATTGATCATCTCACCTTAAGCCCTCAGAATTGGCTTCGACCCGCATAATCGGTCACCTCATCTTCAATCCCTCAGAATTGGCTTCAACCTGCAAAATCGGTCATCTCATCCTCAAGCCCTCAGAATTGGCTTCAACCCGCAGAATTGGTCACCTCATCTTTCAGCCCTCAGAATTTCCTTCGACCCACAAAATGGTCATCTCATCTTTAATCCCTCAGAATTGGCTTCGACCCATAGAATTGGTCACCTCATCTTTAAGCCCACATAATTGGCCACCCTCATCTTCAAGCCCTTATAATTAGCTTCGACCCGCCGAATCGGTCACCCTCATCTTCAAATTTGCTTCGACCCGCAGAATTGGTCATCCCTAGCATGCTCCTTAGGTCCTTAAGATCGACCTCAACCCTCTGAATTGGTCCTCCTTGTTCCTTAGGTCCTTAGAATCGTCCTCGACCCTTTGAATTGGTCATCCTCTTTCAAAAGACATCAAGCGGTGTCTATTCGACGGCTATCGGTTGTTCCAAATTCACCCTTCGAGGGGCTCTATGGACACCCCATTCTGTTACCCCTTACACTCTCCTTAGGTCCTTAACACCTCCCTTCATCACTATAAATCCAGGTCATACCCCGAGTACTGACCTAGAAGCCATCGGCCACTCCCAGGCTCCATTTGACCAAAAGTTAAGGTCCTCAACTAGATCGATACTGAATGAATATTCAAAGGGCAGTGAAATCCCTTTCCAACGATCCATCCCGTGCGTGATTCCGACTTACGGTACAGACGAACGACCCGTTTTACCCTGAAACTCAATTTTGAGGCCACCGGACACTCTTGGGATCTGTTTGACTTAAGTCAACTCTTCAGATCGACCGATATTTAATGAATCTTCAAAGGGAACTGAAACCCCTTTCCAACGGTCTGTCCCATGCACAATTGTGACTTACGGTATGGACGAAAGATCCGTTTTACTCTGAGAGATCACCAAATGCTTCCAGGGCCCAGTTGAACAAAGTCAACTCCTCGAACCAGATCAAACTCTTTGGAATGTCAAATTACATCTCCTAACCTTTCAAATGATCCATCCCGTGCGCGATTCGAACTTACCATGCAGACGAACGATCCGTTTGCGTTCGACGTTTTCCCGTCCAAAGGACCGATGAGCACTTTCGAGCCACATTTGACCCAAGGTTAACTCTCGAACCCGGGAGCGGTCCAAAGGACTTTCGAAGGTCTCTAAAATACCTTATGATGAAGGTCTTTGAAATACCTTAGGACATGTAATTTCTTATGACGAAATGTTTTTTGATCCTCAAAAGATCAAGTCTATACTGGATTGACCATGAACTCATACCGTGATATATAGATTCAGAGTTTTATTCCATTGGCATATTACTATCAAAGATTTGTGGAAGGATTCTCAAGTATTGCTAAGACAATAACTATGCTGATGCAAAGAAGATAAAAATGACGTGTTGAGATTTTAAAACAAGTTAGATTTTTTGGATAACATAAAATTGAGTAGACAAATTTTAGTAGAAGGCCATTGTTAGAGATTTGCTTTTCATCCTGACAATATAAAGATGCTAAAGGATTTACTAGAAGGTTTTTGGTATAACAACATAAAAAGAGAGAGAATAGTTTACTATCACAATAATTATTTTACAAAGAAGTTAAGACTAAAAATTAGTATCAACTGCTTCTAGTTTTGGAGTGAACATGGGAGCATATTATTATAGAGTAATTCTACTCAAATCGTATCTCCAAACTGCATATAAACTGCATTACCCATGTGGCCTCAAAACTCAAAACTCAAGACTCAAAACTTTATATGGCCCACTCTTATCCTACATAAATTTTTACACTTATCTCTTTACTCTTTCTTATACGCAAACCCCCAAAACAGATTGTGCAGATAACATTTCTTCCCTGGAAGATAGCATAAACCCAACACCTCACTTGAAAAAAAATTCCATAAATTGTACAGTTTTATTTTGCAAATTATTTAACAAATCATACTTTATAATTTGTTAAAAGATGAATGTGAATAGTTTAAAAAATTTTAATATCTTTTATTTTGGATAAAAAAAGGTTTGGGGGTTTTGGAAAAAAAAATATAAAAAAATAAAGTTATTTAACTTTAACTTTCAATCTTACAATTTACATTTAAAAAAAATGACAAATTATATGAATCCCTAATGTTTTATTAACTAAAATGAAAATGTTATTTATGGATGTTTAAATCATTTACGTAATTAGGGGTAACATGAACTTCAAGGACCAAATGAGAATTATGGCCTAATAATGGATTAATTCATTTTTTCAAATCGTTAATATTTTTTTTTACAATTTCAAATAAGTTATCTCATTTATATTTATTTATCTGTTACCCCTTAAACTCTCCTTAGGTCCTTAGCACCTCCCTTCATCACTACAAATTCAGGTCATACCCTGAGTACTGACCTAGAAGCCATCGAGCACTCCCAGACTCTGTTTGATCAAAAGTCAAAGTCTTCGGCTCGACTGAGAGTGAATGAATCTTCAAAGGGCACTGAAAACCCTTTCTAACGATCCATCCCGTGTGTGATTCCGACTTACGGTACAAACGAATGACCCGTTTTCCCCAAAACTCGATCTAGAGGCCACCGGACACTCCCGGACTCTGTTTGACTTAAGTCAACTCTTCAGCCCAATTGAGACTGAATGAATCTTCAAAGGTCACTAAAGCCCCTTTCCAACGGTCCATCCCGTGCACGATTCTGACTTACGGAACGGACGAACGATCCATTTTACTCCAAGAGGTCACTAAATTCTTCCAGGCGCCCGGTTGAACAAAGTCAACTCCCCGAACCAGATCAAACTCTTTGGAATGTCGAATTGAATCTCCTAACCTTTCCAACGTTCCATCCCGTGCACAATTCAGACTTACCGTATGAACGAACGATCCGTTTGCGTCCGACGTTTTCCCGTCCAAAGGGCCGACAAATGCTTCCGAGCCACATTTGACCCAAAGTCAACTCCCAAACCCGGGAGTGGTCTAAAGAATTTCGAAGGTCTCTAAAATACCTTTCTAATGGTGTGCCCCATCCACGATTCGGATCAATGATTTGCACTCTACGGTAGATTTTCCGATAAGGCCAGAAACACACTGCCAAACGGTAGGTCCCAGACCCTGCCTATCGGATGTGTGCCTAAACACACCTGCCGATTGGAAGGACCAGGGCTATGATGATCGGTAATTCCCTGGGCCTATAACAAGGAGGCCTTGTCCTCATTGAAAAGGGGTCCCAAATCTGATAGACGTCACTCTCAGAAAATCCAGAAAATCTCTCTCGAAGTCAACGTGATTTCCACATCCAAATCCCTTTCCAACCTTCACTTTTCATCATACTTTTCATCAAACTTGGTGAATTCAATACCCTCCATCATCATCTAAGTGCAAGGTTTGCTCTCCAACATCAAATATCAAGCTCAAGATCTTCAAGGAGGTCCGACTTTCTCAACTCTCTCTTTAAATTCCCCTAAATTCGCATTAACTTGTTTTATTACTTAGCACTTTTATTCTCTCATCTCACATATCTTAATATACTTTTTATCTAGTATTATTGCACATCTCTTATTTTCATATAAATAAAACCCCCAAAACAAGAAAATGAAACGGGAATTCTCACACTTTTCTTACACTTTTCTCACAACTAAAACACCTTTTTACACACACACACACACACACACACACACACACACACACACACACACAGACACACACACACACACACACAAAAATAAGAGAATCCATCGATTGGATTTATGGTATAAACCCTACCCCTCATTTTGCATGCGAACTACTTGGACTTTGATGCCTCTATAGGCTACGTAGGCGTCTCGGAGCAAAACCCGAGACTCGAGTCCTATTCTTACTTTTTCTCTCTTTTTTTCCCTATTTTTCTCTAAACTCAGTTCTCTCATATTATATGTTTTTGTTCTTAGTAGCGTATTATCCCATATGCATTATCGTTCCATCGTAATAATCAACGTAAGGATAATCGCATAAATCTTATTTTTTAATATTATTTTTACATTCCTACGGATGAATCGCTTTACCTCTTCCACGGTACAAGTCGATGACTCCTATCTCCACTATATATACACATGTACACACATCACGGGGAAAATAGCAACCCATGAGAGACCGTAAGGGCGTAATGGGTGCCTAACACCTTTCCATTTCGTAACTTAGCCTTCGGACCCTTTTCGAATCATTTTGGTTTCGTATGCATCAGTATGTCTTTGGATGCTGTCCTTCGGAATGACTCCCTTTCTTTTGTCTGTTTTGAGTAAAATAGACTTGCGACTCTATTCTCTTTATATTTTTCACGTCACCCAATGACGTTGGCCGAAGCGCTCCCGAGAGGGATGCGCGGGACCTAGGATCCTCACTCCGCCCACCCGCTGCGAGGATACGAGGACCCAGGATGGCAGCTAATGAGCATAGTGCCGTCGTGACCTCATCCATATCTGACTGAAGGCAGTGCTGTGCTGGAATTAGGGCTAGCACATGGGGGGAATTCTGGAGCCATTGAATTCAGTGATCGAAAAGAATAAAAGGTGCACTGGAAGAGATGGATCAACTATAATATACCTTGAACAACCCAAACCAGAGCTCTTTCAATGGTGATTTATGCATAGTTAAATGTGGGGTTGGACCACCACCAGAGAATCTGGTGATGAGTAAGCTATAAGTGAGAGGAAGAAGATGATGATCTCGTTTCCCACAGACGATGCCAACTGATGATACTAGTTATGGTACCACCAAGTAATATAGTATGGCCTCAATCGAGGACAACTTTGAAGATACAACAATGGTTAAGTAACAACAATTGAGTAAATGAAGAAGGATATGAGGTAATGGAGAGAGAGACTATAAAATAAGTTGTTCGACCATCTGGCCTACTCCATTGTGCACGAGCGTGTGAACTTCACTATGAAAATGGTCTCTAATGGCCTTGTGATACCGTTTATAAAACTTTATCTCTCTACTATGTGTGCAACAAAGTATTCTATAGGGTTTTTAATATGCAATCCCTTTACATTATTAGAGAAGACCAGTATATATAGCAATTGGGGGGTGTAATGTACTCCCCAAGCATGTAATAAGCATGTGCAGTATGTAATAACCAATAATGAGCAACCACCTGTCACTGTCACATATAGATCATGATGATGAAGTATTCCCTCATGTGTGAGGAAGATCTGTTATAACGGTTTTGTGCACTTGGGATATGTAACCCATACTCACCCTTCCATGTGTTTCCCAATCCACTCACTCTACCAGCTATCAACCGTCAGCCGTTCGAGTTATGCCGAGGTTGAGGTGTCAACTTAGATCCTTTGATAGTATGAAAATTGTCATGCTGAGATGTCTTCGATCGGCCTCCATCTTCTGGGTAAAGTAGGAGGTTAAGAGTACATAGGCCATAAGACCACTGATATTAGAATTATTAACCTCGTTTTGAGAGGAGGCTGAGGTCTCTTGTGACGGCTTCATGTCTGGGGATAAGGAATAGCATGTTGAATCACCGGTCGAGTAATAAATTTCTCAAACTAGCAGTCTAGCATTGGTCGGCCTAAGTCGAGGGGGTCCAGTACTAGGACGAGATTATACTTGGTATATTAAGATTAAAGGATAAATAACTCAAATCCTAACCTATGACTCAAATATTTTTGCCTAAATGAAATTAAGTCAAAATACATACAAATTGACTCTATTGAAAATTGGTCTTTATAAATTTTTCCTTTTGGCTTTTGCGAGAAAAAATTCAAAAAACAAAAATCTATGGGCCGACAATCTCACTAAAGACTTAATCCCAACCCCAAAAGGACAAAGTATATATACTTGATAGACGCAATCTTGAGTATCTTTGTTCTTGTGAAAACATTATTTCATCATCATAAGCCTGCAAACTTAACACACCTTTCAAATGAAAAGAGAATATATAACACATTTAAATCCAGATATGAAAAACCCTCTCCTTTTATTAAACAAACTCCACCTAAGGTAAGACATCCACCCCTAAGGTAAAAGTTTCTCCCCTTAAGTTAAAGATTTAGATACCATTTCTCCCCCTTTTTGTTCAGGAATATACAAATATGAATATACATTATATAAATAACTTCTCCCCTAAATATAACACATGTAAATATGAAGAAAATAAGTATATCATGTAATGATGTGAAGTGATAAACAATGACAAACAAACTCGGCGATACAAATATAGATAATCCAAACATTGAACAAATGATACCAATTTTGATGATGAAATTGAAGAATAAGATACCAATGTAAACACGCAACAAAAGATACCAATATGATCATAAAACATGTCAATTTGAATCGAAGATGAAGCATATGAGAAATATGGATTAAATGCATATGCAAAGACTAAAAAAATATACTATATATATATATATATATATATATATATATATATATATATATATATATAACCACTCATATACCAATTATGCACATAAATACGTAGGTATAAACATCACAAAAAGATACAAAACACATAAGCTTTCCACATCCGTATAGCACCAAGTGTCTCCACAAAATGTGGTACGTAGTGAATGTGCATGAACTAGAACAAAAGAAATATGAACCAATCACACAAAATGAGTTCAAGGAGTTTGATTTGACTGCATTAATTTATCAAACTTTGATTTATCCTCAAGTGACAAATAATGAACTAAAAATAGACAAACATACACAATGCACACTGTAGCCATCCCGGGAGGGGGGGGCTTCCCCCTTCTTCTTTCTCTTTTTCGGGGGTTCCCTTTCGACGCGTGCATGGGATTGGATCCTTTCTCAGGGAGCTCGACCATCATCAATATGGGGTAATGTGCAGAGATAGAGTTCCCGACCTATTTTGCACAAGACAGGCAAAAAAAATGTCACCGCCTCGAGACAACAATATCAAGGACAATACTGGTGCTTACAAAACCAAGTAGTTCAAAGGTTCGGGGACTAAGTTACGAAATGGGAAGGTGTTAGGCACTAATACCTCCCTTTTGGTCTTTCATGGAAAAGGATGGAGTGATTTCATCCTTAGGAGTGTTCTTGAAAATAATAATTCAAAATATAGTAGGAGTGTTTTCCGAATCACAAGTTATTATGGAAGAACGGATATATATATCAAATGAACCACAAGCATGCAAGAGTATGACATATATATATATATATATATATATATATATATGTGTGTGTGTGTGTGTGTGTGTGTGTGTGTGTGTGTGAAAACGATATTATAAATGCTCATAATGGAGGACTCCAGTCTCAGGGTTTACCTAAGACGCCTAGGTAGCCCAAGGGGCATCAAAGTCCATGTAGTTCGCAGATTACATGGGGTGGAGTTTGTAGACACCACATTTTAGGACTCTCTAAGTCTCTCCTTAGGTCCTTATCATCTCCCCATTTCACTACAAACCATAGGTCATACTCCGAGTATCGATCTAGAGGCCATCGGGCACTCTTGGGCCCCGTTTGACTCCGGTGAACTCTATCGTTAGAGTGAAAGCTCAATGAATATTTGAAGGGATCTGAATCCCCTTTCTAACAGTTCTCACCATGCGTAAATCGGCGTAACAATTTTGTCGAACAAACCATTTTACTATTAAAAATCAATTTGGAGGCCACTGGGCGCTCTCGGACCCCGATTTGACCCCAGTCAACTTCATCGTTAGAGCGTAATCTCTTTGAATCTTTGAAAGAGACTGAAACCCATTTCTAAGGGGCTACCCCATGCATGAAATGGCATAACCATTTGGACGAACCATCCATTTCCCCCCTAAAATTGATCCAGAGGCCACTGGGTGCTCCCAGGCTCTGTTTGACCAAGGTTAACTCTTTAGCTCGAACGAGACTGATTGAATCTTCTAAAGGCACTGAATACCCTTTCCAACGGTCCACCATGTGCATAAATCAACCTTATGGTATGAATGAACGACCCATTTTACTCCGAAAGGTCATCGGGCTCTTTCGGGCCCCGGTTGACCAAGGTTAACTTTTTTAATTGAGAAAATCTCTTTATAATATCAAAGTACCTCGCATAACCTTTCCAACTCTCCACTCCATGCACAATTCTAACTTACCATTCGGATGATCCATTTTCGTTAGACGATCTCCCGTCCAAAGGACCAACAAGTGCTTCCAAGCAACGTTTGACCCAAAGTCAACTCCTGGACCGGAGATAAGCACAAAGGACTCTTAAAGATCTCTGAATTACCTTTCTAACGTCATGACCCGTGCACAATCTGGATAAATAAATTGCATTCTACAATCATTTTTATGGAAAAACCTGCACTAGACTATGGATTGGCAGGTTCCGTGCCTATCGACAGTGTGCCTAGGGTTACCTGCAGATTGATAGGGATAGGGATATGCTTATTAGCACACCCTTACTCTATAAATAAATGGCATGACCTCACTCCCAGAACATACCTCAGACCCATTAGCATCAGTGATCTCAACAATATTCTCTTGCAATCAACGAAGCTTTCTTAGGTAAAATTCCTTTCCATCTTACATTCCCATCCTTTTCATACCCAATTTAGCAAAATCTCATCCTCTCGCTTCCAATATTCATCTCAACATTCAAGGGAGTTGTTCTAAGATCAAGATCAAGCTTTAATTCTTCTAAGAAGGTCTAAAATCCTTCTCTTTATCTTTAAACTTCTTGCTTTCTCATTAATTACATTAAATTCATAATCTAGCTTTTACTTTAGTTCATACAGATTAACATCTCACCTTTTTATTAGTTATATTGCACATACTTTATTTTCTATAAAAAACCAAAACAAACAAAAAGAGGGTTACACTTATAAATTCCAACGAGATTATCCATCACCATTTCTCAAAACTAAAACACATTTTCTACACATAAAAATATAATGAATTCCCGTTCGAATCTATGGGATAAATGCCACCCTTATGCCGCATGTGAACTACGTGGACTTTGATGCCTTTATAGGTTACGTAGGCATTTCGGGTTAAAACTCTAGACTCGAGTCCAATTTTCCATTTTTCTAACTTTCTCATTTTCACATTTGTCACCCTTTCATCTATACATTATTTTAATACATATTATGTTTTGATGCTTATTAGCATTTTATCCAACATATATTATCGTTTCATCATAGAGATCAATATTTGGATAAACGCGCAAATCGTATTTTTCTAAATATTATTTTGAGAACTTTTCTATGGACGACCTCACTCTATCTTTTCCATGGTATGAGTTGGGGAATTATAATCTCCATTTACACACACACACACACACACACACACACACACACACACACACACACACACACACACACACACACACATACTTCATGGAGAAATGAAGAAAAACAGTAACACAATCCCATGAGAGACCGAAAGGGTGGAATGGGTGCCTAACACCTTCCCATTCCATAACTTAACCCCCGTAACTTTGAACTTTTGATTTTGTAAACATCAATTTGTCTTTGATGCCGCTCTCTCGAAGTGGCGACATGTTTTTTTTGTCTGTTTTTTGCCTATTTTTTGCAAAATAGGCTGGCGACTCCATCTCTTTACATTCACCCTATACCGACTACGACCAAAATGCTCCTAGAGAAAGCAGGGCCGACGCAAGACCTTTCTCCCCCTTTCCTTTTTTCCCCACCCGGGAATAGAGAGAGAGAGATAGGAGATTCCGGGATGGCCACAGTCGACTCCGCTGGGAATTTTTGTCATAAGAGATATAGACTCTGTTTGCATGGGTGTTATTGTTTTCTTCTTGTGTGCGTGTGCACCTACCTTCATGTTGCCTTTTTCCCCTCTATTATTTGTTGTACATATATACCTCATGCTTATATCACTACTCACTCACACAATTATAGGTACTCTCCATGTACACTTCACACTATTTACACATAGGATCACTTATATCCACATGTTTTACACACCATGCTCACTCACACTCGCCACACAACACCTGTAGTTTATCCATGCTTAAGTTCACTACCACACGCTCACTTGTAGATATTCACACATCACTCACATATCCATGCTTAGTATAATCTTCATGCTCCGTGTTAGATTTACTTTTTATACTTGTACATTCTCCCCTATTAGTATAGTACTCATTAGGGAAAATAAATATACTCTCTCCATGATATACTAATCAAGAATTATGAATTTTGAACACTACATCACCAAAGAGCATGGCTATTGACCAAATTTTATCCCGTAACTGGGGGGTCACTTCGTGATGGGCGCTGGTTCGACAGGCGACAGTTAGCCTAAGCGATATGACTCTCGCCTTCCACTGGACAAGTACATTCGACGTATATCAAACGTTTTCCCCCGCATCATACTTCTTTAGGTTATGACGGGAGGTATATCATAGGGACCTTGTTTACGTACGCCGAGTATATCGAATTCTCTTTCACACATACAGTCCCCACGAGGTATATAGTAAGGCAATTCACGTACACTTCGGAATATCAAATGGCTTGTCCACACGTACCAATTTCCCTCAAAAGCAAGACGTATATCGTGGAAGTCATGTCAAAGGGGGAAACCGTTCCAATTAACCCAACAATTGTATACCCTCATATAGGAGTCAAACCTAGGGCACTCATACTTATTTTTTCGATTTCGACCTGAAACTCTGCTAAAATGACGGGTCGATTTTATCTTTTTTTTTTAAATGAGACCATGTCCACGAGCCTGGCAACAAGTCTAACCATGTTTTTATATATTTTTCAAACCCAATTTTCCTAGGCTCGGGTCACGTCCGACATTTATTTTTACATTTAGGTAAACCTAATACAAGTGAGAACATAATAAACATAATAATAATCATGCTGAGACCTTTCTCTCGTTTATCCTCTTTCATTACACAAATTGTTAAAAAACAATTCCCCCTCTTTTATCAAAAATACCAAAAACATTTTTCCTTCCTTGTACCAAAAATATTTTTCCTCCCTTATACCCAAAAATATTTTGTTTTCATCCTTTCCAAAAAAAAAAAAAATTGAAAAATATTTTCCTCCCTTTTCAATAATAACAGTTTTCTCCCTTCTTTTTCAAAAATATATTTGAATTTTTCTCCTTCTCAGGTCGATTGTATACTGGACCCTTGGCGTGGCTCGCTATTGGATTTTGTTTTCCGTTAAATCATCCTGAGGATCCTTCACTTCCCTTGCTACGTCCTTCGAGTCTGGAATTCACCTTCATCCACTTTCCATGGAGAACACAAACCAAGTACCGTATGTGCAGCAGAATTTGATGACTTTCCTACCCTAACTCACTTCCAAGATTAACAACCTTCAAACTAAGGTTCATGAGATGCAACGAAATCGGGTCCCTGTTCTCATCCTCTTTGTAAGGACACAAATTTTCAATTGAGTCTTATGTAGTTTTGACTCAATTACGGACAAAAATATTTTAGTTATAGGTTAGATGTTCATGTTATATTCTTCAAAGCCTATGATGTATTTGAGTTGAAGACGTAGCGGCCAATATTTCAAAGTGAAGATATCAAAGTTTTGAGTTTATAAAGTGACATGTTTCTACGCCAACAACAAATTGTTTCCCAGATCTCCAAATCTATGAATGCTATATTTATATTTGTAAAGACTTGAAATATTTTTCTTGGGTGTAATTTTATTTAAAATGAATTTTATTTCCAGAAAGTTATTTTAGAACTTTGAATAAAAAGTTTTTGGGCTTAAAAATGAAATTTAACTATTCTGACATTTCGTTCGAAATTGTCGTTCGAACAAGAATGCCGTTCAAACGAGTTTTGCCAAAGAGTTTCCCAATTATACACTGGTTTATCGTTAGAAGTATCGTTCTAACGAGTTCGTTCGAAAGAACTTTACCAACAAGAATTATAACCATTTGTCCACATAAATCTAGTTTGAACATTGTCGTTCGAACAACCTGGAAATGTCATTTGAATGAGATTTCTGGCGGGAACATGTTTTGGCAATGTTTGGCATTTTACCACTACTTTATCCCCACTTCTTTTGATTGAATTTAACCACTTCAGGACCAGATTTTTTCCAAGACTTTTGAACACACTTCGAGAGATTTCGAGAGCAAATTATTCTAACCAAAAGTCATAGTTTCACTTGTCAAATTTAAAAAGAAAATTCTTTCATACACATGTGTTTACACCCATAGTTTCATTTATTTATCCAAGTATCTCTACATATATATCTATTACTTGGAGTTTGTTTTGGAACCATTGGTTCATATCTACCATAAGAAGGAGAAGTTTGTATTTGCTTCTATTTTCCATAAAATAAGAAGTCTTATTTTTACCGCGGCATGCTCATACGGTGAAAGGCACTGTGTGTGGTTGACGGGTTTCCAAAAGCTTCATTGGTGGTGTCCAAGGTTTCGGTGGAGTCCGGGATTATCGTCTAAGCAGAGGTTGATACAAGAAGATGTATCAGGGGCTTGAAGGGAGTCGAGTCGAGTTGTGTAAGTCGTCTGTCTTGTATTTGCAAAATTTCGTACTTAGTGGACTTAAGGCTAGGGGCCATCCGAGGTTTTCCCCGTTTTGGGTTTTCCTAGTACATCGCGACGTAGTGTGATTTATATCTCTTTATCTTTCAAAATCACATTAGAATGCATGCTTAGGTAATTCAAGATAAAATTGGTTTGAATATCACACTTAAGTTTAATTGTGTACTAAAATTAGTTTGTGTGTAATTTTAGATTAACTTCATTCAAGTAAAGATAATTTAATTTGGTAAAATTTGGTTTGACCTAATTTGCAAAAATGAATTAATCTGTGTAGGCAAATTTTAGTACTTGAATTTAGTTAATTTGTATAAGTGAATTTTTGTTAGTTGATTAATTTTATGTCCCTTTTAGTTTAGTTTAATTTTAATTTGAGAAAATTAAACTTTGTAGGTTGTATTCAGTTGAACCATCATATTCTGATCTAAAGGAAATTGAATTTATAAGAAATACTTTTAAAATTGAGGGCCTACTCTTGCAATGGGTACTCCTGGACCCGAGCCTATTTGGGTTCTCAAGGAATATCAACATGCTCCATGTGCCCCTCTTGATAATGGGCCACCACCAACTCAGCTCCCTATTCCGAATCTTGCCCATCTAGGGGCTAACCTATCCATAACCATTGATCCGAAGGAGGAAGAATTGAACAAGGTCAAAGAGGACCTCAAGATGTTGACCAAGAAGTTTGACCAACTTCAAATCTTCGAGAACTACATGTATTAAACCTATATGTCTCCCTATCCTAAACCAAGGCTACCAAAAAGTTTAGGGGCTAGTGAACCCTTAATTGTTCATCTTCAAAGGTACAATCGATCCATGACTCTCCTAGGTGCATCCGAGGAAATAATGGCCTAAATGTTCCAACAGACTTTGAAGGACAACGCTCTTCGTTGGTTCTTATCTCTCGAAGAGTCAAGGATTCGAAGTTGGGAAGATTTGTCCCGTGAATTCATATCGTATTATAAGTATAACAAAGACTTGGAGGTTACCCATCATAATTTAGAACTTCTCAAATAGAACCCTGGGGAATTTGTCAGCAACTTCATATCAAGATGGAGAGAGAAGGCAACCACCATGACCAACCGACCTTCTTAAGAGGAGAAAGTCAATATCATGAAGAAAAACCTCTTACCCCATGTCCGAGCGACGATGGGAGGACAATACCCCCTCATTTTTAGCCCTCTAAGAAGCATGGGTAGAGATAAAAAAAAGTCTTGCCAAGATAGAAGTTGAGCTGAAGAAAGTATCCAGACAATTCACTCCTAAAAAGTATGAGAAGCCTGCCAATACCATAGTTTTTACCATCAATAACGTCTCTCAGCCTGCCACCTCATGGGCACCAAAAAACTACCCTAACCCAGTCAAAAAGGAATACACCGAGCTTCATGCTCCCCTCTCCAAAGTTTACCCAGCCCTTTTAAGCTGAAATCTTATCAAGCCATTGGACCCTCATCCATTACCAAATCTACTTCCCAAAAATTTCAAACCAGATGCCCATTGCAGTTTTTATCAAAATGTCAGCCACACCACTAATCAGTGTTTCCACCTTCGATATATAATTCAAGGTCGGATTGACCGGGGTATCTTAACCACACCAGCCAATTCTAAGCCAAACGCTACCCATAATCCACTCCCAAATCATATAAATGCCATTTTCCTAGAAGAAGACTCTAAATTTGATCCATCTCTCTAGATTGTACCCAGTAAATCACCCATCATACCCATATATTTCCCTAAACCCCTCCAAGTTTGCCCATATTTTCTCCTGCATCCCACCTATTTTCCTGACCAGGCTCTGCCACTTCTTACTAAAGCATGCATTGTTATTCGTACCCGATTTAGAGGAAAATATATGGAATTATCAGAAGTATTGAACCAACTTCTAGAGTTCGGGCTAAAATTGCCCTAAAAAATGACTCTTGATTGTCAGAGATTCAGTACGCTATTTTTGGAAGCTAATAAAGGGGCTCGAGAGTTCGATAGTTGGGTGGTATCTACCGATGAAGTCAGTTTAGATGATGTTGTCTAGATCAAGGGCAAACTTATTCTGACAAACCGGAGAAATTTTTAGTATCCTCGAAGTACTTTTGATGCTTTGAAACTATAAGGTTGCCTGGTTCCTTCACTTCTACACCTCCCCGTTAAGTGGGAGGATTTATACGAAGAGGCCATTAAGGATGTGGAATGCATTAACTTTTCGTGGAAAAATAATGACGCTGCCACCGGATAGGGGGGAAAATTCGATAGTTCTGATGAAGAGAAAAGTCCAGACAAGACTAGCCCAATATTTAGCATATGTGGGGTGATATCATTCGAGGAACTGCTAGAAGAAATCAACAAGGTGGCTGAACAATCCGAGAGAGATTAGGAAATGGGGTTTCTATTTTTTCCTTCTTCTGTGAACCATATGACTAAATCGGAGAGGCATTACCAAATTCCAAACCCATATCATTAGTGATCAATAAAGGAAAGGTGTTGAGAATCGTCCTATGCTAGAAATGACCCTCGAGGAAAGTAAGATCCTCTATTAGTTGAAGAAAACCCAATCTAACATCACTCCGTGGGGACTCTTTATGTCTTCTTAGCTGAACCGGAATGCCTTGATCAAACTACTCATCGGACCCACAGTCCCTCCTTCCACCATACTAGAAGAAGCAGTGAATCTGGTTAGATCCCTAACCACTACTAGTTAGCTCTCCTTCTCTGAAGAAAAAATACCTAAGTTTGGTCCAAATCACAACTATGCTCTTAATATCTCTGTCGAAGTCATAGGAAAGACCATCCCACTTTCTCTTATCGATAATGGATTAACTCTTAATGTTTGTCCGCTGAGAACCCTCAATTGCTTAGGACTAAAAGTGAGTGACCTTGCTCCACCTCTGTCCCAGTTCGCACTTATGATAATACTCGTCGAGAAATGATGTAATCTATAAAGCTTACAATAGGTGTTGGCCCTATACATCCCGTTACTGAATTCCAAGTCATCGTTATCCCAGCTTATTTTAATTTTTCTCTTGGGCGACCATAACTCCATAATATCAAGGGTGTGTCTTCTTCCCTCTATCAGAAAAACTGAAGTTCTTCACCAATATGAAAGTCATCACCATTTTGGGAGACGATGATAATACTGAGAATGCAAGCATCAATAATCCGATACTAGAGATATAATATGGAGCGAATGATATGCTTCTGTTAGGTTATCAACTGTATTGAAAAAAATATTTTCCTCCTTGTGGCCTGAGTTATCAACCGTCAGCATAAGAACTTAGAATGCTCTACCTACCTCAACTAAAAAGAAGGATAGAAAGTGCCAAGACTATCTCGGGGGGTTCTTTGAACGAAAAATTCATCATAGAGGGTGGAGATTTCCCATTTTTCAGCTTTCGTGAATCGTGGTATGATCATGTGGACAAGAAGATGAAATCAGAAATGGAGATCTTTTTTCAAAACAGCTACTCATGGGCCGAAAGTTCCCAGCATCATGTGCAACCACTCATTGAGAGGACTATAGCTGCTATCATAGATTTCAAGGGAAGTGAATCCGAGGATTCATTCAACTTGTAGACACTGGGGTTAACACTCTGCATGGTCCACTCAAGAACTACATCATTGAATCCATCTCTCCATATCAAAGTTGCTGATGCACCTCTCCTCAACTAGAAAGCTATACCTGTTCCACTCGTTGAAATACAACCCAACTATGATATTTGTCCTCTTTCCTCTTCTTTTGTTGTTCCTCCGTATTCCGATGTTAGATACCTCCTTAAATGAGGTTTTCAATGCTGTTTTTCTCAATAATGAAATAAATGAAGATTTTGAGTATCTTATTGCGCCTTACATTAATTGTATTGATTCTAATTAAACTCTTGATGATGATTTTGTAAATGAACAATTCTTAACTGATCTAAATAAGGTTAATAATAGACAACATAAGTGCATTTAAGTTAATGAAGATGAAACTGTTGTTATTAATCTCGATTCTAGTAACTAATCGCACGTGATTAGGATAGGGACTACCCTTGACGAACAAGAGCATGCGCAACTCGAGGAATTACTAAAGGAATTTATGGATGTCATCGCATGGCCCTATGACAACATGCCCAATATTGATCCCAAAATAGATCAATATGAGATTCCAACTCTCCTGGAATGAAAACCGATTAAACAGAATTTGCGAAAAGCTCCGCAACGAATGGTCGCTCAAAGTTAAGGAAGAAGTGTTCAAACAGTTGAACGTAGGCTTCATCCAGGTGATTGAATATCCCATATGGATCGCTAACATTGTACCCATACTGAAATTTGAAGGAAAGGTTTGCATGTGCATTGACTACCAAGATTTGAACAAGGCCTCCCTAAAGGATGATTACCCGCTACCCAATATCGACATAATTGTGGACGATACAACTAGCCACACTCTTAAGTCATTTGTTGATAGTTTTGTCGCATAAAATCAGACCAAGGTGCACCCAGATCATTAAGAGAAAACCGCATGCATTACCCCTTTAGGAACCTTCTGTTACTCCCTTATGCCATATGGTCTAAAAAATGTAGGGGCTACCTAATATAGGGATGCCATAACTATCTTGCATGATCTGATGCACAATAAAGCCAAGGTCTACGTGGGTGATATGATTATCAAGTCAAAGACTAGGAATGCCATGTCCCCTCTCTCTGAAAGTTCTTTAAGCGACTACGACAATACCAGATGTGACTTAACCCACGTAACTGTATTTTTGGAGTTACCAAAGGAATCTCTTGGGATTCATGGTTAGCAAAAAAGGGATAGAAATTTATCCTACCAAACTGAAAGCCATACTCTAAATGACACCACCCCAAACAGAGAAGAAAGTCTGGGGATTCCTTGGAAAATTTCAATATATCAACCAGTTTGTTACTCAGTTGACTACTATATGTGAACCCATCTTCAAACTCCTCCGAAAGGATTCAACTAAAGCTTGGAATGAAGCTTGACAATAAGCCTTTGATCAAATCAAGTAATATCTAACTCGGCCTCTAGTACTCATGCCACTACATACCTGCTAGAGAAACCTGCCTTGTCCCTACTCCTATACCTGACTGTAACAGACATTGCAGCTGGGGCTTTGCTAGCCCAATACCTTAAAGAGTCCCACAAAGAGATTTCCATCTACTATGCCGATTATAATTTGGCCGAATACAAAATTAATTACACTGCCTTGGAAAAAATATGTGTTGCCCTTGTCTGGGTCACCCAAAAATTATGGCACTATATGCTCGCCTTTTTCAAAAAACTTGTATCCCGAATGGATCATATCAAATACCTGCTCGAGAAACCTTCCCTGTCTAGCCAAATGTCCTGATGGTTGATTTTACTAGGAAAATTTGATATCGTGCACGTCACGCAGAAAGCTGTGAAAGGAAGAGCCATCTCTGACTACCGCGCTGACTATCCTATGGACAAAGCCGATGTCTGGATTTTTGAGTTCTCGAATGAGAATATCCTTTCTACCTCCCAGGAAAACCTTCGATGGAAAATGTTCTTTAACGACACTGCCAACAAGAAAGGGTATGGTATTGGGATACTCCTAATCTCCCCTGATGACTCTCACACCATCATTGCCATCAAGCTGGATTTTCCTTGCACCAACAACATAATCAAATATGTGGCATGCATGGTAGGCCTCAAAATTTCTTTCAAGAAAAAAATTTGATACCTAGATGTATATGACGATTCAACCCCCATCATTGGTCAAGTAGTCAGAAGATGGAAAGTCAAGGATGAGAAATTCTTACCCTTCCATGCCCACTTAGAAGTACTGGCCTCCCAATTACAAGATATCACCTTCCATTACCTACCCCGAGCAAAGAACAACCTAGTCGATGCCCTTGCCACCTTAACCTCCCTGGTTGACATGATCGAAGGAATAACCATGCCCCCCTTCCTAGTCCAAAAGCAAGTTAAACCAACCCACTGCTACCGCATTGAGCTAGTCATAAAGAAGATCCTGATATAGCTGATTTCTAATACTATGATATTCGACACCTCCTCAAGCATGGTAAGTATCCCCAATATTCTAATAAGAAAGATCGATCAACCCTCCATAAGCTGGCTACCCAGTATATTGTCTGTAATAAAGCACTGTTCTAGAGAAACTTCAATGGAACCCATTTACACTGCATCGTAGGGGCTGACATTGAAGAAATGATGCAAAAAAATCCACAACGGGGAGTTCGAAGCCCACATGAATGGCCATATTATTACCAAGAAAATCATCTGACATGGTTATTATTGGACTACCATGGTTCAGGATTGCACTGCTTATTTTCGAGGATGCCTTAAATGCCAATAATTTTCCAATTTCCAACACTTGCCTCCACGAGAATTGTACAACATGACTTCTCCCTGGTCATTTTCCACATAAGGCATCGACATCATAAGGAAAGTTACGCCTGAGGCCTCCAACGGGAATGAATTCATCTTGATTTCCATTGACTACTTCACTAAATGGGGTGAAGCCGAGTTATATGCAGTTCTAAATGCCAAGAAGGTGGCCAAGTTCATCCAAAAAAATATCATCAGTCGATATGGGGTCCGCATGAGCCAGTATCCAAGGAAGAAGTCACAGAAGTGGTCGACGAGTATAGGATTCAAAGGTACAAATCTTCTCCCTACCGTCCTCGAACCAACAGAGCAGTTGAAGAATAAAAACCTTAAAGCTATCATCAACAAGATGATCGAACGCTATCGAGATTGGGCCGATCGGATCCCTTACGTATAATACCCCGTATTATAATGACTTTTAAAATGAGATAAATTAAAAGTAAATGGGTTAAATCAATGGAGATTAATTGGAATTATTTATGTGAAAATAATTGGAATTAATCCGGATTGAATATTACTCGAATAAAGTAATATGTGATTGATATTAAATATTACTTAGTGATTAAAAGTAATATATGATTGTGACTTTATAAAAAATATCGGGATTTATAAATACGACAATTACGGTAATTAAGTCGAGACGCGCGTGTGAGTCGTGTTGGGACTATAATTGAATGACGTGAAAATTAAATTATTTTTATGTCATCCCAATGGTCGTTTCGAGTGCACCAAAGTGTCCGGAGGGGTTTAAATAGTCAGAAAAGTCTATCCAGGGTTTGATTTGTGTCTCGGGTCAATTTGGAACCAAATAGACACCCCAAAGAGGTATTTTGGTCATTTTACTTGGGAGATGAATAGTACTTACGAAATTTGGGTATTTTTATATAAGTTGAGATATGTTAAGAGACATCCATTGAGAAAATGGAAAGATTTCTCTAGGAGAGGAAGGGTTATTTTAGAAAAACCAAGGGACAAAGGCACCTTACACCACCACCACCACCGCCACAGGAAAGCGACCAGAAAAGAGAGGAACACCATAGCATTATCTTCCCCAAAATTTCGGACCTAAGAAATAATAAGCAAGTGTTTTAGCTCTTGCAATCTATAGCATGTATGTTGTCCATGGTAGATAGAAAAAATATATTTTTGTAAAGTTTTATAAATCAAAGATGAATTTTGATGATTTTGATTTAACCTTGGAAATGGAAACCATGTAGGATTAATCCCTTGTTGATATTAGAATTAACATCACAAACTTGGGTTTATTTGATGAAGAAATTTGGGGTTTTATACGTGTTCAATAAGAATGATAAAATGCAAATTTTCTGAATTAAAATGGGATTAGCATGATTAATCGGAATTCCATGATGATTTGATATGATTTGTTGTTATAAATCATATACATACTTGGGTATATCATTTGGGTTGAATTATAAGGAGTTTGTGATCATTTAGTAGAGGTTTTGAGGATGAATTATGTTACAACTCGTAGGTAGAAATATGTAGAAAAATAACGAACATTGTATGATAATTTTAGGATTGTTTTAAGTTGAAATTGGTAGTGTGCCCATAAATTCTTGTATACAATCATGTTCTTCACAACTTCGCAGTTTTAAGTTTTTTCAAAATTGGAGCAAAAAGGCCTCAAATTGTAATTTTATATTTCTAGACAGAATGTAACTTTATCGAGAAAAAGGATTATTGGGAATTAAAATACGATCGGGGATTGTTATAATGAGTCTTGGTTTTAGACCAATAAGTATGGTTTGAAGGTAGCTACTGGAATTATTAATTATATCCTTTCGATTAATAAGAGATGTTAGGAGTAATGGGAAATGTGAATAAAATGTGAATTATTAGTTTATGGGATAAACTTGAAATATACTACGTGTGAAATTTGTATATGGGATGAGAGTATACCCATTTGTTGATATATATACATAGGTGGAGCGAATACCTATAATATAATTGAGATTTAAAATACCATGGTACGTAGGATATTCGAGATATAAGTATACTACGTATGAGACTTGTAATATGGGATGCGCTTATGCCCTATATATATAATATTGCTCTCGTGCGGACTAGTCCGTATTTTAAGAATGTAGATTGGACATGTGTCACCTAACGGTGCGCCTAAAAATTATCGCCTAAATTATAGGCACACTCTCTCTCTTTTCTGGGTTCACCTCCAGGGGACATATATTCGGTCCGCACTCTTAAACTGCAAACTGGTCTGCACAAGAGTAGGACTGTATATATATATATATATATATATATATATATATATATATATATATTGAGTGTATAATTATATGATGATTTGTGTGTATGACATACCTAGCCTACTTGCTATCGACGAGAGGTTTGCGCATTGAGGGAAGTCATATCCTGATTAGCCTTTGGGGGGATTTTTGACTTGTGCCTCAGAATATAGAACCTAGGTACAAGCTATCTGTGATAATGATAGTGATAACGGTCATATGGGTGATAGGTATGTGCATAGCCCATAGACTTGGAACTATATTCGCCTCCAATATGTGTGCTTTGTGATGATGGTTCGAGTGAGATAATGAACCAATGGTCCTTTGTATAGTGACGAGATGTACCCGGACATGATAGCAGAGTATGCATGCACCGCAACTGAGTCTTGGGGTATACTTGTGATATTATCTACTGTGTGAATTAAGTAGACATGAATGATAATGAAATTTGAAATTAATTAAGTTGGTGAACACTTAATTGTATTAAATTGAAAAAGTGCTTATCCATGTTAAAGAGAAATTGGATATATATGTATTACTTATATTGCGAGAGAAATACGTGGGAACGATATTGGGATATGTTTAGATGTTAGACTGGAAAGAACTAGTTAGCATGTGAATAGGAACTAGTATGGTTTGAAGGTACGTTAGGCGTGCACACTAGATGAGAGATGAGAATCTCAAGAAAGAGTTCGAGAATCTAACATATACATAATAATTTCTTAATTACACTTATTAATCACTTGCTATTTTTTAAAAATATTTTACCATCGGGCTCTGACCCATTTTCTCGCATATTATCGCCTCCCTTGTATCTTCTATATTAGGTGTCTAGTCACAGGAACGCCAGGTATAGAGGATTGGATACTTGGTGTTCTATGGATGCTATGGAGTTGCAGACTTTGCTTAGACACTTTCATTCTCTTGATTCATAAATCTGTAGTAGTTAGTTCATATAGGGCATGTCGCCCAAGGATTCTAGTTATTTCAATGCTATCTCAGATAGTGGTATTACTTATGTCAGTTTTGATACATTTAGTTTATTTGGATTGTTGTATTAAGATATTTAAACTAGGGATTTTATTCCAGTTACATTTAATTCAGTTGTGATGTTACTTATCTATTAGGCATTGTTGTGGAATAGATTACATGAAATTTTTTGTAATGGTAAAATGAGATTGTATTAAATTAAAATTTGAAAGTTTTTTTTAACACCAACTTAATTGAGTATTAGGTGATCAACAAAAAGAAAGTATTTTTCGACAGTGATGCCAAGAATGAACCAACTGTACACTCTGATTTAATTGGGTATAGGACTAATCACTCGGTATTTAATTGAGAGGGGTGTTACATTACGCCCTATGAGGCTACCACACCTCAGTTTGAACCTCTACTGGGGCTACCCCTTTACTCTCTGGTATATGGCGTGGAAGTAGTCTTACCCGTTGAGCTAGAAATTCCTTCACTACGCGTCATGCTGCAAAGTCAGCGAGGAAGACTGGCATCAAAGCCATCTTGACGAGTTGTTACTCTTGGACGAAAGGAGACTAAAGGCTCTGTATCATATACAAGGATACCATCGCCTAATAGCATGTTCATTCAATAAGAGAGTCAATGACTGTGGTGTTCGAGAATGGGACTTAGCCCTTAAAGAAATAGTAGAAACCATCTGGGACCCTAGAGGGAAATTCAAGCCCAGTTGGAGCGGACCCTACATTGTAACGAAGATCCTATCTGGCGGCGTCGCTATTCTCACTGACCTGATGGGGAAAAGATTTCCCATCTAGTCAATCTAGATAGTCTAAAAAAATTCTACCTTTAGTCCAAAGTCTCGGCACGCTAAGATTCTTCTCACCTACCTTCTATTCTAAAAAAAATTCTTCATTTCTCTGTACTCAGAAATATGTGGGGCCTGATTCACTAAAAATCTATTTCTTTCAAAAGTGAAACTCAGAATTTTTTTTAAACCCCCAAAGGTATGTAGGCAACTCATACGTTTTACATGAGCACGACCCCCTTTTTTTTTCACAAAATGCTATTATTTTTTTATCCCCAAGAACAACAGTTCGTTATATCATTTATATGAACAATAGGATTATGTATGCCTTAGTGATTGGTATAGATAATTCAAATACAAAAACTCATCAAGAGGCACAATAATATAAATAATTTATTTATTTATTTTATTGACGAAAAATTCCGTTACAATTACACAGGCATAGGGAGTCAAACAACTTCCCTTTCCAACATAACCTTATTTTCCTAAAAACAAAACAAAACAAGCCAATCTATTCCTAAACAACTTCATTCCCATACATAACCAAACACATCACAAAAAGCTTCCCAAATAAAATTCTACAGGGCTCCTACCCACAACTTCCAGAGGAACCGGGCCCATAATTATCTACATCTAGGGGTCCCCAAACCTCCCCTGCCCGAATAGAATGCCAAAGGTGATCCATGGAGCGGTAAGCCCGAACTGGCCTAGGGAAAATAATAAGACCTCCCTCCATAGTGTCAAATATGGCGAACCACCTCTGCCCGTTCTCTACATCCAACATCTTGGAAACTAATTTCCTCCATAACCACTTCATGTAATCTCCAGAAACATGCCAGACTCTGCCAACAGACGGGAAGGATGGGTCGACGGTCGAAGATTCTCCTATAGAGAGCCAAGCCGCATGTGCGAATTTTTTGTCAAATCCTTCACAGGAAAGAAGTCTAGTGTCCGAGGTGGCACAATATGCTCCTAGATAAATTGGCATAAGAGCCGTCAGGTAAAGTAAAAAAAGTCTGCCAGAGGCCGATCAACCTAACATAATGGTATTCTCCCAGTTCTAGAATGGACTGCAACTCCCCTTACCATGGAATTAACCAATAACCTCAAGTACCGTGCTACACAAACTAATTCTCCCATCTCTCGATATCCAGGCCCACGCTAACAAAGTAGTGAGCAAAGAAGTTTGGCACAACTGTCAAGGGATATTCAGGAGGGATCGCCATATGGAATCTCTCCGAAAATCACATAAATAGCATAATTGGGCTACCCCTTAGGAAGTCAGAACGGCCTTCCCGCCAGGCATCCAGACCATTCAGAGTCTCCGCTAATATCACCACCGCAGGATTGCGACGATACGACATCCATAAAGCAATGTCTGTGAGTTGTGGGTTCACCAATATGTCCTCAATCACCAATAGTAACTTTGAAGTTAATCCAAGAATGATGGCTATGGCATAGCCCGCACCACCATCATCCTACAGATGAACATGATGTAGCACAGTCGGGAGGGAGATCATTCCTCCTGTAACAAATGATCGAGCCGCCGAGGGTGAGATAAGGAGAAGTCCTGCTAACAGTTCCCGTGGAGATCGAGAAAATTCACTCTTGGCCACCATAACACTAGGAGTTATCCCTAACATGGTAGAAAACTCTTCGTAAGTCGGACGAACTTTGTCTAAGCCAAAGCGAAAGACATGGTCCTCGGGTTACCATAATTGTACCGCTACCATCAGCATGTTCCATTCAATAGGCCAGGTGACCTATAAAGAAACCCGACGCATGTTGAAAGCATTATAGTCTACATTATATGAGCACATAGCCTCTACGTTTTTAAGGTAAGAGGTGAATTAAACACTTTCGGGGAGAGACATATTACAAAATGATGAGACAAGAAGCAAGAATAATGAAAAAGAGAGGAAATGTGGGTGGGTGAATAAAATACTCCACCATCACCCCCTTTTTATACTTGGAAAACTTAGCCAAAGACAAAAATCCTACAAATCTTATCGAAAAACTGCCCCACCAAGGACTAAGTAATTGAAGAAATTGTAATTAAAGCCATGGGTCGATTAGACTGGGCTGACATGCCGATAGGCATGACAAGGGGCATGCCGATCGGCAATCCCTCTATTTTTGGAAAATTTTCTTTTTCCTTTTTTGTCAAAATCAAAAACCTCAGTGGTAATAATTTCTATATAATTCAGAATTTCCTTCTCCCTATATTTTTACTTATCCTGTTTTAAAATAAATTTTCTCTCAATTTTTTTTAAATTCTTTTTACGATCTCAACAGTATAGTAAAAGTTGCATACACATTAAGTAAATAAACCAAAAAAATTAATAAAATTCCATTTCATTGCATATATATTGTTTCATTACCTTTTTCCTTGTAGAAAAATACAAAAACAACGGGACTCTGCCCGAACCCCCCAATACTCTTTCGCTCGCCTTCACCTACACACTCTCTCTCTCTCACTTTATCTTTCTCTCTTATCTTTTCCTTTTTCTCCCTCTAAGACCTTCCATCCCTACAACGTACGCGCTTTCCCTGGAGACGAGATGATGAGCCTCCGATCCCCAGACCCCTCCCAAGACGAGGCAAACGGCACCAAGTAGGATGGATCTGAGATTGACTCCCGAAATGAGCAGTCGCAGAAGTTACCCAATCCCGAATATCCCTCAGCCATGTGGTCGACACCCGAATGTGCTGTAAGAAAAAAAAAGAGAAAATCAGTCAGTCTGGGGCTAAGAAATAAATCTGAAAATCAAAAGGCAAAGAAATGAAAGATATACCGCTGGCTGAAGAACGTCCTTTGTAAGTCCCAGCTCCTCCCGGTCCATCGCACTGGGACAATGCAACATACACACAAACCCTCCATCGAATCGTCAAATGGTATAGGAAGGAGGAGCCAATCTCACAAAGGGAATCTCTAATGTTGTCGCCACTTCGGATGTCGACGCACCACCCGTACTGTGAGTAGACCTCACTGGATAACTTGTTTCCCTACTAGAGCCCATTGGGGGAAGAGGCATAATGTCATATATGTTGGGCCGCATCATCCAGCTCGACATGAAATCCAAGCAATCATAGGTCGCCACCGGGTCGGTATACGACCGACCATCGTCGCCACCCTCGCATCCTTTGACATCTCCCGCTCTCGCCTCATGTACATCGGGGGACTCGTAGATGGCATCATCACCTCATCCTCCACCACATATCGAACTACACTCTCTACTAGATACCAGGAGTAGTCTAACTCATGCGCCAACAGACAACGCAGCTGCGTGTTCCCCCCGATCACCCCCATATGATGGATGGTTGTCTCCCAAGGAAGGTCACCTATAAGATCCCAAGTGAAAAATCAATATCTGAAAAGATCATCAAGGAAAAATGATATCAAGGGAAAGGATATTTACCCAATCACTTGTCCGTCCATTCAAGACCTAACACACTGTCCCTATAGAGAGGGACCACCTCGACTTCCGATTGGACTTCCACCATCGGTACATCTGATAAAAGCCCCCAACAGACTCATCCTTCAAAGCTATAAATTTTTCATTAAGCCAAATCACCTCATAAAATCACGTTTGCAAAGGACAAAGGTCAACAATCAAAAGAAAATAATCAAGGAATTAAGAATAAAATGCATAACTAAAAATGCACACAAAATAAAGAATACCTCCAAATGATACGTGGCGCCAGTAAAGGTCTATCGGAAGCACCGAATGAATGCGTCCAAAGAAAAATAAAGGGTCGCCAAAGTCAGGATCCCTCAGTAAAAAAGAGGGGTATTCAAAAATACCCTCAAAAAGGGAAAAAATCACAAATGGAAGACGTCGCCACCAAAAACCCTCCCAATAACAAAAGAATAAATAAACGGGCCATCTGCCACACATGCAACCCATCAGGCTCATCGGTCCTTTGACTAAGTAACACCTCCCTTAAAAGAGACAGACGGATGGAGTCTCCAGAGACTGTCCTCCCCACATCACCTAACGCAGCCTCCGCCATCGCCAGTGTCACCCATAAAGTCCGGTCCACCTCTATCTGGCTCCCATAACAATCTAACCCCAATACTTGATACACATCAATAGGAGTCACCATAATCTCCCAAATCCAAAATGCATGGTGTGGGTGGTGTCCCACCACCTCTCCCCCAAAGCGCAAAGGACAACAGTCGAACGAGGCGTCTCATTCATTGCAGATGCCAAACTACCAAAGCCGACTGATGAAACCACTCAACGTACCACCAGTGGAAGGTTATCTTAGACATCCTTAAGCCCCGTCATCCCTCGAGAATGCAAGTCCAACGTATAGATATCAGTCTATCAAAGCCAACAGGAAAAATGCTTGTTAAAATTCAAGAAATAAGGAAATAATTCCAAGGAAATAAAGAAATACTAAAGGTCATTAACACTTACACAACCACTAGGGTTCACCACCCTAGAGGATTGATGGTGTGCCTACTTGCATAAAAGATTTCGCTCATTCGCAACTGGCTCGAACGAGTCAAAATTATTCTGACTACCCAACGTTAGGGATAGCCTGACCCGCCACTCCAAGTGTTCCCATTCGTTAATATTTAACCACGCCATGTGGACTGCACTGCTTGAAAAATTTGCAATTTCTTTGATTTGGAATGCTAGAACAGCTTGCATAAAGAAACAGTAGAAAAGAGAAAATCTGGAAGCTGTGAAAAATCAGGAAATCTCGCCCCTTTTTATATGAGGCTAAGGGGCATGCCGATCGGTAGCTCCCAGCAACAAAGCAACCGACACTATCCCTTCACCTGTCTGAGGAAACCCCAAATACTGTGCCACTACCATTTGGCACCCCCGCACCCTCTCGGTCAGCATCTCTCTGAAATTTCGTACAAAAATTCCCAAAAAATGTTGAAAAATCCCTAGAAAATTCCTAAAAATATCAAAAGAATTTTAGAACCCTTTTTCACCAAGAAAAAATTTTTTAATACCACATTTACTTCCCAAGTGGAACACTTAATTCCCCAACATAATTCCCAAAACCAATTAGATATCTCCCCAGTAACATCTCCAAAGAACACCGCAGAAATTGAAGAAAATTCCCCAATAAGGATTCATCCAATCCTTGAATTAATATAATTTCCCCAGTGAAGTCTCCGAATTCCCCCCAGAAAACTACAACTTATATCCCTCAGAATTGGTCATCTCTACTTAAGCCCTCAGAACTGGCTTCGACTCGCGGAATTGGTCATTCCTACTTAAGCCCTCAGAATTTGCTTCGACCCTCAGAATTGGTCGCTTCTACTTAAGCCCTAAAAATTGTCTTCGTCTCATAAAATTGGTGAAGAACCCTATATCTTTTACTTACTTGAGTCTATATTATATAAGTGCTCATCTAGTTTAGAAATAGTGACAAAATTTGAGTCCCATCATTGTTTACCAAAGAACCTCAGACTCTACACTTGATTTCTCTATAAGTTCCTAAAGTTAGTATACTAACACCACACATTAGGACTGCATACATACACCGTCTTATGCTCTATTTTGTTGTGTGGGAGTTAAATCCCTTAAATTGATTTTTTTTGCTAATTTTGGGATGTGTTATATAATTTCTACGATTTTTAAAAAGATTTTTAGGAATTAAAATTGGTCATTTAGAAACCTTTGGGGCGGTTGTGTAAATTCTTTTAATATTTTAAATGTTAGTTTGGGTAGGAAACAAAAGTGCTAGAGACTTCAGGGTGTAAAAAAATTACTTTTGGTATGCGTTTTATAACCCGTATTTTGTCAACACGTGTTGCTCTCTCACACGTTGATTCTGTGTTTCTTTACTCTCATAGAACTATGTTCTTTGAGAACCCTTGGATTAATATTATCAATGATCTGCATGTGTTTATACTTTATCCATGTAAATCCCTCTTGACCAATCATTGCTGGCTATTTCCACCGCATTATTTTAACCTTTAGATCTTTAGTCAACTGGTCAAGACCAATCTCAACCATTGGATTGCCTTTGAGTTTCTCGATCCCTCCTCACTCACTATATAAACAACCTAACCCTAAGCCATTTAGGATTATTGCCCTTCGTCCAAACCAGAGAGAAAATAAGAGTTAGAGAGAGAGAAAGAAATGAAATCCTAAACCTAACTTAGCCCAAATCTCACCGGAAAACCCTTTTCTGAGAGTAAATTAGTTTGAGATTCGAGAAGTTTATCCTCTATAGTTCTTTATCTCTTTCCCTGCTTAATCACATTAGCTGAATCTCTGTTTATTTTCATAGAATCTTGAGATTACGCCTCTGTGATACAGTTCACTTACATAGTTCTTAGTCTTGATTTCTTATTTCGAGAAATCTTATTTTATTGGTTATTTTCTAACTGATATGTTGATTTCAAACCCTAAACGAACAAAATCCTTTCTAATTCCAGTTTACTCAAATATTCAGACTTAGATCTAGTTGAAATCTTGATTGGGGATTCCACTTTCAAATATTTCACGTTTTGTGAAATAAGTACACATTTTCAAATAAGAAAAGTGCATAGGATCTTAGCTAGTTTTTATAGCAAGATTCCGTCCTGATTTGCAGATATTTTAAAGATCCAAAGTTTGATTATTTTGACTAAATTGATTTTGGAAATATTGCATATTAAGTGATCAGTTTGTAATTTGTTACTCATACTGTCTGTAATTAAGTGTGTGTGTGTGTGAGTTGCATGCATGTGATTTAGAGCACATCACCACATACACCTTCACACAACAACACTGAAAAGTGTTGGTATTGAGATATTTGACTTTAGAGTCGACGTAAAGCTAAAATGAGTGGAGTTACAAAGCTGGGAGAACATCAGCACCATCATAACCTTGGGAGAAGTCAGAAAATACCAGAGGAGTTGGTATAATTTCTGAACTTAGTTTAGGTTTGATTGTGTGTCTTGGTTGTTATATAGCTTGTAAATTGTTACTCTTATTTAGTGGATTTTTGATTTTATAACCTAGAGGTCACGGTGGATGTTTTCCCAATTGGGTGGGGTTTTACCACGTCAAAATTTCTCGTGTATAGTTATTCTTCCTCTCATCCCTTTCTTAAGGCTGTGTTGATTTAATTTTCATAAAGTTTTGTTTTTCAATACTAGTAAACCTATAACTGAAATAACTCGTTTATACTGTTTTACACATCTTGTGTTTAAAATTTGTTTTAAGAAAAGAGTTTCTTCAACAAACTGTTCGGAACCATTTAGATAGTTTAATCTTGAATTAAACGACTTAAGTGGTATTTTTTTTTCAATTGGTATGAGAGTTTTGGTTTTATAAAAAATTCTTTAGTTCTTGAGTTTCTGAAATTGTTTTCTCAAAACAAATTGTGGACGAGAAATTTGAGCGACTAGGTAACTTGTCCAGGCCCCCTCTCTTTGATGGAACCAACTTTCCTTACTAGAAGGTAAGAATGGTTGCATTCACCCAAGGGACATTGGGAGATGATGTCTGGGAAGTTATTGAAAATGGTTACACTTTTCCTACTAAACCATCCGCTGAAGGAAGAAACAAATTTCACTTAATAATAGTAAAGGAAAATATGCCATATTCATGTCTATTAATGAATACGAATTTAATAGGATATCATTTTGTTCTACCTCTAAAGAAGCATGGGATACCCTAGTGACAACACATAAGGGTGATACCAAAGTTAAAGCCGCTAAAACACAAATGTTAATTCAGTAGTATAACTCCTTGATCATGACTGAGACTGAGTCATTTGATGACTTCTATATTAGACTGACAAACATTGTGACCAAATTACATGCTAATGGGATTGTTTATGATAAAAAGGAAATTGTCTCTAAAATACTAAGCATCATCAATATGGCACCGTCTTTGGGAATGAGAAGACATATCTTCCTTGATACAGCTTGACCTCACCGGATACTCTGGTGGTGAACCAGTTTTCCCCCTTTGTGGAGCTGTTTCACCATTGAAAGAGACCCATTAAGGTTCTCAAGATCATCAGTCTTTTGATCATTCATCTCTCTATAGCTCAAATATATGGCACCAGAGATGCCACCACCACCTCCTCCACCGGATAGTGGAGTAGGACCTAGCTCCAGTTATGCACCACCTCAGTCTGAGATGGCTGATGTGGTGGACGCCCTGAAGTCTTTAGCAGTAAGACAATGGATTATGCATGAGCAATTTACAGCTCTCAGCTAAAACATACTAAGACCACCAGGAGTCTCATCGGAGATGATTACTCCGGCAGCAGCTCAGGGGCAACATGAGGCAAGGGGACCACCCCAGGCACCACGCAAAGACTTGCCACCTCCACAACGACGGAGGGATGTTGCTGACCCCAGGCGTCTACGCCTGGGGAGGTAAGGAAACCCTTGCCCAGAGGACAGATATGATGATGTGGAGGGGGAAGAGGCTCCGATAGAATGCTGGGAGCCGTATAAGGTCTCCAATAATACTGTGCGACTTATCCAAGAAGGCAGAGGGAAGTGTGGAAGGCAAAATCTCGATGATCACCCAAGGGGCTCTGCTTTCGATCGTATGAGTAGAGGTCGACCTTTGAGAGGCTAGGCCCAGTAAATGACATGTGAGAAAAATTATCTTGATCGAGAAGTGTTGCGAGGTCCATAGGGGAGGAAGCAGATGGAGGACCCCATGGTGGCTGACCCCACGGACGGGACGACAGCGAGGGAGAAATAAACAGCTGACACAGGCCTACCGCAGCAGAATCCTTCGTCCATATCAAAAAGGCGACGGGGGATAACATCGGCCAAGACGACCCTACGAGGCCCTGGAATGACTCAATCCAAAGGTTGGAGGATAAAATTGGTGACATCCTGAAGAGTCGGGACCCTCTTCAGAGAGGATACTCCATAGGCTCACCCTTTGTGGCAAATATAGTCAACTTCCCAACGCCATCCAAGTTTAAGCCACCTGTGGTCACCCCAAGATATGACGGAAGTAACAACCCTGTCCATCATATTGAGATGTACCAATCAGCAGCAAATATATACTCTATCTCAGATGAGATGAGGTGTCGTGCCTTTTCTGACACTCTAACTGGGGCTACACATGTCTGGTATATGTGTCTTCCAAATAACTCCATTGAAAACTTTAAGCAATTAGAAGACTGGTTTATCCATAACTTTTGCTTTGGAGTGAAGCCACAGAAGAAGACCACACACCTACTCTATGTTAAGCAGGGGAATAATGAGAGTCTAAGAGACTACATAGCCAAATTTAACAAAGAAAAGTTAGAGGTCGAAGACTATGAGGAAAGCATATCCATGATGGCCTTCATTGGAGGACTCCAGAAAGGGAAGCTTTTATGGAAGCTTGCTGAAGACCCTCCGAGGATGATGGCTGAATTGATGTCAATAGCGGGAAAGTTGATGAACCCTGAAGAGGCGATGGACGTAAAATACGAAGATGAAAAAGAAGGCACTAGTGGGGGTAAGTACCAGAAAAAGAACAAAGAGGGGAAGAAGAGGTCTGTAGACGGCAAATTTGCTGATTACACCCCTCTAACGATCAGCTGCAAACATATTCTGAATGAGATAAAGAGCGATCGGTCCTTGAAGTGGCCTGAGAAGCTAAGGGCAACCCCCCACAAGAGGAACAAAAACCCGTGGTGTGAATTTCACCAAGACCATGACCATATAACTGACAAGTTTTTTGCTCTGAAAGATAAAATTGACAAAATGTTAAAAGTAGGAAAACTAAGGAAATACGTCGATAAAGGTGCCTTCAAGATGGGCCGAGGGAACGACCCTAAGAAGAAGAGAGGTGATACGTGTAGAGAAGATCCTCCAAATAGAGGGGATGACCCTTCAGATGATGAGGACAACCCTGACCTCCTACCAAGGGACAACCACGTCCCTGTAAAGAGACTTAATATGATCTTACTCGGTGTTGGGATAATCTCTGGGGGACTAGCAGAAGGAGGGTCAGAGGTCGCAGATAGGAAGGCCCATGTAGCTGAAGCCAAGGCTGTGACGAAAGCTATGCATTCAACCTCTATAAAAGCAAAGTCAGAAAAGACAAAGAAGGTTGATATGGATACTCTGATAGTGGGGTTCTCAAGAATGGAATTCAAAGGCCTCCTAGCCCCACATGATGACCCTCTCATCATCACTACCAGGGTACACATATATGAGGTTCCGAGGATCTTGGTAGATGGGGGTAGCTCTGTAGATGTGATGTTCTGGCCGTGCTTCAAAGCCTTAGGCCTCAACCGTGCTAGGATCGTCCCATATCACCACCCATTAATTGGGTTCAGTGGGGAAAAGGTTCATCCTCTAGGAGTGTATGAGGCCGATGTCAGGATGGGGGATGAGTGGCCAAGATGGCTTACCAATAAGGTCAGCTTCTTCGTGATGGATGAGCGTATCTTCTCGGCCTATAACATTATACTGGGGCGAGTAGCCCTCAAGGGGTTTGAGGCTGTGCCATCTACGGTTCATCAAATAATAAAAATTTCCGACCCCTTACGGGGTAGGGGAACTTCAGGGAGACCAGGCAACAGCACGAGAATGTTACTTTAAATCCACCAAAGAAAGAGAGGCATAAAAGAAGTCAACGGCTACTTACAATATTGATACCCTCGACCCCAGGGATGAGACGAAGCTGAAGAAAGGAGAAGCCATGAAAGAGGTAGAATCCATCATCCTCAATGAGGATGAGCAAAAAAAACCGTCTAAGTAGGCAAGGATTTAAAGAAAGACATCAAAGAAGACCTCATCAAGCTGTTAAGGAGAAGACATAACGTCTTTGCATGGAGTCATGCAGATATGCCGAGGATCGACCCCAAAATCATGTGTCATAAGCTCAATGTGGTAGAGGGCCCAAAGCCTGTAAAGCAGAAGAGGAGAATTTATTCTCGAGAAAAATATGAGGTTATAAGGGACGAGGTCAAAAAGATGGAAGATGCTGAATTTATCAGGGAGGTCATCTATCCCGAATGGCTGTCCAACGCAATCATAGTCCCAAAATCCAATGGGAAGTGGAGGATGTGCATGGACTTCATTGACCTCAATAAACATTATCCCAAAGATAGCTTCCCTCTCCCTCGCATTGATCATATGGTAGACGCTACCGCAGTCCATGAGCTAATGAGCTTCATGGATGCCTATTCAGGTTACAACCAGATCTTCATGAGCCCGGAGGGCTCAAAAAAATTGGCTTTCATTACCAACAAGGGGACATACTGTTATAGGGTCATGCCCTTTGGCCTAAAGAATGCGGGGGCAACATATCATTGCCTTGTTAATAAAAATATTCGAAGACCAAATTAGGAAGTCTATGGAGGTTTATGTAGATGACATATTGACCAAGATTTTGAAGGCTGAGGATCATGTGGCCGACCTTAAGAGGACCTTTGACATAATGGACAAGTACCAAATAAAGCTTAACCCGGCCAAATGTGTCTTCGGGGTTGGAGCAGGGAAATTCTTGGGGTTCATCGTGAATCAAAGAGGCATTGAGGCCAATCCTGAGAAGATAAAGGCCCTTCTAGAAATTAAGACCCCTAAGACCATTAAAGACATTCAGAGGCTCACAGGGTGAGTGGATGCTTTGAATAGGTTCATAACTAGAGCCACAGATAGGTGTTTACCGTTCTTTAAAATTCTTAGAAAGGCCTTTGAATGGAACGAAGAGTGCGACCAGGCTTTCAAAGAATTGAAGTTGTATCTAGGGTCTCCCTTGCTGTTGTCATGGCCAGTGCAGGGAGAACGTCTACATGTGTACCTAGCCGTCTCAGAATCAGCCATCAGCGCAGTAATTGTTAGAAAAGAGGATGGGGTACAGAAGCCTGTGTATTTCAATAGTAAGTCACTCCAGGGGCAGAGCAAAGATACCCACGTATGGAGAAGTTGGACTATGCCTTAATCCATGCATTAAGAAAGAAGAAGCCGTACTTCTAGTCCCATACAATAGTCATCCTCACTGACTCTCCTCTTAGGCAGGTCTTACACAAGCCAGAAAAATCGAGGAGGCTAATGGCCTGGGCTATAGAGCTGGGAGAGTTTGACATTGTATATTGACTTAGGATTGCCATTAAGGAGCCAGCATTAGTAGATTTCGAGACTGAGTTTACTTGGAAAGATGATGAGGCTAAAGAGAAGAGCCTCGAGAAGACAGATACATGGCAAGGCAGAATTATTGACCCATCCATAGATAAGGCTGAGACAAGCACCGCTAGAGAAAATATTACAGAAAATGAAGAGGGAAGATATCTCTTTAGAGAGGGTCCCCTCACTGAGGGAAATTTCTCAGTTGAACAGGCTGTGTGGAACCTCTTCATCGACAGGTCCTCTTGCGAGAGCGGAAGTGGGGCTGGATTAATATTATCGGCTCCCGACGGCATAAACATAGAGTACGCCTTGAGGTTCAACTTCAAAGCCTCTAACAACGAGTCTGAATATGAGACCCTGATAGCAGGCCTCTCCTTGGCTAAGTCTCTTAGTGTCGGCCAGATCTTGGCCCATAGTGATTCAAGACTAGTAGTGAATCAGATACTAGGAGTCTAAGAGGCTAAGGATGAGATAATGGACAAATACCTTGAAAGAGTGAAGTTACTGTTGAAGAGCTTTAGGGAGGTAAAGTTGAAGAGGATACCTAGGCTTGATAATGGCCGAGCCGATACACTTGCTAGACTGGCCTCAGTAACTAGGACTAATATCATGAGGACAGCCCCAGTGGAAATTTTGCTTCGACCAACAATTGAAGTTGCAAAAGGAACACTTAGCACTTGCTTAAATATTGGCAGTGAAGCTTCATGGATGGACTCTCTATTCAAATACATTAAAGAGGGGGAGATGTCAGAAGCAAAATAAGAAAGGAAGAAGTTGAGATACAGAGCCGTAAAATTCACTGTCATCGGAGACACCTTGTATAAAAAGGGGTTCTTGCTCCCCTTGCTCAGATGTGTGCACCCGTCTGAGGTCCCACACATTCTACAAGATGTGCACGAGGGGTCATGTTCAAGTCACATTGGGGGCAGGTCTTTAGCAAAGAGGATAGTAACCTAGGGCTACTGATGGCCGACCTTGGGGAAGGATGGTACGACATGCGTAAAAAAGTGTGATAAATGTCAAAGATTTTCCACCATCCCTCACCAGCCCCATCAGCCTCTTACCTCCATTACATCCCCATGGCCATTCGCAGTATGGGGAATTGACCTAGTAGGACCCTTGCCTAGGGCCGTCAATAACTATCGATACTTGATCGTAGTAATTGACTATTTCTCAAAATTGGTGGAGGCTAAGCCGATGGTCACGATTACAGAGTAGAAGACCTTTCAGTTTATCTGGAAAAATATTATACACAGATATGGTCTCCCCAACACCCTCATCTCGAATAACGGGACTCAATTGAAGAATGCATCTCTGGAGATATACTGCGAAAGGTTCGGTGTCAAATAATTCTTCTCTACCCCAATCCAACCTCAGGCTAATGGGAAAACTGAAGTTACAAACAGAACAATCTTAGATGGGATCAAGAAGAAACTCGAGGAGGCAAAAGGAAGATGGATTGAGGAGTTGTACGCGGTACTGTGGGCCTACAGGACGATGGCAAAGACTCTTACCGGAGAAACCCCGTTCATGCTGGCATATGGTTCAGAAGCCGTCATCCCCACCGAGATTGGGTTTCCTACTCACAGGGTCCAAATATATGACCCCCAGAGAAATATGGAAGAAAGGAGACTTGACTTATACTTGATTGAGGAAAGGAGGGAAGACGCTGAGATAAGGCAAGCTGCCTACCCGCAGAGGACTGCCAGGTTTTATAACCAGAGGGTGAAGCAAAGGGCAATCACTGTGGGGAACCTAGTCCTCAAAAAAACTTGGCAAAAGCCTAACAAGATCCACCCAAATTGACATGGCCCATATAGGGTCATTGATGAAGTTGTCCCTGGAACCTATAGACTAGATAACCTTGAAGGGGAAACCTTTTCCAACCACCCCTGGAATGCAGATCATTTAAAGAAGTACTACAATAATGTAATGTCCTATCGGACCACAGTTGTAATGAATGTGTTGCTCCAATAGAACACTTGGAATGTCAATGAGAATATTATATTAGTTCTTCATCCTGTGTTTGTTAATGATTACATTGTTAGGGTTATCCTTGTCGATCCACCCTCGACTATGATGAGGGAAAATGGTGGGGACAATCCCCCATTTACCCTCAAGAAAGACGAGGGGGGACTTGAAATTTAAAACATCATTTAGTTGGTGGAAATGAACCTTGTCTATGATGAGGGCAAACAGTGGGGATGACCCCCCATTTACCCTCAAGAAAGACAAGGGGGGACTTGAAATTTAAAACATCATTTAGTTGGGGGAAATCACCCTCGGCTATGATGAGGGAAAATGGTGGGGACGACGCCCCATTTACCCTCAAGAAAGACGAGGGGGGACTTGAAATTTAAAACACCATTTAGTTGGTGGAAACCGCCCTCGGCTATGATGAGGGCAAATGGTGGGGATGACCCCCCATTTACCCTCAAGAAAGACGAGGGGGGACTTCATGTGATGGTTAATTCAAATATCATAAGCTAAGGCAAGCATAGAAGATAGGAAGGGCCCTATATTATAAACCAAGTGTTACAAATACTTGTCCAATAAAAATAAAGTACAAAAATATTGTTACAAGAAAAGGGTATTGGCTACAGATAGCCACCCTATTGAGCAGTATCAGCAGGCAAGGTTTCAACGTCAATTAGAGGAATTTCTTCAGTGATGAAGACAGGCCGATCCTCAGAGGTGCCGATGCCTTCGATGTGTACTTGAGACTCTACATGGGTTAGAGCCTCAGCTATGAGAGGGTCTTTCATCTCCACTGCTTCAAGAGAAGGACGGATGGATGACATGGCATCAAAAAATTTTAAGACGACCCACCGAAAGGCCGTCTTGATCCCTCTTTCCAGGTACTCAAGACCAAAGCCTTAGAATTAATCCGAGAGTTTGTAAGCTTCCATAGCATTGGCCTTGGCCTTCTTCACTGCCTCTTCAAGCTCAGCCTTGAATTGGGCCCCCTGATTAATCAAGGCGTCATCCTTTTCTTTGATGAGAGAGCCCTTCACCTTCAAGTCGGCCTCGTGCTGCTTCACCAGGTCATCCAGGAACCTTGCATGCTCGGTCCTTACACTTTCCAACTCTGCCCTCGCAGTCTCCAACTCGGTCTTCAGATCGACCTCATGCTGAATAGCTCTCTCGACCTCATAGAACTTTTTTTTATTCTCATCCATCCACTTGGTGGCCGAGGTGAAGGCACAGTTAAAAAGGGCTGAGGGAACAGTTCATGAAATGATAAATAAAAAAGAATGAAGTCAAAAGAGGTACCTGGGCCAAAGTGTGCAGACCATAATCGTAGACCTTGGTCGGTTGCATCTTTGATAAGAAGTCATAATCTGCGGCCGAGGGAGCAGAAAACATCGAGGCCTTGGCTGAACTCAGGTTGGCTATGAGGGAAGAGGGTTCAGCCTTTAAGAATGTCAACTTTTGGGATCAGAAAGCCCCCATGCTGGAAGAGGAGCTGGCCCCCTCAATGTGTGCTCGAGACACCTCTACCCTCACCCTCGTCCATGAGTCTGGCCGAGAGCTCTCAGGAACCTCAGCCTCCTTCCTTTTGCGACTATCGATGATCGACTCAATAGGTGTCGGCCCCACAGCCTTTGTCTTTCTCAGAGGCTGCTGAGGCTCTTTACCTTTTTTCTTTCCCAAGCCAGACTATAAACTTGGAGCAGTCATCTCCTAAAGTTGATCAGAAACGTTTGCAGGCCGACCTGAAAAAGAGATGATACATCAGATACAAGCAACAATGACGAGGAAACGCTTGGAAATATGAAACAAAAAATAACTCACATAATTCTGTTAGGGGGCCGACCCTCAGACCAGCTTCTTTGAGGAAATGAGGGGTCATCAAGTCTTCAAATTTGGTGAGTCCATCCTCTTTCCCTTGTTCCCTCAGATAGTCAGCAACATCCCTCTCATCCAAACTAAGTTTGGGGTGTGACCGTGCTTTCATTGAGGGGTTGGACCATGCCCTTGGGACCCTCAAACTGTATTCTACGGGCTCGTCCTCGACAGGGAATTCCCAATCCCCAGAGATGAAGAAAAGCCTCTTCTTCTAGTCATGGTTGTAAGTCTGAGCTACGTGAAGAAGTTTCTTGTCTGACTTCCTATCCCTCAGATGAAAATACCCAGGCTGCTTGGACGATGATGTGATATTGTAACAGGATATGAATAAATCGGCCGAAGGCTTGTCGATAAAAGTATTCTTCCAAAGAGAGACATAGCTGAGGATAGTCCTCCATGAGTTAGGAGGAATTTGAGAGTGGGAAAGGCCAAGGGCAAACAATATGTCGACTATAGCAGGGTGCAGAAGGAACCTAACACCTACTCTTAGCTTCTGCTCGTAAATAGCAATATCTCATTCATCCCCCTGGTAGACCCTCTCATCTTCAGATGGAACCCTCATACTTATATTGGACTGTATACCAAAGAGATGCCTCCATAATAAGAGGTCACGGTCCTTAACGGAAGATACATAAGTTGAGGCACTAGAAGTATCAACTCGGCCATCATTAGAGATCTCGTTATAATCCTCAGCCCTCTCGTCCTCAGATCCCTCAGCCTCGTTGCCTATAGGAGGGCCATCGGGAAAATCTACTTGAAAAGCAAGAGGGGACAGGGCTGTCATAGGGATAGCCTCAGCATGAAGTGTCCCCTCGGCCTGTCGACTTGGGCTAAGATCAGATGTCTCTCTCCTCCCAGAAGGCCCAACACCTGTTGGTGACGATGGTCTCTCACTCATCTCTCCCTCGTATGTCTGACTATCGATTGGATGACCCACATGACTCAGATGGCATTATTATGGCTAAAGGAATGGGGAAGATGGGTCATACCCAATTAGGGCCGGCCCCTCATCTTCGCTCGTCCTCTTCCTCTATTCACCTAATCTCTACAAAGAATTTTTCTCTCAAGGATGGGAATTCCTCGACTAAATCATAAAGTCTTCTAAGCATTAAAGGGAAGGCTATACACTTAAGGGAATTTAGCTAAGCTAACTACAAACTAGTTCACAGTTGACTAAATTTGACTTTTGGATTAAAATTAAAGAAATAAAGGGTTTTTATCAGGAACACCCAAGAACAGGTGGGAACAGGTCCATCGGAGAAGATCGCCAGAGAACCTAAGAAAAACCTCAAAAGGGCACTGAACCGCCATGAAATGGTGGAGGAATAATTCTAAGAAGCCTAAACCTAGGGCTCAACCTCATCGCTCCCCACAGTAAGGCGGTTTCAAGTCGAAAAAATATGAAGTTAAGAAAAGCTGGGACAAAAACCCAAATGCAAGAAATGAAATAGAAATTGAAGACTAAAAAAGGAATCTATGGCAAAGAAGTTACCTGAAGACAAAGATGACAGCTAAGCGAAGCTTGATACAGAAAAATTTGCAGAAATGGCGATGGAGTTGTTGAGAAGCTAAAGAGAGAAGGCTAAGGCGCGAAGAAGAAAAAGAAGAAGAAAAGAAGTGATTTCAAAAAATCATTTAAATACCTTGTTACAACTGGACCTAGTAATCAATGCAAGGCTCAGCCCACGAGGAGAGGTATTATTAGGGCACGAAGCCCAAGAATGGTGTGCAGCCGTCACACTTGGGAAATGTAAACAATGATGGATATCTGACGAGGTGCCTAGAAACTTGACAAATGTCACTCATCAAACTGACCACGCAGTTGGCATTTAAAGGCAACATTACCCCTTAGCCATCTCAACAACATCGACGGCTAAGGGCTGGGGGTGATTAATATACCCATATATACCCTCGACCAGGCCGAGGGTGTCCACCACCCAGACGAGGGATCAGACCCAGGACGAGTCTAATGACCATATATCCGTTACAGGAAGGATCGTCCAGGACGACCACTCATCATGGCCCAAACGACCCTTTAAGGGGCCAGCCCCTCATCATGGCCCAGACGACCCTTTAAGGGGCCGACCCCTCATCATGGCTCAAACGACCGTTCAAGGGGCCAACCCCTCATCATGGCTCAGACGACCCTTTAAGGGGTCGACCTATCATCGTGGTACAGACTACTCTTCAGAGGTTGACCCCTCATCTTGGGCTGGATGACCCTATGAGGGGACGACAGTACGAGGCCCGCATCCTGCCAGGATCACTATCAACAGGAACCTTACCCTCGGCCTAACATCATAAGGAGATGGTGACATCATCAAAGTGCGTGACTTGGTAAACGCGTGGTACAGTGCACGTGGGACTCATATAGCACGTGGACTAAATCGTTATAACAATATCATCCCCTCACGTGAGGGAATATTATGTCATCATTTATTGTAAGTGGCACATCCAGAAGTCAGCAGGGGATTGGCTAGATCGTCATTCACATGCACCATACATGCTTGGGGGGTACACTACACCCCCCAAGCCCTATATATACTTGTCACCTTCAACCTTGTAAAGGGATCGATAATTGTAACCCTAGCTAAAACTCTGCTTGTACACACAGTAGAGAGAGAGTGAGCTTAGGTGCATTGTATCCAAGGCCATTAGTGCCCATATTTAGTGGATCACACACTCACAATGGATGTAGGCCTTATTTGATGAACCACTATACATCATTATCTTATTCCTCTTATACTCATCCCCTTCTATGCACTTACATATACATATATCTCTATGGCTGCCATTGTTATCACTGTTTGAGCTCATCCACCTCTTATCTGGTGGTGCTAAATCTTAGCATCATCAATCACTTCCACAAAAAATTGATAATAAGAGATATGCAATTGAGGAGATGGATGATCAAAATCTTACACCTGCACTCCTCGGCAGCAAATTGAGAACTATGGAAATGGAATTAGAATTTAATAAACAATTAGCCCAGTCCCAAAAGAGACAGTGTGCCTCCAATCTTATTTTTTCATCTAAGTTGACCACACCTGAATTTAGCATACCTAACATTGACTTAGACTCTGATGAGGATCATAATTTAGATACTTTGGATAATCAGGTTGCCTTAATGTCTAAACAGTTTAAGAAAATTATGAACTTTCAAAATAAAATAGCAAAAAGACAAAACAAACCTACTTATCCAAATCAATCTAACAAAAGGCTTCATGAGAGAAGACAATACAAATACCAGTCTGACAATCACAAGAGACCTGAGAAATACCTTAAAAATGTTGAATGCTATAGATTTGGAAAGTTAGGACACATGGCTAGTGACTATAGAGTTAACTTAGACAAAATTCTCAAACATAATATGGATCATTTAAGCAAGACTTGGGATGACCCAAGTGACTCTGAAAACGATGAAACTGAGTCATCTAACACATTTGACCCTTGCATGTCATTCTTTGCTAAGATAATCTACAATGATGATGAGGAATCTGATCAAACTATGATTGATATTGTGCCTACTGGTTTATCTGCCTTATTGCTTGAGCATGTTGATATTGCTTCAAACGTCGTGTTTGTGAGTCAAAGGGAACGCTCTATTATTGATTCAATGGGCATGTGAGTACTAAAAATGAACCGCTAGGGGATAATGCACACTTAGCGACTCCAAAAATGATGACCTTCCTAACATTCACACACTATACACAAAAACTCTCAAGAAATGCACTAAGCTTGAAAAGATTGTCAAGGATCTTATCCAAAAGATAGAAACCTTAAGTCTGATGATCAAACAAAATGCTGAAGAGTAGACTAGTTAATGTCTAAATCATGAGAATGAAACCAAAATATTTAAACAAAAACTGAAAGAGTTGCTTAACTCTAATGAAATTCTGGAAAAGAAATACAAAGTAACATTGTTAGAATTGGAACAAACAAAAGAAAAGACATCCACAGTCTTTAAAAAGTTTGCAAAATTTGAAAATAATTCTAAATGTTTTGAAGATTGTGTTGCTGAAAGCAAAACCAATTTTGATGACATAACCGAAATAGGATTTTGTCCTAACTCTAAGACACAAACCAAAAAAATTTAAATTTTAAAGTTTGTGGCTGGTGGAAAAAGACCCATTGAAACTTGTCCAGATTTTCAAGGTTTAAAAAATGAGTTTAATAAAACAACAACTGAAGTTAGACATTGGTGAATCAGGTAATTATAAGCATAATATTGAACAAATGACTAAATGCGTCTGCCCCCTATTCGATAAGAAGATTCGACGTTTTATCTCGTGCTACCTAGGAACAAGCCTAGAACTCAAAACCTAGACAAACCTTTGAATAATAACTTTTATAAGGTTATGAGTTCTACATGCCATATTTACTGCTCCTGTTGTGATGTTTATGGAAATTCCCTTGATGGTTGCTATTTCAAACATCTATGTAATCCAGTCTATAACTCTCCCTTTTACCATAACTTCAACCATTATAGGAGAAGCCGAAACAACTATGTCCTTCCTAGACATCCAGATAAGAATTCTAACTATCATAATAAATGGAAAAGGACTAATACTAAAAGACAATTAAGAAGAAGGAATCCTAGATTCTATTCTAGACCAATTGCTCCAACTATTTATAACAATAATAAAAATGCGCAAAAAAAGACAGAAGCTCGTAAGTTTTATCAAATACAAGATAATAAGCGCAATTTAAAACTAGCGCAATTTGGGTTAGAAAAGATGACCTATTACCCCATTTAAAATGCAATATAGTGATCAGTGCTTTTAGAGCTGAACATACTACAACTGGATGGTATTTAGACTCAGGTTGTTCCAAACATATGATCGGGGATGATTCCAAACTTTTAAATAAAACTAGGTTCTCCGGAGGAAAAGTCTTGTGTGGAGATGGTGTATCATCCCAGATCATTGGTAAAGGAACACTCCATGAAGAAGGATTACCCATTCTTGAAGATGTTCTCTTGGTAAAAGGACTTAAAGCTAATTTACTAAGTATATCACAGTTTTGTGACTCAAACCATACTGTCACCTTTTCAAAGAACAATTGCAAAATTTTAAATGAAAAACGTGATTGCATTATTACAGGACTCCGTACTCATGATAACTGTTACACAGTCAATCCAAGTACAGAGGTTTGTACCATTTCCATAATGGATGAAAATGAGATATGGCATAATAGGTTGGGTCACATTAATTATAATAGTCTTGGAAAATTGTGCTCCCAAGAGATCGTTAGAGGTCTTCCCAAGATCAAACCAATTTTAAATATTTTTTATGGTCCATGTCAAGAAGGGAAAATTGTTAAGGCTCCCCATAAGAAAGTTAAAGAAGTTTTATCCACTAAACCTCTAGAACTCATCCATATGGGCCTAATTGGTCCTTCTCGTAATGTTACTCTTTGTGGAAACAGTTACATCCTTGTTATGGTTGATTATTTCACTCTATTTACCTGGGTTGCCTTATGAAAACATAAATCAGAAACCTTTCATAAGTGTTTAAAAATCTTAGTTTGTATAGAGAATGGAAAGGACTCCCAAGTAGATAGAATTCGTAGTGATAGAGTAGGAGAATTTTTAGATCTAGGCGTTATAGAATATTGTGACTATAATGATTACAAACATGAATTTAGTGCTCCTAAGACACCTCAACAAAATGGGATTGCTGAGCGTAAAAATTGCACTCTTCAAGAAATGGCTCGTGTGATGATTCATGCAAATGACCTACCAAAATATTTTTGGGTAAAATCCATTTGTACTGCCTGTCATATAATCAATCGAGTCTACTTAAGGAAGAGTACCAAATAAATATCCTATGAGCTTTAGTATGGGAAGAAACCTAACCTAAAATACTTTAGAATCTTTGGTAGCACTTGTTATGTCTGTAAGGACAGAGAACATCTGTCTAAATTCGAAACCAGAGGAGATAAAACCATCTTTTTAGGATATTCTCTAAATAGTAGAGCCTATCGTGTCTACAATCTTCATAACAAAACCATGGTGTAATACATTAATGTGGGTGTAAGTGACACTAATGTAGAAAGTAAGACCAAAGAGCCAATTATTGTGGATGAGTCCGAAAATATTTTAAATTATGACTCTCTAGAAATAGTTGAATCTTTACCAACTGAGACCCCTGAAGTACCTAACTGGATTTACAAAGATCATCCTTTAGATAGTGTAGTTAGTAATCCTACTGAGCCTATTCGCACAAGACCTCAACTTCGTAACAGTGCTCATTTTGCATGTTTTGTGTCTCTTATTGAGCCAATAACTGTAAATGAAGCCTTGAATGACACTTTGTGGATAAATGCTATGCAAGAGGAACTTCTTCAATTTGTCATTCGTGACGTTTGTTATCTTGTACCCAGGCCTAAAAATAAAAGGGTTATTAGCACAAGTTGGATTTTTAAAAATAATACTGATGAATCTGGGATGATTATTCAGAATAAAGCTAGATTAGTTGCCCAGGGCTACTCTCAGATTGAAGGAATAGATTTCGAGGAAACTTTTTCTCCTGTCACTCGCCTCAAATATGTTCGCTTACTTTTTTCCATAGCCTATCATTGCATTTCACACTATATCAAATGGATGTTAAGTCATCCTTCCTTAACGGAATTTTAACTGAGGAAACCTATATAGAACAACCCAATGGGCTTATTGACCCTCATCACCCAAATTAAGTCTATCGTCTTAAAAAAGCTCTTTATGGGTTAAAACAAGCTCCTAGAGCTTGGTGTGAGCGTCTATTCATTTTTTTAGACAATGGATTTAGGAGAGGAGGGAATGACCAAACCTTGTTTGTCAAACCTTTTGACAACATAATTACTATTGCTCAAGTTTATGTTGACGATATTATTTTTGGATCCACCTCCCCTTTAGATGTTGAGACCTTTTTAACATTATGCACAAAGAATTTCAAATGTTAGTTATGGGGGAGTTACAATTATTCTTAGGAGTCCAAGTTATAAATAATTCAGAAAGATTATTTCAATCACAATCTAAAGATGCTTTAGAGATTGTCAAGAAGTTTGGCCTAGAAACAACTAAAGAATCTAGGACTCCTATGAGTACCTCTGTCAAACTTTCTAAGGATGAGAATGGTAAATATATTAATACCACCTTGTACCGTAGTATGATAGGAAGCTTAATTTATCTTACTGCCTCCCACCCTGACATCATGTACTCTGTTTGTGTGTGTGCTTGATATCAAAATAATCCTAAAGAGAGTCATCTATCATGCGTTAAAATAATTATCAAATACATCAAAGTCACTCTAAATTTAGGACTTTGGTACACTAAAGACACTTCTAGTACTATAGTAGGTTACACCGATGCTGATTGGGCCAGTTGTACTGATGATAGTAAGAGTAATTCAGGAGCGTGTTATTACATTGGTAACAATTTGGTACGATGGAGTAATAAGAAACAAAACTACACTACCTTGTCTACTACTGAATCCGAATATATTGCGACAGGAAGCTATTTTTCTCAATTACTTTGGATAAAAAAATATGCTGAAAGATTACAGTATAACTGAAGATAAGTTACATCTCCATTGTGACAATCAAAGCGCGATTAATATTTCTATAAATCCTGTTCAACACTCTCGTACCAAACATATTAAAATCAGATATCATTGCATACACGAGTTAGTTGAATCTAAGGAGTTAGAAATAAATTACCTTCCTACTGAATTACATTTAGCTGAACTATTTAGCAAACCTTTAGACCTTCTTCGATTTGAATTTTCGCGCAATTCTATTAGTATGGTCATGGCAGAACAATGATTTATTATTTCTATTAGTTTTGTTTGCCCTTTGTCTATTTGAGACAAAATGGGGGAGAGACTTGAGTCCTCTTGGACATTTTAGTGTATTCTCAACTAAAAAGATTGATATTAGTTATCTTGTTTTCAAGAATCAGTACCTTCAGTTACAACAGAATTTTGTTAGGTATTGGTTTGTATTTAGTTGATTTATGTAATTTTTTGTTTCTAGGATATTGGGTAGATAGAATTTTTGTATAGGAATATGATTTTCTTATTTCTTTTGTATCCATACCAGTCCTCGTCGACTCAAAGGAGATTTTGTCTTATATTTCCAAAGGGGGAGATTGAAGTGCCCTATATCTTTGACTTACTAGAGTCTGTATTATATAGGTGCTCATCTAGTTTGGAAATAGTGATAAAATTTGAGTTCCATCATTGTTTACCAAAGAACCTCAGACTCTACACTTGATTCCTCTACAAGTTCCTCAAGGCAGTATACCAACACCACACACTAGTACTGCATACATACACTGTGCTATGCTCTATTTTATTGTGTGGGAGTTAAATCCCTTAAATTGATTTTTTTACTAATTTTTGGATTTTATATAATTTCAATGATTTTTAAAATGATTTTTAGAAATGAAAATTGATCATTTAGAAACCTTTGGGGTTGTTGTGTAAATTCTTTTAATATCTTAAATGTCGGTTTGGGTAGGAAACAAAAGCGCTAGAGACTTCAGGGTGTAAAAAAAATACTTTTGGTACGCGCTTTATAACTCGTATTTTGTCAACACATGCTGCTCTCTCATTGGTTGATTATGAGTTTCTTTACTCTTACAGAACTGTGTTCTTTGAGAACCCTTGGATTAATATTATCGACGATCTGCATGTGTTTAGACTTAATCCATGTGAAACTCTCTTGACCAATCATTGCTGGCTATTTCCACCGCATTAATTTAACCATTAGATCTTTAGTCAACTGGTCTAGATCAATCTCAACCATTGGATTGCCTCTGAGTTTCTCGATCCTTCCTCACTCACTATATAAACGACCTAAGCCTCATACATTTGAGACTTTTGGCCTTCGTCCAAACCAGAGAGAAAATAAGAGTTAGAGAGAGAGAAAGAGTTAGAGAGAGAAATGAAACCCTAAACCTAACTCAGCCCAAAGCTCACCAGAAAACCCTTTTCTGAGAGTAAATTAGTTTGAGATTTGAGAAGTTTATCCTCTATACTTCTTTATTTCTTTCCCTGCTTAATCACATTAGCTGAATCTCTGTTTATTTTCATAGAATCTTGAGATTACGCCTCTGTGATACAGTTCACTTACATAGTTCTTAGTCTTGATTTCTTATTTCGAGAAATCTTATTTTTATTGGTTGTTTTCTAACTGATATGTTGATTTCAAACCCTAAACGAACAAAATCCTTTCTAATTTCAGTTTACTCAAATATTCAGACTTAGATATAGTTGAAATCTTGATTGGGGATTTCACTTTCAAATATTTCACGTTTTGCGAATAAGTACATATTTTCAAATAAGGAAAGTGCATAGGATCTTAGCTAATTTTTATAGCAAGATTCCGTCCTGATTTGCAGATATTTTAAAGATCCAAAGTTTGATTATTTTGACTAAATTGATCTTGGAAATCTTGCATATTAAGTGATCAGTTTGCAATTTGTTACTCATACTGTCTCTAATTAAGTGTGTGTGAGTTGCATGCATGTGATTTAGAGCACATAACCACATACACCTTCACACTACTACATTGAAAAGTGTTGGTATTGAGATATTTGACTTTAGAGTCGACGTAAAGCTAAAAGGAGTGGCGTTATGAAGTTTGGAGAACATCAGCACCATCAGAACCTTGGGAGATGTCAAAAAATGCTAGAGGAGTTGGTATAATTTATGAACTTAGTTTAGGTCTGATTGTGTGTCTTTGTTGTTATATTGCTTGTAACTTGTTACTCTTATTTAGTGGATTTTTAATTTTGTGACCAAGAGGTCATCGTGGATGTTTCACCAATTGGGTGGGGTTTTACCACGTTAAAATTGCTCGTGTATACTTCATCTTCCTCTCATCCCTTTCTCAAGACTGTGTTGATTTAATTTTCTTAAAGTTTTATTTTTCAAAACTAGTAAACCTATAACTGAAATAACTCGTTCATACTATTTTACATATATTGTGTTTAAAATTTGCTTTAAGAAAAGAGTTTCTTCAACAAACTGTTCGGAACCATTTAGATAGTTTAATCTTGAATTAAACAACTTAAGTGGTATTTTTTTCAATTGGTCACCTGTACTTAATCCCTCGAAATTGCCTTCGACCCCCAAAATCAGTCATCTGTACTTAGGTTCTCAAAAATGACCTCGACCCGCAGAATTGGTCATCTCTACTTAAGCCTTTAGAATTGTCTTCGACTCGCAGAATTGGTCACGCCTACTTCAGCCCTCAGAATTGGTCACTTCTACTAAAGGTCCTCAGAATTGACTTAAACCCTTAAAATTAGCTTCGACCCTTAGAATTGGTCACCTTTACTTAATCCCTAAGAATTGACCTCGACCCTTAAAATTGGTCACTCCTACTTAAGGTCCTCATAGTTGACCTCGACCCTCAGAATTGTTTGCTCCTAACTTAAGCCCTTAGAATTAGCGTCAACCATCAAAATTGGTCACTCCCTACCCTAGGTCCTCAGAATTGACCTCAACCCACAAAATTGACTATCCCGAGCATTTCCTTTGCTCCGTAAAATCATTATCAACCCTTTGAATCAGTCATCCTTATTCTTTAAGTCCTCAGAATCAGCCTCAAACACCTGAATTGGTCATCTTCGTCCCTTTAGGTCAGCAAAATTGACATCCTTCCCAAAACATTATGTGGTGTCTATTCGATGACTTTCACTTGTTCTAAGCTCACTCATCGAGGGGCTCTATATATACCACATTCTAGGACCCCCTAAATCTCTCCTTAGGTTCCTAGCAGCAACCCATTTCACTATAAACCCTAGGTCATACTCTGAGTATCGATCGAGAGGCCATTGTGCGCTACCGGACCCCATTTGACTCTGATCAAATCTATCGACAAAGTGAAAGCTCAATGAATTTTTGAAGGGATCTAAATCCTCTTTCCAATGGTCCATCCCATGTATGAATCGGTATAATGGTTTGGATGAACCATTTTACTATCAAAAATTTATTTGGAGGCCACCGGGCGCTTTCGGGTCCTGATTTGACTCTAGTCAACTTCATCGTCAGAGTGAAATATATTTGAATCATTGAAGGGCACATAAACCCCTTTCCAAAGGTCTGCCCCGTGTGTAAAAAGGTATAACCGTTCGGACAAATGATCCATTTTCCCCCTAAAATAGATTCGATGGCCACTGGGCGCTCCCGTACTCCATTTGACCAAGGTAAACTCTTCAACTCGAATGAGACTAAATGAATCTTCGAAGATCACTAAATACCCTTTCCAACAATCTTCCCCATGTGCGAATCAACCTTACGGTATTGACGAACGAGCCGTATTACTCTAAAAGGTCCTTGGGAACTTATGGGCCCCGATTGACCAAGGTGAACTTTCCAAACTGAGCGAAGCTATTTGGAAACCTTTCCAAAGATGCACACCGTGAAAAATTATAACTTACCATTCAAACGAACGATCCATTTTCGTTCGACGATATCCAGTCCAAAGGAGCGATAAGTGATTTCGAGCCACGTTTGACCCAAAGTTAACTCCCGAACCCGGGAGCAGTCCAAGAACTCTTGAAGGTATCTGAATTACCTTTTTAACAGTAATTCTCGTGCGTGATTTGAATCAAAGGATTTCTTTCTACTACCATTTCTCAAAAAAAAATTACATGAGATTGTCGATTGGTAGGTCCATTTATTTGCCTATCGACAGTGTGCCCTCGTCGATTAGCAGGGCTAGGATGATCGGCACCCCCTTACCCTATAAATAGATAGCATGACCTCACTCCCAGAACACACCTCAGATCCATCAACATTAATGATGTTAATAGCATTCTCTTTCATTAAGCGAAGTTTGCTTATATGAAATTCCATTCCATCTCACATTCCTATCCTTTTCATACCCAATTTGGAAAAATCTCATTCTTTTTCCTCCAACATTCATCTAAACATTCAAGGAAGTTCATCCAAGATCAGGATTATGCTTCAATTTTTCTAAGAAGGTCCCAAATCCTTCTCCCCCTCTTTAAATTTCTTATTTTTGCATTAATTACATTAAATTCATAATCTAGCTTTTACTATAGTTCATAGACATTAACATCTCACTTTTTTATTAGTTATATATGACATACTTCATTTTCTATAAAAAAACCAAAACAATCAAAAAGAGGGTTATCCCTTTAAATTCCAAGGGGATTATCCATCACCATTTCTCAAAACTAAAACAAATTTTCTACACGCACAGACACGCATATAATAAATTGTCGTTCAAATTGATGGGATAAACCCCACCCTTATGCCACATGAGAACTACGTGGATTTTGATGCGTTTATAGGCTACATAGGCGTTTCGGGTTAAAACTCGAGACTCAAGTCAAATTTTCCATTTTTTCAACTTTCTCATTTTCACATTTGTCACACTTTCATCTATACATTATTTTAATACATATTATGTTTGTGATCCTTATCAGAATTTTATCCAACAAATATTATCGTTTCATCATAGCGATCAATATTTGGATAAACGCATAAATCATATTTTTTCTAAATATTATTTTGGGAACATTCCTATAGACGACCTCACTCTATCTTTCCATGGTATGAGTTGGGGAATTCCAAGCTCCATTTATATATACACGCACACACACTTCATGAAAAAAGAAGCAACATAGTAACACAAGCCCATGAGAGACCGATATGGCGAGATGGGTGCCTAACACCTTCCCATTCGGTAACTTAGCCCCAGACGTTCGAACTATTGGTTTTGTAAGCATCAGTTTGTCTTTGATGCTGCTTTCTCAAAGCGGCGACATGTTTTTTTTGTCTGTTATGTACAAAATAGGCTGGAGACTCCATCTCTTTACGTTCACCCCACACTGACGACGATCGAAACGCTCCTAGAGAAAAAAGGCGCTAAACCTTTCTCCCCCCTTTTCTTTTTGCCCCACCCGGGAAGAGATGGAGAGAGAGAGAGAGAGAGGAGATTCCAGGATGGTCACAGAGTTCAATCCATAAATTCAAGCAGAGAATTTCTCTTATGTGTGTATGTAGATAGAAACATTCATTAAAAGTGAGAATGTGTAGTGATAATTTGTCTTTTGGATTTTTTAAATACGCTCTTTTTTTCTTGTTTTTTTATGCAAATAGAGTATGTGCAACTACTACTAATAAAGGTTTAAGATGAATATATGTGAAGAACTGAAATAAAGTGCTAAGGTAGAAATAGAGTTACTTGATTCTGATCTTGAGTGTAGATATGTTGATCTTACAATGGAATGAAGGTGGTATGGAGACATGGGAGGAATTAACTAAATGAAGTAGGAAAAGGATGGAATGGAAGGTGGGATATGGGCGTTTTAGGAAGTGAACAACTCTAAATTCGAGAGAATGTTCTTTGAATTGCCGAGAGGGATATTCAAGGGTGCCTTTCAAAGTGAAGTCATGGTCTCTATTTATAGGGCTAAGGGTGTGCTGATCGATCGGATCCTGGACCTACCTATTGGCATAGAACCTCAGTCACACTGTCGATAGGCAGGGTTTTGAGGGTGCCATTCTGTAGGCTGGGACTAGTTTTTTGGAAAACTGATCATAAAACTCAATTCATAAGCCAAAATCGTGGATGGGATGGACTGTTGGAAAGGATATTTAGAGATCTTTAAGAATCCATTGAGCCATCCCGAGTCTGAGAGTTGACCGAGGTTAGATAGGGGCTCATAAGTGACTGTTGGTCATTAGATAAGAAGTTTTTAGAGGAGAATGGATCGTTTGTCTGAACCGTAAGTCTTATTTGTGCATGAAATGGACCGTTGGAAAGTGTGTTTAATGACCTTTGAGATTTTATTCAGCTTTGCTCGGTTCAGAGAGTTGACCAAGGTCAAATGGGCCCCAAAAGTTCCCAGTGATCCTTCAAAGTAAAGTGAATCGTTCATCCGTACCGTAAGGATTATTCATGAATTTGGTGGACTATAAGAAACGGGATTTAGATCCCATTAAATATTCATTAATATTTTCTCAATCTAGAGAGTTGATCGGAGTCAAACGAGGCACGGGAGCACCCGGTGGCCTCCAGATTGGTTTTTAGTGTAAAGCGGAGCCTTTGTCTTAACCGTAAGGCTGATTCGTGCTCAGGGTGGACCGTTAGAAAGGATATTTAGGGACCTTAAAAGATTTATTGAGCTTTCACTCAAGATGGAGAGATAACCGGAGCTAAACGGGCCTTCAGATCCATTTTTGGTGTAAAATGGATCATTTGGTTGTATTATAGGTCCAATTCATGCACGAGGTAGACCATTAGAAAAATAATTCAGATCCTTTTAAAGATTCATTGAGCTTTTGCTCAGGTGAGAAAGTTTATTAGAGTCAAATAGGGCCCTCAAGCGTCTGGTGGCCTCTAGATTGGTACTCAGAGTATGTCCTAGGGTTTGTGGTGAACGAGTGAGTGATAAGGACCTAATGTAAGTTTTTATGGGAGGTCCTAGGATGGGGTGTCTATAGAGTGCCCCTCGCTGGTCAATCTTGGAACAAGTGAAGGCCGTCAAATCATAGACACCTCATCGACATTGGGAAAGAGGATTTTAGTTCAATTATGTCGACCTAGGTGATGAGGGTGATTGATTCAGAGGGTCGAGGAAACTTCTGAGGACCTAAGTTGATGAGGTTAACCAATTTCTCATGTCCAGGTCAATTTTGAGGACCTAAGGGGACAAGGATGATCGATTCAGCGAGTCGAGGTCAATTCTGAGGACCTAAGGGGATAAGGATGTTCGATTCAGTGGGTTGAGTTATTATTTATTCAAAAGGGATAGAGTGACCTATTTAGCAGGTCAAGGTCAATTATGAGTACCTAAGGAGATAAAGATGACCGATTCAATGGGTCAAGATCAATTTTGAGGACCTAAGGTTGTACTGGGATGGCCGATTCTGTGGGTCCAGGTCATAACGATCAATTCCGAGGGTATTGGTCAATTCTGAGTACCTAAAGCTGGGATGACCAATTTAGAGGGTTGAGGTGAATCTGATAGACATTAAGTTATGACGTTCGATTTTAAGGGCCGAGGTCAATTTGAAGGACCTAAAGTTGGGGTGACCAGTTTTGTGGGCCGAGGTCAATTTTGAGGACTTAAAGTTATGACGACTAATTATAAGATCAGTGGTCAATTATGAGGACCTAGAGCTGTGATGACCATTTCTGAGGGTCGAGGTTAATTATGAGGACCTTGCGTTATGACGTCGAATTTTACGAGCCGAGGTCAATTTCGAGGTACTAAAGTTGTGATGACTAATTCTGTGGGCCGAGATCAATTCTGAGGACCTAGATTTATAGCACGGGAAATAGATCTCCTGGGGGAATTTAAATTTTCTTGGGGGTACAGATGTATTTTTGGTTATTGGGAATTATGTTATCTTTAAACTCCAGTGGGGGATGTTTAGTTTTGAGGTTCCAGCTAGGGAATTGTAGTGGTCTTAGATGTGGATGTATCATTGGTTCTATTGTGGAGTATGCTGGGGATAAGAGTGTAAGATTAAATTAGCTGGGGACGTAGGGAATTAGTTCTCCAAAAAATATTTTCTTGATGGAAGATATTGTTTCCATAGTTTTTAGGGATTTTTTGGACAATTTCTGATTTTTTTTTGTATTTTCTTATACATAATCTGAGGGTACTGTCGATAGGAAGGTTTGAGAGGGTGCTAATCGATAATGGCATGAACTCATGGGCTTCCTTGGGAATAGGAAAAGGTAGTTACCGATCGGTATAGGATGGGGGCTGCTGATCGGTAGACCCTTCAACCTTTTATAAAAAAGAGGCGATCCCTCCCCATTTTTCTCACCTTTAAGTGTTTGAATCTTTCGATTTCTCTCTCTGAAAATCATTCTTAAGTCCTTTCTGCTTTAAGTCTTCAAATGGATGGCTCTTCAAACTAGTTGTATAATAACGAGTGGTTGGCCGTTGATGACTGGGACATCTTGGAGTGTCCGTCAAGGGTGCCCCTTGCATTAGGCAATGAGAACACCTTTGATTTGATTGAGCCTAGGATGAGCGTATCTTGCAACGCGATCCAATATATCATCATTTGTCTAGGGTGAAGAACCCTAGTGGCTATATAAGTATGGTGACTTTTGGTCTTTTAATTCATTTTTCTCTTTGTTCCTTATGCTAATGGATGATTTTTCTTCAGTTTTCTGGTAGACTGACATAGCTTCTTCGAGCATTCAGTTTCAAGGGATGACTTGGTTAAAGGAGGTTTAGGATAATTTCCCTACTATTGTGCACTGTATGGTAATGTATGTTGGGTTTGGCCCATTAGTTCTAGCTTTGGATGAGACATTGCGTTCCACTGCGATGTTATGTGCTCTTGGGGAGAGGTGGTGGGACAATACCCAAATATTCCATCTTGGATTCAGGGAGATGAATTTTACTGCCATTGATGTCCAACAACTATTAGGGATGGATTACGAGGGGTTCTTGATTATGGTGGACCGCACTTAGAGGGTGACACTAGAGGCGAGGCGGCTCTGGGGGACGTGGGTAGAATCGTGTCAGGGGATTTTATTCGGATTTTTATTTTGAGGGGGATGAATTTGAGGAGGATGGTGGATATGACTGATGTGAAACATGTGAGACAAATGACCCCTCTATTTTTTTTTCGGTTTTGCTTGGTGGTTTCTTAATGGATACGAGCAGTGATGTCATTCTTCTTGTATTTTACTGTATTTGAGGAGGACAATTTCTAACGTCCAGTTTTATGATTGGGGGAACCTGACTTTGGTATCACTTTATTCTTTTTTAGATGCTTTCATCCGATGCTTCCGGTAAACCTTTACGGGAGCCGTGTATCTTCTAGAGGTAACTTTGGATTTATTTTTTCATTTTATGCATTTCCTTGCATTCTTCTTTTGTTCTTTTTACTGATTCCTATCTTCTGTAGACGTGAATATATGAAGTGATTGGGCACAATGCAGGGTTGATGGACCTAAAGAATGAGGACACAAGGTATTTTTTTGGAAGTTCCGATGGCACAATTCCGACCGACAGTTGAATCACTCCTTATTTTTGGCAGACATATGATGAGTTCTAAATTCCCTGATGAGTGACCATGTTATGTTTTGTCTTTTCTAAGTTCTTCTTGGCATCTTTATTTATTAACTAGATACTGATTCTCTGTTGGGTTTTACAGGTGACCTTCTACCCTTGAGGGGTGACTTCATGGGATACGAGGGTTCATGCATGCATGCACAGATGGGGATATTGATTGCACACAAGTTCGGGTATGTTTGTTAGCTGGGAGAGAGGGTGGTGAGGAAGATAGTGGCGGTCCCACCATCGGCTCCCCTTATGTATATGAGGTGAGTGAGGTAGATGTCCGATGAGGTCAGGGTGGCAGTGATGATGGGTGAGCCACACATGTACTACACGGATACGATGGAGAGCTATGATTATTTAGACTTTGTGATGAGATGGTTGGTGCCCTCTAGTATTTATGACATGGAGAACATTCCTCCACTCACCACAACTTTGAGCAGGGGTACCATCACACCATTGGTATTGACCCACGGCACGGGTGGTGGTACATCAACAACGGTGACAAAGGAGGCTCTGATCATTCAGGTGTCTCTCCCTCCTTATAATTTTCGACTGAGTAGTGGGGAGTCAATGAGTATGCCACACCGTCCTCAGCATCGGTGTCTAGGTTGACAGGGCTTACGGATAAGGTCCACTGGCTTGAGGTATGCTCATTCTCTTTTCTGTTTCCCTCGATTTTTTCTATTCTCTTTACTAACTGATTTATCTTTTGTTGCTCCTTACATGCAGTATGTTTGGTGCCGACCAATTGGCTGTAGGATATCAAGGATTGGGTGTCCTCCATTTCTGAGTATATCAAGAAGTTGGTTCCTTCCTTCTTTGTGCCTCCTACCACCTCATATGAGGATTTTGGTTCTAGAAGTGGAGGATCCACTGCTCGTCGTTGGGGAAAGTGTATTCGCCATGGAGGTCGAGGGTTTGAGGAGAAGGTTGAGGGTTCAGGCAAAGTCCCATTTTGTATTTTTTTAGTTTTCTTTCTATCTAAAAAATGTAATCATGTGAAGCAAGAATACATATGCAAAATATGCATTTTCTTTTTGGTATTTTCCTTAATTTAGTGACCCATCTTATTTGCACTTTTGATTTTCTGCTGAGATTGCTTTATTTTTTGCAAAGATAGAGATAAACATGAAAATGATTAAAACGAAAAGATGTTTACTCTACTCGAAGATATGGAAAAAATGGAAAATGTTTATTTCTTTTAGAAAAGGAGAGTAAGGGTAATTATCTCGGATCTTAATATTTCTTTTCAAAGATAGAATTTTTGGATTTTGAACAAAAAAGGAAAAGATTTTTGAGTAAGAACTTATTTTGAGAATGAAAATGATTTTTGAGAAAAAATGTATTAAATAGAAAAAGAAAAGAAGTGATTTAAAAGGGAATGGCCCAAGGGGTAGTTTTTCAAAATAAGTATTTTTTGAAAATTAATTTTAGGCAAAAGAGGAAAAAAGAAAATTTCGAAATAGGGGGTTGCCGATTGGCATACCCCTTGACCTGACTATCGGCATGGGGGTCAAGTACAATCACTTCTAGGATTTTATTTCACTTTCTTGCATACTTGTGTACTTCTGTAGGGCTGAGAATTAAACGGGTATCTAGAAATTTCATTTTTTGCCATGAATTTTGGGTTTAAAAGTAGGGATATGGGGTGTGTTTTCTTCACCAACACCCACATTTCTTTTCTTGATTCACATTTCCTATTCCCCAAATGGTTCTTATCTTGTCTTGAAGGTTTAGAGGCCACGTGCCTTTACAATGTTGACTATGATACTTTCAGCTTGCACCGGGTTTCTTTACGGCGCAATCAAGCCAAAGACTGGAGCTTACTAGAGCGACAGTACAATTCTGGTACCTTGAGGATCATGTCTTCCGTTTTAGCCTGGAAGAGGTCTGACCTACCTATGAGGAATTCTCAGCAATGTTGGGGGATAGCCCCAGTGTCGCGGTGATCGTGCTTGATTTTACTTCTTCTCGCTGAGTATTTTTAGCGGAGTCGCTCCATATTTCTCCTTCAATGGCTCAACTGTTGGTTAATGGAGGGATTATTTCTCTTCGATAGGTTATGTATTCAGTGCGCCAGAGGGACTTTGATGATGTTGGATTAGCCAGAGCTGTTACTTTGGGCCTTACTTTGAAGCTTTTACTGGTGACAGAGGACTTGACAGCTGATCCCTAAGTGGGTACGATAGCGACGTTGATGTCTTACTAACATAATCTTGCGATGGTGGTGCTGGCGAAGATCGTGAGCGGTCTTGATGCTTGGAAAGACGGTCATTTTGATTTTTTAAGGGGGATCTTAAAATTTTTATTCATGTGGCTTACAGAGAGTTTTCGTCTCATGGCCCCTCCTGAGTATCCCTTGGTGGGTGTGCCTAATTTCTTTGCCCGACCTTTCTTTAGTTTTGGCCCAGCGGTAGAGAACGGGGCCAACTGTTTTATAAATCACAGAGCCCAATGTCTTTGTTAGTCGGTGCCATGGTGGGGAGATTTGTAGCATATTTTATAGCTAAGAGAGTATTAATATATGCATTTGGTTGTCCTCTATTAGACGATTTTGTGTCGAGATGGGTAGGAAATTTTTTTACCTCCTCACATAACGAACTTCTTCCTGGTGCAGGACCTAACTAAAATAATGCAAATGATGTAGGGCTCCTTGTGGCAGCACTGTCAGCTATCTACTCGTCCGTCACAATCTGTAGGGGGGCTTTGCATGTCTTTGGGTATTACTGGAAGTGGTTGAGGAAGCGGGTAGTAGAGTAGATTATAGAGGAAGAGGCTGGTAAAAGGTGGCTTGTCACCTTCAACACCATGGAGGAGGATGTTGTGTCCAAGCTTGTCATGGCGTATCTCTCCATAGAGAGCATACGGAGTGTGAACTGGGAGTGGGAGACTAAGGGACCTCCGGGGGGGGGGGGGGGGGGGGGGATACAGACGAAGAGGGGCTATCCGACAATTGGGGACATTGTTTATGAAGCTGGGATAACATTTTGTGAAGCTAGGGTAATTTGTGTTTTGGGTAATTTTAGTGTTTTTCTGTATGGTTAAGGATAATTTTGTGAAGCAGGTAAATATTAGGCAGGTTTTTTTAAGATGGTTTAGTTAGTGGAAGGAGGGTCTGTTTGACTCCTTTAGCTGATACTTACAGTAACGGTGACATATTCCCTTATTGTGCCTATTGATGAGTTTTCCATTTGAATTATCTATACTAATCACTAAGGCATACATAATCCTTTTATTCATGTAAATGATAAGATGGGCCGCCATTCTAAGGGGTTAGAAAAGAATAACATTTTATGAAAAGAAAGGGACCGTGCCCATGTATGGTGTATGGGATACCGACGTACCTCTAGGGTTTTTTGAAAATTTTCAATAGCCTTATTTTGAAAAAAAATGTTTTTGAAAGGATCAGGCTCCACATAGTTCTTAATAGGGAAACTCAAGAGATTTTTTTAGAATAGAAGGGGATGAGAAGAGTCATAGCCCGTCGAGATTTTGGACTAAGGGTAAAATTTCTTAAGACGGTCCAGGTTAACTGAACGTGCCATCTCCTATTAGTGGTGGTCTGTGGGCATAGCAGCGTCACCTGACATTTGTTTTTCATAATGTAGGGGCTGAGTCACTCTAATTCTGTTTGAATTTACCTCTGGGTTCCCAAACAAGTTCTATGATCTCCTTAAGAGCTAGTCTCCTTTTTGAATATTATGTTCCTTGACTCTTCGATTGAATGATCGTGCCATCTGGTGATGATAACCCTGTAAGTGGTATATATCCTTAAGTCTCATTTCATCTAAGAATGATAGTTTGTCAAAGCGTCTCTGATTTCAATCTTCTCTGTTGACCTCACTTTCGATCATGACGCGTAGGGAAGGTATTTTTAGTTTAACGGGATAGACTGCTTCAATGTCATATACCATTAAATAAGGGTAGTCCCAGTAGGTGTTCTATTGAAGTGTGGTAGCCACAGAGGGCATATGGGATATAGTCATCTCGATATCTTCAACTCTTAGTCATCTTGCTAATGATGGCTTTGAGGCTTTTATTGGCAGCTTCGACAACACCATTGGTTTATGGTTGGTAGGGAGAAGATTTATATATCTGAATGCTGTTTTCGTCGACCAGTTCTGTGATCTCGAATTTGAAGTGAAGTCCATTATCCGATACTAACTCGTAGGGAACCCTGTATCAGCAGATGATGTTTTTTCTGATGAACTTGGCCACTTTATTGGCATTTAGCAATGCGTATGACTCAACTTCGACCCATTTGGTGAAGTAATCAATGAAAAACATGATGAATTCATGACCGTTGGAATATTTGAGAGTGGCCTTCCCCATAATGTTATTGCCCCAAATGGAGAAGGGCCAGAGAGAGGTCATGTTGTATAATTCTTGAGGAGGCAAGTGTTGAAGATTGGCAAGCAACTAGCATTTTAGACATGTTTTAACGTAGGTAGTGAAATCTTGAACTATGGTGGTCCAATAGTACCCTTGACCAATGATCTTCTTGGCAAGCATATGACCCTTCGCATATGACCGTTCATGTCGATCTTTTGCATCATTTTTCAAATTTCATCCTTTGCTATGTAATGTAAATGGGTTCTATCAAAATTTCTCTTGAAAAGTACTTTATCACAGATTATATACTGGGCAACCAATTTGTGAAGGGTCTCACAATATTTATTATCCGTGTCTTGGGGATATCTACCATATTTGAGGAGGATTTACATTTCATAGTACCATAACCCAACCATATCAGAATCTTCTTTAGTGATAAGCTCGATGTGGTAGCAATGAGTAGACATAGCTCGTTTCTGAACCAAGAATGGGGCCCTTTTTATTCCCTAGGCATATCAAATATGGAGGCCAATAAAGCAAGGGCGTGAGCTAGATTGGTCTTTATACGAGGCAGGTAGTGAAAGGTGACATCTTTAAACTGGGATACCAACTCTTTTAGGTGGGCCTGTACGGGTAGGATCTTCTCGTCTTTGACTTTTCATTTTCTAATGATTTGGATGATAATGAGGATAGAGTCCCCATAAATATATAGGTGTTTGATACCTTTCTTAAGTCTATCTTGAGGCCTACGGGTCATGCCTCATACTCAGTCATGCTGATAATGAGGGTAGAGTCCCCATAAATATCTAGGTTCTTGATACCTTTCTTGGGGTAAGGGCTTGTCTAACTATGTTGTCCATGATCATGTTGATGTTGGGTAATGTATAATCATTTTTTGGTGATGCTTTATTCAAATCTCTGTAGTCGACGCACATATGAACTTTTCCTCTTGAGTTTATTATGGGGAAAATGTTGGCGAGCCATGTAGGATATTAGACTGCACGAATGAATCCCACGTTCAATTGCTTGATCGATTCTTATTTGACCTTGAACGATCATTTAGTACGGAGTTTCATTAACTTTTATTTGACCAACTTACATTCTGGAAATGTCGGAATCTCATGCTAAGCTATTTCCAAGTCAGTGCCCGACAAGTCATCATGGGACCATGTGAAGGCATCCACAAATTCTTTTAATAGTTCCTGAAATTGCGCATGCTGATACTCGTTGAGGGTGGACCCTATCCTAATCTCGCACTAGTGGCTACTAGAACCAAGATTAATAATAACAATCTCATCATCATTAGTTTGAATGCGGTTCTATTATTTGTTAATCTCCTTATTAAGATTAGTTAATAATTATTCATTTGTAAAATCATCATCATCAAAGGTTTGATCCGAATCAAAATAATTAATATAAGGCACAACAAGATACTCAAAATCCTTATTTATTTCATTTTCGGGAAAAATAGCATTGAGAACCTCATCAAATGAGGTCTCAATTACATTGATATCATAAAATGGAATACAACAAAGGGTGAAGATGCTTGGATAGGGTAAAAAGTAGGGTTAGGTTAAATCTGAGTAGGTTGGAGTGGTATGGCATCCCAATTGAGGAGGGGTAGGTCTTAAACTTTGATTTGAGTGGATGGGTCTGATGATGCGACATCTGAGAGGATCATGCATAGATTTAGCTCTAGTGTCTGCAGGTCGAATGAGTCTTCAAAATCACTTTCATATGATTCCTCAGTAATTATCACATCTTTATTGGTGAGAGGTTGTACTTCATGTTTGTAGCCTTTATCCCAAGAGTTAATGCCTTTAAAGAAGATTTCCAGACCCGATTTTATCTTTTTGTCAACATGGTCATACCACGGTTTAGGGAATCCACAGAAGGGGAAGTCTCGACCCCCTTAACAAATATTCTATTTAAAGATTCTTTTGAAATAGCCTTTTCATATTCCAAGCTTCTTTTCGAAATTGATTGATGATGTGATTTGAGTTCATTCAGTGAGGGTTGGTAACCCATGGCACATGGGGGAAGGCCTCCTTCAAGACTATGGACTCAAGGATCCCTTGCTAGCATCGCCCTAGCCCCATTTTGGGCATGAAGTGCATGTTCTTAAACATCTGAATCTCATTGATATTTCCATGAGGGTTGTGTTTTGAACAAACTCAATCTTTGAAGTTGTCCCCTTTTAGGAGGGGGTGTGGATCAATTATGAAATTAAATAGGAGCATGTCATTAGTCCTATACTAGATTTCCAATACTGGGATGCTGGTGTTGGCATTATTTATACTATCATCATCCCCTAAAATGGTGATTTCTTAACCTTTGGTGAAGAACTTAATTTCTAATGCAGGCAAGAGGATACTCCTCGGATGTTGTGAAGCCATGGAAGGCCAAGGAGTATATTGAAGCATATAGGTATGCCGATGACTTAAAACTTGGTGATATGGTTGATAGGACCGACCCCTACTGTGAGTTTTATGGACCCCATTAGTTCTCATTGAGTATTGTTATACTCATGCACAACAGGATAGGTGAGAGTGAGATCACTGACTTTCAGTCCCAAGCAGTTGAAGATTCTAAGCGGATAAACATTGAGAGTAGATTCATTATCGATAAGTGATAGGGGGACTGTCTTTCCTAATACTTCGACGGCGATATTAAGAACATAATTATTATCAATATCAAACTTTTGTATCTCTTATTCAGAAAAGAATAGGATCCTGAAAGAGGTCAGAGATCCAACCATATTTACGACTTCTTCGGGAGTTGTGGAATGAGGGATCGTAGGTCCTGTGAAGAGTTTGATCGAGGCATTTCAGCTCAACTGAGAGGACATGAAGAGTCTCTATAGGGTGATATTAGCTTGGTCTTCTTGATATGATTTTTTACTTTTCTTTATTCGATGGTCATTTCTAGCATTGGAAGTTCTTCAAGAACTCTCTTTCCTTTATCCACCCCTAGTGACTGAAGATTCAGATCTTTGTAGTGTCTCCCCGACTTGGTCGTGTAGTTCATAGAAGTGAAAAAATAAGAATCTTATGGATTCATCTACCACGGGCTGATTGGACACCTTATTAATTTCCCTCAACAGATAAGCATATCATTCCATATACGCTGGCTACTGGACTGACTTCTTCTTGATTTGGTTCATCATTTGAGCTATCAAGATATCCCCCTACCGGATGGCGACTATGTCCTCTTAATAAGAGTAATCAATAAATTCGACTACCTCAATGATTTCATCATATAAATCTTCCTAGTCAATGGGGAAGTGTAGGGGTGAAGTAACCAATCGTCTCTAAAGCTTCAAAATGGTGAGCAATTTAGAGATGCTGCAGATTTTATTTATCTGTGGAAACGTATCGGCTATGGTCTGTTCCACAACATCTACACTGACTTATTCAATAGGAACTATCGATTCGTCTAATTCCTAAGCCCACTTCCTAGGCTTTCATGAATTTTTTATAATAGACGATCATCTCGATGGGCAATTTTAGTCTGAACTCTAAGTGTTAGTTCAACACATTTGGTAACTCTATCTACTCAAATAATACCTTGTAAGGAGTAACAAAACTTGATCGACGAAGCAGGTATGGTGTAGGAGAAAGGATGGGAAAATCTTGAGCAATTTGGGTGAGACTGTAAAGATAATGGGTATTTTGGTGGGCACGATTTGAGTAAACGGGTTAAATTCTAAGTCACTTTTTAGAAAGATGGAATTTGTATGCACTAAAAGTGGGTTATCAGTGGTATTGGGTTTAGGATTAGCTGGTGGGACGATGATACCCCAATCAATTAGGCCTTAGACCACATGTATAAGGTGGAACCATTGCTCACTGGTATGACCTACAGATTGGGGAAACCAGAATGGGCATGAGGTTTAAAGTTTTTTGGGAGTGATTTGGTAATGGATGGGGGTCCAAGGATTTGATGAGATTTCGAATTAACACGGCCCAGTAGACTTTAGATAGGGGAGCATGGAGCTCGGTGTACTCTTTTTTGGCAGGATTATGGCGACTTTCTAGTTCCTAAGAGGTAGTAGGTTATGAAATATTGATGATGGTTGAGATTATTGCACTGACAGGTTTCTCATACTTTCAAGGAGTGAGCTATCCATTCACTTTTTTTGGTTCAGACTCCATGTTGATGATAACTTCCTATATTCTACACAAGCCTCACAAAGGGCTAAAAAGTGTGGGTAATATTTCCCTCCCACGGATGTTTGGATATGAGGAAAGAATAACTTCTTCACAATACTGACTTGTTCCTCCTCGAAGGGCATATTGGTCATGGTGGCATCTTTCTCTCTCCACCCTCCTATAAAGCTACTAACTATTTCCCCAGGGTTTTACTTAAAAATATCTAGATCTCGACGCATAACCTCTAACTCATAATTATACTTGTACTAAGATATAAATTCTCGAGTGATATCCTCCTAACTACGAATCCTGGATTCTTCAAAGAACAAAAACCACCTGAGGGCACTTTCATTCAAGGTCTGCTGAAACATCTGACCATTATCTCTTCAGAGGCACTAAGAAGGGGCATAGCTTCGAAGGTGAACAATTGAGGATCCACTTTCCCCAAACTTCTTGATGTTCGACATTTTGAACTTCTCTGGCAGTCAAGCTTTACGATAAGGATACATATGAGTATAGTCCATGTAGCTCCTAGATATCTTGACTTGGTCAATTTTTTTTACAGTATCTTGAGATCTTCCTCTACCATGTTCAACTCCTCCTCTTTAGGATCCATGAGTATTGGCAAATAAGCCCTTGGCTGGGCAAGGTTTGGAATTAGGAGTTGAGCTAGTGGTGGCCTATTGGTAAGTGGGGCACGCGGAGTATGCTGATATTCTTATGGGACCCATATAGGTTCGGGAATGGGTGGACCCATAGCACGAGGAAAGGGAACCTTGGGTTCTTGGAGAATTTGGGCCCGATGTCACTGTATTTTTTGGACCTCGATTTCAAGGTTATCAATCTTGGCGCTGAGTTGGGCTAGGATGACCATTAGATAAGGATGCACTTTCGGTGCTTGGTCACTGTTCTCCATAAAGAGCTCGTGGAGGTAGAACCCAAATTCAGACGAAGTAGCAGAAGAGGCAGTGGAGCTTCGAAGTGGTTTGACGAAAGACCAAAGACAATTGGGAGATGGGCCCAAATTCAGTATGCGGTCGAACTTAGAAGGAAAATGGTTCGAATTTATTTTTAAAGGAAATAGGGAAATAGGTTTTTTTTTGGTAGTTTTGGAAGGACACATTTTTTTTGGTATTTTTGCTTTTGGAAAAGGGAGGGAAAAGGGGAGAAATCTCAGCATGATTATTATTATTAGTATTATTAAGTTTTAATTTGTATTAGGTTTGCCTAAATGCAAGAAAAATGTCAGATAGGACCTGAGCCAGGAAAAATAGGGTTTGAAAATATTTAAGACACGGTTTGACTTGTTTCCGGGCTCACGGATGGGGTCCAAATTTGAAAAAATGCTAAATAGTGCAAAATTTTGGGCAGTATACCGACCCAAATTTTTGGTCAAGTTTTGTATGATAACTGGAAAACTAAATATGAATGCCCTTGGTTTGACTCCTATATGAGGTTTATGAACTTTTGGGGTTAATGGAAGGCTTCCCCCCTTTCGCATGACTTCCACGATATACCTCTTGCTTATAACGACAACCATTCATCATTACGTGTGGACATGCCATTTGATATGTCCGAGAGTACATGAATTGCCTCATGATATAACTCGTTAGGATGATACGTGTGAGAGAAAATTTAATATACTCGATGTACGCGAATGAGTTCCATACTACATACCTCCCGTCATGAGTGCGATCAAACGGTATGATGAAGGGGGAACAGTTCAATATATGTTTAAGGTACGAGGCCAATGGAAGGTGAGAGTTATATCTCTTAGGCTAACTGTGCCTTACAGGACCAGCGCCCATCACAAAGTGACCTCCCAGTACATGATAAAATTTTGGTCAATATTCCCATGCTTTTGGTGATGTAGAGTTCAAATATGCAAGAGCCTTAATTAGTATATTATGGATAGAGAGTGTATATTTTTTATTTGCATGATGAATAAAGGGAGTACTATTCTAATAAGGGAGTATATACAAGTATCATGAAAAGCAAATCTAGCATGGAGCACGAAGACTATACTAAGCATTGATATATATGAGAGGGTGACATGTGAATATTTAAGAGTGAGTGTGTGTGGTAGTAAGCCTATATATAGATAACTACAAGTGGTGTGTGATATGTGTTAGTGAGCATGAAGATATATATAAGTGTGATAAATGTGGGTGTGTGCTAGTAAAGCCCAAGCATGAATATTCTAAGTGGCGTGTGAAGCATTTGACTAGAAGTGAATCTATATACAAGTGTAGGTGTATGAACTATACATGGAGAGTATATATAAGTCTGTGAAGTGCATAAGTGAGTGATAAATGATATATACATGAGGTAGATAGACACAAAAAGTAAACAGAGGAAAAATGGGAACATACTGATAGGTGCATATGCAAACATGAAGAAAAGAATAAGACCTATGCAGAAATACAGTCTAGTCCTCTTAAAAAATTCCTAGTGGAGCTGCCATTGTGGCCATCCTGGGGACTTTCCCCTTCTTCCTCCTCTTTTTCGGGTGGTCCCTTCCGACGCTTGCTAGATTGTGTCCTTTTTTGGGGCGCTCGACTATCGTCAATGTCGGGTAATGTGTAGAGATAGAGTCACCAGCTTATTTTGCACAAAACATGCAAAAAAAATATCTTTGCCTCGAGAGAACGACATCAAGGACAATACTGATGCTTGAAAAACCAAGTAGTTTAAAGGTCCCAGGACTAAGTTACGCAATGGGAAGGTGTTAGGCACTTATCCCTCCCTTTTGGTCTCTCATGGTCATGTGTTAATCTTCTCATGTTAGACTTCGTGAAGTGTGTGCTTACATGCATAATATAGACGAAGAATGGAATCATTCAACTCACGCCATGGAAAAGGACGAATTGAATTCATCCTCAGCAGTGTTTCTAAAATTAATAATTCAAAATACAGTATGAATGTTTGCCAAATCACAAGTTGTTATGGAAGAACGAATGTATAAATTAGAAGAAACACAAGCATGCAAGAGTATGACATTCATTAAGAATATATATATATATATATATATATATATATGAAAACAATATAATAAAAATGCATAAGGGAGAACTCGAGTCTCGAGATTTACCCAAGATGACTATATAGACCAAAGGGTATTAAAGTCCTCGTAGTTCGAAGATGACATAGGGTGGGGTTCAATCCATAAATCCAAGCGGTGTATTTCTCGTATGTGTGTATGTAAAGAGAAACGTTCTTTAAAAGTGAGAATGTGTAGTGATAATTTCTCTTTTGAAAATTTTAAATAAGCTCTCTTTTTCTTATTTTTTTATGCAAATAGAGTATGTACAACTACTACTAATAAAGGTTTGAGATTAATATATGTGATGTAACGAAATAAAGTGCTAAGGTCGAAATAAAGCAACTAATACTACAATAAGAGAATTTAGATAAAAGGATGGAGAATTGGACCTCCTTATGAATGCTTGATGTTGATCTTGAGTGTAGATATGTGAATATTGCAATAGGATGAAAGTAGTATAAAGAGATGGGAGGAATTTACTAAATAAAGTGAGGAAAGAGATGGAATGGTATATGGGAAATCGACTTTTTTGAAAGGGAACAACTCTAAATTCGAGAGAATGTTCTCTAAATTACTGAGAGGGATGTTCAGGGGTGATTTTCATAGTGAGTTCATCGCCTCTTTTTATAGGGCCAAGGAGGTGCCGATCAATAGGATCCTGGACCCATCTATCAGCATAGAGCGTCAGGTACACTACCGATAGGCAAGGTCCTAAGGGTGCCATTCGACAGTCCAGGACAAGTTTTTTTTGGAAAAAAATGATCATAAAATGTAATTTGTAAGTCAGAATTGTGCCTGGGGTAGACATTGGAAAAGGGTATTCAAAGACCTTTAAGAATCCATTGAGCCACTCCCGAGTTTTAGAGTTAACGGAAGTCAAACGGGGATTGGAAACACCCGTTGGTCACTAGACAAGAAGTTTTTGAAGGAAAATAGATCATTTATCCTAACAGAAAGTCTGATTAGAGCAGGGACAGACCATTGGAAAGGGTGTTTAGTGCCCTTCGATATTTCATTTGGCTTGGAGAGTTCACCCGGAGGCGATTGGGGACCCTTCGGAGTAAAAGGGGTCGTTCTTCCGTATTGTAAGGATGAGTCATGCACAGGGCAGGCTATTGAAAAGGGAATTCAGATCCCTTCGAAGATTCATTGAGCTTCGCTGAAGCTAATAAGTTGACTAGAGTCAAACGGCGTCCGGGAGCTCCATGTGAGTAAGACGGACTGTTTGACCAACCATAAGGATGATTAACACACGGGGCAGACTTTTAAGAAGGAAATTCTGGTACCTTCAAAGATTCATGGAGATTTACTCAAGATGAAGAGTTGATTGGAGTCAAATGGGGTTCGGGAGCGTCTGATGGACTTTAGATCAGTTTTCAGAGTAAAACGGACTGTTCGTCCGAATCGTAAGGCCAATTCGCGCACGGGGTAAAGGGATTTAGAGTCCTTCGAATATTAATTGAACTTTCTCTCAAGATAGAGAGTTGAATAAAGTCAAATGGGTCCTGGGAGCGCCCAATGTACTCTTGATAAGTTTTCTGGGTAAAATGGATTATTCGTCCATACCGTAAGGCCAATTTGCGCATGGAGTATACCATTGGAAAGGTAATTTAGAACCCTTCATAGATTCATTGAGCTATTTCTCTGGTGAAAAAGTTCACTAAAGTCAAACGTGGCTCGAGAGAACCCGACAGCCTCCAGATTGGTACTCGAAGTATGACCTAGGGTTTGTAATAAACGATTGAGTGCTAGGGACCTAAGGAGGTGCTTGGGTCGGGTTGTGGGGGGGGGGGGGGGGGCTGTAATACCCCTTATTTGTGAGTAATTATTTTCATACAAATTTTCCTTATGGGTTAATTATATAAAATAAAGGAAGTTGAAGTAAATATTACTTTAAGTGATTTAGGATATAATATTTACTGAGTTTTGCATATTTACTGTTAAGTGAATGTAAATAGCATCATATTATGTTTTGTTGCGTCGTTGTGCTTTAAACGACGGTTATGACTTATATTCCAAGTGGATTATTATTAATGAATTAATCTGATGTTGGAATATGAAATAATTTATGATATCCCGGATGCCAATTTATAGGGCGCGGTTAGTCCGGAAATGATTGAGATAGTCAAAATAAGTACCAAGTTATATTTTTGGGTTCCAGGTACTTTTAACTGGTTATAATTTATTATATTGTTATGAGTCATTCTAATTGTCTAGCAGCATTTAATGTTGAACTTAATGTCTTTGGGGGATTTTGGTGTATTTAGTCTTACAATATCACTTTGTCTCTGATATTGTCCCTAAACCTAAAGAGAGCTAGAGAGAAAGAGGAGATTTGATATTGTTGGCTTGAAATCGTTTCAACAAGCAATAATCCGAGACTACAAACTTGAGGCAAGTTTCTAACTTGCATATGTATGATTGAGTGTGAATAATTTGTATTTATAGTTGTGTTCTTTACATTTAAGCATTTATGGAATTTATTGATTTTGGTGGCTAAATCCAATATTATAGAATCCAGACTTGTTTTAAATGGTCTTTTCTAGTTATTTAACATGTATAAATGATTTGGAGATGATATGTGTTGGTGATGTTGGGATTTGAGGGAAGAAATGAGTTTTGGGGTATTTGGGGTTCACAACCCGTAGCCGAAATTGGGTTGTCTGACCCAGGTGAATCGATTCGCCCCTAGCGAATCGATTCGCTAAAACGGTAGGCTACAAGTATGAGTTTGGCAAATCGATTTAGACAGTCTAAATCGATTCGGCAAAGAAATAAAAAATCTTGGTTTTCTTGACCGAATCGATTCGGATGGAGCGAATCGATTCGCTTCCAAGATCGAATCGATTCGTCCAGGGCGAATCGATTCGAAAATCCTGTTGTTTTGTAGGATTGTTCCAACTTAGTTTTTAACCATTTTCTTTTAGGTTTGAGGCCTATGAACCTTATCTTATGAATTAATAAAGGGTATTAGAGTTCTATATTAGAGGGATTAAGACCCTAGATTAGTAAGGGAGTAACTAGGCTTATTTCGGGGGATCTTTAATAGAGGTTAGTGTCTTTTTCATCTAGTAAACTAGCCTAGGACTAAGGGGGAGTTGGGTAGTATTGCTTTGGACCTTTAGAGACTAGTATGAGGATAATTTCACTTGGTAGCCTATAGTGTTTTGGTGAACTCTCAGAGGTTATTATGGGGGCAGTTAAACTTTATAACTTATGTCGTTATACACATATGGTTCTGGATATAATAAAATGCACATTTTAAATTTGCATATCTTATGAATTATGACTTGCATATACATACCTATCTAAATGCTAGCATAAGGGAAGTCACGCGAATGAGGTGAAGTCCCCTGGCTAGTGAATGCAGGGTGAATATAGTCCTCGGCCATTGGACCCGTGGTTATATTGTGTTGTTGATTTATTCAAAGTGAGGTAATTTCGGGTATGTTTATGACTCGCTATTAAAGGTATATGGCCGCTTCCCACGCGACGTGATTTAGGGTTCCCAGGTGGTCTTGGTTATAAGCACTCGAAGATGATAGCTATTTAGGGGAGCATCCAGTGGGGTGACTCCTGAAAGGATAGTCTTTGAATCGTTATATTTTGATTGTAACTATTCTCACGAATGTGGCATTTCATAAATGGATAATGCATTTATAAATCAACTGTATGGAATAAGTTTCCTAATGAGGAATGAACTTTTGTAGACATATTTATAGAAACAACAATTTAAGCATGTGAAAATGGAATTTAGTTATTTCTCTTACATCGATGAATACTTTAACACTATAGATGGTATTGCGATAGGATGTGAACTTAGATGAGAGGTGAGGATTATTCTTATTGTGAAGAGCGATTTAAACCTTTTTATGATGTTATCATTCATAATGTTATGCATTTTGTTCACACGTATATCATATCAAACCGAGACCTGAGCCGTTTATATTTCTCTGTCTTGTATGGTTCTTATTTATGCTTAGGTTCTCCGCCGCAAGGACGCCAGTGTTAGTCTTGCCTTCTCAGTGTCAGGGAGCTACACCATTTTTGCGAATGTTATAGGATCATTGTAATAGACGCATCCATCTTTTGCATAATCAAGTTATGATCAGTCTGTACATTCGGGCGTGTTGCCCAAGTTTTGTACTTGCATATTTTGTGATATTTATCTCTAATACTTGGTGTAACTTGTTTGTACTAGTCTGTTAACCGATAGCTTATTCGGTTGTTATTTTGTAGATTGGTTGTTAAACTGTTACATGTCTCTATCTATATATCCACCTTCTTTCCAAATTGGATTGTCGAAATGGTTTTTATTAAACTTGTAAAAAAAATTTGACATTCGTTTCCTAAAATAATTAGTGGTTATCTCGTACTATTATTTTTACGACAGTGATACTAAGAATGGGCCATCTATGGTTCCTGTATTTATTGGAGTATCGGGCTGACCATCTCTTATTTTAATAAGCGGGGTGTCACAGGTTCTAGGATGATATGTCTACACACACTAGCCTAGAAATATTTATTATTTTCAAATCAATAGCGTCAAATAATTAGATTAACTAGGAGTCATTATGCAAATCCATTGATCTTCAACTTTAACACCCTAAAAATAAACATATATCTTTTTTCTTTTCTTTTCTTTTCTTTTGAAGATCAATTTCAAAAACATAGCATTGTAAATATTTATTTTACTGTTCCTCTATTCTCTTTTAGGCTCTTGCCAATGTTGGCCTTTCTCGCATAGGTGATTTCTCTTTTCGTTGCCCTTTTCCATTGCTCGCTCATATTCTCAATCAAATATTCAAACTCCCGGGCAATGGTTCTTACATGAACAAATCCCCATAGTCAAATAGATATGTATATTACCAGATTGATATGAGAACACCTCACTTAACACATGTAATATAGGTAGTTAAAATCCAAAAGAGCTTGTGCAAAGTGTGCGTGGAGGCATATGCAAAGTGAATCCATTAAGAAAATCAAGTTCAGAAAAATCCATACAAGCATGATTAAGAACAATCCTAAGAATTGTAAATAATAATCAAATGTCCTATCCACGTGTAAACATAGAATGAAAGGGATTCAAACACACTAACATTCCATGCAAAATGTGTAAAACCAAACTACACATACAAAAAACAAAAAATATTTTTGAGTTGTTAAATAATTTTAAAAAATGACTCAAAAGATAAACAAAATCCTTTTTGTTCTTCTCAATAAGACTCAATAAAAGGAAAATAAAAATATAAAGGACTCAAACATCATACATCTAGAATAGCATTTAAGATGAAGCACACAAGATAGTGCATGAAAATATTCAAACATAATCATGCATTGGATTTAATATGAGAAGAATCATGTGAAAGCATGCGAGAATCAAGAAGTCTAACATTAAGCGCCTTTAAATATGATATCTTAACCCATATAGGTGTAACGTGATGATCTAGGGTTTTGGGAACCATGGTGACACTAGACTTAGACTTCCTAGGACCTTTTCAAAGATCATAGCAACAATTCCTAAGGTGAACTATCCTACGACAATGTGTACAAGTTTAAACACGAGGAATGTTACCCTTGGGATGACCTTTATAATGTCCATAGCAATGGTTGACCCTCTCAAAACATTGGACTAGGATTTTGTAGCGAAAGAAACAGGATCTCTGAAACTAATTCTAAAAATATCATTTTTGATTTGGACAGTTCCTAAAATCTTATCTAGCATCTCGCACCTAGATTCCAAATAAAATTTGACACAAATCGAGTCTCTTAATCTCTCTTAAATCTCCTTGCAAAAATGAGACTCATAAAAAACAAGGCACTTATTTTTAAAAATCTCTATCAATCCTCAATGGTTATATTTCTCCCTCAACAAATGAGAGTTTTGCCTTAAGATCATTTTCACGTTCCCTCAAATTATCAATTAATTTCGAATCATCATTACGTACAACATGTGCGTTGAACTTAGCTTCTAACTTCAAGTTGGAAGTTTTTAACTTCAACAACTCGGTGTACAACCTTCCAAAGACAACCTGAAGCTCACTTTCCTCCCCTTCTTCTTTTTATCCCTCATCAACACTCGCCTGGTAATTACACGACTTGGCCTCATAATCTTCATGCACAAAATTATCTTCACCGAAAGACTTTCCATTAAGGCTCACATGCACTACACCTAATATAGCAATCTGGCACGGTTTTGAACTGTGCCAGAATCAGGTATTTCAAAAATGGACATTTTTTTCTGGCAAGGTTTAAAAGTGTACCAGATTTGACCAAACAGGAACACTTCTAGCACACTTTATAACTGTGCCAGATTGAGTACATTTTGCTACACTTTTGGCACAGTTCAAAATCGTGCCAAAATTTGATACACTTGAATTGTGCCAAATTTTTGGATTGTGCCAAATTTGATACACTTGAATTGTGCCAAATTTTTGGATCAAAGAAAAAAATTTAATTATTTGGAAATAAGAAAATGCACAAAGTGCAAATCTCGCACGTTGTTGATAAACTTAACATACATATAAATTTCAAAATATTACAAGTCTTAATAGTTCACAGACCAAAAAAATGGGTAGAGTTTCCTCTATTTTCTGGACATTCTAATACCTGCTAATATAAAACATGCGTAATGTGAAGCCCACACGCAGGACCATAAAATATAACAATAAAATTACAAAATCCCGCACTGCCATAAAATCTAACAATAAAACTAAAAAAGCCTGCACGACCATAAAATAAAAAAATAGAATCCTAAATATTAACGACATTAAATAAATAATCCCCTTGTTGTAAACGATTGACTTCATGTATTGCAAGTGGATAAAAGCTAATGACAAAATGCTATCCTGTACAAAAAAAAGATACAAAAAGAGATGATATCAGTAACCAAGTAATTTTAAATAAAATCTTATTAAAGCTGAAAATTTTCATATGCGAGTCACAATTATTATTGTATTCTCAAATCGAAAATCTTGTGACTATGTGATCATCTCTATGAGTTACATTAGTCCCATGCGAGGTGTTAGTGCCTCTTACGGGGCCGTTTGAGGACTGGTTTGAGTTTTCATCCTCAAATGGCATGTTTTTAAGAATAATCTAAATATTTTTAAATTATTGTCATATTCTCAAAACAGGAGACCCGTGATTACACGATCAATTCCTACAAGTTACATTGGTCCCGTGCGAGGTGTTCATGTCTTTTACGGGGCCATTTGGAGGCTTGTTTGTGTTTTCACCCTTTGACGGCTTGTTTTTAAGCCCAATCTAGATATTTTCAAATTATCATCATATTCTCAAACCGAGAGACCCGCGACTACGGGATCAATTCCTATGAGTTACATTAGTTTTGTGTGATGTGTTCGTGCCTCTTTACGGGGCCATTTAGGGGATAGTTTAAGTTTTCACCCACTAACGGCATGTTTTTAAGCCAAAGTCGAGATATTTTCAAATTACCATCATATTCTCAAACCATATGTTTCGTGACTACATGGTCAGTTCCAAGTAGTTACATTGGCCCCGTGCGTGGTGTTAGTGCCTCTGATGGGGCCGCCTGACATGTTTTTAAGAATAGTAAAAATATTATTAAATTGTCATCATATTCTCAAATCGAGAGACATGTGACTACACGGTCAGTTCCTACAAGTTACATTAGTCCCGTGCGAGGTGTTCATGCCTCTCACGGGCCGTTTGCGGCTGGTTTGGATTTTCACCCTTTAACGGATTTTTTTAAGCCTAATCTAGATATTTTCAAATTATCTTCATATTCTTAAATCGACAGACTCGTGACTACGTGGTCAATTCCTACGAATTATATTGGTCTCGTGCGAGGTGTTTGTGCCTCTTACGGGGCCATTTGGGGGCTAGTTTAGGTTTTCACCCACTAATGACATGTTTTTAAGCCTAAGTCTAGATATTTTCAAATTATCATCGTATTCTCAAGCCACATGTCTCGTGACTACACGGTCAATTCCTACGAGTTACATTGGCCCCGTGTGAGGTGTTAGTGCTTCTTATGGGCCGTTTAAGGGCTGGTTTGATTTTTCACCCTCAAATGATATGTTTTTACGAATAATCTAAATATTTTTAAATTATCGTCATATTCTCAAACTGTCAGACCCGTGACTACATGGTCAGTTCCTATAAGTTACATTAGTCATGTACGAGGTGTTCATGCCTCTTACGGGGCCATTTACGGCTGGTTAAGGTTTTCACCCTTTAACGGCTTGTTTTTAAGCCTAATTTAGATATTTTCAAATTATCGTCATATTCTCAAATTGAGAGACCCGTGACTATACGGTCAATTCCTATGAATTACATTGGTCCCGTGCGAGGTGTTTGTGCCTCTTATGGGGCCATTTGGGGGCTAATTTAGTTTTTCATCCACCAACAACATGTTTTTAAGCCAAAGTCTAGATATTTTCAAATTATTATCATATTCTCAAACCATATGTCCCGTGACTATGCGATTAGTTACTACGAGTTACATTGGCCCGTGCGAGGTGTTGGTGCTTCTTACGAGGACGTTTAAGGATTGGTTTGAGTTTTCACCCTCAAACGACATGTTTTTAAGAATAATCTAAATATTTTTAAATTATCGTCATATTTTCAAACCGGCAGACCCGTGACTACGTGGTCAGTTCCTATAAGTTACAATGGTCTCGTGCGAGGTGTTCATGCCTCTTACGGGGCCGTTTGGGGTTTGTTTGAGTTTTCACCCTTTAACGATTTATTTTTAAGCCTAATATGGATATTTTCAAATTATCGTCATATTCTCAAATTGAGAGACCTGCGACTACACAGTCAATTCCTACGAATTACATTGTTCCGTACGAGGTGTTCATGCCTCTTATGGGGCCATTTGGGGGATAGTTTAAGTTTTCACCCACTAATGGCATGTTTTAAAGTCGAAGTCTAGATATTTTTAAATTATCATCATATTATCAAACCATATGTTTCGTGACTACACAGTCAGTTCCAAGGAGTTACATTGGCCCCGAGCGTGGTGTTAGTGACTCTTACGTGGTCGCTTAAAAGTGTGCCAGATTGTCATTAAACCGTGCCAAAATTTGGCACAGTTTTAAACTGTGCCAGATTTTTAATATTATGGTGTGCCAAATTGTTGATTTTGTGTAGTGATGACTGGCCATGAACGCTGTGTAGTTATTGTCAACATGGGAATCGAGTTCTTCTTTTGATTCTCTATCACTAAGAGTAGCATTATAAACCTTAGGCTTCTTGACTTACTTCCTTAGTTTAGTTAGACACTCAGTTGCTCTATGTCTATAACCCTCACACCCAAAGCACTTATCTAATTCATCCCTTTTAAAAAAATTATTTCAATTCTTAAGGAATTTTCTAGCCTTGATAAACTTCTTATTCTCAAATTTCTTTCCACAAAACCTAGAGTTCTATTTATCAAACTTGAGAAATTTCCAAAACTTCTTAGCGAACATGGCCATATCACCGAAATCGATGTCAGACTCATTATCATAATAAGGTGTTTCCTCCTTTCGGGCTTTCAAAGCAATGCCCTTATCATTTTTCGTCTTTTAGAAGGAAACATGTCGAGCTAATAGGTTTTAAGGTCACCCATAAGCTCCTCGAGTTTCGTAGAGTTAAGAGTTACCAGTGAATTCAAAACAACGGGGTTAGGATTAAATCTTTCAGGTAAGGACCCTAAGATTTTTTTCACAACCTTGTTGTCGGGTATTCTCTCTCCCAAGTTAAAATATTAGTTTACAATATCAAAAAGTCTCATATAAAACTCATCAAAGGTTTCACTGTCATCCATCCAATTGGTTGAAAACTAAACGGTGAAGTTTTGGACTTTAGAAGATTTAACATCACCAGTTCCCTTATGAGGGAGTTGGAGTATGTCTTAAGTCTCTTTGAATGTTTCAAAAGTCATAACATGGTAGAACTCCTCCATTGTAACTGCATAAAACAAATAAATGAAACCATGAAAATTGTATTTATAGAACGGGTTAGGGACACAGAGTTAATCTACTCGGGCTATGGGTGTGTCTATACCTTTAGTAGTGCTAACCATACCCGCTCATCTATGGACTTGAGGGAATATTTCATACGCCATTTCCAGTACGCATAATTTGACCCATCAAACAAAGGTGACTTAGAAAATGACTCACCTTCCATATATAAGCCTCCCATATTCTTGCATAAATAACTTACAGACACCCTCTCTAATACCAATTTTAAAGTGCAGGAAGTGATAAAACTCTAATGCTTATATGGGTTGTCACACATTTAATTTTTTTTATTTTTTCAAAATCAATTAAACGATTAACCCACTTAAACTTGCTCCAAAACCAAATGTTTTGTTAAATACTTTACAAAATTTTATCTTTCCTGAGGATGGCCTAGGTGAGTATAGCAGGAGTAAAATAAAGCAACAAACTATAATACGATGATGTGCAAGGAAAATCCACAAAGGAAAAAATTCGGACAAGCCAGCCACACAAATTCACTATGAACTAGGAATTACTTAAGGATGATAGTTGACTTACACAACAGACTGAACTCCTTAAAGTCTTAACATGTCTTCATTCCTTCGACCTTCTTCACAGTGACACATAAGATTCCACCTATGCACTTTCACAACATGTGCTCCTCACACACCTCGATATCCACCAATCTTGGCTCAACAAACTATTAATGGATCGGACACAGATTCCACGGCTTCAAACTGCCACACACACACGAAGTTCACCATATGTAAACCACAACAATCATAGAATCCATCGTGAGAAATAATACTCAACAAAGATGATGAGTAAAAAAACTTTGGTGACAAATAGGAGATCTCAAATAAGCAAATATGATTGAAACTTGGATATCAAGCCTATTATGCAAATCTAGGGTTTGGAGGCTCCTATATATTTATTAGAAAATATTTTTTGTAAAACCTCTTCTTGAAAATAGTTTCTAACACTCTTTTATGTAAAACAAAATGAAAACCGAGGCAGTAGAAAAATGATCTTTGGAACAACTCATTCAAACAACTCGTTCGTTTGATACTCTGAAGGTCATTTGAACGACTTTACAAAACTCGTTCGAACAGGGTGAAATTTTCGTTCAAACAACTTCCATAAAATACAAAAAAAAAATGAAAAGTTATATTTACAAAAAATAGCCTCAAACATTTTAAAATACACACCCAATTAAATATACAAGGATAAAAAATAATATGCATTCATACCTTTAGAGATCCATGGACTTTGAAGAAATAATACGGTATGAGGCATAACACGATGATGTAGACGCTTTAACTTGGCTGCTACGGTCTTCAATTACTTATCACATGCATGGAGGACAAAAGATTCAAATCCTAACCTATGACTTAAATGGTTTTGTCTAAGTGGAATTAAGTTAAAATACATACAAATTGACAATGTTGGAAATTTTTCCTTACAAGTTATAATATATAGTTATTTGTGAATGACGTATTTATGGATATACTATATTATTTTGGGGGTGCTAAAAGTTCATTTCTCAAATCTTGATTATTTTCATATTGACCCATTTTGATCATGAAAATTTGCATATTTATATTTGGATTGATAAATTTTTGGCAATTTTCTTATGGCTCTTATGTTTGTTTATAAGTTACAATAAAATTATATTTTAAAACCAATTTGTTTTATTAGGACCCGAACTTCCCTTCGTAGTTCAAATTGGAGCTTTTAGTTCTTAATCACTATTTTAAATTTGGGACTTGAAGTTACCATTTAATATTTTAATTATGGGCTTGAAGTTCTAATCATAAAATGTTGATACATAAAAAACTCTAAATATCTAATATTGGGACAAGGAGTTCCTCAATAATTATTCAAACTTGGGACATGAAAATTTTGAATTATTTGTACCTAAAGTCTTAAAAAAATGTATATCATTATCAAACATGAAATTTTAATTGTTTAATTGAATGAATGTGGACTGGAAGTCCCCTAGTTATAATTAATTTACGCCTTGAAATCCCTAATCATTATTGTGACCAGAAGTTCACAAATTATTGGTTGTGATTGAGATATAATTTGTTCATTTTTTTATAAATAAATTTGAGACCCGAAGTTCTCAAGTTATTTAAAATATTTGGATTTGAAGTTCCAATAAAAATATAAAATGAATCAAAACTTAAAGGTTTGGTTATTCATGGGGTATGAATATTGAAAGTTCTCAAAATAATTATTTATAAATTTTACCTGAAGCTTTAAATATAATTTTCATTGGTATTAGCTTCAAATAAATTAAATACTAAAAAATAAATTTTCAACCTCTTGGATTTTTACATTAAATGAAATAACTTTTTACACACACTTTTAATGATTAATGGTCCCTTTCATTATCTTATTAATTGTTTCACCATTAATGCTTTATCTCTTAACCTTTTAGTTCTTTTAAGTATTAAATTAAATTCTTAATGGTATTTTTTAAACTCCTTTTCACATTCCAATCATTTACTATACTTTGTAATCTTGAGAATATGCCCCTAATTTTTAAAGTGGATTATCAACACACAAAGTTGATAGATATATTTGACATTAGTTTGAAAGATTATCTAACATTTTTAACCTTAATCAAACATGAATTTTTGTTACAAACGTCTAGAGAATTTAATGTACTTCGACATTAATAACATTGAACCTAAAGTTTAACTACTTAAGTGGAACGACAAGTTCCCACGCACAAATGATAAAACTTTAAGTTTTATATTTCACATAATTCGTACCAGACGCTATATGAATTATTCTAAATTATGACCTAAAGTCCTAGGTTTTAATTTTATAGTTTATATGAACTCGAAGATTCATATATATATGACATAAAATAGAACATAGAGTTATAAAATAATGTATGTTGATACCAAAATTTACCACCCTAGTTGAGCCAATTACAAGCCAGCACATGTCGTCCAATGCGGCATAAGTCCAAGTTAGCCTAGTACAAAAGTGAGAAGAGTTCGCTTGCGTTCAAATAGGAAGTTATTTAATTAAACACAGTGTTTACCACTTAAGTCCTAAACATGCATCTATATGTGATTAAATACGATGGTGAAACATGCAAAAACACATATATGAGGAAAAATCCCCAACGGGGCAAAACCTTTTATTTTTACATTAATTTTGTAAGAGAACGGCTTACAACGGATTACAATGAAAATACAAGTGACACAGAAATACCCTCGGGTGTCGGTTCTATTGTCTGCGACTAGAACAATCCCTTTCTAGTAGGGCAGCAGTGACGAAGAGAACGACTTCCTCACAAAGTACTCCAGATGAGTAAACGATCTTCTTGAAGGTTTAAAGATTCACACACATATATGGGAATGGTTTTGTGAATCAAAAAAGGTTTAGAAAACCTTAAAATGTGAAGTCTTATTCTGGGCAGATTTCGCAGAATATTGAGATTGCAGAAAGACTTAAAAAACGTGTAGAAGGAGATCAGATATTTATACAAAAATCGAGGCGGTGGCTCGTTCGAACGAGATAGCATGTCGCTCGAACGAGATAGCATGCCGCTCGAACGAAGGACAGAAGTCGTTCGAACGATATCGCGCGACATGTCTATCTCGCGCGAACGACTTGCAAAGTCGCTCGAGTGATCTCGTCGATCGAGGGCATTCGCTTCTACACTTAGAAAAATTCTGCTTTTGATAAAAAATTAATCCAGAATTCAAAATGAATTCCCAAATATTTATGCAAATATTTAAAGTTCCAATAAAAATTTTTACTGATAAGGCGTAGTGGAGTAGTGGGAATGAGCTGAGCAGAACGTTGCATGTATCATGATGCACGTGAAGAAAGTGGTTGCATTGAATTCGGATACAGGCCGTCGAGGATGATCGTGTTGACGTGCCGAATTTAGCGGTATCAGACATATGAACTGTGATCTAGGAGAAAATAGAAAATTCTTAGATTATACCTCGGACATTTATAGAATTATGTCCTTACAAATCTCCCCTATGTCTATACCGGTACATACATAAAAAATCCGAATTATGCAATCAAATGACATATAAGATAATATCCCCATTAAACCCTCAAACTGAGAATACTAAATGACATGTCTCCAAATCTTCAACTCTCCAGAAACTTTCAAAGCTTTTCTCATCAGGATGTGCAATCCAAAAAATGAACAATGATGTACCTACACACATGAGATAAAGCAAATACCCGTGACAAGCAACAGTTTCATAAATCAACCAAAATACCAAAACATAATTCTCCCCCATAATTCTTCTCCCCCTTTTTATGATGTCCCCAAATAGACAAATATGAGAAGCAGAAATGAATGCACATGGAGAATGACACACGGAAATAAACTGCTATTTTTATATTTTTCAAAAATATTTTACATATAATATACAACAAAGAATCACACCATGAAAGATCACAAAAACAACCAAGTTAATGAAAGCGAAATGAAGGGGTGTCATCAGATTCGATAGGAAAATCAATGCATACAAACATGACATATGTGCACGATGAATATCGGATACTCCTAACGAATGAACTCAAAGTCTTCCTTTGGTGTAAAAATATGGAAATATGAGACATTGACTCAATCAAATCAACAAATCAAAATTCAAAGTGATTTCCACACCAATAATGTCCAAAACTATTTCATGCTTTTTCAGGACTTTTAAGGAAGTGCAAACCCGTTTATATTCTCCAACTAAACTCCCTCATATTTTTATTTTGAATAGAGGCTTTTCTAAATTCTCAAACTTTGGAGAATTGATGGTGAAACCTAAGTGGCCCATAATTGGCATGACTTGCTTTTTATTGCCTTTAAATTTTTTTTCGGGCTCTTTTAACCTCTTTGGACCCCGAAGAATAAAATTCCTCCATTTTTTAGGTCCTTTTGAATGGTGGATTTTGTACAAAGACGTGATAAATACCTTTCGCAGCCCCTCCCCGTTCTTAAACAAACACTCAGTCTCACAAGAAAAATGGTTTTTACATGCAATTCAATCTTGTCAAGTTTTATCGCATAATGTTAGTTGTATAGACAGAATTGAGATGAAAACACTCAAGCCAACATGTGATAGACAAGTGCAATAATCAAATAAAGTCGTGCATGAGTGAAATAAAGGAGAGAGGAGTCAAACATGTAGAAAGATATCACTAATCACATCTCAAAGACTCCAATCAATGTAAAGCACATGGATGAAATGCTGTATCGTCTCAAATCTCTATCAAACAGTCACATGGATAAATGGAATGAAGATGTGACTTGGCTATCTTAAATGTTCATCCATAAAAGGTGCATAAAAAATACAAAAATCTTTTTGGGCTTTTCTGAAATATTTATTTACAAAAATAAAAATCTTTTTGGATTTTTCAAAAGAATATATAAATAGCTGTACAACAAAACAATAGTACATATAAAAACAGACTAGCAATAGGAAGCATAAGATATGAACATGAAAAAGCATCCTATTCTAGAAATAGACCAACCCCTCAGTCAACTGTGTAAATCCCCAAAGACTTCCTAAGACTCTCAAATCTAAGGGCATCTAAAGGTTTCGTGAAAATATCGACTAACTGACGGTCGGTGGGAACAAAACTCAGGGATACGACTTTCTCCTCAACTAACTATCGTATAAAGTGCTCACGTATCCTGATGTGCTTTGTGCGCGAATGCTGGACTGGATTGCGGGATATGTGTATCGCGCTCGTGTTATCACAGGAAATGGTCATGGTGTCCTGTGAAATCCCATAATCCTCCAGCATTTGCTTCATCCACAAGAGTTGCGTGCAATAACTCCCGATGGTTATATACTCAGCCTCCACAGTGGACAAAGAGATGGAATTTTGCTTCTTGCTCAGCCAGGATACTAGAGCAGAACCAAAATAGAAACACCCACCAGAAGTGCTCCTACAACCATCTACATCCCCCGCCCAATCGGCATCTGAATAGGCGGACAAACGGTCATCAGTATCAAAGGAATACCAAATATCGTATGAGAGAGTCCCACTCACGTACTTAATAATACTTTTTAGAGCAAGTAAATGTGACTCTTTAGGGGACGCTTGATATCGCGCACAAACTCCAACCCTAAAGGCTATGTCGGGATAACTGGCAGTCAAGTAGAGAAGACTACCTATCATACTCTGAAATAAGGTTTGCTCTACGTCCTTGCCTGAAGTGTACTTACTAAGATTGGTAGTGGTACTCATAGGTGTACGTGCATGCTTAGCGGAGTCTAAACCAAATTTCTTCACTAGGACTCTAGCATGCTTGGATTGGGATATGAACATCCCATCCTCTAGCTGACGAACCTGGAGACCAAGGAAGAAAGTAAGCTCACCAGCCATGCTCATCTCAAACTCACTTTTCATCTCCTCTTCAAAGTGATGAGCATGTTGAGAGCACGTGGATCCAAAGACTATGTGGTCCATATAGATCTGGGCAACCAAAATTGCACCGTTATCTCTCCTGACGAACAACGTCATATCAACTCCCCCTCTCTTGAAACCACGGGCTAAGAGATAGGAAGTAAGCCTCTCGTACCAAGCACGAGGTGCTTGTTTCAAACCATACAAGGATTTTCTCAGATAGTAGACGTGCTCAGGGTGCTGAGGGTGTTCAAACCCTTTTGGTTGTTCCACGTAAACCTCCTCCTATAGAATGCCATTCAGAAAGGCACTCTTGACATCCATCTGATATACCTTGAAATGCAGATGACATGCAATGGCGAGTAGTAGACGAACGGACTCAAGCCTCGCAACGGGAGAAAATATCTCCCCAAAGTCTACACTTTCTATCTGTGTGTAGCCTTGAGAGACCAACCTAGCCTTGTTTCGGATTATGGTACCATTTTTATCCATTTTATTCTTAAAAATCCCCCGGGTACCAATCACATTAGTCTCACTAGGTCGGGGGACAAGTTCCCAAACGTTATTCTTTTTAAACTGAAGCAACTCATCCTGCATAGCAGATATCTAGTGTTCATCCTTGAGTGCTTCTTTATGATTCTTGGGCTCGACTTTGGACGTGTAGCAAAGATGGCTAATAACGTTCTCTAGCTGAGCACGAGTCTTGATCCCTAGAGTGGGATCGCCAACAATGGCAGATGGTTCATGACTCTTGCGAACCCAAGTGGGTGTGTCCCCTAACACAGGAGTGGGGACCACAGAGTGTGGGTGGGGGACTAGTGGATCACTGTCAGACGAGTCCTCATCCTCACACTGAAGGTTAGGATCAATAACCGTCAGAGGTTCGTCATCTTTCACGGTGATGTTTATTGATTCCATAACCTTAGAGCTCTTCAGGTTAAAAACCCGGTACGCTCTGCTATTCGATGAATATCCTAGAAATATTCCCTCGTCGCTCCGGGAGTCAAACTTTCCTAATTGCTCTCTATCTCGTAGGATGTAGCATTTACTCCCAAAAACACGGAAATAAGCCAGGTTGGGTTTCGTACCTGTCCACAATTCATAAGGCGTCTTAAGTGTGTGTGGACGCAGGTAAACCCTATTCACCATGTGGCATGCAGTAGACACTGCCTCTGCCCAAAATGTCCTAGAAACATTACGACCTAGAAGCATAGATCTAGCTATTTCCTGGATCGTTTGATTCTTTCTCTCAACAATCCCATTTTACTGAGGAGTTTTCACAGCAGAAAACTCATATTTGATCCCAAGGATATCTCAATACAAATCTACCTTTGCTTCCTTAAATTCAGTGTCGTTGTCACTACGTATCCTGTTAATAGTGACTCCGTGTTGATTTTGCAGGACACGGCACTTGGTCGTTACAAACTCTACAACATCGGATTTCTCTCTCAGAAAACCTACGATGGAATATCTGGAGAAATCATCAACCATCACGAGGATATACCTCTTACCACCCATACTCTCAGTACGAGTGGGACCCATAAGATCCATGTGTATAAGCTCAAGAACACAAGAGGTGGTAATGGAATGCAACTTCCTATGGGGACTACGAATTTGTTTTCCCAACTGACAGGGTCCACAAACCGTCGAAGTTGGCCTTCCAAGAGATGGTAAGCCACGTACTAGGTCCTTTTTAGCTAAGCGAGTGAGATCTCTAATATTAATGTGACCTGGACGTTGGTGCCACAGATCCATAGGAGTGATCGTGGCGCTGTTGCAGACAAGTGAGGAAGTAGGCACAGTACCATAGCAATTATCCTCGGTCCCCACCACTTGCATTAAGAGTTTACCGGCTTAATTTTAAACATTACATGCGTCCCGATCAAACTTTACTGCAAAGTCAGTATCGCACAGCTGGCTAATGCTGAGAAGGTTTAATTTTAAACCTTTGACGTAAAACACATTCTCTAGCTTAGGAAATCCTGGTAACACTACAGTACCTCGTCCTACAATGTTAGACTTGCTCCCATCTCCAAAGGTGACTCTTCCATCCTGATAATCCTCAAGAGATGTAAAAAATGAGGCATCACCTGTCATATGTCTGGAGCATCCTCTGTCAAAATACCACTGTGAGGTATAATGTGCCTTGAGAGCGACATGAACAGCAAAGGCCTTTTTATCTTTCTTAGGTACCCAAGAAGTGGTGACCTTTTGTTTGCCTTTGTTGTTGTTGGTTTTAGCTGGAATGTGAGAAGCATTCCTTGACGGCAAAGACATCCGTCGGAATTCCTCCATCAAACTCTGAGTCGTGGCAGCTAAAAACTCAACTCGCTCTCTCAGACTAGTAAAATCATCAGTATGCTGATGTGGGGCAGTAGTACGTCGTGTCCGACACATACTATAGCAAAACTCCCTGAGGTGGCCTTTTCTTTTGCAATAAGTACAAAAGAACACAGTAAAAGGAGAACCTTGGTTTGCTTTTCTTGGTCGAACTCTCCTTCGAGGTTTTTGACGATGGCCATAAGGAGTCGTAGTAAACTCAGGGACTGGTCCAGGTGTAATTTGGGACATGGAGGCACCATCATAACCAATTCCCTGCCGATCACCAAAACTTAAAGCGGGGCCGAGGAGCATCTTTCCCATTTTCCCAGATCTGTCCTTGATTTGAAACTTGACTTCCCATGCTTTCTCAAGATCATGAGTCAGCTGGGCAACAAGGGCTTCAAGTTTCTTCCGAGTCTCCACGGAGGAATGGAGCTGACTCATAAGACTAGCCACTTGTTTAGTCAAGTCCCCTCTCTCTTTCTCAAAAGTGCTCTCTCTTTTTCTAAACAAACTTTCTTTCTCAACACAGGCAGATTATCTCTCTCTCAGGGCGGTGCAGGTGGAGGACTCTCTCTCTCTCACTTTTCTTAATTCTTCCTCTAAGCCGGTGATCTTAAGGACTAACGCTTTGTTACGCTTTTTAGTTTTAAATGACTCAGAATATAACTCAGCGTAGGCGCGTTGAATATCACTCTCGCTCTCACTTGTGTCATCCTCCCCCTCACTCACATCGCTCTCACTGTCGAGGTGTCCCTTTGAATCATCATCCTCATCGTCATGAGGAGAACTAGAAGTGCTCACATGACTAGCCATGAATGCGGTGAAGTTACACTCATGCGGTGACTCGACTCCAGAATCCACCGACTCGACCTCACTGTCGTCACTAAGGGTAGCATTAAGAACAACTTTCCCTTTTTCTCTGTTCAGACGTGTGGCACACTCAAAGGCTCTATGACCCCTACCGTCACATTCAAAGCATCTCTCACTTTTTTTCTTAGGAGGATCTTTAAAAACTTTTTCATTTTTCTTTTCAAACTTATTTTTCTCAAATTTCTTTTTTATCTTTAAAATTGCCATTTTTCTTAAATTTGAGAATCATCTTGAAATTTTTTGCAAAAAGAGCCAAATCATCTAAGTCAAAATCACAATCAGAATCTGACGTGTCAGTCTCTCTCTTTCTAGATGACTCTACCCTCTTTCTAGCTGACCCCTCATTCTTTCTCTCTTGGGCATTAAGTGCAATTCCCTTATCTTTAGACGTAGCAGTTTTAGGGAACATATCAATTTCATATGTTTGCAAATCTCCTACAAGTTCTTCCAATTTTAGCATATTTAAATTACTCATAGAATTTAGCACAGTGACTTTGGGGATAAAACGCTTAGGCAAAGAACGAAGAATCTTTTTGACAACTCTAGCATTAGGAATATGCTCACTAAGATTAAAGCTAGTATTAACAATGTCAGACAATCTAGCATAAAAATCATCAAAACATTCAGTTTCATGCATGGTGATGGTTTCAAATTGAGTTGTCAAATTTTGCAATTTAGACTCTTTCACAACATTAGTTCCTTCATGGGTGAGTTGTAAAACATCCCATGCCTCTTTTGACGTGGTACACATCATTATGCGTTTTAACTCATCAGGTGTGACAGACCCAGAAATAGCACTTAGACCCTTAGAATTGAATGATGACCATTTAAATTCGTCTTCAGTCCAAGAAGTGATAGGTTTTAAATTGATCACATTATCAACGGTGACGGAGGGAGGAGTCCACCCTCTTTCAACCAAAATCCAGACACATTCATCATGGCTTTTAAAGCAGACCTCATGCGGGCTTTCCAATATGCATAGTTTGTCCCGTCAAAAATTGGCATTTTATTATATAACTTCTCCATAATGAACATACTCGTTTTCAAAAATTATTTTTTTAGAATATTGATATCTTAGAAAAATTTTGCAAAAAATTACACGGTAAAATTGTGTGACTGGCTCTGATACCAATTTGAGAAGAGTGCGCTTACGTTCAAATAGGAAGTTATTTAATTAAACACAGTTTTTACCACTTAAGTCCTAAACATGCATCTATATGTGATTAAATACGATGGTGAAACATGCAAAAACACATATATGAGGAAAAATCCCCAACGGGGCAAAACCTTTTATTTTATCATTAATTTTTTTAAGATATCGGCTTACAACGGATTACAATGAAAATACAAGTGACACGGAAATACCCTCGGGTGTCGGTTCTGTTGTCGGTGGCTGGAACAATCCCTTTCTAGTAGAGCAGCAGTGACGAAGAGAACGACTTCCTCACAAAGTACTCCAGATGAGTAAATGGTCTTCTTGAAGATTTAAAGATTCACACACATATATGGGAATGGTTTTGTGAATTAAAAAAGGTTTTGAAAACCTTAAAAGGAGAAGTCTTATTCTGGACAGATTTCGCAGAATATTGAGATTGCAGAAAGACTTAAAAAACGTGTAGAAGGAAATTAGATATTTATACAAAAATCGAGGCGGTGGCTCGTTCGAACGAGATAGCATGTCGCTCGAACGAGATAACATGTCGCTCGAACGAAGGACATAAGTCGTTCGAACGATATCGCGCGACATGTCTATCTCGCGCGAACGACTTGAAAAGTCGCTCGAGCTATCTCGTCGATCGAGGCCATTCGCTTCTACACTTAGAAAAATTCTGCTTTTGATAAAAAATTAATCCAGAATTCAAAAATAATTTTCAAAAACAATTCCCAAATATTTATGCGAATATTTAAAGTTCCAATAAAACATTTTATTGATAAGGCGTAGTGGGGTAGTGGGAATGAGCTGAGCAGCACGTTGCATATAGCATGATGCACGTGAAGAAAGTGGTTGCATTGAATTTGGATACAAGACATCGAGGATGATCGTGTTGACGTGCCGAATGTAGCGGTATCAGACATATGAACTGTGATCTAGGAGAAAACCAAAAATTCCTAAATTCTACCCCGGACATTTATAGAATTACGTCCTTACAAAAAGCCCGACCATCAAGGAAGCCCGACCAACAGGGAAACCCGACCAACTAGGAAGCCCAACCAACAACCTGTATTGCCAACAAAGCGATATTGGTCTTACAGCCTGTATTCCTAATGAAGCGACAACATTCATATATTTAATTCTCATTATGTATTGATGTAAATGCCTAACGAATGAAGGCATTCCATCATTTCACATGACAACTATCAAGACCCCTCTTGGGCTATAAATACATTGTATCACCCTCATTACAAGGGCCCTGAAAAATAACTCAAGGCAATCAATACATAACAGTGGACGTAGGCTATTTCGTTGAGCTGAAACACTTTAATATTTCTTGTGTCTTGTTTGTTTTACTTATTTTATCTATGATCAATTAATTAGGCCTAATCTAGTTTTTTGCATCAACAGATTGGCGCTGTCTGTGGGAACGTATTGCTAAACGTTTTCACTAATTCATCATCCATGGCTGAAATCCAGAATCAACTACTAGAAACGAGGGAATTCTGCCTACTCGTTCTGTCCCTCCAAATAATAATGATTTAACATGAATTTTAGCTAGCTTGGCCAAGGTTCAAGAGTCTATGCAGGATACTATATGATAGTTTGCTCAAACTCTACAAGATTGAGTTCCTGCACAAGTTAAATAAAGGAATATGCCACCGCCGCCAACAAGGAGTATTGGGCATAGTCGTTCCAGAACTTCTAGGGATCCTTCATACCTTACTCGAGCAACTTCTATTAGGATCACTAATTCCACTAAGGTACAATCCCTCATCCCAGAAAGATTGAGTGCCTTAGAAAGGCTAAGTAGGGTTTCTTCTTTCAATCGTTTGGGACCCTGAGGAAATACCCTACGGGTTGCATCGAGAAATACTCGACGACCAAGAAATTTGAAGGAAGGTTCAGCCCAATCCAGATTAAATACCCGAAAAACTGATAGGTCCATTCAGAGAGAAGGTTCGCAAGAAGAAAGCTCAGCACGATCAGTTGGTCAGTAAAGAAAAGCTACCACCCATAGATCTAGTGCTGGCAATGATGCTTGGAAAGGTTCCATTCAGCATTTAGAAGACAATTTGGGAGAAATGGCTAAGGCCAAGAATCCTCTCCAAATAAGTTTTATTAAAGGACCTCCCTTCATAAAACCCATCGTAGATTTCCCTACGCCGACCAAGTTTAAAGTTCCAGTGGTCACTCCCAAGTATGATGGGAAAACTGATCCAGTTCTTCATATAGAACAATACCAAGAAATGGCTAATATCTACGCCGTTCCTGATGAAATGAGGTGCAAGGCATTTTTAGGAATAGTCTGCTCAAATCTAGTATAATAGTCTTCCTCGGGGAAAAATTTCTTGCTTCCAACAACTCGCCGAGCTATTCATTGGTAATTTTTGTTTTGGAGAAAAACCAGTGAAGCGAGTAGCTCATTTTCTTAGTGTAAGACAGAAGGAGGGAGAAAGTATCAGGGATTACATCACTCATTTCAAAAACGAGAAATTGAAAGTCATTGACTATGAAGAGAAAACTACAATCACTGCCCCTATGAGTGGTTTTCTCCCCAACAAATTGTACTATACTTTGGCAAAAGATCCCCGAAGACCATGACAAAATTGATGGCCAAAGCAGCGAAGACTATGAACGTCGAGGAAGATATAGCTGCGAAAAATAATTTAGATGCAAAGGCGGAAGAAAAGATAGAAGGGAACTAAGATAAGAAGGAGCACAAGAATCACAATGAGCGTAGGAATTCGAAAGTAAAAGAAAGCCTAGATGGGCTCAGAAAATTTACCAATTACACTCCCTTAACGGTGGATATACATCACGTTTTGGAAGAAATCAAGCATTAATAAACACCCAAAATTGTACAATATATACCCCAAATAGACATACTTTAGTTGCTAATTCTCGTCAATATGGGTCTTATGTGCTTAAATGTTTATTTTTAAGGTCAAACGTTCGTTTATGGTATCGAAAGCTATATTTCAAGGCAAATACGCGTTTAATGGAGCTAAATTACCAACCCCGTAACCTTACCTGAGCCTAAGCCTAGCCTAAACCTACCCTAAACCCTGTGTGTGTTTTGTCTGTGTCTTTTTTATCATTTTTTTAGATTTTTAGTTTGAGTCATTTTTATTTTTAGGATTTATTTAGTATTTTCTAGGTTTTATTTTTATTTTTATCATTATTAGTATAATTTTATTTTATTTTGATTAGCTTTAGTTTAGTTTTCTTTTTATTAGGATTGTATTTTTTTTAGGATTTCATTTATTAGTTTTATTTTATTTTACATTTATTTAGGATTTTAGTTTTAGTTTTATTAGGCTTTATTTTTATTTTTATTTTTATATCTTTCTAGTTTCATTTTTTATTGAGTCTTTATTTTATTTTTTTTAGAATAGGAATTTAATTTTTTAGATTTTTTTAGTTTTATGATTTTTAGTTTTTTTTAGTGTTATTTTTTAGGTGTCCAAATAAATCACACATATTAACCCCCTCACTACACCTAAACCTTTCTTAACCCACTCACCCTCATCATATTCCCCTACACCTCACCTTACCTAATCAGCTACCACTTCATCTTCCCCATCACACCCTTCACTTTATCTCTCCTCCATTAACCCACAATCACCTCATCCACTCTATCTCTCCTCCATTAAAGAAAACCCATTTCACCCATCATATAAACCAATCCCGCCCGAATCCAATCCAGATCCAGCGGGACACAATCAGGCGACATCCCCACCTGTCAGTGCCGCTGCCACACCTCCGGCGGACCCCCTTACCCTCCTGCCAATGCGTCGACCTGCTCGCCGCTGCCATCTTTACCCGTTCGGTGCGCCCCTGACCTCACCTGCCCCGTTATCGAAACCCGAACTCCGATCCTTAGCAACCCAAAACCTCCAACCTTATACCAGTCCACTTTCCGCCCCAGCTGAAACCAAAGCCACCTGAATCTGTGACCAAACCCGGAATTGAACTTCCGAACCCGACAACCCAACAACCCCTATCCATGCGATCCATACCTCCTCCGGACCATCTTGTCCCAAAACCGTTTGCCCATTTGTCCCCAATCCTAAATCGTGGCTGTTTTTAGCTGCCAAACACAACCAAGTCAAACCAATAAACAAACCAAAAACCAAAATAAAAACCCACTTATCCCATTTATCCCCAATTTCCAAAATGCCCCCAACTAACTCTTTTACCCCAACTTCCCATTATACCCCCAATAACTAATTCAGATTTATTCCAATTCCCTCATTCACATGACCTCACACCATATCCACATGCACCCCTTAGCCAAATACCCAATATACCCATTTGCTCCATGTGCCTACTATATAAGAAGACCATGCTCATTCAAAGGAGGTAAATGAAGCTTGGTAGAGTGAAGACTAGAGAGAGAAATCTGTTTTTTTTTATCACCACAAATTCTAGAGAGCTTTTGGTAGAAAGTAGAATTAATTTTTAGAAATTTCTTTTAATTTTTCTTGGAGTGCTTGTAATTGAGAAGAAGTGTGGAATCAAAGTGAAGATCAATTTCATTTCTCCTCTAATTTGGTTTGATTTCCTTTTCTCTTAAATTTCAATTTCATTTAGTTAATTTTTATTCCATTGTTAGTTAATTGAATTATGACTATGGTTGGATAATCACTCCATTCAAGGAGTGAAATGAAGCCCCATATATTCAATTGAATGTATGGATAAATCTAGGTTACTTTGTTCCATTTAGTTGATTTTTCTTTTCATTCTTACTTGAGTTTATGCATTGAGAAATGGTAAACTACCTTGATAAAGGATTAAAATCTAATATACTATTAATTTGTGGATTCAAACTAGAGATAGAATGACCCACTAATTAGAGTATATTACATTTTATATTACTCATACATTAAAATTTTGTTGGATTTATGATTTATTATATGAATCTACTCTAGCGAGTGATTCATATAATTTTTCTAAATCAATTATTCAATTGAGTTGTGGGAATGAAAATTAGATTAACTAAATTTATATTAGTTTGTTTTGTCAAGTGATGAGAATTAATTGATAAGATAAAGTAATATTTGGAAAATTAGTAATCTAGAATAATCAACACATTTAATTGATATTGTGGTGGTGAAGTTGTATTCCTTGAATTCTTCTCAAATTTAAGTTCGTATCATTTTTATTACTTAGTCCTTATCTAGCACACTTTCTAGTTAGTTGTTTTTATCCCACATTTAATTTAGCTTAGTTTTAAATCATCTCCTTACCATTTGTTTTAATATTTGAAAAAGCTAAAAAAAAGTAAAAAAGGCCCAAAAAGAAATAGAAAGTGAAATACAATTTTGTTCCCTTTGCTTTACCCCCTTGGAAGTGGATTAATTCCCTTACTTACCGCTACACTTGAGTTGATTTTATTTTGTAAGTATTATAAGGTTTTGATTAGAAGGAGCTTGTACAACAACGACAAATACACCGAAAAGTCTTTTCTATCAAATGGCGCCGCTGCTATTCTTGGGAGCGTGAAGCACTCGGAGAGGATTCAATTTTGTGATTCACTTATATTGCATTTTTTTTCATTTTTAGTACCATTTATGCATTTTATTATAAGGATTGTATTAGGACTTTATTATTTGGCTTGTATTGCGGTGCATAGAGACACCATTTCATTTTCATTTAAAATTAGTAATAATTGAAGAAAACATGATAGGGAAACCGGACAAGGTAGATAGAGGGCGTCCAAAGGCGAGGATTAGAAGCCTCTCTAACTTGGGTCGGTAGGACTCCCGGGGATGACTGAGATTGACGTATTCTCCCCCCGGTCGACTCAGCAATTTCGGCACCCCATGGCCTAAAAACCGTGGGAGGTACATCTCTTATACCCTCGCACCCTCTTGTTAGCGAGTTCATACCTTGTGTGCTTCTACGTGCTCTTGTGTGATTTAATTCTTGAATTTAATTTTGAATGTAATGATGAATTAAATTGACTAAGACCTACGCCCCGTCACTCATGAGAAGGGATTTCATCACCCGACTCAATCACTTATCCTTTGTGTGCTACCCTGGCAATCACTAATTTAAAATCAATCAACTAGATAGCCACATAGGATACGGTGTTCGTAGGCCCCTTTTTGATCATTTTGACTTGTAGGATAACCCATAGAGTCCTCTCCACTGGGTAAACCCTCGAACGGTTCTCTTTGCGGCATGGATGTGTCCAAGGAAACTGGGTTTTAAGTGCGGCCGCCCAGTAAAACGGGTTTGTGTTGTCCCCAGCGTTGTACCGGCCGATCGATTTGTCATAGTAGCTTTGTGGCGAATCTCTGTGGCACGCATCTTGGCATCTTGTGATTAAAGTAGGAACACACATTTTGCAAAAGGCGATCACTCATATAAATTCCGTGATTTTTATCGCCCGCGGATTTCATTAAAATTTGACTACCCCTTTCATTAATTTTCAAGATAAAAAATTGGTTATGTGCTAGTAGGGCTTTTTCCTTCACTTGTATGTGTCCAATTCCTTTTTCGGTAGTCCGTTTTAGTGAATTCGTCCAAATTCTTAGCGTCCAAATTTCCCCCCACCCTTTTTCTTACAAAAAATCCAAAAATATTTTCTTTTCTTATTTTTATAAAAAACTCAAAAATATTTTCTTTCTTTCCAAAACAAAAGCAAAACTCCAAAAATATTTTCTTTTCAAAAAATCCAAAAACTCAAAATACAAAATTTCCATCTTTGCATGCCCACGTGGCAATGAGTTAATCATCAATTAATTCGTTCCCGTAGTCTTTCTCCCGTCTCTTCCACATTAGGAGAACCAAGTGTTCCACTTCCTTCTTCCATTCCACCGATCACTTTGAGTTGTCCCTGAGTTGACATCTCTATTCCCACCATTCATCCACCCACCATGGCTGAAGAGCGTGCCTTAAGGGACTATTTTGCCCTGATAACGGCTACCCCCACCATCTTGCATAGTTAATCCACCCACCCCAGCGATTCAATTCGAAATTCGCCCAGTGACCATTTCCATGTTGCCCAATTTCCATGGTCTTGAACGTGAGTCTCCATATACTCACTTGCAAAAATTTCTCACGGTTTGCGCTACTTTTAAAAATCAAAACTTAGATGAGGAAAATGTTCGTCTTCGCTTGTTTCCATTTTCTCTCCATGATAAAGCATCCATGTGTCTACATTCCCTGTCACCAGATTCTATCCATACATGGGAACAACTTGTGAAGAAGTTCATGTCCAAGTTTTATCCCATAAGTAAGACCAATGAGATGCGCTAAGCCATTTAGGATTTTCACCAAAAGCCTACCGAGCAATTTTGTGAAGCATGGGGCCATTTTCAAGACTATATCAATAGTTGCCCACATCATGGTCTCGAGAAGAGTCGCCTCGTTCATAGTTTTTACAATGGTCTCACTCCTTCCACTCGCATCATGATTGAGTCCATGGACAAAGGCAAATTCATACACTTAACTCCCACCGCCGCCTACAATTTTCTCCTCGAATTAGGCGATGACTCCCAAGATTGGGAGGGCACCAATGACTTTTCGAGATTCGAGCCACCACGAGTAGGTAGCACTTATGAGGTAAAACATGATCCCGATTTTAAAACCTTGCTTCATGGCTTAAACACTTTGACTAAACCTGTTGATGCTGTCAGTTGTTCTCTTTCTAAACAAGTGATGAACGTCAACGAGTCTAGTCCTTCTTGTCATGTCTGTTTAAGTCATGATCATTTATCTCATTTGTGCCCCCTCATTCAAGATGATCCCAAACCCATTCTAGCCCAAGAATGTGCCTTTGATACCACTAGGAAACCCTCACCACCGTCGTTTACTTACAATCCAAATAATAGGAACCATCCTTATTTGTCTTATAAGTACGACAATCACCTTGCTCCATCACAACCACAACAACATTTTGGTGATCCACCAGGGTTTCACCAAAACCCGCAAAGGCAACATCGCCCTCCTTTCCAACACCACCATGCTCCTTACAACCAACAAAACCAACAATCATCCTTTGTCCCCCAAGGAGGACCGTCCTACCCTAATCATCAAATTGTCCCTGTCCCACCTTCATCCTATGAGTATTCACAGCCGATTAGTTCTAACCGAGAGTTGGTCCCCCAACCCCCTTAGGCCCCTCCACCCCAATCATCCACCTCCTCTATTGAGAATCTTCTCACTCAATTTATCTCGACTCAATAACAAACCACGCAAGCACAGACTCACGCCATCCAAAGGCTTGAGCAATGCCTTACTCAGTTTTAGTCCGAGCGAGAGAAAGGTCATTTTCCGAGTCAACCCATTCGTAACCCTAAGGGGAATGGAAAGGAGTCAGCTTATGAGGTTGGATCCCCTTCCACTCCACCCACATACCAAGAGGACATGAAAGAAGTGAGTACTCTACGATCCGGTAAACAGGTTGACAATGGTGTTTATGCTCCCCCTGATGTTCCAATCCCACCCACCCAGCACTACCCATTAGAACCACTCCCTAAGGTCCCACCACCCCATAAATCCACCGATAAGAATGCCTCTAAACCTACCGAGGCCACCACTGCTTTTGTCCCTAAATTCCCTTTTCCTCATAGGTTGGCCCCAATAAAGAAATCTCAACAATTTGATGAGATCAAGCAAGCTTTTCAGAATGTTCACATAAACATTCCATTCCTCACCGCGATTCAACAAGTTCCTTCTTATGCAAAATTCTTGAAGGACTTGTGCACTGTCAAGCGATGGACGAATGTGCCTCGTGATGCCTTTGCCACTGAGCAAGCCACGTCCCTCATCCATGAGAATGGTATTGTGAAATATAAAGACCCTGGTCGTCCCACTATCTCTTGCATGTTAGGAGATAAGTTTTCTACTCGGGCTTTGCTTGATCTTGGAGCTAGTGTTAATTTTCTACCTTACTCTCTCTACCTTGAGTTAGGTTTATAAAACATGAAACCTACACGGGTCACTCTTCAACTTGCAGACCGTTCTGTGAAAGTGCCTAAAGGAATCGTTGAAGATGTTTTGGTGAAAGTGTCTGACTTTTACTACCCTGTGGATTTCATCATCTTAGACACTCCTGCTCCCGACCCAACCAATATTCCTATCATTTTGGGTCGCCCCTTTTTGGCAACTGCCAACACCATCATCAATTGTCGAGATGGGTCAATGAATCTTTCTTTTGGCAACATGACCGTCGAAGTCAATATTTTCCACCTCATGCAACAACCGTTCGATGTTGATTCTATTGATGAAGTTTGCATGATTGATTCCTTATTCCAAGATATGTTGGATACCACCTACCCAGAAGATCCTATCCACCAATGTTTGGCTCACTTTGGGTCCAAATTTGATATTGATTCTTCCATCTTCGAGGTCAATGCCTTGTTAAATTCTACACCTCTGATGGACACTTCCACTTGGGCTCCTCCATTTGAGCCTCTCCTTATCGATACTCTTCTTTTTATGGATGACCCAGTCAACCCCTGTCCCGATATTGTCCCGGACTCTATTTCTATGTCTGAGTCTGATGCCCCTCCTGAGCCACCACCTAGTTTGGAGCTTAAGCCATTACCTGCTGAGTTAAAATATACTTTCTTAGGTCCAAACCAACATCACCCCGTCATTATTGCTTCTGACTTGACACCGAATCAAGAAGAGAAATTGGTCCACACTTTCACTCAACATAGCACTGCTTTAGGGTGGACCATTTCTGACATTCAAGGTGTCAGTCCTAATGTCTGTAGCCTCCGCATTCATTTAGAAGAGAATGTCAAGACTTCTCGTGAGCCAAAACACCGACTCAATCCGGTAATAAAAGAGATCGTTCGAGCTGAAATTTTAAAATTGCTTGATGCTGGTATTATCTACCCCCTTTCAGACAGTCAATGGGTCAGTCCCATTCACGTGGTGCCTAAAAAATCTGGCGTCACCGTTGTAAAAAATAGTGACGATGATCTTGTACCTACCCGCATACAAACTGACTGGAGTGTTTGTATTGATTATAGAAAGCTCAATGTTGTCACTCGCAAAGACCACTTCCCTCTCCCATACATTGACCATATGCTTGAACGCTTGGCGGGCCATGCTTACTACTGCTTCCTTGATGGATATTCAGGGTACAACCAAATACCCATTGTCTCTGAAGACCAAGAAAAAACTACCTTTACCTGTCCATTTGGCACATTTGCATACTCTTGTATGCCCTTTGGCCTTTGCAACCTGCGACTTTTCAAAGGTGTATGACAAGTATTTTCAGTGACATGGTAGAGCATTTTCTCGAAGTCTTTATGGACGATTTTTTTGTGTTTGGTTCCTCCATTGAATAGTGCCTATCTCACCTCACTCTGGTCCTTCAGCGTTATCAATAAAAGAAGTTGGTCCTCAATTGGGAAAAATGCCATTTCATGGTAAAAAAGGGTATTGTTTTAGGTCATGTTGTCTCTAGCTCCGGTATTGAGGTCGATAAAGAAAAAGTCGACTTGATTTACTCACTCCCCATTCCTAAGTCTGTTAAGGACATTCGCTCCTTCTTAGGACATGAGAACTTCTACTGGCGCTTCATTAAGGACTTTTCTAAAATCGCGCGACCTTTGACACACCTTTTATCTAAAGATGTCCCTTTTGTCTTTGATGAAGCTTTTGTTTTCTCCTTTGAGCGCCTAAAAGCTGACCTCATTTTCGCTCCTATCATGCAACCTCCCACTTGGTCTCTTCCATTTGAGCTCATGTGTGATGCTTCTGATTTTTCACTTGGTGTCGTTCTTGGCCAGAAAGTTGACAAGCTCCCACATGTCATCTCTTATTCTAGCAAAACCTTGCATGATGCTCAACTTCATTACACGACCACTGGAAAGGAATTGTTAGCGGTTGTGTTTGCTCTTGATAAATTTTGCTCAGATTTCATAGGTTCCCCTATCATCGTGTATACTGACCATGCTTCCCTTAAGCACCTTCTTCATAAGAAGGATTCCAAACCCCGATTGATACGGTGGATTCTCTTACTCCAAGAGTTTAACCTTGAAATTCACGATAAGAAAGGTTGTGAAAATATTGTTGCTGACCATCTCTCTCGCATTACTGTCATGTCTGACTGTGATCATGTTCCCATTTCTTAGTCATTTGCTGATGAATAACTTTTTTCCAACTCCACCTCGCCTTGGTATGATGATATTGTCAACTTTCTTGTTACCGATCAACTTCCTAATCATTGGTCAAAACAGGATCGCTCCAAATTCATGGCGAATGTGAAGTTTTACTCTTGGGATGACCCGTTTCTCTACGAGTATTGCCCCGATCAAGTCATTCGTCGTTGTGTTCCCGAATGTGAACAACTCAGTATTCTGTCCTTGTGCCACAATAGTGCTTGTGGAGGCCACTTTGGCTCAAAGAAAACTGTCGCCAAAATTTTGCAAAGTGGTTTTTATTGGCTTACCCTTTTCTGTGATGCCCATCAATATTTATAGGCTTGTTCCAATTGCCAACACTCTGGGCGTCTCTCTCATCGTCATATGATGCCTCTCACACCCATCCTCATTGTTGAAATTTTTTATGTGTTGGGTATCGATTTCATGGGACCATTTCCCTCCTCTCATGGTTTTCAGTATATTCTTGTTGCTGTTGACTATGTTTCCAAATGGATCGAAGCAATTGCTTGCCGCACCAATGACCATCGAGTTGTGGTCCAATTTCTCAAAGAGCATGTCTTCACGCATTTTGGAACCCCTAAAGCTATCATTAGTGATGGGGGTAAACATTTTTGTAATCGAGTCTTTGAACACCCTGTCAAAAAGTTTGGTGTTACCCATAAGGTTGGTCTCTCTTACCACCCACAGACTAGTGGTCAAGTTGAGGTCTCCAACCGCGAGATCAAGAAAATTCTTGAAAAAACCGTCAATCGTAAAGATTGGTCCTTACGCTTGAACGATGCATTGTGGGTATATCTTACTGCTTACAAGACTCCAATTGGCATGTCTTGTTATCGCTTGGTCTTTGGCAAGCCTTGCCACCTTCATGTCGAGCTTGAACATCATGCTTATTGAGCAGTAAAAGCCCTTAATTTCGATATTGATGAGGCGGGTGTCCATAGGAAGCTGCAACTTAATGAATTGTAGGAAATTAGAAATGATGACTATGATTTGTCCAAGAAGTATAAGGACAAGATGAAGTGGATCCATGACCAAAGCATCATGCGCAAAGAATTCCACCCTGGTCAAAAAGTTTTGTTGTATAATTCTCGGTTGCATCTCTTTCCCGGGAAATTGAAAACCATGTGATCTGGACCCTTCATTGTTGAGTCAGTTACTCCTTATGGTGCCATCACCTTGCAAAATCCCAAGGATGGTAGCCTCTTTCAGGTCAATGGTCAACGCTTGAAGCCCTTCTTGGAGCTAGGCTCCACTCACATAGAACAGATTGACCTTGTTGAAACCATTTATGAAGACTGACCGTTCAGTCTTGTTTGGGGGTGATTCTTATCCCCCGATTTTTATGCCACCCCATTCTCTCCTTGTTTATCATCTCTTTTTGGGTGAGTTCCCATCGGTCTGGTTGAAGACGTTAAACTTAGCTCTACCGGGAGGCAACCCTCTTTTTCTGAGTATGAGTCTTATCCTGTTTAGGGGTGGTGTTTCACACCACCCAATGCTCTATCATGCTTATAGACTTGTCCATATTTTGCTATCTCACTCATTTATTTAGGTTACATTTTGGAGATATCTTTCCACTTCATTAGCGGTTGATTCTGGTAATCTCTTTCCTACCTTATGCTCTCAATTTTAAAAAATCATTTTACTTAACATCGAGGACGATGCTGCTTTTCGTTTGGGGGTGGGGAATTTTATCAAAATCGGGCCTCTTTTGAAAAATTTTGATTTTTAAACCTGATTTTAAAAAAAAATCGTGCAATTTCTTTCATCTCACTCATTGATGTGAATTTTCAATCATCCATCTTTCAAAGTCTAGGAATCAAGCTAGAGAATATTTTTTTTCTAAATAGCTTATGTAATACGTAACAAGGCATGTAGCACCATGAATTTCTAGACTCAACAAAATTCTAAATAGAACCTTAAGGATCACTAGTGGTGACTTTAGCCCATGAGATTCGTGCCTTTCACCCTTTCAGAGTTTTTTACGCAATCTCCGAGTCACAAGTTGATTCAATTTCTTTGGGTCCGCACTTTAATTGTTGTATGATGTCATTATTCTTCAAATTTTGGCTCGATCACTGAGAATGTCATCTTTTTCGAGTTGTAAGAAATGCGTGTCTTGAAATTTGTCTCGAATACTAGATTTTCATCCATACACATTCCACTTTTCCATACATCATCCCCATTACATTCCTATATTCTTCCATATTTCATACATATTCCCCTCACCATCCATATACAGCCCCCACTCATTTCATATATCACCCATCATTTTGAGAAAAAGAGTGTTGATTCCAAATGTTAAATGTCTTCATTGTTGGTTTGAAAAGTGAGAGAAAAAAAAAAAGAAAAGAAAAATCGAAAAAAAAAGAGAAAAGAAAAGAAAAAGAGTTTGTAGTTAATAATAAAGACATGTGTGCCTAAAGTGTATACACTCTTCTCAATCTTATTGCATCCATCACTCATCACTCATCCATTATCCATCATATCACTATCCTACCTACCTCATCCCATCCATCCTACCTATTATATCCTTCACATATCCCATTTCATTTTCCCCTCACCCATATACATCCATATTCCCTTAGGTGTTCGGGAAAATGAAAGTCGACGTGGTGAATAACTCGATGTTCTCACTATAGTGATTAGCATTCTTTCATGAGATCACTTTTCTTTCTAAATTGTTCGTTCTTTCTTATATGTGTGTGAGACGTTTGAACTTGCTTACATTTACTCACTTCCTCACACACAAGAGCAATACACTGACCCTAATCTCGAGAGTTCGTTCGAAAGAGATATATCCATGAGATTTGAAGTTGAAGCGTTGATTCCGAAGAGGCAATCTAGGAATTACTCTTATGATACTCGACCCATTTTGACTGATTCACACCACACACGTTGAGTTCTAGGGAGGATGTGCCTTGAGTATTTACTTAGCTAAATATTTTTACACATTCTAGCTTGTATTTCTAAAAATATTTTCCCATGTGATGGATTGTGCGATTATTCTACTTCTAATAAGAGATTGACTGCCTTTCAATAAATTTTTGCAAATAAGAATTTTGTGGGTATATTCCCTGCAAACCCTCACGAGACACAACTCGTCTTGTAGGGAAACCTATAGGTTTAATGGCTTATTGCACATGCTAAGTGCAATCGCAAGTGCCCGCGAAAGTGGTACACTTTTGGTTTCTTATCTTTCTCTTTCTCTCTATCTTATTGCTCAAGGACTAGCAACGCTCTGTTTGGGGGTGGTGTGATAAGCACCCAAAACTCTACAATATATACCCCAACTAGACATACTTTAGTTGCTAATTCTCGTCAATATGGGTCTTATGTGCTTAAATGTTTATTTTGTAGGTCAAACGTTCATTTGCGGTATCAAAAGCTATATTTCAAGGCAAATACGCGTTTAATGGAGCTAAATTACCAACCCCGTAACCTTACCCGAGCCTAAGCCTAGCCTAAGCCTACCCTAAACCCTGTGTGTGTTTTGTTTGTGTCTTTTTTATCATTTTTTTAGATTTTTAGTTTGAGTCATTTTTATTTTTAGGATTTATTTTAGATTTATTTAGTATTTTCTAGGTTTATTTTCTATTTTTATCTTTATTAGTATAATTTTATTTTATTTTGATTAGCTTTAGTTTATTTTTATTTTTATTAGGATTAGATTTTTTTGTACATTTATTTAGGATTTTAGTTTTAGTTTTATTAGGCTTTATTTTTATTCTTATTTCTTTCTAGTTTCATTTTTTTTAGTCTTTATTTTATTTTTTTTAGAATAGGAATTTAATTTTTAGATTTTTTTAGTTTTATAATTTTTATTTTTTTAGTGTTATTTTTTAGGTGTCCAAATAAATCACACACATTAACCCACTCACACCCTAAAATCTATACACCTCACTACACCTAAACCTTTCTTAACCCACTCACCCTCATCATATTCCCCTACACCTCACCTTACCTAATCACATACCACTTCATCTTACCCATCACACCCCCTCACTTTCTCTCTCCTCCATTAACCCACAATCACTTCATTCACTCGATCTCTCCTCCATTAAAGAAAACCCATTTCACCCATCATATAAACCAACCCTGCCGGAATCCGACCCTGATCCAGCGGGACACAATCAGGCGACATCCCCACCTGCCGGCGCCGTTGCCACACCTCCGATGGAGCCCCTTACCCTCCTGCCAACGCGTCGACCTGCTCGCCGCTGCCATCCTTACCCGTCCGGCGCGCCCCTGACCTCACCTGCCCCATTCTCAAAACCCGAACTCCGATCCTTAGCAACCCCAAACCTTAAACTTTATACCAGTCCACTTTCTGCCCTTGCTGAAACCAAACCCACCAGAATCCGTGACCAAACCCGGAATCGAACCTCCGAACCCGACAACCCAACAGCCCCGATCCATGCGATCCATACCTCCTCCAGACCATCTCGTCCCAAAACCGTTTTCCCATTTGTCCCCAAGCCTAAATCATGGTTGTTTTTAGCTGCCAAACACAACCAAGTCAAACCAATAAACAAACAAAAAATCAAAATAAAAACCCACTTATCCCATTTATCCCCAATTCCCAAAATTCCCCCAACTAACTCTTTTACCCTAACTTCCCATTATACCCCCTTTAACTAATTCAGATTTATTCCAATTCCCTCATTCACATGACCTCACATCATATCCACATGCACCCCTTAAGCATATACCCAATATACCCCTTTGCTCCATGTGCCTACTATATAAGAAGACCATGCTCATTCAAAGGAGGTAAATAAAGCTTGGTAGAGAGAAGACTAGAGAGAGAAATGTATTTTTTTTATCACCACAAATTCTAGAGTGCTTTTGTAGAAAGTAGAATTAATTTTTAGAAATTGCTTTTAATTTTTCTTGGAGTGCTTGTAATTTAGAAGAAGTGTGGAATCAAAGTGAAGATCAATTTCATTTCTCCTCTAATTTGGTTTGATTTCCTTTTCTCTTAAATTTCAATTTCATTTACTTAATTTTTATTCCATTGTTAGTTAATTGAATTATGACTATGGTTGGCTAATCACTCCATTCAAGGAGTGAAATGAAGCCCCATATATTCAATTGAATGTATTGATTAATCTAGGTTACTTTGTTCCATTTAGTTGATTTTTCTTTTCATTCCTACTTGAGTTTATGCATTGAGAAATGGTAAACTACCATGAGAAAGGATTAAAATCTAATATACTATTAATTTGTGGATTCAAACTAGAGATAGAATGACCCACTAATTAGAGTATATTACATTTTATATTACTCATACATTAAAATTTTGTTGGATTTATGATTTATTATATGAATTTACTCTAGCGAGTGATTCATATAATTTTTCTAAATCAATTATTCAATTGAGTTGTGGGAATGAAAATTAGATTAACTAAATTTATATTAGTTTGTTTTGTCAAGTGATGAGAATTAATTGATAAGATAAAGTAATATTTGGAAAATTAGTGAACTAGAATAATAAACACATTTAATTGATATTGTGGGGGTGAAGTTTTATTCCTTGAATTCTTCTCAAATTTAAGTTCGTATCATTTTTATTACTTAGTCCTTATCTAGCACACTTTCTAGTTAGTTGTTTTCATCCCACATTTAATTTAGTTTAGTTTTAAATCATCTCCTCACCATTTGTTTTAATATTTGAAAAACCTAAAAAAATAGTAAAAAAAGTAAAATAGGCCCAAAAAGAAATAGAAAGTGAAATACAATTTTGTTCCCTTTGCTTTACCCCCTTGGAAGTGGATTGATACCCTTACTTACCGCTACACTTGAGTTGATATTATTTTGTAAGTATTATAAGGTTTTGATTAGAAGGAGCTTGTACAACAACGACAAATACATCGAAAAGTCTTTTCTATCAAGCATAACAATGATTTGAGTTGGCCTAAAAAGTTAAGGTCACCTGCTGATAAGAAGGGTAAGTCCAAGTATTATGAATTTCACAAAGATCATGGTTATACGACCAACCGATGTATTTCTCTCCAGAATGAGATAAAAGCACTCATTCGAAGAGGAAAATTGGACAGATTTATTGATCGGCAAGCTGGTGGAAGAACTAGAGGAAGAGGTCGACAGAGATCTAAATCACCAGTTAAGCCCAGTGAAGATAAGAAGAGGAACCACGATGAGGATCTAGAAGATGATCTTGATCTTTCTAAGAAGCCTAGACAATCGGAACACGAGGTATTCACACTCAGTTTTGGATATTTTAATTACCACATGATTGCAGGTGGGGATGTAGGAGGTGGAGATCGTACAACTGAAAGGAAGGCTTAGCTAAATGAGGCTAAATCTTGTTCCTATATCCAGTGAACCAACCTTGCCGAGCAAGACCGACCAAGAAAAGTTAACAAGGATAAGCTCGTAATTGGATTTTGCAAGAACAATCTATCTAGATTGTTGTATCCTCATGATGATCCTTTAGTGATCAGAGTTGGGGAGAAAGAAGTACTGGTGGCAAGAACATTAGTGGATAACGGTAGCTCAGCAGACATCATGTTCTATCCGTGTTTTGATAGTTTAGGATTAAAACTAAGCCAACTGGTGCCTTACCATAGGCCACTCATTGGATTCTCTGGTGAGAAAGTATTTTCATTAGGGACAACCAAACTATATGTGTTGATCGGGACATGGTCGGCGAGCAGGACAGAGAAAGTGAGATTCTTTTTAATGGACAAAAATGTTCATTTGGCCTATAACTTGATAATGGGAAGAGTTAGTCTGAATAATTTCAAAGTTGTACCCTCTACTGTTCATCAATTCCTGAAGTTCCCGACCAACTTTAGAGTTAAAGTAGTGAAAGGAGATCAGAAGGTAGCTCGATAATGCTACTATTCCTCTGCCGAGGAAGAAGATATGTTGGAAATAAAGAGGAAAATAACCACTTATCAAGTGGATATATCTGAGCTGAACAGCGAATCTGAGGATGGAGCCTTAGACCCACGAGACGAATCTGAGCTTGTAAAAGGCCAAGTGATAGAGGTAATATAAAGCATTATTATGGACGATGATAAACCAGAAAAAACAACTCAAATAGGAGCGTCATTGGAATCGGTTCTTAAGAAGGAGTTGGTGGCTTTCTTGAGACAAAGAAAACAGGTGTTCGCGTGGAGCCATGAAGATATGCTAGGCATAAACCCAAATTTCCTATGCCATGAGATTAATGTTAATAGGGAGGTTAAACCTGTGAAGTGGTGAAGAAGAGTTTTTAGCCCGGAGAAGAACTAGGTTATACAGGAAGAGGTGGATAAGCTTCAAAAAGCTTCCTTTATTGAAGACATAAAGTGCCTAGACTGGTTGGCCAGCGTAGTTATGGTAAAAAAGAAAAACAATAAATGGAGTATGTATGTGGATTTTACTGACATGAACAGAGCGTGCCCAAAGGATCGCTTTTCTTTATCGCTAATTGATCAACTGGTGGATCCTACTTCAAGGAATGAGTTGCTAAGTTTCATGGATGCATATTCTGACCAGATCAAAATGAAGCAAGAAGATAGAGAAAGTACTTCATTTATTACTCCTCGAGGAACTTATTGCTATAATGTTATGCCATTTGGTCTAAAAATGCAGGTGCTACTTGTTAGAGACTGGTGAACAAAGTATTTGAGGAGAAAATAGTCAAGAACATGGAGGTGTATGTTGATGATATGCTCACTAAGAGGAAAAAATATGCTAATTATATTGTCGACCTCAGTCAAATGTTTGATCAATTAGAAAAGCATCAGATGAAGTTAAACCCCACCAAATGCATCTTCGGAGTTCACGAGGGAATATTCCTCGGATATATAGTAAATCAAAGAGGCATTGAAGCAATCCAAATAATATTAAATCTTTGATCGAAATGAAATCTCTGAACTGTAAAAAGGATGTTCAAAGGCTAACTAGATGCATAGCAGCACTCAACAGGTTTGTGTCTCGAGCAACGAACAAATGTTTTCCATTCTTTAAGGTTCTCAGAAAAACCTTCGAATGGAATGATAAATGTGAAAAATCCTTCTTGGAATTGAATAAGTACCTAGGAACACCACCACTACTCTCCCGACTAGTATTGGGAGAAAAGATGTATTTGTATCTGGTTGTATTTGAATCGGCAGTTAGCTCTGCCTTGATTAGGGAAGAGAATGGAGTTCAAAAGCCAGTTTTCTACACTAGCAAAGCTTTTCGAGGACAAGAAGTTAGATATCCCAGAATGGAGAACTTATCATTGTCCTTAATTGAGGCTAGTAGACGAATGAAGGCATATTTTCAAGCTCACACCGTAGTGGTATACACTGACATGCCACTAAGGCAAGCTTTGCATAAGCTGAAGAAATTTGAGAGATTAATGTATTGGGCTGTAGAGTTAGGGGATTATGACCTTGTATATGAGCCAAGGAATGCTTTAAAAGTCCAAGTTGTGGATGATTTTATTACATAATTCACTTACCCAGAGGTCGCCCAGAAATAAGGGACTCTAGCCAAGCAACATGCAGGAGTCAGTAGGCCTACTGAAGATGCGTCTGACCAACTCTAATCAAGGAAAACTGTAGAAAAAGTTACCACCAATAAGCAAAACCGTCCAGCGGAGTACGAGAGATGAAGAAGAAATATGAGGAGGTGAAGGATAAAATCTTCCATCAAGGGATTCTCATAAACCAAGCATTTTGACAACAATATCCCCATATGGAGTCTGTATGTTGATGGGTTATCCTATGCAATCAGATGTAGACCTAAAATCATTCTCAATACTCCAGACGAGCTAGACATAGAGTACGCTTTACGATTTCAATTTTAAGCCTCCAATAATGAGGCAGAGTGTGAAGTTGTGATTATTGGTTTAAATCTAGCTAAATCACTGAATGCCAAGCAAGTTGTGGTATAAAGTGATTCACAGTTAGTGGTAAACCACGTGTTGAAATTATATGAAGCTAAAGGAGAATTGATGACCAAATACTTAACCAAAATGTTGGAGATAATTTCCACCTTGCTAGTAATCAAGATGATCAGAATTCCAAGATTAGAAAATGCTAGAGCAGATGCACTTGCACGGCTAGCTTCAATAACCAGAATTGATCTGCGAAGAACTATTCCTATTGAGCTACTTGCTAATAAGAGCATAGATGAAGATCCGATGGTCAAATTTATTGCAGTTGATATGGGGGCATCTTGGATGGATCCCAGAAGAGCATATATCGAAAAATGGATTCTTCCAATCGACCTACTTGAAGCTAAGAAGTTGAAATACAACGCCGCAAGATATGTGCTAGACAGTGGTGTGTTATATATAAGAGAACTAACTGCTGGTCTACAACGGTGTGCGCATCCATCTAAATTGAAGGATTTGATCGAATAAGTCCATGAAGGGTCATGTGGAGCCCATGTAGCTTGAAGAACGTTATTGCAGAGAATCCACACATAGGGGTACTAATGGACGACTATGCGAATAGATTGTGCAGATTTAGCAAGAAGTGTGATAAGTGACAGAGGTTTTCCAGCATAAGCAGGGCTCCACAAGATCTACTAACACCAATCACTTCACCTTGGCCCTTTTCTATATGGGGAATTGTCTTGGTTGTGCCCCTACCAACCACCCGAGGAAGGTTCAAGTACCTGGTAGTAGCTATTGATTACTTTACTAAATGGGTGGAAGCTGAACTGTTGATCGGTATGTCCTATGAAAAGGTTTATCAGTTTATTTAGAAGAATATCATATGCATATATGCCTTACCCAATGCCTTTATCACTGATCATGGCACATAGTTTGATAACGATGAATTTACCGCTTATTGTGCCCACTCCAATGCCTAAAAAATCCACTATATTTTTGGTTGTCCTCAAAGAAACGGCCAAACAGATGTAACTAATAGAACTTTGTTTAATGGGTTGAAGAAAAAATTGGAAAATGCCAAAGGTAATTGGATAAATGAACTGTATTCCATCTCGTGGGCTTACCGAGCAAATCCCAGAATAACTACTAAAGAAACTCCCAACCTATTAGCATTTGGTACTGAAGCCGTAATTCCTATCCAGCTAGGTTTACCTATGCACAGAGTTCTTAACTTCAATACCCCAGTCAGTGATTTGATAAGAAGGCTGGATTTAGACATGCTGGAAGAAGTTCGTGAAGATACAGCTTTAAAGAATGCATCCTATCAACAAAGGACTGCACGTTTCCACAATAAGAGGATCATGTCGAGCAACTTAAAAAAGGGTGATTATGTTTTAAAGAAAGTGATTCAGAAGAGCAATAAGCTGGAAGCAAATTGGTATAGGCCTTAACGTATTAGTGCAGTCATCCGACCAGGCACATATCGAATTGAGACTTTGGAAGGGGAATAATTCAAGAACCCATGGAATGCAGAACACTTGAGGAAATACTATCAGTGATGTAATCATGTTGTATTAAGTTCATTTCAATTTTAATGAGAATGGGATTTTCCCAAAATTATTATGTTTTTTCTGGAGTACTAGTGATATGCACTACACTATGAATCTATAAAAATACCAACAAACTTGGTCGGCATCAACATAAATCACCAACAAACTTGGTCGGCATCAACAAGGATCACCAATAAAGTTGGTCGGTATCAACAAAGGCCACCAACAAAGTTGTTCAGCATCAGTAAAGACCGCCAACAAAGTTGGTCGGCATCAACAAAGACCACCAACAAAGTTGGTCGGTATCCACAAAGACACCAACAAAGTTAGTTGTCAAACATATAAAAAACCATGCAAGGCAAAATTGTAACTCCCAAATGCCTGGTTAATGAAGACCCGGATGAATAATTTTCATCGTAACTGGGCTAAAACATCGACTAATGTTCCACTCACGCCTGGGAACCGAGGTAACTAATGAAATTACTTAAAAAACTTTAGGTAAATTAGTATAACCATGGTGATTCATTGGTAATTGATATAACACTTAGGATAATCATAAGGATATCAATAGAAATAGTGAAAAACTAAAGATTAACTAAAAGTTGATCCATTTATAGTCAAAAGACTAAATAAACAGTCATATATACAAATATTGGCTAAAAGTTGATCCAATCATAAAATAAGATTTTAATTAAATTAAATGATTACATATTATTGCTTAAACACACAGAAAGAAAATACAAATCCTTATTCTATAGGACATTTTCCTTCAGCCTTAGAAAGAGGATCCATGCCAACTGGAGGATCATCCAAAGTAAAAGGGGAATTGATGAAGTTAAAGTTCTGAAGCATCCTGGTGTTCTTACAACTAGGACGATCAAGCAGATGAGGAGGTCGGACGATCTCTAGTTCATCATGTAACTCATAATCTCCCAAGTACTTTGAAAATAAGTATTGAGGAATATGATGAACAAGAATCCAGTTAACATCTAACTTGAATGGAGAATTGTCAAGATAAAGCAAGCCTGGGTCATACTAATCACACAAAGAGTCGTTCTGATCTACTTTCATCACGATTAAAGCATTCATCCAACCCCATTTATAGGACTCATTCTTAGCCTGTTGAAGTTTATCGTTAAAATTTTCTAGAGCTTTATTATACCCATCCATCCAAACTTCTCTTGGTTTCTTGTGGAATTGAAAGGTTAATTTATCAACCTGAGATTGTAGTTTCTTCAATACTACATCCTTAACCTCTAATTAGGAAGATTGAGTGGATAATTGTTCAAACAAGGTCTGCAACTTCTAGGACATCTCAACAAGGGCATGTTGGGTCCTAACTTCTTCTGTAGTTCCTTGACCAGACATTTTTCTTGCTAGAGAAGAGGATGCAAGCATAATCTTTTTTAAATCTTCTAATTCATCTCTTAATATTGCATTCTCGGCCTCTAAAAAGGATAAACCTCCATCCGTAGTAGCAATAACAACTCCGGAGGTAGACTTCAAAAGATTCACTTCATCCCTCAAATTATTATTCTCCTCTTCCAGGAGTTTAGCAACAGTCCTAGTTTCTTCAACTTCAAGATTAAGTAAAGCTTCCATTTTATTATAAACAAAGACAAATTTATCAAAACCCCGACCTACACTCAAACTTTGATACTTCTGTTTGTAGCTCTGATACAACAGTGCAGTAGATTCTTTATGTTGTTCTTGAAGTTCTTTTATAATCTCATAGTATACCGCCCGATCAAGCAAGTACTTTAAATACTTGTAGGCTTCTTTAGCCTACTCTGATACATCATCATCAAGCAACTGAACAATCTTTTCAACGAACAAGTTTGTATGGCCTGCTTTGAAAAAAACATTGCACTTCCTCAGTAGTTCGGTATCATTGGAAGATAGTTGTTCCATCTCTACTATAAACTAGAAAGAAGAAATGACCACCAATCAACAAAAAGAATGGAAAACAAATATAATTAATAAGAGACAAAAAGGAACAAAAGGTTCTTTTATTGATAACAAAGAGTTCAAGTATAATCAAGATAAAGAAAAAGAAATAAAAACGCAAAAGGGAAAATGCCGAACAACTTTACACCTTCTCCTTATCATTTTCAACCTTCTTGTCCTACTCAGAAGAAGGAGCTATAGGTTGGAGTTGCTCGATTTGCTCGGCTGGAGGATGATAAGACTCATAAATTTAAGGTTGATCGATGGTAGATTTAACTACTAGAGAAGACTCTCCAGAACCAACTTCATCTTCAACCTCATCCCCAATGGCTAGAGGAGGACCATGAATATATCTCTGAAAAAGTTCAGAGCCTTTAGATGTGTTCAGCTCCTAAAGGCCAGCAACCCAACCATATCTAAATTATTTTTGTATTGCATACTCAATTTGAGAAGAGGCAATAAAAATGGCTTTATTCCAGCCTTTGTCCCAACCAGTATTAAAGGAGGTATTCATAGTAGACTTTCTCTTAGATCTGGCAGAGGATACAAGCTCTTCGTCAGCCTTTGCCCTGCGCTCAACTTCCTCTACCCTGAGCTCAACGTCCTCTTCCTTACGCTCAGCTTCCTTAGCATTGTGCTCAACTTCCTTTACCCTGCACTCCACTTTAAGGGAATTTTCATCATATGTTTGACGAGAAGTTTCATTCGTCTTCAATTTATCTGCCCAAGAATGTTTCTCAGTATCTAGGTCTTACTGAGATTCGAGGAGAAACTTCTTCAAGCCATTCAGGGCTTTCTCCACCTCATTTGAAGAAGAATCCCTAATTGCATCATCCTTCTCCAGTAAATTATTGAAGTGTATTAAGAACTACAAAAGATGAAGATTAGAATGAGCATATAAGAAATATAAAAGATAACCAAACTAAGAAAAAGGAAATTACTTACTGATGCAAGGCTCTGAACAACCAATTCAGAAACCCTCGATCGAGGGAGCATGGCATCTACCCCCTGTGGTATGGAAGAGTACCAAAATTGATCAACTTCCTGAAAAAACTAGGAGTAATATCTGCTGGGGGAACAACATCAGAAGAGGGTAATTCAATGAATGACAGTTGATCTGTCACCTGGTCGACCTGCTTCTCTACAAGCCCTCTCCTAAGTCTCCTCAAAGGAACTTCAACATATTTTGGAGTTGCATCTTTGGGAGTTGGGACATTAGGGGATGGGTCTTTGGGGGCTGGGTCCTTGGGAACAATGGGCTTCATGATTTTAGATAGAGGGGTATCAACAGCAACTTCTTGATCGAGATCAATTACTAGAATAAGAGAGGCAATAGGTCTGGTAATAAAGGAAGAAATAGTGTTTTGTATTGAAGCAGATAGGAGGCAAACCACGTTCTCCTCAGTAACTACCTTGTGAAGCCCCCAGATAAAGTTTAACTCTTTCAAATTTACTTCACTCTCTTTGGGGGGGCTTTCTTTTCTGATCAACTACAATTCAATTTATAAAACAACAGTCATTATGAAATTTTATCAAATATAAACATGGAAAAAATATTAAAACATATAACAACCTATCCCGTTGCCAAAGAGAGAACATCTTGGTCCTTGGTATTTAGCACCTCCAATTAAGGGAGCATGTTGCCAATTTTTTACAACTACCCTATGATCAAAATAATCCCTATTAGAATCATGGAGATTAACTACTAAAGCTTTACTAACTGCCTTAGGTTTCAAATAAAAAGTGGTATCGCTAGTTACCCATTTATAACAAAACATTATTTCTAAAATCCCTAGATGGGTTCCATAGATTTGATTTAACCTATATACTCCATTCACTACTCTCCATGTGTTAGGAGCCATTCTTGTAGGAACGATGCCAAAATATTGACAAAACTCCAGACACAGGGGATTGGGAGGAAATATGAACCCACATTCAGCAATAAAGATGGAAGGGAACTAATGGCCCTTGGCAAGAGAGAGAAAATTAGAAGGAGAAGTGGGGTGTTAAAGTACAACCCAAGATGGAATATTAAAGTTGATTCTGAACTTATCAAGTGACTCGATAGAATAAACCATGATGAAGAAAACAAAGAAGAAGAGAATAAAAATTCTTACAAAAGTTTAAGGATTCAGCAAGAATTGAAGACAGAAAAGAAACCAATCACATAAAAGTTTAAAGAACACAACAGCAGAATCAAAAGTGAGAGGTATCAAATGATCGAAGTTTTATTGCTATTTTTATAAGACGCATCGAAAATTGGGAAAAGTAATGATTAAAGTGAATGACAGTTGGGTTTATAACGGCTAACAAGGAAAAAGACGAAGATACCCCAGAAATATTAGCTAAAATTTAAAATATTTACAAAATTGCCATTCGCGCTCAAAAAACTGTCAATTAAGTGGATAAATTTCACAAGTCTGGAAGGTCTGCAGCCAACCGATCAGCCCGAGCTACTGTCAAAGCATAATATTTCACACTTTCGCGTCAGCTACAAGTATGAAACATTGGGGACTTCTGTTGATACCAAAATTTACCACCCTACGTGGACCAATTACAAGTCATCACGTGTCATCCAATATGACACAAGTCTGAGTCAGCCTGGTATAAAAGCCCGACCAACTGGGAAACCCGACCAATAACCTGTATTGCCAACAAAGCGACAGCAGTCTTACAGTCTGTATTGCTAATGAAACGACAACATTCATATATTTAATTCTCATTATGTATTGATGTAAATACATAATGACTGAAGACAATCAATACATAACAGTGGACATAGGCTATTCCGTTGAGCCGAACCACTTTAAAATTTCTCGTGTCTTATTTGTTCTACTTATTTTATCTGTGATCAATTAATTAGGCCTAGTCTAGTTTTTTGCATCAACAATATATAAAAAATTTAGATGTGATATAAGTAAAAGGACCTGGAGTTCTAAAATGTTATTCTAGGAACCAGAAGTTCCAAAATACTAGATTTAGAACCTAAAGTTTTAACCATTAACACAATTAACCTAACGTTTAAACAGAGAACCTGAAGTTATCTTTAATTTGTGAACAAAATATTAATAATAATTATTTTTGTAGTCATATATTATAAACCTAAAGTTTCTTATTTATGAGCCTGAAGTCTTTAACCTATGATCAAGCATATAAATTTTTAATACATAAGTTAAGAATCTAAAGTCCTAACTTTAATTAACAAATTTTTTGTTCTTTAGTTTTATACTTAGATTTTATAACCATATAGCTAAGGACTTTGTGACTAAATCATAATCATTATGATATGTAATACATGATTTGGCGATCATTGGCTAAGTGAGGAAAAATTATGGATGGGGTACCACTATATACAAATCATCGACTAATTCTGAGGGTTTGGGGGTGGGAGCCCCTGAGCCAAAAAAATTAGAGTTTATTTTATATTTTTTTATAAATATTCAAACTTATAGACAATTACACTCAAATAAAACAACATCGGATACAATAGTACAAATTCACGTAATATGTTAATCAAACCCCTAGACTAGAGAAATACTATCATGTTAGAGGGCACCAAGTGTTCGTACTCAACACAAATAAGGACTCAACACTTATGTACATTTAAATTTTTTTCTGTATTGTGGAAAATATGTGGGACCCATTTCACATACGTGTCGTATCATTATTTGTGTTGAGTACGCACACGTGAAGCCCTCCACACATGATATTATTTATCCCTAGGTTAAACAACAATTTGCAAATCCCAAAAAATAAAGAAATCATAATAAATAAACCTTTAACAAAACAATAACAATATCAAATCAAACATTAAATAATAAAAATTCATAAACTAAAAATAACAATAAGAAAAATAACCTAATCATATCAAACCCTTAAAATCTTTTTTAAGTATTGCAGATTTACCCTAAAGCTTAATTTTTTTTTCAAGTATCTGGATGGGGCACTTGCCCCACCTCCATATAACATAGCTATGCCATTGTTTGTGATGATCCAAATCCATCAAAATGTGTGATTTTTAGACATATATTTCTTTTGATGAGTTTTCATAAACCTAGCGATCATTATCTTGAAATATAAAATTCTTTGAAAATTATTAAGTAATCTAAGATCTATTATTACAAATAAACTTGAATTTTTTAATTATCCAACCCATCTTTTGAATGTCTCATAATTATTTTATAAGATATATTTTTTAAATTACTTATAATTGTTTAGTTTTGATCAACAGATATGTTGATAATTAAATTCATTATTGTATTGTCATGCCTCTATATATTTTGACTCACTTTACTCACTTTACTATTAGAATTGACAATTGTGAATTATCATTATATAATAATTGTCTGAAAGATAATGACCAACTCACATTATTCTAAAAAACAGGATATTTTTCAGACTTCTTATTTATTATAATTAAGGTGTCAACCATAGTTAAACCTACTAAAATTATTGAAGTCTCCACAAGAGCCTATGTGGTGTTGTTCAGTGGCAGTCACCCATTCATTTGTGATCATTTATATGAAAGAAATTCATGGAGAAATTTTCTTCATTTTATGGGCATTAGAATAGATGGGTATCATATTGAAATAAACAACGAAAAATCATTTTCCATTACATCTGGTGTTTAAGGCCAAAAGCTTAAACTAGAAAAATCCATTACATTATTCATGGGATTACAGTAAACAACATTTATTTTTGTAAAATAACACTTTGTTATGAGCCTGAAGCTCCATGGTTCAGCTACTTGATTTGTTAAGATCTAAACCCACTCGAGATCTAAACCACCAATAGTCATAAATATCCGCTTTGAAATCCTGTTTGTGAAAGATTTAATTGTTTGATTTGATGAAACTTAATTATAAAGTTTTTATAGTGATTTGTGAAAATTGATGGAGATATTTGGTTGTCGAGAATTTAGAGGAAACTAAGAAAAAATTAATGGAGCTGTATAGCTACTGAGAAAATGGAGGAAATAAAGAGAAAATTTTGATAGATTTATTTCTAACAATTTGTTTGATTTAATGAATCTGAACTATGAATTTTTCTAGTTTAGTGATTTGTAATGCTTGATGGAGTTCTTTAGTTAGTGAGAAATTGGAGAAATTTGAATTATTTATAACAAAACATTTTGAACCCTTAAAACATGATTCATAGAAAATTACAGATTTTTAGAATTTACTTGTGAACGCACTTTTTGTTTGATTTGATGCATTTTAACTGTGAATTTCACTTTTTCCATGGTTCGTGATGGAACTATTTGGTTGAGAAAATGGAGGAAATGGAAGAAAATGTTGCTAATTTTCAAATGGAGGAAATTTTTATTTTGCTTATTTTAGTTTCGGGTTTTTTAATTGGGCGAGGAGTATCTTAGTCAATTTGTGTAAAAAATGGAGGGAACCTGATAAGCACCCAAAACTGTACAATTTATGCCCCGAATAGACGCACTTTTGTTGCTAATTCTCGACAATATGGGTCTTATGTGCTTAATTGTTCAATATGCAGGTTTAACTGTGCATTGCAGAGTTCAAACGCTTAAATCAAGACAATTGTGTGCAAAATGGTGCTAAATATCTTCTCCCTTAACCTACCTCGTAACCTTATCCCGTAACCCTAGCCTATCCTAAACCTACCCCAAACCCTGTGTGTGTTTTCTTTGTGTCTTTTTATTATTTTTTAGATTTTTAGTTGGTGTCATTTTTATTTTTAGCATTTATTTTTTGATTTATTTAGGATTTCTAGATTTTAATTTCTATTTTTATTTTTATTAGTATAATTTTATTTTACTTTGATTTTGATTAATTTTATCTTAGTAGGATTAGAATTTTTAGAATTTCATGTATTTTTAGTCTTAATAGATTTTGCACTTTCTTTTTTTTAGGATTTTTATTTTAAGTTTTATTAGATTTTATTCTTATTTGTATTTTTATTTTATTTCTTTTTCTTTTTATTTTCCTTTATTTTATTTTTAGAGTAGGAGTTTAATTTTAAGATTTTTAGTTATAGTAGTTTTATTTTTATTTTATTATTTTTAGGTGTTCAAATTATACCCCAAACACTCATCTTACACACATAAAAATCCCATACACATTCATACACACCAACAAATCCTCAAGCCTCACCCACACCCTAACACCATACACCCTCATCACACACAAACCCTCTCCCTTCTTCTTCAACCTCCCATCAACAATCTCTCTCTCTCACCAAAAACCTCCATAACCCAAAACCTCCGCTACACCAAACCAAACCCATCCAATCCCCATACCCTTGAACCACCTGTCAACCTCTTCCATACTACCGGCCAGCCCAACCCACGGCGATCCTTACCTCCGTCCAGCCCGGTCGCGAATTCGACCCAGCCACCGACAAAACCCGCGACCACAGTCTGTCCAAACAACCCGCGCCCAGCAGAAACCCCACCTTCGGAGACAACCCTCAAGCTGCCGAAACCTCTCTCTCCGGCGACCTTTCTCACCGGTGCCCCTTCCAGCGCTGATGCGACCCCTGCTCCAAACCGTGGCTAGAGCCTGTGCGACTCAAGAACACCCATGTCCAACCCATTACCCATGAACCCATTTCCACCTTTGATCTAATTCTCCCAAAAGCCACCCACGACTTTTCCACCTGCATAAACCAAACAAAGAAATGCCAAAAGACCAATTGCCACATGTGACAAAACCCCACTTAACCCCCTTTTCCAAAATTACCCCCAACTAACACCTTTCACACCTTTTCCAAAATTATCCCTATTAACCATATCAGATTTTTATTCTCATTCACATGACCTCACACCATAACCACATGCACCCCTAACCATATACCCAATATACCCCTTTGCTCCATGCGCCTACTATATAAGAAGACCATGCTCTTTCAAAGGGAGAATCATCATCAAATAGAGAGATAAAATTCTAGAGAATTGTAGAGAGTTAGGTTAGACTAAATTGGGTAGAAACATTTATAAATAGTTTATTTTCATTTTTTTTAGATATTTGTGAGTGATAATTGTGTGAGATTCAAGTTGAGTAAATTTTTCATTTATATCTTTGTTGATCACTCACTTGGAGGGTTGTATGCTTCAATTTCAAGGATAGAGTTCAAATTGCCAATTTCAAGGAGACTTGTGGAGATTTGTTCTCTTTCTCTACTCTTTTATTATATTAATGCCTATTGAATATTTGTTTATTATGTTTGATACCATGTTAGGCTAAATCCCCTTTCAAGGGGTGGGGCAAAACCCTTATTTGATGTTATTTTATTTTAATTAGTTTAATTACTTGAAAAATCCCTTTGAATGTTAATTTTAATCCCTCACCCTTAAATTTACGCCTCGAGAGAGGGTAAATGATTTTCGAGAGAAAATCAAAATTCTAATTATAATACCCATTTTAGATTCGAACTAGAGATAGGGGTTTCTTAAGTGGGGTATTATAACTTGAATTTCAACTCTAAATTTACTTTCTAAGATTTACATAAATTTTAATTGATCGATCCTAGCGGGTGATTAATTAAAAGGAATGTGGATCTATTTTTCTAGAGTTGTGGGGTGTTAAACTTAATTTTTAAAAGATTACTATTATAATTATACTTGCAAAGAGAGTTGGTTTGTAATTTTGATATTAATTTGGGAGAATTCAAATAATTAAATTAATTAATTAGAATAACTAAAATTTGTGGTGTAATCTCATTCCTTGATTTTTCTCACAATTATTTACCTCACTTTATCTCTTATTTTTAGTGTTAGACTTTATTTTTCATTTTAGTCACTTTCTAGTTAGTTATTTTCATCTCATAATTTAGTTTAGTCTTATTTCACCTCACCTCACCCTATTGTTTTAATATTTGAAAAAGCTAAAAAAAAAATAGAAAAAGTGGAAAAGCACAAAAAGAAAATAAAAAGTGAATTACAATTGAATTTGTTCCCTTTGCTTTACACCCTTGGAAGTGGATTGATACCCTACTTACCTCTACACTTTAGATTGTTATATTTTGTAGGTATTTGAGGTTTTGACTAACTTAGCTTTTACAACAATGACAAATACACGCAAAAGTTATTTCTATCAGAACCCTGTTTTTAGGTTTAATTGTAATGAATTGATAGTTGAGGAGGTGAGCTTTTTAGAGATTTTTTAAGGGGGTGACCCCTAAATTCTAGATAGTTGAAGGTGGATAGGTGCAATTGTTTCGAATGTTTATTATTCGCCCTCTACATAAAACATTGACAAATACAGTTTTTATCGCCTATTTTGCAAAACATTATTTTAATGAGACACTCTTTCGACCGTTTGGGCCCCCGGCGGGGGGGGGGGGGGGGGGGGGGGGGAGAATGTACCTGAAGTATAAATTATTCCTGATGAATGGTTTATTTTCGAAGCAAAACAAGAATGGTAATATAATAATTATACTATTGTCTCAATAATTCCCCATATTACTTAATGGAAAATAAAGTGAAAAGGAAATTTCAACATCAAATGAATACAAAGATTAAAATACCAGTTGCAAGCACATGGACTTATTGCAAATCAACATTCCGAAATTATTGTCACGATAGGACATAATAAATTTTGCAATAAATAAATTTATTTGTTGCAAGCCAAGATCATGAAAAACTATAGGTCCCTATTACTTGACTCGCTGGTAGTGGAGTTAAAATAAAACCATGCCCAAATAAGGCTTGAGAAGAGGTTATGAACAAAATATCCACTTTCTCTAAAATCCCAGAAGAGGTTATTGATATACCCATATATACACATGGCCAGGACGAGGACGCCCTACACCTGGATGGGGTCAGGATGACCTCATCATCAATACCAGGCGACCCCTCAGGGGGCCGACCCTTCATTAGGCCCCAGACGACCCCTCAGGGGGCCGACCCTTCATCAGGCCCCAGACGACCCCTCAGGGGGCCGACCCTTCAACAGGCTCCAGACGACCCCTCAGGGGGCCGACCCTTCATCAGGCTCCAGACGACCCCTCAGGGGGGGCCGACCCTTCATTAGGCCCCAGACGAACCCTCAGGGGGCTGAACCTTCATCAGGTTCCAGACGACCCTCCGAGGGTACGACAGTACGAGGCCTAAATTGGTCCTGACTCACTATCAAAAGGAACTTTGCCCTCGGCCTTGTTTTACAAGCAGAGGGTGACATCATCACAGCGCGTGGTGTGGGGGACTCGTGGAACAGTTCGCGTGAGGCTCACAGGACACGTGGAAGACCGTTGTAATCGAATCACCCCCTCGCGTGAGGGAATATTATATCATCATTTGGCATCCACTGGTTTCAACAGTAGATTGGCTAAATCATCATTCACATGCACCATGCATACTTGGGGGGTACACTACACCCTCCAAGACCTATATATACTTGTCACCTACAACCCTACAGGGGGATCGATAATTGTAACCCTAGTAAAAACTCTGCTTGTACAAATAGTAGAGAGAAAGTGAGCTTATGTGCATTGTATCCAAGGCCATTAGTGCCCATACTTAGTGGATCACACACTCACAGTGGATGTAGGCCAAATTGGCTAAACCACTATACATCATTGTCTTATTCCTCTTATACTCATCTCCTTCTACACACTTATACATACACATCTCTATGGCTGCCATGGTTACTACTGTTTGAGCTCATCATCATTTATCTGGTGGTGCTAGATTTCAGCATCATCAGTTTGTCGCCGTCTGTGGGAACGAGAAGACATCTCTTCCTTTGTACAGCTTGACCTCACTGGGCACTCTGGTGGTGAACCAGCTCTCCCCCTGAGAGGAGATGTTTCACCATTGAAAGAGACCCATTAAGGTTCTCAAGCTCACCAGTCTTTTTTCCAGTTCAGCTGTTCACATCCCAAACACATGGCACCATAGATGCCACCACCACCACTCCCTCCACCGGATAGTGGAGTAGGACCCAACTCCAGTCAGCCACCACCTCAATCTGAGATGGCTAATGTGGCGGCAGCCTTGAAGTCTCTGGAAGCAAGCCAGCGGATCATGCAGGAGCAATTCACAGCTCTAAGCCAGAACATACTAAGACCACCAGGGGTCTCACCTGAGATGATTACTCGACAGCAGCTCCCGGGCAGCATGAGGCTAGGGGACCACCACAGGCACCATGCAAAGACCTTCCACCCCCTCAGCGGCGGAGGGATGTTGCTGACCCCTGGTGTCTACACCTGGGGAGGCAAGGAAACCCTTGCCCTGAGGATAGGTATGATGATATGGAGGGGGAGGAGGCCCCCACAGAATGCTGGAAGCCGTATGAGGTCTCCAACAATACTGTACGACCCCTCTAGGAGAGCAGAGGGAAGTGCGGAAGGCAAAACCCTGACGATCGCCTGAGAGGCTCTACTTTCGATCGCCTGAGCAGGTCGGCCTTTGAGAGGCTCGGCCCAGTAAATGACCTGCGGGAAAAATTGTCCAGGTCAAGGAGTTCCGCGAGGTCCAGAAGGGAGGCAACAGATGACCGACCCCACGGGGGCCGTCCCCTAGGACAGGACGACGGCCAGGGGGAAGTAAACAGCCGACACAAGCCAGCCGCGACAGGACCCTCTGTCCATCTCAAAGAGGCGGCATGGGATGACATCGACCAGGCCGATCCTATGAGTCCCGGAATGACTCGATCCAGCGACTGCAAGATAAGATCGGTGATATACTGAAGAGCCGTGACCCTCTTTAGAGAGGATACTCCATAGGCTCACCCTTTGTGGCAAAGATATTCAACTTCCCTATTCCATCAAAGTTCAGGCCACCTGTGGTCACCCCAAGATATGATGGGAGCACCAACCCTGTCCACTATGTTGATATGTATCAGTCAGCAGTAGACATATACTCTATCTCAGATGAGATGAGGTGTCGTGCCAACTCTGGTACCTTGACTGGGGCTGCACATGTCTGGTACACGTCTCTCCCAAAAAACTCCATTGAAAACTTTAAGCAGTTGGCAGACCGGTTCATCCACAACTTTTTCTTCGGGATGAGACCACAGAAGAAGACCACCCACATGCTCTATGTTAAGCAGGGGAAGAATGAGAGTCTAAGAGACTACATAGCCAGATTCAACAAAGAAAAGTTGGAAGTGGAAGACTATGAGGAGAGCATAGCTACGACGACCCTGATTGGAGGACTCCAAAAGGGGAAGCTGTTATGGAAGCTTGTTGAAGACCCTTTGAGGACGATGGCTGAATTGTTGTCAACAACAAAAAAGGTAATGAACGCCGAAGAGGTGATGGCCGCAAAATACGAGGATGAAAAAGGAGGCGATAGGGGGGTAAATACCCTAAGAGGAACAAAGAGGGTAAGAAGAGGTCTACGGACGACAAGTTCGCGGATTACACCCCTCTAACAGTCAGTTGTGAACATATTCTCAATGAGATAAAGAGTGACCGGTCCCTGAAGTGGCCTGAGAAGTTGAGGGCAGCCCCCAACAAGAGGAATAAAAACCTATGGTGCGAATTTCACCAAGACCATGGCCACATAACAGACAAATGCTTTGCTCTGAAAGATGAGATTGAGAAGATGCTGAAAGAAAGGAAGCTCAGAAAGTACGTCGACAAAGGTGCCTTCATGAGGGGCCGAGGGGATGACCCCAGAAAAAAGCGAGGTGATGCATGTAGAGAAGGTCCTCAAAAAAGAGGGGATGACCCTTCTGATGATGAGGACGACCCTGACCTCCCACCGAGAGACGACCAAGGCTCTGTCAAGAGGCTTAATATAATCTCGCTCAGAGTGGGAATGATCTTCGAGGGTCTAGCAAGATGAGGGTCATAGGTCGCTGATAGGAAGGCCCATGTGGCTGAGGCCAAGGCAGGGATGAAGACGGTACACTCAACCTCTCTGGAGGCGAAGTCAGAAAAGAGGAAAAAGGTCTACATGGACACTCTGATAGTAAGATTCTCAAGAATGGACTTCAAAGGCCTCTTAGCCCCACATGATGACCCTCTCGTCATCACTACCAGGGTGCACGGGTGCGAGGTGCCGAGGATCCTGGTAGATGGGGGCTCATCTGCAGACGTGATGTTTTGTCCATGCTTCAAAGCTTTAGGTCTCAGCCGTGCTAGACTCGTCCCATACCATCACCCATTGATTGGGTTCAGTGGAGAAAAGGTTCATCTCCTCGGAGTGTATGAGGCTGATGTCAGGATGGGGGATGAGTGGCCGAGATGGCTTACAAAGAAGGTCAGCGTCTTTATGATGGATGAACATGTCTTTTCGGCTTATAATATTATACTGGGGTGGGTCACCCTCAAGGGGTTCGAAGCTGTGTCATCTACGGTTCATCAAATGGTTAAATTTCCAACCCCTTACGGGGTGGGGGAAGTTCAGGGAGACCAGACGACAGCGCGAGAATGTTACTACAACTCTGCTGAAGAAAGAGAGGCACACAAGAAGGCTACAACCACTTACAATATTGATACCCTAGACCCCAGGGATGAGACTAAGCTAAAGAAAGGAGAGGCCGAGGAAGAGGTAGAATCCATCATCCTCAATGAGGATGACCCGAAAAAAACCGTACAAGTCGGCAAGTCTCTAAAGCTAAATATCAAGGAAGACCTCATTAAACTGTTAAAGAGAAGACAGAGCGTCTTTGCATGGAGTCACACAGATATGCCAAGGATCGACCCCAACGTTATGAACCACAAGCTCAATGTAGTAGAGGGTGTAAGGCCAGTTAAGCAGAAGAAGAGAATTTATTCTCGAGAAAAGTATGAGGTCATTAGGGATGAGGTCAAGAAGCTGGAAGATGCTGAGTTTATCAGAGAGGTCATCTACCCGGAATGGCTATCTAACGCTGTCATTGTCCCAAAAGCCAATGAAAAGTGGAGGATGTGTGTAGACTTCACAGATCTCAATAAGCATTGTCCTAAAGACAGCTTACCTCTCCCCCGCATTGATTAGATGGTAGATGCTACCACATGCCATGAGCTCATGAGCTTCATGGATGCCTATTCAGGGTATAACTAGATCTTCATGAGCCCTGAAGATTCGGAGAAGACAGCTTTCATTACTGACAAGGGGACATACTGTTATAGGGTTATGCCCTTTGGCTTGAAGAACGCAGGGGCAACGTATCAGCGCCTCGTAAATAAAATGTTCGAAGATGAAATTGGGAAGTCTATGGAGGTCTATGTAGATGACATGCTGACTAAGAGTCTGAAGGCAGAGGATCATGTGGCAGACTTGGAGAGGACCTTTAATACGATGGACAAATACCAGATGAAGCTCAACCCGACCAAGTGTGTCTTCGGGGTCGGAGCAGGGAAGTTCTTGGGGTTTATTGTCAACCAAAGAGGCATCGAGGCCAATCCTGAAAAGATAAAGGCCCTTGTAGAGATGAAGACCCCCAAGTCCATTAAATACGTTTAAAGACTCACATGGAGAGTTGCTACCTTGAACAGGTTCGTGTCTAGGGCCACAGACAGGTGTCTACCATTCTTTAAAATTCTCAAAAAAGACTTCGAATGGAGTGAAGAGTGTGATGAGGATTTCAAGGAGTTAAAATCATACATGGGGTCTCCCTTGTTGTTGTCACGGCCCTTGCAGGGCGAACGACTTTATGTGTACCTCGTTGTCTCAGAGTCAGCCGTCAGTGCAGCCATCATGAGAGACGAAGATGGGGTACAGAAACCTGTGTATTTCAACAGTAAGGCACTTCAGGGGGCAGAGCAAAATGTCCAAGGATGGAGAATTTGGCCTATGCCTTGATCCATGCATCGAGAAAGATGAAGCCATACTTCCAGTCCCATACAATGGTCATCCTCACTGACTCTCCTCTTAGGTAGGTATTGCACAAGCTTGAAACATTAGGGAGGCTAATGGCCTGGGCTATAGAGCTGGGGGAGTTTGACATTGTGTACCAGCCTAGGACGGCCATTAAGGGGCAAGCATTGGCAGATTCTGTGGCCGAGTTTACTTGGGAAGATGATGAAGCCGAGGATGAGAGCCACGGGAAGACAGATACCCAGCAAGGTAGACTCACCGACACACATGCAGATAAGGCTGAGACAGGCACCGCTGGAAGGAAAGTGGCCGAAAATGAAGAGGGAAGATATCTCTTTAGATAGGGGTCACTCACCAAGGGAAGTTTCTCAGAAGAACGTATCGTGTGGAGTCTCTTCATCGATGGGTCCTCTTGCGAAAGCGGGAGTGGGGCTGGGTTAATAGTATCAGCACCCGATGGGATAGACATTGAGTACGCCCTGAGGTTCAACTTTAAGGCCTCTAACAACGAGGCCAAATATGAGTTTTTGATAGCAGGACTCTCATTGGCCAAATATCTTAGTGTCAGGTAAATTTTGGTTCATAGTGATTCGAGGCTAGTAGTGAATCAGATACTAGGAGCCTAAGAGGCCAAGGACGAGAGGATGGATAGGTACCTTTAGAAGGTGCGGTCATTACTGAAGAGCTTCAGAGAAGAAAGATTAAAGAGTATACCTAGGCTCGATAATGGTCGAGGTGACGCCCTTGCTAGGTTGGCCTCGGAGACTAGGACGGACATCAGGAGGACAGTCCAAGTGGAAATTTTGCTTCGACCAACTATTGAAGATGCTGAGGGAACACTTGGCACTTGCCTGAGTATCGCTAAGGAAGCCTCATGGATGGACCCTCTGATCAGATACATTAAAGAGTGGGAAGTACCAGAAGTAAGGCAAGAAAGTAAGAAGTTGAGATACAGAGTTACAAAATTCACTGTCATTGGGGACACCTTATACAAAAAGGGGTTTTTGCTCCCCTTACTTAGGTGTGTGCACCCATCTGAAGTCCCTTCCATTTTGTAAGATGTGCACGAAGGATCTTGTTCAAGCCACATTGGGGGCAGATCCTTAGCGAAGAGGGTGATCACCCAAGAGTACTAGTGGCCGACCTTGGGGAAAGATGCCGCGGCATATGTAAAAAAGTGTGATAGATGCCAAAGATTTACCACCATCCCTCACCAACCCCATCAGCCTCTTACCTCCATTACATCCCCATGGCCATTTGCAGTGTGGGGGATCGACCTAGTAGGACCCTTGCTAAGGGCAGTCAACAACTATCGGTTCCTCATCGTAGCGATTGACTATTTCTCAAAATGGGTGGAGGCCGAACCGATTGTCATGATTACAGAGCAGAAGACCTTCCAGTTTATATGGAGAAACATTATATGCAGATATGGTCTCCCAAACACCCTCATCTCGGATAACGGGACTCAATTCAAGAATATATCTCTACAGAAGTACTATGAAAGGGTGAGTATTAAGCAATTCTTCTCTACCCCAGACCGACCTCAACCAACGGGTAAACGGAAGTTACAAACAGGACGATCCTTGACGGGATCAAGAAGAGACTTGAAGAGGCAAAAGGAAGATGGGTTGAGGAGTTATATGCTGTACTGTGGGACTACAGGACGACGGCAAAGACCTCCACCGGAGAGACCCCATCCATGCTATCTTATGGCTCAGAGGACGTCATCCCCACTGAGATTGGGTTTCCTACTCATAGGGTCCAAATGCATGACCCCCGGAGAAATATGGAAGAGAGGAGACTTGACTTAGACCTGATTGAGGAAAGGAGGGAAGACGCCGAGATAAGGCAAGCCGCCTACCAGCAGAGGACTGCAAGGTTTTACAATCAGAGGGTGAAACAGAGACGAATTGCAGTGGGGGACTTGGTCCTCAAAAAGACATGGTAGAAGCCCAACAAGCTCCATCCTAATTGGCATGGCCCATATAGGGTCATCGACGAAGTTGTCCCAGGGACCTATAGACTAGAAAACCTAGAAGGGGAACCCTTTTCCAACCCCTGGAATGCAGATCATTTAAAGAAATACTATCAGTACTTTTGTAAAGTCCTATCGAACGACAGTTGTAATAGGTGTTGCTCCGACATAACACTTGGAAAATTAATGAGAAATATCGGTGTTTCCTCTCATCTTGTGTTTATCAGTTCTAGTATGCATGGAATCATCATTGGAGAACGACCCTCGGCTATAATGAGGCCCGATGGTGGGGACGACCCCACCATTGTCCTCAAGAAAGATGAGGGAAGACTTGTTAAAAAACCATTAATTTGGTAATTGGAACTCTCGGCTATAATGAGGGTCAATGGTGGGGACGACCCCACCATTGTCCTCAAGAAAGACGAGGGACGACTTGTTTATAAACCATTAATTTGGTAATTACAACCCTCGGATATAATGAGGGTCAATGGTGGGGACGACCCCACCATTGTCCTCAAGAAAGACGAGGGAAGACTTGTTTAAAAACTATCAATTTGGTAATTACAACCCTCGGCTATAATGAGGGTCAATGGTGGGGACGACCCCACCATTGTCCTAAAGAAAGACGAGGGAAGACCATTAAAATCATTAATTTGGTAATTACAACCCTCGGCTATAATGAGGGTCGATGGTGGGGACGACCCCACCATTGTCCTCAAGAAAGACGAGGGAAGACTTGTTTAAAAACCATTAATTTGGTAATTGGAACCCTCGGCTATAATGAGGGTCAATGGTGGGGACGACCCCACCATTGTCATCAAGAAAGACGAGGGAAGACTTGTTTAAAAACCATTAATTTGGTAATTGGAACCCTCGGCTATAATGAGGATCAATGGTGGGGACTACCCCACCATTATCCTCGAGAAAGACGAGGGACGACTTGTTTAAAAACCATTAATTTGGTAATTGGAACTCACGGCTATAATGAGGGTCAATGGTGGGGACGACCCCACCATTGTCCTCAATAAAGATGAGGGACGACTTGTTTAAAAACCATTAATTTGGTAATTGGAACCCTCAGCTATAATGAGGGTCAATGGTGGGGATGACCCCACCATTGTCCTCAAGAAAGACGAGGGACGACTTGTTTAAAAAACCATTAATTTGGTAATTTGAACCCTCGGCTATAATGAGGGTCAATGGTGGGGACGACCCCACCATTGTCCTCAAGAAAGATGAGGGACGACTTGTTTAAAAACCATTAATTTGGTAATTGGAACCCTCGGTTATAATGAGGGTCAATGGTGGGGACGACCCCACCATTGTCCTCAAGAAAGACGAGGGACGACTTGTTTAAAAATCATTAATTTGGTAATTGGAACCCTCGGCTATAATGAGGGTCAACGGTGGGGACGAACCCACCATTGTCCTCAAGAAAGATGAGGGATGACTTTATTAAAAACCATTAAATTGGTAATTAGAACCCTCGGCTATAATGAGGGTTAATGGTGGGGACGACCCCCCCCCCCCCCCCCCCCCCATTGCCCTCAAGAAAGACGAGGGAGGACTTGAGCATTAATTAAAATTGGTTAAAAACCCTCGGCTATAATGAGGGCCAACGCAGGGGATGACCCCTCATTCACCCTCAAGAAAGACGAGGGAGGGGTTAGTGATATTAGCATAAGATTCACAATACAAATCACACATGAAGCAAATATGGAAGACAACAAAGAAGACGATATCATAGAGTAAATATTACAATGTCTTGATCAACAAAAGTAGAATACAAATACATTAATTACATAAAGAGGGTATGGGCTATAGACAACCACCCTATTGAGCAGCGTCGGAGGGCAGTGACTCAACATTGATGATGGGGGTTTCCTCGATGACCACAATGGGCTGATCTTCAGACGTGCCAGTACCCTAAACATGCAGAGATTCCACCTGGGCCAAGGCCTCAGCAACCAAAGGGTCGTCCAGTTGGACTACTTCGATGGAAGGAAGGACCGAAGAGACGACATCACCAAACTTGAGGATGACCCACCGACAGGCCATCCTGATCCCCCTCTCCAAGTATTCAAGGCCGAAGACTTGAAAATCGTCCGAGATTTTGAAGGCCTCCACTGCATCGGCCTCGGATTTTTTGACAGCCGCCTCAAGATCGGCCTTATGTTGAACCTCCATGTTGGTCAAGGACTCGTCCTTCCTCTTTATGAGCAGGTCCTTGGCCTGTAAATCTACATCATGCTGCCTCGTCAGCTCGTCCAGGACCCTGGCATGTTCAGTCCTGGCACTCTCCAGTGTAGCTCTTGCAGTCTCCAACTCAGTCTGCAGATCAGCCTCACGTTGAATGGCTCTCTCGGCCTCATGAAATTTCTCATGATTCTCCGCCAACCACTTGGTGGTCGAGGTAAAGGCGCATACAGACTGCACAGAAATAATAAACAGATGTCAAGAGGCCGAGAAAACAGTTTGTGAAAGAATACAAGGAAATGAAGTGAGAACAAATACTTGAGCTAGGGCGTGCAGACCATAGTCATACACTTTTGCTGGAAGCATCTTTGACAAAAATTCATAATCAGCAGCCGAGGGGGTAGAAAACATGGACGCCTTGGCCTCCCTCAGGTTCACGATAAGGGAAGATGGCTCGGCCTTCAGAAGCGCTAAGTTCTGGGACCAGAAGGCCCCCATGCTGGAAGAAGAGGCGGTTCCCTCAAACGCCTCGACCCTTGCCCTCGTTCGTGAATCTGGCCGAGGGTCGACAGGGACCTCGGGCTCTTTCCTCTTCTGTCTGTTAGGGGTTGGCTGAACAAGTGTCGACCCCACTGTCTGCGTCTTCCTCAGAGTTTGTTAAGGCTCATTGCCTTTCTTCTTGGCCAAGCCTGACAGCAAACTAGGGGCAGTCATTTCCCAAAGGTGGTCAGATATACCAGCAGGACGACCTGAAAGGAGGACGACACGTCAGAAAAATGCAGAGACAAAGATGAATGCAGGGACAAAGATGAAACACTACAAAAAAGTAAAGAATGGGTAAAAAATAATGTAACTCACATAGCTCTGTCAGGGGGCCGACCCTCAGATCAGCTTCCTTGAGGAACTTGGGGGTCATCAGATCTTCAAACTTTGATATTTCACCCCCTCTCCCTCGTTCCCTCAGATACTCTACTATATCTTTCTCATCCAGACTAAGTCCAGGATCAGACCTGGCCTTAATCGAGGGGTTTGACCATCTTCTGGGAACCCTCGGACTGTCGTCCAAATGTTGAGACTCGGCAGAAAATTCCCACTCCCTAGAAATGAAGAAAAATCTCTTCTTCCAGTCGTGGTTAGAAGTTTGTGCCACGTGGAGAAGTTTTTAATCAGACCTCCTCGCCCCCAGGTGGTAGTACCTGGGCTGTTTTGACGAAGAGGTGATATTGTAACAGGCCAAAAAGACATCGGCGGAGGGTTCATCAGTGAAAGCATTCTTCCGCAGGGAGATGTAGCCTAGGATCGTCCTCCAGGAGTTGGGAGGAAGCTGAGAGGGGGCGACGCCGAGGGCAGACAAGATATTTACGACAGCTGGATGCAGAGGGAATCTGACACCAACCTTGAATATTTGTTTGTATACTACAACCTCCCCCTCTTCACCCTCGAAGACCCTCTCAGACTCAGAGGGAACCCTCATAGTGATGTTGGGGGACACACCATATGCATGCCTCCACAACAAGAGGTCACGATCCCTGACTGAGGAGATATAGGATGAGGAATGGGAGGTGTCAACGGGGTCAACATCTGAGTCCTCACCATCATCCTCAGTCCCCTCTCCCTCGGCCTCATCACCTGTCAGAGGGAAAGCCATTTGGAAGGCATGTGGGGATAGGGTTGTCACAGGGACAACCTCGGAAGCAACCATACCCTTGGCCTGTCGGCCTGGGCTTAGATCAGATGTCTCCATTCTCCCAGAAGGTCCAGCGCCAGTTGGCGACGACGCTCTCTCATCCATCTCACCTGAATAACTCTCGGTCGGACGACCCACAAGACTCAGAGGGTTTTAGTGTGGCTAGAGGAACGGGAAAAATGGGTCGTACCCAATTAGGGTCGGCCCCTCGTCTTCTCTCCTACTCTTCCTCTACTTGTCTGATCTCGACAAATAACTTCTCTTGCAAGGATGGGAACTCCTCGGCTAAATTATAAAGCCTCCTAAGCATTAAGGGGGAGACTCTACACTTGGAAGAATTTGGGTAACCTAACTACAAACAAATCTCACAATTGACCAGGGTGGACTTTTCGATCAAAACCGAGGAATTGAAGGGTTTTCTATCAAGAACAATTCAAGAACAGCTTACCGGAGGTTACAGCGGAAAAGCTATGGAACAACCTAAGAAGAATCTAACCCTATGAGCTTAAAATAGGAAAATAAACAGAAATGAAGATAAGTAGGGCACTAGGGTCGAGGTGTTACCTAAGGAGAAATGGAGAAGCTGCCAAGCTTGAAGGTTCGAAACTGCAGAAATGGCAAGAAGGCTGGAAGCTAGAGAGAGAGAGTTCAGGCGTGACGAAGAAGAAGAAAGAGGTTTTAAAAAATTGCTTAAATATCTTATTGATGAATGGGCCCATTAACCAATACAGGGCACAACCCATGAGGAGGGCATCATTAGGGCGCAAAGTCCCAGGCAGTGTGCAGTCGTCATGCCTAGGAAACTGGAATGACAAATGATTACTAAATTGACAGGTGTCACTCATTAAGCAGATCATACACTTGTCTCAAACGCAACACTATCCCTTAGCCATCTCAATAGCATCTATAGCTAAGGGCTAGGGAGGAGATTGATATACCCATATATACACACGGCCAGGCCGAGGATGCCCTACACCTGAATGGGGTCAGGATGACCTCATCATCAATACCAGGCGACCCCTCAGGGGGACGACCCTTCATCAGGCCTCAGACGACCCCTCAGAGGGCCGACCCTTCATTAGGCTCCAGACGACCCCTCGGGGGGGCGACCCTTCATCAGGCTCCAGACAACCCCTCAGGGGGGGCCGACCCTTCATCAGGCCCCAAACGACCCCTCAGGGGGCCGAACCTTCATCAGGCTCCAGACGACCCTCCGAGGGTACGACAGTACGAGGCCTAAATTGGGCCTGACTCACTATCAGAAGGAACTTTGCCCTCGGCCTCGTTTTACAGGCCGAGGGTGACATCATCACAGCGCGTGGTTTGGGGAACGAGTGGAACAGTGCGCGTGAGGCTCACAGGACACGTGGAAGACCGTTATAACCGAATCACCCCCTCACGTGAGGGAATATTATATCATCATTTGGCATGCACAGGTGTTAACAGTAGATTGGCTAAATCATCATTCACATGCACCATGCATACTTAGGGGGTACACTACACCCCCAAAGACCTATATATACTTGTCACCTACAACCCTACAGGGGGATCGATAATTGTAACCCTAGTAAAAACTCTGCTTGTACACACGGTAGAGAGAAAGTGAGCTTATGTGTATTGTATCCAAGGCCATTAGTGCCCATACTTAGTGGATCACACACTCACAGTGGATGTAGGCCAAATTGGCTGAACCACTATACATCATTGTCTTATTCCTCTTATACTCATCTCCTTCTACACACTTATACATACACATCTCTATGGCTGCCATGGTTACTACTGTTTGAGCTCATCATCATTTATCTGGTGGTGCTAGATTTCAGCATCATCAGTTATTATCTATAAAAAGACACAAGTTTTGAAGTGACTATAAAGCATTTGAAATAGGCAGAGGTACCTAATATTAATGATATTTCTATGTTTTATACATATACAAGAGAGAAATGGGATCACCGAAGATGATCATCAATGGCATAATTATATATGTTACAGCTACATAAAGATCAAAGGGCAATGATACCACAAATCCACGCATTATAAATAAATGTCGACAAAGACTATATTAGCCTAAATGGGAAAAAATTATGATATCATATTTCGAGTCTCTAAATAAACTTAGTGTATTTAGACCTATAGCATGAACCCCATGAGACGTTAACCCTAAAGGTTACGAATGGGTGTTTATAAGAAAGCAGAGAGAAAAACTCTTTAAAAAGTGCACAACTTGTGGCACAAGCTTTCCTGTAGAAATCAAAGATTGAAATTGACTTGTAATCATGAGACTAAAATAAATTACATTATTTGATGTGTTCAATATAATGATCCATGTCAAGTTATTTATATAGTTGCATGATGCCCGTATCTGAGATTGTACCTCCTTGCCCTATAATTTGCATTCATGTTAACCATAAAATTAATATAATGAACAATTGTCTATTTTGAACTGTTCCTGTGGACTTTTTTCAATTGAAATGGGATTGAACGACCTAAAATTTAAATAAGAAAAACCTTGGGTCATTCAAACGATATGCTAGGTCGTTCGAATGAGATTCAAATCTCATTCGAACAACTACTTCAAACGAGCATAGAAAGAAAATTACATGTTCTCTTTAGCGACCTCTTAGATCCTCATTGGAACCCCGTTCAAAAGAGACGCATTATCATTCGAACGAGGTCTAGTCTCATTCGAACGAGATTGTAGAAAAGTATGATTTTTACAGTCCAAATGTGCTATCATGATGAGAACTGTTAGATCGTTCGATTTTTCAAGTTCCTAATGGAGTAGATCAAACAGGGCAGGGGTTTTTGGTGCACCAAAGGGTAAAAGGCTTGGGGGTATAAATAAGAGCGAGAAAGAGAGTCGAGGGCCATTTTAACACATTTCCATCTGATTTTTATGATGTTTCTCCATTTCCAAGTCCCCCCTCCATTTCCAACCTTCCTCCACCCATCTCCAAGGTTTATACTTCCATTCGAAGCCTTATTATATCCATTTTCAAAATTGCAATACCCATTTCAAGCCTTGCCTAAGGAAGACATTGGGTTGGAGAATTGTTCTTGGAGATTTCAAGAGGAGGTGTAAATTTCTTGGAGGTTTTAGAGTTGTTTGGATATTTATTGAGGATTTCTTAGAGTATTCTTGACTTATTATTCATCATTTCTTAGTTTCTCCTCTTCAAACTCAAGGTACACTATGTTTCTAAGATTAAAATCAAAGCAATATGTTAATATTCATTCTCGAATGTAAGTAATCTTGCAAAGTCATTTTTTAGTATGTTTATTTAAAGTTTTTATATGGAAAATGAAATTTTAAAAAAAATCAAACTTAAAAGAATTTTTGAAGAACAACTATCATTTTAATCTGGGAATATGGTGAATATGAATATAAAATATGATTTTATATTAATATCAAATTTAGAACTCGTATTATTGGATTTCTAGATTAAAATATATCCTCACATGTGTATAATCTTATAGAATGTTAGTAGAGGACATGTACATATGACAAATGAAGATTAAAATGAGTTTTAGGATGAAATATGAAAGTTGAAAATTTTATCCCCTAAATGGTTTGTAAAATGTTGATAAAAAGAGGAATGATGATGTTTAAGACACTACATTATAAGGCTAAAATGGATATTTTGTTAAAATGTTATGCAAAATGTTAAACGAATTTCTTGTTAACGAAATATGAAGAAATGGAATTTTCTTGAAGTAAAATGATGAAGTACGGGTTTTGTACAAAAAAAGAGATTTTTTGATGTCATAATGATGAAAATGTGTTTTTCATAAAGTATTGGCAGAATAAAGGGCAAAGGGGTAATTTTGGTAAACTAGAGGGTCCTAGTGGTTGGACTTTCTCATTTGATCTTATCGATCGGTTTTGTGAAAAATTGGTGAAATGAATAATGTGGCATGAAAATGGTGTGAAATGTAAATGTGAACCATAAGAATTATAAGAACGGTGGAATAATGTGGACATTTGATAAAATATTAAAACACATTGATTTAGACTCAGATGCAACCAAAAAAGAATTAAGAAGGCCTGGAGCCTTGGGGTGAAAGACTCAAAAACACTAACCTGAGCATATGGTAGCATGGCCAACGATGTGGAGCCCATTAAAGTACGCAGTTATTTGGTAAATTTTGAGAGAAAGATAATTTTGATAATGGAATGATGGAAATTGAAATAAATAAGATTGTTCTTAAGAAATGTAAGATAGACAACCTAATCATAATAATAAAATGGAGACTAGTGGATAAAGATGATTAAATGGTCTCTAATTATGTGAAAAGTTGGTGTAAAATGGACAAGTGTGGGTATGACCACATCGCACGATTGCATTACATGGTAGTTGAATATATACTCGTTAAATAATAATATTTTTAGAATTGCTAAAATAAACGTTATAAGTATAGTATTTTTGTTATAAAAATGTATAGCTTAGTTAAATCCCCCACGCCAAGTACCTCCGGTAGGGATGTTGGCAAGTACATTGATAAAGATCCAAAGGGTACTAGTCATCGTCAGAGTTCTATCATGGAATTTAAAAAAATATATTTCGGGACATTTTAATATATGTCACTTTAAACACTCTTTTATTCGGGCCTTAGATCATTTTTTGTAATAATACATGAGTTTTCTAGTTTATTTCCCTTATTATTAGCATTGTTGGATTTAACATAATTTTCCTAAATAGATCTGGCTAATTAACTTAGTTACTTAAAGTGACAACCTATTTCTTAAATTATAACCTGTTTAATTACATTTCGTTCCTTATAAAATGGTGCAAATTAAAAGATTTTCTTATATAATAGAATTGGACTTTCCCCCTCACCCCTTCACATCTTGATTTGGGTACGGATTGACCCACCGATAGCCCAAATACGATTTGGTGTGTTACAAACGGTATCAGATCTTTAGGATCTTCGTGTTTGACGGAGTGCTTTACGCATTCTTAGTACGTTTCCTTATGTGTTCCATTGGAGTTTTCACTTCCATTTTCATTATCGTTGTTGTATTGATCTATCCCTTCTTGTGTAGATGAATACACATCATAATGGTGCTAGTGGATCTGGGAACAATGAGCTCAGGCAGACGAAATAGGATGTGCATCAGCTTGTCAACTCCCTCCCACATTAGCACAGAGCTAACCGCAGTGGGACGGTTGAAAGCACAACTTCGGCCTATATCTTGAAGGAGTTCGGGAAGTTGTCCCCGATGTTGCAGAGGAGTGGTTGGATGAGGTCACCAGGGTTATGGACATCCTTGACGTTCCTTCTAGGCTCAAGATCAAGATATTAACCTTTCAGCTCACCGAGCACGCTTAGCGATGATGGATTGCCTACTCAATTAGTGTGATGGAGAACATAGATTGGGAGGGCCTCAGGTTTGTGGATACGATTCAGAAGGACAAGGCTAAGAATACGAGGTTATTTATCAAGGGCCTTAACCTTATCATATGATGGGTTGTGGTTGGTTTGGATTTTCCAAACTTCATAACGGTAGTCAATAAGGCCAACGGGCTTGAGCTTGAGGCAGAGGACGGTAAGGCCATATGTGAGAAGAAGAGGGAGACCAGTGGGTCTTAGGCTAGTGGCCATAAAAAAGTTTAGGAGCGGTTCTCGAGGCTTCTTTACGAGGATTAAGGTCACTATGGGTGTTGGTTTATCTTCTTCCCAGTGTGCCAGTGATCAAAACCTTATTACCTCTACCTAAAGGACGTGTTTTGTGTGTGGGTTCCAGATCCTTTTTAAGAGAGACTGCTCACAGAGAGATTTTGGGAACCAGTAAGGGAGTCAGCAGACTATTAATTTTGTAACTATCAGGAGTTCTAATTTCATGGGCCCCACCTAGCACTAGCAGTTATCTCCAAGTATCATCATCCAGTGAGGCACGATATGAATGCTTCAAATTCTATCTAGGGCTAGAGCAGTCATGGTCAAGGTCAGGTGCCCAGTGGCCAGAGTTGTAGGTTAAACCCTAGACACGCTTATTATATGTCCTAATGTGTAGATCCTTATGGTGATCCATCGGTTATAGCAGGTATGATTTTACTATTTAGAACTTGGGTAAAGGCATTATTCGATTCAGGCACCTCACATTCATTTATTTCGATTTCTTTAGCATTTCTCTTAAGTATAGAGGTAGATCAGTTTTGCCCTCCTATCTTCGTAGGTCTTCCGATTGGCGACATTATCGTTCTCTATAGGGACTATCATCGTTGCGTAGTAATGGATAGAGATTATATTCTAGAGTATGACTTTATTTTTAAGGACATAGATGGGTTCGAGATGATCCTATATATGGAGGGGCTGTAGTGCTTTGTTGCTACCATTGAATGCCATCGACATAGTGTCTTTGTGTCTTTACTTCACGAATCTCATCATCATATCAGTAGAGAGCAGGATGTCGGTTATCCTTGCAAATTTTTGATCGTGCGAGAGAAGAAGCGATAGTTTAGTTGGTTGAGAAGTATGGTGGCTTAGAGGCTGTTCGGATGTTGTTAGATAATCTAGTGGTGCATGAGTTTCTCGATGTGTTCCACAACAATCTTCCTAGTTTAAACCCACACCGAGAGATAGACTTTGCTATAGAGGTGCATCGGGTTATCTTGTCTATCTTCATACCACCTCATAGGATGTATCCAATGAAATTGCAGGAGTTTTCGATTTAGTTGGAAAATTTGACCAATAAGGGTTTCATTCGTCTCAGTGTATCCTCTTGGGGAGCTCCAGTCCTCTTTTTCAAGAAGAATAACAACCCTTTTCGTCTTTGTATTAATTACAGATAGTTGAACATGGTGATTGTGAAGAATAAGTACGCGTTGCCCCGTATTGATGATTTGTTCAACCAATTGCATGGGTCGGGAAGGTTTTCAAAGATTGACCTCTGGTTCGGGTACCATTAGTTGCATGTTAGAAAGGAAAACATTCCTAAGACATCGATTCGAATGCGATATGGGCATTATGAGTTTTTAGTGATGCCCTCAGATTGACAAATACCGGAGCAACGTTCATGGATTTGATGAATCGTATCTATTATCCGTATTTAGACCTATTTTTGGTGGCCTTCATGGATGATATTTTGGTCTACTCAGCTTCAGATATGGACAATGAGGAGTACATTCGCACGACTCTGCAAGTGCTAAGGGATAATCGGTTTTTTGCCCAATTCAACAAGTTCGAGGTTTGGATGAACAAGGTCAAGTTCCTTGGCCATATAGTTTTCGATAAGGGAATTTTCATTGATCCATCCAAGGTCGACGCTATTCTGAGTTGGGATAGGATTGAATACAGTTATGGAGGTAAGCAATTTTCTGGCTTTGGCAGGTTACTACAAGATATTTGTGCCAAATTTTTCAAGGGTTGCGTTGAACATAAAATATGATTTCATGTTAATATCATGTTTAGAACTCATATTATTGAATTTCTATGATGAAATCCATCCTCACATGTGTAGAATTTTGCAGCATGTTAGTAGAGTACATGTAAGCATGATAAATGAAAATTAAAATGACAAGATGAAATTTGAAAGTTAAAAAATCCATCCCTTAAATGTGTTGTAAAATGTTGATACACTGAGGAACAATGATGTTTAAGACAACACATGCCTAAAAGGTTAAAATGAACATTTTAGTAAAATGGTCTTCAAAATAGTAAATGTATTTCTTGTTAAAGATATATGAAGAAATGGTATTTTCTTGAAGTAAAATGATGAAGTATGTTTTTTGGACATAAAATGAGGATTTTTTATGTCATAATGATGAAAATGGGTTTTCACAAAGTATTGGCAAAATGAAGGGCAAAGGGGTAATTTTGGTAAACTAGAGGGTGCTAATGGTTGGGCTTCCTCATTTCATCTTATCAGTCCATTTTGTGAAAAATGGGTGAAATGAATAAAGTAGCATGAAAGATATGTGTAATGTAAATGTGAACCATAAGAATGATAAGAACGGTAGAATAGTGTGGACATTTGATAAAATATTAAAACACATTAATATGGACTTGGATGCAACCAGGAAAGAATTATTAAGGGTCCGCATTCATGGGAAATACTAGCCAGAGCCTATAGTAGCATAGCCGGCAATGTGGAGCAAGTTAAAGTACGCGGTTATTTGATAAATTTAACATAAAGATAATTTTGATAATGGAATGATGTTGATGGAAATATAAAAGGTCATGCTTAGGAAATGTAAGAAAGACAACCTAATGAAAATAGTAATATGGAGACTAATGGATAAAGATGTTTAAATGGTCTCTAATTATGTGAAAAGTTGGTGTAAAATGGACAAGTGTGAGTATGAGCACATCATTCAGTTGCATGGCAGATGACATGACACAAAAAGTTTGTGTAGTGCGTGTGAATTATGGCTCAAGTGTAAGACGATCGTGTGAGTAATAATCAGAGCAAGTCGGGTGTCGAACTCAGGGACTAAGACTGTTAACGCAAAAATTCTCCATCTACGAGGACCAATCATAAAAGGACACATGTCATCCTACGTGGCAATATTCGACATCCGAGGAGAGTTGGTCGGCACCCGAGGAGTATTAGTCGGCACCCGAGGAGAGTTGGTCATTACCCGAGAAAAATTAGTTGGCACCGGAGGAGTATTAGTCGGCACCCGAGGAAAGTTGGTCGGCACCCGAGGAGTATTAGTCGGCACCCGAGGAGAGTTGGTCAGTATTCGAGGAAAATTAGTTGGCACCCGAGGAGTATTAGTCGGCACCCGAGGAGAGTTAGTCGGCACCCGAGGAGAGTTGGTCGGCATACCAACCAGGAAGATCAAAGGATAACTATGCATTTAATGTTCATTAATGAAGATGGCAGCGAATTTAATGAGCCTTAATGTACATTTATACTGTATTAATAGATGACAACACATAGCATACCAAGCAATTCAACAATTAGATTCTTTGAATGTAGACATAAATGTCTACATACAATGAATCTCTTTATCTCCCATCACTATAAATACATGTATCCCCTTAGCCAAAAGGGAGGAGATCCGAGATAACTAAGAAACACCATACACAAGATACACGTCCCTTCTCTCTCTACACCCTATGGTGCTATTGTAAACCCCTGGGAATAAAATAACAGTGGACGTAGGCTTTATTCATAGCCGAACCACTTTAAAAATCTGTGTCTCTCATGTGCTTGATTGGATTGTTTTTATCTATTTATCTGTGATCATAAAAATGGGATTCGGTCCAGTTTTTTGCATCAACAAAGACGATAATTCGTGACGATAACTAAGGAAGACGACTAAACCTAGCGAATGACTCAAAAAGAGAAAATAAAAAGCTAATGGTTGTGGGATAATTATTCAACTTTTAAAAAATGCAAGTTAGTTCCTAATTACGTAAGCTACGCATGAAAGAACTAAAGAATAAGTATGTGAATTTATGTGAAAAATCTGGAATTGGAATACAATCCCCCGAACCTTGGGTAATTATACTGGATATAAAACCTATCAAGAATTAAACGTCTAATTGAAAAGAAATATTTAGCTTCTTCCAATAATTACATATATGGGGGATTTAACCCTCACAATAAATAATCAAGAATAAAAGTAGAGCGCGTGACAAGACTGTCGATAAGCGTGTTGCATTCTTAGACACTCCGGTTACCTAGGACAAATAGAGTCAAAATTCCTACGATGTTCATATCAACAAAATATCATGATTTAATTAGTTATTTAATTTAAGAATAAGTTTTATATCCATGCATAAACAACTATTTTTGAATTTGTCAAAAATTTTCTCAACGTTAAAAAATACAATGATAATACACAACATGAACTAACACTAAGATAACCAAGTCGTGAATGCGCAAATGAAAGGGTGTGAACAAATTCGATAGGAAAATCAACTCAAGCTGTCATAACATATGTGCATGATGAATTTTGGATACTCCTAACGTATGAACTCAAAGTCATCCTTAGGTGTAAAAATGTTAAATTCGTATGATATTAACTCAATCTAATCAATAAATCATGTAAGGACATTTTTGTCCATTATCAATTTGTTATGTCGTACGTCGTTACACAGTTGAAGAAATTCAAGAATCATACACTCAACAAGGGATCCAAATATCAAAAGAAGAAGAGGAATCAGAGTCTGACAAACCCGGACCGGTCCACCCTGGAAAAAGAACCGGTCCACCCTAGAAAAAGAATCGATCCGCTTGCGAATCGATCCGCCTCAGACCCGGACCGATCCGCTTGTTGAAAGCCAGTATACCCCGGATCGATAGAGAACTGAAAATGCCAAATAAAAAATGAACCGATCCGCCCCCCTCGGACCGATCCGCCTCAGACCCAGACTGGTCCGCCTGGGATAATCTTCAGCAGATCGTGGTCAGATTTTTTAGGCTAAACGTTTCCTTTATAAACCCACTACGGGAAGTGGTTTTCTAAGACTTCCATACACGATTTTCAGAGTACAAAAAACTCTAAGTCTTCACTTATTGAGTACTAAGACTCTAGGTTTTTAATTCACACAAATTTCCAAACACTTGTGAATCACTTAGCAACCCAGGAACGCATTTTTTGTTGTTCATACCATTGTGGAGAAGACCGTTCTTCTTCTTCTTCATTGTAGCCCTCCTGGAAAGGGATATTTCCAGCCGCCGACTACAGAATCCGACACCTGAGGGTAATTCTTAGTCACTTGTATTTTCATTGTAATTCGAAATTGTACAGTTACAATATTATAATGAAAATAAATGGTTTTGCCCCTTTGGGGGATTTTTCCTCAATTGTATGTGTTTGAATGTTCTTGCTTAGTTCATTATCTTATTCAACCACATATTGTTGCATGTTTAAGGTTTGTTTGGGTTAAAAGGTGTTTAATATATAATTTCCTCATTTGAATGCGAGCACATACTCTTCTCAAATTGGTATCAAAGCAGGTTACGCTAATCTATCGCGTATTCCTATTTTCCGCAAAAGTTTTCTAAGATATCAATTTTTTGGAAAAATTCATTTTTAAAAAAGTGCGTGTTCAAATGGAGAAGTTATATAATAAAATGCCTGTTTTTGACGGGACAAATTATGCATATTGGAAAGCCCGAATGAGGTCGGCTTTAAAAGCCATAGATGAAAGGGTTTGGATTTTAGTTGAAAGAGGGTGGACACCTCCCTCCGTGATTCTTGATAATGTGATCAACTTGAAACTTGTCACTTCTTGGACTGAAGAAGAATTTAAATGGTCATCTTTTAATTCTAAGGGTCTAAGTGCTATTTCTGAGTCTGTCACACCTGATGAGTTCAAACGCATAATGACGTGCACCACGTCAAAAGAGGCATGGGATGTTTTACAACTCACCCATGAAGGAACCAATGCTGTAAAAGAGTCTAAATTACAAAATTTGGCCACCCAATTTGAGACTATTACCATGTATGAGTCTGAATGCTTTGATAATTTTTATGCTTGTTTGTCAGACATCGTTAACACAAGTTTTAATTTGGGTGAAGTGATTGATAACACGCGTGTTGTTAAAAAGATTTTGAGATCTCTCCCAAAACGCTTTATTCCTAAAGTCACTGTTTTGAACTCTTTGGGAAATTTGAAATCACTTAAGTTGGAAGAACTTGTAGGAGATCTTCAGACCTATGAGATTGACATGTTTCCCAAAACCATTAAGTCTAAGGATAATGGCATTGCTTTAAAGACTCATTTTAAGAAAAAGAAAGAAAAAAAATTTGAGTCCGATTCTGAGTGTGATTTGGACTTAGATGACTTGGCCCTGTTTGCAAAAAAATTCAAAAGAATTCTCAAATTCAAGAAAAGTGGAAATTTCAATGATAAAAGGAATTTTGAGAAAAATAATGAAAAAGATTTTAAAGATCCTCCTAAGACAGACAGTGAGAGATGCTTTGAATTCGACGGTAAGGGTCATAGAGCTTTTGAGTGTGCCACTCGTCTGAATAGAGAGAAAGGGAAAGCTGTCCTTAATGCTACTCTTAGCGACGACAGTGGGGTCAAGACGGTGGATTCAGGAGATGAGTCACCGCATGAGCATAACATTACCGCACTCATGGCAAGTCATGTGAGTACCTCCAATGCTTCTCATGACGATGAGGATGCTACGTCACAATGACACCTCGACAATGAGAGTGATGAGAGTGAGGGGGAGGATGAGGCAAGTGAGAGCGAGTGTGATCTCCCACGCGCTTACGCCAAGTTATATTCTGAGTCTTTTGAAACCAAGAAGCGTTATAAAGCATTAGTTCTACGGATCACCGCTTTAGAGAAAGATTTAAGAATGTTTGGAGAAAGAGAAAGTTATGGTGAGAGTGGAAAAGAAAGAAAGAAAGATCTTGAGAAAATTAGATGTTTTGAGTGCGATGGGACAGGGCACAAGAAATTTGAGTGTCCCACTAAACTTACGAGAGAGAGTAAGAAAGATGCAATGCCCACCTCTCTAAGTGATAGTGAGGATGAGGATGGTGATGAAAGTGTGATCCAAAAATCTTTTCGAAAGTTATTTATCGAGACCATGGAAACAAAAAGGTCTAATAGAATTCTAGGTCTTCGGATTTGTGAGTTGAAGGAAGAGAATGATGAGCTAAAAAGGGAAAAAGGTGACTTGACCAACACGGTGTCTAATCTGACGACACGTGTATCACATTTTGAGGATTATCTCAAACAAGCACGAGAGGTCCAAGTCACATTAGAGAATGCATCTGAGAAGGTTGATAAGATGGTTCTCTATCCCGTTTTGAATGATGTTGGAAAAGGTAATGACGGTACATTCACTATTTTTAATGCACCCGAGCCTATATCCACCTTGGTGAGTGAGTCCCATGGGAGCCCGTCTAGGAATGTTCATCCCAAAATTATTGACAAATTACTTCCTAGACCGGTTTATGTTTGCTCCCACTGCAAGAAGCGAGGACATCTTAGGGAGTTTTGTTCCAAGTTGGGTTTTGTACCATATCATGCCACTTCACACATTTATGCACATACACCCACTCATGACACTTTGCCTGCACATTATGATAGAGAGTTTGCACACATTCGCGAGCAAGTGAAGTTTTTGATCAAGACAACACATGATTTAGTGGAGTTTGTTCAAAAGATGTCACCATCTTTGGAAAACTCCACCGTTACTCCCGGTTGAGATCTTGTCTTGGTTGCTAGCATAGGTTGATTTTCATGTTGTTTCTTTTGCCTATTGCTAGCATGTACCTTTAGTTTGTTTTATTAATATTTCAAGAAAAGCACAAAAAGATTTTATTTTGATAAAACTTTTGAAAAATCCAAAAAGATTTCTGTTTTTCCTCCTTTTATGGATGAGCATTTAAGATAGCCAAGTCACACATTCATTCCATTTATCCATGTGACTGTTTGATAGAGATTTGAGAAGCTACATCATTTCATCCATGTGATTTGCATTGATTGGAGTCCTTGAGATGTAATTAGTTATATTTTCCTACATGTTTGACTCCTATCTCCTTTATTGCACACATGCACGGCTATATTTGATTATTGCACTTGTCTATCACATATTGGCTTGAGTGTTTCCATCTCAATTCTGTGTATACAACTTATAATATGCGATAAAACTTGACAAGATTGGAATGCATGTAAAAACCGTTTTGGTGAGACTGTGTGTTTTTGTATAACGGGGAGGGGCTGCGAAAGGTAATCATCTATCCTTTGCGCAAAAGCCACCGTAAAAAAGGACCTAAAAAATGGAGGAATTTTAATATTCGAGGTCCAAAGAGGTTAAAAGAGCCCAAAAAATTTTAAGGCAATAAAAAACAATTCATGCCATATATGGGCCATTAGGTTTCACCATCAATTCTCCATAGTTTGAGAATTTAGAATACCTCTATTCAATATATATATCTGAGGAAGTTTGGTTGGAGAATCTTTAAACGGGTTTGCACTTCCTTGAAAGTCCTGGAAAAGCATAAAAAGTTTTGGACGTTATTGGTGTAGAAATCATTTTTAGCATTCATTTGTTGATTTGATTGAGTCAATGTCTTATATTTCCATTTGTTTTACACCAAAGGAAGACTTTGAGTTCATTCGTTAGGAGTATCCGATATTCATCGTGCACATATGTCATGTTTGTATGCATTGATTTTCCTATCGCATTTTATCACACCCATTCATTTCCGTCATCATCAACTTGGTTGTCTTGTGTCTATTCATGGTGTGATTTTGTTTGAAAATTTTTTGAAAAATTCAAAAAAATAGTTGTGATTTTATCCTAGTGACACCCTGCACTTGCTTATTTGTTTATTTCTCTCATCTGTCTATTTGGGGACATCATAAAAAGGGGGAGAATGAATTATCTTAGTATGGGGGAGTTTTGAAAATTGAAAGTTTGAGTTTTCTCATAAATTGGTATATATGGTTATCTCATTTCAAACTCGATACGTCACTTGGTATTTTGCTTTTTCTCATGTGTGTAGGGTACTACATGGATTAACATTGGATTGCACACCCTGATGAGAAAAGTGTTGAAGATTCTTGAAGAGTTGAAGAACAAACGATGAAGTCTTATTCAATTGTATCTTTCCAGTTTTGGGTTCATGGAAGGGTAGATTTGTATAGGCATTTTTAGTTGGTTGATAATTCGGATGTTTGTTTTTATGTATGTACCGGCATAGACATAGGGGGATATTTGTAAGGACATTTTTGTCCATTATCAATTTGTTATGTCGTACGTCGTTACACAGTTGAAGAAATTCAAGAATCATACAGTCAACAACGGATCCGAATATCAAAAGAAGAAGAGGAATCAGAGTCTAACAAACCCGGACCGGTCCGCCCTGGAAAAAGAACCGATCCTCTTGCGAACTGGTCCACCTCAGACCCGGACCGGTTCGCTTGTTGAAAGCTAGTATACCCCGGATCGATAGAGAACCGAAAATGCCAAATAAAAAATGAACCGATCCGCCTCAAACCCGAATCGGTCCGCCTGGGATAATCTTCAGCAGATCGTGGTCAGATTTTTTAGGCTAAACGTTTTCTTTATAAACCCACTACGGGAAGTGGTTTTCTAAGACTTCCATACACGATTTTCAGAGTACAAAAAACTCTAATTCTTCACTTATTGAGTACCAAGACTCTAGGTTTTTTATTCACACAAATTTCCAAATACTTGTGAATCACTTTGCAACCCAGGAACGCATTTTTGCTGTTCATACCATTGTGGAGAAGACCGTTCTTCTTCTTCTTCATTTCAGCCCTCCTGGAAAGGGATATTTCCAGCCGCCGACTACAGAATCCGACACCTAAGGGTAATTCGTAGTCACTTGTATTTACATTGTAATCCGAAATTGTACAGTTATAATATTATAATGAAAATAAATGGTTTTGCCCCTTTGGGGGATTTTTCCTCAATTGTATGTGTTTGAATGTTCTTGCTTAGTTCATTATCTTATTCAATCACATATTGTTGCATGTTTAGGGTTTGCTTGGGTTAAAAGGTGTTTAATATATAATTTCCTCATTTGAACACGAGCGCATACTCTTCTCAAATCACAATCTAAAAAGATTTTCACAACAATAACGCCCAAAACTATGTAATGCTTTTACGAGACTTTTTAAGGATGTCCAAACCCATTTATCTTCCACTAAACTCCCGCAAAACTCACATATAGAATATTTCTCTCAAATCTTTTGTTTTGAAGAAATCAATCCTCATATGTAGCGAAACATCAATGTTCTTTGAATTTGGACTGGCGCTTTATATTTTTTATTTTTGTGCCCTTAATCTTCTAAGATCTTTTCTTTTTGCAAATGGTGTCTATTCACACAAAGATCTTATTACTTTCGCATACCGATTGCATTGCTTTTAAATTAACACATTTAGTGGAGATATAATTTTCAATTTTCCAATCGGGGCAATGGTTCTTACAAGCACTACTTTCATTATCTCGTTTTATCGCATTTGGTTCATTTTAAAGGCAGGATTGAAATGAAAACACCTTGACCAACATGTGATAAACAAATACAATGCTCATATAAATTCTTGCATGTGTGCATTAAAGGAGACAGTGAGTCAAGCATGTAGAAAGTAATCGCTAATCACATCTCAACGACTCCAACACATTATAAAGCACATGGAGGAAGGATATTGTGTCTCAAAACACTATCAAAAGTCGCATGGATAATGGAATAATATCGTGACTTGGAAACTCTTTTTGTGTAAATAAACTACGAAACTCTTTTTGTGTTTTTCAAAAAAATTATAAAAATAAAATCTTTTTGACATTTCATTTTTCTTAGAAAAACCAAAAATATTTTTCAATTTTTCTCTTTTCTTAAAAACCAAAAATCTTTTTAAATTTTTCCACTTTTTTTCTTGAAGATCGATTTTTTTTTGGATTTTTCTAAAATATGAAGAAAAAAATATAAAGCAAGAACAATAAATATAATATAATATAGCAATAGAAATCAAGAATATGAATGTGAAAGATCATCCTATACTAGATAAAGTGACCAACCCTCAGTCAAGTGTGCATATACCTAAAGACTTCCTAAGACTCTCGAATCTAGGGGCATCTAAAGGTTTCGTGAATATATCAGCTAACTGGCGGTCGATGGTCACAAATCTCAGGGACATGACCTTCTCCTCTACTAGGTCTCAGATAAAATGCTCGCGTATCCTAATATGCTTAATGCACAAATGTTGGGCTGGATTTCGGGATATATGAATTGTGCTCGTGTTATCACAGGAAATAGTTATAGTGCCCTATAAAATCTCGTAATCCTTCAACATTTGCTTCATCCACAAGACTTGCATGCAACAATTCCCAACGACGATGTACTCAGCTTCCGCAGTGGACAAAGTGATGGAGTTCTACTTCTTTCTTAACCAAGAGACAAGAACACTCCCAAATTAGAAACACCCACCAAAAGTTCTCTTATATCCATCTACATCCCTAGCCCAATCCGCATTCGAATAGGCGGATAAACGATCGTCGGTATCAAAGGAATATCAAATTCCTCTATAAGAGAGTCCACTCACGTATTTGATAATACGTTTAAGATCAAATAAGTGTGACTCCTTTGGGGAAGCCTGATAACGCATACAGACTCTAACACTAAGGCTATGTCGGAGTGACTACCACTCAAGTAGAGAGGACGACCTATCACACTCCGATACAAGGTTTGCTCTACGTCCTTGCTTGAAGTGTCCTTATTCAGCTTAGTTGAGGTACTCATAAGGGTGTGCGAGTGCTTAGCGGAGTCTAACCTAAACTTTTTCACGAGGTTTCGTACATAATTATATTGGGAGATGATCATCCCATCCTCTAGCTGATAAACCTAGAGACCAAGGAAGATCATAAGCTCACCAACCATACTCATCTCGAACTCACTCTCCATCTCTTCCTCAAAGTCAGAAGCATGGAAGGAGTATGTAGATCCAAATACTATGCCATCCACATAGACTTGGGCAACCGAAATAGCACATTTTACTCTCCTTACAAATAAAATTTTATCCACTCTTCCTCTCTTAAAGCCACAGGCTAAGAGATAAGAAGTGAGCCTTTCGTATACAAGGCTTTCCTCAGATAATAGACATGTCTAGGGTGCTTAGGGTCTTCAAACCCTTTCGGTTGTTCCACGTAAGCCTCATCCTATAGAATGCCTTTTATAAAAGTACTCTTGACATCCATCTGATATAACTTGAAGAGCAGGTGACATGCGATGGTGAGTAATAAGCGAACAGACTCAAGCCTCACAACAAAAGTGAATGTCTCATCAATGTATACATCCTCAATTTGTGTGTAACCTTAATCAACCAACCTATCCTTATTACATATAATGGTACCATTATCATCCATCTTGTTCTTAAAGATCCACTTAGTACCAATCATATTTATCTCACTAGGTTGGAGGACTAGTTCCCAGACATCATTATGTCTAAACTAAAGCAAACCATCCTACATAGAGAATATCCAGTGTTTATCTTTAAGTGCTTATTTAGTGTTCTCGATCTCGACTTTGGGCATGTAGCATAGACAGTTAACAATATTGTCAAGCTGAGCGTGAGTCTTGACACCTAAAGTAGGATCTCATAAAATGGCGAAAGGGTCATGACTCTTGTGAACCCAAGCAGGTGTGTCCCTTAAATCAGGGGTAGGGTCCACCCTGGGTGTATGAGGAATAATGGTATCATCACAAAGGGGTACTCACATAAACGCCGGCGGCTCATCATCATTAACAATGACGTTTATTAATTCCATAAACTTAGAGTTGTTCAGATTCAAAACCCGGTAAGCTCTGCTCGTCGATGAATATCCTAACAAAATTCCCTCATTGCTTTGGGAGTTAAAGTTTCATAATTGCTCTATATCCCTTAAGATGTAGATTTTACTCCCAAAGACAGGAAAATATGAAAGGTTGCGTTTCTTCCCCAACCATAACTCATATAGCGTTTGAAGTGTGTGTAGATGCAGATATACCCTATTCACTGTATGGTATGTGGTAGACACCACCTCTGCCCAAAACAGTCGAGGCACTCTATGATTGAGAATCAAGGATCTAACCATCTCTTGAATCGTTTGATTCTTTATTTCAATAATCCCATTTTGTTTAGGATTGTTCACGACCAAAAATTCATGTTTAATTCCAAGGCTATCACAATAACTATCCACTTTTACTTCTTTAATTTATGTGTCGTTGTCACTACACATACTATTGATGGTGACTCCATGTTGATTTTATAGGATGCGACACTTGGTCATGAGAAACTCTATAGCATTAAATTTCTCTCTCAGGAAACCAACTATCGAATAACGAGAGAAATCATGTACCATCATGAGGATATACCTCTTACCACACAAAATTTTAATTCAAGTAGTGCCCGTAAGATCCATATGTATCAACTCAAGCACATGTGTAGCGGTAATGGAATTCAACTTTCAATGGGGACTACAGACTTGTTTTCCCTGCTGATAAGGACCACAAATCGTGGAAGTTGGCTTTCCAAGTGACGGTAATCCACGTATTAGGTCTTTCTTCACTAAACGATCCAATTCTCTTTTATTAACATGACTTAGAAGAGATTGTGGTGCTATTACACAAAAATGAGGACTTGGGCACAATCCCATAACAGTTATCTTCTATCTTTACCCCTTGCAGTAAAAGTTTATCGACTTGATAAAAAATGTTACACTTATTTTGGTCAAACTTTATAACAAAGTCTGTGTCACACAGCTAGATAATGCTGATAAATTTTGCATTCAAACCTTTGACATATAAAACATTATCTATCTTAGAAAACTCGGGTATCTCTACTATACCTCATCCTATATTGCTAGATTTACTCCCATCTTCGAATGTGACTTTACCATCCTTGCGATCCTCAAGGTTGGTGAAAAATGAGACTTCAACAGTCATATTCCTAGAGCAAAACGCAATAAAAATATCACCTGGAGGTATTATGAGACTTAAGAGCAACATGAACAACAAGGGCTTTCTCTTCACACTTAGGCACCCATGTAGTGACGAATTTTTATTTACCCTTGTCGATGTTGGTTCCAGTCGAGATGTTGGAAGTATCCACTAACGTCTAAGACATCCATTAGAACTCTTCCATTAAACTATGAGAAGTGGCGACTAGACACTCAACATGCTCTCTGAGGGTAGCAAAATCACTAACGTGGTGTGATGGAGTACGTGTAAGTCGAGTTCGATCCAAACTATAGAAAAAGTCCCTAAGGTGGCTTTTTCTCTTGTAGTAAGTGCAGAAATAAACAATCTTAGGCCTACTTTGGTTTAATTTTCTTGGCTGAACTTTTCTTGGGGGGTTTGATGGAGGGCCGTAAGGATTTACAGTGAATTCAGGAATCGATTCTGGTGCGACATATGATGTGGAAGCATCGTTTAAACCTATTCCTTGCCTCTCACGAAACCTTAAAGAAGGGACGAGGAAAATCTTTTCTGTCTTCTTAGATTAGTCCTCTATATATACCTTGACCTATCGGGCTCTCTCAAGATCTTTGCCAGGTTGAACTACAAGGGCTTCAAGTTTTTTTCGAGTCACCACGGATGCAAGGAGCTCACTCATAAGACTAACCACTTGTTTGGTCAAGCCCCCCTCTCTTTCTCACAAACTCTCTCTATCTTCAAAAACTCTTTCTCTCTCTCTCTCTCTCTCTCTCTCTCTCTCTCTTCTCAACTAACTCCTTCTCTAGCGCTATGAACTTAGTTTTCAACCCTTTATTTTGTTTTATTTTAAAGGACTTAGTGTATAACTCGGCGTAAACACACTACATGTCACTCTCTCTCTCACTTGCTTCATCCTCACCCTTAATCTCGTCAATCTCATTATCGAGGTGTACCTGTGAAGTAGCTTTCTCATCGTCATGAGGTGCACGAGACGTACTCAGATAACTAGCCATGAATGCGGTGAAGTTACATTCATGCGATGATTCTTCTCCTGAATCCATGGACTGAACCTTGCTATCATCACTTAGGGTGGCATTAAAGTAAGCTTTGCCCTTGCCTTGACGCTTTAACCTATTGGGGAACTCATATGCTTTGTGACCTCTCCTAGGACACTCGAAGCACCTCTCTTACTTTCTCTTTAGGGCGTCCTTTTTATCTTTTTCAAATTTCTTCCCGATTTTATTTTTCTCAAAATATGTGCCATTATTTATAAGTTTGAGAAATTTCTTGAAATTCTAAGCAAAAGGGGCTAAATCATCTAAGTCTAAATCCTACTCAAAGTTGGAAGACACCTCATATTTCTTTCTAGACAACTCCTATTTTTTTTCTATACTGGGCCTTAAGTGCGATCCCTTTCTCTTTTGGTTTTAAAGTTTTAGGAAATATGTCAATTTCATAAGTTTGATGGTCTCCTACGAGTTCTTCTAACCTAAGGGAATCTAACATTCCGAAAGAATTAATCACAGTGACTTTCGGGATAAAATGGGCAGGTAGTGATATTCAAATCTTTTTGACTGCCCTAGTTTCAAGAATTCTTTCTCCAAGATTAAAACTTGTATTAATAATATCCGATAGGTGAGCATAAAATCCATCAAAGCTCTCGAACTCAAGCATAGTTACGGTCTCAAACTGTGTAGTCAACTTTTACAATTTAGATTGCTTAACAACATTTGTGCCCTCATGTGTAAGCTGCATGATATCCCATGCCTCTTTTAACGTGGTTCACGTCATTATACGTCGGAACTTATCGGGTGTAACATCTCTAGAAATAGCGTTAAGGCCTTGTAAATTAAAATTATTCCATTTAAATTCTTCTTCAGTCCATAGAGTCGCAGGTTTAGCGTTAATTTCATTACCCACCACCATAGTGCCTCTTTAACAAGTAATCCAAACTTTTTCATCAATTGCTTTTAATGCGGATATCATTCTCTCTTTCCAATAGGCATAATTAGATCCATCAAAATTTCACATTATATTATGTAAGTTATCCATTTGAACTCAACCTTTTCAAAAATCATTTTTTCAGAAAATTGACATCAAGAAAATTTTTGCAAAAAATTAATTACACGATAAAGTTGTGTAAATGGCTTTGATACCAATTTGAGAGTGCTCTATAATTCAATGGACCAAACTTATTTAATTAAATGTTAACTCACACCGGTTTTAATTCCTTTAAACCCTAGATCACGCAGTTATGTGATTGAAAGCAGTAAAACATGAAAGCATGCAATCAAACAAGCAAGACGGATTTAAAGAAAATTCCCCTTCGGGATAAAACCTTTTTTATTTCACTATAGTATACAAATCGCAACTTATATATAAAATAGAAAAATCCAGATAACGTTATCTCCTACAGGTGACCCTTCGTCTTCCTTCAGCAATGGTTCCCATGAGAACCACAAGATCATTAGTGGAGACGCCTTCTCCATAAGAGAAACTCCAGTATGGAATTGTGTGTGAAGGTTTCAAAGTGATTCACAAAATATATATAGGAGGTGTGAATCAAAAGGTGTTTTGGCCTTTCAAAAGTGAGACTTTTATGCAGAAGCTCTGCAAAAATTGAGGTTTTTAAACTCTTTCAAAATGCCTATATAGCGAAAGTTTTTTATAGGCAAACATGAAAATCGAGGCAACAACAGGTCGTTCGAATGAGATCAAATCGTTGTTTGAACAAGATATGCATCTCTTTAGAAGTATGCTTCGAACGACCTTCTTGTAACCTGTCTAAAACCAAAACAGTAAACCCTCATTAGAAGCATGTTCAATGTAGGACATCAAAAGACACTTCGACAACATTACTGGATCGTTCGAACGAGATTTCCATCTCGTTTGAATGACAATCGAAGAAAATTTTATTTTTAAATACAATCCAGCCTTATTTTGAAAAATAAAATAAAGTAAAACTCTACCTATTTATGAAAAATAAAGAACTCCAAACATAAAATATACCATAATGAACGTGGAGTTATGGAGAACGGTTGAAGATATATGTGGAGATCAATGAAGATGAGTGGTGCACGTTGGACATGCACGTTGTTAGAGAACACATTTAAGAAGGTTTGAAAGATGGTTCTCAATCCCATATTGGGTAGAGGTGAGAGTTTAGGAATAAGTCATGACGGTGCATCCACTTCACATATTGCACCCGAGTCGGTTCCCGTTGTAGTGTTTGATTCACATAGCTCTCAACCTGACCCACCTAGGCATCCCGTACCTATTAGGAGAGAGCGTAGGAGACATTTTGAGAGAGGTGTACCTAGGCTTGTTTATTTTGCCAACACTTCAAGAAGAGAGGACACCTTAGAGAGTTGTCTTAAGTTGGGTCATGTCTCACATTTTACTACTACACGAATTCACACACACGTACCCACACCTGATACTTCGGATGATTACACGAGAGAGTTTTCACATATCAGGAAGCAGGTAAAATTTTTAGCCAAGACTTCACATGATTTTATGGAGGTTTTTTGTAGGATGTCACCACCTTTGAAAAACTCCACCACATCTAACGATTGAGGCTTAGACTTGTTTGCTAGCATAGGTTGATTTGTATGTTGATATTTTATGCTTATTGCTAATATGTATTTTTTGTATTATATTTTTACTTTTGAAAAATACAAAAAAGATTTTATTTTGATAACATTTTCAGAAAAAGTCAAAAATAGTTTTTTTTTACGCTGTATATGAATGGACATTTAGGATACTCGAGTCACAATTTCATTCCATATCCACGTGACGATTTGATAGTGTTTTGATACGCGTCATCATTTCATTTTGTGTGCTTTATAATGTTTGGAGTCATTGAGATGTGATTAGTTATTACTACCCACATGTTTGACTCATAAGTTATTTCAATGCACACTTGCACGTATTGGTTTGATTATTATACTTGTTTATCACATATTGGTCGGAGTGTTGTCATCTCAATTCTGTCTTTAAAACGAACCATATGCGATAAAACTTGACAATGGAAGTAGTGCATGTAAAAATCGTTTACCGTGAGGAATTTAATTGCAACAAAATATGATGAGTGATTCACGAGAAAGGGCTATGATAGTTCAAAATTAACTCGTCATGAAATCCACCATTTAAAGGAGCCAAAAAGATTTAAATGCAATAAAAAGATAAATATGCCAAATAGAGGCCACCTCAAAAAGAAAAATATAATAATTATTATTTATAAGGGAGTTTGGATGGAAAGAAATTAAAAATAGGTTTTCATGTCCTGACAGCGTCTTGAAAAAACATTCATAGTTTTAGACGTTATTGGTGTGGGAATCATTCCGAACTTTGATGTTTTGATGGATTGATTCGATGTCATTTAAATTCAACATTTTTACACTTAAGGACGCTTTTGAGATTCATGCGTTAGGAGTACACGTATTCATCGTGCACATATGTTATGTTTGATTGCATTGATTTGCCTATCGAATATGTTCACACCCATTCATTTTGTTTTCATGATTTGGTTGTCTTAGTGTAAATTCATGGTGTGTGATTTTTTGTATAATTTTTTTTTTATTTTTTTTGTTTGAAAAATTGAAAAATCAAAAATAGTTTGTGAAAATTTTTGAGTTACTCTTTGCTTGAGCATAGTTTGATCCATATTTGGTCTGCATGTTTGTCATGACAATTCCTTTTTTTGTTTCTTTGTTTCCTTGTCTATTTTGGACAAATAAAAAGGGGGAGAACGAATTATGAGGGAATTTTTTGCATTATGGGGGATATTTGATTATTGACTGATGTATTTTTAAATCATTTCAAACTCGATGCGTCACGAAGGTATTTGATTTGTCTCATGTGTGTAGGAACAAAATTAAAGATCATTATTTTTCACACCTTGACGAGAAAGCGTGAAGATTTGAAGTTAAAGATTTTGAAGAAAAGTTTGATACTTGCATTTTTTTATACCTTTTCAGTTTTGGGTTCATGGGAGGGTATTACTTTGGTATATGCATTTTGATTTGATAATTCGAATGTCTTTATTTTGTACCGGCATAGACATAGGGGGAGATTTTTAAGGACATAATTTATAAATGTCCGTTGTTAATTGATTATGTCGTATACCTCTACAAACGTCAAAGAATGTTCAATATCACATATACATAAAGCAAATCAGAATATCAAGTTCTCTTCAACATTCAAAATTCCGCAAGTTTAACTTTGGTAAGGATGTGTTTTAAGTCCTTAATAATTTACTTAGAGTGTTGGGATATTTTTCATCAAATATTTACTAAGTGTTGGAGCGGAGTGTTTATGTTTTTCGTTAAAAAATATTTTCTTGAGTGCTAAGGCGAATTTTCAGAAATACAAAATGATTTTATTTTTTGCGCTAGCTCGTTTGAGTGACAGTGTTTGTCGTTTAAGCGATATAGCCTTGTCGCGTGAAGCTCGTTCGAGCGATGCGTATCCACGTTCGAGCGAGATCCCTGTTTCGTTTGAGCGATGCACCGCCTTAGATTTTCTATAAAAAGGATTTTCCAACTTTGATTTTAATAAGAAGACCTGAGATTTTAAACAGAAATGAAACTGCTTTGGCGGAATAGATTGTCTTCTCACTTTTAGGGTTTTAAACCTTTTGTTTTCAATTCACAAGATCCCAATAGTTTTGTGAATTTTTTTGGAACCCAAGAACAAAACTTTGTTATTGTTCATCCTTGTGGAGTGCGTCTCTACATCCGAAGATTGAAGTCATTGAGGTTCGCTATGTGTGGATCTTTGCTGCAGATTATATTACAATCATGTGGGTTCGCTGCGTGGGATCAATTGTTGACTATAGGCTACGTGTATATGCATGTTTGCTAAGGTAAACATATTGCAGATTTCATTGTGATTGTAAATTTCGCTTTAATTCATAGTAAAATAAAAGGTTTAGCCCTTTGGGGATTTTTTCTGAAATTTGTGAGTTAGCAACTTTGTGTTTATGATGGTTTAGCGCACACACATGTAGTTGCTTGTTTATAGGATGATTTATTTTGGTTTAAAGTTGACTCTAATTAAAGAAGTTTGTAATTGGAATTTGAGAATTTGTTCGAATCTTTATCACACATAGTTATTTACAGCGTGATATAAAGAGTAAACATGTTGTCACACGAATTCACACACACAAATAGAAAGGTGAATTTTTATGGTGAAAAGATCTCATCAACAGGTTACGGTCACTGAAAAACGAAAAACACCATCTTTTATTCGCACACCAATTAATCTATCGTATTATGTTTTCGTGTTTTAGCCCTCTACGTGATAATTAATTTCATTTTTTGGACATTAAAACTTTTTCGGGTTTTAAAGTGTATTGGGTAAAATACGGGATGGTTGAAAAAATTGCTTCTCAATGTTCTTATATACTTTTCTGAGAATTTTCTCTCTTTTTTTCTTTTTCTAATTTTTTTCCTCATATTTTTCACATTTTTCTTTTTTTTTTTCTTTTTTTTCTTGCAATTTTCGTTGAACATTTTTCTATTTCCCCCCCCCCCCCCCCCTTTTTATTATACATTTGGACTTAATTGATTTTTTATTTTCATAACTCTCGACCAATTGGGTTTTTCAGATTAAGAAACGAAAAGGGTATAAATAACTCGGCTCAAATTGACTTGCAAAAGGACAATTTTTTATGACTTTATATGGCCAATATGTTTGGTTAAAATTGATGGCCTTATTTTCCTTTATCCAAATTATTAATTTTTTTACCATTTGCGTCTCGAGATTAATTTTAGTTTAGAGATATTTTTAGCACGTTTTTAAGACAACATCTCACTTATTTTTTTATAACCGATCAAAACAAAAATTAAGAGATCTTCAACAATTTATTTAAACGCTGAATTAAACATTGAGTTAACTATTAACTAAGAGTGATTTAATTACTCGAAAAAAGTGATAGATTAAAAAATCGCACTGGATTAAAAATCTCCACACTTATTCGTTAAGTCGTTAATTTTTCTCAATTTCTATCTTTGATGAATTTCGGCTTTGTGCATATGATTTTTACATATTGAGTCTTTAAACAAAAAATGTAGTGATATTTTTTAAAATTTTAATTTCCAATTTTAATATATTTTGAAGAATTTTTTTTTTACTTTTGTTCAAAAAAATTCAACTTTTTTTTTGGTATTTCGAAATTTATGAAATTCAAAAAACTCGTGTGTACCCCCCCCCCCCCCCCCCCCCCCGGTGCCTAAACTTAGGTTTTGCAATGTCCTCATGCAAAAAGAATAAAATCTAGATAAAATGAAGAGTGCGTAATTGCAAAATGCAATATTTTTTATATTTCCAACTACAATTTATTATAAGTGATAAAGGACAAATTGCAAAGCTCTTGCAAAGGTGATAAAGTAAATCAAAAGAAGAAATACATAATGAAGGAACATAAAAAACATCACAAAAACAAGAGCTAATGTGAGGGGTCGGGCGCATCTGGGTCATGAGCGTATGGATCATAGAAATAGCAGAGGAGTTAGGAATTCGTTCCCATGTGAAAATGGTACACCTTCACTTGGAGACGTGCCATCATGCTAATATCTCTTCGGTACTCGCGCCTATCAATCCATCGATCCTCCCGATATTCCGTGATGAACCCTTCGATCCTAAACTCGAGTACATCAATACGACATTTGAAAATCGTCGTACCGGGCTCATAGTCAAAATCCTCATCCTCGTCATTCACCTCTTCACCTCCCCCCTTTTGAACATCTTCATCCATTTGCACCACCAGTGGGGGTGCATGGGCGACCCCCATTTAAGGTACACTCCTTATGAGGAGGTTTGCCCAATTAACCGAGGGAGGCGTGGTTGTGTGGAGGTTTCCCCAATACCGGAATCCGCTAAGACGGATGTGATGAAGCGTGCATAAGGGAAGGAAACTTTGTCAGCCTTGTCATACGCAGCGTGTAGGATTTTAAAGTAGAAGAGACGAGCGAGGTGGATGGTAATCCTCTTATCGATTAGATGATACAAAATTAGAATGGGGGAGGACGGAGTTGTTTGACATTTGCAAGATGGCTCTGTAAGTGATCAAATAGGCTAAACGGGTCCGCTCATCAAGTTGGTCCACAAGAACGAACCCACTCGGTCTTGGAACGTGGAGCTTTGGAAGATGGATAAGCAACGTTTCGGGGTATATGGACCCCTTTGGCACACATTTTTTGAATGACGAGATAAAGAGAGAACTCAATGCTCGTCTCGTCAACATAAGCCTAAGATGTGGTGTTTTTGAGACAGACAACCGTGTCGTAGAACAATTGGACTTTTTCTTCCGAAACATGCTCACCGGGGCTCTCGAACAAGTTGCACCACCTTCGGTGCTAAAATAAGGCGGTCACCACCTGTGGGAGCTCGTGCCAAATTATTTGCCTCTCAATGTGTATGGTTCAGGAGGTCGTGAAGAGTGCAATATTCCAATCACACTCATGATTAGAGCTAAATGAGTGCTCGCCATCATGGAGAATTTCAGTTGAGTCGTACTTTTCGACAACTTTGTCAGCGTTTGCCATTGGAAATAGGGAGCTTGATATTTGGCAAGAGTTGAATTGAGGATTTTGTTAGTGGTGGGAAAAATGGAGGAGAGGGTGGTGTATTTTGTAACACCCTAGCGTTTTTAGACCATTTATTTTAAACTGTCATAATAAAAAGTCAGAATTTTTTTACTTTTAATTTGTATTATTTTTGGCATTTAAAATATTAATTCTATTATTGGAAAAATGTAGTTTAGATTTTAATAAAAATTAAAGGAATTACAAATTTGTACATAAATTCAAACCGGTTCAAATTTTCGGCGAACCGGTTCTATTTTTCAGCGGGTCAAAATATTAACTCTTTTCTTTTAGAGTTTGTATTATAACTCAAACACTATATTGTTATATAAATACATAAGCTCGGGTTGAGGGTTTTTAAAACACATTTTATCCTTCTCCAAAAGCCATAGCCTCCCAAAATTTTTATTATCTCTTTTCTTCAAAACCTAAACCCATTTAACACAACTTTCAACTCAAGATTTGAAAAACTAAACCAAGAATTCATTGTTTTCTCGAGAATAACGCAACCATCCAATTAGATTCTTCAAATAATTTTTACAGGCACGAATACATCTATGATTCCTCTTTGGTATTATGCATTTTAAATGTTGTTCAAACACTAATAATTATTATTTTTTAAAATCAATTAGAAAGACTAATTAGAAAAATTGAAACTAAAGTTTCGTAGTGGTTTTATTTAAATCTTTAATACGAATTAAAACTCAAAACCCTTGCATGCTTACATTAGAGGTTGGGATTCCGTTACAGTTTCTGACGTTCACATGTGGAATAACTCGTAGGGATATTATAAATTCATTTCAACATGCAAAACAACATTAATTATGTGCCTCTTGTAGAGTAGAGATTTATTATTTTATGCTCCCAAAAATATATATGCATATGAATAAAAATTCTATAAATTGATGAGAAAATGAATTATTTTAATTAAATGGACATAATTTGGATAAATAGTGATCTTGCGATTAATTTAAAGAATTGTCATGATAAGTTATATGTGATTTGTTATTGTTATTAATAATTGGCACCGCGGGGACGACAGGACTGTTGGGGTAGTTATTTCTCTCACCTTATTTTTTTCGGTTGCTTTCTTGGTATGAGACTAGTAGGTAGGCATTAGTTATTGGTAACACTTTTTAGGTATGGGACTAGATAGTGTAGATTTTACGGATGGATCATTCCGGGGTGGGACTGAATTGTATGTCATTTTCGTTGGATCGTGAGTCTAAGTTCGAGGCTAGGTAGTAGTTGTTAGTAGGTATACTTCCTAAATGATAGGCTAGGATACACTTGCATTTTAGATATCTCTAGGTATGGGACTTAGGTAGTTTGAGGAATTTATACTCGATAAAAGGGTGGGATTAATAGAAATTAATGAGAATTTAAGAAATTGAGAATTAATGCCTAAGATAACAAATCGGTATTAAAATGAATTTGCATCACGAGTATGTGCAGGGCAGACAGATATCGGGTCGACCGACTATAGCAACGTGGGTGTGTATTAGCGTCATGAGTATGTGCAGGGCTGATAAAAAAATGGGTTCACTGGCTAATGACATATTATGCATGGAACCTCGCGAGTATGTGCAAAGCAGACAGAAATCAGGATGACTAGCTTTAACACCCCATATTTTAGAGGATATATAAATTAATTAAATTAGTGATTTGAAATTTATTTAATTTTATGATTTAATTTATTTAAATTGGAGAAATTATTGAAATTGGAGATTTAGAACTTTCATTTATATTTGGGGATTTAGAAATTTGAATTAATTCAGGTTATTGATATTTTTCACGTGTCGCATTTTGAGGTTGAAATTGGAAAATTTTATAAAGTATCTCGGATGACAATTCTAAGTGCACGGATGATTTCGAAAGGGCTGAGACAGTCGAAAAAGAGTACCCTGGGTTAGTAAATAGGTCTCAGGGCATTTTTAGACATGACCGAGCCCATAAGGGGGCATTTAACTCATTTTTAATTGGCCAATAGGCTTGAATACGAGATTGAGGAATTTTAACCTAGGTTTAAGTGTGTTGGGCAGCCATGAGTCATTCCAAAACAAAAGGGTTGAGAAGAAGAAGAAGAAGAAGAAGAAGAAGAAGAAGAAGAAGAAGAAGAAGAAGAAGAAGAAGGAAAGAAGTATGATAAGAGCAATCCGGGCAAGAATTTCGATATGGGATCATCGGATTTAATCCACCAAGGCAAGGGTTTTCTTGCTTTCATTTGAGTTATAGTTAATGATGTAAATAGTTGTAATTATGTCAATTAATTCTGGAAATTTGGAAGTAGGAATTTGAATTGAAATTTTTGGGTTTATGGTGAAGAAGATGAAGAATAAACATTAATGGGGGATTTCTAATTTTGTGAGAAATTGGGTTAACAGTGAGATTATAACTTAATTTGAGGAGTGAATAACATGATTAGATCTTGGTTTTTGAATCTCCATTAGTGATATTGTTGGAAGCAAATGTTAATGAGAAAGTTTGGGTTCACAGGTTTTGGAACTTTAATGGCGATTTTATCCGCGGTGCCCTATAAAAAATTGCGTTTTTTACATTTTATTCTCTCATGGGCTTCCTCCAAAACTGCTCCAAAATGCCTCAAAAAAGCAATTTATTAATCTCGACAAAATGTGGGGAAAATTTTCAAGAAAGGTTTTTTTTTTTAAATCTTCTTTTAGGTGAACCTTTATAATGCCCTAACTTTTGGCATACGGACTCGTATTAATGTGCCTTTCATGGCCACGTGTAAATAGCTAAGAGAATTACGTTGTCCTAGGAATGTTTTTAATTAGACGCAAAAAATGAAAGGTCTAAAATACCCTTGAGGACGGAACGAGTTATTTGATTTTTAGCATAACTTTGAATGAGCATAGTTTTGTCACACGAATTCGGATTTACGTGCCATTTACGGCCATGCGTAGCTAACGGAGAGTAGTACGCTGCTATATAGAAATTATTATTTAGGCATAAGGTGTGAAATGTCTAAAATGCCCTTGGAGTTTTATTTAGAGATGAAACTTTCCCGAATTGGAACCAAAATTTTAGTGACCTTTGTGAGATTAATATGAACTTAATAGGATATATATGAGGTGGAATATACCATCCTATGAATTATATTAAATAGCGGGAGGTAGCTATTTTAGTATTGGATCGTATTTAATACGATCGAACTCGTTAATAATTGGATTATATGTATATATATATATATATATATGAATGTGGCAATTATATATATAAAATATGGGAATACATAATCCAATAGAAAAATTATAATAGGTTACGTGAATACCTAAAACACTGATAGGTTGTGTGAATACCTAAAACAATGAAAGGTTGTGTGATTACCTAAGATTTTAATAGGGTGCGTGAATACCTATTTGATTGTTTTATTATGTGTATGACATACCTACGTTGCTTGCTATTGAGTGGAGGTTGCGTGTTGTGGACAATCATGCCTTGAGGATCCTTCGGGTGGGATATTGAATTGTACCACTAGAGCATAGAACCTAGGAACGGGCTATCTGTGAGAACGATAGTGATGACGGTCGTATGGGTGCGTAGGTATGTACGTAGCCCATCGGCTTGGAACTATGTTCGCCTCCAATATGTGTGCTTTGTTTTGATGGTTCGCGAGAGATTGAACCTATAGTCCTTTACCCAATGAGTGATGCAATGGGACATGATAGTAGGGCATGCAGGCATCACAGCCTTGTCTCGGGGTGCAGTATAGTGTATTTATATAAGATAGTGTGATTATATATATACTTGTACTTGTGATGATATCTACTGTGTGAATTAAGTAGACAGGAATAATAATAAAATCTGAAATGAATAGTAGTCCTCCATGCAGTGAGTAATGCACCGGGACACAATAACAGAGTATACATTGCGCCAAGAGATCTTAATTTAGGGGTGCAGGATTAGAATATATATATATATATATATATATGTGTGTGTGTGTGTGTGTGTGTGTGTGTGGAGTAATTAAATATATACACGGGTAAACAATTCTGTTGTTTGTAATTAGTAGAGGTGAATGTCATGATAAGTAAAATAATCTTAGTGAGAAAAGGATTAACTATACAAATAATGAACATAATTGACTTTTCGGTATACAAACTATTTTGATATCGTATCGTATGGGTGATACGGGTATTCTAGAGTGAACATAGGTAGTAATAACACTCGATTGAACTAATGTCATATTTAGTATATATATATATATATATATATATATATATATATATATATATATATATATATATATATAGAGAGAGAGAGAGAGAGAGGGAGAGAGAGTATGTAACTAAGTATTGACAGTATTGAGGTAATATTTAAAAATATTCATAAAGCTGAGAATTTACATACGTGATTCTAATCATAAAAGTACGTTTAACTTGCGACGGGAGGATTAGCGGGCTAGTTATATAACTGTTATGGACTAGATGGATAGAAAAATGACTAGGCGGAATAAATGAAAGCGATAGGTGTGCACTATAGAAGAGAGGTGAGATTGTCCTCAAGAGAGTGCGACCATAAAAGCAATTATGAATATTATATAATACGCATTTCATTTATTGCAATAAAATGCTTGCTAAACATTTTTATAAATCGGGCTCTGACCCGTTTCTTGTACTTCTCTCTTGTCTATGTATATGTATATTAATAGGTGTCCAGCCACAGGGATTCCATAGTTGACTTATCTATTCCAGGGTTACGAAGCTGCAACATTGTGGATGGTTGCAGTACTTGATTTAGACGTATCATTTCTTTATTCCTAGAGTATGATTCCTATCTCAGTTGTAGATTCATTCAGAGCATGTTTCCCCTTTTACTTTTAGACTCAGTATGTGGTTTATGTATTCATTTATTGGATTATTATATTGATATTTTGAGCCGATTTTTTATTCGGCATGTCATTTATTCATTTAGTATTGGTTTAGACTCATGGTTTGGACGTATGGTTTATTTGTTATTTAACATGCATATTTAATTGTTTAATAAAAAGATAAAATTTGACATCAGTCTTTTTGAATACTAGGTGATTAGTAAAGTTTTAAAAAAAGTTTCGACAGTGATGCTAAGAATGAACCCCTGAGATTCCTATTTTAAATTTGATATAGGACTGATCACCCGGTATTTATTTGGGTGGGGTGTCACAGGTGGAATCAGAGCATCAGGTTCTAGTGGCCTTAGGATTTGTAAGGATTTTCACATTTCAGTTTAGCGTTCTTTGATGTAGAGCCTTATGATAGGATTGTTGAATTCATCTACGTATGCGATTTCGTACTCTTTCTATCAAGTATAGTTGATGTGATTCATGTACGAGTTTGGTTAGGTTTCAAAGACCTAACATTATAGGACGATCAATGGGGGACGTTAGAAGGAATGCATGAGGAAGGCTACAGAAGCAATATAGTAATCTGAAAATAGTAATGGCGATAGAGTCACCATAATTTTTGTTTAAAAAAGTGATGATAGGAAAATCTAAGAGACATTAGTTTCCCCTAGCACAGTCAAAAATGACAATGGTGCAAATCTTACACTCACCCAGCATAGTCGGCAAGGGGTGGGGAAAGTCGGAAGGAATCTTTCGAGGAGCCATCGATAAGAATACAGAAAAAGAGGAAATGTGATAAACCATTAGAAGGAGAAATCCAATGGCATTTATGTAGGGTAGAGTGCAATGATACTCAGTAGTAAATTTTGGACAGAAAAATTTTAAGCTCATAGGAGAAACGTAAAGAGACAAGAGCCGATCACTATATATAAGAAGAATATGGGATTAAACGAGAAATTTAAGTACAATTTACTCGTTAGATTTTCGATCTGCTGTTCAGATAGGGGTGAAAAAACTTATCACAAGCGAACAAGATAGAAACCGATCGCGAGAGAGAAGTTAACTTGATTAGTGAACTTCGTAGACGGCGAAGGGGATATGGAGTATATGAATGGTCCATAAGTTATTAATTGTGACAACCCGCGATCCGAAATAAGGGGTGGCCAGCTCGATACTCCGACATAACGGAATCATGGATGGAATCATCCTCAGCATCAACATCAAAATAAAGAGTATACGGGAAAACCACCCAATAATTCAGAAAACGGGTTGCCAAAAATTTTGTTTTATGATAAGTTAAGAAAATAATTTAAACAACCCAATCTGACGAGAAAGTGGAATTCCAAAAGAGCTGATAATACAACCGTAACAACAATACAATAACGACCGAATATTCTGTCGGTCAACAGTTACATACAACGTGTCACAACAGTTTAATAAAATACATAATACATTCATTAAACAATTACAAAAGTTTGGGCCACACGCCCGAGTGAAATACCCAATCATATCTAGAATACAAAAAGGAAGACGTCTAATAAAACATCCTGTAATATCCGCAAAGTCTTACAGTTCCCCAAAAGTATAAGAGTAGGAATATCAACACGGGCGCCCTTGCGGCGGAGCACCTGAGCGGATACAAATTCATGCACAACAAGTAAAAATGAACGGGTCAGGGCCCGGTTTATATATGATTCCCAAATGAATAAAAAGAATGATAGATATGAACAGTTAATCATGAATGATGAAGATGAGAATCTAACAACCTAATGTTAAGCATAAGAATACAATTTAAATGATTATAACTTTCATTCAATTAAGCGAGAAAATATAATTAAACCTTAGTAATTAAAAGTCTCCATCATTATTCCTCATTTCATTTAAATTCTCATTCCTTAGCAGGAATATAATTACCATCATACATTTTTGGCAATTTACATATATCAAGTCCCACTTGATTTATAATGGTTATATTCGTATACATATAATGATTCTAAGACCGCCCCTCTGAGTTTCCCCACTGGGCGCGCCCCTAAATGACTATCATCTTCTAGGGCCCATCAAACAAGACAACCTGGGCACCTAACACACGTCAGGAAGTGGCCATATGCCTGCGAGTGAGTCATAACCACACCCGGAATTACCTCACTAGCGCAGAATAAAACATATCACAAACTCGCATATGGCAGAGGACTATAGTCTCCCTGCATTCATTAGTCAGGGGACATCACCTCATGCGCGAGCTTCCCTTATGATAGCATTTAGAGAGGTGTGTTTAAGTAAATTAACATTTACCATTTAAATCTCAATTTCATTCCCATTATTCATATGTGTGTTTCATTATATTTGAAACCATAACCATTGAATATTTTCATTAATATTCCTCATATTTTAAGTCTCGAATTAATCTCCAAGTGATCACAATAATTCCACAAGTCCCAAGGTTTTATATACCTCAAATGAGCCCCAAAAGTCTCCAAGTATGGGCCTACGACCCCTATCCTCCTATTAAAGTACTAAAGGAAATAAAAGCCCTAACCTCATTTTATACACCTCGGGAACAAGCCCTGTTTAACCCTTTACTAATGTGGGGTAGTGACTTGACTCAACTAAAACTTTAGGATTCTAAGTTTACTTCATTCAAGAAGGTTCCTAGGTCCTAAGCCTAAGGAAAAAGAATAAAAATTGAGTTAAAGAAATAACTCAAAACTGCAGGAACCGAATCGATTCGCCCTAGGGCCAAATCGATTCGCCCAGAAAGCAAATTGATTCGGGTAACAAAACCCAACTTTCTATAAATGCCGAATCGATTCGGCCTTAACTCGAATCGATTCGGGTACCCAGACCTGGAAACTGATCCTAAGCGAATCGATTCACCCAGGGGTCGAATCGATTCACCCCTGCGAATTTGCCAAGTTTGGCTATGGAGTCTTGGACTCCAAAATTACCCTCAACTCAAATCCATCCAAACCAAGATCATTTATTGTAACTAATACATCATAAATGCATCTAACTACCATCATTTACATCATTGATCATCCAAATCAACCTCCAAGGGTTTAAATCCATAAATCCAACAAAACCCTAACATTGTTTAACCATAACTAATCCACAACTATCAATACTAATTATCCAACTTAAATCACATAATAACAAGTAGAAAACTTGCCTTAGTGTAGAAATCTCAGATTTTTCCTTGCTAGCAACAATTTCCAAGCTCCAATCTTCAATTCTCTCTTTCTCTCCAAAGTTCTCTTCTTCTCTCTAATTCTCTAGGTTAAAAATTAAACTTAAGAGAAATAAAAGAAAAGCAAGACATAAATAGTGCCTTTTGACTAAATTCTCAACTTAAGTGGTTAATACCGCATTAAATGATTCGCAACTACACATTTAAGCTATAATCAGTCAAAAGTGCCCAAAACCTCAAAATACGATATGGCACTCAATTTGACTATTTCGCACCTTCCGAAACTAACTACACCCTCCAAATTATCATTTGGAAATTTTATAACTCATTTTAAGTTCCGGTCCCATTTTAAACCATAATGTCATTTTAAATCTTATGACACAATAAAACATAACATGGTGGTATTTACCTACACATAAGGTAAATATGCAACATTTTTGTAAATATTAACTCTTCTTCATTAAATTAATACTTACTCCACATTCCAACATTTTATATATAATTACTTCACATAGTAAATAAATATAAAATAGGTTCTCAAAAGTGAGGGTTGTTACATTAATGGACTCGTGAGTAGAATACACAAGCATTAGTGTAAAATCTGGATAAGATTATTAGTGTCGACGTCATCAAGGTCATTGTTGATGTAAAAAATTAGATCACTCTAATTATTCAATCACAGATAAATAAATGAGACAAAGAATTTTAAAGTGGTTCAGCCTTGTAAAAATGGCCTACGTCCACTGTTATGTTATTGCTGAGTGTTTTGGGAATTCTCGATTACAAGTTCTCTCAAGAAATTCCGGTCCCCCTCGAATGAGGGTGATACAATGTATTTATAGCCTTGAGGCTATCATCTGAAAGGGTGATACATTAAATGATATACATATGAAAGGGTAATACATTTAATGCCCTTGGGCATGTGCGTCAATGATAAACATTTAATGAACCAGTTGAACTGTTGGTTGTCTGGCAATCAATGGTATGGTCGAGATGCAGCTCAGACCGCCTTAGTTGCTCGGAGTACAGGAGTTCCTCGGAGTACTGGAATTCCTCGGAGTAGTCTATTCCTCGGAGCGTGTGAGTTCCTCGGAAGGATCTGTTCCTTGGTGTATACTTGCTGCTCGGAGTGAGTACGACTAGGTCGGGGGAATAAACTTCCTCATTGCTATTATGCCACGTAGATTGACACGTGTCTACATTTTATTCGTCCATATCAGCATACTAATTTTGGTATCAACAGAAGCCCCCAATGTTTCATATTTCGAACTTTGAGGAGTATGGAACATTCTTTCTCGGTATATGGCAATATTAAATGACTTTCCTGGGTTTTAGGAGCATTTTCTTCGTAATCAAATTTCCTTCCACATTCGCAGAATCCGCCTTTTTTGAATTTTTATAAGCGCTTCGATTTTCGTGCACTTTTTGTCCTTTAGCTGCCGGTAGCGTAATAATTTACTTTTTGTAATCATTTCTTTCTCCGTTTCCCAAGGCAAAGTTTTTAAGCTTCATAGGCAATCCCACCGTCTTCTACCTTTTCCAATTTTCTGCTTTCGAGTTTTCCATAGTCTTTCTTTCTCTTATGCGTTCATCCTTGTCTCCGTTCGTTGTCAACAGATCTCCTCTTTTCCTGTAAGATCTTCTTCCTTCTTCTTTTATTCACCATGGTTTATGTTATTGAATCTCTTGAGAAATTCCGTTCTGATTTTTCCATTCCTTCTTGGGTAACTTTGGAGGATCTTTCTGAGCCTTCAAATTACTTTCGTTTGGCTGAGGGACATTGGTTCCCCAGCCTTTTTATTGTTGAATGTGGATTTTCTTTTCCACCAAACCCTTTATGCTTAGAGTTCTGTCAATACTTCGATGTTGTTCATTTGAAACATATCTGGAGTTTGCATCAGAAGGTTGTAGACGAGCACATCAGGTCTGCTTTATACTTGTTGTAGTACAGGAGCTATACGTCATCCTTTACTGCTCGTCCTGTGGTCAGCACTAGTGAACCATTGCCAGTTCCTGAGGACTCCTCTCCAGAATCTCACGTTCCTCTAAGTCAGAAAATGGGCAAAAGAAGAGTTCCTGCTCTCTTTGAGGAGACTTCCTCTGCTGGAGATGGAAAAAGAAACAAGGCTGATGTCCAAAAGGGGACGAAGAAAGTAGATGTCAATCCTTCTGTTGCTCCTCTGAAGGCTGCCGAGAAGCCCCTAGTGGCTCCTAGTAAGAAGGATGCACCTGTGGAAGTAATCACCATCTCTCCAACCAAAAGTTCTTCTTTGGTTGAGACTGTTGAAGTGCCACCGAGGAGACTGAAGAAATCCTCCTCGGTCAGTTTTTCTGAAACCATTCCCCAGCTCCAAGCTAGTGGAGCTGGTGTTCCAACCATTATTCCTCCGAGTTCTGCAATGAGCTCGGTAAAGACTTGGACCATTCCTGAAGTCCAAGGAATTGAGGAAAACATGTCTAGGGATATGTTGACATCCCTAGCTACTCATCACATTGCTTCGGTAAGTTTCTCTTATCCTGAATTTTTCTTTCTTTCCATCAATACAAGTATCTCTGTAATGACTTATCATTATTTTTTTCTTTTTCCAGCTGGTGAGTTGCTTTAACACCATAGTGAAGAAAGATGAAGCGATTAAGGCTTCTATCTCCTCGTCCGGAGTAGAGGATGCTTTACAGGGCTTGGCCCAATCTTTGAAGGAAGACCGTCAAAAATATGACGAGGATAGGGGTGAATGGGAGAAGAAATTGGCTGCGTCTGAGGCAGAGAAGGTGCAGTTGGGAAACAAAGTGAAAGACTTGGAGAGAGAGAATAAAAAATATGCCGAGAAGCTCGCAAACTTTGGGGAGATTGAAAATAAGTTAAAATCGGCTGAGGAAGAGATAACCCTTCTGCGAGAAGTAAATCGCCAGAAGGAGGAGGTGGAGGCTAAGTTAAAAGCCACTGAGGATCTTCTATCCGAGAAGCTCTCCTCAGAGAAAACAAAAAGAAAAGCGGTTGTGAAAAAATCATTTCGAACCGGTTGGGACAAAGGATGGGATAGGGGTAGCAGCAATGATGACCCAGGTGCAGTATGGGAGTTTGAAATACTTCCGAGATGGTTGGGTTGCTGCCCTGCAAGAATTGAAGGTCAACGAGGATTCTGAGCTATTTCAACAGCATCTTCCTGGTCCCCCTCCTAGAATTGAAGATGAAGATGAAGACGAAGCTGCATCCGAGGAATCTTCAATGATAGTGGGTGATCTAGTCCTTGCTTCACAACCTAATCAGACAGCCACCGAGGAGATTTCGTCTTTGCCTGCTCCTACTGAACAAGTACCAACTTCTGCCAACCAACTCATTGTTCCCACCGAGCAACCAAGCTCCTCGTCCCAGCCTCCCAAGAAAGTCTTGGGAGACAAGGAAAAGGTGTGAAGTTGTTCGGTATTCTCTTTCTGTTTTTCTATTACTTGTACTCTGTATTCTGAACGCTGTACTCCTTTTGATGATGTAATAAAAATCACCTTTTTTGTTCCTCTACATTGTTGATATTCTGTCTGCTTCTTTTATTAACTCTTGCCTTCTCTTCTTTACTAGTTTATGGTTAGAATGGAATTGTTGTCTGCCAATGATACAAAACTGATGCAGCAATGCCATGAATATTTTAAGGATGGTCATACAGAACTAAGTGCATTAGAAGTTGCCGACATCCTTGGCCATGGTGCTTCAGAGCAGGCAGTGGAGGCATATCAGTACTTGAAATGTTTACTTGACCGAGCTGTGGGTAATAATGTGGCGTACTACGAGATGATCGAGGAGTTCCAATGTACCCTAGAAGATCTTCAAAATCAATATAAGGAATCAACTGCCCTGTTTCATGAGGGGTATGAGAAGAAGTACCAGCATATTTCTGCTGAAAAGGGCTACGAGAAGCTTTTTACCGGATATGACGTCAGGGAGAGAACCCTAAAGGGTGAAGTCGAAGCATGCAGACAAATTGCCGAGCTGCTGGAGCAAGAGAATAACAATTTGCAGAAAAAGCTAGCACAGTATAAGTCTGCAGCCTCTTCTTCAACAGCTGTAATCCCAGTGACTGACGAGGGATTTTCATTTCTAGAGGTTGAGAATGCCAAATTAAGGCAAGAGTTGGACACCCTGAGAGGGTCGGGAACTTCTAATGCTACTCGGGGATGAGGAAGAGGTTCTCGTGGACGAGGAAGAGTTGCACAGAATGTCCTCGAGGAACAAAATACTCAACTTGCTCGGGGACAACCAAGAACTCTTCGTCGTACTGTTGAAGAAGCTCGTACTCAATCAGCATTGGAAAACCAAGCATTCCAATTGATGGCAAAAAATCAAGCCTTGTCTGAACTGTCCAAGAAAGTTAGAGAACTGGAACTAGAACTCTCTGCAAAGAAATCAGTGTTGGGGACTAATGAACTTTTCATCCAGAGTCTTCACGAGAAGCTTGAGAGGTTAACATTCCAATTTCATAAACAGCCCAGGGAATTTTGGATGGCTGGGTACAATGAGGCACTATTCCATTTAGATGCTCGTATCCAGAATGCCAATAATGAGGGCTATAAACAAGGCTGGTTGAATGCTTTGGGCGTGCTGAAGCTCGAACAGGGACACTATTTGTGGGACTATTATAATCCTGGGGTACTTGACTTGCCTGTGCCACCTTTCAATCTGGATATGGAATGGATCCCAGCTCGTGCCATTCCTCGGAGCTTAATTGCACAATACCTCGGTGACTATAATCTTCATTCTCAGATCGAGGTATCTCGTCCCGAGATGCTTTTGGACACACCTTCAATAATGAACGTTAGAATGCTTCGAGATTTTAACTTCATTAATTCTCCCCTTTGCCTGGAAGATCCTCCTGCTGGCGAGGAACCTATTTCAAAGGCTGAAGGAAAAAAACCCATAGAATATGAATTTCTGATGTAACAGTTAGTATACATATCCAATCAATGTAACTTGTAATTTATTTTGAATTTTAATGAAAGACTTTCATTTTTGCATTGCTATTGTCTTGTATTTATCAAACACTTTATATTTGTGCTTGTATAACAATATTGTATGGTTCATCGACCAGAAAGTTACAAGTATCAGTAATGTTGCTCGATCACTTAATAATAAAGTAATGAGTATAAAAATTGTTTAAAATTTTCCCAACTAACCAAGGTTGTTAAATTATGCTCGTCTACCAATTATAGTTAGTGAGAGTTTTATCTCCGACTAACCATACTTGGTAAATTTTTGTCTTTTTCATAAAATGTGTCCGACCAACCAAGGTCGATAAATTCTCCTCATCGACCAACTACAGTTAGTGGGTTTTTATCCCCGACCAACCATACTTGGTTCAGTTTAGAATATTTTGTTCTTCGAGGAACTTTTATATTTTCTGTAATAATTTTACCTCCCGACCAACATAAGTTGGCATTTGAGAGCATATTTTAACCATCCGAGATTGGCATCTTCAAGAGTGTTGTTCTCGCCCTTTTACCAACTGGAGTTGGTCTGAGTTCGAACTATTATGTCCACTTTCTCTTTTACCAACCGGAGTTGGTCACGCTAGTGTATGCCTCCTAACCAAAGGAGTATGGTTTGTTCTTGCTCTTTTACCAACTGGAGTTGGTCTGAGTTCGAACTATCGTGTTCACTTGCTCTTTTACCAACCGGAGTTGGTCACGCTAGTGTACGCCTCCTAACCAAAGGAGTGTGGTTTGTTCTCGCCCTTTTACCAACTGGAGTTGGTCGTGGGTTTGAACTATTGCCTCCTAACCAAAGGAGTATAGTTTGTTCTCGCCCTTTTACCAACCGGAGTTGGTCATGGGTTTGAACTATCGTGTTGTTTTTATTGCTGAACAGCGTAGTGTCGCACACTAGTATTCCCCGAAAAACTTTCAATAAAATTAAGAGGATGGTGAAACATCATCGTTTTATTCATATTGATGGAACTTCTTTACATTTTACATCACTGATAATACTTGCGTAGGTGTTCAGCATTCCATGCATTCTTAAATTCTTCTCCTTCTAGAGTCGCTATTCGGTAAGTTCCTGGTCGAACAACTTCTATAACTCGGTAAGGCCCATGCCAGTTGCTTCCAACTTATTGTGCTTCTGAATGACTTTCTTTAGCACGTAATCTCCTTCTTTTAAGTCGCATTTCTTCACCCTTTTGTTGTAGAACAGAGTTGTTCGTTGTTGGTAAGCAGCATTCCTAATGGCTGCCTCTTCTCTAACCTCCTCAATCATGTCCAAATCTAATCTTCTCATTAAGTCGCTGACTAGGGAATTGAAATTCAACACTCTATGTGTTGGAAGACCCAACTCGGCAGGTATTACAGCCTCACTTCCAAATGCCAGCATATATGGTGACTCTCCAGTTGCTGCTCGGGGAGTTGTTCGGTAAGCCCACAATACTGACTGTAGCTCATTAATCCAGTTAGCTTTAGCCTCACTTAGCCTCTTCTTCAAACCATTTAGTAATGTTCTGTTCGTCACTTCAGTCTGTCCATTGCTTTGAGGATGGCTTGGTGCTGAATGAGTCTTCAAAATGTTTGACTGACGACAATAGGCGGCAAACTCCTCGTTATCAAATTGTGTTCCATGGTCTGTGATGAAGGCATGAGGGAGACCATATCGATAGATGATATTCTTCCAAACGAACTGGTACACCTTCTCGTATGTCATATCAATAAGTGGCTCAACTTCTACCCACTTAGTAAAATAGTCCACTGCAACGATGAGGTACTTGAATCGTCCTCGGGTCGTTGGCAGTGGTCCAACCAAATCAATTCCCCACATGGAAAATGGCCAAGGGGAAGTTATGGGTGTCAACAATGCTTGTGGAGTTCGTCGGATGGAGGAAAAACGTTGGCACTTATCACATTTTTTAGCATAGGCTATACAATCAGCCCTCATCGTTGGCCAGTAATATCCCTGCGTCATCACTCTTTGCAAAAGTGTCCGACCTGCTACATGGGCTCCATAGGACCCTTCATGGATCTCTTCAATCAATTCTTTCACCTCGTAGGGATGTACACACCTTTGTAAACCTGCCATAATTTCTCGTCTATACAAAACACCATTAGTTAGTACATACCGAGCAGCTTTAAACTTCAATTTCTTTGCAGCGAGCTTATCCTCCGGTAATTCTCCTTTCTCAATATATGCCCTGATGGGATCCATCCAAGATGGTCCTAAATCAAGGGTAATAATGTTCATCGTCAGGTCTTCATCTATGCTCCGACTTTCTAGTACTTCAATTGGTATCGTTCTTTGTATCTCGGTACGAATAGCTGATGCTAGCCGGGCCAATGCGTCTGCTCTTGCATTCTCCATTCTTGGTATTCTGATCAGTTGAATGGCATCAAATTATGCCAATAACTTCATCACCTTTGCATGATACTTGACCATTAATTCTCCTTTAACTGCATATGTTCCCATCATTTAATTCACAATTAATTGAGAATCACTGAACACCATCACTTGTTGTGCTTCCATAATCTTTGTTAAATTAAGACCTGCTATCATGGCCTCATACTCAGCCTCATTATTGGAGGCTTTGAATTGGAATCGTAAGGCATATTCCATGTCAATCTCGTCTGGGGTGTTCAAAACAATTCCTACTCCACAACCTGTTGTGCAAGATGACCCATCTACATATAGTCTCCATGTAGGTAACTCGTCTTCAAATTTCTTATCTGACAGAGTTCCTCGGTGAAATATCTGTTGTTTCCTTTGATCCTCCCCTAGTATTTTTTGCTCTTCGTCGACCATCTCTTCTCGCCCTTTTACCAACCGGAGTTGGTCTGGGTTTGAATTTGATGATCTTTCTACATCTACAAGTCCTTTTACCAACCGGGGTTAGTCTGGACTTATGTCTGTTGATCCTGTAACATCCATAGGATGGTCAGCGAGTATCTTTTGTTCCTCGGGGGTATCAGGATAAGTAAACTCTGTTATAAAATCTGCTACAGCTTGCCCTTTTAATGATGATCTAGGTTCATACACAATATCATATTCACCGAGTTCTATTGCCCAGTACATTAGTCTCCCTGATTTTTCTAGCTTATGAAGGGCTTGTCTCAATGGCATGTCGGTATACACGATGATGGTATGGGACTGGAAATATGGCCTCATTCTTCTACTTGCCTCAATTAATGCCAATGCCACTTTTTCCAGCTTTGGGTACCTGATCTCTGCACCTCGGAAAGCTTTACTTGTGTAATAAATTGGCTTCTGGACTCCATTCTCCACTCTGATCAATGCCGAGCTAACTGCATACTCTGATACTGCCAAGTACAAGTATAACTTTTCTCCCATTACTGGCCTGGACAATAGTGGAGGTGCTCCCAAGTATTTCTTCAAGTCTTGAAAGGCTTTTTCACATTCCTTATTCCACTCGAAAGTTTTTCGAAGTGTTTTGAAGAATGTTAGGCATCTATCAGTTGCTCGGGATACAAATCTGTTGAGCGCTGCAACTCGTCCTGTCAGACTCTGCACTTCTTTCTTCGTCGTTGGAGATCGTAGCCCTAAAAGAGCTTTGATCTTTTCTGGATTTGCCTCAATGCCTCGCTGGTTGACGATGTATCCGAGGAACATTCCTTCTCGTACTCTAAATGTGCACTTCGTCGGGTTGAGCTTCATTTGGTATTTATCCAGTTGATCAAAGGTCTGACCTAAGTCAACTAGATGATCACCAGCTTTCTTGCTCTTTGTCAGCATATCATCGACATAGACTTACATATTGCAACTGATTTGTTCGGCAAAAACCTTGTTCATCAGCCGCTAGTATGTCGCTCCTGCATTTTTCAAACCAAAAGGCATAACATTATAACAATAAGTTCCCCTTGGGGTAATAAAAGAAGTACTTTCCTTGTCTTCAGGTTTCATTTTGATCTGGTTGTAGCCAGAGTAAGCATCCATGAAGCTGAGCAGCTCGTGTCCCGAGGTAGCATCCACTAGTTGATCAATTCTGGGCAACGGAAAGTGATCCTTTGGGCATGCCTTGTTGAGATCAGTGAAATCAACACACATTCTCCATTTATTATTTTTCTTCTTCACCATCACCACATTTGCTAACCAGTCTGGGTATTTCACATCTTCAATGAATTGGGCTTTCTGGAGCTTCTCGACCTCCTCTTGTATAACTTGATTCTTCTCGAGACTAAATACTCTTCTTCTTTGCTTTACAGGCTTGATCTCCTTATTCACATTGAGCTCATGACATAAGAAGTTTAGATCTATTCCTGGCATATCTTCATGACTCCATGCAAAAGTTTTCTTTTTATTTCTCAAGAAATTTATCAACTCCTGTTTTATCGAAGCATCCAACGACGAACCTATCTGAGTTGTTCGTTCAGGATGTTCATCGTCCAGAATAACATTTTCTGTAGATTCCACCACCTGTCCTTTTACAAGTTGGGATTCATCTCTTGGATCCAATGTTTCAATTTCTGTATCTTCATCCACCTGGTAAGTAGTAGTCTTTTTCCTCGACTCTTCAAGCTCCTGTTGCTTGGCAGATGAGTAATAGCATTCCCGAGCTACTTTTTGATCACCTTTCACAACTCCTACTCCAAAATTTGTTGGTAATTTTAAGCACTGATGTACTGTAGATGGAACTTCTTCGAACTTCTTCAGACCAACTCTTCCCATGATGATGTTGTAGGCTTATTGCACATTCTTATCCATCACAAAGAAGCGTATTCTTTCTGTTCGACAAGCAGGCCAAGTTCCAATGAATATATCCAGCTTGATCGTCCCAAGTGGAAAAACTTTCTCGCCAGCAAAACCCAGAAGGGGTCTGTGATAAGGCTCCAATTGAGATAATTTCAATTTTAAACTGTCAAAGCACGAGTAGTACATGATGTCGGCCGAACTACCATTATCTACCAGAACCCTTGAAATTACTACTTCCTTCATCCTCATTTTGATCACCAAAGGGTCGTCGTGAGGGTAAAGAACACCTGCAAGGTCGTTTTTTGAAAAACCAATGACTAGCTTCTCTTTGTTCACCATCCTCGGGCGATCTTCCTCAGCTATATTTATCCGTTGAATGTATGAGCAAGCCTGAGCCTCACCGAGGTAAGCTTTTCTTTCAGCAGTAAGATCTTCTCCTCCTGCATCTCCACCTGTGATAACATTATAATCAAATGTCCCAAAGCGTATCGAAAACACCTCTCGTTCTGGTTGCCTTGGTTTCTTGGGAAGATCAGGGTCATCATCTGGATCATCTTCATGGTTTCTCTTTTTCTCCTCTGCTCATCGTGGAGATCTAGACCTCTCTCTAGTTCGGTCATTATTTCTTCTTTCGCCTCCCCGATCAACATACTTCGTTAGCTTTCCTCGTCGGATGAGTGTTTCAATCTCATTCTGAAGAGCTATGCAATTTTTGGTCATATGGCCATGATCCTTATGGAACTCGCAATATTTCTCCCTATTCCTCGTGTCAGGGTCTGACCTCAGTTTCTTTGGCCACTTTATTTCCTCGTTATTCTTGATCTCTTCCAAGACATGATTAATACCCATTTTCAAAGGAGTATAATTATCAAATTTCTTCAGGACTTCCCATGACGACTTATTATTCTTTGAATGCTTGTCACCACCATTGCCCTTATGCTCTTTCTTCTTAGATTTGTCGACTTCCACCGTGGTTTTTTTATCCATATTCTTCTTCGCAGCCATAACCTCCTCGGCATTCGTGATTTTGGCTGCTTTTGCCATCAACTCTGACATAGTTGTAGGTGGATCTTTGGCCAAAGTGTAATACAACTTGTTAGGCAACAACCCACTCATCAAAGCGGTGATTGTTGTTTTTTCTTCATAATCTATGACTTCCAGCTTCTCGTTATTGAAACGAGTTATGTAATCTCTAGTACTCTCACCAGGTTTTTGTCTAACGCTTAACAAGTGTACTACTCGTTTTACTGGCTTTGCTCCGAAACAGAAATTACCGATGAACAACTCGGCCAATTGAAAGAAAGTTAAAATCTTACCCCGAGGAAGATTGTTGTACCATATCTGGGCAGATCCAGTAAGAGTTCCTGAGAATGCTCTGCATCTCATCTCGTCGGGGATAGCATAGATGTCGGCAGCAGCTTGATATTGCTCTATGTGAAGAACAGGATCTGTCTTTCCATCATATTTGGGGGTCACCATAGGTGCTTTAAATTTCGACGGGGTAGGAAAATTCACAATGGCCTGGATAAAAGGTGTCCCTTGAACAAAAGTTCATTGTAGGGGATTCTTCGCCTTAGCCATTTCTCCCAATCTATCTTCCAATCGCTGAATGGAACCTTTCCAAGCATCATTTCCTTCCTCGGGCCTATTAGTTCGAGCAACTGATCGTTCTGAAGTGGCTTCCTGGGATTTGTCTCGACGAGTAGCTGGTCGGTCCTCGGATCTATCTTGACGAGTAACTGGTCGCGACTGGGCAGATCCTTCCCTTATATCTGATGGTCGTCGAAAGATCCTCGACGCTGCATTAAGAGGACTTTTGTTCCTCCTAGGGCCCAATCGATCGAAAGGAGAGGCCCTACTTAATCTTTCCAATGCGCTGGTCCTTTCTGGAGAGAGAGTAACACGTTGCTCAGTATCAGTGGCCCGTATTGATTAAGTTTGCCCAGGTTGATAAGAGAAATCATCAGATTCTTCATTACGATACGCATTTGTACGACTGGATCGTGAAGAAAGTAAATAGGTTTGTCTCTGACCACTTCGATGTCCTGAATGTGCAGGTGCACCGCCATGAAGGGTTTGTATGAGTTGTCGCATTGTCTCTTGCATGGCGGTTTGTCCTTGAGCCAGATTCGTCATAATTCCAGCCAGATCTGGAGGTGCAGAAGGATTTGGAAGATTTCCAGCATTTCCAGCATTTCGATTGCTGGATTCCGGATTATCTGTCATTGATGATGAATGATTTCTGGTGAAAAACGATAACAACAGTCGTTTCCCACAGACGGCGCCAATCTATTGATGTAAAAAATTAGATCACTCTAATTATTCAATCACAGATAAATAAATGAGACAAAGAATTTTAAACTGGTTCAGCCTTGTAAAAATGGCCTACGTCCACTGTTATGTTATTGCTGAGTGTTTTGGGAATTCTCGATTACAAGTTCTCTCAAAAAATTCCGGTCCCCTTGAATGAGGGTGATACAATGTATTTATAGCCTTGAGGCTATCATCTGAAAGGGTGATACATTAAATGATATACATATGAAAGGGTAATACATTTAATGCCCTTAGGCGTGTGCGTCAATGATAAACATTTAATGAACCAGTTGAACTGTTGGTTGTCTGGAAATCAATGCTATGGTCGAGATGCAGCTCGGACCACCTTAGTTGCTCGGAGTACAGGAGTTCCTCGGAGTACTGGAATTCCTCGGAGTAGTCTATTCCTCAGAGCGTGTGAGTTCCTCGGAAGGATATGTTCCTCGGTGTATACTTGCTGCTCGGAGTGAGTATGACTAGGTCGGGGGAATAAACTTCCTCATTGCTATTATGCCACGTAGATTGACACGTGTCTTCATTTTATTCGTCCATATCAGCATACTAATTTTGGTATCAACAGCCATACATTTACATGTTTATATCAACGCTTCCATGGGAAGGGAGCCTAGGGAATTAAGATCGAGCCGAATAGCTAGACTAAATTTAACGGTGCTAGTGAAGCACTACATGGGGGTATACCCAGTAGGGACCCAGTTAAATGTTTTAATTAAGTTAAATTTCTACCAAGCAATAGTGGATTCAGTCAGGGCCATTGAGGACAACAAAGAGTCCCAAAGGACCAGCGGAGCCAAAGGGACAACGGGGGTAGCAATTGGGGACCTGATGATCAGGCAAGGCAGATATAATAGAGAGGTGTCTTATGTGTAAAGAGTTGGAACACATGTGTAGACCGTGTCTACAGAGAATCGGGGGATAGAAACAAGATGCCCAGTAGGGGAACTAATTATAAGAAGTTTTGGTTCAGTTAGGATGAGGGCGTTATGTCCCAGAACCATTTGAACCGCCACTTGAGGTGATTGAGATATGTTATGTGTGACAGTGTTGGTTAATACTAAATTCATATGTGAAACGGGTTTAGTAGAGATGTCGTGAATATTAAAATAGTGTACATATCTTTGTCATCGCGTAACAGGGCTCTCGATAGTTCCATCTGCAAGGGAGCAGGTGAGGAGACTAGGAGGGTGTCGTATATTATGTGATAGATTTTTTTTCTCCTTTTGAGGGATATGAAAGGGAGCATATTATTATCTTACGTAGTGATTGGATACCGAGGGTTGGAGCAATAGTAGACTGTATGAGGAGTCTATGGTGCTCGCTATGCCAGGGTAAGATACGCTAATTTTTAAATCATCACCTGGAAGAGGGTAGAGCCAAAATAAATTGTATTATATTGTAGACTTCGATGAGTAAAATGGTGTTATTACTTTTAATCCTAGTGAGTGGGGTCTTCTACTTATGTAATTCAAGGTATATTGGGTTAACCGTTGAGCGGGGGGATTTAACTCATTATTGTCTACGTATTGAGAATTTAGTAATAGCTAGAACATCGTAATGTGTGACGCCTCGAGAGGCGTAGGCTTAGGTAATTGAATTATGTGTCGAGAGACAGGATTCTTGATATCTTAGTTATGTGCTTTGGACCTACGAATTTTATTGAAAATGCTAGAGAATAGTGCACTGAAAAATCTCTTTGAACTTAGTTGCGGGATGTTACACGTAGGGACCTTAATTTACGTTCGCAGTGATGAGACATAGTTGGATGCTAATGCATCAATTTTAAAATTTTAATTATTGAACGTGTAGAGAAAACACCTTAAGCTGAGAGCTACTAAAAATATAGGGTTAGTGGATGAATATATATATTATAGTGTGCATATACATGTATATATGTGATACTGTGTTTCATAATAGACTTATGAGAATATGTTGGCGTTGTTATATGTAATCCCGATGAGTATGGATGTTTACTGATGTGATTCAGGGTATACCGACCTATTATTGAGCGGATAGATATAGCTCGTGATTTATTCGCGTTAAGAAACTGGTGATAGTAAGAGCACCATATTATATGTTGTCTTGTGTAACATGGGAGTGAACGAATATACTTTTATGTTAAGAGACGGGGATTTGGGGGTATGCGCTATGGACTGAGGGCCTAATTGATCTCAACGACCAACAATGTTAGGTAGTAGTGTATCGGAAGGGTTCCTTGTTTGGATTTCGCTTTGCGAGACATCCCACGCATGAAACTTAGCGCAACGTTGGAAGTGAGAATTTGTTTGGCCATAGGACATAGGTTTGGTACTATGGTTATTATATATATATATATATATATATATATATATATATATATATATATATATATATAGTTATATAGTTATATGGTTACATAGTTATAACTATGAGTTGATAATTATACTACGACTTAAGGTCGAAAGAGTCGTATAGTGTTGATGTGAGAAAACTTTATGGAACACTTTCACCACGAGTAGATCGGTGGGATAACCTAAATGATAATTAAGTTGCAATTGGTAGGGTGGTTTAGTATAAACTTACCGTATAATCTGGTCAAATATGAAAAGCTTAGTTATAGAAAGTTTATTACGTTCAGTTGAATTGGGCAGTTATGTGCAGCATATAGGGTGTATAGTCACCCTAAATAGTTAATTTTTTATATATTATTTACGGTCGATAGATGTAGAAATACATGTGCCAAAAGAGTAAACGAATAAGGGAGTTATCGCAGGGGGATGCTGGAATATTCCCTATTAAAGGAAATATGGTAGCCGTTAGTTATTAGGCTCATAGTAGTGTCAAAAGCTGGAAGCTTCAAAGTGTTGTGTAGGCACCAATGTGAGATAATAAATTATATGATGGAACATTTTAATATAAGATGACTAAAGAAAATTGGCCACATGATTGAACGGTAGTGTAGGGACCGTTGGACTAAGGGGTATCGCTGGGAGAAGTGTAACGAGAACATCATAACAATTTAGATTGTTTGGGAAAAGATGAAGGTGTATGAGATTATATTCTAAGCTTTGAGTACAAGTCTTATCCGAATTTCGAGGACGAAATCCCATTGTAAAGGGAGAAGTATGTAACACCCCATATTTTAGAGGATATATAAATTAATTAAATTAGTGATTTGAAATTTATTTAATTTGGTGATTTAATTTATTTAAATTGGAGAAATTATTGAAATTGGAGATTTAGAACTTTCATTTATATTTGGGGATTTAGAAATTTAAATTAATTCGAGTTATTGATATTTTTCACATGTGTTGCATTTTGAGGTTGAAATTGGAAAATTTTAAAAAGTATCTCGGATGACAATTCTGAGTGCACGATTAATTTTGAAAGGGTCGGTACAGTCAAAAAAGAGTACTCGGGGGTAGTAAATGGGCCTCGGGGCATTTTTAGACATGGTCGAGCCCATACGGGGGCATTTAAGTCATTTTTAATTGGCCAATAGGCTTAATTACCGGATCGAGGAATTTTAACCTAGGTTTAAGTGTGTTGGGAAGCCATGAGTCATTACAAAACACAAAGGGTTGAGAGAGGAGAGAAAGGAGGAAGAAGAAGAAGAAGAAGAAGAAGAAGAAGAAGAGCAATCCGGGAAAGAATTTCGATATGGGATCGTCGAATTTAATCCACCAAGGCAAGTGTTTTCTTGATTTAATTTGAGTTGTATTTAACGATGTAAATAGTTGTAATTATGCCAATTATTTCTGGAAATTTGGAAGTAGGAATTTGAATTGAAATTTTTGGGTTTATGGTGAAGAAGATGAAGAATAACCATTAATGGGGGATTTATAATTTTGTGAGAAATTGGGTTAATAGTGAGATTATAACTTAATTTGAGAAGTGAATAACATGATTAGATCTTGGTTTTTGAATCTCCATTAGTGATATTATTGTAAGCAAATGTTAATGAGAAAGTTTGGGTGAATTTAGGATGAATCTTGGGAGGTTTTAGGGGTAAACGATCTGGGCATATTCGCAAGTTTTGGAGCTTTAATGGCGATTATGTTCACCCTGTAGAAAATCTCATTTTCTATATTTTGTTCTCTCACGGGCTTCCTCCAAAACTACCCCAAAATGCCTCAAAACAACAATTTATTAATCTGGGCAGAATGTGGGGAAAATTTTTAAGAAAGTTTTTTTTTTAATCCTCTTTGAGGTGAATCTATATAATGCCCTAACTTTTGGCATACGGACTCGGATTAATGTGCCTTTCACGGCCACGCGTAAATAGCGAAGAGTATTATGCTGTCCTGGGAATATTTTTAATTAGACGCAAAAATTGAAAGGTCTAAAATACCGTTGAAGACGGGACAAGTTATTTGATTTTTAGCGTAACTTTGAATGAGCATAGTTTTGTTATACGAATTCGGATTTACGTGCCATTTGTGACCGTGCGTAGATAACGGAGAGTAGTACGCTGCTATATAGAGATTGTTATTTAGGCATAAGGTGTGAAATGTCTAAAATGCCCTTGGAGTTTTATTTAGAGATGAAAATTTCCCGAATCGGAACCAAAATTTTAGGGACCTTTGTTAGATTAATATGAACTTAATAGGGTATATGTGAGGTGGAATATACCATCCTATGAATTATATTAAATAGCGGGAGGTACCTATTTTTGTATTGGATCGTATTTAATACGAGCGAACTCGTTAATAATTGGAATATATGTATATATATATATATATATATATATATATATATATGAATGTGGGAATTATATATATAAATATGTGAATACATAATCCAATCGAAAAATGATAATAGGTTACGTGAATACCTAAAACACTGATAGGTTGTTTGAACACCTAAAACAATGAAAGGTTGTGTGATTACCTAAGATTTTAATAGGGAGCGTGAATACCTATTTGATTGTTTTATTATGTGTATGACATACCTACGTTGTTTACTATCGAGTGGAGTTTGCGCGTTATGGACAATCAAGCCTTGAGGATCCTTAGGGTGGGACATTGAATTGTACCACTAGAGCATAGAACCTAGGTACGGGCTATCTGTGAGAACGATAGTGATGATGGTCATATGGGTGCGTAGGTATGTGCATAGCCCATCAGCTTGGAACTATGTTCACCTCCAATATGTGTGCTTTGTTTTGATGGTTCGCGAGAGATTGAACTTATAGTCCTTTATGCAATGAGTGATGCAACGGGACATGATAGTAGAGTATGCAGCTTTGTCTCGGGGTGTAGTATAGTATATTTATATAATATAGTGTGCTTATATATATACATTCACTTATGATGATATCTACTGTGTGAATTAAGTAGACAGGAATAATAATAAAATCTGAAATGCATAGTAGTCCTCTATGCATTGAGTAATGCACCGGGACACGATAAGAGAGCATACATTGCGCTAATAGGTCTTAATTTAGGGGTTCAGGATTAGAATATATATATATATATATATATATATATATATATATATATATATATAGTGTGTGTGTGTGTGTGTGTGTGTGTGTGTGGAGTGATTAAATATATACACTGGTAAACAATTCTACTGTGTGTAATTAGTAGAGGTGAATGTCGTGATAAGTAAAATAATCTTAGTGAGAAAAGGATTAACTATACAAATAATGAACGTAATAGACTTTTCGGTACAAATTATTTTGATTTCGTATCGTATGGGTGATATGGGTATTCTAGAGTGAACGTAGGTAGTAATAACACTCGATTACACTAATGTCATATTTAGTATATATATATATATATATATATATATATATATATATATATATATATATATATAGAGAGAGAGAGAGAGAGAGTATGTAACTAAGTATTGACAGTATTGAGGTAATATTTAAAAATATTCATAAAGCTAAGAATTTACATACGTGATTCTAATCATAAAAGTACGTTTAACTTGCAACGGGAGGATTAGCGGGCTAGTTATCTAGCTGTTATGGACTAGATGGATAGAAAAATGACTAGGCAAAAAAAAAAATGCGATAGGTGTGCACTATAGAAGAGAGGTGAGATTGTCCTCAAGAGAGTGCGACCATAAAAGCAATTATGAACATTATATACTACGCATTTCATTTATTGCAATAAAATGCTTGCTAAACATTTTTATAAATCGGGTTCTGACCTGTTTCTTGTACTTCTTCTCTCTTGTCTATGTATATGTATATTAACAGGTGTCCAGCCACAGGGATTCCATAGTTGACTTATCTATTCCAGGGTTACGGAGCTGCAACATTGTGAATGGTTGCAGGACTTGATTTAGACGTATCATTTATTTATTCCTAAAGTAGGATTCTTATCTCAGTTGTAGATTCATTCAGGGCATGTTTCCCCTTTTACCTTTTGACTCAGTATGTGGTTTATGTATTCATTATTGGATTATTATAATGGTATTTTGAGCTGATTGTTTATTCGGAAGGCCATTTATTCATTTAGTATTGTTTTAGACTCATGGTTTGGACATATGGTTTATTTGTTATTTAGCATGCATATTTAATTATTTAATAAAAAGAGAAAATTTGACATCAGTCTTTTCGAATACTAGGTGGTTAGTAATGTTTTAAAAAGTTTTCGACAGTGATTCTAAGAATGAACCCCTGAGATTCTTGTTTTAAATTTGATATAGGACTGATCACCTAATATTTATTTGGGTAGGGTGTCACACTATCTATAGAGAGAGGAATGGGTGTGATGTTTTGGGACTTAAGCGAACTAAGAGTGTGTGCAGGACCGATAAGGGGTTAACTGGCCATGGTTTCGCACAAATAAAAAATAACTAGATAATTGAATTAAGTGAATATAAGAACCAATGTTTACATTATAGCTGAAATGGAATAATTGGACTTAAACAATTGGAGTGGATTAGTTATGTGGGTAGTTGGTAGTAGTTTATTTTTAATCGTATGTTAATATATCGTTTAATTTAAAGTACTCTATTGTGACGTTTATCATGTATAATGCTATTATCTGAATTCACAGACCCTACTTGGGAGGAGTTGCTAGTATTCATGCGATGAGCTCTGACCCATTGCGGTGACAAACATTTGGTCTAGTTGCTGGCGTAGCTACATATGATGCATTAGAGATCTTTCGAGTTCATGTTGAGTTTTATTTTATTTGCTTTAGTAGTTTAGATTTACTTTCCATTCCTTCGCTTTTATTATGAGACTTTCATTGTTGATTTGGTGGGCCAATTGGTCCCACGATTGTTTATGGTTTCAGTCAGATATTTATAGCTAGATTATTTTATTTGGGTATTATATTTATTTGGAGTTTAACTTATTCCGGAGATTATCATGGTGATGGATATTACCGGTTGGATTTGTATATTCGTTTGATTTAATAATATTATATCTTGTGAATTAAAGTTTTATTGTCTCATATTTCTGTAACATGCTGAGAATGATAACTTATTTAGTGATGCTCGTCGTAGTTTAGTGACGACAGCTGGCCACCTCACTTGCCAGAATACGTGGGGTGTTACATATGGTATTAAATCATGGTCTTAGGTCTCCTAGGTTGTCAGTCCATTTTATCATTCGTATTACATATCTTTGACTCCTTTTGATGATTTGTACTATTAGTTATTCCGAGTATGATTTTTATTTGTTCCCGTCTTTTCAGATGAAGAACACTAAGAGATCTGGATATAGAAGAAAGGGTTCAATTTCTGGTCCTGTAGTTCAGGAAAGGCGGGATCAATTTGGTTTCGGTGCCGAGGAGTTAGCCGTTATCATTAGTGATCCCACAATAACTGATATTAAGATAAGAAGACAACGGTGGATAAATCTAGAGGCGCGGTAGTAGGGTACACCCACTTCAGTTTAGGACAAGGTGAAAGCTAGTTTTAATAAGGGAAATCCTCCCACCTTCGCAAGGGGGTCTGACCCAACGGTTGATCACCAGTGAAGGAGAGGTATGGAGAGGAACTTGAAGATGGTAGATTGTACTGATGTGCAGAAGTAGATGTTAACTAAGTTCAAGATGAATGGAGATGTGTTGCAATGGTGGAAGAGTGTCACCACATTTATGGATAAAGATCGCCTGAACTATGGAAACTTTCAAGTGAACTTTAACGATAATTATTTTTCGTATTCAATTAGGAGCGCAAAGAAGAGGGATTTTCTGGACTTAGAGCAAGATTCGAAATCAGTTTCTAAGTATGTGTAGGAGTTCACCAATCTATCGATGTTTGTACCAGAGGAAGTGAATACCGAGGCAAAGAAAATGTAATGTTTCACTAAACGTATATAATGGTATACAGAACAGATAGTGTTGGGGATTTTGGCGTACACTACTTACACCCAGGTGGTCAGTGTCACACTATTGTTATGGAAAGATAAAGTGAACTACCAAAAGAAGTTTGGAAAGAGACGAGAGACAAATGGTCAAGGAGAGGAGAACAAGGGTTGCAATGAGCAGCCGTGGAAGAGATAGCCTGCAGAAAATGAGCAGCAGGCCTTTCATCAAGGCAATGGTGTCTCACGGGGCCTTTCGGGACAAACGTAGGGAGAACAGGGTGAGCGACCGCGAGACAGATAGTTTTGGGCATTCGAGAGGTGCATGTTTTAGTTATGGGGAGGTAGGGAACCTGGCTCTAGGTGTTCTAAAGTGTAGGGATAGCAAGGCCAAGGCATACAGGTCCCACGGGTCCAAGGAGCACAGGGCTAGCAGGGTCAAGGGCTTCTGGAACCAGCAACACTAGGTGCGCAGCGAGAGCCAGCAGTACTCGCAGAGGGTAGGTGTTATCTACTTCTGACCCGGGAGCCTCAGGCAGGACAGGCTTAGCTGGAGCCAAAGCGTGGCTAGTGGGGTAGCACAGTATGTATTATTTTTATAGATATGTTTATATATATAGTTGATATATTTTACTATGTTCGTGGGGTAGGTGCCTGTAAGATTGGGTGTATTGGCATCCAATTGTGGCATTCTACGGGTAGGCATATGTAAGCGTTATATTATTATTTGATTTTTAAATTTATGCTTCGTCGAATTTCGAGGACGAAATTCCTATACTAGTGGAGAAATATGTAACACCCCATAGTTTTTAGACCGTTGATTTTAAACTGTCATAATAAAAAGTCTGATTTTTTTAATTATTAATTTTGATGATTTTGGCTATTTAAAATATTAATTCTATTATTGGAAAAATGGAGTTTTTATCGGAATTGAAATCATATTCAAAATCAGAGAGTTTTATACTTTTTATAAAAATTAGGGGAATTTTAGATTTGTACAAAAATCCAAAATGGTTCGGATTTTCGGTGAACCGGTTCTCTTTTTTAGCGGGACAAAATTTTATCTCTTTTGTTTTAGAGTTTGTATAGGACTCAAATACTTTTCTGTTATACAAATACATAAGCTCGGGTTTAGGATTTTTAAAACACATTTTAGCCTTCTCCAAAATCCATAGCCTCCCACAATTTTTATCATCTCTTTTCTTAAAAACCTAAACCCATTTAACAAGACTTTCAACTGAAAATTTGAAGAACTAAACCAAGATTCCTCAAGATCGCCCAAGAACGTGTTCTAGTTATTTTCTCTAGAGTAACGCAACCATCCAGTCAGATTCTTCAAACAATTTTTACAGGCATGAATACATCTATTATTCCTCTTTGGTATTATGAAATTTAAATGTTGCGTGAACACTAATAATTATTGTTTTCTAAAATCAATTAGAAAGACTAACTAGGGAAATTGAAACTAAATTTTGGAACTGATTTTCTTCAAATCTTTAATACGAATTAAGACTCAAAACCCTCGAATGCTTAGATAAGAAGTTTGGAATTCGTTAGAATTTATAACGTTCACGTGTGCAAAAAAATCATAGGGATGTTATAAATTGATGTCGACATGTAAAACCATGTTAATTATGTGCATCATGTAAAGTGGAGATTTATTGTTGTATGAGCAAAAAAATATATGCATGTGAATAGAGATTATATAAATTGATGAGAAAATGAATTATTTTAATTAAATGGACATAATTTGGATAAATAATGATCTTGTGATTAATTTAAAGAATTGTCGTGATAAGTTAAAATTTTTCCATATGTGATTCATTAATGTTATTAATAATTGACACCGAGGGGACGACGGGATTGTTGGGGTAGTTATTGCTCTCACCTTTTTTTTAGGTTGCTTGCTAGGTATGGAACTAGTAGGTTGGCCTTGGATGTTGGTAATGCTTTCAAGGTAAGAGAGTAGATAGTGTAGATTTTATGGATGAATCATTCCGGGGTCGAGCGGAATTATACATCATTTTCGTTGGATCGTGAGCCTAGGTGCGAGACTAGGTAGTAGCTATTGGTAGGTATTATTTCTAAATGATAGGTTAGGATACACTTGCGTTTTAGAGAGCTCTTGGTATAGGAAGGGGGTAGTTTGAGGAATTTATGCTTAATAATAGGGTGGGGATAATAGAAAATAAGGACAATTTGAGAATTAATGCCTAAGATAATAAATGGGTGTTAAAATGAATTTTCATAGCGAGTATGTGCCGGTCTGACAGATACCGGATCGACTGGATCTAGTGACGTGGGTATGTGCTGGCATCGTGAGTATGTGCAGGGCTGAGAGAAAATTGGCTGACTGGATACAATGTCATATAGTGAGTGGAACCTCACAAGTAGGTGAAGGGCAGACAGAAATAGGGATGACTAACGACAGTGAGGGAAATGGGTATGATGCATTGGAACTTAAGCGCACCAAAAGTGTGTGCAGAGCCGATAAGGAGTTGACTGACCATAGCGGTATCGTACGAATAAAAATAATTGGATAATTGAATTAAGTAAATATAAGAACAAATGTTTACATTATAGTTAAAATAGAATAATTGGACTCAAACAATTGGGGTGGCTTAGCTATGTGGGTAATTAGTAGTAGTTTCTTTTTAATTGCTTGTTATTATATGTCATTTAATTTAAAATACTCTATTGTGATGCTTATCATGTATAATGCTATTGTTTGGGTTTATGGACCCTAATTGGGATGAGTAGCTAGTAATCACGTGGGGAGCTCTGACCCATTGGGTTAACTATCATTTCAGGTAGTTATTGGAGTAGCTGCATAGGATGCATTGGAGATCTTTATAGTGAAGCTGGAATTTTATTTTATTTGATTTTGTAGTTTAGATTTACTTTCCATTCTGTCGCTTTTATTATGAAACTTTCATTGCGGATTTGGTGGGCCAATCGGTTCCACGGTTGTTTATGGTTTCAGTTAGATATTTATAACTGGATTAATTCATTTGGGTTTTATATTTAATTGGAGTTGGACTTATTTTGGAGACTACCATGGTGATGGATATTATTGGTTGGATTTTTATATTCGTTGGATTAAAAGCATTATATCTTGTGATTTAAAGTTTTATTTTCTCATATTTCTATCACATACATAGAATGATAACTTATTTAGTGGCGCCCAACGTAGTTTGGTGGCGGCGGTTCGCCACCTCGCTTACCAGAACGCGGGGGGTGGGGGGTGTTACAGATGGTGTCAAAGCATGGTCTTAGGTCTCATAGGTTGTGAGTCCATTTTATCTTCTGCATTACCTATCTTTGATTACTTTTGATGATTTGTACTCTTAATTATTCTAAGTCTGATTTTTGTTTGTTTCTGTCTTTTCAAATCAAGAACACTAGGAAATCTGGAGATAGGAGAGAGGGTTTGATTTCTAGTCCTGCAGTTCAGGAGAGGCTGGGTCAGTTTGTTTTGGGTGCCGAGGAGTTAGCAACTATCATTTGTGAGCCCACAATGACTGATATTGAGATAGGGATACAATGGTAGGTAAATCTAGAGGTTCTGTAGAATCAGGGTACGCCCACTTCAGTTTGGGAGAAGGCGAGAGCCAATTTTCATAAAGGAAATCTCACACCTTCGCAGGGGGATATGACCCAAAGGTTTCTCACCAATGGTTAAGGATGGTGGATTGTACAAATGTGCATAAGCAGATGTTGGCTACGTTCGAGATTCCTGGAGATGCGTTGCAGTGGTGGAAAAGGGACACCACATATGAGGATATGGATCGCCTGAACTATGGTGACATTTAAGTGAAGTTTAACAACAAGTATTTTTTGTATTCGATTAGGAGCGCAAAGAAGAGGGATTTTCAGGACTTAGAGCAGGGTTCGAAATCAGTTGCTGAGTATGAGAAATAGTTCACCAATCAGTCAATGTTTTTACCGAAGGAAGTGAATACCGAGGGAAAAAATGGAATGTTCCACTAAAGGTATATCATGGTCTATTAAGCATATAGTATTCTAGCTTACACTACTTACACGTAAGTGGTGGACGTCTCCTATTTTTGTGGCAAGAGAAATTGAACTACCAAAAGAGGTTGGGAAAGATACTGAAGTCAAATGGTCAAGGAGGGGAGAACAAGGGTCGCAATGAACATTTGTGGAAGAGACAATGGGTAGGATAGGAGCAGTTGACCTTTCAGCAAGGCAATGGTGTCCCGCAGGGCCTTCGGGGACGGAGAAAGGGACAACAGGGTGAGCGAGCACCAAATTGACAATCTGGGAATTTTAAAGGCATATGTTTTAGTTGTGGGGAAGTAGGGCACCAAGATTCTAGGTGTTCAAAAGTGCAGGGCCAGCAGGTCCAAAGAGTTCATGTCTAGCAGGACCAAGGAGCACCGCGCCAACGGGGCCAATGGCCTCCAGCACCAGAAGCACTAGGTGCGCAGGGAGCGCCAGCAATACCCACAGTGGGTAGGTGTTATCTACTTCTAACTCGATAGCCTCAGGCCGAACAGATTGAGAAGGAGCCAAAATGTGGCTAGTGGGGAACACGATACATATTATTTTTGTAGATATGTTTATATATATAGTTGATATAATTTACTTTGCTCGCGGGGTAGGTGCGTGTAAGATCGAGTATTTGGGCATCCAATTGTGGCATTCTATGTGTAGGCATATGTAAGCATTATATAATTCCTCGATTTTTATGTTTATGCTTTGTCGAATTACAAGGACGAAATTCCTATCCTAGTGGAGAAGTATATAACACCCCTTAGTTTTTGGACCGTTTATTTTAAATTGTCATAATAAAAAGTCCGATTATTTTTTTAAAATTTGGATTACTTTTGGCATTTAAAATGTTAATTATATTATTGGAAAATTTTAGTTTTTGTCGGAATTGAAATCGAGTTCAAAATCGGAGGATTTTACGTTTATGAAAATTAAGGGAATTTCGAATTTTTACAGAAATCCGAACCGGTTCGGATTTTTGAAGAATCGGTTCTCTTTTTCAGCGGATCAAAATTTTATCTCTTTTATTTAAGAGTTTGTATAGGACTCAAACACTTTTCTGTATATAAATACATAAGCTCGGGTTTAGGTTTTTTAAAACACATTTTTGCCTTCTCCAAAAGCTATAGCCTCCCACAAATTTCATAATCTCTTTTCTTCAAAACCTAAACCCATTTATTTTCAACTCAAGATTTAAAGAACTAAACCAAGGTTCCTCAAGATTATCCAAGAACATATTTTTGTTGTTTTCTGAAGAGGAATGCAACCATTCAATCAGATTCTTCAAATGATTTCTATAGGCATGAATACTTATATTATTCTCCTTTGGTATTATGCATTTTAGATGTTGCCTAAACACTAATAATTATTGTTTTCTTAAAATCAACTAGAAAGACTAATTAGCAAAATTAAAACTAAATTTTGGTACTGATTTTATTCAAATCTATAATACAAATTAAGACTCAAAATCCTTGCATGCTTAGATTAGAAGTTTCCATTCCTTTAGAATTTCTAGCGTTCGCATGAAGAATAAATCGTAGGGATGTATAAATTGATTTCGACATATAAGATCACATTAATTATGTGTATCTTGTAGAGTAGATATTTATTGTTGTATGCTCTCAAAAATATATGCATGTGAATAGAGATTCTATAAATTGATGAGAAAATGAATTATTTTAATTAAATGGACATAATTTGGATCAATAGTGATCTTGCGATTAATTTAAATAATTGTCGTGATAAGTTAAAAATATGCCATATGTGATTCCTTAATGTTATTAATAATTGACACCACGAGGACGACATGATTATTGGGGTAGTTATTGCACTCACCTTATTTTTTAGGCTTCTTAATAGGTATGGGACTAGTAGGAAGGCCTTAGTTATTGGTAACGCTTTCTAGTTATGGGACTATATAGTGTTGATTTTTTGGATGGATCGTTCCGGGGTGGGCCTAAATTTTACGTCATTTCCGTTGGATCTTGAGCCTAGGTGCGAGTCTAGATATAAGATATTGATAGGTATCCTTCCTAAATGGTAGGCTAGGATACACTTGTGTTTTGGAGACCTCTAGGTATGGGATAAGGGGTAATTTGAGGAATTTATGCTCAATAAAAGGGTGGGGCTAATAGAAAAAAAATGAGAATTTGAGAAATTGAACATTAATGCCTAAGATAATAAATAGGTATTAAAATGAATTTGCATCACAAGTATGTGCAGTGCTGACAGATATCAGGTCGACTGGCTATAGCGATATAGGTATGTATATGTTGGTGTCACGAGTATGTGCAGGGATGACAGAAAATTAGTTGACTGGCTATAGTGATGTGTCATGTGTGGAACCTCACGAGTATGTGTAGAGCTGGCAAAAATCGAGCTGACTCACTATAGTGAGAGGAATGGGTGTGATGTGTTGGAATTTAAGCACGCCATGAGCGTGTGCAGGATCGATAAAGGGTTGAGTGGCCATAGTTGTGCCACACAAATAAAAATAACTGGATAATTGAATTAAGTAAAAATAAGAACTAATGTTTAAATTATAGTTGAAATGGAATCATTTGACTTAAACAGTTGAGGTGGCTTAGTTATATGGGTAGTTGGTAGTAGTTTCTTTTTAATCGCATGTTAATATATCTCGTTTAATTTAAAATGTTGTATTGTTATGGTTTATAATGTATAATGCTATTTTCTGGGTTCACGGACATAATTGATAGGAGTAGCTAGTATTCGTGCAATGGGCTCTAACCCATTGTGTTGACTAACATTTCAGGTTGTTGCCGGAGTAGCTGCATAGGATGCATTGGAGATCTTTGGAGTGAAGCTGGAGTTTTATTTTATTTTCTTTAGTAATTTAGTTTACTTTCCAATCTGTCGCTTTTAATATGAGACTTTCTTTGTGGATTTGGTGGGCCAATCGATCCCACAGTTAATTATGATTTCAGTCAGATATGTATTGTTGGATTATTTCATTTGGGTTTTATATATAATTGAAGTTGGACTTATTTTGGAGATTATTATGGTGATGGATATTATTGGTTGGATTTATATATCTGTTGGATATAATTTCATCATATCTTGTGAATTACATTTTTATTGTCTCATATTTCTGTCACATGCTAAGAATGAGAACTTATTTAGTGACGCGGAGGCGGCTAGCCACCTCGCTTGCCAGAATGCGCAGGATTTTACATATTTATAGGTGGGTAAGGTTGGTTTTTGGTAGAAAGAGGTAAAGTTTAAGTGGAAAAGGGTAGAGGGATTGGAAAAGTTCAAAAAATTGGGTTGGAGGGAGTTTTGGGTGGGCGAATTTTGGATGGAGGGAAGAATGTAGGAAATGAGAAATGGTGGGAAAAAGAGAGAGGGGGAGAATCAAGAACCTAAAAAATCGAACCAATTCAGCCCTAAGGCAAACCAATTCATCCTTGTGGCTTACCGATTCACTCAGACCTTCTAAAATACCGAACCGGTTCGGCCCTGTAAGCTTATCAGGGCGAATCGGTTGGCTTTCTCAGTATATTAAGTTTACCCTATATTTTTCTCATTCTCTCACATGCTAAGTGTTGTAAGACCTTTTATTCGACTCCTTAATCATGCCTAAGAATCTTTTACTCATTTTTATACCTTGGGACACCTCAAAATCTCACTGCAAAGCGACTTATGCTCACTCATGTCGTACATCGTTTCAGTGCCCCTAACCTTTCCAGAATCGTGACTCAACGGAATTCTAACTATACTAACCTAGCATGACTTGCTATGATACAAAAAAACACCACATACGCATCGGGGGTGCGATGAACTATTAAACTAATCACTCATCCCTGTAAATGGGTTCCGATAGCCAGATTGTGTCGGATTCCTCTACGAATGCCTTAAGACATGGCTTTAGGCGTTGTCCATTAACCTTAAACGGTATCCCGCCTTAGGGATTTCTAACTCTATCGGGCCATGGTGAAACACCTCTGTAATGACAAGCGAGCATGTCTACCACGAATGTCACTTATCAGGATGCAACTACAATCGTGAGTTGTAAAGGAGCACTTTTTGACCCCGAATGAAAATCCTTTTGACGAACATTTCGCTCATGCGTGAGTTTCATCCTTTATTTGGATATACGGGTGCTCTCATATGCATTGTTGTGTATTTTTTCCAACTCATGCAATTGAAGCTTGCATGTTTCACCGTCTTTATTTAAGTTATAGTTCAACCACTTGATTGCCCAATACGCTTTGTGCTCAAGCTCAATGGGGAGATAACAAGGCTTTTCATAGACAAAGCAGAACGAAGACATTCTAAGGGAATTCTTGTAAGTGGTTCAATAATACCATTGTGCATCGTTCAATCTAATAGACCAATCCTTTCGGTTAGGATCAACGGTCTTCTCAAGAATTTTCTTTATCTCACGATTTCCTAACTCAGCTTGCCCATTTGTTTTTGGATGATAAGCCGTACTTTCTTATTAGTTTTTCAACCGGCTTATTGCAAAAGTGTGTGCCATTATAACTAATAATCCCCTTTGGAGCTCCGAAGCAAGAAAGTATGTGTTCTTGTATGAACTTTATCACCACCTTATGGTCATTTGTCTTAGTAGCTATGGCCTCAAACCATTTTGACCCATAATCTACCACGAAAATGATGTATTAGAAACCAAAGGAGGGAGGAAAAGGACCCATGAAGTCAATTCCCCAACAGTTGAATATATCGATAATGAGAATAGGGGTCAACAAAATCAGGTCCCATCGAGTGATGGCTCCCATTCTTTGGCATCTATCACAAAATTTTCAATGAGCGTTTACATCTTGGAAGATTTTAGGATAATAAATACCGGTTTGAAGAATATTAATGGCGGACTTATTCGTGGAAAGATGGCCTCCACATGCTTCTGTATGATAAAAATGGATTACACTAGGTATCTCGTCATCCAGCATATATTTTTAGATAATTTGGTTCGTGAAATATTTGAACAAATAGGAATCTTCATAAAAGAACATGCGCGACCAAGTGAAGAACTTCCTCTTCTCTTGGAGTGTCCAATGCGGGGAGATGACTCCCTTGACAAGATTATTCACTGTATCAACAAACCAGAGGAGAGAATGAGTGGAAAATAATTGCTCATTCGGGAAATATTCGTCTATTGGTATAGGATCGTGAGGTACGTCGAACAAAAGCCTCGATAAATGATCGTCTAAGATGTTTTTTACTCCCTTTTTATCTTTAATGGAAATATCAAATTCTTGGAGGAGTGGGATCCACCTGATGAGGCGCGGCTTCACATCCTTTTTGGAAAGGAGATATTTAAGAACCGCATGGTTGGTGAAGCAAGTAACGGGTGAATCTATGAGGTGGGAGCGGAATTTATCTAGGGCGAAGACTATCGCTAGCAACTCTTTCTCTGTGGTGGAGTAGTTAAGTTGGGGTCCGGTTAAAGTTCGGATAGCATAATAAATGACGTGAGATTCTTATCTTTTTTTTCCCTAAAACATCCCCAATTGTATAATCACTCGCATCACACATGAGCTCAAATGGAAGGAACCAATCCGGACCTTGCATGATGGGAGCGAAAATGAGCATGCTTTTGAATTTTTCAAAAGCTCCTCGGCATGCTTAGTTCAAATAAAATGGGGAATCCTTCACTAATAGGTTTCTTAAGGGCCTAGCGATGGCACTAAAGTCCTTAATAAACCTACGATAAAACCCCATGTGGCCCAAGAAAGAGCGTACATCAACTAGTGACTTAGGTGGGGGAAGATCGGCAATGATGTCATTTTTCTTCCTATCTACCTCGATACCCTTGGATGAAACTATGTGGCCAAGAACTAAGCCTTCGGTAACCATGAAATGGAACTTCTCCCAATTCAATACCAAGTTCTTATCCACACATCAGTCTAACATCTTCTCAAGAATAGCGAGGCAATGGTCAAAGGAGGAATCAAAAATACTAAATAATACATTAACACCTCAAGGCCCCTCTCGACCATATCGCTAAAAAGACTAAGCATGCACCATTCTAAGGTCGTGGGTGCATTACATAATCCAAATGGCATGCTTTTGTAGGCAAACGTGCTAAAATGACATGTGAACTTCATCTTTTCTTGATCTAACACGTCCACCTCGATTTGGTTATAAACGAAATAACCATCTAAACAGAAATAAAATGGGTGGCCTGAAAATCTTTCTCGCACTTGGTCAATAAATGGTAAAAGGAAGTGATATTTTCTAGTGCCTACATTGAGCTTTCGACAGTCAATGCCGACGGGCCACCCGATGGTGTTATGTTTTGGGATAAGTTCACCCTAAGCATTTTCGACCATAGTCATTCCCGACTTCTTCGGGACGACTTGTATAGGACTCACCCATTTACTATCCGAGATGGAATAGATGATGCATGAATCTAATAATTTTATAATTTCCACCCTCACGATATCTTTCACTATGGGGTTCAAACGCCTCTGCATCTCCTTTGAGGGTCTTACGTCCTCTTCGAGGTGGATTTTATGGGTAAAATTAGGAGACTTATACTCTTTAAATCTGCGGTGATCCAACCAAAAGTATTTTGGGGCTTCCTTAAAATGGCCATTATCTTACCCTCTTGCTCTTCATTTAGGCTCGAGGAGATAACATCAGGATATGTCTCATCTTCTCCTAAATAATCATATTTTACATTTGAGGGAAGCTTCTTTAATTCGAGGGTAGGAAATTTCTCATCAGAGGGAACCGTGTGCAATTCCCTTAGTGGCAGTTCTCGAATCGAGAGACCCAGCAAACCTCTCTCATATCCTCATCGCTCTCACTCTCGTATAAAATCTCTCTCAACTCCATCATTTTATGCTCGAACTCGGTGTACATGTTATCATTCTCACTTGTCGTGATAAGACACGCCTATAAAGGATCCCTAGATTTCTTACCCTTGATATGTTTATGTACTACCTCCTATATAAGATATGTCTCCCACAACTCACTCTCGTTACCCATTTTCTTGGTGATGTTGAAGATATTAGTCTCAAGTGTCATATTCCCGAACGTGAGTTTCATGTTCCCATTCCACGTGTTAATCAAAGCATTTGCCGTAGATATGAATAGGTGGCCAAGTATCACAAGAAAATGATGGCTCAAGGTAGAGGAGGGATATGTGTCCCAAATGACAAAATCTATCGGGAAGTAGAAAGTGTCGACTTGGACTATCATGTCCTCAACAATCTCTCGAGGTATCTTCATAGAACGATTCATGAGTTGGAGAGTAATTTTTTGGGCTTAAGATCCCCCAAGTCAAGTTGTCTATAGATGGAGTAAGGTAAAATATTGACACTCGCCCCTAAATCTAATAGCGCTCTCTCAATTTTTCTCTCTCCAATAATGCACAAAATGGTGGGTGCACTGCGATCTTTATACTTTGGTGGGAGGTCACTCAAAAGTACCGAACTTATGTTTTGTGCTAGGAACACCTTCTTCTTTAGCTTTAGTCTACGTTTCACCATTAGCAATTCCTTATGGAACTTTTCATAGGCGGTAATTTGCTTTATTGCCTCGAGAAAAGGTAAATTAATTTTTACTTGCGTAAGCACTTATAAAATATCATCACGGGTGTCCCCTTTAGGGGAGGAACCAAATGTTGAGGGTAAGGAGAGGCAGTATGGGGTTTCATATCCACCTCGAGTTTTAATTGTGTGCTCTTTATCATTATCCTCCAAGGGGGCATCTTCGACCTCTTTCGTTTCGGGAAAAACCTCCTTGTCATTTTGCTTATTGTGTAGGGGAGGTGACAAGTCAACAACCCTCCCACTACGTAGAGTGGTGGCCGTTATACATTGCTCTTTGTTCACATCAGTATTAGAGCTAACACAATTTTGACCTTGGGGAGATCTTTGACCTTGGGCAGGAAACTTGCCCTTCTCTTAGACACTTAGGGAAGAGTGCAGCTTAGACAACGACGCCTTTAAATCGACAAAATTTTGGGCATTTTGAGTGTTAATCGTTGACATATTTTGCATGAATTGGGTTAAAATATCCTCAGAACTCTTCTGCTGCGGGATTGTATACGGCACAGGAGGGGCGCTTGTATAGGTGGAGATTATTGGTAAGTTGGGAGTGGTGGAAGTTATTGGGAAACATGTGATTTCAGTTTCATCTTTGCGTTTGGTTGCCCGTAACTAAAATCGGGATGGTTTTGACATAAGGGGTTGTATGCATTCCCGTGAGGGGCGTTAAAATTATCCTTGTAGGCTCCCATCGCCCCAACTTACTCTTGGAGCATCACTTTGTAGGCTAGTATCATCGGACATTCCTTTGCTAAATGTACTGCCTCACAAATAGCACACACCTACTGTCTCAATGCTCAAGTGGAGTTGAATCCGTCTCTTCCCTAGCTTCGACCACGTCTTCTAACCTCTTGGCCAGTTCATTAATTTTAAGTTTTAATTCGACTTCCTTCTCCAATTGATAAAGACCAGACGCAAAAGGAGCCTTGACCGTGTGTCTAGATTTAGGTTGGGTATTTGGATCCGATGTGTCCCAAGCCTGAGTAGTCTCGATGACCTACTTAACGTAGACCTCCTCATCGTCTGTGTCTAACCCTAAGAACTCTCCAAGGCATAGAGTTTCAACTAGTTGTTTGGAACTTAAGCTTAACCCATAATGGAAGTAGGAGATGAGTCTCCACTTCTCAAAACTGTGTTATGGACACATGTTAATTAACTCGTTAAATCTCTCATAACATTTATCGAAAGGCGCGTTCTTGTTTTGCCTAAAGGTCGGATTTGATCCCAAATATAATTGTTACTATGTACGGGAAAGAACTTTTGGAGAAAATTAGCCTCGATATCTCTCCAAGTGGAAATCGAGTTCTATGCTAGTGACCAAAGCCATGCCTTAGCCTTATCCTTCAGGGAGAAGGGGGAAATCTTGAGACGCACTACATCTTGGGTGCACGTTTGGTCATTAAAAGTTTCGCACGCCTCCTCAAACTCTCTAATGTGGAGGTAAGGATTTTTCGACTCCATACCGTGGAATATAGGGAGAATATAAATCATCCCATTCCTAAATGAAATTGCCCCGCATTATACGAAAATGTAATACAACCCGGAGTGACAGTTCGCTCGGTGTATAAGAGGTCTCTTATGGCGAAATATGACATCACTCCCTCACTCGTCCTAAAACTAGCTTTGTCAGACACTACGCTCTCACATAATGACTCTATATCCTCACTGGACAACTTAGACATGTGAGTCACAGTGAAAATCGTGATGGAGTTGAGGGGTGTAGGAGGTGGAACGCGGAAATTTTGAGCGTTTGGAGTATGTGGGCTATCGAGATTGAATTCGACTATGGGATTTTCATGTACAATAAGAGGAATGGGATTGGGATTGTATGGAGTGTTTTGAATTTCAATCACGAGAGAATATTTTTAAAATATTTTGAAGTTTTCTGATTTTTTTTGTATTTTTAGTTTTATGAACTTTTTTTATTTTTTTGGATTTTTTACAGATTTGAGTCAAATTATTAGATTAATTCGACCTAACCTAATATATCTACTTAATCCCCGGCAACGATGCCAAAAACTTGACGCGTCTCAGAAAGTGTGTGTAGTGCGTGTGAATTATGGCTCAAGTGTAATCCGATCGCGTAAGTAATAATCCAAGAAAGTCGGGTGTCGAACTCAGGGACTAAGATGATAATCCGTGACAACAACTAGGGAAGACGACTAAACCTAACGAATGACTCAAAAGGAGAAAATAAAAAGGTGATGATTGTGGTATAATTGCTCTAATTTTAACTAATGCAAGGTAATTCCTAATTAAATTAGCTACGCATAAAAGAACTAGAAAATAAGTATGACTTATGTGAGAAAGATGGGATTGCAATACAATCCCTCAAACCGTGGGTAATTACACCGGATATAAAACCTATCAAGAATTAAACGTCTAATTGATAAGAACTCTTTAGTTTCTTTCAAGAATTACATATATGGTGGATTTAACCCTCACAATATATAATCAAGAATAAAAGTAAAGCGCGTGATAAGATTGTCGATATGCATGTCGCATTCTTAAACACTCCAGTTACCTAGGCCAAAGGGAGTTAAAAGTCCTACGACGTTAATATCAACAAAATATCACATTTCAATTAGTTATTTAATTCAAGAATAAGTTTTAGATCCATGAATAATACTTTAGGTTGGGTTCATGTATCCCAGCCCTTAAAAAACTAGTCGAACATGGCGACGCTACTAATTTACAAATATTCTACGTTGCATGTAATCATCCTCATTATTGAACTTCTTCTAAACATGCAAGATTATTATAAAGCATGAGAAAAAGCAACAATTTCTGGAAAAAAAATACATAAATATCAAGAGCAAGGGAAAAATTACAACTTATATTGAAGATTGCATGAACAAGATCCAAGAATTGTAAGGTCTTGATGAAGAAAATAAGAGCCTAAGGTTTCTTGCCTCTTCTTGCTCTAAAAAAGTAACTTCTCCGCTGCCCAACTAACCCTAGAATAGTGAATGTATATTCTACCCCATTTTTACAAGTGTTATAACAATTTACAACTCTCTAAAATAAGTGGATAAAATTAGAAAATCTCCCCAGATAATCGAACCGGTCCACTCCTAAACCGAACAAGTTCGCTTTTCAGAAATTTCCAAGTTTGACCCTCTAATTCTTCTCATTTTCACATGCTCGTAATTCTTCAACCGTAGCTCAAATTTGAGTGTCGTTTCTTCCAGTGTGCTCGTGAGATTAAGATCTTCAATTTTTCTTCAAGCTTCGCATCTCGGTTTAAGCTATAAAATTACTTTAATGTCCTTGACTTTCCCTTCTTGCTTTTCGATCCTTATTTTGGTTTCTCTCTTGCTTTTAAGTGCACAAAATACCTGTACAATATAAGAGAAATGCACGAAACACTTGCAAAAAAGGGTAAGTATCAATAATATGAGATAAATCCATCAAAATTATATCACATAGAGTGATAGAAGCGTCTAGATTACGGGGATAAATATGAAAAATTTACCCCGAATCAGCAGGATAGTTGCATTTATACTCGTTAAATGATAACGTTTTCAAAATTCTTAAATTATACGTTATATGTGTAGTATTTTCTTATAAAAATGTATAGCTTAGTCCTCCTCACCCTGCTGAGCGCATTGTTCACCCCTTACTCTTATGTTAATACCCCCACCCCCATGTACCTCTGGTAGGGACGTTGGCAAGGACGTTAATAAAGTCCGAGAGAGTACTAATTGACGTTAGAGCTCTACCATGGCATTTTTTAAAAAATGTGTTTCAGGATATTTAAATTTATAGCACTTTAAACAATCTTTTATTCTGTCCTTGGGCCATTTGTTATAATAATACAGGAGTTTTCTGATTTATTTTTCTTATTATTAACATTGTTGCATTTAACAGAATTTTCCTAAATATCTCTTTCTAATAAAATTAATTACTTAAAACGAAAACTTATTTCTTAAATTAAAACTTGTTTGATTACATTTTGTTCCATATAAAATTGTGCAAAGTAAAGTATTTTCTTAAATAACAAAATTGGACTTTTTCCCTCCCCCTTAACATTTTGACTCGGGTGTGGGTCGACCCAACGGTATCCAAAATTCGGGTCGGGCATCACAAGTTGCATGTTATATTCGTGATCCTCAGAAGAAACAAACAAAGCACTTATGACTTCCATTATGCAACACATGTTACTATTACTACCTATGAAGACAATGATACATGTATAGCGCAAATTCAAGGAGCTTGAATCAATGAGATATGGCTGGAACATTTCAATTTTTCTATATACACGAACTTCAAAAAATTTATGATGTTGAAGTCAAATAGATCACATAAAGTAATTTTTTAACCCCTCTTCGCGAAAGTCTTCCGGAACTCGAGTTTCAGAAGAAAAATGAAACTGAAGTAACAACCTATTTGATATTTTTCACTAAGTCGTTGCATAAAGCAACATTCTAGAAGTTGTGTATGAGATCGGTATGTGTCGAATCAGTCATAAGAGAAATGCCACAATGAGGGGGAGTATCCAGTCAGGGGAAACATATTATCAGGGGAAGAATATAACATTATTTATGGGATATATGCGCGTTATGCTCTTTTTCTTTTTACCAGGTTTTTGTCCCCCTAAGTTTTCCTAGAAAAGATTTTAACGAGGCAACATTAATCTCATCCAACATCAGTTCAAAGATCCCAAAGAATGTTATACCCTTTTTACTTCGCTTTGATTTTTTCCCACTAGATTTTTCGTTTGCAATGTTTTTATGAGGCAATTGTCATTGAACGGTGGACATAATGAACATCCAATGGACGGTGTTGTAAATAATATTATTGGTGGATGTCGACATGTAAAAAAGAGTGAACTTGTCTCACATCGATTTTATGAGACAAGTTACACACACTAATTTTTTAAAACTTATTCTCTCTCACTCGCTCTTTATTCTATCACACTTATTTTTTTAAAGTTTACTTTTGCGAAGATAGTATTTATTTTGTTTAAGTTGATTTTATTTTTAAAGAAATACCAATCCTACCCGTATATTAAAAATAATGAATTAAGACAATCAACTTTTCTTTTATAAAATAGTCACTATTTCATTTGTCCATGGAAAAATTTAGGGTCTTTTTGACTTAACTCCCACTTTTTAATATGTTATTTGACTTAACCATTAATTTGCTAATCTCTTTGACTTATCCCCCAATAAATATGCTTAAGTCTAAGTTTGCATTATAAACAAGGGGCAAAGTCAAATAAATTATTTGACCTAACCCCCTATTTTTATTCATTATTTTAAGATAACCCCCTCACGCATGGGACAAGTCAAAGAGATTCAAATAGCATATTAAAAAGTGGGGGTTATGTTAAAAAAACTTAAATTTACTCTGTTAAAAATACCGTTCTATAATTTGTCTTTTATTCATAAATCTAATTTTTATTTATTTCTATTTAAAATGAGGTGTTTTGTTAAAAAGATATACTAGTGCTACAATATTTTCAAACATTGAATCATAAATGTCGTTAGCCTTTGGGTCATTAGACTCCAACCACAATTGCTCCTTCATCCAATTGCAAAATTAAATTTGCACTGCCAGTGTTTTGAATTTTTCAATTGTTTTATATTCTTAAAGCATACTCGATATTTAAGAATTACATTGCAAAATTAATTTATTGTACTAACATTGCAAAATTAATTTTGCAACGAAAACATTACAAATATAATTTTGTAATCTATGGTATAAAAAGACGATAAACACTGGTCCAATGATATTATATCTAAAATATCAAAATATAATGTGAAAAATATAAAAAGTTGATGATGCAATTTTGCACTCCAACGGAGTAGTGGTGGAAGGAGATTTAACTACAAGGGAGTAACATCCTTGTTCCAATGTTTGAAAATAAAGTAGCATTAATTTTTTTCCCCGAAATAAAACACCTCATTCCAAAAAAAAACCAAGATTTATAAAGAAAAGTAAATGATAAAATTAGTTTTTTTAGAAAGTAAACAATTTGAATTAAGTCCAAATAAAATAAGGATTATTTTTTATAAAAGTAGAGTTTACTATCCTTCTTATTAAATAGAAATTGAAGGAGATACTAAAACAAATGTATTTTACGATGATAAAGGATATTTTTGGTATTGAATAATATTAAGTACTAATAACAAAATTATTGCGTATCCTATAAATATAATGAAGTTGTTGACAAATCTTTTTTTTACATGCCCCTATTAAAAATTAGAGCCATTATTTTCTTTAGCACCCACTAGTTTGTTTAAATTAAAATTTTTCTCTTAATAATTAAGGAGATGATAGATAATTTATATTTAGTAGCCAAAATTAAATAAAACATATTTTTTCTATTTGTAGGGAAGCCTATATAATGAAAAAGTCGATCTCAAATTTATAAGCTTGAGCTGAACACTTAAAGAACCTAAATATTAGGGACGAGATGTTCCGTGAATAATCTGTTTTTGAGTGTGCGCCAATTATAGTATATAATTAAAATTTACAGCAGAATCCAATGTCACCAATTGTCGTGCGCACACGACGATACGTGTACACTACATAAATGTTTTAATTATTATACTTCGTCTCATAATTTAAAGAAGTCCTATTTATTTGACTTCATGACTCTTTATTTCATTGAATTTTGGACTCCCCAAATTTGAAGACACCCTATTTATTTGATTCGATGACTCTTTATCTCATTGCCTTTTGAATTACCTTAACTACCTTTGTATCTTTTATTCCACAAACCATAATTACATTAATATTTTTGGCTTTGTATCTTTCACAAATTCGAAATCCATTAGTTTTTCATCCCCAAATGAGGCTATTCATATGAAATTTGACAGGGTTTGTTAATATCTCATTTTCATTCATTGAGGATCAATTTTGATATATCTGTTGTGATGGGGTTCAACCTGATCCACTACGTTTTCCTCTGCTTTATATTTTTTTTATTTTAAATGTACAAAATTTGATTTTCAGTTGTGAGCGATGGAATTGAAGAATTAATTGATTGTTTGATTTTGGCGTAGGAACTTCATCAATCCTTTTTTATTTAGTTTGGAAAATTAATGTATTCATATTAGTTGTATGTTAAAGCAACTACTCACATTTGTATTCTATGCTTATACAAATGAAAGACTTGGGGTTTGGATTTTAGTAAATGCAGCACCTTGGATCGATTTTGATGATTGTAGATGCAAATACAATGAAAATTGATAAGAGTCCTTCTAGGTTGGTAAAGCGTTTTCTTTTTTCCCTTATTAAGTTGACTTTACTTGCTATACTTAAATTTGTTAGGTAATATACGAGTTTTCCTTTGTTTAGTATGAGGATAAAAAAAAAAATTCTCTCTCTCTCTCTCTCTCTCTCTCTCTCTCTCTCTCTTTATATATATATATATATAATACAATAGTATTAAAAGAGTTAATGAACATTAATACAACTATCTTTCTCTCTCTTATCTTGAACATTATATTTTTTGAAAATCAAGGAAATTTTTGTTTATGCCTTCTTACACTACTGACAAGATTGAGAAGAAACTAAAAGGAATACAATTGAATTCATGTATTACTCTTAAATTGTTATCCTACTGAAAAAAAGCATAGATATACACGCTAATATTTTCTAGCAAGAACATAATAATAAGCTTGATACTTTAATTTTATGTGTGAACTTTTTTTGGCATATTATTCTATTAGTTATTTATATTGACCTATTTTTGAGATTTTATTTGCAGGGCACCTTTTTTCAATAATTTATATAAGATTGATGGATCCTTCAGGTGACAACGTTTTTTTGAAAAATTACTTCCACACTTTGATTTTTTAAATTTAAAAACACTTTTTACGTTTTATATTTTCAATCTAATAATTTTATTCATAATCCGCCCACGCATGGGGTGCGATGCATGCTAGTTATCATGTTAAAAGTTCTGTCAACAGTGGGCCACATTGGCAATACGGCTGCTATCAAGATTTGCCCATTCCTCACGCAAATTAGTAAAATGAGTCTGCAAGAATCCATGGAATCAACGTTGAAATTTAGTGCTGCCTTTCAACGACCAGAAAAATTATACAAACATACTTGGCATATTCTTTTCAATTTAAACGAGAATTGCGATAACTCAGACATGATATAGCACAAAATTCGCATAAGTTACGTCTATGTCTATGCACGGGTTCAACATAGTATAACTAATATATAATTGTAACACAGAGACTTTAAACTCTTTCAATCTTGCCTGAGACTGTAATCAACAGAGTTTATCAACTCTAATTTTTCATGTACCCAAAGATGGGTTAACTCTGGGAAACCAATGAGTAATGGGGTGAGTTGACAATTGGGCAATCAACTTGAAACAATTCGAGTAAAATGAGCGTATCCTCATGAAGAGAAGATATTGACCAAACCACCAAAAACCAATTGCAGCCAACTTATAACCTGTGTATTTTGGCATTTTAGGTACGTCATCATTTCAGAAAAAGTTCCTTAACCAAAAGCACTTCAGACTTACAGTTGCACCGAACCTATTGTTGCGTTAACATTAGACCTGAAGTTATAATTTTGGACTAAAACAATCACGAAATTAAGTTCAAACTCAATAACGTTTTAGAACCAAAAATAATTTGTACTAAAATAAAAAATGTGAAGAAGTGCATTTTGGTCATCATGCCTTCCAACAAGAAGAAATGTCACCTTAAAATTCATAAGTTGGGCTATATCATTGATCCTTAAGGGCTGTCTAAAACACAATCCCAACTCTATACGGGAGATTCAATAAAGTTTCACCAACTAAAGGCTATTTTATAAATTCTTTATGAAATTTTATTTTGAAAAAAAAAAGAAAAAAAAGGCAGATAATAGACTAAAATACACCAATAGTCCATAATCTATCACTTAAGTTTTTAAATAATCCCTAAACCAAAAATTGTGTCCATTTAGTCCCTAAACTACTATTTTAACCCCTTAACTATACATATTTCGACTTAGTCCCTAAATTCTAATAAATGTTACTCAATCCCTCGCAAAAATCGCAAAAATTTAAAAGTTGTCATAAACTATTACTTAGTCACATTATATTCGCATAATATTATTCTGCAAAATCTTTTGTTGTTTTTAAATTGGTACCGGTGTCAAGTTTATGTCCTCCTAGCTTGAGATACACAACAAATAAATATATGATTATAAGGTTGAAACAAGTATAGTCAAGTTTATAGTATAATATTATGCTGATATAACGTGACCAAGTAATATTTTATAATTTTTTAAAAATTTGTACGAGAGATTGGGTTGAAACACTTATTATAGTAGTTTAGGGACTAGATTGACATGATTTTTAGTTTAAGGATTTTTTAAAAACTTGAGTGATACTTTAGGGACTATTAGTGTATTTTACTTCAGAAAATATTTAATATCCAAACAAAAGATTCAACTGGCATATGAAATGTGAGCTTCTAAATGTCACTGACCAATATACTGCAAAATAAATGCCTATGGTTACATACAACTAAACATAACCAACCAACTCACCTATACTGATTTAAACATCCTATAGGCTCTATAATAAAGTTCACCTTTTCTATGTTCATGCAAACATCCTAACCAAACCAATCCAGCAAAAACAAACAGTCGAGATCAACAAGTACACAAACAAAAGGATATTGAGGCTCAAAGTCTTACATCATCCCATCTAAGATGAAGTCGATTCCATTTCACATACCTTCTCCAACAGGCCTTTCATCTCACCCTGCAATTTGGATTTCATCTGTGCTGAAATTCTACTACCAGAATTCTCTAGCATGGAAGTAATCATCTCCAGCTTCTGCCTCACAAAGCCTAGAGGCGACGCCGCATCATTACGGGACTTTTTTGGGGAAGGTTTTGGCTCTTTTGGATTGGTCACACTAGGCCTCGAACCAGCTGAGTACCTGAGCCGAAAATTAACATTTGCATCTCCAAACGGACTCTTAACAATCGACACATTGAAGGCTTCTTCAGCATCAGAACCCTTCACAAACACAATCCGAGCACAATAAGAGTTGTAAAACACATCCGTTTCTGTTTCATTTATATCCCCAAACTTGCTAAAGATCTTAATAAGATCCTTTTTTGCTGGCAAAGAAAACCCAGGGGGAAATGTCAGCACAAGGGCTACAGGTGAAGAAGCTTTTTTCTCAGCTTCCTTGACATGTTTCTTCAATTTTGGCAATTGTTCATCCAGTTCATTACCAATCTCATTAGAATCATTCACTGACTTCCTCTTTCTACCAGATCGACCCTTGTGGTACATTTTGTAGTTAGACCCATTCAAAAAAATGGATTCTCTGAAAGAATGAATAAATCCAGTTACCATATCAAGATCACTTTTATCCCTCATGTGTAAAGGATCAAAAGCTGCAGACTGGATTTCAGCTAACACTTCATTCAGATTTGCATTCACTTCATTGGGGTTTAATTTCTTCTTCTGATCTTGTTTTGCAGTTTCAGATTGTTCATGCCCTTTTTCCTCAACTGTCTTATCACCACTTTTCAATAAAGTAGGTGACCCAATAAGCTGGCCGGCAGCCCTGGTCATTCTCTCCCCCATCTTAGTAATCTTGGAAATTTTTTCAGATTCTGATTCAAAATCTCTCTTAGGGATCGAGTTTGCTGTTTTCCAGCTAGGATCTGTGTAGGGCGAGGACAAATACCTACTCTTCTTCCTTTCTCGCGATGCAAAGCTTGTCAAAGTTTTTTCTTTCTCCTCACCATCATCACTTTCAACGCTTGAAACTTTGTTCCTCTTATTTCCATGTGGTGACGCAGAGCTCTTTCGTTTCTCTTCTTTAAGGACAATATCGTCATTTTCGACACTAGAAATTTTGCTCCGCTTCTTTCTGCTTAGCAAAGGGTTTTCATTAGCTTCTTCACCCTCTACACCACCATTTTCAACAATGGAAACCTCCACCTTCTTTTTCCTCCCTCTCTTCCCCTCTGAAGTAGGAGTGAGAACACCGCTAACTTGACCTTCGGTTTCAACATTGACCTTCCTCTTTTTCTTCTCAGATACTGACTTGCCTGACTGTGACCCTTTAACTACACTCCGCTTGTTGTCTTGGGGCTCAACTTCCATTTCATCACTCATAAGCTCGGCCACACTTTTCTTCTTCCTTCTTTGGTACAACTTGTCCCCTGAAATTTCCGGGCCCTTCTGAGAAAATGTTAAAGGAGATGAAAGCCAGTCTTCTTCAAAAGGGGCTTGGATTGGGACTTCTACTGGCTCACTAAAATCAGTTATCTCGGGTACCCCTTTATTCTTGTCTTCAAGCCCTTCAATGCATTTGGGTTCATGATAAATTGGCAACCCATAACCTCCTTTCGCTCCATAATATGCAGTAAGCCAACTTTTAAGCACAATGAACTCAAGAATATTATTGACAGAAATCACTCGTGCAAGATACCTCACGCTTGCAAGTAATTTTTCTGGTTCATGTAGATCAACCAATTGTTTACCAATATTACCCTTGGGCACAACAACTCCTGCCCTAATTCCACCATTCACTGTCTTAGCAACCTCCATTTGACTTCTCTCAGGTATACACTTGCAACTCATCTCCAACTCCACAAGTCTACTTATCTCATCTAAAGCCTTCTCCATAGCATTGACAAATGCCTTAGAATTGCTCTGCTTCGACATTTCAACATAATTCTCCACAAAGGGTTTCAACTGAGACGGGGAGCACCAAGAAAAAGAACCATCTCCAAAGTAAGCCACAAGAAGGCGATCCTTTTGCTTATACTTAGCAGCATAAACAGATGCATCAGAAGGATAATAAATCTGCCCGGGCCACCAAGGGTGACTCCTAATTTTTCCCCACACAAAGTCACCAACAAGATACTCATGATTTTCATCACCCACATCTTCATTATCTTCCTCACCCTCATTTTGAGCATTCATCTCATCTCCTGTTATGCCCTGCATTTCACCTTCATTGGAAATAGAACCTGTCATTTCTGTAATTTTTTCACCTCCATTTTCATTTACAATTGCTGCAGAATCATTAACATCCACAACAAGGGAAATAGCATCCCCATCCCCATTCAAAAAACTTGAATTACTTTTCAGCCCATTTTCAGTTTCACCATTCAAACCCTCTGTAGCTAGGGTTTCAGACATACCCACTTCTTGAGAGAGAGAAAAGCCATTACCTTCCACTAGGGTTTCTTCTCTCTTAAACTCACCACTTGCCATCTTTGAAAACTATCACCAAATTAGAATATCTTCCCAAAACAACTAAACTTCACAGCTGCAAACCACAACAAGACAAATAAAACAAACAAACTTCATAAGAATCAAGAAATCAACAAAACCCCTTCTTCTAGGGTTTATGCTCATCCACTACATAATAACAATAACTATAAACTACCATATAACCAAAAAAGATTAGCGAAAAACAAAAACCCAATACGCATATGAAACCAATATTATATTACACCAACATACCTATAGATACATATTATAAACAAACATGGGGTTTGATGAAATACCTGAAAGAACAAAATCAGGTGTTTATTTGTTACGCTATTGACCAGCGATTCTCCGTACCATTTCTGTGTAGAGAGAGATAGGGATGAAGGTTTGAGAATTCAAAAGCTTGGGGAATTTTTGAAAATTATAATTATTTGGGTTTCTGGCGGTGACCAAGTTGATTAGTATTTCTTTTGTCTGTATGTGTTTAGTAAATAAGTAAAGGAAAAGTTCTATAATCGACGATGGTGTAGATATATAATGTGTACTCTCCCAGTTTTAGTACCCACGTTGATTATTAAACATCTATTATGGAAGGTATTGGGCAATTTGAAAAGCCGTATTTATGAAAGGTACCCATTGGCCATGAGAGACTAACACGTGCCCGGCCTTTTAAATTCTCTCAGCTGTGGAACATCCGGATAGTATATAACTTTGGAGTGATTTAAGGTAAATTCTTGAATGCTATACGGATTAAAAATTTGTTACTCTTTCGAATATGAATTAGTTAATGTTATTAGTGTGAATTTACAAATATAAAAATATCAATTAATATTCGTATCATACATTATTGAGTTTGAATTTTATGTATGATATTGAGAGTCTTCTTACAATTATTCGTAAATTTAAGTGTAAAGAACGTAGATATACATAAATCTACAAAAGTTAGCAATGGATAAAAGTTTTATGTTTAAATATTATTGGCACAAGTGTGGTAAGACCAATCCTTTTATATTTTGATTCAGAGTAAATTAATATTTGGCACCTAAACTATAATAATTTTTTTGAAATTACTTCTTAATTATATAAGTCTCTAAACTAACAAAACACATTAAAATATTTCTTCCACCTATTTTAACAGAAAATGATCATGTGCAATGCACATGACCCATTTTTAAATTAAACTGAACTGCAATGGTTAAAATTAGGGTTGTGCATCAAAATCGTAAACCCGAATAACCGAACCAAACCGACCTCTATGGTTCGGGTTGGGTCAATTTTTTTTAATTATGGGTTGGTTCTGGTTTAAAAAAACAATATAGTCGATTCGGTTCTCGGTTTAGTATGTAAACCAAACCGAACTGAACCGAAAAATCGAACCGAAATTAGACCCGGTCATTTTAATCCCTTAGATTATTGTATCTCCATCCAGCTAATACATTTTAGAACCTAGGGTTTATTTCATTTTAGTCCCGCTAGAGCAACCGGCACAAAATAGGGTTTCGTCTCTCCCTCTCTCGTCTTCTCCAGTTCATCTTCTCCGGCAACAAAAGGTAATATGGTTTCGTCTTTACTCTCCAGTTCGTCTTCTCCAGGAAAAAAATAGGGTCATTACCTTTACTGATTTCATTTATTGATTTCGTTTACTGATTTCAATTCAGTTGGTAATAGGTTTTCGTCTCTCTCTCTCTCTCTCGTCTTCTCCACTTCATCTTCTCCGGTAAAGGTAATACACATAATCGTTTACTGATTTCATTTCATTTGGTAATGAGAAAACATTTCATCCTTTTCTCATTTCGTTTACTGATAACATACTAACAATTATAATGATGTTTTATTTTTTTTTCATAATCGTTTACCGAGAAAACATAATTGTTTACTGATTTTTTTTCATTTAGTTATAATGTTTTATTTTTTATTAGATGATTTAGTGAGGGAAAAAAATGTTGATGAATCATAATTGTTATCATTTTTTTTCTTTTACCGATTTACTGCTACCATTATTAGAATTGTTTATTGCTACAATAACTGTTATCATAACTGTTAGTTATTCACTGCTATCAATTTTTTTCGTAGAAGAAAATTTGATTTACTGCCCCAGTAGATATTTAGAAAAATTATAACCGCTACCATATGTTAGTATATTATAACTGTTAGTATAACAGTTAGAAAAATTAGTATGTTGCACATTTGTTAACTGCTACCATATGTTAGTATCTAGAAAAATTATAATACAAAATAAATGGTAATTTCATGAATGGTAATTTCATGAATGGTAAAATTAGTATCTAGAAAAATTATAACTGCTACCATATGTTAGTATATTTAATTCCATACTTAAATGGTAATTTCATGGTTTAAACTTTAATTTAATACAAAATGAACAGGAATCGTGAACCGACCCAAACCAAACCGAGAACCATTGGTTCGGTTCTATATATGTTTCGGTTTAGTTCTGGTTCCAAAACCAGAGAACCGAACCATTTAAGTTCTGGTTCTGTAATGGAACCGAACCAAACCAAACCATGCACACCCCTAGTTAAAATAATGATTAACCTCGATCTTCAACATCCCGATTCTCTATCCCTCTCAACCTTGATTTAATCAAAAGTCTTTATATATTATTATGTTCAGAAGTTCTAGTAACCTATACATTTAATTATCCACCGCAATCTGCATTAATCTTCAACAAAATTTGTCAAAATCTATTCTCAAAATCCAACCCTAGCTAACTAACTAACTAACTAACTAACTGTGACACCCCGCCTAATTAAATACCGGACGATCACTCCTTTATTAAATTAAATCAAGGTGAACAGTTGGTTCATTCTTAGCATCACTGTCGAAAAAAATAACTTTTCCAATTTGAACACCCTAATTAATTAAGCTAAGTGTCAAAACTATTTTTAGACATTACTTTCCAAATTTTATTTTATAAACCAAGATTTAAATATTTACAAAAATTCAATATTAAAGAATCACACCACAATTATCCTGGAACATATAATCCAAATAATTTAAACATTCAACAACTGAATCTCAACATTTAAAACTTAAAGTAAAACATCTAGATAGTAATAAATCCCAAAGTGACAAAACTTGAAATAAATGAATCACAATGTCCAATAAAACAACTGAATAATGGAAAGGGCGACACATGCCCCACTAAATGAATATGCTAGGAGTGGAATCAAATAAAAGAAGTCATCTAAGCAAGAGGCCTGCAACTCCCACCTAAGCTGCAGCGCGTTCCTTCCAAAGGATCCTACGCAAGACGCTCCTGTGGCTAGGCACCTGTAATATATACATATATATACAAAAGAGAAAGAGAAATAGAAACGGGTCAGAGCCCGATAGTGTAAATGATTTAAAATTTGTTTAGCAAGTATTTAAAATGTTTACAGGCCAATTCAACAACATATTAGTGCGACACTCTCTTGAGAAATTCTCACCTCTCTTCTAATGTGCACGCCTATCGCACTAACCTTCCCAACGAATTTTCTTATCTTATATCGCACTAAACTTTCCAATGGTTTAACTTATCTTAGGTTACTCGTAAGATTTAAAACTGAACAATATAGTTGTTTAAAAGGAAGATTTCATTTAATAACAAAGCTCTCATTCTAACTTTATTTATTAACAAAGTTTCCCAGTGATATATTATACTTTTTCAAAACAAGTATTTCCAATTTGAGTCATCATGCATGTCTTACTTACCACATCACAGTATGGAGTTCCAAATTTCAGAATTTCATATATATATATTAAATACTCGTATAATATATATATATATATATTCTAACAGCACCCCACATAAAAATTATGGTGCGTGCATACTCTGCTATCCAATCCCCGTATCACTCGTACTAAGGGAAATACAAGTTCGGAATCACTCTCGAACTGTATTAACACATACACAAACAATATTGAGGCGAAGCATAGATTCCAAGTCTCTAAGAGGATAGCACATGCCCCCACGTCTCTTAGGACCGTCTGAACTATCGACACGATAGCCTGTACCAAGGATTTCTATCTTCTAGGGTACGAGTCAATATCCCCATAAAGGTCCCATCGAGATAAGACTGTCCCAGCGCGGTAACCTCAGGGATAGCAAGTAGCGCGGGCACGATTTTCACACATAGATAGTATAGGCATAAACACAGTCATATAACTATACTACTATTACCATATCAAGTTAGGTACATCTCTAATCCCATAATTACGAAATTTGTCCTTATTTCTCATTATTTAGTTCTCACGTATAACCGTTCATGTCTTACTTTTAATTTGAGGGGTCATTCCATCTTATTACGTAACACTCATGGACTCTATCCTCCCAAGTGTAGAATTCAGTAGGTACTCATCTAATTTCCAACGTAACTATCCTACGCGTCTCTCCCCTTAATACATAATTTCATCGTCCTGTATATGTAAATATCCTAAAAACACAACTCTCGTCTTACATTAAAGGTCCCATAATTATTTATAAGTCCTACTGGTCTTCTTTATCTCCCAAGTCATTTTAATAAGGGTGTCCAAGGATTATTTCTCATTAAATTGAATTCAACTAATTTATAAAGGGGAAATATGAGTCTTCCAGAAGGGGTCGATCGATCGAGGTCTGGGGCGATCGAACATTCAATCGATCGAAGCTCTTGGCTCGATCGATCAATCAAGCAGGTATGGCAATTTCTGCAGGAAACCAGTTACGGGTTCTATCACACAACCTCATCCAAATCCATATTTTTCACACCCAAACTTCCTAAAATTCGTACTAAAATTAGTATACACCCATATTATTCATCTTCTACGTAAAGCATGTAATTTTATATCAATAACCATGAATTTATAGGCAAAAACTTCATAAAAATCTCAAGAACCCTAGAATTTCTTTAACATGGTTCTAATCAATCTTTTCCAGAATTTTCTTCTTCTGAAACATCATAAATTCGTGGTTTAATCCTCTACATGTGAAGGGGTGTCCAGATTATCATTCAAATCATAACTACATGCGATTTCCTATCTCCAACTTGGGTTTTCTTCCATGAAACTCATCCTAATCATCCCTAGACTAACATGAGTGATGCATTAACGAAAATAAGCAAGATAAACACTTGCCTGGGATTTTCAGAGTTCTGGTTTGATGACGAATTTGGTGTGGTTGCGTTCCCCGTCGCGCGATCTTCGCGTTGGTGGTGGTGGCGGTGCAAACGGATGGATTTTGGGCTTTGGATTGCTTTGAAAGCTCTCTCATTCCCTCTCCTATGGCCGTCACTTGTCTTTGGTTGTTTTAACCCTAGAAGGAAACCTTAGACATATGATATAACCCTTGAAATTTCGTGGGTTTAATTACCCAAAAATGTAAAATGTCCAAAATGCCCTCCCGGGGTGTTAAATAGGCCTAAAAACGTCCCGAGACCCAAACTAAACCCTCGGGTACACTTTTCTGACTATCTCGACCCTTCCGGACACTTTGACGCACTTGAAATGACCATACGGGTGACTTATAATATATTCACTTTTATTAATCAATAATTAGTCCCGACGCGATACGGGCGCGTCCCGACTCAAATTTTTAAAATTGTCATTCTATTCACTCGTGACATTTAATAAAACCAATATTATATATTACTTTGCTCATTAGTAATATTCAACAAATTTCTCATAATTACTAACTCTCATCACGTTAATAATTATAACATAATTAATTTTCGGATTTATATTAAATAATTAATTCACATTAAATTTAATAAATCCCCAGATTAATATAGCATAAAAATACGGGGTATTACACTAACTAACTAATATATATATATATGTATATATATATATATATATATATATATATATATATATATATATATATATATATATATATATATATATGTGTGTGTGTGTGTGTGTGTGTGTGGAAAGGATCACAAGTGAACCAAAAAACTGAACTTTTTAATGAACCTTAATAAAAAAAAAACACCTAACAAGCCATTAATTTTAATTCATATGGTGTAATTGGTCCGCTCCAGTGGCAACGAACACGCGTATGACCTGAGACACCCTTGCTCCGCCCCCACCCCCACCATGGCAGACCACTAGTTAAAAAAAATTAAGTTGCTGGAATGTTTACTCCGGGATAAGGCTACCATGGTGGGGGTGAGGGGTGGGTGGGGGAGGTATAAAAAAATATTTCGATCGACAGCGCGTCCGTTGCCGCTGGTGTAGACCAATTACATCATAGGAATTTAAAATTAATTGGTTGTTAGGTATTTTTTTTGTTAAGTTTCATTAAAAATTTCATTTTTTAGGTTCACTTGTGATCATCTCCACACACACACACACACACACACATATATATATATATATATATATATATATATATATATAGAGAGAGAGAGAGAGAGAGAGAGACTGAGAGAGAGAGAGAGAGTTCAAGATAAAGACACATGATTTGGGGGAGGGGTACAAGAGGAGGCGAGGGCTTACTAGCGTGTGACAGAAGGTCGACGGGCATGTAAAGGAGTATGGTAAGGTGAGTTGGCGTGGGGGGGTTACAGGGGCGAGGGTTCTCGGTGGGCCTTCGGGATGGTGGGAAAGGGTGGGAGTTACAAGATGGGTGGGGGTTGATAATGGGCATTCAGGAGAGGTGGGAGTTGCAAGATGTGAGTGTGTGTGTGTGTGTGTGTGTGTGTGTGTGTGTGTGAGAGAGAGAGAGAGAGAGAGAGAGAGAGAGGAGCAAAGAGATTGCTTAGGAGTAAATGTGTGATTATTTTTTTTTCTTTTTAATATAAATGTATTTCAACGAAATTATTAGGGCTGTGTTTTTTTTTCCGAACTTTTGATTTTTCTGATTTTTTATCCGAATTTGGAATGAAATTTTAGTTTGCCGATTTCCGATTTTTGATTTTTTTTCAAAAAAAATCAGATTGGAAATCGGAAATAATTCTGAATTTTCGATTTTTTTCTATCCAATTTTTTCAAATTATTTTCAATTTTTTCAGAATTATTTTTCGATTTTTGATTTTTTTCGATTTATTGAAAATTTCTCATATCCCACATCGGTTTGGAGGGGGAGAGGCTCCAAAATTTGCTTTATAAAATGAGAGTGTCCTCTTAACTTCTACGCAAATGAAAAATGGGTCAATTCCTCATGTATTTACATGTTGGGTTAAGCCATTTTCTTTGTTTCTTTAAAACAAGAATTTCGCGTAATCGAAAATCCGTAAATTATTTTTTTGAAATTTTGGAAATTTCGAAATTTCTGGATTTTTATTATATTTTGTGAATTTTCGATTTTTTTCGATTTTTTTGAATTCAATTTTTTTTTTCAAAAAAATCAGAACGAAAATCGAAATAATTATTTTATTTTCGAAAAAATCAGAATTTTTTTCGAAGAGGCATTTTTCGATCCGATCCGACCGAAACACAGCCCTATAAATTATATTTATAGCCTTAGAAAAAGTCATGTGCCTAGCACATAACTTATTTTTTGTCAGCCATAACGGTGTGTGTGTGTATATATATATATATATATATATAAGGAGCAATGGTGTTTTCACTATTCCATAAGATGACAAGTTAATTTGTGGTTGAGATTGAGTGTGGAGATTTGAATCCAATGGTTTAATATGATGCCACGTATAATTTATTTTTGTCTGACAATTTATATGGTGTCCCCACGCCAAAATATATTCTGACTATGTTTTTACCTCGAGCCTTGCACTCATCTCATGTTCAACCATTCCCTATTAAACACCAGCTATCTCAGTATCTCTCTCCAAAACATCTTCACAACTTTACCTCGAGCCTTGCACTCATTTTATCTCTCTATTTGGATACGCCACAGCCACCGTAAATCCCTCTCCCTTCCCTTACAGATATTTGTGGTAAGATTTATATTTGTTTTAGATTTTTTTTGTTTGGATATTTAAGTTTGAACAATCGAAAGTTTTCCAGTCCTGTTTGTCTTTGTCAACATCGGATCTGGAAGTTTTTCAGTCCAACCTAAATCACCATCAGTCCAGCAGGAAGTAACGTTGTCCTTATCCTTGACCACAAACTATCCAAGGGTTAAGCTCATATTCTATTCAGTTGAAGGGTAAGTTGGCTTTTACCACAACACCTTACTTCAAAATCTTTTTAACCGTATACCCATCACCGAGATCTGCCAACTTTCACCAGAGATTTTGGTTTCATTTTATTGATGATGTGGGTTTAAGGCTTCCAACTTTTGGATCGAGTTTAATACGTGATCTTCATCTTGATCTTGATTTATGATTATTATTTATCTGAAACAGAGCAGTATGAAGAGATTTTATTCGTTGTAAGCTTTGGTGTGATATCTGTTGTAAGCTTTGGTGATTTTTCAGTTTATTTGATGCAAATGCCTCTCTGTTGGAAGCTTTGGTGTTTTTTCTGTTTATTTGACGCAAACGCCTCTCTGTTTTTTCTGTTTATTTAACTAAGCCGTGACCATTTTTGCGTCAAATAAACAGAAAAAACACCAAAGGTTGATGTGTTGTATGCTTTGATCTTGATTTCTGTTAATTTGACGCAAACCATTACTCTGTAATGTTTTGGTTCTCAGTAATCTTTTTCCGGTAAAATTCTTTTTTCAACATATTTTTGTTCAGCTTCATTTTTTTTAATAATTTGTTTTGTAATGTTTTGTTTACATATTTGTTATTGAGAACCCTCTGATTTTTTTTTACATATTTGTTTTTTTTACATCTTGAATAATCTATTTTGGTTATTAACAAAGTTAATTAGTTGTAGTGTTATTTAATTTTTTACCTCAGTTTGTAAGATACACTCAATATGTTCAAAGTCATTATCATAATGAGGACAATAGGACTCTTTATTAGTGTTGAAGGCGTGAGAAATATGTGTTAGAATCTTTCGAGTAACCTGATCCACAATTGTTTTTAATTTATTTTAATTTGTGCAGTAGAGATTACTGATTCATTTATAGTTCGACTGGCATTTTGTAAATCCTTTTCAATCATGACTCACAAGTTTTAGAACTTTATTTATTTTTAAATATTAAAGTTTTGTAGCAAACCATTAGAAACTAATAAGTGAATATTATTTTGATATCACTGTAGTGATATTAGAGTTTTCAGTCATGACTCTCAGTTGTTCATTTTTCTATCTGTAGATCTAAGATAGAAACTAATAAATATATACAAGGAAGGAAAAATAAATAATACTACAAATGAATATTATTTATGTTTGGTAAATTGGTATATTAGATTGTGATATTAAGATAGAAACTAATAAATATATAAAGAGCTTTAGTATATTAGATTGTGATATTAATTATTTATAGGCCCACAGACAAAAATTTGCCTCTCCTTTTCTGTATGTTTCACAGAGAAAACACCAAAGGTTTCCAAATGCCTCTCTATAAGCTTCTTCCATGCCCTCTCTGTGATTCTTTAAATTTTTGTGGGTTCCACTCACTCTATTTGGTTTCACTGTAATTTTTGAAGTGCATGATGATAAAGATCTTGATAAAAAAATGAAGATAAACAAGAGGGTAGATCTTCACAAATTGGATTTATGATCTTCACTAATGGCTTCACAGGCTTACCTCATCTTTTAAATTCTTTTTGTATCTCTTATTTTCCCAGTTTTCTTTATTGTTGTTTAAAACCGGACCTTTGGTTTCAAATCTGGGCATTTGTAGGTTTTTTCAACTCTCTCATAACTTTTTTTTTAATTATATTTTTGTTGAATAAAACTTTATTAAAAATTAGTTGTTTAATTTTATAGCTGGACATATTCATTTATGGCAATGCATATTTTAATGTATATTTTTAAATATCGTGAATAAGATGTGTATGTATGCACATGTTGGCTTTCTTTTTTCATATTATAAGGCCGAATAGTATATACTGTTTATTTTCGTTTTTTTGCTCCACATTCTATTTTATTAAGATAACTACGTAGTAACACTGCAGTCTCTTCTAATTTACTTATAAAAAAAGGTTGTGTGTTCTAGGGAATGGGTAGAAGATGTTCCCTCCTTTTCTACAAAATTCTATACTTATGGATGGCCTTTACCATCCAGATTAAATATGAAATCTTTTTTTTCTACGTAAAAAAAAGTTGGATGGTGTAGTCTATTTGTAATTTTTTGTGTGAGTTTGACGAGTGTAGTCATTTGGTTGTACTCACATGTGAGACATGCTCTAAAGTGCATATTTTATAATAAAACTAAACCAATAGAAGGTGCCTCTCAAATAATCTTTCAACTTACATAAACATACCAAATTTAATTATTAATTACAATTTTTTGATTTTATTGATGTTACTTTTTAATTATTTATTTATCTAATATTAAAAAAATCAATTATTTATAAAAAGGTTTTGGAATATAGTATTAGAGTTAGGTTTCCAGCTATTTTTATTACTATGTGTTTTACATATAAAAAAAAGTTTGATAGGCAATGTATTAAGCGAAAATCACCAACATGCTAAATGAGAGTCATGACTTTTCTGTTAGACTTTGGAATCTATATTTTTAATGTTAGACTGGTGTGGTTGTTCCTCTATACACTTGGTGCAAACACACAATTTTGAATCATCTTTTTTGCAAGTTGTTTTTGGAGGGAGATGAAGGGAAGTCATTTGGTTGTACTCACATCATTTTGGAGATACTCATAAAATATGTAAAACTTCATAATTTTGTAATTCAATATTAAGCTTATTAGTTTAAAGTAACTAATATCTGTTTTTTTTTTGGAATTCAAATAAAATATAAATGAGTGGGGATTTTTTAACATTTAATTCTGTGAATTTTAACTAGCATTTACCTATTCTATCATTTTGGGGAATGAATTTTTTGCGTTTTTCTAACATGCATTTTTTGTTTGGAATTCAAATCAAATATAAATGAGTGGGGAGATGTGAACATTTAATTATGTGAATTTTAACTAGCATTTAGCTATTCATCATTTGGGAACGATTTTTTTGCGTTTTTGTAATTACGAACTTTGAAAAAAAAAAATCCGTTTCGCGATTACGTACTTTGAAAAAATTTCGGCATTTCGCCATTACATACTTTAGAAAATTTTCGTCGTGCCTTCAAGCACGGGCATATATATATATATATATATATATATATATATATATTGAGAGAGAGAGAGAGAGAGAGAGAGAGAGAGAGAGAGAGAGAGAGAGAGAGAGAGAGAGAAAGTTCAAGATAAAGACACATGATTTTGGGGGGGGGGGGGGGGGGGGTACAGGAGGAGGCGAGGGTTTACGAGTGCATGACAGAATGTCGATGGGCATGTAAAGGGGTAGGGTGGGGTGGGGGGATACAGGGGCGATGGTTCTCAATGGGCCTTCAGGATGGTGGGAAAGGGTGGGGGTTACAAGAGGGGCAAGAATTGATAATGGGCACTTAGGAGAGGTGGGAGTTGCAAGATGTGTGTGTGTGAGAGAGAGAGAGAGAGAGAGGAAGAGGGAGAGCGATATATATATATATATATATATATATATATATATATATATATATATATAGAGAGAGAGAGAGAGAGAGAGAGAGAGAGAGAGAGAGAGAGAGATTGTTTAGGAGTAAAGGTGTGATTATATTTTTTTATTTTTAATATAAATGAATTTCAATTAAATTATATTTATACCCTTAGAAAAGTCATGTGCCTAGCACATGACTTACTTTTGTCAGCCATAACTGTAAAAATGGACGGAAGGGGCCATTATAAATATATTTTGCTAGTTTGAGCGCTTAATTTTAATTGTTAATATTTTGAAACAATCGTGATAGTTTAGGGGTCAAATGAATAATTTACTCTTTGGTTTAAAACATAAAAAAGATGAGGAAAATTGGGACGAAAACAAGGTATATATCGAAGCGAAAAATTAAGAAAAAAGGTTGGACAAAACAAGGTTACGCCCAGAGATAACTGCAATATCAATTTTAAAAACTTCACCATTTGATTATAAGGATGTAAACCCATTTTACATTTGGGTTAATTACTTATTTTATATACTTTAAACGTTACGAAAGTATAAAAACATAATATATATTTAACTTGTCATATTCTCTTACACAATCATCACATTGGATATGCTATCAATGGAAGAACCAAGTGACACCAGGAATGGCAACGGGACATGTTTGGGGCCAAATACCCTCTTAAACCTCAATACCCTCATGACCTTGGTTCTACCTTTCCTTCCCTTTCTACGTTGGGAAAACTAGCATAGGACCTCAAGTCATTAAGTTTTTTATGAAATAAAGCACATTTATTGTCTCCAATTAAACAAAAGTATGGGTGTGCATTGGTTTGAAACTCACCTATTTGAGAAAAAACTTGTAAGAGTATAATATATTTATGTGCATTTGGTTTCTTAAGTTGTGTTTATTCTGTGAATCAAAATCGCACTGTGGGTACTTGATAGTTGTTGCTTCAGAAAGTTACATCAAATTTTAAGTCATCTCTTCACCAACAATCATATTGATCACATTCGGATGAAGTTATAATACTTAGCTATTATATTACTCATCAAAATAGGAAGATTAAAACCTTTTCAAAATATTTTTCAAAATTAAGTGTTTGTGTAACACTCGGTTCTTTTATAACTAAGAAAGTCACAAATTCGTGTTTATCGCGTACCGCAGGCTAATTGAGTTATGAATTTTAATAAGACTAAATAAATTAATTTGAATAATTCAAATATTTATAATTATTTATGTATTATAATATAATAAGGATAAAGTAAGGAAATTCAAAGAATAATAATAATAATAATAATAATAATGATGATAATAATAATAATAATAATAATAATAATAATAATAATATAATAATAATAATAATAATAATAATGATGATGATGATGATAATAATAATAATAATAATAATAATAATAATAATAATAATAATATGATAATAATAATAATAATAATAATAATAATAATAATAATAATAATAATAATAATAATAATAATATAAATGGGTTTTTCGTCAAAAAATAAAAGTGCTCAGAAAAAATTGAAAAAATTCACCAGATGCAAAATTAATTCTAGACAACTTTCTCTTCTTCGACGATGTAAAAAAAATTGTTTATCACATTGAGGGTATTTTATGTTTGAAGTTAGTTAAAAAAATGAAATGAAGCAATTTGAGCGGGGTGATTTTCATCCATTCTTTGAGTCTTTCCTAACCCATTTCGCGTAGGTATTATCACTACATGTTTATAAGCCATTTGAGATGGGTAGGGATCATATAGGCTGGCTTATAGGGGGTTATCTATCTTATTTTCTTTCATTTATGGAGAATGAAAATGGAGATTTTGTCAAATCTGAAAATACACCTTCTCTCTACCGTTCTAGCTCAGCAAAACCTTTCTTGTTTTGCCTATATTTCACTTATACTATCCTACATAATTACCCTTCCATAATCAAAGGTTTTGAATAGTTGTAAAGGTATTATTTTGGGTGTGAAAGAGGATTACTAGAAGAACTAAAATTCAGAAAGTTTTAAGATTATTGGGTTTTCTTTTCAACATCTTCATCAAAATTATTATCTTCGAGAGGTAGGGATTCTACACTATTTTTAATTTTGAAATCAATCGTGCCAGTTATATATATGTATGATTTACATGTTTATTTATGTTTATTATCATTATATATGAATAAAGGTTGATTAAGATGTGATAAAAATGGTTAAAAGTTGAAGTTGTAATTAATTTAAAATTTCAGAATGTTTAAGGAAGTTATTCCTTATGAAAACCATGTTTAAACTTGTTATTTAATGTCAAATGTTAAATTTAATTTGATGAAGAAATTTTAGGATGCATATATGGGCTTTATGGTTATAAAATCTTACATTCATGAACATAAAATCATGTGGTTGGAATAAATGGGTGTTGTATAATGAAAATACATCTAAACAATCCTTGGAATATGAAATAATAATGCTAGAAAAATCAACATATTGGTCACATAAAATGATGATGCATTATGTGATAAAAGTTCAAGAACTTTAAGAACTAAGGGACTAAAAGTGAAAATATTTAAGTGTTGAGATTAAAAAGTAACCATAATAATATTCACACTTAAAATGACAAGGATAAAAAGTCTAAAATGAGAAGTTATAAATGTCTTAAACTGTCAAAAGTATAGTTTTTAGTACAAAAGTGTCATTTTATTTAAAGTGTGGATTTAGTCGCAATCTTTACAAACATGATTATTGTTTTGAAAAGTTAGTTTTAAATGAAATATTATTACCATATAAAATGATAAGAAGGTGCAAAGTCATTAAGTTGGAAATGTAAGTCTTGAAATGACAAAAGTGATGTTATGCAAAAGTGTTTTTTTTATAAAATAGTTGGACTTATGAGTATACTTTCCAAACTAAATGACTTTAGTTAAAAGCGTTGGATTTTATGTGGTGAAAACTCATATTTTGTGAAGTAAATGTGAAATGAGGCATTTTTAGCAAAGTATATAAAATGCAAGTTTACAAGTGTGTGTGGATAGTGAAAAGCACAATAAAATGTGTAAATAGATATTTAGATTTAAAGGTTAAGTTTCACAAGATATGAAAATTAAAGTTGTTTTCAAAATAAGAAATACCAAGTCAAAGGTAAAATAAAAATGAACTTTTCGTAAAGTGTGAAGCTTAAAAGTAAAGTGTGTTGAAATTTATCTCGTCCCGAGTATTTGGCCTCATCGGTCACAGCATTGTTCCTACTAATGATACTATTTCCAAACTCAATATTCTTATTGTTTCAAAATATCACTGCTGCTAGGGGTGCACATGGTTCGGTTCGGTTCCACTACGGAACCAGAACCAGAACCGAAATTGATCGGTTCCATGGTTTTGGAATCAGAACCAGAACCAAAATTGGTCGGTTCGGTTCGGAACCGAACCGTCGGTTCTCGGTTTAGTTCGGGTTGGTTCATGGTTCTGGTTCTTGAATCTTGTTTACGGTTCTGGTTCGCGGTTTGGGTCGTGGTTCTGGTTTGCGGTTATAGTTCGCGGTTCTGGTTCGCGATTTTCATTAATGGTTCTGGTTCGTGGGTTGGTTCTCGGGTTGGTTAATGGTTCAGGTTCATGGGTCGGTTATCGAGTAGGTTCTTTGGTTCGGTTTTTTGGTTCGGTTCCATGGGTTCGGTTCTCGGTTCGGTTCGGTTTGGTTCAGGTATAAAACCGAGAACCGAACCAAACACTTCGGTTCTCAGTTTTTTGGAACCAGAACCAACCCGTGGAGAAAAAAAACCAAACCAACCCAACTCACGAAGGTCGGTTTGGTTCGGTTCTTCGGGTTAACGGTTTTTTTGCACACCCCTAACTGCTGCACTTGCCCTATATAGGAATTAATAGATCATCTTTTCTTCTAGGGAGAAATGGCATCATTAATTTGGACTTATTTCAAGGGTCTCACTAGAATCAAAACTTCTTCCACTTCCATCAGAGGAACCTATTTCATGATGGATTAAAGATAAAGGCAAAGTCCTAACTTTTATTCTTCTTCTCATTATTCCATGTATTATCACTTGGGAGATTTGGAAAGGCAGAAATAGAGCTATTTATGATGAGCATTCTATGAAGACTGATTTTATAATCTCTAATATCCATTATGGCATTAGAGATTTATTTAAAGCTTTTCCTTTCACAGGTTGTAAATCTAGATTTGATCTTGAGCTTATCAAGTATTTCAAAATTCATTATACTTAAGCTTATTACTGCCACTAGAGGAACGCTCCTTGTCTCCTTTGAATAAAATGTCTTAGTTTAAAAAAAAGTTAAAAGTTAATAAGAAAGAAAGCAAGGAAAATGGATTACAAATGTATAACAAGTAAAAGGCGCTTAGAGATAACCAAAAAATTTAAGAAGATCCCGAAGCCTTAGGGTGCGTCTTAATGCTTAGACCTCAAACAACTTATCAATTGCATATTTCGGCATGATGGGAGTAGGTGAAAGGCCATATAACACTCATGGATTGGTACCCCAATTAATTAAGTGCAAAATAATTTTTAGCACGACGCTTATTAATGCAAAGTGAAGTTTATGAAATAGCTTGGAAAATGTGTAAGTACGTTAATGTGAAGGCGGAATGCGCAATATCAATTTGAGAGTTAACAATATTTCAATGAATTAAACTTATTTAACTAGATGACAATCTCAAAAAAAATTCTAATTTTAGTTAAACCCTAAACATGAACTAGGTGATTCAAAATCAAGCATACAAAGAAATCAAATTTTAGGAAAAATCCCCACAAGCCAAAACCATTATTTCACTAAAGTTTGGAACATTGCAACTTACGACACTTTAGAGTAATACTACAATAAATTCCCGCAAGAACCCACAACCTTCAGTTAGCAATGATTCCCTCGAGAATCACAAGAATCGCAATTCCTCCTTCAACAGTGAATACCCTCGAGTATCCCCAAGATCAATAATTAAGAATGCTCTCCATAAGAATAACTTCGTTACAAAAGTGTTTGGGTTCCAAAGATGATTCACAAAGTAATTAGGATTTATTTTTGTGAATAAAAAATAACCCTAAAAAGTGAAGACTATTTTGCAGTTGTTCTGCAGTTTGCGTAAATGAAAAGTCTTAATCAAAAACCTTCACGAAACAGGTTTTTATAGGCAAACAAAATATTTGAGGCGACAGAAGGTCGTTAGAATGAAATCCTCAAGTCGTTTGAGCGACAGTATGATGTCATTAGAAGCGCCTTCAAACGACATACCAAACGACCTAATAAAAACAAAGCGATACGCTCTCGTTTGATCCATATGAGAACCTGGGCATCAAATGAGGTATCAAACAACATGCCAATATCATTTGAACGACATGCAATGTCGTTTGAACGACTTAAGCTACTTTTTAAAGCTCTGCCTACAGGTAACTCAGAAAACATTTTAAGTTTGAAAAACACATCGTTTTGATTAAAAAAATTTAGAAAAAGTATCCCAATACTTAGTAAAAAAATCTAAGTAACACAAACTAAATCCATACCAAAATATACCTCATATCGCATAGATGTTGAATATGCTTGATATTCGGATTTGACTTCTTGAACTTGTGAACTTGAATTGCCTTGACAGTTGGAACGGAATACACCACACACAATTTAAACTAGGAACTAGGGACAAGATAGAAAATATGTCCTTACAAATGGTTAATTTAACGGTATACAGGTGGTATTAAAAGAAAGGTTAAGTGTGAGTGGAGTCATCGCCTGCGTTATATGGTCAAAAAATAAATTGCATGTCACGTTGCAATATGAATGAGAACACTTAATCAAATAAGGGATGATTTCATAATTTTTAAAATATATTTTATATGTATAAATATTTTTTGTACGTATTACTATGCTAGTATTTCTCTGACTGGGTGCACGCTCATACAACACCATTTACCCCCCAGGTACTTCAAAGAAAGAAAGACAAGAAAATCGTGAGAGGTAAGGAAGGATTTACGCAGTAATAGACCTCTATTTATAATTTTCTTTAAATGTGTAACGTAAATGGAACTTCTGTTTGGTTGGAACTATTTGAAGGTGTGTTAAATTAGGTTGTAATAAGACAAGATGACGAGGAATTTCTTAAATTGTTATTTACTCTATGAAATTTGCAAAACTCTTTTTATTTTAAATATTCATAAAAAATTTATAAGCTAGAAATCATTTCATTAATTAGATTCAATGAATTTTACGACAAAAATGTAGAAGCAAGAATTTACTTTAAAAGAAGGATTTTCTTAAATGAAACCAAAGTATAAAAAGGTTTTCTTCATTGACCCCCGAAAATGAGGCGTCACAACTTAGTATCAGAGAATAGGTTACGTGTGTGTTGAAGAGTGCGCTTAAATTTCATTCTCTTTTTATAATAGTTATTTATATTCTATCTTGTTCTAAACTATCACCTCCATCTTTAGAATGACTACACATATAAGTGGTGGATGTACTAGTGGAAACACAAATGTGTTGTGCCAAATGACTCGGGCAGTCAGGTAGCTGGATGATTCTCTATCTCAATAGCACCAAGGCAATAATAACACAATAGAAAGTATTAGGGTGGCTAATACACTGAAGGAGTTTAGGAAATTCACCCCCCCACGTTTAGCGGTCTTGCAAGACCTAAAGAAACCGAGGAGTGGCTACAATGCGTCACTCGTATATTTGAAGTTCTTGAAATTTCACCTATTTATCGGGTCCGTGTGTCTATATTTCAATTCACGGACTAGGCCTAAAAATGGTGGATGTACTATCAAGTCAATTTGAATGGGACTGTCCTTTGGGAAGATTTCAAGGCGGCATTTCTGGACCGATACTTCCTAGAGGCTTACCATGATGAAAAGAGGGACGAGTTTCGTAACTTGTTCCAATAAAAGATGTCCATTAGTGAATATGAGGTAAAGTTTGAAAAGTCTGCCAAATTATGACAAATATGTAGTAGATGATGAGAAAGAAAAGACTCATTTTTTTAATCAATGGTCTTAATCTATCACCTAAAAACTCATAGTCGGACAAGACGTTCGTGGGTTTAGAGAAGAGAAAAGGATCCGACGGAGGAAAAATAGTCCTAGAAATAAACCGAGTGACCGTGGATCTAGAGGGTTCTTTGTAAAATTAAAGGCGATAATTGGCAATGGTTCCTCCCTGAGTCAAGGTGCAGGGTCAGTGCAGCGAAAAAAGGGTGTTCCATATGTGGGGCACATAATCATTGGAAGAAAGAATGCCCCAAAAAATACAACGGTCCTCAACCGAATAATCAAGGTTATAGTTTCCAGCCAATGAGGAACTCAAATTTTAGTACATCCACCCAGCATCCATAACAGTTTGTTGGATTCCAATAGTATAGGTACAATAATAATGGTTCATGTCCTAGCTAGGGGTACAGTGAATAGGGTTAATCAGGTCAGTAGGGTAGTCAGAACATCAAGTTTAACCAAGGGAATGACTATGCCCTCACACAATCAACAACTCAACCTGACACCACAATTGTGGGAGGTATGATCTTAATTTATCATATATGGGTCCAAGCATTGTTTGATTCTGATGCTTCACATTCATTCATATCCAGTTCTCTAGATTGTAGTTTGGGTCTTAATATTGATTAATTTTATCCCCTCATTTTTATGGGACTTCCGATCGACGAAGTAATTTCCCTGAATCGTGTTTGTTGAAATTGCGTTATCGTTGCGAGGAAGTATGTTCTTACATATGACTTTAAGATTTTGAGGTAATACATTTGCTATTTTATTTCAATGCCACGATAGAATGTCATTGGCACAGTGTTTCGATGTTATTGCCGGATGGGTCCAACCAAAAATTTAATAGTGAATAATTCACGGACCATATTTGCAAACACACTAACACTAAGGAACAATGGAACTACTATGAATAGCTTTCAAGACTTATTGAATAAGATACCGCTAACCATATGGCCTTGGACTATCCAATTGTACGAGAATTCTTGTACGTGTTTCTAGAGGATCTTTTAGGGTTACCACTGCAAAGGAAGATTGAATTTGTAATATAGATATATTCAGGTCTCTCACTTATTTTTATTCCTCCATATCGTTTGCCCCTAGATAAACTTAAGGAACTAAAGATATAGTTAGAAGATTTATTGACCAAGGGCTTCATTAGACTAAGTGTGTTACCATAGGGCATACTAATTCTTTTTACCAAGAAGAAGGATAATTCACTCAGACTCTACATTGACTACAAGCAGTTGAATAGAGTCACAATTAAGAAGAAATATTTTATGCCCAGAATTAACGATCTATTCGATCGGTTACGAGGCACTGGTACATTTTCAAAGATATACCTTCAATCTGGTTACCATCAAGACTTGGAACATTCAGAAGACAACATTCTGGAGATAAGATAAGAGCATTATGAGTTCTTGCTTATATCGTTCGGGTTAATGAATGCACCTGCAGTGTTTATGGACCTGATGAATCGGATTTACCACCCATACCTGGATCGATTTATTGTGGTGTTTATTGATGATATATTGATTTACTCAACATTAGAAGTGGATCACAAGGAGCATCGACGCACAACATTACAAGTACTCCAAGAGAATTAGTTGTATGAAAACTTCAGTAAATGCGAGTTCTGGATGGGCGACATCAAATTTCTTGGCCATGTTATTTCAGGACAGGGAATTTCTCAAAACATTAAACATTTCTAAGTAAAAAATTCGGGATGTTTCCTTCTCATCTTAAATTCTAATTATCAAGTTGTTCCTCCCTTAACGCCGTTGTTATCCCAAACAACCTTGACGAGGGGAATCTTATTTTTGCGAAGCATTCTTTACTTATGATCTACTATTGCTATTGGCTTAGTCTTATAGGAAACATCGTCGAGGAGATCTAACTGACCCCAATTGATTATATGAGATGGATTCAAAATATACTTCCATAATATTGATAAAATGTTATGAACACTAGCCAACTAAGGTGGTAAGACCAAACGATACACTACTAGACCAATCCTATTCAATATCTCAAATGGTCTTGAGTACCCTAATGATAACTTTATCTTCTTACTAAACCTTATAACACCTGTTCTAACCTTGATCTTTATATTTACATGATCACCCACATTCAACTCTAAATCGAAACGATGACCATTAGAATAGTTCTTATGACGGCTCTAAGAAGTTTCAAGTCTTTCCTGAATGACTTAAAACTTTTTTAGTGGCCTATTTAATCATCTATGACCTAAAAATATGGTTCTCACCGACCTCCACCCAATAAACTGGAGAACGACAAGGTCTCCCGTGTAAAGATTCAAACAGTGTAATCCCAATACTAACTTCAAAGATGTTGTTATAGGCGAATTCTGCTCATTGTAAATGGTTCGCCTAACTATCCTGAAAGTCTATTATGCAAGCTCATAATATATCTTCGAGAAACTAAATCGGTCTCTTGGACTGTCTATCCGTTTGGGGATGATAGGTTGTGCTGAGGTTCAAATCCGTTCCTAACTCTTGCTGCACTTTATTCTAATGCTTGGACATAAACATCGAATCCCTATCTAAAGTAATAGATAAAGGTGCAATATGAAACCTTATGACTTTACGGATGTAGAGTCTGGAAAACTTGGACACATTATCCATTACTTTGATAGGAAGGAAATGATCTGACTTTGTAAGTCGATCAACTATGACCCATACTACATCGTGCCCAGCTTGAGTCCTAGGCAAGGTCGTGACGAAGTCAATTTTTATGTGTTCCCACTTCCACCATGCTACCGATAGTGGTTACAAAAACCTTAATGGCTTATAGTGCTCGGATTTTACTTGCTAACAAGTGAAATACTTTGCCACAAAAAGTGCGACATTCTTTTTCATTCCTGACCACCAGTAGTCTCTTCATAAATCTCTTTACATTTTTGTATTGCCAGGGTGAATGCTGAAATGAGATTAGTGCACTTCTTCCATGATATCCTCAATATTAGGGACTACCAACCTCCTTTGAAACTTAACGTAAATATCCTTATTAAGGGATAAGTCCTCAATTTATTCTCCTGCCGAAATTCGGTTCCAAAATAGCATCAACTTGTCATCACAAGCTTTTGCATCAAGCATCTTCTATTGTATGATCGGTCTTAACACCATCCCATAAATGTATGCGTGATGTGATTCGGCATAAATATTTCATATTTATCCCCTTAATTTTGGTCCTTTTATAACCCCGTCAAGGTTTTTAAAAACACAGGGCGTGACCGAGGCATGGAGGCCAAGCTTTAAGCCTTAGAAGTCTAGGCGGGCCTTAAGCGTAAAAAGGCGTTTAGGCCTTTTTTTAAAAAATTTAAATAATTTTTAACCATAACAAACCTATTAAAAATACTGAAATTGTACATACCTTAAAAATATGTCTGAATATTTGCAAATTAAAGTACAATTTGATTGTTTTAATCGAGATATTGGTTCGATTTGTAAAAAAAGTCTTTAAAAGGCAATATCACTTAACAATAGAATTTTCGTTTTAAAAAAGTGTGCCTTAAGGCTTTTACTATTAATAAAACGTAAAAGGCTTAAGGTGGGGCGTTTCTCCCAAGCCTCAAACATAGGCGTGCCTTTTAGAACACTAGACCTCGTGCATTGTAATCAACCTGGATTTATCTCATATTTGTGTTAGTAGCCCTTTTTGTCCTGTATTTATTGTTTTATGTATTTCTCGTGTGTTTTATAGGTACTCAAGCAAGTAAATGCAGGAGAAAATTCAAAGCAATGAAAAAAACCAACACAAGGGCGTTGAATGGAATTTTTGTAATTTTACAGCCATATTCCGGAGGCGGAGTCAACTAGAAAGTTGAAGAATATGAAACCACAAGAATAATAGAAGAAACGATGCCTTAATTTGAGTTACAGTGAAGAAGTTATGCGAATTCAAAGTTGAGAAGAAAATTTAGGGGTAAAAGAGATATTTCAAAATATGTACCTACGAATCGGTTCGCTAGTACATCCGAACTGGTTCGACCCACCTGAGCGCGAATTTTATTTTTTCTACTTTCCCTCCTAGAATAATATGGGTTCAAGACTCTTGTAAAATGAGTTCATTGAGTTATAAATCAACATTAGTCATATTTAACTTTGCTTTAACCTAGTTTTGAGAGGAAAAAAGGAGGCAAAACCATAAGGGATTATTTTTGGCATGAATTTTATGCTTTGTGGATCTTTTTTCATACAATAATTAATATAGTTTTGTCTTTCTCTCCCTTGATCTTTGCTTTCAATTATTTTTATGGATTTTCTTGCATTAGTTATTCATTCTTGCATGTTTAAATACTTATTAATGAGGACTACTTTTACATGCAATGTCAAAATTATGTCTTTCATTAGTAACGTCATATCCGTCTAGATTTCCAAGGGTTGGAATGAATGAACCCAACCCTAAGTGTTTTGCATGGATATAAAAATAAGTTATTGAGTTAAATAATTAATTGGAAACTTGTCATTTTGTTAATATAACCATCGTAGGACTTTTAACTCCTGTTGCCTTAGGTAATCGAAGTGTTTAAGAATGCGAGACGCGTGTTAACCATCTCCTCACGTAATTTATATTTATTCTTGATTGAGTATTGTGCGGGTACGTCCCTTCATATATGTAATTCTTGAAATAAATAAAGTCTTCGTTTCAATTAAGTATTTAATTCTCGACTAGTTTTGTATCCAGAGAAATTACTAAGGGTTAGGACATTGTATTTCGACCTTATTTTTCTCTCATATGAATTAATCCATAAATTGTTAAGTCATGCATGCGTTGATTTCACTGCTTTCGTTAGAAGTAGTATACACGTTCTTATCACAATCATCTTTTCTTTTCCTTTCTCACGAGTCACTCTTTAGGGTTAGCCTTCCTACTTAGTAATAGTCACGAGCATTCATATTAGTCACTGAGTTCAACACCCGATTTACCAAATTATTACTTGAGCGATCGATTTGCACTTGAACAATATTCACATACGTTACAGACATTTATTTTATGGCGCCATGATGCTCTCCCTATTTAACCCTCAATTAGTATCTCTGAGGGACTTATTTCATCTTATGACGGTATCATTTCATTGTCGCTAAAGACACTCCTAGTTTTCTACTTAATGTGTTAGCTACAATATTGGCTTTACTAGGGTGGTAATGGAGACCGAAGTTGTAATCTTCCATGAGCTCCATCCATCATCTCTTACTGAGATTTAGATCTTTTTGAGTAAAAATATGTTGTAGACTTTTGTTATCCAGGAACACCTCGAATATTTCCCCATACAGGTAATAGCTCAAAATCTTAAGAGCAAAGATAACTGCTCCAAGCTAAGGGTCATATGTTGGGTAGTTCATCTGATGAATTTTTAAATACCTTGACGCATAAGCTATTATGTTCTTCACTTACATCAATAATGCTCCTAAACCTTCCCCTGATGCATCACAATATACGACATAACCCTTTCCTCATTTTGGGAGGAAAATTACCGGTGCAGAAGACAATCTAGTCTTCAATTCTCGAAAGGGTATCTCGCAGTCATAGTGCTCGGTGAGTCCCAAAAAACTTATTATCTCAGTTCGTTTGAATGAATTTGAGATTCATTAGAATGAAATGAGCTTTTTATTTAAACGATCTATGTTTTTTCGTTCGAATGAGTTCGCTGCCTCAAATTTTATGTTTCACTATTTATAGGCATGTTAGACTCAGTTTTTTGAAGAACTTTTAGCAAAAATCAAATTCCTACCTGTTTACCAAAGTTCTAAAACTCTAGTTTCACCCATTGATTTTAAAGATCCAAGTTTCCATATTCCTTACTTTGAAATCTTTGTATTGGGCCCCAAAGTTTCTTTCTCATCATCTTGAGTTGAGAATGTGTTTCATGCAGTGTTGTAAGAACATAATTTGCTCATATCTTAGGCTCGCATAGTTTTTGGCATTTTTCTCTACAATTTAATTTGAACCATCATGAAGTCCAAAGATACAACATATCTATCGTTTAAACATCTCCATTCTATGAAGGTATAATTCTATTTAGAGTTTAAATTTATTCCTTGAATGTATTTTGGGACGCTTGAATTTTATCAAAACTAGAAACAAGATTTTTTATTTAAAAATTGAAGCAGTTTTTATTAATTTAATTTTTTTCAAAATGCATGTATCTCATTCAAACGAGATTATAATCTCTTTCGAATGAGATTCGAGTTTCGTTCGAAGTCTCATTTGAAGTTTACTTTGATCAAACATAAAACGAGGGCGTACTGTTTTAGGCCATTTAAGGTTCATTTGAACGAGATCTATTCTCATTAGAACGAGCCTGTAATTATCATTCAAATGAGATTCAAAATTCGTTCAATAAAACTATTGTCTCAAAATTTGTGTTCACTTTATAAACACCTATTTCGTGTTTATTTTCGTTGAGACTTTTGCCAAAACTGATTCTGCATATCTTTAGCAAAAAACTTCAACCTTGTGTGTTTAGAATACCTTTTCGATTTACAAATCATATCCTTAAAATTTATTTGAGTGAATCAAATTTAAACCCTATAGCTTGTATTTTGGATACACCTTTATGGAGAGGTATCTTCACGACTGAGCTTGTGATTCTTGAGGGAACTCATTGCTGACGACAATGGCTGATTGGTGGATACCGAGTGTGGAAGGTTGCGTGTGGATTGCGTCTCATCGAGTAGTATTCTTCAGAGATTTGCTAATACCAATGCATTATACTTATGCCGGTTATCAAGTAATCTGTAAGTCGATTCTTGTAAATTTTTCGAAGTGCTGAATAAAAGGTTTTACCCGAAAGTTTTTTTCTTAATTTGCCTTATCTCTGTGCATGATTTAATATATCCATTTTATCACCTAGATGTTTGTTTAGGATAAAAAGATAAAATTTGGAATTGTGTGTGTTGGACACTAGATTATATAAATATTCCATTAAGATCGCATTGGGGCACTCTCAAATTGGTATCAGAGCCTGTTGCACATATTTACTATGTGATCTTTTTAGCAAAAATATTTTTCTCGTGAGATCAAAATTTTAAATTGTTAATTCTTGAAAATTTTGATTTTAATGGAAAATTTGTATAATCGAGTCCCCGTCTTTGATGGTATGAATTATGCACATTGGAAGGCTAGGATGAGGTCTGCTTGAAAGACATAGATAAAAGAGTCTGCTTAGTTTGTAAAAGAGGGTAGACTCCTCCCATGATCACTATTGATAATGTCAAAAATCCCAAACTTGTTTCTTCCTAGACTGATGAGGAATTTAAGTGGAGCAATTTTAATTCCCATGGACTTTATGCTATTTTTGGAGCCATCATTCCTGACGAGTTTTGTCACATCATGACATGCACTGCATTTAAGTATGCATGGGATATTCCACAACTCATTCACGAGGATACCAATGCTGTAAAAGCGTCAAAGCTTTAGAATTTGACAACTCAATTTGAGACAATCACTATGTTAGGGTCTGAGTCATTCGCTAAGTTTTATGCACATTTGTTAAACATTGTCAATTCGAGTTTTAATCTGGGTGAGAAAGTTCCAAAAATGAGAGTTGTGAAAAAGATTTTGAGGTTACTCCCTGCCCGCTTTATTCCTAAGGTCACCGTACTTAATTTGTTAGGTATTTTAGACACTCTTAGGTTAGAAGAACTCGAAGGAGACCTTTAGACTTATGAGAGAGATATGTTCCCTAAAACCATTAAGCCTAACGATATGGGAGTATATTTAAAGACTGAATCTAAGAAAAACAAAAAGGAGAAAGTGTGTGAGTCTGAATCTGAGGGTGAGGTTGATTTTGATGACTTGGCCTTGTTTGCGAATTTTTTAAAAAAGTTTCTCAAATTTTCCAAAAAGAATTCTTCCAATAAAAAGATTTTTGAGAAAAAATTAAAAGAAAGATGAGGTCAAGGATAGTGGTGAGAAGTAAGAAGAGATAAGGTGTTGTGAGTGCGAGGGGAAAGGGCACAAGGTACATGAGTGTTCCATTAGGCTAAAGATATAGGGCAAAGAGATTGCAAATAAAGCCACAATTAGCAGTAGTAACATCGATCGAGTCGGTTGATTTAGGGGGAGAATCACCACATGAACCTTGCATTGTGTTCATGTCTAGTTATGTCAGCAAGCCCAACTTGTCCCACGACGATAAGGACACATGTAAACATGAAATACTCGATGATGATTCGAGCTATTATAGTGAGAGTTAGGATGAGATTTCAAGTTAGGGAGAAGGGTGTAACACCCTGTATTTTTAAGGCATTATATATTTAATGAATTCAGTGAACTTAAATTACTTCTGTGTCGTAATTTAATAGAATTAAATGGTATGAATTTATTTAAATATTAATCGGGAGAGTAATTGGTTAATATTAAAGGAATATATATTACTAAGTGAATAGTGATAAATAATTTATATCATAGAGTACGATAGTGATGTGGTATTATTTTATTTCAACTGGGAGTCGGGCATAGACTATATTGAGGTCGAGATATAGATTTCTAGTAAACTAATTCCGATGGAAATTATGAGTGCGCATTTGATTTCGGATGCGATAAATAGTCGAAAAAGAGTACTCGGGGGTAGTAAATGGGTCTCGAGGTATTTTTAGGCATGACTGGGCCCACAAGGGGGTGTTTGGGCCATTATAATTTGTCCCACAAGCATAATTTTGGGAATTACATACTAAAACCTAAGTTGGAGAGTTTGGGGTGAACAAAACTCTAATAGAAAAATATCATAAAACCCAAATTGGAGGAATTTCGTCAGACACAACTCAAAAGAAAAAATCCTAGTTCTACAGAGAAGAAAAGAGGGAGAAATTGGGGAGCCAAATCAAGAGGGAACTTTTGTGTTCGTCGTGGAATCATCATCAACATCATAGGAATTCAGACTCTATGAGTTACAAAAGGCAAGTGGTTATCTTGATTTTAATTTAAATTGCAGTCTTTAATTCATATCATAGTGGGTGTGATAAAACCTATTATTTTTGGGTTGGGTTGATACATGGAAATCTGGGTTTTTCAATCTTAATTAATCTTACATTTTGATTGGGTATTGAGAGAGATTGGTTTATCAAGTGTATTGTGGAGATAAATTATACTGTATTGTTGGTTAATAATGTATTTGGGGTTAAATCTGTTAGGAAGTTGTTTTAATCTTTAGGAAATTTCAGTAGGCATCGTTTGATTTATAAGGGTTTACAGAAGAGAAATTATGGGAACGAGTTTTAGAAGGTTTTAACAATGGCGGACGAACTAAACAAGGATAAGAGGAGAGAGAAAAACTAGTTCGTCGCTTAAACAACCCTAGGCCTCGTTCGCACGACAACACCTGCCATTCGAACGACATGGTGCGTCGTTCAAGCGATGAGGAAGAATTCGGCCCAGTTTAAATTATTTTTATGTTGGGCAAAAGGTGGAATTATTGGGTGAGACAAAAGAGAACATACACTAGGGAGGTCATGTCCTTTTATAATTAGGAATTTAAAAGGGAGGTTTACTATAATTAATTATGTAGAGACAAAAAGGACGAAATCTAAATTGTAGAATTGGGAGTAATAAATTCTAAGGAATAAAGTACGGGCGGAGGGAATGTGTCCGAAAATTTTGGAAGAGTGATACCATTTTTATAAAATAATTAATGTGCCAATTAATTAACTTAAAGTCGGGAAATTGACTCAGATATTTTAGGCTAGTGTTACGGGAGTTAGGCACGGATTGGTCGGGTTTAAATGAATTATATATATGTTATTGTGTGCTTTTTTAATATGAGTGTAGATATTATTATTATAAATACATATATACCCCTCTAGTGCTATCACAGGAGGTTGTACGATATGGGTGAATCACCTGGCTAGTGAATGCAGGGCGAGTATAATCCCCAGGTTATAGGCGTCCAGTATTTATATGTTGTGATTATTTTTGGGGGTGAGACGCTTTGGGTATGATTCGATCTTACAACTGGGGAACTATGATCGCCTCCACTACATTTATTTTATTTTCACTGATTCAGGGAGCTAGCCGTATTGGGGTGTCCGAGTGGATGAATATACTTGCGAAGACATATGGTGAGTTCTCATTCGAGAGGATGGATACTATATACAACATGCGTGTGTGATGTGTAGTATATTTATACGTATATAATGGTGTCGATAATTATATACGAGTGAGATACCTGGTGAAAAATGGTATTATTTATATAACTAATGAAATTGTTAGATAGTTAATTAAAAACGATAAATTAAGCTAACAAGAGGAATATCATAATAATCATTAGAAAAAGGTTACTCGGTCTAGAGTAAGGTTTCAGGCAGAGGTTAGAACAAGGCTAGTTAGACGGGGTAGTGTAGCTAGAAAGGTTATAAGGGAAGCGATAGGTGTGCACAATAGTTGAGGGGTGAGTATTATCTCAAGTGAGTGCGACACTAGCTTAAATATTAAAAGCATTCATGCATTTTAATTACTTCAATCTTAATCATTTTCTAAATACTTTCAAAATGTTTTGGGTTTTAACCCTTACTGCAAAATATTTTCAAAACCTTTTAGGTGTCCAATCACCGGCATGCCAGACTTGAGATTCTATTCCAGGGCATGTGGATGCATGCAGGAGATTGGATTAGAATCATTTGTTCTTCATTTCTAGATTAGGGATCTCATTTTAGTTACAGTTCTATTTAGGGCGTGTTGCCCAATTTAATTTCAGATTCAGTTTTGGATTTATTTATCTTTTCGTTGGATTATTATGTTGGATTTGGATTTATAGCTGATGTTTTATTCGACCAGTTTCTTATTTATTTATTTAGCATTATTTCCAGACTCATTGATGGTGTGATTGGATTACTAGTTAAATTTTATTTCGTATTTTTATTTATCTGTTTATTGAAAGATAAAATTTAGCACCAGTTTAATTAATCATTTATGTGGTTAGTAATTAATGCAATTTTCGACAGGGATGCTAAGAATGAACCAAATGAAAATACTGATTTAATTTAATAAAGGACTGATCAACGGTTATTTAATTAAGCAAGGTGTCACAAAGGGGATCTACAAAAAGCCTTTAGTGATTTATACACCGAGACGTTGAAAACCAAAAAGTTGAATAAAGATTTGTATCTTAGGGTGTTAGATTTAGAGAGAGAGGTGAAAACTTTGAGGGTTTATGAGGCATCGACGAGTCAACTCGAGAGGGTGAATTTTTCTTTGTGTGAGCAGTTAATCGTCTTAGGCTGGAAAAAGAGGGATTTGATCAACACTGTGTCTAGTCTTACGGGAGATGTTCAAGCTTTATTAAAGACTCGTAAGAGACTTGAAGCCTATATATCCCAACTCAGAGAGATTTCGAACGTGCCCGGGAGGTCAAGGTCACGTTAGAGGATACATCTAAGAAGGTTAGAAATATGTTCCTCTGTCCCGCTTTGGGTAATGTTGAGAGCCTAGGAATAAGTTATGATGGTACGTCCACTTATCATGTTACACTCGAGCCGATTCTCGAGTTCGTGCTAGATCCATATGGCCCTCGTCCTAACCCACCTGGTCATCTGAATCCATGAAGGAGAGCTCGTCCTGGACATTTTATAAGAGGTGTACCTAAGCCCATGTATGTTTTTTCCCATTTCAAGCAAAGAGGTGACCTCGGGGAATTTTTCTTTAAGTTAGGAAGAGTGTCTCATAGGTATCTTCCACGATATGCTACTACAGGAGTTCTCGCACGCACTCCCACATATATTACTCTGCATGCTCCCACACATCACATGCATATTCTTAGATTTTTAGAGAGCAAGTAGACTATTTAGTCAAGACTTCACAAGATTTGATGGAGGTTTTTCATATGATGTTATCTCCTTTGGAGAACTCCTCCGGGCCTAATGATTGAGATTGAGACTTATTTATAGCATATGATGGTTTTAATGTTCATATTTTACATGTCTATTTCTAGATTGTACAATTTTTATACTTATATTTTTCCATTTTGACATATTTTTCAAAAAGTCCAAAAGGATTTTTGTATTTCTTGAAAATATTGGAAAAAGACAAAAAGATTTTTTTTGGTAAAAAATATTATGAAAAATCCAAAAAGAGTTTGTATTTTGTTTACACCATATGTGGATGAACATTGAAGATGTACGAGTCACCCATTAATTCCATATCCACGTGGCTCTTTTTTAGTGTTTTGAGACGTCAACATATCATTTTTTGCTTTATAATGCATGGAGTCATTATAATATGATATGATGACTACTTGTTACATGTTTGATTCCTTGTCACCTTTAGTGCACATGAACACGAACTTATTTAAGTATTGCACTTACCTTTATCATGCCGATTGTTGTATTTTCATCTCAATCCTGCTTTTAAAACAAACCAAATGTAAAAAACGAGATAATAAAAGTAGTGCTTGTTAGAACCATTGGCCGGATTGAAAAAATTGAAAATCACATCTCTAGAGAATTTGGTATATTCAAAGCAATGGAATCAGGGTACGAAAGACAGATTAACTTTACGTGAATAGCCATCATTTGTAAAAATAAAAGAGCTTAGAAGATTAAAGGCACATAAAAACAAAAAGAAAGTGTCAGGCCAATTTCAAATAACATTGATGCTTTGTTACATATGAGCAATGATTTCTTCAAAAAGTATTGAGAGAAAAATAAGAACTCAATATGTGAGTTTTGAGAGATTTAATTCGAAGATCAGTGGGTTTTCACGTCCTAAAAAAATCTTGTAAAAGAATCATATAGTTTTGGGCGTTATGGGTGTAAAATCACTAACGATCTTGATTAGTTGAATAGGTTAAGTCGATTTCACGTGAGTTCACCATTTTACACATAAGGTAGACTTTGAGATCTTGCGTTAGTGGTGTCTCATTACTTCGTGCACATATTTTATGTTTGTCTATGTTGATTAACCTATATAATGTGTTCACACCCATACATTACATTTCCATGTTAGGTTATTTTTGTGTTTCCCCATGGTGTGTTATTTTTGAAAAATGAATTACATAAAAAAATTAAAAAATTAAAAATAGTTTGTGGTATCTTTTGAGATTTTCATTGCATGTTATTCATTCATATATTATTGTGATGATATATTTTATATTTTTTAATGATACCTATGATTCTCATTATTAGTTTCAACTCCTTGTCTATTTCGAACAACATAAAAGAGGGGGGGGGGGGGGGGGGGGGAGAACAAATTACAGGGGATTGATTTATGGGGGAGATTTTATCTTTATGCATTTTATTTAATATGTAAAACTCGATGCATCACTGGGTATTTTATTTGTTTCATGTGTGTAGGTATTTTAAAAGATCATATTTGGATTACACTCAATGAAGACAAAGTGCCCAAGAGAAGACAAAGAAAAAGTGAAGATTTGAAGACTTTATTTTGAAGATAACTCCATCTTGTATCTATCCATTTTAGGGTTTGGGAGAGTATTGGGATATTGTATTTGTCTTAGGTTTTTTTTTAAAAATTTAGATTTCGGTTTTATATTTGTACCGGAATAACCAGAAAGGGGGAGATTTGTAAGAGCATAATTTACTCATAGCTTAGGCTAGCATAGTTTTTGGCATATTCCACTACCGCTTGATTCGAATCGTCACAAAGTCCGAAGATCCAACATCTCCAAATTTCAAGTATCTACATTCTATGAAGGTATATTTAGACTTTAAATTTATTCCTTGAATTTATTTTGAGATGTTTGAATTTTGTAAAAACTGTAAACATGATTTTTTTATTTATAAATAGAGGCAATTTTTCTTTGTTTAAAATTTTTCAAAAGGCTCATATATCATTCAAACGAGATTGGAATCTCGTCCTAACAGGATCTTAGTTTTGTTTGAAGTCTCATTTGAAGTTTACTCTGATTGAACATAGAACGAAGCCATACTGATTTGGGTCATTTGAACTTCGTTCAAATGAGATTGCTTGGTCGTTTAACCGAGATATATTCTCGTTAAAACGAACTTGCAATTCTCATTAAAACGATATTCAAAATTCATTCAAACAAAGCCACCACCTCAAAATTTATGTTCGTCTTATAAATACCTGTTTCGTGTTTATTTTGTTGAGACTTTTTCCAAAACTAATTCTGCATATCTTTAGATATAGTTTTCAACCTTGTGCGTTTAAAAAACCTTTTTGATTCACAAATCATATCCCCAGAATTTATTCGAGTGAATCAAGTTTAAACCTTATAGCTTGTATCTTGCATACACCTTTGTCGAGAGGTATCTTCACAGTTGAGCTTATGATTCTCGAAAGAACTCACTAGGGACGACAATGGTTGATTGGTGGATACCGAGCGTGAAAGGTCGTGTGTGGATTGATCCTCACCGAGTTGTATTCTTATAAGATTTTCAAAAACCAGCGCATTATACTTATGGCGATTATTAAGTAGTCTATAAGTTGACTGTCTTGTAAATTTTCTAAAGTGTTAAATAAAAGTTTTTACCCGAAAGGTTTTTCCCTTAATTTTCCTTGTCTCGGTGCATGATTTAATTTATCTATTTTATCATCTGGATGTTTATTTAGGTTAAAAAGATAAAATATAGAATTGCTTGTGTTAGACATTATATTATATAAATATTTCATTAATATCTCCATTGCTCACTCTCAGGTGGACTTCATACTGGTTTGTTGTGTTGCGGTAAAGAAACAGTGTTTCATGTTCTGACTCTGTAGACGATTACTGATCCTCAACGATGGATATCGAGGTTCATGTGGATTCGCGTGTTGTGGCAGCTTGGATGGGTGGACATCTTCATTGCACTGTGGAGGTGAGGTTAAAGATAGAAGAGCATCAAGTCTTGCAAGGGGGACGAGTCGTGTAAGTCTACTATCTAGTATTTGTAAACCTTATCATAGTGATTTACTTGGATGGGATGTTTGGGATTTTTTCCCATTGTGTATTTTCCTCGTACATCGGCGCATTATAGATGCTTTACTTACTTTATCTACTTATCACTTAGATGTATGTTTTAAGTTAAAAAGATAAAATTAGGTAAATCGGTTTTTCACAACAAACGGTTTAAAATTCGGGCACAAGTTTTTATTGGGTTTAATTTGTTTAAAGTTTTAATCTTTAAAATTGAAAAATATAAAAATAGACTTTTTATTTATGACCATCCCTGCCTAAGTACCGTCGAGCCTTATCAAATTGGTATTAGACCTAGAACATTAAGTTGTCGTGTTTAGATTCCCATGTTATTGTGCATGAATTTGGTGGTTTAGTGGTTTTAGAGCCCCAATGTTTGATGGGTCGAACAACACATATTGAAAATACGTATAAAATCAGCACTCAAGGCTATAGATGAACGGGTATGGCAATCAATACTTAATGATTAATCACCATCTATAACCCTAGTTAGAGATAATAATATGCCTAAACTCACCCAATTATGGAGTGAGGCCGAGCATAGATTAGTAAATTATAATTCTTGAGGTTTAAATGATATGTTTTGTTCTGTTACTCAGGAGGAGTTCCATGGTATTATGACTTGTGAGACATCTCAAAAGGCTTGGGATGACTCCAACTCCCCCATGAATGAACTAGTGTTATTAAGGCTTCTAAACTCCAAAACCTCGCCACTTAGTTTGAAGTTATAAAGATGTTGGAGAGTGAGACCTTTGATGAGTTCTATGCTAGACCGTTCGACATAATTAACTTGCCTTTTAACTTGGGAGAGAAAATACTAAAAACCATGTAATAAAAAAAATATTAAGGTCTTTACTTGAAAGATTTAATTTAAAAGTGACGATTTAGAATTCTGTGGGTACTTTAGATTCTACAAAACTTAAAGATCTTGTAGGTGACTTACAAACTTATGAGCTTGACATGTTTTCCTCCAAAACAGAGAAGAAAAAGGATGAGGGCATTGCTTTAAAATCCTGAAAGGTGGAAACACCTATTTCGAATGACCGAAAACGAGTCAGAGGTTATGTCCATGTTAGCAAAGAAATTTAAGAAATTTCTTAAGTTTCAAAAGCAATCTAAAGATGAAAAAAAGTTTGAGAAAAATATGTATCACAAGGCCAATCACTTCCTTAAAAATCGTAACGATAACCTTAAGAGGGATGAGTCAAAAGGATGTGTTGGTTGTGAGGGTTATGGGCATAGGATAGTTGAGTTCCCCCACTAAACTAAGGAAGAAGGTCAAGAAACCAAAATCATATAATGCCACCCTTAGTGATAATGATCCGAAAGAGGGTATCGATTTCCCCATCGAGTGCAACTTCAGTGCGTTCATGGCTAGTCATATGAGCCTTGATGAGAAATCTTCCCATGAAGATATTTATAATCATGACACATCCAAAGCCATAATTTGTGACTCCCAAGTGAGTGATGGTAGAGATAATGGAGAAGAGAATAAGGATAAAAAAGAGGAGAAGGAGAGTGAACTATAATTTTCCTTCCATGAGTTGTATGTAGAAAGTTTGAGAGTGAAGAAAACTAGCTTGAAGCTGGAAGCTAAGTTTAAAGAACGTGCCATAGGAACTGGTCATAGTGTTTTAATCGAGGATCTTAGGGAACATGATAGGAATCTTAGAGAGAAGATGAAGTATGTTGAGGGTAAGAGAGATAGCCTTCAGCATTTGATGGAGGTTATGTAGAAAGATCTTTTTGAGTTTAAGAAGTCTAGGAATTTACTCGAGTCAAAGATAATTTAGCTTCAAGAGAGATTGAGAGACATGAGTCGTGTCAAATTTTATCTAGAATCTAGGTTGGATATGTTGGATAAGATGTTAGACACCGTCCAAATCAAAGATGGCAAGTTTAGGATTGACTTCGATTATTAATATGCTTCAACTATTAAAGCCAAGACTAAGCGTTTCAAGAGTCAACCATTTCTAGGAACATTGGTAAAGGTTAACCCTTAGGTAACACCCCCCGTCGTGTCGTCACATGCACACATTACGGTAGGAAAGGTCACCTTAGGTATTTTTTCTATTATCTTAAAAACTGTCCTAAAAAGTCTAAGTCTAGAGTCACCAAGTATTCTAAGGACCGAGAGCGTCATGTTACACCTATGTGGATTAGAAAATTGAATTTTGAGGCTTTACATATTAAACTTGTTGATTCCCGTTCGCTTGCACATGATACTTCTCATGCTATTAATGGTTGATTGTGTTTGCATGCTTACATACACAAGCTTTTTCAGTTCCTGGTATATATATGCATAAGTTGTATGTTGTTTGATTCTTTTGTATTTTGATTTTTCATTTATTGAGTCTTATTAAAAAATACAAAAAGATTTTGTTTGTCTTTTGAGTTAATTATTATTCAATTTGGTATTTTTTTGAAAAAGTTTAAAACTAAAAAAATGGCTTTTGTGTAGTTTAGTTTTACACATTTTGTATAGCATATTGGTGTTTCTGAATCCACTTCATTCCATTTTTCTATGTGACTAGGACATTTAGTTATGATTATCAATACTTAGATTCTTATTAATCATTCTTGTATGGAGTTATTTCAACTTTAATTTTCTTTATGGAATCAACTTTGTATATACACTCGCACGCACATGCAAGAGCTCTTTTGACTTTTAATTTCACATGTTATATTTGAGCTATGTGAGATGTTCTCCCATTAATCTTTTTATCTACATATTTGTTATCTATGGGAGATTTGTTCATGTGAAAACTGTTGCCCATTAGGTTTTTTATTTGTATTGAAAATATGAGGGTGCATGGGAAAGGGCTACGAAAGGAGCAAATCTCCTTTGTGGGAAGACACTATTGGAAAGATACTAATGAAAATATTAGAGGAAATAAAAATAGAAAAGTTTCCAAGGCCAACAAAGTTTAGTTTGTTTTATTTTTAAGTGTGATATCTTCAAAAGAATTGAGTGAGAATAAATACGATAATTGTTTATCTTTAGAGGATCTTATAGTTGAAGATCAATGGATTTTCACAATGAATTCTAGTTATGTTTATCATGTCATGACACTATTAATTAATAGAACATCAATAATCTAGGCTTGTGTGCATTGTTCTTGTTAATTTACAGAGTTCACTTTCTTTTGTCACTTGAGGCTAAATATTAGTTTGATAAAGTTTTGCAGTCAAATAAAACTCCTTGGACATATTTGAGTGATTGGGTCGTAATTCCTTTGTATCTAATTCACGCCCATTCATTCCATCCCCCATGTTTAAACACATCGATACTATACTAGCGTGTAAAGTGTATGTGTTTTTTATGGTTGTTTATACCATATATATAAGTGTGTCGGGTAGTCATTGGTATGTCTTTTGCTTATTGATATGTAAGGTATTATTTTCTTTTGAGTCTTTGAGTTTGTATTTAATCCATGTTTGCGATATATTTTATCTTTGGATTTTATTTAGCATGCTATATGATCATATTGGTATCTCTCATTGTGTGCATTGAAATTTCAAATTTCAAATTGGTACTTTATTGCTTATTCATATTGGTATCTTTATTGCATCAATATTGATATTATTTTATCATTGTTTGGACTATTTGTGTCTGTCTTGTCATGTTGTGTTTTTATTGCACTTTACACCATTGCATGATTTTAGTCATTTCTCCCTATTTCTCTTGGTATCACGTGTTCACCCATTTAGGGGGATATTTGATTTATAGGGGAAATAATTTATGCATTTTGACTTGGTCTATTCCTGAACAAAAAGGGGGAGAAATGATATCTTTCCTTTCATGATTAGGATATCTTTATCTTAGGAGGAGACGTCTTACCTAGGTTGAGATTGGTAGAAATAGTTTGAATTTTACTCTTATGAGGATTTTATACTTATTATATTCTCTTTGACTTCTAAGGTGTGTTTAAATGTGCAGGTTCACAACATGTGGCAAAGTTTACAAGTGTGCAAAGCTACTCACATATGTGTTTGTTGAGCATCGGTACTCCTTTTCCTTTTCGGGTTGGGATTGAGTTTTTTAGAGATATTGTTAGCCCATAGGATTTTTATTTTGGTTTAGTCCCGGAATAGCTAAAGGGGAAGATATGTAAGGGCAAATTTTTAATCAAGTCAATTTATTTATAATTCTCTTAATTCCGGACAAAACATTTGAGTCATAGGTTAGGCTTTGTATTGTCAATGTCGTAAGCCTATGACATGCTTGATTAAGACGTAGTAGTCAAGCCTCAAAGATGGATTCGCATTGTGTCGTGTTTTCATGCCAAATTTTCCTTCACGTTTATCGAGGACCTCGCGAGTATGGATGCATTTGGATTATGATCCTTGGAAATATTTTTGGGTGATTGCTTTTAAACAAAATTATTTGAAACTAGAACGAAGTTATACACCTCGTTAGAGCAATCTGTCAATTTCATTGGAATGAAGTTTTGACCTCGTTGGAATGACTTTTAGAAACTCATTGGAATGCACATCTAACAAACATCATACGAACACTCCCCGTCAAATATAAAGGCACCCATTGGAAGCTCATTGGAAGTTTGTTAGAACGAGGAATCGAATCCGTTCGAACGAACTTGAGTTCATTATAATGAAATGATTATTTTGTTCGAACGAACTATGTTTTTTCATTCGAACAAGTTCCTTGCTTCAAAATTAGTGTTTCACTATTTATAGCCGTGTTAGACTTGTCTTTTTGAAGAACTTTTGGAGAAAATAAAATTCCTATATGTTTACCAAAGTTCTAAACCCCTGGTTTCACCCATTGAGTTTAAATATCCAAGTTTTCATATTCTTATGCTTTGATATCTTTGTGTTGGGAGCCAAAGTTTGTTTCTCATCATCTTTAGTTAAGAACGTGTTTTGTTTAGTTGACTCTGTACCAGTTTGCTGTATTGAGGTGAAGAAATGGTGTTCCGTGTTTTGACTCTGTATATGGTTGCTGAACCTCATCGATGGATACTGAGGCACGTGTGGATGGTAGCTTGCGTGGGTCGACTCCTACACTGAAATGTGGAGGAGAGGTTGAAGATAGAATAGTGTCAAGGCTTGAGAGGTAGATGAGTCATTGTGTAAGTCTACTATCCTGCCATTTTGTTTTCGAAACAGGGTATTAAAAAACTTGCTGAGCCTTTTAAATTCACTCTAGTTGATAAGTTCTCTCATGATCGACCATCCATTGATATGCTAAGGAATATTTTTGTTATGTTAGGATTAAAGGAAGTGGTGAACATTGGTGTGATTAATCATAAACATATCCTTATAAGATGTTTCCATGAAGAAGATTTTTTACGATTATGGTTAAGAGAAACGTGGTACTTTCAAAGTTATCCTGTGTGAGTTTCCAAATGGATGTATGATTTTCATCCACATTTGGAGTCGTCTATCACTCTGGTATGGTTATCCCTTCCTATTTTGCCTATCCATTTGTATGATAGGTCTATAATCTTCACCATTACTAGTGTTTTTGGTCGTCCTTTAAAACTAGACGCCCCTACATCCTCCCTCTCTAGACATAGTCTCACAAGAGTTTCTATAGAAGTGGATGTTAAATAACCTTTAATCTGTAGAGTTTGGATTGGTTATGGAAACAAAGGCAGAGAATTATGGTGAGACTTCAATACAATGATTTACCATTGTTCTCTGATAAATGTCAAAAGAAAGGCCACGACTCAATTAAGTGTAAGATTAGATTTCTTCAAAGTTATAAGTTGCAGAATCATTAGAAGGAAAGAGGGGACGTAATGGAATGATTTATCCAAAAATCCACTGATTATAATGGAAATAAAGTTGTGTAGACAAAAGAATGTGTGCAAATTTTTTTTGGGAATTCTCTTTCAGCCAATGATCTAAAAAAAGAGAAAAGTGTTCAATTTGATAATAAGAACCAACACAAAATAAATCCACATGAGGAGTCCATTACAACTTAAGTTCCAAGAAGGTCATACAAGGTGATTCCCATTATAGAAGATGTCAACAAAAGTAAGAGAACCAATATAGATGTCAATTATTATAGAGAATACATGGAAATAGAAGATCATAATGTGTGTGATGCTTTTGAGGAAAATCAATGTGTGATAGCTGATACATTAGGTGATGATAATGTGGCTCAAACTAATGAACAAATGGTGTTACACTTAAATCTCTCTCCTTAAAAACCCCCAAATGGAAACAATATCGATCAAGAAGGTTTTCCAGGGGTTAATAAAAGATGGGGAGTCCTGAATCCTTAGTTACATGTAAATATTTTGATGGCCACGTAAGGATCCTTAGATTAAACTCTAAAGATTCAAACTTTTAAAAATATCAATGATTAAAGTCATGATTTGGAATGTGAGGGGAATAGTAAAGAAGAGTGCTGGTAGAAGAATAAGGAAATTATCCAAAATACATAATTTATTAATGCTTGTTTGTTTAGAAACAAAGGTTGATTGAAGTAGATTGGAAGAATTTAGAAGAAAATTTGGTTTTGGAAAATTCAAGTCTAACTCTTTTAATAATGTAGCTATCCGGGACAGAATGTGCCCCGAAACAACAAGACTCGAGTTAAAATGGTGTTAATGAAGAGAATTACCTTTTCGCCACTATCACGATATTTGCGGGCTCCCATGGACATAAAGCAGTCATCGTCAAAAGGGGTAAAAATGTAGAAAATTGAGTCGCTAACCTATATTAATCAATATTGGCAAAAGATATAGATTTACTTAAAGAAACGACATCAAAAGACTAAGTGATGCATACAAAACCAAATAAATTACGGGTTCGGGAACTAAGCTACGGAATAGGAAGGTGTTAGACACCCATTTTGACTTTTCGTTCTCTTATGGGATATAAAATATTCTCCATTTTCTTCTAATATATATATATATAGCGTATGTTGGGTGGAAAGTGTATATATGCGTGAAAAGTGCTTAAGGAGTGAAATCGTTGTGTCTGCATTGTGGGAAAGATGGGAACGAATCATTAGAAGAAGTATAACTAAAAGAAATAGAAAAACATATATAAATAATTCGAATATTAGTGGTCCACCTGATTGTGACACATTATGGATTAATGATAACGAGTATGCATGTCTAACAGGATCACTATAGGGTAGCAGAATAAGTCAAATATATACTATGAGTAGTATAATGGATCGTGACTATTTATGAACAAATGAGTGAGCATGTCTGATGGGACTGCTAAAAGTAGGCAAAAAATGCGTGAAAATACTAACGGAAATGTAATGAGTAAAATGTGAAAATAAGGAAAAAAGAGGACTCGAATTCCAAGAAAAACTCGAGATGCCTATATAGTCGGAATTGGCATCAAAGTCCACGTAGTTCGGAATAACATAAGGGAGGAATTTTACACATAAATCCGAAACTAGAGTTTCCTATATTGATTTTTGGAAAATCATGCTCAAGTGGTGAAAATGTAGAGAGATGGATGAAAACTTTAATTTGGGGTCTATGAAGTAAACCCTCTTTTTGGGTTTTTGAGTTTATGAAAATAAGCTTTGGGAGTATATAGATAATAAAAAGAGTGATTATGGGTGATAAGGTAGAAACTAAAAAAAAAGATGTGCTAAAAGTAGTAAAGTGTAATAAATGACACTAAATTAGTAAGGTTGAATGGATAGAAATTATACCTTATAAATAACTTGAAATTTGATTTTGGAGAGGTATAGGTTGATTTTTATTGGTGATGCAATGGTGGCAACGTGATGGTGAAAGGTGAGGTGAGAGTGAGAGTGAGAGTGAGGTAATATAATGTTGGAGAGAATGTTTGAAAAAGGATATTTTGAAAAGTTGTACATTGATTTCGAGGCCAGAAATCTTGAACAATGAGGTCAGGATTTCCTTAAATAGAAACCCCTAAAAATGCCGAAAGACTAAGTGTCCCCTAAGGAGGTCTATCAGTCAGTATAAAAAGTGGTCTTCCTATCAAAATAGGATCCAGACTTAGCATCCAAGTAAAGTACACTATGACTATAGGCAGAGGAGGAAGGGTTCAAATAGGGAGTCCAAAAATGAATCTTTTAGAAAATGACCGTATAATATAAACCGTAAGTCTGATTCATTCACAAATAGGACCATTCAAAATAGAATTTAGAGATTTATGAAAGTGAATGAGGTGATCTTAGGTCCGAGAGTTGAATAAATTCAAATGGAGCTCCGAAGTATTTGGTGACCTCCAATTTATGGTTTTGGAGTAAAAAGGAAACTAAATTCAAATTGTAAGTCCGATTAATGCACGATATGGACTGTTGGAAAGGGAATTCAGATCCCTATGAAAGTGAGTTAAGAAACTCTTAGTTATAAGATCTGACTAAATACAAATGGATATTGGTAAGTATCCGATAACCTTTTGGGTAAAAGGGGTGTTAAATAAAAATTATAAGTACGATTAGCGGATGGTATGGACCGTTAGAAAAGGGATTCAGATCCTTATGAAAGTGTGTTGACCTACTCTTGCATCTATGAGTTAACCAAAGTCAAATGGATCTAGGGGAGCATTAGGTGATCTCTAATTTAGGTTTTGAATGAAGACCAGTGGTCCGAGAGTTATAAGGATGGTACTTGAACCTATGGAGGGGAAATATAATGGGGTGTCTATAACTCCCCTTGATGGATGAGCTTCGAACAAGAAAAGGTCATCGAAAGATCAATACCCACATGAAAGTTATGAGTGTTGGGGATGATGGCCTAATTGTGAGAACTTAGGGAGTGTATACGTCTGATTCAGATGATCGTGGACAATTTTGAGGGACAAGGTTAATTATGAGGACCTAATGAGTGTATGCTACCAATTCATAGGATCACGATGAATTCTAAGGACCAAGGTTAATTATGAGGACCTATAGTGTGTATGCGACCGATTCAGAGGATCTCAACCAATTCTGAGGTTCCAGGTTAATTCTAAGGACTTCAAGAGTGTATGCAACTGATTTAGAGGATCACGACCAGTTCTAAAGTCCAAGGTCAATTATGAGGACATAAAGATTATATGCAACGGATTTAGAGGACCAAAGTTAATTATGAGGACCTAAAGAGTGTGCGAGATCAATTCAGAGGTTCGTGGCCAATTCTGAAGGCTATGGTCAATTTTGAGAACCTAAAGAGTGTGTGAAACTTATTCAAAATACCGCGACCAATTCTGAGGGCCATAGTCAATTCTAAGGACCAAAAAAGTGTATTTTACTTGATTCATCGGATGACGAGAATTATAAGGGCCAATGTCATTTCTGTGGACCTAAGAGATAAATTGGTCAATTATGTAAAATATGTTAATTCTATGATCAATTTAGAGGATTACGGTCAATTCTAAGGGTCAAGGTCAATTATGAGGACCTAAAGGGTGAAGAGGTCAAATCAGTGGACCTAAAGAGTACATATGTAAATTTTGTGAAACTTAAGAGTGAATAGGTCAATTTCGTGAACCTGAGGGATAAAAAGGTTAATTTTGCAGAACTAAGGGATGAAAAGGTCAATTATGCATACCAGAGGAGTGAAGAGGTCAATTATGCATACTTAAATGGTTTTGGGATGGATGTGTGATGTATTGAGAGTTTTCTGGGAAGTTTCAGCTTTTTTTTAGTAGATGTTAAAATATTTTAGATGCTTTTGGATATTTTTTATCTTTGGGGATTGATATTATTTATTTTAATTTTGTAGACGGATATTCTTTGACGATTTTTCTCTCCTGGGGTACTACGAGGGTAAAGGCGCTATGGTACAATCTTCCTAAGGAGGTGAGGCTGATGGTGCACATTATCAGATTAAGTTTTCTAGTGAGGTTATTGGATGATACCTCACGGTCGATTGTAGTGTTATGTGATTTTGACAAGTGGTGGTCCCTTTATCTGACTAAGGAGGTAATCTGAGAGGTGATGGATCCCATAGCATGGGTAGGCTTTGGGGGTCGGTGAAGGTGGATCTACTGAGGGAGGCTCTAGTGGCTGAGGATGATAAATGTGGTAGATGGTCAGTTGGTGTGACGATCAGTGTCCCTTTTTATTTTTTAGACCGGGGTGTGCGCTGCTAATGAAGAATGGAGATGGTGTCCACCTGTGGTTCTTACTATGTTTTGCGAGATTTCACACACAACCTCCATTGTGATTGGGGGAGATTGGCATTGGCGATGTTGCATGCTTGATTTAATGGTTTTTCTTTGTACCTGAAAAGAGACTCAAAAGGCAAAAAACATGCATTCTTATTTGATTATCTTGATTTAGTGGATTAATTTAGATGCACTTTAATTTTCAACTGAGGTTTGTATTTGAGAAAAGTAAGTGTATTTATGAATTTTTTGAATATGTTTTTAAATGTTCAAGTAAAGAAATGTATGAGGAGCTTTGTTATCAAAATATATTTTTTAAAAGGGGTTTATTTGGAAATTAGAGGGATATAAAAGAGTAACGGGAATTCCAAAAATGGGGGATGTTGATCGATTTACCCCTTGACCTTCTTGAATTCTTATTGCATTATTAGTACATGGAATTCTCCACAACAATTTTTAGTTTGATTGTTTTATGGATGAGTGATTAGACAAGTTGATGTCAACTTAAGATGTGCATGTTCTATAATTGTGTGATTATCACTATGTTCGGCTCATGGGTCTTTGCCAGACTTCCTTTTACCTTCCTTGATGACTTTTGTGCCAAATGGGTTGGGAGTAGATCTTTATTCTACACATAAGAAGCTTCCTCCTTATTGAGTATGTGATAAAACACCAGAGTTGATCTCAGGACCTCTGTGGCAGCGTCACATGCCATCTACCTATCTGTCCCAATCTATTGGGGATTATTCGATGGTATTTATAGATTATTTGAGGTGGTTGTAGAAGATAGTGGTTATGAAGGTTAGTGATGAGGTGAATAAACAAAGGTGGCTCATGATTGTGAAGGTCATAAAGGGAGGTGTTGTGATGTTACTTAAGTTTTTCAAGGTGTACCGCCTTATGGAATGCATAAGGTAGTGTAATTAAGATAAGGATTTCTAGGGATCTCTATGGAATAGTATTAGCGGTGGTGATGATGATGAGACAGGTCCTTCTGGTAGCTGAAATGGGTTTGTGAAGCTTTTTATTAGTGTAGGTTTCGTGGTAAGTGTCTACGTGTTATGCTTAGGTATAGATTTGGGTAGGCTATGTTGTTGTGGTAGGTAGGTTGGCGGTTTATGGAGGTTTTTAGGGAATTTTCTTGTTAGTGATACTTTATGTAACCGTTCACAATTTTAAAATAAAGAATGTGATACATGATGGTTTTGACATATTTTGTTATGCCTTTAGAAGAATATCTTTGCCTTTTAATTATCTATACCGATCGATAAGGCATACATAATCCTTTCGTTCATTAAAAATGATGAGAGATGCTAATGTTTCTTGATGGGAAAAAATAATAGCATTTTGTGAAAAAGGAAGGATCGTGCTCTGGATAAAATTTTGTTTGTGAATTATGAAAAGGCGATTTGAGAGGATCAAGTACTATGTAGTTCTTGCTGATGAAGTGGAGAAGATTGTTTTATTTGAATATAATGGGGATAAGAAATCCTTAGTGGGATAAGAGTCAGATTAAGGGTAAAATTTCTTCAGGCGATCCAAATTGACTGAACATGCCATCTCTTCTCCATTGAGTATAGTGATCATAGTGTCCCCACCTAACAAGATTTTATTCACTAGGTATGACCCGCTCCAATTGGGTTTTAATTTCCCTCTTGAATACCAAATGGGATCTATGTTTTATTTGAGAACAAAGTCGCCTTCTCGCACAATGTGATCTTTGAACTTCTCATTGAATGATCATGAAATTTGACGGTGATACCCTTGTATATGGTATAAAGTTTTAAATCTATTTTCATCCAAGAGTGTGAGCTCATCATAATGACTTTATTGCCAACCAACTTCCTTGATATGAATTTTAAGCATAACCTACAGGGAGGGTATAACTAGTTTAATAAGTAGGATTGCTACCATATCATTTATCGAGGAGTATAGGGTAGCCTTAGTGGGCATTATGATAGACGTGTGGTAACCCGAGAGGGCATAAGGGATCCAATTAGCCCAATCCATGTAACTCTCGATCAACTTGATGATTATGGATTTGAGACTTTCGCCATTAGCTTCAGCAGCCCCATTCGTTTGCAATCGGTAGGGAGAAGACTTGTGCGTCTGAATTCCTTATTCTTCAACCACTTTGATGACTTATGCTTTAGAATGGATCCCATTATTTGATAGACGTGAGGGACCCATAGAAATATAATTATTTTTTATGAACTTGGCTACCTTTTTATCATTCAACATCGTATATGACTCAATTTTGACCCATTTGGTAAAATAATCGATGATGACCAGAATGAATTTGTGCCTATTTTATGCCTCCATAATGACTTTCTCGATGATGTCAATGCACAAAGTTAAGAAGGGACAATGAGAGGTCATGTTGTACAACTCACACAGAGGTAAGTGTTGGATATTTGCGAATTTCTGGCATTTGAGGCACCTTATGACATAAGCAGGGCAATCTTAGACCATGCTGGTCTAATAGTATCCCTATCGGACCACATTCTTGGAAAGCATATGACCATTAATGTGGGGTCCACATTCTTTATTGTAGATCTTCTGCATCATTTCTTTAATGTCAGCCCCTGGTATACACTCTAAGTGGGCGCCATCGAAGTTTTTTAAAAAAAGTTCCTTATTACAGATGATGTATTGAGATTCAAGATTATGAAGGTTCATACGGTATTTCTTATCATCCCCTTGAGGATATTAGAGGAGGCAAAAGATGTCGTAATACCACAATTCTACTATAGCAAGCATAATGTGATAACAATGAGTCGGTAGAGACTATTTTTGAACTTGAAAGGGGGGATTATTATTCCCTAAGGTATGTCGACTATAGAAGCTACGATTTCCAATGAATCAACAAAACTATTTCTCGACCAGGAAATGTAGTAGAAGATGACATCTCTGAATTAGGAAGCGAGCGTTCAAGATGGTCATGAAAAGACAGGAGCTTCTCATTTTTAACTTTTCATTTCCTTAAGACTTGTCCTATGATGAGGTATGAGTATTCATAGACTTTGAGGTATCATATTTCTTTCTTAAAGAAAATATTAAGGCGTACGGTGCATTTTTCATACTCTGTCATGTTGTTGGTGCAAGGGAAGTCCAATTTTATGAAGATGGAAGTGTCGGAGTCATCAGGCGTGATCAGGAATATCCCAATGCCATATCCCTTCCAATTAGCAGCTCCATCAAAGAACATTTTCCGCTGGAGCTCTTCGTGATAAGTATAAATAATATCCTCGTTTGGAAATTCAAAAATCCATACATCGGACTCTCTCATGGGGTGGTTGACTAGGTAATCAGAAATGGCTCTTCCTTTCATGGCTTTTTACATAACGTAGGTGATATCGAACTCGACAAGCAACAACAAATAATGGGTCATGTGGCTTGATAAGTCAGTATTTCTAGCAAATACTTTAAGGGATTCATTTGATACACCAAGTTTATGGGGAAGGCAAACATGTAATGTCTAAGTTACTGGGTGACCCAAACTAGGGTGACACATGTATTTCTAATATTGTGTAGTTTATTACATATCCTGCCAGTTTTTTACTAGCATAGTAAATGGATCTTTCTTTGTACGACCACTCAATGTATTGGTCTAGTATAACCCCAATTTCAATGTTTATGACAGTAAGGTACATGAGAAGGGGAAGATCAGGCTGCGATGGCATGAGCACTGGAGGTCGGGTAACGTAGCTCTTGATTTTATTTAAGGCTTCTTGACATGTGACTTTTCTAAAAAAATCTTGAATATTTGCCCGCAAGATGGATGTGAGCTTACTGATGAACCTATTGATCTACTGGAGTTTGCCCAAGAAACTACAAACTTCTTTCACTGTCTGATGTGGTAGAATTTCGAGATTTTCTTTGATTTTGGTAGTCACTATAAAACAAATGCAATTTAATAAATGTTTTAAACATTTATAACATTCTAAAACCATAGAATAGGGGGTTACAATATTTTTATAAGTGTCTAAATGCATTATAATTTGTTTTTTGTAACGGTTCCTTTGGTTAATAAATCCGTAGATATGTTACCTTATTTAACACTTTGTAACGGTTCTAAACCATTACTATGTGTGCCAAATTGTAATGGTTCTAAACCGTTACAATATTTGTCTTTTGTAACTACTATAAACTGTTACAAATATGAACTCAACCATAATTTATAATGGTTACAAAACACTACTAATATTTAAAAACTATAATCCTTTGTAATGGTTTATAATCGTTAAGCTTATATAAATATGATTCCAAATTGTAACGGTTCTAAACAGTTACAAAATTTGATTTTAATTTTTTTTAGTCAGATTAGCCTCATAACAAATTTTTAGCATCAAAGAATCAAAGGGATTAACTCGTATAGAGATAATAAACATATTCGATACACCAATTTTACGTAAAAGCAGAGACCATTTTTACAATGTCTACAACAACTTGCTATCAAGAGCTTTGGTGGATTGAATGATTGGTATTACTTCATGCTACTGAAATTGCATTTAAGAGATGAATAGAATTCAAAAAAATAATAATAAATGAATATATATTGCCAATTCTTCCTGATAATCATTCCACTTGCAAGAAATTATGTTAAAAAGGTTATTACTTACTATAAACAAATTTCAGAAGATCTAAAATTTCATAATATTATTATGTTTCAGCGGCATATTATCAGTAGCAATTCAAGTGTTTTTATAAATAAAACTTAAACACACTATATATTTTGTAAAAAATCCTCAAGATTTCTCTAAGGATCTCTGGAACCACATGTTCTTAAGCCTAATTCCAGATATTTGCAAATTATCATTATATTGTCAAATCGGGAGAGCGGTGACTAAGCGATCAATTCCTACGAGTTACATTGGTCCCGTGTGAGGTGTTCGTGCATCTTAAGGGTCCGTTTTGGGGTTATTTTGCATTTTTGATCTCTAATGACATGTTTTTATACCTAAGTCTAGATATTTTTAAATTATAGTCATATTCTCAAATCGAAAGTACCGTGAAGACACAGTTAGTTTCTATAAGTTATATTAGTCCGGTGCAAGGTGTTCGTGTCTCTTTCGGGGTCGTTTGGGGTTTTCTCCCTCTAATAGCATTTTTTTAATCCCAAGTCTATAGATTTGTAAATTATCATCATATTCTCAAAGCTAGAGTCCTATGCCTATGTGGTCAGTTTCTACGAGTTGCATTGGTCCCATGCGAAGTCTTTGTGCCTTTTACGAGACCATTTGGGGTCTGTTTTGTATTTTTTACTTTAATGTCATGTTTTTAAGCCAATTCTAGATATTTAAATATTATTGTCATATTCTCAAATTGAGAGTCCCATAAGTACGCAATAAGTTCCAATGAATTACATTGGTCATTTATGAGGTCTTTGTAACTTGCGAGCCATTTTCGGATTATTTTGGGTTTTTTTCCTTTAACGACATATTTTTAAGCCTAAGTTTTGATATTTGCAAATTACCATCATATTCTCAAATTGAAACTCCCGTGACTATGCGGTCAGTTCCTAGGAGTAACATTGATCCCATATAAAGTGTTTCTGCCTCTTAAGGGGCCGTTTACAGATTGTTTTGAGTTTTTGCCCTTTAATAACATGTTCTTTAAGCCTAAGTCTTGAGATTTGTAAATTATCATCATGTTCTCAAACTGGGAGTTTCATGACTACGCGGTCAGTTCCTACGAGTTACATTGGTCACGTGCTAGGTGTGTGTGCCTCTTATGGGGTCATTTGGGGTTATTTTTAGTTTTTGCCCTTTAACGACATATTTATAAGCCTAAGTATTGAGATTTTCAAATTATTGTCATATTCTCAAATCGGGAGTCCCATGACTACACGATTAGATCCAACAAATTATGGTGGTCCCATGCGAGGTGTTCGTACCTCTTACGGGGCCGTTTGGGGTCTATTTATGATTTTCTTCCTCTAACGATATATTTTTAAGCCTAAGTCTAGATATTTAAATTTTTTTATTATATTCTCAAATCAAAAGTTTCGTGACTATGCGATCAGTTCCTAAGAGTTGCATTGGTCTCGCGCTAGGTGTTCTTACCCTTTATGGGGCCATTTGGGTGTTGTTTTTGGGTTTGTCCCTTTAACTGCACGTGTTTAAGTCTAATTATATGTATTTGAAAATTATTGTCATATTCTCAAACTGGAACCCCGTGACTACGCAATCAGTTATTACGAGTTAGATTGGTTCCATGTGACGTGTTCGTGCCTCTCATTGGACCATTTGTGGGATGTTTTGAGTATCTCCCTCTAACGGCATGTTTTTATGCTAAAGTCTAGATATTTGCAAATTACCATCATATTCTCAAACTAGGATTCTCGTGAGGACTCAGTTAGTTTCTATGAGTTACATTGGTCCCGTGTGAGGTGTTCGGGCCTCTTACGTGACCGTTTAGGGTTGTTTTGCATTTTTGTCCTTTAGTGGCATATTTTTAAGCCTAAGTCTAGATATTTGCAAATTATCATCATATTCTCAAAATGGAGACCTGAGAGTGCGCTTTTGTTCAAACAAAGAAATTATTTAATTAAACTGAGTTTTTTCAATGAAATCCTAAAACATGCATTTAGGTATGATTGAAGACAATATGATCATGCAAGAATATTCAATCACAAACAAACACACAAATGAGGAAAAATCCCCCAAAGGGGCAAAACCTTTTTTATTTTCAATATAATTTGTAAATAACGGTTCACAAGGATTATACTGAAACATGGGTGACATACGAAATACCCACAGGTGTCGGTTCTGATGTTGTCTGCTGGAATATCCTACAAGAACTCCAGATCGGCAGCAATGGAAAAGAATCGGCTTCTCCACAAGTTACTCCAGATGAGTAAAAACGATCATTTGAAGGTTTAAAGATTCACACAAATATATGGGAATGGTTTTGTGAATAAAAAAGGCATAAACCTTAAAAACTCGAAGTCTATTTTCTGCGTTGTAAATCGCAAAAACGTGTACGAAAAAGACTTGGAAAAACGTGTAGAATATGTACAAATATTTATGCAAAAATCGAGGCGGTGACCATATAGGCTTCCTTTATCTTAAGGGAGTGGCTTAGGCAACTATTAATAGAACGGCCCCACCAACGCCTCCTTTGAACGCTCCTTCCGTCGTAGGAGGAACACCTAATACGACTGTGCCAACAACAACTCATCCAGGTAGTGGCATACAGATTGCACCACCAATAGTGAATTTGGTGATAATGACCCCTGCGCAACACAACTCTACTCCACCAATGATGGAGGAGATGAAAAAGTAGCTTTTAAAGATAATGGTCGCCTCAAAGGCGGGAGGAGAAGCTTCTTCGGTGTACAATGATTTTTATATTCCATATCCATAGGAGTACAATAACGAACCCTACCATGTGGGGTATATTCCTCCTATTTTTGAGAAGTATACATGAAAAGGGGGAATCCCAAGGAGCACATTAAAAGGTTTGTGGAGAACCTTGGGCCCTAATGCAATAATAAAAAGCTGAGGTTGAGAGAATTTTCTGAGTCTCTAACTGAGATAGCTTGCACGTGGTATTCCCACTTGGCTCCGGGAAGTGTGGCCACATGCGAGGATCTTTATGTCCAGTTCGTACAAAAATTCTTCTTGGTTGAGGATGAATTCACCCTTACACAATTGTCTCGAGATAAATGGAAGCCCGACGAGGATGTGGTGACCTACATCAGGAGATTTCATGAATGCTCCCTAGACATGAAGGAAGAGACGCGAGAGGCTAAGATCTTGTAGGTCTGTGCGGAAGGCTTATTTCTCGAATATATATGCCATTTGATAAATGAGACATGGGAGGGTACGTTCGCTTCGTTCCTTAGATCTATGAGGAACATAGCCTTAATTGTGAAGCCACTTCCAACACCTTGCCAATTTTGTCAAGTTTGTTACTAAAGTCTTCAGGTAGCTGGGGGAGAGGACTACTACCTTAGGTGAACTACACCAATGACGAAGGAGAAAAGCATGAGGAAGGAAATCGTAGCTTGAGGGGAAGGGGATACAAGAGGAAGTTAGACAATGATGACCCATCGGAGCTGCCTTGCTCGGTGGAACATGATATAAAAAGTTATGATCTCATGATTAGAGATAACATGTGTTGGCCTATTGTGGTCGATAAGACACCTATCACTGTGTTGGCCTATTGTGGTCGATAAGACACCTATCACTCGAGAGGACAGAAAGGGAACAAAGTTTAACATAGTGCACAACAGGGTGGGACATCCTATGAGCAAGTGTTTTCCTCTCAGGAAGATAATAGACAGGCACATCAAGAGGGGGGATATCAAGCTACCACAAGACAATGTCAACAATAATCCTCTGCCGACACACGGGGCAAACATGGCCAGTGCTTTTGATGAAGAGGCAGAAGGGCTAATGATGGAGAATAGGTTTCAGGGGGAGGATTTTATTAATTCTCTGGAAGAGTGTTTATCCTAAATGTCCTACCTAACGATAGAGGAAGAAATAGAATACGAGTGGAGTCCAATTGATGATTTAAGCAGACAACTGGAGGGTTTCTCTTTGGGGGTAGTGAATATGGTGGTAGCATACGACAAATCGGTGTACAGAGATGTGGAGTAGGTTTATGAGTTAGAAGAACAATAGGCTGATCCTTGGGTGGAATGTGCTGCGGTTGTAAGATCGTAAAAGTTCAGTTGGTTTTTTGAGCAAGTTGGACTTTCGAAAGATTCTCGATTAGAAGTCACTCAACCAATCTCGAAGATCGTGAAGAAAAATATAGCCCAAAACTTGCGATGGAAGCTAGTAAAAAGGTTCCTTTTAGAGGTCACTTTCTCACAGGTAGATCGAATGGCCAAATATCCTTATAGCATACCACTTTATGTGATGACGAGCGTGAATGGGTGTATCTTTAACCGTGTCTTGATGGGTAGGGGATAATCTATCAACATTATGCATAAGGTATCATTCTATGCCTATAGTATTTCTAATACAAGGATTATACAAAATCCTTTATCCATAGCAGGGTATGACAACCAGTCGAGCAAATCGATAAGTTATGTGAATGTAGGGATCGCAATGGGGAACATCACTTCCCATATTATATTCCACCTCATAGATTGTGAAATGTCCTACCAATTACTTATAGGGAGGGTATGGATGCATAACCAAAGTCTGGTGCTGTCCACCTACCACCAGTGTGCCAAGGCCAATATCAAAGGAAAGGAGATAGTCATTCAAGCATCTAAGAAGACTTTCGAAAGGGAGGAAGCTCACTTAGTGGATGCAGCCTTCTATACAGAGTTAGCTAAAGGATCTGTTGTGCTCACTCGATACACTGGGGGGATTAAGAACCCAAGTACTAGGGAGAGGGTGTGAGCTCCTCCTCACCCGTTAGTGGCCTATGAGGAGCAAGAAAGGACACGCAAGATGGTTAGGCCGCTAAGCCTTTCGAGACAGCTTTGCGATCGAATGACGTGATGAATTGACCCAATCGATCACCAAGTCCAGTAGCAAAGTGTGCTCAGTAGGGTTCTAGTGAGGAAGTTTGAAGAAAATGCAGGTAAAAGACCCCGCCAGGAGGAGAAACCACACCAATGTAAAAGAGTTATTCTGGAAAATGGCAAGATTATTTACAAACTCTGAAGGTGTGATCGAGCAGCTAAAGACCTAGATGATGAGGCTGAACCAGTCTATGAGTGTTTTTTAGTGGACAACTTAGGTCAATGCTTGGTGATTGAAAACTCCAACATCCAGGTTTTTGTGGAGGAAGTTGAGAAAGAACAAGAATGCATGAAAGATAGGCCAAGATAATAAGTCCAAGAGATAGAGCATGTAGACTTAGCTAATGAAGGGAATGATCCGAGACCAATGTTTATCTCGAAAGACCTTGATGCTGCTGCAAAAAGAGCACTGATGGGATTGCTAAGAAAATTGAAGGTTGTGTTTGCATGGAAATATACTGATATGCCCAGAATAGACCAGGAGGTGAGATGTCAGAGGTTGAACATTATACCATCAATATTATTGGTGAAGCAGTTCACTCGATCATGTAAGCCAGAGCTATAATTAAAGATAAAGTAAGTCGAGAGGTTGCTCGCAACATGTTTCATTATCCCGATCCAACACCCCATCTGGTTGTCCAGTATTGTGCTTATAAGGAAGAAGGACAAGGACCAAATACGAATCTGTGTGGACTTTAGAGACTTGAATCGAGCATGTCCAAAAGATGATTTTGCCTTACCTTCCAATGATAGCCTCATAGACGCAACAACGGGGCATGTGATGTACATTATCATAGATGGATATGTGGGGTACAACCAGATTAAAATGTACCCAGAAGATGCTAAGAAGATCGCCTTTCATACACCATTAGGTAACTTAATGTATACTGTTATGACTTTTGGTGTGAAAAATGCAAGGGCTACCTACCAAAGGACTATGATGGAAATATTCCATGATCTATTCCACAATATTGTGGAGTTTTATATGGATGATTTGGTGATAAAGTCGAAGGTATAAGCAAAACATTAGTAGATCTGAGGAGAGTATTCCAGAGGTGCAAAAAGTACAAGTTGAAGACAAATCCCCTAAAATGTGCGTTCGGGGCGACTAGTGGCAAGTTCCTAGGATTTGTAGTAAACAAACAAGGGGTGCAGATGGATCTAAAAAAGCGAGAAGGTATCCTCAACATGCCAATACCAAAGATTGTGAGAGGAGGTTTGTGTCGGGACTGACTGAAGTCACTCACCCACTAATGGAACTTCTGCACGCAAAGGCAAAATTCACTTGGGAATAGCCGCATGAGGTAGCTTTGGGCCAGTTGGATAAGTTATTGACATCTCCCCAAATTATGGTTCCCCCTCGAGCAGGTACCCCTTTACATCTCTACCTCACCTCCACCAAAAGATCAATAGGGGCGTTTTTGGCTCAAGAAGTGGAGGGTGTGGAAAAACCTATATATTATCTAAGTCGAATCATACATGGACCTGAGGCTAGGTATACAAGCATTGAGAGACATTATTTATCCCTAATATTTATTGCTAAATAACTTAGGCATTACATGTTAACTTTCATGGTTCACATTATTACTAGATGTGACCCTATAAAAATTTTGCTAGCTAGAACTATGTTAATGGGCAGGGTAGCGCGATGGTTCTTGATTTTTGTGGAGTATGATCTCAAGTGCGTGGTGCCTCAAGTGATTAAAAGTCAAGCATATGTGGATCTACTGGCCATATTCCTTCTAGGAATGTTTGAGTCACCTATTGAGGAGTTACCCGGGGATGATCTTCAAGCCAACTACATCAAACCAAATCTAGAAGAATGGTGTATGTAATTCGATGGATCTTCAACTGAAAAACACGGGAGGGGTAGGAGTAATTTTGTGACAGGGGGAGGAAGAAGTTCGATTATTCTTCAAACTAGATTTCAAATGCTTGAACAACAAAGTTGAGTATGAGGCTCTAGTACTGGGGATGTTAGAGGATTTAAGAAGGGGTATACATGTGCTAATAATAAAAGAGGATTCAAATCTGGTGGTACAATAAGTGAATGGTGAGTATGCTCTCAAACGTATGACCTTATCACCTCATCGAATAATTGTACAAAGGTTGCTCGAGCAGTTCCATAAAGTAAAGATCAAGAGACATCCAAGAACGGGGAACAGACACGCAGATGCGTATGCCATGATAGCCTAGAAAATTTCCTTTGATGAAGAATCGACAGTTATTTGAATCACAAAAAGAATGGCTTCCTCAATGATATTAGAAATGTTGCCTTCTAATGACATCGATGTCTGGAGGGGGAAATGCAAAAGCAGCTAGAGACGGGTCAAAGGCCACAGACGTTGGTAGAGCTAGGATAATATATTACCACCGTGCACAACTTGTACTATAAAAATAAAGGGGGATGGCTATCTAGATGTGTAGGAGCTGAGGAAGCAAAACAGAGGTTGATAGAGATACATAATAAAGGCTACGAGATAAAAAAATCTCCTTGTATAGAAACATTCAGAGGGAAGGGTATTTTTAGCCCACGATGAAACAAAATTCTGCGCAACTACAGAGAGGATGTGGGAAATGCCTACTATATTACCATGAGGCAGAGTGCAACTTCATCGACCAGTCTTCAGATTGGAGGTAGCCATATCTAAACATGATGATTAACGGGATAGTGACCATGGATTAGATGATGCCACGAGTGTCCAAGTATTATGTCCAGGAGGGGAAGCTTTACAGAAAGGGTTATCATGATAGGCCCCTAAGATGCATCAGACTGGACAAAGCGGATGAGGTACTAAAGCAAGCACATGAACCGGAGCACATTGGGGAGCAAAACTTTATGACCAACTAATGACGCTGGGGTACATTTGGCCAACAATAGAGAAAGATTCAACAAAGTTTATTCAAAAGTACAAGGCATGCCAGCTCCATGGAAATATGATTCATGCTCCCTCGGTGGATCTTCCTTCCATTTCTAGACCCTTCCCATTTCATACATGGGCATTCGATCTGGTAGGGGAAATTAACCCTTCTCCAGGGGAAAGATCTGGATACTAGTGGCAACATAGTGCTTCACCAAATGGGCAGAGGCCATACCGTTAAAAAAGCTACAGTCGGGGTAGTTGCACACTTTATGAAGGAATATATTATTTACATATTTGGTATCCCAAAGGTATTCCCGTCGGATAATGGGACCCCATTTATTAATAGTGATGTGAAATTGCTAACAGAAAAATACTCCATTATTCATCACAAGTCCACAGTTGCCTACCCTAAGTTCAATGGACAAGCTGAAGCCACGAATAAGACTCTTGTGAATATCCTATCGAAGATGTTGGAAGATTTCCCAGGGAGTTGGGATAATAAAATATTAAAGGTCTTGTGGGCATATAGAACAACAAAGAGGAAACCGGCAGGGTATACCTCTTTATCGTTATTGTTTAGGGATGAAGCAATTCTACTAGTGGAACTCGAGGTACCTTCTATGTGGTACAACCTATGAAGTGAAATGCTCCCCAATAATTGTCATGTACAACTGGAAGCATTAGAAGAGTACAAAGACAACGCAAAAAGTAATTTTGAGATGTATAGAAAGTAGTTGTCCAGATCGTACGACCAAATGGGGAAGTTAAGAAAAGTGTAAGAAGGATATTTTGTGTTGAAGGCTTGTACAAGACATATCAGGGGACTCTCGCTGCCTAAGTTTGAAGCAAATTGGGGAGGGTCGTATGTTGTTCGAAAGGCCCACGATTCAGGATATGTCGAAATCTCAAAGATTGAAGACGAGGAGACTTTCCAACTTAGCAACAAATGGCTCAAAATTTATTTTGTTTAAGTTGATAAGTTGTCCTACCATGTTTTCCTTTTGATTATAAACTGTAGGTACGAGTAAGTTGAAAAGAGATAATGTTCTCACAACTTATTAAGTTACTTTTGTTTTTTTCCTCTCTTTTTTAAAAGTCATATGGATGAGAATTATGCTAATTTAACAAATGAGTCTGTTTTCATAGCATTGAAACAATTCTCATGAAAGCAAGAATAATCCAATTTTTGTAGGCACACCATGATAAAGTACATAAATACAAAATTAAGGATCTACTGCCTCGAAATACATAAAAAAGAAGGAGGGAACAGTAAATGGTTCCATTGTTAACTATGACCTACAAGTTCCCCTAGTAAATACTAGGGTCGTCTACAACGAGCCACAATTTGAAGAGTCCAAAATTTGGTGGTGGAGCTCCGATAATAGAGTGGCTAAATAAATCTCCTCGTTAGACAAGTCGGCCATCTCTTACTGGTAACGATCCATCTCTTGTTAAAGCTCGTCCACTTTGGTCAAAGCCTTAGCCAAATACTCATTGGCAATAACAAACTGCTCCTCAACCTTCACAATTTCAGAATTCAAGGTAGCCATCCTCTCAGCTAGGTCACTCTCTGAATGGGTTGTGGCATGGATTTTCGCAAAATAAGAAGGCAAGTCAACTTTTTGAAGGATTTGAGAAGATCAACCAGCTATTTTAGAGCATAAACTTTGCTCAAAAGAATATTAACTTGTCCCAGCATTTCTTTAATCTTCTTGGGACTTAAACAAGGTAGAGGGGAATGAAGCACATCCGCCAAAACAGTGGCAAATCCCTACAATATGCAATCCATCATAACAGGTATGGCTTGGATATAACGAACCGTAAAAGTGGATGGATGACATTCCACCAGTCGCTCGATGAGGTCACTATAATACGGAGTTATGATATGGGCAAAATCCTCCAAAGAACGCTTCACAATATCAACATGAGCTAATTTTGGAGGATGAGCACTGAAGGCACTATCACTAGAAGATGGAAATATCAAGTTAGAAGCCATGTCGTCTTCTTGTAGAACAAGAGTTGTGACTCGTTCCCCTCCTTCCACGACTTGGGAAAACTGAGGAATAGTGGTGGGTCGAACAAAATTTCAACGTTCTCGGGAGGAACTTGCTCGGTAATAGTAATAGAAATAACACCCCCAATAGTCTTGGGTTGGATATCTTCAACTTAAGAAAACAAAGAATAGAGTAAGACAAGACTTAAGCCTCACTATGCCTAAAGCACCTATATGGTCGCTTTACTAGGTAAATTATTGTCGCTTCAAAAGTCCCAGTTTTACTTAAAGCACCTTTATGGTTGCTCAACTAAGTAAGACAGGGCAATTTAAGCCTCAGTTTTCCTAAAGCACCTATATGGTTGCTTGACTAGCTAAACTGTTGTCGCTTCAAAAGTTATAATTTTACTTAAAGCACCTTTATGGCTGCTCGACTAAGTAAGATCAGGTATTTTAAGCCTCAGTTTTCCTAAAACACCAATATGGTTGCTCGACTAAGTAAACTGTTGCCGCTTTAAAATTCCCAGTTTTACTTAAAGCACTTTTATGGTTGCTCGACTAAGTAAGACTGGGCATCTGAAGCCTCTGTTTTCCTAAAGAACCTATATGGTTGCTCGACTAGGTAAATTATTGTTGATTCAAAAGTCCCAATTTTACTAAATAAGCTTTATGATTGCTCGAATAAGTGAGACTGGGCATCTTAACTCTCAGTTTCCCTAAAGCACCTATATGGTTACTCGACTAGGTTAACTGTTGTCGCTTTTTATGGTTGCTCAACTAAGCAATATTGGGCATCTTAAGCCTCAGTTTACCTCAAGCACCTATATGATTGCTCGAATAGGTAAGTTGTTATCGCTTCAAAGAGTCCCAGTGATACTCAGCAAGAAAAATTATTAAATGATGGTTTAACGAAAGAGAAGGGGAGTATGAACACCTTTTGAATAACTACCGACTCACGAGAAACCTCAGTGGGGGCAATGACAGTCTGTTCCACATGCTTGATCCCTGCGTTCGTTGGTCCCTCCTCAAAAGTGGCTGCTTTCCCCTCCAGTATAAAGGGGCCAAACAGTCCCACCAGTAATTGTTCACTAATGTTTATTTTCGGAGGAACAATCACAGTGTCCCTACAAGGGTTAGGGTTAGCTTCTTCAATAGGGTCAACCTACATGAGACGTTGCAAAAAGCATAAGTATAATGTACACATGAATAAAATACACAACGTGCACAAAAAATAGTAAACACTTACCAAAGGTATGGGGCTAGCAGCTGTTGTGGATGAAACTTTAACCACCTCTTTGGCCTGAGAGACAACAACCAAAGAGGGATTACGCTCTAAAATGAGGGGCATATTACCTTCACAATGAGGGTAAGAGGAATGGAGATTAATACTAGGAGTGTGGTGGGAAGAAAGGTCCTCATTACTAGGGGTGGATTTGGATTTCTCTTGCTCAGGGTCCTCATTATAATCATCCAGAATAGTATAGTCCATGGGGATGGAACCAAGTTTTTCAGTTGAGTGCATCCGTTGTAGCCTGTGAGAAGGTCTCATCAAAGGGGACTCCTCCTCCTCCTCCTTTTCTTCTTCCTCTCCTCATTCCTCCTCTTCTTCCCCTTCTTCCACCTGTTTCCTTTTTTCGGGAAGGAACTCATCCTCAATATTGTTAAGAGGAAGTTGGAATTTGGGGCCAGACCTCGTCCTCTTACGATTATCAATAGGGGTAGGAGGTGTAAAGGAGATACCTTGCTCAGCCATTTGCTTGGCTAAAATAGATTAGGTGTCTACTGACCCTTTATCAAATTGCTTCAACAGGTTATCCAAAAGCTCGGTACACTGATCAACCAATTGTGGGTCTAAAGAGGAGGGAGATTGAGATGATTCAGAGGCACTAGGGGTGATAACTTTTCTCTTTCTGCTAGGAGTTCTCTTCCTGGCCTTGGCCACCATGACACTAGATATATCAATGGGAGTATCCTTCTCAATGGTAGGATGAGAATTGGAAGGGGGTCTGCAGCCTCCTCAAATTGCTGGGAACTTGAGGCCCCCTTCTTTTTCTTCATGATGGCTTTACTGAGAGGTGCCAGAGGAGGAGGTTCCTTAGGGGTAGTATTGTTGGTATCACTGGGGGGAAATTGGGTTGGTTTGACTGTGCAAGTTCTCAATCCAACTCAGAAGGGGAAAGTGCTCAACAGCTGGGTAAACAGGCTCTCTCTCAATAACCATGAGAAAACGACCAAGGGTGTTAGGCGAGAATACGTTAAGGTACTCAGTAAATATACTGCCTCGTGCACGATGGGTAGGAATAACAAGACCTTTCAGCTGGGCAGAGAGAATGCTTACTATCTCGGTTAAAAAATAGCTGCATGCCTTCACAAAATTGATTGGTCTTTTAGTGGTATTATGGTTTAGGAGGGGCACCCCTTGATCAAACCCAAACTGCAACGCTACTCAATGGCGTGAGTAGTCCATGCAGTAGTTTGACCATTCGATATATGAAGGGAGGTACAAGGGGGTAAGAACCAACATAACATTTTAAGAACGAAAATTCAGAGCAAAAGATGGCTTAACTACCTGGACTTGGTGAGGAGCATCTTAAAAAAGGAGTTGGGAAAGAATTGATCAGTAACAGAGTAAGGGCGGAAGTTAAAATATTTGACATTATCGATATAAGAATGGAAAGAATTCCTGGATTGTTTCTGATTCTAGGAGAGGATCCGAGGGACTTTAACATCATGAAAGGTAGGAAATAAGTGGTCTTGGGTATACTCAGGAAAGTGAGCATAGACAAAGGCTGTCAAAACTATGTGATCGGCATAGTTGGACACATCAAAATGTCTAATAGACCGGGTAGAATCTGTTTGAACCCTATCTAACCAAGTGTAGAGGGAACCAAGGCTCATGGCATCTAAGGGGACTTTGACCCCATAATCAAGATGAACAGTTAAGTTTATGAGGTCCTTCCTAAGGCAATCGTGGGGCTTCCCAGGTGAATAAAACCTTTATAGGACAATCCAAATGTACCCAACTAGTTCAACATGGCTCCCATACCCTTCTCTAGTAGGGGCATTTCCATGGATTTCTTACCCTTGGGGTCTTTTTTGCCTTGCTCACGAGTAAGGGAACTTGCCCTATCCTCCATGCAAAAGAAATACCTTAGGATCTCCGAACATGTGCATTTGTTATAGGTCTTAATACTTTTCTTCGCCACACTACTCAGCTCCTTGAGCTTAGCTCGTTCCTCTTTTGAGATGGCTTCCTCAAAATAAGTATTAGTTCCAGTCGCCTCCACACACATACTCCAAGGTTATTATAAATTCACCCTAGGCAGCAACAAAAGTGTGGGTCTCATGACTCCAATGAGAAATTAGGGTTCTCAGAGTATTGTTATTATTGGCCAGAGTTACATTTCCAAACCACTTGGTATAAGATAAACCAATAGTCAACAACTCCCCAAAGCACTTATCGTGGATTTAATCAATCCACGCACCTAGCCCGTAATATCCCCCAGTAGACTCAAACTCAACATTAGAGTAGGTATACTCCCCCCTCTTAATCCTGATCCCGGTAGCGATGGAACAAAGGATGTAGGCATAATTCTCGATGATGTCATCTTCACCCACCAACAACTTTAAATTATCAGACATAGATACAAGGGAACCGAAAAAGGCATTGGTAGCCTCCCAGAATTTGTCAACAGTGTGAAAGTAAGGGGCATGATTGCATTTTCTACACTGTACATGTCGATCATCAAGGTCAGAAGAAGTTTCTTCAATGGAAGCACCAACAACGGAGGGAGTTCTTTTCACAACGGGAGCAATGAAAGAAAGTAGAGAAAGAAAAGAAGAAGCATGGTAATCAAAGAGTACTGTATGCTCTCACAAATAAAGAGAAACACTTCATTCAAAATACCCAAAGGTAAAAGAGATTTGTGAATCAGAGGAAACCCTTTTACAAGGGTCATGTCATCTTTGAAAAGAATGCATGGTTGGTACAAAAAGATGCACATGAGAAATCAATCATCATACATTGATTTTTATCGGCTCAAGTGGTTTGCATGGCTTACACGCGCAGGCAATCAATTGATGCGTGTATGGCTGGGGATAAGCCTATCAGACGCATTTAAAATTAAGAGACGCAGTAATAATTATCTTTTGGGGGAAATTTAAGAGACGTTTGGGAGCGAAACTCTACACCCTTTTACACTTGGGGAATAAATAGTTTTGCGGGAAATTTTATTTTAAAACCATTCTAATTCCCCAAATTAAAAAAGTAATCACTGAAGGTGTAATTCCATGCGATAAAGAAGAATCTCCAAATAACTTAAGCCCATGCTCCATGGTTTCAACTCCTTTATATATAATTTGTCGAAGTATATAAATTTGAAAATTCTTTTGCTCTGAGAAGCGTGCACATATCAAAGCGAGATAGGATGTGGATTCAGGGATTTATATTTTTCGTACAGATATTTCTATAAATAAATAAATATCTCTATGAAGGGGTAAATGTAGAGGGAGATTCAAACTTGAAGTTGATTAAAATAACATAGCCACTGAACAAGAACGATTAGGGATGGTCGCTCGCATAAATATGAAGATGATCGAAAGACATCACACAAAGATCAATACCAGGAGATAAATATAACAAAAACACAAAATTGTAATAGGAACTTTTGATGTACTTATACGTCTGTTCTCTCGGAATTATGTAAAGTTTACTTTGTAAATGCCTTGAGGTTGCTCGGTATCCTCGAGCAACCATGTCTGGCAGTGCACGGGAGAGCTTACATGCTCTACCGAACAACCTCATGCTGGGAATATCATAGGGATTTCTTTTGGAGGATTGGTCATAAGGCAATGTTGGAATGGACCAACCCCTTTAAGGCACCTAGGCAAAACCTTAGTTTATACATAACTTGGATTAGTAGTACGTCGAGGCAATATCTCCGGGAACCCACTCGAGGGGCTCCGGTCCTAAATAGTTATTCAAAAATGAACTTGTTTCATTTATAGGGGTATTACAAAGTTTCTCGAGTGACTTGTATCTTGAGCAACCCTTTATTCGATGAACTACCTTTTGACGAGTGTCTCGCTCACATTCAGATTTCAAGATTGTTCGAGTGACTTGTGTCTCGAGCATCTTTTTCCTTCGATGAACTACCTTTTTGAGTGATGTGACAGCAAACCTTTTGCAGATTATTGTTTACCAACTCCTTGACATCAGCATGTTTGACATTCAGGAACTCAATAAAACATTACTCAAGTAGAGATATTCCTAGGATGGTAAGTCCATAGCTGGAACATCACGTTCTTTGTAAGGCGTTCACAGCTCTGAGAGTCTAAACAGTGTTCCCGCCAAAAATATCATATCTACCTCATTTAATGCAATATCTTTGGCATTAAATGTAGAGGTCTATTGACGCCAACAAGGGACATAAATGTATTAATTAAAAGAAGGCCCCTGTTAGAATTCTCTCCCTTTTATAAATACCTCTAACATTACATTATAGAGGGGATCGCACTTTTTTAGCCTAGAACTGCTGCAGAAATATTCCCATACAAGGGAGTTTTATTGTGAGAACATTTATTAAGAGATCCACCTCATTTATTGCATTTGTGTTTAAGGTTACTGCCTTGCCTTTATAGACTCAAAGGTGCTAGTGCTCACTCCCTCCGACCAAGCTAACTGTGGGAGTTCTTTTACTAATTAATTTTGTTTGATTATTGTAGCATTCATGTGAAAAGAATATATTTAATATAGGAGTTTTGTGTGTTGAATGTGTTGGGTTGAGACTAGCGTTTGTTATTGTCATTAACTGTTCTACGACCATAATTACCATCTTGATAAGGGGTTACACCTCCCTTTATATTAACATAATCTCAAGAACTCACTTCCTTGTGCTTGCTTTTCTTTTATTCTACACTTAATATGACGCTTGAGAACGACTTGTGTTCGATTTCTCGAATCATCATTTTGGCGCCGTCTGTGGGAAACTAGGTATTTCTATCTTGTTTCTTCTTATTTAGGGCTCCAATTGTCTTATTTCATCTACAGGGACCCCCTAGGTCATTATCCCATGAGTGATATTTTGGTTATCGAGCCCTTACATTTGTGCATAACCCAATGAGGGGATTGTTCTTTTTCAAATTTGTTTATTAGTCTTCCTTTTTATGATCGTAGATCAGTTTTCTATACCCCCGTGATGTCACCCTACCTAAATAGTGTTGAAAAACACAAAAGGTGGTGGCCTCCTAGAGGTGGATAACTTGGGAAGAGTTCTATTTACTTATTTATGTATTTTACACCTATGATCTAGGGCTAATTACTAGGTTGGTGTTATTCTTGCACCTAAAGACTGTTTTTCTCGTGGTAAATTTCTAGTAGGCACATCCTGTGTATATTCTATAAACGGATCTCAAGTGTTGAGCCTATTTTTGGTATCACACCTCCCATTTGCGCTTGAAGGATGCATCAAAGTAGTTTTATTGCCAGCATGCCGCAACATTCCTAAGGCAGTTGGTATGTACAGCTTCTACAGTTCACCTGGGAAAATTAGACTTATTACAGTGTCCTTGGACTCAGTTGTGGGAAATTCCATTTGATATAACCACGGCAGTACTTGCATATGTACCTCAAGCCGCGACCACATCAGAATAACGTTGCAGACAACAAAAAACTGCATACCTATTACTATGCTTAGTTTTTCCTAAATTCCTGGATTTCTCACCATTGTCTGGTTGATCTCTGAATGTATATTTCTAAAAGATTAACACAGAAGAAGCCATGGAAGGAATTTCAAAGACAAGCACAGAGCAGAGTGAAGATGTTGCCCACTTGCTGAGCTACATTGATCACCTGTATGACCTTCACCTCAACACATGTCGTAGCAGTATAACCTGCAACCTTCACTTCCATGAAAAAGGCGGCAGCGATGGAAGGAGCGATGGTTGCAACCAAAGTTCAAAAGAGGAAGCTAGAGCAGTAAAAACCAGAAAATGGCTACGAGATCTACACCCCACTGATCTACCAAATTGAAGACATTTTAGAGCATCATAGAAGACAAATTTCTCCGTTGGTCCGAGAAGCTGAAGTCCCCTCCTTACAAGAGGGACCAAGCCAAATGGTGCAGTTTTCATAGAAATCATGGCCATGACACGAACAATTTCCACGCTCTGAAGAATGCGATCGAAAGGTTCGTTAGGGAATGAGCGCTTCAGTGGTTCTTGAAGGATGCTTAGGGGGTGCAGTCGATACCTGAGAGGTTGCTTACACTCCAGCCTTATTTTTTACTTGTTCCCACTTTTCTCTTCTTGAACTCTACCTATGAAGCTCTTTGTAGATATATCTCCCAAACTTTTGTATTTTGTTGTTAAAGTCAAAAGATATATATATATGAATGAATGGCAATTCTTAGTCATGTGTAACTTCTTACTTCCCTAGTTAAAAATATAATGAAAGACCTTCGTCTTAAATAGATTTCAATTAAACATGATGATCAGTTATCCCGAAGATTGTTTATTTATTTCAGGAGGGAGAGTTAATTGGGGAGACGGCCTTGATTGGCAGTTTACGCCCCTCACAATGTGAAGGCACGAGAGACTATAATCACAATGCCCGCTCTTAGCTTTGGGATGTTTCAAATAGCCACGGGGGCTCATAATGCCCGTTCTTAGCTTTGGGATGCTTCAATTATCCACGGGGGGGGGGGGGGGGGGGGTCATAATGTCCGTTCCTAGCCAGGGATGGCTTGATATATATCCAATTATTACCGTGGGCGGCTAGATAGTGAACCCAACTTAAGGAGGCTTGATAGATCCCCAAGAAAAGATGGCATATAAATAAGGAGCACGAGCTAAAGACATTTGTTTGTTCACGAAGGAATTCTCAGAAGCCAACAAATCCATTTAGGTAAAGTGGACCAAGGACTTAATTGTCCACGACAAGGAAAGTAATTCCCCATTATCCACCGGCTTAATTGGACCAATGACTTAATCGTCTGCGGCAAAGGGAGTTGTTCCCCAATATCCACCATCGCTGCAGAAGTGCCCAATCTTAAACCAATTGGACAAGAAATTATTATGGCCACAGCCCCATGGGCCATAACAATTCAAAAGGAAATGACAAATGTAGACTAATGAAGAGTGAAAGCCTTAACAAAGTTTTACAAAGAGACACGACAGACTAGTTATAGAAAATAGTAATTAACAGTACAAAAAATAATGCACAGACAAAGTGGTTGTAGACTTATTATAATAAAGAATTAATATACAGTCCAAAAGTTATACATAACCAGTTTTATATTATACTATTAATTCAATATGGCTACATCCAATTGTCAAAATTCCATTCAAAATTTGGATAGAAAGAGCGTGGCATTCATCAAAGTCCATAGCATTTTAAAGAAAATGGGCTAGCATGTAAAAGGTAGATGAGAAAATAATGAAATAAAGAAAAATAAAGAAAAAAAATTCAAGCATTCAAGTATTCAAACAAAAAACAAAAGAGGAATATAGTTAATGGTTGAATATTCATTACTGTGAAGTACTGATTAGCTGCTGCAGCTTTACAAAAATGGTCGCAGCCATGTATAAATTCAGTAATTATAATGACTGATAAATATAGCCATAGCCTAAAAAGGCTACAAACTATAGTCTATTATGAAGCCATGTAATCTTCCTCATCCTCATTTTCTTCATCTGTTGCGGTCTCAGTTTCTTCATTATCTGCTACAGTCGCATCTTCTTGTTGCTTCTTAGCCCTTTCCTCCGCCGTAGCCTTCATCTCCGCCACGCACTCAGCGTGCTCAGTATCACTTAACCTCCAGGACATGATTTTATCTTTTGATTATGTGAAGACTCTTAACCACCCTGTGCCTAAATTCCTAGAGACCACGGAGATAGGCCTTGTTATTCGCAAGGAAGAAGTCCATCGAAGTTTTGAAGGCTGCCATAACATCATTTCCAGCTTGCTTCAAGGTTGCAGCATGTTCCTTATCCTTTTGCCTTAGGGATGAAACATGATACCTATAATTTTATTGGAGGGAATAAGTTTTACTCTACTCCAACCGATCATATTTCCATTAGAGGAGGTTGAGTTTATTCTCAAAAGAGGTGGCTTGCCTGGCAGCCTCTGCCTCAGCAATATTAATGGATTTTGTGGCCTTGGTGAAATTTAGTTCAACCTCATCTGTTTCCTTGATGGCAACCTCCAAATTCATATTGGTCAGTTGAAGTGCTGCGACAGATGATTATTTTCCTGCTTCAAAAGAGGTGGCCCTGGCAGTTTTAAGTCAATATTATGAACTGACTTTGAATCTTAATACAACTAGAATAGGACTTCATATTTGTCCCTATGGGACACAACAACGTTCGCGGCCTGAAATTTTTAAAGGGTGGTTAGTATAAAAAGTAACTAAACATTAAATAAAATGAAGAGCTTACCCGCAACAGACTGTGGAGGGCATATTCCTCCAAGTTCTCATGGTCTTCATCTACCAAGTGGTCTAGGTCAATAATGTTTGGAACCTTTATAATTATACTGGCCTCCCTAGAAGTTGTATCCCATGAAGAATTGGGATCAGGATGCCTCAGTTGAGGCCATGGAAGACCATCAATCCTACTCTTGCTCTACTCTAGGGAATTAGAAAGTTGGCATTAATTGCCATAATGTTCCGCGACGGAGGATAAGGAGATAAAAAAATGAAAGCATGTACGAGAATGTGCCCACCTTGAAAGTCCCTGGGGGATATTATTCCTGCTACGATAAGTTGATCAACTATATTGTCATCAACTTGCTTCTCCCCTGCCGCAGTAACATTATCAGGGGCAGCAGGAGGGATCGCTCCAGTCTTGGCCGCAGCAGTTTGCAGAGAAGGAGGTGCAGCAGTTGGTTCAGTCACGGGGGCTGTCTCCTTGGGTGACCTTTTTCTCTTCTTCCCATTCTTCTTGGGGGCTTTATTAAGGACAACTTCATCCTAATCCATTTCAGTGAGTTGGGCAGCCAAAAGCTCGCGGTTAATCTCTTCCCCTGAAAATAATGACAAGTTTTAAAAGAGGCTACAACAATTTATATATAAATATTGGCTGCGAAAATTTATATCATCAGCAATATATTCCACCCAAAATATAGAATTACTTTCCGTAGTCATCTTTTTCTGTACTTGCTTTTTGGTAAAATAACCTTGCTCGTAAATTAACGCAGAAGTGACCGACTTGCTGAATTTTTCTCCTTATTGTTGAAGTCTGTTGCGTCCTCAACTCTCCCTTTATATTTACCATTGAGCCCTAGATTGTTAAGAGTTGCACACTATGTTAATGGTCAGTACACGTCGTGGAAGATAAAATAAAATATTGGCAGATTAAAAGGTCGCAGTAGCAACAACAAATCACATGTTTTATATGGATGCCCCCATGTCCATGGAATCCTATATGCTTTCTCTCTCTAATACTCTTGGTATTGATTTCCTAACTCTCCCCAGAGATATAGAAAAAAATTTCTTTCCAGTTTTTAACACTGGAAGGCCGTTCATTATATACATTCTCTTTATTGTTCCGTAGAGCAAAGTAGTAGTACTGCGGAAAGTCTACAGAGTTCTCCTTTGCATGTAAAAATGGAAGAACTCTGCGGGAGTGATATCTCTCCCAAATTTCTTCTGCCAAAGTACCAAGGCAGCAAGAATAGGTCTCCATCCATTTGGATCTAAATGGGTGGGGCCAAATTCATTTCATTAACTAGGCTAGGAATTGGTAGCCACAACCGTAGGAGGAAGGCGTGCAATGCAAAAAAAATACCCCCATTTGGGATTGCGAAACATGACTTCTGTTCTGCAGAAGGAAGAGTGCAGATGGTAGACTGAGGAAATTCAAAGGTCGTAGCAACTTAAACAATTCGTTCCTCATCCATTATACAACGATTGTTTAATGCCGCAGTAGCCTTCTCAGTTTTATTTGAGGGCCTAACTGGTATATTCCTATCCTCGGGGGGGACAACTGAAGTCCTAATAGCCGCCGAAACCATATTTTTTAAGGAAGGATTATTACTGGAGTTGGTATCCTCCTCTATAACGTCCATAGCCTCACTAGTATCCCTACAATTATAGGAGTCCGCAGAGTCAGAATCAATGGTGATACAATTGAGGCAGTCTTTAAGAAAACATGGCCCATTAGCCTTCAAAGGGTTTACAGATGGTATTTCAGAAGGAGGAATGCCAAAATAAGACTTCCAAAAGTCATCCAGGAAATTTTAAGGGTTCCAAATCATAAGGCCGTAGCAAGACCTGAAAAGCAGAAGGAATTCCCAACTAGGTGCCATAGCCACTATGGTCAGAGAAGCTTCTTAGAGGCCATGCCAGATATAAGCAATATATAATTTAAGCAGAATTAAAATCAACTGCAACCAACTGATTTTAAAGGTTGCTTCCAGTTGATTTAAAAGCCATCTAACGCCAAAAACTACCAAGTACAAGTTCTAAAGACTCCATCCAGTTATTCTAAAGTTAAGGACTACAACCAGGGATAGTTATGATCATAAAGGATGGCAGAAATTCACAGAAAAGTAGCACAAGTTATACTATTAGCCACGGGAAATTACACAAACATGTAATTTGATAAAAAAAACATGTTCTCAAAGATGGAAAACCCAAGAATCTAGGGTTTTGGCTAAGAACATCGAGAACATGTTCTCGGTGTTCTTGGCCAAAAATGAAATTCAAAATGGGGTCAAGGTGTGGATCAAACCTAGAAATCCAAATTTCTAACCTACAATCCAATTCAAACACCTAAAGTTTCCCAGATACACAACACATATCAGCATGTTTACCAAATCCAATTATGTCTATCCAAAAATCCAAAAATGGTACCAGACAGAGGTTAAGGATTATAACAAGGATTTTCATAAATCATATATGTTTTAGCAACAGTGTGAAAAAGATACAAGTCCTACCAAATGGTTCAACATCATCAAACCCTAGTTTCTACAATAATTTTATAAATTAGAGCCAAGCAAAAAGGACTCTCAGTAAAAATCCAGCTACACAAATTCAAGTATGGTATACAGAAGATACAGTCAGCTAATTGCTCTTGCAAAACTGGATTAAAATGGTAGACTATAGAAAATTAAAAGGCTAATGCAAAAGATTACCTGGAAATTAATGAAAAATGGAGAACCACCGATTGCTCAGCTTTAACTCCGCCTTGAACCACCACTAATACTAGTCAAAAAACTCAAGATAAAACTGATAGAGCTTCGCTCTCGATGTGCTCTTAAGATTTGGAAAATGTAATGATGGTCACGACCAAAGCCCATTTATATAAGAGGGCACAAGAAGGTGAAGCGTCACCTTGCAATTACCCTGACAACATTTGAACAGTATTAAAGTCGTAGCCCCAACTCGCCAACTCTTGGTACCACAACTCTTGGTAACATATTCCACCCAAGATATGGCTAATATAGTCCCTACTGCCATTGAGGTATTAATACGAAGTCGTTGCCTGGGCTCAGACAAGTCGCGTCACCATGCAGTTATTAAACATCCTACCAAGCCAGCCTTGGTCAACATTGGTTGCTGCCTGGGATCAAACAGGCCGCGACAACCTTTAGACTTGTTGCTGCCTTGCTTCAAATAGGCCGCAACCCTTGCTCATACACGACAATTGCCAGCTATCCAGCTTCTGAAAAGATTCCTTATTCTTCAGACTTATCCATATGTCACATGTGCCAAGCATGTGCCACTACTATTATGACACCTATAAATAGAGGTGCTCACCTCATAATTAAGGGGCCCGAGAAGAGAATTACCTCATAATTAAGGGGCCCGAGAATCACCTCACTCTCTCGCCCCTCCCCCTCCCTCTCTCTCTCTCTCTCTCTCTCTCTCTCTCTCTCTCTATATATATATATATATATATATATATATATATATATATATATATATATATATATATATATACCTATTTACCTTGTGTGTGACATAAGCTTCATACATTTTACTACTTATAATAATTCCCTATTTTCCACATACTGATTGGCCATTTCAATACGCTGAAGATATGTCATGTTAATCAGTCTATATCATTCTTACCATCAACATAATAATAAAATACTTGAAGTGAATTTAAATCCATCCACAACATGTGATAAACTAAAATGAAAAATAAGACTGAATTAAATAATATCTCAACATCCAACAATAATAACTCAAATAGACTCGACTCCCAAAACAACTGACTGAAAATAAAATAATTGGAACTCAAGGTCCATACAATCTCTTAATGGAAAACTAAACTGAAAGTGAGTGATATAGAAACCTATGCTTGGAATCAACTGAAGTAAAACGGGAATGCATGAGGAGATGCAAGTTTAAACCTCCTCTGACATGCGGATCCTTTCTATTTATTCCTGAAAAATAGTTTTATATGATCTGGGTCAGTGCCCTAAAATTGCAAGAAACATATTCAATATCAATAATAATAATCATGCGATTTATTTGTAAATAACAGGTCATCCCATAATTTCTCACATGCAATAAATACCTCACTCCTCAGCTAAGTTAAATATTATGAACATGTACCAACTCAAGGCATAATTATTCTAGAATTCTCTATCTCTAGATTAATAAGCGAATTACTAAAACTCAAACACAATAAAGATGTAACTAAATACATGTATAAGAATACAATCCCAAATACCAACCGCCATAATGCCATCCACAAATACTACATACATAGTCTTATAAAATACAATACATAAATGTGACTTAGACTCTATCAGCCATTTCTCATCGTGAAGGAGTGATAATCCTGAATGTATGGTCAAACATAAGACCTCCATAACGACCAGATGTGCTCTTCATGACCACAACCTTTAAATCAACCCCGATTAATAGATTCACCACAAGTATATACATACATACATACATACATACATACATACATATATATATATATATATATATATATATATATATATATATATATATATATATATATATATATATCATTGCACTCACGCGTCTGCCCAAAACCATCCCAATCCCTAACATTAGATTGTACCAACTAAATCAAGGTTTATTCTACTCAAAACCCCTATTAAACTTCTTCCTGTAATACTCTAGTTTAAATCTCATATTAAATTGCAAATGAAATGTATAATAATTTTTCATAAATAAATTATAAAGTTAAAACAAAAAACCATCCATTTGCTGAATAAACCGCGGCTTGCAACCTAAGTTATTCGAATGACCTACTAACTCTTTCGAACAAAAATGCACTTTTCGTTCGAACGAGACAACAATCTCGTTCGAACGAGATTGATGCATATCGTATCCTTCATCCCAGAAAATGTGAATTCAAATTAAACGTTTAAATAACATAAATCTCTAATCAAGCAACCCAAACATTACCATATAAAAATTAATCACGGTTTTATGATCCTAAATGATTTCCAATAACTATTTAAGATGTAAAACATAAAATAAGGTTTAATTCTATAATTTCCAGAGATTTAAACGTAGTTTCCCTGTTATATTGAGTGGAATCTAGTACCCCATGATTTCAGATCCAAATAACAAATTAACACGGGGATACAACTTATACACGAAATTAAATACTAAAGTATGGGTTCTAATCATAGAATCATATACTAAAACGATTCAATTTAAAGTTCTTCATCAAAAATCTTAAGTCTTTCAAAATCAAAATTTATTAAAACTAGTCCTAATGAACCCAATTATAAACATAATTAATATATCAGAATCAAATCTTAAAGATGTGTTTTAAATCCCGTATGAAAACATAACATGTATTATAAACAAACTACTAATTATATGTTTGATATAGCAAGATAATTATTTCCTGAAGTACAAATGACAAATCTATACATATTTGATTCTTTGTTCCTCTTCTCCCAAGGTTCCTTGAGTTCTCCTAAAGGTCTAAACATGCTAGAGTTTAACTCTATGATTTAATATATCTATTTAATCAGGCAAAACACTCCTAATTAATCCTTAAATTTGCAGGTCTCTATTAGGCCTATTTTTGGGCCTCCAAATGAGCCTAAAATACTACCCAAAATGGTTCAAAACTTAGCCTCTTAATATACCTATCCCTCAGATCCAACTTAAAACAATAAAAATAAGTATTCGAGCCTCCATATAACTTTAGAGTCTACTCTAGATTGTAGTACCTCATATCTCATGATAATATCTCACAACATAAAATAAAGCACATCCATATTTATTTTACGAATAACCGCATTAAGTCCAACTTAATTAATTACACCCATTCTTATACCATAAATAAGGTATGGTTCATAGACCAATAAGAATAGGACGCATGGATTCTTTACTCATAAAAAAATGTCGGAGCAACTACCATCCTGGTCGGCCTAGGCAATATAGTGGGGCCCAATGTCACAATTAGTATGACCCAGCTAAATCACAATAGGTTAACACTGGTATGTAACTTCGTCAAAGCAATCATGTAATGTGTGATTGGATGATGTCAACAGGGTACTGCACATGGGTAAGATATGTAAATATTCCCCCTTGTGCTTATAATAAACTTTTGGATTGTTCTCCCACTTGCATGTAAAGTGTGTACCTGCCTGTTGATACCAAAATTTACCATCCTACATGGGCCAATTACAAGCCAGAATGTGTCATCCTATATGGCACAAGTCCAAGTCATCATGATAGAAAATCCCAACCAATAAGGAAGCCCGACTAACATAATTGACCGACCAATAAGGAAGCTCGACCAACGTAGTTACCCGACCAACAACCAAAAAGTCATCCTGTACAGCTAACCAAGCGCCAACAGTCTTATAGCCTGTATTACTTGTGAAGCGAAATCGTTCATATAATTAATTCTCATTATGTATTGATGTAAATGCCTAACAAATAAAGGTATTCCATCCTTTCACATGACAATGATCAGGACCCCCCTTGGGATATAAATACATTGTATCACCCTCATTGCAAGGGATCGAAAAACAATTCAAGGCAGTCAATACATAATAGTGGACGTAGGCTATTTCCTTGATCCGAATCACTTTAAAACATTTTCTGGTGTCTTGTTTGTTTTACTTAATTTATTTGTGATCAATTAATTAGGCCTAATCTAGTTTTTTGCATCAATAGATTACCGCCGTCTGTGGGAACGTATTGCTAAACGTTTTCATTCATTCATCATTCATCATCCATGGCCAAAATTCCAGAATCAAGCACTAGAAATGAGGTAATCCCTGAAAATCTGTTACTAAAGCCGTTTAATATAAAATTAAACTATTTAAGTAACTCTGAATTATTTTTTGAAGAAACTCTTTTCTTTAAAACCAAATCTAATTAATCACAAGATGTGTTTAACAAAAATATGTACGAAATCTGTTCAAGATTTATTAACAGGTTTAATAAATCAGTTTAAAAACTTTAAACTCAGCACAATCAAGAATTAGATGAGGAGATGTAGAAAGATTAAGAACAAGGGATTTTTTACGTGGTAAAACCTTACCCAACTGAGAAAACATTCACGACTCCCTCTACGGAGTAACCAAAACAATTCCACTAAAACAAATTATAACAGTTACAAACTATATAACAAACATGCGCACAACTCAAACCTATACAAGTTTAGGAATGTACCCACTAGTGTCCTTATAACTTATCTGCAGTTCTGATTGTTGATGTTATTCTCCCAGTTTGCTAACTTCCAATATGTTCAAGTTCTTTACGTCGACTCTTGTTCTTGAGATCTTATTACCAACACTTTTAGTGTGGTAGGGTGATAGTGTTTGTGGAGGTGCTTTCTAACACATGCATGCACACAGACACACACTTATTTTATAAAAATAGTCCTATCAAATTACATATAAGATCTATATGCTGTGATTTTCTGTTTCTCTCTTCGTTATAAAACTTAACCTTATTTGACCTTTATTATATCCCAGAATCCACGGCTATCTTGTTCGAAAGACGTATCAAGATCTTAATCAATCTCAGGTTTTGAAAATATTTTTGAGATTGAAAATCACCAAGTGCGATTCCAACTAGGTCGAAGGTTTTGTTTTACAAGAACTAGTAATAAAAAATGTTATTGTTGATTTCGAAGTTAAAAACATTTACATAAAATAATCAACAATAGATTTCTCAAGACGAGAAACAAAATATGCAGATCTAAGTGAAATGTAACATAAAATGCTCAGATCTAATATTTCTATGAAGCAGAAACTTAGATCTAAGTGAAGTGCTTAAGTTGGACATAAGATCTAAGAACGAAGAGGTTACAGCATCAACCAACTAATCAAACCAACTCTCAAACTCTCAAACACTCAATATTGTGTTTGGTATATACTGGTTTTGAAAAGAGGTTAGGGTTTGAAAAAGATGTTGGACGATTAGGGTTAGGGCTATGGTTTTTAACTCTTTTTCTCTCTTCTCTGGTTTCTCTCTTTTCTCTCTTCTCTGGTTTCTCTCTTTTCTCTCTCTCTTCTCTCTCTACTCTTTCTCTCTCTTGAAAGGACGAAATGGCAAAAGTCTTAGATGGCTGAGAGAAGGGCTCCTTATATAGGGGGCTGAGAAGATTAGAGAATTTAGTTCAAAATCAATGGCTTAGATTAAGTCAAGGTTTATTGGCTTTGATTCAAGGGTTAAAGGTACGCGGTGGTTATAACTCTCCTGATTGGCTCAAATGAGGTTCACATGGATTATGAAAGAGAGCATGCAGATCATTGATTAAAACGATCCAAGGGCTGTTAACATTCACTGGTTTACTTTCATTGAGAAAACACAAATTCAACCAATAAGGATGCAACAGATTTTGGGCAAAAAGAGGTTCACAAAATGCGCGTCCAAAAACAATTACAAATGCACCCTAAAGTCTCTACCGCTTTCAAATTCTACCCAAGGGAACTTTCATTCAATATAACCAACAATCCATAATTGCAGAATGAACCCAAAACTTTTTAAAACCAAATTTTAATTAATAAAAACCTTATTTTAAAAGTTTATAAAATTCCCAAAAATTATAAAAAACAATTTTAGGGATTTAAACACACTCAACACTTATATGCAATATGAAATGTGTTAATGGAATTCTAATGTGTGTGAGTGTTGGTAAAAGTATCTAGATCAATCAAGCAAGAGGAATAAAATAGCAAACCAAATTCTGAGGTTCTTTGGTTTCTAGGATCGACACAATTTTGTCACAATTTCCAAACTAGATGAATACTTATACAATACAGACTCAAGTGAGTCAAAAGTATAAGGTGCTTCAATCTCCCCCTTTGAAAATATGAGATAAAATCTCCTTTGACTCATCTAGGACTCGTAGGGCAATAAGAAATAAGGAAAATCTATTCCTATAAGAATTCTATCTACCCATATCCTAGAAAACAAAAGTATATAACTCAACTAATTACAATTGAATACCCTATTACAACTGTTGAGAATAATTGTACAGAATCCTGTAATGAATCACTAAGATAAAGCTATTTAGAATATGTAAAAAGATTCATTAGACTCAAATTTCTCCCCCATTTTGTCTCAAATAGACAAAGGGAAAAAATGTATAGAGACCAAAGAGATTAATGAGCACACACCATACCTATTGATTTACGCAAAGAAATAAATATATTGTAATCTAAAGGTTTGGTAAACATATCTGCGAGTTGCAAATCAGTAGGAAGATAATTGATTTTTAATTCCTTAGTTTCAATCAATTCGCATATAAAGTGATGTCTTATTTTTATGTGTTTTGTTCGCGAGTGTTGAACATGATTTTTAAAGATATTGATCGCGCTTTGATTATCACAATAGAGATGCAATTGGTTTTCTTTAATACCATAATCACTTAGCATTTGTTTAAGACAAAGTAATTGAGCACAGCAGCTTCCAGCGGCTATGTATTCAGATTCAGCTGTTTAAAGCGATGTGCAGTTTTGTTTCTTACTACTCCATCCTACCAAATTATTACCTATATAATAACATGCTCCTGATGTACTTTTACTATCATCAGTACACCCAGTCCAGTCAGCATCAGTGTATCCAATTATAGTGCTAGGTGTATCACTAGTGGACTAAAGTCCTAGGTTCAGAGTGCCTTTTACATATTTAATAATTCTTTTAACAGAAGATAGATGGCTCTCTTTAGGGTTATTTTGATAACGAGCACATACACACACAACATACATTATATCAGGACGCGAGGCAGTAAGGTATAACAAGGTTCCTATCATACTACGATATAGAGTTGGATCTATAGATTTTCCAGTTTCATCTTTAGATAGTTTTACCGTAGTACTCATGGGAGTTTTAGCATCTTTAGCACTCTCAAGGCCAAATTTTTTTGACTATCTCTAAAGCGTATTTAGACTGCAAGACAAATAATCCTTCTAAATTTTGATTGACTTGAAGACCTAAGAAAAATTGCAACTCCCCATAAGAGACATTTGAAACTCTTTATGCATAATGTCAGAAAAAGATTTAACTTCTGAGGGAGAAGTTGATCCAAAGATAATATCTTCAACATAAACTTGAGCTATAATGATGTGTTTGCCAAAATATTTGACAAATAGGGTTTGATCATTTTCACCTCTTTTAAAACCTTTATCTAAGAGGATGATGGAAAAATGCTCATACCAGGCTCTAGGCGCTTATTTAAGGCCATACAAAGCCTTTTTAAGTCGAAAAACATGATTTAGATATGGAGGATCAATGAACCCTTTTGGTTGTTCTACATAGATCTCTTCAGTCAATATTCCATTAAGGAATGCAGATTTGACATCCATTTGGTAAAGTGTAAAATGCAAGTGGCAAGCTATAGCAAAGAGAAGGCGAACAAATTATAAACGAGTAACAGGAGCAAAAGTTTCGTTAAAATCTATTCCTTCAATTTGAGAATATCCTTGAGCAACTAATCTAGCTTTGTTTCTAATAATTATCCCACTTTCATCAGATTTATTTTTAAAAATCCAACGTGTGCCAATAACCTTTTTGTGTGTAGGCCTAGGTACAAGATACCAAACATCATGAATGACAAATTGAAGAAGTTCTTCCTGCATAGCAGAAATCCAGTGAGAGTCTTTCAATGCCTCATTTACATTCTTTGGTTCCACTAAGGAAACAAAACATGCATAATGAGCATAATTTCTTAATTGAGATCTTGTACGCACAGGCTCACTAGGATTACCAACAACGTTATTTATGGGATGGTCTTTAGAAACCCAGTTAGGTACTTCAGGTATCTCAATTGGTAACGAGTCATCTATTTCTGGAGAGTTATTTTCTAAAACATTTGTAGGCTCTTCCACAATAGTTGATTCACCAGTCTTACTCTCTACAGTAGTGTCACTTACAATTACATTTATGGATTTCATCATGGTTTTAGTGCGAAGATTATAAACACAGTAGGCTCTACTGTTAGGCGAGTATCCTAGAAAAATAGCTTTATCTCCCCGACTCTCAAATTTGGACAAGTGTTCTCTATCTTTGCATACATAACAAGTACTACCAAAGGTTCTAAGGTACTTAAGATTGGGCTTTTTCTTATACCAAAGCTCGTAAGGAGTTTTTTTAGAATTCTTTCTAAGATAGACCCTATTGATAATGTGGCACGCAGTACAAATAGATTCTACCAAAAAATATTTAGGCAAATTCTTAGCATGTAACATAACACGTGCCATCCCTTGAAGAGTACGATTCTTTCTCTCGGCAATACCATTTTGTTGAGGAGTCTTAGGAGCACTAAACTCATGTTTGTAACCATTATAGTCACAATACTCCATTATACCAGTTTCTTGGAATTCTCCACCTCTATCACTACGAATTCTATTTACTTGAGTGTCCTTCTCATTTTCAATCCGAAGAAGTATTTTTAAGAAAGTTTGAAAAGTGTCAGACTTTTGTTTTAAGAAGGCTACCCATGTAAATCTAGTGAAGTCATTAACCATAACAAGAATGTAACCGTGTCCACATAGACTAACAGTTTGGGAGGGACCCATTAGGTCCATACGGATGAGCTCTAAGGGGTTAGAGGTAAGGATATCTTTGACTTTCGTATGAGGTGCCTTAACAAATTTTCCTTCCTGACAGGAACCACAGACAATATTAAAAATGGATTTAATTTTTGGAACTCCTCTAACTATTTCTTGAGAAGTCAATCTACTAAGATTATCATAATTCATGTGACCTATCCTGTTATGCCATATCTCATTGTCATCCATTCTGGCAACATTACAGATTTCAGAATTATTCATGACAGTGTAACAATTGTGAGGAGTCCTGAATCCTGTAATTATGCATTCACCATTTTCATTTAAAATTTTGCAATTGTTCTTTGAAAAGGTAACAATATGATCTGAGTCACAAAATTGTGAGATACTAAGTAGATTGTCCTTAAGACCTTTAACTAGAAGAACGTTTTCAAGAACAGGAAGTCCTTTTTCGTGGAGAGTTCCTTTACCTATGATCTGAGATGATACTCCATCACCAAAAATAACTTTTCCTCCAGCAAAGCTGGTTTTGTTTAAGAGTTTTGTATCATCCCCAGTTATGTGTTTAGAACATCTAGAGTCTAAATACCAACCAGAAGATGTGTGTTCAACTTTTAAATCAGTAATAACAATGTTACACTTCATCTGGGGTAATATATCATCTTTTCTGACCCAAATTGCTCTTGTTTTCATTTTGCGCTTATTTCTTCTCAATTGATAAAATTTGCGAGCATTCGATTTTTGTTGAAACATATTTTGCGCATGATTTTGAATTTTATGAAACACATGAGCATTTGGCTTAGGAAAGTGTTTAGGAATCCTTCTAGGGAATGTTCTTTTAGGTTTGGTCTTTCTCTTCCTATAATTAGAGTTTTTGTCTGGTTATCTAGGCAGAACATAATTGTTGCGGCTTCTCCTTGAATAATTAAAGTTTTGATAAATAGGAGGATTACAGTCAGGTTTAACTAGTCTTCTAAGCATAGAAACCATCAAAACAATGGCCGTATATATCGCAGTAGGAGCAATAAAGGTTGCTCAAGGTAGGAGTCTCCTTAGAAAAATCTCTAAACATCGGCTTTAAGGAATTTTGAGGTTCAACCCTATTCCTAGATATAACAGTTTTGAATGTAGATTCACTCTTCCTAATGGAGGGGCAAACATATTTAGCCTTTGGTGAACTTTCATGTTTAGAGTAACTTGATTCCCCAATATCAAAAATGTTTTGAGTCAAACTCAGTTTTTAGAGAATGAAAGTCTGGGCAGGTTTCAATAGGTCTTTTACCTCCTGACATAAACTTGATAGGTTCAAAAGATTTTGTTTGTGTCTTTAAATTGGGGCAAAACCCTATTCCAGTTCGATCATCAGAATTGGTTTTTGATTCAGCAACAAATCCATCAAAACAGTTTGAGTTATTTTCAAATTTTGTAAATTTTTTGAAAACAGTTGCTGTCTTTTCTTTAGTTTGTTCCAATTATAACAATGTCCCTTTGTATTTTTTCTCCAGAGTTTCATTTGTTTCAGTCAAATTTTTCAGTTTTTGATCAAACATTTTGATTTCACTTTCATGAGTTAGACATTGGGTAGTATACTCTTCAGCATTAAGTTTGACCATCAGACTTAGATCTTCTAGTTTCTTAGTGAGATCTTTCACTATATTCTCTAGTCTAGTGCTTTTCTTGAGAGTTTTCGCATAAAGTTTGTGAATATCAGGGAGGTCTTCATTATCCGAGTCACTAAGTGTAGTGTGTGAAGTGACCCCTTAGGCTTCAATTCTTGGACTCACACACCCATTGACATCGTCATTATCGCTTTCCCTTTGACTCACACACCCTGTGGTAGAAATAGCAATGTTCTCAATAATTAAAGCATCTAAACCAGTAACAACATGATTCACAACAACAGAAGTAGAATTACTAGATTCATCCTCACTAACAGGCACAGGCATATCATCATTATAGATAATTTTGGCAAAGAAAGACATGCAAGGATCAAAAACATCAGATGACTCAGGTTCCTCATTTTCAGAGTCAGTTGAATCATCCTATGTCTTGCAAATGTTGGCCCTAGTGTGTTTATTTTGAGTGTTCAAGTTAACTCTACAATCTTGTGCAATGTGTCCTAGTTTTCCACATCTAAAGCATTCAGTCTTCTTAAGGTCTCTGTTAGGTCTAGTGTGAAAGTCCTTGTGAGGTTTGTCTTGACTTTTCTCATGAGCTTTATGATTAAAGTGAGTTGGATAATTGAACTTGCCTTGTTTGTTTGCCATGTTGTTCTAAACTTAATAATTTTCTTAAACTGTTTTGACATTAAGGCAATCTGATTGTCCAAACTCTCTATATCGCATTCCTCATCAGAGTCATCATTGGGAGTGTTAAACTCAGGCTTAATCAACTTAGAAGAAAAACTCAGATTAGAACTAGTCTGTTTCCTATGGGTCTGGGTCAATTGTTTCTTAAATTCTAATTCCATTTCCACAGTTCTTAATTTACTACTGAGTAATTCAGGAGTGAGATTTATGTCACACATTTCCTCAATAGCAAATCTTTTGTTGTCAAATTTCTGTGGTAATGATCTCAGAATTTTAGATACAATTTCATGTCTGTCATATGTTATCCCATTAGCATGCAGTTTGGTCACAATATCAGTCAAGTTCATATAGAAGTCATCAAATGACTCAGATTCAGACATAATTAAAGAGTTATACTGTTGAATGAGCATTTGTGTTTTAGCAGCCTTAACTCTAGTGTCACCTTCATGAGCAGTAACCAAAGTGTCCCAAGCTTCCTTAGAAGTGGTACAGGATGAGATTCTTTTGAACTCATGTTCATTTATGGACATAAATATGGCATTCTTTCCTTTGTTATTATTGCGAGAAACTTGCTTCTCTTCTTGTTTGAACTCACTTAATACTTTCTTAACCCTGTCATTACTTCCTTCAGTGGCTGGTTTAGTAGGAAAAATTTATCCATTTTCAACATTGTCCCAGACATCATCTCCCAAAGTCCCTTGAATGAAATCAATCATCCTTACTTTCCAGTAAATAAAATTGGTTCCATTAAAGATAGGAGGTCTGGTCAAGTTACCAAATCTTTCATTTTTCTCGTCCATGTTTTATTTTCAGAAAATAATTTCAGAAACACAAGATCTTTTAAAAGAAGTTTACAAAGCTCTGATACCAATTGAAAATCTGTTACTAAAGCCGTTTAATATAAAATTAAACTATTTAAGTAACTCTGAACTATTTTTTGAAGAAACTCTATTCTTTAAAACCAAATCTAATTAATCATAAGATGTGTTTAACAAAAATATGTACGAAATTTTTTCAAGATTTGTTAACAGGTATAATAAATCAGTTTAAAAACTTTAAACTCAGCACAACCAAGAATTAGATGAGGAGATGTAGAAAGATTAAGAACAAGGGATTTTTTACGTGGTAAAACCTCACCCAACTGAGGAAACCACGACTCCCTCTATGGAGTAACCAAAAAAATTCCACTAAAATAAATTATAACAGTTACAAACTATATAACAAACAGGCACACAACTCAAACCTATACAAGTTTAGGAATGTACCCACTGGTGTCCTTATAACTTTTCTGCAGTTCTGATTGTTGATGTTGTTCTCCCAGTTTGCTAACTTCCAATTTGTTCAAGTTCTTTACGTCGACTCTTGTTCTTGAGATCTTATTACCAACACTTTTAGTGTGGTAGGGTGATAGTGTTTGTGGATGTGCTTTCTAACACATGCATGCACACACACACACACACACACACACACACACACACACACACACACACTTATTTTATACAAACAGTCCTATAAATTTACTTATAAGATCTATATGCTGTGATTTTCTAATTCTATCTTCGTTATAAAACTTAGCCTTATTTGACCTTTATTATATCCCAGAATCCACGGCTATCTTGCTCTGAAGACGTATCAAGATCTTAATCAATCTCAGGTTTTGAAAATATTTTTGAGATTGAAAATCACAAAGTTCGATTCCAAGTAGGTCGAAGGTTTTGTTTTACAAGAACTAGAAACATAAAATGTTATTATTGATTTCGAAGTTAAAAACATTTACATAAAATAATCAACAATAGATTTCTCAAGACGAGAAACAAAATATGCACATCTAAGTGAAATGTAACATAAAATGCTCAAATCTAATATTTCTATGAAGCATAAACTTAGATCTAAGTGAAATGCTTAAGTTGGACACAATATCTAAGAGCGAAGAGGTTACAGCGTCAACCAACTAATCAAACCAACTCTCAAACTCTCAAACACTCAAGATTGTGTTTGGTATATACTGGTTTTGAAAAGAGGTTAGGGTTTGAAAAAGATGTTGGACGATTTAGGGTTAGGGTTAGGGTTAGGGTTTCTAACTCTTTTTCTCTCTTCTCTGGTTTCTCTATTTTCTCTCTTTTTTTCTCTCTTCTCTCTCTACTCTCTTTATCTCTCTGGAAAGGAAGAAATGGCAAAAGTCTTAGATGTCTGAGAGAAGAGCTCCTTATATAGGGGGCTGAGAAGATTCGAGACTTTGATTCAAAATCAATGGCTTAGATTGAGTCAAGTTTTATTGACTTTGATCCAGGGTTAAAGGTACGCGGTGGTTATAACTCTCCTGATTGGATCAAATGAGGTTCACATGGATTATGTAAGAGTGCATGCAGATCATAGATTAAAACGATCCAAGGGCTGTTAACATTCGCTGGTTTACTCTCATTGAGAAAACACAAATTCAACCAATAAGGATGCAACAGATGTTGGGCAAAAAGAGGTTAACAAACGCTCGTCCAAAAATAATTACAAATGCACCCTGAAGTCTCTACCACTTTCGGATTCTACCCAAAGGAACTTTCATTCAATATAACCAACAATCCATAATTGCAGAATGAACCCAAAACTTTTTAAAACCAAATTTTAATTAATAAAAACCTTATTTTAAAAGTTTATAAAATTCCCAAAAATTATAAAAAAATAATTTTAGGGATTTAAACACACTCAACATATATATACACACTTATATGCAATATGAAATGTATGAACGCAATTCTAATGTCTGTGAGTGTTGGTAAAAGTATCTAGATCAATCAAGCAAGAGGAATAAAATAGCAAACCAAATTCTGAGGTTCTTTGGTTTCTAGGATAGACAAAATTTTGTCACAATTTCCAAACTAGATGAACACTTATACAATACAGGCTCAAGTGAGTCAAAAGTATAAGGTGCTTCATTCCCGTCTAACCCCTCTGCCCCTCCTCACAATAATGATTTAATAGGAATTTTGGCTAGCCTAGCCAAGGGTCAAGAGGTTATGTAGGATACTATATGACAGTTGGCCCAAACTCTGGAAGCTGGAGTGCCGGTGTAATATAATCACCAGAATATGCCACTGCATCAACAGTAGTATTGGGCAAAACCGTTCTAGAACTTCTAAGGATCCTTCATATCTACCTGGAGCAACCTCTTCTATTAGGGTCAATAATTCCCCTAATGGACAATATCTTATCCTAAAAAGATTGAGTACCTTAGAAAGGCTAAGTAGGGTTTTATACACCCCATTCTAACATCCCTTAATCTTTCCTTAGGTCCCTAGCACCCCCCTGTATCACTACGAACCTAGGTCATACCCTGTGTACTGACCTAGAGGCCATCGGGCACTCCCAGGCTCCGTTTGACCAAAAGTTAAAATCTTCTACTGGATTGAGACTGAATAAATCTTCAAAGTGAACTGAAACCCATTTTCAACGGTCTACCCCGTGCACGATTCTGACTTACGGTGCGAATGAACGACCCATTTTCCTCGAAAACTTAATCAAGAGGTCATCGGATGATCCTGGGCTTTGTTTGACCAAAGTCAACTCTTTAACTCGATCAATACATAATGAATATTTAAAGGGCGATGAAACCCCTTTCCAACAGTCTACTCCAGACCCAATTCTGACTTACGGTATGGACGAACGATCCCTTTTACTTTAAAAGGTCATCGATCACTTCTAGGCCCCGGTTAACCAAATTCAACTCCCCAAATCGAGTCAAACTCTTTGGAATATCGAAGTAAATCTCATAAACTTTCCAACAGTCCACCCTATGCCTGATTTTGACCTACCGTGCGGACGAACGATTCATTTGCGTCCGACGATCCCCCGTCCAAAGGACCGATGAGCATTTCCGAGCCACATTTGTTCCAAAACCAAATCTCAGACCCAGGAGCAGTCCAAAGGATTTTCAAAGGTCTCTAAATTACCTTTTTAGCAATATGCCCAGTGTACGATTTGGATCAATAGATTGCATTTTACGACCATTTTTCGAGGGAACCTGAACGAGACTGCCAAACGACAGGTTCAAAATCCTGCCTATTGACAGTGTGCCTAAAAGGCACCTACCGATTGGTAGGACCAGACCTATGCCGATCGATAATACCCTGGGCCTATGAAAAGGAGTTCCTAACCTCATTGCAAAAGGACCCAAAATCTGAGATCTATCACTCTCAGCGAACTCGAAAAACCTACCTCGAAGTCAGCGTGATTTCTACATCCAAATCCCTTTCCAACCCTCACTTTTCATCATCTTCTTCATCAAAATTGGTGAATTAACTACCCTTCATCATCACCCAAGTGCAAGGGGCTTCCCTCCAACATTCAAGATCAAGCTCAAGATTTTTAAGAAGGTCCAACTTTCTCAAATTCTCCTAAATTCACATTAACTTGTTTTATTACTTAGAACTTTTTCTCTCCATCTCCCATATCCTAATAAACTTTTATTTATTTTATTATTATTACACATCTCTTATTTTTCATGTAAATAAAACCCAAAAAATAAGAAAAAGAGGGTTTGCTCATAAATTCCAACGGGAATTCTCACACTTTTCTCACAACTAAAACACCTTTTTACACGCGCACACACATAAGAGAAGTCCTTGATCGGATTTAGGGGATAAACCCCACCCCTCATTTTGCATGAAAACTACATAGACTTTGATGCCTCTATAGGCTACGTAGGTGTCTCACGATAAAACTCGAGACTCAAGCCCTTGAGCGTGCGGCTGCGTTAGACTTTAACGTGCGGAAGTAAACTTATTGTTGAGTAAACACTTTAAACCTACGAGTTTATACGGATGATGCAAAGGGGACCAAATTAAAATTTTACATAATTTGTTAACTTTATGAAAATAAATTTTATTTTCAAAGTCAATTAATAGTCCAAATTATTATATTTTTAAATCAAGATGATTTACAAAAATAATAAACATTTCAGTTTTAGGCGAGTTTCTATTTAGTTAGACCTACTTTTTCTTGTTAGGCGATATACGAGAAATATAAAGCACACTGTGTTTATTTTACGTCGCAAAAATCCTTCCTCGGAAAAAATGACGAACTCCTCTAGGAGTTCCCTAATCTACTTCCACTAAAACAATAAATCAATAGGAACGATTTACAAACAACAAACTCGACAAATAAAGAAGAAAGATCTAGCTATTACCCCACTCGACCAAGTCTCTTGCCTAGTTGCTTATTCTGTTCTCTCTTTAAACTGTCCTCACTTGTTTTTGTGTTCTTCACTTCTTAGCCTCCCCTCTAACTTATTTAAGTGCAGGTTGGCTCAGTGCCTATTATTTATTTTCTAGTGAAGTGATAGTGTGTGGTGTGCTATCCTACATGAATACACACAGATGCAATGCAACAGACTATATCACCTATATATCTTTGCAAGTCTTCTTGACTTTGAATACAATTTTGAAAAGCTTTCTTTTCTCTTTCTTTAAATCTTTAACACTAGACTTGTTCAGATATTCACATTCAAATGTGTCTACGTGATTATAACGTGAGTGATTATAAATGAGTGATATGAGATGAAAACAGATCCTGAAAATCACTTACACAATCAAGATATCATATTCACAGAATAATGACTTCAAATATATTCAATAAACTCAGACAGTCAAATATTCACAATCTATTTTTCAGAGAACGAATATTAGATTAAATCAGATTTTAATCTAAAATCTTATCAAGACTATTTTCACAAATATTTCAGATTAAATCAAAACAGTCTTAAACACACAATAAAATAATATTCAGTTCATATTTTAAGTCATAACAAATCAGATCTCGAAAATCTTAGGTTTAACTTTCTAAACCACAAACAATACAAATCTGAATATTAACAAATATTTTCTGAAAAATCTGTTTTAATACAAAACGTTTTAAAAACATTCAAGATCTCACAAACAGGTCACAAACAAAATATTCACACAAAAATTAATTTCATGAATAGTGTGTGTTTTTGTACAAATATTAAATCTAAAGACTGATCTAAAAATACACACAACAATATGAGAGAACTCACTAAAAATTTTGACAGAGTTCTGCTACAAAAATTATTTTCTCAGCTCTGTAAAAATAATACACAAAGGGTTCTATTTATAGAGTGCACAAGTGTGTGCAGATTGGTGTAAAATAGAGTCACATGGATTGACAAAGAATACACACCAGCCACTGATAAAAATAGATCTGAGGGCTCACAAAGAAACACAAAGTGTAGTGTTAAAAATGTGACACGTGTAGTGCAAGCTGTTACACACTAACAGAATAATAAACAAAACGTAACTTCAGTTTTATAAAACACAGTCATTTTAATCAGATTGCAAAAGCCAGCTGTAACAAACATTGCGTACCAAAAACGCTACAAATATTACTGTTGGGCACGGTGTCGTTTTGGTGAAAGAAGACCAAAACCATAGAATAATACCGTGGGCGGTCAAACCATCTGACGTCGTCGTTTCAAAAATTGAAAATCAGTTTTGATTTTAAAACAAAATTTAACTGTGACGTCGTTTTAGAAAATAAAACCAGATTTTGTTTCGATAAAACAGCGGGCGGTCAAGTCATCTGCATAAGGGGGAACACGCCAGCTGTGGAAAACCCAAACCGAACAGATAAGGGACAGATGACAGGCCAAGGTCCAATCGTATGGAAATAAAACATCTGATAGTCTAAAGGGCTATAGACTAGTCCACCTAAGGTCATAAAGACCTGCTATGGTCAAATCAAATGCATACATATCATATAACATATATAATATAAAGCCAACAATTATAATGAATAGCTTAAAGGCTAAATAACACGCATACATATATATAATATGCTAATATAACCATAAGTATAAAAACCATGCGCACATATTGAATCAATAGCTGACACGCACATGCAATATTTCATATAAAAAAATATTTTTAACTTCAAAAAAAATATTCTGCAACTTTTATTAAAAAATATTTATTGTCAAAATTTATTTTCCAAGAAGTATTTTTCTTATAAAAATTTCAAATATTGTTTTTGAACTCAAAAATAACTTTATTATGACGAACAACAATACTATCATAAGACGTGATAAATAAAAATGCAGATACAATGTGGTGTCGTGTCCTACGTGACAGATATTCCTATGAGCCATAGAAAATGAGAATTACCTTTTCTAAAAGGGCGGACTGAATCGAGTGATCATTTGATGTAGATGGACAAGGAGAGCTTGGCGTCGATAGGGGGACACGCAATCCTAGATTACAAAAATATTTTGTCAAAATTCACGTCCAACTAGATGAAGTCCTATATAGCTAAAGCACGAAAAGCAAATCCTAAGTGTGCTCTATATAGGGACCTTCAGTCCTACGTTTTCCAATTTTTATATTTTTCTAATTTTTCAACTTAATTCCTTTAGATTCTACATATTTATATATACATATATTTGTTCTTCTTGGCATATTATTCCACACGCATTATCGTTCCATTATAACGATCAACGCAAGAATAATCGCGTAAATTATATTGTATAATATTACTTTTAGGAACATTCCTATGGATGACTTGCTTTATCTCTTCCATGATATAAGTTGATGATTCCTATCTCCACTATATATACACATGCACACATGTCACGGGGAAATAGAGGAAAACAACAACAATCCATGAGAGACCTCAAGGGCAGAATGGGTGCCTAATACCTTCCCATTTCGTAACTTAGCCTCTGAACCCTACTTGAATTATTTTTGGTTTCGTATGTATCAGTATGTCTTTGAGGCTATCCTTCGGGATGGCTCCACCTTCTTTTATCTGTTTTGAATAAAATAGACTGGAGACTCCATCTTTCTACATTTTTCACCTCACACATCGCCGATGATGGCCGAAGCACTCCCGAGAGGGACGCGCGGGACCAAGATCCTCTCACCATACCCTCTCTCTCTCTCTCTCTCTGCGAGGATAAGAGGATAAGAGGATGGTCGCTGTTCCGCGAGGATCGGGGATGGCCACATTGGTGACTCCGTTGGGGATTAAATGAGGGCAAGACTCTATTTACATGGTTGTTTTATTTTCTTGTATATTCCCCTAGTTGCATGTTCCCCTTTATTATTCATGTGTACCTCATGATTATGCTTCTATTCACACACTTGTAGAAGATTCTCCAAGTACACTTCACACCATGTGCACCTAGGATCACGTGTATCCACATGTTGCATGCATCACTTATCCATGCTTGGTATACTATTGGTACTTGAACTTTTCTCCCTGTTTGGCATGATCAAGAAGGATACTCTCATTATAAGATACTAATAAGAGAATCATGCATGATTCACACGACATCACTAAAGAGCATTGTTATTTACCAAATTTTGTCCAGTAACTAGAGGGTCACTTCGTGATGAGCGCTGGTCCGACAGGGCGCAGTTAGCCTAAGCGATATGACTCTCACCTTCCATTGGCCAAGTACCTTCGATGTATATCAAACGGTTCCCCTGCATCGTATCTCTTGATCGAAATCATGATGGGAGGTATATCGCAGGGAAATCATTCATGTACGTCGAGTATATCGAATTCTCTCTAACACGTACCGTCCCCACGAGGTATATAGTGAGGCAATTCACGTACACTCAGGTATATCAAATGGCTTGTCCACACATACCGATTGCTCTCATAATCAAGACGTATATCGTGGAAGTCACGTCAAAGGGGGGAACCCTTTCCAATTCACCCAACCAACTGCATACCCACATATAGGTGTCAAGCCTAGGACACACATGTTAGATTGTCGGTTTTGACCCGAAACTCTGTCAAAATTCCGGGTCGGCCTTCCATCCAAATTTTTACGCATTTTTAAAATGGGACCCTGCCCATGAGCCTCTTTACAAGTCCAACCATAGCTTTACATATATTACAAACCCAACTTTTCCAGGCTCGGGTCCCGTCCGGCATTTCATTTTACATTTAGGAGAATTAAATAAAAGTGAGAACATAATAACTATAATAATCACGCTGAGACCCATCTCCCAAGAACATTTCTCCTTTCTTTATCAAAAATCCAAAAACATTTCTACTTTCTTTATCAAAAATCCAAAAATATTTCTCCTTTCTTTATCAAAAATCCAAAAACATTTCTCCTCTCTTTATCAAAAATCCAAAAAAATTTTTTGTCTTTCAATCTCAAAAAGAAAAAATGTCAAATATATTTTCATTCTTTTCTTTCACAAATAAATCCCATTTTACGCCTTCTCAGGTCTATTGCACGCCCTTCCCCTGGCTTCTTATTGGCTTTGGTCTTCAGTTAAATCGCCCTGAAGTTTCGTCTGTTCCCCGGATACTTCTTTCGAGTCAGGAATCCACCCGCTTTCCATGGAGAACACATATCAAGTACCAGTTGTGCAACCAGATCTGATGGCAGTCTTAGCTCAACTCATATCCAACATTGATAACCTCCAGACTGAAGTCCGCGAGATGTAATAAAACCAGGTTCCTATTTCTTGAGATCCCGAGGCCCTATTCCCTCCTGCTATGGGTCCACCTGAGCCTATCTAGGTTCCCGAAGAATATCAGCACGCTCCATATGCCCCTCTTGCTAATGGGCCGTTGCCTGCCCAGCTTCCTATACCAAACCTTACCTAGCCTTGGGCTAACTTGCCTATGATCATGGATCCAAAATAAGAAGAGTTAAACAAGGTCAAATAAGATCTTAAGTTGCTAACTAAGAAGTTTGACTAGGTTCTGGAAATTACATGGACTACACCTACATGTCTCCTTATCCTAAAGCAAGGTTACCCTAGAAGTTCAAGATGACAAATATCAAGAAATTCGGAGAGAGTAGACCCTCAATTGTTCATCTTCACAGTTATCACCATTTTATGACTCTCTTACGGGATTTTGAAGAAGTGATGGCCCAATTATTTGAGTAAAATTTTAAGGATAGCGCCCTCCGATGGTTTTGTCTCTATAGGAGTCCAGAATCCGTAGCTGGGAGGATGTAGCTCGAGAATTCATATCTTAGTACAAATATAATGAAGAGCTTGAGGTCACCCGTCATGTTTTAGAGCTGCTCAAATAGAAATCTGGGGAATCAGTCAGTAACTTCATAGCCCGATGAAGGGAAAAAGAAGCCACCATGACCAATCGACCATCAGAAGAAGAATAAGTCATCATAGTGAAGAAGAACTTCTTACCCCATGTCCGAGTAACAATGGGAGGAAAATACTATATCCACTTCCGATCTCTCAGAGAAGAAGGAGTAGAAATCGAGGAAGGTCTTGCTAAAACAGAAGTTGAACCAAAGAAAGTGTCCGGACAGTTCACTCCCAGAAAATATGATAAGCCTGTCAGTGCTACAGTCTCAACCATTAATAACATCTCTCAACCAACCACCTCATGGGAACTAGAAAGCCACCCTGTCCCAGTCCAAAAGGAATACACTGAGCTCAATGCTCCCCTCTCCAAAGTTTATCAGGCCCTGTTAAGCCAAAACCTTATCAAACCTTTGGATCCCTGTCCATTTCCAAACCCGCTTCCAAAAAACTACAAAGCAGATGCCCATTGCACCTTTCACCAAACTGCTGGACATACCACCGACCAATGATTCCACCTTCAAAACATAATACAAGGTCTGATTGACCGGGGTTCCATTGTCCCATCCACCAATCCTAAGCCAAACACTACTCACAACCCACTCCCAAGTCATGCCAATTCCATCTTCCTAGAAGAGAACCCATAATTTGATCCCTCAACTCAAATCACACCCATATACTCTCCCAAACCTCTCCAAACTTGCCCATATTTCCACTTACACCCTACTAGCCTTGTTGATCAAGCACTGTCACTCCTTACCAGAGCATGCATTGCTATCCGTACCCATTCAGAAAATGGAAGTATGGAATTATCAGAAGTATTAAACCAACTCCTAGAGTTTGGGCTGAAACTACCCTCGCAGATGATCATTGATTGCCAGAGGTTCAATACGCTATTCTTAGAAGCACGAAAATGGGCTCGAGAGTCAGACAGTTGGGTGGTACCAACCGATGAAGTCAGCCTAGACGACATTATCCAGATCATGGAAGAATTATTTAGGCAAACCAACAATATTTACAGTATGATTAAGTTACTTGATACTCTAAAGTTATAAGGGCGCCTTGTCCCTTCACCCTTACATCTCCCTGCAAAATGGGAGGACCTGTACAAAGAAGCCAATGAAGTCATAGAATCCATTGATTTTACATGGAAAGACATAATTTTTGCCACCGAATGTGGGGTAGGATTTGAAGATTCAAATAAAGAGCAAGCTTCAAAGAAGACTGGCCCAGTGGCTGACATGTGTGGGATGATATCATTTGAAAAACTCCTCGGAGAAATAAATAAGATAGCAGAACCACCCGAGATCGACGAGGAAACATGGTTCATGTTCTTCCCTTCTTCAGTAAATCACATAACCAAATCAGGGAGGTATTACCAGATCCCAAGCTTACTACCAGTCAATGACAAAGGGAAGGGTGTTAAAAACCTTCCTATGCCAGCGATAAACCTCAAGGAAAGCAATATCCTCGACCAACTGAAGAAAACTCAACCTAATATCACTCTGTGGGGGCTTTTCATGTTTTCCCAGCTCTACAGAAATGCTTTGATCAAGTTGCTCACTGGACCCACCGTTCCTCCTTCTACCACACCAGAAGAAGCGATAAATTTATTCGAATCCTTGACCTCTACCCGAATGATATCCTTTTTCGAAGAATAAATCCCCAGAATTGGGCCAAACCATAATCATGCACTCAACATCTTCGTCAAAGTTATGGGGAAGATCATACCACTATCTCTTGTTAATAATGGATCCGCCTTGAATGTCTTCCCATTAAGAACCTTCAAATGCTTTGGACCGAAGTAAAGTGACCTCGCTCCAACCTCCGTTACTGTATGTGCCTATGGTAATACTCGTTTGAAAGTGATGGGATTCATAATACTTGTAATAGGGACTAGCCCTATAAATCCTATGGTTGAATCACAAGTTATTGACAACCCTGCTTGTTTCAACCTATTGCTTGGACGACCTTGGCTCCACAATATCAAGGGTGTGTCTTCCTCGCTCCATCAGAAATTGAATTTCTTCACCGACGGATGAGTCATCACCATTTTGGGTGATGACGATAATGCCGAGAGTGCAAGTACCCCCAATCCAATCCTTGAGATACAATAAGAAAAATGATATGCTCCTATCAGGATTTCGAGTTGAGCCATTTCTACTCCCGACAGGGGATGATTTTAGAGAAAGGGTTTATCCAGAATACAACCCTCATGGCAACATTAATGTGATTTAAATGTTCAAAAACATGCACTTAATGCCCGGACTGTGGCTAGGACAAAGACATCAAGGGATAATTGAGCCCATTGTATTGAAAAAAGCTTTCCCTCCTTGTGGTTTGGGGTATCAAATATCAGAACAAGAGCTCAGAATGATCCGCCAGTCTCGACCAAAGAGAAGATTAAACTGCATCCAGACTATCCCTTGTGACTCCTTGAATGGACGATTCATTAAAGAGGGTGAAGACTTCCCATTTTGAGGCTTTCCGGAACCATGATATGACTATATAGACAAGAAGATGAAGCCAAGAATGGAGATCTTTTTCCAAGACAGTTACCCATGGTACAAAAGTTCCCAACACCATGTATAATCGATCATCAAAGATACCAAAGATTCCGAGGGAAGTGATTATCAATATCCGTTTAACTTACAGACACTGGGGCTGACACTCTACATGGTTCATTCAAGTAGTACATCACTGGATCCATACCACCTGATTAAAGTTGTTGATACACATCTTCTCAACTGGTATGCTATGCCAGTTCTACCTATTGAAATCCCACCTAATCCCAATGTTTATCGCATCTCTTCTTCTGTTGTCTATCCTTGCTCTAATGTAATTGAGACCTCCTTTGATGAGGTTTTCAATATTGTTTTTCCTATCAATGAAATAAATAACGATTTTGAGTATCTTACTGTGCCTTACATTAATTATTTAGATTATAATCAAACTTTTGATGATGATAATTTTACAAATGAACAATTCTTAACTGATCTAAATAAGGTTAATAATAAACAACATAACCGCGTTCAAATTAATGAAGAAGAAACTATTATTGTTAACCTCGGTTTTAGTAGCCAACTGCGCGAGATTAGGATAGGGGCTACCCTTGACGAGCATGAGCGCGCACAACTCGAAGAATTACTGAAGGAATTTATGGATGTCTTTGCATGGTCCTATGACGATATGCCCGACATTGATACTGAAATAGCTCAATATGAGATCCACACTCTTCTAGATTACAAGCCGGTTAAATAAAAGTTGAGAAAGCTCCGCACCAAATGGTCGCTCAAAGTCAGAGAATAAGTGGTCAAACAACTGAACGTAGGCTTCATTCGTGTGATCGAATATCCCACATGGCTAGCCAACATAGTGCTTGTGTCGAAATCAGGAGGGAAAGTTCGGATGTGCGTAGACTACTGGGACTTGAACAAAGCCTATTCGAAGGATGATTACCCGCTACCTAATATCGACATGATTGTGGACAACATATCCAGTCATTCTCTCAAGTCATTCATCGACGGGTTTATCGGATACAACCAAATCAAAATGCACCCAGATCACCAAGAAAAAATCGTGTTCATCACACCATGGGGAACCTTTTGCTACACTGTTATGCCATTTGGTCTCAAGAATGCTAGGGATACCTACCAGAGGGCTACCACAACCATCTTGAACAATCTGATTCATAAAGAAGTCGAGGTCTATGTGGATAATATGATTATCAAATCCAAAACTAGAGAAGGTCATGATCCCGCTCTCCGAAAGTTCTTCGAACGACTACGACGGTATCAGATGAGACTCAATCCACAGAAATGTGTCTTCGGCATTACCAAGGGGAAACTCTTTGGATTCATGGTCAGTGAGAAGGGGATATAAGTAGATCCTGCCAAGTTGAAAGCCATACTTGATATGCCACCTCCCCGAACAGAGAAAGAAGTCCGTGGATTCCTTAGAAAATTATAATACATCAGCCTGTTCATCATCCAGCTAACCTCTATCTGCGAACCTATTTTTAAACTCCTATGAAAGGATTTAACCAAGGTTTGGAACCAGGCCTGCCAGGAAACCTTTGACCGAATAAAAAAATATTTAACCCAACTTCGGTACTCATGCCACCACAGCCTGGCCTCCCCTTACTCCTATACCTAACCATAATCAACACTTCAGCTGGGGCTTTGCTATCCTAATAACTTGAAGAATCCCGTAAAGAAAGAGCCATCTATTACGCCAATTAAAAATTAATCGAATACGAAGTCAACTACACTTCTTTTAAAAAGGCACGTGTCGTACTTATTTGGCTAACCCAAAAGTTGTGACACTACATGCTCGCCTTCCCCATAAAACTTTTATCCCGAATGGAACCCATCAAGTACCTTCTTGAGAAACCTACCTTATCCAGCTGAATTGTCAGATGGTTGATGCTCCTAGCTGAGTTTGATATCATGTACGTCACGCAGAAAGCTATGAAAGGAGGGGCCATCTCTAACTACCTCGCTGACTACCCCATGGAAGAAGCTAATGTTTGAATCTCCGAATTCCCAGATACAAACTTCCTTTGCGCCGCTCAAGATGACCTTTGATGGCAGATGTTCTTCGATGGTGCTGCCAATAAAAAAGGATATGGCATTGGGATATTATGATCGCCCTAGATGACTCCCACACTCCCATCGCTTTCAAATTGGATTTCCCCTGCACCAATAACACGACTGAATACAAGGGGTGTACGGTAGGCCTTAAGTTTGCTCTCAAGAAAGGTATTCAATGCCTAGATGTCTATGAGGATCCTTCATCATCGATCAAGTTCTTAGAAAATGGAAAGTCAAGGACGAGAAACTCCAACCCTTCCATGCCCACTTAGAAGAACTAGCCTCCCAATTCCAAGATATCACCTTCAACTACCTACCTCGATCAAAGAATAACCTAGCCGATGTCCTTGCTACCTTAGCCTCCATGGTCGACATGCCCAAAGGAATAATAATGGCCCCCTTCCTAGTTCAAAAGCAAGATAAACCAACCTACTGCTACCACATTGAGCTCATCACCAAAGAAGATCCCGAGCTAGCTAATTGCTGGTACTCTGATATTTGGCACCTCCTCAAGCATGGTAGGTATCCCGAAGGTTCCAATAAGAAATATCGAGCAACCTTCCGAAGACTGGCTGCCCAGTACATCATCTGTCATAAAGCATTATTAAAAAAAAAACTTCGATAGAACCCATCTACACTACATCGTAGGGAATGACATTGAAGAGATAATGCAGAAGATCCATAGCGGGGAATACTGGACCCATATGAACGGTCACACGTTTGCTAAGAAAATCATTCGATAAGGATACTACTGGACCACCAGAGTCCAGGATTGCACCGCCTATGTTCGGAGATGCCTCAAATGCCAATAATTATCCAACCTTCAACACCTGCCTCCGTAAAAATTATATAACATGACTTCTCCCTAGCCGTTATCCACCTGGAGCAGCGACATCATAGGGAAGGTTACACCCAAGGAATCCAACGGTTATGAATTCATCCTAGTTGCCATTTATTACTTCACCAAATGGGTTGAAGCTGAGTCATACATAGTTTTGAATGCTAAGAAAGTGGCCAAATTCCTCACGAAGAACATCATCTGTCGATAAGAAATCCTGCACGAACCAGTGTCAGACAATGGGTTGCACTTCGAGGCAGAAGTCACAGAAGTGGTCAACGATTATGGGATTCAGAGACATAAATCTTCTCCCTACTGAACTCAGACTGATGGTGCAGTCGAAGATGCCAATAAAAACCTCAAAGCCTTCATCAGTAAGATGATCGAAAGCTATTAAGATTGGGTCGATCGAATCCCTTACGCCCTCTGAGGCTACTGAACCTCCATCCAAACTTCTAGTGGGGATACCCCTTACTCTCTGGTCTACGACATGGAAGCAGTCCTACCCATTGAGCTAGAAATCCCTTCATTTCACATCATGCTCGAAAGCCAAGTCAGTGAGGAGGACTGACATCAAAGTTGTCTCAATAAGCTATCACTCTTGGATGAAAGGAGACTGAATGTGTTATATCATATACAAGGGTACCATCACCGAATAGAGCATTCATTCAACAAGAGAGTCAAGGACTGCGGTCTCCGAGAAAGGGACTTATCCCTTAAGGAAATCATAAAACCCATTTGGGACCCCAGAGGGAAGTTCAAGCCCAATTAAAGTGGCCTCTACAATGTAAAAAAGATCTTGTCAGGAGGTGCCGCCATGCTCACCGACCTTGATGGAGAAGATATGGCTCGTCCAGTTAACCTGGACCATCTCAAGAAATTCTACCCCTAGTCCAAAATCTCGGTGCGCTACGACTCTTCTCATCTCCCTTCTATTCTGAAAAAAAATCTTCATTCCCCTCTACCCAGAACTACGTGGGGCCTGATCCTCTACAAAAACCATTTGCCTTCAGAAAAATTAAAACTTTTTAAAAACTCCCAGAGGTACGTATGCAGCTCATACATCTTACATTAGCATGGACCTTTCTTTTTCATACAAAACTATTCTTTTCTTATCTCAGAGAATGACAGCTCGCTCTAACATATACTTGAACAAAAGGATTATGCATGCCTTAGCGATCGGTATAGATAAATACATAATTCATCAAAAGGCATAACTGGATGATCAAAAACTTGTTTATTTCACTAATAAGAAATTACAGTACAATTACATAAGAAAATGGACGAGTAACTCCCTTCCCCTACCTTCCTAAAAGATAAATAAACTTCCAAAGTTATTCCCCATTACAAAAAAAACTCCCCAAGAGTTCTACCCAAAGCTACCAGAGGAGCCCGCTCTATCATCATCTACATCCTGGGGTCCCCAAGCTTCCCCTTCCTAAATAGAGTTCCACAGACGCTCCATAGACCGATAAGCTCGAACTAGCCTCGAAAAAACTGCAACACCTCCCTCCATGGTATCGGATAAGACAAACCACCTTTGTCCAGTATCCACTACCAACATATTTCTAATTACTCTTCTCCACAACCACTTCATATAATCCTCGGGGATGTGCAAGACTCTCCCAACAAACTGAGAAGGATGGGTCGACGGACGTTGACTCTCCCACAATGAGACAAGCCGCATGCGCAGACACTCTGTCAGATCTTCTAGCAGAAAGAAATCTAGTGTTCGAGGTGGCACGACCTGTTCCCAGTCGAATTGGCGTAGAATCCGCCAAGGGAAATAAAAAGAGGTCTGTCTGAGACTAACCAGTCGAATGTATGGGTATTCCCCCACCTCCAAAAAAGGTAGAAGCTACCCCCCACTAAGGCACTGACCAACGTAGATTTAAAGCCCCATGCTCCACAAACCAGTTCTCCCAGCTCACGATATCCAGGACAACACTGATGAAATGGCACGAGGAAAAGTTGGGCATAGCCGACAAAGGATATTCCGGAGGAGTCACCAAGCGAAATATTTCAGACAATCATATAAACAGGAACACAGGGCTACCCTTCAGAAAGTCAGAACGACCTTCTCGCCAGGCATCCATGCCATTCAAAGTATCCTCCAGTATCACCTCCACAGGATTGTGATGGTATGACATCCATGAAGTAATGGATGCAAGTTGTGGGTTGATTATGCGAAAATAGAGCACGTGTGAAGCTCCCTGTCGTTGTACACGATTTTCGACCCAATGCAAAAAACCTAAACTTTAACTACACATGTTTTATATGTATAGCGGCGAGTTCGGGTATCGAATCCACAGGGAATGATGTTTAAATGCTTTAATTAATTTATTACTTCTAAAAAAAAGTGTAAAAGATGATGGGAGAGTTGAAAGAATTGTAATACGATTAATCTAGACAAGATTGTGAACTACACTAAAAGAAGTAAAACAAAAGTTAGAAATTATCTTTGACGCTTCGGTGCGTGTAGCATAAATTATTACATAGATAAAATGCGAATCAAACATGATTAATACACTTTTTAAATAATTATTAAGTTCGGAATGTCACTTCCCGAATGTTATAAAAGTCCGCTAAGAGTTCGGTGTCAAAGATAGTCCAAGAATCGCACATTTGGTATACTTGATATGCACCATTAAAGTCCCTCAGTATGTTCTCGGTACTAATTAATCCGATAAGATTGTGTCTTAAACTATCATATCATAGCAAGGCAGCTACACGTCTGAAACGCGTCTGAAAATTACAACTTATATTATTTATGGAAAAGCAATTAAAACTAATTAACCGTAATTTGTGTGTATGAAAAGAATTGAACTAAGATAATAAGTATACTGATTTTAAAGCATGAGAAATAAAAATGAGAGCATGTGAAAAATTGCATAAGAATACGTGAAGAAACGGAGGAAACTTAGAGAAGAAACTTGCATTAATTCGGGAAAAAAATACAAAAAAGAAGGAAAAAGCTAAATTACACCACTCCTAAAGAAGAAACTACACTAAAATGATGAGAGTAATGGTGTATCAAGGTCTGTTTTTGGTGTGTGTGTGAGGGGCTTTAAATAGGGGGAATAAGGGCTTTGGGGTATTTTTGGTATTTTACATATTTTATTTTTTTAAATAAAGAATAACATGGCTTGATTTGTTTAATAAGGAGTGAGGGGCTGATGAAAGTTGCCATGGGCTGCATAATATATTATAATTTATTTTTAGAAGAATTTAGAAGAAAGAATGGGGAGAAAAGGATTTAAAATGAAAAAGTTACTAAAGAAATAAGAATATAGGGTGGAAACTGTAAAAGTTAAAAATAGTGGGCTGGAAAGTGGAAAAGCAAGAGTGGCAGGTCCACATGGGTCAGATCAGGTCGCGGGTGGGTCTGGGTCAAATCGGATCGGGTCTGGTTGGTTCTGAGTCAGCCACGTGGCGCTCTGAGATGGCAACACGTGGCGAGCCTAGAAAATTGAGCAAAACCTGCCTACATTTGGGCTCGAACTCGCGGTCTCTAGCATGGAAGAAACGACGTCAGCCAGCTGAGCCCACATGGGACTCAATAACAGTAAGGAGCGAAAAATTATAAAAACCTTTATGTTTTCCTGTTTTCCATAAATTACAAATCAACCCCAAATCCCAATAACTTCTTCATACGACCTCCAAATGACATTCCGTAAAAACTGACATGACCCTGAATTCGGAACCAAAAATATTTCAATAGTGTTCGAGTCTTGGGGTTGACTTTGGGCATTGACTCGGGGATTTGACTTTGATTTTCATTCGAATCCGAACTTTGCACGACCATAACTTCTTCGTTTCAACTCCAACTGATACGCCGTTTGAACCCAGGAGTCCATTGATTCAAGGCCTTTAATTTTACATGTTTGGTTCGAGTTCAAAATGCGGCATCGAAATTTACCATTTTTCCCCTGAAGGTGCGTTTGCGTCCGTTCTTCATCCGAAATGCATCCAGCCTTCGTTCTTAGCATCAAAACCCAGTAAATACTCAAATAAACCTTGTGCAAGAGATTAACGATGAATAATTGAGGTTTTATAGTAAATGAGTATAAATTATGAGTTTAATGAGCGTCAGACCACTTTATTGTGCAAAAAGAAAGGGAGTAAAATATAATATTTAGCACGAATCACACCCCCTAACTAACGTGTTGCTAGTCCCTAGAATCATAGTAAAAGATTTGTTTCATGCTGAATTTTGTAATTTATTCGAAAATAAGTATAAAAAAGATAGACATCCACTTTCCCGGGATGCACGGTTGCATTTAGCTTTTGCAACAAGCCGTTAAACCCCTAAGTTACCCTAGTGGACGAGTTTTTTTTCGTGAGAGTTTACAGTGATGATACTCAGAAACATCGAATTTTACTCCAAAAAGTTACCCATTTTTCTAAGCAAAACGTTTAAACGTAATCTTCAGTTTTAACAAGTAAATAACAATGACTAGCATATTTCTCCGTTAATTTATTTGCTATAACGATTATGTTAAAGTAAATCATTAGATAACTATGTATTGATGTGTGTGTGTGTGTGCGTCACAAAATTTACAAGCGATCTCATTTTTAGCTTATATTGACTCGATGCTTATAATGATGCACACTAATTCAATTATCGCCGGTGATTACGCTCAACAAATGAAAATACTCTAACTATGGGTAGGTCACGCGGGTCATGCAGGCGTAAAGAGTAAATGTAATTGAAAACAAAACCTTTTACATGTTAGTGATGAAAGACGTTTATATATAAAACAGTAAAACGTAATCTCATGAAAGGATACTGTTTTCTAAAAAATGTGAAAATGTAATCTTTTCAATGTTTAAAAAAGATAGGTTAACGCTGGGATCTTTACGAACTTTTCAGGATGGAAAATGTGAACATGGATGAAAATGATCAACATCTCAAAATGATTTTGTATATTGGAAGAAAGGATGAACTTTTGAAGAGTAACTTATTTTTCTTTTCTTTTCTTTTTTTTTTCTTTTCTTTTTTTTTCTTTTCTCTATTTTCTTCTCTTTTTTTTTTCTTTTTTCTATTTTCTTCTCTCTTTTTGTCTTTTGTCTTTTGTCTTTTTTTTCTTTTCTCTATTTTCTTCTCTTATTTTGTTTGTGTTCAGTCCCTACTTCCTTTTCATTTCTTTTCGAATCAATTTTCAAGGTGTTAGAGATAATGACATGAATTGCCTTTGATCAAAAGTGAGGTTAAAACATAATATTTGAATTTTTTTGTTTCGAAAAAAGATCATATCACCATTCTTTAGTCTATAGTAAAAACAAGAATATTGAGATTACCAACGACTTTAAAACAATTTCAAACGAATAATGAATAAGTATTTACACCACTCAGAATACGAAAGAGAACACGAAGCTCACAAGGTGGGTTTACGTATGCATCTTTTATTTTTATAGAGTCAATTTAGCTTTTAACAATTACGCAAGTATAATTTGTGATGTGAATAAGGTTGTCAATACATGAATCATATGAATTACTAACGCATAATAGCAATGGTAAATAAAATAATGAGCTATTTAGACAGGTTAATACTTAGATAAGTTTAATGCTTCTGGTTTAAAAGAATGAGGTAAATTTTAGAGAGTAAAATATAAGAAAACAGTAAAAATTTAGGCAAAAGGCCTAAAAAAAAGAAAATATTTTTTGAATTTTTCAAATTTTTCATTTTTTTTTTATAAATGATTAGAGTTGTTTCACCGAGAAACCTTCGCCAATAATCACTTAAGCAATTTTTTAATTTTTATGATAAAGGAAAAAAAGAGAACATGATGTATGCAACACATTATGACACCCTCTAACTAAAACGTTACATTGTCCTCAATGTAAATTAAGAACAATATTAAATTCAAGTTATGAAGAGATGCTATGGGGCAGTCCCCGGATATCTAGTTCAATTATCCTACAAAAAAAAATAGTAATAGAAAATAAATAAAAGTATTTTATTTTTATTTTTTTAATAAGATATATACAAAAACAAATATATTCTTCTAATTTACCATAAACTAGAAGACGAAGTTTTTGGGGGTCCACCCAGAATACATGTTGACTTTGTGGGATTAATGGTGGACACCCATAATTTTTCATGCTTCTCGAAAAATAAGAGTTTTTTTTATGCAACGGGGGGCATGAATTGGGTGGAAAAATTGAACCATCATAATTTTTTGAATACAAATATTTTTGAGTGATGGGTGGTTTGAATTTCACGGGGACAAGTACAACTCGATTCCAAGGAAATCAAATTTTTTTTCAAAAGATTTTTCAATTGGAATGGGAGATGGGGCACGATCAAGTGAAAATCCCATCATGGATATCAATTTGAACAAGCATTCGTTGACAAGAATCGGGTCAAAATCATGAAGAATTTCATCCGATTCTTGTGGTACTTGTAATGGTTTGATAGTGGTAAATGAAAATGGCGAAGATAAAAATTCAATGTCAATAAATTCATTATTAATAAGCGTGGGTTGAATTTTATCCTTTACATTTTCATTTGCCATTATCAATTGGGTGAGATGAGAAATGGTTTGTTCTAAAGTAGAAATTTCTTCAAAATTTTTGGATTTATCATTTAGTTCAAAACATTCTTTGTCTTCTAAGTTATTAAGAGGAAAATTATTATTGGACTCAAATAAAACATATAATTCTTTTTCCCAGTAATAATTTTCTTCACGATAATAATTATCAAAATATTCATTTTTTTGATTTTGCATATATGCACCAAAAGAATTTGGCGGTAGAGCAAATTCACCAAAAAGAAAATTTTGAGAAGTATTATCGTAACTATTTCCAAAATTATTAGAATAACAATTGTAAGAATTATTGTTATAATAGTTCATAGAAAAATTATCACAATGGTTATTAATATTATAATAATTTTGAGAAATTTTTTCATTAGAATAATTTTCATATGTCCGCAAACCATTTCCATGCTTATTTAAATACTCACCTATAGTTATTTGGCAATATTCATTTTTTTCATTTTGCAAGTATTCGCCAAAAGACGTAGGTTTGGGGGGAATTTGAATTTTTTTTATGACAAAACTATGTACCCATAATACCATTAGAATCACAAAAAATACTTGGATAAGACATAATTACCTCGAGTGATTCGTAGATGAAATTTCCAAAAAGTTATGAGCGGCCGAGCAGTTGATGATCCTTGAAGCTTAGTTGTACATGACCGATACAAATAGTAAAAAAAAATATGTACAAAGAAATAAATAAATCAAATTTCAAAACAAAACATTCCCCGGCAACGGCGCCATTTTGATTGAGCGAGTTTCGGGATAATAGCACTAAATCAATTAAGATTCAAAGCAAATCATTCCCCGGCAACGACGCCATTTTGATTAAGCGAGTTGTCGGGATCAAAGCACTAAATCAATTAAGATTCAAAGCAAATCATTCCCCGACAACGACACCATTTTGATTACGCGAGTTATCGGGATCAAAGCAATAAATCAATTAAGATTCAAAGCAAATCATTCCCCCGCAACAACGCCATTTTGATTAGGCCAAAACCGAGCGCGTGTGAAGCGCCTATCGTTGTAAGCGATTCTCGACCCAATGCAAAAAACCTAAACTTTAACTACACATGTTTTATATGTATAGCGGCGATTTCGGGTATCGAATCCATAGGGAATGATGTTTAAATACTTTAATTAATTTATTACTTCTAAGAAAGTATAAAATATGATGGGGGAGTTTGAAAGAATTATACTAGGATTAATCTAGACAAGTATGTAAACTACATTAAAAGAAGTAAAACAAAAGTTAGAAATTATCTTCGACACTTCGGCGTGTGTATCATAAATGATTACATAGATAAAATGCGAATAAAAAATGATTAATACTCTTTTTAAACAATTATTAAGTCCGGAATGTCACTTTCCAAATGTTATAAAAGTCCGCTAAGAGTTGGGTGCCAAAGATAGTCCCGAAATCGTACTTTTTGTATTAAATATGGTGTATACTTGATATACACCGTTAAAGTCCCTCGGTATGTTCTCGGTACTAAATAATCCGCCAATATCCGGTCTCAAACTATCATATTATAGCAAAGTAGCCACACGTCTGAAAGGCGTCCAAAAATTCCAATTTATATTATTTAAGGAAAAATAATTAAAATTAATCAACCGTGCTTTGTGTGTATGAGAAGAATTGAACTAAGAGAAGAAGTATACTGATTTTAAAGCATGAGAAATAAATATAAGAGCATGTGAAAATTTGCATAAGAATACGTGAAGAAACGGAGGAAACTTAGATTAATTAGGGAAAGAAATTACAAAAAAGAAGAAAAAAGCTAAATTACACTACTCCTAATGATGAAACAACACTAAAATGATGAGAGTGATGGTGTATCAAGGTGTTTTTTTAGTGTGTGGGTGATGGGCTTTAAATGGGGGGAATAAGGGCTTTTAGGGTATTTTATATATTTTATTTTTTAAAATAAAGAATAACATGGGCTTGATTTGTTTAATAAGGAGTGAGGGGCTGATGAAAGTTGGCATGGGCTGCAAAATATGATAGGGTTTCTTTTTAGAAAAATTTAGAAAAAAGAATGGGGAGAAAAGGATTTAAAATGAAAAAAATTATTAAAGAAATAAGAATATAGGGTGGAAAGGGAAAAATGAAAAACTTTAGGGCTGGAAAGTGGAAAGCAGGTCCACACGGGTTGCGGGTGGATCGCAGACGGGTGAAATCTAGGCGGTTCCGGGTCTGGGTGGTTATAGGTCAGCCAAGTGGTGCTCTGAGATGGCGACACGTGGCGAGCCCAGAAAATTGTGCAAAACCTACTTTCACCAGGGCTCGAACTCGCAACGTCTTGCATGGCAAAAATCACAACAGCCAACTGAGCCCACATTGGACTCATTAATAGTAAGGAGCGAAAAATTATAAAAACCTGCATGTTTTCCTATTTTCCATAAATTACAAATCAACCCCAAATCTCAATAACTTCTTCATATGACCTCCAAATGACATTCCGTAAAAATGGACATGACCCTGAATTCGGGACATAAACTATTTCAATAGTGTTCGGGTCCTGGAGTTGACTTCGGGCATTGACTCGGGGCTTTGACTTTGACTTTCTTCCGAATTCGAACTTTGCACGACCATAACTTCTTCGTTTCAACTTCGATTGATACGCCGTTTGAACCTAGGCGTCCCTTGATTCAAGGCCTTCAATTTCACATGTTTGGTCCGAGTTTGAAATGAGTCTTCTGAATTTACCATTTTGCCCCTAAAGGTGCGTTTGCGTCCGTTCTTCATCTGAAATGCATCCAGTCTCCGTCCTTAACATCAAAAACCCTGTAATACTCAAATAAATCTTGCGCAATCGAATAACGATGAATAATTGAGGTTATATAGTAAATGAGTATTAAGTGTGAGTTTAACGAGCGTCAGACTACTTTATTGTGCAAATAGAAAGGGAATAAAATGCAATATTTAGCAGGAATCACACCCCCTAACTAATGTATTGCTAGTACCTAACATCATAGTAAAAAGATTTGTTTCATGCTGAATTTTGCAATTTATTCGAAAATGAGTATAAAAAGGATAGAGATCCACTTTCGCGGGATTCACGGTTGCATTTAGCTTATGCAATAAGCCGTTAAACCCCTAAGTTACCCTAGTGGACGAGTTTACTCTCGTGAGAGTTTACAGTGATGATACTCACAAATAATAGATTCTACTCCAAATAGTTACCCATTTTTCTAAGCAATACGTTTAAACATAATCTTGAGTTTTAGCAAGTAAATAGCAATGAATAGCAGATTTCTCCATTAATTTATTTGCTATAACGATTATGTTAAAGTAAATCATTAGATAATTATGTATTGACGAGTGTGTGTGCGTCACAAAATTTATAAGCGATCTCATTTTTAGCTTATATTGACTCGATGCTTATGATGATGCATACTAATTCAATTATCGCTAGTGATTACGCTTAGCAAATGAAAACACTCTGAATATGGGTAAGTCACTCGGGACGTGTAGGCGTAAAGAGTAAATGTATTTGAAAACAAAACCTTTTACATGTCAGTGATGAAAGACGTTTATATATAAAATAATAAAATGTAATCTCATGAAAGGATACTGTTTTCTAAAGAACGTGAATATGTAATCTTTTCCATGTTTAAAATAAATATGTTAACCCTAGGATCATTTAAGGACTTTTCAGGATGGAAAATGTGAACATGGATGAAAATGATCAACACCTCAAAATGATTTTGTATATTTGAAGAAAGGCTGAACTTTTGAAGAGTAAATTATTTTTCTTTTCTTTTCTTTTCATTTTTTTTTCTTTTCTCTATTTTCTTTTTTTTTTCTTTTCTCTATTTTCTTCTCTTTTTTTTCTTTTCTCTATTTTCTTCTCTTCTTTTGTTTGTGTTCAGTCCCTACTTCCTTTGCATTTATTTTTGAATCAATTTTCAAGGTGTTAGTGAAAAGAATGAGATAATGAAATGAACTGTCTTTGATCAAAAGTGAGGTTAAAACATAATTTTTGAATTTTGTTGTTTCGAAAAAAGATCGTATCACCATTCTTTAGTCTAAAGTGAAAACAAGAATATTGAGATTATTAACGACTTTTAAACAATTTCAAATGAATAATGAATAAGTGTTTACATGACTCAGAATACGAAAGAGAACACGAAGCTCACAAGGTGGGTTTACCTATGCATTTTTTATTTTTATCGAGTCAATTTAGCTTTTAACAATTACGCAAGTATAATTCGTGATGTGAATAAGGTTGTCAATACATGAATCATATGAATTAATAAAGCATAATAGCAATGGTAAATAAACTAATGAGCTATTTAAACAGGTTAGTACTTAGATAAGTTTAATGCTTTTGGTTTAAAAGAATGAGGTAAATTTTAGCGAGTAAAATATAAGAAAACAGTAAAAATTTAGGCAAAAGGCCTAGAAAGAAAGAAAATATTTTTTGATTTTTTGAATTTTTGATTTTTGTTTTATAAATGATTAAAGTTGGTTTCACCGAGAAACCTCCGCCAATAATCAAATATTGTCTTCTAATTTACCATAAACTAGAAGACGAAATTTTTGGGGTTCCACCCAGAAAACATGTTAACTTTGTGGGATTAATGGTGGACTTCCATAATTTTTCATGCCTCTCGAAAAATAAGAGTCCCGTTTATACAACGGGGGGCATGAATTGGGCAAAAAATTGAACCATCACAATTTTTTGAATAAAAATATTTTTGAGTGATGGGTGGTTTGGATTTCACGGGGGACGAGAACAGCTCAATTCCAAGGAAATCAAAATTTTTTCCAAAAGATTTTTCGATTGGAATGGGAGGTGGGGCACGATCAAGTGAAAATCTCATCATGGATATCAGTTGGAACAAGCATTCGTTGACAAGAATCGAGTCAAAATCATCAAGACTTTCATCCGATTCTTGCGGTACTTGTAATGGTTTGATAGTGGTAAATAAAAATGGCGAAGATAAAAATTCAACTTCAATAAATTCATTATTAATAAGCATGGGTTGAATTTTATCCGTTACAATTTCATTTTCCATTAGGAAATGGGTGAGACAAATGGTTTGTTCTAAAGTAGAAATTTCTTCAAAATTTTTGGATTTCTCATTTAGTTCAAAACATTTTTCGTCTTCTAAGTTATTAAGAGGAAAATTATTACTGGACTCAAATAAAATATATGATTCTTTTTCCTAATAATAATTTTCTTCACGATAATAATTATCAAATTCTTCGTTATTTTGATTTTGCAAATATGCACCAAAAGAATTTGGCGGTAGAGCAACTTCACCAAAAAGAAAATTTTGAGAAGTATTATCGTAACTATTTCCAAAATTATTAGAATAACAATTGTAAGAATTATTGTTATAATAGTTCATAGAAAAATTATCACAATAGTTATTAATATTATTATTATAATAATTTTGAGGAATTTTTTAGTTAGAATAATTTTCATATAAATACTCACCTAAAGTTATGTGGCAATTTTTATTTTTTTCATTTTGTAAGGATTCGCCAAAAGACATAAGTTTGGGGGGAATTCGAAAATTATTATTATGACAAAACTGTGCACCCATAATACCATTAGAATCACAAAAAATACTAGGATAAGACATAATTACCTCGAATGATTCGTAGATGAAATTTCCAAAAAGTTATGAGCGGCGGAGCGGTTGATGGTCCTTGAAGCTTAGTTGTACATGACCGATACAAATAGGAAAAAAAATATGTACAAAGAAATAAATAAATCAAAGTTTAAAATAAAACACTCCCCGTCAACGACGCCATTTTGATTACGTGAAAATCGAGCGCGTGTGAAGCGCCTATCGTTGTAAACGATTTTCGATCCAATGCAAAAAACCTAAACTTTAACTACACATGTTTTATATGTATAGCCGCGAGTTCGGGTATCGAATCCACAGGGAATGATGTTTAACTACTTTAATTAATTTATTACTTCTAAAAAAGTGTAAAAGATGATGGGAGAGTTGAAATAATTATACTAGGATTAATCTAGACAAGTATGTAAACTACATTAAAAGAAGTAAAATAAAAGTTAGAAATTATCTTCGACCCTTCGACGCGTGTAGCATAAATGATTACATAGATAAAATGCGAATAAAACAGGATTAATACTCTTTTTAAAACATTATTAAGTCCGGAATGTCACTTTCCAAATGTTATAAAAGTCTGCTAAGAGTTGGGTGTCAAAGATAGTCCCGAAACCGCACTTTTGGTATTAAATACGGTGTATACTTGATATACACCATTAAAGTCCCTTGGTATGTTCTCGGTACTAATTAATCCGATAAGATCCGGTCTTAAACTATCATATCATAGCGAAGCAGCTACAAGTCTGAAACGCGTCTGGAAATTACAACTCATATTATTTAAGAAAAGTGAATTAAAACTAATTAATCGTACTTTGTGTGTATGAGAAGAATTGAACTAAGATAAGAAGTGTACTGATTTTAAATCATGAGAAATAAATATGAGAGCATGTGAAAAATTGCATAAGAATACATGAAGAAACGGAGGAAACTTAGAGAAGAAACTTGCATTAATCCGGGAAAGAAATTACAAAAAGAAGGAAAAAGCTAAATTAGACTGCTCCTAAAGAAGAAACTACACTAAAATGATGAGAGGAATGGTTTATCAAGGTCTTTTTTGGGTGTGTGGGTGAGGGGCTTTAAATAGGGGGAATAAGGGCTTTGGGGGTATTTTTGGTATTTTACATATTTTATTTTTTTAAATAAAGAATAACATGGCTTGATTTGTTTAATAAGGAGTGAGGGTTTGATGAAAATTGGCATAGGCTGCATAATATAGTTGCATTTATATTTAGAAGAATTTAGAAAAAAGAATGGGGAGAAAAGGATTTAAAATGAAAAAGTTATTAAAGAAATAAGAATATAGGGTGGAAAGTGTAAAAGTTAAAAATGGTGGGCTGACAAGTGGAAAAGGAGGAGTGGCAGGTCCACGCGGGTCGGATCGGGTCACAGGCGGGTCTGGGTCAAATCGGATCGGGTCTGGTTGGTTCTGGGTCAACCACGTGGTGCTTTCAAATGGCGACACGTGGCGAGCCAAAAAATTGAGCAAAACCTGCCTTCACCTGGGCTCGAACTCGCGACCTCTTGCAAGGCAAAATTGTAATAAGCAAGCTGAGCCCACATGGGACTCAATAACAGTAAGGCGCAGAAAATTATAAAAACCTTTATGTTTTCCTATTTTCCATAAATTACAAATCACCCCATATCTCAATAACTTCTTCATACGACCTCAAAATGACATTCCGTAAAAATTGACATAACCCTGAATTCGGAGCCAAAAATATTTCAATAGTGTTCGGGTCTCAGGGTTGACTGTGGGCATTGACTCGGGGATTTGACTTTGACTTTCATTCGAATCCAAACTTTGCACGGCTATAACTTCTTCGTTTCAACTCCGATTGATACGCTGTTTGAACCCAGGCGTCCATTGATTCAAGGCCTTCAATTTTACATGTTTGGTTTGAGTTCAAAATGAGTCATCTGAATTTACCATTTTTCCCCTGAAGGTGCATTTGCGTCCGTTGTTCATCCGAAATGCATCCAGTCTTCGTTCTTAGCATCAAAAACCCTGTAAATACTCAAATAAACCTTGTGCAAGCGATTAACGATGAATAATTAAGGTTTTACAGTAAATGAGTATAAATTGTGAGTTTAATGAGCATCAGACTACTTTATTGTGCAAAAAGAAAGGGAATAAAATGCAATATTTAGCACGAATCCTAGGTCCACCAGCAGTTCCCCAGTCACCAGGGGAAATTTCGAAATCAAACCCAAAATAATAGCTCCGACATAGCCAGCATCACCAACCTCCTGCAAATGCACAAATCGCAACACCGCCGAAAGGTAAATCATTCCTCCAATAACTAAAGGGTAAAAGGTCATCGCCTCTATGGGCTGATTAAGCCATAAATAGACTCGACGCATGTTGAAAGCATCGTAGTCGACGTTGTAGGTGCACATCGCCTCCAAAGTCTCGAGGTAGTTTGCAAACTCAACACTACCAAGGACAAACATCTCAGAGAATAAGAAGGTAAGAATGTGAAGGTTTGATGACAAATACTCCACCCCCTTACCCCTTTTTATACTTGAAAACACTCACAAAAGACACAACCCTTGCAGAAATCGAAGGGAAACCTACCTAACAAGGTACCAAAAGTCTAGGAGGGTACCAATCAAAGCCTTGATTGATTAAACTGGACTGACCTGCCGATAGGCAGGACAAGAGGCTTGCCGATCGACAACCTCCTGTTTTAGAAATCTCTTTTTTTTTTTTTTCCTTTTTGTCAAAATCATAAAACTTAATAAAAATAAATTGACATTCTCAATAAAATTTCAAAAACCCCTTCCATCTTTATATAATTTCTCATTTTAAATAAAACTTTCCTTTAAATCCCCCAAATATTTGTTTTTATGGTCTCAGCAGCAAAGTAAAAAGCGCATATGCATTCATTCATTCATTAATAATAGAAGACAATAAAAAAACTCCATTGCATTGCATAGATAATTTTTTGTGTTACATCAATTTTGCAGAAAATAAAGAAAAGCAAAAAAAAAAAAAAAAAAAAAAAACAAAAATAAAAACAACGGGACTCAGCCTAAACCCATATTTCTCTCACCTGCCCTTCCTAAGAGCTTCCATCCCTGCGATGTGCTCTCTTTCCCCTGTGGTGGGATGACGCACTATCGCTACCTGAACTAGACTCCTCCTCAAATGAGGCAGATGTCACCAAGCAAGAAGGAACGGGAATCGCATCCCGAATATGGGCAGTCGCCGAAGATATCCAGTCCTTAATGTCCCTCAGCCAAGTGGTGGACACCCAGACTTTCTGCAAGAAAAGGCAGGATTAATATCAAACAAAGAAGACCAAAATAAACCAAAAGGGTAATAATAGAAAGGTATACTACGGGACGAAGGACCTCCTCTGTCAAGCCCAACTCCTCCGGGTTCATCCCATGAGGACGATGCAACATAGGCACCATCCCTCCATAATCCCATTGAATGTTGTAAGAAGGGGTATGCAATCGCATAAAGGGAACCTCTGAAGTTTTCGCCGCTTCAGATGTCGATGTACCACCACCACCGTGGGAAGACCCCATTGGAAGACTCGAACCCACATGAGGGAAAGGCAGCGCATCATATATGCTAGGTGCCATCAGCTAACTCATCACAAAGTCCATATAATCATATGACACAACCGTGTCGGTGTAAAATAAATAGGACTCGCTAATCATCACCGCAATCCTCGCATCCTCTGGAAACATCCGCTCTCGCCTCATAGAAATAGGGGGCCTCACAGGTGGCACCACCACCTCTTCCTCAGAAATCTGTCGAACCCCCCTTTCCCCGAGATACCAGGAGTGGCCAAAATCATGCGCCAATAAATGCCTCATCTGCGCATTCACCCCGGTCGACCCCATGTCCTGAACAACCGTCCCACAAGGGTAAAAGGTCACCTAAAAAATCCCCAGCAGATATAAGTTAATATGGAATCAAAGAACATAAAGACCAAGAATAAAGAGGGAAAATGTCCTACCCTATCATTGGTCAGGCCATTCAAGACCTGATGCATCGCCTGTAGAGAAAGAGACTTCCTCGACTGTCGATTGGTCTTCCGCCACCAATACAACCAGGAAAATTCCCTAATGGTCTCGTCCTTCAAAGCAATCAGCTGGGTATTACACCCAATCACCTCATAGAACCACTCCTGCCAAAGACAAGAATCCGCAATAAAAAAAGAGAGGCATAAGGAACATGCGAATGCATGAAAGTAAAATGCACAAACTAAAGAATACCTTAAGAAGATACGTGGCTTCAGTAAAAGTCTATCGGCAGCACCAGTTAAATGCATGCAGAGAAAAATAAAGGGTCGCTAAAGTCAAGCTCCCCCAATAATAGAGAGGGATGTTCGAAAACATCCTCAAGTATGTCAAAAACCATAAGTGGAGAACGTCGTCGGTCGATGCCACCATAAATCCCCCCAACACCAACAAAATAAACAATCGGGCCATCTTCCTGTCCTGCAGCCCATCCTCCACATCAACTACCCTACTCAAAAAAATATCCTTCAGTAGTGACAAACGGATAGAGTCCCCAGATACTATCCTCCCGTTCTCCATCACAATCCAACCCCAATAGCTGCTGCACATCTATGAGAGTCACAGTCATCTCCCCAAAGCCAAAATGGAGGGTGTGGGTAGTGTCCCACCACCTCTCCCCCAGAGTGCATAAGAACGCCTTTGAACAAGGCATCTCATCCAGCACAGATGCCAACCTCCTAAAGCCCGCTAACGATACTACCCAATGCACCACAAGTGGAAGGTGCTCCTAGACATCCTTAATCCCCGTCATCCCGCGGGCATGCATAGTCGATAAAGAAACATCAAACTGCCAAAGAAAAACCTTATCAAAATCTAAGAAAAAAAGAAAATCACAAAAATAGAATGCCAAAAAACATTATGTACTTACATAACCACCAGGGTTCACCACCCTAGAAGAGTGATGACGCGACGGCTCCCGCAATAAAATTCGCTCATCCGCGACCGACTCAAATGCATCAAAAGAGTTCTCACTCCCCAATGTTGGAGGCGCTCTGGCCCTCCACTCCACATTCGGCCAGTCATCAACAGCTAACCACTCCCTGTGTGTCTTAGTGCTCATAAAAACGGCCGTTTTTTAGGTTGCGGAATGTTAGGACGATTCGCAAAAGAAAATTATAGAGAGAGAGAAGGCAAGAAGCAGTGAAAAATGAGGGGAACCCGCCCCCTTTTTATAAGAAGCCAAAGGTTATGCCAATCAACACTGCACCCCCACCGACCGATCGGCACTAACCTTTCACCTTCTCGAGGCAGTCCAAAAGTCTGTGCCACTGCCGAATGGCACCCTCCAAGCCATGCTGACCAGCAACCCCCTTAAATTTTCGTACAAAAACTCCCAAAAAATACCCAAAAACCCTGAAACATCCTCAGAAAATTCCTAAAAATCTCGGGGAAGATGTAGAACATTATCACCAAGAAAATTTATTTTTCTCTCACACTCCCTCAAGGTGAACCCCTACTTACCCAGGGGAACCCTCAAAAGCTAAGTGGATCTCTCCCTGGTAACGTCCCTAGAGGACCCCTAAAGTATCCCAAACTTCAAGTTATCTCCTATTCCCCAATGGAACCCTCAAAAACCCATTACGACAAAGGTCTCAAATTTCCCTAAGCAAAATTTCCAAAACCCTGGATCACCTAATTGTTTCTCCAGTGGAATTCATAGCTATTCCTCGCAAAGTCTCCAGAAGATATGAAAGTTTCCCCAGTAATCAGCTCCCTAGGTCAAATAAATATCACGAAGTAATTTCCCCGACAGAGTTCCCCGAGAACATATCAATTTAAGCCCTCAGAATTGGCTTCAACCCGCAGAACTGGTCATCTCAACCTAAGCCCTCAGAAGTGGCTTCGGTCCTCATAATTGGTCATCTCAATTTAAGCCCTCAGAATTAGCTTCGACCCGCAGAATTGGTCATCTCAATTTAAGCCCTTAGAATTGGCTTCGACTCGCAAAATTAGTTATCACAATTTAAGCCCTCAAAATTGGCTTCGACCCGCAGAATTGGTAATCTCAATTTAAGCCCTCAGAATTGGCTTCAACCCACAGAATTGGTCATTGTAATTTAATCCCTCAGAATTGGCTTTGACCCGTAGAATTGGTCATCTCGATTTAAGCCCTCAGAATTGGCTTCGTCCCACAGAATTGGTCATCTCAATTTAAGCCCTCAGAATTGGCTTCGACCCGCAGAATTGGTCATCTCAACCTAAGCCCTCAGAATCGGCTTCGGCCCATAGAATTGGTCATCTCAATTTAAGCCCTCAGAATTGGCTTCGACCTGCAGAATTGGTCATCTCAATTTAAGCCCTCAGAATTGGCTTCGACCCGTATAATTGGTCATCACAATTTAAGCCCTCAGAATTTTCTTCGACCCGTCGAATTGGTCATCACAATTTAAGCCTTCAGAATTGGCTTCGACCCGCAGAATTGGTCATCTCAATTTACGCCCTCAGAATTGGTCATTTTAATTTAAGCCCTCAAAATTGGCTTCGACCCTTAGAATTGGTGATCTCAATTTAAGCCCTCATAATTGGCTTCAACCCGCAGAATTGGTCATTATAATTTAATCCCTCAGAATTGGCTTCGACCCGCAGAATTGGCCATCATAACCTAAGTCCTCAGAATTGGCTTCGACCCGCAGAATTGGTCATCCCCAGCATTAGTTTAGGTCCTAGGAATCGACCTCAAATATTTGGTCAACACTTCCTTTGGACCATCCCCAGTATACCCCTTAGGTGCTTAGAATCGGCCTCAACCCTCTGAATCGGTCATCCTCGTTCCTTAGGTCCTCAGAATCGACCTCGACCCTCTGAATTGGTCATCCTCATTTCCTTAGGTCCGCATAATCAACCTCTTTCAAAGGCATCATGCGTTGTCTATTCGACGGCTATTATTTGTTCCAAACTCACCCGTCGAGGGGATCTGTAGACACCCCATTCTAGCACCCCCTCATCTCTCCTTAGATCCCTAGTGCCCCTCTGCATCACTACGAACCTAGGTCATACACCGAGTACGAACCTAGAGGCCATCGGGCACTCTCAGGCTCCATTTGACCAAAAGTTAAACTTTAGATCAATTGAGACTGAATAAATCTTCAAAGGGCACTAAAACCCCTTTTTAACGGTCCGCCACGTGCGCGATTCTGACTTATGGTGCGAACGAACGACCCATTTCCCCCAAAACTTGATCAAGAGGCCACCGGACACTCCCAGGCTCTGTTTGACCAAAGTTAACTCTTCAGCTAGACCGATACTGAATGTATCTTCAAAGGGCGCTGAAACATTTCCAACAGTCTGCTCCAGGCCCAATTCTGACTTATGGTACGGATGAACGATCCGTTTTACTCCGAAAGGTCATCGAATGCTTCTTGGCCCCGGCTGACCAAAGTCAACTCCCGAAAATAGGTCAAACTCTTTGGAATGTCGAAGTACATCTCATAACCTTTCCATTGGTCTACCCCGTGCACGATTCTGACTTACCATGTGGACGAACGATCCGTTTGCGTCCGACGATCCGTTAAAATTTGTTATTTGTGTGTGTTGTGTTGAACCATCTTTATTCCGCATTAAAGGAAATTCTTATTTTAAAAATTTAAAATTGGGGTCCTCGTGCTCCAACAAGTGGTATTAGAGCCGGAGCGCTAATTTATTACGTTAAGGTCTTTTTAAATATTTTTGGTTAAAAATGGAATTTTTCCCATATTCTAAATTTCCTATTTTCGATGGTTCTAATTATGTGTATTGGAAAGCGCGTATGAAATCGACACTAAAGTCTATCGACGAGAGGGTTTGGTTGTTAGTTGTTAACGGGTGGTCCCCATCAACATATTTGGTAGAAAATGAGTGTGTTCCCAAATCCACAGATAGATGGAGTGAGAATGAATTTAAACTTGCAAATTTTAATTCCCGGGGTTTAAATGCCTTGTTTAGCGCGGTCACACGGGATGAATTCTGATGTATCGTGATGTGTGAAACCGCTAAGAAAGCTTGGGATATATTACAACTCACTCACGAGGGAACAAGTGTCATTAAATCTTATAAACTCCAAAACCTCACCACTCAATTTGAAACCATCAAAATGAATGAAAAAGAAACATTCGATGAGTTTTATGCTAGACTCTCCAATATAGTAAATTCATCATTTAATTTAGGAGAGAAAATACCCGACGGCCGAGTTGTAAACAAAATCCTTAGGTCCCTACCCGATAGATTTATCCCTAAGGTGCCCGTGTTAAATTCTTTACCCACCTTACACTCTAACAAACTTGAGGAACTAGTAGGTGATTTGCAAACCTACAAACTAGATATGTTCCCCTCAAAAAAAGAAAAGGAAATAGAGAAGGGCATCGCCTTGAAAACTCGTAAGTAGGAAAAACAAGTTATGGATAACGAGAGTGATAGTGACTCGGAAGATATGGCTATGTTTGGTAAGAAGTTTCATAATTTCTTAAATTTAACAAAGATAAATTTAAAAATGATTTTAAGAAATTTGAAAATTCCAAGCATGACAAAGCAGAAAAGATCCCTAAAACGTTTAATGAAAATTTAAATAGGGACGAGTCAAATAGGTGTTATGGCTGTGAAGGATATGGTCATAGAGCTTTTGAGTGCCCCACTAAACTAAGGAGAGATGGTAAGCAACCAATTTCCTACAATGCAACCCTTAGTGATAGTGATAAGGAAGAGGGACCCAATTCCCCCATTGAACGCAACTTTACTGCGTTCATTGCTAGTTATGTAAGTGATAGTGAGAAATCATCCAATGATGACATCTTAATACATAACACTTCCGAGGCCTTTATTTGTGAAACTATAAAAGATGATGGTAGTGAGAGTAAAGAAGAAAGAGATAGTGAAAATGAAGAAGAGGTTGATGTGAGTGAACTTCAATTTGCATTTCAAGAATTATATGAAGAATCTATTAAATTAAAAAGAGAAAATTTGAAGTTAGAAGCAAGTTTAAAGGTGCCAAGGTTGTCGATGAGAGTGCGTTAGTTGATGACCATATGACACGAGAGAGATCTTTGAGAGAAGCTTTTGTATATAAAAGGTGAGAGAGATAGCTTTAAGGGCTTAATGGAATCCTTAAAAAAGGAGCTTCTCGCGTTTGAAGAGCGCAATGTTTTATTAGAGTCTCACATTTTAGATTTAGAAAATAAATTAAAAGACTCTAGTAAAGTCAAATTTGATTTGAGTGTCGTTCGGAGAAATTAGATAAAATATTAGGAATGGTCCAAATTAAAAATGACACGTGTGGTTTAGGCTCTGATACTTGCAATGAGTCTACTCATAAATCCAAAACCATTATTTTAAGAGAATCATCTAGGAAAAATATTAAATATCATTTCTTAGATAAATATTTTTGCCGAGACTTTAGGTGTTCACATTTTGGTCGAAAAGGTCATCTTAGGAAATTTTGTTTTGATCTTAAACGAGGTCCTGGAAAATTCCACCATAAGGCAACCGAGGTAGCCAAGATTCTTATATCCCGAGATCATCATTCTTCATTAGTCAGGGTTAGGAGATCCGACTTGGTATCTTTACAAGATAGGATTTTTGATTCTCATTTACTTTCACTCGATACCTCCCTTGCTAAATCAAAAGGTTGAATGTGTTAGTTGTTTTCATACTCTAGCTTTTTGTGCTTCATATTATATATCATTGCTAGGTGTATGCATGTTTAGTCATTTTCTAGTCATTGCTTGATTTCATATCTCATGCTAAAAATTATGACTTGTTTATATTTTGTATTATATTTATTTAGTTTGCATTAAATGAAAAATACAAAAAGATTTTTGTTTACCATTTTTGTTTTACCGCTTTAGTAATTTAGGCTTACTGAGAAATACAAAGATTTTTATTTTTCTTTTGAGTAAATATTTTTGTTTGTTTGGGTAAAATTTTCAAAAACTCAAAAAGATTTTTGTTTTGTGTGTATTTTAGTTTGACACACATTATGTGGCATATTCTTGTGTTTAAATCCCTTCTTTTACGCTTCCATGTAGCTAGAACTTTTGGTTAAGATTGTCAATCCTTAAAATGTTATTTGTCATGCATGCATGGAGTAGTTGGATTTGTATTGCTTAATGGATTCTATTTTTATATGCCTTAATTCACACATGCAAGAGCTCACTTGGAATTTTAACTTCACATATATATTTGAGTTTTGTGAGGTGTTCTCCTGCCAATCTAGGCATGTACATATTTTGTGACCTAGGAGGACTTGTGCAACTTAAATCTGTTGCACGTGAGATTCGTGTGATGTAAAAAAATTGTTATATGATTGTGCACGGGGAAGGGCTCCGAAAGGAAATTTATCCTTTGCGAGTAAGCCACCGTTTATAATGGACCTACAAGAAATACGTGGTCCAAAGGCCTAAAAGTAAAATATGGCATTAAAAGAAAAAATAATTTGCCAAGGCCTATTTTCTTTAGTTGATACAGTCATTCTATAATTATATGCATATTTTGAGAGAGTTTGGATGGTATATCAACGGTTTTGCACAATGTCCATTTATCCTAGTTGCGCTTTCATTGTCATGACTCTATTGGTTTGTAGAATCATCAAAATTCTAGGCTTATGTGCATTGTGTATGTTTGTTCATTGAGTTCAATTTATATTGTCGCATGAGGCTATATCTAATGTGGTAAAGTTTTGCAATTAAATGAGAACTCCGTGAACATGTTTTAAGTGATTGGGTCGAAATTTAATTGTTACTAGTTCACACCCCTACACTTCCGTTTACCACATGTATTTGGACACATTTTTACCATATGAGTGTGAAAAGCTTAATGTATTTTGTGTCATATGTGGTGTTTATATCTATATATGTTTGCTTGCATATATTTTATATCTAGTGTGTATACATATATATGATATTTTATTTTGTTTAGGTTTTGCCTTTTAGCTAGTCCGCATATGCTTTAATTCAAATGTGGTACCTAACTTGTTGCAAAATGTTTTTTTGATATCGCATGCCTAGTTTCTTATGTTTCAATTTTATATCATTTTGTTCGCATCGTAGTTAGTATCCATTGTCACTTACTTGGATTAGTTATTGTCTTTTGTTACCCATAGCTCTTCTTGATCCTATCTCTTAAGGATCATTTTGTTTTACTTGTTTTCCCATATTTATATCCCTTATGTCATTTTTAGGGAGAGAAATCGTACTTAGTTAAAATGGGAAGAAATGAGTAATTGATTCGTTCTTTTATCCTTTGTCTATTCCTGAACAAAAAGGGGTAGAATGATAGGGGAGAAATGGTATCTATTCCTATTATTATCATATCTTAGTTTCGGTGATTTAACTTAGGGGGAGATGTCTTTCTAAGTATGTAATTCTTTGATATTACCTATGCGTTTAATGTTTGCTTAAGTGTGCAGGAATTCTATTTAGCGACAACATTTCATCGGCAAAGCTATTTATCCTAAGTGGTCCGTGAGTCAAGTTTTTATTTATATTTTTTTTGGGTGGGAAGTTTTTGAGTCTAGTAGAGCTTAACGACCCTTTAGGTTTTTGTTTTGTTTTTTGTCCTGGAATAGCCAAAGGGGGAGATTTGTAAGGACACAAATTTCCAACTGAGTCTTAATGTATTGTTGGCTCAATTACGGATAAAAACATTTGAGCCATATGATAGAGTTCATGTGTATCCTTTCAAGCCTATGACGTGTTGGTTGAAGGCGTAGCTGCCAGATTTGTAAAGCTTCAACATTGCCGAGTTTCTAGTGCCTCGTTTCTACGTCATCAACTTAAAGATTCCATAGTCTCCAAAAGGTATGAATGCATTTTTATATGTATCGGGAGACTTGGAATAATTTTATAATGGGTGTAATTTTATTTTAAAATGAATTTTATTTTCAGAAGACCATTTTAGAAACTTTGAATAAATAGTTTCTGGGCTTAATATATGTTGATACCAAATTTAGTCTGCTGACATTTCTCAATTGGATGAAGACACGTGGCAATCTATGTGGCAATGACAAACACTTATGAACAACACCTTGACTCCGAAGAACCATACTGCAACGAGGAACTCTGTTTCCCCGATCAACTCCGACGCTCCGACCTATAAGAACTCTCCGAGGAACTTTTGAGTACCGAGGAACTTAGGCGGTTCGAGCTGCACCTCGAACAAAACATTAATAGCAGGATAACCAACAGTTTGACTGCGCATTAAATGCTTATTATCATACAGATGTATACACTTAAGGGGCATTGAATGTATTACCCTTTCACATTACAGCCTTAGGGCTATAAATACATTTTATTATCCTCATTGTTAGGGGACCGGAATTTCTTGAGAAAACTTATAATCGAGAATTCCCAAACAGTCAGCAATAACAGAAACAGTGGACGTAGGCCACTCTTATAAGGCTGAACCACTTTAAAAGTTCTTTGTCTCATTTATTTATCTGTGATTAAATAATTAGATATAATCTAATTTTTTACATCAACAGATTGGCTCCATCTGTGGAAAATGACTGGTAATATCGTTTTTCATGAAAAATAATTCATCACAAATGGCTGATATTTCAGAACCCAGCAATCGAAACGCTGGAAGCCCTCCATATCCATCTGCTCCGCCTAATATTCCAGATCTGGCTGGAATAATGACAAATCTGGCATAGGGCCAGACAGTCATGCAAGAAACTATGCGACAACTCATACGAACCCTCCATGGCGGTGCACCAACCCATTCAGAATCGCGAAGTATTCAAAGAAATACCCGTTTACCTTCCTCGCGTAATAGGCATACCGATTCATATCATACTGAGGAGTCTGAAGATTTTTCTTATCAACCTGGACGAACTTCGTCGGTACGAGCCACAGATACTGAACAACGTATCACTCTCTCTCCAGAAAGGACCAGTGCACTAAAAATATTAAGCAGAGTATCTCCTTTTGATCGATTAGGTCCTAGGAGGAGCAAAAGTCCTCCTAGAGCCGCATCGAGGAGTTTTCGACGACCATCAGACTTAAGGGAAGGATCTGCCCAGTCACGACTGATATGCCCCAAGTGTGACCTCGGCCTAGAGACACCAACCTCGGCCGATATTGTGGCCGATGTTGGGCATGTCTTGGACACGCGATATCACCCCTCGGCCATATCAAGGTCGGCCCAGGCCTACACTACCATGAGCCTCTCCAAGGGACGTCATAAGGATCGACAGCATTCTCGTATACCTTGGAATGGCAACCTCGGCCAGACGTAGGCCAAGCTCACAGGAAGCCACCGGCAACCTCATCAAGACATTATTCGATACTCCAAACACTCCCGTTCAACCTCGTCTCAGGCGACCTTATCCATTGTCTCGGCTGGGATTAGGCCGAGACCTCCATGGAATACTCGGAATGAACAGATACCAAGACTCACCAACCTCGGCCTCCCCAAGGCCGAGGTCATACACCAGACGCGATAGCCAAGCATCTGCTGACATGAGGATAAGGACACGTGGACACAAATCAGTTACAACAAAGATTATTCCCCACACGTGGGGAGAGTATTGCATCATCATTCTCTACATGTGACAGTGACAGATGTCACTCCCATATTGGTGAGGCAAACACACACATGCTCATTGCATGCATGGAGGGTACATTACACCCCCTAGGTACTATATATAGAGGTCATCCTCTACCTTGCAGGAGGATCCCCAGATATTCAACCCTAGCTGAAACCCTGTCTAGATACACAGTAGAGGGAGAAAGCTTGAGAGATTGTATCCATGGCCATTAGTGCCTTATTGCAGTGAGGTTATTCACACACACACAGTAGACGTAGGCCAATCTAGGTTGAACCACTTATATCCTGGTGCTCTCCCCTCTTCCCCTCATCTCATTATCTTACCTTTTACATAACTATGCTGCCATTGTTGTTCTTAGATTGAGATTGAAAACACCTTATCTGGTGGTGCTGATTCCGGCATCATCATTTTGGTGCCGTCTGTGGGAACGAGAAGCTATCTCTTCCTCTTTTTCTGATTAAACTCACCAGAGACTCTGGTGGTGAACCAGGCCTCCCCCTAGCACGGAGCTATTTCACCATTGAAAGAAGTCATGTGAGGTACTAAGCTCATCTGCTACTCAAGCTCTATAGTGTTAACATATGGCACCAGACTTACCACCGCCTCTTCCGCCGCTCGAGGGTGGGGGTCCTAGTTCCAGTCAGGCGCCCCCCAGTTCGAAATGGCAGAGGTAGCTGCAGCCTTGAGATCTTTAGCTGCAACACAAGCAGCCATGCAAGAGAAATTTGCACAGCTCAGCCAAACTATGATGAGGCCACCTGGAGTCTCACCGGACATGATCACTCTGGCGGAAATTCAGCCTCATCCTGACGCCAGGGGACCACCCCAGGCACCAATGAAGGACCAGCCTGCACCCCCGCGGAGAAGGGACGTTGCTGACCCTAGGCGCTTGCGTCTGGGGAGGCAGGGAAACCCTTACCCAGAGGATAGGTATGATGATCTAGAGGTGGAAGAAGCCCCAGAAGACTGCTGGGAGCCGTATGAGGTGTCAAATAACACTGTACGGCCTCTTAGGTAAAGTCAAGGTTGTGTCGGCCGAAGAGGTGAAGAGGCCCAACAAAGAGGGTCAGCCTTTGATAGGTTGAGCAGAGGGTCGGCCTTCGAGAGACTGGGCCCGATAAATGACCTAAGACAGAGACTGTCGAGATCAAGGAGCGCAGCAGACTCTCAGAGAGGGGACAGGTAGGGTCAGCCAGACCAAGGCCGACACTGTGAAAGAAGAGGCAGGGAACAGGAAGAGGTCAACAACCAACGTGTCGTGGCAGGGGAACCCTCGGTCCATCCCAGGGAGGTGGCAGGGGATAACCTCAGCCAAGTCGATGGCCGAATACCATGGAATGATTCTATCCAACTCCTTGAGGAGAATATAGGAGACCTCATTAAAAGCAGGGACCCATTACAAAGGGGTTACTCAGAGGGCTCCCCATTTGTGGCTAGGATAGTAGGGTTCCCAACCCCAGCTAAGTTCAAGCCTCCTACGGTATCTCCCAAGTATGATGGAAGCACTAACCCTGTGCATCATATCGAGATGTATCAATCGGCAGCAGACATCTACTCGATACTCGATGAGATGAAGTGTAGAGCCTTCTCTGGGACCTTAACAAGGGCTGCACACAGTTTGTTCACCTCCCTTCCGAAGAACTCAATTGAGAACTTCAAAGGCTTGGCTGAGCGATTCATCCACAACTTCTGCTTTGGGGTAAGGCCTCAAAAGAAGACTACCCACCTGCTGTATATCAAGCAGGCCAAGGGTGAGAGCCTAAGAAACTACATAGCAAGATTCAACAAAGAAAAGTTATAGGTCGAAGATTATGAAGAGAACATAGCCATAACCGCCCTTATAGGAGGTCTCCAGAAGAGGAAGCTATTGTGGAAACTGGCGGAAGATCCCCCTAGGACTATGGCGGAGTTGCTGGCAACCGCAAGGAAATTAATGAATGCGGAAGAGGCAATGGCCGCCAAGTATGAGGATGAGAACCGCGGTGGCAGTGGAAAGTCCCAAAGCAAGAAAGATGGGAAGAAGAGATCGGGTGATGACAAGTTCGCTCACTATACTCCTCTGACTGTGAGCTATGAGCACATCCTCAATGATATTAAGAATGACAGGGCTCTGAGATGGCCAGAGAAGCTGAAAGCCCCACCACATAAGAGGAACAAAAACCTATGGTGTGAGTTCCACCAAGATCATGGTCACGTCACGGATAGATGCTTCGCTTTGAAGGATGAGATTGAGAAGATGTTAAAATCTGGGAAATTGAGAAAATATGTAGACGGTAAGGCTTCTAAGAGTGGAAGAGATGACCATAAGAAAAGGAGGAATGACAGATGTCGTGACAACATCCCGGCCTGAAGAGACGATGATTCAGAAGGTGATGATGAAGATGATCCGAATCTTCCACCAAAGGATGATAACACCCCGGTGAAGAGGGTTGGTATGATCTCTTTTGGTGTTGGCACAATATGCGAAGGATTTGCAGGTGGTGGATCTGAAGTAGCTGATAGGAAGGCTCATGTAGTCGAGGCCAAATCAGTGGCCAAGCTTGAAGTTATGAATCTAACGTCTTCCGATACAGTACAGAAGAGGAAGAAAGTAGACATGAACACCCTCGTAGTTGGGTTCTCCAGACTCGACTTCAGAGGTATCTTAGCCCCCCATGATGACCCTTTGGTCATAACGATAAGGGTGCATGGATATGAGGTACAGAGGATCCTCGTGGATGGGGGGGAGCTCGGCAGATGTGATGTTTGGCCTTGCTTCAAGAGCTTAGGACTTAGTAGAGCAAGACTGGTCCCCTATCACCACCCCGTGATAGGCTTCAGTGGTGAAAAGGTTCACCCCTTGGGCATGTATGAGATGGACGTACGGATGGGTGACGAATGGCCTAAGAGGTTGACCAGGAGGATTAATTTCTTTGTGATGGACGAGAGTGTCTTATCGGCCTATAACCTCATCATAGGAAGGGTGGCCCTTAGGGTGTTCGTGTAATAACCCTATTTACTTATGCCAATATATAATTGTCTTCTTTCAATTTCGTCATACTTACTATCTAATAATGATATATTATTACATATATGATATTCCGAGTTCTTAATTTGACAAATCCCGTTTTTCAATTTGAAGAATCAACGGCAAAATGGGTCAGATTGAGATTTTATGGCACATCCTAAGCTAAGTGATAAGTTTTGGGGTAGAAAATACAATTTTATGAAACTTTAGGGACTTGGTTTTAATAAAGAAAGTTTCAGGGACCAAAATGAAAAATAAAAAGGGGCCTTTTCGTAAATAAAATATTTTCAGGGACCAAAAAGAAATATTGAAAATATATGGTGTGAAATTACCAAAATACCCTTTAGGTCCGAAATGACCCTTATACCCTTAATACCTATCCTCGACACCTCGTGCTCGGTTTTTGAACATATCCACTGCACACGTGTCACCTCTATAGGAAAGGATAAAACTCATGTAAATCCTCTAGAAAAAGGAAAAAAACACGTGTCGCCGTTTGGTAAACCAAGACTGCAAGGCTGATCCGTTGCACGACACGTGAACGACGACTCACCAAAGTGAAACCTTATCACCAAGACACGTGTCAACACCGTGGGATATTTGGAAAACTATAAATAGGGCCTTTGGGGGATCATTTGAAACTCACACCAATTCCTTGAGAATTATAGAAAGAAATAGTGAGAGAAAGTGTGAGAAAGTCTAAGAAGAAGTTCTTAGGAATATTCATCTTAAGGTAATCTTAATGTTATAATGCATCTTTATAGTTTTAATTTATTGTTTTATAGCTTTACTTAGTAGTTATGCTGGTAAAATACAATAAAGAATTCACTAATCAAAACTTAAAATTTAGAACAAATCCAAGTTAATTTTATAAACTTGTTTGAAATTATACGCTTTTAAAAATAATTCTTTTTAAAGAAAATGCTCGTTATTATGGAATCCGATTTAAGTAATTCCAAAGTCAGGCCCGGTGAAGTTCTGTCTAGATGAGATGGTATTTAAGTGGTGCCCCTGTGACCCTCCATCTCTACCGGGAATGAATTCGGAAATGTTCTATCTAGATGAGATGGTATTTAAGTGGTGCCCCTGTGACCCTCCATCTCTACTGGGAACCGACTAATGAGGAAAGACTATGAATTGAATTCTTCAATTACGATCAATGAGTTTTAAAAGTTAACAAATAGAGATTCAGTAATCCCTTAAAAGAGGAAGTTATTATTAAAGTATAGTATAAACTGGACCTTAGAACGTGTACTTAAATCTTTATCAGATTAACGTGTGATCGAAGACTCAATACCAGTAAATTTGACCTCCATTTTGGGTGAGTACTCTGACATTCCTTGTGTATTTTGATTATATGATATTATGCAAACAATATATATTTTGTGAACTGCTTTTATTCTCAAAACTCATGTGATACCGATGATTGATTCATTTGTGATATGTTTATATTTGTCCATATAAACATACCGATTAAAATGATTATTGAAAAGGATATTGAATATTGAAAATCTGATTCGGCCTAAGGGACCTCTTTACTGACTGACCTTCCCAGCTGGGTTATCGCTGGTGTGCCCTAAATAAGGCGTTGTGACGAACTAGTTCGATTGACCCTCAACTACCGGGGTATAATACGGTAGAAGAATACGGTATTAGAGTGTACTTGGCCATTAAAATGATATGATTGAAAGAAAAAGATATCACATTTGATTTGTTGCATTCTTCTTATTCTGAGCTATCCAATTGTGATATATATAATTTCATTTCAAAATTATATCTATTTACTGCAAGTTCCTCTCCATATATGTATATGCCTTCTCTTTTGACTTGAATAGGTATCTATTTTCCGAAAACCCTTGAATGTTTGGAGATTGAACCTCATTCGGCTTTTAGCTGATGTTGTATAAATAACCATTTTTCTGGAAACGTTTAGGCTCACAGACGGAATGAAAATGGACTATATTGAAGATTTAGCTTTTAGAGCTCTTTTTGTAAAATGTTTATTTAGAGCATGTCTGGCTCTCTTGTAATAAGGTTTAAATTTTCTCTTAAGTTGTAACTCGTTGTTACTTTTAATATATATGAAGTTTCCTTTAGAAAGCTCTGATGACGTAATTCCTTTACTTTCAGTATTTTACGATTCATAACCATGTGATAATATATCCGCTGCATTTATTTAAGGAAACAATTAAATCGAAATATTTGTTGCCTTGGTGGCATGTCAAGACACTCGTTCCCTAATACTATTTTGGGTCGGGGTCGTGACAGAGGTGGTATCAGAGCATAGGTTATGAACCCGTAGACTACTGAACATAAGTTTCGAACGTTATCGACTTTAAGTCTCCATACATAGGTTATAGGATTAAATATCCGACTTATGTGATAACCCTCCATGTTTCTTATAGTCTATATATAATTATTTATATATCATTGTTCTTCTAAAATGCAATCTTGGGCTAGTATAATACATCTTACGTTTGGCCATGACTGTAGAAAATGACCAAGGCAAGATCAACTCCAAGGACTAGTGGTTCGAGTATGGAAGGGATGGAAGGTGCATATAAGGAAATTGAAAGTCTAGCAAGAATTGTGGAACATCAGGTGAATAATGGAGCACCAAGGAATCTTGAACTAAGTAGTTGTACTATTGAACAGTTCAAGAAGTTGAATCCTCCGTCTTTTAAAGGGACTCCTAACCCCACTGAAGCAGAAAATTGGGTGATGCAAATGGAAAAGATGTTCGATGTTCTTAAGTGTACAGATGAACAACGGGTTTTATTTGGAACATTCATGTTAGAAGGTGAAGCCGAACATTGGTGGAGAATGACTAAGAGACTTCATGAGGAAAGGAATAATCCCATAGGTTGGAATGACTTCTTAGTGATCTTTTACGAGAAATACTTTCCCGAAACGGTGCAAGACCAAAAAGTAGCTGACTTCATGGGTCTGGTTCAAGGAAATATGATGGTTAGTCAATATGAGGCAAAGTTTACTGAGTTATCCCGTTTTGCACCTCATGTTGTGATAACTGATGTTTTAAGAGCCAAGAAGTTTGAACGTGGGTTAAGGTTGAATATTCGTAGCCGAATTTCCATCCTAAAGTTGACAGCATATAATGACGTGGTGGCTAGGGCAACAATAGCTGAGAAGGATAGTGAAGAATATAATCAGGTTAGAGAGGGGAAGAAGAAGTTTGGAGAACAAAGAGGAAGGAACCCCAATAACAAACCCTTTAGGACTATACCTAATATAGGACAACCTTTAGTAAACAAGCCCTCTAATGTTGATAAATGCCAACGTTGTGGTAATATTCATAGAGGGCGACCGTGTTACCTGGAGACGGGGAGTTGCTTTGGGTGTGGCCAAAAGGGGTATAAAATGCGAGATTGTCGTAACAAAGGGAAGACGGCAACAAAGACTTCTAATGACAATAAGGATCAGGGCAGACAAGGTAGAGTCTTTAATCTTTCTGATGCAAAGGCTTCTAATGCAGTAGTGTCAGGTACACTTTCTATATGTGCACAACGTTTTCAAGTTTTAATTGATCCTGGTTCTACCCATTCATTTGTGTCTGTACGTTTCGTTAATCGCTTTCCTAATATTCCTGAATCCTTGAATCATATCATGCACGTTTCTACTCCTTCGGGTGAGTTAGTGACGGGAACATTAGTATATAAGTCTTGCCCTATAAATGTCTGTAGTCCTAAACTATTCGCTGATTTGATAGTTTTAGACATAAGAGATTTTGAAGTCATTTTGGGGATGGATTGGTTAGCATCATATCATGCTAGGGTGGATTGTTTTGAGAAAAGGGTTATTTTCCAAATTCCTAACCAACCAGAATTCAGTTTTGAAGGAACTAGCATCTTATCTCCCATGTGTATTATCTCTGCAATGCAAGCTTGTAGTTATCTTAAGAAGGGATGTCAAGGATTCCTTGCCAGTGTTATTGATTTGCAAACAAAAGAGCCTAGTTTAGAAGATATCCCTATAGCTAGGCTTTTTCCAGATGTTTTTCCAGATGATTTGCCCAGTTTACCTCCTAGTAGAGAAGTAGAATTTACCATTTACCTTGTTCCTGGAACCAAACCAATCTCAAAACCACCTTATCGCATGGCACCTTTAGAATTAAGGGAATTAAAAGTTCAATTACAAGATCTGTTAGACAAGGGTTTTATTAGACCTAGTATATCCCCTTGGGGTGCTCCAGTGTTATTTGTTAAAAAGAAGGATGGAACGATGAGGTTATGTATAGATTATCGTGAACTAAATAAGGTGACCATTAAGAATAAATTCCCCTTACCTCGTATAGATGATTTGTTTGACCAACTACAAGGTGCGCAAGTATTTTCGAAGATTGACCTTAGGTCAGGCTACCACCAATTGAAGATTAAGGAAGAGGATATTTCGAAATCAGCTTTTCGTACTAGATATGGTCACTATGAATTTCTTGTGATGCCATTTGGATTAACTAATGCACCAGCCTCTTTTATGGATATGATGAATAGAGTGTTTAGGAAATATCTCGATCAGTGTGTGGTTGTTTTCATTGATGACATCCTTATTTATTCCAAAGGTATTGATGAACACGAGAAGCATTTGGAGATAGTATTACAAATCCTTAGGAAAGAGAAATTATATGCGAAATTAAAGAAGTGTGAATTTTGGTTGCCTAGTGTTTCTTTTCTAGGACATGTCATATCCAAGGAGGGAGTGTCGGTTGATCCTCAAAAGATCGAGGCTATACTAGATTGGACAAAACCAACTAATGTGGCGGAGATTCGTAGTTTCCTAGGGTTAGCAGGTTATTATCGAAGATTTGTTGAATGATTTTCTAGTATTGCCAAACCTCTCTGTAGGTTAACACAAAAGACGGTGAAATATGAATGGTCTGAGGAAGTTGAGAATAGTTTTCGAGAACTTAAGAATCGACTAGTAACTGCCCCAATTTTGACTATTCCTTCCGGTACAAGAGGATTTGTGATTTATAGTGATGCTTCTAAAAATGGTTTGGGATGTGTGCTAATGCAAAATGGAAAAGTAGTAGCTTATGCCTCGAGACAGTTAAAACCCCATGAGCAAAATTATCCAACCCATGACTTAGAATTAGCAGCGGTAATTTTTGCTCTTAAGATTTGGAGACATTATTTGTATGGTGAGACTTGTGAGATTTATACCGATCATAAAAGTTTGAAATATATCTTTACTTAGAAGGAATTAAACATGAGACAAAGGAGGTGGTTAGAATTGATGAAGGATTATGATGTAAATATTCACTATCACCCGGGGAAAGATAATGTAGTTGCCGACGCGTTGAGTAGAAAGTCTACACCAAATTTAGCATGTCTTATTACCAACCAGGAAGCTCTATTGAAAGATTTGAGAAGTATGGAAATAGATGTACGTATTTATGGTGAAGGAGGAATAATCGCAAACTTACAAATACAACCCACGTTGATGGAAAGAATTAAAGTTGCATAAGTAAATGACCAACAACTGAGGAAGATTAAAGAAGAGGTTATTGAAGGGAAGAGAATTGAATTTGCGATACGAGATGATATATTAAGGTTTGGAAATAGAGTCTGTATACCTGGTGATGCCCAACTAAAGAGGCAGATTTTGGAGGAAGGTCATTACTCGAGATTCACAGTTCATCCCGGAAATACCAAGATGTACAGAGATCTCCGAGAAGTGTTTTGGTGGAATAACATGAAAAGGGAGATAGCAGAGTTTGTATCTCAATGTTTGATGTGTCAACAAGTAAAAGCTGAACATCAGAAACCATCAGGACTATTACAACCTTTACCAATCCCTGAGTGGAAGTGGGAACATATCACCATGGATTTTGTGACAGGGCTACCAAGGAGTTCTAATGGTAATGATTCCATTTGGGTAATTATTGATAGGTTGACTAAATCTGCTCACTTTCTTGCCATTAAGATTACCCATTCCTTAGAAAAGCTAGCTAAATTGTATATACGGGAAATTATTAAGCTTCATGGAACCCCAGTTTCAATTGTTTCTGATCGTGACCCTAGATTCGTGTCTCGCTTTTGGAAAAGCCTACAAGTAGCCATGGGAACAAAATTGAATTTCAGCACCACTTTTCATCCTCAAACAGACGGACAATCTGAAAGAACCATCCAAACCTTAGAGGATATGCTTAGGGCATGTGTACTTGAGTTGAAGGGGAATTGGGACGATCATTTACCGTTAGTGGAATTTGCATATAATAATAGCTATCAAGCAAGTATTCAAATGGCTCCGTATTAGGCACTCTATGGTAGAAGGTGTCGTTCTCCTGCATGTTGGGTAGAAGTTGGAGAAAGAAAATTATTGGGACCAGAATTGATTGAGGTCACAACAGAGAAAGTGAAATTGATACAAGACCGACTTCAAATCGCTCAAAGCCGTCAAAAGAGTTATGCTGACAATCGGCACCGACCGTTAGAATTCAAAAGAGGAGACTATGTTTTCTTATGAGTATCACCGACAAAGGGAGTAATCCAATTTGGGAATAAAGGAAAGTTGAGTCCAAGATACATAGGACCTTTTGAAATCCTTGAAAGGATAGGTGTTGTTGCGTATCGAATAGCCTTACCCCCTGAACTCTCTAGTGTGAATAATGTGTTTCATGTTTCAATGATGAAGAAATACATCCCTGATCCAGCACATATCTTAAGTCACGAGCCTCTTCAAGTTAGAGAAGATTTGACATACATTGAGCATCCAGTGGTAATCTTGGACCATAAAGATCAAATATTACGAACCAAGGTTATTCCACTAGTCAAAGTATTATGGCGGAATCATTCTGTTGAAGAAGCAACATGGGAGCGGGAAGATGAAATAAAAGAGCGATATCCACACCTTTTTGGAAATTAATGTAAGTAAAGTTTGGGGACCAAACTTTTTATAAGGAGGGTAGGATGTAATAACCCTATTTTCTTATGCCAATATATAATTGTCTTCTTTCAATTTCGTCATACTTACTATCTAATAATGATATATTATTACATATATGATATTCCGAGTTCTTAATTTGACAAATCCCGTTTTCAATTTGAAGAATCAACGGTAAAATGGGTCAGATTGAGATTTTATGGCACATCCTAAGCTAAGTGATAAGTTTTGGGGTAGAAAATACAATTTTATGAAACTTTAGGGACTTGGTTTTAATAAAGAAAGTTTCAGGGACCAAAATGAAAAATAAAAAGGGGCCTTTTCGTAAATAAAATATTTTCAGGGACCAAAAAGAAATATTGAAAATATATGGTGTGAAATTACCAAAATGCCCTTTAGGTCCGAAATGACCCTTATACCCTTAATACCTATCCTCGACACCTCGTGCTCAGTTTTTGAACATATCCACTGCACACGTGTCACCTCTATAGGAAAGGATAAAACTCATGTAAATCCTGTAGAAAAAGGAAAAAACCACGTGTCGCCGTTTGGTAAACCAAGACTGCAAGGCTGATCCGTTGCACGATACGTGAACGACGACTCACCAAAGTGAAACCTTATCACCAAGACACGTGTCAACACCGTGGTATATTTGGAAAACTATAAATAGGGCCTTTGGGGGATCATTTGAAACTCACACCAATTCCTAGAGAATTATAGAAAGAAATAGTGAGAGAAAGTGTGAGAAAGTCTAAGAAGAAGTTCTTAAGAATATTCATCTTAAGGTAATCTTAATGTTATAATGCATCTTTATAGTTTTAATTTATTGTTTTATAGCTTTACTTAGTAGTTATGCTGGTAAAATACAATAAAGAATTCACTAATCAAAACTTAAAATTTAGAACAAATCCAAGTTAATTTTATAAACTTGTTTGAAATTATACGCTTTTAAAAATAATTCTTTTTAAAGAAAATGCTCGTTATTATGGAATCCGATTTAAGTAATTCCAAAGTCAGGCCCGGTGAAGTTCTGTCTAGATGAGATGGTATTTAAGTGGTGCCCCTGTGACCCTCCATCTCTACTGGGAATGAATTCGGAAATGTTCTGTCTAGATGAGATGGTATTTAAGTGGTGCCCCTGTGACCCTCCATCTCTACTGGGAACCGACTGATGAGGAAAGACTATGAATTGAATTCTTCAATTACGATCAATGAGTTTTAAAAGTTAACAAATAGAGATTCAGTAATCCCTTAAAAGAGGAAGTTATTATTAAAGTATAGTATAAACTGGACCTTAGAACGTGTACTTCAATCTTTATCAGATTAACGTGTGATCGAAGACTCAATACCAGTAAATTTGACCTCCATTTTGGGTGAGTACTCTGACATTCCTTGTGTATTTTGATTATATGATATTATGCAAACAATATATATTTTGTGAACTGCTTTTATTCTCAAAACTCATGTGATACCGATGATTGATTCATTTGTGATATGTTTATATTTGTCCATATAAACATACCGATTAAAATGATTATTGAAAAGGATATTGAATATTGAAAATCTGATTCGGCCTAAGGGACCTCTTTACTGACTGACCTTCCCAGCTGGGTTATCGCTGGTGTGCCCTAAATAAGGCGTTGTGACGAACTAGTTCGATTGACCCTCAACTACCGGGGTATAATACGGTATAAGAATACGGTATTAGAGTGTACTTGGCCATTAAAATGATATGATTGAAAGAAAAATATATCACATTTGATTTGTTGTATTCTTCTTATTCTGAGCTATCCAATTGTGATATATATAATTTCATTTCAAAATTATATCTATTTACTGCAAGTTCCTCTCCATATATGTATATGCCTTCTCTTTTGACTTGAATAGGTATCTATTTTCCGAAAACCCTTGAATGTTTGGAGATTGAACCTCATTCGGCTTTTAGCTGATGTTGTATAAATAACCATTTTTCAGGAAACGTTTAGGCTCACAGACGGAATGAAAATGGACTATATTGAAGATTTAGCTTTTAGAGCTCTTTTTGTAAAATGTTTATTTAGAGCATGTCTGTCTCTCTTGTAATAAGGTTTAAATTTTCTCTTAAGTTGTAACTCGTTGTTACTTTTAATATATATGAAGTTTCCTTTAGAAAGCTCTGATGACGTAATTCCTTTACTTTCAGTATTTTACGATTCATAACCATGTGATAATATATCCGCTGCATTTATTTAAGGAAACAATTAAATCGTAATAATTGTTGCCTTGGTGGCATGTCAAGACACTCGTTCCCTAATACTATTTTGGGTCGGGGTCGTGACAGTTCGAGGCTGTGCCGTCAACGGTCCATCAGATGCTAAAATTCTCGACTCCTTATGGAGTAGGGGAAGTGCAAGGTGACCAAACCACAGCGCGAGAATGTTACTTCAACTCGTCCGAAGAGAGAGAAGCCCATAAGAGGGCCACCACCCCTTATAGCATTGATACTCTTGATCCTAGAGATGAAATAAAATTGAAGAAGAGAGGGAAGAGGTAGAATCCATCGTCCTCAATGAGGACGAGCCGAAAAAAACTATCCAGGTCGGCAAGCCCTTAATCCAGAAATCAAGGAAGAGTTGATAAACTTCCTCAGGAAGAGGCAGAGTGTCTTCGCATGGAGTCACGCAGACATGCCTGGCATCAATCCTGAGGTGATGAGTCACAAGATCAACGTAACCAAAGATGCCAGGCCTATCAAACAGAGACGAAGAGTCTACTCCAGGAAAAAATACAACGTCATCCGTGAAGAGGTGAAAAAGTTATAAGAGGCTGAGTTTATAAGAGAAGTTACCTATCCGGAGTGGATATCAAATGCGGTCATCGTGCCCAAGGACAATGGGAAGTGGAGAATGTGTGTCGATTTCACTGACCTAAACAGATCTTGCCCAAAAGACAGCTACCCCTTACCTCCGATAGATCAGATGGTGGATGCTACAGCAGGACATGAGCTTCATGGATGCGTATTCACGCTATAACTAAATCTTCATGGATGCCGAAGACTCAGAGAAGACAGCCTTCATTACCGACAAGGGGACGTACTGCTACCAAGTGATGCCCTTCGGCCTGAAAAATGCAGGGGTAACATACCAACGTCTTGTCAATAAGATGTTCGAAGAGCAAATAGGTAAGACCATGGAAGTGTATGTAGATGATATGCTAACAAAAATCTTGAAAGCTTGCACTCATGTAGCAGACCTTGAGAAGACATTCGATGTGATGGACTCATACAAGATGAAACTCAACCCAGTGAAATGTGTCTTCGGAGTAGGCACCGGGAAGTTCCTGGGATTCATCATTAACCAGAGAGGAATCGAAGAGAACCCTGAAAAAATTAAGGCGTTGCTTGACATGAAGACTCCTAGGAGTATCAAGGATGTCCAAAGACTCACTGGGAGAGTGGCTGCGCTTAACAGATTCGTCTCTAGGGCGATGGACAAGTGTCTCCCATTCTTTAAAGTTTTATGAAAGGCCTTCCAATGGGGCGAAGAGTGTGAAAAAGCCTTAAACCAACTCAAGTCCTACTTAGGGTCTCCCTTATTGCTGTCTCGGCCCATCGCAGGAGAAAGGTTGTTTTTGTATCTGGTAGTCTCTGAATCAGCCATCAGCGCGACCATCTTACGGGAAGAGGATGGGATCCAAAGGCCTGTATACTTCAACAGTAAGGCCCTTCAAGGGTCTGAACAAAATTATCCCCGTATGGAAAAGTTGGCTTATGCCCTAATATAAGCCTCAAGAAAAATGAAGCCTTACTTCCAAGCTCACTCCATGGTAGTCCTCATTGACTCCCCACTAAGGCAGGTCCTACATAAACCTGAGAAGTTCGGGAGATTGATGACCTAGGCCATCGAGTTGGGAGAATATGATCTTACCTACCAGCCTAGGACAACCATCAAAGGGCAGGCCCTCGCGGACTTTATTGCAGAATTCACCTGGGAAGAGGCCGAGACAGAGAAAGGCCTAGAGGACGCCGAAGAGACAAACCATAGTGTCTTTCTAAATTCGGATGAGACGGCACCAAACGTCTTCCGAGATCGGGAAGAGGTCATCTCAGGCAAAACCCAGAGCAGAATAGAAGAGAACGAAGAGGATCGATACCTCTTCAAGCAAGGAGTTATGACAGAAGGGGTCTTCTCATCAGATACAGACGTCTGGAGCCTCTTCGTTGATGGCTCTTCCTGTGATAGTGGAAGCGGTGTGGGGCTAATACTCTCGGCTCCAGATGGCGCCAATATTGAATACGCCTTGAGATTCAACTTCCAGGCCTCAAACAACGAGTCCAAGTATGAGGTCATGATAGCAGGTCTCTTATTGGCGAATACTCTTCGTGTAAGACGACTCCTACTCCACAGCGACTCAAGGTTAGTTGTCAATCAAGTGTTGGGAGTCTATGAGGCCAAGAATGAAAGGATGGCGAAGTACCTGGAGAGAGTTAGAAAGATGTTGGAATATTTTGAAGAGGCAAAACTGAAGAGAGTGCCTCGATAAAGTAACAGCCACGCAGATGCATTGGCAAGGTTGGCCTCGACAACGAAGACAGATGTTAGAAGGACCGTTCCGATCGAAGTCTTAGGAAAGGCAACTATCGAGGAAGAAGAGGTATGTAACCCTTGTCATAATTTGAACCTAGGAGACTCATGGATCGACCCGCTCGTCAGATACATAAAAGAGGGAGAGCTGCCTGAGTCCAAATTAGAGAGGAGAAAATTGAGATATAGAGCTGCTAAGTTCTCGATGATAGGAGACGTCTTGTACAAAAAGGGATTTCTATTGCCTCTCCTTAGGTGCGTGCATCCCACGAAAGTTTCCAGGGTCTTACAGGAAGTCCATAAGGGTTCTTGCTCTAGCCACATAGGGGGAAGGCCCTTGGCCAAGAGGATCATCAATCAGGGATACTGGTGGCCTACCTTGTCCAAGGACGCTGCAGACTACGTGAAGAGGTGCGACAAATGTCAAAGGTTCGCCACTATCCCTCATCAACCCCATCAGCCTATGACGTCAATCTCTTCTCCATGGCCATTTGCGGTATGGGGAATTGACTTAGTAGGACCCTTGCCAAGAGCTGTCAACAGCTATAGATTCTTGACAGTTGCCATTGACTACTTCTCAAAGTGGGTGGAGGCAGAGCCGATGATAACAATCACAGAGCAGAAGACCTTCCAGTTCATTTGGAGGAATATCATATACAGATATGGCCTCCCAAACACTCTCATCTCGGACAATGGGACCCAGTTCAAAAACTCCTCTTTAGAAAAGTATTGCCTAAGAGTAGGAATAAAGCAATTATTCTCATCTCCTGGCCGACCTCAGGCAAATGGCCAGACCGAGGTCACAAACATAACTATCCTGGATGGGATCAAGAAGAGATTAGAGGATGCGAAGGGAAGATGGGCTGAAGAGGTCTACGTTGTGTTATGGGCCTACAGAACCACTGCAAGGACACCAACAGGTGAAACCCAGTTCATATTGGCACATGGCTCAGAGGCCATCATACCAACGGAGATAGGGCTCCCAACTCATAGGATTCAGACCTATGACCCCGACAATAATGGGGAAGGGAGGAGGCTAGACCTAGATCTTATCAAAGAAAGAAGAGAGGACGCAGAGGTCAGACAAGCAGCCTACCAACAGAGGGCAGCGAAATTCTACAACCAGAGGGTGAAGTCAAGACCCATTGTAGTGGGAGACCTAGTGCTAAAGAAGACCCTACAAAAAGCAAATAAGCTTCACCCAAACTGGCATGGCTCCTACAAAGTGACAGAAGAGGTTGTGCCTGGCACTTACAGGCTAGAAAACCTAGAAGGAGAACCTTTCACTAACCCATGGAATGCTTATCACCTAAAGAGATATTACATATGATGTTGCATAGAGTTTTATGTAAATATACCATCTTATTATGAAGAGGTTATTAATAAAGATCAGTTCCCATGACAGTTCTTGCTTCATTCTTAGATCAGAGATTAATTATGGGGGATAACATCCTAGGTAAGGACCTCAGACCCTCATAACACCATTCAGTGGTGACGAGGTCTGAGATCAGACACCATAATGGGATGACCTCAGACCCTTAACATTATTAATTTGGTGAGATTCATTATGAGGATAACATCTTAGGTGATGACCTCAGACCCTCATAACACCATTCAGTGGTGACGAGGTCTGAGGTCAGACACCATAATGAGATGACCTCAGACCCTTAACATCATTAATTTGGTGATATTTATTATGGGGATAACATCTTAGGTGACGACCTCAGACCCTCATAACACCATTCAGTGGTGACGAGGTCTGAGGTCAGACACCATAATGAGATGACCGCAGACCCTTAACATCATTAATTTAGTGAGATTAATTATGAGGATAACATCTTAGGTGATGACCTCAGACCCTCATAACACCATTCAGTGGTGATGAGGTCAGAGGTCAGACACCATAATGAGATGACCTCAATCCTTAACATCATTAATTTGGTGAGATTAATTATGAGGATAACATCTTAGGTGATGACCTCAGACCCTTATAACATCACTCAGTGATGACAAGGTCTGAGGTCTGACACCATAATGAGATGACCTCGGACCCTTAACATCATTAATTTGGTGAGATTAATTATGAGGATAACATCTTAGGTGATGACCTCAAACCCTTATAACATCACTCAGTGATGACAAGGTCTGAGGTCAGACACCATAATGAGATGACCTCGGACCCTTAACATCATTAATTTGGTGAGATTAATTATGAGGATAACATCTTAGGTGATGACCTCAGACCCTCATAACACCATTCAGTGGTGACGAGGTCTGAGGTCAGACACCATAATGAGATGACCTCAGATCCTTAACATCATTAATTTGGTGAGATTAATTATGAGGATAACATCTTAGGTGATGACCTCAGATCCTCATAACACCATTCAGTGGTGATGAGGTCTGAGGTCAGACACCATAATGAGATGACCTCAGAACCTTAACATCATTAATTTGGTGAGATTTATTATGGGGATAACATCTTAGGTGATGACCTCAGACCCTCATAACACGATTAAGTGGTGACGAGGTCTGAGGTCAGACACCATAATGAGATGACCTCAGACCCTTAACATCATTAATTTGGTGAGATTTATTATGGGGATAACATCTTAGGTGACGACCTCAGAACCTCATAACACCATTCAGTGGTGACGAGGTCTGAGGTCAGACACCATAATGAGATGACCTCAGACCCTTAACATCATTAATTTGGTGAGATTAATTATGAGGATAACATCTTAGGTTATGACCTCAGACCCTTATAACATCACTCAGTGATGACAAGGTCTGAGTTCAGACACCATAATGAGATGACCTCAGACCCTTAACATCATTAATTTGGTGAGATTAATTATGAGGATAACACCTTAGGTGATGACCTCAGACCCTCATAACACCATTCAGTGGTGACGAGGTCTGAGCTCAGACACCATAATGAGATGACCTCGGACCCTTAACATCATTAATTTGGTGAGATTAATTATGAGGATAACATCTTAGGTGATGACCTCAGACCCTTATAACATCACTCAGTGATGACAAGGTCTGAGTTCAGACACCATAATGAGATGACCTCAGACCCTTAACATCATTAATTTGGTGAGATTAATTATGAGGATAACACCTTAGGTGATGACCTCAGACCCTCATAACACCATTCAGTGGTGACGAGGTCTGAGCTCAGACACCATAATGAGATGACCTCGGACCCTTAACATCATTAATTTGGTGAGATTAATTATGAGGATAACATCTTAGGTGATGACCTCAGCCCTTCATAACACCATTCAGTGGTGACGAGGTCTGAGGTCAGACACTATAAATTAGATGACCTCAGACACATAACATCATTAATTTGGTGAAGATTTATTATGGGGATAACATCTTAGGTGATGACCTCAGACCATCATAACACCATTCAGTGGTGACGAGGTCTGAGCTCAGGACCATTGGTTGAGTTTAAACAAGACCATTGCAAAAAGACAAGCTTAGAAATAGGGCTTCAGAGGTTGAAGCTCATTACAAATTTGTTTTTAGCAGACACCATTGCAACGAAACTAAGAATGAAAATTAATGAGCTAAGAATGAAAAGCATCACATGACATTCAATGAAAAGAAAGTGAAGATGGTCCTCTTCAAAGGTTGATATATATTCAGAAATAATATGTTCAACGATTACAGAAACTCCATAATACAATGAGTTACAAACAATGATAAAAAAATCCTAAGGGTTTGAGGGGGGAACGTTGACATCCTCGGCTTGATTAGTCACCTTGGCCGCATCATCACGATGGTCTGCCCCTCCAACCTTGGTGACCTCCAATGTAGCAGTCTCGTCAGGAGCGGCAGTCTCTTCCTCAACCTCCTGAAGAGCCTGGGCGAATTGAGGATCAGCAAAGCCGAGACCAACGAAATCAGAGGCCTTCAAAGTGCCGGTCTCTCTCTCCCTGACGTCAGCCCATTTAATAGTGGCTTTGATACCTCTTTCAAGGTATTGAAAACCGAAGCCCATGAACTCATCAGAGGACTTATAGTCAGCAATTATCTTCTCAGAGGCGTCATCAAGGGCGGCCCTGACAGCTGAGTTGACTTTCTACTGCAGAATGTCGTCCTTAGCCTTCAGTGCAGCAGCATGATCCTTGCCGAGCTGGGAGATGTCCTTCTCCAACCCCTTCACCTTCTTCTCAGAGTCCTTCAGCTCAGACTTGAGGCGCTCGATCTCTGCGTTCAGAGTACTCTGGAATTTCTCGGCCTCTTGCCCCTTTTGGATGAGGGGCATCTTCCTCAGAGTCCAGTTGGATAAATGGTGCATGGCTATCAAGCCCTGCATATTTAGTGATCATGAATAAGCTGAAGAAAAATCAGATGTTATACTTAGAAGAATTTTTGAAGAAGGATCAAGTCATACCTGAACGGCTCTGTGAATGCCGAACTCAACCAGCAATGGGGTGTCTAGAGACCTGAAGAAGCGTTTGTCGGCCTCGGTCATTACAGAGCCGACGGAATCCAGGGCCTGAATACTGTAGCCGACTACACTGTCAGTTATCTTCAACTGATCTAGACGAGCCGACAGGGCGTCAGCTGAAGAGATGGGGATGGCAGCGTCAACAGTCTTCTTCTTCGGCCTCTGATCCTCAGGGGCATGACCCCCTGGAGCCCTCTTCTTTGTGGCTGGGGGCTTAGAGGCAGAGGGAGCTGGGGGAGGAGCGTTAAGGTCTGCTTTCTTGGCAAGTCTCGTCAAGCTTGGTGCAGCCATATCCCAAAGCTCGTCCGAAATATCCTTTGGTCACTCTGTAAAAAATTAGTAGACCTGAGTTAGATAATCAGATATGAATAAACTCAGAGGTTAAACTAAAAAAAAAAAATGAAAATGCTTACCAAGCTCGGCAAGGGGACTTCCACCTAGACCTGTCCCAGAGAGGAAGTGGGGAGTCATCAAGTGTTCAAACCTGACAAATAGACCATGTACCCCCTGATCTTGAAGGGCTTTCACCTTCTGGAGGTTTTGTAGACTTAGGCCAGGGTCGGCCCTAGCAGACATGGTGACCTTACCCCACCTCAGGGGCATCCTCTGCTCCAGATTAGACGAGGGAACACATGGTCCAAACTCCCATGGCCCTGAAGCAACGAAGTACCGAGGCTTCCAGTTATGGTTGGAAGTCTGAGTCACTTGAATCATTTTCTTCTCAGGCTTCGGAGCTACAAAATGGTAGTAGCTCGGATGATTTTTGGCCGAGGAAGGGACGTAGCAACCTACAAAGACCTGAACTGGAAGGTTTGAGTGGTGGACAGCCTTCCATAACACTATGGCCCCTATTAGGACTCTCCAGGCATTAGGAGAGAGTTGAGAGGGGGTCAAATCAATATAAGAAAGGATGGACTTGATAATGGGGTGAATGGGCAGACGGAACCCCAACTTGAACATCTGCTCGTACAGGCAGATCTCGCCATCTCGGCCACGATAAGACCTCTCTTCCCTCAGAGGTCTCCTAAGCTTTATTGAGGGGCTGATAGAATACAGATATCTGAAGCAGAGAAGGTCTACCTCAGAAATAGTACTCTCGATCTCGGCCGCCTCAGAGACGTCGACATCGCTCTCAACCTCATCATCATCCAACTCAACATCGGCCGGAGCAGATGTTGATGGGTTACTCGGGAACCTCTGAGCGAACTCTGCCCCGGTGACGGCCGACAGAGGGATGGCGTCAAGTGGTGGTGGAATGGCCACACTCGGCTCAAGAATCTCAACCTATGAGGAAGAGGATGAGGTGCTTGAGCTAATATGGGATGAGGCTCGGCTGGATACCTCGGCCTGATCAGGGGCCTGATCATACCGAGGTGTGAAGTCCATGGCCTCCTGAAAGGAATCCACAGACATGGGGTCTGAGGTAGAAGATTCAGACTCAGACATCGGTATGGGATCAGCAGGAACCTCTGTCTGATAGAAAAACTCCGGGGGGTCAGGATATATCACCTTCAGAGGTGGTGGAAATATGGGTCTAATGGGAAACTCTTGTGATCTACGAGCCTCCTCCTGTGCACTTTCTATTTGCCTAATCTTTTCTAAAGTCTTATCTCTAAGAGAGGGGAACTCCTCAAGAAGCTGATATAAGGGTCTGAGCATCAGAAGACGACACTACACTTGGGGCATTTCCTAAATTCCAAAAATTCCAAACAAGACTGGTTGATAAAACAAAGGAATCTAAAGATCAAACCAAGAAATTCAAAGCAAACACAATTCGTCGAAAAACTCAGAAACTCACCGGAAAACTCAGAAACTCGATGGAAAATGCAAACCAGAAGGAAAAAGCAAAGAAAATGAAGGGGAGAAGATACCTGGAAATGAAATGACAAGGGGACGTGATGAAAATTCAGAAAAAACCACCAACAAAGACCTCTACAGTAGAATCTTATTCGAAATGCCTTTTAGAGGGAGAAAACATTCGCAGGAGAGGGAATTGAAGAAGGAAGAAGAAATGAGGGTTTAAAACCCTTAAATAAGCAGGCACGATTCCCAAGGCCTATCATTGCCTTGGGATCCCCAAAGGGCGGCTGACAGCACACGCCTACCAAGAAAGCATGTTCCAGCATTGGACAAGTGTCAAGCAAGTATTGGCTTGTAATAGACAGGCCTCGGAGGTGTGGTAATCCCCTAGTCACTTGCTCTCACATATGACTAAGGGCTGGGGGGGTGATTGATATGCCCCAAGTGTGACCTCGGCCTAGAGACACCATCCTCGGCCGATATTATGGCCGACGTTGGGCATGTCTTGGACACGCGATATCACCCCTCGGCCATATCAAGGTCGGACCAGGCCGACACTACCATGAGCCTCTCCAAGGAACGTCACAAGGATCGGCAGCATTCTCATATACCTTGGAATGGAAACCTCGGCCAGACGTAGGCCGAGCTCGCAGGAAGACACCGGCAACCTCATCAAGACATTAGTCGATACTCCAAACACTCCCGTTCAACCTCGTCTCAGGCCGACCTTGTCCATTGTCTCGGCTAGGATTAGGCCGAGACCTCCATGGAATACTTGGACTGAACAGGTACTATGACTCACCAACCTCGGCCTCCCCAAGGCCGAGGTCATACACCAGACGCGATAGCCGAGCATCTGCTGACATGAGGATAAGGACACATGGACACAAATCAGTTACAACAAAGATTATTCCCCACACGTGGGGAGAGTATTGCATCATCATTCTCTACATGTGACAGTGACAGATGGCACTCCCATATTGGTGAGGCAAACACACACATGCTCATTGCATGCATGGAGGGTACATTACACCCCCTAGGTACTATATATAGAGGTCATCCTCTACCTTACAGGAGGATCCCCAGATTTTCAACCCTAGCTGAAACCCTGTCTAGATACACAGTAGAGGGAGAAAGCTTGAGAGATTGTATCCATGGCCATTAGTGCCTTATTGCAGTGAGGTTATTCACACACACACAGTGGACGTAGGCCAATCTAGGCTGAACCACTTATATCCTGGTGCTCTCTCCTCTTCCACTCATCTCATTCTCTTACCTTTTACATAACTATGTTGCCATTGTTGTTCTTAGATTGAGCTTGAAAACACCTTATCTGGTGGTGCTGATTCCGATATCATCAGCGACCAACTGCTCGTCAAGATAGATCCCATGAAGCCACATCAACGCGATCAGTTGCTCGAACCAACATGCCCGAGGAAGGAAACGATGCGTGGAAAGGCTCTATTCAGAGGCTGGAGGATAGATTAGGGGAAATGGCTAAGGCTAAGAACCCTCTACAACGAACTTTTATTCAAGGAACACCTTTTGTCCCGGCCATTGTAGATTTTCCAACACCATCAAAGTTCAAAGCACCTGTTGTGACCCCCAAATATGATGGAAAGACCGACCCTGTCCTTCATATAGAACAATACCAAGCTGCAGCCGACATCTATGCTGTTCCAGATGAGATGAGATGCAGAGCATTCTCGGTAACTCTTACCGGATCTACTCAAATATGGTATAATAATCTTCCTCGGGGGTAAGATCTCAATTTTCTTTCAACTGGCCGAGTTATTCATTGGGAATTTCTGTTTTGGGGTAAAGCCAGTTAAACGAGTAGCGCATTTGTTAAGTGTTAGACAAAAAGCTGGTGAAAGTACCAGAGATTATATCACTCGTTTTAATAACGAGAAACTAGAAGTCATCGATTATGAGGAAAAGACAGCGATTACCGCCTTGATGAGTGGACTACTGCCCAACAAGTTGTACTACACTTTGGCCAAATATCCACCTAGAACCATGCCAGATCTGATGGGAAAGGCAGCTAAGATTATGAATGCCAAGGAGGCTATGGCTGCGAAGAAGAATATGGATGCCAAAGAAACCAAGGTGGAAGGTGATAAAGCTAAGAAGAAGGAGCATAAGAATAATGGTAGTGACAAACACTCAAAAACAAGGTCGTCATGGGAACTATTGAAGAAATTTGATAATTATACTCCTTTGAAGAAAGATATCAACCATGTTCTAGAAGAAATCAAGAACAACGAGGAATTAAACTAGCCAGAGAAAATGAAGGTAGACCCAGACAGGAGAAACAAAGCAAAATATTGCGAGTTTCACAAAGATCATGGCCATATGACCAAAAATTGCATAGCTCTTCAGAATGAGATTAAAACACTCATCAGACAAGGAAAACTGGCAAAGTATGTTGATCGGAGGAATGATAGAAGAAACAACGACCGAACAAGAGAGAGGTCTAGATCTCCTCGTCGAGTAGAGGAGAACAAGAAAAGAGCCATGAAGTTAATCCAGAAGACGACCCCGATCTTCCCAAGAGACCAAGGCATCCAGAACGTGAGGTATTTTTAATACGCTTGGGGTCATTTGACTGTAATGTTATTACAGGTGGAGATGCAGGAGGAGGAGACCTTACTGCCGAGAGAAAAGCTTACCTCTGTGAGGCTCAAGCTTGCTCATACATTCAACGAATAAATCTAGCTGAGGAGGATCGCCCGAGAAAGGTGAACAAAGAGAAATTAGTCATTGGTTTCTCAAAGAATGACCTCACAGGTGTTCTATATCCTCATGATGACCCATTGGTGATCAAAATGAGGATGAAGGAGGTAATGATTTCAAGAGTACTGGTAGACAATGGTAGCTCGGCAGACATCATGTTCTACTCGTGCTTCGACAGTTTAAATCTAAAGCTATCTCAACTGGAGCCTTATCATAGACCCCTCCTCGATTTTGCTGACGAGAAAGTATTTCCACTTGGGACGATCAAATTGGATATATTCATTGGTACGTGGCCTGCTTGTCGAACAGAAAGAATACGCTTCTTCGTGATGGATAAGAATGTTCAATCATCATACAATATCATCATGGAAAGAGTAGGATTGAAGAAGTTCGAAGCTATACCATCCATGGTACATCAATGCCTAAAATTTCCAACAAATTTTGGAGTAGGAGTTGTGAAAGGTGATCAGAAAGTAGCTCGGGAATGCTATTATTCATCCGCCGAGCAAGAGGAAATGGAGGAATAAAGGAAAAGGACCACCACCTATCAAGTGGATGAAGGTGCAGAAATTGAAACATTGGATCCTAGAGACGAGTCGCAACTTGTGAAGGGTCAAGTGGTGGAAGCTACTGAAAACATCATCCTGGACGACGAGCACCCTGAACGAACTACTCAAATAGGTTCGTCGTTGGAAGCCTCACTAAAACATGAATTGATAACTTTCCTAAGAAGCAGAAAGCAAACTTTTGCGTGGAGTCATGAGGATATGCCTGGGATAGACCCAAATTTCTTATGTCACGAACTCGATGTGAATAAGAAGATCAAGCCTGTGAAGCAGAGAAGAAGAGTATTCAGTCCTGAGAAGAATCAAGATATACAGGAGGAAGTCGACAAGCTCCAGAAAGCTTATTTTATTGAAGATGTTAAATATCCAGACTGGTTAGCAAATGTGGTGATGGTGAAAAAGAAGAACAACAAATGGAGGATGTGTGTAGACTTCACCGACCTCAACAAAGCATGCCCAAAAGGATCACTTTCCGCTGCCCCGAATTGATCAACTAGTGGATGCTACCTCGGGACACGAGCTGCTGAGCTTCATGGATGCTTATTCTGGTTACAATCAGATTAAATTGAAACCTGAAGACAGGGAGAGTACTTCTTTCATTACCCCTAGGGGAACTTATTGTTATAATGTTATGCCTTTTGGTTTGAAAAATGCAGGTGCAACATATCAGCGGCTGATGAATAAAGTGTTTGCAGAACAAATCAGTTGCAATATGGAAGTCTATGTTGACGATATGCTAACAAAGAGCAAGAAAGCTGTTGATCATCTAGTTGACTTAGGCCAGACCTTTGATCAACTAGATAAATATAAAATGAAGTTGAACCAACGAAGTGCACATTTGGAGTACGAGAAGGCATGTTTCTCGGATACATTGTCAATCAGGGAGGCATTGAAGCTAACCCTGAAAAGATCAAAGCTCTGTTAGGGCTGTGATCCCCAACAACGAAGAAAGAGGTGCAAAGTCTTACAGGACGAGTAGCAGCACTCAACAGATTTGTATCGCGAGCAACTGATCGATGTCTCCCATTTTTTAAGACGCTCCGAAAAACTTTTGAGTGGAATGATGAATGTGAGAAGGCTTTCCAAGACTTGAAGAAATATTTGGGAGCACCTCCACTGTTATCCAGGCCAGTGATGGGAGAAAAATTATACTTGTATCTGGCAGTGTCCGAGAATGCAGTTAGTTCGACATTGATAAGAATGGAGAATGGAGTGCAAAAACTAATCTACTACATAAGTAAGGCCTTACGAGGAGCAGAGATCAGATATCCAAGGCTGTAAAAATTGGCATTAGCATTGATCGAGGCAAGTAGAAGAATGAAGCCATACTTCCAGGATCATACCATAATAGTATATACTGATATGCCATTGAGGCAAGCCCTTCATAAACCATAAAAATCAGGAAGATTGATGTGTTGGGCAATAGAACTTAGTGAATATGATATAGTTTATGAACCCAGATCATCGCTAAAAGGTCAAGCGGTAGCAGATTTTATAGCAGAGTTCACCTATCCTGATACCCCCGAGGAGCAAAAGTTGCTCGCTGATCAACCTGTGGATGTTACAGGATCATCAAATTCAAGCCCAGACCAGCTTAGGTTGGTAAAAGGGAAAGAAAAGATGATCGACGAACAACAAGAAATATCAGGAGATGGTGATAGGAAGCAACAAATTTTTCACCGAGGAACTCTGTCAGATCAGAAATTTGAAGACGAGTTACCTATATGGAGTCTGTATGTGGATGGTTCATCCTGCACTACAGGATGTAGCGCAGGGATAATTTTGAACAGTCCGGACGAGGTTGACATGGAATACGCCCTACGCTTCCAATTCAAAGCTTCCAATAATGAGGCTGAATATGAAGCCATGATTGCAGGTCTTAGTTTAGCAAAAACCATAGGGGCAGAACAAGTTATTGTTTTCAGTGACTCGCAATTGGTCATAAACCAAATGATGGGAGTATATGCAGCTAAAGGAGAATTAATAATCAGATATCATGCAAAGGCAAAGGAATTGGTGTCGGAATTTACTTCTATTTAGCTGGTCAGAATACCAAGAATGGAGAATGCAAGAGCAGACACCTTAGCTCGATTAGCATTAGCTAATCGTACCGAGATACGAAGAACAATCCCAATTGAAGTTTTAGCTGGTCGGAGTATAGATGAAGATCTGACGATAAACTTTAATACCCTCAATTTAGGGTCATCATGGATAGATCCCATCAGGGCATATATTGAGAAAGGGGAGTTACCAACTGACAAACTGGCAGCCAAGAAACTGAAGTTGCTGCTCGTTATGTACTGACTAATGGTATTCTATACAGACGAGGAATTATAGCAGGTTTGCAAAGATATGTGCATCCCACCGAGGTGAAAGACTTGATTGAAGAGGTCCATGAAGGGTCCTGTGGAGCCCATGTAGCAGGTCGGACTCTTTTGCAAAGAATGATGACTCAAGGATACTACTGGCCGACGATGAGGGCTGATTGCATAGCCTATGCTAAGAAATGTGACAAGTGTCAGCGCTTCTCCTCCATTCGAAGAACTACCCAAGCGTTATTGACACCCATTACTTCCCCTTGGCCATTTTCCATATGGGAATAGATTTGGTCGGGTCACTGTCGACGACTAAGGGAATATTTAAGTATATCGTGGTCGCTGTGGATTATTTTACTAAATGGGTTGAGGCTGAGCCTCTCATTGATATGACATACGACAAGGTGTACCAATTTATTTGGAAGAACATCATTTGTCGATATGGTCTTCTTCATGCCTTCATCACAGACCATGGAACACAATTTGACAACGAGGAGTTCGCTGCCTATTGTCATCAGTCATATCTTGAAGATCCACTCCGCACCAGGTCATCCTCAAAGCAATGGACAAACTGAAGTGACAAACAGAACGCTGCTGGATGGTTTGAAAAAAAGACTGAACGACGCGAAAGAAAACTAGATCAACGAGCTATAATCAGTGCTATGGGCTTACCGAACTACTCCCCGAGCATCAACAGGGGAATCTCCATATATGCTAGCATTTGGAAGTGAAGCTGTTATACCCGCCGAATTGGGTCTTCCAACACACAGAATATTGAATTTCAATTCCCCTGTCAGCGATTTAATGAGAAGGTTAGACTTGGACATGCTCGAGGAGGTTAGGGAAGAAGCAGCCATTAGAAATGCTGCTTACCAGCAACGAATAACTTTGTTCTATAACAAGAGAGTGAAGAAGTGCGACTTGAAAGAAGGAGACTATGTGCTAAAGAAGGTGATCCAAAAGCACAACAAACTAGAAGCAAACTGGCATGGACCCTACCGAGTTAAGGAAGTTGTTCGACCAGGGACATACAAAATAGAAACTTTGGAGGGGGAGGAGTTTAAGAATGCATGGAATGCAGAACATCTGCGCAAATATTATCAGTAATGTAAACTCTCATGTAATGCAGTTTCATCAGTATGAATAAAGTGATAATGTTCTGCCCAATTCTTTCCTTTTATTGGAAATTTTTTTTGCGGAATACTAGTGCTACACACTACTCAGCAAAACTCGGACTACTCAAATCTATTCCCGAAAACGCCAACTAAGGGTGGTCGGGAAGTAAATCTATTCCTAAAAATGCCAACTCGGTTGGTTAGGAAGTAAATCTATTCCTAAAAATGCCAACTTGGTTGGTTAGGAAGTAAATCTATTCCCGAAAACGCCCATTAAGGTTGGTCGGGAAGTAAATCTATTCCTAAAAATGCCAACTTGGTTGGTTAGGAAGTAAATCTATTCCCGAAAACGCCAACTAAGGTTGGTCGGGAAGTAAATCTATTCCTAAAAATGACAACTTGGTTGGTTAGGAAGTAAATCTATTCCTAAAAATGCCAACTTGGTTGGTTAGGAAGTAAATCTATTCCCGAAAACGCCAACTAAGGTTGGTCGGGAAGTAAATCTATTCCTAAAAATGCCAATTTAGTTGGTTAGGATGTAAATCTATTCTTGAAAACGCCAACTAAGGTTGATCGGGAAGTAAAACTATTCCAAAAAGTGCCAAAGATTGGTTGGTAAGAAAAACCCACTAACTGTAGTTGGTTGAGAAGAAAAATTTACTGACCTTGGTTGGTCGGAAACATTTTATGAGTACGAGAAAGTGATCGAGCAAAATTTTTGATACTCGAGACTTTTTAAATTACTACCAAGTTGGTCGAGAAACAAAATATCATCAATTTTAGTTAGTCATTAAATGATTACCACAAATTCAAGATAATCGACAATAAGTTTTAACAAACTCTCGTTGATCGACAAATAACACAATGTTGTTATCTTTTTAACAGATATACATGCACAGATGTAAAGTGTTTTATAATTACAAGACAATGGCAGTCAAGATTTGTAAATAAAATTATTTTATTAAATGTAGAACAAAATACATCAAGAATGAAATATAAATTTATTACATTAAGATTCCTATTCTATTGGTTTCTTCCCCTCTGCTTTTGAAACAGGTTCCTCGCCAGCAGGTGGATCATTTAAAGCATGAGGGGAATTTATGAAGTTAAGATCTTCAAGCATCCTGATATTCATCACAGATGGTCGATCTAGTAGGTGCTCGGGACGAGATATCTCGACATTGGAATGGAGATTGTAATCGCCGAGGTATTTCGAAATCAAACACCGAGGGATGGCTCGAGCAGGGATCCAACTCATATCAAGCTTGAATGGTGGCACTGGTAGGTCGAGCAGCCCAGGATTATGGTAATCCCACAGGTAATGACCCTGTTCTAGTTGCAGCACACCTAAGGCATTCAACCATCCCTATTTGTAACCCTCATTGTTTGCATTTTGGATACGATCATCCAAATGGTAGAGAGCCTCGTTGTAGCCAGCTATCTAGAATTCTCTGGGCTGCTTGTGGAATTGATATGTCAATCTTTCCAGCTGCTCGTGGAGATTTTTGATAAAGAGTTCTTTATTCTCCAAGACAGACTTCTGCGCAGAAAGCTGCTCTTCTAGATCCCTGATCTTCTTAGACATCTCAGCCAATGCCTGGTTCTTTGCCATCCGTTGGAATGCCTGGTTCTCTAGAGCAGATTGAGTCCTCTGTTCCTCGACAGGAATCCGAGCAGCTCTTGCTCGTCCCCAAGGAGCTCTTACTCGTCCTCGAGCAGACATAGAAGGGCCAAACCTCTTCAAGGTTTCTAATTCATCCCTTAGGTTGGCATTTTTAACCTCCAAGAAAGAGAATCCCTCGTCAGTCACTGGGATCAAAGCATTTGAGGTGGAAGCTGCAGACTTCAACTGAGACACCTCTCTTTGCAGGTTATTATTTTCTTGCTCTAATAACTCAGCTATTTGTCTGTGCTCTTCGACCTCAGCCTTCAACGTTCTCTCCCGCACGTCGTAAGCAGCAAACCGTTTATTATATCCCTTATCGGCACAGATTTGCTGATACTTCTTCTCGTACCCCTCGTGCAAAAGGGCAGTGGATTCCTTATATTATTGCTGAAGTTCTTCAAGAGTGCCTTGGAGATCCTAAATCATATCATAGTACACTACATTGTTAGCCACTGCACGGTCGAGTAGGCACTTCAAATACTGATAGGCTTCAATTGCTTGCCCTGAAGCACCTTGACCGAGGATGTCAGTAATTTGAGCAGCACTCATGTCTGTATGACTGGCTTTAAAATATTTATTGCATTGCCGTAACAACTTTGTATCATGAGAAGACAATAATTCCATCCTAGCCAGAAAATAGCAGAGGAAGAAAAAGCAATAATCAATAAGAGTACAAACAGAGCATAAAGAAGAGAATCAACAGTATGCATAAGCAAAAGTTCAAATTTTATTACATCACAAAGTTCAGAAGTACAAAGTTCAGAGTTACATGTTCAGAAGTTATATTTGACAAAGAAAAACAAAATAGAGAGAAATCCGAACAACTCTACACCTTTTCCTTATCTTCCAAAACTTTCTCAGGAGGCTGGGATGAGGATGTAGGTTGCTCGGATGGAGCAAAGGGTTGCTCGGGAAGTGCTGGAGGTTGCTCAGAGGAAGTAGCAGGTAGTTGAAGTTCCTCTCCAGTCGGCTGGATAACTGAGGGATGAGAAATTTGATCTCCCATCACCATGGAAGATTCCTCAGAGGCAGCTTCGTCCTTTTCTTCTTCTTCAGGAGTTGGAGGGGGACCAGGGATGTATCGCTGAAAGAGTTCAGAATTTTCATCAACCTTCATCTCCTGCAGAGCAGCGACCCACCCATCTCTAAAGTATTTGAGGCTGCCATATTTCACTTGCAACATCATGGCAACCAAACCTTTGTTCCACCCTCTATCCCAGCCAGCGCTGAAAGATTTCTTCACAGCCAATTTCCTCTTTGTCTTCTCCGAGGAAAGCTTCTCGGAAAGAAGATTGTCAGCAGTCTTCAGTTTATTCTCAACTTCCTCCTTCTGACGGCTTACTTCCCGAAGTTGACCCAACTCCTCCTCAGCAGCCTTGAGCTTATTTTCAAGCTCCCCAGAATTTTTGAGCTTCCCTTCGAGCTCTTTATTCTTATTCTCCAAGTCATTCATTTTTTTCTCCAACCCCTTGGAGACCTCAATAACCTGAGACTTCTCCTTCTCAGTCGAAGCAATCTTTTTCTACCAAATTGCCTTATCATCATCATATTTCTGACGAGAATCTTTCAGAGACTGCGCCAGGCCTACCAAAGCTTCCTCTACACCAGACGAGGAGCTTGAAGCTTTAATAGCTTCATCTTTCTTCAAAATTGTATTAAAACAGCTCAAAAACTGTGAAAAGAAAATGAAAGCAAGTTAGTGCACAGATACAAAAAGGAAAGAATGAAAATTTAAGACTATAGGACTTACGGAAGCAATGTGACGAGCTGCTAATGTGGTAATCGTGTCCCGAGAAAGGTTTTGAGGACTTACAGAAGAAATGTGACGAGCTTCTAATGTGCTAATCGTGTCCCGAGAAAGGTTTTATTCAAAACCTTGGATCTCGGGAATGATCCAAGTCTTCACCGAGCTCATAGCAGAGCTCGAGGGAACAAAAGTGGGAACACCACTAGTCGGGAGCTGAGAGATGGATTCAGCCAAATTGACAGAGGAGCTTTTCTTCAGCCTCCTCAAAGGAGCATCAACTTTCTCGAATAACGTTGTAGTCTTAGTCGGAGAAATGACAATCACCTCGCCTGGAGCAGTAGCCTTGCTCGGGGCCACTGAGGGCTTCTCGACCAACTTCACAGGAGCAGCCGAGGGAGGTGCATCAATTTTCTTTGTCCCTTCTCCTAGGACATCAAGCTTACTTCTTTTTGCCTCTCCAGCACCAGAGGCAGGTTTCTCAAAAAGGGTAGGAGGTCTTCTTTTCTTCATCCTTTCACTCAAAGGAATATGTGACTGAGGTGAAGAACTTGTAGAGGCTGGTATTGGTTCTGCGTCGCTTATCACCGGACGAGCAGTAAAAGAGGAGGTGTAACTCTTGTACTGAAGCAAATATGAAGCTGACCAAATATGCTCGTCGGCAACACTCTGATGCAAGCTCCAGATAAGTTTTAAATGCCTTATATTAACGTCTGCCTCTTTTAGAGATTTTCGTTTGCTGTCAACTGCAAATAAATCAAAATTAAAATATCAGTGGCAGATTTTATCAAACACAAAGGAAGCATAATTTTGAAAATAAAATAAAATAAAAACAACCTATCCCATTTCCATAGGAAGGACATCTGGGACCCTGGTAAACATCATCTCCAGTTAATGGAGGGTGTTGCCAATTTTTCATAACAACCCCATGCTCAAAGTAGTCCCTATTGGCATCTGGGAGATTGACTACTAAAGCTCTATTTAAAAACCTAGTTTTTAAATAAAAAGTATTATCACCCACAGCGCATCTATAGCAAAACATGATTTCAGGAATTCCTATACGGGTTCCATGAATTTGATTTAATCTATAAACACCGTTAATTATTCTCCATGTATTGGGGGCTATTCGTGCAGGAACCACGTCAAAGTATTGACAGAATTCCAGATATAGAGGGTTTGGGGGAAAAGAAAAGCCACACTCAGCAACAAAGAGACTGGGGAACCAATGTCCCTCAGCCAAACGAAAATAGTCTGAAGGCTCAGAAATCTCTTCCAAAATAACCCATGAGGGAATAGAGAAATTAGAGCAAAACTTATCAATCGATTCTACAGGATAAACCATGATGAAAGAAGGAAATCAAAGAGAAAGAAGAAAATCTTACAGGAAAGGGATGAGTCTGTTGACAACAAACGATGGAAGAGATGAACGCACAGGAGAGAGAGAGACGATGGAAAACTCAAAGAGACAAATTTGAAAAAGTAGAAGACGATGGGATTTTCTGCATCGTTTAAATACTTTGCCTTGAGAAAGGGTAAAAGTAATGATTACAAAAAGAGCCGGTTACGTTATCGGCGGCTAAACAGACAAAAGGGGCGCGGGAATCGAAGCGGTTAGAAAAATTCAAAAAAGACCAATTCTACGAATTTGGAAGAAGAAATAAATACAAAAGAAAATACTCCTAAATTTCAGGATGACCATTTAAAACCACCATATTTCGAGAAAGAATGTTCCACACTCCTCAAATTTTGAACTATAAAACATTGGGGGCTTCTGTTGATACCAAATTTAGTCTGCTGACATTGCTCAATTGGGTGAAGACACGTGGTAATCTATGTGGCAACGACAAACACTTACGAACAACACCTTGACTCCGAGGAACCATACTGCAACGAGGAACTCTATTTCCCCGATCAACTCAGGCGCTCCGACCTACAAGAACTCTTCGAGGAACTTTTGAGTACCGAGGAACTTAGGTGGTCCGAGCTGCACCTCGAACAAAGCATTAATAGCAGGATAACCAACAGTTTGACTGCGCATTAAATGCTTATTATCATACAGATGTATACGCTTAAGGGGCATTGAATGTATTACCCTTTCACATTACAGCCTTAGGGCTATAAATACATTGTATTATCCTCATTGTTAGGGGACCGGAATTTCTTGAGAAAACTTGTACTCGAGAATTCCCAAACAGTCAGCAATAACAGAAACAGTGGATGTAGGCCATTCTTATAAGGCTGAACCACTTTAAAAGTTCTTTGTCTCATTTTATTTATCTGTGATTAAATAATTAGATATAATCTAATTTTTTACATCAACAATATGCAAAATTGGACTTCTGACATTTCGTTTGAAATTGTCGTTCGAACGAGAATGTCGTTCGAATGAGAATGTCGTTCGAATGAGTTTGCCTACGAGTTTTCCATTTTGTCCACTGGAACATCGTTCGATGTTCATTCGAACGAGACTTCGTGAGAACGAAAATCTCATTCGAACGATATTTCTGGGTGGGAACAATTATGGCAGTTTTTACCCATTTTCCCACTTTTTTGTCCCACTTCCTTTTGGTAGTCTAAAACTGATTTGGGGATAAATTTTTCATTAGACTTTTGCAACGTCTTTGAGAGTTTTGAGAGAAAATATTTCCAAACAAAAGCCCCAGTTTTCATGTGTCAATTTATCTAGAAAATTCTCTCATACACATGTGTTTACACCCATAAAATCAATTTATGTTTATTCCAAGTTCTTAAACATATATATCTTGCTTGGAGTTGTTTGGAACCATTGGTTCATCTCTACCATAAGAAGGAGAAGTTTGGGTTTACTTATACATCCCTCAAAGAGGAAGAAGCTTTTATTTTTCTGCGGTATTCTCACATGGTGAAAGACACCATGTGTGGTTAATGGTTGCTTGGTCTCAATTGGTGGACTCCAAGGTTCCGGTGGACTCTGGGATTATTCGCTAGGTGGAGGTTGAAGATCGAAGGAGCACGCCAAGGATTGAAGGGATTCGAGTCTGTTGTGTATGTCCTCTTGTCGAGTCTTTGTAAAATTTGAACCATACTTAGTGAATTTGTTAGGCCAGGGGGGCCGTCCAAGGTTTTTTTCGGATTTGGGTTTTTCCTCGTACATCGCGGAGTAGTGGTTATGAATTTATTTTATCTTGCATATCACCTATTATGCATACTTAGGATTAAAAGATAAAATATGTTTTAATTCACTTCTCTTGTTTATATTGGTGCTAAAATAATTTGGGTAAAATTTAGACTAATTTAATTCTAGTCATTAATATAATTTGGTAAAATTTGATTTGGCCTAAATTGCAAATTGAATTAATTAATGTTAGGCAAGTTTTTAGGACTTGGGTTAAATTAATTTTGTTTAAGTGAAAAATTTATAAGTTGTTTAAGTTAATTTCACTTTGAGTTTAGTTTAATTTTAATTTGAAAGAAATTAAAATTTGTTATTTGTGTGTCTTATGTTGAACCATCTTTATTCCGCATTAAAGGAAATTCGTATTTTAAAAATTTAAAATTGGGGGCCTCGTGCTCCAACAAAACCATCGTGGATTTCCCTACGCCGACCAAGTTTAAATCTCCAGTAGTCACTCCCAAATATAATGGAAAGACTGATCCAATTCTCCATATAGAACAATACCAAGCAGCTACTGATATCTACGTTGTATCTGATGAGATGAGATGTAGGGCATTCTCAGGAACAATCACTGGATCTGCTCAAATTTGGTACAACAGCCTTCCTTGGGGGCAGATTTATTGCTCTCAATAACTAGCTAAGCTATTCATTGGTAATTTTTGGTTTGGAGTAAAACCATTGAAGAGAGTAGCTCATTTACTTAGTGTAAGACATAAGGAAGGAGAAAGTACTAGGGATTACATCACTCGTTTCAACAAAGAGAAACTGGAAGTAATTGATTATAAAGAGAAGATAACAATCACTACTCTCATAAGTGGTTTGCTCCCTGATAAATTATATTACACTATGGAAAAAGATCCACCAAAGATGATGACCGAATTGATGGCCAAGGCAACAAAGATTATGAATGCCGAGGAAGCTATGGCTGCTAAAAAGAATTCAGATGCAAAAGCAGAAGCAAAAGAAGAAGGCAAGTCAGATAAGAAGGAGCACAAGAATCATAATGAGCGCGGGAGTTCGAAGGGAAAGGAATGCATAGATCGACTTAGGAAATTCATTAATTACACTCCTTTGATGGTGGATATACATCATGTGTTGGAGAAAATCAAGCACACCAATGATTTGAGTTGGCCTGAAAAGTTAAGGTCGCCTGCTAATAAGAGGGATAACTCCAAGTATTGTGAGTTTCACAAAGATCGTGGTCATACTACCAACCGATGCATTGCCCTCTAGAATGAGATAGAAGCACTCATCCGAAGAAGAAAGCTGGACAAATTTGTTGATCGGCAGATTGGTGGAAAAAATGGAAGAAGAGTTTGACAAAGATCTAAATTTCTAGTTAAGCTCAGGGAAGACAAGAAGAGGAACCAAGACGATGATCCAGAAGATGATCTCGATCTTCCCAAGAAACCCAGATAATCGGAGCATGAGGTATTCACACTCAGTTTTGGATCTTTTGATTGTCACATGATTACAGATGGAGATGCCGAAGGAGGAGATCAGACAGCTGAAAGGAATGCTTACCTCAATGAGGCTCAAGCTTGTTCCTATATCTAGCATATCAACCTCTATGAGGAGGACCAACCAATAAAAGTTAACAAGGATAAGCTTATAATTGACTTTTCCAAAAATGATTTATCAGGAGTTTTCTAACCTCAAAATGATCCTTTAGTGATCAGAGTCAGGATGATAGAAGTATTGGTAGCAAGAACATTGGTGGACAACGGTAGTTCGACAAACATCATGTTCTACCCCTATTTTGATAGTTTGCATTTAAAACTTAGTCAACTGGAGCCATATTATAGGCCACTCATTAGATTCTCAGGAGAAAAGGTGTTTCCTCTAGGAACTATTAAGTTGGATATGTTGATCGGGACTTGGCCGGAAAGCAAGATAGAAAAGCTAAGATTCTTTATAATGGACAAAAATATTCATTCTACATATAATATGATCATAGGAAGAGTAGGTTTGAAAAAGTTTGAAGCTGTACCCTCAACTGTTCATCAATGCCTGAAATTACCGACCAACTTTGGAGTAGGAGTAGTGAAAGGAGACTAGAAAGTAGCTCGGGAGTGCTACTATTACTCTGCCAAGGAAGAAGATATGTTGGATGCTAAACAAAAAACAACCACTAATCAAGTGGATACAACTGAGCCGAACAACGAATATGAGGTTGAAACTTTAGATCCACGAGATGAATCTGAGCTTGTAAAAGGTCAAGTGATGGAGGTAACATAAAGAATTATTCTGGATGTGATAAACAAGAATGAGCAACTCAAATATGAACATTATTGGAGCCAGTTCTTAAGCAAGAGTTGACATCTTTCTCGAGGCAAAAAAAATAAGTGTTCGCTTGGAGTGATGAAGATATGCTAGGCATAGATCCAAACTTTCTATGTCATGAACTTAACGTCAATAGGGAAGTCAAAAACTGTGAAGCATCAAAGAAGATTTTTCTGTCCGAAGAAGAACCAAGCTATATAGGAAGAAGTGGAGAAAATTAAAAAAACTTCCTTTATTAAAGATGTAAAGTACCCTGATTGGCTGGCCAATGTAATTATGGTCAAGAAGAAGAAGAACACATGGAGGATGTGTGTGTATTTATTGACTTGAATAAAGTGTGCTCGAAAGATCACTTTCCTTTGCCACGAATTGATCAACTAGTAGATGCTACTTCAGGGCATGAATTGCTGAGTTTTATGGATGCATTTTGGTTATAACCGGATCAAAATGAAGACAGAAGACAAAGAAAGTACCTTCTTTATCACTCCTCGAGGAACTTATTGCTATAATGTTGTGCCGTTTGGTCTGAAAAATGCAGGTGCTACTTATGAGAGACTAGGGATTAAAGTATTTGAGGAGCAGATAGGAAAAAATATGGAGGTGTATGTTGACGATATGCTCACTAAAAGTAAAAAAGTTATTGATCATATTACCGACCTCAGCCAGACATTTAATCAATTGAAAAAGCACTAAATGAAGTTAAACCCCACAAAATGCGTCTTTGGAGTGAAGGAGGGAATGTTCCTCGGGTATATAGTAAATCAAAGGGGAATTGAAGCTAATCCGAACAAGATTAAAGATCTGATCAAAATGAAGTCCCTGACCTGTAAAAAAGATGTTCAAAGACTAACACGGGTGCATAGCAGCATTCAACAGGTTTGTGTCAAGAGCAATAGACAAATATTTACCACAAGGTACTCAGAAAAATCTTTGAATGGAACGATGAATGTGAAAAGGCATTGCTAGAGCCGAAGAAGTACCTAGAAGCACCACCATTACTTTCTCGACCAATACTGGGAGAAAATTTGTATCTATATCTGGCAGTATCTTAGTCCGCAGTTAGCTCTGCATTAATCAGGGAGGAAAATGGAGTTCAAAAACCAGTTTATTACACCAGCAAATCTTTTCGAGGAGCAGAAGTAAGATATCCCAGCCTGGAGAAATTAGAATCGAATTTAATTGAAGCTAGTAGATGAATGAAGTAATACTTTCAAGCCCACACTATAGTGATCTACACTGATATGCCATTAAGGTAGGCTTTGCACAAGCTGAAGAAATCTGGAAGACTGATGTCTTGGGCTGTGGAGTTGGGGGAGTATGACCTTGTGTATGAACCAAGAACTGCTTTAAAAGGCCAAGCTTTGGCTGATTTTTTTGCATAATTCACTTATCTAGAGGTCCCCGAGCAGCAAGGGACTCTTGCCGAGCAATATAGAGGAGTCAGTAGACCAACTAGAGATATGACCGAATTACAAATAGAGGAAACTTTAGAAAAAGACCAACCAAAATCATCCGGTGGAGTATAAGAGATGAAGAAGAAATATAAGGAGGTGAAAGATAAAATCTTCCATCATGCGACTCTGATAAACCAAGCGTTTGACAGCAATATCCCCATATGGAGTTTGTACGTCGACAGATCATCTTGCACAACCGGATGTGGAGATGGAATTATTCTTAATACTCCATACGAGCTAGACATAGAGTACGCTCTACGCTTCCAATTTTAAGCCTCCAATAATTAAGCAGAGTATGAAGCAGTAATTATTGGTCTAAATCTAGCTAAATCATTGAACGCCGAGCAAGTTGTGGTGTACAATGATTCGTAATTAGTTGTAAATCAAGTATTGAGTTTATACACAACAAAAGGAGAACTGATGACTAGATATTTGGATGAAACTTTGGAAGTAATTGCCACCTTGCTAGCAGTTCAGATGGTCAGGATTCCAAAATTGGAGAACGCCCGAGCAGATGCACTTGCTCGGTTAGCTTCAGTAACCAGAACAGAAATATAAAGAACTATTCCTATCGATCTACTTACTAATAGGAGCATTGATGAAGATCTGATGGTCAACTTTATTACACTCAATATGTGGCCATCTTGGATGGACCCAATAAGAGCATATATTGAAGATGGGATTCTTCCAACTGATCTACTAGAAGCAAAGAGGATGAAATACAAAGCTGCAAGATACGTGCTAGATGGTGGTGTGTTATACAGAAGAGGATTGACTGCTGGTCTACAATGGTGTGTGCATCTAGTTGAGCTAAATAGTTTAATTAAAGAAGTATATAAAGGATCTTATGGGACCCACGTAGCAGGAAAAATGTTGCTACAAAGAATACATACACAAGGGTACTACTGGATAACCATGAGAGCAGATTGTGCAGAATTTGCTAAGAAATGTGACAAGTTTCAGAGGTTTTTCAGTATACGTAAGGCTCCACAAGCCCTCTTAACACTAATCACTTCACCCTGGCCTTTTCCCATGTGGGGAATTGACTTGGTCGGGCCTATGCCAACCACCCAATGAAGACTCAAGTACCTAGTCGTAGCTGTTGATTATTTTACAAAATGGGTGGAAGCTGAACCATTGATTGATATGTCTTATGAAAAGGTTTACCAATTCAGCTGGAAAGGTATTATATGCAGGTATGGCTTACCTTATGCCTTTATAACTGATAATGGTAAACAGTTTGACAATGAAGAATTCGCTGCTTACTGCACCCCATCCAATGTCCATAAAATCCACTCTACTCCTGTCTATCCTCAAAGCAATGGCCAAATAGAGGTAACTAATAGAACTTTACTGAACGGACTCAAGAAAAGGTTGGAAAATTCAAAAGGAAATTAGATTAATGAACTGCATGCGGTCCTGTGAGCTTACCGAACAAACTCTAAAACAACTACTGGAGAAACTCCATATCTACTGGCATTTGGTACTAAAGTCGTAATCCCTATTGAACTAGGTTTACCTACACATGGAGTTCTTAACTTCAATACCCCAATTAGCGAATTTATGAGAAGGTAGAATTTAGACATGCTGAAAGAAGTCCATGAAAATGCAACCTTAAGGAATGTCACCTATCAACAAAGGACTGCACATTTCTATAATAAGAGGGTCATACCAAGTAACTTAAAGTAGGGAGATTATGTTTTATAGAAGGTTATCGAGAAGAATAATAAGCTGGAAGGAAATTGGTATGGGACTTATCGTGTTACTTCAGTTATCCGACCAGGCACATATAGGATTGAGACTTTGGAAGGGGAAGAGTTCAATAATCCATGGAATGCAGAGCACTTGAAGAAGTACTATCAGTAAACATAGTTATTTTGTACTCAGTTCATTCCAATATTTATGAGAACATGAATTTCTGAAAAATTATTATTTTGTTGTTTTCTTTTTCATAATAGTAGTGCTATGCACTTGTAACATTATGATAATAGATCTTATTATGAAGACACCAACAAATTTGGTCTGAATAAACAAAAACCCACCAACAAAGTTGGTCGATAACATTATGAAGACACCAACAAAGTTGGTTTGAATCAATAAAAACCCATCAATAAAGTTGGTCGGTAACACTATGAAGACACCAATAAAGTTGGTATGCATCAACAAATACCACCAACAAAGTTGGTAGGTATCCACAAGGGCCACTAACAAAGTTAGTAGGCATCAATAAAACCACCAATAAAGTTGGTCGAATTAAAACTTATAAAACCATGCAAGGCAAAATCGTAAGTCCCAAATGCTTGGCTAATGAAAACCTAGATGACAAATGTTCATCAAAATTGGGCTAAAAGATGGACAAATGTTCCACTCACACCTGGGAACCAAGGTAACTAGTGAAATTACCACAAAATTCAGGTACACTAGTATAACCATGATGAATAATTGGTAATTGGTATAAAACTTAGGATAATCCTAAGAATATCAATAGAATCGGTGAAAAAACTAGAGATTAACTAAAATAGTTGATCCATTCGTAGTCAAAGACTAGAAAAACTTTCACAAACATTCAAAGATTAACTAAATGTTGATCCATTCATAAAATGAGATTTTTATTAAATTTAAATGATTGCATATTGTTGCTCAAATATGGAGAAACAAAATACAAAAAATTATTCTACGGGACGCTTTCCTTCAGCTTTAGAAACATGATCCATGCCTGCTGAAGGATCATCCGAAGTAAAAGGAGAGTTGATGAAGCTAAGATCCCTAAGCATCCTGGTATTGCTGCTACTAGGAAGATCAAGAAAATGAGGAGGATGAACGATATCAAGCTCATTATGCAATTCGTAATCCCCCAAGTACTTAAAAATCAAACATTGGGGAACACGATGAACAGGTACCCAATTAACATCCAACTTAAATGGAGGATTGTCAAGCTTCAACAATGCTGGATCATACCAATCCTACATAAAACCATTCCTATCCACCTTTAGCACAGTTAAAACATTAATCCAACCCCATTTGTAGGATTTATTTTGGGCCTGTTGGAGTTTATCATCATAATTTTCCAAAGCTTCATTATAACCACCAATTCAAAATTCTCTGGGATGCTTATGGAATTGGAAAGTTAATCTTTCAACCTGTGATTACAATTTCTTCAATACCCCATCCTTAGCCTCCAATTGACAAGATTGAGTGATAACTTCTCATATAAAGTTTGCCACTTTTAAGACATCTCAGTAATAGCTCAGTCCTTTACTTTTAACCGTGCAGCCTGGTTGGCAAGGGTCTATTGGGTCCTAACTTCCTCTGTAATTCCTCCGCCAATCCTATTTCTAGCTCAAGAAGAAGAAGCAAACTTAATAGTTTTTAAGGCCTCCAATTCATCTATCAATGTGGCGTTATCAACTTGTAAAAAGCAATGACCTTCATCAGTAGTAGTAATAACAACTCCGGAGAAAGACTTCAGAAGATTCAATTCATTCCTCAAATTAATATTCTCCTCTTCCAGGAGTTTGGCAATGGTCCTAGTTTCTTCAACTTTAAGCTTAAGTAAAGCTTACTTTTTATTATAAACAGAGACAAATTTATCAAAATCCCGATCTACACTAAAACTTTGATACTTCTGCTCATAGCTCTCATGCAGCAGCGCAGTGGATTCTTTATACTGTTCTTGAAGTTCTTATATCATTTAATAATAGGAAACATTATTTGCTACCTCCCGATCAAGTAAGTACTTCAAATACTTATACGACTCTCTGACTTGCTCTGAAGCATCATCATCGAGCAACTGAGTAATTTCTTCATCGGACAAGTCCATATGGCCAGCTTTGAAAAAAAATTGCATTTCCTTAGTAGCTCGGTATCACGGGAAGACAGTTATTCCATATTCGTAATAAACTAGCAAGAAGGAATAATCACCAATCAATAATAAGAATGGAGAACAAGTATAATCAACAAGAGATATAAAGGAGCACCAAAAGGTTCTTTTATTGATAACAAAGAGTTCAAGTACAATCAAAACAAAGGAAAAAGAAACAATAAAAGTAAAAGAGAAAAGTTCCAAACAACATTACACCTTCTCCCTATCACTCTCAACCTTCTTGCTCTGCTCAGATGAAGGAGCTGCAGGTTGGAGTTGCTCAGTTTGCTCAGCTGGAAGAATAAAAGACTCATGGATTTCAGGTTGTTTGGAAGTAGATTAAATCACAACTAAAGACTCATCATAAGCAGCTTCATCTTTAACTTATTCCTCAATAACTTAAGGAGGCCCATGAATATACCTCTGAAAAAGTTCAGAGTGTCCATTTGTGTTCAACTCTTGAAGGGCAATAACCCAACCATCTCGGAAATATTTTTGCTTTACATACTCAATCTGACCAGAAGTAGCAGAAATGGCTTTTTTCCAACCCTTATCCCAACCAGTGCTGAAAGAGACCTTCACAACAAATTTTCTTTTAGCTCTGGCTGAGGACACAAGCTCCTCAATAGCCTTTGCCCTGCGCTCAACTTCCTCTTTCTCGTGCTTAACTTCCTCTTTCTCGCACACAGCTTCCTCTTTTTAGGACCGAACTTCCTTGGCCTTGTGCTCAGATTTAAGGGCATTTATAGCAGAAGTTAGATGAGCAGTTGCAGCTGTCTTCAATTTCTCAATCGAAGTGCTCCTCTCAGTCTCCAAGGCCTACTGAGATTCAAGCAGAGACTTCTTCAAACCAGACAAAGCTTCCTCCACCTTATTTGAGGAAGAAGAGGCCTTAATTGCATTATATTTCTCTAACATATTATTTAAGTCCACCAAGAACTGTAAAAGATGAAGATAAAAAAATAGTATAAGTAAGAGATGTGAAAGACAACCAAACTAAGAAAAGGAAAATCACTTATTGATGCAAGATTTAAAGTAGCCAATTCAGAAACCTTTATTCTGGGGAGATTGGTATCCACAACCCTATAGTCTGGAAGGGTACCAGACTTGATCAATTTCCTAGCTAAACTAGGAGTAAGGGCTGATGGGGGAGTATTATCAGAAGAAGAAAAATCAACCAATGACAGTTGATCGACCATCTGGTCAATGTGTTTCTCTGTAACCCCTCTCCCAAGCCTCCTCAGAGGAGCATTAACCTCTGTAGGAGATCCATCCTTGAGAGACAAGTCTTTAGGAATTGGATCCTTAGGGGTTGGTTCCTTGGTAGCTGGGGGCTTTACAGTATCCCTAGGGGCTGGGGGATTTATAACATCCCCAGTTTTCCTCTTGGCTTCTTCAACAGAAGATTGGGAGCCAGAAGTAGCACCACTGTAGATGTCAGGAAACTTCCTCTTCTTCATAATCTCAGACAAAGGAGTGTCAGAATCAATAGCAGTCTCTGCATCAAGATCAATTACGAGAGCAGGAGAAGCAGCTGGTTTGGCAATAAAAGAGGAAACAGTGTTCTTGTACTGGAGCAGATAAGAAGCAGACCTCGCGTGCTCCTCAGTAACTACTTTGTGAAGTCCCCTGATAAACTTCAACTCTTTTAAATTTACTTCTCTCTCTTTGGGGCACTTTCTTTTTTGCTCAACTGCAAAATAATTTATAAAATAACAGTAAATATGACATTTTATCAAACATAAACAGGGAAAATTTACTAAAACATAAAGCAACCTATTCTATTGCCAAAGAGTGGACATCTAGGTCCTTGGTATTTAGCACCTCCAACTAAAGGGGAATGTTGCCAATTTTTTACAACGACCCCATAATCAAAATAATCCCTATTAGAATCAGGGAGATTAACTACCAAAGATTTACTAACCGCCCTAGTTTTCAAATAAAAAGTGGTATCACTAGTTACCCACTTATAACAAAGCATAATTTATGAAATCCCTAGATGGGTTCCACAAATTTGATTTAACTTATAAACTCCATTAACAACTCTCCATGTGTTAGGAGCCACTCTTGCAGGTAAAATGTCAAAATATTTACAAAACTCCAAACACAGGGGGTTGGGAGGAAACGTAAAGCCACATTCAACAACAAAGATAGAGGGGGACCAATGACCCTCAGCAAGAGAGAAGAAATTAAAAGAAAAAGTGGGATTTTCTAATATAACCCAAGATGGAATATTAAAATTGGTTCTGAACTTATCAAATGACTCGATAGAGTAAACCATGATGAAGAAAAAAAAGAAGAAGAGAAGAAAGATTCTTACGAAGATTTAAGGATTCAGCAAGAACTGAAGACATAAAAGAAAACGATCACACGAAAGCAAAGAACACAACAACAGAATCAGAAGTAAAAGGTAAAGAACGATCAAAGTTTTAACTATTCTTTTTATAAGATGCATCGAAAAGTGGGCCAAGTAATGATTAAAGCTAACGACGGTTGGATTTACGATGGCTAGTAGATGAAAAGACAATGATACCCCAAAATTATTCGCTAAAATTTGAAATATTTACAAAATTGCCATTCGCGCTAAAAAACTATCAAATGAATAAATTTCACAACTATGGAAGCTCTACAGCCAACCAAACAGACCGAGCTACGGCCAAAAGCATAATATTCCACACTTTCGCATAAACTTCAAGTATGAAACATTGGGTTCTTCTGTTGATACCAAAATTTACCATCCTACATGGACCAATTACAAGCCAGTATGTGTCGTCCTATATGGCACAAGTCCAAGTCATCATGATAGAAAAGCCCGACCAACATAATTTCCAGACCAACAAGGAAGCCCGACCAACGTAGTTACCCGACCAATAGCCGAAAAGTTATTCTGTACATCCAACCAAGCGCCAACAGTCTTACAGCTTGTATTGCCTGTGAACTGACAACGTTCATATAATTAATTCTCATTATGTATTGATGTAAATTCCTAGAAAATAAAGGCATTCCATCCTTTCACATGATAATGATCAGGACCCCCCTTGGTCTATAAATACATTGTATCACCCTAATTGCAAGGGTTCGAAAAATAATTCAAGGCAGCCAATAAATAACAGTAGACGTAGGCTATTTCCTTGAGCCGAACCACTTCAAAAAGTTTTTTGGTGTCTTGTTTTTCTTACTTAATTTATCTGTGATCAATTAATTAGGCCTAGTCTAGTTTTTTGCATCAACACTGCCTAATCTATAAAGGCATAACACATGTACCTCTCTATTCTCTCTCTTCTAACACCCGCATTCCCTCATTGTAAAAGGATCGAGATATATTTTTCATACCATTATACTATCAAAGTCTAGAATGAACTATATATCTTTTATACAACCTTCATGGATTTTGACCATTGAATCAATAAAATCAATACTAGAACTGGTGGATGTAGGCACCTCCTTGGACCGAACAATGTAAACCTGGTCCCATTATCTTTCTCTCATCTCTCACTAGTGTTTGCTCTAGATTTTATTTTTTGTGATTTATATCTCTTTTTTCTTATTGTTTATAATTAGTGTATTCTTTCTAAGACCAAATTAGTATACTAGTTTTATTTGATAACACCGATTAATTAAATATAACATGTGGCACAAATAAAGCACATAACATGAAAATTTAATCATCATATAAATATGCATTTGATTATTACCAATTCTCTTAGGTAATGAATTAATTATCATTTATTAATTTATTATCACAATTAATAATTATTAAATAATTACCCAAAGTATGGGGTATTACAGTACTTTTGGAAATATAGAATATCACCACATGAACATAACATTTAGTTACGAATGTAACTCCCAAGGTATTGATAAATCTTCTAAATATAGTTAGGCAGTGAATTGTTGTTCGTTGAAGATTAAGAGTGCACAGGTTATTCCACTTATTGACGTCAAAGTGTGTGACTGAGACTTCAGAATGAGAAAAAAAGAAAAAATGAAAAAAATTAAGCTGAGACGTAATATATCTATAGAAATCAAGATCTTCCTAATAATGTTAAAAGTGATTTGTAAAGTTACCAATTATGATTGTTTTACTTTAGACCACCATAGATTTTTTTATATGTTATGTGTGCTAGTGTATACGTTTATTTAGGAGGTTGGGGCTTGTCAACAACCATCCATTTTTTTTGTGTCATTTTGAGTTTGTATAGCTATTGGTGGTGTATTACCTTTTGTTTTTTTCTATATGTCATTTGGATTTTATTTTTTTGGTACCCTATTATTAGGTGAGGAAATATATACCTATTATAGTACCACGGGGGAGAGGCTTCACTACACTAAAAATAACAATTTGGCACACCCTGATATTAAAAATCGGGCACAGTTTAAAACTGTGCCAAAGTTTAGCACGGGTTAATAGCAATTTGGCACACTTCAAAGCAGTGACAAAATTTGGCACTGTTTTAAAGTGTGCCAAAATTGATTCCACTTACTAAAATATATAATACCCCAAAAAACATTAGAGAAACATAAGTCTTTCCTGCTCTGTCTCTCTCTCTCCTCATTTTCGCTTTCGCTCCTCCAGCGCATTGTGCTCGTTCTCTCTCCGGTTGCTGCCCTCACCACAAACATCATCTAAAAGGTAGTCTCTCCTTAGTCAACCTATGATTTCCAAAAGTTAATATCTTTTCAATTTTGATGTCAAAAAAGGGTTTTCTTTTGGATTTGGGGTTTGTATTACAAAATTGTTTTTACGGGATTCGTAGATCTGTTGGTTGGTGTGTAGGTCCGTTGCTCTGTTTGTTGATGTGTATTTTGGAGTGTAAGTTTGCAAAGGCAGAGTCATACAACTTTTTTTTGATTTCGTATAAATCCAGATTGATTCAACCAAAACTCTCTTGAATTTTTTTTTATCTCAAAACTTAAATCAAACGATTCACATTTTTGGATGATTAATGCTCGTAATTTTTCAACATAGAGGATTAAGAAAGTTAATTAAATTTCATTTGTAGAAAATAAATGTTTGTGTGTGTGTGTATGAGAGAGAGAGAGAGAGAGAGAGAGAGAGAGAGAGAGAGAGAGAGAGAGAATGAGAAGGTTGGTGTGTTTATTGATTTGTATGTGTAGACTAATTGGTTTGATTACAGATCAACATGGGTGTGCCGATAAAGAGGTGGGTAATTGTTTGTATAGAATTATTAATTTATTTTTAAATAAGAGGGCTCCCAAATCTGACATGGATGAAAGAGAAGGTGTTTTTAGATGTTAGGTTAAATTTAGATTTTATTGGGTCAAGAAAAATATGGGTATTTAGTAACAAGGTCCACTCTATTTCTCCAAGATGCTTAATTTCGACGTTGTGGTAGCAATATCTATAACAAACCACCTCTTTTTAGATTAAAAAATTCTTGTGTTGATCTTATATGGATGTTTTTAGAGTTAATATTGTTGTTAGATTAATTCATTTGTGGATTGTTTTAAATTTTTGTAACTTCTGCCTAGATTGATGTACTCTTCTCTTTTTGTGTACTGTTCTTTTTGCATTCATTTGTTCCTACATATATGAACTACTATTACTATAAATACCAACTAAATCATTTGAATCTTTTTGGTGTTTTATATTTTAAATGTTCTCTTTATCCGACTTATTCATTTCTTTCTTCCAATTTAATAGATGTTTACACTATTTTTTACGTATCTCACTCTTGGATTCACAAAACTATGGTAGATCAGGAATACTCTCTGCTTTATTTTTGTTTTTATCATCTGAAATGACATTTTAATCATTAATTTTTTATATTTAGTTATCATTTTCTAAACATTGAGTATTCATTTTTATATTTTAGTTTTAGATAGTTTAATGTAGCTTATAAAAAAATTTATGGTTCACAATTGTATTTGGGGTTTCTTAAAATCAGGGACTTTGTTTATACATTTTTTATACACTTGAAGTTTCTTTAATTTATTAGCTTTGTTATCTGATTATTTTTCTTAACCAAATAATTTTCTTGATTGTGTATTAGGAACTTGCAGTAGGTATATGTGAAACCAATCAAATTTGGAACGTTAATGAGATTTGTTCAGTATGTGAAACCATTCACAATCGGATCGCTAATGAGGTTTGTTCAATATGTTACTATTGTGTTATTAATTTTACTTTTGATTGTGCAAATTTTGAAGTAGTTATGATACTATCACCTTTAATTTTTTGAAATTAATACTACCTTAGAATTTTGAATTTGTCATAGTTTGTTTATTAACTATTCAAACATTTTACTATCAAAACAATCCAATGATTATTTTTTTTCTCATGGGGCAATCTGAGCTGTGACATGTTATAAGGTGATATTTATGACATGGAAAACTTACAATCTAAGGATCTCACAATGGAAACCCTACACTCACTCTCCCCTTCTACCCCCATCCGCCTCCTTTATTCTCCCCTCCTCCCCTACACACACACTCTCTCCTTTACAATTTATCTATCACTCAAACCCTTATGCCTCCTCCTTTTGATATCCTCTATCTTCATCATTTTATCGAGTTCAAGTAATCTGGGTATTAATTTTAAGTCTGGGGTTTTAATTTTTAGTTTCATATTTGGGGATGCATTTCTTTAGATTTAACATGTTTTTTGTTTACAGATCTAACTTTGGTTACTTCAGATCTAATATGTGTTACCCGAATCTAGTAGGTATGATATCTCATTCTCAATATTTAATGTTTTGGGTTCTCATTCTCTCTAATTGTTTGTTGATTTATAATATATGAAATTTAATTTTGGTTTAAACTTAGCCTAACCTTTGTATGATTCTTGATTCATTTTTTCGTCCCAGATTGGAGGTGCTGGATGGTACTTGAAAGTTATTATGCATAAAAAATCTTCATAGTCACATTTTGATTATGAAGTTTTTTATGGTAAAAAATTACGTATGATTATACTTTTGATATATACATTGAGCATAGACACTTTCTATTCTATTTTTGTTTCTTTTTAGTAGGAATTATATTTTATTTTTATGGTTATCCCGTTGAACTTTCCAAGGTTTTATTTATGTGTATGCCAGTTTCAATATTATGATTGAACCACTTCCATGTTAATCCCCTTCCTTTGGATGTGGTGAATTGACTAGACACAAGGTTGGAATATTCTATTTTTTGTTTCTCAATATATAGCTTAATGTTATTTGGTTTTAATATGTAAGTTATATAACTATTATATAACAGTTATATAAATATTATCTAATAATTATATAACTATCATTTGAGTCAAAGAGGAAGTTATGTGATTCTTATGATTTGGTTGGGTGTGAGGTCGTTGAATTTGAAGTTTTCAGATTCGTTGGCATAACACTAACTATGCACTATTTTGGTAGACTATTTCAACAATGAGAATTTTCATCAATTGCAATTATTTTATGAATTAATTGTACTTCACACTCTTGTTGAATTGTACTTCACATAATTATTTCTTGTTGAATTTTATTTGAAAATACGCATAATTCAATTTATCTCGTTCCTCAAATGTGGTGGTGCTCTCCCACCATTGTAAAGAATTTCCTGATAATTGAAATATGGCTAATAACTGTTTTTACACTTCTGTGCATTTCACCAATTTCAAGTGTCGTTCCCTGTCCCTTCTCCATTGGTGAGCGACCGTGGGATCAGATCCTCCAGTAAAGGCAGAAGGATTTCCCCTGAAAACGTTGGTCCTCAATTTATCCCAATTTGAGACGAGTGGTTCCTGTTGTTGTGGTACTAACGTCGTCCCTCTATGTCTCCCGATTTCAATATCGGTCGCTGTGGCCTCTCTTACGATTGCCGCAAGTGCTTCGACGTCTAAGGTAAATTGCCTGACCGGCAGAACCAGAAACAGACCCCTCCTTCCTATTACCATTTTTCCTAGTGTTCTTCATCTGAAAAGATAAGAATAATTATCATGAGACTCAGAAAACTAAGAGTACAAATCATCGAAAGGAAATCAAAGGTAAGCAGCGCGGAAGTTAAATAGACTCATAACCTACGAGACTTAAGACCATGCTCTGATACCATCAGTAAAACCCCGCTAAATTCTGGTGTCGGCCGCCACCAAAATTGAGTCGGATGTTAATAAATTAAATATCATCCTTCGCATGTGACAGATGTGAGACATATAAATTCTAATCCACAAGATAAGTATTTTTAAATAAATCCCAAATTTTAAGGATATTCAACGGATTTGTCTTCAAAGTACGATAAAAGGTCCGTCACATGAAATCTCCATATGTCTTAATTATTACAATAAATCAAGTCCAACTGAAACCTCTTAAAACAACTTTGGAACCGAATGGCCCAATAAAAACCCAAATAAAGTCTCACAATAAATACGGCTTGATAGGAGAAATAAATGACTAAAATAAAAATATAAATCCAGCTGCACTTCCAAAGGATCTCCAAAATTTCTATGCAGCTACTCCAATTAAATTTTCTGAAAGTATTAGTCAACGTATGTGTGATAGCCAAAGACCTGAGCATAATTACCAATTACTCCTTTCAATTATGGTCCTTGATCCCAGACAGTAGTGCCATATATATCGACCATAACAATAGAATATTTTAATTACAACAGATTCTATAATCCTCAACAATTTAAATTTTCTAAGTACCCACCCAAGGTTTAAATGTACCACACCAATATTATTTTAAATTTAACCCAAGCCCCACGATGTTAATGTTTCTGAATTAACCAGGATGAATTATTCTCACTTTATTATTAGGTATGGCGGTCCTCCCGTCGTGGGTGATTTACACCAAAATAGATTAATATTACCACACATCCCCTTGTCAAGTCCGCCATCTGATCCGTTTTTATCCCGCGCTCCTCGCGATATGACAAGGTTCCACACACGACACGACATACGTCCTCTGACCCGGTTAAACTGTCGGTCCTGGACAACATGATGTAGCCATCAATTTTAATACCAGTTTTAATCTTGCGGTATTAATTTCCCAAAATTTCTCATAATAGTTGTTCACAATAAATTTTTCCCACCCTTAATAGCAATGAGGAAATCCTCAGAATAATTATTAGTCCCAAAATAAAAGTCCCAAAACATGATTTCATCACACAATAAACAAATTATGATTTTACAATTTATTTCAACTAGATATCAATTCTAGATTATCACATCCACGGTAAAATTAGAGAATTTGCCCCCACCCCAATTTATATAACCCGCATAGATTTATTTTAATTAGTCCCATACCTAATTACCATAAATTGCAACTAAGGCCCACTTTATTAGTCCCATACCTAACAAGTGTACTATAGCAAGGGGTGAAAAACTAATTATCTAAAATACCACTTTCCCGAAATATTCAATATTTTAATATTTCATAATTGACATAATCAACAATTTATAATAATATTCCCAATAATCTTAATTTCCCAATAAATGATTTTTATCCATATATGGGGAAATTAAGAACAAGTATTTATAATAACTTTCCCAAATTTTATTATTTATCATAAGTCCCATAATTTTTATTTATTTTCTTAGCACCAATTATTTTAGTGGTTTTAGGAATTTACATAGACATCTAATTTTAATTTTTAAAGGGTTCTCTACAAGTCCATAATATTTCCAAGGGTCCTCAACAAGTAAAAAATATTATTTAGGGGTCCTCAACAAGTCCATAATATTTTTAAGGGTCCTTTACAAGTCCAAAGTTTATTTAGAGGTCCTTTATATAAATTGATCCATAATAACACTAATTAATCCAAACAATAACAAAATTATATTTATTGGACAGATTTAAATTTATTTTTACAAAACAACCCATAATTATTTTCTTCCATTTCTTAAGTTCTAAATTTCAGTTTGACCCCGTGAGTTTTAATTGAGGTTATATTCAAGACATATATCACTAAAGGAAAAGAAAAAGATAAACATGCCTGATTTTTCGAATGATGAAATTGACGAGAGTTTCGAGTTCTCCTCGGAAAATTGATCGAAAAGCTCTCTTGCACCACTTTGAAATAATTCTATTTTGATCCCCAAAAATAAGCTTGAAAAGTGTTTTAATGGTGTTTTGGGTTATGGGGTTAGAAGAAGAAGAGACAGAAGGGTGTGGTGGCTGCTAAGGGTTTGCAAAAATGGTGTGTTAAAATTCCTAACCCAAACTTCTTATTTATAGTAAAGTTTGAGGAATAAAATAAATAAATAAAATTTGTTAAAAAAAAGTGGTCTGGCTGAACAGAAAAATAGCCTAAATCGGGTATAATGACGTTTTTTTGAAATTTTGAAGAAGGAGAAGTTGCTCAAAATTAAATTTTGAGTCGGTATGGTGATTTTCAGAATTTTCTGAGCAATTTTATTGTTTTGAATAAAATAATAATATTTTATTTATTTATTCATTTTTTGACTTTTGACCCCATGGCACTCTTAGGACTATTTTTAGCATTCAATAAATATGGTCAAATTGTTTTTAACTCCAATATAACATCCTACAAAAATCACGTAAGTTCGCGTCCCGCGCAACACCTGCTGACAAAGTCCAATTTTATTTAAAATTACCTATTTAAAAATCCGGGTTTTTACATACTTCCCCACTAAAAAGAAATTTCGTCCTCGAAATTTGACAAGATTAAATGTATACATAAAATAATTAGGCGCCCATATACTTAATTCCACCCAAATGGAAATTATTAATACACGCATATATATAAAAAAAATTAATTTTCGTACCTATCCTCACTTTAGCCACGTCGTGGCTCCTGCGGTGCCTGCTCCTCTCATGGCGGAAGTTGATAGAACCTCCCATAACCAAGGTTGTTTGGCGCTGCAGCTACACCCTGTGCACCAGGCGCTGCTGGCGCTCCCTGAACGCCTATTGCTGCTAGGACAGCTGGGGCTCCCCGCACCCCGAGCCCTGCCAGTGCTGGATGTCCTTGGCCTTGATTAACTTGACCTTGAGCAATGGGACCCTGATGGTTCTCTCTTTTGAAGCACCTATTTTCTTTGTGACCCACATTTCCACACTTGAAACATGTACCCTGAAAAGGTTCCATGTTCCAATTTTTCTCACCCTGACGACCTTGCCTCTGGTTGTCATGGTGAAAGTTATTGTCCTGCTAACCCTGATTCGGCCTCTGCCTCTTCCATGTTTGGTGATTACGGCACCTATAGTCTCTACCCTGACTCTCAGGTTCTTGTCTATTTCCCAATTTCTTTTTGTGGTTTATCCTCTCCTGCCTATGTAACATCGCGACATCCACTACTTGGGAGTAAGCAGTGTATGCCGGATTTCACAAAACCATTTGTCTGATGGGCCATGATAAACCTTTGATGAAGCATTTCATATTTTTATTCTCGGTATCTACTTCCTCGGGTACGAACATAAATAAATTTATGAACCCTTGTTCATACTCTACCACTGATTTTGAACCTTGGTGCAATTCTAGAAACTCTCTCTTTTTTGCACTCCTAATATCATAAGGGAAATATTTCTTGTTGAGTTTTATTTGAAAATACGCATAAGTCAATTTATCTCGTTCCTCAGATGTGGTGGTGCTCTCCCACCATTGTAAAGAATTTCCTGACAATTGAAATATGGCTAATAACTGTTTTTACACTTTCGTGCATTCCACCAATTTCAAGTGTCGTTCCCTGTCCCTTCTCCATTGGTGAGCGACCGTGGGATCGGATCCGCCAGTGAAGGTAGAAGGATTTCCCCTGAAAAAGTTGGTCCTCAATTTATACCAATTTGAGACGAGTGGTTCCTGTTGTTGTGGTATTGACGTCCTCCCTCTCTGTTTCCCGATTTCAATACCGGCCGTTGTGGCCTCTCTTACGATTGCCGCAAGTGCTTCGACGTCTAAGGTAAATTGCCTGACCGACGGAACCAGAAACAGACCTCTCCTTCCTATTACCATTTTTCCTAGTGTTCTTCATCTGAAAAGATAAGAATAATTATCATGAGACTCCGAAAACTAAGAGTACTAATCATCGAAAGGAAATCAAAGGTAAGCAGCGCGGAAGTTAAATAGACTCATAACCTACGAGACTTAAGACCATGCTCTGATACCATCTGTAAAACCCCGCTAAATTCTGGTGTCGGCCGCCACCAAAATTAAGTCGGATGTTAATAAATTAAATATCATCCTTAGCATGTGACAGATGTGAGACATATAAATTCTAATCCACAAGATAAGTATTTTTAAATAAATCCCAAATTTTAAGGATATTCAACGGATTTGTCTTCAAAGTACGATAAAAGGTCCGTAGCATGAAATCTCCAAACGTCTTAATTATTACAATAAATCAAGTCCAACTGAAACCTCTTAAAACAACTTTGGAACCGAATGGCCCAATAAAAACCCAAATAAAGTCTCACAATAAATACGACTTGATAGGAGAAATAAATGACTAAAATAAAAATATAAATCCAGCTGCACTTACAAAGGATCTCCAAAATTTCTATGCACCTACTCCAATTAAATTTTCTGAAAGTATTAGTCAACGCATGTGTGAGAGCCAAAGCCCTGAGCATAAATACCAACTACTCCTTTCAGTTATGGTCCTTGATCCCAGACAGTATTGCCATATATATCGACCATAACAATAGAATATTTTAATTACAAGAAATTCTACAATCCTCAACAATTTAAATTTTCTAAGTACGCACCAAAGGTTTAAATGTACCACACCAATATTATTTTAAATTTTACCCACGCCCCACGATGTTAATGTTTCTGAATTAACCAGGATGAATTATTCTCACTTTATTATTAGGTATGGCGGTCCTCCCGTCGTGGGTGATTTACACCAAAATAGATTAATATTACCACACATCCCCTTGTCAAGTCCGCCGTCTGATCCATTTTTATCCCGCGATCCTCGCGATATGACGAGGTTCCACACACGACACGACATAAACGTCCTCTGACCCGGTTAAACTGTCGGTCCTGGACAACATGATGACGCCATCAATTTTAATACCAGTTTTAATCTTGCGGTATTAATTTTCCAAAATTTCTCATAATAGTTGTTCACAATAAATTTTCCCCACCCTTAATAGCGATGTGGAAATCCTCAGAATAATCATTAGTCCCAAAATAAAAGTCCCAAAACATTATTTCATCACACTATAAACAAATTATGATTTTACAATTTATTTCAACTAGATATCAATTCTAGATTATCACATCCACGGTAAAATTAGAGAATTTGCCCACACCCCAATTTATATAACCCACATAGATTTATTTTAATTAGTCCCATACCTAATTACCATAAATCGCAACTAAGGCCCACTTTATTAGTCCCATACCTAACAAGTGTACTATAGCAAGGGGTGAAAAACTAATTATCTAAAATACCACTTTCCCGAAATATTCAATATTTTAATATTTCATAATTGACATAATCAACAATTTATAATAATATTCGCAATAATCTTAATTTCCCAATAAATGATTTTTATCCATATATGGGGATATTAAGAACAAGTATTTATAATAACTTTCCCAAATTTTATTATTTATCATAAGTCCCTTAATTTTTATTTATTTTCTTAGCACCAATTATTTTAGTGGTTTTAGGAATTTACATAGACTTCTAATTTTAATTTTTAAAGGGTTCTCTAGAAGTCCATAATATTTCCAAGGGTCCTCAACAAGTAAAAAATATTATTTAGGGGTCCTCAACAAGTCCATAATATTTTTAAGGGTCCTTTACAAGTCCAAAGTTTATTTAGAGGTCCTTTATATAAATTGGTCCATAATAACACTAATTAATCCAAACAATAACAAAATTATATTTATTGGACAGATTTAAATTTATTTTTACAAAACAACCCATAATTATTTTCTTCCATTTCCTAAGTTCTAAATTTCAGTTTTGACCCCGTGAGTTTTAATTGAGGCTATAATCAAGACGTATATCACTAAAGGAAAAGAATAGGATAAATATGCCTGATTTTTCGGATGATGAAATTGACGAGAGTTTCGGGTTCTCCTCGAAAAATTGATCGAAAAGCTCTCTTGCACCACTTTGAAATAATTCTGTTTTGACCCCCAAAAATAAGCTTGAAAAGTGTTTTAATGGTGTTTTGGGTTTTGGGGTTAGAAGAAGAAGAGAGAGAAGGGTGTGGTGGCTGCTAAGGGTTTGCAAAAATGGTGTGTTAAAATTCCTAACCCAAACTTCTTATTTATATTAAAGTTTGTTGAATAAAATAAATAAATAAAATTTGTTAAAAAAAAAGTGGTCTGGCTGAACAGAAAAATGGCCTAAATCGGGTCTAAATGACGTTTTTTGGAAATGTTTAAGAAGGGGAGGTTGTTTAAAATTAAATTTTGAGTCGGTATGATGATTTTCAGAATTTTTTGAGCACTTTTATTGTTTTGAATAAAATAATAATATTTTATTTTTTTATTCATTTTTTTACTTTTGACGCCATGGCACTCTTAGGCCTATTTTTAGCATTCAATTAATATGGCAAATTATTTTTAACTCCAATATAACATCCTACAAAAATCACGCAAGTTCACGTCCCGCGCAATACCTGCTGACAAAGTCCAATTTTATTTAAAATTACCTATTTAAAAATCCGGGTTTTTACATACTTCCCCACTAATAAGAAATTTCGTTCTCGAAATTTGACAAGATTAAATGTATACATAAAATAATTAGGCGCCCATACACCTAATTCCACCCAAATGGAAATTATTAATACACGTATATATATAAAAAAAATTAATTTTGTACCTATCCTCACTTTAGCCACGTCGTGGCTCCTGCGGTGCCTGCTCCTCTCGTGGCGGAAGTTGATAGAACCTCCCATAACCAAGGTTGCTTGGCGCTGCAGCTACACCCTGTGCACCAGGCGCTGCTGGTGCTGCTGGCGCTCCCTGAACGCCTATTGCTGCTAGGACAGCTGGGGATCCCCGCACCCCGAGCCCTACCGGTGCTGGAGGTCCTTGGCCTTGCTGGCCTTGAGCAACGGGACCCTGATGGTTCTTTCTCTTGAAACACCTATTTGCTTTGTGACCCACTTTTCTACACTTGAAACACGTACCCTGAAAAGGTTCCATGTTCCAATTTTGCTCACCCTGACGACCTTGCCTCTGGTTGTCATGGTGAAAGTTATTGTCCTGCTAACCCTGATTCGGCCTCTGCCTCTTCTAAGTTTGGTGATTACGTCCCCTATAGTCTCTACCCTGACTCTCAGGTTCTTGTCACTTTCCCAATTTCTTTTTTTGGTTTATCCTCTCCTGCCTATGTAACATCGCGACATCCACTACTTGGGAGTAAGCAGTGTATGCCGGATTTCCCAAAACCATTTGTCTGATGGGCCATGATAAACCTTTGATGAAGCATTCCATATTTTTATTCTCGGTATCTACTTCCTCGGGTACGAACATAAATAAATTTATGAACCCTTGTTCATACTCTACCACTGATTTTGAACCTTGGTGCAATTCTAGAAACTCTCTCTTTTTTGCACTCCTAATATCATAAGGGAAATATTTATCGTTGAATTTTATTTGAAAATACGCATAAGTCAATTTATCTCGTTCCTCAGATGTGGTGGTGCTCTCCCACCATTGTAAAGAATTTCCCGACAATTGAAATATGGCTAATAACTGTTTTTACACTTCCGTGCATTCCACCAATTTCAAGTGTCGTTCCCTGTCCCTTCTCCATTAGTGAGCGACCGTGGGATCGGATCCTCCAGTGAAGGTAGAAGAATTTCCCTTGAAAAAGTTGGTCCTCAATTTATCCTAATTTGAGACGAGTGGTTCCTGTTGTTGTGGTACTAACGTCGTCCCTCTCTGTCTCCCGATTTCAATACCGGCCGCTGTGGCCTCTCTTACGATTGCCGCAAGTGCTTCGACGTCTAAGGTAAATTGCCTGACCGGCGGAACCAGAAACAAACCCTCCTTCCTATTACCATTTTTCCTAGTGTTCTTCATCTGAAAAGATAAGAATAATTATCATGAAACTGAGAAAACTAAGAGTACAAATCATCGAAAGGAAATCAAAGGTAAGCAGCGCGGAAGTTAAATAGACTCATAACCTACGAGACTTAAGACCATGCTCTGATACCATCTGTAAAACCCCTCTAATTTCTGGTGTCGGCCACCACCAAAATTAAGCCCGATGTTAATAAATTAAATATCATCCTTAGCATGTGACAGATGTGAGACATATAAATTTTAATCCACAAGATAAGTATTTTTAAATAAATCCCAAATTTTAAGGATATTCAACGGATTTGTCTTCAAAGTACGATAAAAGGTCTGTCGCATGAAATCTCCATCTGTCTTAATTATTACAATAAATCAAGTCCAACTGAAACCTCTTAAAACAACTTTGGAAACGAATGGCCCAATAAAAACCCAAATAAAGTCTCACAATAAATACAACTTGATAGGAGAAATAAATGACTAAAATAAAAATATAAATCCAGCTGCACTTCCAAAGGATCTCCAAAATTTCTTGTGACACCCCGCCTAATTTAAACATCGGGTGATCAGGCCTTTATTAAATTAAAACAAGTTTCTCAAATGGTTCATTCTTAGCATCACTGTCGAAAACTTTTTAATTACTAATACCCTAAGTAAAATTAGACCGGTGCCAAATTTTATCTTTCTTAAAACAGATAAATCAACCATGCGGAACAAAGTACAAATAATCATGTGCTATAAATCAAACAACAAGTAAAAGTATTACCGAATAAACCATCGGCTAAAGAAAAACCCAAACAACAAAAGAGTAACCACCAGTCTGAAACCAAAAACTGAGACTAAAATCGGACAACAAGTCCATACATAGAATAGTGTGAGATCCTGTACTAGATCTGAATGAGAGATATCGCCTAGTCAAAATCCTGTAAGCATCCACTGTGCTACAACTCCGAGTCTCTGGAATGGAATCATCATACATGGCATCCCTGTGGATGGACACCTAAAAGGTTTTGAAAATATTTTATAGCAAGAGTTAGTACTCAAAACATTTTGAAAATATTTTGCAAGCGTTTATCACAATAAAAATGCGGTTATTGATTACACATGTTAGGTTCTCGTACACTCTCTTGAGTTAACTCACCCCTCATCTTTTGTGCACACCTAACGTTCTACACTTAGTTTATCTAGCCGTACTTATCTAGCTAACTAAACCAAAGTAGTAAACTGAACTTATCTGTACCCAAGTTCCAGTACCGCCCATACAGTACAATCATTTTTCTAACATCACGCGTATGTTAATTAATTCCCAAGTAACATATAATCTATGTTATCTTTTTTTCCAAGACTTCTCATTTAGTTTCACTTACTAAAATTACTACAATTCTCACAATTGTTAACTTTCCCTCTTATGTAATTAAGTTTCGCTACTTGAATTACTAAATAGATTTTCTCTATCTAAAGGTTCATTTCGTAATTAAGTTTCACTACTTAACTTACCAATTCAGTATGTATCTTTAAATACATAATATATCAATCTACTAATACACGGAAGTAGAATATCATCAGGTATATATATTTCACACACAATATATACTAAATATTAGTCACAGCTATTTTGCCCCTTTTATACACATAAAGGACTCTTGGTTCGGAATGATTCATCGACCCCAAGTAAGAATTGGTTCGGCATGATACATCGACCCCAATTATTTTTAAAAATATATATATACACATATCCTGGTTCGGGACTCTCTCATCGCGACGCCAGTTCAAAGTTTGGTTCGGTATTTCTCATCGACCCCAAACTTATAATAACTTTATGTTAGTTCGGAATGTCTCATCGACCCTAACATAATTAATTTAGGTATACTCTCTCTACCTAAAAGATCACATAATTCAGTAGGTACACGCCCGACCTATTAATCATATACGTACGTAATATTTTAATCTCATATATTTACCGTACAATATTCGCTTTACGATTTATCTCATTAATCGTATTTATTTGAGTATACACACAACTCTAAGGGTCCTAGTTACCCCTTACATATAATTTCAGTAGTTATTGCTTACCCTACTGGTCTATTACTTAAATTGAATTTACTTCGCCCCGTAACTCAATTTCCTAAGTCCCCGATACTCTACTAAGTCGGATTATTCTCCTCGGTCCATAATCCAAGCCCTACACCCAATGGCCTTATTGGACCTCAACATATACCCACTGGTCTTATTCTTACTCCCATATAAGTATAATGTAAATCCTAGAATACTCATTCATTCCCGAACTCAACGAAGAATTAACCACAAAATTTTCGGGAAACAGCTTGCGTCGATCGATTGACGGCTGGGTTCGATCGATCGACTTAGTCGATCGATCGATAGTTCTAGATCGATCGATCGATCAAACAGGGATAGACGCAGTCTGTCTTCTTCATTGATCCGTTCCTCCATTGCAAATTCCCAAACTCCATTATTGTCCACCAAACTTCGACCCAATGATCCTAACATATTTCCACATATACTAGGACAGTTTCTAACGTAACAAATACATCAAAACTCCAATTCCTTTAAAGAAATAATGAATTAAACCCCAAAATTTCTTGAAACCCTAGTTATGGTGTTCTTCCCATATATATATTCAAAATCCATATTTTTACTCCGAAAATCATCAAGTCTAATCTGAATATTAATCCTCTACATAGTTTAAATCATTCTACATGCGATTCCTATCCCAACATGCATAAATATCATCTTCTCCAATCAAAATAATGATTTAATCAAAACTATTCAAAAACCCTACACATGGGTATTATAACTTTAAGATTTTTGCAATAAACAACTTGCCTTATGATCAGTAGGGTCTGATTTCGTGGTTCTTGTTGATGATTGATGATCTTCATCCTTCAATCCTTCTTCCCCAACAAGTATGATGGTAGAAATCCTTTTGAATCCTTCCCAAATATTCTTTTTGCTTTAGAAAGTTGTGCCTCTCCTCTCTCTAATGGTATTGGTGTTGTCATGGGTGTTCTAACCCTAATTCCTCTATCATATGGCTGATATAAAACTCTCAATTTCGTAGGTCATCATACCCTCATATGTTAAAAGACCAAAACGCCCCCGAACGGTCACGGTTTAGCCCAAAATTACCCCGGGACTCAACGAGTACCCCCGGGTATACTATTTTGACTAATTTGACCCTTTTGGACTCATTGGTGACCTCTAAATTATCATTTGAGTCACTTAAAAAATATTACTCGTTCTCACCCCAACACAGTCTACACGCGTTAAGTAACTATTTACCACTTGCACTAAGTAAATAAAAATGATGCAATATACACCGGTATCTATCTTTCGAATAATATACCAAAATTACAATTTTAAATAAAACTCTTTAAACTACTACTCTTACATAATTTAAATTAAGCCGGCATTTTCTCATTTAATTATCCAATCTAATTAAATGGAATATTCAGAAATACGGGGTGTTACATTTCTATGCAGCTACTCCAATTAAATTTTCTGAAAGTATTAGTCAATGCATGTGTCGGAGCCAAAGCCCTGAGCATAAATACCAGCTACTCCTTTCAATTATGGTCCTTGATCCCAGACAGTAGTGCCACATATATCGACCATAACAATAGAATATTTTAGTTACAAGAAATTCTATAATCCTCAACAATTTAAATTTTCTAAGTACCCAACCAAGGTTTAAATGTACCACACCAATATTATTTTAAATTTAACCCAAGCCCTGCGATGTTAATGTTTCTGAATTAACCAGGATGAATTATTCTCACTTTATTATTAGGTATGGCGGTCCTCCCGCCGTGGGTGATTTACACCAAAATAGATTAATATTACCACACATCCCCTTGTCAAGTCCGCCGTCTGATCCGTTTTTATCCCGCGATCCTCATGATATGACAAGGTTCCACACACGACACGACATAAACGTCCTCTGACCCGGTTAAACTGTCGGTCCTGGACAACATGATGCCGCCATCAATTTTAATACCAGTTTTAATCTTGCGGTATTAATTTTCCAAAATTTCTCATAATAGTTGTTCACAATAAATTTTCCCCACCCTTAATAGCGATGTGGAAATCCTCAGAATAATCATTAGTCCCAAAATAAAAGTCCCAAAACATGATTTCAACACACAATAAACAAATGATGATTTTACAATTTATTTCAACTAGATATCAATTCTAGATTATCACATCCACGGTAAAATTAGAGAATTTGCTCCCATCCCAATTAATATAACCCACATAGATTTATTTTAATTTGTCCCATACCTAATTACCATAAATTGCAACTAAGGCCCACTTTATTAGTCCCATACCTAACAAGTGTACTATAGCAAGGGGTGAAAAACTAATTATCTAAAATACCACTTTCCCGAAATATTCAATATTTTAATATTTCATAATTGACATAATCAACAATTTATAATAATATTCCCAACAATCTTAATTTCCCAATAAATGATTTTTATCCATATATGGGTAAATTAAGAACAAGTATTTATAATAGCTTTCCCAAATTTTATTATTTATCATAAGTCCCATAATTTTTATTTATTTTCTTAGCACCAATTATTTTTGTGGTTTTAGGAATTTACATAAACATCTAATTTAAATTTTTAAAGGGTTCTCTACAAGTTCATAATATTTCCAAGGATCCTCAACAAGTAAAAAATATTATTTAGGAGTCCTCAACAAGTGCATAATATTTTTAAGGGTCCTTTACAAGTCCAAAGTTTATTTAGAGGTCCTTTATATAAATTGGTCCATAATAGCACTAATTAATCCAAACAATAACAAAAATATATTTGTTGGACATATTTTAATTTATTTTTACAAAACAACCCATAATTATTTTCTTTCCTTTCTTAAGTTCTAAATTTCAGTTTTGACCCCAAGAGTTTTAATTGACGCTATAATCAAGACATATATCACTAAAGGAAAAGAATAGGATAAACATACCTGATTTTTCGGATGATAAAATTGACGAGAGTTTTGGGTTCTCCTCGGAAAATTGATCGAAAAGCTCTCTTGCACCACTTTGAAATAATTCTGTTTTGACCCTAAAAAATAAGCTTGAAAAGTCTTTTAATGGTGTTTTGGGTTTTGGGGTTAGAAGAAGAAGAGAGAGAATGGTATGGTGGCTGCTAAGGGTTTGCAAAAATGGTGTGTTAAAATTCCTAACCCAAGATTCTTATTTATAGTAAAGTTTCAGGAATAAAAAAAATAAATAAAATTTGTTAAAAAAAATGGTATGGTCGAACAGAAAAATGGCCTAAATAGGGTCTAAATGACGTTTTTTGGAAATATTGAAGAAGGGAAAGTTGCTCAAAATTAAATTTTGAGTCGGTATTGTGATTTTCAAAATTTTCTGAGCACTTTTATTTTTTTGAATAAAATAATAATATTTTATTTATTTATTCATTTTTTTGATTTTTTACCCCATGGCACTCTTCGGCCTATTTTTAGCATTCAGTAAATATGGTCAAATTATTTTTAACTCCAATATAACATCCTACAAAAATCACGCAAGTTCGAGTCCCGCGCAGCACCTGCTGACAAAGTCCAATTTTATTTCAAAATTACCTATTTAAAAATTCGGGTTGTTACACGGGTATCCCGATTTGAAAACATCACGATAATTTGAAAATATCTAGATTAGGCTTAAAAACAAGCCCTTAAAGGGTGAAAACCCATAGCAACCCCCCTAACGGCCCCTTAAGAGGCATGAACACCTCGCACGGGACCAATATGACTTGTTGGAGTTGACCACGTATTCGCGGCTCTCCCGGTTTGAGAATATGACGAGATTTTGAAAATATCTACATTAGGCTTTAAAACAAGCCGTTAAAGGGTTAAAACCGAAACTAGCCCCCAAACGTCCCCGTAAGAGGCACGAACACCTCGTATGGGACCAATTTAACTTGTAGGAATTGATCACGTAGCCGCGGGTCTCTCGATTTGAGAATATGATGATAATGTAAAAATATCTAGATTAGGCTTAAAAACAAGCCGTTAAAGAGTGAAAACCCAAACCAGTCCCCAAACGGCCCCGTAAGAGGCACGAACACCTCGTACGGGACCAATGTAACTTGTAGGAACTGACCGCGTAGTCGCGGGTCTCCTCGCTCGAGAATATGATGATAATTTAAAAATATCTAGATTAGGCTTAAAAACAAGCCGTTTCAGGTTAAAAAAACCAAACCAGACCGCAAACGGCCCCGTAAGACACACAAACACCTCGCACGGGACCAATGTAACTTATAGGAACTGATCGCGTAGTCACGGGTCTCTCGGTTTGAGAATATGATGAGAATTTGAAAATATCTAGATTAGGCTTAAAAACATGCCATTAAAGGGTGAAAACCCAAATCATCCCCCAAACGGCCTCATGAGAGGCATGGACACCTCACACGGGACCAATGTAACTTGTAGGAACCGACCGTGTAGTCGGAGGTCTTCTGATTTGAGAATATGATGATAATTTGAAAATATCTAGATTAGGCTTAACTACAAACCGTTTAAGGGTCAAAATCCAAACTAGCCCACAAACGGCCCCGTAAGAGGCACGCACACCTCATACGGGATCAATGTAACTTGTAAGAAGTGACCGCGTAGTCACATGTCTCCCGATTTAAGAATATGATGATAATTTGAAAATATCTAGATTAGGCTTAAAACAAGTCATTAAAGGGCGAAAACCCAAAACTGTCCGCAAATGGCCCCGTAAAAGGCATGAACACCTCACACGGGACCAATGTAACTTGTAGGAACTGACCGCGTAGTCGCGGGTCTCCCAGTTTGAGAATATGAGGATAATTTTAAAATATCTAAATTAGGCTTAAAAATAAGACGTTAAAGGGTGAAAACCCAAACATGACCCTGAACGGCCTCGTAAGAGGCCCGAATACCTTGCACGAGACTAATATAACTTGTAGGAACTGACCGCGTAGTCACGGGTCTCCCGATTTGAAAATATGGTGATAAATTGAAAATATATAAATTAGGCTTAAAAATAAGCCATTCGAGGGTGAAACCCCAAACCAACCCCCAAACGGCCCCGTCAGAGACATGAACAGGTCGCACGAGTCCCATATAACTTATAGGAACTGATCGCATAGTCACAGATCTCCTGATCTGAGAATATGACGATTATTTTGAAAATATCTAGATTAGGCTTAAAAACAAGCCATTAAAGGGTGAAAACCCCAACCAGCCCCCAAATGACCCCTTGAGAGGCACGAACACCTCGCACGGGACCAATGTAACTTGTACGAACTGACAACGTAGTCACGAGTCTCCCGATTTGAGAATATGACAATAATTTGAAAATATCTACATTAGGCTTGAAAACAAGTCGTTAAAGGGTGAAAACCTAAACCAACCCCCAAACGGCCCCGTAAGAGGCACGAACAGCTCGCACGGGACCAATATAACTTGTAGGAACTGATCACATAGCCGCGGGTCTCTCGGTTGGAGAAAATGATGATAATTTGGAAATATCTAGATTAGGCTTAAAAACAAGCCATTAAAGAGTGAATACCCAAACCCGCCCCCAAACGGCCCCGTGAGAGGAACTGACCGCGCACTCACGGGTCTCTCGGTTCGAGAATATGATGATAATTTGAAAATATCTAAATTAGGCTTAAAAATAAGCCGTTAAAGGGTGAAAACCTAAACTAGCCCTTAAACGGCCCCGTAAGAGGCACGAACACCTCGCACGGGACCAATATAACTTATAGGAACTGATCGCTTAGTCGTGGGTCTCCCGGTTTGAGAATATGACGATAATTTGAAAATATCTAGATTAGGCTTAAAAACAAGCCATTAAAGGGTGAAAACCCAATCTAGCCCCCAAACGGCCCCTTAAGAGGCAGAACACCTCGCATGGGACCAATGTAACTTGTAGGAACTGACCACGTAGTCGCTGGTTTCTCGGTCTGAGAATATGACCATAATTTGAAAATATCAAAATTAGGCTTAAAAACAAGCCGTTAAAGGGTGAAAACTCAAACCAGCCCCAAACGGCCCCGTAAGAGGCACGAACACCTGGCACTAGACTAATGGAACTTGTAGAAACTGATCATATAGCCGCGGGTGTCTAGGTTTGAGAATATGATGATAATTTGAAAATATCTAGATTAGGCTTAAAAATAAGCCGTTAAAGAGTGAAAACCCATACCAGCCCCCAAACGGCCCTGTAAGAGGCACGGACACCTCGTACGGGACCAATATAACCTATAGGAACTGACTGCGTAGTCACGGGTATCCCAGTTCGAGAATATGATGATAATTTAAAAATGTCTAAATTAGGCTTAAAAACAAGCCGTTAAAGGGTGAAAACCCAAACCAGCCCCTAAACGGCCCCGTAAGAGGCACGAACACCTCGCACGGGACCAATTTAACTTGTAGGAACTGACCGTGTAGTCACGAGTCTCCTAGTTTTAAATATGACGATAATTTGAAAATATCTAGATTAGGCTTAAAAATAAGTCGTTAGTGGGTGAAAACCCAAACCATCCCCCAAATGTCTCTGTAAGAGGCAGAATCACCTCGCATGGGACCAATGTAACTTATAGGAACTGACTGCATAGGCACGAGTCTCCCGATTTGAGAATATGATGGTAATGTAAAAATATTTAGATTAGGCTTAAAAATAAGTCGTTAATGGGTGAAAACCCAAACCCACTCCGAAACAGCCTCGTAAGAGGCATGAACACCTCGCACGAGACTAATGTAACTTATAGGAGCTGACCTTGTAGTCACGGGTCTCTCGGTTTGAGAATATGATGATAATTTGAAAATATCTAGATTAGGATTAAAAATAAGCCGTTAAAGGGTCAAAATCCAAACCAATCCCCAAACGACCTTGTAAGAGGCACGAACACCTCGCACGGGACCAATTTAACTTGTTGGAACTGACCGCGTAGTCACGGGTCTCCCGATTTGAGAATATGCCAATAATTTGAAAATATCTAGATTAGGCTTAAAAACAGGCCGCTTGAGATTAAAAACCCAAACCAGACCCCAAACAGCCCCGTAAGAAGCACAAACACCTCGCACGGGACCAATGTAACTTGTAGGAATTGATCGCGTAGTCGCGGGTATCCTGATTTGAGAATATGTTAAGAATTTGAAAATATTTATATTAGGCTTAAAAACATGCCGTTAAAGGGTGAAATCCCAAACTAGACCCCAAATGGCCCTGTGAGAGGCATGAACACCTCGCACAGGATGAATGTAACTTGTAGGAACTGACTGTGTTGTCGCGGGTCTCCCGATTTGTGTATATGATGATAATTTGAAAATATCTAGATTAGGCTTAACAACAAGCCGTTTGAGGGTGAAAATCCAAACTAGCCCACAAACGGCCCCGTAAGAGGCACGCACACCTCGCAGGGATCAATGTAACTTGTAAGAACTGACCGCGTAGTCATGGGTCTCCCGATTTGAGAATATGAAAATAATTTGAAAATATCTAGATTAGGTTTAAAAATAAGCCGTTAAAGGGTGTAAATCCAAATAAGCCCCCAAACGGCCCTGTAAGAGGCGTGAACCCTCGCAGGGACCAATGTAAGTTGTAGGAACTGATCGTGTTGTCAAGGGTCTCCCAATTTTGAGTATATGACGATAATTTAAAAATATCTAGATTAGGCTTAAAAATAAGTCGTTTGAGGGTGAACCCCCAAACGGCCCTGTAAGAGGCACGGACGCCTCACACGGGACCAATGTCACTTGTAGGAACTGACCGTCAAAAGAATTTTGATTTGTGAATACAATAATAATTTTAATTCGTATATGCAAATTTTTAGCTTTAATAAGATTTTTTTTTTAAAAATTACTATGTTACTAATATCATCTCCTTTTGTATCTTATTTTTTTGCAGGATAAAATTTTGTCGTTAGCTTTCATCCGCGTGGAACACATGAAGTCAATGGTCTGCAATAAGGGGATTATTTACTTAATGTTGTTAATATTCAGGATTCTATTTTTTTGTGTTATGGCCGTGCAGGCTTTTGTACTTTTATTGTTAGCTTTTATGGACGTGCGGGCTTTCGTTATTTTATTGTTATATTTTATGGCCGTGCGTGCTTTACATTATGCAGGTATTATATTAGCAGGTTTTAAAATGTCCAGAAAATAGAGGAAACTCTTCCCAATTTTTTTGGTCTATGAATTATTATTACTTGTAATATTTTGAAGTTTTTATGTACATTAGTTTTTTAACAACTTTCGAGATTCGCAATTTGTGAATTTTCTTGTTTTCAAATAATTAATTGTTTTTTGATCTAAAAAATTTGGCACAGTTTAAAATCGTGCCAAATGTGTATCAATTTTTGGCACGATTTTTAACTGTGCTAAAAGAGAATCAAAATGTACTCGATTTGGCATACTTATAAAGTGTGCCAAAAGTGTTCCAGAAATATCAAATTCTGGCACAGTTTTAAAGTGTGACAGAAGTGTTCCAGTTTGGTCAAATCTGGCACACTTTTGAGTTATGCCAGAAAAAACTGGCCATTTTGGAACACCTGATTCTGGCACAGTTCAAAACCGTGCCGGATTTGATCTGACACAGTTTTAAACCGTGCTAGAGTGTTGTATTTGGTGTAGTGCTTGTTGGGTTTATAAAATTTGCGGGGTTACTATTAATTTTCTTTTTACAAAAGTTTAAACTAAACTAAATTTATTTTATTTTAAGTTTCCCAATACAACGTAAATTTCATAAATTTTTATTAAGAACTACCCAATTAATCGACGATTTAACTTCCAACAACTATCGTGTTAAGTATCAATGTATTACATACACAAATAGTTTAAGCAGAAAATCAAACAAATAAACTTTAAAAAATCTTCTAATAATTAAACAATCATTATATAAAGTATTAAATTAAATAAAAATTAAAAAGTAATTGATTAAATAAAATTAAAGAACCGACCCTAGGTATTTTTGCAAATCCTAATGAAGATAACAAAAAAGAGTAAAATTAAGAAAATTGATTTGGGAAAAATAGTCATGAACACTATTTGCAGGCAATATATGTGCACAAAATATGCACGCAAAATTTTAAGGATATGGTAACACCGACCACCATTCACCGAGAGACATGTTTAATGTTGTATTAGGCTCGATTCAACCCTTGTATCCCGTCTTTGAGGGCAAAAACTATTTTCTTATTAAAATTATTTTACAAGAGAACCTAGTAAAATTAATTTAGGTTATAGTAGTATTATAGTAAGTTTCATACTAATAGCTAACAAATGCTCAATAATACCAATTTGATTACAAATTGGAATAATTAAGATAAATAAAAAAAGTCCGCTAAAATAAAGTTATAATATCTCACTGTTTACCAAAATAAAAATGTCAAAGTGTTTAGTATGTAATTGCTAAAACATATATATTATCACACATTCAATTTTATTTACCGAATCATTACTATTATAATATTAGAAATGTCAATAAAATTCTATTATAACAAAGTTTTTTTCCAAACGAAACCACATCCTATAAGATTTTTTGAATCCAATCACAATAATCAAAGATGTTACAAATCGAATCATAATACTCAAAGATTTTCAAATTCGGTCAACTATATAGTATGGGTTGAAAAAAATCAATTCTCTAATAAGGGGCCCTCACGAGAGAAAAAAACATCAAGTTCTTCTATAAGTGTTCTTATGACATAAAATACATCAAATTATCCTATAAGCTGTCCTCATGAGTGGCATCAAAGGATATTGTGAAAAAAATTTGAAATCGATTAACAATACATGATTAGTTGAGAAATTCAATTCTCAAAAAGTGGTCCTCATTGTGAGATGAAATCATCAAATTATCCTATGAATGGTCCTCATGAGAGATAAAATAAATCAAATTGTCCTAACAGTGGTCCTCATGAGTTGTATCGAAGGATATTGTGTAATATTTTCAAAATGTATCCAATAATATGGATTGTAATATTTTGGATGTGAATTATTTTGGTAAAACAAATTGTAAAATAATCATTTTGACTGACAAAATACTAGAACATAAAAAATATTGGACCCACATAAAACATCTTTAATTGAGGGTCATCAATTCTGTACAAATAATATGAGTCAAGTTCCAAATTGGATATTTCCTATTTATAGGCCACATAGAAAAACTAATAACACACCTAAATAAAATTTAAGATTTAAAATGTTTGGGATTTAACCAACTTGAGCTTTGACGATAATGCATCGAGCAACACAACGATTTTTGGTTTGATCAGCAAGTAATGTTGAGTGCAGTAAACTAAAGTTTTCACTGAATGATTTTTGTAATTTTTTGCCTCCATGAACATCCACAACAAGAAAAATACCATTCCCAATCCCATTTTATCGATTTATGTACTATACTAGAGATGTGTATGACTTATAATAGTAATTATACATATATACTTATGAATCAGGATTTATATATCACATATGCTAGAGATGTATATATTACATTAGTGGTGTGAGATAGCCCTAGACTGATAGACTTGAGATATATGATTAGTGACATTTAGTAGTACCTTAGTAAATTAACGAGATGTATTTTAGGAATGAGATTACAATACACTATTTGATTCTTAATGTAAGAGAGTAACCTAACCATGAGATAAAAAAGAATAAATAAAGAAGAGATGTACTTTATTCACAGGGACATACATGGGTATGGGATTAGAACCGCGTGACATTTTAGGTTGTTGTGTTGGGTAAATAATAACGAAAAATTTATTTAAGACGAGAGGAGGATTGTAGTTATATTATCGCCCAAATTTAGTTATAATCTTATTATGCGTAAAATTATTATTTACGTTGTTGTTATATCTAGTTTTCATAGGTCTTAGGCTTATACGTTGGTAGAGACTTAGTTTGTTCATTGGAGGAGCATCTCTAGTGACTTTATATTCCTCATTACTAGTAAGTAAGAGTCGATCATGAGTTTATTTCAAGTTAACTTTCGTTCATGTGGTACGTGTCTTCGGATATGGATATTTATTTGAGATACATTTTATATTCTAGAGTCGGTTTATTTTGTATCAGTAATTTAACGATATCATAGCCGGTTTTGTTTTATTTAATAACTCTTTACCTCTCTATGTTACTTATTCTGTTTTAGTTTTTTAATTATACTTAGAATCTTACCAAATATTTTTTATTCCCGTGATTTTCGTATTAGACCTCATCAATCTATTTACAAATTTTACGGGGTGTCACACAAACTTTTATTCTAAACATCTGCCACATCTTCTTTAGCACTATTATGAATAACTGTAGGAGATGTATTCACTACACAACAATTATATGTGGTTCTAGTACCCTTCAAAGTTCATTTACCTTTAGGGTCGAGAACTTGACATTCAATTAAGATAAATAACACGTTGTGACAATAATCACATAATTGACTAACTATAATTAAATTAACATTCAATACATCCCCCCAAAGGATATTTTTTAATCTAGGAAACCCAATGATTTCAGTAGTTCTTTTCTGTATCATGTTAGACATACTTCTGTCACCAAAAGTAAATATACTAGTTTTGTCTTCAAAAAGTTTTTAAAATAATGATTTATCCCCTGTCATATGCCTAGAACAAGAACTATCAAAGTACCACCATGAAAAGTTTTGCGCAACTAAATTTGTGTCATAATAAGACATTTGATCTATTTCTTGTTAGCTGAAAAAGATTTACTTACGGTCTTCGTTTTATTACTCTTACTCAAATCATTCACACTTTGTTAAAATTCTTTAATTTAGAAAACTTTTCAAAGTTGGACAAAATGATCTTAGATTTTTCATCAATGGTCTTAAAGTCATGCTTTAATGAAGAAAACTCATCGATCTTCAAACCGTGGGGAAGATCCACCAAATTAAAATTTAGTTTAAATTATTATCGTTGTCAAAGACAATGAGTACAACCTAAAGGTATAAATGACAAAATTTATGAATGATTTAATCTACATAACAAATATTCATATTCATTAAGCATTTGAGATATATAACATGCAGAAAATAAATCATGACACAACACTAGATGTATGAAAAAAACACTAACGAGAAAAACCTTGGGTCCAAAGCTATAATCTCACTAGAACTTGGTAAAGACTTACAAATTGGATAAACATCTTACAATCACACAACATGCTAACTCATAACTCACACTTTTTCCACTTATCTTAAAAAGTGAGAGACCTATGTAATGTCGTCTAGAATATAAACACACTAATGTCATGATCAAACGATCAACTAGGCCTCCTTGAACCAATTTTAAATTTGTATTGTAAAGAACCACGTGATCATAATAATCTTCAAAGGATTATAATTGACAAATTTACAAAGATTTTGATGAACAAAATTGTTTTAGGATTAATAAAATTTACTTCATATTCTATGATATTGATCACTCATGAAACAAGAATGACCAAGTGTAAAGAAGAAAAAGAAGGAGAGGAAAGACCAAGTCTTATTTCCTAAAAAGTTTAAGTTCTTAGTGAATAAAAAAACTCAAAAACTTTTCTCTTTTAGAATTTTTATTCTATTTTGAAAAAAATTCAAGATATAGTTATTTGAAAGAGAAGGAGAGTGGGATATTTATATTATAAGAAAATGGATTATATACTTAATAAATAAGGAAGAGCATGAGAGGTCTTATCAAACCCCCAAAAAGGTGATTTTGGAAAAATCTAAAGAAAATATTTTATTTTGAGGAAAAAGTGGAAAATCTATTCACGGTTTCGTTGGTCCTTTGTTGCAACGACGATTTTTGTCATTAATATGAAGCACGAGTGAAGGAAGTTCGCAAGATCTACCATGGATTTTCTACGAGATAAAATAACTAAGCACGACCAATAAAGAATTACTGGAGCTACAGCGAACCACCCACGAGGGAGGTAGCACATAAGACTAACACAATTTTCCTTTAAACCTTATACACTCAAGACCCTTCATTGCAATGAAAAAGCATGGGACTCAAAAATATCTTATAAAAAAATATTTCCATAGACAAAAATACTACGATAAGAAAAAATGCACTAAAGTACACACTAAGGTATTAAAAATGACATGCGAATTTTGAATTTCAAAAACTATGAATACTATGTTCTCTATGTCACACTTACCTTAATCCTAAAGTGATAAATATAATATCAGGATGAAAGAAGTTAGCTTCAAGTAATGAACGTTGATGAAGCTTTCAAAGACCTCTTGGATATAGAATGTTTTGAAAACTGGAATACGATAATCTTCTAAAAGATGGCACAATGAGTATACTATACTCTTACATAATTTGTCTATATTTACTTAGAAAATGAATATAGAAAAGGTTTATAGTCCAAGATGCTACCAATATTTAATTTGTTCTTTTCCAGATGTAAGTACCCACACTGATTAGTTGGTAGATTACAAGGGCAAATGTGGTGGTTTCTGACAATTCTTATAGAAGAAGATAGGGAAAATTTGATAAGAAATATTTATGAAAGGTACCTATCATTGTTCCCTTTGAAATTAATCATTCTTTTAGGTGTAAAGTTATGGGAAAAATTTGTTATTTCACCTTAAAACTTGACATCAGTAAGTCTTATACAAGGTTAGAATCGATTTTTTTTCTGGAAAATTATGTTTAATCTTGTATTTAATGAGAAATGGATTGATAATATATTGAATATTGTATTTAAGGATACACGTAAGCGATAGAGGCCTCTTATGTTTAGATGACAATATAGTTTTTGGCAAGGCGATCAAGGGTGAAGCCAATGCGATAAAAATATTTCGAAGGCGTATGAAGGAGGACAAAAACTAAAAGTTTAGAAATATGGGATTATGTGTAGACAAAATATGCCACCCTCAATGTGAGTGTGCAGATAAAATATTTTGGGGGATTGTGAGATGTAGGCCATTTTGATAAATATTTGGTTTTATCAACTATTGTTGGTTCAAAATAGGTGATTTTCACAAGAATTCAAACTTGATTTTTGAAAAACATGTTAGGCTTAATGGAAATTTTCTATCATATGATGGAAAAGAAATTATTATTACGGTGGTCATTCAAGCCTTCCCAATATATGATATGATATTTTCCACGATTATTTTAATGATCTACTAAGGTCAATGATGTGAAATTTCTGGTGGGAAAGTGCGTAAAAGCTAGGAATTCGTTGGAACGATTGGGAGTTTCTTTGTCGTCTGAAAGACCAAAAATGTTGGGTTGAACTATAAAGGCGTTTAATTTAGCATTGTTAGTGAAACAAGGGTGGATATTTAATAAAAAACCAACATCACTAATGACATTAATTCTCAAGGATAAATAATTCCTCAATTTCTCATTTTGGCAAATTAAAAAAGGATGTAATACCTATTTTATTTGGCAGGGTATCTAGGATGCCTCAGGAGTGATAAATCATGGTGTTAGTTGGATAGTAGGTGATGGGGAAACATTGGGATTTCGGATGACATGTGGATACCTCGACCAAACCCTGATAAGCCTTATTCCTAAATGAGAAATCTTTGAAGTAATGTAAAATTTATATTTCTTATTGATAAATACACTATGGAGTTGGAAGGTTTATTTGATTTAGGATCATTTTACTAAGGGATCATTTGAGAGTTTAGGAGAGAAAAGAAAGCAAAATAAAATTTTATTATGAGAGAAAAGAAAAGAAGGGAAAGTTAATAAGAGAGAAAAGAAGAGGAGAGAGGAGTTTGGGAGAAAAAGATTTTACTTTCTTTTCTCTCATTTTAAACTCTCAAATGAGAGAAAGTCACTTTATTTCCTACTTAAACTCTCATACGAAGGAAAAGAAACATACTTTCCCTCCATTTCCTTTCTTTTCTATCAAAAATAAAAATAGCAAACAAGGCTTGAAGAGATGAACAAATGATTATCCAAATTATCGGGAGCTTAAGAAGAATGAAGCATACTAAAATTTAGCATTGGATACAACATGGGCTGTGCAAAACAAAGAGAGGATACCAAATTCTAATGGACCTAAACTTACTTTGTGATCAAGAACAAGGGGAACTTCCCCATTAGGAAAAAATAATGAGTGGAAGCTTATTTGGAGTTGTATTATACAAAATAAAATTAAACACTCTGCACGGAGTGCATGTCAAAAAAATCTTCCGTTGGTGGTTAATTTAAAGAAATGTAATATCATTGTGGAATACAAATGTTGCATGTGTGGCAAAGTGTACGATACGCAGTACGAATGTAGGCTTAGGCTGAGCAGGGCCCAAGGTAAAATATAAAAAAAATTATTATCTTTAATTAGTGAGTAACCCGGGCCAAATGGAAGTTATATCCCACCCCAAAACTGGAACCCAACCCAACTGTTTAAGTTCTTCAAAATATAAATGTTATATAGATAAATGAAAGTCCTAAGCTACTATGCAATGAACAGATCAAAACTAAACAAAAAAACTACTCTCTTAACGACACATACTTCCCACCCCTCCCTCTCCCAAGTCCCAACTGGAATCAAATTACCTCATCCCCTCTCGGATCCAGTTCCAGCAATTAAATCCAATCAGGTTTCCGTGATCAGACAAAGGAGGCAAGTATGGATGTGCTGGTCCTCTCGATTTTGGTCATCAGTCATCTTATCTTTGGTATATTTTTAAACATCTCTTTTTATTTTTTATTTGATACCAGAAAACCAATCAAAGAATCATTGATTAGTCAATTGTTTGTGGTACTACTGTTTCTTGTTAAAGATTTAAAATGAAAATATTAAAACTGATATGCCTTGTTCTTTTATTGTTTATTTGTTAATTGATTGTTTGATTTAGGTAATAAATTTTTATGAAATAATAGGGTTGAACTCTTTTAGGTTTATTCTTCATTTGTCAGTCTCATCTATTAACACTAAATTTATTAAGTTAATTTTGGTATGTTCCTCTATGAAAAGTTATTGACATGTAATTTTAAGTAATACTTTTTATTTGAATTATTTGTTAGGGCAAAAATTGAAAGTTCTAACCTTTGCATTCGAATCACCAAATTGGGATTTTTCTCGCTAAGGTTCACTAGTCACAATTGCTAAATTATCAAATTTACTCCACATAATATTATAAATTTTATTATATGTATGCATGATTGTGATTGTGATTGTGATAATGATTTGGCTAAGCATTTATTAAATTTTATTTATGATTGCATTTCTTAGAGATTTATTAAATCGATTTGCAACTCAATGGGGAATGGGTTTCTTGCCCATTTCTTGTCTCTCTTTCTTTAACGGTACCTTACTTTGAGCATGAATTTAGATTCTATAATCGATGAATATGTGTTTTTAAAGACTCATCTGCACAATTCGGTAGAATTTTTTTGCAATCGATGAATATTAATTTTTTAAAATTAATCATGCACAATTCCAATATATTTTAATTTTTATCGTGAATAATTTAGAATATTAAACTAAGTTTTGTCATTTTTTTCTTGTTTTATCTTAGTTATATTATTATGAATATTTTCTTTTTGTTAGCCGAGCCCTTACGATAATCCTAGCTCCGCCCTTGATGATATGAAAATCCATTTTTTGCGTGATTGTTTGTATAGGAGGGGTTTGTTTGTAAAACTCCATGCTGAAAGATAAATTACCTCACCAAGGAAAATGGGAATTCATTTGATGTTATATAGGAGAGTCTAATTGAGAAAGCACGTGTGAGATTATACAGATTTAGTTGTATCTTAGGCCAAACACACAAATTCACTTTTTACCAAATTTTATCTTGATTTAATTTAGTGAATCATGCAATAAAACTATGAAGTCGAATTCCAAACAAAATTAGCAGAAGAAGAATTTGAGGAAAAGTCCCTTTCGGGTAAAATCTTTAATTTCAGCACTATTTAAGAAAAGATAAATACTTGATGACATACAGACTACTTAGAAATTCACTAAGTATAATGTTGTAGAGTCTTCAATAAAAAATAGTACAATTTAGCACTACCCACACCAAGCAGATCTTACCTCAATATCCACCGATCAACTTTTAGAATTATCGATTCCCTTCTTCTTCACCATTGGAGCCTCGACTCTACAAGTCAGTAGTAGGAAAATCTCTATGAGGATTTTAGAAATTTGATTATGTTCTTGATTTGGAAAAGTTGTATTCAAAGATCCAAGGGGTTTAGATGAAAACTTTATAGAGTTTGATCACAAAAAGAACTCTAAAGATGCTTTTTTGAAAAGTCTAATCCCGCATCTCTATTTACAGGGAAAGTTGTTGCAAATAGATCAGGATTGAAGATTTTAATCAGATTTGTTTGAAAAATAAATATACGCGTACTCATTCGAATGAACTGATGTACCTAATCTTATTCGAATGACTTTCAACGAAAATTCGAACTACATTTCAGAGCGTACCCAAAAGGCGACATTTCAAATCTCGTTTAATGAAGAAACCTCAATCTAACTACGCGACACAACTCGTTTGAAGGACATACTAATCTCGTTCTAACGAGATAACGAGTTTTTAAAAAAGTCTTTAAAAATCATTTAAAAACATTTTGAAAACTTTTAAATGCAAAATCTTTAAAAAATAAAGTCCTTACAAAATTACCTCATAACTCTTCTGAATGATGTTGTCACAAACGATCTTCAATTTTCCAAATATCATCAACTTTTCTTTGAATACATAAAAGTAGGAATGAAAGGTAAGTGGCGTGTAATGAGATAAGCCAAATAAGAATAAAACGTGAAATTACAAAACTTGCTCTTACAAATCTCCCACTTTGGCTATTCTGGTACAAAACACAAACCGAAGTTTAAATGACCCCTAAGACAAATACAACGAATTCCCTCCCAAATTAAGAAACAAAAATGCATAAATGTATAATTCTTCATCTTGTGTGGTCCATGAAATCATCATTAAGGCAAAATGACCTACATATATGAGACAAAACAGATACCGTGATGCATATGAGTTTAAAAAATAAATAAACTTCCCGTCAATTTGTTCTCCCCCTATTTTTCCCGTAATTTAAAAAGAGTTAGAAACTAATCATGAATAATAAGCATCACATAACATCACAACGACAAGCAATTAAATACATTCAATGAGATTTCGAAGAAGAAAATCAACTAGTTTTGATTTTTTTTGTTTTTTCATTAATAAAAACAAGTATATGAATAAAAAGTACATATAGGAACAAAGTACCTCACGCCATTGAATAACACTAAAATATCATAATCATGAAAACAAAATGTAATTTTGTGAACACTTTTTATTGACAAATCAACATAGGCATTCATAACATAGGTTCACGAAGTCGATGAGATACTTCTAAAGAAATAACTTAATTTCAACCTTAGGTATAAGTATGTAGAACTTAAATGAAATTGACTTGACTTATGCAACATGCCATGAATTTAAATGCTTCTCACATCAATAATGCTAAACTTTTTAACGCTTTTCAAGAGAGTCCGTTGTGTAAATTGATTGACGTTATACTTTATAACACTTTCAAAATCTCACATATTTAAAAATTAACTCTTAAAATTTTGAAGATACCGTAATGCTCATATGTAGGGAAGCATCAATGAAATAAAATGGCATTGGAATTTCTATTTTTGTGTCTCGTTAATCTTTTAAGCTCTTGCAAATGATGGCTTTTAACGTAAAAAAGTTTGCTCTTTCGTAGCCCCTTTCCATTGCCTAAATATGTAACAAAATTTTGGAAAATAAAATTCGAGCAATGGTTTTTACAAGTAAAAATTATCTCTAATACATTTGGTTTGTTATTAAACACGATTGAGATGATAATCCATATTTGACATATAATAAATAAGAACAATGTTCAAAAAGTTCGTGCACGTCTGCAATAAAGGTTATGAAGAGTCTAGCATGAACAAAGTAATCATCAATGAACAACGAAATGCTATCCACACATTATTAAGCACATTAACGAAACGAAGCCATGTATCAAAACACCATGAAAAGTCACATGAATGGATGGAATGTAGGGGTGATTCGAACATCTTATATGCACATCCATATATGGTGAAAAATGAAAACACACAAATATTTTTGTCTTTTCAAAACATTTTATCAAAAATAAAATATTTTTCAAAAATTTTATCAATAATAAATTTTTTTTTGTCTTTTTTTAAATTTTTATCAAAAATATTTGTTTTTTGAAATTTTCAAGCTTTTTCTTAAAAAACGAAATCTTTCTAGATTTTTCAAAAGAAAACATGTATAAATATGTATAAATATAGAAATATAATAAAAATACAATCTATCAATAAAGATAACTGATGGCAACAAGATAATCACCCTATACTAGATAAAGTATCCGAACTCAACCAATAGAACAAATAAACAAAGATTTTCTAAGATTCTCGAATCTAAGTGCATCTAAAGATTTTGTGAAAATATTACTAATTGACATTCGGTGCTCACAAATCTCAAGGACACAATATTCTACTCAATGAGATCACAAATAAAATGCTCATGTATCCTAATGTGCTTCGTACGGAAATATTGGACCAGATTACAAGATATATGAATTGCACTCTTTTTATCACACAAAATAGTCATTGTGACTTAGGAAATACCATAGTCTTCAAACATTTGCTTCATCCATAAGAGTTGGGTGGAATAATTCCCGGCGACTATATACTCGGCCTCCGTTGTGGACAAAGATATGGAGTTTTGCTTCTTTCTTATCCAAGAGGCAAGAACACTTCCAAAGTAAAAACACCCACCCGAGGTGCTCCTATAACCGTCAACATACCCGACCCAATCGGCATCCGAATAGGTAAACTGATAATCATCAGTATCAAAAGAATACCAAATATTATAGAAAAGAGTGGAACTAATGTATTTAATGATACATTTAAGTCAATCAAGTGAGACTCTTTTGGTAACGCTTGGTAACGTGCACAAAATCCAACGCTAAAGGCAATATCGGGACGACTAGTGGTCAAGTAGAGAAAACTACTTATAATGCTCCTATAAAGGGTTTTATCTACATCCTTGCCTAAAGTGTCTTTGCTAAGCTTAGTCGATGTACTCGTAGGGGTGCATGAGTGCTTAGCGGAGTCTAAACCAAACTTCTTCACTAGGTCACTAGAAAATTTGGATTCAGATATGAATATCCCATCCTCTCGTTAACAAACCTGGAGACCTAAGAAGAACGTAAGATCACCAACCATGTTCATCTAAAATTCACTCTTCATCTCCTCCTTAGACGTGTGACAATGTCAGGAACATGTGGATCCAAATACTATACCGTCCACAGAGACTTGGGCAACCAAGATCACACCACTCCCACTCCTCACAAATAACGTCTTAGCCACTCCCTCTCTCTTGAAGCCACGAGATAAGAGATAACAAGTGATCTTAGCGTACCAAGCACAAGGTACTTGCTTCAAACCGTGCAAGGCCTTCTTAAGATAAAATACGTCTCCTAGGTGTTGTGGGTCTTCGAACCGCTTTGGTTGTTCCATGTGCACTTACTCCTATAGAATGCCATTAAGAAAGGCACTTTTGACATCCATTTGATATAACTTGAAGCGTAGATGGAATGCTATAGTGAGTAGTAAGTGGACCAACTCAAGCTTAGAAAAGTAAGCGAATATATAGTCAAAATCTACACCCTCAATCTGTGAGTAGCCTTGAGCGACCAACCTAGCCTTATTGTGAACTATGGTACCAATCTCATCTATTTTATTCTTATAGATTCACTTGGTACTAATAACATTTGTCTCTTTAGGCCGATGGACTAACTCCTCGACATCGTTCTTGCGAAACTGAAGCAATTTTCTTGCATTATGGATATCCAATGCTCTTCCTTGAGTTTTTCTTTTAGGTTCTTGGGCTTAACTAAGGAGGTGTAGTATAACTATCTAACGACACTCCCAAATTGAGCGCGAGTCTTGACACATATTATGGGTTCACCAAGTCTAGCGAAAGGGTTATGACTCTTTCGAACCCAAGAAGGTGGATCCTTTAAATTAAGAGTGGGGTCCATCGGGGTAGTATGAGGAACAATGGAAATACCATTGGGGGTGCATTATTCTTAAGAATGTAAGATTTCTTGAAAAGCTCTTATGCCAATTTGAGAATGCGGTGTGATATCGATTGTTTATGGATTCGCAAATTTCCAATTAAACACTTATTTAATTAGATGCCAATTTTTAGACACAAATCAAACTAATTAAATCCAATTTTAATTAGACCCTTAACATGCATCTAGGAGGATAAATTAATCATGCCATCATAAACAAACATAAATTGCACACACACAGATTTTAGGAAATAATCCCTCACAAGGACAAAACCTTTATTTTAATAAATGTAACAACACTTACAAAAATCTGCAATGAAACACTCGCAAACATTTCCAAGTGACCGCAGTTGTCAGCTAGCAATTCCCTCGAGAACCACCAAGTCAGCAGTAGAGATTTCGTCTCTACAAGAGAAACTTCAACAAAATTGTGCCTTTGGTTCCAAAACAATTCACTAAAGTAATTGGGATGATTTGTGAATTGAAAAACAGAGTTAAAAACCCCTAAAAGTGAAGACTGAAAATTCTGCAAATTGCAGTTTTGTTTTCACCAAAGCCTAAAAGAAAGATCCTCACAAAACATGTATTTATAACAAAATTAAGCCAATGGGATCGATTGAACGAGAAGTCCATGTCATTCGAATGACAAATGATGTCGTTCGATGCATTGATCGTGCGACCTTCTAACGACGTATTAAAACATGAAACAGTACGCTGTCGTTAAATGTAAATACCAAGAGAGTTTCTCGCAAAGTATTGCGCAAGATGACATGTCGGTTGAATCCTCATTTGAATGACCTACTTATGTTGTTTGAACGACATTTACAATTCGTTTGAATGACCAAAGGGAAAAATATTTTTTTTAGAACTTAGAAAAATTATTTTGGTGAAACAAATACCTTTATGATGTATCGAGTTTGAAATGAGTTAAACATAAATCAAAATAAAGATCAAATGTCAAATCAAGCTCCCCCAATTTAAAATCCCCCATTAAATCATAATTCATTCTCCCCCTTTTTATTTGTTCAAAATAGATAAGGAAAAAAATAAACAAACATAAGCATGGAGTGTCATGACAAGCATAGTAGATCAACTACGATCATCAACAGATAAACTTGAAAGCATTCACCAACTATTATTGATTTTTTAAATTTTTTTAATAAATTTATAAAAAATCACACACCATAAATTTACACTGAGATTACCAAATCAAGGTAACATAATGAATGGGTGTGAAAAATTTCGATAGGAAAATCAATGCAATCAAACATAACATATGTGCACGATGAATATGGATACTCGTAACGAATGAACTCAAAATTGTCCTTAGGTGTTAAAATATGCTGAATTTATATAACATCAACTCAATCTATTCGACACATCAAAGTCAAATATGGTTTCCACACTAATAACGTCTAAAACTATGTAATGTTTTTCAATACTTTTTCAGAACGTGCAAACCCGTTATTTAAATTTCCATCCAAACACCCTCATAAATAATAGATATTTTATTTTTCTAACGAGGTGATCTAAAACCAAATGGCCCCTTTTTGACATATTTATCTTTTTATTGCCTTTAAATTGTTTCGAGTTCTTTTCAACCTCTTTGGACCTTAGCTACTTTTTACAATGCTGCATTTTTTAGGTCCAATTTAAATGGTGGCTTAATCGTAAAGGATATAAGTACCTTTTATAGTCCTTCCCGGTTCACTAAAAAGTCCTCTCGAGCAATGATTCTTAAATGCACTACTTTCATTGACAAGTTTTATCAACTTTGGTTCATTTTAATGACATGATTGATATGGAAACACTTCGACTAACATGTGATAGATAAGTACAATAATCAAACAAATATGTGCACGTGTGCAATAAAGTAAATCATGAGTCAAACTTGTGGAAAGTAATCTCACATCACATCTCAATCACTCCAAACATTGTATAGAACAAAAATGAATGATGATGTGTCTCAAATAACTTTCAAATAGTCACATGGATATGGAATGAAATTGTGACTTGGTCATACTAAAAGTTCATTGATAAACGATGTAAAATGAAATACTAAAATCTTTTTGTCTTTTTCCAAAAAAATTATGAAAATAAAATCTTTTTGTATTTTCCCAAAATTTTTCGAAAACAAAAATCTTTTTGGCTTTTCGGAAAATGTATCAAAAATAAAAAAAAACTAAATACAAAAGTGGTACACACTTGCGATATGAATAAAATATCATCATAAAAAACATCCTATGCTAGAAAATAAGTCTAAACCTCAACCTTTAGGTGCAGAGGAGTTTTCCAAAGGTGGTGACACCCTATGAAAAACATCCATCAAATCATGTGAACTTTTGACCAAAAGCTTAAATTACTTTTGAATATGTTCAAACTCTATCTATAATCTCCCGGATCATCATGTGCGTGTGTGTGTGTGGAAACACGTCGTAATACTCTATCAACACTCTATCCAACTTAAAGCAAAATTCCCTAAGGTGTCATTTCTTCGTGAAATGGGTGCAAACATACACGGGCCTAGGTACACCTTTCCTAAAATGTCTAGGACGCACTCTCCTCTCGAATAACAGATGCCTAGGTGTGCTAGGTTGAGATCCATATAGATCTATCACAAACCTGGTAATCGGCTCGGGTGAAATGCAGGAAAATGACACACCATCATGACCTATTCCTAATCACTCAACATTATCGAGGAGTAGCATCTTTCCTACCTTCTTAGATGTATCCTCTATAGTGACCTTTAGCTCCCGAGCATGTTCAAGATCTCTCTCTAGTTGTGACATAAGGGCTTCAAGTTCACTCTTTTTCTAACCTACGACGATCAACTTCTCGCTCAAAGTAACCTTCACCTTCTCGAGTTGACTCGCCGATGCCTCAAATCCCCTCAAAATCTCTATCTCTCGCTCCAAATTTAACAACTTAAGACCTAACTCCTTATTTAACTTCTTCATCTTTAAGGTCTCTGTGTACAAATCTCTAAATGCTATTTAGATCTCACTTTCACCCTCACTCTCATATAAACCACTTAAATCTTCCTCAAGGCTCTCACGTACACAAGTATCCTCATTGTCATGGGATAAACTAGGTATGCTCACGTGACTAGATAAAAAGGCAACACACATCCTATGTAAAGACTCATCCTCAGAATATTTTTCCTTTTCCTCCCTATCGCTAAGAGTGGCTAGCATGGCAACTTTCTTTCCCTTTATCTTTAGCCTAGTGGGACACTTAAACACCCTATTACCTTTTCCCTCGAACTCAAAACGTTTCTCCTCTCCCTCATTCTCTTTCTCTTTCTCACTGCTCTCTTTGAACTCTTCTATCTTTTTATTTTTCTCAAAATACTTTTTATTGAAAGAATTTTCTTCTGAAAATTTGAGAAACTTTTTGAAATTTTTAGCAAGTATGGCCACATCATCAAAATCAAATTCTCCCTCAGACTCGGAATCACAAACTTTCACTTTCCTTTTTTTCTCTCTCTTGGACACTTTCTTACTCTTCCTGGATTGGGTTCAACGTGATATCCCTCTATCCTTAGGCTTGGCAGTGTTAGGAAACATGTCAATTTCATATGTGTCGAGGTCTCCTATCAGTTCTTCTAACTTAAGATTGCTCAAATTTCCAAAGGAATTCAACCCAATTACTTATAGGATAAAACATTTAGGTAACTATCTCAAAATCTTATGAACTACTAGTGCATCAAGAATATGCTCACCAAGATTGAATCTAGTGCTAACAATATCAAACAAACATGCGTAAAACTCCTCAAAACACTCAGATTCAAGCATGGTAATTCTTTAAAATTAGGTAGTTAAATTTTGTAATTTAGACTCTCACTACATTCGTGCCCTCATGGGTAAGTTGTCATACATCCCAAGCTTCTTTTGACGTGGTGCACGTCATGATACATCGAAACTCGTCAGGGGCGACAACTCCAGATATTACACTTATCCCACAAGAATTAAAAGTTCTCCATTTAAATTCATCCTCAGTCTAGTCAGTTACAGTTTTAAGATTAGTGGCATTATTAGCAGTGACAGTGGGAGGAGTCTACCCTCTTTCACTTATAACCTAATTACTCTTATCAAATTCTTTTAAGTAAGATTTCATGCGAGCTTTCCAATAGGCATAATTAGTCCCGTAAAAAATTAGCAATCGATTATATAAGTCTTCATTCGAAAACATTGCAAAAATTTTCAAATTCATATTTAAAAAAAATCAATATCACAAAAATTTTGCGAAAAAACGATCTCAAGGTAATTTGGTGATACCAATTTAAGAATGTAAGATCGCTTGAAAAGCTCTGATACCAGTTTGAGAATGTAGTGTGATATCGATTGTTTATGGATTCGCAAATTTCTAATTAAATACTTATTTATATAGATGCCAATTTTTAGACCCAAATCAAACCAATTAAATCTAATTTTATTTAGACCCGAAACATGCATCTAGTTGGATAAATTAATCGTGCCATCATAAACAAGCATAAATTACTAACATACAAATTTCAAAAAATCCCCCACAAGGGCAAAACCTTTTATGTTAGTAAATGTAACAACACTTACAGAAATCTGTAATAAATATTCCTCAGAACACTCACATATGTCGCAACCTAGAATCAACAATGGATTAATCACTTCAAACCGATAAGAACCGCACCTATATCTTCAACAAGAAACACCTTTAATAATTCCCAAGTGATCGTAGTTGTTAGCCAATAATTCCCTCGAGAACCACCAAGTCAGAAGTAGAGATTTCGTCTCTACAAGAGAAACTTCAACAAAGTTGTGCCTTAAGTTCCAAAACAATTCATTAAAGTAAATGGGATGATTTTTGAATTGAAAAACAAAGTTAAAAACCCATAAAAGTGAAGATTGAAAATTCTACAGATTGCAGTTTCATTTTCGCCAAAGCCTTAAAGAAAGAGTCCTCACAAAATAGGTATTTATAACAAAATTGAGTCGACGGGGTCGTTCGAACGAGAAGTCCATGCCGTTCGAACGACAACTGATGTCGTTCAATCCATGGATCACGCGACCTTCTAACGACGTATTAAAACATGATACAGTATGCTATCGTTAGATGTAAACATCAAGTGAGCTTATCGAGAAGTATCGCACGAGATGCAAGCAATGTCGCTTGAAGTGTCTTTTGAACGACTTGCTTTTGTCGTTTGAACGACATTCACATGTTGTGTGAACGACCAAAGAGAAAAATATTTTTCTTTTAAAACTCCGCCTACAGGACTTAGAAATATTATTTTGACAAAAAAAGACGCCTCGAATGTTTAAAAACATTTTAGGAAAACATCCCAGCACTTTAAATGAAACATTAAGGGACTTAAATACAACCTTACCAAAATCTATCTCACAGAGGCTATTTTGTTGAAGAATTTTGATATTATGATCCTTCTTGTAGCATGAATGAGCTTGAACTTTCTTGATGGGTGTAGCAGTATACGACATACTCAAATGTAAAACAAATTATATAAAATATGTCCTTACAATTCTCAAACTCGAGGTCAGGGTCTACAAACAACGGCAACTTATCGTCTCTAATCGTGACATTTATTGACTTTATAAACTAAGATCTCGTAAGGTTAAATACCCTATAAGATCTATTTGACAATGTATATCCTAAAAATACCCCCTCGTTGCTTTAGGAGTTGAACTTTCCTAACTTCTCTCTATCTCTTAAAATATAGCAAGGACTCCCAAAGACTCGAAAATATGATAGGTTGGATTTCTTCCTTGTCCACAACTCATATGGCGTGTGTGAAGTGTGTGGAAGAAAATATACCTTAATCACCATATGGCAAACTGTCTAGGCATATTTCTCCCAATAAGAATGTATATATCCATCTGTTGAGTCATCCAGTTATTCCTCTCAAATATCCCATTTTGTTAAGGAGTATGAATGATCGAAAAATCATGTCTGATGCCCACTATATAGCAATAATAATCCACTCCTGCTTCTTTAAATTAAGTGTCGTTGTCACTATGGATATGATTCATAGTGACACCGTGTTGGTTTTATAGGACATGACCATTTAGTTGGTAGGAACTCAATCTCATCAAACTTTTCTCTAAGAAACCCCACGATAGAGTATTTTAAAAAGTCACTGACCATCACATGAATGTATCTCTTACCACCTATGCTCTCCATATGTGTAGGACCCATAAGATCCATATGTGTCAACCCCAACACACGAGAGGTGGTAATGGAATTTAACTTTCGATGGGGGACTCTTGATTTACTTTCCTTGTCGGCAAGGACCACAAACATTGGAAGTTATTTTTCGAAGTGATGGTAAGCCACCCACTAGGTCTTCTTTCACTAATATCTCAAGATCTCTGAATTTCACATGACCAATTTATTGATGCCAAAGGTTTATAAAGGAGATCATGACACTATTTCACATAAAGAAGGACTTAGGAATGATTCCATAAGAACTTTCAACGGTCCTCACTTCTTGTAGTAATAGTTCACCGAATTGATCATAAACCTTACATTCGGACCAGTCAAACCTTACTGAAATGTTTGCTTCACAAAGTTGGATTATGATAATAAAGTTTTCTTTTAACCCTTCAACGTACAACACTTTATCTAGTTTAGGAAATCCAGGTATCTCAACACAACCACGTCCCCAAATACAAGATGTACTCCCATTTCTGAAGGTGACTTAGCGTTTCTTATGATCCACATTGTCGATAAAACACGACTTGTCACTGGTCATGTGCCTAGAGCACCCACTATTAAAATACCATTGAGAGGTATCTTAAACCTTGAGAGAAACGTGAACTACAAGGGCTTTATTTTCTTGCTTAGGTACCCCAAGTGTCGGTAACCTTTTGTTTTCCCTTATTGTTGTTGGTTATAGTTGTAGCATTGGAAGTGTTCACAGGAGACATAGACATCCTTTGAAATTCTTCCATTAAGCTTTGAAAAATGGTGACTAGGAACTCAACTTTCTCTCTAAGACTATAAAAGTCACTATAGAGCTATGCGGGAGTGTGTGTACATTTAGTTCTCCCTAACTTGTAGAAAAATTCCTTAGGGAGACCTCTCCTTTTGCAACAGGTGCAAATATAGACTTGTTTGGTCTACATCGATTCACTCGTTTAGGTTGAACTTTCTTTTATTGTTTAGGTCGAGGCCCATAAGGATATATCATAAATTTAGGAACCGGTTCTGATACGACACTTAAAGTGGATGCAGCTTCGTAACCCATTCCTTGCCTTTCCCTATAACCTAAAGTTGGATCGATGAACATCTTTCCTACCTTATTTGATATATCCTCTATAGTAACCTTATCCTCTCGGGCATGCTTGAGATCTTTTTTTAAGTTGGAATACAAAGGTTTCAAGTTTCTCATCAGTCTCTAATAAAGCTTGAAGATCTCTCGTAAGACTAGACACTATGTTGGTCAAGTCACTATTTTACCTTTCCATTAAAATGACTCTCTCTCCCAAAGAAACCCTCATCGAGGACTCACTCTCTTTCGACTCTCTCAACTTCTTCTCTAAAGCTAATACCCTAAGAGCTAATTTTTTTTTTTCATTTTAAACGACTCAATGTGAAGCTCAGCGTAAGCACGCTGTAGGGAACTTTCACCCTCACTTAAAACTTCATCTCCCTCACTCTCTTCAGAATGACTAGACTCACTGGTAAGGTCATCACATTTGGAAACGAACTCATTAGCATGAGATGTACTCAAAGTACCAACATGACTATCCATAAAAGCGGTGAAGTTACGTCCATGAGATGATTCATCCCCAAAATCCACCAACTCAACATCGCTATCATTAAGAGTGGCATTGAGGGAAGTTTTTTCCTTGCCCTATCTCTTTAACATTATAGTACACTCGTGAGCTTTGTGACCTTTACCCTCGCACTCATAGTATCTCTCCTCATCTTTCTTAGGGTATTCTCCTTTCACTTTTTCAAAACCTTTCTTACCCAATTTAAAATTTTTATATTCCTCAAAACTTTTTTTTTCTTTGGAAGTATTTTCTTTTCTAAGCTTGATATATTTTTTGATTTTTTTGCAAAAAGATCAAGATCATAGAGATCAAAATCATACTTGGAGTCAGAAGAAACCTCCTATGTCCTTTTAGATTGAACTTCCAACATAATCCATTTTTCCTTTGGCATAATAGTTTTAGGAAACATATCATTTTCATAAGTTTGAAGGTCTCCTATGAGTTCTTCTAACCTAAGAGTGTCTAAAATTCCTAACGAATTAAGGACATTGACCTTAGGAATAAAGCAGGACGAAAGGGATCTTAAAATCTTTCTCACAAATCGCACCTCGGGAATTCTTTCACCCAAATAAAATTAGAATTGACTATATCAGATAATATAGTAGAAAACTTATCAAAACTCTCAAATTCTAGCATAGTGATTGTATCAAACTGTGTGGTGAGATTTTGTAGCTTAGAGGCTTTCACAAATTTCATACCCTGTGAATGAGTTGGAGAGTATCCCATGCTTCCTTAGACATGGTGCACGTCATGATGCAACATAACTCATCAGGGGTGATGATTCCAGAAATTGCACTTAAGCCGTGAGAGTTAAAATTACTTCATTTAAAATTATCCTCCATCTAAGCAGTAACAGGTTTAAGACTTTCAACATTGTCGTTAGTCACAGTGGCTGGTTTCCACCCTCTCTCACACACAAGCTAAACCCTCTCGTCAATTGATATAGCTTTCCACTATTCATAATTTGACCTCTAAAAAATAGGTAGCCTATTATACAAATTATCCATATAATCCCAAATTTAAAAGATCACACAATAAATTAGTGTGACCGGCTTTGATAATAATTTATCAAAGCACGTTTGGGGTTATACAGATTTACTTGTATCTTAGGCCAAACACACAAATTCACTTTTTACCAAATTTTATCTTTATTTAATTTAGTGAATCATGCAAGGAAATTATGAAGCCAAATTCCAAACCAAATTAGCAGAAGAAGAATTTGGGAAAAAAATTCCTTTCGAACAAAATCTTTAATTTTAGCACTGCTTAAGAAATGACAAACACTTTACAACTTATAAACTACTTAGAGATTCACTAAGTATAATGCGATGGATCTTCAACTCTTCAACAGAAAATGATACAGTTCAGCACCTCCCACAACAAGGAAATCTTGCCTCGGTATCCACCGACCAGCCTTTGAAATAATTGATTCCCTTCTTTTTCAGCAGTGGAGCCTCGATTCCATGAATCAACAGTTGAGAAAATCTATACAAGGGTTTTATAACTTTGATTATTTTCTTCTTGATTTAGAAAGATGATCTTCAAATATAAAAGGTGTTTAGATGAAAAAATTAAAGAGTTTGATCACAAAAAGAACTCTAAAAAGGATTTTTTTTAAAAACTCTAATCCCGCATCTTTATTTATAGGAAAAATTATTGCAAATACATAAGGATTAAATATTTAGATAATATTTGTTTAAAAAAACAAAAACACGCATACTCATTTGAATGGATTTTAATAAAACTTTGAACGACATTCCAGCGTGTACTTAAAAGGAAACATTCCAGATCTCGTTCGAACGAAGGGACCTTATTTTAATGACCCTATGCAACTCGTTCTAACGATATACTAATCTCATTCTAATGAGTTAGCGAGTTTTTAAAAAAAACTTGAAAAATCATTATAAAACATTTTGAAAACTTTTAAATGTAAACTCTTTAAAAATAAAATCTCGGTAGTTAAACTCTTTACCAAATCACCTTATAACTCTTCTGAGTGATGTTGTGATGAACGATCTACATCTTCCAAATTTCATCAACTTCTTCTCTTCGAATACGTGAAAGTAATCATGAAGGTTCTGTGGGGTGTAACGAGATAAGCCAAATAAAAATAAAATGAGCAATTATAAAACTTTATCTTACATTAATCAGAACACTAAAAAAACTAGGTTTGGAAGAATAGAGGAAAATCTATACACCATTGGCCAAATTGGATGGGAAGGTTAACTACTTTATTTCATTGAGCAGGTTGCAAAACAACATTACATGATAAAAAAATATTGTGAAATAGCTCATTGGATTGAACATGATGTGTGCAACCATTATCTTGCTCGACTAAGTATCATTGAGCTGTAAAAAGGTACTGATGTAGAGAACACTATTTGGTATAAGGAAATATAACTTTTGCACATGATCCCATGTGTGCATACTTTATATTATATATTAGGAAGTGCGCTTAAAGAAAGAACACTTTTAGTTAAAGTGACATTTTCATCCCTGTTTTAGGACAACTTTAACCCATGCTTAACGGGTATGTTCCCCATTGAACGGTCGATGGTGGTTTACTAGTAAAAGATTCCAAAAAGAGGAAAAGTCACTCAAGGTCTTATGAGATTAAAGTTTAGACTATATATGCTGCATTATTTCCATTGAAGAAACAACAACACGCAAGACATAAGAAAAATTTAAAAAGGTACTTCAACAGACTTGAAGAGGTTCTGAGAGAGTTGTGACAACCCCGCCTCATAAAATACCGGGCGATCACTCCTATATCAAATTAAAACATGAGTCTCATATGGTTCATTCTCAGCATCACTGTCGAAAATCAATTTAATTACTAATATCCTATTTGGCTGGCGTCAAAATTTTAATGAACTAATCTTTTTAACCAAACCATTCAAATAAAATAACTACAACAGTTTTATGCTATAACTGAAATGAAATAAAGTAACCAAACACTTGATACAAAATAATACAACCAAATCGAATGCCTCACAAAAAGGCGGTAGAAGAATAAATAAGTACAGTTGGGCCATCAACCCCAATATGTCTACAATACCTCCTGTCTAGATCTCAATGATAGAAGCGTCTACAATAAATCGGCATGCATCCACAGTTGTTGTAGCAAACGTTTGACTCGAAGGAATCATCATCCAGGTGTCCCTGTGTCTGTACACCTATATATATATATATATATATATATATATATATATATATATATATATATATATATATATAGCAAGAGAGGAAAATAGAGAAACGGGTCAGAGCCCGAGTTTTGAAAACATTTTAGCAAGTGCTTAAAATCCATATTTTTTTAAAGATATGATCTTTCTCATATTTAAACTGGTATCGCACTCTAATGAGATACACCTCACCCCTCTTCTAATAGTGCACAACTATCGCATATCTTTTAAACAACCTAGTTAAGCTACCTTGCCTAACTAATGTATTCACCATCTTCTAATAATCCTTATTAATCCAAGTATGAAGGACTAAATTTCTCCCCATTCCAACATTATGTTACATTCGTGCGTGGGGTGTCTCGCGAAGCGAAATCTAAATAAGGACCCCCCCCCGATACACTACTACGTGACAATGTTGAACGTCGAGATCCATTAGGCCCTCAGTACATACAACATCTTATACTATCCCGTATATATATATTTAGTTCTCATTAGAACCTATGAATCATAATTCATAAACATCCGGATATAAATTTTGCCGAAAGGAGTATACCACTTTATTCATTCTTTTACATTTTATGCAAGGTTATGTTATATGATATATCATCTCATATATAACAATATACTATACGCAACAAGTATAATAATCAATCCACCGAGCTATAATATAAGTAGCTTAGTCATTTTTATTTACTAAGGAATGGTGGAACATCACAAGTACACATGTATTTTATTCTCAATACATATAATCATATATGGCACCCCTAGGCTAAGCCGTAGTACACACATAGTCTGCTATCTAATCCCAGTACATCGTGTACGCAAGGATCACGCGTTCTGAATCATTTAGGAACCGTATCAATACAAATCACACATATTGGAGGCAAACATAGTTCACGTATCTATGGGTCACGCACATACGTACGCTCCCATAGACAGCAGACTTATTGACTCACAAATAAGTCTTTCACAGTCCTATGTTCTTGAGGTACCGAATCTAAATCCCCCCGAAGGCACACATGATAAGATTTCCCTCTTCCGAAAACCGTCCTCCCGTGATAGCAAGTATAGTAGGTAAGTCATACACATAATAAATAATAATATAGGTACACTTCCACCTATATAAATATAACATCAATTAGGTATTTATACAACCATATGATAACGATAGGTATTTATCTTTCCTATACATAATTCCCCATAGGTATTTATTTAACCCATATACATATTAATATCAGGGCATACGAATAACCCATATAATAAATTCCATACGTAGTATATTTATATCTCGAATATCCTACACATTTATCCATTATAACCAATCCTCAATATATTATTTCCTAGATTTTCTCACCGCACGATGATAATACCAACAACATCGTTATATTTATTTATTTATTTTATTTTATATATAATTTAACGACATCTTCTATACAATCTAAATCACTTCCCAATATATATAGCCATAATTTTGAAACCCTATAGCAATAGCCAATAACCTCAAGTGTTCCCTTTCATAATAATAATATAAACATTCATACACTTAAAATACTACCCCAATACGTACTCTCTTATTTAATATTCAAACCGCTCTTTAATCACTTCATAAAGATTTGTATAAATAATCCCGAATGTACCAATTTATATTAATTAAATAGCATACGCACTACGTATCTTAATTCCTTAGGTATCTTGTTACCTATAATAATCGTCGTCCATAGACGCATAGGGTAATTGCTCAATTCTTTGTAGTACGTATCCTAAATTTCATCCTAGTCACCTCGTAGGATTTTACTTAACCAAAGTCGGTATATAACTACCTTTTCTACACGCACAATTAATTATATAAAATTGCCCACCTAAATACCTCTTTAAGTATTTCTCCTCACGAACACCCCTATTTGGGTAGGTCTTGGATTTTACTTTCAACTAACCTAAAGTACACATCTCACTTGAATAATTATTTATAAGTCCCCACACTATTTTTAGGAACCCCAAATGTCTCACTCTACAATTTATTTTCCTCAAAAATACACATTATGTGCCACACCATTTTTACACTTTCATAACCCCACTTATCTTCCTTAAATGGTTAGGAATAATTTCCCCTTGTTGTATAATTATTTCCATAAATAAACAAGCTAGGAATAATTAAATTTGGGTTTTAACCCATGTATACTAAACCAATCGAAACTTCCAGAATTCTGAAGCATCGATCGATCGATGCCTGGCCATCGATCGATCGATCGATCTGGGAAGCTTCTTCTCCGAGAAGCTGTCCAGCCATTAAACCTTAACCCAAGCTTTTATCTCTTCTTTTAACATCCTCCAACCTCAATCAACAACATATATATATATATATATATATATATATATATATATATATATCAAAGGGGTTCTAATCATCCTAGAACCAATTTTCAACATTTAATTTCAATAAATTTAAAGTTTCTCGAATTGGGTAAGAATCGAGTTATATCCGTTTTAATCTTTCGAAAACCCGTTTGATCCACGAAAATGCAACCCAAAAATCTTTAGTTTTATAACAACTACAATATGAGAAATTAACACACTCAATCGTAAAGCAAGTTAAAAACTTGCCTCATGGATAAAATCCGATGACTCCGAGTCGAATCCCGCGAAGTTTTGGCTCGGAATTCCTTTTCTTCTTACTTCTCTTCTCTTCTTCCTCTTCTCTTCCTTCTCTCTTCTCTTTCTCTCTCTTAGGGCAGATATTGGGGAATAAATGAGGGTTGACTCTTATTAAACCCGACATTGGGTGAGTACCCAATTGTAAAATGGATCGTATACTCATTTACGAGTCCCTACTAGTCCAAAAATCTCCGGAACCTAAACACTCCCCCCCGGATACTCTATTTTGACTATCTCGGCCATTTTGAACCTAACGGCGCAGTCAAAATCTCCTTCCGAGTCACTTAACTAAAATTCACTAATTAAACCCAACACGCTCAATACGCGTGTTTTCCAATTAAAATATTTCCCTTTGTCGCTTTACCTAACTGCGACATGTAACAAAAATAATCCACTCATATACTTAGTCTCCTAAGAACTTATTATCCATGTAAATATTAATCCGACACTTGAAAACTAATATTTACTGTTCACTTTATAATATTAAATTTATTTAATTTCACTCATAATTTCCAGAATTACTATTCATAGAAATTTCTCAAATTACCAAATCACGTCCACAGTGTAATTTAAATACCTTTAAAACTACGGGGTATTACAAGAGTTTAAACATTGTATACACTTGAGAGGATAAGTTTTATTGGGGATATTGAGTATTTGTATACATTAATTTTTATTCTCTAAGTGAAATAAAACTCAAGCTCCTGTGGACGTAGCCTAAGTTGGTTGAACCATGTTATTTGTTGTGTAGTTACTGTTGATTTTCTCCCTCAAGTATATTTTCTTTCAGTATTAAGTTTTCTCATCATCATTATTCCAAAGTATATTTTCCCATCACAATTAATATGGGTTACACCTTAATTTTACTATAAACACCAAGGTTATACGAGAAATCACCACTTCTTCTTACAACTCAAAGGGAAGCTCTCTCTTACATTTGGAGACTCCATTAGAGAGGTATTCTTTTAGAGATGATGACAAAAAATATAAACTGTACTCTTGTATTCGATGATGCTTAGTGTGGCGAAAAGCATGTTGTTATTACACTTACTACTGAGGGTCCTTAAGTCACTACAGCCACAGGAAATGTTCTTATGGGGTAAGCTTCCACGAACTATAATTTGAAGCCTAACCAAATGACCCATCTCAAGGCCAGAGTAATGAAATTCCTCCAAAGTCAAAAAGGAATGATGATTTTTAGTTCCACGATGGATCCAAGTTCATTCGCTAAAATAGCAGAACAACTTGTCATTCCTTTAATGAGAATTCTTGTTACACCTCCCTATCGAGATGTTCCAATTATGATTAATCATACTCCTGCTATAATGACAACAATTGAAGCTCCAATTTTCATTACTCCTCTACCTTTGGTCACTCCACCATAGGCCAAGAGAATTGAAGCAGTTTTTTCTCATTTTTCGATCATTAATGTGGTAAAGAGGGAATGATGAATATGTTAGCATCATCCTCACAAACATTTAGTGAGGAATCATCTATATATGAACATTTTTTTACTCCTTACCCGAGGAATAAAATAATGAAACTTATCCCAAGGGATACATTCCTCCAATATTTGAGAAGTTAAATGGAGAGGGGGCAATCTGAAGGAACACTTAAAATGATTTGTTCAGTAACTTGGTGCTCATTGCAATAACAAAAAGCTACATTCAAGGGAGTTTTGAAAACCCGCACTATCTAATCCTACACATGGTATTGTCACTTTTCCCTAAGGAATATGGACAAACAAGACTTTGGTAAATATTTTAGCCACAAATAAGACTTTGGTAAATATTTTAGCCAAAGTGTTGGAAGATTTTCCTGGTACGTCGGATGACAATGTGCCTATGGTACTCTGGGATTATCGAACAACCGAGAGGAAGACAACAGGTTATACACCTTTTTGTTTAGTTTATGGAGATAAAGCAATCATATTAGTGGAATTAAAAGTACCATCTGCCAGATATTCCTTACGAAGTAACATGCTTCCTCAGAGTTGGCATGTTCAGCTAGAAGCACTAGATGAACACAGAGATAACGTGATAAAGCAGTTTCAAGTATACACGAAGCAACTTTCCAAAGCTTATGAGAGCATCGTGAGACCAAAAAAGTTTGTGGAAGGAAATTTAGTCTTGAAGGAAGTTACTAATCACAGTACAGGACTTCCTTTGATAAAATTTGCAGCAAATTTGGAAGGATCATATGTTGTTAACACGTGACTCAAGTTATTGTCATTTTTGAAAAAATTGAAGATAATAGGCCTTTCAAAGTTAACAGTAAGTGGCTAAAAATTTATCATGTTTGATAAAGACAATAATAAATTTTCTTTTGTTTGAAGGAATGAAAAGAAGCATACCAATTTGTAATATATGGGCTAAGTATTAAAAAAAGAAATGAAGTGTACAAATGAGATTCAAGAAGAAACGCTTATTTTATATTTCAAGTTCGAATAAGTACTATTTAAAAAAGGACTATTGTCTAGATATATAGAATAATGAGTTTATTCTAACAAATTCCTAAGCTAGAAACAATGAAGAAGCTCTCTTCAATGGAGGCAGGTATATCTTAACTAACCATTCATTGATGCTCAGACATAGAAAAAATGTTTATTTCAACATATGCCTTTTATTTAAGCACGAGTTCACACTTTTTTCTCGCATCACTTAAAGCTTTCTTTACTACATCTAGCACTTGATTACACTTCTCAAGATAAGGGATGCTCTCTTTTAATTTTCCTTCTTCAGCCATCAGATCCTCCACAACTTTGAGATATCTTGATGATAGGCTTATAAATATGGATCGTTGAAATTCCTCAACTTATTGCTTAGTTAAGTAAAATTAAAACCATCTTTTCTCAAAGCTTTAAGATTCTCTATGTAGGGATTTCGCACAGATCTCTCTAGGGAAGATGGTGACATATTCTCAATCTCAACAACAATGGCAGTAGTCCCTTATAAAAGATAGGCCATCATCAAGTTATGTGGTCTCATGCATTCAATAGGAATGTTTTAGGGTGGCAAATAAGAATTCGATTCAGCATAAAATGAAGTAGGATTTGAATGATAGTGCTATTCTCAAGCACTCTTCAACAATAATGAGCTCGTGCCACATTTGGCAAAAGAGATTCAAAACCAGACCCACTTTCCTCCGTTTGCATATTGGTCATTGAACCTTTATCATCTTGGGAGGATGATTGTGAGTGAGATAGAGCATCTAGATCCACCTCAATATCAGGCATAACCAGTTGAGGTACCTCGAGCAGGTTGCTTTCAATGACGAGTGGCAAAGATAAATGAAACATTAGAGTTAGCCCAAACCTTGGCATGATTTATGCTAAGTCACCAAGCAGGTGTATTTATTGAAAAAAAAACTAGTAATAAGCTACTGAGTTGACTTACAAAGTGTAAATTTTGAGAAAAAACTTAGTAGTTTGCTAATAAGTTGACTTTTAAAGTGTAAATTTTGAGAAAAAACTTAGTAGTAAGTCACTAAGTTGACTTACAAAGTGTAAATATGAGAAAAACCTTAGTAGTAATATACTAAGTTGACTTAAATATGAGAAAACCTTAATATTAAGCTACTAACTTGACTTACAAAGTGTAAATTTTGAGAAAAAACATTAGTAGTATGCTATTAAGTTGACTTACAAAGTGTAAATTTTGAGAAAAACCTTAGTAGTTTGCTAGTAAGTTAACTTACAAAGTGTAGTATTGAGAAAACTCTTAGAAAAATTTGTATTAAGTTACCTTACAAAGTGTAAATTTATTTTAAAATCTTAGCTATGAGTGAGCTATGTAATAAGGAGAATCATACAGAGTTATGAGAATTTCCTCCTCAACAGCTAAATCAAAAGCATAAGAAGGACGAAGAAACACATCCTCTGAAGCTTGAACTGATGCATCACTAGAGGAAGATTAAGGTTCCACGATGCAACAATGAGGACAAAAACCAGATTAACCTCATTAGAGGGAACTATATGATCTCTCTCTCTTTACTATTGGTAAATTGAAACACCACAAGGCGAAGAAGCTCACCAACAAAGGCTTTGGCTAAGAATATATAGATAATAATAATTTGTTTTATGGGAAATTACCTTAGTAATGGTTTTACGATCAAGAGGAAGCTTATCCAAAGGAAATATATCTTTGGCCCTTATGTTCACCTGGAGTTATAACATTAATCTAAGTATTGATAAACAATATATACTGAGATGATGTAATAAAAGCCAAACAAAAATTTCTTTCAACCTACCTCAGAAGGGGTGGTTAGGGGGAATACAACTAGTGGAAACTCCACCGAAGTTAAGGTAGTTGATGGAATGTAAGACTCAACAGCTGTACTCAAAACACTCACTAGTCCTTCGTCGATATGTAGTTTTTATGCTATAGTAGCTGCACGCTCAGAGGGGAACCTCCGAGAATAAGTAATCCCAGTAATTTAAGAACGGGGCAATGGAGAAGGTATAATGTTGGTGTCTTCAAACATTGGACTTAATCGTTCCTTTGATGGATGGTTGTCATGAATATTTCCAGCACCTACAGGAGATGATGGGACATCTTACAAATAGAAAACAAAAGAAATGTGTTAAAAGAATATTTCTTTTACAGAGACATAGTTCCACACTTAGAGAAAAGAATTAGGATTGGGCTAGATGAGGTTGCTCAGATAGATCATCATGTGTGGAAACATCCTCCACACGATCTGTTGGTTTATCGGTCAAGGTTTTCTCAGAGGAACTTTATGGAAAAGGAGTTAGTTTAATTAATACACATTCTTAACTTTATTTCTTCCTCAAATTTTTTTAAGAGGGTGGGGGGGCACATCAGTAAGAGATCCCTTCTCCAATGGAACTTCCAGAGCAACCTGCTTACGATGAACCTGAGAAACAATAAAATCATCAGTTGTGTGACATCTTTGTAAACTAGATAAAGCATCATTTGCATTAGTAGGAATGGATTCATTCTATATGGAACATCTGCTACCATTAATTGCACCTTTTTGATGAAATTTAGTTTGATGGGGCCACTAGACTCTGGGGGTAATGCCACCCACCTCAAAGGAACCTTCGGTCACTTCTGATTTCTTAGGATCTTTGGATTTTATGCGATCTACATTCAATGGATCTTTTCTTTTCACACCAACATCTCCTTTCTTGGATTTCTTACCTTTCATTCCCCTTGAATAATCTCACGAATTGGTGCCAAAGGAGGAAACTCTACTGGTAGATCAATGTTGGTTATTTTTAGTTAAAACTTGTAAGGACAATTTGTCCATCCTTATGTATATGATATGTCATACGCCGTTACAAGAATGATAGTTGTAAAGATCACATCGTCATCAACGAAATCCGAAGATCAAAAGAAGAAGGAATTTGGGAATTAGACCTGGCCGGACCGATCCGGACCAGATAAAAGAACCGATCCGGTTCACCGGACCGATCCGGCTAAAGGGACCGGACCGATCCGCCTGCTGAGCTGAGACCAGTACACCCCGGATCCATAGCGAACCGATGAAGGCAAAAGTTCCGGACCGATCCGATGCCAACCAGACCGATCCGGTTTCAGAAAAAGAACCGATCCGACTTAACCGGACCGATCCGCCTAATCGACCGGACCGATCCGGCGAGGATAAACACTGCCAGATCGTGCAGCCGATTTTGTAGGGCTTCGATCCCTTATTTAAACCACGATCAGCAGTTGGTTTTCTTAAGACTTATACACGATTTTCTGAGTTCCATAACTCTTAAGTCTTCATGGTATTTGAGTCCATTGATTCATACCCTTGATTCACACAAATTTCATACATTTGTGAGTCACTTTTGGTAACCCTAGAACACCATTGATGTTCAACCCTTTGTGAAGTGGACCGCTTCTTCCTCTTCATTGCAGCCCTACTGGACAGGGATAGTTCCAGCCGCCAACCCTACTGGAAAGGGATATTCCAGCCGCGACTACAGAATCCGATACCCGAGGGTAATTCTTAGTCAACCTGTATTTCATTGTAATCCGATTGTAAACCGTCTTTTACAAATTATAGTGATATACAAATGGTTTTGCCCCTGTGGGGGATTTTTCCTTAAACTTTGTGTGTTGAATATTTATTGCATGATTCCATATTGTTTCAATCACACCTAGTTGCATGCTTAGGGTTAATTTGGGTTAAAATTGGTATTTATTATATTATTTCTTAATTGAACGCAAGCGCCAACTCTTTCAAATTGGTATCAGAGCAGGTTACGCTAATTTATCGCGTATTCCTTTTTCCGCAAATTTTTTTCTAAGATATCAATTTTCTGAAAAAATTGATTTTTGAAAAAGTCCGTGTTCAAATGGAGAAGTTATATAATAAAGTGCCTATTTTTGAAAAAGTTCACGACCATGCTGAGAATTTAAAAAGTTTGAATTTGAAACTTTGCAAAAGAATTAAAGTTTTGGAAAAAGAAAATTCTCGTTTTAAAATTAAGATTGAATATTTGCAAGAGTTCCAAACTCAAAGTGGTATTTGTCGTGAGCACTTTGGTAATTTGTGTATTGATTTTGATTCTTTGAAAATTGCCAAAAAGGAGAGTGATGATAGAGTCCTATTTTTAGAAAAGGAATTGGAGGACCTTAAAAATTCGATGGTTTGTGTTTGTGCCAAAGATGAAAGAAATATTTTAATCAATGAGTTTGTGGCACGTGAAGAGACTCTTAGGGAAAAGTTTGCTTTAATTGAGGGGGAGAGGGATACCCTTTTAGAAATTGTTGAAAATTTGAAAAAGCAATCCCTGTCTTGGGAAGAGTCTAATTTGTTGCTTGAATCAAATATTTTGAAGATGAAAAATGATTTAAACGATTCAAGTAGGTTTGATTGTGATGGTAATGGCTCATCTTGTTCTCATACTTCTAGTGCTAAAGCCAAAACCATTATTTGTTTTAGAGGGTCAATCAATCCCAAGGACATTAGAAAAGATCACACTTTAGGTAACATTCCTTCCGTTTACACATGTTCACATTGTGGTAGGAAAGGTCACCTTAGGAGATTTTGTTTTGATCTTGGAAGAGGTCCTAGGAATTCGAAGTCTAGTGTTTTGTTGGTTTCCAAAACCCCTTGTCGACGTGTTTTATCCATTTGGGTTAGGAAATCACTTTTGGATACACTAGATTTTAGAATAGTTGATTCCCGTTTGCTTGCACATGATTCTTCTCTTGCCATATCATATAGATGATTGTGTTTGCATGTTTGTCATACGCTAGTTTTCGTTTCATGATCTTTATGTTTGCTAGCGTTGTGACATGTACTTTTTGTATAGATTTTTATTTTTGAAAAATTTTGAAAAATACAAAAAGATTTTATTTTGATAAAATTTTTGAAAAATCCAAAAAGATTTCTGCATTTGCTTCTTTTATGGATGAGCATTTAAGATAGCCAAGTCACAACTTCATTCCATATATCCATGTGACTGTTTGATAGAGATTTGAGAGGCTACATCATTTCATCCATGTGCTTAACATTGATTGGAGTCCTTGAGATGTAACTAGTGATATTTCCTACATGCTTGACTCCTATATCCTTTATTGCACACATGCACGGCTATATTTGATTGTTGCACTTGTCAATCTCATGTTGGCTTAAGTGTTTCCATCTCAATCCTGTCTATACAATGTATAAAATGCGATAAAACTTGACAAGATTGGATTGCATGTAAAAACCGTTTTGGTGAGACTGTGTGTATTTTTTCATAACGGGGAGGGGCTGCGAAAGTTGATTCTTATCCTTTGCGCAAAAGCCACCCTTAAAAAGGACCTAAAAAATGGAGGAATTTTAATATCCGAGGTCTTAAGAGGTAAAAAGAGCTCGAAAAAATTGATAAGGCAATAAAAAGCAATTCATGCCAAATATGGGCCACTTAGGTCTCACCATCAATTCTCCAAAGTTTGAGAATTTAGTATACCTCTATTCAAAATATAAATCTGAGGGAGTTTGGTTGGAGATTGACAAAACGGGTTTGCACTTCCTTGAAAGTCCTGAAAAAGCATGAAAATCATTTTGGATGTTATTGGTGTAGAAATCACTTTGAGCTTTGATTTGTAGATTTGATATAGTCAATGTCATATATTTCCAATCTTTTACACCAAAGGAAGCTTTTGAGTTCATTCGCTAGGAATATCCAATATTCATCGTGCACATATGTCATGTTTGTATGCTTTGATTTTCCTATCGAATTTTGATCACACCCATTCTTTTACGCTATCACCGACTTGGTTGTTTTATGTTCATTCATGATGTGATTTTATGCCTTGTGACATCCCGCACTTGATTGCTTGATTTATTTCTCTCATTTGTCTATTTGGGGACATCATAAAAAGGGGGAGAAAGAATTATCTTATTATGGGGGAGATTTGAAATTCTGAGTTTTATTCTTAAATTGATATATATGCTTATGTTTATCTCATTTCAAACTCGATACGTCACTTGGTATTTGCTTTGTCTCATGTGTGTAGGTACATCTGTTGATAATCCCATGTTGCACACCCTGATGAGAAAAGCGTGAAGATTCCTGAAGAATTGAAGAACAAACGATACAACCTTAGTCATATGTACCTCTTTCAGTTTTGGGTTCATGGAAGGGTAGATTTGTATAGGCATTGTTCATACTTGATAATTCGGATTTTTTATGTTTGTTCCGGCATAGACATAGGGGGAGATTTGTAAGGACAATTTGTCCATCCTTATGTATATGATATGTCATACGCCGTTATAAGAATGATAGTTGTAAAGATCACATCGTCATCAACGAAATCCGAAGATCAAAAGAAGAAGGAATTTGGGAATCAGACCTGGCCGGACCAGATAAAAGAACCGATCCGGTTCACCGGATCGATCCGGCTAAAGGGACCGGACCGATCCGCCTGCTGAGCTGAGACCAGTACACCCCGGATCCATAGCGAACCGATGAAGGCAAAAGTTCCGGACCGATCCGATGCCAACCAGATCGATCCGGTTTCAGAAAAAGAACCGATCCGACTTAACCGGACCGATCCGCCTAATCGACCGGACCGATCCGGCGAGGATAAACACTGCCAGATCGTGCAGCCGATTTTGTAGGGCTTCGATCCCTTATTTAAACCACGATCAGCAGTTGGTTTTCTTAAGACTTATACACGATTTTCTGAGTTCCATAACTCTTAAGTCTTCATGGTATTTGAGTCCATTGATTCATACCCTTGATTCACACAAATTTCATACATTTGTGAGTCACTTTTGGTAACCCTAGAACACCATTGATGTTCAACCCTTTGTGAAGTGGACCGCTTCTTCCTCTTCATTGCAGCCCTACTGGACAGGGATAGTTCCAGCCGCCAACCCTACTGGAAAGGGATATTCCAGCCGCGACTACAGAATCCGATACCCGAGGGTAATTCTTAGTCAACCTGTATTTCATTGTAATCCGATTGTAAACCGTCTTTTACAAATTATAGTGATATACAAATGGTTTTGCCCCTGTGGGGGATTTTTTCTTAAACTTTGTGTGTTGAATATTTATTGCATGATTCCATATTGTTTCAATCACACCTAGTTGCATGCTTAGGGTTAATTTGGGTTAAAATTGGTATTTATTATATTATTTCTTAATTGAACGCAAGCGCCAACTCTTTCAAAACTCCAAACCAACAATGTATTTATTTTTAAGGCCAAGTTCATTGGGACAAAAACATTCCCCATTAGGATAAATTAGTTAAGTTCTCACGAAGGCCCTAAACTGCCTGAGTTGGAATGACCAAAAGTGACAGAGCCAGCCCATCGAAATATCAACCTCCCTTCGATTCCCAGGAATAATTGTTTTTTTGTTTAACTCCACACAAAGATGAAATACACTAGGACAAGTGAAGTCGAGGCATAAAACAGTTAAAGAATCATCAATTCAGCTATTTAGGTAAATTGGTAGGGGACACCTTGGTCAAAACCAAATTATCGGGAACAATGATGAGGGTTGTAATCTTTACTTTCTTGCTCCCACTCAGTGAAGGAAGGAAGACATGTAGGCGTAAGCAGAAGTGCCACAACCAATGAAGGATCTTCAAACAAAGATGCTTTAGAGTTGATCAAACGGACCATGAAAGGTTCAAATTTAAATAATGACCACGTTTTGGCATGCATTTTCTTAGAATAATGTCTATAAATAAAATCACCATGGACATTAATAAAAGGGGGAATATCATTCTTAGTCTGTTTATGGTTCTAAGGGAATAATCTAAGGCGCTTGATTGGAAACTTGTTCATTTGGAGGTCAACTGAAGAAAGATTGAGGAACTTATTGTAGAGGAACCCCATCAAATAGATTGCATCGCCAAAGTTGGAGATATCATATCTACTAACATAATGATCCATGTAAAAATGAGATTTATCTAACCAAGTATACAAAGAGCCTAATGCTATAACAGACACGGGAATGTTGACGTTACGAGCCACCTAACTAAGATATTTATCAAGTCTCTACATGGATGATCGTTGGGCTGGCCAAATAGGAAAAAGCAGGAAAGTAGGCATAAGAGATAGACAACTTGCTATAAAGGCCAATATTTTCTGAACTAAATGGTACATTGGGTATTATACCCTGTTCCTTATATTCTTTGGTCTACTTCAAAGGAACCTTGTAAAAATATTCGATCAATTGACCAAAAGTGGCTTTAGAAGAATCACCGATGCACTCATGACAAAGTCTATCAAGCTCCGTTTGGGCTTCACTTTCCTTATTCTCCAGTGGTTTATCATTATAAGACAACACTACAGAGCGCTATTCCCATCAGTTCACACACATCTTCCAATGTGACTGTGAACTGACCCCAAGATCCCATAAAAGTATGGGATAAATAATTCCACTTAATAATTAACAGATGGAGCGCAAAGTTATTTTTAGAGAGGGTAAAATCCCAAAGCCAATAATAAGAATTATAAAGGCCAACTTGGAGAAGAGTTTTATCGTATTTCTTATAAATATAGGTATCCCAAGTAGTAAAAAGCCTCAGGCAAACCACCTAATGCCTCGAAGTTAATGTTGGTATAAGGGTAGCCTCCAACGTCCAATTAATGTCTCAAGATACCATAAGGGGGAAGATTACCTCCCTTAGACTAATTCTTAGGTTGTTTAATTATTAGTATAGGATCTTTTAATCCTTTTAAATTTATAAAAAAAAGCCCTACCCTCTTCCCAACGATAGACAAAGAAGAATATTATGAGACAAAAATGACCAAATATTGGGAAAGGACTAGAAACAAGATATGTTTATTAATGGACTCTCTTATAGATGAAGTATTTGGAAAAAAGAACATGATTTCTCTTTGAAAAAACTCAAAAGATTTAGTGGCGGTAAAAGAGTTAGAAGATTTCAAAGAAATGAAAAAGAAGAGCTTTTATAGTTTTTTTTTATAAGATAGCCATTTAAAAATGAATTTAACGGTTGATAAACCATGCGACCATTTAAAATTAGGGGAAAAATGATGATTTTGTAACCCAATGTCTCAGATATCATCTCGTGGCAACATGTGGCAAAAGGTGACGGCAATGTTAGAGCTAATAATCTTAGTATTTAATGCAAAGATATACAAATAATTGGTTTACATGTATGAGATGCAAGAGGACATAAAATGGCATGTATACATACACGTTTCTTTAATTAGAGGTTCTTCAGTGGAAGGATATTTCATTTGAGATTCATCAAAATAAAGTTCATTGGTTCTAGATCCATTTGCTCAAAATATTCCCAAATAGCGTACACTAGTGCTAGGTACTCTATACATGATTTAAAATTGAGAGGTTTAGAAAAAAGATTTCACAGATTCAAACTGACAACTATATAAATGGGCCATTGCTATTTTAGATGCTTTGAGTTAAAGATTTGCTCGACCGATGCATTTCAAGTTACAAATTATTTGAATGAGGTGTTTCGTATAGAAACTTCTTGTTTACACAATAATTTTCTCTACGGGAGGGAAAATGTAGGAGGGGCTTGTTTGTAAAACTCCCTACTCATAGTGAAATTACTTCACCAAGGAAAATTGGAGTGCATTCAATATTACATGGAAAAGGTGAATCAGAACACTATAAAAATCAAGTATGGAAGAACCAAGTAAGTTCTATGCACCATCGATCAACCTAGCTGGGAAGGTTCTTGAGAAAACTGCTTTGCTTGATTAAGCAGGCTATTAAATAAGTCTAAATGATTAATAATGTTGCAAAACAACTTATCTGATTGAACATGTGGCGAGCAACTATAATCTTTCTCGACTAAAGTATCAATGAGCTGTAAAAAGGTGTTGACTTTGAGAATACTATCAGACATAAAGAAATATTCATTTTGCACATATTCCCATGCGTGTAGACTTTATATTATGTATTAGGCAGTGCACTTAAAGATATAACACTTTTATTTAAAATAAAAATGTGGTCCATGTTTTAAGACAACTTTAACCCATTCTTAACGGGTCTATTCCCCATTAAATGACTGATGGTGGTTTACCAGCACAATATTCCAAAAAGAGGAAAAGAACTCAAAGTCCCACGATATTAAAGTTAAAACTATATATGTTTCATTATTTCCATTTAAAAAATAACAACGCCTAAGACACAAGGTAGATTTGAGAATAGACTTTAACAGGCTTGAAGTGATTCCGAGAGAGAGTTTAAACTTTGTATACACTTAAAGGGATAAGTTTTATTGGTGATATTGAGTGTTTGTAAATATTTATTTTCATTCTCCAAGTGAAATAAAACTCGATCTCCTATGGTCGTAGACCGCGTTGGGTGAACAACGTTATTTGTTATGTTCTTACAGTTTCTTTTCTCCTTCGAGTATATTTTCTTTCACTATTAAGTTTTCCCATCATAATTCTTGCAAATGATATCTTCCAATCACCATTAATACAATTTATGCCTATGTTTTAATATAAACACCCAAGTGACAAGAGAAATTGCCAATTCTTTTTATAACCCAAAGAGAAGTGTTCTCTTTCAGTTTGCTTTCCCATTAAGTTTGGAACTTAAGTAAATTACCTTTCTCTCCTCACTGTATTTCGGCCTAGACCATGGTTACTAAAGGAAACATAATCATTTAATAAAGAGAAATGTTATTTTGATATCATGGGGGCATGGAGTATATGGAATGTCCATAACAAAAAATTTCACAAAATAAAGAATGTATGTACCAGTTAATGAGTCTCATGCATAAAATTCGAATTAAGATGGGTTGAATATAAATGAATATTTTTTGTGGATCCTTCTCCTTTGGGGATAATGAAAATAAACTTTGAGGGGGAAAAGACAAAGTTAAGAGTTAATGCTCGATTGGCATGATATTATGGTATGATAAATGATATTATATCACGGGTCTCACAACGAAGATACAGATGATTCAAAAAGCTTAATTTATTGAGGCCTTGATGGTGAAACATGCATTTGAATTTCCTACTCCACTCGAACTTGACATTATTATCGTGGAAGGCGATAATCATGTAGTTATGGAAGCATTTAAGGTGTTTAAGCATGGACTCTCACTAAAAGGATCTATTATTTAGGATACAAAATGGGGATGCTTATGTTTTCAATAGTTTTCTAACTCTTTTATGAGAATAGGGTCAAACGACCTGCTCATTGTTTGGCTTAATATGCAAAAAAATAATAATAGATGATTCCTTAGTTTGAAAGGGTTTCTTACTCCCTTGGTGGAACAATAAATAAATAGGTGTAATGTAAATTCCTATTTAATGCTATATTCTATTTTTGGTCCCGAAATTATCCCAAGTGTGAGGGGAAGGGGGTTATTTTTTGGAAATTATTGTGTCTTTCTCTCTTTTCATTGCTTTTTAGCATCCACACACATTCACATTCACATTCAAGCAATAAACGTATTAAGCATATTAAAGTAAAGTGTGAATGTAGGTATAGTAAGGGAGGAGAGAGGGATTAAAGAAACTTTACAAACATGGATTTTAACGTGGTTCGACCCTGCCTACGTTCATGCACAAGACAATACTCGAGAAACTTTACTATCTCTGGTTCACTTGAAGAACCAAAATACTTACAAGGACCATAAAGTTGCAAATCGCAACCAACAATACGCTAAACTCATCCTTACCCAAGCAATACCCACGCAAGCTCCAAGGGTATTTAGATGGCTTGACTCCTTGCAACAATGATACTATAGGACGTGAAGATATATTGAAGTTCACCATAATCAATAGTAATAAGATTTGTAACCAAAACGTAAAGCAAAGTTTCTTTACTACAATAATAGTTACATATGTTTGCATTCTCTCTTTATAAAATTAAACAAACAAGTAATCACATGTTTGTTTCTTAAGGGGGTATTTGGGTTTGGATATATGCCTTAGGTGATTTGTGTTTTAATATCTAAGCACACATATTGTTTTAGGGAAACTTGGTTCAAGAGAGATTTTATGTTTAAATCAATTTCAAGAACAAATAGGTATTTGGGTTTATAACTTTGCTCTTTTGAAATGGGTATTTATTTCCTTTCTAGAAATCTCAATGGTTTGATGTTGGGTTTTTTTTCTTCGTAAAAATTATATGTAATTTTTTTTTAGCTCAAATGGGTATTTGGTTTGGTATTTGTCTAAAGAGATTTTGGACCTTGAAGATTTGGTTCACATCGAGTTTGGGTTTGAAGCTTTGCTAAGTGGAGTTGTTGCTTTAATGGAGATTTGGGTTTGAATCTCACATATATGGAAATGGGATTATGAACTCGATTTTTATTTCTAAAAATCTCAAGTTATGATGACACAATATTGTGTTTAGCTTGGTGAGTTATAATGAAGGTTTGAAGGTCTATTTACAAGCTTAAGAAGCAACTAGATATTAGAGGATAGTAAGGTAATTAAGGGTTCACTTGGAATTCAAATTTGAAACCTAGCCGTTATTATATTTTGAATTTTTAAATACTTTTATTCACCTAAAACAATCTTTTAGTCGATTAAAACCTTCTTAGTCAAAAATCGATTGACTTGGCTTATTTTAGTGGGGTTTTAGAAAATGTTTAGTCGAATAAACCTTAACTTTTAGTCGAAAAAAATTACTCTTATTCTACTAAAACTTCTATTACTAGGCACCATGAAGTTGGATTTTTGGTCTAACATTTGGGTAGGTTTTGGATGATTTTAGGTAGGTCTAAGGATTTGAGCATATGAAAGATCGAACCAGTTTCTTTACCTTTGTACAATATTTTCTAAAGTACATCAATAAACTGACATAGTCTTCTGGTCTTTTGAACATTCTTCTCAATTGCTTGAGACATGAGATGCTGCTTTGTGATATGTTTTGAGAGCATGCTTTCTTGGACTTGAACTTCATAGGTCATGTGATGTTGAGTTGTTCATGAGATTTACTGGCTGATTGCTTTATGTGATGTGATTATGAGATTTCTTGTATGAATGGTTGATCTTGAACTTCTTTTGATGCTTGAGATATTAATTTTTTGGGTTTTGATGACTTCTTTGAATCTTCATTATATTTCTTTGGATATTCAGTGTATTTCTTAGGTAGGTTTGCATGATTGCATGGATGGTATATTCCTTGTAACATATCTCAAAGTGTATTAAGTGCTTGTTTTAATCACAAGTATATTATAGAGAAGATAAGGAAGTGTGATCATATGTAGATTTTTTTGTCATCATAAAAAATTCTTTTGGTTGATATACATTTGATTTCACATTATTCCTTATTCCCAAGAACGGTAGGTATTAATCATAACTTAATCGTTTGTGTCTATAACACTCTGAATGTAAGAACCAAGTGCATTAATAGAAATAAGTAACCTCCCTAAACCCACTTCGAACACGTTAAACTTATTGTGTAAGAGAAAACTTTTGCTTACTCCAGTCGAATAAAAGTGAGGGTTTATATTCGTTCAATATCAATGTACGTGGTTAAAATAAAATCCAATTCAATTATAGTTGGCTTTTCAATTTTGGGATGCAATTCAAATCGATTGTACTTTGAAATTAAATCTAATTAAGATTATCTCATATAAATCCTACAGTATTAAAGTGTCACCTAACTTCGATTAAGCGATCCTCGCTTGAAGTCTTCTTTTTATCAACGTCCACTGCCTTGAAAAAAGTTATCATTCAAAATCTTGTTCGATTAAGACTAACCTCGTTCGAACGAGGTCATTGAACTTTGGCCCTTGACAAAATCTTGTTAAAAATCATTTAAAAAGTACTTTCCAAATTTGGTTTCATTAAAGTCTTGTGATGTCACTTCTAAGAAATAAAGTTCACTGCACAAAAATACTAAACTTTAAAAACCATTACCTTTGCCAAATCTCCGATATTGAATGACAATGTCCGATCTGATTTCATAATATCGAATATAGTGCTTTGTTTATTTGGCTTCATTTGATGTTACATTATAACTCGATAGACATGATTAAAATAATACAACTCAAAGGTTTTTTCTTCATATTTAATCCAACAAAACTAAAACCTAAGGGAGTGTAAAACATATGATTACACATTTACCTTGCTATATTTTTTCCCAAGATATTATGTATTTAGATTAATTATTGAATTAATTATTGAAAATTAACACCCAAGTGAAATTGAATGGGATAAAGTCTAAGAGGTTTATTAGAACAACTAAATCAATGTAACAAATGCAGAAAAGTGGTTTCTTTAATTAAAATGAAAATATAAAATTAAAAAATGAAAAAACTCCAACATATTTAGTTTCTCGCCTGAATAAATCAAGATTATCCCAATAGTGTTGGAAGTTATTTGCAAAATGACTAGTTGTGATTGCACTATTTTATACCTTAATAGATTTAGCTTAAATTTTATATGTGTTTATGTATAGGATTGTTTAGGGACTGGGGCAACCCCCATCCATTTTCTTAGTGTCTTTTATGTTTGTATAAGTCTTGGTTATATATTACCTTTTAGTTGTTCTATAATGTCATTTGACTTTTCTTTTTCTAAGGCCCTCTTAATAGGTCAAGGATATGTACCTCTTGTAATGCGACTAGTAAGATGTCTTTGGGGTTAATAAATTTTGCGGGGTTACATTTACTTTTCTTTAAAAAATATTAAAATAAAATATTTTCAATTTATATTTAGTATCCTAATATCAAACATCGTTAACTTAAATTTCACAAGTCCTGATATAAAAAAAATTAAATATTAAATTATATACCAAATTAATAACATCTACTAAATTAGTCCACGACTTAACTTTGAACAACAAAAGTGTTAAGCATTAATTAATTATCTTAACAAATAATTTAAGTACAAAATCAAACTAATAGACTAAAAAATAAAGTATCTGGTAGACAATCATTATATAAACTATTAAATTTAAGAAAAACTTAAAAAATAATTAGCAAAGGAAATAAAATTAAGAAAGAATCTATATGTACCATGTTTTTTTTTTACAAAGTTTGTTATCATGTGCATTATAAAGTTGTATGTGAAGTGTAAGTACACTCATTTAATACAATTAGTATAGAAACTTGATAAAAATACTTGGTACGCATAGAATTAGTTAAAAATTAAATAAAACATCCCTCATTGTGTTCGCAAATCCTAACTAAAATAATAAAAGAGAGTAGTATTGACAAAATGGATTTGGGGGGATAAACAGTCATGCACACAATATGTACGCAATATATATTCACAAAATATGCACGTATTTTTTTTATTGATATGAAAACACCTACCATAGTTCCTTGAGAAAAAAATGGTTTTTTTCAAACTTTATTTAACAGTCATTTGCATTCTATAATGCTAAAAAATATAGATTATGTAATTTTAGGACTTAAAATAATATTGATTATGGATATAGGACAACAAACATTTTGTTTCCAATTTCAGTCCCTATTTTCAAATTAAAGGGACACGTGGCATGTTGTGATTGGTTAACGTTTTATGAATATGGGTTCGCGCCAGCGGCTTTATTCAAAAATAGGGACTAAAACCATAAATAAAATGTTTGTTGTCCTATTTCCAAAATACATATTACAATAGGTCCTAAATTTACAAAGCCCCTAAAAAATATTGGGTCATGTTAAAGGCACCTTCATTTTTCTTTTTAACACCACAATATAATTTTCTAAACACAACGTACAATCATATTAAAACATGTTGTCATGGGGGAGAAAAGATTATTTAGGGAGATATTTTGGGGTTTTGAGAGATTCACTCTCTTTTCCCTAGATTTTCCATTTTAACGGCTTTGTCACCATTCATCATCTCTTTCCTTATTTTAAGGCTTTAGATTTGATTTTATAGCTTTGTGTGACAACCCGGTATCCGAAATAAGGGGTGGCCAGCCCGATACTCCGATAATACAGGAATCATGGATAAATATCATCCTCAGCATCGTGACAACATAAAGAGTATACGGGATAACCACACAATATTTCATAAAACGGGTCATCAAAATTTTAGTTTAGCAATTTAAATAAAACATCATTAACAACCCATGATAGAAAAGAAAGGTGGAAACTCCCACAAGCATATATATATATACCAACCATAATAAGGGAAGGACCGAATGAAATGTCGGTCAATAGAATTCATACAATATACAATATACAATAAGTTCCATGTGTTACATAATACATCCATTATACAATTACAACCATTTGGGCCACACGCCCGAATAAGGACTGATCATATCTAGAAAACAACAAGGGAGGAGTCTACACAAAATGTCCCGTGATACCCGCAAAATGTCACGGCTCCTCAAAGGACACTGGAATAGGAAGGTCATTACGGGCGACCTTGCGGTGGAACACCTGAGCGGATATAATATATATATGCACAACAAGAAAGAAGAACCTGTCAGAGCCCGGTTTTATGTGATCACCAGATAAATGACAAGTAGGACAATGATGAACAGTTAAACATGGATGATAGAGATGGAAAGCTGGCATGGTAACATTATGAAATAAACTAAGGCAATTTAAATGATCATAAGGTAAGAGTCAATTATGTATGCAAATGATAATAGTCATTTACCTTTTTCATCTTTCATCCTTTTCATTTCATCTTCTTTTCATTCCTTATCAGGAATACAAATTTATCCAGTGCTCTTTACCGCACGTATTTCAATTGTAAGCTCTTTGTGGCATATACTTTGCTCTTTATGGCATTCATGTTCCATCGAGTCCAACTCGATAATTAGAATAGTTATAAGTATATATATATATATAACGATTCTAAGACCGTCCGTCCGGTTTTCCCCACTGTGCACGCCCCTAAATAACCATCATCTTCCAGGGCCTATCATAAGACAACCTGGGATCCTATCGAAATGTCGGGAAGTGGCCATATGCCTGCGAGGTAGTCAATACCACACCCGGAATCTCCTACCCATCGTAGAAAATATAAAACAAGCGCTCATATGGCCTAGGACTATATCCACCCTGCATTCATTAGCCAGGGGGCTTCACCTCACGCACGGACTTCCCTTAAGATGGTATTTAGAGAGGTGTGTATCATCCATTTTACTAGTTCCCATTACATGATTTAGTAAATTATCATTTACTTTATCCATTTTACATTTTATCAAATGCATTAAGATTATCCGGAACTACATGTATTTCGTAACATCATAACATCCTCGATAAGTAGTTAGACTCCCAAGTTATTTTCCAAAGCCTCCTTTTTGGCTTCATAATAGACCATCAAGTCAATCCTAGCTCACATTAGCTCCTAAAGTCTCCAAATTTGACTTTAAGATCTCCTAGATTCTTATAAAACTATACGAGAGAAGTAATGCCTGAACATTACTTTAACCCCCCCCCCCCCGAAATGAACCCTAGATGAACCCCTTCGAGTCTAGGGTGTCGACCAAACTCAAGTAATACTCTAAGACCCTATATTTACTTCATTTAAGAAGGTCCTTAAGTCCCTATGAAAAGAAAAGATTTGAAAAATGAAAATAAAATTTTAGGGAAGAAAACAGGGGACCGGTCGACCGGTCCCAAGACCGCGGTCGACCGCGTCTCAAGATTTTTGCCTAGGAAGAAAAGCAGAAAGTTCACTTCGGTAGGGCCGGTCGACATGTAAGGGGACCGCGGTCGACCGCTCCATAAATTTTATGCCTTTGAAAGAAAGTAGTGTGCCCTCTCCCGAAGGCCCGGTCGACCGGTCTGAGAACCGCGGTCGACCGGTCTTTCCAGACCTAGACCAAACCAAATCTTCCTATTTCAAGCTAATCCCAAAGCTAACTCATTTATTGCCACCAACATAACATAAATACTACTAACAACTACCATAAACCTCATCAAACATCTAAATCATTCTTGAATGGATCAAAACCCACAAATACACAAAGAAAGCCCTAAAATAGCTAAACCATGATCAATACATCATTGTCACTACAAATAATTTTTCTTAAACCACAAATAGCACGTAGAAAACTTGCCTCAATTGAGAAAATGCAGATTTTCCTTGTGTAAAAGCAAGAATCCTCCCTCAATCTTCAATTTCTTCTCTTTTCTCTACTCTTTCACTTCCTCTCTTAAGCTCTCTCTAGGTTTAGGAAATGAAATTTGGGAAAATAGAAGACTTAGTAAGACTAAGTCGTGGCATTAGTCAAAATCCCAACTTAATTGACCAATATTGCGATAAAATAACACGCAACTGCATTTGTAAGGTATAACCAGTCAAAAGTGCCAAAAACCTCAAAATACAATATGGCACAATAATTGACTATCTCGCACGTTCCAGACTCAACTACGGCCTCCAAATTATCATTTTGACAATTTATAATTCATTTTAAGTCCCGGTCTCATTATTAAGCCAAATATCATTTTAATTCTTATGATATTATAAAACATAACATGGCAATATTCACCTATATTTATGGTAAATATGCAACCTCATAGTAAATTTTAACTTTTCTACATTAAATTAATGCTCAATCCATATCTCAACATTTTATATCTAATTACCGTACCTAGTAAATAAATATAAAATATGTTCTCATAAGCGAGGCTTATTACATACTCCCCCCCTTATGAGGGAATTTTGTCCCCAAAATTCAAACGTACCTTATAGGAAGAGATGTGGATACCTCTCCCGCATGTCGTCCTCACGTTCCCAGGTTTATTCTTTCGCATTGTGATGACTCCATTGGACTCTCACCAAGGGCACCACCCGAGACCTCAACTTACGCTCCCCATACTCAAGAATAGCAACCGGTTGTTCTTCATATGAAACGTCGGGTTGCAAGTCAATATCCTCGAAAGGAATGTGCCAAAGGGAACCTTCGCATCTCTTATACTTCTTCAAAGAGGAGACATGGAATACATCGGGATTTGTTGTAAAGGCTCCGTCAAGGCAAGTTGGTACGCCACGGGACCGACTTTCGTAATAACTGAGAAAGGTCCAACAAAACGCGGCGCTGATTAGGCACATATTCTTCGTATTTATCCCCTTAATTTCGGTATTTTTATGATCCCGTGCAGTGTAATTAGCTTGGATTTGTCTCTTATTTATTCTACTAACCTCTTTTGGCAAGTATTTCGTGTTTTGTGTATTTTTCATGTGTTTTACAGGTATTTCATGCAAATTGGTGCGAAAGAGAACTCAAAACAGTGAAAGAAACCAAGAAAAGGAGAATTGAAGGGCATTTTCGTAATTTTGCAGCCTTAATTTGGAGGTGGGGCCAACTAGAAAGTTGAATAGCTCTAAATTACAAGAACACTGGAAAAAATGGTACCTCAATCCGAGCTACGGTGAAGAAGTTACGATGTTTTGAAGTTGCACGATAATGGACCGGTCCGGTCATGCGAAATCAGGCAATTAATTATGCATTTAATGCAGTGCAACTCTTGGAAAACTTGTGCCACAAGCGAAATTTGATGCCAAATTCGTGCAACTTGGTTCTATAAAAGACCAAGCCCTACCTCATTTTCAAGAGGAGTTGAATTCTAGAGAGAGGGAGACAAATTCTAGAGAGTAGAATAGAATTTTAGAGAGAGAAAGTGAGATTTTAGAGAGTTTTCTTAGTTTTTCTTTACATAGAAATTTTCATAAACTCTAGTTTGTAAGGTTGAAGAAGAAGAATTTTTCTGGATTCAAGTTCATCTCTTTTCCCTATTGCTGAATACAAGCATCAATTTTTCATTCTCTTATTTATTCTTTACTTTATTTTCAATTTAATTCTCAATTCTTTTGCAATTTGTTAACAATGTTTGTTAGATCCATAATTCCATATATTGTTATGAATTTTCTTTCTCATAAAGCCATGTTTAGTTAAGTTTTTTAAGGGTTGGGATGCATGAACCCATCCCAATGTAAATTACTTATGTAGAAAATAGAATTTAAATTAAAAATTTGAAAGAGTCGTGCGAGACAATTTTACAACCATTGTAGATCTTTTAATCTCTCTTGCCCTAGGTACTTGGGATGTTTAAGAATATGATGTGCGTAAAATTATTTATCACCGCTTTATATTTACCTTTGATTTCATATGATGCGGGCTAGTTCCCTCATATATGTAATGCTTAGGATCTATAAAGGCTGGATTCATTCAAATTTATAATTTACAATTCTAGGTTTCTATACGGTAAATTACTAGGGTTAGGGGGATTGTATTCCAACCTACTTTCTCATTCATCTTAATTAATTTAATTTCTTTATTTACCTATTTTTTTTCCCTTTTCAACCATCATCATCTGTTTCATTTTTTCTTTAGAAGTAATAAATCAATAAAATTCTATCAACCATTCCCTGTGGATTCGATACCCAGACTCGCCACTATACTCCTTAAGAAGTGTAGTTACAAGTTTAGGTTTTTTTGTATTGAGGTTGGAAGCCGATAACAACGACTAGCGTATTACACGGACGCTCGGTTTTCCACTCGATCAAAATGGCGCCGTTGCCGGGGATCCGAAATTGTTAAATTTTCAAGAAAGTTATTTTTATCTACAAGTGATTTCGAAAAAAAAAAAAATTCTCATGGTAGGGGAGGTATGTTTAGTTAATGCATTCGAGAGCATGAGTGAGCCCGTGAACAAGAGTGAAAGAAGAGATTTAGTGCGTGTCGGGAGAGGCTCGTCGAAATACTTAGAGGAAAGCGAATGGCAGGACACTATCGATACATTTCTCCTCGATTACCACCAACCCACACCACCCTATCATTCGGCGAGTGAGCACGAAAGGCAGGTTGAGGACACTAAGCAAGAGAGAGAGCTCGAGGAGTTGAGCCTAGCAAAGTTTGAGCACGAGTTCGGACAGGTGGATGCAAGCCTAAATGTTGAAGTCCAATCTTTCTGGGCCTCATTTCGTCATTTAGACGAAAGCGAGTGGGAAAATAGAATTGATGAATTTCTCCTTCCCAAACGTCCACCAGATCCATTTGAAAATTTGGGGGGAGAATATTTTGAGGACAAGGACTCTATGTTTGAATTGTTTTCCAATATGGAATCTTTCTGTTTATGTGATCCGCTTCCCATACTACTTGAAAAACCTTTGGGAAGTGACTCTATTTTTCTTGGATCCCAATGGTACTTGTCCCCATGTGCACTCAAATCCTTCGTTATCCCCCTAAATTTGTTAATTGGTGATGGTTCATTTTTTAAACTCTCCACATGCCTTCCGTTTTTCAAACGGAATTCTTATTTTTCGGGAGGCATGCTTTATAGTGAGGGTACACTATTAATCCCTCAAAGTCAAATTGTATTTTGGGTGGACCCTCAAATTTTTCGACTTCTAGTGTGTAACTTAATAGAATTTCAAATTGTAGGTTGTACATAATTAGCTTTTTCTTTTTCCTTTTCTTTCTTTTATAGTTTAGAGTAATTAGTTAAAGTTTTTGTTATTCTTTTTGTTATGCTTGGTTCTAACATGTTTTGTAGATTCAATGGACTCACACTCATCGGGGATCGCTCCATTTGGGTAATATCTTTCTTTTCCTCTCTTTATGTTGTGTTCTTGATTTGCATTGAGGACAATGCAACATTTAAGTTAGGGGGTGTGGGATATTCTTCCCGTTTATTGTTTAGATTCATTGATTCAATCACATGTTCTTTCCAAGTGTGTTTTTTTTTAGAAAATTTCAAAAATTGAAAAAAAAAATTGAAAAAAACAAAAAAAAAACAAAAATATTTTTGTTCAAAATAAATAAAAATTGGAATTTAAATTTTTCAAAAATATCACCTTTATTCTATTTAAAGTCTCAAATTGTTAAATCTCAAATTGCACTAAGCCAAAATTGACCGAAGATGGAAATTGAAAGAAAATTGACGACTTTACGAATAAGTGTGGAGATTAGTCAAACCCAGTGAGATTTTGAGCCTTTCAATTTTTTATGAGTTTTTAAATCAATCCGAGTTTATGATTAACTCAAAGTTCCTTTCAGCATTTTAATAAGTCGTTGATGATCTCAATCCTTTGTTTTGATCGGTTATGGGAAATGTGTGAGATGTTGTCTCGAAATTTATGCTAAATATATATCTAAACTTAATTAATCTCGAGATGCATATGGTAATGTGATTAGCAATTTGGACAATGAAGTAGGCCCTCGTTTATCACCCAAAAATATTGGCCATAAAAAGATGTGAAAAATTATCCCCTTGCAACCCAAGTTGAGCCAAATAAAATTTATCTTTTCGTTTGATAACCCGAAAAACCCAATTAGCCTGGAATTGTGAAAATTGAGAAAATTCATCAAGTCCAAATTGTGCAATAAAAATGGGCAAGAGAAAAAAAATGAAAAAAAAATGAAAATTGAAAAAGAAAGAGAAAAATGAGCAAATGCCCGAAAAACACTAATGGACGTCATAAGGACATTTTCCAATTCCGAACATTCCGTCTATTCCCAATTTTTTCCCTTTTACACCTTTTAACCCGAAAAGTCCTAATTGAGTCCAAATTGCGAAATTAATTACCGCATGGAGAGCTAAGACACAAAAAGATAAAATGAGAGATTAAATGGTGTGAACTAGAGGTGATGTTTCCCATTTCCAAATAACTGTATTCCGATGATGGGATCTTTTCACCAAATATTTCCTTCTTTTCAATTTTGTATGCATGAATTTGTGTCCATTATATTTACTCTTTATATCATGCATACCGAGAGAAAATAGCCACAATCCGAGTGATTCGTTTGTGAGTGCAATCCGTAAGAATTTGAATCAAAACGAATTTTTGGAAAGTAATGTAATGCTCAATCGGTGGAAATTTGAGGTTTAATTTTTGGCTTTGCACACACACACTGTGGTTTGAGACAGTTGAATATGAGTTGATGGTGATTATTTTTTGAAAAGTTTAAATTGAACAATTTTTAAGTATTTTGATATTTATTTGAGTCAATAAATAATTTTGTGAGTAAATTCACTACAAACCCTCACGAGACAAAACTCGTCCTACTAGGGTAACCTAGGGGTTTAAGGGCTTGTTGCGTACGCTAAATGCAATCGCTTGCCCGCGAAAAAGGTATTCTATCCCAATAAAAGAATTTTCAACAGTTGAACTTTAAAATAATTTCATTTACATTGCTCGGGACGCGCAAAGTTCTAAGTTAGGGGGTGTGATTAGGCACATATTCTTCGTATTTATCCCCTTAATTTCGGTATTTTTATGATCCCGTGCAGTGTAATTAGCTTGGATTTGTCTCTTATTTATTCTACTAACCTCTTTTGGCAAGTATTTCGTGTTTTGTGTATTTCTCATGTGTTTTACAAGTATTTCATGCAAATTGGTGCGAAAGAGAACTCAAAACAGTGAAAGAAACCAAGAAAAGGAGAGTTGAAGGGAATTTTCGTAATTTTGCAGCCTTAATTCGGAGGTGGGTCCAACTAGAAAGTTGAATATCTCTAAATTACAAGAACAGTGGAAAAAACGGCACCTCAATCCGAGCTACGGTGAAGAAGTTACGATGTTTTAAAGTTGCACGATAATGGACCGGTCCGGTCATGCGAAATCAGGCAATTAATTATGCATTTAATGCAGTGCAACTCTTGGAAAACTTGTGCCACAAGAGAAATTTGATGCCAAATTCGTGCAACTTGGTGCTATAAAAGACCAAGCCCTACCTCATTTTAAAGAGGAGTTGAATTCTAGAGAGAGAGAGACAAATTCTAGAGAGTAGAATAGAATTTTAGAGAGAGAAAGTGAGATTTTAGAGAGTTTTCTTAGTTTTTCTTTACATAGAAATTTTCATAAACTCTAGTTTGTGAGGTTGAAGAAGAATAATTTTTATGGATTCAAGTTCATCTCTTTTCCCTATTGTTGAATACAAGTATCAATTTTTCATTCTCTTATTTATTCTTTACTTTATTTCCAATTTAATTTTCAATTCTTTTGCAATTTGTTAACAATGTTTGTTAGATCCATAATTCCATATATTGTTATGAATTTGCTTTCTCATAAAACCATGTTTAGTTAAGTTTTTTAAGGGTTGAGATGCATGAACCCATCCCAATGTAAATTACTTATGTAGAAAATAGAATTTAAATTAAAAATTTGAAAGAGTCATGCGAGACAATTTTACAACCATTGTAGTTCTTTTAATATCTCTTGCCCTAGGTACTTGGGATGTTTAAGAATATGACGTGCGTAAAATTATTTATCACCGCTTTATATTTACCTTTGATTTCATATGATGCGGGCTAGTTCCCTCATATATGTAATGCTTAGGATCTATAAAGGCTGGATTCATTCAAATTTATAATTTACAATTCTAGGTTTCTATACGGTAAATTACTAGGGTTAGGGGGATTGTATTCCAACCTACTTTCTCATTCATCTTAATTAATTTAATTTCTTTATTTGCCTATTTTTTTTCCCTTTTCAACCATCATCATCTTTTTCATTTTTTCTTTAGAAGTAATAAATCAATTAAATTCTATCAACCATTCCCTGTGGATTCGATACCCAAACTCGCCACTATACTCATTAAGAAGTGTAGTTACAAGTTTAGTTTTTTTTGTATTGAGGTTGGAAGCCGATAACAACGACTAGCGTATTACACGGACGCTCGGTTTTCCACTCGATCAGGCGCAAGCTTCCCTTTCTTACCAAAATGCTTAATGCCCTTCATTGGTGATACTCGCACCATGACTTGGTCTCCAATCTCTAACTCCACCTGTCTTCTACCGGCATCGGCATAGCTCTTCTAACAGTCTTGGGCTATCCGAATGCGATTTCGAATGAGTTCAATATTTGAAGAAGTGTCTTAGATCATTTCAAGTCCAAGAAATTTGTTATCACCCACTTCCAACCAACAAGCGGGCGACCTACAGGTCCGACCATAAAGGGCTTCATAGGGCGCCATTCCGATAGTTAATTGGTATGAGTTGTTATAAGATAACTCAACCAATGGGAGGTATTGTTCCCAACTGCCCTTGAAATCAAGAATGCACATACGAAGCATGTCCTCCAACATCTAGTTTACCCTTTCAGTTTGGCCATCTGTTTGAGGATGATAGGAAGAGCTTAACTTCAATTCGTTCCCCATTATCTCATGGAAACTTCGCCAAAAGTGGGACACAAATATTTTATCTCAGTTGGAAATGATGTTTAAAGGTACCCCATGAAGTCTAACGATCTCCTCGATGAACAATTGGGCATAGCGAGCGGTATCAAAATCCGTACGCACGGGCAAGAAGTGTGCCGACTTAGTCAAGCGATCGGTAATCACCCAAATCGAATCATGACCCCTTTGTGATCTAGGTAAGCCCGTAATAAAGTCCATCGAAATGCTTTCCCATTTCCACACTGGAATCTCCAATGGTTGCAACAAACCTGTCGGTCACTGATGGTCGACCTTAACCAACTGACAAGTAGTGCATTGGGATACGAACTCCGAGATATCCCTCTTCATGCCGGGCCACCAATACTGATGGCGCATGTCTTGATACATCTTGTCCCCACCAGGATGTACCGTAAACTTCGACCCATGAGATTCCGCCATCACTGCCCGTCTCAAATCCCCCTCTTCAGGAACAATAAGTCTTCCATGGAAGCGTAGCCCACCCTCAGAACCAATGGAGTACGACTCCGCTCCCTCGGACAATAATCGATGTATAAGGTCTTGGAAACCCTTATCTCTTCCCTGGGCTTTTACAATTCTTGTTACAATTGTGGGAGTAACGGTCATTACCGACATAAATGCTCTTACCACCGCATCCTCCTGACTGAGCTCTTTTCACTTAGCTTTCCATTCAACATCTAAGTCTCCGTCGGGCTTCCTACTCAAGGCATCCGCTACTACGTTCGCCTTTCCCGGATGATAATGGATATCAAATTGATAATCTTTCACGAACTCCAACCAACGACGCGGACGCGTATTCAAATCTTTCTGTGAAAATAAATATTGCAGCGATTTATGATCCGTGAAAAGACTAAAATTCTCCCCCAAGCGATAGTGCCTCTATATCTTTAAGGAAAAGACAACTGCGGCGAACTCTAAGTCATGCACCGAATAATTTCTTTCGTGAGGCTTTAGCTTACGGGAGGCATAAGCAATAGCCCGTCTTTCTTGCTGAAGAACACCTCCAAACCCTTGAAGAGATGCATCGGTGAAGACTAAATATTCCAATCCCAATTTTGGCAATGCAAGGACTGGAGCCGAAGTCAACCTATCTTTGAGCTCATCAAATGCAGCCTGACAAGAATTGTCCCAAACAAATATCACTCCCTTTCGGGTCAAGTTCTTCAAAGGTCTAGTGATTTTAGAAAAGCCCTTAATGAACCGACGGTAATAACCCGATAAGCCAAGAAAACTACGAACCTCGGTGGGTGTCGTGGGCTGACCCCACTCCCTTACTGCAATTACCTTGCTAGGATCCACCGATATACCCTGGGATGACACCACATGACCCAGAAACTGAACTTCCTTCAACCAAAAGCCACATTTCTCAAACTTCGCATACAATTGGTGATCCTTCAATCTCTACAGGACCAACCGTAAGTGGGTAGCATGGTCAGATTCTGTCTGAGAATAGACTAAGATGTCATCGATGAATACAATAACAAATTGGTCAAGGAAATCCCGAAATACCCTATTCATGAGATCCATAAATACAGTAGGGGCATTGGTTAGTCCAAAGGGCATAACCAAGAATTCATAGGATCCGTATCGGGTCAGAAATGCGGTCTTGGATACATCTTGCTCCCGTATCCTCAATTGATGATACGCCGTCCTCAAATCAATTTTGGAGAAGTATGACGCACCCCTAAGTTGGTCAAACAAATCATCAATGCGAGGTAAAGGGTATTTATTCCGGAAATGTGACTTTATTCAACTCCCTATAGTCCACACATAACCGGAGAGAACCGTCTCTTTTCTTCACAAATAATACAGGGGCACCCCATGACGACGTACTGCGCCTAATAAATCCCTGTTCCAAAAGCTACTGAATTTGATCTCTTAACTCCCTCATCTCCACAGGAGCCATACGATATGGAGCTTTAGCAATCGGTCGAGTCCCCGGCATTAAATCAATCACAAACTCAATCTCCCGACTTGGAGGTAATCCCGGTATTTTTCGGAAAACATCTTCAAAATCTCTAACAATTGAAAGAGAATTTAGGGGAATAACTACATCCCTAGATGAATCCTCCGTAATACAATATAAATAATCACTCGTACCCCCTTCCATACAAGTCATAACAACCAAGAACATTTCTTGTCCCGGAATCGCGAAAACTATGCTCTTCCCGTAACAATTTACTATCACGCGGTATTTCACTAGCCAATCCATACCCAATATTACATCATACCCGACCATGTCAAGGACGAGTAAATCGGTCTCAAAGCACAAGTTACCAAGGTTAACCCCTATGTTTTTACAAACAAAGAAAATCAATGAACCATCACCCATAGAGGATTCAACACTAGTGAAAGTACTCTCAGCAGACTATATCAAATCTCTAGTTTGAGCAAAACTCCTAGAAATAAAAGAGTGTGTAGCGCCCGTATCAAATAGTACCCGACCCATATGCCCTTGGATGAGAAACTTACCCTCAATTGCCGACGGTGCTGGAGGGGCTGGAGGAAGCATAGCCTCCTGAATATGGTAGACCTGTCCATACTGCAGTTGCCCCTGCTGTGGAGGAGCAATCGGATTAGGCGCCTGGGGGGGAAACTGTACATACGGCTGTTGTGGAGCCTTAGGAAGATGCCCTCCAACCAACTGAGGACACGATCTCTTATAATGGCCCAACTCCCCACACTGAAAACATTTGTTCGTCGCGTTCTCCTGGTTTCGCCCTTGATTGTTTCGGAACTTCCCCGAACCTCGACCCTACTGGCCTCTGCCTCCCTGTTGTTGTGGCGGTCCGCCTTGACCCGGTTTGTTATTATTGCCACCCGCATTAGACCCACCAAAGCGTTGGCGTTTAGATAAATCCACTTGTTGGGGGTCCCTTTCCTCTGCTTACTCCCCGAAGATTGGGACGAAGAAGATGTCCCCCCTCCAATCCCATTACCTCCAGGTTTTCCCACTTGCCCCATCGCGACAGCTTTCTTATTATTTTGCACAAATAATCTATGTTCTTGACAATGAAGTAGAGCAGCATTCATCATATCCCCAAAGGTTAATAAAGCCGGATTTCAAAGCAAATGTTGTTTTATTCGCCAATGTAAACCTCCCATAAATTTGGAGATTCTCTTCGCTTCTGGAGTCACTTCATCAGGCACAAAACTTGCCAGCCGGGTGAACTCCTCTTCATACTCTGCCACGGATCTCTCCCCCTGAACTACATCTTGAAGCTTCCTTTGCATATCCCTTTGAACTGCAGGAGGGAAATACTTTCCATCAAATAAGGCCCAAAAATCAGTGATCGACATCGTATCCCTTTGCTCGGGTGTAGTCATTGACTCCCACCAATATAAGGCTGATCCGACAAGCTTGAAAGTAACAAAGATTTGATTTTTCTCCTCACCACATTCTACCATTCTAAGATGGCGTTGCATGTCTTTCTTCCAATGATTTTCCCTTATCACATCCGAACCTCCATCGAATTCCGGGGGATGGCCTTTTAGGAAAGACTCTCTAACTCTTTCCCACGGAAAAGGTCTCGTAGGAACTTGTGCCTCTTGCCCCCGTGGTTGAGCTTGTGGAATTTGTTGTACCACTTCAGTCATCGCTGCATTAACAGCTTGGGCCACTATGTTTGCCACATCTGTGGCACTGATACTCCCCGATGGCGGCGGTGGAGGACCAACCTCATCCTCTACAACTCTATTACGTCGAGCGGGACGTACTCTCTTAGACGACATCTGAGATATATGAACGATAGAGTTAGAATATAGTATAAAACAATCTATCTAGCATAAGATTGCAACCAAACGCAACAAAACAGTCCTAACATTAAGCTCTATTTCAAAGAACGCTACGGTAGAACGTGACAAGTCCGCATAGATCCTAAAGACTCTAGAACCTAATGCTCTGATACCATCGGTGATAACCTGGTATCCAAAATAAGGGATGGCCAGCCCGATACTCCGATAATACAGGAATCATGGATAAATATCATCCTCAGCATCGTGACAACATAAAGAGTATACGGGATAACCACACAATATTTCAGAAAACGGGTCATCAAAATTTCAGTTTAGCAATTTAAATAAAACATTATTAACAACCCATAATAGAAAAGAAAGGTGGAAACTCCCACAAGCATATATATATACCAACCATAATAAGGGAAGGACCGAATGAAATGTCGGTCAATAGAATTCATACAATATACAATAAGTTCCATGTGTTACATAATACATCCATTATACAATTACAACCATTTGGGCCACACGCCCGAATAAGGACTGATCATATCTAGAAAACAACAAGGGAGGAGTCTACACAAAATGTCCCGTGATACCCGCAAAATGTCATAGCTCCTCAAAGGACACTGGAATAGGAAGGTCATTACGGGCGACCTTCCGGTGGAACACCTGAGCGGATATAATATATATATATATATATATATATATATATATATATATATATATATATATATATATATGTGCACAATAAGAAAGAAGAATCGGTCAGAGCCCGATTTTATGTGATCACCAGATAAATGACAAGTAGGACAATGATGAACAGTTAAACATGGATGATAGAGATGAAAAGCTGGCATGGTAACATTATGAAATAAACTAAGGCAATTTAAATGATCATAAGGTAAGAGTCAATTATGTATGCAAATGATAATAGTCATTTACCTTTTTCATCTTTCATCCTTTTCATTTCATCTTCTTTTCATTCCTTATCAGGAATACAAATTTATCCAGTGCTCTTTATGGCACGTATTTAAATTGTATGCCCTTTGTGGCATATACTTTGCTCTTTATGGCATTCATGTTCCATCGAGTCCAAATCAATAATTAGAATAGTTATAAGTATATATATATATATAACGATTCTAAGATCGCCCGTCCGGGTTTCCCCACTGTGCACGCCCCTAAATAACCATCATCTTCCAGGGCCTATCATAAGACAACCTGGGATCCTATCGAAACGTCGGGAAGCGGCCATATGACTGCGGGGTAGTCAAGACCACACCCAGAATCTCCTAGCCATCGCAGAAAATATAAAACAAGCACTCATATGGCCTAGGACTATATCCACTCTGCATTCATTAGCCAGGGGGCTTCACCTCACGCACGGACTTCCCTTAAGATGATATTTAGAGAGGTGTGTATCATCCATTTTACTAATTTCCATTACATGATTTAGTAAATTATCATTTACTTTATCAATTTTACATTTTATCAAATGCATTAAGATTATCCAGAACTATATGTATTTCGTAACATCATACCAACCTCGATAAGTAGTTAGACTCCCAAGTTATTTTCCAAAGCCTCCTTTTTGGCTTCATAATAGACCATCAAGTCAATCGTAGCTCACATTAGCTCCTAAAGTCTCCAAATTTGACTTTAAGATCTCCTATATTCTTATAAAACAATACGAGAGAAGTAATGCCTGAACATTACTTTAAACCCCCCCCCCCCCCTGAAATGAACCCTAGATGAACCCCTTCGAGTCTAGGGTGTCGAACAAACTCAACTAATACTCTAAGACTCTATATTTACTTCATTTAAGAAGGTCCTTAAGTCCCTATAAAAAGAAAAGATTTGAAAAATGAGAATAAAATTTTAAGGAAGAAAACAGGGGACCGATCGACCGGTCCCAAGGCCGCGGTCGACCGCGTCTCAAGATTTTGCCTAGGAAGAAAAGCAGAAAGTTCACTTCGGCAGGGTCGGTCGACCGGTAAGGGGACCGCGATCGACCACGCCATAAATTTAAGCCTTTGAAAGAAAGCAGTGTGCCCTCTCCCGAAGGCCAGGTCGATCGATCTGAGAACCGCGGTCGACCGGTCTTTGCAGACCTAGACCAAACCAAATCTTCCTATTTCAAGCTAACTCATTTATTGCCACCAACATAACATAAATACTACTAACAACTACCATAAACCTCATCCAACATCCAAATCATTCTTGAAATGGATCAAAACCCACAAATACATAAAGAAAGCCCTAAAATAGCTAAACCATGATCAATACATCATTATCACTACAAATCATTTTTCTTAAACCCCAAATAGCAAGTAGAAAACTTGCCTCAATTGAGAAAATGCAGATTTTTCTTGTGTAGAAGCAAGAATCCTCTCTCAATCTTCAATCTCTTCTCTTTTCTCTACTCTTTCACTTCCTCTCTTAAGCTCTCTCTAGGTTTAGGAAATGAAATTTGGGAAAATAGAAGACTTAGTAAGACTAAGTCGTGGCATTAGTCAAAATCCCAACTTAATTGACCAATGTTGCGATAAAATAACACGCAACTGCATTTTTAAGGTATAACCAGTCAAAAGTGCCAAAAACCTCAAAATACAATATGACACAATAATTGACTATCTCGCACGTTCCGGACTCAACTACGGCCTCAAAATTATCATTTGGACAATTTATAATTCATTTTAAGTTTCGGTCTCATTATTAAGCAAAATATCATTTTAATTCTTATGATATTATAAAACATGACATGGCAATATTCACATATAGTTACAGTAAATATGCAACCTCATAGTAAATTTTAACTTTTCTACATTAAATTAATACTCAATCCATATCTCAACATTTTATATCTAATTACCATACCTAGTAAATAAATATAAAATATGTTCTCATAAGCGAGGGTTATTACACTTTGTAACTTAGTTGTGATTCAATATAATTAGTTTGTATTGTTTTGTTTCGTATATTCCTTATTTAGTTAGTTGTCTTTTATTGTTTTACCATGCTTTGTAAGTAGTTTGTGGGTTAGGATCATATGTCCACCATTAATGGGCACTTGATCTTGAAATCATGGATTTGATTTGAATGACTTTTAATTGAAAGCTTATGTATTAATGTTATAATATTATACGTTTAACTTCCTTTGTCATGCAACGGTAGTATTTGTAGTGATATTGAAATGTTGATTCATTTGTGACCATATTCAATCAAAAATTTATCTTTCATTTTTGGGTTTTGTCATTTCATGTGGAATATTTATAATCAATTGAATATGATCAGTTAATTTTATTTTCGAACCAAATTCCTTAATACATTTTGTTTGCCCATGGTGGGGATGAGATCCTAATTAATTCTTGTCCTTTAGTTTATTTTACATATTTGCCCTGTGTTAATTGTAGTTATCATTTTAAAAACATCATCATTTATTTCCCTTTTCACGTAATAAATCAATTTCATCCTAAAATATGTACCCTGTGGATATATCCCTACTTGCTGTTACACTCCTTAGTGTACCAAGTTGTAATTTTTGTTAGGCGATAAACACCCAAAAACAAATTCTTTATTTACAAAGTTTATACCTCATCAAAAATATCATCATTGTCAGGAACGCTGTATTTTAGGATTTTAGTGACTTAGTACTTTATTTATAATTTGTCTATTCTATTTTTTTCAACTTGATTTGTGACTTGTGCCTTTTTAGCTTTGATAAACTTGAAATTTTGGAGCTCGTCGCATGTTTGAATTCCCCTAGTGAGATATTTTGGTAAAAATATCTCATCCTAACTCCTTCGATAGTTTTAATTGTTGTGATAATGGTTCTCAAAGTTACGCTCCCAAGATAATGCGTGAATGCCTACAAATTCTTAAAAAATATAAATATTCTTTAAAATCAAAGGCTTAAAAATAAAAGAATTGAGAATATTTCTTGGGAGACTTTTCCTGATATGGAAGTTTCTAACTATGAGAAAATCCCATATGAAGATCTTAAATCTTCTTGTTGGTTTGATCAGGAGTTAGCGCATAAGGAATTGAATGACCAATCAAGCTTCACAAAGCTTGGACTATTAAAATAATTTCTCCACTCGATGACGTGATTTCTTTTTCAACAAGCTAGATTGAGGTTGAAATTTTCATTTCACCTCCACCCATTTTTGCAGAAGAAAACATTGAGAGTGATCGAAGCACTTTCGAATTTCAAGCTATGATTTATGATTCAAATTTTTTTGAGGTTGAAAGTCTTTCATTTCCTTAGTTTCCTACCGTTATCCAACCATTAAAACTATCGCAAGAATCAGATGGAAGTCTTGAGGACTTTGACCCCACTTTTTAAAAGGAGTGTTATTTTAAGATGCTTTATTTGATGGTCTATTCACTAACACTTGATCCACCTCTAATTCCAATTGAAAAAACTCTGAGAGGTAATTTTTATTTTCTTAGGATCGATTTGGTCTTGTCCCTTATTGAATCCAAACCCCTTATCCTCTAATTTTTTTAATTGATGATGGTTCATATTCTCAATTCTTTCATTTTCACGCCTTCCGTTGTGCAAAGATAATTTCTATTTTTTTGAAGGAATGAAATCAAATGATGGCACTTTATTGATCCCTCAAGGTCAAATTATTTAATGGGTGGACCCTAAAAAATTTGAACTTATAGTGTATAATTATTTAGAAGTTTAAGTTGTTAGTTGTACATAGTAGTTTGATTTTTTTATCATTCTAGTTATTGTATAGTGTAATTAATTATTTGTTTGTTCTTTTTTTTTTGTTAAGCTTGGTTCTAACATGCTTTGTAAAATATTTGGACTCAAACTATTCGAGATCGCTCCTTATTGGCTGGTATCTTTCTCTCCCTCTCATTAATTATTGATCTCGATACACATTGGGGACAATGCATAGTTTAAGTTTGAAAGTGTGGCTTATTCTTCCCATTCATTGGTAGTTTCTTTTATTTGATTCCTTATTCTTTCCAAGCATGATTTTTTTGAAAAAATTAAAAAATTTCAAAAATATTTTCTTTTATTTCTCTCTTTCTTAGGTCTTTTGCCATTGCTTTAGATGATAAATTTTAATGATTGCCCTATCAAATTGCCAAATCAATGATGCATGTTCTATTTCATTCATGTTATTAGACTTTAGTCCTCGAATAATTGATATTATAAAAAAATCATGAATTAAACTCTGAACCCATGAGAACATGTACTTTTCTTATTTGAATGATTTGGTAAGACAATTATAACCTTTTTATGTTTTATTTATCTGCGTACACTAAAATTGAGCAAAATTTGTGCTTGTTGCATATATTATTCTTTCTTTCTTAAAAACATTAATTTTGTCGGTAATCTAAATTTTCTTTCTTTGATCATTCATTAATTGAGTTTAGATTGAAATTTATAACTTGAGCATGATTTTCAATGTTGCTTACACTCAATAATCGCGTAAACTTTAGGAATTGATCATAGGCCCTCTTTTTTATTTAACTCGTATTGAGCTTGACCTCATTGTTTACACTTTACCTAGTCAATCCATTTGAGCCTAAATATAGCCTTTCATTTGATAACCCAAATTCAATAACCCACTCTACATTGGATTATAACCGATATATACACCTTCCATACTGTTCTTTGAAATTGTCCTTTACTTCTTATGGATTTCATATTCCAATATTAAAATTGCCCGCGATTTTCCATTGTCTCGAGTACTCTCCCCAACCTTTTGAATCTGTAAATATACCATTCCTTTCATAACTATAACTCAAACCTACATTACAACCCTTAAAAGTCATATATGATCCTAGGGTGAATGTGATTCAAAAGTCTAAATAGTTGTGATAATCTGTTAATGTTCATTTTTACCTCATTTGGTATCCTTTCACGAGATTATAATTCTTCATTTTTCATATAGCGTTCTTCATCACTCGTTATGGCCATTTGTCAAGTGTGTATTACTCCTCGCTCTTAGTGATTTCATTTATTAAGTGAAAAATCTGAAGAAGATTGAGTGAAAGAAGCTTTAATTATTATCCGGGGTCTAGGAGTTTTTTTCAAAGCAGATCTTTTTCATATGCTTCACACCACATATATTTAATGTTTCAATTATATGAAGTTATTCTTTAAATGTAGATAATTTTGGATTATTGGGAAAAATTCCCATTTGCTTTATTAATATCTTGTCGAAATCTTTATTATTTTGTTGAGCTTGGCATATTGGATATTTGCGCAAACGTTTTGAGGAAACTTGATTTTTGTGGGAATCATCTCTAGAAACCCTCATAAGGAAAATCCTCTAGGGCCAGCTAGGGGTTTAACATCTTGTTGCATTCATTAATTACAACGGTGCCCCAGTAAAAGTAGCATATATATATATATATATATATATATATATATATATATATATGTGTGTGTGTGTGTGTGTGTGTGTGTGACAACCCACTCATCAAAATAAGGGGTGGCCAGCCCGGTACTCCAATAATAATGGGAATCATAGATGGACCATTCTCAGCATCGCAATAATACAATAAGTATACGTGATAACCACCCTATATTTCAGAAAAACGGGTTGCCAAAAATTTTAATTTTATAAGTTAAAGAAAGAATTGAAACAACCCAATTTGAAAAGAAAGTGAAAATCCAAAAGAACTTGTAATACATCCGCATCAAGTATACAATATGGGGACCGAATATGTTGTCGGTCAACAATCACTTACAACGTATTACAACAGTTTAATTAAGTTACATAATACATTACAATAAGCGAATACAAAAGCTTGGGACACACGCCCGAGTAAATGACCCCATCATAACTAGAGTACAAAAATGACGATGTCTATAACAACATATCCCGTAATATCCGCAAAGTATCACGGTTCCCCAAAAACACCGGAATAGGAAAGTCAGTACGGGCGTCCTTGCGGCGGAGCACGTGAGCGGATACAAGATTCATGCACAACAAGAAATACGAACGGGTCAGGGCCCAGTTTTATATGATCACCAAATGAATAAAGAGCATAACAGTTATGAACAGTAAATCATGCTTGATAAGGATAAGAATCTACCTACACAATCTCAAAGCATAAGCTAAGACAATTTAAATGATCATAAGTTTAATTTAATTATGCAAGAGGATATAAATGAATAACATTAATTAAAATATCCATCATTTAAACTGATCCATTTCATCGTTTCATTTCTCATTATGAAAAATAATCACAGTTATATGCTCTTTGTGGAATTTATCATAAATCAAGTCCAACTTGAATAAGAATAGTTATATTCATATACATATAACGATTCTAAGACCGCCCGTCCGGGTTTCTCCACTGTGCGCGCCCCTAAATGACTATCTTCTTCCAGGGCCTATCCACCAAGACAACCTGGGAACCTAACGCAACGTCGGGAAGTGGCCATACACCTGCGAGTGAGTCATAACCACACCCAAAATTACCGCACAGTCACACAATCAATACAACATATATAATAACCGGTCATATGGAGCTCGGTCTATATTCACCCTGCATTCACTAGCCATGGGACTTCACCTCACGCACAAACTTCCTTTATGATAGCATTAAGAGAGGTGTGTTTAAGTATATTATTATTTACCATTTTCATTTTCATTTCCATTTTAATAAATACATCACATATTATCCGGAGCCATACGTAATTCATATCATCATTACGACCTCAATGAATAAATCAACTCTCAATTTATTCTCCAAACATTTTATGGCGTTATTATAAACCACCAAGACTAGCATACCTCAATTGAGCTTCTAACGTCTCCCAATATGACCTTACAACTCCTAGTATAATAATAATTAACTAAGGGAAAAGAATGCCCTAACATCGATTTGTACACCCCCGGAATAAGCCCCATTTAATCCATTTCTAATGTAGGGCAGTTAACTAACTCATCTAGGACTCTAGGACTCTAAGTTTACTTCATACAAGAAGGTTCCTAAGTTTTAAGCCTAAAGAAAAAGGGTGAAAATTGAGTTAGAAAAATAACTCAAAATAGCATGATTTTCGAATCGATTCGCCCTAGGGCCGAATCAATTCGCCCCATGAAGCGAATCGATTCGTCCAAAGTTGAATCGATTTGGGTGAAGAATCCAAGTTTCTACCTCAGTCGAATCAATTCGGCCTTAACCCGAATCGATTCGGGTTTGCAGACCTGTAGACTGACCCCTTAGCGAATCTATTCGCCCTAGGGCCGAATCGATTCGCCCCTGCGAATTTGCCAAGAAAGGGGCTACGGGTTATGAACCCTAATTTCCCCCCAAATCTAATTTCTTCTCCAACCAACATCATTAATCCAACCCATCAAATAATAAATGCATCTAACTACTATCATTTACACCAATAAACATATAAATCAACTTCTAAGGGTTTAAAACCTACAAATCCCTCAAAATCCCAAATTTGATAAACCATAACAACTACACAACAATCAATACAATTTATTCACCTTAGACTATATATTAGCAAGTAGAAAACTTGCCTTGAGGTTGGAATCTCAGATTCTTGGAAGATGGAAGCAATATCAAATCCCAAATCTTCAATCTCTCTCTTTTCTCCTCTTTTCTCCTCAACTCTCTTCTTCTATCTTTCTCTCTAAGTTAGTATATACACTTAAGAGAAAAAATGAAATGTAAGACTAAACCGTGGCTTTAGTCTAAATTCCTAACTTAAATGGTTAATACCACATTAAAATGACTCACAACTACACATTTAAGATATAACTAGTCAAAAGTTCTCGAAACATAAAAATACAATATGGCACTTATTTCGACTATCTCGCACATTTCGAGACTAACTACGCCCTCTAAATTGGCATCCGAAAATTTTATAAATCATTTCAAGTTCTGGTTTCATTTAAACTATAAATGTCATTTAAAGCATATGACACTATAAAACATAACATGATGATATTTAGATACACATACAGTAAATATGCAATAGTAAATATTATCTTTCAACTCACTCAATTAATATTTACTCCATTTTCCAACATTTTATATAATTACTTCACACAACAAAATTAATAAAAAAATAAGTTCTCAAAAGCGAGGGTTGTTACAATATATATATATTTCTTATCTTGTGGTATTTCTTATGGATCTTATTTATTTTCACTTTATTGATAGGGACAAATAATTTATAAGTTAGGGGATAGTGATTAGTTACAAATATTACATTTATGACCCCTTATATTTATGCATTCTACGAAAGGAATATGCCAAAGGGCTCCTTCAAACCTCTTATACTTCTTCAAAGAGGAAACATGGAACACATCATGGAGTTGTTGTAAGTGTTCCGGTAAGGAAAGTTGATATGCCACTAGACCTACCTTGGCAATAATAGGAAAAGGTCCCACATAGCGCGGCGCAAGCTTTCCTTTCTTCCCAAAGCTCTTTATACCTTTCATTGGCGATATTCGCACCAAGACTTGATCCCCAACATCCAACTCTATATGTCTTCTATTCTCATCGGCATAACTTTTTTGGCGATCTTGAGCTATTCGGATGCGATTTCGGATGAGTTCAATCTTGGAAGAAGTATCCTGGATCATTTCCGGTCCAAGAAATTTATTATCCCCCACCTCCAACTTACACGTGGGTGATCTATAAGGCCGACCATAAATTGCTTCATAAGGAGCCATCCCAATAGTAAATTGGTACGAATTATTATAAGAAATTTCGACCAAAGGGAGATATTATTCCCAACCACCTTTGAAATCAAGCACATACATTCGGAGCATATCCTCTAAAATTTGGTTGACTCTTTCTGTCTGCCCATCTGTTTGAGGGTGATAAGAAGTACTCAATTTCAATTTGGTTCCCATGGCTTCTTAGAAACTTCGCCAAAAGTGGGAAACAAATATCTTATCTCTGTTGGAGACTATATTTATTGGCACCCCGTGGAGTCTAATAACCTCCGCAATAAATATTCGGGCATAACGAGCAGTATTGTAATCGGTGCATACAGGTAGGAAGTGTGTCGACTTAGTCAAACGATCAACAATAACCCAAATGGAATCATGACCGCTCTGCGACGTTGGCAATCCTGTGATGAAATCCATCGATATGCTCTCCCACTTCCATACTGGTATTTCCAAGGGTTGCAACAAACCCGTTCGTCTTTGGTGGTCTACTTTCACCAATTGACAAGTAGTGCAATGGGAAACGAACTCATAAATATCCCGCTTCACGCCCGCCCACCAATACTGACGGTGCATGTCTTGGTAAATCTTGTCCCCACCAGGATGCACTGAAAATTTAGACCCATGAGATTCTGCCATCACAGCCCATCTTAAATCCCCTTCTTCTGGGACAATGAGTCTCCCGTGGAAACGTAACCCACCCACTGAGCTTATAGAGTAGGATTCTGATCCCTCGGTTAACAATTGGCGTGTACGGTTCTGATAACCTTTGTACCTTCCTTGAGCTTCTACAACTCTTACCACAATGGTAGGCGTAACGGTCATCACCGACATAAACGCCCTAGAAACCGCGTCCTCCTAACTAAGCTCCTTCCATTTGGCTTTCCATACCTCCGCTAATTCCCCCTCGGGCTTTCGACTCAAAGCATCCGTGACCACATTCGCCTTTCCCGGGTGATAGTGGATGTCAAATTGGTAGTCTTTCACAAACTCTAACCACCGGCGTTGTCGCATATTTAGGTCTCTCTGGGAAAACAAATATTGCAACGATTTGTGGTCCGTGAAAAGACTAAATTTTTCCCCTAGGAGATAATGCCTCCAAATCTTCAAGGCAAAAACAACTGCGGCAAGTTCCAAATCATGCACCGGATAATTCTTTTCATGGGGCTTTAGCTTGTGAGAAGCATAAGCAATATTCCGTCACTCTTGTTGAAGTATACCTCCCAATATTTTGTAGAGATGCATCGATAAAGACTAAATATTTCAATCCTGGCCTTGGTAACGCAAGGATTGGAGTAGAAGTCAACCTATCCTTGAGATCGTCAAAAGCTGACTGACAAGAATCATCCCATACAAACCTCACCCCTTTTCGGGTTAAATTTATCAAAGGCCTAGCAATTTTAGAAAGACCCTTGATAAATCGGCGGTAATAACCCGCCAAACCCATAAAACTACGAATCTCGGTAGGTGTCGTGGGCTGACCCCACTCCCCCACCACAACAACTTTACTTGGGTCTACCGAAATACCCTGGGCTGTCACAATATGACCCAAAAATTGTACCTTTTGTAGCCAAAAACCACACTTCTCGAACTTGGCATACAATTGGTGATCCCTCAACTTTTGCAGGACCAACCGCAAATGAGTAGCATGATCGGATTCTGTTGGAGAATACACTAGAATGTCATCAATGAACACGATAACAAACTGGTCCAGGAAGTCTTGAAACACCCTATTCATGAGGTCCATAAACACGGCAGGAGCATTGGTTAGTCCAAAAGGCATAACTAAAAATTTATAGGACCCATATCTCGTTAGGAACGTAGTCTTGGACACATCTTGCTCTCGTATCCGCAGCTGGTGATACCCCATCCTCAAATCTATTTTAGAGAAGTACGATGCTCCCCTAAGTTGATCAAACAAATCATCAATTCGAGGTAATGGGTATTTGTTCCGGATGGTGACTTTATTTAACTCTCTGTAGTCAACACACAATCGGAGAGAACTGTCCTTTTTCTTCACAAACAACACCGGAGTGCCCCACGGCGACGTGCTTCACCTAATAAACCCTTGCTCTAGCAAGTCCTGAATATGATCCCTCAACGCCTTCATCTCAGTAGGAGCCATACGATACAGAGCTCTAGCAATCGGTCTCATTCCCGGTGCTAAATTAATTATAAACTCAATCTCCCGACTCGGAGGCAAACCCGGTATTTCCCGGAAAACATCTTGGAAATCTCTAACAACCAAAATCGAATCTAAGCAAATGACCACATCTCGAGAAGTCTCCTCCGCGATATAATACAAGTAAGTGCTAGAACCTCCTTCTAAACGAGGCATAGTCACTAAAAACATTTCTTGCCCCGGAATGGTAAAAACTATACTCTTCCCATAGCAATTAACTATTGCACGATACTTCACTAGCCAATCCATACCCAAGATTACACCATACCCGACCATATCAAGGACGAGCAAATCGGCCTCAAAACACAAGTTACCAAGATTTATTCCTATTTGTTTACAAATAAAGAAAATGAGTGACCCATCACCCATAGAAGACTCAACACTAGTGAAGGTACTCTCTGCAGATTTAATCAACTCTGTAGACTGGGCAAAGCTTCTAGAAATAAACAAGTGCATCATACTCGTATCAAACAATGCACGACCCATATGCCCCTGAATGAGAAACTTACCCTCTATAGCTGGCAGGGCTGGAGGAAGCATAGCATCCTGAATGTGGTAAACATGACCATGAGCTTATAACGAACCATGAGCTTCTGACATAACGGCTCGTCTCAACTCTGGATCATCCGGAACCACCAATCTCCCCTGGAATCTCAAGCTACCATTAGACCCACTAGAAAAATGCTCCACCCCCTCGGCTAGTAGTTGTCTCACCCGCTCTTGACAGAGATGATCTTTCACCTATTCCTTCACCACCCGAATAATGATCTCGGGGGTGATGGTGAGGACTAACATAAATGCTCGGGTCAACTCATCACCTCCATGAAGTGCCTTCCACTTCACCTCCCACATCAATGCCAACTCCAAAAATGGCTTACTACTTAGGGAATCCACTACGACATTTTCTTTCCCCGGGTGGTAATGAATGTCGAATTGGTAGTCCTTTACAAATTCGAGCCACCTTCTCTGTCACATGTTCGACTCTCTCTATGTGAACAAGTACTATAAACTCTTTTGATTTGTGAAATGCTGAAACTTTTCCCCTAGAAGTTAGTATCTCCATATTCGTAAGGCATAAACCATGCCTGCTAACTCTGAGTCGTGGGTGGGGTAATTTCCCTTATGAGACTTAAGATTTTGGGAAGCATAAGTTATCGGCCTCTCCTCCTGCATTAAAACCCCGCCAAGTCCCCTCAGGAATGCATTAGTATAAACCCTGTAGTCAGCTCCCACCCGAAGCAACGCTAGAATAGGTGTTATAGTTAATCTCATCTTCGGCTCCTCAAATGCCTGCTGGCACGCCTCATCCCCCCAAAAAGGTACCCCTTTCCTCGTCAAATTTGTTAAGGGTCCGTCTATCTTCGAGAACCCCTGAATGAATTGATGATAGTACCGGACCAATCCCAATAAGCTTCTCACCTCGATGGGGGTAGGGGGTTATCCCCACTCCATTATGGTGAAAACCTTCCCTGGGTCCACAGATATCCCTCACTCGGACACAATATGACCCAAGAACTGTACTTCCCTCAGCTAAAATCTTCATTTCTCGAACTTCACATACAACTGGTGATCCCGAAGTGTCTGTAAGACCACCCGTAGATTCTCTGCGTGCTCCCTCATAGTCCAAGAATATATTAGAATATCATCTATGAGTAATATAACGAATCGGTCCAAAAATTCCCTGGAAACTCGGTTCATTAAATCCATAAACACTGTCGGTGCATTGGTTAGCCCGAATGGCATCACCAAAAACTCGTATGACCCATAACGAGTAAGGAAAATGGTCTTTGAGACTAACTGCTCTCGAACTCTCAACTGATGGTATCCCAACCTCAAGTCAATCTTCGAAAAATAAGCAACACCCCTCAACTGATCAAACAAATCCTCTATACGTGGCAACGTGTATATATTTCGAATCGTGACTTTGTTTAACTCTCTGTAATCGACATAAAGCCGTAAAGATCCGTCCCTCTTCTTGATGAACAACACTGGATCACCCCAGGGTGAAGTACTCCTCCTAATGAACCCCTTGACTAATAGTTGTTCAATTTTCTCTCGTAGCTCTCTCATCTCTAATGGAGCCATCCTATACGGAGTGCGGGTAATAAGCCAGGTGCTCGAAATTATATCTATCACAAAATTGATCTCCCGACTCGGTGGTAACCCCGAAATCTCTTCAAAAATATTTAAAAAAACCCTAACCACTGAAATGGAATCTAGAGTTACCAAAAGATCCGAAGAGCTATCCTCCTCAAAATAATATAAATGCGTGCTCGACCCACCCCCGGGGTGAGTCATCGCAACTAGGTACATCTTCTGCCCCGGAATTGCAATCCACACATGCCCTATAAGTGGATAACCAATCCATCCCCAAAATGGCGCCATACTCATGCATATCCAGCATTAGTAACTCCACATTAAATGTAAGTCGGCCTATCTCATTGTCGATCCTTCGACACACAGACCGTATTGGTGCCCCTTTACCCACTGGTGAGTCTATGCGCAATACTAAATTTATGGCTTGCTTGTCAATTAATACCATTATTAGCACCAAAGAAAATATCAATAAATAAATAAAATTCCCAAAACTTTGACATTTATAAATGAAGAACACATACACAATGATCCAATAATCCATACCACCATAATAATAATTATAAAATCTAGCTATCATAATAAATTCCAACTGACATAAAATCAAAGAGTGCCTGGCTTATGCCCTTACAAATATACCAAAGAATAAATGACTAAATTTGAAAAGCACCTATGCTATAAGGAGAATGAATCTGAATCTTAACCTGGAGAGTAAACGAGATAGCGGGACTGCCACATCACAATCTAACTATCCCTGTTTAAGATCACCTGAGGGGGAAAACATTTAAATTTTGGGTCAGAGCCCAAGGTGTGCAAGAATTAACTTGAATAAAATATGAATGTAATTATATAGTCGATGCACAATAAATATTCCCCCTTTTGGACACTCACATGCGTATGACACATCGCCCCTCATCAAAACGAAATATCATTCGCCCCCAAAACATCCCCAAATAATAATTTGTGACATCATCTAAATTTTAGAGGAAATCCCTTCCCAATTGATTAAATTATCTGAAATCCTTTCATTATTAAAATTTAGTAACTTACATTAATTCTGGTCTTCCCCTTTATTAAGTATAAAGCATAAACATTTATTATGCATTATAAGATCAAATATTATTTAATGCCTATATTCTTAGACAATTAAATTTATTTCCACAATATCCGGGTAACACATAATATATGTCCTTCCATATATGTGACACACAAGGGCATCTATCTTTGGTGTCATATTCGTGCTCTATCAGTAAGTCTGAAGGAATCCTAAAATCCAAATCGGACAGTTCGAAGGAATCCAGACATCCTAAGTGGATATCACAAAACACATACAAGTTGTGGGCGGGGTCCCTATGCAGGATAACTGTATATGGCCCATACCCAGCAGTGATACAACAATAGTCAACACCACACCTACCTCTAGTGGGTGGAGACTCTACATAGTACCTATATGCGTACACATCGTCAAGCCCACCTCTGTCGGTGTGTGGTCACTGATCCGAACGCGTGGACCCCTGAGCTAATAGGAAAATCCACTGGTATGTCCACACATAAATATAATATAATACATATTATTTTTTCTACAATATGTAATATAATTAGTCCTAAATTACCATAAAATTCCAATCCAAATCCCATATCATCATTCATCCATTAATAATTTACTATCTAAATAATTACTTAACTATCAAGTCATAGGTAATTATTATTAATTTGGATATAGGTATAATTTTGTTCCATAATTTAATTGACCCGACCATAACATTTTTAAGTCCCAAATTAATTTCAAACATGCGTAATGAAACCCATTAGTTAATCCTCATAACCAAATTTGTATTTACCAAGAAGTTTATATATATTTCAGATCACTAATCATAATCAACAACCTACACAACAACCGTACACTCACCCCCAAATTTCTACTCAGCCGAACCGATCCGATCCAGATACATCAGTTCGGTTCACCATTTACAGGAAGTTTTTGCTCCACCGGATCGGTTCATTTTCATTTCCACCGGTTCGGTTATATATTTATAGAAAAATCGACCCACACTGGATCGGTTCTTTTTCTTCTCTATGGGTTCGATTTGGTTTAAAGGAATCTAACCCCAAATATTCAGATTTATAGATTCCTAATTTCTAGAAATAATTTCTATATGTGGATCATTCCTCTACATGAATACCATCATCAAATTCGATTTATCATTCATCAACATGTGAGTATTCAACCATAAGATCAAATCTAATAAACGTTTTTTTATGAAATCTAAGGGAATAAAATTCATCATTGAGAAATAAATTATATACATAAATGATGCAAGAAATTCTTCCCTGAAATTTGTAGTGGAGAAACCCTTGAAAGTTACTAATCTCTCTCTTGTTCTTTATCTTTTCTCTTCTTGGGTGTTTCTTACTTCTCTCTCCCATGGCTGCTATTTAGGTTTGATTAGTGTGATAATGGGGAAGTGATTTACCCCCACTACATCACTTATTAAGTATTAAATCCCTATTTGGGTTATGGGCCCAACTTTTGGACCCCCAAATGAGTCTGAAACCATAATCTAATTTGCCCAGAACTTTCCCAACGCATATGTTATTGACCCAAGACTATTTTTAAAGGTTTAAACCACTTAAATGAGTTCATATATGTCCCATAACGTGCTCCGAGTTATTTATGCCAAAATAATTACTTTTTATTTGTGTCGCACATATTTTTTTATAATTTTCTTTTTATTATACGCAAATGACATATTCATGCACAAAAATGAATAATATACACAAGCACACTAAATAACAAGTTTCCACTTAACATAATCGAATAAAATATTTATTTAGATTAAATTTCCAAAGTTAATTATTTATTCGAAGAAAATAATTTTCCACTAATTATTTAAGAGAAAAAAAATGCGAGGTATTACATTGAACCCCGCGTTCTTATTACCATCATCACCATTCCAAAAAAAATTAGTTACATTTGAATCCAAATTGATTACACCATTCAAACTTTATTTAGTACCGTTTGATACTTATGCAGGTAGAGTTAGAAAGAAAATAAAATTTTATGGCTACAGTGGTAAGTGTTTTTTATGAATGGTATGTTTGTATGCAGAGTCAATCCTGAGATTTGGATTGCCTTGTGCGAAACTCAACTTAAGGCCTTCCAAAAAATATTCTACAAAGATATTAAGGGCCGTTTGGTTATGAATTCAGAAAACTCGATTTAAATGTTGGTTTTAAAATACAGTTGTAAAATTCAGTTTTTTTTGTTTATAATTATTGATCCGCGTTTGGTAAACCTGTTTATAAATACAATTTTTTGAAAATTTGACAAAATTGATAAACATGTATATTTATATTATACATATGTGTGTGTGCGTGCGTGTGTGTGTGTATAAACACGTACATAAAACTTTCACACATACATGATACATGAATGTATACATGCATACATACATATATATATATATATATATATATATATATATATATATATATATATATATATATATATATATATATATATATATATATATATTGTATGCATAATTCAAAATAAAATTATATACATACATGAATTAATAATATTTTTTAATACATATGTACTATATGTATATTTTATATTATTTCATACATTAATAATACATGTATAAAATTATATATAAGTATCATGTATCTATTGATAATATTATTTAATATATGTATCTTAGTATATTATATAATTTAATAATATATATACGTAATTTTTGTGTACATGTACATATACAGTTTTTATTTATAAGAATTACAAGCATATTAATGTATTTTGTACGTATATTATATATTGAGGTATAAATGCATTAAAATATTAAGAATGAATAATTTTGATTTGCAAAAATAAAAAACAAAAGTTATAAAACACCCTCTTGCTGTTTTCTGAAAAACTTGATTATAACACAAAATATTATAATTCTCAATGTTTAAAAACAGGCTGCCAAACGCAAATTTTTATTAGAATTGTATTTAAACACATACACATAAATATTATAATATCATTTCACTAATATATGAGACAATATTGGAATAATAAAATCTTTAAATACATGGCAAATTTTTAAGAATATATGAATTAATACTCAAGATTAAAACCTAGTTACTATCCTTGAATTTGCTTCATTGATATATGTTGATACAAAAAATTGTCCATCTACATGGACTATTCAGATATTGACACGTGTTGTACAGTGGGAGATTAATCCTAGTCATTAAGGATGAAATATCGACCAACACCAAGAATACCGACCAACACCAGGGATGCTGGCCAACGATGACAGGCAAACACCAACAGTTGTATACATTAATGATTGTACAGATGTAAATGTCTATGATATAAAGACATTCCATTCTTTGATATTTCAGCTCTTGTACACTCCCTGGGGGACTATAAATACATTGTAAACCCTACATCCAAGGGAAACACGAAAAGAGAGGCAATTGAACAATCCCAAGGCAATATACAACAATGGATGTAGGCTCCTCTCTTAAGTCGGACTACTTTAAAAATCTCTTGTCTCTTATTTCTATTAATCTGTGATAAATTATTTAGCCTAGTCTAGTTTTTTACAACAACTCTATGCTCAAAATAATCCCTATTAGTGTCTGGAAGATGAACTACTAACGCTTTATTTACAGCCCTAGTCTTTAAATAAAAAGTGGTGTCACTAGTCACCCACTTATAACAAAACATTATTTTTAGAATCCCTAAATGGGTTCCATGAATTTGATTCAATCTATACACACTATTTATGACCCTCTAAGTATTGGGGTTTACCCTAACTGGGACAACGTCAAAGTATCGACAAAATTCAAGGCACGGTGGGTTGGGAGGAAAGGTAAACCCACACTCACCTATAAAAATAGAGGGAAACCAGTGACCCTCAGCAAGTGAGAGGAAATCAGCAGGTAAAATAGCGTGTTCCAAAACAACCCAGAAATCTTGAATTCATTTTTGAATTCATAAAGAGAATCAATAAAGTAAACCATGATAAAGAATAGAGGAGAAGAGAAAGAGTTCTTATAGGAATTAAGGTTTCAGCAAGAACTAAAGAACAAAAAACAATCGCAGAAGAAGATAGAAAGAAAGCTTGAAGACACGGAAACCAAAAACACTCAGAAAATACGAGGTAATGAAAGTTCATGGTTTTTCCCGCTCTTTATAGGTTGCCTCGAAAACTGGAAAAATAATGATTAAAAGGCAATTTCGATTGAATTGGTGGCGGCTAAAGGACGGAAAATATAAATTTGCCCAAAAACGATTCGTTAAAGTTGTGGATAATTTCAAAAATGCCATGCGCATTATATTTCCATAATTAAACCATAAATGTTTACAAGTAGGGGAAGTCAGCATACTAGGCCTAAAATTGTTGCCCGAGCAACTTTAAGAGCTAAATGCTCCATAATCTTGTAAAAACTTCAAGCATGAAATATTGGGGGCTTCTGTTGATACTAAAAATTGTCCATCTACGTGAACCATTAAGATACTGACACGTGTTGTATAGTGAAAGATTAATGACAGGCAAACATCAACAGTTGTATACATTAATGATTATACAGATGTAAATGTCTATGATATAAAGACATTCCATCATTTGATATTCTAGCTCTTGTACACCCCTGAGGGCTATAAATACAATGTAAATCCTACATCCAAGGGACACGTGAAAAGATAGGCAATTGAAAAATCCCAAGACAATATACAACAGTAGACGTAGGGTCTTCCTTAAATCGAACCACTTTAAATATCTCTTGTCTCTTATTTCTATTTATCTGTGATCAATTAATTAGCATAGTCTAGTTTTTTGCATCAACAATATACTCTTAAAGTAGAAAGTGGACTCTTAGTTTGAGGCATGCCAAAAAAAATATATGATCCTTAATTAAGACGGATGGAGTATATCATAATCATAATTTTGTGCTACACTATTAGCTACACACACGCGTTGTACGTGTGACTATTGCTTCAAGTTACTTGTGGAATTGTATGTAATACATCAATCTCAAAATGACATGATTTTTTTTTAATATAAATGAAACATGGTAGGAATAAATGTGTAAACATGTTGCCTGTGTGTCAAATTTAGTGTATTAAAGTTCGAAATGCCAAGTAAATGAGAGATTTGTACGTTAAAACATGTAGCATGTGTGTCAAATATACCTTATTTACTATTCAAAATGCAATGCAATTGAAAAAATATCATTTCATTAATACATGAGCCAATCTTGGAATAATAAAATCTTTAAATACATGAAAAATAAATGACTTAGCAAACCAATTTAATTATTAATCACAAGTGGTGGTTGTTTTCCTTTGAAAAAGAGTTTATGCTAAAAGCAACGAAGAATTTCTAGCTAGGAGTGTAACGATGCTTAGAAATATAGTGAATCATGTTTAAATATTATACATGTGATGTTAGACAAAAATTCTATGGTTTCCTTTAGCATCACACTTGGAATATAAAAAAAATGTAACAAAGAAAAACTTGTAATTATTTACTTGAATGGTTTGTAATGGTTAATCGTGGCTCATATTATTTACAAGAAGTTCTTCAATCAAATAATAAATCGTCACATGTGGTATGATTTCCCCCCTCTAATATGTGTTTAGATGTCGTTAAACAACTTCATCTGAAAAATTGTATGCAAAAACTTGTGAATGGTCAAATTCAGTTAAAAAATAAAAAAAATAAAAAATAAAACGTTAAAAAAATCTTTCTTTTTATGTCTAAGCTTTTTTTTTTTAAATTTTTTTTATATTAAAAAATGTTATAAAACTTTAAAAAATAGTTTTTTAATGTTTTTTTATATAAACTATTATAGACATAAAAACGTTAAAAACTTAAAAATAGTTTTTAAAGGTTTTTATATAAACTGTCTTAAATATAAACTATTTTTTATATAAACTATTTTATACAAAAATAGTTGACCAAAAACTATTTTTATATATAAGTTGTTTTTCATATATATATATATATATATATATAACATTACAAAAATCCCTTTATATATATAAATTGTTTTTTAAATTTTTTTACATATAAAAATGTTAAAAAAACTTAAAAAAACATTTTTTGATTTTTTTTTATATAAACTGTTTATTTATAAACTTTGTTTAAAAATACTTTCATATAACAAAATATTGTAAATGAATTTTTTTTTCTAAATAGAAACCGTTTTAAACATTTTTAATAAATAAAATATTTTAAGAGAGTTTTTATAACAAATGAAAACGTTTTTCTTTGTTTCATTGAAAAAACAAGAATATAAAAAAATGAGAAAAGAATTTTCTATAAATAATGTTATTTACTGTTTTTAAAATATTATTAATTGTTTTTTTGTTTTAAAAATGTTATTAACTGTGACTAAACAAATCCTACAAAAAACTGTTATTCAATGTTTTTTTCACTAAAAAAAATTATTTACACAAACAAGTATTTTCTATATTGTTTTTATTGATACATAACAACATTAAAATCCTGTGTTTATAACGATTTTATATATAAAGAAAAGATTATATATAAAAAGGATTTATTTTTAACATATAATTTTTTTGGTCCATGGCAGGTATGTGTGAATTAATTTGATGGATGTTAATAATATTGTACACTTATTGGTTTCAATAATTTCATTTCCTGTATTTTTCAATTGAATGGTCAATCACGACTGAGTCAATGGAGATATCACCTCAATAATGTCATCAATTTTGCTTGGATATGTGGGTCATCAAGAGATTAAAATTTTTACAAAGCAAAGATTTGGGAAAGTCTTTTATGGCCATCTTTTTCTTACTTGTCAATTGTAGTAAAAAATAAAGAGGTTTGGGTTAAGGGACAAGTTGTTGCAATATTATCTTCTTTAGACATATTGAGTTTAATTATTTTCTATAAAATATATTAGGAATAAGGTGAGATTGAAGTTAGATATTTGCGCATCCCCGTTTGGTTCTGTATTCAGAAAACTCGATTTAGACGTTGTTTTTAAATGCAGTTTTAAAATTTAATTTTTTGTATTTATAATTATTGGTGCGCTTTCCCCGTGTGTGTGTATAAACACATACATAAACCTATTATACATACATACATACATACATACATACATACATACATACATACATACATACATACATACATACATACATCATAAATTATATACATGTACATTTAATATCATGTATTTTTATATATATATTTAATGAGGTATGGTGATGAATTTATATATATGTCCATATAATGGTATTGCACGTATAATTCACAATAAAATTATATACGTACATGAATTGATAATATTATTTAATACATAGGTACTATATGTATATTTTATATTATTCCATACATTAATAATACATATATAAAACTATATATAAGTATCATATATCTATTGATAATATTATTTAATATATGGATCTTAGTATATTATATAATTTAATGATATAAATATACATTATTTTTGTGTACCTGTACATATACATTTTTTATTTATAAGAATTACACACATATTAATATATTATGTATGTATATTATATATTAAGGTATAAATGCATTAAAATATTAAGAATGAATAATTCTGAGTTGAAAAATAAAAAACAGAAGTTATAAAACACCTTTTTGCTGTTTTCTGAAAAACTTGATTATATCACAGAAATATTAGAATTCAATGTTTAAAAACAGGTTCCTAAATGCAAATTTTTATAAGAATTGTATTTAAACACAAAAAACGGAATTATAGTTGCAAACCCTAAAAATACCTAAAAACTCATCGAAAAATAGTTCTCTAGCATTTCTACTTGCAAAATCACTAATTAAACTTTTACAATCATGTTTAACTAGCAATTAATAAGGCTAAGTCGTTTAACCTTTCTTGTGACATGGTTGATCATAAGTAATTTTTTTAATAATTTTAATTTTGAAAAACTTCTTTCTTCAGATGAGACTATAACAAGTATGGTCAATGGAATTTTATAAGCACGAAATGAATTTGGAAAACAATTAAGTTATTTTTAAAGAAATTTAGTATCTCAATTATCGTTTTTTTCTTTTGGTAATATATATCGCGAAAAAATTCTTCAAATAAAATTTTCCCATCAAGATCAGAATGAGTTTCATGTTTTAGAATTGTTTCAAGATTTTCATAATATTTTTTCAATTTAGTATCATGTATGGATTTTAACTTCTCTGAACAAAATACAAATTCAAATTTTTTTCTTTATATTCTTTGAATTGATCAAACCCCCTCTCTAATGACCCACTAGCTTCATCTACTATACATCGATAATTGATTCTAAAAGAGTCTTCAGATGATTGTGTATTCTCATTAGCAGTCTTATCAAAATGTCGCTTCCTACGAATTTGACGTGTTACACTAAAAATATGATCAATTTTCATTTCAATACAAATTTCTTTAGTGGCATTCATCGCATCTATGAACCCAATTTCTTTCTATTTTTTTAAAGTAATTAATCTTGTTCAATTGCAATATCAATAAGCATGTCTTTAGATTGTAAGTTTTTGCTAACCAAATTAACTACATGCAATATTTCATACCAAACAATCATGGATAATACAAATTCATATTTTCCATGATAATTTTCTGCTAATGATTTTTGCTGAATTTGTACATCTAATTCATTTTCAGTATCTCTAACTTGGACTAAAGCTTCCCTTAAATCCATAGCTTCAAATCTAATAGCTTTAATAGCTTCAATGCGAATTTCCCGACGTGTAGCAGATAATGACTTTACACTTATTTTAATATTATCTTTTAAAATATGCCAATGTTTTGTAAAATTAGCAAATAGTTTATAAATGGATTATACAATCCCAAAGAAATCTTTTGCTTTACGATAAAAATTTTTCATGTCACAAATTGTCAAATTAAGACTCTGATAACCACATGGAGTGTAAAATGCTTTAGAATTTTTATTTAATATTTTTTTTGGATACCTTGATTCTTACCTTTCATGTTTGACCCGTTATCATATCTTTGTCCTGTAACATCATTAATATCTTATTTATATATTTTTATTACTTTTGCTATTTCATTAACAAGACCTTGCCCCTTGTTTCATCCACTATTAAAAATTATATAAAATATTTTTCTACTGTTATTGGACTATTAAAAACATCTACACATCGCAATATCAAAGATATTTATTCATTGTGACTTGAATCGGGAGTACAATCAAGCATTACAGGAAAATATTTTGCTTGTTTAATTTTCTTAATGATTGTATCTTTTATTTCGGAAGCTAACATAAGTATCAACTCATTTTGAATTTTATGACCAAGATAATGATGATGAATATTCCCATTTTCAATATGCTTTAAATGTTCTTTCATTGATGGATTCTACTTTGTAATTGTTTCAATTAGGCCTAAAAAGTTTTCATTACTATTTTCATAAAGTCTCTCATTTGTTCCACGAAATGCAAAATTATTTCTAGCTAAATATTGCATAAGAGAAATTATTCTTTCTAAGATTCCTTTTCAATGTTCTCTTTCTTTGTTAATACAAACTTGTATATGTTTATTAATTGTTTCATTTTTCTCTAATCCCGTACGCAAATCAAACCAACCAATCATGTTATTGAGATGTTCAATACTTGCTTCATGTTCCTTAAGTCTAAAACTGAGATGCCCCCAAAAATTGTATCCTTCATTCGCTAATTCTCCACTTCTTTTGTGGCCTTTTTTAAACAATTTACAATAAAAATAAAAAACTTTATCCACATCCTTTAAATACACGAGTCATGTCCTATCCTCCTTATCCCCATTTGGTAAAAAATGGGTGTAATGCACTGAAGAAAAATGTCTAGATAATTTATCTTTAGAGTCTTTTTTCAAAAATAGATCTCTTATTGGACCCTTTTCTATCAATATGTCTCTAGATTTTATATCAAGATTATCCCAATTTTTCGGATCAAATTAATTAGTCATGTTACTAGGTTGTTCATCCTCTAGCAATTCACGTTCATCTTTTTCCATAGGACTTAAATTATTCACTGTCTCATTTTTGTCATTTGCATTACTTTTTAATTCTTCTGATTGACTTGTATTTTCATTAACAAAGTTTATATTTTGTTGCTCTTTACTAATAAATTTATCAAGCTCTCCCTTAAAATATTATATCACCTTTTCTATTCTTTTTAGTTTTTTCCATTTTTGATATCCGAATACTTGTTTTTTTGGTAACATTTGTAAAAATTATAAATTTATAAATAAAAATAGAACACACAATTAACAACGAATCTAATAAATAATTTTATTCTAGAAATATCTCAATTGATTGAATATAAAAAATGAAAAAATGTCACCTGGTTTGAGCCTTTTATTCCCTCTTCAATTTCATCTCCTTGGTTAGTGTAGAAAGTAAGAACCCGGTAACACAAAAAATAAATACATAAAAAAACAGAATATTAACAAAATATAGTTTTGAAAACCATTTACGAAAAAATATTAGTCAAGCTACTTACCTTATATGGACTAAAAATCATTTAGGAAAAAATAATATAATTAAACTATGAATCTACACAACTAAGAGAAAAGAAGAAAAAATACTAACATGTTAGTATTTAGAGTAAAGTAACCCAATAGTCCCTTACCTTTCTATTAGTTTCAATTTAGTCCCTTACTTTTTTATTGTCTCAATTTAGTCCCTCACCTTTCAAATTGGTTAAATTTCATCCCTATCCTTTTTTTTTGTTTCAATTCCATCCTCAACCTTTCATTTTGTCTCAATTTAGTCTATCTGTTAACTATTTTTTAATACAATTGACTATTTTACCCCTCTTTATTGAAAAATAATATAATGAATGTTATAAAAATTTGAAAAATAAGCTATTTTATTATTATTTGAGGATAAAAAATGTTTTTTATCCAAAAATAATAAAAAATAGTTTTTATTTTTATTATATCCCAGTTGTTTATAATTTTTCAAAAAAACAAAACTTGAATTATAAATTTAATAGTCAATATAGTTTTTTTCTATTTATAAAAAACTCTTTTTTGAATTTTAATTAAAATGTAAAATTTGATGTTTTAGATTCAGAATTGATTAGTATCGCTGGCGCGGACTCACATCATGTGAAATTTTTTATTTATCAATTATATTACATAGATAGGGAAAAAATTGGTGTCATAGATTCGCGATTGGTTAATTCGCTGGATCGGATCCACATTCATTAAAATAAGGGACTTGACTACAGTGGCTTATTCTCAAGCCTTTTATTTTATTGAATGCGGGTCCGATCCAGCGAACTAACAATTCGTGAATCCAAGACATCAATTCCCCCCTATATATGTACTATAATTGATAAATAAAAAATTTCATGTGATATGGGTCCGCGCCAACGGCACTAATCAATTGTTAATCTTAAACATCAAATTTTACATTTTAATTAAAAAAAAAAGAGTTTTTTATAAAAAAAAAAAACTATGTTGATTATTAAAATTATAATTCAAGTTTTTTTCTTTTGAAAAATTAAAAACAATTGGGATAGAATAAAAATAAAAACTATATTATACATTATTCAAGGATAAAAAACTATTTTTTATCCCCAAATAATAATAAAATAGTTTATTTTTTAAATTTTATAATATTCATTATATTATTTTTCAGTAAAGAGGGGTAAAATAGTCAATTGTGTCCAAAATAGTTAACAAATGGACTAAATTGAGACAAATTGAAAGGTTTATGATGAAATTGAAACAAAAATAGGATAGGGACGAAATTTAACCAATTTGAAAGGTGATGGACTAAATTGAGGCAATAAAAAGATAAGGGACTAAATTGAAATCGATAGAACGATAAAGGACTATTGGGATACTTTACTCTAGTATTTAACTTACTGTCAATAGTGGGCTAAGCTAGGTAGATTCCAAATAAGTTGTGTCTATTTCCAAAGCTGTAGTTGTAATGCCTTCTGCAAAAAGAAAAGAAAAAAGAAACAAAGAAAGAGAGAGAGAGACTGTTGGTACCAAAAAGAATTTGTGGGTAGTTCAAAAATGAGAATTTTAAATGAATTAGGTGAGATTTTTTGAGGAGTTGGATCATTCTTTGTACAAATTATTTTTTTGATAGTTGAAAAAATAGGGTCCTAAAAAATAAAAATCATTTTCAAAATGGATATTTTTAATATACATAAAATATTTTTAAACCCCTAATATATATATATATATATATCAACTCCCAAATATGAGTCAATTGAAATGTTTAAAGATCACATAAAAAAATTCAAGTCCAAAATATTTTTTTGAATATTTTTAGAAATAAATTTGCGCCAGCAAATATGCAAATTTAATGTGCACGCATGACCAGAGCCGACACTGTTTGTGTTAATACAGAATACAGGGAAAAAAGTTTTATGTCTCTGACACATCAAACTTTTTGATATTTTGGATTGTGATTGGTCAATAGTGCTGGTGGGGACTCACATCACTTATAGAAATAGATCCGTACTAACAGTATTGACCCATCAGAATCCAAGACATAAAAAAAGATACATTAAATTTCTATCCTCAATACCGTTGCTGATGAAGATTTTTTTTTATATAAATGAAATATACATGCTTGCAAAAATAACTTTTTACATTGTTTCTAGGTGTTGTTTTATGTTTTCAGGTTTGGTAGTTGAGGTCGGTCCCCACTTTTGTGGGGTATACTATTGATCCCAATCCTTAATTTCCATGGTAGACATTTTTACTCCAAACAACTAGGAAACTCAGTTGCCTCAACACAGACAAAAATGGGCACAGTTGTATACGACGAGCTCCTCCAATAAATCTTCTATTGCCTCCCATCCCATCGTGCTCGAAATCCACCATTTTCCTATATGCTTCTCTCAAAACAAAGTCTATGTGCCCTTCCTCTCTCACATTCCTTATATCTCATCGCTCTCCATATCCATCAAACCCTCCTAGCCATGGCCTCCAACACCTCTGCTTCATCACCTACGGAGTCTCCCTCCCCTCTTTCATCTCTCTCACAACCTCCTTCCCTCTCCCCTCTTCAATCACAAACACCTCTCCGTCAAAATGCACTTTCTAAAGTCACCCACAAAAATGATTCAACCAATCCCGACACAAAATTGAACCAACACTCTCTTTCTCTCTTTGGACTTCCTGAGGGAGATTGGCAGTCACTTAGCTATACAGCCTGACACGTAAAAACCTTAAAAATTTGTCTTAACATCCCAGAAAACGTTTTATTTTCGTGCTTCGATGTCATTATAAGAGAAATTCTACTTCTCTAAATTCTCTATCTGTCATTGGCGATGGCAGTGTTATATAGGGTTTACTTAATTTATTCACGGAAAATCATTATTCTGTGCCAAAATTTGATATTCAGATTTGTAGTGATCTCAATGATACCCATTTATAGCCAATTGTTAAAAATATGAGAAGATTATCGAGTCGTCGACTACAATGTTCCAATCTCATTACTCGTCAAGGACTCATAGTTATTGAGGTAGCTTTGGGTTATGATTTTTAAGACTTGACTTTGATAGATTGGGATGTCATTATAAGAGAAACTAGGTTACTCACTGCATTATCAAAATATTAAACCAAAATAAATTTATTTTATTTTAAGTTTCACAATATCAAACATAACTAACTTAAATTTCATAACAATTTATATAAAATGTTTTAAATATTAAAGCCGCCAAATTAATAACTACTTAATTAGCCAACAATTTAACCTTAAACAATAATAGTGTTAAACTAGCATAAAGCCCGTAAATATATAGTATGATTATATTTGAAGACAAATATACGATTGCATTCTATTGAAATCCCGTAAGTATTGAAAGAGTACTGATGTGTCACAAAAACTGTGTGTAAAAGCGTTACAATCCCCCCCCCCCCCCCCCCCCAACCCACCAACACAAAAATGGTAAAGTCTTCAATTTGTCTTCAACATTTCTCGCTTCACTGTGTGCAATCAATCCATGTTGTCAATTCCCTTTCTCCTACAAAATAAAAAAATTATATGTAAAAAGATCGGTAAATCATAAAACAATGAATATGATGAAACTTAAGAAATTGTTGTTCGTATTCGAGTCCATAACGAAGTCAAGTTGTCATAGGTGGCATTCTTTTTTATTGTTGTTGTATCGATTAATTGAAGATTTCTTGCCACAATTTTTTTTTCACCTATGACAACTTGACTTTGTTACGGACTCGAATACGAACAACAATTTCTTAAGTTTCATCACATTCGTTATTTTACGATTTACTGATCTTCTTACATATAAATATTTATTTTGTAGGAGGAAAGGAATCGACATCATGAATTGATTGCACACAGTGAAGCGTGAAATGCTAAAGACAAATTGGGGATTTTACCATTTTTTTGTAACGCTTTTACACGCAGTTTTTGTGAACGCTTATGTCTATTAGTACTCTTTCAACACTTATGAGATTTAAATAGAGTGCAAATGTAAAATTGTCTTCAAATATAGCAATCGATGGCTCCTATATACCAAAAACTAAATTAATCATATAAAATAAACACTCAAGCCAACTTTAAGATTAATTGAACAAAAATACAATTACGTGATTTTAGTGACATAACTATTTTAGATACTAATATTACTGTTGTATGCAGTTCAGTCAAAAAATTGATTAGTTTTACATAAGGATTTCGGCACAAATAATGAAGTAAATAATCCTCACATATATCTTTATTATGACAATTGATACACATATATTAAGCCATGTTTTGATTTTATTTAGTTAAACTTTATATAAGAAGTCATGTATCTTGTATTTTTTACCATTTACTTCATAACTAGGAACCACCAACATTATAGTTTTTATTACTACGGAGGGAAAAATTCCAAAAGTTTGTATTGAGAATTTTACAAAAGTTTCAGTGCGAGCATGAGGTGATGGCGGTGATTTCAAATTTGGTAGGGGTTAGACTATAATATCTCAATACTCTTCATTTTACTTTTTGCAGTTTTTATAATGTCGTTGTTAGTTCCCGACTTTGGGAGGTTTATTCTTGGCAATCTTCCTATTAAGTCATATTTGAAGGGATATTTCCTATTAGGTCCTATCACAACATTTTTTCCTTAATAAGTCTCATTTGTGTATGCACTGAATATTCATTGTACGTTTACAAATGCGCCCTATTAGAACAAAAATCTAATTTCATAAGACCTGATGAATAAAAAAAAAATGTTAAAACTTATTGAACTATATATTTAATAAACGGATCTAATCGATAAAAATCCATTTATTCTTTTAGTTTCCAAAAAGTGTAGCGGTACTTAGATAGTTCTGTGATAAAGAGAGAAATATCATCGATTGAGTGATAAAAGGCGCTAGCGACAAAATGGAAAGATATAAATAGAGGGGATTTGATCAATCTGCTGCTTTACATTCATTAATTCAAAGCTCCATACTTTGAGATCCTCCTTTCTCTCTCTTTAAGGTTAGTCAAATGCCTTTTGTTTTTCCTCTATCCTATTGAGCACATAGTATTCTTCAAGATTCAATCTTTTGGGCCCAATTTCTTATATAGGTATAAGATCAGCGAACGTGGTTCTTTGATCAAATCATGAAATGGGTCCTTCAATTTGTTGATGAGTATTATCTTCCTGGTAGTTTCCCTCATAAATATGATATAGGAGATACATACCAGAAAGAGTGAATAGGGGCGAATAAATTAAAGATAGAAAGGTGCGTGAATCAAAGGGTAGGGTTTTTGATAATTTAGAAGTGATGGAGGAGGTGTTGGACGACTTATAGTCAGTTAAGAGGTTGGGGGAAGAGAGAAAGTTACAGAGTAAATATATGTTACGATTTGGGGGGTTGGACTCGTGAAGGGATTTGACAGATGAAGGGATTGATAATGAATCGTGAGGGGAGTTTTTCAAGAAGAGAGAGTATTAACGACATTAAAGACTAAGGAGAGAGAGACTATTTAAGTCCCATTTGTTGGGTTAATATATAATAAGTTCTATTAACTTTTTAATAATTTCATAGGTCCTATTTCAATTTTTTAGGAAATTTTTTCACAATTTTACTCTTTTATAACTAATCATCCGTAACTTTCTTTAGGAAGTTATGTAAGTGATTGAACTTTTTTTTTTTAATCTTTAAATGATCATAACTTTTGATTCACAAATCCGTTTTTCACAAAATTACTGTTTTTGAAATCTGCTCGACGAGATCTATCAAACAAGATCCATGAAGGCTATAAAATTCCAAAGAAGAAAATTTACACAAACAGTAAACTTTAGTGTATGCACTAGAATATGAAATAGTTTTATATATGTGACATTTTCACAAACAGACAGTAACATTTACTGTGGTAATACTACACAGTATATATATATATATATATATATATATATATATATATATATATATATATATATATATATATATATCCGGTGGATCCAAACCCTATTTTTTCAAAAATACCTTATATTTAAAGGGTCGCGCTAACGACATCCAATCCTTACCACCATTGTTGGAACTTCAACGACCTTCGTCAGAGCTCTGATTTGGGGTGGACAAGGGTGGCATTTGGTGCCGCTGGCGCGGAACTTTGAAAATAAGAGACTTTTGCATAAATTGGCTTTGGAGATACCGGAGTATCATGGGGTGCCGATCGCGCATACCTTTGAAAATAAGATTGGATAAATGGGATCGGGATCATCTGGAGTGTCAATTTGGGGTGAATATGGGTCGTACAGAACTCTAAAAATAGGAGCATATATATATATAGTTTGTAAAAATGTCATAGATATTAAACTTTATTGTATACACCAGAAAATGAAATAGTTTTATATTTGTGACATTTTCACAAACAATAACATTTATAGGGGTGGACAAAAAAAAGACCGACCCGAATGGACCGATTGGACCGAACCGGACCGAACCGAAAATTAAGGCTATTTTGAAACCGGTCCGAAAATCGGTTCACAAAAACTAAAAACCGATTAAACCGGTCCGCTCCGCGGTCCACTATATTAAAAGACCGATTTGGACCGGACCGGACCGATTCCCATATTAATATAATAAAAATAATGTTATTGTGTTTCTTATGTATAGTTTTTGAATTAATGTATATAACTTATGAATATAATTTGGAACATTTTATATATGTATAGACATTTTTTTATTTGGGTTAAAAAAACAATGTAAATATCACTTGGAGTTTCGAGTATTATTTTTTTGTATATATATTTGTGAGGAAAAAAGATAAAAACATTCATAAAATGTACATATATATAAAATAGGGTCAGGACCGAATTTTACCCCGGACCGGACCGAAAAAAGCCTGGACCGAATTAGTAGGTTAACCGAATTAATCGGTCCGGTCTCGGTCCAAAAAAATTGAGGACCGAATATTCGGTCCGGTCCAAAAAATAGGCAAAACCCGGACCGGACCGGACCGTGCCCACCCCTAAACATTTATTATTTGTGAAAATAATAAATGTTATTTTTACAAACAGTAACATTTATTATTTGTGAAAATATTACAGATATAAACCTAATCCAATTCTACCCTTACTCACCTCAAACTGGAGCGCCGGTGTATCCAAATTCCATTTATCAAATATTCTCTTATTTCCTAAGGTCCGCGCCAGTGGCACTCCATGTCACCCCAAATCAGAACTCTGATGAAGGTTCTTGGAGCTCCGACAATTGGGGTTGGTGGAGGGCGGGATTAGATATCGCTAGCGCGGGCCGTTAAAAATAAGACAATATCAGAAAAAAGAGGTTTGGATCCACCGTATATATATATATATATATATATATATATATATATATATATATATATATATATATACTGTGTTATAACACAGTAAATGTTAACGGTTGTAAAAATATTATAGATATAAACCTAACATAATGTCACCCCTACTCACCCCAAATCGGAGCGCTAGTGGATCCAAACTCCATTTATCTAATATTCTCTTAATTTCAGAGGTCAGCGCCAGCGGCACCCTATGCCACTACTATCTACCCAAATCATAGCTCTGATGAAAGTCGTTGAAACTTCAACAATGGGGGTGGGCAGTGGTGGGGATTGAATGTCGCTAGCGTAAACCTTTAAAAATATGGTAATTTAAAAAAAAAATAGGTTTGAATCTACTGTGTATATATATATATATATATATATATAATATTAACTCAGTAAATGTTACTGTTTGTGAAAATGTTATATATATATTGTGTAATATTAACTTAGTAAATGTTACTGTTTGTGAAAATGTTATATATATATTGTGTAATATTAACTTAATAAATGTTACTGTTTGTGAAAATGATATATATATAAAACTATTTCATAAATATATTATCACAGTAAATATTATTGTTTGTGAAAATGTCACAAATATAAAAACTATTTCATTTTCTGGTGTATACAATAAAGTTTAATATATATGCCATTTTTACAAACTATATATATATATATATATATATATATATATATATTATGTAATATTAACTGAGTAAATGTTACTGTTTGTGAAAATGTTATATATATAAAACTATTTCATAAATATATTATCACAGTAAATGTTATTGTTTGTGAAAATGTTACAAATATAAAACTATTTTATTTTCTTGTGTGTACAATAAAGTTTAATATCTATGCCATTTTTACAAACTATATATATATATATATATATATATCCAATATGCTCCTATTTTTAAAGTTTTGTGCTACCCCTATTCACCCCAAATTGGCGCTCCAGATGATCCCGATCCCATTTATCCAATTTTATTTTCAAAGATCCGCGCCAGAGGCACCCCATGATACTCCGGTGGATCCAAAGCTCATTCATTCAAAAGTCTCTTATTTTCAAAGGTCCGCGCCAGCGGCACCACATGCCACCGTTACCCACCCCAAATCGAAGCTCTGACGAAGGTCGTTGAAGCTCCAATAATGGTGGTAAGGATTGGATACCGCTAGCGCGAACCTTCAAATATAAGGTAATTTTGAAAAAAAAAAGGTTTGAATGATTTTAAGATCGTTAGATATTCTAACTTAGATTCAATGTTTTAAAAATAGGGATTAGAATGATTTTAAGATTAACGTCCAACCTTATAGTTTTTAACTCTTTTTTTCTATTAAAAATCATTTTTTATAAAGTAAATTTCTAAAAAGTGGAGTTTTTAATTTCGTTTCTTTACATATATTGTGTTTTAAGCTAATGTTCTTAAAATTTAAATACTATATTCTTTAAGGAAAAATTATTTTTATAAAGTAATGTTAACATGAAAATTTTATAGACTGTTTTACAAAAGTATCCATTTTTTTGTATAAAAAACATTTTTTTTGAGTTATACATAAAAAAAAACTTTTTATTATATAAATATTAGAATTTATTCATTGAAGAAAAAATGTTTCATATAATATAAACTTTTTTTATACATATGAAAGTATTTTATGTGAAATATCTTTTTCTTTAATTAGTAAATACTAATATTTATATAACAAATAGTTTTTTTATATAACTAAAAAATGTTTTTTAAATAAAAAATGTAAATTTTACTAATACAGTTTATAAATTCTGAACACTAACATTAGATTATAAAAAAAAATTAAATTTATATTTATATTTATAAAACAGTCTTTTAAAGCACAATTTTTATGAAGAAATGAAGTTAAAAACTATATTTTTAGAAAATTACTTTATAAAAATACAATTTTTATAATAAAATATTTATACTTATCTTTATAAAATAAAGTTTTGCAAAAAAAATTATAAAAAAGTTTTAACACCGTAGTGTTATTAAAAAAATGATAATATATTTATATTTTTGTAAAAATAGTATTGTTTAAAAAATTAATTTTTACTTATAAAACAGTTTTTTAATCTATATAATAAAGGAGGAGGGTTTTTTTATCCTCCCCAACTGATGGCTAGGATTAAATCTAAGGAATTTGGTCTTTATCAACTAATGGTTGTGATTAAATCTGATGGATTTAGATCCAAAGGCTTAGAATCAGCCACGGAGGATTGATCCATGTGACCTTAAAATCTTTGGGACTTACAATCTCTAGCCCGGCTGCAGTACAACCTAACATATGTACTTTATACATATTTGCACACAATCTCAATCTGTAAGAGGACAAGAGAGCTGTAGAGTTTGCCAAGAGTTGCAGCTGAAGAGTTACAGGTGAAGAGTTTGGAGAGGCCAATCTCAATCTTCACGGTGAGTTAGTCATTCATCTCTGTATGATATAAACTCTATAAACTGTAACGTAAACTGTATGAACTGTAAATGAAAGTTCTTTTAGTTTGTTGGACGTAAACTGTATAAACTGTAAAAAAGTTGCGAGTCCTATGATATAAACTCTATAAACTGTAACGTAAGCTCTATGAACCGTTTGAGTTTGTCCATCAACCTGAGTATGATATAAACTGTATGAAGTGTATGAGTTCGGTTTTTACATAAAAAAAAAACCCGTTCGGTTGCAACTGGGTTTACTGGGTATATAACTGCGTATATAACTGCGTTCACAGTGAATGTTAACAAATAAAAGACAGCCATGGCTTTGCACCCACTTTCAAAAAGAGTGAGGAAAGATAGTATGCGAGAGAGAGAGAGAGAGAGAGAGAGAGAGTATTAAACTCAACCATTGACGGTCAGAGTTAAACTCTTCCTGTTGTGCTTTTTTTGAGCCAACACCGGTAGAAAATGGTGGATGAATCCCAGAGTTTTTGGCGTTCCAGAGTTTCTTCCTGTTTGGGTTCATAACGAACTGGGTGCTTACATACGCTTGAGTTCACGGTGAATGGTGGGTTCATAACGAAAATGGTGGAAGAAGCTCAAATACATATGCTTGGGTTCATAACGAACTGGGTGCTTACACGTACATAACGAACTGGGTGCTTACAAATACATATGCTTGGGTTTACAAATACACGTACATAACGAACTGGGTGCTTAAAAAAATTGAGCTTCTTCCTGTTTTTTGCGTTCATCTGAACGCATTTAAAAAAAAGAGATATGATGTTAGCTCCGAACTATTCTGAACTTTGTTAGCTCCGAACTTTGTTAGCTCCGAACAATATAAACACCGTTAACGTGTATATAACTGTATAAATCCAAGCAACTGTTATAAACTTATGTATGTATATTAATTTTGTAGGGGTCCATTTTTTTAACTATTCAAAAACAATTTGTACAAAGGATGATTCAACTGTCCAAAAATCTCACCCAACTAAAAAATAAGTCAAATTTTTTAGAGGCCCATTTTAAGTATTTAATATCTTTATACAATATTTTTTTAGAAGGACCCTAAATTGATTTCCGTACAGGGCACTCCCAATTTTAGGACCGGCCCTGTACGTGTATAAGATACAACTCAGTTACAATGTATAGCTTACATGTGTATAGATTATAGATTTATACGTGTATATAATTATATAGCTTAGTCGTGTCATTTTCGGGTCGCGTTGATTTTTATTTAAGTCATTTCGGGTTATTACCATAAACGGGTTATCGTGTCAAAAATTACCAGCCGTACTATCAAAAATTGTCAACACTTTTGCTTTTTTTTTAAAAAAAAAAAGTAAAAACAAAAGAAGTATTTACAATTTCTATTGGCACTTGATATTAAAATACTGTATATACTGTGTATAGATTTACATGTGTATAGATTTATATATTTATACGTGTATATAAATTATATAGCTTAGTCGTGTCATTTTCGGGTCGCGTTGATTTTTATTTGGGTTCAAGTTTTGCATAGCCGAAAAATCTCACCCAACTAATAAATAAGTCAAATTTTTTATAGGCCCATTTTAAGTATTTAATATCTTTATACAATATTTTTTTAGAAGGACCCAAAATTGATTTTCGCACAGGGCACTCCCAATTTTAGGACCGGCCCTGTACGTGTATAAGATACAACTCAGTTACAATGTATAGCTTACATGTGTATAGATTATAGATTTATACGTGTATATAATTATATAGCTTAGTCGTGTCATTTTCGGGTCGCGTTGATTTTTATTTAAGTCATTTCGGGTTATTACCATAAACGGGTTATCGTGTCAAAAATTACCAGCCCTACTATAAAAAATTGTCAACACTTTTGCTTTTTTTTTTTTTAAAAAAAAGTAAAAACAAAAGAAGTATTTACAATTTCTATTGGCACTTGTTATTAAAATACTGTATATACTGTGTATAGATTTACATGTGTATAGATTTATATATTTATACGTGTATATAAATTATATAGCTTAGTCGTGTCATTTTCGGGTCGCGTTGATTTTTATTTGGGTTCAAGTTTTGCATAGCCCAAAAATCTCACCCAACTAAAAAATAAGTCAAATTTTTTAGAGGCCCATTTTAAGCATTTAATATCTTTATACAATATTTTTTTAGAAGGACCCTAAATTGATTTCCGCACAGGGCACTCCCAATTTTAGGACCGGCCCTGTACGTGCATAAGATACAACTCAGTTACAATGTATAGCTTACATGTGTATAGATTATAAATTTATACGTGTATATAATTATATAGCTTAGCCGTGTCATTTTCGGGTCGCGTTGATTTTTATTTAAGTCATTTCGGGTTATTACCATAAACGGGTTATCGTGTAAAAAATTACCAGCCCTACTATCAAAAATTGTCAACACTTTTGCTTTTTTTTTTTAAAAAAAAAGTAAAAACAAAAGAAGTATTTACAATTTCTATTGGCACTTGATATTAAAATACTGTATATACTGTGTATAGATTTACATGTGTATAGATTTATATATTTATACGTGTATATAAATTATATAGCTTAGTCGTGTCATTTTCGGGTCGCGTTGATTTTTATTTGGGTTCAAGTTTTGCATAGCCCAAAAATCTCACCCAACTAAAAAATAAGTCAAATTTTTTAGAGGCCCATTTTAAGTATTTAATATCTTTATACAATATTTTTTAGAAGGATCCTAAATTGATTTCCGCACAGGGCACTCCCAATTTTAGGACCGGCCCTGTACGTGTATAAGATACAACTCAGTTACAATGTATAGCTTACATGTGTATAGATTATAGATTTATACGTGTATATAATTATATAGCTTAGTCGTGTCATTTTCGGGTCGCGTTGATTTTTATTTAAGTCATTTCGGGTTATTTCCATAAACGGGTTATCGTGTCAAAAATTACCAGCGCTACTATCGAAAATTGTCAACACTTTTGCTTTTTTTTTTTAAAAAAAGTAAAAACAAAAGAAGTATTTACAATTTCTATTGGCACTTGATATTAAAATACTGTATATACGGTGTATAGATTTACATGTGTATAGATTTATATATTTATACGTGTATATAAATTATATAGCTTAGTCGTGTCATTTTCGGGTCGCGTTGATTTTTATTTGGGTTCAAGTTTTGCATAGTCTTAAATCTATACAAACTAATCGTGTCAATTTAAGTCATTTCGAGTTATTACCATAAACGGGTTATCGTGTAAATTATATAGCTTAGTCGTGTCATTTTCGGGTCGCGTTGATTTTGATTTGGGTTCAAGTTTTGCATAGTCTTAAATCTATACAAACTAATCGTGTCAATTTAAGTCATTTCGAGTTATTACCATAAACGGGTTATCGTGTAAAAAATTGCCGGCCCTACTGTCAAAAATTGTCAACACTTTTTTTTTTTTTTTTAAAGTAAAAACAAAAGAAGTATTTACAATTTCTATTGGCACTTGATATTAATGTTAATGAACTGTATAAAATTGTATACAATAGTTTGCAAGCTCAGCCTTTGGTTAGTTTCGTTTTAATAGTTGGTATTAAACTTTCAGTTTAGAAAATTCTCTAGATACTTTTACATAAATTTACTTTAACAGAAAATTCTTATTGTGCGATATGGCAAAAAGATCAACTCCCCCAACCTCTAAAATGACAATCTATGGAGAGGTATGTATTTGCTTATTCCTTAAAATTTTAAAGAACTAGGGTGTACTCGTGCCGATGGCACGGTGATAAATGTGCTCCCAAATATTTTTGGTTATCGCACTCATATTCGTGTCAATAACACGACGATTAATTTATTGTTAACTAATTTCTAATATATAATACCTATGCAGATGGATGAAGAATTGGGTTAAGCAGTAAGTCTCTCATAATTTTTAATACAATTTCATATGGTTTGGTTATAATGTTTATACAATATTTTTTCCCGATCGGTATTTGTGATTTATATAAATTTTTTTCATATAGGTTTGGTTACTACAAACACATTGTGTTAACGTCACCATACAATCTCAAAATGTGCAATTACACTCTTCTATTGTACTTTTTAAATTTTTTATAAATATTTCTTTTACTTACACTTTAGACGTATTCATCTTTGTATTACAAACAGCAAACAAAGGAAAACGAAAAGGTTGTCCCTCAAGCTCCAAATGCCCCTGTTCCTGTTGCTGGTAAACGCAAAACTCAATGTTCCGAGGTATGTAACCAAAACATAGCACGTCTCATGCAATTTACCATAGATTTTATTTAATCTATGTTCTGATTTTATTTTATTTTATCATATAGCAAAGAAATAAAAAAGAAAACATCAACCCTTAAACTCCAAATACCTCCAATATTGATAAAGGAAAATCACAATACTCTAAGGTAACCATTATAAATTCTTACGATTAATACCATAGATTTTAATGTCTAATATTATGATGATGAATGACAAACTCATACGTAGGCGCTTATATCGAAACGCTCATTGGCTCAACACATGCGACGAGAAAAAGAGAAAGGCATATTATTTTCATCTACACAACGATTGTCAAAAACACAAGTTCAACTTCCCTTCGTTGAGTGTGATAAAGCTACTCATGAACCTATCAATAGCACTCACAATCAAGTAGCCTCAATGCCTATTATTCCTCGCAACCTCGGTGAAGAACTCGCAACCATTGATATAATGAAGGTTTCATCACCCCAATTGGAAGCAGATAAATCTTTAGCCTTTGCAAATCGTCCATGTCGCAACGCTTGAGAAGAGCAAAGGAGAAATCTAAAGTCATGGATCATGATTTACCACGTTTTTTTCCATATTTACCACCCACTCGAAGATCCATTGGACAAACGCGGAGATCAGTGATAATAAATAGTTCCCCATCACACCCTTTGAAACCATTGGCAATATCCTCTTCATCTACAGTAACACCTACATCTGCAATCCAGAATAACATGTAAGTTTACTAGGAGAATCTAAATTTTGAAATTTTGAAAATTTGAAAATTTGAAAATTTGAAATTTTGAATTATATATAGGCCATGTGTACATGACCCGTATACGATGAACACTGAAGATGATGAAATGGAAGTTGAAATGATGGTCCCTCATCAATCACCACTCGAACCACTTCTGTCAGATTTAACGTCTTTGGTGAGCACATTTGCAACAAAAGATAAAGCTACTCCTGAATCTATCAATAACACTCACAATCAAGTACCCTCATTGCCTATTATTCCTCGCAACCTCAATGAAGAACTCGCAACCATTGATATAAGGAAGGTTTCATCACCACAACTGAAACCAGATAAATCTTTAGCCTTCGTAAATCGTTCCATGGCCCAACGCTTGAGAAGAGCAAGGGAGAAATCTAAAGTCGTGGATCATGATTTACCACGATTTTTTCCATCTTTACCACCCAATCGAAGGTCCATTGGACAAACACGAAGATCAGTGATAATAAATGGGCCCCCATCACCACCTTTGAAACTATTGGCAATTTCTTCTTCATCTACATTACCATCTACATCTGCAATCCGAAATACCATGTAAGTTTACTTTAAACATAAGTGGTTGAAATATTAACATGACAATCACAATTTTGACGTTTTGAATTATATATAGGCCATGTGTACGTGTCCCGTCTACGATGAACATTGAAGAAGTTGAAATGGAAGTCGAAGTGATGGTGCATCATCAAACACCACTCGAACCACTTCTGTCAGATTTAACGTCTTTGGCGAGCACATCCGTAATAGAAGATAACATGTAAATTAAATACATGCTTACATTAATATTTATATTTATATATTATATCTATAATTAACATTATCTTTATAGAATCTTGAGATGAGAATCTAAATTTAAATAATTTGAATTATATTTAGGCCATGTGTACATGACCCGTTCACGTTGAACACTGAAGATGATGAAATGGAACTCGAAACGATGGTGCCTCATCAACCACCACTTGAACCACTTCTGTCACATTTAACATCTTTGGCGAGCACATCTGCAATACAAGATAACATGTATATTAAATACATGCTTACATTTAAATTTATATAATATATCTATAATTATCTTATCTTATTAAAAATATTATTTATTTACAGATCAAATGTATTGAACCAACACATTGAAGATGATGATGATGATGATGATGATGATGATGATGATGATGATGATGACATCCCACCTGCAATACTTGGAGGTCATAATCCATTAAACATGCATGGAGAAAGACACTATCTAGGGATGATGGATATAGTTTGTCCTCATTGCTCAGCAATGCATTGGATGGATGAAAAATTAGTGGAATCATAAAAACGTAGTCCACGCTTTGGAACATGCTGTTTGCAAGGAAAGATAAAGCTACAAGAATTATCACGTCCGCCGCTTGCACTTTTGGATTTATATAATGGGAATGATAGTAGGTCTGCATCATTTCGCAAGTACATCCGAGAGTATAATGCAACACATGCATTTACAAGTCTTGGGTTTACAATGGATCGAAGAGTACAAAATGGAAATGGCCCAACATCATTCACCATTCATGGAGAATTAAGACATCAAACCGGCTCCCTATTGCCACAGCTAGGAGAAGTTCCATCTTACACTCAATTATACATTTACGATCCTGACTCCGCGTTCGACATCCGTAGTCGTAGAAATCCACACTTGAGGGCTGATGTTCTTAAAACTGTTCAAGAAACTTTGTTACAATACAATGTTTTCTCAGTTAAATATCGGCAAGCTTATGAGATACTACGTGATGCAAATGTTGAAGGGCAAAACTTACCTGCTTATCTTCATTATAGTTCAAACACAGATCGTAGACGTTATAATCTACCATCATCTGATGAGATTGCAGTAATACTTCCTGGCGATGGAAGTGAAGTTAGTGGAATGCGAGATATTGTGATACATTTACGAGGGAATCAAGAGTTGATGCGAGTTAGTGAATGTCATCCAGCATATTTACCTTTGCATTATGTTTTATTATTCCCTCATGGTGAGCTAGGATGGGAACCTGGATTAAGACAATAAGATGTTGCAAATGGTTGCCCTCTTGACAAACGTCTAACTCAAATGGAATATTATAGTTATCGTTTATTCCAACGTCAAAATGAGTATTCAACAATCCTCAGGGCGGGGAAACTTTTCCAAGAGTTCATTGTAGATGCTTGGGCTTCAACAGAGCAGAATCGGCTCACATACAACAGGCTTAATCAAGATCGATTGCGTGCTGAACTTTACCAAGGTCTTACAGATGTTGCAAGTGATGGGTTACCACCTGACCAAGTAGGAAAACGTTTTATTTTGCCATCGTCATTTCCTGGTAGTACTAGGAATATGTTTGAGATATTCCAAGATTCAATGGCAATCACACGATACAATAAGCACCCAGATATTTTTCTCACAATGACGGCAAATCCAAATTGGCCTGAAATTGTTTCTGCTCTTTTACCCAATCAAAAATCTACTGATCGGCCAGATTTAGTTGCACGTGTTTTTGAGTTGAAGAGGAGACATTTAATGAAGGTGATAAAAGAAAAGAAGGTGTTTGGTGAGAAATGTGCACATGTTTTTACAATTGAATTTCAGAAACGAGGATTACCACATATGCATGCACTTATATTTCTTAAGCATTCTGATAAGATCCGAACAACGGCTCAAGTTGATAAGCATGTATCTGCGGAATTTCCTGATCCAAACCAGGACCCCCAACTTTTTGAAACAGTCAAAAAATGCATGGTCCATGGTCCATGTGGTGCTCGAAATCCACAAGCATCGTGTATGGAAAATGGTAAGTGCACAAAAAGTTATCCTCGGGACTTTACAGATGCAACAATAATGGACAAAGATGGATATCCGCTTTACCGTCGTCGAAATGATGGTCGTGTTTATATTGTAAGGAATAAACATGTTGATAATAGGGATGTTGTTCCTTATAATGCCTATCTTTCAAGAATGTTTAACTGTCATATAAATGTGGAGGTGTGCGCAGGGTTAAGATGTGTAAAATATATTCACAAATATATATTTGAAGGTCATGACCGAACAACAATGGTGATCGGAAACTTGGATGAGATTCAACAATATCTTGATGCAAGATATATTGGACCGCCAGAAGCTGCATGGAGACTATTTGGTCATCTTTTACACGAAGAAAAGCCATCTGTTGTACGATTAGCTCTTCATTTACCTGGGATGCATCATGTTATTTTTTATCCAACTGAACCTATGGATAGAATCATCTCAAGATCAGAGAATCAAATGACAACTTTGACTGCATTTTTTGCATGTTGTGCTTCAGATGAATATGCACGCTCATTTACTTACCAGGAGTTCCCACAATATTATGTTTGGAAATCAAGAAACGGGATATGGACTCGAAGAGTAGTACCACTAACAGCAATTGGCCGAATGTACTTTGCTAGCCCCAATTCAGGTGAGAGGTTTTATCTGCGTCTGCTACTAATCGTTGTTAAAGGACCAACGTCATTTGAATACTTGCGTACGTTTAATAATGTTTTGTATGATACATTCAAATCGGCATGTGTCGCACGTGGACTTTTGGAAGATGACGATGAGTGGATACAATGCCTTGAAGAGGCTGCGGTTATGAAAACCGGATATCAATTACGGAGATTATTTAGTATTATCCTAACACAGTGCTTTCTAATAAATCCCTATGCATTATGGAATAAATTCTCGATAAGCATATGTGATGATCTTTCACACCAAATTCGGATAAAGTTTGGCATTTCAAATCCGAGTGAAAGCCAAGTTGAGGATTATGGTTTATACCTACTCAATCAATTGCTTGAGGAATCGGGTAAAAGTTTGAAGGATTTTCCACCGTTACCACTACCTACAGGAAATTGGAGTGTTGCAACTGTGAATAGATTGATATTAGAACACCAGCAACTGAAGTTTGATGCAGAACAAAGCGATCCCGATATTAATATTCACCGTTTGAATGAGGAGCAACGTTTCGCCTATACAACAATCACTGCTTCGGTGTTTGAGAATAAAAGAACTACTTTCTTTTTGAATGGTGGTGCTGGAACTGGAAAGACATTTTTATACAACACGGTGGTAACAAAATGTCGTAGCCTTGGTCATATTGTCCTTACTGTAGCTTCTTCTGGTATTGCTTCACAATTGCTAATTGGAGGTCGAACATCACATTCAAGTTTTAAAATTCAATTGGATATATTAGAGAACACTGTGTGTGGGTTTAGTAAACAATCCTTGGAAGTTGAGTTATTTAGGCAAGCAAAACTAATTATTTGGGATGAAGTACCCATGCAACATAGATTTTGTGTTGAAGCCGTTGACCGCACACTACAAGACATTTGTGGTAATAAAAAATCATTTGGTGGTATCACTGTTGTTCTTGGGGGAGACTTTCGTCAAATTTTACCAGTTATACCAAAGGGGGTGCGTGAACAAATAGTTGGTGCATCGTTAAGACGCTCTCCACTATGGAGGAACATATATGTTTTGACTTTGTCACAAAACATACGATTAAATAGCTCTGAACTTGGTAATGAAGAATTTGCAAGCTTTTTGATTGAGGTATTAATTTTTATAAAAGTTTCTCTAAATTTATATACATAGCTATTCATTCATTTATACTCATTGTTATTTTTTGTTATTAGGTCGGATCCAGTTCCCAAGAAACTATACAACTTCCACCATTAGTAGGAAAGTGTGGTAACATAAATGAATTAGTCTCCAGAGTCTATCCACAATTGAGTACACATGAAACAACCGTCTCCAACTTTCTGACAGAACGAACAATTCTTTCGGCGCGTAATGATGACGTCAGTACTATAAATTCTATAGCACTGAGTGTGTTCCCAGGAGAAACTGTTGTTTCTTTAGCTGTAGACAAACTATCAACAGATGATGAAAATGACCCATCCATTAACAATCGATATCCGAATGAGTACTTGAACTCACTTGATCCTTCTGGGTTACCACCGTTTAAGTTGGAACTAAAAGTTGGTTGTCCTATAATGTTGTTGCGGAACCTTTCTCCAAGGGATGGACTATGTAATGGAACTAGATTGATGGTTGTTCGATGTGGAAGAAGAAGAATTGAAGCTCAAATTTTATCTGGAGATAAGGTGGGAAATTTAGTCTTCATTCCCAGAATATCTTTGACACCGTCTTCTTCAGAACTTCCTTTCCAAATGTCAAGGCGTCAATTCCCTCTGCGTCTTGCATTCGCAATGACAATTAATATACTAGGATGTACCCGTAGCAATTCCCTCTGCGTCTTCTTCAGAAGTGGTTCGAGTGGTGATTGATGAGGGACCATCATTTCGACTTCCATTTCATCATCTTCAGTGTTCATCGTATACGGGTCATGTACACATGGCCTATATATAATTCAAAATTTCAAATTTTCAAATTTTCAAAATTTCAAAATTTAGATTCTCCTAGTAAACTTACATGTTATTCTGGATTGCAGATGCAGGTGTTACTGTAGATGAAGAGGATATTGCCAATGGTTTCAAAGGGTGTGATGGGGAACTATTTATTATCACTAATCTTCGCGTTTGTCCAATGGATCTTCGAGTGGGTGGTAAATATGGAAAAAAACGTGGTAAATCATGATCCATGACTTTAGATTTCTCCTTTGCTCTTCTCAAGCGTTGCGACATGGAACGATTTGCAAAGGCTAAAGATTTATCTGCTTCCAATTGGGGTGATGAAACCTTCATTATATCAATGGTTGCGAGTTCTTCACCGAAGTTGCGAGGAATAATAGGCATTGAGGCTACTTGATTGTGAGTGCTATTGATAGGTTCATGAGTAGCTTTATCACACTCAACGAAGGGAAGTTGAACTTGTGTTTTTGACAATCGTTGTGTAGATGAAAATAATATGCCTTTCTCTTTTTCTCGTCGCATGCGTTGAGCCAATGAGCGTTTCGATATAAGCGCCTACGTATGAGTTTGTCATTCATCATCATAATATTAGACATTAAAATCTATGGTATTAATCGTAAGAATTTATAATGGTTACCTTAGAGTATTGTGATTTTCCTTTATCAATATTGGAGGTATTTGGAGTTTGAGGGTTGATGTTTTCTTTTTTATTTCTTTGCTATATGATAAAATAAAATAAAATCAGAACATAGATTAAATAAAATCTATGGTAAATTGCATGAGACGTGCTATGTTTTGGTTACATACCTCGGAACATTGAGTTTTGCGTTTACCAGTAACAGGGGCATTTGGAGCTTAAGGGACAACCTTTTCGTTTTCCTTTGTTTGCTGTTTGTAATACAAAGATGAATACGTCTAAAGTATAAGTAAAATAAATATTTATAAAAAATTTAAAAAGTACAATAGAAGAGTGTAATTGCACATTTTGAGATTGTATGGTGACGTTGACACCATGTGTTTGTAGTAACCAAACCTATATGAAAAAAATTTATATAAATCACAAATACCGATCGGGAAAAAATATTGTATAAACATTATAACCAAACCATATGAAATTGTATTAAAAATTATGAGAGACTTACTGCTAGACCCAATTCTTCATCCATCTGCATAGGTATTATATATTAGAAATTAGTTAACAATAAATTAATCGTCGTGTTATTGACACGAATATGAGTGCGATAACCAAAAATATTTGGGAGCACATTTATCACCGTGCCATCGGCACGGGTACACCCTAGTTCTTTAAAATTTTAAGGAATAAACAAATACATACCTCTACATAGATTGTCATTTTAGAGGTTGGGGGAGTTGGTCTTTTTGCCATATCGCACAATAAGAATTTTCTGTTAAAGTAAATTTATGTAAAAGTATCTAGAGAATTTTCTAAACTGAAAGTTTAATACCAACTATTAAAACGAAACTAACCAAAGGCTGAGCTTGCAAACTATTGTATACAATTTTATACAGTTCGTTAGCATTAATATCAAGTGCCAATAGAAATTGTAAATACTTCTTTTGTTTTTACTTTTTTTTTTTTAAAAAAAAAAAAGTGTTGACAATTTTTGACAGTAGGGCCGGCAATTTTTTACACGATAACCCGTTTATGGTAATAACTCGAAATGACTTAAATTGACACGATTAGTTTGTATAGATTTAAGACTATGCAAAACTTGAACCCAAATCAAAATCAACGCGACCCGAAAATGACACGACTAAGCTATATAATTTACACGATAACCCGTTTATGGTAATAACTCGAAATGACTTAAATTGACACGATTAGTTTGTATAGATTTAAGACTATGCAAAACTTGAACCCAAATAAAAATCAACGCGACCCGAAAATGACACGACTAAGCTATATAATTTATATACACGTATAAATATATAAATCTATACACATGTAAATCTATACACAGTATATACAGTATTTTAATATCAAGTGCCAATAGAAATTGTAAATACTTCTTTTGTTTTTACTTTTAAAAAAAAAAAAAAAAGCAAAAGTGTTGACAATTTTTGATAGTAGGGCTGGTAATTTTTGACACGATAACCCGTTTATGGTAATAACCCGAAATGACTTAAATAAAAATCAACGTGACCCGAAAATGACACGACTAAGCTATATAATTATATACACGTATAAATCTATAATCTATACACATGTAAGCTATACATTGTAACTGAGTTGTATCTTATACACGTACAGGGCCGGTCCTAAAATTGGGAGTGCCCTGTGCGGAAATCAATTTAGGGTCCTTCTAAAAAAATATTGTATAAAGATATTAAATACTTAAAATGGTCCTCTAAAAAATTTGACTTATTTTTTAGTTGGGTGAGATTTTTGGGCTATGCAAAACTTGAACCCAAATAAAAATCAACGCGACCCGAAAATGACACGACTAAGCTATATAATTTATATACACGTATAAATATATAAATCTATACACATGTAAATCTATACACAGTATATACAGTATTTTAATATCAAGTGCCAATAGAAATTGTAAATACTTCTTTTGTTTTTACTTTTTTTTTAAAAAAAAAAAGCAAAAGTGTTGACAATTTTTGATAGTCGGGCTGGTAATTTTTGACACGATAACCCGTTTATGGTAATAACCCGAAATGACTTAAATAAAAATCAACGCGACCCGAAAATGACACGACTAAGCTATATAATTATATACACGTATAAATCTATAATCTATACACATGTAAGCTATACATTGTAACTGAGTTGTATCTTATACACGTACAGGGCCGGTCCTAAAATTGGGAGTGCTGTGTGCGGAAATCAATTTAGGGTCCTTCTAAAAAAATATTGTATAAAGATATTAAATACTTAAAATGGGCCTCTAAAAAATTTGACTTATTTTTTAGTTGGGTGAGATTTTTGGGCTATGCAAAACTTGAACTCAAATAAAAATCAACGCGACCCGAAAATGACACGACTAAGCTATATAATTTATATACACGTATAAATATATAAATCTATACACATGTAAATCTATACACAGTATATACAGTATTTTAATATCAAGTGCCAATAGAAATTGTAAATACTTCTTTTGTTTTTACTTTTTTTTTTTTAAAAAAAAGCAAAAGTGTTGACAATTTTTGATAGTAGGGCTGGTAATTTTTTACACGATAATCCGTTTATGGTAATAACTCGAAATGACTTAAATAAAAATCAACGCGCCCCGAAAATGACACGACTAAGCTATATAATTATATACACGTATAAATCTATAATCTATACACATGTAAGCTATACATTGTAACTGAGTTGTATCTTATACACGTACAGGGTCGGTCCTAAAATTGGGAGTGCCCTGTACGGAAATCAATTTAGGGTCCTTCTAAAAAAATATTGTATAAAGATATTAAATACTTAAAATGGGCCTCTAAAAAATTTGACTTAATTTTTAGTTGGGTGAGATTTTTGGACAGTTGAATCATCCTTTGTACAAATTGTTTTTGAATAGTTAAAAAAATGGACCCCTACAAAATTAATATACATACATAAGTTTATAACAGTTGCTTGGATTTATACAGTTATATACACGTTAACGGTGTTTATATTGTTCGGAGGTAACAAAGTTCGGAGCTAACAAAGTTCAGAATAGTTCGGAGCTAACATCATATCTCTTTTTTTAAATGCGTTCAGATGAACGCAAAAAACAGGAAGAAGCTCAATTTTTTTAAGCACCCAGTTCGTTATGTACGTGTATTTGTAAACCCAAGCATATGTATTTGTAAGCACCCAGTTCGTTATGTACGTGTAAGCACCCAGTTCGTTATGAACCCCAGCATATGTATTTGAGCTTCTTCCACCATTTTCGTTATGAACCCACCATTCACCGTGAACTCAAGCGTATGTAAGCACCCAGTTCGTTATGAACCCAAACAGGAAGAAACTCTGGAACGCCAAAAACTCTGGGATTCATCCACCATTTTCTACTGGTGTTGGCTCAAAAAAAGCACAACAGGAAGAGTTTAACTCTGACCGTCAATGGTTGAGTTTAATACTCTCTCTCTCTCTCTCTCTCTCTCTCTCTCTCTCTCTCTCTCTCTCTCTCTCCCATACTATCTTTCCTCACTCTTTTTGAAAGTGGGTGCAAAGCCATGGCTGTCTTTTATTTGTTAACATTCACTGTGAACACAGTTATATACGCAGTTATATACCCAGTAAACCCAGTTGCAACCGAACGGGTTTTTTTTTTTTATGTAAAAACCGAACTCATACACTTCATACAGTTTATATCATACTCAGGTTGATGGACAAACTCAAACGGTTCATAGAGCTTACATTACAGTTTATAGAGTTTATATCATAGGACTCGCAACTTTTTTACAGTTTATATAGTTTACGTCCAACAAACTAAAAGAACTTTCATTTACAGTTCATACAGTTTACGTTACAGTTTATAGAGTTTATATCATACAGAGATGAATGACTAACTCACCGTGAAGATTGAGATTGGCCTCTCCAAACTCTTCACCTGTAACTCTTCAGCTGCAACTCTTGGCAAACTCTACAGCTCTTTTGTCCTCTTACAGATTGAGATTGTGTGCAAATATGTATAAAGTACATATGTTAGGTTGTACTGCAGCCGGGCTAGAGATTGTAAGTCCCAAAGATTTTAAGGTCACATGGATCAATCCTCCGTGGCTGATTCTAAGCCTTTGGATCTAAATCCATCAGATTTAATCACAACCATTAGTTGATAAAGACCAAATTCCTTAGATTTAATCCTAGCCATCAGTTGGGGAGGATAAAAAAACCCTCCTCCTCCTTTATTATTATTATATATATATATATAGTGTGTGTGTGTGTGTGTGTATGTTCTATTCTTTTTGTTTTTTTAATTTTACTTCCTTCATCATTAAATGTTTCCCTTTCTGCATTTCAATTTTACATGCAAGTATTTAGTTGGCATCATATATTCTATAAATTAAATACATATATTCGTTATCCTTTTATAATTTTTCTGCATTAACGACATATATCATAAAAATATAAAATAGGTCTTTTTAACGTTGTAGATTTTTTCTATGTTTTTGTAAGTATATCCGCATTGTATTTTTTAACAATAAATGCAAAGCACGCGATGCGCGGGATTAATTATTACCTCTAATGCTACCGTATTAGAGGTATAATATAGATACTAGCATGTAGGTTACGTGATGCATGATCGAATTTAAGTAAATTATATTGTTTTGTTGCAGTAACCTTTTTCACACAATATATTCTACGAACGAAAGAAGATTGAGATTTAAATATGTATAAATATATATATAAGCACACAAAAGGATACATACATATATTATGTACATTATAATACTGAATTTATAATATAAAAATAGAGCAAAAGGTGAGGTTTAAGTTTTTCAGATGCGAGGTATTCAATGACGACAGGAACGCACTCAGCATACTTGTAGGCCTTTGAGCACCAAGAAATATGATTGAGCTGGAACAGACCATAGAATGTCTCAAGGAGAACCCAAAGTTGATAATTATCTACAAAAATTACAGTTCATAAATTTTTAGAACCCATAACTGAACTTTATCTAATACATATCTACCTTAACTATTTTAGAAAATCTGAGCATCTTCAATGGCAAAAAATTAAAGGCTTTTATGCACATCAAATAATTTATGAGGAAAGAAACTAAAGGTTAGTGTTATCATCAAATCGCCAAAGAACATCAATACATATATACAAAGAAAATATGAGGAATTCCAGGGTATTGAGATTCTAAAATACTGCCCCAAGTTAGGAAATTTATTAGAATATTTGGCGGTAATTTTTTTTTAATCATCTTTTCTATCAATAAAGAGATTAAGATTTGAAATCAAAACTTAACTTAGAAAATCAACCCTCTCAAGGCCTAACATCAAAAGAGAAGAGTGACGTCTAGTTACTGGAAGAACCAAATTAGAGAAAAAAGATGTGAAGCTCCTTACATCATGGTTAATAGAGTATTAAGGAGAAGGCTTTAATGCATTAGAGGGAGAGAAATGGACATGACGTTGGTGAAAAGCAGGTAAGGAAACTCAAGAGCCAACCTATAATTGGGTTAGGTGATTTGAATTTGTGACAATAAAAGAGGCGTAAAGAAACAAGTAGTCTTATTAAATGATATTGACACGTGACGGTGCATGAAGGTTTTAAAAGCTATAGTTTTATATAAATATACGTAGGTTAACATATTATCTTAGAAAGAAATATAAGTACACAATCAAACTAATAAACTAAAAAATAATATATTAATTAGACAATCATTATATAAATGGTTAAATTTAAGAAAAAACTTCAAAAGGAAATAAGTAAATAAAATAAAATTAAGGGTCATTTAGTGTTTTGGGTACATTTGTTTACAATATTTAGTGCTTGGGGTACGCTAGTTTCCATTATTGTTAAATGTGTGTTATTTTAACGAAAGTTGTTAAACTTCCATTAGTCAAATATCACTCAATTGTCCAATGACTTCTTAGCCCTTGTCCTTTCATCTCAATCAACAATTAGGACATATAAACTATATATATATATATATGAGAAAAGTATTTTTTTAAATCTTTTCTCCTTTTGTAAAAAACTGTCAAAAATATATACAAATCTCAATACACTTTCTCATACAAATAAAAAATAAAACTGTTAAAAATTTATTTATCTCTTAAAAATTTATTCAAAACAGTTCAAAATATAAAAAAATTGTATTTAAATAAATTCCAACATACAAATAAAAAATAAAATTGTATTTCCATAAATAGTTAAAAATATATAAACTATATTTCAAAATAGTTAAAAATATATAAACCGTATTTTCATAGACAAAAAAAAAATCCACGAAATAAAAAATGTTTTCCACAAAAAAAAAATGATTTTCAACAAAACAAAATCTTTTCCACCCAAAAAATAATTTACATAAACCAAAAAAATAAATTCCAGCATAAAAATAAAAAATAAAAGTAAAAAATAAAATTGATTTTAGCCAAAAAAATATATATCCCGCCAAAACAAAGAATTTCCAGCCAAAAAAATATTTAAATAAAACCAATTTCAATTAAAAATGATTTTTTTTAAAAAGGGGAAAAGTTTCTACCCAGAAAAATGATTTCAAACTATGAAAAAACAATTCTAGTATAAAAATAAAACTGTTTTTATTTTTTAAAAATTGTTTTCAATAAAAAAACATTTTTCAACAAAGAAAATAATTTATATCCAATAAAATAATTTCCAGAAAAACAAACTCCGACCGTGAAATCCCAAACCTTCGGCTAACAAAAACAATTTCTACAAAACTCATTTCAACAGATGATTTCAGTTTAAAATTTTATTTTCACAAAAAATTACGGCCAACAAACCTATAAAAAATGATTTCTACAAAACTCTTTTCAACAAACCTGTAAACGACCAACAAATGTTTCAAACTCTGGCCATGAAAAAAACAAACTCCGACAACAAAAAAAGAACTCTGGCAATGAAAAAAACAAACCTCCAAACCCAAACTCCGACAACAAACTCCGGCCCAAAAGAACAAACAAACTCTGGCAACAAAAAAAAAATCGGCCAAAATAGACAACCAAACAAACCTCTCGCCAAAACCAAACCTCCGGCCATGAAAGATCCGTCCATAAAACTCCAAACCCAAATTCCAAATCAAAAAATCCGGCCAACAACCCTCCGATCATGACAGATCTCCGCCCATAAAAAACCTCCGGCCTTGAATAATTGTGATGCCAACGGTGAACATACCTCTGGCTATTAAAAATCTTTATCAAATGTATTTTCTTTACAGAACTGTGATTACAGTGAGAGAGTATATGATAAGAATTTATGGGTTATACAGTTGTGAGAGAGAGTGTGAGAGGATAAGGATTTATAGGTTTTAAATGCTAGGAGGGTATTTATACACAAGGACATTTAGGGTAATTGATGAAAAAGGGTAGAGCCGTTAAACGACTGTTAGCCAAATCGTTAAAATAACATCCATCCAACAATAATAGAAACTAACGGATCCCAAGCACAAAATATCGTAAACAAATGTACCCCAAATAGTAAATGACCCTAAAATTAAAGATGACAACCCTCAATGTCTTCGTAAATCCTATTTAAAAGAACAAAAGAGAGTAAACTTAACACAATTGATTTGGGAATAAAATATCTTGCACAAAATATGCACTCGATTTTTTGTTAATATAACAACATCCAACATCGTCTCCCGAAAAACATGTTGTATGTCGTATTAAACACGATTTAACCTTAATATCTCGTTAGTGGGTCAAAAAATATTTTCTTAGGAGTAATTTTTGTTACAAGTGACCTTGTTAGATTTAATTTAGGTTATATTTCTATTAAAGTAAGTTTCATGCTAATAGAAAACAATACAACAAAAGTAAAAGTTTGACTTAAAATTATAGTTACTAGTTAATTGTAACAACCTCGCTTTTAGGAGGCTAATTTTATATTAATTTACCGCATAAGGTAATTATATATAAAATGTTGGAATGTGGAGTAAGTATTAATTTAATGAGATAAGTTAATATTTACTAAAATGTTGCATGTTTACCTTATATGTAGGTAAATATCACCATGTTTCAGTTTATTGTGTCATAAGAATTAAAATGACATTGTGGTTTAAAAATGAAATCGGAACTTGAAATGAGTTATAAAATTTTCAAATGATAATTTGGAGGGTGTAGTTAGTCCCGAAATGTGCGAAACAGTCAAAATAAGTGCCATATTGTATTTTTGGGTTCCGGGCACTTTTGACTGATTTTAACTTAAATGCGTATTCGGGAGTCATTTTAATGTGGTATTAATCATTTAAGTTGGGGACTTTAGACTTAAGCCATGATTTTAAGTCTTGCCCCTTATTTCATTTCTCATTTGTGTGTGTTACCAAACTTAGAGAGAGAGAGAGAGAGAGAGAGAGAGAGAGAGAGAGAGAGAGAAGAGAAAAGAGGAGAAAGAAGAGAGAAATTGGAGATTGAAGCTTGGATTGTTGCCACCAAGAAGAAATCTGAGATTTCAAGATTAAGGCAAGTTTTCTACTTGCTATTATATGATTTAATATGAATAATTTGTGTGATAGTTGTGTATTTGCATTTATGGATCAAAAATGGATTTTGTGGTAATCTAGCCCTAATCATGGTTTAGGTTGATGAAATTAGGGATATTAGTGGTTAATAATCAGGTAGAATGATTTGGGGTAGATTTATGTTGATGAATGTGTGTAAAAATGGAGAGAAATTGGTTTTGGGGCAAAATTAGGGTTTATAATCCGTAAGCCATTCTTGGCAAATTCGCAGGGGCGAATCGATTCGCTAAAGGGTCAGCTTACAGGTCTGTTTGGACCGAATCGATTCGGCCAGGCCGAATCGATTCGGTAAGTTGTAGAGTCCCAGGTTTCCTTATCCGAATCGATTCTCTTTTTGGGCGAATCGATTCGTTTTCTTGCTGTTTTTGAGTTAGTTTTATAACTCAATTTCAATCCTTTTTCTTTAGGCTTAGGACTTAGGGACCTTCTTGTATGAAGTAAACTTAGAGTCCTAGAGTCCTAGTGGAGTTGGGTAACTTCCCTAGAATAGAAATGTGTTATGTGGGGACTTTTTCGGGGATATGTCAATTGATGTTAGGGCATTCTTTTTTTCTAGTAATTATTATGAAACTAGGAGTTGTAGTATTATGTTTGGGAGACTTTAGAAGCTCAATTGAGATATGCTAGTCTTGATGGTTCATAGTATAACACCATAAAAGAGTGTTGGGTGAATTAAATTGGGAGTTCACTTATCTTTTGAGGTTATAATGACGATATAAATTATCGTATGGCTCCGGATAAAAAGGTGAATTATTTACAAATGTAAATGATTATGGTTTCGGATAAAAATGAAACATACATATGAAAAAAAATGATGAATGAAAATGAAATGGAAATGGTAGTAATTATGGTAAATACTAATTTACTTCATAATGAATTTGCTAAATGATAATTTACTTAAACACACCACTCTAAATGCCATCATAAGGGAAGTTCGCGCGCGAGGGGAAGCCCCCTGGCTAGTGAATGCAGGGTGGATATAGTCCTAGGCCATATGAGTGATATGTTATGTTTTCTGCGCTGGTGAGGAGATTCCGGGTGTGGTCTTGACTCTCCCGCAGGCATATGGCCGCTTCCCGACGTTGCGATAGGTGCCCAGGCTGCCTTGTTTAATAGGCCCCTGGAAGATGATGGTTATTTAGAGGCGCGCCCAGTGGAGAAACTCGGAGGGGCGGTCTTAGAATCGTTATATGTATATAAATATAACAAATCATAATCAAGTGGGACTTGATGTATGTGATATGTCATAAAGAGCATGATGAAGTGCCATAAAGAGCACAATGAAATACCACAAAAAGCATTTGTTGATGATGATATTCCTGATAAGGAATGGGATGCCATAAAGAGCATATGATTGAGATAAAAGCCATATAGAGCTTAACATTTTGAGTATATTTTCCTGTTAAGGAATGGAACTATGAAATGGATTAATGTTTTTGATGAAAGCGTTTAAATTAATGTTAATTATTATTATTCTCCTGCATAGCTTAATTAGATTTATGATTAATTAAAATTGTCTTACCTTATGCTTTAAATAGTGTAGGTAGATTTACATTTCTATTTAGTCATGATTTACCATTCATAACTGTCATACTCTTTATTCATCTGGTGATCATATAAAACTGGGCCCTGACCCGTTCATATTTCTTGTTGTGCATGCATCTTATTTTCCGCTCAGGTGCTCCGCCGCAAGGACGCCTGTTCTGACTTTCCAAATCCGGTGAATTTTTGGCGAGCCATGATGCTTTGTGGGTATTACGGGACATTTTGAAATAGACGCCATCATCCTTGTTCTCTAGTCAAGATCGGGTCTTTTACTCGGGCGTGAGGCCCAAGCTTTTGTAATTGTTTAATGTAATGTATTATGTAAATTATTAAACTTGTTTAGTACTATTGTATGAGTCTGTTGACCGACAACATTTTCGGTCCCTTACTGTACATTTGATGTGCATGTAATATTATATATCCGGGGTTTTCCACTTTCTTTTTTTAAATTGAGTGGTTTAAATTCTTTTCTTTTCTTTAAAACAAAAATTTTTGGCAACCCGTTTTTCTGAAATATAGAGTGGTTATCCTGTATACTTTGTATATTGTTGTGATGCTGAGAATGATTCCATCCATGATTCCTGTTATATTGGAGTATCGAGCTGGCCACCCCCTATTTCGGATCTCGGGTTGTCACATTAATTTTAGATAAGGTAATGAATCCAAGATTCATAAATCTTGTTGAGCACAGCAAACTCAAGAATGTTACTAATAGAAATCACCCATGCAAAATGTCTTAAGGTATGCCCTTTAAACTCGTCTCCAAGTCCACAACTCTACTTCACTCATCTAAATCTTTATATATAGAAGGAACAAATTCTTTAGAAATTTCTTCTTCGACATTTTTGTATTATTATCCACGAAAGGTTTTTAATTAAAGAAAAATAATCATCTCAAAGGTACTCTACGACACAAAAATTTTCTTTCTTATGCACAACTTCATTCATATATGCACCAAAATGATCATATATCTGCCCAGTCCACCAAGGGTGACCCCTAACTTTGGTATACTGTCCATTTTACTTTCATTGGACATAGATACTATGATTTTTATAAATGTTTCAACACCATTAACATTACAAAAAGGGAAATACCATTCTCTGTTACATTGACCCTGTCTTCTTATTAAAATCATCACCGTTCATAAAACGTAAATTACCTTGGAATCCAAAGTTGTTTTCACCGTTCAAAATGTGTTTAGCTTATGTTTGAGACTTAACCACTTTCAGATAAAGATAAAAAGATGTTACCTTCAACTCGGATTTTTGTTCTCTTAACCTCACCATTTGCAATTTTGAAATGTGTAACAAAGTTTAAATTTCTACCCAGGAAAATAGGAGTTCACGACTATAAATAAATAAAAAGATAGAGAAGAAAACACACACAAAGATTATTATAATAAACAGTCGAATGCCCCTTTTCTTCTCAGGTTTTATCTCGCTCAATATAGAAAAATAAAAAATAACGAAAAACTAGCACAAAATGAAAAAATGATTAGATGAGAAAAATAGAAATTATATATATATATATACACAGTCTTGCTCTTGTGCAGACCCAGGGGCGAAGCCAAGATTGTATGTTGGGGGGGACCACAATTTATCGGGGGTTCGGGGGCGGGAGCCCCCGAGGCGATTTTTTTTAGAGTTATTTGTATTTTTATGCAATATTTTAGCACTAAAAATATATTAACGATAAGAATTTTTTCTAACAATATCTTATTTATACACCATCAAAATACAAAAGTTGCACCACATACAAAACACATATTTTCGCCATAACTAAGATCCAATATTATAAAGTAATTGTTGGAACATAATACAAAATTCTAGCAAATCACATGCTGAGATGTATCAGAATCGCACACGACGTTCTTTCAAATCGCGAAATCCATCTATGATTGATTCCGCACTAAACTGTGTCGCAATATCTTTTTCAATGTAGATAATAAGATAATTTGTGAGATAATCATTCTCCATCTTGTTTCGAAGCTCGGATTTGACATGACTCATTGCCGAAAATGCACGTTCGGTAGTTGCAGTTGATACCGGAAGAGTTAACACAAGCCTAATCAATCTATCAACTAGTGGATAAAAACTCGACTTTCTTGTTTTTACCAACCACTGACATAAATCGGAAAGAGTGGATAACTTTTGAAATTCCAAATGTGGGAGAACATCAACCTCATAATGTCGCAATTGTATTTTTAAGTCATCTCTTTAATGCTCACTGAAGTCTCCAGGATAAAACTCATCAACAAGCTTGCAGATATCATCAACATTAAAAGTAGTATGCCCATTTTGAGGATCTAATGAAGAGCTAAGAACAAGTAACCTCACTGTATGATCATTAAATCTGTAATTTAGCTCATGCAATTGAGAATCAATTGTAGCATTAAATATGTCAATCTGATAATGCTCGGTAATTGTAAAATTATCTTGTTGATGTCGAGCTCGGCCTCGTCTATCAATATATAAAGCATTCATATCTGGTACCTCGATTGCACGTTTTTCACAAAAAGACTTCACCTTCCCAATCAAAGTGTCACACCCATCATCTCTTAACTTCTGTATGAGTGTCTTTGTGGTCTTCACAAGTTGCATTGCATTCAAAATGTCTTGAGATTTTCATTGCAGCGCTTGGGAAAGCATATCGATGATTTCAAAAATGTCTTTCATAAGATGCAAGATGAACACGAACTCGAAAGTAGTCAAAAAACTATAAGTTATATCGGCATCTCCACTTTGTTCCCCGCCTCCATCATCAATGATGTTTAATAAAACCTGACAAGTAGCACTAAACATATTTAGCAAGCTACGAAGAGATCTCATATGAGAACTCCATCGTGTTTCTCCAGCCTTTTGCAAATTACCAACTTGCTTCAATCCTGTTCCAGTCTCAAGCTCTTCAATGGAAATCAAATAAGCAATATCAGAGGCATGTGCAAGTTTCAGTTCATCATTACGTTTACAAGAAGCCCCCACCATATTAATAATGAAACTCAATTTTGAAAAAAATTGGTGTACATGAGAAACTTTTCGAGATGTTGCACCTAATGCCAATTGTAAATGATGAGCAAAACAATGGACATAGTATGCATATGGACAATCTTTTGAAACTAAGGCTTGTAGGCATTTCCATTCACCTCGCATATTACTTGCCCCATCATACCCTTGACCTCGAATATTTTGTTTCCCAAGATCATAACGAGAAAGTATGAAAAAAATCTCATTTTTTAGAGTTAATGCCTTAGTATCCGATACATGTACAACACCAAAGAAACGCTCCCGAACAATACCATTTTTGTCAACAAATCTCAAGACAATGGCCAATTGCTCTTTTTTTGCAATATCTCGAGATTCATCAACAAGAATACAAAACTTTGAATCACCAATTTCCTCACATAAGACCTTTCTAATTTTCATGGCATAAACAAATAAGATCTCTTTTTGGACATCAGAAGATATATATGAGGCATTTTGAGGAGCATTTTCCAACACAACATTTGCAACATCTTTATTATAATCCGCCAAAACCTTAATTAACTCAAGAAAATTACCTCGGTTGATAGAACTTTTACTTTCATCGTGAGCTCTTAAGGGCAAACCTTGAAGTGTAAGATAACGAACCGATGTAATCGAGGCTTTAAGTCGTATCCGATTATTTGCAATTTTTTCACAACTTTGTTTCTCAAAAACTTTGTCAATATGTTGAGATTGATTCATTAAATCATCACATGATTTTTGAGCAATTTTGCGTAGTGAATTGGAATCTTTCCCTACATGATTTAAAAATGCATAATTCATCCCATTCCTTACTCTTTTCCAACCATTAAACCCATCTCATGAAAAAGTATATTGCCCATGATGGGCCCCTTCCTTGTTAAAGAGATAACAAGGTAAACAAAATGCCATATCCTTTGTCGGGGAATACTCTAACCAAGACGGAAATATATTGAACCATGATGATTGAAAACGACGAGGATGTTTTTCATCTATAGATAAAGGGTACTTTGGAAGAATAAATTGATATGGACCAAAGTTAATGTACGCCCACCGAACATCTTTAATTAGCTTATCGGGATACCTCCATATTTCTATACGTTTTCCCGGATCACGCTCTAAATTGTCAATATCAAACCCCTCAACTTCAATTCTTGGAGATTTTAAAGTTCGTTGTTCAAGTGTTTCGCGTACCGAATTTTGAACATTAGACTCGGGGGAAACCGGAGACTCGCCGACATTTTCACTTTCAACTTGTTTTCTCTTGAAAAATGAATCAAGGGGCTTTGATTTTCCCATATTTCTACAACACAAACATAAAACAATTAAAAATTGTCATATATTAATTAATAACAGTTAATTACCATATATTAATTACCATATATTAATTAATAACAGTTAATAACAATTAATAATTAACTACTTTAACAATTAGTAAAAATTAACTACTAAACTAATCAACTAGAACAATTAAATCATGTAGGCAAATTAATTACTAAACTAATTTAGTAGAATAGTTAAAATTAACTATTAAATTAACCAATAATTAACTAATTAAAATTTACTATATTTATTAATTACAGTTATTATTAATTATTATTAAACTAATTAATACTACTTTGAGTAATAACATGGATAGAGAAGAGAGATACCTTTGAAAATGAAGAAATCTTGGTTTGGCTTTGATTTGGCTTTGAAAATGAAGATAGATGAGAAGCCTTTGTTTTTTGTTGGCTACTAGCAGTAGCCGTGAGTTTACAAAGGGCAAGAAAGAGTTAGGTTAAATTAGGTTGAAGTGAATAAATGAATCAAATGGGTTGGGCTTGGGCTTTTGGGGTGAGATATAACACATGTAGTCTATTTTTTTCAGAACCTTGGACTGGGCCGTGGCCCACCCCTGCCATGGGGTGGCTTAGCCCCTGTGCAAACCGAACATGTGTCACCTGGCGGTGACCCCAGAAAAGAGAGAGAGTGTGCCTATAATTTAGGCGATCATTTCTAGGCACACCGTTAGGTGACACATGTCTGGTCCGCATTCTTAAAATGCAGACTAGTCCACACAAGAGCATAATAATATATATATTATACTTATATACTTACACGTAATAAGTATAAAACAGAGAAAGGTTTGATGAAATATCTTTAAAAATAATTAGGTGTATATCTCTTAAACTATTGACCGATTATTAGCAGTACTTTTTCCAAGGCGATGTTTTAGACTTACGTGTAAAGAGAGATGGGGACGAAGGTTTGAGAATCGAAATGATCGCGGAATTTGTGAAATTACAATTATTAGGTTTCTAAAGGTGACCAATTTTATTATCTTATCTTTCTTCATATGCTTAATAAATGAATATTGAAAAGGTTTGCAAACTGCGATGGTGTATATACTTGATTTCTACTAGCCATGTTTTAGTACCCACATTCATTAGCTAGTAGATTATTAGGTCAAAGAGTGATGAGTTTCATATTCTTACTAGCTTGTCTTCACGTGCGTGATCGTAAAAGAATACTTTTTGGATATTCATATTGTGAAAGAGAATATATAGTTAATACATATTGAAAACATATTTAACTTAATAAAATAATATTGTGATGATGGATAATATTATTGAATATCTTAATATTATTTTAAATAAATGAAAATTAATATTAACATAATAAATATAAACTGTTATGAAAGAAACTCTTATGTTTAAAAGTGCATTTAAAATAATATAAAATAACCCTAAAATATTCAAGATGAATTCATTAAATAGATTAAAAAAATCTTAATATGTAACACTATACATTTCATACAACATATGTCACGTTATAAATTTATACGAAACATACTTTAACAGACCTAATAAGCACACCATATTAGTACCTATAGCTGTTAAATTGTAAGTGTAAATATAGTGTACTGGTAATGCGTGAAACAAACATACAAATTAAGAAACCTACTAAAACATTTAAAACCATCACACCTCAAAAATTTTAATGGAAAAATAAGTTTCATTAGAACATTAATTCAAATAACTATTCATTCAATTTGAGAACACCTCTTTAAACCCCTTCATCCAAATACATGACTGTCAAAAATAAAATAAAAAATATTTAAGAGATAATAAAATACACTAACATACTCAATATTTGATAGATAACACTAAATATAAGGAGATAATTTTTCTTTACTACTCACACAATATTTTTGACTTACTTTACTTCAAATGCCAACATTACACGGGAATTTATAGAATCTCTAAAATATATATACCCAAATACATGTATCTATTACATTTAATGTAAACATATCCCATGTAGACTTCTATACATGAACCTCTTAATGCATGAACCAACTAAATGCATGTATTAACCAACTACATATGTGTCTATATTAATCTATATAATAAAAAATTAATAAATGGCTTAATGCAGTGTACATGTGTTGCCACGTGGGCGCGTATTGTCCTACCTTTAATTTGAGCCTCGACACTTTCTGGTGCATTTTCATTAGTTGTATCTCCACCTCCAGTCGCACTCGAACTACCACCAACACCAAGATTTAGATCCGTAGACATTTTTTATTCTATAAAAAATAAACAAAAAATAGTCAAAATGGGACATGATGGTGTAATATTTACTTTGAATATAAACATACATTTTTGGCTATACAATTCTATTATTTTTTGGGTATACAATCAAAATGAGTCGTGATTCTATAAAAAACCAAGAAGATCAGTTCATTCCTATCTTATTAAAAGATATATATATATATATATATACACACACACACACACTAGCGTATGCACGTGCTTGAAGGCACACCGGAATTTTTTTAAAGCATGTAATCGCGAAATGAATTTTTTTTCCATAATACGTAATCCCAAAACGTAATTTTTTTTCAAAGTGCGTACTTACAAAATGGCAAAAATTTCACTCCCCAACAAAACAGTGTAATTTTAATATATTACACTGTTTTTTTAGTCAATCTCATTTAAATAAAACGGTGTAATTTAAATAATATAATTTAAGTAAATTTCATTCCCCAACAAAATCTTGGGTAAATCTCAAGATTTGAGTCCTCCTTACATTTTATATCTTTCATATTATACTATATCTATTTTGCAAGTCTTTAACTCCCATATATTTGTGTCTCGTCCAACAGGCACAGGCACAGTCACTATTTCATAGTGATTCGTGATTCGACAAGTACTTATATCATATTTTTATTATTATTTTTGGGTACACTCTTTCGGATGAGTCTACTCCGTCCATTCCATGACACGAGTCAGACCATTCTCCCATTACTTATATTATATACATGTACACACATATCACAGAGAAAAAAGGAGAAGATTAACATAGCCCATGAGAGATCGAAAGGGCGAAATGGGTGTTTAACATCTTCCCATTCCGTAACTTAGTCCTTGGACTTTCGAATCACTTAGTTTCATATGCATCAATTTGAACTTGATATCGCTCTCTCGAGGCAGCGACATTCATTTGTCTATTTTGAGTAAAATAGGCTGGCAACTCTATCTCTTCGTGTTACCCCCATTTGATGACGACTAATTTTATATCCGAGGTTGGACCTGTGACACCCCGCCTATCAAAATAATGGGTGGCCATCCCACAACCAAAATAAAACGGTAGTCTTATATGGCTCATTCTTAGCGTCACTGTCTAAAAGTTAAATTAAATTACGAACCACCTATTAATTTAACAAGTAGTGTCAATTTTAATATTATTATTACATGCAACGTAAAACCATCCATACATAAACCATATGACATAATGCTAAATGGTAAATCACATCCAACATAAGTCTAAACACATAATAATAACTGGGTTCCGAATAAACCATCGGTCACCATAAATCCAGTACAAACATCCGAAATGAAATAAATAAACTGACCATCACTAATGTTTGAATAAAAGGCAACATGCCAAACAGATAACTGAGATGGAACCTAGTCTAGGAAACAATAAACGGAGTGACTGTACTGAAACTCTGTAAGCCTCCATATCCACTGTAGCTATGCATACCTAGAATGAATGATCATCCATGGTATCCCTGTGGATGGACACCTAAAAGTTTTTGAAAAATATTTTTAATATGAGTCAGAGCCTAACATCTTGAAAATATTTGCAAGTGATTAAAATGCAGTAAATAAATATGTAGTAAACTTTTCATATTTAAGACGGTGTCGCACTCTCTTGAGATACCTCTCACCACTCATCTATTGTTCACACCTAGCGTGTACATCTTAACCCACCTAGTTTCACTACCCTAGCTAAGTAGCCCTACTGCAAATTCACACACTACTCTAACCCGAGTATGTTCTATCATTCATTGCCAAGCTAGTTACCCGTTAGCTTATTTAATTATCTCATCATTTATCATTGATATAAGTGTACTCCAGATATTTCTTAACATTCACATTTAATTCATTATATCTTGTATATAATTCATCACTCGATTATATACCTATAGATTCATCGTAAGAATTACGCATATAATCACTCTTTATGTGTTAAACCCATATATAAATTACTACACCATTATATACGTGAGAGATATACCACAACAAGCACACATATGTCGCGTATAATTATAATACCCCGAGTAATATCTCATCAGAGGTATTTCTCTACAATGCTATCATCACCGAGACATACTCACATCATCCCAACTACGTGTGGTTGGAATCTCACACTAACTCAGTAAAATCGCAAACGTATTGGAGGCGTCCATAGTCCTTCGATAGTGAGTCATAACCATACCCGTAATTACCTCATTTCGGACTTCAACCCTCACGAGGGCACATGAGTGGTGCTATAACCTGGGGATTATACTCACCCTGCATTTACTAGCCAGGGAGATCACCCACATCGCGTAACCTCCACTGATAACACTAGAAGGGTATGTTCAAATCAATATCATACACACGAATATTATCATCATCCTTATATATGTATATATAATGTCTCTATACTTGTATATATATTTGAATACCATTCCGACGAAATCGTTCCTATCACTTAAAACACTAGCTTAATTACTACGAGTTTACATCCCCAACTCTTGAATATATTAATTCTCATTCATCAGGATTTAAATTAGTAGCATCACTCCGTTAAATCCTCAGACTTACCCAACCAGCCCGTACGTAAAAGAAATCACGAATTAACCTACCCAATTTGTTTATAAAATTTATCACTAATTTATTCTCGCATTGTAATGATTTCCCATTTTAGTTACCCACCCAACCTAAGTAATATAATTTTGCCCAAATTATCCAACAAGTTTTCTCATCCTTCTATTAAAATTTCTTTTGGAAATCCTCTGAGTTAACCCACAAATTAAATAACAAAACGGGAATGGTCAGGTGGTCCAAACCGGTTTGGCCAGACATCCGAATTGGTTTGCCCCCAAATACGAACCGGTTCCATGTACCTGACTGCGAACCCTTTCTCCATATTTGATCCAAACTTCTTCAATATGTTACCCAACCGCCATTAAAACACAAAAAAACATAATGGCACGCAAATATGATGGTTCTAATACTTCTAAATCACCCTAACATCAGAGATTGGACTAATATTAATGATTAAATCAATCAATTGGTTTATTTTCAGTTTTCTCAACCAAAACCCTAAGTTAAACCCCGAAATCTGAATTTATACTCAATCACTCCCTACATCTCATTAAAGCTAAATTTTTCAGCAGTTATAAGTCATTTAAATTCATCATTTAAATCAATTTAATATCGCAGAATATAAATTCAACCCCAAAATCCCTTTTTTGTATGAGAGAACCCTTCCCAAAATAGTTTTTTACACCTACTATGATATGAACATAGATTTCGCACATAAAATTTACATCAAGATAATTTGACCCGGATGACCACAAGTATCTTGAGACCAATTTAGATAATTCACCCCAAAAAGTTCAAGTGCTTCAAATTCGAGTTTAGAAATATTTGACGTTCATAAACTGGTCAGTTATTAAATTATGATTAGAAATATATAATTCATAATAAAGAAAAATAATAACTCAATATTAATTGGAATATCATGTGTGAAATTAGGACTTTAAGTCCTTGATTTAATAAGTAGAACTTCAGGTTCGTGTTATTTATTTGTATGAACTTCAGGTCAACACATAAAATAATTGAACTTCGGATTAATTTTATTAAGTATGAGGACTTCAAAGTCCCTAATCTATTGTATCAAAACTTTAGGTTTGATCAGAGTTTTTTATTTATTAAAATTACATGAAACTTCGGGTTTAAATTATAAATTATTTAGGGACATTTAATGTCCCCTACTTTATTATACAAATAATCAAAACTTCAGGTTTTGATTGATGATATATATTATTTTGAACTTCAAGTCCATAATTTAAATGGCAACTCAAGTCCTAAATTTAAAAGGTAATTGAAAACTTCGGAGCCCAATTACTGGAAACCACAAATCCCAAATTTTAAATCAAAACCTCAAGTTTGATTAAAGAAAAATTTGTTAAAACTTCGGATCCAAAATGTAAATAATTATTAAGGTACTTTTAGTATTCCTTGACCTATTATAGATAATAATCAAAACTTTAAGTCTAAATTTACGGTACATTTTATTATCATGTCCAAAAATTTGAACTTCTGTTGGGTACTTCAGGTTAGAAATTCTAAATAGTACTTGGGAACTTCGAGTCCCAAAAATATAAACTATTAGAGAACTTCGGGTCTCAAGATTTAATTATTTGCGTATGAACTAATTTGATGAAAAAAAAAAAAAAATAATAATAATAATAATAATAATAATAATAATAATAATAATAATAATAATAATATATGACATCTACCTAAAAAAAATTAAGAAGCGCATGAAAGATGAATAATATTTTCATAAAGTAAATATTTTTATAAATTGAGCCTTGCTAGTAGTCATCATCAAAGCACTTGATACCATGATTTTAAGCCTTAAAATGAGTATTCCAATATGTAATCATTGAATTCAAGTATAATGTGAAAATATGTATTATAACTATATGTTAATAATGAAAGAGTTACTCCTTATTTATATTACAAGTCGTAAAATCTTAATAAAAATGAACATCCATTAAAATGGGAATAAATATAACTATTCACAATAATAGTGGTCTTCACTTTTTATAATGAGACAAAATAAATTGTCATACACATTCCGATTTGTAAAGGAAGAAATAGAGTATGCGAAAAAACTGAAAAATCTAGGGAAAAAAGTTGTGGTCAAGTATGCAACTAGTAAAGTAAGCCTTCGATGAAACAAATGATGTCCTTGCTGAAGCGAACAACAGGGCGGCATAACACAGTTTTGGTTTAAAGTAATAAAAGGCTATGCGAAACTTTGACTGAGAATTCATATGATATAATTCTACAAATTTTCTGTAAAATAGATTTGCATATGAAAAACATATTAGTGGTGATATGCATACAAAGCAACTCCACAAAGTCTCTCCTAAAAGAAATCAATTTTTGCAAAAGCAATAAATTTTTGTGCAATGGCGGGACCCCATACCACAAGGCAACACTTAATAGGTAGGTGAAAGAATATGTAGAATACACATCAGATTTAGGAGAGGTTTTGGAGGAGGTTTTTATACCCATATCATTATTCTAAAAATATTTGGAAACTTAATTTACCAATATCAACACACACACACACGTATTCCAATACTAAAACTTATATTTACCCCAGTTTTCGTACCATTGATTTAAAATAACAACTTTTGAAATATCAGGTCAAAACAAAAACTGACCCTAAATTTAGGTCAATATAATTTATATATTTCTCAAAAACATTCCAAAAATATATATCAAACAAGACTTAGACATATATTCAATATTAAATTCTTTTACTAAATGGCAGCATATATCTATTTCACAGTTCTCTTTCTCTCTCTCAATTTTATTTTTATGTTTTTTAAACGCCAGTCAAAGACTGATTATATTACTGAAGTGCACTACAGTACAATATATACACAAAAAAAGACCAAAGAGAGGCCACGTGCAGGGCATAAAAATAGAGCACCCTACATGTTGCACAACCACAAAATAAAACAACACCTAACTTCAAACCAAGGATAGAGAAAAACCATCAAACCCACAACATCCAAAACCACCTTCGACAACCTCAACAAGAGGGGAAGAGTAAAAACCCAAAAAGAAACCATTCTACCCTCAACATAAAGAAATATGAACAATCACAAACACGCTTCATCAACTCGTCTTCTAAAGATCCACAACGAATTCACCCCACTCCCTTCGGAGGGAAGTCCTGCAAGAGAATCGCTCTAAATGATTCAGGGGGATTAGAGGCCCAGTCAGAAGGAAGAGCAAAGTACACGCACTTCTTCACTACCTAGTTGGCTACAACATTTCCTTTTTTAGAGACAAAATTGAAGAGAATCTTACAACTATGGCAGGTACGATTAACAATCTGAGCCTTCTTTCTTCTTAACTCCCATCTAGCCTTCCTATCACTATGCATGCAGTGGATAAGGACATTCGAATCAGATTCAATAATATTTTTTTCCAAACTGTACTCCTTGATGAATTCAGTTGCAGAGCTTAAAGCCATAGCCTCCATTTGGAGAGCTGAAAAGGCCAACTGACAACAAACAGCCTTGCCAGAGAGAAGCTCCCCTACAGAATTCCTCATTAGAAATCCAAATCCACATGTCTTTGATTCATCCAAATAAGATCCATCACAGTTAATTTTTAACCAATTTTGAGGGGGGGGGGGAGACACCAAATGCCAACACTCGTAGGAGGTAAGGGATGGATTAGCCTAGATATAGAACTAAGCACCTTTGAACTTTTACTGTAGTTCACAGTTAAGTACATGGCCTTAGATAACACCTTTGATAAAAAAAAATGCTTGATTTGTTAAAAACAACTTTGTTTCTAGCCTTCCAAACATCCACTAAGTACATACTAGAAGTAATTTTAGATCAATATCATGATTAGGGATTCTCTCCCCACCCATAAAAGCATTAAAGAACCAATCTTCAATTCTATCAACATGGCAAAGAGGAATAACATTGAGATGGGGGACCGCTCCCAAACTTTAGTAACCCACTCACACTTGGTAAGAAAATGCTCAATGGTCTCCTTCTCCAACCCACATATAACACACATAGGATCCTCTCTCGAGTGTTTTTTAGAGTGTGCCAGCAATTAATGTTAAAACTATTAAATTAAATTCCAATTTTAGTCCTAACAAGTCTTAACTCTTACAAACAAACGTGATTGAATAATGAAATAATCTAAGCATGAAGACAATCACAGTTGAGGAAAAAATCCCTCACTCGGGCAAAACCATCTTATTTTCACTATAATTTGTAAAGTTTAGTTTATACGGATTACAATGAAATACATCCAGCGACATACGAAATACCCGCAGGCGTCGGTTTCGATATCGTCGGCTAGAGTTCCCGCAAGAGCTCCAGAAAGTTAGCAATGGAAAAAATTCGTCTTCTCCACAAGTGTACTCCAAATGAGTAGTATAATCTTCCTTAGGGTTTACAGGATTCACTTAAAGGATTGGGAATTATTTGTGAATCAAAAAGGTATGAAAACCTTAAAATATGAATTCTGAAAAGAGGTATTGTTTTGCAAAAATGGAGATATGCAGACTTGGGAAAAACGTGTAGCATGAACCTTATTTAAATAAGCAGGTTGAGGCGGTGGTCGTTTTAGCAACATACGATGTCGTTTGAACGAGATTGAATCTCATTCGAATGACATCAGTGACGTGCCTCAAAATACCTCTTTAAAAAAGTTCTTGCGTATTATCATCTTCCAGACTTCAAAATTTATTTAAAAAAATATTCCCAACTTTTTATGTAAATAAATAAAAATTCTAATCAAAATTATTCTACCATAAGATCGTGGAGTAGTGGGAACGGTTAAAGTGTACGTGTCTTGACACAAGATGCACGTACGAAGATGATGGATGCATGAATTCGGATCAAGTCCGTCGTGGATGATCATGGAGACGTGCCAAATGTAGCGGTATCAAACATACTTAATTGAGATAAGAACATGATAAGCAGATGGAAAATTGTGTGCAACAGTTTGGAGAAATATATATTCCTCAAGTAGTAGACATGAGATAAGAAATATATACCCGTGATGCGCAACAGTTTGAAATATAATGATAAGCAGAAACAAATATCAATTGTGTGCAAGCAAATTATTATAAAAACAAACACGTAATTCTCCCCCATAATTCGTTCTCCCCCTTTTTATGATGTCCCCAAATAGACAAATATGAAAAACATAATTAATGCAATTGAAGAATGTCACAAGGAAATAAATTTTCTCTATTTGAATTTTTCAAAATTTTTAAAGAAAAAATAAATCACACCATGAAAGAACACCAAAACAACCAAGTCAATGATAAAGAAAATGTAGTGATATGAGCAAATTCAACAGGAAAATTAATACATACAACCATAACATATGTGCACGATGAATGTTGGATATTTCTAACGCATGAACTCAACATCTTCCTTAGGTGTAAAAATGGGAGAACTAACAGAAATTGACTCAATCAAATCATAAAATCAAAGCTTAAAGTGATTTCTACACCAGAACGTCCAAAACATGTGAAACACTTTTTCATGACTTTCAAGAACGTGCAAACCCGTTTTTCATTTCTTTCCATCAAACTCCCTCATAAATAATTATACATTATATTTTTCTTGTGAGGTGATGAAACTAAAACCTATTAGCCCATTTGATTTGGCATGTTTTTCTTTTTATTGCCATTTAATTTTTTTGGGCGCTCTTTCAAACGGTGGCTTTCGCGATGAGTTGATTTAAAACTCTCGTAGCCCTTTCCTGTGATTCACTCATCATATTTTGTGGTAATTAATTCCTCGCGGTAAACGATTTTTACATGCACTACTATCTTGTCAAGTTTTATCGTATTTTGGTCATTGTATAGACAGAATTGAGATGAAAACACTCGAGAAAAATATGTGATAGACAAGTACAATACTGAAGTAATATTGTGCATGTGTGCAATAAAGGAGATAAGGAGCCAAACATGTAGAAGATATCACTAATCACATCTCAAAGACTCTAAATAATGTAAATCACATGGATGAAATGGTGTAGTATCTCAAATCACTATCAAACAGTCACGTGAAATATAGAATGAAGTTGTGACTATGCTTATCTTAAATGTTCATCCATAAACGGTGTAAACAAAATACAAAAACTATTCTTGTGTTGTTTTTAAAAAAAATTATAAAAAGAAAATCTTTTTGGTTTTTTCTAAAATAAAATATTCTTGGATTTTTCTATTTTGCAAAAAAAATAAAAATCAAAAAAATAAATATACAATCTAGAGATAAGAATCAACTAATATGATCATGAAAAATGTATCCTACTCTAGATATGGCGACCACCCCTCAGTCAACTGAGAAAATTTCTAAAGACTTCCTAAGACTCTCTAATCGAAGGGCATCTAAAGGCTTCGTGAAGATATCGGCTAACTGGAGGTCGGTAGATACAAAACTCAAGGATATGACCTTTTCCTCTACAAGCTCACGGATAAAGTGCTCACGTATCCTAATGTGTTTTTTACACAAATGTTGGACTGGATTGCGGGATATGTGTATTGCGCTCGTGTTATCACAGGAAATAGTCATGGTGTCCTGTGATATCCCATAACCATCCAACATATGCTTCATCCATAGAGGTTGCGTGCAATAACTCCCAGCGGCTATGTACTCAGCCTTTGCAGTGGACAAAGTGATGGAGTTTTGATTCTTGCTTAACTAAGAGATAAGAGCATAACCCAAGAAGAAACACCCATCATAAGTGCTCCTACATCCATCTGCATCCCCCGACCAATCGACATCCGAATAGGCGGATAAATGGTCATTGGTATCAAAGGAATACTAATGCCAAGTGAGAGAGTCCCACTCATGTATTTGATAATATGTTTAAGAGCGAGTAAGTGTGACTCTTTCGGGGATGCCTGATATCGCTCACAGACTCCAACACTAAAGGCTATGTCGGGACGACTGGTAGTCAAGTAGAGAAGACTTCCTATTATACTCCGATACAAGATTTTCTCTACGTCATTGCCTGAAGTGTCATTGCCAAGCTTAGTTGAGGTACTCATCAGTGTACGTGCATGCTTAGTGGAGTCGAGACCAAATTTCTTCACAAGGTCTCTAGCATATTTAGATTGGGAGATGAACATCCCATCCTCTAGCTGACGAACCTGGAGACCAAGGAAGAAAATAAGCTCACCAACCATGTTCACCTCAAACTCACTCTTCATCTCCTCCTCAAAGTGTTGAGCATGCTGGGAGTACGTGGATCCAAAGACTATATCGTCCACATAGAACTGGGCAACTAAAATATCACCGTCATCTCTCCTGATGAACAACATCATATCAACTCCCCCTTTCTTGAAGCCACGGGCTAAGAGATAGGAAGTAGGCCTCTCGTACCAAGCATGGGGTGCTTGTTTCAAACCATACAAAGATTTCCTCAAGTAGTAGACGTGATCAGGGTGCTTAGGGTTTTCAAAACCGTTTAGTTGTTCCACGTAAACCTCCTCCTGTAGAATGCCATTCAGAAAGGCACTCTTGACATCCATCTGATATAACTTGAAGCGCAGATGACATGTGATGGCGAGTAGTAAGTGGACGAACTCAAGCCTCGCAAAAGGAGAGAATATCTCGTCAAAGTCTACACCCTTAATCTGTGTGTAGCCTTGAGCGACCAACCTAGTCTTATTTTAGATAATGGTACCAGTATCATCCACCTTATTCATGAAGATCCATTTGGTAACTATCACATTAGTCTCACTAGGTCGGGGGACCAGTTCCCAGACATCATTCTTTTTAAACTGAAGCAACCCATCCTGCATAGCACATATCCAGTGTTCATCTTTAAGTGCTTCCTTATAGTTCTTGGGCTCGACTTTGGATGTGTAGCAAACATGGCTAACAACGTTTTCTAGTTGAGCACGAGTCTTGACCCCTATGGTGGGATATCCTAGAATAATAGAAGGATCATGATTCTTGCGAACCCAAGCAGGAGTGTCCCCTAAGTCAGGAATGGGATCCACTCTGGGTATGGGAGGCACAACGGGATCATCAGTAGAAAGTGCGTCACCCTCACCCAAAAGGTTAGAATCAATAAACACCGGTGGTTCGTCATCTTGCACGGTGACGTTTGTTGAATGCATAACCTTAGAGCTATTCAGGTTATACACACGATAAGCTCTACTGGATGATGAATAAACTAAAAATATCCCCTCGTTGCTCCGGGAGTCGATCTTTCCTAATTGCTCTCTATCCCGTAGGATGTAGCATTTGCTCCCAAAGACACGAAAATATGAAATGTTGGGCTTCTTTCTAGTCCACAATTCGTAGGGCGTCATAAATGTTTATGGACGAAGATATACGCTATTCACCGTCTGGCATGCGGTAGACACTGCCTCTACGCAAAATCTTCTTGCAACTTTACGACCCCAAAACATAGATATAGCCATTTCTTAAATCGTTCGATTCTTCCTCTCAACAATCCCATTTTGCTAAGGAGTCCTAATGGCCAAAAATTCGTGTTTGTTTCCAAGGCTATCACAGAAAAGATCTACTTTTGCTTCTTTAAACTCAGTGTCACTGTCACTACGTATTTTATTGATAGTGACACCGTGTTGATTTTCCAGGACACGGCACATGGTTATAAGAAAGTCCACAGCATCATATTTCTCTTGCAGAAAAATTACAATCGAGTAGCGTGAGAAATCTTCTACCATCACAAGAATGTACCTCTTACCACCTAAACTCTTAGTACGACTAGGACCCATAAGATCCATATGTATCAACTCAAGGATGCATGAGGTGGTAATGGAATTCAACTTATGATGGGGGCTACGAATTTGCTTTCCCAACTGGCAGGGGCCACAAACTGTGGAAGTTGTCTTTCCATGCGATGGTAAGCCACATACTAGGTCCTTTTTAACTAACTTTTCTGAATCTCGAAAATTCACATGACCTAGATGTTGATGCCACAGGTCCATAAAAGTGAATGTGGCGCTGTTGCAGATAAATGTGGACTCGGGCATGATCCCATAGAAATTGTCTTCAGTCCTCACCCGTTGAAATAGAAGTTTACCAACTTTATCATAAACGTGGCATGTATTCCGATCAAACTTTACTGTAAAGTCAGCGTCGCACAGCTGGCTAATGCTGAGTAAATTTGCTTTCAATCCCTTGACGTACAACACATTTTCTAGCTCAGGAAATCCCAGCAACTCTATTGTACCTCGTCCTACTATGCTAGACTTGCTCCCATCTCCAAAAGTGACTTTACCTTCCTTACTATCCTCGAGGGAGATAAACAGAGAGACGTCACCAGTCATATGCCTGGACCACCCACTTTTGAAGTACCACTTTAGAGAATTATTTTCTTTAAGATCAACATGAACAACAAAGGCTTTTGCGTTGTGTTTAGGAACCCAAGATGTGGTAACCTTCCGTTTTCCCTTGTCATTGTTGACTCTAGTTGGGATTTTAGAAGTGTCCACTGACAATATAAAAATTTGTTGGAACTCTTCAACTATACTCTGAGATTCGAGAACTAGAAACTCGACTCGCTCTTTACGACTCTCAAAATCAGTAATGGTATGTGACGGAGAAAAATTACATCATGTCCGAACGAAACTATAGAAATACTCACGAAGATGGCCTTTTCTATTACAGTAAGTACATAAATATATAGACTTAAGTCGACTTTAGTTTGCTTTTCTAGGCCGAACTCTCTTCTGATTTTTAGGTGGGTGGTCATATGGATTTGTAATAAACTCGGGAATCGGTTCCAATGTCTTATGGGACGTGGAAGCGCCATCAAAACCTATTCCCGGCCTCTCACTGAAACCTAAAGTAGGGGCAAGGAGCATCTTTTCCATCTTACTAGATCGCTCCTCAATTCTTACCTTGACTTCCTGGGCTCTCTCAAGGTCATGAGTGAGTTGGGCTACAATGGCTTCCAGTTTCTTTCGAGTGTCCTAGGAGGAATGGAGCTCACTCGTCAGATCATCCCCTTTCTTAGTCAAGCCCCCTTGTTCTTTCGCAAAAACACTCTCTCTCTCAACACAGGGTGTCTATCTCTCTTTCAACGCAGTGGATATGGAGGTCTCTCTCTCTCTCTCATCTCTCCTAACTCCTTCTCTAGAGCTGTTATCCTAAGAGCTAACGCTTTGTTACACTTTTTGGTCTTGAAATTATCAGCATATAAATTAGCGTATGCGCGTCGAAGATCACTCTCGCTATCACTTGCTTCTTCCTCCCCCTCGCTCACACTGCTATCACTGTTGATGTGTTCCTATGAGCTTGCATCCTCATCGTCGTGAGGAGCACTGTTATTACTCATATGACTAGCCATGAATGCGGTGAAGTTACATTCATGCGTTGACTCATCTCCAGAATCCACCGACTCGACCTCCCTATTGTCACTAAGGGTGGTATTTAACGCAGATTTGGATTGTTCTTGACGTTTCAACCTAGTTGCACACTCAAACCCACTATGACCTCTACCAGCGCACTCAAAACATCTCTCATTTTATTTCTTAGAGGTGTCCTTTTTATCTTTCTCAAATTTCTTTTTAGATTTATTTTTCTCAAAAAAAAATTTATCTTTAAATTTTTCATTTTTCTTTAATTTGAGAAATTTCTTGATTTTTTTTGCAAATAGGACCAAATTATCTAAATCAAAATCAGAATCAGAATCAAACATCTCTTCCTCTCTATTTTTAGTCGACTCACCTCTCTTTGACCCGTCACTCTTTCTGGCGTGGGCTTTAAGTGCTACCCCTTTGTCTTTTGATTTTTTTGTGTTAGGGAACATGTCAATTTTATAGGTTTGTAGGTCTCCAACTAACTCTTCTAATTTCAGCCTACTCAAATTACATAATGAATTTAACACAGTGACTTTGGGGATAAATCTCTTAGGCAGTGATCTCAAAATTTTCTTAACGACTCTAGCATCAGGAATGTGTTCATCTAAGTTGAAACTAGTGTTCACGATATCAGATAAGCTTGCATAAAATTCATCGAAACACTCATTTTTATGCATGGAGATAGTTTCAAACTGTGTAATTAAGTTTTGCAATTTAGATTCTTTCACTGTAGTTGTGCCTTCATGGGTAACTTACAGAACATCCCATGCCTATTTAGACATGGTACACGTCATAATGCATCGGAACTCGTCAGGTGTGACGGCTCCAGAAATGGCACTAAAACCACGTGACTTATATGTGCTCCATTTAAATTCATCATCAGTCCATGCAGCCACAGATTTTACGGTAGTTACGTTATCTACAGTGACAGTGGGAGGTGTCCACCCTCTTTCACACACAATCCAAACACGTTCGTCTATGGCCTTTAAGTGAGATTTCATACGGGCTTTTCAATATGCATAATTTTACCCGTCAAGAATTGGGACTCTATTATATAAGTTCTCCATTGAAATTGCGTTTTTTCAAAGATCAATTTTTAGAACAAAACTGTATCTAGAAAAATTTTGTGGAACAATTACACGGTAAATTTGTGTAAATGACTCTGATACTAATTTAAGAGTGCGCCAACAATCAATGTCAAACTTATTTAATTAAATTCTAATTTTAGTCCCAACAAGTCTTAACTCTTGTAAACAAACGTGATTGAATAATTAAATAATCTAAGCATGTAAGACAATCATAGTTGAGAAAAAAATCCCCCATAGGGGCAAAACCATCTTATTTTCACTATAATTTGTAAAGTCCGATTTACATGGATTACAATGAAAATACAACCAGTGACATACAAAATATCTGCAAGTGTAGGTTTCGATGTCGTCGGCTAAAGTTCCCGCAAGAGCTCCAGAAAGTCAGTAATGGAAAAGCTTCGTCTTCTCCACAAGTGTACTCCAGATGAGTAGTATAATCTTCCTTGGGGTTTAGAGGATTCATATAAAGGATTGGGAATTATTTGTGAGTAAAAAAGGTATCAAAACCTTAAAATATGAAGTCTGGAAAGAGGTAATGTTTTGCAAAAATGGAGGTATGTGGACTTGGGAAAAACGTGTAGCATGAACCCTATTTAAATAAGCAGGTTGAGGCGATGGTTGTTCAAGTGACATACGATGTCGTTTGAACGAGATGGCATCTCGTTTGAACCACATACGATGTCGTTCGAACGACATCATTGACGTGCCTAAAAAAACTCTTTAAAAAAGTTCTTGCGTGTTTATCGTCTTCCAGACTTCAAAATTTATTTAAACAAATATTCCTAACTATTTATGTAAATAAATAAAAACTCCAATTAAAATTATCTACCATAAGATCGTGGAGTAGTGGAAACGGTTGAAGTGTACGTTGCTTGACACATGATGTACGTACGAACATGATGGATGCATGAATTCGGATCAAGGCCGTCGTGGATGATCACGAAGACGTGCCAAATATAGCGGTATCAGACATACTTAATTGAGATCTAGGACAATTGAAAAATTCCTAGATTCTACCCCGAGCATTTATAAAACATGTCCTTACAGTTTTTTTCCAAAGGGAATGGTGAACTGCCACCCCCTCATTACAACATCTCCGCACAAAATTTAGGATTTTGGGAGGGGCTTTGATAGCCCACAATTTTCTCCAAAGGTCAGGTTGAGGAGAGGGAATATTAAGGGGACAATCTAGGTTTCTTTATAGAACAAGAATCCTAATATGCAGAAGAGACAGAGGGAGTACCATCAAAAGAATTAGGCCAAATAATAACATCTTTATCATTGGGATAGGAGTGATAGAAACAACAATTTTAGGAGGGAAAAAGAGGAAAGGAAACCTAAATCCCAAGAGAAAGGAGAAGGGGTAATAAGATCACATACCAAAGAGGCTTGATCTGAAAAGAGGGAGGAGGGAAGCAAAAAATCATTAAACCACTTATCATTCCAAATATTAACGTTCTCCCCATTCCCCACCTGCTAACAAACCTCCTCCTTAAGGAGTTCCCTACCAGACATGATACTATTCCACAACCAAGACCCTTTTTTTAGGAGGGCACCTCCCCAAAAGAACAATTTTTAAGTATAGGCTTTTTATAATCTTACCCCAAAGAGAATCAGGGTCAGTGAGAAGCCTCGAAGCTTGTTTTGCCAAAAGGGCTTGGTTTTGCCTATGAAAATCCCTAAAACCCAAACCACCAACTCTTTTAGCTTGGGATATACAATCCCAAGCCTTCCAATGAATGCCACCACTCTCATTAGCACCTTTCCACCAAAAATTAGCAATCTTAGAGGATAAATCAGAACAAAAGCCTTTAGGGAACTGAAAAATGGACATAGCATAATAGGGAGAAGTTTGAAGAACAGCTTTGATAAGAACTTCTTTCCCTGCTTGACTAAGAAATTTTTCCTTCCACCCTTCCACCTTGCTAAGAATTCTATCCTTAAGCCAGCCAAGAGTTTCTTTCTTAGACCTACCCCACTTAGAAGGGAGCCCAAAGTACTTACCTGGTTTGTCTAACAGAGGGATATTAAAGTCCTGGGAAATAGCAAGCTTAAGATGGATGGGCATATTCCTACTACAAACCAAGCCAGACTTGGCTAAATTAATTTGTTGGCCAGAAACCTCACAGTAAGTGTTTAGACACTCAAGAAGAACACAACTTTCCCCCTCATCCCCTTAAAGAAAAATAATGAGTCATCGACAAACAACATGTGAGAAATGGGGGGTTTGAATGGTTGATCTTAAACCCCGAAAGCTTCTGGTCAGCCATGCCCTTTGAAATAATAAAGGAGAGGCTATTGGCCACACTGATGAACATGAAATAGGATAGAGGATCCCCCTGTCTAAGACCTCTAGAAGGGCTAAAGGAATAATGATTTTCCCCATTAATGAGAATTTTAAAAGAGACAGTAGACGCACAATCCATAACAAGCCCAACCCATTTAGAATTAAACTCCAAATCCAGGAGAGATTCTTTCGGAAAGTCTCATTCCACCCTATCATAAGCCTTGTTCATGTCTAACTTAAGAGCACAATCAAAATCATTCCCTCTCATTTTCCTTCTAAGAAACGCAAACACCTCCTGTGCCACAATAATGTTGTCTTTGATCAATCTCCCAGAAACAAAGGCACCTTTTTTAGGCTCAATGATAGCAACAATCATAGGCTTAAGCCTAGATGCCAAAATTTTTGAAATAATTTTTAGAAAAAAATTAATAAGACTGATGGGCCTAAAACTAGACAAGTTTTCGGGATTAGGATTCTTAGGAATTAAGACCACATTTGTTTCATTCATTTGCCTAAGAAGATGCCCAGTATTTAAGAAATTTCTAATAGCCTTAAGCAAATCCCATTTAATATCCTCTCAAAAAGTTTGGTACAAGAACCCTCGCATCCCATCAGGGCGAGGAGCTTTAGATGGCCCCAAATAAAAAAACAACCAATTTTAATTCATCCAAAGAAAGCTGGGCATTAAAAGAAACATTCATTGAATCAGAAACTAGAAGAAGGATTAAGTCAGTTACCCTAGATATAGCCCTTCTACCTGAGGAGGTGTACAGATCTTAGAAGAAATTGTTAGCCAGAGTTTCAAGTTGGGCCTTACCCTCCACCTAAACCCCTTCCTGATTCTTAAGCCTAACAATCAAATTTTTGTGCCTTCTTTCGATGGTGGATGCATGAAAGAACTTTTCTTATACACCCATTTCAACCAACAAACTCTAGACCTAGGTGACCAAAACTTCTCCTCTCTGACCCAAAGGGCCTTTATATTGTTTGCAAGACCTCACTGCCCCACTAGAATAGGACTGGCTAGAGCAAGACTGGAAGTCAGACAGAATACCCTTCAATTTTCTGATTTCCACTCTAGAATTCTTGAACAAGGCAACCTTAGTATCGAAGGTTTTAGAGAAGAGAGAGAACATATCAAACCAAGGCACTTAAACCCTCCATTCCCTTTTAACAATCTCATGGCATTCGAGATCATCAAACCAAAAGACCTCGAATCGAAACTTTTTCTTATATGGGGGTCTAGGAGGGGCATTATCCACTAAAAGGGGACTATGGTCCGACCCCAAAAGCAGGAAACTTAAGGGCCCAATCCACTCTAGCATTCAATGAAATCCTTAGAACTTTCCAAAATCTGAGCATTAGTTCTCTCTCTCATTGGTTTCTTCAATTTTCATTCATAATAAGAACCATCGAAAACCAAATACAAAATAAAAATGTTTGTAACTTATAAGATTGTTATTGGTAATAGAATATGGGATCCAAGAGACAATTAAATGTGCATAAAAAAAGTGTAATGGCAAGTAAGGTGTTTCAATAAAACGCATTATGACAATTCAACTAGGAACTACCAAAACCAAATCCAGTACAAAATATAATATAGCACAGATTTAAACAATTGCAATTTTGGCACCAGCTTCTTCGAGCTGTTTTTTGGCCTCTTCAGCTTCGTCTTTAGAAATCCCTTCTTTAAACTTCTTTGGCAAACCCTCAATCAGATCTTTGGCCTCCTTCAACGCCAAGTTCGTCAAAGCCCTCACCGCTTTAATCGTAGCGATTCTTGCTTTACTCGGGACATCCTCAATAACCACGTCAAACTCCGTCTTCTCTTCCACGGCGGCCGGTGCGTCGGCCACGGCGCCGGGAGCGGCGACGGCGGCTGCGGGGGCAAAAGAGGCGGCGGAGACGCCGAGTTTGTCTTGGAGATACTCGACGAGTTTTTGGGCGTCGGCCAGGGTTAGGTTGGAGATTTCATCGGCGAGTTGGATGACGTTTTGGGGGGCTTCTAAGGCGGAGATGGGGCGGAGGAAGGTGGAGCGGTGGTTGAATTTGGAGGTTTTAAAGGAGAATTGGAGAGTTTGTTTGGGGAATGTGAGGGTTGGTTGGGATGGGGTAGGGTGAGATGGTAGACGGAGAGTTAGTGGAGAAAGGGATGAGGCCATTGTGAGAGGAGAGAGAGTGGGATGTAGATAGGATAAGTGGAGCTTGGTTGACATATGGACATGTTTATATTATACTTGTTTACCTCTTCAAAAAGCTTAATTAGACCATTCCTCAAAAGCATAGAATTACTTTATGCGATTCGTGGCCCTAAATTTATTTTGGCGGGGGAATCGAATTCGTGATCTTAGGAAGGTAAGACTTTTAGTAACGAGTGATCAACCACTTAACCAACCCATTGAGGTTACTATAAATTGGATACACGAATCGAATTATATTTTAAATGTAATTATTCAATTATCAAATAAATCTAATATGAATTTGTATGTACTTTTTGTAAATCGTGTAAACATTTTGTACTAGCCGACTTGAGTTTGGGGTGGGTGGGTGGGTGTGATTTTTATCGAAAGGTTTCCACGTTAAATATCATGTCCCTTGTGTGTATGATTGTATTTATCTTCCGTCTTTCTTAATTGTTATCACCTCACATGTAATTTGAACATAATTAATTAATTCGGTAAATCTAAATTTGACTTAATTAATTTAGATGGGAACAAATTAAACCATTATTTTTATTTTGCACTATATTTATTTTATTTTAATTAATTCATATTGAATTAATTAATTGATCTAAGATAAATTGTTAATCAAGATTAAAATTTAAAATAATTAATTTAAGATTAATTTAATTTATTGACCCATAGAAAAATCATGTTTTTCAAACTAGTATTAGAGTTGTTGTCTAAAATTTACCTAGGCATGAATTTAAGGGAATTTTCAATGGAGGATCAATCCGTTTTATATAATACCTTTTTTTATGGGTCTAATTAGACATATGGATGTTCATTTTATGGAAAAACAATTATAATGCCCACTTTCCTTTAAAAGAAAGAAGCTTGAGAAATTTGAAAATAGAGCTCATGAATCGAAACCTAAGTTTAGGAGATATGTGCCTCTTTTATCCATTGTAGGTTACACGGTCATGCCAACCAAACTTGTAGGGACTTGATACCTAGAAATGTTATGTTCATTCAAAATAGGAGAAAGTTTGTGAAGAGAGATCCTATTAGTGAACTAAGAGGTGAGATTGACAAAATAATGAGAATGTTTAACGTTATGGTAAATGAGAGAAGATGTGTTAGGGTTGAACTTTCAAGACCAAGATCTTATGCTTATGTTCCCAGGAATAAGAATCCTATGAGGAAAGAGAAATGAATACCTAAGGATGATAAAGGTATGCTCTAAGAAACAAGATTGAGGTTGACTTACCTAAATAAAATTTTACAATGAAGGAAGTTGTCTTTGTACCTCCTAAAGATCTAAGATAGGCATTAGCCCTCGCTACCTAGTTTGGTATTTTTCTTAGGATACCTAGGGCCTCTCTAGTGTTGGTACCCTTCATAGTTACTTGTGCGAACCCATTTAATATGGCCCATGAGAGTAGCCGACCAGCCCAAACTGCCTGAAGGGTTGTCCGAGCCAAATCAAATATTTAACCAACCCACGTGTATTTGTTACACTTTGGAACACTTACGGATACATTCAAATTAGTTACCAATAATCTCGGAGGAGATATTCAGGGACACCATAAATTACTTACGTGTTAATTGAGTTCCTTGTACAACTCAGCATTTTACTTTCATGTATTTATAAATTGAAAACCCTGACCCGATGCCAAGGGATGTAATCTCGAGCATTGAGAGACACTATAATAATACAATAACCTCTCTGTGGACGTAGGCAAGTTGTCGAATCATGTATATCGTTGTTGTGTGTGTGATTTTATTTCCTATATCTATTATTATTTTCATGGATCTTTATTGTGATAATTCTTGTACTCGCAATTGGCACCGTCTATGTGAATCGATTTTTATTCTTGTGAAAACATTTATCAACAGAAAGCTCGTGATATCTCACCACAGCAACAACATTCCTTTGGTTGGCGATATGCAAGAAGACCCAATCCCACCTAGGGTCAGGTCGGAGATTCTCCAGTACACAAATCGCAGGTTTCGCCAAGAAAGGCAACCTTATGAAGAAAGCTATGGACCACCTAGGTCTACTCAGATCTCCTGGTTGGTCGACGCTTACGAAGCCATGCTTCAAGAACAAGAGGAGGCCACACTCTTCCAGGTGAAAAAGAATGCTCGCCTTCAAAGGCAACTTCAAAGGATAGAAAGAGATTTCCATAGAGATACAAAGAAACGTTGTGATAGAACTTCTAGACTTTAGGCGAGTAACACTCGCAGCCAAGGGAAGAGCTCGAGGCTCCACCAGCATAGCATTGAACGTGGCAGATCAAAGCATGGTCGATCAGACCATGGAAATTCAGAATGGCTCCCCATGAGCAATGATCATCAGAATGGGGATATCAGGATTTTAGTTTGTAAAGAAATAGACCAATATCTAGCCTATTGAGGAGCCAGGTCTATTAGGGAGCTAGCTAGGAGAACTCTCAATACCTAGATGAAATCTCCTTTTTCAAGGGCGGTCGAAGAAGAAGAACCCACAAAGAAGTTTTTTATTCCCAGGGTTTAAGATTTATGATGGAAATACATATCCCATTGACGACGTTCGGTAGTATAGATAAGCAATGACCTTATAAATCCACAACGACGCATTGATGTGTAGAATTTTCCCTTCTAGCTTATATGACATAGCACATGAGTGGTTTGAGAAGATGCCTCATAGGTCAATCAGGAACTTCAATGTCCTAGCAGAGGAGCTCCCATCCTAAGTAGATGGATGCACTACTCATGATGAAGAAAAATCCGCAAAAGAGCCTTCGTGATTATGCTAAAAGGTATTGGCAAGTCTTTAATGAAGTGGAGGATTGCTCAGAGAAAGTTGCCATTATATGCTTCAAGATTGGTCTGTCAACCACATCTTTATTGCACCAGTCCCTGACTAAGAAAGAATTCAGCACTATTGACGATCTCATGGAACGTATTAAGAAATATGCCAAAATAGAAGGCGTGGTTCACTCTAATGTAGGGGACAACGGTCGAGAAAAGGTAGATAAAAGAGAGGAGAAAAGAGTGATACTCCAAAGAAGGGGAATAGGAACGGGGGAAAGAACACCTCTAAGAATGGGAACAAGGTTGATCCTTTAAAGGCATTCCAAACTATTAACACAGCTTTCAAGGAACCTATTTACAAGATCTTGAGCAAGATCAAAGAACAACCATTCATCAAGTGGCCCAAGAAGATAGATGGTGACCCAATGAAAAGGAATAACGTACTGAGATGTGCATTCCGCAAGGAAAGAGGCCACATAATTAAAAAATGCAAGGCTCTGAAGTCACAATTGGAAGAGCTAGCCAAAGCTGGGCATCTCCATAAGTATATAGAGGAGAAAGCTAATAAGGTCGCAGCCAATAACGACTATAAGATGGATAACGTCCTTGATGATGACATAGGACAGGAGTTTACGGTGATCTATTGGGCATCAGACCTGAAGAAGATCCAAGGGAGTGTTGTTGGAGCTGAAAAAGGTCACTGCTGTCATAAAAGCATTCTAGATTGACCCAACTAAAACCCAAGTTAGCAAAAGTTGGCGACCAATGGACGTCGACTACACCAAGCACATCGTCTTCACTGAAGAAGATTTGGTCGGAGTGAGGACCCCACATCATGATGCACAAATAATAACCCTCATAATTGTAAATTGTGACGTCGATAAACTTCTTATGAACCATGGAAGCTCGTCAGAGGTGATGTACCTAGAATTCTTCCACAAGATGAAGCTCAAGCTAGCCGACCTCAAAGAGGCCACAGTTCTGTTGGTCAGCTTCGTAGGGAAAATCACGATGCCACTGAAAAAGATAGTACTGTCAGTCAGAGAGGCAACATCTTAAAGTTGATTGAGTTCTTAGTAGTGGACATAGAGTCCCCATATCACGCTATTCTCAGTGGAGGTTGGCTTCATGCCATGAGGGTCGTACCATCTACCTACCATCAAAAGATGAAGTGTATCATCGATTAGAGTGTGGTCAAAATCCGTAGCAACTAGGCCACTTCTAGGAAGTGCTTCATCACATCCATCCTCTAGGAAGGAGGAGAAAAAAAAACTAAAGGATGCTCAGGAGGAAGCCCAGGAAGGGGCTATACCCTCTAAATAGCAATTATGGTATGACTAACCATGGGTGGAGGAAACCAGGGTATGCCTCACTGATAGGGTCATTAAAATCTTGGAACAACTTGATAAAGAAGTTTTTTATTAGAACCACGCTCGCTGATCACGAAAAGAAATAATCAATTGCCTTCTTGAGAAGCAATCTACACATTTTCTCTTGGGAACCATATAATTGTCTAGGGATTGATCCTAATGTAAACTTCCATCATCTACATGTTGATCCAACCTTCAAGACGATCACTGAAAAGGCTCATCAAATAGCCTCGAAGAAGGATAAAGTGGTGGATAAGAAAGTGGGGAAGCTTCTAGATGCAGGATCTATTGGGGAATTCTAGTTCTCCGAATGGTTATCCAACCCAGCAGTAGTACGAAAAAGAAACAACAGTTGGAGGGTCTGTATTGATTTCACAGATCTCAACAAAGCATATCCCAAAGACAGCTTCCCACTCCCTAAAATTTATTAGTTAGTTGACGCTACGGTAGCACATGAAAGGATGAGTTTTCTGGATGCCTATTCAGGATATCATCAAATTTTGTTATTTAGCCCTGACTAGGACAAAATGTCCTTCATAACCCCTATTGGGTTATACTGTTACAAGGTTATATCGTTTGGCTTAAAGAATGCAGGGGAAATTTATGAAAAGTTAGTCACTAAGATGTCCTCTACATCAATGATATGTTAGTTAAGAGCAAGAACAAAGGTGACCACCTTACGAACTTATCCAGAACTTTTAAAATCATTTGTAAATATTGGATGAAACTTAATGCAAGTAAGTATTCATTCGGTGTCTAATCAGGAAAGTTTCTGGGCTATTTGGTCAGTATAAGAGGAATTTAGGCCAATCCAGATTAGATCGGTGCGATCACCAGGGTCCAGCCTCCACATACATTTAGATGATCAAAAGTTCACTAGTATACTTGCGGCGTTCAATCGCTTTATCTCAAAGTCTTCAGAATGTTGCCGACCATTCTTCCAGATCCAAAAAAAGGACAAAGGCCTTATATGGAATAACGATTGCTCAAGAGCTTTGGAGGAGATTAAATCCTACCTTAGTAAATTACCTATGCTGGTGATTCTAAAAGATGAAGAACCATAGTATCTCTTCCTCGTAGTATCAAACCATTCTATAAGCTCGGCTCTGGTATGTGAGAAAGAAGGCGAAAATCCTATTTTATTATGATAGAAAAACACTTTTGGACGCAGAACAACGTTACTTGCCCATGGAAAAGCTTGCATATGCACTGGTAGTCACCTCAAGAAAGTTGAAAAATTACTTCAAAGCTCACTTAATAATGGTGATCACTTCCTACCCCCTCAAAGTTATTCCTCGGAAAGTCGACCTCTCTAGACGACTCTTAAAATGGTCGGTGGAGCTCGAGATATTTGATATCGACTTTCAACCAAGAATAATAATTAGGGGACAAGTCCTGGAAGACTTTATCATTGAATTTATAGGGGACCAGCCAATCGACCAACAGGGAGCGGAGTAGGCTATAGGTGAGGATGCACAGTCTAAGGACTGGACCCTATACATGATGGAGCCTCTAATTCTAAGGGGGAGGAGTAGAGTCATCCTCATCACATCGAAAGACACTGTCATCGAATAAGGAATCTGATTGGGATTTGAGACCTCTAATAATGAAGCTAAGTATGAAGCATTGATCGCTGGCTTGTGCAAGGGACAACTACTAGGGGCAAGGCACCTCTAGGTGTTTGATGATTCCAAATTGGTCTCCAAGCAAGTGAGTGGAGATTTTAATGCAAAAAATGGTAAAATGACAGCCTACCTCTCCTTGATAAGAGGACTTATGGTAGGATTTGAGAAGATTGACATTCAACAGTTCCTCGGGGGAAAAACACCCATGCAGATGCCTTAGCGGGCCTGAGCTCAACAATAGACTATGATCTGAGAAGAACCATCCGGATAGAGTTCCTCGTCCAGCCAAGTATTTTTTAAAAACTCTTAGCCGAGAAAGTCCTCCTCAAGCAAGGCCCCAATTGGTTAAATCTTATTATCGCCTATCTACGGAGTGACATACTGCTTAATAACAAAATATTAGCTCACCAAGTAAGGGTGAAAGTTTCCCGTTTTTACCTCACCTCAGGAGTGAAGCTCTATAAGAAGTCAATCACAAGACGTTACCACTAGTTCATTGACCTACATGACACCGAGAAAGCACTTAGCAAACTTCACGATGGTATTTATGGGAGTCGCGCAAGAGGGAGGTCATTGGCCTTCCGAGCAATTAAAGAAAGTTACTAGTGACCACACATGCAAAAGGACGCAATCACTTATGTTCGCAGATGTGAAAAATTCCATAAGCACTTTTCTATAGTCCACCATCCAACTAGCGACCTGAAATCCTTGATAAGCCTATGGCCATTCACGCAATGGGGACTAGATATTGTGGGACCACTACCTACCGCATCTAGAAATTGCAAGTATCTGCTGGTCGACATAAATGACTTCATTAAATGGGTAGAGACAGAACTACTAACGAACATTCACGATGCTGACATGACTAGGTTCATCTGGAAGAGTATTATAACACGCTTTGGGATACCAATAATTGTCATCACCAACAATGGCATGCAATTTGAAAGCAACTTCTTTCAAAATTTATATGATGAGCATGTATTAAGAACCACTTCAATTCTGTTGTGTATCCCCAAAGTAAAGGTCAAGCAGAACCTTCTAACAAGACTATACTTAAAGAAGAGGTTGGAAAGAGCCAAGGGTGCCTGACACTACACCAAATCTGTCAAATTATCATGGTTATTGACCTTGATAAGTTGGACTTATCAAGGGTAATGACCATGATAATTCTGGGGGTGACAACTTTTGTTGTCAAGGTCATTGATCGTGACAATTTCATTAGAATTGTCACGGTCATGTCACGGTCTATGACCTTGACAAGTTTTGTCATGATCATAAATCGCGACAAACTCGTGACACTCTTTAAAAAATTCTCACGGTCATTGACCGCGATAAGTCCGTGACAAGTTTACTTTATCATGGACTTGTCACGGTCAATGATCGTGATAATTCTGAGTAGTATGGCCACTGCCATCACCCAGCAGTATATTTGTACTTGTTATAGCAACGTTGTACCTGTTCAAACATCATATATCCAAATAAAATAGAGATAATGCAAATATAAATTCAAAAAAATATGCATCACGATATAATCCAAATATAATTCAAATGTAACAACTTAAAATAATTCTATTCAAATAATGTCACTACATGTCTGGGGTAAGGTTAGCTCTGAGGAGGTGAGTAGGCCACACGATATACGAATTGACACATCCAGCAATATACATCGTGCCGCATTATTCGCGCAACCACAAGGGGGAGTTCTCCTTCTCGGGTATCACGTGCGTGACGAGCACCTTGGACTCGATGTCTTAAAGAAAACGTCCATGAACTGTCATACCCTGGACGGTATTCGGGTCCCTCAACCCCCGCCTTATCCGTTGGCCATCAAATATGTCCAGTAAAAACATGCTCGGCCAACCAAGTGTCGATATCGGTCGGTTGAAGGGAGCCAAATAGGGGAGTGGATCATCAAAGTCCGTACGTGTTGGTGACGAAGCAACGAGGTCCACATCCTCGTCATCCTGCACCTTCTCCTCCTCCACCTTCTCCTTCCCTTTCCCCTTACGGTTTTCACCCAAGGAACTCTTTATGAATGAGAATATATCTTGGACCATCGCCTCCAAATGGGACAGATTCGTGTCATGCCAGTCCACCGTTCGAGCCAACTCGGTGTCGCTCGTCTCCAATTTGATGATCCTAGATTTGGCCACCCGCGAGCTCACTCCCCTTGTCCTCCCATTGCGATCAGCGCCAAGCACTTGGCTGAGTGTGTTTGTGGACAAAGATGCCTTGTCGGCATCAAACTGTGACTCATGCACTTCCTTAAGCTTTGCCTGAAACGACAAAAAGCACATGATTAGTAAAATAAGTAAATAAAAAAATTATAACGTAATTAACAAAAAGTAAACTATCTGATTACTTACAATCGTGGCCGCGATGCTTGGGGACACCTCCTTATCCTTCCCCTTCTTCGTAAGTATCGAGCCTACGTGTCCTACCCCCAGGGCACTCCCTGTCCCCTGAAATAAAATAAAGTAAAATTAGTATCGGCCCCGCAAAGTAAAATAATGCAAAAAAATATATTTATGTAGTTATAGAGAAATTAAATCTTACCATCATCCTATGCTCCACCTTGGCGTAAGACGTCCGACCGGAGTAGTGCACGTCCATATTTTTTGGTCGATTGTCCCTCCCTGATTGGCGAGATGCCAATTGTCGCTCCCCCATCTCATTTTCAATGAACTTTTGTCATTGTGCTAATGAGATCGGCTCCTTCGACGGGACGGATTCATGTATTCGGATAACGAACTCTCGGATCTTCCCAAAGTATTGGGTTCGCATATTTTTCTTCTACGTCTTATATTGCTCCCTCAAGTGCTCCAAGACGAAATTACGTAGCTTTGGATCCAAGCCGAATTGTTCATGTCCAACAAATACAATGTTAGTTGCGAATAAATATAAATATAAATATAAATATAAATATAAATATAAATATAAATATAAATATAAATATAAATATAAAATGAAATCGAAATTGAAATTGAAATTGAAATGTTCATATATATATAAATATAAATTCATTACCTGTAGTGCCACCCAAATACCTAACTTGAACTCATTTGAAACCTCCCTCCAACTAGTGTACCTCGGGCCGATGATCGGCTTTACCAGCTCGAGAGATTTCGCTAATAGCCACATCTTGTTCTCGATGGCCATCCCCAATTTGCCATATTTGGGGAGCCTAGGGGCCGAGGAGCCCTCCTCGTCTTCGCTACCACCGAGCCCAGATAACATTATCACAATCAGCATCATCATCCTTGCCTTAATACCTGGAGGAGACATTTGCTGTAAAAAAATATTGTTATTAGTAGAAATCAAAATGAATTAGAAGAAGACATGAAAATATGTACAATTACTACAAATCCAAATGAATTGTTACTGTTTAACACCTCAATTCTAAATTCCAAAACGATAACATCTAGCTCATAATATGTACAATTACTAAAAATCCGAAACATCCCCACCCCTACTGCCCCCCCCCCCCCCCCACACACACACTACACAAGAGTGAAAATAATAAAGTTCACATCAATTAAAAACATTAACAATGGATTGATAAAGTACAAATTGGAATATTTATTATAAATTGAAAAATTGTTTCAAATTCGGGTTATCATAAAAAATGGATTGATATTCGGTAGGAGCAACCAAGTCATCCACACTACTATTTAGACGCTTTGGCGCGTGTAGGACAATTGACCACGGCTCGTTGTTGATATACTCAGAGTAAAACACTTGGTTAACCTTTTGAAATGCACAAACAAACGGCTCATCGCTCACGTGGTCGTTGCTCTTCAACTTGGACACGTCAACCATGATCAAATTGGTGACACGATCAACTTTATAAGCATTTTTATCCTCAACTCTTACCCAGTCACAGTAAAATACAACCTCTTTGAAGCTTATATAATCCAATTCAAATATATTTTGAATTACACCATAGTAAGTCATTTCAGCTTCAACAAAACTTAGATTTATAATATGTTTCATTTAATTATGTCTTATTTATATTCGATTTTTAAATTTCAAATTCAAATTCAATTTATAATAGAAATTTCTATTTCCTCCATCTCCTCTAAAGGGTGATTGGTCATATCCCATTTAAGACCGCATTTTTCTGTAATATACTTAACAGCTCATACACATTGTTACGATTTGAGAAACATTCGACATCATATCCCCGTAGTTCTCCAAGTACATGACGTAGATTGGCAAGTGTGAGTGTTATTTCAATTGATCAATTGAAATAACAATCACACTTGTCAATCTATTATGTACCCAGAGAACATTAGGACACGATTGCAGAACTTCCTCCAAAAGTAACAACTTTAAGACACTAAGAATATTATTATATAGAAATTATGCAGTCCCAAACTTTTCAAACGGGACAATTCAAGAGATCTCATTATAGGGGTAATGACTCTCGAACGGGTCTAGAGACTATTGAATGCGTACGCATAAGAACTAGAAGGCTAGTATCTATGCGCACTATATGTAATTTCAAGTATGTTTCATTTAATTATCATACTATATATATATTGTTCGTTATACAAAGTAATTTTCAAAAAAAGTTAAAAAATCTCACCTCCATATGGACAATAATCCAGTGGTTATGCCACTTTTAAAATTAACCAACCCAACATCGATCCACTATAATTCAACTGCAATGGCAACAACAAATGTGTATCCCGTACTCCTTCTAATTCATTTAGTCAATTAATTCTTTTCATCAATTAAACTAGCAATTAAAGTATACAATTATTAATTTACTAATTTACAATAAGGGGCAATCTTACTTGCATATGAAAGGGGCACTAATTATTAATTTACAAAAAAAAAAAATTAACAACAAATCAATATTAATAAAATCAATTCTTTTACAAGGGGCACTACAATATAAGGGATAATGTCTAATAAACTAATAAAAAAATAATTTAAAAAAACACACACACGCACATATACACCCCCGTGCTACCCCCCCCCCCCCCCCCGGCTGCCCCTGCCCACTCCCCCCCGCTGCCCCTGCCCATTCACCTTCGCTGCCCCTGCCCACCACACACACACACACACATATATACACACGCACATATACACACACATGCACATATACACACACGCTCATATATATATACACACACACATGCACACACACATACACCCCCTCCCCTGCTGCCTCCCCCAACCCTGCTGCCTCCCCCCCCCCCTCACACGCATATATACACCACACACACACACACGGACATTTACACACACATATATACACACATGGACATATACATAAATGGAGGAGAAATAGAGAGATAAAACATACAAAAGTTGTAGAGAGAGAGAGAGAGAGAGCAACCGATAGAGAGAGAGAGAGAGAGAGAGAGAGAGAGAGAGAGAGAGAGAGAGAGAGAGAAATGGAGGGAACAAAATCGGTGGGAAAAAAATACACGTTTTTTATCGCGGCTGCTAAAAGGGTGCCAATTTAACCATTTCGGTGTAGTGTGGTTGGACGATCTCCCTCGTGTTCTATGGCTTACCACCCCACCCCTAGAAGACCAATTGGAGAAACACCCTTTATGATTGCTTATGGAATGAAAACTATCATTCTGCTGGAAGAAGGTCTCCCTACTATGAGAATCACCTTGGTCGACCAAGGACTTAGTGATGACACATTATGCACTGAACTTGACTTAACAAATGAGTGAAGAGAACTAGTTATGATCAAGTTGGATTCCTATCAACAACAACTGGCCAAGCAGCACAATAAGAAAGTCAATCCGAGGAAGTTTTTGGTTGGGGACTATGTCCTAAGAAAAGTCCTCGGCAGTGCCGTAAGACCATCAGATGACAAGATAGGACCAAAATAGGAAGGACCTTTTAGGGTGATAAGGGACGACCTTCAAGGAGCATATTACTTGGAAACGGTGGAGGGCAGGGAGATACCAAGAGCGTGGAACGTAACCAATCTTAAGAAGTTCTATTTCTAGTTTTATTTATCTTTTAATTAACAAATTTAGTTTATGCAAATTTTCATTTCAAACTTATATCACTTGCAAGTTATTATTCAATGAATAAAGTTCAGTTGACCCTCTCACTTTGATATTATATATTGTCTGCTTAGAATTTATTGATCGCATCACAGTATTACGCACCCTTTCTAAACTATAACTCCCTCATGCATAACAAAACTCATGGGGATTATAATAAGTTGCTCAACTTATTTTAATTAAGGAATATCACGTGACGAGCAGGGTTTGCAGTAATTATAACAAGTTAATAAAAGTGTTCTAATTACTACAACCCTCAAGTCTTTGTTGCAAACACAATAGACCTCATGAGTTTCCTCGGCAACACCAAAAATCCTAGAATGGACCCTTAGGCAACAAAGCCAACTTAGGTTGGTCACTAACTATGTTAGTCGTAAAAATCCTGCTCGGGCGAATGGCTCATTACATTCTCGCCATCATCTCACTTAAGCTTAAGGGAGTGTGATGACAAAACCTAAAAGGTAAAGTAGATGGAATGATACTGTTAAGGCATATTGGACTGGGAGAATGTTCACACACATGATAATAAATGGATAACACTTGTTCTTCAAACATTTAGTCGGCTAGGAAACCCAAAACTATCAAACCTTAGTATTAGCCCATTTAAATAGCAAAAATATTAAGATGGTAAAATAGTAATTTTTGGTCAACAAATATCCTAAGTAATTAACGAGCAACAACTCTTTCCAATTCAAATATGAGCAACAGTTATTAACTCATGTTTAGTCAACACATGCTCAAAATATGGAAAAAATTAATAAATTAAACATTGTATAGAAAAAAATTGAGAATTACAATTATATTAAGACCAAAATACATGAAGACCTAAGATGGACCAGGATGGCGAGTACGATAATCTGCGATGCATGCTCTTCGTCCGTCATCTGGGTTAGGGGAAAACACCTATGCATCATCTTCGAAGTAATATTTCAGGAGTTGGTTAGGGACGCCATCAATTGGGACCCACTTTTAGTTCTTCAAAAAAGGGTAGGATAGACACTAGACCTGGTACTTATACCACAAACTAGATTTCTTAAGTGTCTTAACCTCCCTAAGGAAATTGAGTTATCCCCGAGAAAAACAAGATACTCTGCCTCCTTTAATCTTACTGGGGAATTAGTCCAGCCTTGGTCATATCCATCTGCCCAGACTTCTCGAGGTCCCATTTGGAATAAGGGCCTTAGCCTTTGGAGTCCAGCAACAATCATGTATGCTCTTCAGACATCACCTTTTAGCTCAATGACCTCCTTTATTTGAGCATTATTTTTTGCTTAAACGACTTTACCTACTTGGCCCACTACATTAGCCTCCATGAGTTTGTCCCTCAGAGAATTTACTTCATCCTAGACTGAGGCATCGATCTCCTACATAGTTTGAAGATCATCCTTCAGCTTGGCGACCAGTTCAAACTGGTCCTTATGTTTTTTGGTTCTTGCCCTTAGAGATTTGCAAATTTTCACAAATGCCTTAGGACTTTCACAATGATATTGGGCCCAAAGATCATCCCCAACCATGAGTTATGGGGAATGTAGTCCTCATCAGGCTACAAATAACACAATAAGTAAAATCACAAATAGATATCAGTATACATGGATAGAGCAAATTTACATGAGTAAAGAAATCTCTCTTTCATTCATTCATAAAAGTGGCCAAAGTCCAGTATAGTCAAGGCAGTGAAGAAAAATTATAAGGCTTTAAAAAGTTGTATAAAAAAGAAACTCTTAATCTAGAAGGTCTATTCCTTCACCTGCTCAGCTTCAACCACTACCTTCCCCTTATCAGTAGTCCTTTACTCCTAGACATCATCCACTCCGACCTCAACAGGTACATCCTCAGGCTGGTTGATAGGATGACCAACATCCTTCTCTTCCTCTATAAAGGGGTTGGGCCCAAGAGAATAAAGAAGAAATATTTTAGAGTCAGTAAGACCTCCTGTAAATCCCAAGACATGGTCTCATACTTTCTTAAAGGCCACCTTATTTCCATAAGCACACTGGTGTTCGATATCATCATATGCTTTATTCCATCCCTAAAGGAAGTTATTATCCTTCTCTTGAGGGAGATCCTCATCTAGGTTCAGGACTCTATCAGACAGACTCTAAATCTCCTTGGCTAGCCCTTCCTTTTCGATGAACACCACCTTATGGGACACCTTGAGATTGGCATAGGACTTATTCGACCTCTCCATCTCTTGTTCCCATGCTTGGTGAGCATCAGAAAAAGCCTTTTCAGACCTTTTTAGAGCATCTTTCAGCTCTTACTTGCCTCTGGACTTATCGGCATAGTCATCTAACAGGGTTATAAAGTCAAACAAAAACTGCACAGAAGAAAGAATGACAGGTTAATACAGAGTAGGAAAAATACAAAAGAGAAATAATTCAAGGAAACGATGAAGCAAGTTACCAAAATAATCCCCTGAGAAAATTTGAGGGCGAGATGGAATGAACCCAACTCTAAAGAATTCTCGCTATTAGCGATGAGCACAACCCCCTTTCATAGATCGGGGGTAAGGGAGGGGGTATTGCCTATGCTAGCCCCCTCAGTTTCAGCAGCAAGGAAGGGGACTACAGAGGCTTTCAAGACCAATTTTCTCTTGGTCTCCTCCTTCTTCCTCTTTCCTTTTCTCCTCTTCTCTCTCTCTCTCTCTCTCTCTCTTCTTTTCTTATCTTCCCTTTCTTTTTCTCTTTACCCTTAGCTCTTGGGCTAGAACCACTCAACCTAGGGGAATCCACATCTCAAAGACTTGATTCGATCTAAAAAAACTGCTTGATCCTCATCATCATTAATCCTAAAAATCCTTCTCTTGATTAGGGGAGCCATACCCTCCTCATCTTTTTCTTTTTATTCTTCGTTTGTCTCTTCTTCTCATTATTCTCCTCCTTTTTTTCTTCTTCTTTTTCTTCTTCTTCTTCTTCTTCTTCTTCTTCTTCTTCTTCTTCTTCTTCTTCTTCTTCTTTTAGCACAATTGACTAAATTTTGGAGCTTTTAAATTGGGGAGCTTATCGACCTATTGAGTGATGAAGTTGCTTGTCATATTTTTATACTCAAGTAAGTAGGCTATCGATCCTGGATGCTCTCCGTCAGAAAGCCTCTCCTTAATATTCCAGGCTTTCAAAAGTTTAGGAAAATTAATCTCGCATATATTAGGATCTTGAATTTTATAGCGAGTTGCAAAATGGAGGGAGGAAAACACTAGTAAGAGGACAAGAATCATAAACAAATAGCAAGTAAATGGAATAAAAGAAGAAACGAACTATGTGATCCTCCCCAAAATCTAAAATCAAAGGTCCCATGCATTTCTTACCCTCACGAAGAGGAAGATGTTTCCAATTTCTGGCAATAAACCCATGGACCCGATAATCCTTGTGGGAATTTGGGAGGTTTACCACCAAGACCCTATCAACTTTCTTGGTCTTCAAATACATAATACAGATCTCAAAAAGGCCTAATTTTATCCCATGTAGTGTATTTATTCTATTCACCCCATTAAATCTTTTCCAGACATTGGGGGCACATTGGACAAGAACAACATCTAAGTATTTGAAGAATATAAGGAAGAGAAGGTTTGAGGGAAATGTCAAACCCCTTATGTTATCACGAAGGTGTGAATCCAGTGCCCTCTTTCGATGTCATGGACATATCTAGGGAGGGGGCACAGTCAATTTCTACCCAGTCTGGAATGTTATAAGTTTTCCTAAAATCAACAACTAATTTTTTTATCTAGCGTAGCCATGGATACTCCAATAGAAGAAAAACCCTAACTACAGTTGTAGAACAATTTGAAGAAGAGGAAAACTAAGAAAAATTGAGCTATACTTACAAGAATTAATGAAGCTCTGAAGAAAAAGAGGGCGTTGGAGAAGAATAACTATGGAAAGGTTAGCGACGAAGAGAGAAGTGTGAATTAAGATAACAAAGGAAATGTATCTCCAGTTTGAAATCCAATGCTAATGATGAACACGACATCCCATGATGATTTTTAGAGGTTCATTTAGCTGCTCGGACATTGATACCCTCACTCATTTATAAAAACTACAAATATGCCATGGTGTTTGGCTCAAGATGAGCGTACCCCCATAAGTTCATTAGATCTACAAAAATGCTACTCCAATTGCAGGAATGAAAATTTCAAGTTATGGGCCTTTAGTTTAGTCAATAATTATTGGTCCAGATTCACATGCCTAAATGTTTTAGTGGAAATTGTGGGGACCTATTTAATATGGCCCATGAGAGTATTCAACCAACCCAAACTTCCTTAAGGGATGCCCGACCCAAATCAGATATTCAATCAACACACGTGTATTTGATACACGTTGGAACACTTACGAATACATTCAAATTGGTTACTAACAATCTTAGAGGAGATATTTAGGGACACACTAAATTATTCATGTGTTAATTGAGTTCCTTGTACAACTCAATCTTTTACTTTTATGCATTTATAAATTGTAAACCCTATCCCGAGGCTAAGGGTTGTAATTTCGAGCATTGAAAGACACTATAATAATATAGTAACCTCTCCGTGGACGTAGGTAAGTTACCGAACTACCTATATCATTGTTGTGTGTATGTTTTTATTTCCTGCATCTATGATTGTTTTCGTGGATCTTAATTGTGATAATTCTTATACTCATAATACTCATTGATTCGTTTGGGATCAAATCATTTGGGTGGGTGATTTCATTGCCACACTTTAATATTTTCATACTTTTTATGAGGATTTTCACGCATTCATGAATCTTCGTGCATTTTATTATATGTGTTATTCCTTATATATATATATATATATATATATATATATATATATATATATATATATATATATATATATATATATATATATATATATATAACCATTCATATTTCAAAATGCCAAAAAATCACTTTATTATGTTTCTAATATGTGATTAAGTCATATGTTTACATTAATTTAATGTATGAACTTAATTTGAATGATGGTTAAAGCATGAATTCTTAACTATTTGGCGCAAAGGATGATTAATTCAATAATATGTGAGAATTCAAATGAAAAATCATGATAGTTAAACGTTGTTGAAATCTTTGGTTATGATTTCACTTTACACATGCACCTGCATATCACTTAGATCATATGATTTATGTTATGTGGCTTGCATTAGTGCTTGATTCTAAATCAGGATTAAATATCGAGCTCAAATATTGGATTATTTTAAAACATTTAAATGGAATATTTAAGAGTTGTTTTTGAAAAAACACAATAACTTGATGGAGCTGATTGATTAGACGTTTCTATCACGAAAAGGGATACCATTTGTGAGTTAATGTTGACTAAAATTTAAGTATCTTTGATAGGTGTCTACCAAATTGTGTCTGAAATCCGTCGCATAAAAATTCATTTTATGATGAAAATAACAAAAATCAAGTGCTAGAAAATTCAAGGTAAGAAAAATAAGACATGGCTTTTAAATTTTTCGCTACTTCTATCTTTTAGTATCTACTTTATATATTTATATCATGTGAGAGAGATTAAATTATTAGATTCTACCATTTATAAAATCTCGAAAGGATATTAATGAAATTATAAACTTAAGCATGAATTGAAATTATGATAACTTGATTGTGTGCACTTAATTTATTTTGTGACTTATACTTGTTCACAATCATGCCATGATTAAGATACAAAAGATACATGATTTTATTCGATTGGAATTTTGAATATTTCATTGAGTTATTAATATTTGTGTTAAATATGTTCTCAAACTGTCTTATAAATCAAATTTCAAAGGAAATTCATACAACGAATCATGTTTATCATAAATAGACTAATCATATTAACACCTTACATATTTTTGGGTTATATGTATATTTGTGTGTGTGAGTTGGTGATTTTGCATATACCCCAAATTTTTGCTTTAACATGTCAAAATGAATATTTTCTACATTCATATCATATTTTTTGAGTGTTTAGGATTTTGGTTTCACTAGTTAAGTCTTTTATAGAGATTTTTTCATGACTTTAGCTACTTCCTCGAATCATTTGTATGGTTTAATTTAGTGCCCATATGCACAATATGTTTTTCTGCAGTATCAATGGCATCGCCATCACTTCGTGAATTTGGGTTTTTAAGTGGATTTTTAGGTTTCATTTCAAATATCTTGATCCTAGAGAAAACCTTAGGTTATTTCTTCATAAAAAAGTAGACTTTGTTCTTGGATTTAAAGATTGATTTCATTTTTGGTGTCTTTTTCATGGATTGGGAGTGAGAAACCTTAAATTTTTAGCATTTGGGTATTTCTAGATTTTACTCAAGTAAGTGTTGTTCTTTCGAGTCTTCTTCTTGATTTGATCTTTTTTGGAGTTATTCTAGTATATTCTATCATCCTTAAGTGTTGTATTGCTGCTATTCAATTGGATTTGGTTATTTTTGATTGATTTCCCATATCACTGTTTGTACTCTCTTTGGGTTTCTATCCGTTTTCTTGTTTATGTGAATTTTTTTATCCTATTTATCACGATGTTTGGTGATAAGACACATGCATGCAAGAAAGTCATTTTTTGACCCCCGAGTGGTCTCGGTAAGACATCCCATTCTAGAAATACCGCTATTATACCTCCTAGTGCACCAAGAACTTCTAAAAAGAGTACTCGGGCCCCGAGTTCCTCTATACTCATTTCAAATATGACCAAAAGTTCATATTTTATTCTCTTCACATGGGATGGCATGCTACTGAGGAAAGTCTTCATTTATGGGCTATCAGAACTAATATAGATGTGGGCCTAACACATATTCAGGGGATCGTAAAGGACTTGCATTGCTAGCGGTGGAATCATCACTTCACATCATCCCGGTTGCTTAGCCTATATGTATAGACCAATTCCATACTTGTTCATGAGTTATATGCGAACTTGATAGTTTCTTTCAAGGATTCTGTAATACTCTGTAATTTTATGGCTTCTATTTATTTATTATGGGATTTTTATTAAATTAAATTGGGATATAATTTAATTAATATTAATCCAGAATTTAAAATAAATATTTACTAGCGTGATGAGAGTTAGTAATTATTTGGTGGAAATTACTTAATGAGTAAAGTAATATATAGAGTTGATTTAATTAAAAATTATCGCGAGTGAATAACATGACAATTATAGAATTTAAAGTCGGGACGTACTTGTGTCGTGTCGGGACTAAATTAATGCAATATAGAGTAAATAAATTATAATTCACCTGTATGGTCATTTCGAGTGCGTCAACATGTTTGAAAGGGACGAGATAGTCAGAAAAGTTTACCCAGGGGTTAAGTTTGGGTCCCGGGACATTTTTAGGCCTAACCGACACCCCGAGGGGGCGTTTTAGTAATTAGCCATTTTTAGGCTTAATTATGGACACAAATTGTAGGGTTAAATCTAATGGGAATTAGAGTCCTCGAGGTTTAGGAGTGATAGAATTATAGAGAGGCTAAGTTAAAGAGAAGAGAGAAACCTTCCAAGGAGGAGAACCACCAACTCACACCACCTTTGTCGAATTTCACCACCATTGCATAGATCGGGAAACGAGGGATGCAAGCATGCCCATCAACACCTGAGAATCAGACTTTCATCTCTGAGGCAAGTATCTTTCTTTCTCCAATTTTGGTTGATATCACATCCATGATAATGTAGTAAATAATATTTAAGTTTCATGAAAGAATTTTGATATTTGGGATGAATTGTTGAATCTTGTAGAACATATGATATGTTAGGATGATCCCTTGCTCAAATTGAATTGCTGAAAACGGAATTATACCCAGAAGAGATAAACATCTGTTATTAAATAAAATTCTTGAAGAAGTTAAAGAAAACTAGGGGTAAGGACTATATTTTGAATTTTGATTCAGTTGAGAATGATTAGTGATGAATTTAGAGGAGATTTACGTTAAGAATTATCCATTAAGGTTGATGTAACATTGCTTATTATTGTTTGGGAGTTTGGGATTCGTTAATGGTGTTTTGGGTGAAGTTTGTAGAGGAAACCCGTAGGTTATAGTTGCAGAATCTGGGCAATAACTGTTCAATCGATCGATCGACTCAAGAATGTCGATCGATCAATGGATCGATCGATCGACTCCTCCTGGAAATTGATTTCTTTTTTCTATTTTTAATTAATTCGAGAAAAAGGCGTAGGAACCTTGGATATTATTTATACACAATAAGGGATCATGGGGAGGACCAGTAGGGTCTAAGTGAGTTCCGATAAATGTAATTTATACGTGAGATATCTGTGGGATAATGAGGGCATAAAATTTAATAGAAATCATGCAGACGTTAAGTGTGGTATCGGGAGACTCGAGAGACTTAGACCAATATGATGGTGAGGGTACGCCTACTGAATTTACATCCAGTAAAGGGAAACACTTTTAGGGACTAGAAGAAGTTATAAAAAGGGCGATAATTGAGAATAACATGAACTAGTTAATTATACATAGGACTTGGGTGATATGGGCCACGTGTGGTTACGATATTTATTATAGGTCATGGGCAAACCAAATTAATATATATATATATATATATATATATATATATATAATCATACCCGAGCTACTTGCTATCACGGGAGTTTTCGCCCCGGGACAGTCTTATCTCGATTGGACATTTATGGGGGATATTGACTCATACCCTAGAAGATACTATCCTTGATACAGGCTATCTAAGAATGATAGTCAGATGGTCCTAAGAGACGTGAGGGGTATGTGCTGACCTTTTAGGACTGGGAACTATACTTTGCCTTTAATATGTGTGTTTATGTTAATACGATTCGAGAGTGGATCCGAACTAGTATTTCCCTTATTGTATGAGAAGTATAAGGACTGGATAACAGAGAATGCCAACACCATAGATTTTATGTGGGGTACTCTATTGTATATATATATATATATGGTGTGAAATATATAGCTATACCTGAAATTCTTCTATTGTGCGTCTAAGTAGATAAATAATAAATAGGTGTTTCGAATTGTAGTATGTGCATGCGATTTCACATCAGTACTGAGATACACATTATTACCTTAAATAATTCTTAAGAAGATGTTAACTTAAATAAATTGTAATCATACGGTCTCGCGTATTAGAACTTATGGGAGGAGAATTTGGGTTAGACTTGTGTTATTTTAGTAGTAAGATAGGCGTGCACACTAGATGAAAGGTGAGAATTATCAAGAGAGTGTTGCGTACTAACATGTATGTCATATCAACTAGTAAGAATTTTAAAATACTTGCTAAACCATTTTTAAAAGATATTTTTACACTCGGGATCTGACCCGTTTCCTGTTATATATATATATATATATATATATATCAGGTGCCCAGCCATAGGGGCGTCAAGCATAGACTCTTTAGTTTGGACATATTGCAGCTTATGTGGGAGTTGCAGGTCTTTACAGTAGATGATTTCTCCCTTGATTCAACTTCTGATCTAGTCTCTTCTTAGATAGGGCACGTGTCGCCCATTTCCTGTTTGAATTTGGACCTATTAGAGATTTTGTATTTATTTATGTTCCTAGTATTCAGTGCTCATTTGAGATTTATTCTTCTTTCATTTGGATTACATTCGTGGATATTTATTTGGGTTGAGATTTCTAGTTGGATTTTCATTTAAATGGATTGTTTTATTTATCTCTGGCGTTAGTCATAAATTGTTATGATTTAAAAGGTTTTCATTATAGAATCTAATAAATGAAATATTATTCTAAAATGTTTTGACACTTAGCTTAATTATTTATAGGGTGATTAAAATGGAAAATTGTTGTTGACAGTGATGTTAAGATTGAACCACACCGTTCACCTTGATTTTAATTTAATAAAGGACTAATCACCCGGTATTTAATTAGGCGGGGTGTTACAGTTGGTATCAGAGCATCAGGTTCTAGTGTCCTTTAGGATCTGTGCGGTTCATTACATTTCAGTTTAGCATACTTTGGTTTAAAGCCCTAATATTAGAGATGTTGTACTAATATTTACGCATTGGAAATTCCTACTTCTGCGATTTGTTTATGTGAATGTTGAACTCATCCAGATTATTTTAACTTTCAGATGGCTCGTCAAGAAGAACAAGATAATGCCGTTAGGGGAGTCAATGAGCAGGGTCATCTCACACCTCAGGTGTTTTCGGAGAGGGTATCAATCGCCGAATTAGCAGGTATTGTGGCACAGACAGTTACCACTGCAGCCTTATAGTACCAAGATCGCAGTATGCAGCTTATAGGAGGCAAAAGATTAAGAGAGAATAGTCAATCTGACATGACCAGAGTTAACAATTGTGGGAAGATACCAAAATCGCAACAACAACCTCCTCAAGACCATAAAATCCACGAAGGTAACAAAATTTGCATGGATAGCCAAAAGTGTTAGGGCCAATAAAGCGGGGGTCAGAATGAAGTCACAAAAAGGCATTTCGAATATGGAAGGGACGACTATGAACGTCGAACTTGTCTGGATCAAACTGGAGAGAAACTCCGGCCCAACCAGCGAGAACTTTCATGACTCTGCTATAAGTGTGTACAACTGGGTCACAAGCGGAGGAACTTCCCTCAACCTGATATCGTTTTTCATCAAGATGCTCAGCAAGGCCAAGGAAAAGGTGAAACTGGGCAACAAGGTCGAAATCAACAGAGTCGTAAAATGAGACAGTTTAATGGTAGATGCTTTAACTGTGGCAGGATGGGTCATAGGAGGTAGGATTGCCCAGATAAGGGTAAGATACCCCAACAGCAGGGGCAAATATAGTATGGCTGTGTGTACAACATCCAGCATACAATAATTTAGCAGCCACCATCGACCATTGAGGGTACGTTTCTTATTTCTAGTACTATGGGACACATTTTATTCAATACTGGGGCATCACGCTCCTTTATAGCCACTAGTTTGCACGGGCCATAGAGTTGTTAGGCACGTTAGAGAGTACTATCACAGGTGTAGACTCACTGTGGGATAATGGGTCATTGACTTTCGTTATATACTAGGGAATACATATAGAGAATGGGAGATGGATTATTGCCTGGACACAAACTAGTTTTTGTTATGCACGAGCATGACGCCATTAATGGCATAGATTGACTTCCTGCTTATACAACCATAATAGACTATTTCAGTAAGAGTAATATCTCGCTATTTAGAGTTAGGAGATGTTTCTGGTTGCGATGCCTCGTCCTGAGGGTGGACGTCCACCTATTTATTTTACGTAGATGAGGAGACCTCTAAGGAAGTAGTAATTTCCATTGATTCGATTCCCGTTGTCCATAAGATTTCGGTGTGATCCAGAATACACTGGGATTACCCCTAGTTGAGAAATAGATTTCGTTGTAAATTTGATGTCGAGAACTCGACCAATGGCCGAGCACTGTACCGTATAACTCCAGTTGAGTTGAGGGAGTTAGGGATTATATTGAGCAGCTGTTAGGTCAGGGCTCCATTCGTAGGACCACCACACCTTGGGGCGCTCCGGTGTTGTTTGTAAAAAAGTGAGATAATTCATTGAGGTTGTGTGTGGAATAACGAGGGTTGAATAAAGTCACGACACGTAATAAGTATCTGTTGCCCCGAATCGATAACTCGTTCGACCAGTTGAGAGGAATTGCCTTCTTCTCAAAGATGGACTTGAGATCAGAATTCCATCAGTTACAGATTTTTTAGCAGTACGTACCAAAGACTCCTTTTTTGACGGGATATGATCCTGTGCAGGATGTTCTGGTTTTGGCAAAAAACCTCACCTATGAGAGGGTCGGGCTCACATTTATTAATATATTATAGAGACTTCAAAGGGTATAATGGTCTCGAGATATTCGATTTTGGTGTGTGTAGGGACTTTATTGTGATGGTCCGGAGTATATTGGGTTTACTTTTGAGCAAGAAGATTTAGCTCCTTATTATGTTTAATGCCCAGGACTTAGCAATAGTAAGAGCGCATTATTATATCACTCCTTTAGAGATGTGGGAGTTAAGACTCACATTTCTGTGTTTGGGGATAAGATTTTGAGGGTTCCAATTGTAAGTGTACGATGTTTATGGAATGTGGTTTACACTAATGTAGAGTGATAGTGCCTTTGGGGGAGGAAAGTTCCTCATTTAAATGTAATTATAGAAAGAGATGTAACTTTTATGTCAAAAGACGGGAATGTAGGGGTACATGTTACGGATTGAGGGCCTAACAGATTTCGATAATCGACAATGCTAAGTAGTAGTGTATCGGGGGTTCCTTGTTTGGATTTCTCTTTGAGATACATCCCGTGCATGAAACTTAGCGTAAGGTTGGAAGTAGGGAGATATTTTGGCTATTCGTCCATAAGTCTGGTACCTCAGTCGTTATAAGAGTATGTAGTTATAACTTTACGTTGGAAGTTAGATTACGATGTAAGGCCAGTGGAGCCAGTAGTGTGGTGAGGAAGTTGAAAATTTTGTTTTATCACCGCAGGTTAAAGGGTGAAACGATGTTAAGGAGGATTTAAAATTTCAAATTATGAGGTAATTGAGAATGCCCAAGTGGTATAGCCACGTTGCGAATATAGGGGCAATAAAGAATTAGGGGTTACGTGTGAAGCGTATGTGAGGTTTACACCAGTAGGCACATGAGAGAGTTTGCACATTTAGGTGAGAAAGTTAAGTTTTTGGTCAAAACTTCACAAAATTTGATGGAGGTTTTTCATATGTTGGCACCATCTTTGGAAAACCCCTCTGCACCTAACGATTGAGGTTTGACTTGTTTACTAGCATAAGATGTTTTCCATGATGTCATTATTTGCCTATTGCTAGTATATATCATTTTTGTATAAATTTTTTCTTTTTAAATTTTTTGAAAAATACAAAAAGATTTTATTTTTGATACAATTTGTGAGAAAATCCAAAAAGATTTTTATATTTTGTTTGCACCGTTTATGGATGGACACTTGGAATGATCGAGTCACAACATTATTCCATTTTTTATGTGACTATTTGATAGTGTTTTGAGACAATATATCATGTCATCTTTGTGCTTTATAATGTGTGGAGTCATTGAGATGTAATTAAGTGTTACTTCTACATGTTTGACTCATGATTTCCTTTATTGCACACATGCACGAATTTTTTTGATTATTGTGTTTGTCTTATCACATGTTGGTTGGGCGTTTTCACTTCAATCCTGTCCTTAAAATGAACCAAGCGCGATAAAACTTGATAAGAAAGTTGTGCAGGTAAGAGCCATTTGTGAGTTTGTGTGCTTTGTTTGAAAACAGTGAAGGGCTATGAAAGATTATTATTTATCCTTTGCGATTAAGTCGCCGTTTAATGGACCTAAAAAATTGAGGAATTTTATTATTCGGGTTCCCAAGAGGTTTAAAAGAGCCCGAAAAAATTTAAAGGTAATAAAAAGAAATTCATGCCAAAAATAGCCATTAGGTTTTTGCACCAATTCTCCAAAGTTTGAGAATTTAGTTTATACACCTCTAAAAGAAAATATATATGAGGGAGTTTTGATGGAGAAAGCTCTACATAGTTTTGGACGTTATTGGTGTGGAAATCACTTTGACTTTGATTTGTTGATTTACATAAAATGATGTCATCTAAATTCAATAATTTTTACACCTAAGGATATTTTGATGTTCATTCATTAGGAGTACACGTATTCATCGTGCACATATAATTGATTGAGTTTATTTACCTATCGAATGTGTTCACACCCATACATTCCATTTTTATGACTTAGTTGTTTGAGTTTAAATCCATGGTGTGTGATTTTTAGTATCTTATTTTTGTACGAAAAATTTGAAAAAATCAAAAATAGTTTGTGAAAGTTTTTTAGACATACCTTTGCATGCGCATAGTTTGAATCATGTTTGCTATGCATTTTATCGTGACACTCCATGTTTTGATTTTTTCTTCTTGTCTATCTATTTGTTGACATCATAAAAAGGGGGATAAAGAATTATCATGTTATGAGGGATTTTTTGTATTATGGGGAGATTTGATTTATTAATGCTTTATTCTTATATCATTTCAAACTCGATGCGCCACGAAGGATTTTGCTTTATCTCATGTGTGTAGGTACAAAGACTGAAGATCATTATGTTGCACACCCTGATGAGAAAAGCTTTGAGATTTTATGAAGACTTTTGAAGAACTCTTTGAGATCTTGCAAATTTATTCATGGGAGGGTAGATTTGTATAGGCATTTTGGTTTTTGATAATTCAGATGTTTTTATGTAGTACCGGCATAGACATTGGGGGAGATTTGTAAGGATATATTTTTATAAGTCCATTATTAATTTAGTATGTCGTATACCGCTACATCGTCGAAGAGAATTCAAGAACGTTCAAGCATCAAATACGGATCCGAATATCAATTTCTTCATAAAAAAGAATCCGCGAAGTTTACTTTGGTAAGGTTTTGTTTTAAATACCTTAACTTTCCAATTAGAGCTTTTGGGATATTTTTACAAAATATTTTCTAAGTGTTAGAGCGGACTTTTTCGTCAAAATTTGAGAATGAGTATTTTTTTTACGTCCTGAAGCGTACCTTGATTTTGACGCCCAGGTCGTTCAAGCGAGATAGCTATCTCGTTCGAACGACATATGGATGTCATGCGATGTCATTTGAACGACATATGTACTTCATTCGCGCAAGATAGCTTTCTCGTTCGAACGAGCTCGAATACCGAGGCGGCGCATTTTTATATAAATACTCATTAAATGGTTTCATTTTCATTAAGAAGTCCCAGCGTTTTGAAAGACATAAAATTGCGAAACTGCAGAATCCTTTTGACTTCTTCTTTTTGGGTTTAATCCCTTTTAGTTTTCAATTCACAAAAATCCCATATGCTTTGGTGAATTATTTTGGTGTTCAAGGACACTGCTTTGGTTTTGTTCAACCTCTGTGGACAAGGCATCTCCATATTTGATTGGTGGATACCGAGCATAGTCATTCTGCGTGTGGACGAGCCGAAGATGATGAATCAACACCTGGAAGGTATTTTCCTGCCTCTCATATCTTTAAAGGTTTGCTGAAGGCACCATGCATTACACACTTGTGGACGATTATCAGGTTGTATGTAATTTAAAGGACTTGTGAATTCTTCAAAGTGTTATAAGAGGTTTTACCTGAAAATGGTTTTTTCCTGAATCGATCGTCTTTATTTTTCATTCATGGTTTGAATGATTTATGACATTTAGATGCATATTTAGGGGCTGAATTAATTTGGTTTAAAAATAGACTCTAATTAAATGAGGTTTACTTGGAAACTTGCGAATTAATTTAAATCGGTATCACACACCGCATTTATTCATTTACAAATAGAAATCGGTTGAAGTAAGATGATTAGCCAGAAATTCTATTTTTAGCCAATGATTTTTGTAATGGAAGAGGGCAGTCAAGTCGGTAAGTCTTCCTTTGAAAAGAAGGATTGCACCGGTACTTGGTCCTGCATGGTATTGTTCTGAACTAATCACCTATAACCCGAGGATTAGGCAGAAGGTGATTAACGACCGGTGTACCTGTATGAAGGTAATTTTGGACTCATTGCGATCATTTCATTTCCACAATGAATATAGCTAGTAAGTGAAGGATAATAAGGTAATGGGGAGAGGATATTACCAAATGGTAGAGTTGTGAGAAAGCACTCATACCTGCAAATTTTGGACAAGATGCTTATTGAGGTTTTGGTGTGGAAAAACCTTAACTATTCTTCCTCTAGATGTATAGAGGTGAGCGGATATTCAGAGTTTTGGAATGGTCAAGAGTTGGAGTCCGATGGCTATAATGGAATAACCACAAATGGTTTTGAGTGACTTTTGAGTGTCGTAGGAGTCACGTCGCTAAGAATCGGGATTCGAAGAGCGGGCAAGAGCAGTCAGGTGCCCATATGGTTTCTCCCAAGATTGCAGTTTTGTGTTTAGATAAACATGGGAGTTGATACGAAGTGAGGTATGACCTCCCAATAAGATTGAGATAATGCGGCATCAATGATGTATAGACTATTCTTATTCGAAAGCTGTTTGGTAGGAACATGAGGTGAGGTGCCGTTATAGAAGTGTGAGTCTATAACTGATAAGGTGTCGAGAGTGTTAATCAAGCTTACTGTAAAGCGGGGGCTATAGTGATAGAGCCTCACTTTGGAGAAGGTTTTGAGTACTGGAAGATACTGTTTTTACCAGGTATGCCTTATTTTCTGAATTTCAGGACGAAATTCCATTATTAGGGGGAAAGTATGTAATACCCCGTAGTTTTATGGCTTCTATTTATTTATTATGGGATTTTTATTAAATTAAATTGGGATATAATTTAATTAATATTAATCCAGAATTTAAAATGAATATTTACTATCATGACGAGAGTTAGTAATTATATGATGGAAATTACTTAATGAGTAAAATAATATATAGAATTGATTTTATTAAAAATTGTTACGAGTGAATAACACGACAATTACAGAATTTAAAGCCGGGATGCATGAAATACCCCGTATTTTTATGGCTTTTGAAATTGGGGTTTTATTAAATTTAATTGAGTTATTAATTTAATATTAATCCAGAATTTTTATATTAAATAGTTACTAGTGTAACGAGAGTTAGTAATTATTGAGAATTTGTTGAATATTACTAGATGAGTAAAGTAGTATATGAGATTGATTTTATTAATATTGTCACGAGTGAATAATATGACAATTATGAAAATTAAGTCGGGACGCGCCTGTGTCGTCTCGGGACTATATGAGTATTATAAAAGTGAATAAATTATAAGTCTCCCGTATGGTCGTTTCGAGTGCGCCAATATTTCCGGAAAGGTCGATATAGTCAGAAAAGTGTACCCAGGGGTTTAGTTTGGGTGTTGGGGAATTTTTAGGCATAACCGGTAACCTATGAGGGCTTTTTAGTAATTTCTATTTTTGGGATTTAATTACCTACGAAAATTAGAGAAGTATATCAGGTGTTAAAGGTTGTCTTCTAGGGATAGAACCTGCATATTTCACAGAGGCCATTAGAGGAGGAAGGTGAGGAACTTCCCAAGGCTATAGCCACCATAGTTGCACCCTTTTCACCACAAACACCGCCGGAGTGTAGATCGGAGGAAGGAGAACACAACCAGATTATCAAATCTCATAAATTCAGACTCATATTCTCGAGGCAAGTATCTATCTTTCTTTTCTTTTAGTTAATGTTTCACCCATGTTAGAATTGGATTGTTAAACACATGTTTCATGGAAGAATTTAATGATTTAGAGAATTAAATCACATGTTTTAGAGGAAATAGATATATTCTGGAAATATCAATCATGTGTAGAGGATTACCTACGAAATTGTATGGATTTAGAAGCAAGGAATCTAGAAAAGAATTAGAAGAATGGAAGTTTTATAAAAAAATTAGGGTTCTTGATAATTATGATGTTTTACCCCATTAATTCAATACCTTTGATGAATTTGTACATGTCTCACGTAGGAAATCATGTATATAGGTATATGTGACCAATAGTAAAGTTGTTTAGGAGTTTGGTGATCATTAATGGAGTTTTGGTTGAGGTTGGAGAAGAAAACCCGTAGCTAACAATGGCAGAATTTGGAATAACTGCTTGATCGATCTATCGACCAAGAGCATCGATCGATCGATCGACCTCTTTCCTCGATCGATCAACCCCTCCTGGAAAACGACATATTTTCCCCTTTTTGTTTAATCTGTGTAAAATATGTAGGAACCCTTGAATATTATTTAAATAGTATAATGGGCCATGAAGAGGACCAGTAGGGTGTAAGTAGACTCCGTTGAGTAAAAATTAATATGGGATGGAATTTTGGGTTAACGAGGAATTTAGTCACACATTGGAAATTATGTGTACGTTCAATAAAGGATATAGAGACTCGTGAAAGACTTAGACCAGGAGGTTAGGGAAGGTGTACACACTGAAATTATATTTTAGTAAAAAGGAGTACTTCGATAGATGAGAAGTAAGTATGAAATAATTATAAGTGAGAATAAAATAGATGAATCTTTTATGCGAGATAATTCGGTAAAATTGTGCTAAAATCGAATAATAATAATTATGGGTCATGGGCGAACCTAATTTGGTATATGTGAATATCTATGTATATGACCGTGTGACTGCGTACATATATTAAGTATTATGTTTGTGAATAATCATACCGGCACTACTTGCTATCACGGAGGTAGCCGCGCCGAGACAGTCTTATTTCGAGGGGGCCTTTATGGGTGATATTGACTTGCACTCTAGAACATAGGATTCCTTGGTACAGGCTATCTGAGAATGATAGTCAGACGGTCTAAGAGACGTGAGGATATTTACTGACCTCTTAGTGACTTGGAACTATGCTTCGCCTCCATTTTGTGTGTATTGTGTTAGTACAGTTCGAGAGTTATTTCGAACTAGTATTTTTCTTAGTACGAGTGGTACGGGGACTTAAAATCAGAGTATGCCAGCACCATATATTTTATGTGGGGTGCTGATAGTATATATATATTATATGAGTGACTAAAATATATATATATTTATATATATGTAAACTTTTTACTATGTGTATAAGTAGTTAAGTAATGAATAAATGTTCCAGCTTTATAATAAGTGTTCAGAAACTTTGTAATGGTACTGAGTTGTTCTAAGAAACTTAAGAAATATGGAAGAGATTGTTAAACTAATTATCATTGCCTTAGTACTTCTCGGGATAAAACTTTATGGAAAATATGTTAGATCGACTTATGAGTTTAGTAGTACGGTCGGCGTGCACACTAGATGAGAGGTGAGAATTCTCAAGAGAGTCTCGCATACTAACATGGTTGTCACATTATCCAGTAAGCATTTTAAATACTTGATAAACTATTTTAAAACTGTTTTACACTCGGGCTCTGACCCATCTTCTGTCATTTCTCTCTCTCATATATATATATATATATATATATATATATATATACATATATATATATATATGTATTACAGGTGCTAAGCTATAAGGGCATCATGCGTAGATTCTTTGGACTAGACATACTGCAACTTATGTGAGAGTTGCAGGCCCTTGCTTTAGACGACCTCTTCATTGATTCAATTCTTATTTTAGTTCTTCATAGTTAGGGCATGTGTAGCCCGATTTCTTATTCCGTTTGGAATTGTTAGATATTTATGTTTATTTTATATTTTCAGTATTCAGTACTCATTGGGAGTTGACTTTTGTCAAGATGATTCCTTTTATGGTTCGTAAACTTGGTTTGGTTTATCTAGATGATTTAATTCTTGTGTGTGAATTGCCATCCTTAGTATTTATGTGATTTTTAAACTGTCGTTTATTAAAAAGGTTTTCATATTGGAATTTAATATAATGAAAATAAGACTTTAAATTGTTTTGACACGTAGTTTAATTATTTAGCGTGTTTAAATTTGAAATAATTATTTTGCGACAGTGATGCTAAGAATGAACCAACCGTTCACCTTGATTTTAATTTAATAAAGGACTTATCACCCTATATTTAATTAGGCGGGGTGTCACAGGTGGTATCAGAGCATCAGGTTTTAGTGTCCTTTAGGATCTGTGCGGCTTATTATGCTTCCAGGGTAGCTTTCTTTGATGTAGAGCCCTATGTTTAGGATTGTTGATTTCTTTGGTGTGATTTCATTCTCCTGCTATCACGTATATATTAATGAATCTTATTTGCGTTCGGAGGTGTTCGAACAATGAAGTATGGCAGATGAGGGACGTTGGGCGAGAAGTGGGAGGCAGGGCTTAGTTGAGGATGTAGAGTATATTCGGGGATGATGACCGTAGTCGAAGTCACCCCTATTATGTCATGAGAAGCCGGAACTGTAAAGATGGTTAGGTCACAACATAAGATCTCCAAGTGCTACTATATTCGAAAGTGATGCCAAATTAGACTCACCCAACGTGGTACGCTTGGGAGAGGGTCAAATGGAAAATTGAGGAGAGTCATGAGTGGAAGTTCTAGAAATGCGAGAATTGTGTGTGTTAACCAACGAAGGTAATATATTCAAAGGCTTGGGCATATGGCGGAGTGTGGTTAACTGGATGTGAAAATTTGGGGTAAATTTTTCTTGACTCATCGGGGCAAAGTTATAATAGTGGGAGTCAACCACCACATTTTGTAGTGAAATGTTGCGTCAATGGAAGGACCTTAGGTACAGTTTAACCGCTCGTTCCTTCATCAGTTGTTCATAATAAGATGTGAACGTTGTTCTGAACCCATCATGGGAGGGCCGTCCAGGGGTCCATTTGTAAAAATGAATTTGAACTTTTAGCAAATCTTATATCAACGGAAGTGGATACAATTGGTAGAGAGGATTTCAAGTGGGAGATCAACTCGTGAGGAAAGTTGACAACACTTAAAGAGTTCTATTGGATAGTCGATCCATATGGTGATAATGTCACTCATTGTTCGTAGAGATGTTAACTCTCTTATGTGAAGGGAGATAAAGTAATCGAAATATTTAGTTGGAGAGTGAGACTGGAAGAAACGCAGTTAGAAGCGCGCCGCAAGGGGGAGACCCATCAGGGGACTCATTTAAATGATTCAGATAGCTGAATTCTTACCAAGCGACAGTGAATTCAGTAAGGGTTATTGAAGCCAGTAAAACATTCCTTAGGGCCAACAAAGCTAAGGGAACGATGGGGGTAGCCATCAGGACCGAGACTATTTAAGTCTGAGAGAAGGACAACCCTAATATAGTCAGTATAACCGGAGATAAGTGGGTTATATGTTGAGGTATTTTATGGAGAGTAAAACCACATGAGTTAAATTTTTTTGAAGCAAGTAAAAGGACAAGGGTATGGTTCTTGCAAGGGAAATGGTTAATGTAATTTTCGATTTGGTTCGGACCAGGGTGTTATGTTTGGGAGACCATTTGAGTAGCTATGGTGATTATCATGGTGGAAGTATGAGTTTTATCCTCATAGGATGAGGCATATTTTTGTGTGACATGATCGGTGTCACTACATTTTGATTATTGAGAGATTTGCATGTGAGATGAATTTAGGGTGTATATCAACGACGTTATTATTATGTGTATGTTTTTCCCTGGTATAGCGGGGTTGTCTTTAGAGTTATCCGCAGAGGATAAATGGGTGCATTGTTAGTGATATATACTTTATTGAGATTACTTGTGTTAGTGATGTAATATGCGAGTATGTTATTATACTGATTATGGTTTTATAAAAATGGTTAAAACGATAGTGGGCAGTGATTGCAAGGCTATCGGGGTTGCTTCCCTAGTGCAGCGTGTTTTGTTCTAGCAAGACCTCACCTGCGAGAGGGTAGGGCTCAAACTCATATTATATAGAGACTTCGAAGGGTATAGTGGTACCGAAATATTTAATCCCGGGGTGTTTAGGGACTTTGTTGTTATGATTTAATGTGTATTGTGTTGACCGTCAAGCGAAAAAATTTCACTCATTATCATGTGTAGCGCTCAGGACTTAGTGATAGGAGGAGCGCATTATTATAATTATCCTTTAGAAATGTGGAGGTTGAGAATTATATTCATATGTTTGGGAATTGGATTTTGAGAGTCCCAATTGTATACGTACGAGGTTTATGGAATGTGAATTCCATCAATACTCAACGATAGTGGAATTGGTAAAAAGTTCTTTGTTTCAGTAAAATTGCGAGAGGAGATGTAGATTTTTATGTCAAGAGACGGAATAAAGGGGTACAGGTAATGGATAGAGGACCGAACGGATTTTGATAATCGACTATGCTAGGTAGTAGTGTATCGGGGGGTTCCTTATTTGGATTTCACTTTGCGAGACATCCCACGCATGAAACTTAGCGTAAGGTTGGAAGTAGGGAGATGTTTGGTCATTAGTCCATGAGTCCGGTACCTCGGTCGTCATAGGAGTATGTAATTATGACTGTAAGTTAGAGTTAAGTGATGACTTATGGCCAGTGGAGCCAGTTGTGTGGTAAGGAAACATTGAAAGTTTTGTTTTATCACCACGAGTTAAAGGGTGGAACGATAATAAGGACTTAAAAATTTCGATTTCTAGGGTATTTGAGAGTACCAAGTGTTGTAACCACATTGTGAGCACAAGGGAAATAGGGAATTTGGTATTATATGTGAAGCGTATGTGATACTTACACAAGTATGCAAGGTTTATAAGGTGTGTGGGCATCCTAGTTAGCTGTTACTTAAATCGTTCGAGTTGAAGGGACGTGGGAATAGACGTGTGGAATATATATTTGTGAGAATAACATAATGAAGAGAAACTGGAAGAGTGTATTAAGCGTGGTGTGAAGGACAATAATTCATATATACGTGTGTGATCAGAGTAGCATACACACATTTAGTTGGAAGGCTATGAGAATCCAATTAGGGATATTCCTTAAGAAGGATAAAATTTAACTATTATGGAAAATACTCAGAGCGGAGTTTTACCTAGTTAAGTGTTGAAAGCGACTTGCGCATAGGTTGAACGATGATGTTAGTAAGGTATAAAGGTTCAGCAGTAAACATCGTGGAGAAAAAGTGCACTGGTCAAAACTTTTGGTATACACTGAGGAAAGAAGGGGAGTTTAAGTGTCGCTTAATGTGAGATATTACATATAGAAGGCGATGTTGAGCGGGACATAGCAAGTAGTCTTCACGGGCACCACTCATAGATAGACATCGGTTGGAACATGAGGATCAACCAAAGAATTTTGTAGCAAGCCTACGATTCCTAAAATGGAAGAGAGCAATTTGGTGAAATTTCTTGGAGGGGGTGACAACCTCAAGATAAGGTCACGAGTTCCTTAGAATGTGTGGAATAAGTTGACCTAAAAGAAAGTAATTATTATTCTTTTGGGTGGTATACACTATTAGACAGTGTGCCCTAATCTTTCTTTGAAAATAAGAATCGCTCCGGTAAGAGGTTCTTCCCGGTATTATTCTTAACTAGAATGGGATCATGAACCCCACCTTCAAACTAGGATTTTAGGAAGCAGTGGGGATAACGTTTTGTTTTGAGTAGGTTGTATATCACCCTTAGCCGGGGAGTAGGCGAGGTGATTAACGATTAGTGGAGCCACGTGAAAGTAATTTTGGATTCATGGTTATCATATCATTTCCACAACGGATGTAGCTAGCAAGTGAAGTATAGTACAGTAGAGTTCTGTGGAAGCACTTGTACCTGTTTGTTGTGGAAAAACTACTTATTAAAATTCTGTGTGGAAAAAACCTAACTATCCTCCCTTTGGTTGTTTAGAGCTGAATAAATAATCAAAATTTTTGATCAGACGAGTTAGAGTCTGATGACTATGGTGGAATTACCATGACTGTTTTAGGTGACTTTTGACTATCGTAAGAGTTACGTCACCAAAAATCGAGATTCGAAGAACTGACAAGATTGGTCAAAAGATCGCGTGGTTTCTCTCAAAAACGGAGTTTTGTGCTTAGATAAATACGAGTAATTGTTATGTAGTGAGGTGCGACCTCCCAATAATACTGAGTCAATGGGGGGTCAATAATGTGTAGGCTCGTCTTATTCGAATAACAACGGATTGGAGCACAATGTGAAGTGCCGTTATTAAGTTGTGACTCTATAAGTGATAGTAGTGAGAGTGTTAAATAAGCTTACTGTGAGGCGGGGGGCTATAGCAATTCGCCTTACCCTAAAGTCAGTTTTGAGTATTGAGAAAGTATCCAGATCTATTCTTACCAAGTATACCTTATTTTCCGAATTTTGGGATGAAATTACGTTATTAGGGGGAAAGTATGTAATACCCCATATTTTTATGGCTTTTGAAATTGGGGATTTATTAAATTTAATTGAGTTATTAATTTAATATTAATCCAGAATTTTTATACTAAATATTTACTAGCGTGACGAGAGTTAGTAATTATTAGAAATTTGTTGAATATTACTGGATGAGTAAATTAATATATGAGATTGATTTTATTAATATTGTCACGAGTGAATAATATGACAATTATGGAAATTAAGTCGGGACGCGCGTGTGTCGTGTTCGAACTATATGAGTATTATAAAACTGAATAAATTATAAGTCACCCGAATGGTCGTTTCAAGTGCGTCAATATGTCCAGAAGGGTTGAGATAGTCAGAAAAGTGTACCCGGGGGCTTAGTTTGGATCTCGGGGCATTTTTAGGCCTAACCGATAACCCGAGAGGGCATTTTAGTAATTTCTATTTTTAGGATTTAATTACCTACGAAAATTAGAGAAGTATATCAGGTGTTAGAGGTTGTCTTCTAGGGTTAGAACCTGCATATTCATAGATGCCATTAGAGGAGGAAGGTGAGGAACTTCCCAAGGCTAGAGCCACCATAGTAGCACCCTTTTCACCACAAACACTGCTGGAGTGTAGATCGGAGGAAGGAGAACACAACCAAATTATCAAATCTCATAAATTCAGACTCATATTCTCGAGGAAAGTATCTATCTTGCTTTTCTTTTAGTTAATGTTTCACCCATGTTAGAATAGGGTTGTTAAACACATGTTTCATGGAAGAATTTAATGATTTAGAGAATTAAATCACATGTTTTAGACGAAATAGATATATTCTGGAAATCTTGATCATATGTTGAGGATTACCTACAAAATTGTATGGATTTAGAAGCAAGGAATCTGGAAAAGAATTAGAAGAATGGATGTTTTATAAAAAAATTAGGGTTCTTGATAATTATGATGTTTTACCCCATTAATTCAATACATTTGATGAATTTGTACATGTCTCACGTAGGAAATTATGTATATAGGTATATGTGGACAATAATGATGTTGTTGGGGAGTTTAGGAATCGTTAATGGAGTTTTGGTTGAGGTTGGTGAAGAAAACCTGTAGTTAACAATGGCAGAATTCAGTATAACTGCTTGATCGATCGATCGACCAAGAGCATCGATCGATCAATCGACCTCTTTCCTTGATCGATCGACCCCTCCTAGAAAATGACATATTTTTCTCCTTTTTGTTTAATCCGTGTAAAATATGTAGGAACCATTGAATATTATTGAAATAGTATAATGGGCCATGAAGAGGGCCAGTAGGGTGTAAGTAGACTCCGTTGAGTGAAAATTAATATGGGATGGAATTTTGGGTTAACGGGGAATTTAGTCTGATGTTGGAAATTATGTGTACGTTCACTAAAGGATTTAGAGACTGGTGAAAGACTTAGACCAGGATGTTAGTAAAGGTGTACCTACTGAAATTATATTTTAGTAAAAAGGAGTACTTCGAGAGATGAGAAGTAAGTATGAAATAATTATAAGTGCGAATAAAAGAGATGAATCCTTTATGCGAGATAATTCAGTCAAATTGTGCTAAAATCGGATAATAATAATTATGGGTCGTGGGCGAACCTAATTTGCAAAATGTGAATATCTATATATATGATCGTGTGATTGTGTACATATATTAAGTATTATGTTTGTGAATAATCATACTCGTGCTACTTCCTGTCATGGAGGTTGCTGCGCCGAGATAGCCTTATCTCGATGGGACCTTTATGGGCGATATTGACTTGTACCCTAGAACATAGGATTCCTTGGGACAGGCTATCTGAGAATGATAGTCAGACGATATTAAGAGACGTGAGGGGTATGTGCTGACCTCTTAGTGACTTGGAACTATGCTTCGCCTCCATTTTGTGTGTATTGTGTTAATACAGTTCGAGAGTGATTCCGAACTAGTATTTCCCTTAGTACTAGTGATACGGGGACTTGAAATCAGAGTATGCTAGCACCATAGATTTTATGTGGGGTGACGATAGTATATATATTATACGAGTGACTAAAATATATATACTTATATATATGGAAACTCTCTACTGTGTGTAAAAGTAGTTATGTAATGAATAAATGCTCCATCTTTATAATAAGTGTTCAAAAACTTTGTAACAGTATTGAATTGTTTTAAGAAACGTAAGAAGTATGGAAGAGATTGTTTTTCTAAAATTAATTATCATAGCCTTAGTACTTCTCGGGATAAAACTTTACGAAAAATATGTTAGATCGACTGTTGATACCAAATTTAGTCTGCTGACGTGGATCAGTTAAGTGGAGACACGTGTCAATCTACATGGCACTTACAAACATTTCTGAACAACATCTTGACTTCGAGGAACTCAACCTCCCCAACCAACTCAGACACTCCGAGAAACAGGTGCTCTTCGAGGAACTTTATTATACCGAGCAACTCATATATACCGAGCTACTTAGGCGGTCCGAGCAGCTCAGGCAGTCCGAGCTGCACCTCGTTCAGAGAATTTATAACTGAATAATTAAGAGGATTGAATGCGCATTAAATGTTGATTATTATCATACAGATGTACACGCCTATTGGACAACTATGTAATATTCTCTCGCATGTACAACCTCGAGGCTATAAATACATTGTAACCTCCTCATTAGCAGGGGACTCAGAATTTCTTGGTAAAACCTATAATTGAGAATTCCCAAACAGTCAGCAATAACAAAACAGTGGACGTAGGCCATTCCTTTAAGGCTGAACCACTTTAAAAATATTTTATCTTGTTTATTTTTTTTTGTGATTGATTAATTAGAGATAATCTAATTTTTTACATCAACAGATTGGCGCCGTCTGTGGGAAGCGACTGAAACTGTCGTTTTTCACCAAAACAATTCAGCCTTAATGGCTGATAATCCTGAATCTAGTAATCGAAACGCTGGAAATCCCCCCAAACCATCCACTCCTCCAAGTGTCCAAGATCTGGCTGGAATAATGGCTAATTTAGCTCAGGGCCAGACCGCCATGCAAGAGACGATGCGACAACTCTTGCAAACTATCCAGGGTGGATCGCCAACCTATTCAAGACAACGAAGTGTTCAAATAAATACACGTTTACCTTCTTCGCGTATTAGGTAGAGCGATTCATATCGCACTGAAAGATAAGATGATTTTTCTTATCAACCGGGTCGAACTTCGTCAGTACGAGCCACAGATACTGAACAACGCATCACTCTCTCTCTCCAGAAAGGACTAATGCATTGGAAAGATTAAGTAGGATCTCTCCTTTTGATCGATTGGGCACTAGGAAGAATAAAAGTCCTCCTAAGGCCGTGTCGAGAAACTTTCGATGACCATATGATCTAAGAGAGGGTTCTGCCCAATCACAACTAGTTGCTCGACATGATAGATCCTAGGAAGCGACTTCAACACGATCAATTGCTCGAACCAATAGGCCCGAGGAGGGAAAGGATGCATGGAAAGGCTCTATTCAAAGGTTGGAGGATAGACTAGGGGAAATGGTTAAGGCCAAGAATCCTCTACAAAGAACTTTTGTCCAAGGGACGCCTTTTATACAGGAAATTTTGGATTTTCCCACACCATCGAAGTTCAAAGCACCTATTGTGACCCCTAAATATGATGGAAAAACTGACCCTGTCCTTCATATATAACAATACCAAGCTCTTGCCGATATTTATGCCGTGCCAGACGAGATGAGATGCAGGGCATTTTCGAGAACTCTTACCAGATCTGCACAAATATGGTACAATAATCTTCCTCGGGGGAAGATTTTAACTTTCTTTCAACTGATCGAGCTCTTCATTGGAAATTTCTGTTTTGGAGCAAAACCAGTTAAACGAGTGGCACATTTGTTAAGTGCTAGACAAAAAATAGGTGAGAGCACCAGGGATTACATAACTCGTTTCAATAACGAGAAGCTCGAAGTTATTGATTACGAGGAAAAGACAACAATTACTGCTTTGATGAGTGGACTGCTGCCCAATAAATTGTACTATACTTTGGCCAAAGATCCACCGAGAACCATGTTAGAACAAATGGCAAAAGCGACCAAGATCATGAATGCCGAGAAGGCTATGGCTGCGAAGAAGAACATGGACACCAAAGAGACCAAGGTGGAGGTTGATAAGGCTAAAAAGAAAGAGCATAAGAATAATGGTGGTGACAAGCAGTTAAAAGCAAAGACATCATGGGAAATATTGAAGAAATTTGAAAATTATACTCCTTTGAAAGTAGACATAAACCATGTCCTGGAAGAGATCAAGAATAACGAGGAACTAAACTGGCCTGAGAAAATGAAGTCAGATCCTGACAAGAGGAATAAGGCCAAATATTGCGAGTTTCATAAAGACCATGGTCACACGACCAAAAATTGCATAGATCTCCAGAATGAAATCAAAGCACTCATCAGACGAGGAAAGCTGGCCAAGTATGTAGATCGAAGAAATGAAAGAAAAAGCAACGATCGAGCAAGACAGAGGTCTAGATCTCCTCGTCGAGCAGAAGAAAATAAGAAAAGAGTTCATGAAGATGATCCAGAAGATGACCCTGATCTCCCCAAGAGACCAAGACAGCCAGAACGTGAGGTATTTTCAATTCATTTTGGATCATTTGATTGTAACGTTATTACAGGTGGAGATGCAGGAGGTGGGGACCTTACTACGGAAAGGAAAGCTTACCTCAATGAAGCTCAAGCTTGTTCATACATTCAGCGAATAAATCTGGCTGAGGATGATTGTCCAAAGAAGGTGAACAAAGAAAAACTGGGCATTGGTTTCTCTAAGAACGACCTCACATGTGTACTATATCCTCATGATGATCCACTGGTGATCAAAATGAGGATGAAGGAAGTAATAATCTCAAGAGTACTGGTGGATAATGGTAGCTCGACGGATATCATGTTTCGATCATTTAAATCTAAAGTTGTCTCAATTGGAACCTTATCACAGGCCCCTCCTCGGGTTTGCTGGCGAGAAAGTCTTTCCACTTGGGACGATCAAGTTGGATATGTTCATCGGTACATGGCCTGCTTGTCGAACAGAAAGAGTATGTTTCTTTGTGATGGATAAGAATGTCCAGTCAGCTTATAATATCATCATGGGAAGGGTAGGTTTAAATAAGTTTGAAGCAGTACCATCTACTGTACATCAATGTCTAAAGTTTCCAACCAATTTTGGAGTAGGAGTTGTAAAGGGTGACCAAAAAGTAGCTCGGGAATGTTACTACTCATCTGCCGAGCAAGAAGAACTGGAGGAATCTAGGAAAAAGACTACTACCTATCAAGTGGATAAAGGTGCAAAGATTGAAACATTAGATCCTAGAGACGAGTCGCAACTCGTGAAAGGTCAGGTGGTGGAAGCTACTAAAAATATCATTTTAGACGACGAGCACCCGAAACGAACAACTCAAATAGGTTCGTCGTTAGATGCCTCACTAAAATAAGAATTGATAGTTTTCTTGAAAAGCAGAAAACAAACTTTTGCTTGGAGTCACGAGGATATGCCAGGAATAGACCCAAATTTCTTATGTCACGAGATCAACGTGAAGAAGGAGATCAAGCCAGTGAAGCAGAGAAGAAGAGTGTCCAGCCTCGAGAAGAACCAACCCATACAAGAGGAGGTCGAGAAGCTCCAGAAAGCTTTCTTTATTGACGATGTCAAATATCCAAACTGGTTGTCAAATGTAGTAATGGTGAAGAAGAAAAACAACAAGTGGAGGATGTGTGTAGACTTTACCGACCTTAACAAGGCATGCCCAAAGGATCATTTTCCTTTGCCCTGAATTGATCAATTAGTGGATGCTACCTCAGGACACGAGTTATTGAGCTTTATGGATGCTTATTCTGGTTACAACCAAATTAAAATGAAACCTGAAGACAGGGAGAGTACCTCTTTCATTACCCCTAGGGGAACTTATTGTTATAATGTTATGCCTTTTGGTTTGAAAAATGCAGGTGCAACATATCAATGGCTGATGAACAAAGTATTTGCAGAACAAATCAGTTGCAATATGGAAGTTTATGTTGATGATATGCTGACAAAGAGCAAGAGAGCTGCTGACCATCTAATTAACTTAGGCTAAACCTTTGATCAACTAGATGAATATCAAATGAAGATGAATCCCACCAAGTGCATATTCGGAGTACGAGAAGGCATGTTCCTCGGGTATATTGTCAACCAACAAGGAATCGAAGCAAACCCAGAGAAGATTAAAGCTCTATTGGAACTACGATCTCCAACGACGAAGATGGAAGTACAAAGTCTCACTGGGCGAGTTACAGTACTTAATAGATTTGTATCACGAGCAACAGATAGATGCCTCCCATTCTTCAAAACACTCCAAAAAATGTTTGAATGGAATGAAGAATGCGAGAAGGCTTTTCAAGAATTGAAGAAATATCTGGGAACACCTCCACTGTTATCCAGGCCAGTGATGAGGGAAATATTGTACTTGTATTTGGCAATGTCGGAGAATGCAGTTAGCTCAGCATTAATAAGAATGGAAGATGGAGTGCAAAAACCAATCCATTACACTAGCAAAGCCTTCCGAGGAGCAGAGATCAGATAGCCAAGACTGGAAAAGTTGGCACTAGAATTGATCGAGGCGAGTAGGAGAATGAGGCCATACTTCCAAGCTCATACAATAGTTGTGTATACTGATATGCCATTGCGGCAAGATCTTTATAAACAAAAAAAAATCAGGGAGATTGATGTACTGGGCAGTAGAACTTGGTGAATATGACATAGTTTATGAGCCTAGATCGTCGCTTAAAGGGCAAGCAGTAGCAGATTTTATAGCAGAATTCACCTATCCTGATACTCCGAGGAGCAAAAGCTGCACACCGACCAACCTATGGATGTTACAGGATCATAAAATTTAACCCCCGATCATCTTAAGGCGGTCGACGAGCAAGAGAAGATGGTCGACGAGCAGCAAGAAATGCTAGAGGAGGATAAAAGGAAGCAACAAATATTCCACCGAGGAACTCTGTCCAATCAAAAATTTGAAGACGAGGTACCTATATGGAATCTATATGTGGATGGCTCATCTTGCACTACAGGTTGTGGGGCAGGGATTGTTTTGAATAGCCCGGATGAGGTCGATATGGAGTATGCTCTGCGCTTCCAATTCAAAGCTTCTAATAATGAGGCTGAATATGAAGCTATGATTGTAGGTCTTAATTTGGCAAAAACCACGGGGGCAGAGCAAGTTATTGTATTCAGTGACTCGTAGTTGATTGTAAATCAAATGCTGGGAGTATATACAGCCAAAGGAGAATTAATGATCAGGTATCATGCAAAAGCAATGGAAATTTTATCAAGCCTGATTGTAGTACAGATAATTAGAATACCAAGATTGGAGAACACAAGATCAGATGCCTTACCTTGGTTAGCTTCAGCCACACGCACCGAGCTACGAAGAACAATCCCAATAGAAGTATTGGCTAGTCGGAGCATAGATGAAGATCTGATGATGAACTTTATTACCCTTGATTTAGAGACATTATGGATGGATCCCATCAGGGCATATATTGAGGAAGGGAAATTACCAACTCACAAACTCGCAGCCAAGAAAATAAAGTTTAAAGCTGCTCGTTATGTATTGACCAATGGTGTTCTATATAGACGAGGAATTATAGCTAGCTTGAAGAGATGTGTACATCCCACAGAGGTGAAAGACTTGATCGAAGAAGTCCATAAAGGGTCTTGTGGAGCCCATGTAGTAGGTCGGACACTTCTGCAAAGGATAATGGCGCAGGGATACTATTGGCCGACAATGAGGGCTGATTGCATAGCCTATGCCAAAAAATATGACAAATGTCAACGCTTCTCCACTATCCGAAGAACTCCCCAAGCATTATTGACACCCATTACTTCCCCTTGGCCATTTGCTATGTGGGGAATTGACTTGGTCGGGCCACTTCCAATGACCATAGGAAGGTTTAAATATCTCATCGTCGTAGTGGATTACTTTACTAAGTGGGTGGAAGTCGAGGCCCTTATCGATATGACATATGACAAAGTGTATCAATTTATATGGAAGAACATCATTTATAGATATGGTCTTCCTCATGCATTCATCATAGACCATGGAACACAATTCGACAACAAGGAGTTTGCTGCGTACTGTCATCAGTCGAACATACTGAAAACCCATTCTGCACCAGGCCACCCTCAAAGCAATGGACAAACTAAAGTGACAAACAGAACACTGCTGAATGTCTTGAAGAAAAGATTAAATGATGCAAAGGCAAATTGGATCAACGAGCTACATTCTGTACTATGGGCTTATCGTACCACTACACGAGCAGCCACAAGAGAATCTCCATATATGCTGGCATTTGAAAGTGAAGCTGTTATACCTGCCGAGCTGGGTCTCCCCACACACAGGGTGCTGAATTTCAACTTTCCTATCAGTGACTTGATGAGAAGATTATATTTGGATATGCTCGAGGAAGTTAGAGAAGAAGCAACATCAGAAACGCTGCATACCAGAAACGGACATCTCTGTTCTACAATAAGAGAGTAAAGAAATACGACCTGAAAGAAGGAGACTATGTGCTAAAGAAAGTAATTCAAAAGCACAACAAATTGGAAGCTAACTGGCATGGGCCCTACAGAGTAACGGAGGTTGTTCGACCAGGAACATATAGAATTGAAACCTTAGAAGGAGAGGAGTTTAAGAATGAATGGAACGCAGAGCATCTGCGCAACTATTATCAGTAATTTAATCTCTATGTAATTCAGTTTTCTTCGATAAAGTTTTGGATATTTCACCCAATTCTCTCCTTTTGTTGAAATTTTTTCGGAGTACTAGTGCTACACACTACGCATCAAGCCCGGAAACACCAACTACGGTTGATTGGGAAGAAAATCCACCAACTATATAGTTGGTCGGGAATAAAAAATTTCCCAGAAATACCAACTACGGTTGGTTGGGAAGAAAATCCACCAATTATAGTTGGTCGGGAATAAAAATTTCCTAGAAATACCAACTACGGTTGGTTGGGAAGAAAATCCACCAATTATAGTTGGTCGGGAATAAAAGTTTCCCAGAAGCACCAACTACGGTTGGTTGGGAAGAAAATCCACCAGCTAAGGCTGGTCGGGAATAAAAATTTCCCAGAAACACCAACTAAGGTTGATTGGAAAGAAAATCCACCAACTATAGTTGGTCGGGAATAAAAAATTGCCCAGAAATACCAACTACGATTGGTTGGGAAGAAAATCCACCAATTATAGTTGGTCGGGAATAAAAATTTCCCAGAAACACCAACTACGGTTGGTTGGGAAGAAAATCCACCAGCTAAGGCTGGTCGGGAATAAAAATTTCCCAGAAACACCAACTACGGTTGGTTGGGAAGAAAATCCACCAGCTAAGGCTGGTCAGGAATAAAAATTGCCCATAAATACCAACTACGGTTGGTTGGGAAGAAAATCCACCAACTATAGTTGGTCGGGAATGAAAAATTTCCCAGAAACACCAACTACGGTTGGTTGGGAAGAAAATCCACCAACTATAGTTGGTCCGAAATAAAAAATTTCCTAGAAACACCAACTATGGTTGGTTGGGAAGAAAATCCACCAACTATAGTTGGTCGGGAATGAAAAATTTCCCAGAAACAACAACTACGGTTGGTCAGGAATAAAATCCACCAGCTAAGGTTGGTCGGGAATAAAAATCTACCAACTATGGTTGGTCGGGAACAAAAACCACCAGCTAAGGTTGGTCGGAAATAATTGGTTAAACAAATGAAAGTCATTTCAGGGCTTAAAATTAAAAAGTGATAAATTTCTTGATACTTATGGCATTTTAATCTACCACCATAGTTAGTCAAGAAGTAAAATATCACCAACTCTGCTTGGTCGTCAGATAAATTCAGATAGTCGATAATAAATTTTCACCAACTCTAGTTGATCGACAATTTAAAATAGCACAAAATATCTTTATCTTTTCAACAAATATACATGCACATTCATTAGAAAATGTCTTACAAAATATTTTCAAAGACAATGACAATTAAGATTGCAAAGAAAACTAGAAGTTTTTCATTAAATCCAAAACAAAATACATTAAGAATGAAATATATAAAAAATTGTTACATCAAGAATCCTATTCTATAGGTTTCTTTTCCTCTGCCTTTGAAGCAGGTTCCATTCCGGCAGAAGGATCATCTGAGGCATAGGGGGAGTTTATGAAGTTTATGTCTTTCAACATTCGAATATTCATCACAGAAGGACGAGCAAGTAGGTGCTCTGGCCGAGATATCTCAAAATTAGAGTGAAGACTGTAGTCACCGAGATACTTTGAAATCAGGCATTGAGGAATGGTCCGAGCAGGAATCCATCTCATATCAAGTTTGAAGGGTGGCCCTGGCAACTCGAGCAACCCAGGGTCATAGTAATCCCATAAGTAGTGACCTTGTTCCAACTGTAGCATACCCAAGGCATTCAGACATCCTTTCTTGTACCCTTCGTTGTTCGATTGCTGGATCCAGTCGTCAAGGTGATAGAGGGCTTTATTATAACCAGCCATCCAGAATTCTCTGGGTTGCTTGTGGAATTGGTAGGTCAACCTCTCTAACTGCTCGTGAAGATTCTTCACCAAATTTGTTTTGTTCTCCAAGGCAGAATTTTGGGCAGCTAGTTGCTCATCGAAGTTATGAATCTTCTTAGACATCTCAGCTAATGCTTGATTCTTCGCCAATAACTGGAAGGCCTGATTCTCCAAGGCTGATTGAGTTCCTTGTTCCTCAATTGAAATACGAGCAGCCCTTGCTCGTACCCGAGAAGCTCTTACTCGTCCGCGAGCAGAAGTAGAGGCTCCAATTCTCTTTAAGGTTTCCAATCCGTCTCTCAAATTGGCATTTTTGACCTCCAGGAAAGAGAAACCTTCGTCATTAACAAGGACCAAAGCTCCCGAGGTAGGTTTTGTTGATTTCAATTGGGATATCTCTCCTCGCAAGATATTATTCTCGTGCTCTAATAGTTTGGCGATCTGCCTATGCTCTTCAACCTCGGTCTTCAAAGTCCTTTCCTTCACATCATAAGCAACGAACAACTTATCATATCCTTTGTCACCACTTAGTTGCTGATACTTTTTCTCATTTCCCTGATGCAAAAGGGCTGTAGACTCCTTGTATTATTGTTGAAGTTCCTCAAGAGTACCCTGGAGGTCTTCAATCATCTCGTAATATGCTACATTGTTGGCCACTGCACGGTCGAGCAAGAATTTTAAATACTAGTAGGCTTCTACTGCTCGCTCAAAAGTGTCTGGACCGAGGATATCAACGATTTGAGCTTCATTCAAGTCAGCATGGCTAGCCTTGAAGTAGTCGTTACATTTTTTCATCAGTTCTGTATCATGGGCTGACAAGAGTTCCATTCTAGCTATAAACTAGTAAAGAAAAGAGATAGAAAGAATCAATAAAATGCAGACAGAGCAAGAAGAATAAAAGCAGAGCAAGAAAAAGGGAGCTAAGTTGCACAACCAAAAACTTCAAATTTTATTATATCATAAAAAAAGTACATAGCCCATAGTTACATTTAACAAAAAAGCAAAGAGAAAAAGTCCGAACAACTCTACACCTTCTCCTTGTCTCCTAAAACTTTCTCGGGAGGATGGGACGAAGAGGTAGGTTGCTCGGATGGCATAGAAGGTTTCTTGGAGGGTGTTAGAAATTGCTCGATTGAAATGCTGGGTGGTTGAAGTTTCTCCCAGGAGGTCTAGACAACCGGGGGGTGAGAAATCTGATCTCCGATCACCATAGAGGATTCCTCGGAAGCAGCTTCGTCTTCTTCTTCTTCTTCCCCGGGAGAAGGTGGGGGGCCAGGAATGTGTTGCTAAAATAGGTCGGAGTTCTCATCGACATTCATCTCTTTCAGAGCAGCCACCCAACCATCCCTGAAATATTTAAGGCTGTCATACTCCATTTGTGAGATCATGGCAGCCAAACCCTTATTCCAACCCTTGTCCCAGCCAGTATTGAATGACTTCTTAACAGTAAGTTTCCTCTTCGCCTTCTCTGAGGAAACCCTTTCAGTCATGAGTTCCTCGACAGCTTTTAATTTCTTTTCTGCCTCTTCCCTCTGGCGATCCGCTTCACGGAGTTTGCCTAACTCCTCTTCAGTAGTTTTAAGCTTGGTCTCAAGCTCTCCAGCATTTTTGAGCTTTTCCTCAAGCTCAGTATTCTTCTTCTCACATTCTTTCATTTTCCTCTCCAACTCCTGAGAGGCCTCCACAGCTTTCCCTTTCTCTTGCTCAATAGATTTTAATTACTTTTCCCAAGCAGTTTTATCTTCGTCATACTTCTGACGAGAATCCTTTAATGACTGTGCCAGACCTACAAAAGCTTCCTCCACACCTGACGAGGAGCTCGAAGCTTTAATAGCTTCATCCTTTTTCAAAATGGTGTTGAAACAAGTTACCAACTGGAAAAAGAAAACAATTGTAAGTCAGTGCAAGTACATAATATTGAAAAGTGAAAGTTTAGATTAGTAATACTAACTGAGGTAATATATTGAGCTGCCAAGGTGGTAACCCTATCTCGAGAAAGAATGTCTTCAAGACCTTGGATTTCAGGGATAATCCAAGACTTCACAGAGCTCATGGCAGAGCTCGGAGCAATGAAAGAGGGAACACCACTTCCAGCAGTTAGAGGCTGGGAAATGGATTCAGCCACTTTATCCGAGGAGTTTTTCTTCAGCTTCCTCGTGGGAGAAGGAAAATTCTCGACCAAGGATGTCGTCTTGGTCGGTGATATAATTATAACCTCGCTAGGAGGGGAAACAGCTGCAATATTGCTTGGAGCCACAAGAGGCTTCTCGGCAACCTTCTTAGTAGCAGCTGGAGGAGGTGCATCAATTTGTCTTGTCCCTTCTTCTGGGACATCCTGCTTACTTTTCTTTTCCTCTCCAATAGTAGAGGCAGACTTATCGAAGAGAGAAGGAGCTCCTTTTCTCTTTATTCTATCACTGAGAGGAATATGCGATTCAGGATAAGAGCCTTCAGAAGCTGATGCTGGTTCTATGTTACTTATCACTGGATGAGCAGTGAAAGACGAGGTGTAACTCTTGTACTGCAACAAGTAAGAGGATGATCTGATATGTTTGTCAGCAACAGCTTGATGTAAACCCCCAGATAAGTTTTAGATGCTTTAAGTTAACTTCTGTGTCCTTTGGAGACCTTCTTTTTCTGTCAACTGCAAATAAATAAAAATCAAAATATCAGTGACGCATTTTATCGAATATAAAGAAAATATGATTTCAAAAACTATATAAAATAAAACCAACCTATCCCATTGCCATAGGGAGGGAATCTGGGACCCTGATATACGTCATTTTCAGTTAATGGAGCATGTTGCCAATTTTTCATAACAACCCCATGCTCGAAGTAATCCCTGTTGGCATCTGGGATATTGATAACTAAAGCCCTATTTAAAAACCTAGTTTTCAAATAAAAAGTACTATCACTGACAGCCCATCTATAGCAAAATATAATCTCTGGAATTCCTAAACGGGTTCCATGAATCTGATTTATTCTATGGACTCCATTAACTATTCTCCATGTATTAGGGGCTATTTTTACAGGTACTACGTCAAAATATTAACAAAATTCCAAACACAAGGGGTTTAGAAGAAAAGAAAAGACACACTCATCTATAAAGAGATTGGGGAACCAATGTCCCTCAGCCAAACGAAAATAGTCAGAAGGCTCAGAAAACTCTTCCAAAATGACCCAAGAAGGAATAGAAAAATCAAAACGAAATTTATCAAGCGACTCAATAAGGTAAACCATGATGAACAAAGAAAATAAAAGAGAAGGAAGAAGATCTTATAGAATAAGGGTAGATCACTTGATAATGAACGATGGAAGGAATGAACGCACAAGATAGAGAGAAGAAATGGAGAGATCAAAGATACAGATTTGAAAAAGTAATAGACGATAGGATTTTTTGCAACTCTTAAATACCTTGCCTTGGGAAGGGATAAAAATAATGATTACAAAGAAAGACGTTTGCACTACCGGTGGCTAAAAGGACAAAAAAGGCACGGAGACCAAAGCAGTGGGAAAAATTCAAAAAGTCTGATTCTATGAATTTGAAAGGAAAAATAAATACAAGGAAAACACTCCTAAAATTCAGGATGACTATTTAATCCCGCCATATTTCGAGAAGAATGTTCCACACTCCTCAACCTCGAGCTGTGAAACATTGGGGGCTTCTGTTGATACCAAATTTAGTCTGCTGACGTGGATCAGTTAAGTGGAGACACGTGTCAATCTACATGGCACTTACAAACATTTCTGAACAACATCTTGACTTTGAGGAACTCAACCTCCCCGACCAACTCAGACACTCCGAGCAACAGGTGATCTTCGAGGAAATTTATTATACCGAGCAACTCATATATACCGAGCTACTTAGGCGGTCCGAGCAGCTCAGGCGGTCCGAGCTGCACCTCGTTCGGAGCATTTATAACTGAATAATTAAGAGGATTGAATACGCATTAAATGCTAATGATTATCATACAGATGTACACGCCTATTGGACATCTATGTAATATTCTCTCGCATGTACAACCTCAAGGCTATAAATACATTGTAACCTCCTCATTAGCAGGGGACTCGGAATTTCTTGGTAAAACCTGTAATCGAGAATTCCCAAACAGTCAGCAATAACAAAACAGTGGACGTAGGCCATTCCTTTAAGGCTGAACCACTTTAAAAATCTTTTATCTTGTTTATTTTTATCTGTGATTGATTAATTAGAGATAATCTAATTTTTTACATCAACAACGACTTATGAGTTTAGTTGTATGGTAGGCGTGCACACTAGATAAAGGGTTAGAATTCTCAAGAGAGTGTCGCATACTAACATGGTTGTCAGATTATCTAGTAAGCATTTTAAATACTTGCTAAACTATTTTTAAACTGTTTTACACTCGGTCTTTGACCCGCCTTCTGTCATTTCTCTCTCTTGTATATATATATGTATTATAGGTGCCAAGCCATAGGGGCGTCATGCGTAGATTCTTTGGACTGGATATGCTGCAGCTTATGTTGGAGTTGCACGCCCTTGATTTAGATGACCTCTTCATTGATTTAGTTCCTATTTTAGTTCTTCATAGTTATGGCATGTGTCGCCTGATTTCTTATTCCGTTTGGATTTGTCAGAGATTTATGTTTATTTTATATTTTTAGTATTCAGTACTAATTGGGAGTTAACTTTTGTCAAGATGATTCCTTTTATGGTTATTAAACTTGGTTTGGTTTATCTAGATGATTTAATTCTTTTGTGTTAATTGCGATCCTTAGTATTTATGTGATTCTTAAACTGTTATTTATTAAAAAGGTTTTCATATAGGAATTTAATATAATGAAAATAAGACTTTAAATTGTTTTGACACGTAGCTTAATTATTTAGGGTGTTTAAATTAGAAATAATTATTTTGCGAAAGTGATGCTAAGAATGAACCAACCGTTCACCTTGATTTTAATTTAATAAAGGACTCATCACCCGATATTTAATTAGGCGGGATGTCACAGGGCACTTGTGTCGTGTTGGGACTAAATTAATGCAATATAGAATAAATAAATTATAAGTCGCCCGTATGGTCATTTTGAGTGCACCAATGTGTTCGGAAGGGTCGAGATAGTTAGAAAAGTGTACCCAGGGGTTTAGTTTGGGTTCCGAGACATTTTTAGGACTAACCAACAACCCGATGGGGTGTTTTAGTAATTAGCCATTTTTAGGCTTAATTATGGACGAAAATTGTAGGGTTAAATCTGATGGGAATTAGAGTCCTTGAGGGTTAGGAGTGATAGAATGTCATAGAGTCTAAGTTAGAGAGAAGAGAGAAACCTTCCAAGGAGGAGAACCACCAACTCACACCACATTTGCCGGATTTCACCATCATCGCATAGATCGGGAAACGAGGGATGCAACCATACCCATCAATACCCGAGAATCAGACTTTCATCTATGAGGCAAGTATCTTTCTTGCTATAAATTTGGTTGATATCACATCCATTATAGTGTAGTAAATAATATTTAAATTTCATGAAAGAATTTTGATATTTGGGATGAATTGTTGAATCGTGTAGAACATATGATATGTTAGAATGATCCCTTACTGAAATTGAATTGCTGAAAATGGAATTATACCTAGTAGAGATAAACATCTGTTATTAAATGAAATTCTTGAAGAAGTTAAAGAAAACTAGGATTAATGACTATATTTTGAGTTTTGATTCAGTTGAGAATAATTACTGATGAATTTAGAGGAAATTTACGTTAAGAATTGTCCATTAAGGATGATGTAACATTCCTTATTATTGTTTGGGACTTTGGGATTTGTTAATGGTGTTTTGCGTGAAGTTTTTCAAGGAAACCCGTAGGTTATAGTTGCAAAATCTGGGCAATAACTGTTCGATCGATCGATCAGCTCAAGAATGTCGATCGATCGACCCCTCTTCATTGATCGATCGGTCTCTCCTAGAAATTGAATAATTTTTCTCTTTTGAATTAATTCGAGAAAAAGGTGTAGGAACCTTGGATATTATTTATAGATAATAATATATCATGGGTAGGACCAGCAGGGTCTAAGTTAGTTCTTATAAATGTAATTTATACGTGAGATATCCGTGGGATAACGGGGCACAAAATTTAATAGAAATCATGCAGATGTTAAGCGTGGTATTGGAAGACTCGAGAGACTTAAACCAGTATGATGGTGAGGGTAGGCCTACTGAATTTACATCCAGTAGAAGGAAACACTTCTAGGGATGAGAAGAAGTTATAAAAGGGCGATAATCGAGAATAAAATGAACTAGTTAATTATACGTAGGACTTGGGTGATATGTGCCACGTATGGTGACAATATTTATTATTGGTTGTCGGCAAACCAAATTAATATATGTGAAGGTATATATATATATATATATATATATAACAGTGTGCATGTGTATATGTATATATATTATTATATATCTATGTATAATCATACCCCAGCTACTTGCTAGCACGGGTGTTTCCGCACCGGGACCGTCTTTTCTCGATTGGACCTTTATGGGAGATATTAACTCGTACCCTAGAAGATAGTATCCTTGATATAGGTTATCTGAGAAAGAGACGTAAGGGGTATGTGCTGAACTTTTAGAATTGGGAACTATGCTTCGCCTCCAATATGTGTGTTTATGTTAATACGTTTCGAGAATGGATCCAAACTAGTATTTCCCTTATTGTACGAGAAGTACAGGGGCTGGATAGAAAAGTATGCCAGCACCATAGATTTTATGTGGGGTGCTCTATTATATATATATATATATATGGTGTGAAATATATACCTATACTTGAAATTCTTCTACTATGCGTGTAAGTAGATAAATATTGAATTTGTGTTCCAAATTGTAGTATGTGCATGAGATTTCACATCAGTACTGAGATACACATAATTTCTTTAAATAATTCTTAAGAAGATGTTAACTTAAATAAATTGTAATCATACGATCTCGATTACTAGAATTTATGGAAGGAGAATTTGGGTTAGGCTTGTGATATTTTAGTTGTACGATAGGCGGGCACACTAGATGAGAGGTGAGAATGCTCAAGAGAGTGTTGTATACTAACATGTTTGTCATATCAACTAGTAAGCATTTTAAAATACTTGTTAAACCATTTTAAAAATCTATTTTTACACTCGGGATCTGACCCGTTTCTTGTCATTTTCTTTCTTCTCTTGTGTGTGTGTGTGTGTGTGTATATATATATATTACAGGTGCCCAGCCACAGGAGCGTCAGGCATAGACTCTTTGGTTTGGACATGCTGCAGCTTATGTAGGAGTCTTTGTAGTAGATGATTTCTCCCTTGATTCATCTTCTGATATAGTCTCTTCTTATATAGGGCATGTGTCACCCATTTCTCGTTTCAATTTAGATCTATTAGAGATTTTTTATTTATTTATGTTCCCAGTATTCAGTGCTCATTTGGGATTTATTCTTTTGTTATGTGGATTACATTTGTGGATATTTATTTGGGTTGAGATTTCTAGTTTGCATTTCATTTAAATGGATTGTTTTATTTATCTCTCGCGTTAGTCATAAATTGTTATGATTTAAAAGGTTTTCATTATGGAATCTAATAAATGAAATATTATTCTAAAATGTTTTGACACTTAGCTTAATTATTTATAGTGTTATTAAAATGGAAAATTGTTGTCGACAGTGATGCTAAGAATGAACCACACCGTTCACCTTGATTTTAATTTAATAAATGATTGATCACCCGATATTTAATTAGGCAGGGTGTTACAAATTCTTTGATCATTAATTTATTGATTTTTGGCTCAGATATCATCCTAATGGAGGATATGGTGGCTATTCATATGAGTTTAGTGACAGAGGAACTCCACGATTGCACCCCTATACTTAAAACAAGTTGACCCATCATCAGATAGCATGCTTCTCACGCGGGAGAAAGATGGCGTGGGTAGGAAATTTATTTCTGCAAACGTCACTAAGATAGAGATACCCCATTAAATACACGTGTTTATTTTAAACTTGTGGTCACGAGATGGTCACAAGATTTCTCGTACTCTATTGGATATCTCATACATACGATTTATATGCTTTAAACCATTAATTATCCATAACTCATTCTTAAGGTTTTGCATCATGGATGTTCAAATGCAACTCATGATGCATTAACCTTTTGTCATATGGTCATTGGTTACCTATATTCTCTAGATATTCCGCGTCAGGATCCAATTAGTTTGCGTCCATTCTCGGTTCAATCGCTAGTGCCGATGCTGCACATTTTAAGGGACAAACTTTGTGTTTCACTCCTACAAAATCCATATACCCCAATGATGAAGATATTTCACATGGACATGCTCCGATTCCTTGTCCAACTGCACCTACCCCGAGAGAACATCATTCCTATAAAGATTACATTGATGCTGAATTTTCATTCACGCATAATGCATTTTCTCAGATGGATGCAAGGATAACCTCTATGGTAGAGAATATTTGTTATCCCTTCACACAACCTGGTAAGAATGGTGATGACATTTGAGAGTGAAAATAACCACATTAAATGAATCTAAGAAGTTAAGGCTGAATTAAGAATAAAATAATCTCACAACAATAGGATTTACATGGTTCGACAATGCCCTACATCCAAGGGGTATTTCTATCTATTTATTAATTGTTTTTATTTGATATCAAGAATTTATGTGTCACCTTTACCATGGGGCCATGGTTACATTTATAGAGGAGGAGGAGATAGAATCGTACTGTACTTATTCACTCTCTTCATTAGGCTGACGCAAGATTTATGTCAATCTCCTATGAGATCCATGCATATGGAAGTTATCTTTTGGGGGTATCTCTTATAACGATCTTTATATATTAGTTATTAGGCTGACCTTCATCCGAGTCCAGACCATTTTGTTCGCTTGGCTTAGGCCACTTGATTTATACTCCATAATTTCCCCTAAAGCTCTTTGTGGCCATCCCCGATCCTCACGACGGGCATGAGACTGAGGATCCTAGGTCCCGCGCGCCCCTCTCAGGAGCGCTTCGGCCGGAGTCGTTGATGAAGTGAAAAATATAGAGAGATGGAGTCGCAAGTCTATTTTACTCAAAATAGACAAAAGAAAGGGAGCCATCCCAAAGGACAGCATCTAAGGACATACTGATACATACAAAACCAAAATGATTCGTGAAGTTTTCAGAGTCTAAGTTACGAAATGGGAAGGTGTTAGGCACCCATTCCGCCCTTACGGTCTCTCATGGGTTTTTACTATTTTCCTTTATTTTCCCCGTGATATGTGTGCATGTGTATATATAGTGGAGATAGGAATCCTCGACTTGTATCATGGGAGAGATAAAGCGAGTCATCCATAGGAAGGTTCATAGAGATACTATTATAAAATAAGATTTACGCGATTATCCTTGCGTTAATAATTATAATGGAACGATAACGTATGTGGAATAATACGCCACTAAGATCAAATATATAGATATGTAAAAGTATAGAATTTAAGAGAATTGAACTTAGTGAAAATAAAAAATGAGAGAACAAGTGAGAATAGGACTCGAGTCTCGGGTTTTACCCCGAGACACCTATATAGCCTATAGAGGCATCAAAGTGCACGTAGTTCGCATGAAAAACGAGGGGTGGGATTTATCCCACAAATCCAATCGGGGACTTCTCTTATTTCTGTGTTGTGTGTGTAAAAAGTTTTTTAGTTGTGAGAAAAGTATAAGAAAAGTGTGAGAATTCCCGTTTGGAATTTATGAGCAAACCCTCTTTTTCTTATTTTTTGGGTTTTCTATTTGTAAGAAAATAAGAGGTGTGCAATACTACTAAGTAAAAAGTATATTACAATATGTGAGATGAGAGAATAAAAGAGCTAAATAATAAAACAAATTAATGCGAATTTATGAGAATTTAAGGAGAGAATTGAGAAAATTAGACCTTCTTGACGATCTTGAGCTTGATCTTGAGTGTTGAAGAGCATCCCTTGCACTTGGATGATGATGGAGGGTAATTAATTAACCAATTTTGATGAAAAGGATGATGAAAAGTGAAGGTTGGAAAGGGATTTGGAAGTGGAAATCACACTGACTTCGAGAGAGGTTTTCTGGATTTGCTGGGAGTGATGTCTATTTGATCTGGGATCTCCTTGCAATGAGGTCAAGGCTTCCTTTTTATAGACCTAGGTCATTATCGATCATCATAGCCCCTAGTCCTGCCAATCGATAGGTGCGTTTGGGCACACTGCCGATAGGCAGGGTCTGGGACCTACCATTTGGCAGTGTCTTTCAGGCCTTTTTGGAAAATCGATCGCTGAGAGCAAACTGTTGATCCGAATCACACACGGGGTAGATTATTGGAAAGGTAATTCAGAGACCTTCGAAATTCCTTTCAATTGATCCCGGGTTAGGGAGCATACTTTGGGTCAAATATGGCTCAAAAGTGCTCGTCGGTCCTTTGGACGGGAAAACTTCGGACGCAAACGGATCGTTCGTCCGCATAGTAAGTTAGAATCATAATTGGGGTAGACCGTTGGAAAGGTTAGGAGATGTACTTCGACATTCCAAAGAGTTTGATCCAGTTCAGAGAGTTGACTTTGGCAAACTGGTCCCTGAAAGCATTTGGTGACCTCTCGGAGTGAAACATATTGTTCGTCTCTACCGTAAGTCAGAATCGCGCACGGAGTGGACCATTGGAAAGGGGATTCAATTACCTTTAAAGATTCATTTAATCTCGATCGAGATGAAGAGTTGACTTAGGTCAAACGGATCCCGGGAGTGCTCGGTGGACTCTAGATCAGGTTTCAAGGGAAAACGAGTCGTTTATCCTTTGAAGATTCATTCAGTCTCGATCGAGCTGAAGTGTTTGACCTTTGGTCAAACAGAGCCTAGGAGTGTTCGATGGCCTCTAGGTCTGTACTTAAGGTATGACCTGGGTTTGCAGTGATGAAGGGAGGTGCTAGGGACCTAAGGAGAGTTTAGGGGGTAATATAATGAGGTGTATACAGAGCCCCTCGATGGGTGAGTTTGGAACAAATAATAGCCATCAAATAGACACTGCGGGATGCCTTTAGGAGAGTATGACCATAGGGTCGAGGTTGATTCCGAGGACATAAGGATGAGGATGACCAATTCTGTGTGTCGAAGCCAATTCTGAGGGCTTGAAGATGAGGATGACAGATTCTGCAATTCAAAACCAATTATGGGGGCTTGGAGATGAGGGTGACCGATTCTGTGGGTCAAAGCCAATTCTGAGGGCTTAAAGGGGCATGTTGGGGATGGTCTTAAAGGAAGTGATGACCAAAGCAATGATGGGGGTGACCAATTCTGCTGGTCAAATCCAATTCTGAGGGCTTGAAGATGAGGGTGACCGATTCAGCGAGTCGAAGCCAACTCTACGGTCTTGAAGGAACATGTTGGGGATGGTCTTAAAGGAAGTGATGACCAAAGCAATGATGGAGGTGACCAATTCTATGGGTCGAAACCAATTCTGAGGGCTTAGGTTTTGATGACCGATTCTGCGAGTCGAAGCCAATTCAGCGGGCTTTGGAGAGATGACTAATTTTGCGGCTCGAACCCAATTCTGCGGGCTTAAAGATGAGATGACCAATTCTACGGGTCGAAGCCAATTCTACAAGCTTGAAGATATGATGACCAATTCTTTGGGTCGAACCCAATTCTGCGAGCTTGAAGATGTGATGACCAATTCTGCGGGTCGAAGCCAATTCTGTGGGTGTAAGTTGGGGTGACCAATTTTGTGGTCTTAAATTGGGATGACCAATTTTGTGGGTCGAAGTCAATTCTGCGGGTCGAAGACAATTCTGCGAGCTTGAGGTGATGATCCAATACCGAGGTCAATTCTGACTTAACTAAGGTGACAATCTAAGACCGAGGTCAATTCAAACCTAAGAGAGGTGACGACCGAGGACCGAGGTTAATTCTGACCTAACTAAGGTGACGATCCAAGATCGAGGTCAATTCTGACCTAACTAAGGTGACAACCGAGGACCGAGGTCAATTTTGACCTAACTAAGGTGACGATCCAAGACCCATGTCAATTCTGACCTAACGAAGGTGAAGACCGAGGACTGAGGTCAATTCTGACCTAACAAAGCTGACGATCCAAGACCGGGGTCAATTCTGACCTAAGAGAGGTGACGATCGAGGATCGAGGTCAATTCTGACCTAACTAAGGTGACGATCCAAGACCGATCTCAATTCTAACCTAAGAGAGATGACGATCGAAGACCGAGGTCAATTCTGACCTAACTAAGGTGACGATCCAAGATCGAGGTCAATTCTGACCTAAGAGAGGTGACGATCGAGGATCGATGTCAATTCTGACCTAACTAAGGTGACGATCCAAGACCGAGGTCAATTCTGACCTAACTAAGGTGAGGACCGAGGATCGAGGTCAATTCTGAGCTAACTAAGGTGACGATCTAAGATCGAGGTCAATTCTGACCTAACTAAGGTGAGGACCGAGGACCGAGGTCAATTCTGAGCTAACTAAGGTGACAATCCAAGACTGAGGTGAATTCTGACCTAACTAAGGTGTACATTTCCTTTGAGAAAATTAGGGATTCTGCTGGGGATAAAGATTGGATTTTGGGTTCCGCTGGGGAACAGTGAATGAGCTGGGGAGACGATTGCTGGGGAAATCCTTATGTCTTTTGGAGACTTTACCTAGGGAGAATGATTCTTTGTAATTGAAAATTACCTTGTGATCTTGATTTGAGCTAGGGAGCCGATAGCTGGGGAAATCCTTGTGATTTTGGAGATTCTTTGGAGGAAAGGAAAATTTGATGCTAAAAACTTCGCTGGGGGAGTGATTAGGCGGTCCAGGTATTGGACGTATTTCTCGGGGAGGTTTGAGACCTTTGGGGTATAGGAGGTGATCCTTAGAGATTCTCCAGGGACGTTTCCCAAAGGGAATTCACTTGGATTTTTAGAGATCTACTGGGGAAATAGGGGTTACGCTTGAGGGAGTGTGGAATTCTCCTGGTGAAAATGTTTTAGATCCTTCCTGGGATTTTTAGGAATTTTTTGAGGATTTTTCAGGATTTTCAGGTATTTTTTGGGAGTTTTTGACCAAAATTTTAAGGGGGGTTCTGGTAAGCATGGTATGTGGGGTGCCATTCGGCAGTGGCACGGACTTTTGGACTGCCTGGGGAAGGTAAAAGGGCAGTGCCAATTGGTGGTTGGGGGGGACAGTGACAATCGGCATGACCCTTGGAATCCTATATAAAGGGGGCGAATTCCTTTAATTTTTCACAACTTCATGCTTTCTCTCTTTCTATGATTTTCCTCTGCGAATCGTTCTAGCATTCCGATCTCTAAAAAATGGCCACTTTCATGAGCTCTAGAGCACATAAGGAATGGTTGACCATTGATGACTGGGAGAACGTGGAGTGGAGGGCCAGGGTGCCTCTTGTTTTGGGGAGAGAGAACTCCTTTGACGCATTCGAGCCGATTGCGGATGAGTGGACCTTGCTGCGGGATCCGTCATGTCATCGCTCTTCGAGGGTGGTGAACCCTGGCAGTTATGTAAGTAACCTGACTTTTGGCATTCTTTTCTTTTTGGTGATTTTTCCTTTTCTTCTTGAATTTTGACAAGTTTTTTTCTTTTGACAGTCTAACATCTCTTTAAAGAACATGCGTGCCCGCGGGACTACGGGGATTAAGGATGTTTGGGAGCATCTTCCACCTGTGGTGCATTGGGTTGTATCCTCAGCGGGTTTTGGTAGGTTGGCGTCTGCGCTGGATGAGACGCCTCGGTCGATAGACGTCTTGTGTGCTCTGGGGGAGAGATGGTGGGATACTACCCACACCTTCCATTTCAGTTTCGGGGAGATGATCGTGACTCCAATAGATGTCTAGTAGCTACTAGGGCTAGATTATGATGGGGAGCAGATATAGGTGGATCTTTCTCTGCGGGTGAGGCCGTAGGTGGTGCGTGCGGCGCTTGGTGACGTAGGGAGGATAGTGTTTGGGGATTCTATTCGGTTGTCCCTACTGAAGGATGTTTTGCTGAGTAGGGTGGTTGATGTGGAGGATGGGCTGCAGGCGAGGAAAATGGACCGATTATTTATTTTGTTGGTGTTGGGAGGCTTCTTGGTGCCGTCGAGCGATGGCGTCATTCATTTATGGTTTTTACCGTACCTGGGGGTGTTTTCGAACATCGCTTTCTACGATTAGGGGAGCCTGACTTTGGCTACCCTCTATTTTTCTCTGGATGCATTCAGCCAGTGCTGCTGGCAAAACATTTACTGTAGCCACGTATCTCCTTGAGGTATTCTTTAATTTGCGTACTTTCCTTTCATGCATTCACACTTTCCTTATGCGTCTTTTTTCTTTATTTTATTATGGGTTCTTATCTTTGTCAGACGTGGTTCTATGAGGTGATTGGGTGCAATACCTAGTTGATCGCTCTGAAGGATGAGACTGTTGGGGACCTCTACCGATTGTACTGGTGGCGGAAGGCCAATCAACAGTCGAAGGGATCTCTTTCTTTGGAGGCAGTGCGTCAGGTCTTGAATGGCCTGACCAGTGGTAGGGTAAGACTTTTTCCTTTTCAGTCTTGGTCTTTTGCATGTTATGATTCTATATTGACTTATTCCTGGTGGGGATTTTTAGGTAACCTTTTACCCTTGGGGGACGTCCATTTAGGACACGGGGGTGACTGGGGTGAACGGGCCGATGAGGCATTTGCTGGCGCATGAGTTTGGCCACTCTTGGTATCTCGGGGAGAGGGTGGTACGACAGATTACTGAGGAAGTGGTGGTGCCACATGCGAGGCCTCCTATGTCTGTGAGGCGAGAGCGACTATTGTCGAAGGATGCGAGGATTGCGACGATGATCGGTGAGTCCTTTCTGTTGTACACTAATACAGTTGCGCCATATGACTATATGGACTTTGTGACGAGATGGATGATGGAGCCCATCATATATGATGCCTTTCCTTTCCCTCCTATGGGTTCGAGTCAGGCAGTGGGGTCCTACCACAGTGGCGATGGTCCGTCGACGCCTTCCTTTTGTGCGGTTGCATACCCCTTCATACAACATTCGGCGAGATGATGGGGGGATGGTGCCTATGTTGCACCGTCCTTATGCGATGGATCCGGAGGAGCTGGGTTCGACAGAGGAGGTCCTTCATCCTGCGGTATACCTTTCTTTACTTTTCCTCTTTTTGGTGTCTTTTCTGTTTTGATACTGATTCTGCCCTTTACTTGCAGCAAGTTCGGGTGTCGACCACTTGGCTGAGGGACATTAGAGAGTGGATATCTTCGGTGACTGCCCATATTCGGGATGCAATCCCTGTTACTTATTACTTGGTTCCATTTGCTTCGTCTGTGGAGGACTCTGGCTCGAGTAGTGGTGGTGTGTCATCTCGCCGTAGGGGAAAGAGAGCACGTCGCAGGGGTGGAAGCTCTTAAAGAGAGGGGTGAACGGTAGGTGAGAGAGAGAGAGAGAGAGAGAGAGAGAGAGAGAGAGAGAGAGAATGTGGGTTCGGGATGAGTCCCGTTGTTTTTTTGCTTTTCTTTTATTTCCTGCAACATTGATGCAACACAGAAAAATATATATGCAATGGAGTTTTTTATTATCTTTTGTTAAAGGTGAATGAATCATACACATGCGCTTTTTACTCTGCTGCTGAGATCGTAAAAGTAGATATTTTTGGAATTTTGAAGGAAAGTTTTAAAAATGAGAGATTATACAAGGCTGGAAGGGGATTTTTGAAATTCTGTTGAGAATATCAATTTATTTTTAATGAGTTTATGATTTTGTAAAAAGAGGAAAAAAGGAAAACTTCCAAAAATAGGGGGTTGCCGATCAGCAATCCCCTTACCTTGCCTATCAGCAGTCAAGTCCAGTCCCATCAATTCAAAGTTTTGATTTGGTACCCTCTTCATCCTTTTATACTTTGTGGGGTAGGATTCCCTCCGATTTATGCAGGGATTATGTCTTTTGTGAGGGTTTTCAAGTATAAAAAGAGGTAAGGGTGGAGTGTTTTCATCACACCTTCACATTCTTACTTACTTATGTACTATCTTTTAGCCTTGCAAGATGGATCTCCCTGGTAGCATTGAGTTTATTAACTACCTCGAAGCCCTGGAAGCAATGTGCTCTTATAATATTGACTACGATGCTTTCAACATGCGTCGAGTCTCTTTGTGGCACAACCGGCCCATTGAGTGGAACATGCTGATGGCGGCGGTACAATTTTGGTACCCCGAAGACTATGTATTCCACTTTGGCTTGGAGGAAGTCTGTCCTACCTACGAGGAATTTTCTGCCATGCTGGGGATAGGTCCCAGTGTTTCTACAACTCTTCCTGAGTTTTGCCGTTCTCCGAGGGATTTATTGGCCGGGCTTCTTCGTATTTCACCTTCGGTGGCTAGACCACTGGTTGCTGGAGGAATGATCTCTCTTTTGGCGGTGTTACAATCCATGCATTTGTAGGAGGTTGGCGATACTAGATACACCGGAGCCTTTATTCTGGGCTTGGTTTCAAAATTACTGCTGATGACTGGGGAGCTGCTGGAGGACCCATAACGTGCAGCCATTACTTCTTGGATGTCATACTATTGTAATCCTGCGGCGGTGATACTGGCGAAGACTTTAAATGGACTGGATGCCTGGCTAGAAAGCCGTTCTGACTTCCTGAGGGTAGCCCCGTGATGTTGTTAATGTGGTTGTCTGAAAGACTCCACCTGGTGACTCCTCCAGAGTACTCTTTGTCGGATGTACCTAAATGGGCATGGAAGGGTTGGAGCTTCTCGTCCTTGACTCTCCATTTTCTGAGAACTTAACCGATGATGAGGGAGGAATCCCCGTAGACATCCAGGCATTGAATGCATTTCTTGGTATAAGGGAAATCCAGCTTAATGACGATGTGAGTGTGGGAGTCATCTGGGGCGATCATAAGTATCCCAATGCCATATCCCTTTTTGTTGGCAGCACCGTCAAAGAACCATTTCCATTGGAGATTGTCTTAGGCAGTGCATAGGATATTTTCATTCGAGAATTCGAAGATCCAGACACTGGCTTTATCCATGGGGTAATCAGCGAGGTAGTCAGAGATGTCTCTTCCTTTTATGGCTTTCTGTGTAACGTATATGATATAAAACTTGGCTAAGAGCATCAACCATCGAGCCATTCGACTGGATAAGGCAAGTTTCTCAAGCAAGTACTTGATGGGGTCTATTCGAGATACAAGTTTGATGGGGAAGGCGAGCATATAGTGTCACAACTCTTGGTTGACCCAGAGAAGCGCAACATATGACTTTTCCAAAGTAGTTTAGTTGACCTCGTACCCGGTCAATTTGCGACTGCAATAAAATATAGCTCTTTCTTTATGAGAATCTTCAAGGTATTAGGATAGAAAAGCCCCATCTGTAGTATCGGTTATGGTTAGGTATAGGAGAAAAAGGAGAACATGCTATGGTGGCATGAGTACCGGAGGTTGAGTCAGGTATTATTTGATTCAATCGAAGGCTTCTTGGTAGGCCTCGTTCCAAACCTTAGTTGAATCCTTTCGGAGGAGTTTAAAAATAGGTTCGCAAATGGAAGTTAACTGGATGATGAACCGACTGACGTATTGCAATTTTCCAAGGAAACCTCGGACTTCTTTCTCTATTCGGGGTGGTGGCATCTCAAGTATGGCTTTCATCTTGGCGAGATCTGCTTCTTTCCTTTTCTTACTGACCACGAATCCCAAGAGTTTTCTTTTTGTAATGCCGAAGACACATTTTTATGGATTGAGTCTCATCTGATATTGTCGCAGTCGTTCGAAGAAATTTCGGAGAGTGGGAACATGACCTTCTCTAGTTTTTGATTTGATAATCATATCATCCACATAGACCTCAACTTCTTTGTGAATCAGATCATGCAGGATGGTTATGGCAATCCTCTAGTAGGTAGCCCCAGCGTTCTTAAGATGAAATGGCTTGACAGTGTAGCAAAAGGTTCCCTATGGGGTGATGAATGTGGTCTTTTATTAGTGGTCTGGGTGAATTTTGATTTGGTTGTATCCGGAAAAAATCATCGACGAATGACTTAAGAGCAGGACTGGCTGTGTTGTCCATGATCATGTCGATATTGGGTAGTAGATAATCATACTTTGGAGAGGCTTCGTTCAAGTCCCGGTAGTCTACACACATCCGAATCTTCCCTCCTCATTTCGGTACAGGCACTATGTTAGCTAGCCACGTGGGATATTCGATCACACTAATGAAGCCTACGTTTAGCTGTTTGACCACCTATTCTTTGACTTTGAGGGACCATTCGGTACGGAGCTTTCTCAACTTTTGTTTAACTAGCTTGTAATCTGGAAGAGTGGGGATCTCATGTTGAGCAATTTCAGGATCAATGCTGGGCATATCGTCATAGGACCATGCGAAGACATCCAAAAATTCCTTTAGCAATTCTTCGAGATGTGCACGCTCATGCTCGTCAAGGGTAGGCCCTATCCTAATCTCGTGCTGTTAGCTACTAGAACCGAGGTTAACAACGACAGTCTCTTCTTAATTAACTTGAACGCGGTTATGTTGTTTATTATTAACCTTATTTAGATCAGTTAAGAATTGTTCATTTGCAAAATCATCATAAAAAAAGTTTGATTAGAATCCAAGCAGTTAATGCAAGGCACATCAAGATACTCAAAATCTCCGTTTATTTTTTTGATAGAAAAATCAACATTGAGAACCTCATTAAAGGAGGTCTCGATTACATTTGAGCAAGGATAGATAACAGAAGAAGAAATGGGGTAAACATTGGGGTTAGGTGGTTTTTGAACAGGTAGAACCGGCGCAACATGCTAATTGAGGAGAGGTGTATCAGCATCTTTAATCATGTGGGATGGATCTAGTGATGTAGTGCCTGAGTAAACCATGTAGAGTGTCAGCCCATGTGTCTGTAATTGAACAAGTCCTCAGAGTCACCTTCCTCAGAATCTTTGGTATCTTTGATGAGCAGTTGTACATGGTGTTAGGAACTTTCGGTCCATGGGTAACTGTCTTGGAAAAAGATCTCCATTCCAAACTTCGTCTTCTTGTCTGTATGGTCATATCATAGTTCTGAAAAGTCGCAAAAAGGGAAGTCTTCACCCTCTTTATTGAATCGTCCATTTAAGGAGTCACCTAGGATAGTCTGGATGCAGTCTAGTCCTCTCTTTGGTCGAGACTGGCGGATCATTCCGAGCTCTTATTCTGATGGTTGATACCCCAAACCACAAGGAGAGAGATCTTTCTTCAGTTCAATAGGCTCAAGTATCCCTTGTTGTCTTTGTCCTAGCCCCAGTCTGGGCATGAAGTGCATGTTTCTGATCATCTGAATCACATTGACATTGCCATGAGGGTTATATTCTGGACAAACCCTTTCTTTAAAGTCATCCCCGGTCGGGAGTAGAAGTGGATCAACCCGAAATCCTTATAGGAGCATATCATTTGACCCGTACTATATCTTAAGGATTAGACTGCTGGTACTTGCACCCTCGACATTGTCGTCGTCGCCCAAAATGGTGATGACTTATCCATTGGCAAAGAACTTTAATTTCTGATGGAGCGAGGAAGACACACCCATGATACTGTGGATCTAAGGTCGTCCTAGCAGCAAGTTTAAACAAGTTGTGATGTCAATGACGGCAGGGTTTAAAGGGCCAACCCCTATTACAAGCTTTATGGATCCCATCACTTACCGATGGGTATTATCATAGGCACATACAGCAGCGGAGGTTGGAGCGAGGTCACTTTCTTTCAGGACTAAACATCTGAAGGTCCTTAGTGGGCAAACATTCAAGGCGGATCCATTATGGACAAGAGAGAGTGGTACGACCTTCCCCATAACTTCGACGGAGATATTGAGTGCATGATCGTGGTTTGGCCCAATTCTGGGGATTTCTTCTTCGGAAAAGGATAGCATTCGGGTAGAGTTCAAGGATCCGACCAAATTTATGGCTTCTTCTAGTGTGGTAGAGGGAGGAACTGTGGGTCTAGTGAGAAACTTGATCAAAGCATTTATGTGCAGCTGAGAAGACATGAAAAGCCCCCATAGAGTGATGTTATCTTGAGTTTTCTTTAGTTGATCAAGGATCTTTCTTTCTCGATGGTTATTTCTAGCATAGGAAAGTTTTCAACGCCATTCCATTTGTCATTGGCTAGTAGTGAGCTTGGTATCTGGTAATGTCTCCATGATCTGGTAATGTGATTTACTAAAGAAGGGAAGAACATGAATCCCATTTCCTCATCAATTCGGGTTGTTCTTCCACCTTATTTATTTCTCCGAGGAGTTCTTTAAATGATATCATCCCACACATATCGGCTACCGGGCAAGTTTTCTCTTGAACTTACTCTTCATTCGAATCTTCGAACTCTTCCCCCCATCCAGTGGCAATAATTCTATATTTCCATGCAAAGTCAATGCATTCCACAACTTTGACAGCTTCTTCATACAAGCCTTCCCATTCTGTGGGGATATGTGAGGTTGAAGGGACCAGGCGCCCTTGTAATTTTAAAGTATTAAGTAATTCGTTTATACTACAGATATCGTTGGTTTGCCTAAATAATTTTGCCATAATTTGGACGACATCATCTAGGATGACTTCATCGATCGGTACTACCCAACGATCTGATTCTTGGGACCATTTTCTTGCTTCCAAGAATAGCGTGCCGAACCTCTGGCAATCAATGGTCATCTGTGTGGGCAATTTCAGCCCAAAATCTAGGAGTTGGTTTAAGACTTCTGATAATTCCATACTTCTATTTTCAGAACAGGTACGGATAACGATGCATGCTCTGGTAAGGAGGGACATTTCCTGATCAGCGAGGCTAGTAGGGTGTAGGAGGAAATATGGGCAGGTTTGGAGAGTATATGGGTGTGATTTGTGTTGAAGGATCAAATTTTGGGTTTTCTTTTAAGAAGATGGCATTGGCATGATTTGGGAGTTGGTTGTGAGTAGTGTTTAGCTTAGTATTGGCTGGTGGGACGATGTTACCCTGGTCAATTAGACCTTGGATTATATTTTGGAGGTGAAAGCATTGGTCGATGGTATGACCAATAGTTTGGTGAAAGGCGCAATGAGCATCCGCCTTGAAGTTTCTTGGGAGTGGATTTGGCAAAGGACGGGGATCCAAGGGTTTGATAAGGTTTCGAATTAATAGGGCCTGGTAAACTTTGGATAGGGGAGCATGGAGCTCAGTGTATTCCTTTCGGAGTGGGACAGGGCGGATTTCTGGTGCCCATGATGTGGTCAGTTGAGAGATGTTGTTTATGGTTGAGACTGTAGCACTGACAGACTTATCATATTTTCTGGGGGTGAACTGTCCGGATAACTTCTTTGGTTCAACATCTGTTTTAGCAATACTCTCCTTGATTTCTACTCCCGCTTATCTGAGTGCTCGGAAGTGAGGATAGTATTGTCCTCCCATGGTTGCTCGGACATGGGGTAAGAAATTCTTTTTCACTATGCTGACTTATTCTTCCTCGGAAGGCCGATTGGTCATGGTAGCTGCTTTTTGCCTCCATTGAGCTATGAAGTTGATGACTGATTCCCCAGAGTTATGTTTGAGCAGTTCTAAATCACGACGGGTGACCTCAAGATCTTTGTTGTATTTGTACTGTGACATGAATTCTCGAGGCACATCCTCCCAACTACGAATTCTAGACTCTTCAAGAGATAAAAACCATCGGAGGGCGCTATCCTTCAAAGTTTTCTAAAACATTTGGGCCATCACTTCTTCAGAAGCCCCTAGTAGAGTCATGGAACGGTGATAACTACGGAGATGAACAATCGGGGGTCCACTTCCTCCGAATTTCTCGATATTTGACATCTTAAACTTCTCGGGTAACCTCGCCTTAGGATAAGGAGATATGTTGGTGTATTCCATGTAATTCCCAGAGATTCTGACTTGGTCAAACTTATTAGTGAGCATCTTGAGGTCTTCTTTGACTTTGTCCAACTCTTTCTCTTTCGGATCAATGATCATAGGCAAGTTGGGCCCAGGTTGGGCAAGGTTCGACATCGAAAGCTGGGCAGGCGGCGAACCGTTACTAGGAGGGGAAGGTGGAGTGTGCTGATATTCTTTGGGAACCCAAATAGGCTCAAATGGACCCATAGCGCGAGGGAATAGGGCCTCGGTCTCTTCAGGAATGGGAACTTGGTTTCGTTGCATCTCTCGTACCTCAGTCTGGAGTTGTCAATCATGGACACGAGATGAACCAGAACTTCCGTCAGATATGGCTGCACAATGGGTACTTGATCTGTGTTCTCCATGGAAAGCGAATGGATACCGGACTCGAAAGAAGTAATAGAGGAACGAACAGAACTTCGGGGTGATTTGACTGAAGATCGAAGCCAATAATGAGCCAGGCCAAGGGTGTGCGATCGACCTGAGAAAGTTCAAAATGGGATTTACTTTTGAGAAAAAGAATGAAAATATTTTTGACATTTTTTTTAGATTGGAAGACAAAATATTTTTGGCTTTTTGATAAAGAGAGGAGAAATGTTTTTGGATTTTTGATAAGGAAAGGAGAAATGTTTATGGAGACGGAACTCAGCATGATTATTAAAATTATGTTCTCACTTGTATTAAATTCTCCTAAATGCAAAATGAAAAGGTATGGTTGGACTTGTCACTAGGCTCACGGACAGGGTCCCGTTTTAAAAATGTGCAAAAATTTGGGTGGCAGGCCGACCCAGAATTTTGGCAGAGTTTTGGGTTGAAATTGACAATCTTATATGTGTGTCCTTGGCTTGACACCTATATGCGGGTTTGCAGTTGGTTGGGTGAATCGAAAAGGGTTCCCCCCTTTGGTGTGACTTCCGTGATATACGTCTTTCTCTTGTCGGCAATTGGTACGTGTGGACAAGTCATTTGATATACCTAATTGTATGTTAATTGCCTCACCATATACCTCATGCGGACGGTACGTGTGAGAGAGAATTCGATATACTCGACATACGTGAACGAGTTCCCTATTATATACCTCCCGTCATGTCTTCGGTCAAGCGGTACGATGCGGGGGAACCACTCGATATACATCAAAGGTACTTGGCCAATGGAAGGTGAGAGTCATATCGCTTAGGCTAACTGCGCCCTACCGGACTAACGCCCATCACGAAGTGACCCTCCAGTTACTGGACAAAATTTGGTCAATAACAATGCTCTTTGTGATTTCGTGTGAATCATGCATGATCTTCTTATTGGTATCTTATGATGAGAGTGTCTTTCTTGATCATGACAAACAGGGAGCAAAGTACAAGTACAAATGGTATACCAAGTATGGGTGATGTGTGCAACATGAGGATATATGTGATCCTAGGTGCACGTGGTGTGAAGTGTACATGGAGAATTTTCTACAAGTGTGTGAATAGAAGCATAAGTATAGGGGACACATGGAAAAGGGGAACATGCAAAAATGGGGGAAAATATAAACAAACATAACACCCATGTAAATAGAGTCTATCCCTTAAAATAATATCCCCAGCGGAGTTGCCACTGTGGCCATCCCCGATCCTCACGGCGGGTGAAGAGTGAGGATCCTAGGTTCCGCGCGTCCCTCTCGGGAGCGCTTCGACCGGCGTCGTTGATGAGCTGAAAAACGTAGAGAGATGGAGTCACCAGTCTATTTTACTCAAAACAGACAACAGAAAGGGAGCCATCCCGAAGGACAGCATCTAAGGACATACTGATACATACGAAACCAAAATGATTTGAGAAGGGTACGAAGGCTAAGTTACGAAATGGGAAGGTGTTAGGCACCCATTCCGCCCTTACGGTCTTTCATGGGTTTTTGCTATTTTCCTTTATTTGCCCCGTGATATGTGTGCATGTGTATATATAGTGGAGATAGGAATCCTCAGCTTGTATCATGGAAGAGATAAAGCGAGTCATCCGTAGGAAGTTTCATAGAGATAATATTAGAAAATAGGATTTACGCGATTATCCTTGCGTTGATCGTTATAATGGAACGATCACGTATGTGGAATAATACGCCACTAAGATCAAATATATATATATATGTGTGTGTGTGTGTGTGTGTGTGTGTGTGTGTGTATGTGTGTGTGTGTAAATGTATAGAATCTAAGAGAATTGAACTTAGTGAAAATAGAAGATGAGAGAAAAAGTGAGAATAGGACTCGAGTCTCGGGTTTTACCCCGAGATGGCTACGTAGCCTATAGAGGTATCAAAGTCCACATAGTTCGCATGTAAAATGAGGGATGGGGTTTATCCCATAAATCCAACCGGGGACTTCTCTTTTTTGTGTGTTGTGTGTGTAAAAAAGGGTTTTAGTTGTGTAAAAGAGTAAGAAAAGTGTGAGAACTCCCGTTTGGAATTTATGAGCAAACCCTATTTTTCTTATTTTTTTGGTTTTTTATTTGTATGAAAATAAGAGATGTACAATAATACTAAGTAAAAAGTATATTAGGATATGTGAGATGAGAGAATAAAAGCCCTAAATAATAAAACAAATAAATGCGAATTTATGAGAATTTAAGGAGAGAATTGAGAAAATTGGACCTTCTTGAAGATCTTGAGCTTGATCTTGAGTGTTGGAGAGCAACCCTTGCACTTGGATGATTATGGAGGGTAATGAATTCTCCAAATTTGATGAAAAGGATGATGAAAAGTGAAGGTTGGAAAGGGATTTGTATGTGGAAATCATGCTGACTTCGAGAGAGGTTTTTTGAATTCACCAAATTTGCTTTATGGTTTTTTGACTTCGAGAGAGGTTTTTTAGCCCAAAACTACCCGGAACCCAAACTAAGCCCCCAGCTAGAGTTTTCTGACTATCTCGACCCTTCTGGACACGTTGGCGCACTCTAAATGACCATATGGAAGATGTAAAAATAATTTACTTTTAAACTCATTAAATTGGTTCCTGACACAACTAGCACGTGCGTCTCAACTTAATTTTCAAAATTTTCGTATTAATAACATGTGACAATATTAACAACTTCAATAATAATATATTACCATATTCACTCAGTAATATTCAACATTATTATCATAATCAAATACCAAATCTTTTCTTGCTAGTATTTAAATCCGGATTAATTTCTAAATAATTATCACATTTAATTTAATTAACCTCATTAAATAAAATCAATAAAATTACAGGGTATTAGACTCACCAAGATCAAATATACATGTGAATTTAAAGTTCAAAAATCTCGTGCATATGTGTGCGGAGGCATATACAAAGTCGAAACCATAAAGCAATTTAAGTTCTAAACAACTCCATGATAACATGCTTAAGAACAATCTAAGCCTCTACAATCACAACCAAACATCCTAGCCACATGAAAGTTACATAGTGAATTGGATTCAAACACACTAATATGCCATACCAAATGTGTAAAACTAAAATACATAAAAACCAAAAATCATTTTGAGTTTTTTCTAAAAATTTTCAAAATATTTTTTTTTGTAATTTTTCAATATGACTCAATAAAAGAAAAATATAATACAAAATATACACATGTGAACGATTAAAGAATGATAAACAAAAATATGCAAGCAATCATCCATAGGATATAACATGTGAACGATTGCAAGCATGCGAGAATCAAGCAGTTGGACATTTAACGCCTTTAAAATATATTTTCTAACCCAAATAGATGTATACTTAATGCGTTGGGTTTTGGGAACCAAAGGGACACTAAACTTCAACTTCCTAAGACCTCTTCGAAGATAATAAAAAAACACCCTAAGGTGGACTTTCCTACTACAATGCCAACATGTGTAAACACGAGGAATGTTACATAAGGTTTGACCTTTTCTGATGTCCTTGGATGCGATTGAACCTCTAAAACTACTAATGGCATTGGATTTAACACCGGAAGCATTATAAATATGGGAGTCGGTACCATCACTACCAACACTACTAAAGTCTTTTAAATCATCTTTTAATTTTAAAATTTTAGACTCAAGCAAAGAATTAGACTTTTTCAACTTTAGGGACTCCTTCTACAGATTTTCAATCATTCTTAGAAGATTATCTCGCCTCCCTCAATGCTAGAGAATTTATGCCTAAGAATCTTTTCACGTGCATTCAAATGTAAAATCAATTTATCATTTTCATAATTGGCACTTAAACACACCCTAAAAAAATTTTAGTCTTCTAATTCTTAAATTGGATTCTATCATCACTCTCTTTCTTAGACAATTCTAAAATTTTAAAATCACGGTCCATGTCCACAAGATTCACACGAAAGAAATATCTTTGAGTTTGAACAGTTTGCAAAAGTTCCATAACATCTTCAAAACGAAAATTTTCTTTTTTAAGAATTTTAATTCTTTTAGCAGACTTGAAATTCAAACGAGATAAATTTTCACTATGGCTATCCATCAAGAGGAAAAAAATCAAACCCAAGAGAGAAGGATTGATAACCACCCTAAACAGCAGTAAACAAGGATATACATAACAACTTATTTCAACCCACTACCAATTTGTGAGTATACAATGCGAACTTAATGGAATAACTTATTTAATCAAATGTTCCAAACACATACAAATTTAATTCTACCAAATTTTAATTTCTGATTAAATCAGATTTGCATATAATAAAAGTTCCAATAATAGAAGATAAACTACGCATGCAATAAAAAATGGAAAATAAGGAAAAATCCCTTTTTAGGGCAAAACCTTTAATTCAATACTTTAGAAAGTTTTACAAGACAGTTGACTTATAGAATACTTGATATAACCCACAAGTATAACATGCCATCTTCACAGAATTACCAAAGAATACTACTCAGATCCAGAGTCCACAAGTGGTAGTCCACCCTCAGTATCCACCGATCAACCTTCAACCTTCTTCAGCCATGATTACTAGGGTCATAAAATCAACCATAGAGAATCCTCTCCACAAGGTGTATACAAGATACGACACTTTTAGGGTTTCAAAAGGATTTAAAAACTATTTGGGGATGTAAAATTGTGAATTAAAAAGTGTTTAGAGACCCAATAAATTGAAAAACTTTAGTAAAGATATTCAGTTTATGTTTTTTCCAAAGTCCCATGAAAAAAACTCAAAATAGGTATTTATAGATCTGACACAAAATTTGAGGCAACAAATTTGTTTGAACAAAAATAGAAGTCATTCGAACGAGAATGTCATCTCGTTTGAATGAAATCCATAGATCGTTCGAACGAGACAACAATCTTGTTAGAACCAACTTCTAACGAGCTTCAAACGAATTCAAACAGTATGTCCTCGTTGAATGTTTGTTCGATGTAAGATCTAATGATACTTCAAATGAAAAACTAATTTCGTACTAACGAGATTCCAATCTTATGAGAATGAACCCCAAAAACTTATTTTTAAATTAAAAAATTCCTTTTCGGTTTTAAAAAAAATAACATCCCAAATAAAATGAATAATTCTGAACTCCTAAAAGATTTATACCTTTATGAGATGTAGAGGAGTCTTTGTAACACCCCGCCTAATTAAATACCGAGTGGCCAGTCCCATACCAAATTAAAACAGAATATACAGTTGACTCATTCTTAGCATCACTGTAAAAAACATTTACAACTCACCCAATACCCATTTAAGCTGGTGTTAAAAAATTTCCAAATTTTAATTCAACAAAATCCATTTTTAGTTTAAGAATAACACAACACATATTATTCTACAACACTAATAACCGAACAGATAACACAATTTTTTTTAAATGCAGTTGTAATAAACATTCCCAAATAATTATCCCATACAGTAATCCCAACAATAGTAAATGTATTAAAATGACACGAATACAAGAGTATTTGAGTCAGATAGAAAAGAGATAACTGAATTCCTTTAGGCGACATGACCTAACTAAAAGAATACTGTAAATAAAATGAAGATAGGCGTCTAAGCAATACTCCATAGCTCGTCATAATCCTTTAAGGTTGGCATCCCTGTTGCTGGACACCTGATATAGAAGATACAATAGAAAAGAGAATATGCAAGGAAACGGGTCAGAGCCCGTTGTGAAAATTATTTTTAAAACAGTAAGTATTTAACAAGTGCAATAAAGCATTTATTATGTACATGTTAGTATCCGGACTCTCACTTGATATTCTCACCTCTCAGCTAGAGTGGACGCTTAACGTTTCCTATTAACCTCCTAGTTAATGGTTCCTCCTCAATAGTTTCTCTAACATGATTCCATCCCATATCATAACCCCGTATGCCCCATACCATATGTAGTATAATCATTCATATACGTTTCCCATTAACATGAATCATTTCTCATTAATATGAATTAAGCTTTTCAAATCTATAAGAATAAATATTCATTAACTTAATTTAGTTCTCTTTCTCTATTCACCATTATCTACAATTATCACACAGTAGATTAATCAAACCACTATATACATTCATTTAATTCATTATATATATATATATATATATATATATATATATATAATACGACACTCTGAGTCACAACTGCGGTGCATGCATTACTCTGCTATCATATGCCAATATCGTTGGTCGCCGAATAGGGGGACTAAAGGTTCGATAAGGATTCCTCAAACCACAAACAACAACATACAAATTGGAGGTGAACATAGTTCTCATACCCACAGGCCACGCACATACCTACGTTCCCATAGTCAGTGGACTTACTAACTCCCCGATAAGTCTTTCATTGACCTATGTTCTCGAGCGACAAATCAAAGATCCCATGGATTCATCAGGATATGACTGCCCTCACGCGCAAACCTCCCACCGATAGAAGTAAGATAGGTATGTCATACACATAAATTATCAATCAATCAAATAAGCATTATCATACATATAATATAATATCAACAAGGTACTCACACTACCCTTCGATAATTTCTATACGTAGCATTATATCTCTCAAATCCTACGTATTAAAATATTATGACTTTACTTCCTTAATTTAATTATCCCCGAGCCTCACTCATACTCAAGGTTCAAATAGGTTTTTCCTCAACATTTTATTCAGTAATAAATCACTAATATCCTATTGGTCCATATTATCTTATCTCCCCAATTACCACGGATCGAACTCCCCTTTAATTAGGGTTATAACCGACAGTTTCTAATCTATCGTAAACACATCCTCTATCAACTAGGATTGAATACCATCATCACATGGCTCATAGTCTATAGTGTTTCATTCACACTATATGACTTATCAACAAAATCAACATCCTCGCATCCTATAACATCTCTCGACTCCCGACGTTGTTAAGGTTCATGCGCGGAGCATCTCGCAAAGCGAAATCCAAACAAGGAACCCCTCCAATACACTACTACTTAACTTTTTCGGTCGTGGAGGTCCGTCAACTTCAAATACGCAATCGGGATAACCTCATCCCCTCTTTTAACCAAATGTGGTCTGAACTCCCATCTTTATTCAGGAGCCATACCACTAAGCGCTTGTACTACACTCAGTCCTTGCGCAATCAATAATGAGCTTAAACTCAGTCCTTGATGCTTAAATTATAACCCTAAGGCTACCGAGGTGTTATATTAAATCTCCCCTACGGGACCTATCCTTAATCATCATTCATACAAATTAGAATCCAACACATGAATCTAGCAACCGAAATTTCTTACAATTATCATAATTCAAATCAATTAAATCCCAATCAAATCAATTCAATTCTTAACTAGGGCTTACTGAACCTTCCTAAGTCCCATTATATCCAATTAATAATCACCAAAGATTTACAAAAGGGTTGGGATACGAACAAGCATTAAAAAGAAACAACTTCAAGGATTCTGGGGAGGTCGATCGATCGAAGGCAGGGGGTCGATCCATCGATTGCCCAGGTAACAACCCAGTTTTTTGCATTTCTTCTACTACGGGTTTCATCACTTTTGATCATTCAAACCTTCATATTAACTACCTAAATTCCTTATAAACCTTACTACATGATATAGAAGCATATGTGAATGATTTCTAATGCTCTAAACATCCTAGAATCATCAAGAGTTTGAATTAAAAGCATGGGTTTATCCTTTTTTTTCCAAAAAGTTATATATATGATATCTTCAAGAACACACCATTGATTCTTAGAATTTCTTCAACATATTTATAATTATTTCATGGATTACTATCTACCTATAACACGTGTTTGATTCCTATAAACTTTCATTTTTCAGAAATCCATTAACAACTCTTCATTATCTTCTAAATATGTAAAAATCTCATCTTTTTAAAACAATCCTAACATGGACAATATACAAACTTAGATTGCAATTATCAAACACTTGCCTCTAATAAAGGTCTGATCCTTTGGGTTTGTATATCATAGGTGGTTCTCTCCTTCTCCAGCCAACTTTCGGTGGTGGTTGGTGGTGGTAACCTTTGGTCTTTGGTTTTCCTCCTTTCGAAGCAAGCTTTTCTCTTCCCAAGCAACCTTTCACTCTCTTTAAGAAGATGATCTTTCAATTTTGTGTAGAAGAGATGAATGAAACCACGTTCAACTAATCTCCAAATACTTATAATAAGACAAAATCTGAAATCACTATTCATCCCCTTGTAAAAATGACAAAAATGCCATTTTGGGTTGTCTTTTCATTTCCAAATGACCCGAGACCCAAAACCAACATCCAATTAGACTTTTCTGACTATTTCAACCCTTTCGGATGCAATGATGCAGTCGAAATGACTATAAGGTCGATATAAAAATAAGTTCCCTTTTTAATTTAACAATTTAGTCCCGACACGTCCCATACCGCATCCGACTAAAAATTCAAATTACTGAATTTATAACTCACAGAAATATAAATAACATCACATTAATATATTACCTAAATATCTTTAAGTAATATTCAGAATCATTCATTTTAATATCCACAATTTGGATAAAACCCAAATGAATTAATTTATAATAAAATCCAATTAATCCATTAATTTAAAATATAACCCATTTTAAAAGTCATTAAAATCATGGGGTATTACAGTCTTGAACATGGAGATTTTTGGAATTCGTTTCGACGTGTTGATGCCTGACGGTTTGTAACAGGATACGCCAAATATGCCAAAGTAAAAATAATTACAAATAAAAAGCCTAAGCTAAAATATTTTCCCTTACAGGCCCCAACTTTCCATCTGAAGGTTTTTTGGTGTTCCTGAGCACCTTTTTAAGGAAATAGTCTCCAACTTGTAATTTTCTTGGGTTTATGCCCTTGTTGTACTGCCTAGCTAAATGTTGTTGGTAGGAGGAAAATTCTATCAAGGCCTTCTCCCTTCGTTCATCCGCTAGGTTAATCTTAGTCCTAATCAGTTTTCGTTCAAGCCCTATTTGGAAAATAGTGATCTTAATGGTTGGCAGACCAACTTCTAAAGGGATAACAACTTATATACCATAGGCTAAATCAAAGGACATTTCCACTGTTGGTCTTATAGGCATAGTATGATATGCCCATAGGATGTGGGGGAGCTCGTCCACCCAATATCTTTTTTCTTTCTTTAATCTCTTCTTTATGCATCGAGCCTTTTTTTATTAGAGTCCTCAACTTGACCGTTGCTCTAAGGATAGGCCATAGAGCTGAAGTAATGCTTGATGTTATACCTATCGTAGAAGCTTTGAAACAACCCACTTTCAAATTGTGTGCCATTATTCGTGATGATCACTCTAGGTACACCAAACAACGTCATAATGTTCCTCTAAATAAATCTAATCATGTCAGTATCACTAGTGTGCACCAATGATTCTTCTTTAATCCACTTCATGAAGTAGTCTGCGTCGACCAAGAGGTACTTGTGATTTCCTGGTGCTATAGGGAGTGGGCCTACAATATATAAATCTCATTGGTTGAACGATGATGGACTAACTAATAAATTCAAGTCGTTGGCCAGCTAATGGAGCATGGGAGATAACTTTTGGCATTTTCACACTTCTTGACGTAGGATATCACATCTTTTTGCATATACAACCACCGATACCCTTCTTTGATCACTTGAAAAGCCAAAGATCTTACTCTAGTATGGCTCCCACATATTTCATCATGAAGTTCATCTAGAAGTTGGTCGACATCACTTAGATGAACATATTCGAGGTAGGGACCAGTGAAAGATATTGTGAGTATAAAAAACCACAAAAAATTATTTTCAGAAAGCATAGAATAAAAAGAATATAATAGATGCTCACAACACAAGAATTTATGTGGCTTAACAACTGCCTACATCCACCGAGGGGGTTCTCAGTTCTTATTAATTTCGCAGAAGGTTCAAAATTACATCCCCCTTTACCCTGGGGTGAGGGTTGTATTTATAGCAATGTAAAGTGGTTGAGTTGCACAAGGAACTCTCCTAGCTCTTTATTGGCTCATGTGGTGACTCATGTTTATCTCGTCCGAGATTGTAGGTCACTAATTAAGCCTTCCAATATTCATATGATAAGTATTTGTATTTATCCGCGTGACAAACCTTCTTATTTATCCTCGTGACATTAAACCAAGCTTGGGGCAGTGGGTTGGTCTATGCTCGGTTGCTAGAAATTGGGCCTTTATTTTAGGATCCCACAATTGTCCCTAAAACTCTTTTCCAGAATTAGGGCAAAGTTGGGCAAAAGAATTTTAAATCCCTTATAAGCCCAGAAGCTGAACCAAATAGTGATGGAAATATTTGGTTGGATATGTTTGTGATTAATTAAAATAGACGAGGATACGCTAGTCCTTATTGAAAATTTTAACCGCCAGAACTTAGTCTTGAGCTTTGATCCATATGATTATCTGCACATAGTTCGAACATCATTCATCTCCAAAATTTGTAATTATCATTTTTCTTCTCAAATATGCTAAAAAGGCTTCTGAAGTTCTTTCTTTCATTTTCTCTGTAAGTCATTCTAGCCTTATTTCTGTTTTTTGGTTTTCCTATCTGCATAATGTTTCTTTGTTACATACCCCTGTTAATTTTACATCTTTACAAAAAGTGGTCCACATTCTTCACAAAAAGAATATAGATGACTTTAGGAAGACATATTCTATTCCATCATAGGTCACTATTGAGTGTGCCCCTCTGCCTAGAAATCCTATAGTGGTTGATAGGGGTCACTAGATTCACACACTCGTTGTGGTTTAGAGGGAGTTAACATTCCCCCAAAATCAATTTTTCTTGGAATTATGTGACTATTTCAATATTGTTCCTGTTCAATGTTCTCCAAACACCTAGCGTATTGTTAATGTGGTAAATAAGATAAATGAATATTCTGGGACCCATCTGAGGATCCCATAAATTAAATATTGTTACTATTGGTCTCACACCACTGATGGTGTCCAATACTTGATGGCAAGGAAGTCCGACAGGATTCTTGTGGTGAACCTTCCTGATTCCAAAAGGGGGTATTGGGATCAAGGGTTAATTACTCATAACTAGCAACATACTTTTATCCATAAGGAAGAAGAGTACACTAGGTTCTTATGCCCATCTTGGGAGAGTGACATAGGTTGATACTTTTTTCCTATGCATTTTTGTGAGTTTTATTTTGAATTGTATTAGCTGATGAAATTTCTCTTTTTTCTTTGAACAACTCACTTAAAGAAGAAGGATACCTCCCTTACGCACATTAACATGGTCGAATTATCAAAAATTTGGAACTTAAGGGAACTCCTGGCAGGTGGTGGCCATCTTCCCTCACCCTCCTTCCTTTTAGCATACAAAAACTCAACTAGAAACTTTACTTCTTACCCGATAGACAACATACCTGACCTATCTCTTCTATATGATGAAGCTTTTGTCTCCTCTTCTTTTGAATCCCTTGACGTTAGGTCCATAATTTCTGAATAAGAGGATTCAATGGCCCCCAAGAAGAGGATTCTACTAATCGAGGATGATGATTCTGAGGCGAGTGCCTCTTCCCCCAAAACTAAGTCCTTAAAAAGGACAGAGCAAGAAGCCCTTAAGGCCACAAACTCAAACTTGGCCCTCCAAAAGAGGAACAAGAAAGACATGTCCCCTCTGGCATCTCAATCCTCCAAAAAAGGTGATCTCCCTACATTTGTGAGGTCTTCACAGGTGACTTCTGTGGGGAGGGATCCTTCCTTGTCCATTGGTCTCTTGAGTGGGGCAGTGCTTTTGTGACACCCCGATTAATTAAATACCGGGCCGCTACTCCTTTATTATATTAATTCAAAATGCCAAGTTGGTTCAGTTAATAGCATCACTGTCGAAAACATTTTAATAATTACTAACCACCTAGTATTTAAAAAGTAAGTGCCAAATTTTAAGTTAAGTCTGATTAACATGCAATAAAAGAATAATGGAAGAACAACATAATCCATTCACCATAATGAAGTAATGAATAACCAACAAATAATAATAATAAGTCCGGAGGAAAAACTCCTCACAACAGTCCCACAACTGAAGAAAAACAGTACAAGTCTGAATCCTGAATAATTACATGCCAAAAGTCTGAATAACTGAAATAAATGAAATGTCTCTAAAAGAAATGGGCGACATGCCCTACAACTGATAACTGATGAATATCGAGTCAAGATCGATGAAGCGTCTACAAGCAAAGTCCTGTAACTTCCACAAACAGCTACAGCTCGTCACCTGAATGAGAATCCTATGCATGGTGTCCTTGTGGCTGGGCACCTAAAATGGTTTTTACAAAAATAGATTTGGAAGCAAATGGGTCAGAGCCCGAAAGTGGAAAACATTTTGAAAACAGCAAGTGTTTTAATAACATTAAAACATTAAATGCAAAATACATGTTAGGAAATATCCCAAACATCCCAAATATATCAATTACTCATCAAGGAAAGGCTATCTCTACCTATACACAAGGTTACGGGGCACTCGGGATCAAAACAGGCTAAAAAGCCTAAACTGTCAACTCGTTCGAAGTCTCGTTCGAACGAACTGAGTCTTCTAACGAGATCTCGTTCGAACGAAGTGGGATTTCTAACGAGATCTCGTTCGAACGATCTTATCGAATGAACTTCACCCTCGTTAGAAGTCAATGGTCAACTCGTTAGAACTCGTTCGAACGAGCTCGTTCGAACGACCTGGGCAGGTCTTCTAACGAGTGGCCAGTTACAAGCCCAGAATTCCTTATTTCGTTTTTTCCTCTTTTCTTCACTTCTAATCTTCTCTAAACCTTAGTCCAACAATATATCAAGGTTCCTAATCGTCTCTAAACATGCATTGGTCACCTACTAACGTTTTTGTGGGGTTTAAATCATTATAACCATCATCCAAATATCAAATCTCTACATATTTTCCCCAATTTCAAACACATGAACCCTAGAATTTATAAGTCATCTAGAAGTCTAATTAAATCCATTTTTGGTTTCATACTAATTGTAATATCATCAGAATAATCATCAACTACTAATCTACATGCAATTTCCTCATCAAGAATGTAATTTCTATTTCCAATTTAATGGGTTTTCCATTAACTCCCAAGAACAAATCAGATTTTTTTTTAACAATTCCTACACATGGAAGAAACATTTTCTATAAAAACGAAATTAAATCACTTGATTAATGGTAACTCTGGATTTGATGACGAATTTGATGAAGTATACCCTCTCTCTCTGCAGAATCCTTCTATCTCTCCCTCTACAAGCTCTTCTCTAATGGTGGCTAGGGTTTTGTCTTAGGAACAACTTTCAATAACCTCCGTAGTCTATTTGGGTATTAGTGGGCTTAGTGGGTTAATACCTAATCTGATTTTAATTCCCAATTTTTGTAGCTTTTAATTCCTCAAAATTCAAAATTACCAAACTACCCTTATACGTTGCCGGTATGGCCTAAAAATGCTCCGGGACCCAAACCAAACCCCCGGCTAGTGTTTTCTGACTATTTCGACCCTTCCGGACGTGTTGGAGCACTCAAAACGACCATACAGATAATAGAAATAAAATTCACTTTTTAATTATCATAATTATATACCATGACGCGACTGTCACACGCGTCTCAACAAAATTTCCAAATTGCCGCATTTCAATCTCACGACAAATTTCATAATTCAATATTCATATATAATCAAATATGCACATATAATCAAATACCAACTCGCATCTCGCTAGTATTTTAACCCGGATTAATTTCCAATTAATACGCATTTAATTTAATTAATCCCATAAAATAAATATCACAAAAATACGGGGTATTACAGCTTTCTCTTGTATGAGTAGCTAACATCCCATGCTTCCTAATCACTTTCACTAGTAAGCCAAAAACTTCTTTCACCTCAATCCTTTTTATTACTTCTTTACTTTGAGATCGACGTCACTAACGTCTTTCTTGTAGTTTTTGGAAGATTTTTTTCAATATTTGAATGGTCGCTCGGACCAGTCCAAAGCAAACAATGAGCTCAGTGAAGCTCTGTCAAAATTAAAGGAGGCCTTAATCAATGCCAAAAAGGCACATGAGGAAGAGATTAAGTCCACCAGTGACGCGATGGGCATACTCAAGATTGATAATGATGAACTAAAGGTTGAAAATAATCAATTGAAGGCCGAGCATGATCTGTGAATAAAGCAGGATGAGAGTTATCCCTCGACTAAGGAGGCGAGTTATGTTAAAGGCTATAATAAAGCGTTTGAGGATGACAAGCAACAATTGTCATAAATTCAAATATCATGCTTTAAAAAAAGCCTGGGGTGCATTCTTAGTGAGGACTAATGTCCTAGTGTAATTTGAGAATTATGGCAAGCATAAGAGAGGATCTCCTCCAAGAATTGAGGAGGAAACTATCACCAGTGCCCCAGTCGACCAGAGTGGGGGATGTGGCATCCAAGGGAAAGGACCCAAAAGCTAAGGAGCATGTGAGGAAAAAGATCACTTAGTATGGGACTGTTTTTCTTTTGCCTTTTTCCTTCTTTCGTATTGTAAGGGCTTTTCCCAATATGGAATTATTAATGAAAAAAACTTCCTCTTTATTGCAATGTTATCTAGATATTTTGCCAAATGTTTTCCTTATCCGCGATTACTTTTTGTAGTGTTTTATCAAGGATATTCCTTCTTTTACTTGTAATTTGGATGTCCTTCTTGGTCGGGACGCTAGTGCTCAGGCTTGTCGAGCATTTTTTTTTGTTCGTAAGGCTCTATAAAAGATGACTTCTGCCAATAAGAGCTAGTCAGCCTTGGTGGCCAAGAAGAAGGATGATGTAAAATGTTAGGGGATGTGGGCTCCTTGATGCAAAAGGAGACAAATAACTTAAAGGCTCGGCTCGTTGGGGCTAAATACATAAGAGATGTGGGTGCCCTCCTTTAGTGTAAGAATGAAGATCTCAAGAAAAAGGTTGTTGATGCCTATGAGAGTAGTCGAAAAGCTTATGTTATGATCATGGGACTTAGTCGCGACATGACCAAGCTTCGCTACTACTTCTGGAGGGTTCCTCAATCGGCATGGTCAGCTGGCTATGATGAAGGTTCGGCAGACGCTCCTGCCAGATTGGGGGATACTAAGAATGTTACCTATAAATATGGCTGGCTAAATGCTTTAGTGATTTTAAAAGCTCCCAGGGATTCTCAAATTAGATATATGTATTAAGTTGACTGCCAGACGTATAGGCTTCTAATAGCGCGCGAGAAGTGTGCGCGTGTAAAGTGCACAGACGTTGTTTTCGTCTCGCCACGACTATACAAACAAACCTAAATTACAACTACACTTGCGAGGCAAGCACAGCGGTAAGTCGGGTATAAAAAATCCACAGAGACGAGTTGCTAGAATTTAAGTGATTTAATATTCCAAAATAAAAGTGTAAAAGATGATTACAAACTAAAAGGAAAAATATGCATAAAGGGAAATGTTAATCTAGGCAAGGTATTGAAACTAGATTATGAAAGCGAGTAAAACTATAGGTTGTGTCGAATATCCCTCACTCGAGTTAATTAGTATAAAATGGTAACATGGGTCTATGAGTTATTAAGAACGCATCTCGTTTCGACAGTTAATTAAATCAAGGGTTATCACGCCCTAAATCATCATAAAAGCCTAATAAGATTTTGGCGTCAACAAATATCCCGGAAATTGTGCGGGAAAGGTCGTAAGCACGGGACATACATGATATGCCCCATCAAATCCCCTAGGCATAATAACTAGGACAATGCACCCGAAATAGACCCGTAAACACCATCACCAAAGCAAAGAAACGCGTCAACTCGAGTGAGTTCAATTCAAGCACAACTTAATTTAAATTACCTAGAAAGCATCGTAAAAACGCGGTAAATGAAAATCGGTAAATAAACTCGATAAAACTATACTAAAAAGCAAGTAAGTTAAAGCATGTAAACCTAAATTAGAAAGCTTGTAAATGAACTAGAAAGCAAGAAATGAAGAAATACAAACTCTATTAATGGAGAGGATGATGAATAGTCAACATTCAAGCCCAAAAGTGTGTCAATCCAAGAAGAAATGAAGAAGAACTAAGAAAATCACCCAAACCCTAACCTATTATATCTTCTAAAACTATCTAAAAACGTTCTCCCTACTGAATATGTTCTTATTACAACAAAAATTGCTTTATATAGTAAGTGGGAATAAAAGAAAAGAAGAAAGAAAAGAAAATGCAAAATATCTGCAGAAAAACAGGGGGTCGATCGATCTACCATTTGGTCGATCAATCGATAGTAGAAATCATGGAAAAAATGGGAAGGTTCGATCGATCTACCATTTGGTCGATCGATCGATCAAGCAGAGGCAGACTGCATTTTCTCCTGTTTTGGATTGCATTTCTTTTCCCCTAAAATCGCCGTAACTTCTTCGTTCTGAATCGGAATCACGCACCGTTTACGGCCACGCGAAGCTTGCGAGGAGGGATACAACTTCCATGAAGATGTTGGGCCAGGTTCCTAATCTATAAAATGACTAAAATGCCCTTGAACGTGCGATTGCGTACGGAACTTCACCGGAATGTGTTCGAACTCCATACTTAGTACCTAAATACCTACAAAAGCCCAATTATACCTCATATAGCATGTTAACAATATAAACAGAGGTTGTCTGGTTAACGGGCTTAAATATAGAGATTAAGGCACCCGAGAGGGCTAAAATTCATAGGTTTGAGAGATGAAATACACAATATTTACGTATTATCACACCCCTAACTTACGCATTGCTAGTCCCTAGCAATGAAATAGGATGCAACAAGAACTACAAGCAAACCAAAAGCAGGATAAGTACAAAAATATGGTATAAATGCATAAGGTCACTTTCGCGAGAGATTCGATTGCATTTAGCGTATGCAATAAGCCGTTAAATCCCGAGGTCACCCTAGTGGACGAGTGTAGTTTCGTGAGGGTTTTCAGAGATGGTACCCACAAACATCACATGGTTTCCTCAAAATATGCCCAACCCAACATGCGACAAGCCCAACAATGGAGAAAATGATTTCATACACATTATTAGCACATTGAATGAATTCAAACAAAAGTCAAAATCATTAGCATTATAGAATGCACCTCATAGAATTGAAACCTTAAAATGTGGGAGGGGAGCGAGCACATGCAAAGTGTGATTTGGCAAAAACTTATATAAAGCGGATAAAAATTAAAGCAAGCATATATTCAATCCTCACGGGCATTACACTCATCAAGCGAATTCACTCGAAACAGGGAGGTAACACACGAAACATGCGGGCATAAGAGTAAATGTAAATGGAAACTAGGCCGCACACATGTCACAAAAGAAGAACGCTATATATAAACTAAAAAACTGTAATCTCAATGAAAGGATACCGCACATATAAAAGAGGCGAAATGCATTTTCACAGATTATCAAAACTATTATGACTTTTGAATTACATGCACCTAAGATCACATAGGACTTTACTAGGGTTGTAATGTAGGTATGGCTAGGGTATGAAATGAAAGGAGTGTATGTACGGATTCAAAGTGTTCGGGATGAAAATTCGGGATAATGGAAAAATGTGGGCAATATCAAAATTGGAGAACAAGTTCCAAAAGGGCATTAGATATATCATCGGGGAGAGTAATCAAAGCTTATTGAACTATACACAACATATACAAACTTCTCTTTCTTTTTCTTTTCTTATTTTTCTCATTTTCTCTTTTGTTTTCTTTTGCTTTTTGCTTTCTTTTTTTCTTCACTTTTTCATTACTCTTTCTTTACTTATCAAACTCTTATATGCCTAAATTGCAACCGACATCATAACAACATCATTCAATCCCAAGTAACAAACCAAACAAAGGTATGGAAAGTGTATATATGGGCTAAAACTCCAATTTAGAGTTGGTTATGGGAATGGGGTTATGAAACGAAAGGCTATATTTAGGCTCAAAGGGGTTAACGAGGGTAAACATATAAGGGTGAGGTAAAGGCTAATGTGGGTGATATAACAAAGAATGCCTATGATCATTTCACAAAGTTTACGCGATTCTCGAGTCAAAACAATATATGAAAATCATGATCAAGTAACACATTTCAAGTATGAACTCAATTAGTAAACGGTCAAATGAAAGAATAGTGAGATTAACAACGAATTCAACATTTTCAATGAGAAAAGAATAGTGTATACACTCACAAATGATGAAAGGTACAAAGCTTACTCGGTGTAAGTGTATACAATGCAACAAAAGATTACCGAGTTATAAAAATCTTAAACCAAATCAATATAACCATAAAAGTGCATGTGCTCATGGGATTAAAGTTTAATTCATGAAGTTATTCATAATATTAATGATTTAGGGACTAAAGTTTAATAACTTTTAAAATCGAGAACATGCATCATTGGGTTGTCTATTGGATCGGGCAATTATTGAAATTTATCATCGAAAACAAAGGCAAAATGCCCAATAAAGGAGAAAAAAGAAAGAAAATCTTTTTGAAATTTTTAATTTTTCAAAGAAAATCATACTAAATAACTAACATGTGAGCAAAAACATGGACTAACTAAAGAAATGGATAGAATATCCCACACCCCCTAACTTAAAACTTGACATTGTCCTCAATGTTAATTAATAACCAAGTTAAAGAGAGGAAAAGAGCGATATTGCCCAAAATTAGAGCGATCCCCATAAAAACAAGTCCAAAGAATCTACAAAATAAGTTAGTACCGAGAATAGCAAAAACAAATAATAAAAAGTTAACTAATTACACTAAACTAAATTAAAAAGGAAAGATAAATAAAAATAAAGAAAGAATAAAAAGCTAACTATATACAACCTACTATTTAGGCTCCACACTAACTATACACTAGAAGTCTAAATAGATGAGGGTCCACCATAAAAATGATTTGACTTTGGAGGATAACCGGTGTAACCTCACATACAAGCATGCCTTCCAAAAAATATGAATTTCGTTTGAACAACGGAAGGCATGTGTAATGCGGAATAAATGAACCATCGCCAATTAAAAGTTTTGGAGGGACGATGGGGGGTTTGGATTTCACGGGTGACAAAAACAAGTGGGGACCGAGAAAAGCCAAATATCCTCCCAATGATTTTGAAGTTGTAACGGGAGGCGGCGCACACAAAGGCAAAGATGCGATTGTGGAGGGCGACTCGAGCAAGTACTCCTCATCGGCGATAGGGTTTAAAACATTAAAGTTTGAAACCGAATCATCGGGTACTTGTTCCGGTGTAGTAGCAGATAATGAAAATGGGGATGAAAGAAATTCAAACTCATGAGATGAATCATCATTGCATGAAGTTTGAGTTTCGAAGAAAATAATATCATTTTCAATGAAATGTTCTTCTTTGGGGGCCAAAGAAGAAATCATTTCATTGCAAATAGATATTACGTCATTATCATCCTCACTTTCAATATCTATTACGCAATGGGCAAAGTCTAGAATGGCTTGGTCCAAAGTAGGCACAAGTACCTCATTTGGTTCAAAACATTCCTCGACCTCGAAAGTCTCGGAAGCAAAATCGTCGTTGGACTCAAAATATAAATCCAGCTCATGTTCCCACGAACGATTTTCTTCCCGATAACGAGTTTCAATTTTCTCATTCTCATACATACGCAAACCCTCACCGAATGTCATAGGTCGAGGTACGGATGCATTAGAATGGGAACTTTAAAAATTTCCATCGAACTTAAACGAAAACTCATTATTATAGGAATTTTGAAAACTATTTGAATTCGCTTCAAAATTCCTATTATAAGGAGGTAAAGGCCCAAAATCATTATCATTATCATCATCAAAATTCCAATAACCCATATTTTGACTTTCGTTGTACTCGCACAAAGTAATATTTGAATTTGTTTTACTTTGGGATGCTAAGTATTCACCGAAAGTCATAGGCCTAGAATTTTGAGAATTATAACAAGGATTATCGAAAGAATTAGAATAAGACATGCTTACCCCAAAAATGGCTCAAATGGCGGATTCCACAAAGTAAGTGCACGCGGGATGAATTCAAGCGTTTCTAAGTGCTCAAATGTGGAAGTCCTGCAAAATATTAGCAAATAATACAAATATAAAGAAAATACTATGAAATACTAAATCAAATAAAGTCTAAAACAAACTAGTCCCCGACAATGGCGCCATTTTGATAGCAAGCGAGAAGTGTGCGCGTGTAAAGTGCATAGTCGTTGTTTTCGTCTCGCCGCGACTATACAAACAAACCTAAATTACGACTACACTTGCGAGGCAAGCACAGCGGTAAGTCGGGTATCAAAAATTTACAGAGACGAGTTGCTAGAATTTAAGAGATTTAATATTCCGAAATAAAAGTGTAAAAGATAATTACAAAATAAAAGGAAAAATATGCATAAAGGGAAATGTTAATCTAGGCAAGGTATTGAAACTAGATTATGAAAGCGAGTAAAACTATAAGTTGCGTCGTATATCCCTCACTCGAGTTAATTAGTATAAAATGGTTACATGGGTCGACGAGTTATTAAGAACGCGTCTCGTTTCGACAGTTAATTAAATCAAGGGTTATCACGCCCTAAATCATCATAAAAGCCTAATAAGATTTTGGCGTCAACAAATATCCCGGAAATTACGCGCGAAAGGTCGTAAGCATGGAACATACATGATATGCCCCGTCAAATCCCCTAGGCATAATAACTAGGACAACGCACCCGAAATAGACCCATAAACACCATCACCAAAGCAAAGCAACGCGTCAACTCGAGTGAGTTCAATTCAAGCACAACTTAATTTAAATTACCTAGAAAGCATCATAAAAACGCGGTAAATGGAAAGCGGTAAATAAACTCGATAAAACTATACTACAAAGAAAGTAAGTTAAAGCATGTAAACCTAAATTAGAAAGCTTGTAAATGAACTATAAAGCAAGAAATGAAGAAATACAAACTCTATTAATGGAGAGGATGATGAATAGTCGATATTCAAGCCCAAAAGTGTGTCAATCCAAGAAGAAATGAAGAAGAACCAAGCAAATCACCCAAACCCTAACCTATTCTATCTTCTAAAACTATCTAAAAACGTTCTCCCTACTGAATATGTTCTTATTACAGCAAAAATTGCTTTATATAGTAAGTGGGAATAAAAGAAAAGAAGAAAGAAAAGAAAATGCAAAATATCTGCAGAAAAATAGGGGGTCGATCGATCTACCATTTGGTCGATCTATCGATAGTAGAAATCGTGGAAAAAATGGGAAGGGTCGATCGATCTACCATTTGGTCGATCGATCGATCAAGCAGGGGCAGACTGCATTTTCCCCTGGTTTGGCTTACATTTCTTTTCCCTCTAAAATCGTCGTAACTTCTTTGTTCTGAATCAGAATCGCGCACCGTTTACGGCCACGCGAAGCTTGCAAGGAGGGATACAACTTCCATGAAGATGTTGGGCCAGGTTCCTAATCTGTAAAATGACTAAAATGCCCTTGAACGTGCGATTGCGTACGGAACTTCACCGAAATGTGTTCGAACTCCATACTTAGTACCTAAAAACCCACAAAAGCTCAATTATACCTCATATAGCATGTTAACAATATAAACAGAGGTTGTCTGGTTAACAGTCTTAAATATAGAGATTAAGGCACCCGAGGGAGCTAAAATGCATAGGTTCGAGAGATAAAATACACAATATTTGCGTATTATTAGCTTCCTCCTTTTGGAAGTGATGAGACGTGGGTCCTTTTGTATGCTATTCCTATTCAGATCACCAAAAGATATTTGGAATTCCATGATAGTGATAACGAGTTCCTACTAAACCCAAATGACAACCGAAGAAGAGAAATTGTTAAATTCCATGTTCGCTAACCATAGCCTGTTGTAATTGACATTTTTTGTGTTTGTACTTTACTGTAGTTAATATTTTTTATAAATTATAACTTAATGTTGTAGTCAAGTTTGTTTAATACTAATTTTATGCATTTTTCCATTCCTTTACTCCAAGCATGTGTTATATTTATCTCGCCTTACCTTTTAGGTTGTGTCATCACACTACCTTAGGCCTAAAGTAGACTATGGGAAAAATGCACTTGGTTTAAAGTCAATCCACCTGTTTAGGATTTTTTCCGATCAAGGTGTGTTTATTTAGTGCTTAAGGATCCTACGTAGGGCTTATTATTCGCCTAAGCAATTCATGAGGTCTTTTGTGTACTTAGTGATAAAGACTTGAAGACCTCAAGTTTAATTATACTTATTGAATTTGTAAATTTAATTAAGCTATGGTACCTTTAATCAACATTTGATTGCTAATGGAAAATGTGGGCTTGTCACTTGGGAAGATGTAACAACCCGCGTAATATTTGGGGTATTTTTCAAAATATAGAGGAAAAATAAAGTTTTTGATAAAGTTATTTTTTATTGCTCATATATGTTGGATTTTATTTTTAAAGATGAGATTTTCAAACGGTTTCAAAATTGGAGTTAAAACGGATTTTATATTGATTTTTAAATATTTGTCCCTTATAAAATTTTTGGCCGAAGTGTCAGATTTCCTGGGCGATCGATCGATCGACACCAGGGGGTCGATCGATCGACCCCAGCAGAAATCGTGCATATAAAGGTTTTTGGAAGGGTTTGTTTTGGATTCAACTTCTTATATTTTTGCGTTATAAAATAAGGTTGTGGGTGACCTTTTGAGGTACAACTTTTTGTCAGCATATATATTTTATATTCCTCTCCTTTTTATATACACCTTGACCCTTGAGATTTGTGAGTTCCAACCTTAGATTAGAGGTGTTCTTAGGGATGCTTTGATGGTGGATCTTGGAGATGATTTGATGATTCTTGGGAGATAATTTTGATGGTGTAATCTGACTTTTCTTGGCAGAATTATGTTAGATTCCTTTTGGTGGTTTAAGGTAAGGGGTTTTACACATGCTCTTTAATCTCGCGAGTATTACTCCCTTTGATTTCTTGTAATTATTGACTCATATTTGAATAGCTAAATTCATTGAAATCTGGAAAATTATTGTTGGAATATGATTTTGATTCATGTGGTATTATTATTGTGTTGGACATGTTGTCATGAGATTTTAATGTGGCACTAATGTTGGGCACCTGCCAATATTCCTGTTTCGTTTACTTGACAAATTATGGCGCGGTATGGTGAGGTATGGTGACTCGAATTAATTTGTTGTTGAGAAATTATATTGATAATAATGCTATTGAGATTTGCATTTGATTTGAATATTCGTACTTGTGTTGTTACGCTTTATTCACCGCTGATATTTATTTAGCATCTTTCCTGTCATATTGTGTACTCCCCCATATTTTCTTTTAGTGGAAGGTTAGCGCGGATTTTGGGCGCTATGGAGATGGATTTTAGCTTGGATATTTTGGGAAGAATATTCGAGAATACAATATGAGAAGATTTGTATTTATTTTTGTTGTATATAGCGTTTTATTTCGAGATAGATAGTTGTATTATTTCGAGAGACTTTTGATTGTATTTAATTTGAAGATTGAGATTAGTGGATTCTCTTTTTATATTGTGGGTTATTTTAGATGCTCTATACCTTGTTATTTGAGGATTTGGTTAGTTTTATCGAGAGTAATGCTCCATTCGCTCTCCCCGGGTGGGCGAGGTGTTAAAGAATTTGTGTCTAGCATGCGGGTTAGACATGTATTTTTGGAGATAGAAATTAGGAAGTGTAACAACCGCGTAATTTTGGGGGTATTTTCAAAATATGGAGGAAAATAAAGTTTTTTACAATTATTATTTTTATTGCTTAAATATGTTGGTTATTGTTTTTAAAGATGAGATTTTCAAACGGTTTCGAAATCAGAGTTAAAACGGATTTTATATTGATTTTTAAATATTTATCCCTTATAAATTTTTTGGTCGAACTGCCAGATTTCCTCGGCGGTCGATCAATCGACGCCAGGGGGTCGATCGATCGACCCCAGCAGAAATCGTGCGCAACAAGGTTTTTGAAAGAGTTTGTTTTGGATTCAACTTCTTATATTTTTGCCTTATAAAATAAGGTCGTGGGGACCCTTTGAGGTACAACGTTTTGTCAGCATATATATTTTATATTCCTCTCCTTTTTATATACACCTTGACCCTTGAGATTTGTGAGTTCCAACCTTAGATTAAAGGTGTTATTGGGGCTATTTTGATGGTGGCTCTTGGAGATGATTTAATGATTCTTGGGAGATGATTTTGATGGTGTAATATGACTTTTCTGGGGGGCAGAATTATGTTGGATTCCTTTTGGTAGTTTAATGTAGGGTTTTTACACAATATGCTCGTTAATCTCGCGAGTGTTATTCCCTTTGTTTTCATGTGATTATTGACTCATATTTGAATAGCTAAATTCATTGAAATCTGAAAAATTATTGTTGGAATATGATTTTGATTCATGTGGTATTATTATTGTGTTGGGCATGTTGTCATGAGATTTTAATATGACACTGATGTTGGGCACCCGCAAATATTAATGTTCCGGCTACTTGATAAAGTATGGCGTGGTGTGGTGAGGCCTGGTGACTCGGATTAATGTGTTGTTGAGAAATTATATTGATAAAAATGCTATTGATATTTGCATTTGATTTGAATATTCGTACTCGTGTTGTTACGCTTTATTCACCGCTAATATTTGTTGAGCATCTTTCCTGTAATATTGTGTACTACCCCATATTTTCTTTTAGTGGAAAATTAGCGTGGATTTAGGGTGCTATGGAGATGGATTTTATCTTGGATATTTTGGGAAGAATATTCAAGAATACAATATGAGAAGATTTGTATTTATTTTTGTTGTATAGAGCATTTTATTTCGAGATAGATAGTTGTATTATTTCGAGAGACTTTTGCTTTTATTTAATTTAAAGATTGAGATTAGTGGATTCTCTTTTTATATTGTGCTTGTTTTAGATGCTCTATATCTTGTTATTTGAGGATTTGGTTAGTTTTATTGAGAGTAGTTCTCCGTTCTTTCTCCCCGGGCGGGTGGGGTGTTACAGAAGAATGTAAAGTAATCAAAAAGCTAAGTAATTCAGCGAATAACTCGGATCTTTATTCATGACTTGAAATTAAAATGCGAGCATTTTAAGTCTTGAAATGAAAATTTACAAAGACTAAACATACCAAAAATAAAATAAAAAATACTTCTTGAGGTTGGCCACATTCCTGGCTCTATGTATCTCTCTGCCCTCAATTGTTTACAAGTGATAGTCACTATGAAAATTATCTTTCATTTTTTGAACGGTCCTTTCCATTTGGGTCCTAAATTTCCAATTAAGGGCATTTTGGAGCCGCCGAGGACTTTTCTGAGAACATAATCCCCAACCTAGAATTTCCTTAAATTGACCCCTTTGTTGTACTATTTTTCTTACTGTTGCTGGTAGGAGGCCAACTTGATCATATCCTGTTCCCTCTATTCTTCTACTAGGTCAAGTTCATCACTAAGGGCTTTATTATTCAGCCCAAGTTCGACAATGTTTATACTCATGGTTAGCAGACTAACTTCCATTCTATAAGTTAGAGCGAAGGGTGTTTCCCCAGTTGGTCTCCTCGGCATAGTGCAATACGCCTAGAGAACATGAGGAAGCTTGTCCACCCAAACACCTTTTTCTCTTTCTAGCCACTTTTCAAGCCATCGAGCATTATTTTATTGGAGGCCTCTGCTTGGCCATTGCTTTGGGGGTAGGCCACAAGGCTAAAATGGTGTTTGATCCCATGGTCATCGAAAAAACCTTGGAAATGTCCTCTTTAAAATTATGTACCATTATCCATTATGATTATCTTGGGTACCCCAAAGCGAGCTATGATGTTCCTGTAGATGAACCTAATCATATTAGCATCTCTGATGTTCGCTAATGGTTCATCTTTAATCTACTTAATCCATGTTAACCAACAAGTACTTGAGGTTTCCTGGTGTAATAGGGCGTGGCCCTGGAATGTCCAACCCCCATCGCGTGGATGGCTATGGACTGGTTAGGGACTTAGGTCGCTGGACAATTGATTAAGTATGAGGGATAATTTTTGGCATTTTTCACGCTTTAGAGCATAAGCACTTGCGTCTTTCTGCATATTGATAAGCACCCAAAACTGTACAATTTATTCCCCAAATAGATGTATTTTAGTTGCTAATTCTCGGCAATATGGGTCTTATGTGCTTAAATGTTTATCACGCAGGCTTAACGTCAGTTGCGGTGTCAAAAGCTATATTTCAAGGCAATTGCGCGCTATTTGGAGCTAAATACCTCTCCCGTACCCTAACCCGAGCCTAAACCTAGCCCAAACTAACCCCAAGCCTATATGCGTTTTATTTGTGTCATTTTATTATTTTTTAGATTTTTAGTTTGAGTCTTTTCTATTTTTAGGATTTATTTTAGATTTATTTTAGAATTTTTAGATTTTATTTTCTATTTTTCTATTTTATTTTTATTAATATAATTTTATTTTTTTTCGATTTTGATTAGTTTTTAGTTTAGTCTTATTTTATTAAGATTAGTTTTAGTAATTTATTTTTTTAGATTATTAGATTTTATTTTTTTAGGACTTTAGTTTTTAAATTTAATAGATTTACATTTTTATTTTTATTTTTATTTTCATTTATTTTTTTATCAAGTTTATATTTTATGTTTTAGAATAGAAATTTACTTTTTAGATTTTTAGTTTTTATAGTTTTATTTTTTAGTTTGAGTGTTATTTTTAGGGGTCCAAATTAAACACACACACCCCTACTTTCCTTAACCCTCACCTAATTTACTCTACACCCTACCACACCATAACTCCCCACTTCATCTTCTTCCCACACCAAACCCACCACCTTCATTCTCTCTCCTCTCTCATCTAAACCCCCAACCTCCATTAACCCCAACAACCCATTTCTCTCTCCTCTCTCCTAATCCAACATTATCATCCAACCTCTAAAACCAAACACTACAACCCAACACTCTCTCCTTATTCTTAAACCACCAACCTCGCTGGCTACAACCCATGAACCCGGCCAGCCAAGAACCCAACTCCGATCTGATCTGGCCACCTTCTCTCTCTCCTATGACCAACCCGAGACGAAATCGCCCTGTCAACCCGCGCCAATCCCCGACCCAAACTGTCCTAAAACCGGACCCGCCGCTCCGGTAATCTTCAACCCAACGCCGGCGATCTGCCCCACTCCGGCGACATTCCGACAACTAACGTTGCCGCCTCCCACCTCCGGTCGCTGCCACTCAACCCAAGCCTACCCTTGCGCTGTCCAACCTCCTGCCAAAACAAACCCAAAAAAACCCAACTCAAGTCAAGACCAAGTCAGCCAAACTAAAAGCACCAACCCATTTAACCCATGTGACTTAAACCACCTTATAACCCCTTTTCCTATTATACCCCCCAACTAACCTTGTCTAACCAAACACCCAAAATACCCTTAAAAACAAATCAGATTTTATCCTCACCACCCTCACCCCCATGACCTCACTCAAAACACATGCACCTCTAGCCAATTTCCAATTATACCCCTTAGCTCCAATTGCATATAAAAGAAGACCTCAAGGCCATTTGTAAAGGAGATCAAAAGGAGCTTTGTAGAGAGAAAATTCTAGAGAGATAGTTTAGTTTAGAAAATAAATCCTTGTAAATAGTTTTTCATTTTTTATTTTTAGATATTTGTGAGATTAAATATTGTTAGAGAATTAATTGAGTGGATAGTTAATTTCATATCATTTGGAAGATCAATTAAGAGGTGTATGCTTCAATTTCAAGGATTGAAGTTCAACATAATCAAAGAGATTTGGTTTGATTGTTCTCTTCCCTTCTTTTATTATTTTATGCCTTTGAATATTAATTTGTCATATTTTATACCATGTTAGGCTAAAACCCCTTTCAAGGGGTGGGGTAAAACCCTTATTTGGTATTATTTTAGTTTAATTAGTTTGCTTACTTGAAATTTCCCTTTGAATGTTAAATTTGGTCCCTCACCCTTAGATTTACGCCTCGAGAGAGGGTAAATGATTTTCAAGAGAAAATCGAAATTCTAGTGATAATACCCATTTTAGATTCGAACTAGAGATAGGGGTTTCTTAAGTGGGGTATTATCACTTGAATCTCAACTCTAAATTTAATTTCTAAGATTGACATAAATTCAAATTGATCGATCCTAGTGGGTGATTAATTAAAAGGAGTGTAGATCTAATTTTCTAGAGTTGTGGGGTGTTAATTTTAACTTTCTAAAAGATTACTATTCTAATTACACTTGCAACGAGAGTTGGTTTGTAATTTTAATATTAATTTGGGAGAATTCAAATAATTTAATTAATTAATTAGAATAATTAAAATTTGTGGTGTAATCCCACTCCTTGATTGTTCTCACAATTATTTACCTCACTTTATCTTTTATTTTAGTGTTAGACTTTATTTTTCATTTTAGTTACTTTCTAGTTAGTTTTCTTCTCACACTTTAGTTTATTTTAGTTTAGACCTCACCTCACCCTTTTGTTTTAATATTGAAAAAGCTAAAAAAATTAGAAAAAGTGAAAAAACACAAAAAGAAAATAAAAAGTGAATTACAATTGAATTTGTCTCTAGCTTACTCCCTAGAAAGTGGATTGATACCCTTACTTACCTCTATACTTGAGTTTATTATATTTGTAGGTACATAACGATTTTTGACTAACTTGGCTTTCATCAACAACGACATACACGCACAAAAAGCCAAGTTATCAAATGGCGTCGTTGCCATTCTTGGGATTGTGAAGCTCGGAGCGGATTTCATATTGTAGTTCATTTATATTTTTGCACTTTATTATTTTTTGTACCATTTTTATATTTTTAGAAGGCTTGTATTTAGGATTATTCTATCATTGCTTGTATTGCGGTGCTTAGGACACCATTTATTTTTCATTTAAATTTGTAATAATTCAAGACAAGCGTGATAGGGAAACCGAACAAGATAGAGAGAGGGCGTCCAAAGGCGAGGATTTAGAAGCCTCTCTACCTTGGGTCGGTAGGACTCCCGGGGACGACTGAGATTGGCGTATTCTCCCCCGGTCGACTCAACATTTTTCGGCACCCCACGACCTAAAAACCGTGGGAGGTACATTTCTCAACACTCGCGCCTCTCCTGTTAGCGAGTCAATTCTTTTGTGTGTACTTGTGTGCTCTTGTGTGATTTTATTCTCGCATTTATTTTTTGAATAGTGTGATGAATTAAATTACTAAGACCTACACTCGGTCACTCACGAGAAGGGATTTCATCACCCGACTCACTCGCTTACCATTGTGTGCTACCCTAGCCATCACTAAATTTAAAATCAATCAACTAGGTAGCCCACTAGGAGAACATTTTGCAAAGGCGATCACTCAGATAATTTCGTGATTTTTATCGCCCGCGGACTTAATTAAAATTTGACTACCCTTTCACTAAATTCAAAGATAAAAATTGGCTATGTGCTAGTTAGGAATTTTTCTTGTCTTGTGTGTGTGTCCAATTCCATTTTTCGGTAGTCGATTTTAGTTAGTCCGTCCAATTCAAAGAGTCCATATTTTTTCCCCATCTTTTCTTCCAAAAAAAAAAACAAAAAAAAAAAAAATCCAAAAATATTTTTCTTCCTTTATTTTTCAAAAAAATCCAAAAATATTTTTCTTCCTTTATTTTTCAAAAAAATCCAAAAATATTTTGTTTCTTTTCTTTTTAGAAAAAATCCAAAAAAAAAAAAAATACTTCTCCCCTCATGGCTGAAGAACGTCCTTTACGGGACTACTTTGGTCATTTTCCATTGACACGTGACACGCGTGAGAGTAATCCCGAGCGATCTCTTTATGATATTCTTCACGATTTCACCTCTCTCACGAGTACCGTTGGTACTCTTGACCCATCTATGCACGCACCACCTATTCCATCACCCTCGGTGTCAAGTGTCACTGTGCCTCCTCCCTTGTTGTGCACCCACTGTTCTTATGCCGATCACATGTCCCATGCGTGCCCATACTCTTCATATCCCTACAAACCCACCATGGAACATGTGTATCCATATGACACTGTTTCGGAACCCACCTCGGCCTATTCTCCCTATATAACCAATCCCGAGTTGTGTGAGTACCCCAGTTATTAGTGGAGGCCTGATCACCCTTCCACGCAATACGTATCCCAGCCCGATGTTGTGGATCCTCACACGTTCCAACAGTCGTCATGGCAAACTTGTGCACCTAGTCATGATCAGTTTCCTCACTACGCACCCCATGCGCATCAACCATTTGTCCATAACGAAAGCGATCCTTTCGTGTATGATGCACTTGGCCCCACCCCACACACTTCCTTTGAGTATTCTCCATACACTCCCGATTATAGCGTGTTGTGTCCACCTCAACCACCACCCATCATTCCACCACCACCATCATCCACATCCACTCTCGAAATCCTCTTGCAAAAGTTCATACTTGAGCAAGAGCAAGCAATTCAAACTCAAGCTCTCCAAAGGCTTGAACAACGTTTAAATGAATTGGAGTGTGAGCGAGAGTCGGATATTCCCATGACCCCACCCATCGTTGCCACCGAGTGTGACGATGATGTGTCCCCTTGTGACACATAATTTGAGTGTGACCAACCCTACCACCCCGAGAATCTTGAAGTTGAGACCATTCCATGGTCCGGGTCCCAAGTCGACAATTGTGTTGACATACCTTTCATTAGTGAGCCTGATTCAACCCCATCATATCCATATGAACCCCACCTTGCGGTTCCCATTCACCGTCCCACTCCCGCTGAATCCAAATAATGCCCGAGTCTATACCTATTGAGCACATCGTGTGTGTTCCCGAGGAACCAATTTATCCTAGGTTAGCTCCGGCTACGAGTGCTCACCATTTTCTCGAGATAGAATCTGTGATAGTTCCTAACTATTCGGATCTGGATGATGTCCCACCATGCATGGCTCCCGTTGAGCCCGATATTTCTATCGATTCCTCTATCTCCGATCTTGGTGCCTCATTTTACCCACCCACCCCATTTACCGATGCTACTCTTGTGGAGAAGTTGACAACTCCATCTTTAGAAACCACACTCCCTTGTGAGTATTCCTTTACTCCTCCCAATGAGTGTGTGTCTCCCACGCTTGCGTTAGATCATCTTCCTCCACCGTTTATCCCACCCGACCCGCCCATTATCCTTTCTACCCCACCACCTGGTTTGGATCTTGATTTTGCACATTTCCAGTTTCCATCTACAGTTTTAGATCCTAACCTAAAACCATCCACCTTCCACGAGAGTTATGGTGATACTCTCCACTTCCGTGACACCGAGTTTGTTCCTCCATGCACACCACTTCCTTGTGGTGTTGATTTTTCTCAACAACTCCCTGGTGTGTCACGGCGCGACCATTACCATCGCCCATTCATAGAATGGTCGTGTGATTTTTATGAGCCTCACCCTATTCCTATGTCCAAACCATATTTCCTCCCTCACTAACTTGAGCACCATGCTTATAGGGCCCTTGTTACCCTCACCTTTAAGCTCAACAAGGCCCGTGACCGATACCTTTCCACCCTCACCTTAGCCATTTTCCCCACCCGCCCTTGGTCCACCGATGCTTTGCATCGCGTAATGCACTTCGCCATACAGGTACATTGACCACTTTAGCCTGTTTCCAGCAAGACTGACACTTCAGTCTTGTTTGAGGGTGATTTTCATCACCCATTCTTCTGCTGCCCTGCGCTTTCATAGATCCTATCTTTAGGGTGAGAATGGTTCGGTCTGGCTGAAGACGTTAAACTTAGCGCTACCGGGAGGCAGCCCGCGTTTCTTGTACTAGTCTCATCCTGTTTGGGGGTGGTGTTTCACATCACCCTATGCTTTATCATGCTTATAGACTTGTACATCTTTTATTCAGGTTTATTCTTGGCTTCACATGTCCACTTCATTAGCGGTTCATTCGGGTAATCTCTTTCCTACCTTATGCTCTCAATTATAAAAATCATTTTACTTAACATCGAGGACGATGTTCCTTTTTGTTTGGGGGTGGGGAATTTTATCAAAATCGTGCCTCTTTTGAAAAATTTTGATTTTTGAACCTGATTTTTAACATTTCGTGCAGTTTCTTTCATCTCACTCATTGATGTGAATTTTCAATCATCCATCTTTTAAAGTCTAGGAATCAAGCTAGAGAATATTTTTTCTAAATAACTTATGTAATACATAACAAGGAATTTTGCACCATGAATTTCGAGACTCAACAAAAATTTGCGCACTCATCACGTCATTACGTTTAGAGTTGAAGAGTACTACAATTCTAAAGAGAACCTTAAGGATCACTAGTAGAGACTTTAGCTTGTGAGATTTGTGCCTTTCACCCTTTTTGAGTGTCTTACGCAATCTCCGAGTCATAAGTTGATTCAACTTCGTTTGGGTCCGCACTTTAAATTGTTGTATGATCTCATTATTCTTCATTTTTTGGCTTGATCACTGAGAATGACATCACTTTCGAGTTGTAAGAAACGTGTGTCTTGAAATTTGTCCCGATCACTAGGTTTCCATCCATACACCTACCACTTTTCCCCCATATCACATTTCCATTCAGTTCACCCATTATATTCCCATTCACTTCACCAATTACATTACCATATCCTACCCTTCCTACATATTTTCCCACATCATACATTCCCCACCACATTTATATCATGCATCATCATTTTCAAATAAAAGAGTGTGATTTCAAATGTAAATGTCTTCAGTGTTAGTTTGAAAAGTGAGAGAAAAAAAAAAGAAAAAAAAAAATAGCAAAAGAAAAGAAAAGAAAAAAAAATAGAAAAAAGAGAAAAGAAAAGAAAAAGAAAAAAAAAAGAGAGAAAAGAAAAGAAAAAGAGAGTTTGTAATTAGTAATAAAGACATTTGTTCCTAAAGTGTATACACTCTTCTTTCGCATCCATTTCACATCCATCTTTTACCCATCACATATCCATCATTCATCATCCTTCATATCACTATCACCATCCATTTTATCCTTCATATCATACCCTTCCCATTTCATTTACCCTCACCCATATACATCCATATTTCCCCTAGGTGTTCGGGCAAATGAAAGTCAACGTGGTGAATAACTCGACGTTCTCACTATAGTGATTAGCATTCTTTCATGAGATCACTTTTCTTTCAAATTGTTCGTTCTTTCTTATATGTGTGTGAGACGTTTGAACTTGCTTACATTTACTCACCTCCTCACACACAAGAGCGATACACTGACCCATATCTCAAGAGTTCGTTTGAGAGTGATATATCTAGTGAGATTTGAAGTTGAAGCGTTGATTCCGACAAGGCAATCTAGGAATTAATCTTGTGATACTCGACTCGTTTTGACTGATTCACACCACAAACGTTGAGTTCTAGGAAGGATGTGCCTTGAGTATTTACTTAGCTTAAATTTTTATGCACTTCTAGCTTGTATTTCTGAAAATATTTCTCATGTGATGGATTGTGCGATTATTCTACGTCTAATAAGAGATTGACTGCATTTTAATAAATCTTTTCAAATAAGAATTTTGTGGGTATATTCCCTGCAAACCCTCACGAGACACAACTCGTCCTGTAGGGCAACCTATAGGTTTAAAGGCTTGTTGCACATGCTAAGTGCAATCGCAAGTGCCCGCGAAAGTGGTACACTTTTGGTTACTTATCTTTCTCTTTCTCTCTATCTTATTGCTCGAGGACTAGCAACGCTCTGTTTGGGGGTGGTGTGATAAGCACCCAAAACTGTACAATTTATGCCCCAAATAGATGTATTTTAGTTGCTAATTCTCGGCAATATGGGTCTTATGTGCTTAAATGTTTATCATGCAGGCTTAACGTCAGTTGCGGTGTCAAAAGCTATATTTCAAGGCAATTGCGCGCTATTTGGAGCTAAATACCTCTCCCGTACCCTAACCCGAGCCTAAACCTAGCCCAAACTTACCCCAAGCCTGTGTGTGTTTTATTTGTGTCATTTTATTATTTTTTAGATTTTTAGTTTGAGTCTTTTCTAATTTTAGGATTTATTTTAGAATTTTTAGATTTTATTTTCTATTTTTCTATTTTATTTTTATTAATATAATTTTATTTTATTTCGATTTTGATTAGTTTTTAGTTTAGTCTTATTTTATTAAGATTAGTTTTAGTAGTTTATTTTTTTAGATTATTAGATATTATTTTTTTAGGACTTTAGTTTTTAAATTTAATAGATTTACATTTTTATTTTTATTTTCATTTATTTTTTTATCAAGTTTATATTTTATGTTTTAGAATAGAAATTTACTTTTTATATTTTTAGTTTTTATAGTTTTATTTTTTAGTTTGAGTGTTATTTTTAGGGGTCCAAATTAAACACACGCACCCCTACTTTCCTTAACCCTCACCTAATTTACTCTACACCCTACCACACCATAACCCCCCACTTCATCTTCTTCCCACACCAAACCCACCACCTTCATTCTCTCTCCTCTCTCATCTAAACCCCCAACCTCCATTAACCCCAACAACCCATTTCTCTCTCCTCTCTCCTAATCCAACATTATCATCCAACCTCTAAAACCAAACACTACAACCCAACACTCTCTCCTTATTCTTAAACCACCAACCTCGCTGGCTACAACCCATGAACCCGGCCAGCCAAGAACCCAACTCCGATCTGATCTGGCCGCCTTCTCTCTCTCCTATGACCAACCCGAGACGAAATCGCCCTGTCAACCCGCGCCAATCCCCGACCCAAACTATCCTAAAACCGGACCCGCCGCTCCGGTAATCTTCAACCCAACGCCGGCGATCTGCCCCACTCCGGCGACATTCCGACAACTAACGTTGCCGCCTCCCACCTCCGGTCGCTGCCACTCAACCCAAGCCTACCCTTGCGCTGTCCAACCTCCTGCCAAAACAAACCCAAAAAAACCCAACTCAAGTCAAGACCAAGTCAGCCAAACTAAAAGCACCAACCCATTTAACCCATGTGACTTAAACCACCTTATAACCCCTTTTCCTATTATACCCCCCAACTAACCTTGTCTAACCAAACACCCAAAATACCCTTCAAAACAAATCAGATTTTATCCTCACCACCCTCACCCCCATGACCTCACTCAAAACACATGCACCTCTAGCCAATTTCCAATTATACCCCTTAGCTCCAATTGCATATAAAAGAAGACCTCAAGGCCATTTGTAAAGGAGATCAAAAAGAGCTTTGTAGAGAGAAAATTTTAGAGAGAGATAGTTTAGTTTAGAAAATAAATCCTTGTAAATAGTTTTTCATTTTTTATTTTTAGATATTTGTGAGATTAAATATTGTTAGAGAATTAATTGAGTGGATAGTTAATTTCATATCATTTGGAAGATCAATTAAGAGGTGTATGCTTCAATTTCAAGGATTGGAGTTCAACATAATCAAAGAGATTTGGTTTGATTGTTCTCTTCCCTTCTTTTATTATTTTATGCCTTTGAATATTAATTTGTCATATTTTATACCATGTTAGGCTAAAACCCCTTTCAAGGGGTGGGGTAAAACCCTTATTTGGTATTATTTTAGTTTAATTAGTTTTCTTACTTGAAATTTCCCTTTGAATGTTAAATTTGGTCCCTCACCCTTAGATTTACGCCTCGAGAGAGGGTAAATGATTTTCAAGAGAAAATCGAAATTCTAGTGATAATACCCATTTTAGATTCGAACTAGAGATAGGGGTTTCTTAAGTGGGGTATTATCACTTGAATCTCAACTCTAAATTTAATTTCTAAGATTGACATAAATTCTAATTGATCGATCCTAGCGGGTGATTAATTAAAAGGAGTGTAGATCTAATTTTTTAGAGTTGTGGGGTGTTAATTTTAACTTTCTAAAAGATTACTATTCTAATTACACTTGCAACGAGAGTTGGTTTGTAATTTTAATATTAATTTGGGAGAATTCAAATAATTAAATTAATTAATTAGAATAATTAAAATTTGTGGTGTAATCCCACTCCTTGATTGTTCTCACAATTATTTACCTCACTTTATCTTTTATTTTAGTGTTAGACTTTAATTTTCATTTTAGTTACTTTCTAGTTAGTTTTCTTCTCACACTTTAGTTTATTTTAGTTTAGACCTCACCTCACCCTTTTGTTTTAATATTGAAAAAGCTAAAAAAATTAGAAAAAGTGAAAAAACACAAAAAGAAAATAAAAAGTGAATTACAATTGAATTTGTCTCTAGCTTACTCCCTAGAAAGTGGATTGATACCCTTACTTACCTCTATACTTGAGTTTATTATATTTGTAGGTACATAACGATTTTTGACTAACTTGGATTTCATCAACAACGACATACACGCACAAAAAGCCAAGTTATCACATATATAGCAACTAGTAACCTTATTTAATTGCTCTAAAGGCCAAATATCTTACTCCTGCGTGGCTCCTATAAATTCCATCATGTATTTCACAGAGAACTTGATCGACGACTTTTGGATGCACGCTTTAGAGGTAGGGGCCCATAAAGATATTGTGTAAAGTTTTTCCCCAATTCCAAGGTAAAAATGGGTAGCTTTTACTCTGATTTAATGAGCTTGCTTTTTATCGATCGAGAATGTGTCGTTCTATAAGTAAGCGATGATCAAATCCATCCCGCTTATACTTTTTTCAATGGAAAGAACATGCTCGAAGGCTATCACTTTCATAATTATAAGTTTGGCAAGGAACTCCACTTTAATCGTTCTTTTGAGATTGTAATCAACTTCTGAGCTTAGGGTTGTTACTGCACCTTCATGATGGCTATGCCCTTGGCAGAACTATTGAATGTGTACTTCCTCAAACTTTGATATCAGCCCCCAAATCACTTACAAATATTCTTCCATCCTTTCATCCTTAATGTTGAAGTCTCCACTGACTTATTTGGATACTAATATTGAATCACAATACATTTTAAGCTGGTTTACCACCAGCAAGTGATACTTATGCAATCCAGCTATAAGTGCTTCATACTTGGCTTCATTGTTGGAAGCTTCAAAGCCTAGCTTGATCCCTTGCTCAATCATGACATTTTCTGGCATTACAAGAACCAACCCTACTCTTTCTTCCTTAGTATTAAGGGCACCATCCATATACATTATCCACTTTTTGGATTGATCCAACACATGATCTTTCAACTGGTTGGTCACCAGTTGGTTGGTAGGGGTGCCTTTACCTACGAATTCTATTATGGAATCAACCAACACTCACCCCTTGATTATTATTCTTGATTGATAGTGTATATCATATCTCCCTAGATCTATAGGCGACTTGGATATATATCTAGATAGGTTGACTTTGCGAAGAATAACTTTAAGAGGGAAAAATGTGATGACTGTGATGGAATGGGCGTTAAAGTATTTTTTGGATGCGCTCATTAGTGCATAAGCCAATTTCTGTAATGATAAGTAGTGTTGCTCGGCATCCAAGAGCGTCTTGTCAATGTAGTAAATGGGGAACTCATTTCCCTCTTTCTCGCATACCAAGGCTGAACTAGCTGCATGGCTTAAAACTATAAGGTAAAGGTAAAAGGTATTCTGCATCTGGGATTGCTTAAAGTGGGGGTTTGCTTAACTAAGATTTAATTTCTTCAAGTGCATTTGAACATTCATCGTTCTAGGTGAGCCCCTTTTCCTTCTAGAGTAGTTGAAAGAATGGTCTGTAATGCTCAGATGACTTGGAGATAAAACGGTCTACGACTATGGCATGTCGATTAACTTATGGATGTTACACAGCATCTTTGGTTGAACATTACTGATTGGGTTGGCTTCGATTGCCCTCTTGTTGGATAGATAGCTAAGAAACTTTCCTGAATGGACCTCGAATGAGCATTTGCTCATGTTGAGATTCATCTGATAACGCTTGATTATTTTAAAAGTATTTGCCAAGTCCTTGAGGTGGTCATCTTTGCGTTTGTTCTTGACGAGCATATCGTCAATGTAAACTTTCATAGTCTCATCCATTTATTGTTTGAAGATATTAGTGACCAATCTCTAGTACGTGGCTCTGGCACTCTTAAGGCTAAAAGGCATGACCTTATAATAGTATAGGCTCAGCGTGGTTATGAACAAAGTTTCATCTTGGTCAGGTCTGAACAGGGGAATTTGGTGGTACCTTGAGTAAGCATTTAGAACTCATTCGCATGTGGGCTACCGTGGTGTCGAACAATTGGTATATATTTATCAGAGGGAATTTATTCTTTGGGCAAGCCCTATTAAGATCGGTGAAGTTATACAGACTTTTTGGCTATCATGGTTCTTGCGAATTACTACTATATTTGAGATCCATTCTGGGAATTTGAATTTCTCTAATGGACCTTGGCTCCAGAAGTTCCCCTACCTCCTTTTCTACTGCCTTTGACTTCTTTGGGGATAGTGTAATGATATTTTTGAATGATTGACTAAAAAGTTGGATTCACATGAAGACAATATCAAGTGACTGCAGGATCAATCCCTGGCATATCGTATGGTTCCCATGCAAAAACGTTTAGGTTGTCTCATAAAAGCGATCGCCTCTTCTATTTCCTGGTCAGACAAAGTGGTGCTGATTAGAAACTTCCTTTCTGGTGTTTTTGTATAAAAAACTACTTCCTCCAGGTTCTCCACAACTCCATTTACAGGGTGTATTCTTGTCTCTTCCACCCCCGGTCGACCATACTTTAGTTATTATTTGGAAGGAGTGGCTCTATCTTGGAATTCTTGGGGATAGCCTCCTTATCTTTCTTTTTCCCTTGTTTGGGCCTAATAGTAATGATATAGCATTTTCGATTAATAAATTGATCGCCTCTAATCTCTAATATACCCCGATTTGTGATACACTTGAGTTTCTGATGGTAGGTTGAGGGGACTGCCCTCATAGCGTATAACTACCCTCTGTTGAGGATAACATGGTAAGGTGAATCAGTGGTACTAGAAACTCATTCAGTTTTGTAATGTTCCCTACCCTCACTAACAGAATTACCTTCCCCAATTAAATGGTCATCTTTCTTACGAAGCTGACTAGCAGGATAATCGCTTCTTTCAAATTTGAAATCTTTAACTTGAGCTTGTAAAAAAGCTCCAGCTATATTACCTACGAATAACTCCCTTGATCCACTAGTAGCCTTTCCCTGCCCTAGTTTGCAATCCTGAGAGTGATTACTAGTGCATCATGGTGTGGTGTTCTTACCTCAATCGAATTGCCCTCCGTAAACACTATGTGTTTATTGTAATCCACATCCTACGGTCACCTGTGCTTACCAACCTCATTTTTGGCAGGATCTATGTAGAAGGCCTCCATTACTGTTGTGAACTTCTTGAGTCTCATCTGAATTATGTTTCCCTAGATCATCTTGAGGTCAAATGCTCCATGTATTACAACAAACTCATGCCCCACTTCATTGTCCAGTACGTTATCTAGTTTTTGGTTGCCATTACCGATGACCGAATCAACCATTTTCTCAATGTATTCATTTAGGTTCCCTGCTTGGGAAAACTCTTTTAGATGAGATTTTAATGCTTTGCATTTCTTGATCTTCTGTAGGTTTTCTTTATGGAAGGCACACCGAAGTGTGGTTCCTTTTAATTGGATTTTCTCCCATATTCTTCGACCATTTAAAGAACTGCTGATCCTTGATCGTCCCTGTGTTGATGACTTGAAAATCTTTGGAAGAATTCTCTTATCCCTCATTCTTGGCTCCATTTTTCTTCTTGTTCACCTTGTTAGGGATGTTCTCCTTGTCATTACTTTATTCACCTTAGCGCGACCAACCTCTGCTTGGCTAGTGTTGATCACATCCTCTATTTCGTCGTACTTTTCAATACACAACATAAGGTCGTCCATGGTGTTCGCTTCCTTTTTAGTAAGGGACTAATGCAACATAGAGGTAGGGCAAGCCGATGTTAAATAATGCTACGGCTACCTACTCCGAGAAATCTTCCACTTCATTGAATGTTTCCCAGTAGTGCTTAGATTACTCCCATAACGTCTCATGTGGCTTTTACTTCATCGCAAGTAGAGAGTCCATCCTCTTTGGATGTGAGTTAATGGTTATGAAGCGAGCTATGATGACCTTAACGATGGACTTGAAGCTTTTAACTGACTTATGGAGAATACTCTCGAACCACTTCTAGGCTACGTCTCCTAGTTTGGAAGGGAATATGTGACACATAAGAGCATCGTTGTGATTCCACAGAGTCATTGCTTATATATACTGGCAAACATAATCTGTGGGGTCAATATTGCCATCATAAATCTTGAACCATGGGGCTGCAAACTTCTTTGGAGGTTCCTCCTCCTCAATATCCCTTAAGAAAAGGAATTTTATGTATGTGATAAGAGCCCTTCTTGCTAGCTCTTTTATAAATATAGATCCTCGGTGCGCTAGGTGTTTGTGCATCTCTTTTCGGACCAAACTCCGTATATCATTCATGTGGCAGTCTTCATCCCAATTTTGTCTCACTCGGTGACTCTTGATAAGCACCTAAAAGTGTTTAAATAATACCGCAAATAGACGATTTTTAATTGCTAATTCTCGACAAAATGGGTCTTATGTGCGTAATTGTCTGTTTTGTATGCTTTCTTGCACTTGCGGAAAAAAAAATCTCTATTTCGAGGCAAAATGCGACAACATGTGGTTCAAGGAGCTTAAACCTAACCCTCGTGCCTATTACACTGTCCCGTAACCTTCACCAAAATCCATCCCGAGCATTTTGTGTTTAGTTTGCACCCTTTATTTTATTTTAATTTATTTTTCATTAATTTTTTAGATTTTTTATTTGAGTCATTTTTAATTTTTAGGAATTATTTTAATTTTGTTTTTAGCCTTGTATAGTAATAGGATTAATTTGTCCATCAACTATTTTTATATATTTTTTTATATAGGCGTGAGTTTGATTTTTATTTGATTTTATTATTTTAGTTTTATTAATATTTTAGCAGGATAGGTTTATTTTAAGCCTTTTATTCTAGGAATTTAATTTTCTAATTTTAATAGATTTTGTACTTTCTTTATTTTATTAACCTAGAATTTTAATTTTTTTAGTTTTAGTAGTTTAATAGATTTTGTTTATTTAGTTTTAACTTTATTTTTAGTTATGTGTTAGATAGTTTTGTTTTTAACTTTTTTAGGTGCACTCTAAATACACACACACACACACCCTTTACCCCCATACACCTCACCACATCAAATCTAACTCCCCATCATCTCCTCCCTCACCCATTTTCTCTCTCCTCCATTAAAAAATACACAACCCATATCCATCACCCCCTGCTCCAATCGTCCACCAACCCTGACCTAGCTACCCATCTCCACAGTGCTGAAACCCAAAATCTAGCCATTAACCCTTTGACCCGATATAGCCCATGCCCTTTCAACACCTCCAAATGAAATCCATCTCCCATTTCGGAGACCTTAACCAACACAATCCCACCTCCGGCCAAACCCAACCCATAAGACAGTGACCTATTCGCTCAAAGCTCAAACCCGACGAACACCTGTCCATGTATCCCGAATCCACGAACTTGGAACCTACCTCAAAATCCATCCCTACTTCAATCGGTTTATCTCCGGCGACCTTTTTCGACTCCAAGACCCACCAACAGCTACAAACCGGTTGCCCCTGCCACGTTTGACCCATACTCAACCTCTACCCACGACCTTATAACCACTTAGCAGATCTCGACCCACAAACTCGTCTTTTTCCTGAACATACTACTCGAACCCACTCCGGCCACTGTCGCTACCAACCTCAATCCACAAACCCGAGACCCACATTCATAACCCATCCTTCCCAAACCCATTTCTAAGCCTTCACAATCAATAAATGAATTCAACCACCTTCCAGTTTCAAACCAAGCCATAATACCCCACATGTTTAAATGTATTTTTCCCCATATTCAAATACCCTCATATGCAAATCAGAATTTGTTCTCACCCATTACACATGCACACGTGTGTACATTCCATTATACCTTTACCCTAACTACCTCACCATTACCATGCACACATGTTATTGCCAACTCCCAAATTACCCCTTGCTCCATTATCCCTACTATTTAAGAAGACACAAGGCGCAAGAAAAAGGTAGAAAAATAAGGGAGAAAGTTCTAAAGACTTGGGAGAGAAACACATTTTTTTAGTTTAGTTTTTTTTTTTAATGTAGTTTTTTTTTTATATATTTTTTTAAAGATTAGTGAGAAATAAAATTGTTGAGAGATTCAATTGAGTGATGTATTGAATTGAAAGTTGTTTAGATACTCAAATTGGATGGATTATACTCAAGTTCAATGAAAAGTTAGAGTTCAATTTTACAAATCAAGGAGACTTGTTTGAAGATTTATTCTTACATCTCCACTGTTTTATTTTATTGCCTTTGTTCATTTGATGTTCATGTTTCATATTATGTTACGCTAAAAATCCCTCTCAAGGGGTGGGATGAACCATTATTTAATGTTATCTTAATTATTTAGTTTGTTTATTTTAAATTCCCTTTGAATGTTAATTTTAATTCTTCACCTTTCAATTTACGCCTCAAGAGAGGGTAAATGATTTTCGAGAGAAAATCAAAATTTGAGACATAATACCCATTTTAGAATTGAACTAGAGGTAGTGGTTGTTTAAGTATGGTATTATATCTTGAATTTCTACTCTAAATTTTATTTTCTATGATTTATATGAATTTTGATGAATTGATCCTAGCTCGTGGTTTATAAAAAAGAGTGTAGATCTACTTTTTCGAGTTTTGGGGGTTTGAACTTAATTTTCTAAAAGGTTAGTTTTAAAATTTCATTTGTGACCGGATTTGACTTGTAATTTTTATACTAACTTGGGAGATTTCAAATGAACCAATTAATTAATTAGATAAACTAGAATATGTGGTGCACTCCCATTCCTTGATTGTTCTCACATTTATTTGCTTACTTTATCTCTTATGTTTGTGTTAGATTTTATTCATCATATTTCATCACACTTTTTAGTTATTTCATTAGACTTTCCACCTAGTTTAGTATATTTCTTCTACTAGTTTAGTTATCTCATCATCCCATGAAAATTATTTTAATATAAAAAAGCTACAAAAATAGAGAAAGTAAAAAAAAAATCTGAAAAGAAATTAAATAAAAAAATGAATAACATTATTTCATATTTGTTTCACTCCTAAGAGATGGATTGACCTCCGTACTTACCTCTATTATAATTTGTTATTATTTTTTTTAGGTGATAAAGGAATTGATTATCTTGGCTTGACAACAACGACACAAACACTAAATAGCCAATGTTATCAAATGGCGTCATTGCCAATATTGGAGTTTGAAGCACTTGCGAAGATTTTGGAGTGTAGTTCATTTGTCATATATTTTTCTTATTTTTTGTACTATATTTAATTTTCTTAGAAGGCTTGTAGAAGGATTATATTATTTTTCTTGTATTAAGGTGCTCGGAGACACCATTCTTTTTTTCATTTAAATTTGTAATAATTCAAAAGAAGAAAAAAAAGCGTGATATAAAAAACGGACAAGGTAAAGAGAGGGCGTCCAAAGGCGAGGTATATACGCCTCTATACTTTGGGTAGGTAGGATTACCGAGGCCGATTGAGATATGTGAAATCTCCCGCCGATCGACTCAAATCGATCATCACCCCATACGTGTCAAAATCATGGGAGGTACATTTTTCAACACTCATGAATCTCCTGCTAGCGAGTCAATCTTGTATGTGACTACGTGCTCTTATTTGATTTTTATTCTTGCATTTATTTTTTGAATGTGTGTGATGAATTAATTAATTAAGACCTACATCCGGTCATTCATGAGAAGGGATTTCATCACCCGACTCACTCGCTTATCCTTTGTGTGCTACCCTAGCTATCATTAAATTTAAAATCAATTAACTAGCTAGACCAATAGGAGAACATTTTTGCAAAAGGCGATCACAAAGATAAATTCCGTGATTTTTATCGCTCGCGGACTTAATTAAAATTTGACTACCTTTCCACTAAATTTTGAAGATAAAATTGGCTATGTGCTACTTAGGATTTATCCTTGATTGTGTGTGTCCATTTCAATTTTTCGGTAGTCGATTTTAGTGAGTTCGTCAAAATTTAAAGAGTCCAAATATTTTTTCCCATCTTTTCTTTTAAAAAATACAAAAAAAATTTCTTCCTTTATTTTTATAAAAATCCAAAAATATTTTCTTTCCCTCATTTTTAAAAAAAATCCAAAAATATTTTCTGTCCTTTTGGAAAAAATATTTGAAAATCCAAAAGAAAAAGTTTTACTCTCATCGTGGCTGAAGAACGTCCTTTACGGGAGTGCTTTGGCTTATCTCGAAGCATGTTTGAAATTGAGCCTGAGTCCAACCTCCACACTTTACTTAGTGGCTTTAACTCTCAAACACACACTGTTGATACTCATGCGTCGTCTGCACATGCATCTCACATTCCATCACCTTCTATGTCGAGTATTAACGTGTCCAATGCTTTGTCATGCACATATATCTTTCCATCCAATCACTTTCCCCATGAGTGTCTATACTTTCCATATCCATCTAAACCCATCATGGACCAAGTGTATCCATATGACACTGTTTTGGAATTCACCTCAGCCTATTGTCATGACATATCCAATCCCGAGTGATGTGAGTACCCAAGCTATTCGTTTAGGCCTGATCACCCTTTCACGCAATATTAATCCCAACCTTATGTTGCGGATCCTCACACATTCCAACAGTCGTAATGGAAACCTCTTGCACCCCATACCGATTACTTAACTCACTACGCACCCCATGACTATCAACCTTTTGTCTCTCACGGAGACACTTCTCCCATGTATGAATAACTTGACCCCTTTCCACACACTTTGTACGAGTATTCTTCGTATAGTCCTGCTAATAGTGAGTTGTGTCAATCTGAACCACTGCCACCACCTACCATCATGCCACCACCATCATCCACCTCTGCTCTCGAAAGCCTCTTGCAAAAGTTCACCCTCGAGCAAGGGCAATCCACTCAATATCAAAATCAAACTCTCCAACGACTTGAACAATGCCTTAATGAATTTGAGTGGCAAACGAGTCGAATTTCTGCCCAAGTCAACCCATTGTTTCACCCATGTAAAATGATGATGAGTCGTCTTATAACATGAATTTTGAGTGTGACCAACCCTATCCTTTCGAGAATCTTAAAGTTTAGACCACCCCGTGGTCGGTGCCCTAAGTTGACAATTGTTTTGATTTATCCATCGATTGTGAGAGTGATCCCAACCCTATCACATTCAATTAATCCATCATTGATGATGTTATTTACCCTCTCATTGAATCCAAAAGAATGCCCGAGTCTAAACCTATTGAACCCACCACATGTGTTTCTGAGGAACCATTTCATCAGAGGTTAGCTCCGGCTATGAGTGCTCACCATTTTCTAGAGATTGCATCAGAGACGTTTCTCACCTATCTTGATATGGATGATGTCCCATTGTGCATGGCTCACTTTGACCCCACTATCTATAGTGATTCCTCTATCTTTGATCTTGGTGCCTTGTTACATTTTTCCATCACTTCCGATGGTGACTTACGGATGGATAAGTTGATCACTAAATCGTTTACTTCCACACCTCTTCCTGAGAGTGACCTTGAGGATCACTCTGAGCCTCACGAGGAGTGTGTGTCTCCTACTCTTGAGTTAGATCATCTTACCCCACCCGACCCACCCATTGTCCCACCCGATCCACCCATTGTCCCTTCCACCCCACCACCTGGTTTGGACCTTGATATTATGCCTTGCATGTTCCCATCCATATCTTTGGATCCTCACCTGAAAACACCCTCGATCATCCTTAAGAGTATTTTTGGTGCTACTATCCACTTCTGTGACACCGAACATGTTACTCCTAGCATACCGCTTCCTTGTGGTGTTGATTTTTCCAATTGTCATCTTATCAACATGTTATGGCGTGACCATTATCATTGTCCATTTTTAGAATGGGCATGTGCTTTATATCAAGACCACCCCATTAATATTTCTACACCTTTGCCTCCCCATCGAATTAGAGCACCATACTTACAAGGCCCTTGTTGCCCTCACCTTTTGTCTCTATAAGGCCCGTGATCGGTGCCTTTTCACTCTCACCCTTACCTTTATCCCCTATACCCTTTTCCCCACCCACCCTTAGTCAACCGATACTTCGCATCGTGTGAAGCACTTTTCTATACAAGTGTATTGAACTTCTTTAGCCTTTATCCAATAAGACTAACGCTTCAGTCTTGTTTGGGGGTGATTATCATCACCCCATTTTTCTGCCTCCCCGTGCTTCCCTAGTTCTTATACTTAGGGTGAGTTCCCTTCGGTCTGGATGAAGACATTAAACTTAGCGATATCGGGAGGTAGCCCGTTGTTTCATTGTATGAGTCTTGCCCTATTTGGGGGGGGGGGGGGGGGGGGGTGTTTCACACCACCCAATGCTTTACCATGTTTATTAACTTGTACATTTTTTTTATCTCATTAATTATTCAGGTTCATCTTGGATACATCTGATACACTTCATTAGCGATTGATTATGGCAATCTTTTTCCTCCCATCTTCTCTCAATTTTAAAAATAATTTTATTTAACATCAAGGACGATGTTACTTTTTGTTTGGGGGTGGGGGATTTTATAAAAATCGTAGCTCTTTTGAAAAAAATTCAAAAGTTGATTTTATTTTTAAAATTTTTGTGGAGTTTCTTTCATCACACTCATTAACGTGAATTTTCAATCATCCATCCTTAATTCTAGGAATCAAGCTAGAGGATATTTTTTTCAAATAGCTTATGTAATACGCACCAAGGCATTTTGCACCATGAATTTCTAGACTCAATAAAAATTTGCGCACTTATCACGTCACTATACTATTTAGAGTTTAAGAGTACTACAATTCTTAAGAGAACCTAAGGATCATTAGTGGAGCTTGTGAGATTCGTGCCTTTCCCCTTTTAGATGATTTTACGCAATCTACGAGCCACAAGTTGATTCAAATTCCATTTGGTACGTACTTAAATCATTGTATGATCTCATTATTCTTCATTAAATTTTTTGGCTTGATCACTAAGAATGACATCAATTTCGAGTTGTAAAAAACATGTGTCTTGAAGTTTTTCCCAATCACTAGAATTTTACCCATACATCCACATCCGTACACCTTTCATTTTTCATATCATCACCAAATACCTTTCCACCCATTTCCTTATAGCCTCTGTTTTTCACCAACTAATTTTGAAAAAGAGAAGAGTGTCGAGAGTTGAAAAGAGAAAAACAAGAAAAAGAAAATTCAGAAAAAAAGAAAAAGAAAGTTGTAGTCAAGTTCTTGTGAAATAAAACATTTTTTCCTCAATCTTCTCATCTATACATAATCCATCCATCGTATCACCATCATATCCTACCTCATATCATGCCATCTTTCTCATTTCATTTCACCCTCACCCATAAGCATCCATATTTTCCCTAGGTGTTTGTCAACATGGTGAATAACTCAACGTTCTCACTATTAGAATTCTTTCATGAGATCATTTTTCTTTCTAAATGTTTGTTCTTTCTTATATGTGCGTGAGACGTTTGACCTTGCTTACATTTACTCACCTCCTCACAAACAAAAGCGATACACTTACCCAAATCTCGTGAGTTCGTTTGAGAGAGTTATATCCAGTTAGATTTGAAGTTGAAGCATTCCGAAAAGGCGATCTAAGAATTACTCTTAGGATACTCGAATTATTTTGACAGATTCAAATCACACACGTTGAGTTATAGGAATGATGTGCCTTGAGTATTCACTTAGCTAAAATTTTGATATACTTCTGGCTTATATTTCTCAAAATATTTCTCTCGTGATGGATTGTGCAATTGTTCTACGTCTAATAAGAGAAATAATGTCGTTTGAAAATAAAGAATTTTATGGGTATATTCTCCGCAAACCCTCACAAAACAAAACTTGTCTTGTAGGGAAACCTATAGATTTAAAGGCTTGTTGCACATGCTAAGTACAATCGTAAGTGCCGGCAAAAGTGGTACACTTTGGATTTCTTATCATTCTTTCTCCCTATATTTTTCTCGAGGAATAACAATGTTCTGTTTGGGGGTGGTGTGATAATGTAATACCCCGTATTTTAATGACTTTTAAAATGAGATAAATTAAAAGTTTATGAGTTAAATCAATGAGGATTAATTGGAATTATTTATGTGAAAATAATTGGAATGAATCCGGATTAAATATTACTACAATAAAGTAATATGTGATTGATATTAAATACTACTTAGTGCTTAAAAGTAATATATGATTATGACTTTATAAAAATTATTGGGATTTAAAAATATGATAATTACGGTAATTAAGTCGGGACGGACGTGTGAGTCGTGTCGGGACTATAATTGAATGGAATGAAAATTAAATTATTTTTATGTCATCGAAATGGTCGTTTCGAGTGAGCCAAAGTGTTCAAAGGGGTTTAAATAGTCAGAAAACTTTACCCGGGGGATTGATTTGGGTCTCAGGTCAATTTGGAACCAAATAGACACCCCAAAGAGGTATTTTGATCATTTTACTTTCGAGATGAATAGTACTTATGAAATTTGGTTGTTTTTATATAAGTTAAGAGATATATTATCCAAAGGTTTATTCATCGAAACTCTAAGAGACATCCATTGAGGAAAGGGAAAATTTTCTCTAGGAGAGGAAGGGTTGTTCTAGGAAAAGCAAGGGACAACAGCACCTTGCACCACCATCGCCGCCACCGGAGAGTGACTGGAAAAGAGAGGAACACCATAGCATCATCTTTCCCAAGGGTTCAGACCTACGAAATCAAAGGCAAATGTTTTAATCAAAGGCAAATGTTTTAACTCTTGCAATCTATAGCATGTTGTTGTACATGGTAGATAGAAAACAATTTTTTTTTTTATGTTTTATAAATCAAAGATGAATCTTGATGATTTTGATTTTATCCTTGAAATGGAAACCATGTAGGATTAATACCTTGTTGATATTAGAATTAACATCGCGAAACTTGGGTTTATTTGATGAAGAAATTTAGGGCCTATACGTGTTCTTGAGTAAGAATGATAAAATGCAAATTTTTTGAATTAAAATGGGATTAGCATGATTAATCAGAATTTCATGATGATTTTGATATGATTTGCTATTATAAATTCTGTACATACTTGGGTATATCACTTAGGATGAATTATAAGGAGTTTGGGATCATTTGGTAGAGGTTTTTAGGATGAATTACCCATAGGTAGAAATATGTAGAAAAAAGAAGAACATTTTATGATAATTTTAGGATTACTTTAAGGGAAAATTGGTAGTGTGCTCGAGAGTTCTGGTATAAAATCACGTTTTGCACAACTTTGTAGTTTTATGTTTTTTCAAAATCAGAGCAGAAAAGGCTCAAATTGTAATTTTATATTTCTGGGCATATTGTAACTTTATCGAGAAAAAGGATTATTGGGAATTAAAATATAATCTGGGCTTGTTTTTAATGAGTCTGGTTTTTGGACGACCAATAAGTATGGGTTGAAGGTAGCTAGTGTAATAATTAATTAAATCCTTTCGGTTAACAAGATATGTTAGGAGTAATGGGAAATGTGAATTATTAGTTTATGGGATAAACTTGAAATATACTACGTGTGGGGTTTGTATATGGGATGCGAGTATACCCATTTGTTGATATATATATACATATGTGGAGCTAATACCTATAATATAATTGAGGTTTAAAATACCATGATACGTAGGATATTTGAGATATAAGTATACTACGTCTGAGACTTGTAATATGGGATGTGCTTATGCCCTATTTTCTTTTAGTAGTATCCATTGAGGCAAATGTGGAGGACTAATCCCCAAGTCAACGTGTCTTTCTTTGTCCGGACAATCACTAGGGGTGATTTCAGACAGTTTGAAGAGGGGTAGGCACATGATCAATATATGTTAAATATATGAGTTGAATGAGGAAACGACGCATGACATACATTTACAATATAGGGGTGTTGGGGGCTTATGGGATGTGATACTCTCTCTTTTGGGTTTCCTTGGGTTATGCCCAGTACATGGATAATGACTCTACTGTTTCCCATTGTAATTTGGTAGTTGTCACTAATTTTTATACATAGTAGATTGTGTATAATCATTTAATTCGTAAGTACATAGTCACTATTGTTGTTGTTGGGAGTATTTTCATTTTTTAAATAAGGGATAGTCCTATAAACAAATGAGATGTTGTCCAAAATTTCTAAAATGTTTAAATGCTGTCCTAAAAAAAATTTAGGACTCAAATTAGATTTTTTTATGGATATGATGTTTGTAATGCGAGGTCCAAGATGGACTATTAGTTTTGTTTTGGATAATTTATATTTCATAAATAGAGTTGATGATCATATAAACAAAAAAACTTTTCCTAATATTTTTAATTTGTTTACAAATATTTGTGTTATAAATAGTTAAAAATTAGTACGAGATCCATAATGGATCAAACACGATAAATAGTCATATAAACATATGAAAATTTGCCCAAAATTTTTAAATTGTTTACAATTATTTGTTCTAAAATACATTTTGACTTAATAGGTTCGTACCACAGTGTATGTTTGCATGTAAAAAAAATTGAAAAAATTTCTAATTTTTTTTTCAACTAATAGGTTTGTACCATAGGTTATTTAAAAAATAGTTTATTTGTTGTGAACTAAAACGGACGTATAGTACTATCAACGACGTACAGTTTTGAAAATTAACATCGTGCCTTTAGGCATGGACATACCCTAGTGTGTGTGTGTATATATATATATATATATATATATATATATAGGTTGAGTGTATACCTATATGATGATTTGAGTGTTTGACATATCTAGTTTACTTGCTATCGACGAGAGGTTGGCACGTGAGGGCAGTCACATCCTGATGAGCCTTAAGAGGGGGGGTTGACTTGTGCCTCCGAACATAGGAATTAGGTTGGATTGACCTGTGTGAAAACACTAATATTAAACGGTCATTTGGTTGCGTAAGTATGTGTGTAACCCAAATGCTTAGGACTATGTTCCCCTCCAATATTTGTATTGTTTATTTATGGTTCTAGGGATATACCGAACCGATAGTCCTTTATACAGTGATGAGATGTACCCGAACAAGATAGCAGAGTATACATGCACCGCAGCTGAGTCTCGGGGTGTAGTGTTGTATATATATATATATAATAGAGTGAATGTCTATATATACTTGTGATATTATCTATTGTGTCAATTAAGTAGACATGAATGACCATGAAATTTGCAATGAATTAAGTTGGTGAACACTAATTATATTAAGTTGAAAAAGTTTTTATCGATGTTAAAGAGAAATTGGATATATATGCATTACTTATATTATGAGATAAATACGTGGGAATGATATTGGGCTATGTTTAGATGTTAGACTGGAAAAAACTAGCTAGTATGGGAATAGTAACTAGTATGGTTTGAAGGTACGTTAGGCATGCATACTAGATGAGAGGTGAGAATCTCAAGAGAGAGTTCGAGAATCTAACATGTACATAATAATTGCTTAATTTCACTGTTAATCACTTGCTATTTTTAAAAATATTTTACCATCGAGCTCTGACCTATTTTCTTGCATATTCTCGCATCCTTTTTATCTTCTTTATTAGGTGTCCAACCACAGGAACGCCAAGCATAGAGGATTGGATACTTGATGTACTAGGGATTCTATGGAGTTTCATACTTTTCTTAGACGCTTTCATTCTCTTGATTCATCCATCCGTAGTAGTTAATTCATGTAGGGCATGTTGCCCAAGGTATCTAGTTATTTCGATTCTATGTCAGACAATGATATTACTTATGTCAGTTTTGATACGTTCAGTTTATTTGGATTGTTGTATTAAGATATTTAAACTGGGGAGTTTATTCCGATTACATTTAATTCATTTGTGATGTTACTTATCTATTATGCATTGTTGTGGAATGGATTACATGAAATTGTTTGTATGGGTAAAATGAGATTGTATTAAATTAAAATTTGAAAGTTTTAACACTAGTTTAATGAGTATTAGGTTATTAATAAAAATAATTTTTTTTTCGACAGTGATGCTAAGAATGAACCAATTGTATACTCTAATTTAATTGGGTGTAGGACTGATCGCCCGGTATTTAATTGAGCGGGGTGTTATAGGTGGTATCAGAGCATCAGGTTCTAGAGTCCTTAGGATCTGTATGGCTATCTACATTTAGCGTAACGTCCTTTGATGTATAACCTTACAATTAGGATTATTGTATTCCTTCACGTATGAAGATTTATATTCTCTTTCTATTGAACATAAGCGGTGAAATTATAATACAAGTTTGGTCGGGCTTCGTACGCCGAACATAATAGGACAACCAGCGAAGGCCGTTGGACAAAATGCAGGAGGAAACTCTAAACAGGAGACTTAGGGTATTTTTGAAAATGTTGATCGAGGTAAAATTCATCGTAATTATTGTTGAAGTTGACAACAATAAAGAAATCGCTTGGGAACTGTATCTTCCTTAAATACCATCGTTGGTGACGATGGTGCCATTCCAGACTCACCCAACATTTATCGGTGAAGGGTGGTAGAGTTAGAAGGATTTTATATAAAAAAAAGAACATTTATAAAATGTGTGAAGGAAGAAGAGTGAGGGGCCAATGGAAGTAGAAATCCAAAGGCAATTGTATAGGGTGAAATGTAGCAACACCTAGGATTTAAGAATTTTCGATAACATTTTGCTCATAAGAGCAATCTTAAGCGATGGATATTAGACGTCGTATATAAAGAAGTCGGTATTGAGCTAAATGTGGAATATGGGGTACGGTTTAATCGTGAAATCGTTGATCTGCTGTTATAACAGAGATACAAATGAAATTGTGAAATTTTGGAACTTATCATAAATGGGATGTACGTGACAAAAATGAGTTACTTTTTGTTGAAGAGTTCATGATTTATATACCAAACTGTAAATGGAAAAATCAAATTTAGATAACTAGGGATGATGTCGTCAAGGGTGTACGTTTATGAATCAATATTAATGCTTCCGTGAGAAGGGAGTCAAGGGTGATGGAGAATTTAGTTAAAAAGTGAGACTAGGGTGAATGAGGATAGTAGAACACCACTTAGTGGCATACCCAGTAAGGGGGGGGGGACCCATATATATGGTTTAATTGAATATCTACTAAGTGGAGGTAGATTCAGTCTAGACTAGTATAGTCGATAACGAGTTCCATAGGTAAAGTGGAGTCGAAGAAATAAGTAGAGAAATAATTGGTGCTAATATTGTTAGGTTCAAAATGGTCTCTAGGACCGGGGAGAGGGGAAATGAAACGAAAAGTTATTCCAGGTGTAGAAAGAAACTATGACTATTAATGTTGAATGAGTCCATAAAAAGTGAGTGCTACCCATTAGATTGTGATTAGTAGATGTGAATTCTAGGTATGGATATCATTATATATGTTTATGGGGTAGCCAAACCCACCGTTGACACCCGTAGGGAGAAACAGGTAGGATCATTAAGAATTATGTTATTATATACTACATTTGTGAGTTAAGAATGTAGGATTTATTATGGTAATGTATAGTGATAGATTTCCAAGTATTGAAACGATGGTAAATTGTGTAATAAGACTATCGTATGTATTATTTTAGAGTTACCTGTATTAGTTCTATTAGGCATCACCTGAAATAAGGTTGGTCCTAAGTGTATAAATTTATAGATGGCATTCTTTACTTGGAATGTATGAGTATGCCGGTGTGTAAGGACTTGATGAAGATGTGATTCAAGATATATTGTGTTCTTAATTTGTGTAGAGAGAGATATTTCTCATTATTTTGTAGCACCAAGAACTTCTGTTAGTGAGAACGCCATGTTTAATATTATCTTTGAGGGACAAAAGAGCGGATGAGTAAACTTTTATGTAAACAGACAAAACCTTTTGGGAAGGTACATACTGCAGACTAAGGACCTAAATGGTTTCGACGACCGACTAGGTTAGGTAGTAGTGTATTGGGGGGCTCCTTGTTTGAATTTCGCTCTGCGAGACACCCCACGCATGAAACTAGAGAACGTTGGGAGTTGAAGTAAGTTGGGCCTTTAGGATATGGGTTTATAACCTTTGTTATACTATTTATATATTAAAACTGAGAGTTATGGGTTATAGTATGATTTGAGGCCAATGGAGTCTCCAAATGTGAATGTGAAAACCAATGGGATACATATTATATTATAAGTAGTAAGTTAGTAAAGTGTAACCTTATAGAGTAATCACGTCTAGTATATGATATCACATCCATTTAGATCGTATGATGAAATGTACACAACATAGGGTGTATAGGCGCCCTAGATAGTTGGATTGTAGTATTTTTCATAATTGAGAATTTTGGCACACTACATATTTTAGAGGTAAATACATGTAGAAGTAGTGACTTCAGGACTTAGGTGTTTGATGGTTTAGGTCATTTAGGACTGCTACTCCCCAAATTTTCCACAAGGATGGTATAGGAACAATTCGATAAAGTTTAACTCGGGAAAGTTAAAACTGGTATGGTAAGGTATGTGGAGGCCTACGTTTCATGAGAATCTAAAATTTGAAAAGAGGGGGAAAACTTACGACACGTGGTGACGACATCGTCGCACGAGTCATAGTTGTGGATGCGCTTGTGAGAAAGATAAAATGCATCATGATATAAAAATATAGTAGTGATGGCATAAAACCAAGCGAGACATTACTGAGTTCTAATTGAAAGTGGACCATCAGAAATTAATAGGGTTCCTTCAGCCGTTGGAAATTCCTTGGTAAAAATGGGAGAGCGTATCCCTAAATTATCACAAAGTTAGTTACTTTGCAAAGGGATCACAACCCTATATGGGTCATAGTGGGTTGGGTAATCGAAGTAGCTCACGTTATGCCAGTTAGGACTGGTCATAACGTGTGGCAGTATACCCCAATCATTATTCGATAGATAGTAAGGTTATATGGGGTACATTTCGACATTGTGTCTGATACAAGGGAGTTATGTCTCAATTATTGGGACGAGTTTCTGAAAGTCCATGAGTATCGAGACGAAAATGCATATGGCCTAACACACCCATAAATGGACGAGAAAATTGGGAATTCTAGTTACATATTGAGGGATATGTTGTATTTTCGATTATGGGAAGATTTAGTTTCATATTTGGAGTTCGTGTATAATAACTCTTCTCAGCTCATTTACGGTATGACTCTATTTGAGGCGTTATGTAGAAGACCTTGGCGTCCTTCTGCTTATGGGCTAGAGGTGGAGGATAATGAGCTACTTGGACCACAGGGATTTAGGGTTCGTAAGCCAGAATTGAAATGATTTTGTGTTACGTTATTGCATGTTGGAAAAAGGGAAATTGGCTCCGAGGTACATTAGACCATTTCCTAATATTGTAAAGATTGGACCAGTATCTTACAATATTTGGTTCCATAGTCCTTTGCTGAGGCAGTATTGCGGAAATGTGTTGGCAATTATAGTGTATATTATGTGTAAAATAAATACCATACAAACAAGAATAAACTACTGATGTGACATAGTAGTAAGACGAGTTTGTATATATCTAAAGACTGATTAATCTACTATGGTGAAAATAGTAGGAGGATTGATAGTGATTATCTAAAATTAAAATTTAAGTAGTGAAACTTAAATGGTAAGGCTTGGAGTATAACATCAGTGAGGTGTTCATTATTAGGGGTATTCGATAATGTACTACTGTATGGACAGTACGACGAAAGTTACATTAGATCTGAGATTAATACCCGGAGTTGTCCTTACCAGATATGCCTTAATTTCTAAATTTTGGGATGAAATTTTGTTATAAGGGGGAGTACGTAACACCCCGTATTTTAATAACTTTTAATGACTTTTAAAATAAGACAAATTAAAAATAATGGGTTAAATCAATGAGGATTAATTGGAATTATATATGTAAAAATAATTGAAATTAATCCGGATTAAATATTACTAGAATAAAATAATATGTGATTGATATTAAATATTACTTAGTGATTAAAAGTAATATATGATTATGTCTTTATAAAAATTGTTGGGATTTATAAATACGATAATTACAGTAACTATGTTGGGACGCGTGTGTGAGTCGTGTCGGGACTATAATTAAATGGAATGAAAAGTAATTATTTTTATGTCATCGAAATAGTTGTTTTGAGTGCGCCAAAGTGTCCGGAGGGGTTTAAATAGTAAAAAAAGTCTACCTGGGGGTTTAATTTGGGTCTTGGGCAATTTGGAACCAAATAGACACCCTATAGAGGTATTTTGGTCATTTTACTTGGGAGATGAATAGTACTTATGAAATTTGAGTATTTTTATATAACTTAATAGATATTTTAGCCAAAGGTTTATTCACCAAGACCCTAAAAGTCATCCATTGAGTAAAGGGAAAGATTTCTCTAGGAGAGAAAGGTTTGTTCTACGAAAACCAAGGGACAAAGTCACCTTGAACGACCACCGACGTAACTAGAGAGTGGCCAAAAAAGAGAGGAACATCGTATAATCATCTTCCCCAAGGGTTTAGGCCTATTAAATCAAAGGCTAGTGTTTTAACTCTTGCAATCTATAGCATGTATGTTGTCCATGGTAGATAAAAAAAGATTTTTTTTTTAAGTTTTATAAATAAAAGATGAATCTTGATGATTTTTATTTATTCCTTGAAAGGAAAACCATGTAGGATTAATACCTTGTTGATATTAGAATTAATCTCATGAAACTTGAATTTAGTTGATGAGGAAATTTGGGGTTTATACGTGTTCCTGAGTAAGAATGATAAAATGCAGATTTTATGAATTAAAATGGGATTATCATGATTAATCGATATTCGATGACGATTTTGATATGATTTGATGTTATAAATCATGTAAATATTTGGGTATATCATTGAGATAAATTATAAGGAGATTGGGATCATTTGGTAGAGGTTTTGAGGATGAATTACCCATAGGTAGAAATATGTAGAAAAAGGACGAACATTGTATGATAATTTTAGGATTGTTTTTAGTGGAAATCGGAAGTGTGCACGTGAATTCTTGTGTAAAATCACATTCTGCACAACTTTGTAGTCTTAAGTTTGTTCAAAATCGGAGCAGAAAAGCCTCAAATTGTAATTTTATATTTCTGGGCAGATTAACTTTATCGAGAAAAAGGATTATTGGGAATTAAAATATAATTTGGGCTTGTTATAATGAGTCCGGGTTTCAGACAATACGTATGGGTTTAAGGTAGATACTGGAGTAATTAATTAAATCCTTTCGGTTAACAAGATATGTTAGGAGTAATGGAAAATGTGAATAAAATGTGAATTATTAGTTTATGGGATAAACTTGAAATATACTACGTTTGGGATTTGTATATTGCATGAGAGTATACCCATTTGTTGATATATATACATAGGAGGGGTGAATACCTATAATATAATTGAGGTTTAAAATACCATCATACGTTGGATATTCGAGATATAAGTATACTACGTATGAGACTTGTAATATGGGATGTGCATATGCCCTATTGTTGATATATATATATGTTGAGTGTATACCTATATGATGATTTGTGTGTATGACATACCTAGGGTACTTGCTATCGACGGGAGGTTTGCTCGTTGAGGGCAGTCATATCCTGATGAGCCTTAGGAGGATTTTTGACTTGTGCCTCAGAACCTAGGACTTAGGTTCGATTGCCATGTGTGAAAACAATGGTATTGGACGGTTATTTGGGTGAGTACGTATGTGCATAGCCCAAAGTCTTAGGACTATGTTTGCCTCCAATATTTGTGTTTGTTATTTATGGTTCGAGGGATATCGTAAACCGACAGTCCTTTGTACAGTGACGAGATATACCCGGACATGATAGCAGAGTATACATGCACCGCAGCTGAGTTTCGGGGGGCAATGTTGTATATATATAATAGAGTAAATGTATATATATACTTGTGATATTATCTACTATGTGAATCAAGTAGACATGAGTGATAATGAAATTTGAAATGAATTAAGATGGTGAACATTTAATTATATTAAGTTAAAAAAGTGCTTATTCACGTTAAAGAGAAATTGGATATATATATATTACTTATATTGTGAGAGAAATACTAGGAACGATATTGGGCTAGGTTTAGATGTTAGACTGGAAAGAACTAGTTAGCATGAGAATAGTAACTAGTATGGTGTGAAGGTACATTAGGAGTGCAGACTAGACGAGAGGTGAGAATCTCAAGAAAGAGTTCGAGAATCTAACATGTACTAATAATTGCTTAATTGCACTTGTTAATCACTTGCTATTTTTAAAAATATTTTACCAATGGACTCTGACCCATTTTCTTGCATATTCTCGCCTCCCTTGTATCTTCTATATTAGGTGTCCAGTCACAGGAATGCCAGGCATAGATGATTGGATTCTTGACGTATTATGGATGCTATGGAGTTGTAGACTTTGCTTAGACGCTTTCATTTTCTTGGTTCATACATTCGTAGTAGTTAGTTCATGTAGGGCATGTCACCCAAGGTATCTAGTTATTTCGATTTTATCTCAGACAGTGGTATTACTTATGTCAGTTTTAATGCATTCAATTTATTTGTATTGTTGTATCAAGATATTTAAACTGGGGAGTTTATTCCACTTACATTTAATTCAGTTGTGATGTTACTTATCTATTATGCATTATTGTGGAATGTATTACATGAAATTGTTTATAATGGTAAAATGAGATTGTATTAAATTAAAATTTGAAAGTTTTTAACACCGGCTTAATTGAGTATTAGGTGATTAATAAAAAGATAATGTTTTTCGACAGTGATGCTAAGAATGAACCAACTGTATACTCTAATTTAATTGGGTATATGACTGATCATCCGGTATTTAATTGAGCGGAGTGTTATAGATAAGAACCCAAAAGTGTTTAAATAGTACCCCAAATAGACGATTTGTAATTGCTAATTTTAGACACAATGGTTTTTCTGCGCGTAATTTTCTGTTTTGTATGCTTGCATTTGCGGATTAGAGAGCTCTATTTCGAGGCAAAATGTGGTAACATGTGGTTTAAGGAGATTAAACCTAACCCCCGTGCCTATTACCCTATCTCAGACCCTTCATCTAAACCCATCTCGAGCCTTTTGTGTTTAGTTTGCACCCTTTATTTTTATTTTTTATTAATTTTTTAGATTTTTTTGAGTCATTTTTAATTTTTAGGATTCATTTAATATTTTGTTTTAAGTCTTGTATAGTTTTAGGATTTATTTGTCCATCGGCTTTATATATATATATATATATATATATATATATAGAGAGAGAGAGAGAGAGAGAGAGAGAGAGGTGTAAGTTTGATTTTTATTTGATTTTATTAATTTTTATTCTTTTAGTTTTATTAATATTTTAGTAGGGTAGGTTTATTTTAGGCGTTTTATTTTCTAATTTTAATAGACTTTGTATTTTCTTTATTTTATTAAGTTAGGATTTTAATTTTTTTAGTTTTAGTTTTATTTTTGGTTGTGTCCTAGATAGTTTTATTTTTAATTTTTTTAAGTGCACTCTAAATACACACACACACACCCTTTATCCCCATACACCTCACCAAACCTAATCCAAGTCCCCATCATCTACTCTCTCACTCATTATCTCTCTCCTCCATAAACTAAAACACAACCCATACCCATCACCCCCTGCTCCAATCGTCCACTAGCCCTGACCCATCTACCCATCTCCACTTTTTTGAAACCCAAAATCCGGCCAGTACTTCTTTGACCCAATTTAACTCATGCCCTTTCAACACCTCCGGCCGGAATCCATCTCCCATTCCGATGACCTCAACCAACAAACTCCCACCTCTGGCCGAACCCAACCCATAAGCCGGTGACCTATTCACCCAAAACTCAAATCCGACGAACACCTGTCCATGTATCCCGAATCCACAAACTCGGAACCCACCTGAAAATCCATCTTCACTTCAACCCCTTTATCGTCGGCGACCTGTTTCTACTCCAAGACCCACCAGCAGCTACAACTTGGCTTCCCCTGCCATGGTTTACCCATGATCAACCTCTATCCATGACATTATAGCCACCTTGCAGACCTCGACCCATAAACCCGTCTTCTATGACCAACCTCAACCCGAACCTGCTACCCGAACCCACTATGGCCACTGTCATGACCAACCTCAACCCAAAAACCCAAGACCCACCTTCCAAACCAATCCTACTTAAACCCATTTCTTGGCCTTCACAATCCAAATACAAATTCAACCACCTTCTAATTCCAAACCAAGCCACAATACCCCACACGTTTAAATGTCTTTTTCCCCATACCCAAAATACCGGCATAAGCAAATGAGATTTTTTTTCTCACCCATTACACATGCACATGTGTCTACATTCCCATTATACCTTCACCCTAACTACCTCACCATTACCATGCATACATGTTCTTGCAAACTCCCAAATTTCTCCTTGCTCCATTGTGCCTACTATTTTAGAAAGATCCAAGGTGCAAAAAAACACAGGAAGAAAGTTTTAGAGACTTGGGAGAGAAACACAATTTTTAGTTTAGTTTTTTTTAGTGTACTTTTTATTTTTTATTTTTTTTATAGATTAGTGAGAAATAAAATTGTTGAGAGATTCAATTGAGTGATGTATTGAATTAAAAATTGTTTTGATTCTCAAATTGGATAGAGGATACTCAAGTTCAATGAAGAGTTAGAGTTCAATTTTACAAATCAAGGAGACTTGTTTGAAGATTTGTTCTCTCATCTCTACTATTTTATTTTAATTCCTTTTTTCATTTGATGATCATGTTTCATATTATATTAGGCGAAAAATACCTTTCAAGGGGTGGGATGAACCCTTATTTATTGTTATCTTAATTATTGAGTTTGTTTATTTGAAATTCCATTTGAATGTTAATTTTGGCCCTTCACCTTTCAATTTACGCCTCGAGAGAGGGTAAATGATTTTCGAGAGAAAAATCGAAAGACAAGATATAATACCCATTTTACAATCGAACTAGAGATAGGGGTTGTTTAAGTGTGGTAATATTCCTTGAATTTCTACTCTTATTTTCTATGATTTATATGAATTTTGATGAATCAATTCTAGCGGGTGGTTTATTAAAAGGAGTGTAGATATACTTTTTAGAGTTGTGGGGGTTTGACTTTAATTTTCTAAAAGGTTAGTTTTAAAATTGCATTTGTGAGATGGATTGAAATCCTTAAAAGGAGTGTAAATATACTTTTTGGAGATGGATTGACATCCTTTCTTACCTCTATTCTAATTTATAATTATTTTTTTGTAAGGGATAAAGGAATTGATCATCTTGGCTTGAGAACAATTACACAAATACTAAAAAGCCAATGTTATCAACTCCATGCTCCGAATGGTTGTGGTCGCGTCTAATAGTCCTTCCTCGACTGCGAGTTTTTCTTTCTAGAGGGCTAGGAGTTCGATCATAACATTTTCGATTCTCCTGATGGAGTTTTTTATCCATTCTCTCCAATCATCACTTGAGGCTTTCATTCCCCTACATCTAGAGGTGAATTGCATCCTCTTGCTATTGGAGTCGTGCTTCATATGCATCAACTAGTCGTGAGATATGTGTTGATCTTGGATACTTATTACTCTTCTCATAGAGCTGCTCATTCGGGCCAAATCTCAAATTCCCATCTTGGCAAACCACAGATTTGATCATAAGGAGAGTTAAGTCAGCTCGCACGTCACTGGCTTTAGCTAAATAATTTTCCATAGACGACGCCAATTGTGAGTTTAAAACATCATAATAAAGTATTATTTCTAGAGAGCAGAGAATAAAAAAAATATAATAGATTCTCGTAACACAAGAATTCACATGGTTAAAAAATTTCCTATGTCTATGGAGGGGGTTGTCAGTTCTTATTTATTTCTCACAAGGTTAAAAATTACATCACCCTTTATTCTTGGGTGAGGGTTGTATTTATAGCAATGTAAAGTACTTGAGTTATGCAAGGAACTCTCCTAAATATTTATTGGCTCATGTGGTGATTCTTGTTTATCTTGTCTTAGATGGTAGGTAACCAATTAAGCTTGTCAATATTCATCTGATAAGTATTTGTATTTATCCACGTGATAAAAAATCGTATTTATCCATGTGACATTAAATCATACTTCGAACAATGTGTTGGGCCTACTCGATTGCCAGAAATTCGGCCTTATCTTATGTAGAGTTTTCCTTTAGGTGCTAGATAAAATCATGCATCTTTCACCCTGATTTGGTGGGCTTGCTTCTTTTCGGATGACAGGATGTCATCTCGCAGATAAGTAATTGTTGAGTCCGTCTAATTGGGAATTGTTTTCACGGTAATAATTTTCTCAATGACCATGGGCTTTGTGATACTGGGCTTGGTGAGGCACTTTACTTCAATGGTTTTTCTCAGATCAAAGTCCAGTGTGCACCCCAAGGTTACTAAGGCATCAACATGGCTTTTATGCCCCTGGGGAACTGTTAAATGTGGACTTTCTTAAATTTTATCATCAATTCCGGGGTGAACTGAAGGTACGCTAACATTCGTTCATCCTTAGAGTTGAAATCTCCTATTACTTAGTTAAATAATAGCTTTGAATAGAAGTATATGCCAATATGGTTTGCCTCCACTGAGTAAGCTTTATGCAGCCCGAGGATGAGGGCTTCGTACTCGAATTCATTATTGGAAGCTTCAAAGCCAAGTCTCATCACTTTTTTTATCATGATATTCTCTTGGGAAATAAAAACGATCCCTACTCGTACCCCTTTGAGTTGGATGCGTTATCCACACGAAGGGTCCACCATCTAAACTTGTCGATCTCTTGACTTATCAACTGATCGGCTATATCTTAGTTATTGTGATTCTCTTCTCTTGTGAACTCGGTAATGAAGTCTGCCAATACTTAACTCTTAATCGTCGTTCTTAGTTGATAGTTCATATCATATCTCCTAAGATCAACCGACCATTTGGACATCTGTACAAACAAGTCGGCCTTTCGGAGAATGAGTTTTAGGGGGAAGGAAGTGGTGACTATGATTAGATGATCTCTAAAATAATGCTTCAATTTATGCGATGCGATGACCAAAGAGTAGGTTAATTTTTTAAGTGGGAGAATGCATTACTTGACGTGTAGGAGAATTTTATAGACGTAGTAAACGGGGGCTTAATGTACCTCCTTCTCGCATATTAAGGCTAAATTGACTACATGATTGAAAACCACTAGGTAGAGATAAAAAGGGTCTTCTGGGTTTATAATAGACAATAGGGGAGGTTTTCTCAGATAGGATTTGATTTCTTCAAGGGACTTTTAGCATTCCTCGTTCTAGGTGAGGGCTTTTTGCTTCGTCAATGTATGAAAGAATGGTCGACATCGTTCGAAAGACTTTGAGCTTAAATGGTCGAGGGGTGCCAACATTTTTGTTAACTTTTAAATCTCGTGTAGTGTCATTGGAGTCTGAATATTATTGATCTCCACTACGTCATTGGAATTGTTCGCAATACCCCTTTTTCTGTCTAAGTACACCAGGAACTTTTCGGACTAAATCCCAAAGGATCACTTTACCACGTTGAGCTTTATTTGGTAGTTCCTGAGGATCTCAATTTTCTCCATTAAATCTTTCATATGGTTGTCTTTAATCTTGTCTTAGTGAGCATATTATCCATGTACATCTCCATTTTATCTCCCAACTGTTTCTTAAACATCATTGTGACTGGGTGTTGGTCCGTGGCTCCTATATTTTTAAGGCCAAAAGGTAAGACCTTATAACAATACGATCTTAGAATGGTTAGAAATGAAGTTTTGTCTTGGTCAGGGCCGAACAAAGGGATATGATGATACCCTGAGTATGCATTCAAAAAACTCATCCGTTCATGACTTACTGTGACATCAACCAACTGATTGATTTTAGGTAGAGGAAAGGTGTCTTTGGGAAAATATTTATTGACATCGATAAATTCCATGCTTATCCTCTAGTTACAATTACTCTTTTTAGTACCATTAGGTTTGAGAGCCATTTTTGGAATAGAACTTCTCTGATGGAACCGGCCTCCACAAGTTTGCCTAACTCTATTTCCACTACGTTTTCTTTATTCGAGGCAGTTTAGCGAGCCTTTTGTGTGATCGGTGGATAAATGGAATTAACATGAAGTTTGTGGCACGCTACTTTGAGGTTAATCCCATATATATTGTATGGGTGCCATGCGAATATATATTGGCTCTGCTTCAGTAGAAAAATTAACTCCCCTATTTCTTGCTCGGATAATGTGGTGCTAATCAAGAATTTCTTTCCCGACTAAGCATCGTCTGAGGATACTTATTATAATTTTTTCCAAACCCTTGTTTCTTCCAACACTGTTCTTTCATGCTTTAGTTATTATTTAAATGGTTTAACTCCATCTTGATATGCTTTAGGAATGATCTCTTTATCTTTCCTCTTCTCTTATTTAGGCGTGATGGTAACGATGAAATATTTCCAAGCATCGACCTGGTTACCCCTAATATCAATTATTTCATGATCCGTGATGAAGTTGAGTTTTTTTATGGTAAGTGGAGGGAAAAACCTTCATGTCTAGTAGCCATCCTCTCCCAATAATAGCATTGTAGTGAGATTTAATGTCTACCACCAAGAACTCGATCAGTTTTGAGATGTTTTTGTCCCTAAATGGTAGGAGCTCCTATCCTAACGACATAATCATCTTTCTAACAAAGCCAACCATAGTGACAGTCGATTTCTTAAAGTCTTCCATCTTTAGTTTGAGATTGTTAAACAACTCCAAGTACATGGATTTAGAGGAGCTTCTTTGATTGACTAGTAGCTTATCCAAGTTACAATTTTCAATCCCGAGGGTGATTACTAGTGCATCTTGGTGTGGGGTCCTTACCCCAATCAAATCGTCTTCCATGAAGATTATATGCTTATTGTAATCTATATATTCTAGTTTCTTATGCTTGCCAACTGAGATTTTTACAGGGTTGGATCTTCTTGTAACTTAAGGCACAGTGGATAACATCGAACTTATGCCCCAAATCTTTTTCCAAAATATTATCTGGACATTGGTCGGTACTGGGGATGATATTATCACCTTTCTTATCCACGTATATGTCTGAAATACCATCGTGGGCTAAATCTTCCAGATGGGTTTTGAGGGCCTTGCAATTCAATGTTTTATGCATGTTCTCTTTGTGATAGGTACATATGAGTGTGTTGTTCCTCTTGCTCGGATCACCACATATCTTTTTAGGCCACTTGAGGAACTACTGGTCTCTGATCTTACTTAAGATCTTGTAGATTGGTTCCTTGAAAATAATATTGATTGCTTGAAAGGATTTGGCTGGGGCTGCCTTGTCCCCATTTTTATAACCTCCGTTCTTCTTCTTTCCCCCTTCTTTGGGGTGTTCTCTTTGTCATTCCCTTTAGTCATATTCGCGGGACCATTATCACCTTGGTCGAGGGTGACCACATTTTACACCTTGGCATACTTATCTATGCGCTATATAAGATCTTCGATGATGTCTTCCTCATTCTTGGTGAGGGACTAGTGCAACATGGAGTTATAGGTCCGCGTTATCTTGAATAGTGCCATAACGACCCGCTCCGAGAAATCTTTAACTTCATTATAGGTTTTCCAGTATCATTTTGAATAATCTTGCAAAGTCTCCTAGGGTTTTTTCCTCATAGTGGGGAGAGAATCCATTCTTTTTGGGTGAGAACTACTTGTAATAAAGCAAGCTGTGAAGGTTTTGGCAAGGGATTTAAAATCCCCTACCGACCTCTGTGAAAACCTCTGAAACCACTTTTGTGCAATATTTCCTAACCTAAAGGATAATATACGACACATGAGAGTGTTATTTTGGTTCCATAGGGTCATAGCTTGTCTCTATAGGCACACGTGATCAATAGGGTTGGTCTTTTCATCATACACTTTGAACCATAGAGTTGCAAACTTCTTCATGGTATATTGCTCCTTAATTGCCTTGGAGAAGGGGGATTGCATATAAGTGATGAGGGCCCTCCTAGCTAGTTTCTTAGTGGATCTAGCCCCCCAATTATCTGAGTGTTGATCCATCTCCTTTTGTAACAGACTTCAGATATCGTGTTTATGGTGTCCTTCCTCCTAATTCTGCCTCCCTGATCGACCATCGTGTTCAAAGTGCTCCTTCTCACGGTATGAACTCCTTCCTCTATTATGATTTTTTCTTGCTTGAGGGATAGGCTTCCGGACATGATGCTTACATGTATCTCTTTAAATCTCTCGTTCCATTCTTTCTGGGCATCATTGGAGACACATTTTTTTCTCCATTTAGAGGTGCATTGCCTCCTCTTGTTGATGGAGTCACTGTTAATAAGTGTTGACTTGTCATGAGATCTGATTTGATCTAGGTTTCTCCCTTCTCTATTTGAAGTACTGATCCTATGGGTAATATCGCAGATGAGGGTCGCCCTGACTCCTATTCAAGTGTATCTTAGACCTAACTCTATGCGAAGGCATTCCCCCTTGTTGATTGCTTGAAACGGGTACATTGTGAGGGTGAGACATTTGTAAGGACAAATTTCTAATCGAGTCAATTTGTTTGTAATTGGATTAATTCTAGACAAAACATTTGAATTATAGGTTATGATTTGTATTATTGATCTCATAAGCCTATGACATGTTTTATGAGTATGTTACCTCCAAGCTTCAAACTGGATACATTTTGCCATGTTTTTCGTGCCAAGTTTGTCTTCACGTTTACCAAGGATCTCGCAAGGTATGCATGCATTTTGAATATGTTCCTTGAAAATATTTTTGGATGCTTGTTTTTAAACAAATACATTTAGAACTATTTTTAAAAGTATTTTTGAAGAAAATGTTTTTTTTGGTTTTAAGGTTGTTAGAACAAAGTTATTACTTTGTTAAAATGAGTGCCTGATTTCATTAGAATGAGATACAATTCTCATTGGAATGAAAAAGGAATCTCATTGGACCTATTCTAATGAAAAAGTCTATTCATTTGTATGAACTTGTGTCTCATTGGAATGAAGTGAGATTTTCATTCGAACAAACTATGTGTTTTCCTTCGAACTCGTTAGTCATCTCCAAATTGCATTTTTTCTATATAAAGCATGTAATACTCAGTGTTTTGAAATACATTTTTTGAAAATTAATTTCCTACTTATTTACCAATGTTTTAAAACCCTAGTTTCACCCATTGAGTTTACAGATCCAAGTTTCTATATTCTTATGCTTTGAGATTTTTGTGTTCGGCGCCAAAGTTTATTTCTCATCATCTTAGATTGATAAAATATTTCGTGCAGTAGACTTCGTACTTGGTTTTCTGTATTACGGTGAAGAATTAGTGTTTCGTGTTTTGATTTCATAAACAGTTGCTAAGACTCATCGGTGAATATCGACGTATTGTGTGGATTCGATCATTGTGGCAACTTTTGTGGGTGGACTCCTACGTTTCACGAGGAGGATAAGTTGAAGATATAAGAACATCAAGGCTTGTGAAGGAGATGAGTCATTGAGTAAGGTTACCATCTAATCTTTGTAAAACCTTATCATAGTGATCTGTTTGGATGGGTCATCCGAGGTTTTTTACTTTGTAATTTTCCTCATACGTTGGCGTGTTGTGCATTTTTTACTTATTTTATTAGATTATCACCTAAATGTATGTTTTAGGTTTGCAAGAGAGTAGTAAAGATTTGGGGAAATATCGTGTCTAGCATATTTTATACTTGAGTAACGTTGTTGCACCAATGTATCCATATCTTTTTAGAATCAAAGTCTGCATAGTTCGTGTGTTTGCACAATTCTCCAAAAATACTCAATTTTGGTGCTTTTGGTGTGCGAGGGGTGCTGAATCGAGCTAACCTCCTCTAAAATTGAATATATCATATAAAAATTGTAATGTAACTCAAGAATCTGTTTATCACTATGAAACTTGTGATGAAGCTCTTAAAAACTTTTGGAGTATAAGAGTTAGAATTTCTCTCCTAAAAACTTACCCCCCAAATCATTATCCTCTCAAATGAGGAGGAACCCTCATTTTGTAGCCAAAATATCCTAAGTGTGCTTTGCATATGTCATATTTTCTATGGAACTAAGTGTCCCAATATTTATGATGCCACTTATTGTAATATCTATGGCGGTATCTAAAATAATTTGTTTAAATTATTACTAGAGTATTTTCTAGTTTAGTCCAATAAACTCGGAGTATATGTGATATATTAGTCGCGAGTAATAATATATCCATCCATGTAGCACTAGGATTTTAGTAAGGCTTTGATAAATCAATAATCCTTGGTTTATCAAATCTGCGGGGTTTATTTATTTAAGCCCATTCTACACTAGCTCATGTTTCAAAGGTTTGTGAACCCTCACATAAACTTAAAAAATGTTGATGATTATTGTCATTGCTTTACCAAGTTATCTTGGGGTCTAAAGGGATATTACTTACCTCAGACAAGCACACACATAAGCTAAAATTTCTTATTAAGGCAAAGTAAAAGAAACAATGATGAAAGAAAAGTCAATAATTACAAAATGGTGCCATTATCATTGAAGTTAAAAAAGTTGTGAGTGTTATATGAAATGGCCAAAAAACATCAAAAAGATTAAAAAATATTTTTTAAGACTTTGTTTCCACATCATATTCCTTCACATGGGATTTAGATTCCTTCACTGGTGGATTTTCACAGTTGAGGTGTGGGGGCTTCATTATTGGCCTCTTCTTCATTTTCTTCTGGAATAGAGGCCTAATAAGATTCACCCCCACTATTGCTTTCACAATCAGAACTATCCTCAATAAAGCATGGGTCCTTAGGGAAGAGACCAGAGAGATCAATATTTAAGAAGAGTATCTAGAATTTGGACTTACAAGCTTCAAATATGGGAGACTATTTAGAAAATTATTAAACTGACTCCTCACCATATAGATCATCTTCCCCTAAAGCTCAACAAGCTTCACCTAAATTCGAGACAACTCATCTTATAGTTCTTGGACCTCAGTCATCAAAAGGTCCCTCCTAGTGATAATATATAAGACTTATTGCCTTAAGGCCTTAATTTCCTCAGCCGAATTGACAAGTTTGTCACTGTCACCTCGAAGATTAAGAACTTCCTATTTAAGGCCCTCCAAAACCTCTATGTGCTTGATCAATGCCTTAACTTCTCCCTTTCATCCTTATCTAGGGAGTTTCGATCAAGGGGAAACAATGAATCAGTATCATGGATGGTCTTCTCATTCAATAAACATGTCTTCTCTAGAGAATTTATATAAGCCTTGAGGCTATTTCTTTCATCCTCCAAAGTAACCAAATCTAGCTTGTAATTATAAATATCTTGATGCGGATCCATTCGGGCATGTCCCACTACTCATCCATGGACAAGGTCCTCTTCCATGACCTTTTACCCTCCATGCATTGATCCATGCATGAGCCATGAGGGCCTCAGTCAAATGTTGGTCATGTGAACACTTGGATAAGGTGTGAAGAAAATCTATGTTAAAGCAAAAGGAACTCCTGAAAAGAAATAAAGAAATAGGAAGTTACCTTGCTAAGGATATGGAACTACTCCTTTGAATTGGCTAAGGTTCGTGTGCCCCTCAGTGCATACACCATCTCAAAACTATTGTTCTTGGTAATTCGTTTTAAATCCTCCATAATAGTTGCGTAAGAGTTTCTCTCCTCTAAAGACATAGCCTATGATTACTTATTTATTCCAGAGAGCCTCATCCCCCATTTTCTCCCTCAGTTGGCCTACTAGGATGGCCAGAGACCTTGGGTGAGGCCACTTCCTTCATAGGGGACATAATAACTTCATTAACCTTCACCTAGGGACCAATAGATAGATGAGGGTCTATAAGTCACCCAGAATATAAAATGTACTATAGGTTCCCCTAAGGCCTCACCTTCCCCTGAAGTTGCTTGCATAAAGGGTATTACTTTCATAGCTATCTCTACAAAGGTTCTCTCACTTTTCTTATACCTCAACTTAGGCTCATCCATATATTCACAGAGGGTAGTGGAATGTCCACCACCATGTTTAACTTGATTCTCTTCACGGCCTAAGATATCTCCCCCTTCTTTATAGAGGGTGGATCATACGTTTTCTTAGATGGAAGTCTGGACATCCTCCACTGCTCATGTTTTTTACTGAACCCCATGAGCTTACAATTAACAACTGAGGTATAAACAAAGAGTAAGATGAAAGAATAAAATAGGTGAACACACTTACTTGGTGAGAAATTGGAGTCCAATACAATCACCCCCAAACCTCCTTAATGTTAGGGGAATCTCAACTCATCCTTTTTCCCTATCATCATCACCCTTGGAAGCCTCAACAATAATGGACTTTTGCATCCTATGGACCAATGCAAAGAAATTATACCCTAATGACTCTTTAACCACCATCTTTTCTGCCTCAGACCCCCCCTCTAGGAAATATAGCATTCAGATAATGCCTAAGGCCATTTTTATTGAGGTAAGGGGTTACTAAAACCTTGAAGGGAATGGAGGCTAGCATAAGAGCCCCCATCATCGTATCTATTTCCTCCTTGTTGGGGGTCAGCAGACACTGTAAAAGAGGAGACATTTATAAGATTCTTACCATAATTTAAAGAAAGACTAAAAGTTAAAAGAAGTCTTACCCACAGGTGAAGGAATGAACCAATAGGAATGGCATCTAATCCTCTTCACCAAATCAGGGGAGGCCAAGTCTCCTCCAATAAATGAGAAACTCTCCTTCCACTAATTATGAACATCATCTTTATCCCTCACATAGAGGGCGGAACCCTGGGAGAAAAGTACTTCAACCCCATATCCTTAGGATTAATATATTCTTGGACACTGTAGAGTTTGAAAAATTGAGTTGGGGTCACATCAAGTTGTCCTATGCTAGTTTCTATATAAGCCAAAACTCTGGATAATGGGTGTTGAAATTGTTTAGGACCATATACGTAAAAGATTCCCCCTATAAGAACTCAGATATGTTAGTGCGGAGAAGTGTCAATGTAATAAATAAGGATATGAAGTGGTTCGAACCTCAATTGAGGATATTATGTCTACTGTGAAAGTTGTTTCTCTGTATATAAAGGAGAATTTTATAATATAGAGACCTCTTGAGATTTTTCCAAAAGAGTATAAGGAATCTACGATGTTTTTCTCTAGTTAATATATGCTTAACAAATAATTGGTGGACTTATCAAAGGGTTCCCTATCTTAGATAAGGACTCAACCCATTATATAATGTATAAGAAGATATAAATACTTTAAAATCTTACTTTTAGTTATCAACAGTGGGTTGATAGAGTATTTAACAATAATCTAGTGCTTGTTTAGACTATCTTAATCTTGTTTAACTTGTATTTGGTGATCTTTAAAAGTCCATAAGCCTCCCATATATATTCATTCCTTTGGAGAGAGAATAAATCAACTGCAGTAGTATGATTAGGGCTTGCCTAAGGTCTGATGGGTAAAGTAGCATTGTGGATTTTGGGAGAAAGGTTTTTGATGGTTTAAGGTAGTTGATGGGAGAATTTAATACATATGGGAGTCAACAATGGTGGGAGTGAGTCGTGGCCATACGTAGAATAATGAATGTACTTTTTACCTTCCCACTAGATAAGCTTCATGACCTTGGCCAGATGCTTGAGAAGTCTGGAAAGGACTCAGGCTTATTAGAACGACTCAAATCATCTTCCTATGATAGTCCATGACTTTTGTGATAAGAAAATGTACCATTGGACCTCTGAAGTTATTTATGGTGAGTTTGACGTTCTTTGAGCAGATGTGAGATCCGAATTGCAGGTACCATTGGTAATTTCCTCTCACCATTATTTAGAACAATTTACACCACACTCTCAGAAAGACTTCGGAGTGGGATATGTATTTGTAGGGTTATTAGTTTAATTTTTGTTAAGTTGTTCTATTTAATGTAGTGAAGACTTATGAATGAAATGCATAAGAGGGAAATAAATATAGTTAAATGTGTTTTATTAATTTAATTTAGTTACAAAATTGATTAAATAATAACTTCTTCTAAAAATTAATCTTATAGTTAAATTTATTTAAACAACATAAAATAATTATGTATCTAAAAAATACATCATTATCCCGAGAACATAAAATCCCTTTCTTGATCCCACTTGTCTCACTAGGCATCCATCTCATCTCCCCACTTGCGGAGGACTATTTTATCTCAAGTCAATATATATTTATATGGGGATTAATTAGCCCGGGTTCATTATATCTTCTTATGCATTTATTTCCATCGGTTATTCCGTTTTAGGACAAGTATTAGTTTTTTCTTTAGCCCGACCTTTTTAGTTTGAGTCATTAATGAGTTTTTATGAAGAGTGTTCAAGCCTGAGCTTAAGTCCAACATAAACTTGGAAAAAGTGGTTATGGTGTTTATGCTATTGGCTTTCCTCTTCACATACGTGACTTCTTTACCATTTAACTTCTCAATCCTTAGTCGAGTCAATGCAAAGAGGGAATCGTCATCCAACTAAATGTCGTCCATAGAAGGCACATGACATTAATCAACTATCGTGAATGATAGATTAGGCTCAGAGTTGGTGGTCACACTTCAATTCGATGTCAATGTAGTGTTGGTATGGTACTCTCATGGTTTGACTAATGATGTCAAATCACATGTTGAGAAAACTTATGGTATGGTACTCTCAACATTGTAAATTTATAATCAACATTCTTCCACTTGTACATTTTTATTCTTTCCATTAATCTATTCCTCTCATTTATTTTCCCACATATTTCAAATCAATGCGTCCCATCCTGCCAATCCTCACCTATGAAGAAATATGTTAAGGAACGATGACTTATAAATCACATGGATATTTTCTCTAAGGTGAGGAGAATTAACTTTAAGGGGGTTATAATAACAATAAATCATGTGATTGTCATCTTCAAACACCAAATGTTAAAATAAATAAAATATTACCAAGGAATGGTCATTTCGGGTAGAATTGAATAAGGCATAAATCACAAAGGTGAACAACAAGACATAAAAAAGAGGAGAGAGTTACTTTAGAGCATCTAGTAATCTAATATCCCTTTCAAAGTATAGTCGACCTCATGATAGAGAAAGACGAGTTCTCTAAATATCCACTTATGGTACTCCTCTAGCCCTAGAACTCTTAGGCGAACTTTAATATTGTACTCTACCCCCAAACTAGTAGTCTTTGCACCAAGAAAGATCACCGTTGACACTTTATTTCTTCCATTATTCCTCCTTATTTCTTTGTTTTATTAGAGTTTAAGGAAAATATAAATTGGTTTATAATCCTAATTTACCTACAAAACAAAAGGGAATTTTTTTTTATTTCATTTCATCTTGGCTGCTTTCTTTGATATTCGAGTTATTTCCATAGCATGTAGATATTTGTATAACAAAGTATACTCTTTTGGTGTCTTTCATATATAATAAAGTACCGTTGATGAGCCAAGAACATATGCAAGGTCTTTGTGAGAAATACAAATGGAAGTTCGTAAAATATTTATCGATTAGCGAGGATACGAAGCTTATATATGAGATGGAATAACATCTTGATTTCCTGAATAGTTTGGTTGAGCAAATAAAATAAGAACGGTAATCTCTTTGTTCCTTACAAGTATGAAAGGCACGTGCTTATTACAACTTATAACATGTTGGGTACAAAGGTTCATGGTCGAGAAAATACTCTTCCTTATCCATGGGAATATGAAATGGATCAATGTGTGGATACGGGAATAAAGTCGATATGGTGCTTGCTAGTTTCAAGTCTTAGAATAGACCTTTTATTCTAGTATAAAAAAATATTTTTCTTTCTCTCTTCCATTCCTTTACAGGAGTTATTTACTCTTCCTCATCACCAGGTAGAAATATTTCTTCCGATGTGAGAGTGCAACCTCTCAACTGTAACTACCTAAATAATATTAGCATATCGACTGATTGACAAAAAATAATTTATCAGGTTAAAAAAATCCAAAGGTCTATCTGAAAAATGGTTTATCAATATTATAATCTTAATTAAATTTTATATTCAATTTAAGACAAGTGATTCTAATAGGTGGCAAGATACATAAAATCACATAACAACACATGTATGAGGAAAACCACACTAATGATGCAAAAAACTCGGGCCGAAATGAACGAAAAATATACTATGGTAGAGTATTAAAACTAGAAGACAAATACTTACAATCACACAATGATATGACCGATTAGAAACTCTTTCCCACCATATCCTATGATGAGACACTACACAATTGCAACTAGTGTTCGAATCGTCTAGTGACTTCAAATCACATGCCAACAAATCTTATTTAATATGGAACAATCACATTTTTTAGATTAAACATAACCAATGAGTAACCACCAACTACAACTAGGATGTGTGAGGGAAAAGATGCAGTGAAAAGGTTTCTCTTTATAAAACTCACAAGTGTATTTTTCAATCTTAAAAGAATTATTTAATAAAAAACAAATATGATTTGAAATATAATTTGTCAAAACTTTTTTGAGTACAAAAGTTTTACTTTCAGGGATTAAAGAATGAATTAAAAATATTAAAAACTAAAAAAGAGAAGACAAAGAAATATGCTAAAAATGTGTTTCTTCTTTTAAAAGATATCTGCTGAAAATAAACCCAACAAGGATGAAGAATGATTGAAAGTGTATGTATAGGATTTGCATATAAATACAAGTCCATATACACTCAATTGAATCACTACTATTGTACGAGAAATAATATTTATTGGCTGCAAACAAAGATTGTGTCTTGGCATAATGTTCCATGAGATATTACTCAAAATATCTCATAAAATAAAAAAGGCAAGTACACAAGTCGCAGGTACCTTCGTAGATGCAAAAGGACAACGATAAAGGTCGTGGATATAAACCAGGATTTTTGAGCTATGGTTTCCTAAGGCCAGGACAAAAGAACCAGACCTTTGGTGGGGTGAAGTCCTATTTCACTACAATGAACCTCCATTGAATAAGGTCGTGAGTTATGCCACACTATACATCGTCTCAATTTCCACATGATCGTGACCGAAAAACTATACCTTTGATGACGTGAAGTTTTGTTTCACTGTAGAAAACCTCTAATGAACAAGTTATAGCTGTAAACAGAAAATGCCTTATTTTGCACTTTTGAAAAAACACAAATTTTTGACTTATTTAACCCAAAACAAGTAACTTCTAAATACAAAGATGAATTAAAACCATAAGCTTTTGTATAAAAAGAATATATCATATTTGGATTTGGCAATTTCAAGTCTAAAAGAACCATAAGGTTAAATAAGAAAGATTTCCCAACTATGGAAATTAAATTAACCAAGGGTCGAGTCCATAGACATATACCTTTATCTTAAGTGGTCAACTCAGGGCAAACAACTTGCATGATCTAATATGAGTTTAATTAAGTTTTACAGAGACCTATAGGACTAGACTAAAAATGTATTTTTTAGCACGGAATAATATAATTCATAATATCGTGCGGCACATGAATATACTATAATCTTATAATCTCCCCATTTATTTATTATGTGATACAAATACATAAAATAAAATAATTATGAGTAATTTAATCAAATGTATCACTTATGAGATGACTTTATTGACTAAAGGCGTAAGATAGATACAACTCGATAACAAATAACTAAAGACAAAAAGCTTCGTGAAGGTTCTTGTACCTATTTCCTGTCACACACTAGCAAACTCATCAAATGTGTAATGTTTAAGACATAAAAATAAAATATTAATACAATGAAACATGTGGATATAATTATATGTACAAGTGAACATCAAATTACTAAAGTAAATCCCCGTCAACTATGCAATTCCTTTAAAGAAACATAAAATACAATGAAAACACTCTCAGTAATACAACATGCTCAATAATATATACTCCTATATCTACAAACTTCTCCCCTTTTTGTTACGTAATGAGACAACGGAAAGAATTAACTAACTATTGAGAAAAATGGAGTTAAAGAAACTAACTAGAGTAAACATACTAATTAAACCAACAAATTAGAGAGAACCATATAAAGAGTGGTCAGTTGACACAATAATCCAGGATAGATATGAAACATGTGAAACATAAGACTAAGATATAATATCAATAACTACACACAAAGATACACAATATATCGAAGAGATGATATACAATAAAATCACTTTAAAACTTGATAAGCATTAAAAGAAATCAAATAAGATTTACAAGATTTATATAAGATATAAGCATTCAAAGTTAAATCCTAAATCTCAAAACATAAAAGATCTAAAACAAAAAATAACATCTCAAACTCCTTTCATACTCTCCATGAAGCTCTTATTATCCCAAAACTTCATCTCAAAATCATGTAAAGCGCCCCTAACTTGATCCATTTGAACCTTGGTATCACGTTGACGTGCTTCAGAAGACCGAGAGGGTGAAAAACCAAAATATGGAAAATGATGAGATTAAAACGATGGAGAGTTAACTGATCAATAATCCCATCCAAATCTCCATCATATGTAGTATGAGCATCTCCTCCTCTGCATGTACAAGAAGGATATGGATAATGATGGCAGAGAGAAGACACCACATGAGGTGGAACTGGTAATCCATTATAGTCAGCCAACTGAGTGATTGATCTATAATATGACTACACGGAGATCATTCCCTCAGGTCATTCTGTTATGCTATTCGAAAAATGTGAAATCGTCAACTCTAAAAGCAAGAGTATAATCATACGAGCGAAATGTAGTGAATGGGACTTCATCTCATCCTTCATATAAGGCATAATAAGGTCAAACATCATCCTCATAAAATACTATAAGCATTGTGTCCAATGGCATACACCAAGAAGTCGTGTTTCATTGAAATCTCATGTGGATCCATAGTCGGTAAAATGTTTGAGAAATAACCATGTTAAGAATATAGTAGTTCTTAGCGAGGAGGACTCCACAAATATTCTTAATAGATAATTGAGGAAAATAACTGTCATTCAAGTGAAAAAATCACCTGATGGGGAAGGAGCGGGACTATTCTTCAGGAACTAGTATTTATAAAACTTGAAAACCTTGAGATTGCAATGATTTGTTATCGTTTTGATAGGTATACATACCTTCACACCATGAATCATAAAATTTATCACTTTTATACTCATTGATTAGGATCAACATAAGCAGGAGAAAAATTTCATCCCTAGAATCTGCAAATGATTATGCAATTGGAAGAAAAAAAATAAAATGTATTTTTAAAAATTAGACCTAGGGTAAAGAATGCAATACCTTTGTGGATTCGATTGGTAAAGAATGAAATACCTTTGTGGATCCGATCCCAATCTGATATAAAGAAAAAAATTTGATGAAAATGAGGTGCTACCTTATTTTATATCTCTAAAATCTTTCTTAAATGCTTTCAAACGCTTAAAGCTTCTAGTATATGATCCTCCCAAAAGTAAGGTATTTTTGTGGGCACCCTTGAAGAAAAAAACTCTCGCTTTTGAGTAAGATATGGTTTTCTTTCTCTAGGATTTTTCACAAAAATATGAATGGTGTTTTACCTCCCCACTCTCAAACCCTAATAATTAATTTGACAACATAAAACCCCAACTTAAATCAATATATACTAGTTTAAGTGGTGATTTTGGGCCAAATTATGCTTTTTTAGAGTATGGGCTTCATTACTTGGGTATGTGGACTATACTAGGGACCCAAGAGAAATAATTAAATTGTCTTCAAAATATATACTCGAAAATCACAAATTACAAATACCGTAACTTATATACTTTCTTTATTTAATCTTAATTAAATACACTAAATAATTATGACTTCACTCTAATTTAACTATCTAAAAAATTGCTATGATGTAATGAGGTATTATTTGTAAAGTTGATTATGGTGCATAATGTGATTCTCCATGTTAAGCTTCCGATACTCGCTTGGTCAAATCAATTTGTTGCTAATTTACTTTAACCAATATATAATAAAATCAACTATAAGGACATGATTTTTGCAATAGCTTAGGCATATTTAGACTTGAGAACATCCTAGATGAGTATGTATCTTCCCTAAAAACCCTAAAAGAGGCTTGGGAAAATAGACCTGAAAAGTGAAAGAATCCTAACTAGGGTCTATGTGAATATTTAGGTCAAACCACTAAAATTTTACCCATAAGATATAGATTCGGAGATCCCTGTAGATAAAACAAGGCATGTTTGACCCAATTTATGAGAAACTAGGTAGAACACCTCGTTTCCCATAGATGGTGCAAAACTATTATTGTTTAAAAATGGTTCTACTAGTGAAAACAATGCCATCAAATCTATACTCAATAGTTAAAAGTATAAAATAGGATAAAAGAGATGTAACTACAAAAATAGGCCCACGTCCACTATGGATCCTTATTCCCATTAGTCTATGAATTTGGTACAAGGTTGGAGCCTTATAAGCATACAAAAGGAGAGAAATATGCTGAATAGATAAAAATACATGTACTGTGCAGGCTTCTATTGATCCGATATAAAATTAGATCCACCATAGAAATAAAAGCAACACTTGCACAAGGATTCCAATCCTCATAATTCTTAGAATGAATCATATATGCACCCTTTGCAAATGGTGTGAGATTATATAAGTCCAAATAGTTCTTAGACATATACATTCCTGAATGTTTCGATCACAATCCTCTATCGAATAATTGCACAAGTTCTCAAACCATCTGACATGTTCTCATAGTTTGAGATAAACCACTAGGATTGTATTGCAACCGTTCTGATAGGATGTCAACTCCATATCAAGGTTTTGAAGTCTTTAATAATTCTAGAACCAAAATTCTGATCTCATGTGAATAAGCCAAACCCAACTCATTAAAATTCCTTCTAAGTATGATTGTCCAATATATTAAATAATATATTTAAAAAACATAAATATAAGTCATTCCCATAAACATAATTCTCATTTGAAAATGATAAGACACTCCCTTTATTAATAAACTGAATGTATTTACATGGTTTTAAGAATGAAACCCCAATAATCTCCCACTTAGCCTTAATGTTATGTGGTAATGCACTTGACACCCATCCCCTTTACATGACACTCAAAAGTCTTAAATGGTAAGCTGTTCATAAAAGGATCTTCCACATTTTCTTAAGATGTAATCGTGGTCACGATGACATTGCCCCTTTGCATGATTTCTCTAATAAGGTAATACTTATGCTCAATACTCTTGTCCCTCTTATGAGTTCTTAGTTCTTTTTCATTTACAATTATACCTCTATTATCACAATAAAGTTTAATAGTCAACTGTAGTGAATGAACCACACCAAAGTAACTTAGGTAGTTCCAGAGACAAACAACGCTGCGTATGAAGTGGCAACATATTCGGCCTTTATGGTCGAATAAAAAATATATGAGTGATTAATACTCCAACTTATGTCTCAAACTCCTAGGGTAAACATATATCCCAAGGTCGATCTCCTGGAATCCCTATCAGGTTAAAAATCTGAGTTTTTGTTTCCAAAGGGTACTAGACTTTCTATTGAGTAAACCAATGCATACTCTATAGTTCTTTTTAGATACTTAAGAATCTATTTAGAAACATTCTAGTAATTATCACCTGTTTTAGGCTAAAATTTACTGACCTTGACAATGGCATAGCAGATGTTCGATGTAGTACACATTATAGCATTCATGAGTCTACCCAATGCCGAAGCATAGAGTACATTCATCATCCTCTTTTTCCAATTATGTTACATAGGACACTGATTCTTAGATAAAGATATTCTATGCTTGAAAGGAAGAAATTCTTTTTTAGAATTATGCAAGCTAAACCTTGTGAGCACATTATCGATATAAGTGGATTTGGATAAGTCCAACATCCTGTTTTTCTAATCACGTAGAATTCGAATCCCACTTAAGTCCCCCATATCAAATTGACTAGACATACACACTATCATATTAGACAATACATCCACATGGTTCTTGATCAGGAGGATATAATCCACATAAAGTACTAAAAATACCACCAGATTTTCATCATTCCTCTTATGCACATAATTTTCATCCAAACATTAATTAAAACCAAAAGATTTGATTTCCTGATAAAATTGAATGTTTAGGAACCTTGATTCTTGCCTAAGTCTATAAATGTATCTCTTAAGCTTGCACACCTTGCTCTCTTGGCCCTTAGCTATAAATACCATGGGTTACATTATATAGATGCACTCGTCAAGATCATCGTTTAAGGACGTAGTTTTGATTTTGATTTGCCAAATCTTGAAATAGACACAGGTCTCAATAAATAAGCGAATCTGAATGGACTTTATCATGGATATCGATGAGAAGGTTTCCTCATAGTCAATCCCATTTTTCTAAGTAAACCCTTTCACATCAAGACTTTCCTTATAGGTTTTTACCTTTCTGTTTACCCTCTCTTCTTCTTCCCATTAGGGAAGTCCACAAGTTCCCAAAATTGATTTGAATACATTGGATCCATCTCGGTACTTTTATCCTTTAGAAAAATCTTGTATTCCATATCTTGAAGTGCCATATTATAGCTGTCGGGATCGAGTTTATGTTTTGGTGGAATCTGACCAAAGTTTTCACTCATGTACACTAGCCTATTAAGTTGATGCTTGAGTCTCCCACTATGACATGGTTCCACTTATGGTCTATTAAAAGTTAAATGTGTATATGTATCCTGATCATTGGTATTAGTCCCATTTCTAACAGCCAAGGTATTATTGATATAAGGTTATATTTCATCTAATATAGGTGGTCTAAATACAATTACTTGATCATGACCTCTTAGCCCTTGCAAGATAATCTTGCTCTTAGGAATGTTGTTTATCATATAATCCTCCTTTTAGTATCGGGTGCTGGTACTAAACAATACTCTCTAGTCCTTAGGATTATAAAATAAACCACATTTGGTTCGTTTCGAGTAACGTACAAAGAGGCATACTTTAATGCTTTTAACTAATCTATCGCCTTCCTCATCACATATGCTAAGCAATGTTAATTTTGAACATGTAATAGACTAGGCTTGCATTTGGTATAAATTTTTATAGGAGTTGTTTTTACCAACTTAGAAAGAACTAAGTTCAGTGAATATGTAGTTGTCTCTCATGCAAAACCCCAAAAGGAATCAGGCAGTTTAAAAAAGCTCAGCATGGATCTAATAATTTCCAAAATATTCGTGTTCCATATTTCCTCCACACCATTTGTTGTGGAGTGAACAATGCAGGTAGTTGGGATGTAATACTAATTTTTGATACATCTTCCCTAAAATCTCCCAAGAGGTACTCTCTTCCATGATCATATCCTATAGTTTTGATTAGTTTACCTTGTCTATGATCCACCTCAATCTTATACACTTTGAACTTATCGCAGGATTGAGACTTGTGATGAGTAAGCTAATCATGCCCAAACCTCAAGTGATTATCAATGAAAGTGATGAAATACTCATCACCACCTTGTAAAACGTGTGACTGTGTGATAATTGATTAAATTCAAAAATTTCTAATTTGTCACACTTATTTAATTAGAGTCTATTTCTAAACCAAAAAAATTCAGCCACTAAACATGCAACTATGTGCGTGTGTGTGTCAACCCATAAATAAATAAAGCATGCAACACAAATTTCAGGAAAAATCTACGAAGGGAAAAACCTTTTATTTCTAGAACTCTAACAAGTTTACGAGACCACTGACTTACATACCATCTTTCTTTTGCCCATAAGAGTAACGCACGGTGCCTTCGTCAAACCTTCAAAGTAATGGCTAGAAATCAGTAGTGGTTCACGCGCAGCTATACCACAAGGACATGCAGTCCAGACACGCAGTCTAAAATCTTCACAAGGACTCCCTCCACAATAGCACGCAACTCTATGGTTGTAGAGTTCTCCCCACAAAGAATGATCAAAAGCAAAGTGTGTTCTTGAACACTAAAATAATTCACCAAAGCATATGGGATTTTTGTGAATTGAAAAAAAAAGGATTAAACCCTAAAGGAAAAAGTCAAAAAGAATTCTGCAGTTTTCTGGCTTTCAAAATGCTGGGACTTCTTAATGAAAACGAAATCATTTAATGAGTATTTATAGAAAAATGCGTTGCCTCAGTCGCCCGAACAAAAATGGGATCTCGCTCGAACGACGTACATGTGTCGTTTGAATGACATCGCGCGACATCTCCATATCACTCAAACGAGATGAGATCTCGCTTGAACGACCTGGGCATTAAAATCGAGGTACGCAACAGGACTTAGAAAAATTACTCATTCTCAAATTTTAACGAATAAAATCCGGTCCAACACTTAGAAAATATTTTGAAAAAATATCCCAAAGCTCTAAGTGCAAATTTAAGGTATTTAAAACATAACCTTACCAAAGTAAACTTTGCGGAGTCTTTTTGATAAAGAACCTTGATATATTCGGATCCGTCTTGATGTAGATTTCTCTTGAACTTCTTCGACGGTTTTAATAGTATATGATATAATAAATTGTGATGGACATTTATAAAAATATGTCCTTACAAATCTTTCCCTATGTCTATGCCGGAACATACATAAAAAATATTTGAATTATCAAATACCAAAATGCCTATACAAATATACCCTCCCATAAATAAATTTGCAAGATCTCAGATTGTTCTTCAAAAATCTTCATCAAATCTCAAAGCTTTTCTCATCGGGTTGTGCAACATAATGATCTTCAATCTTTGTACCTACACAAATGAGATAACGAAAAAACCTTCATGACGCATCGAGATTGAAATGATATAAGAATAAATCAATCGATATACCCTATAATGCAAAAACTCCCCCATAACATGATAATTATTTCTCCCCCCTTTTATGATGTCCCCAAATAGACTAATAAGAAGAAACAATCAAAGCATGGAGTGTCACGACAAAATGCATAGCAAACATGAATCAAACTACGTGCATGCAAAGGCATATCTCAAAAAATTCCACAAACTATTTTTGATTTTTCAAAATTTTCGTACAAAAATAAGATATCAAAAATCACACCATGGATTTAACTAAAACAACCAAGTCATGGTAATGTAATGTATGGGTGTGAACACATTCGATAGGTAAATCAACTCAATCAATCATATGTGCACGATGAATACGTGTACTCCTAATGAATGAACATGAAAAGTATCCTTAGGTATAAAAATTGTTGAATTTAGATGACATAGTCAGATCAAGGAATCAAAGTCAAAGTGATTTTCACACCAATAACATCCAAAACTATTTAACGCTTTTTCAATATTTTCAAGGACGTGAAAACCCATTTTAAATTCCATCCAAACCACCTCATATATATTTTCTTTTAGAGGTGATCTAAATTCTCAAACATTGGAGAATTGGTGCAAAAATCTAATGGCCCCTTTTTGGCATGAATTTCTTTTTATTGCCTTTAATTTTTTTGGGCTCTTTTAAACCTCTTTGGACCCCGGATAATAAAATTACTCAATTTTTTAGGTCCAATATAACGGTGGATTAGTATTCGCAAAGGTCAAATGTGAACCTTTCGCAGCCCTTCCCCATATTCAAAGAAAGCACACAAACTTACAAACGACTCTTACATGCACAACTTTCTTATCAAGTTTTATCGTGCTTGGTTCATTTTAAGGACATGATTGAAGTGAAAACACCCAACCAACATGTGATAAGACAAGTACAATAATCAAACAAATCCGTGCATGTGTGCAATAAAGGAAATCATGAGTCAAACATATAGGAAGTAACACATAATTACATCTCAATGACTCCTAACATTATAAAGCACATGGATGAATTGACCTATTGTCTCAAAACACTATCAAATAGTCACATGAAAAATGTAATGATGTTGTAACTCGTTCATCCTAAGTTTCCATCCATTAACGGTGTAAACAAAATACAAAACTCTTTTTGTATTTTTCAAAAATTTATCAAAATAAATCTTTTTGTATTTTTCAAAAAAATTTCAAAAAAAAGAAAACATACAAAAATGATACATACTATCAATAGGCAAATAATGTCATCATGGAAAACATCCTATGCTAGTAAACAAGTCAAACCTCAAACGTTAGGTGCGGAGGGGTTTTCCAAAGGTGGTGTCAACTTATGAAAAACCTCCATCAAATTTTGTGAAGTTTTGACCAAAAACTTAACTTGCTCACCTAAATGTGCAAACTCTCTCATGTAGTCTCCAGGAGAACGTAAAGTATCATGAGTGGGTGTATGTGTAGCAAAAACACGTGTAGTAGCAAAGCGTGACACATAACCTAACTTAAAGAAAAATTTCCTAGGTGTCCTCTCCTCTTGCAATGGGAGAAAACATAAATAGGCCTAGGAACACCTCTCTCAAAAACTCTAGGACATGCTCTCCTAATGGGAAATAGACGCCTAGGTGGGTTAATTTTCGGGCCATGTGAATCTATCACTAAAGTGGAAATCGGCTCGGGTGCGATACAAGAAGTAGAAGCACCGTCATGACCTTTTCCTAGCCCGTCAACTCTACCCTTATTGGGATTAAGAACCACATTTTTAACCTTCTTAGGTGCATTCTCAAAATTAACTCTGACATCCCTGGCACGTTCGAGATCACTCTCGATTTGGGATACACGTGTCGTCAGACTAGACACCGTGTCGGTCAAATCATATTTTTCCTTTCTTAAAACCTCATTCTCTCTCTCCAAATCTAACACTCATCGACCTAAATCCCTATTATACTTCTTTATTTTTAAGGTCTCGGTGTATAAATCTCTATATTATTTTTGGAGCTCACTTTCATCTCCACTTTCACACTCACTTTCTCCCTCACTCGAAACGCTCAAATCATCACCATCGCATTCGTGTGCACTATTGTGGGACAAAGTGGGTGTGCTCACAGGACTTGCTCAAAAGGAAAGAAACTTTTCACCACTAGTCTCATCACCCTCACCTTCACTACTATCACTAAGTGTGGCGAGCATGGATACTTTCTTCCCTTTATTTCTAAGCCATGTAGGACACTCAAACGACTTATGCCCCCTACCCCCACATTCAAAACAAGTCACGTTCTCAAAATCCTCCTCACACTCCTCATCTGAGTCATTCTCTTTTTCCCTTTCACCTCTTTATTTGGCCTTTCCTTTCTTTTTATTTTTCTCAAAAAATTTCTTTTTATTGGACGAATTTTCTTTAGAAATTTTGAGAAACTTTTTAAATTTTTTGGAAATAAGGCCATATGATTAAAATCAAAATCTCCCTCAGAATCGGACTCACAAACTTTTTCTTTCTTTTTTTTAAAATGAGTCTTTAAAGCAACGCCTTTATCCTTAGCCTTGATGGTTTAGGGAAACATGTCAATCTCATAGGTTTGAAGATCTCCTACATGTTCTTCCAACTTAAGTGATTTCAAATTTCCCAAAGAGTTCAAAACAGTGAATTTAGGAATAAAGCGTTTTGGGAGAGATCTCAAAATCTTTTTAATGACACGCGTGTTATCAATTGCCTCACCCAAATTAAAACTAGTGTTGACAATATCCGACAAACGTGCATAAAATTCATCAAAAGTTTTGAACTCTAACATAGTAATGGTCTCAAATTGGGTGGAAAAATTTTGCAATTTTGATTCTTTAATCGCGTTCGTACCTTCATGTGTCAATTGGATCACATACCATGCCTCCTTAGACGTGGTACACGTCCTAATTCGGCGAAACTCGTCGAGAGTGACGGCTCCAGAAATATCACTCAAATCACATGAATTAAAATTAGACATTTTAAAAACATCTTCAGTCCGGGCCGACACGGGTTTTAAAGAGGTGATATTTTCAACGGTGACAGTGGGAGGAGTCCACCCTCTTTCACACAACAACCAATCACGTTCATCAGTAGCCTTTAATTGTGATTTCATAGGAGCTTTCCAATAGGCATAATTAGACCCGTCAAAAATAGGCATCATATTATATGAGTGCTCCATCGAAAAAATAACGATTTTTCACAAAAGTGATTTAAAAAAAAAAAATCAATATCACACAAATTTTGCAAAAAATAGGAATACACGATAAATTAGCGTAACCTTCTCTGAAAGCAATTTGTAAAACGTGTGACTGTGTGATAATTGATTAAATTCGCAAATTTCTACTTTGTCACACTTATTTAATTAGAGTCTATTTTTAAACCAAATCAATTCAGCCCCTAAACATGAAACTACATGTGTGCATGTGTCAACCCATAAATAAATAAAGCACGTGACACAAATTTCAGGAAAAATCCCCGAAGGGCAAAACCTTTTATTTCTAGAACTCTAACAAGTTTTCCAGACCATTAACTTACATACCATATTTCTTTCCCCCACAAGAGTAACGCACAGTGCCTTCGTCAAACATCAAAGTAGCGGCTAGAAATCAACAGTGGTTCACGCCCAGCTATACCACAAGGACACGCAGTCCAGACACACAGTCTAAAATCTTCACAAGGACTCCCTCCACAATAGCACGTAGCTCTCCGGTTGTACATTTATCCCCACAAAGAATGATCAAAAGCAAAGTGTGTTCTTGAACACCAAAACAATTCACCAAAGCATATGGGATTTTTGTGAATTGAAAATAAAAAAGGATTAAACCCTAAAGGAAGAAGTCAAAAAGAATTCTGCAGTTTTGCAGTTTTTTTCTGTCTTTCAAAATGTTGAGACTTCTTAATTAAAACGAAACCATTTAATGAGTATTTATAGAAAATGCGTCGCCTAAGTAGCTCGAACGAAAATGGGATCTCGCTCGAACGACGCACACGTGTCGTTTGAACGACATCGCGTGACATATCCATGTCGCTCGAATGAGATGAAATCTCGCTTGAACGACCTGGGCGTCAAAATCGAGGTATGCTATAGGACTTAGAAAAATTACTCACTCTCAAATTTTGAAGAAAAAAGTCCGCTCTAATACTTGGAAAATATTTTGAAAAAATATCCCAAAGCTCTAAGTGCAAAGTTAAGGTATTAAAGCATAACCTTACCAAAGTAAACTTTGCGGAGTCTTTTTGATGAAGAACCTTAATATATTCGGATCCGCCTTGATGTTGATTTCTCTTGAACTTCTTCGACGGTTGTAACAGTATATGACATAATAAATTATGACGGACATTTATAAAAATATGTCCTTACACACCTCTTGTCCGGATTGTCATAGGGCCACTCAAATCATAATGAACAGATTTTAGCACATCTTTGGCTTTATATCCCTTGGCCATAAATGGCCTCTTGGTCACCTTACCCTATGATCAAGATTTTTAAACTGGAAGTGCCACCACTTCCAATGAACTTTATTATGCATTTGAGATAAGTCTTTGAATCCTTTTTAGATTTATATGACCTAAGCATATGTGCCAAAGATACATTTGGTTCAACTTAGAAGGTTAATTTATATTTAGGCTACTGCAATTTCATTTATTCAATTCAGTATTAACAAGTAGTTGTGAGATGAGCCTTATAATACAAAGATTATTTTCCAAATCATGAGGGCAGATAAGAGATTTACCCTTTTTAATAAATACACCATCATTAAAATAATGGATCATTATATGTGAGTCCTATTTGAATAGTATTTTCTTATTTAAGTCATGTTGACTAGCAATCATTAATTACTTTCTAATTTTGAATTACAATTTTTTTCCTTACCAATATACCCCTCTCCCTATATTCCCTCCAAATTTAAAGTGGTAGTTATTTTGTTTCCTTTCAAACTTTAAAGAACTATAGATTTCAATATACAAATCCAAAATATATGAAATTTATATTTTTTGAAATATATCAATCGAGCCTTATAAAATAAGATCCTTATTCAATAGAAAATAATAAAATAAATATATATGATGTGTTTCCTTCGTTTTCATGCAGATAGTAAAGTATTAGCATGGTAAATGTTTACTGTATGTGAAAACTTCCCAGGTATCAAACAGTTTCATTTTCTGGTGAACACAATAAATATATATAGTTTGTACAATAGTTTTTTTTCTTCTGGATTTCATAGTGTTCATGAATCTTGTTTGATGATCTCAATGAGGAGATTTTAAAAATACTAATTTTTAAAAAATGGATGTGTAAATAAAAAGTTATGGTCATTTGAAGATTAAAAAATAGGGAAAACAAAGTTCAACTACTCAAGTAACTCCCCCCCCCCCCCCCCCCCCCCCCCCAACCCCAAATAGTTACGGATGATTGGTTTAAAAGGGGTAAATTTGTCAAACAAGAATACCAAAAATAAGAGTTGGACCTATTTGATGGTTGACAAGTTAATGGACGTGTTTATAAAAAATCTCTTCAAATGGGACCTATATATAAAAGTCTTGTAAAATAAAATAAATATCCATACAAAACTAGTTCAAAAATAATAATCAAATTCCTTCTAATGCTTGGAACAAAGAAACTGCAAGAATATAGTATACTCAATATGCTTCATATGATATATTGTCTAAATTATTTCCCCAAATTTATTAGAGTCTTTGTCCAAGAGGTTACCAAAAATCTTCATCAACTTCATCCTGAATTCACTCATGTCGAACCTCAAGTACCCCACTTAGGAAATGTGTAAGATTTCGTAAATATAGATTCTCGCCTTGGTTAACTACTTTCAAAAAATTAGAAAATATTTTTAAATTAACCTTGGTTAGACAAATTATCAAATACACAATGCAAAGAAACCTCTTATATAGAAAAATCTATTTTATGAAGAAATGCATTTTTCTTGTGTATTTTAAGAATGAGTGTTATTGGTTGGGACAAACATACTTACAGTTTTTCTAAAATCTTATTTTCCAAAATTTCGCTTTGACAAAACTCGACAATTTTATGGACACCCCTACAAGTAGCCTTGTCGTAGTGACACCTCAGTGAAGATCTTCTTCTCTGGTCTTTTTGTGACTTGCGCAAAAAATTTGGACTTTCGTGTGACCTATTTCGCTTCAGCATCGTCACAGAGAAGAGTGGCTCATCAGCGAAGCACATCTAATAGTGCCAAAGGCACTTCTTCCATAAGATCTTCTTCATTTTTGTATCAAACACACCTTTTTGGCTAACTTAGAGCTTGAAGTAAGTACTTGACTAGATAAGAGTGATACACATAACCTATTATCTTTTAAAAAATTTCAAAAAACAATTATATATAGTTAAGTGTTCCATAATATTGCAAACTAAGAGTTAGAGTTCTGAAAAAATCTTTGGCTGATCAAAATATATCATATATTTGAGAGAATTTTCCAGTTCTCTTCTTTGAGATCATCAAGCCATTATTGTTGTGTTTTTCAGTTTAAGAAAACCTTTGAGATTTATTTACTCTCCTTTGAGCTAAAAAAAATTCAAAACTGTTTTGTTCATGAGTGAATATTTTCTCTTCCTTGGCTTGAAAATTTTATTTACAGATTTAGAGCACCATAACCTTATAATGCACACGCAGAACTTTTTGGATTCTATGAAAATCCTTGCTATATCTTTTTTGTTTGCTTTAACATTTTATTCTTGGAACAAGTTGCTTCAAATTTGAAGAAATTTTTTTTTATGAGAGAATTGACGACATTAGTCATGGACCAAAATCGGTAGTGGTTGTGCAACGTTCTTCAACAGTTGATGCTCTCTTGGAAAAATATGGTGTGAAAGAGTTTCTAGTCGGTAATAGCATCGTGTGGTTGTAAGTATTTTCCTTGTAGTTGTAATACTCTATTATAGTAAAGTTGTCATTTTTATCAGCCCAATGTTTTTTCCATTAGTGGGTTTTCCATCGTATATTCAGTCTTGTGCTTATTTTACTTTTTCCTCATTTTTTAGAATCATTGTATTAACTAAAAGGATAAAATTTAGGATGCTAAAATCTAGTAAAATATTTTATAACGTAGACTTTTGGATTGTTAAATCCTTTTGATAACAATAAATTAGTAAACTTATTTTTCGTAAATTAAGTGAATTAATTTTTATGTGGGTAGATACCATCGATAGGCACATTCTCAACTGGTATCATAGTGGGTCTCCAATATTTTAATTGTAATAACCTAGGTTTAAATTTGTTTTGTGTGCAATGGATCGGAGTTTAATCCTCCATCATTCTTCTTTTTATGATAGCAATTATGTTTATTGGAAAGCCAGTATGACAACTTAGTTAATGTCTATGGATGATGGAACATGGAATACTGTTCTTTTTGGATGGATTTGTCCCATATTTTTTTAATTATATCCAATTAAATATCATTATTTTTGGTTGCATGTATCTGATGGAGTTTAGACCTATATCCACTTGTTTGACGTATAAGAAGGCATGTAAAAATAAGCCCATGCGCATGTAAATGGCCCTACAAAGGAACATCCACCATGAAGCACTCCAAGCTTCAATGGTTTACATCCTATTTCGAATTTCCTACCATGATGGAGAACGAAACTTTTAACAAGTTCTATGACTAGTTGAATAACATAATGACCTTTATTTTTGCTTTAGGGAAGTCCATTAAAGAGGATATAATTGTTGATAAAATCCTATGGTCTCTCTCAAGCAGGGTCCTTGGAAAATTGGATGTTATTGATAAGGTTAAAGCTCTACCCGCTAAACCCATGCGCATGGATGAATTGGTTCGCTCTCTCCAAACCTATGAGGTGAAATCGTCCTATCACCAAGGAATGTTGTGAAAAGAGAAAGATAAAGAATTAAAATATAAGAAAACATCTCTTGATCTTAGTTCCCTAGATGTTAAGGAAAATGATATGTCATTTCTCAGTATGTTTGCCATAAAGTGGAAAAAACATTTTCATTATAAAGGGGCCACCAATAATTATCTGCCTAGATTTAAAAATCGTCAAGGAAGTGGAGATAAGAAATTTGAATATCCAAAACCCATAGCATGTTTCACCTGTGATGGTCGAGGACATATTTCGAATAAATGTCCCTTCGTTCTGAGTTAAGGTGGTGGTAAGAATGCTTATCCATTCATTTTAAGTGATGATGACTCAGACTCAGATGATTATTCTCAAGAATGTTCACATGCATTTTTCATGTCAAGTGAGAAATTTGATGAGTTAGATGATTTGGAGTATTTTCATTTTCCTTCTTTAGTTATTGGAGAAGTGATTAATCCTTACATCTCTTTTTGCACTATTAAGGAAGCATAAGAAAATGATCTCCAAGACAATTATATTAGTGACCACGAAGAATACATAAACCTTGAAAGCCATAACATAAAACTCTCCACCATAATAGCCAATGTTGAGAACAAAATGGCTATTGTGAGTACAAGTAGTGTGATTTTTTTTATGATCCACATTTGGTGTGTAATGAACCACACATATAAGGAAGTTCCAATGACTTTATTAGACTTGAGATTGAGTTCCTTATGATGTCCTTACATTAGAGTGAAAACTCAAGGATAGTCTTGAGAAAAAAATCTCTTTACTTGAGGCCAAACTACTATCTACGTCCACTTTTAAGTTAAATTTGGAGAATAGGTAATAAAAATTGGATAAGATTCTATTATGATCCAAACTATCCTCTTCGGATAAACGTGGTCTAGGTTTTTGGTAGTTAAAGATCTTTGTCTATCCAACCTACCATAGCATCCCTATCTAGTTTTCCATCTACCGTTGGTGAATCTTTAATTAATATTGTATCCAAAGAAAAACAAAGGAAGGTGACAATCATATGTTTCTTTTACAATAAGGAAGGACAATTGAAAGAGTTTTTCTGTAGACTTAGGAAGCAATAACTCAAGCGCCCCATCAACCAAATTGAACCAAAACATTGTAAGTGTAATACTTTCCATAACATAGGACACCTTAGATAATTTTGTGTTTTGGTTCAACCCACATTGACTTTAGGTAATTTTAAAAAGGGTAGAAATGCCGATATAAAGGGGAAGAAGAAGGTGGAAGCCTGCAAAAAGGTTTCCAAAGGGAAGAGAACGAAAAAAATGATTGATGCTCCCATGGTGGTTCCAAAATCCAATTCTTTAAATATTGAACCTACTTGGATTAAAAAACACATTATTGATCGAGCGAACCTAGAAACCTTAACAAAAAGAGCTAAGAAAGTTCTTTATCCTCTAGTAAGAAGAATTATGATCCTTTTAGTTTAGGGGTCTTAGAGTATTTGGTTTACTATTTTTTATACGCATCTCTATTTATTTCTATCATTTTATTCTTTACTCTATGTTCTTTGTTTTGTTCATACCTTTAGATTTTAGCCATTTGCAATATTGTTCTTCTATGTATGTTAGGTATTATTGTATTCCATGTAATTAAATGCAAACCTACATGCTGAGTTATTATACTAATGGTTTTATTTATGACTTTTATACTCCCTGATTAAAATTTTATTGATTGAAATGCCTTGGTATTTAATCTTGATATCTTGGCATATTTTTCATAACTCAAGGATTTTACACCGTAGTATAACTTGAGCAATTTATGAATAAAATATAATGATGGGATTGGTTTTCTACTTCTACCTAAAATTAAAAGTTTTATTCTATGTTTTGTTAAAATGGTGTCATTATTAATCCTTTTGTGTATGAGAGATTTTTATCATCATGGTTGAAGTTAAAAAATATACATGTTTCAAAATCACGAGTGATGATGTGGTAAGGGATGCAACTTTGAGATTGTGAAAACCACCTTTAAAAATTAGAAATATTTCCCCACCCTTTGTAATGAATGAGCGAACACCGCCACATGGAAATTTTATTCAAAAAGAGATGTGTTAAATATTTTTAGCTATCCAAAATTGAGTAACATCGAGGATATGAGACTTAAAATATTTTAATCATAATTTGAGGGAGAGAAAAAGTGGTAGTTGAAAGTTTTATTTATTTTCAAGGAAAATTGAGGTTTTCTCTTTGTTGTACAAAGTAAAAAAATTTCAAAAGTGAGTTCAAACATTAATCTTCATTCCTGATTTTACGAGTTAATGCTCATGTTATCCACTTTTCTATCATGAGTTATGTCTTTGAATTACTATATTTTTTATGTGGCTTAAATTTGACCTTAGGCCTTTGAATGCTAAATAATTCTTCGTGTTGAGTATTTGACTTAAACATGAACCAGTGTATGATCTTTTGGATCTTGTTTGATCATTCTAAATGGTATTTTTCCATTCTTAGAGCTATGAAATCAATAGTGTATATTTCCCTTTGGTTGTGCTATATTTTTACACATTCTTTCTTGATGGGAATATCCCCGACCTTTGTCGTTGGCAATTCACCATAACAAAGTTTCGTAACCATGGATGGCATATATGGCTATAGCAAACACTTTTGGGTTTGTTCAAAATGCCAAAATTGGGATCTAAGAACATTTTAACCCATTTTTGTCACTCAAAACCTCTCTCACCTCTAGAACACTCATGTCGTCCTCCTAACTTAGCATCTTGAAAGTTATTTTTTTGTTTACTCAACCTCGTTATAATTGGTTAATCTTCATCTTATTGAGTTTATTTATCCCAGATTTTCAGATTTGTTCAATTTCTAGAGTTATGGCTTGGTGATAGTAGTTTTCATGGAGTTTTGTGAATTATTTTCTGTGATTGATGAGTTTTACTTATCTCGAGTTAAGATTGATTCGCTTGAGTATATTTTAGTGTGTATTTCTTTTTCTTACTCATTTCAAGGGGTTATCTACTCATTTGTTTGTATATGTTAGAGTTTATGAGTATTAAACATTTTTGTTTTCATTTATGAGACTATTTCTCATATTCTAGTATAGGAACCTAGGCTTATACTTTTTTTCATTTATCATAGGATTTATGTTCTTTGTGTCTTGGTGTGTGTTTTTATTTCTATACTCCATGCCTCCGAAATCTCACTCACATGTCTTGACTTCCTCCATTTGTTCTAGATTTGATGAGTTATTCTCTACACTTTTTGTGCATTGAGAGAGATCAATTGATTTGGAATCTTTTTCGTCATAGCACTCATTTATACAAATTTATGGAGAAAAGAAATTGTATTGGAGTTTGCTCTCAAACCAGATCATGTTACCCAAACATGGTGAGAAGAATTTTATTCAGTGCTTATGGATCATAAGAATCCATTTGGCATTATAGTTTTATCTTCTAAATTAAGGGGAGTACATGTTAAAAAATTTAAAGTGTTAAGTAACTACTTCAATGTCTTGGTAGAAAAGTGACCCAAATTTTCTTCCACGTCAATTCGTGGACCATCTCATTAGGACATGATCACTTTGTTTAGTGACAATCGTAGGCAATCTGGGATTGGGAATAATTTTCCTTAAGCACATCTTCCAAGGATTTTTTTTCATAATATGGTTGTATCCTCTTGTATTTTACACACATACCACTCCCATGATTTATCATTCAAAAATATCGAATGCTCTCAATTCGAATGTTGGTGTGTGTTTGTGTGACTTGATCTTAGAGTCAATCTTTGCTCACACTAAAGAAGATAATAAAATTCATGATTTTCCCTTTTGTCATTCATGCACTTCTTTTCGAGTCTGGGTTCCTATTCTTCTTGACGAAATTCAAGAAAAGCCAAAATTTTCGTTAACCATTCAATCTTATTATCGATATATTACTTAACTTGGTGACTACATTGGACTGTCCATAATACCTCATGTTTTCCCTTAACCGACTCCTCATCCTACACTTACATCACTCTACCATTTCTCAATTATCTAATCAAATGATTTTTAGTTTTCTACTTATCTTTGAGGACTGTAGGCATTCATTTCTTCCTCTTGTTTGACAAGTTATTACTTCTATGACGACTTCCAATGCACTTTTGATGCTTAAGTTTCACAACAAGGTTATTTATTTGTGTGATATAAGGACATTTAAGAAAAAGAAGTGATATACTTTATTTTATGTTTTGTGCTTTGTTTCTTTGTTTAAAATTGATTTGATTTTGATTTGTATTGATCACATTTATTGTAATCATTTAATCTCAACTTTAATTTGAATGCTTATCTTGTCTTATCATTATATATATATATATATATATATATATATATGATATCTCCATCTGTAGTTAAAATTATCAATCTTAGGTATATTATTCCCATGATTACATCTTGGCTAGACATTGTTTTAAATGCTTACTCAATATATGATGAACTATCTATTTATTGGGTTAATTAGCATATTTTAATATATTTAAATTCATTGAGTACTTCATCCCATTGTGTTCTTAGTTATATCCTTTCTATCTTTTCGTGACAAAAGGGGAGAAGTTTGTGGAAGGGGGAGTAGAGTTATCAAAGCATATTAGATTTCTTATAGTTATCTATTGATATATAATGTTTATTGAGAGGAATCATATATTTAAGGGGGAGTTATTTTATATAGATATGATGATCACATGTTCTTATTGCTATATCCACATGTTCATGTTTATCATATTTTCTCGTTTATCCTTTTACATGGGTCCCTTAACGAGTTTTCTAGTGGGTGACAAAAATGTATTTGTGAAAGAGCTTCTTTTGACCCATCTCTCTTGTGGTTATTATTTACTTACAACAAATGTAATTTTCAATTTTTGTATTTGCCATTTGCCAGGCGAGTCATAAAATGGTAGATTTACTTCATTTCCTTTTTTTTAATTCGACAAAGTGAGAGATTATAAGAGTATAGTATACTGAATATGATCGCAAAAACATGTTTGAGTCTTTGTCCAAGAGGTCACCGAAAAACTTTGTCCATTTTATCCTAGATTCAGTTATGATGAACCTCATGTACAGCACTTAGGAAAGCCATAAGATTTAGCAGACTTAAATTCATGCCTTAGTTTAAGGATTTAATAAAATTAGAAAAATCCTTTTAAATTAACCTTGGTTAGACAAATTGCAAATACACAACGCAAATATACTTATCATATAGAAAATTATATTTATAAAGAATTGCATTTGTCTTGTGTATTTTAAGTATGAGTGTTCTTGGTTAGGACAAACATACTTAGAATTTTGCCAAAAACTTATTTTACAAAATTTGTCTTCGGTAAAATTCGACAATTTTATGGACACTCCCGTAAGCATCTTTGCTGCAATGACGCCTCAACGATGATCTTTTTTGTTTTACCGATAACTCTTTGTTGGTCTTTTTGTGTCTTATGTAAAAACTCTAGATTTTTTCACTACCTGTCTCGCTTCAACATCGCCACAATGAAGAACTTCCTCGCTAGAGTCACGCGTCAAAGAAGCGCATCTGATAATGCTGAAAGCACTTTTTGCACAAGATCCTTATTTAAGATCTTCTTGGTTTTGTAAGAAGTGAACCTTTTTGGATAACTTAGACCTCGAAGTGACCACCTAACTCCATAAGAGTGTGACTCATAACCCATTATATTTTAAACACTTTAAAATCAAAAGGCTATATAGTTAAGTTTCTCATACTTTTTGAAACCAAGAGCGAGAGCTTTAAAAAAATCTCTAGCTGATCCAAACATTTCATATGTCTGAGAGAACATTTTTTCACTCATCTTCTTTTAGTTCTTCAAGCTATTAATTTTCTCTTTGGGAAAAACTTAGAGATTTATTACTCACCTTTGTGTTAAAAAAATGTTTTTTAAAATATTTCATGCGTGGGTAGATATTTTCTCTTCCTTGGCATGAAAATTCATTTTAAGATTTAGAGCACCGTAACCTTGTAATACACTAACACAATCTCTTTCAATTCCCTCAAAATCCTGGGAGTAGATGTTTTTCGTTACTTGAAGGATCAATTCTTAGAACACGTTGGTTAAAGTTTAAAGAAAGAAAAGTTGGTGATAGAAATGGTCGCAGACCAACATCGGTGGCGGTTATACATCGTTCTTCAACGGTCGGTGAAATCCTCGAAGAATATGGTGTGAAAGGTTTTATATTCGGTCATAATATTGTTTGGTTATAAATAATTGTCTTAGAGTTATAATATCTACCTCGGTTCATTTATCATTCTCATCAGCCCGAGGTTTTTCCCATTAGTGGGTTTTACTCTCATGCATATGATCTTCTTCTTATTTCACTTTTTTTGTATTTTTTAGAATCATTGTCTTGACTAAGAACATAAATTTTGGATTCTAAAATCTAGTGAAATATTTTGTCACATAGAATTTTGGATTGTTAAACTCTTTTGATAATAATAAAGTTGTAATTTTTTTCTAAAATTAGGAGGATTAATTTTTATTTTCGTAGCTATCGTTGAGAGGCACACTTTCAGAAACAATCAATAGAAATTCACTTATTCTCCTCACTAAAATTTAAAATAAAATTTTCTACTACTGCTACTGCTTCCTTGTGATATCCAATGGACAAAAACATTTCTCCATCACTAATCTCCCTGTTAATTATAACCCTTGAAAAGAATTATAAATATGATTAGTCGCTCCCGAATCTAGACACTAGGTGATGGTAGATTGCACCACAAAACATGATCCAATGACTCAAGATAAATTATTGTTTTTGATTCTTACTTTCTAGGTAGAACAGTCATTTATTCTTCCAGTGTCGTTACCGTTAGTATATATAAAAATTTCTTTTCAGCTTTTTACCTGCTCCCTGAGGCTGAAAGTTAGTCTTGGCAACCACATGTCGTGCCTGATACATGCCCTTATTTTTCTTACCTTGTGGGATAGAATAATAATATGGGATTTTGTTAGCAACCTATACCACACGCTTATGCTTGGTGATATTCTTCGTAGCTTGGAGTTCTTTAATAAGTTTCTCCAAAGAGTAGTCAAACTTGTTCATAGAATAATTTAAGCAAACTATTTAATTGGATTAGAGTAGTGATTAGAGCACAAAATCGACATGCGTTTCCCCATTGACTTTAGATACAAGAACCTTTACTTGTACCAAGATGGACAACATATTAAGAATGTGCTCGCGTATGGGATTACCCTCTAACATTTTGGTGTTAACCATTCTTTCTATAAATCCATCCTTGCGGCACGAGGTCCTTGAGGTTCAATATCATATCGTCAACGGTTCACATCGGCCTTATACTGGTGTTGCAATACATTGGTTATAGAGGCCCATATGTAGAAACGATGCATTTGATTACCATTTTCCACCTCTGATAGGCATGAACATCACTTTCGGGTGCCCCTTCCGTAGGCTTGTCCAGGTAGGTTTCATTTAAGACAAACTTATAGTCCTCAACAGTAAGGACAATGTTTAGGTTTCTTTTCCAGTCTATGGGTTGAATAGGGAGACCATTTTGAAATCTCATAATAAATTTTTTTGAAAACATAATTAATTTCAAAATAAATATGTGATAATCAACTTTGACTTTATTTTAAATTGCATCCCTCACCGCCATTTAAAAGTAAAATCCCATTTAACATCCTAGTTCCCGTATGAAGTTAGATTTCTCGATGGGAGCTTAAACACATAACATTGAACTAGACAGACTTTCATCAATCAATTATATACTTTGGATAGTTTCAGAACTTTTTTCCAACATAATTGAATAGTCGACGTCTTTTGGTCACACATCTAATGATAGTGACTCTGACGGGGATGATATAAGTACTTATATTTAAGTGTGTACCATCCATTCCTTTAGGGAAAGTAAACATATTCTTGCAGAATTTGCTCAATGGGAGAAATGAATGCACTCTCATTTAATTTCAATAATTATCATTTAAGAATTTTAAAATTTATGTGATGCCACAATTAAAACAATCCAATGGGGGAGATAAATATGACACGAGGAAATAATCGCATCAAAATTTTAACAAACCGATGGAGACCACAAGGTTTATGTCTCCCACCTAGTTATTTAAAATCATTAGGGTTTATGAAAAAAAAATTATTGAATCATAAAAGACCGAATTGAGAATTCTCAGATTCTAAGAAATTATATGTATTTTGTTTGCCACTCACAAATCCAAATTTATCAAATTTTATCTTTGATTAAATTAGGATTTCATACAAAGATCTAGTTCAGATTTTAATATATAAACCATGCATGCAAAATAACACGAGTATGAAGGAAAAATATTTAAAAGGGCAAAACCAATAATCAGGACTCTAGAGTAGTTGACGCATAATCGAATTATAAATGACTTAGAAAAACTAAGTATAAAGCACATAGTCTCCAATTTCCTCTACAAAAAATGATCCAGTCCAAAGTCGTCCATAAGAAGCAATCTTCTCTCAATATCCACTGATCATCCTTCATTTTCTTCAATAGTGAAACCTCGATTCCATAAGCCAGTAGTAGAGTAGAAATCCTCAAGAGTTTATGCAAGTATATTTGGAAACTAGTGTTTATAAATCTCACAAATCACATATGGGGATAAACAAATTGTGAAAGAAAAAGTAGTTTTGAAAAAACCAAAACTGAAAAACTTTGGAACAGGTATTGGAAAATGTTTTAGCCAAATTTCTCACAAATTTTGAGGTAGGTGGGGGGGGGGGGGGGGGGGGGGAAGTCGTTCAAACAAACACAACAGTTTAGTTTGAACGACATCAAGGTTCATTCTGAAGAAAGCCCATCTCGTTTGAACGAGACCAAAAAAATCTCTTTAATTTTAAAATCCTCATATAAAACCCCCCGATTCTTAAAACCTAACATCCCCAAAATATGATTCATAAAAGTTCCTGAAAATCACAAGTTTATGCCCCCATAAAGTGTCGATGTGTCTTCGAATGATATTTCATATGTAATGCTTAGTTTGAGATGCCGATTTGTAACGGGATACACCAAAACTATAAAATAAGCCTAAGCTATGAGTAATTATAAATTCTTGCTCTTACAAATATCCCCTTTGGCTATTCCGGTACAAAACAAAATCGAAAACCAAATTACAATGCGACTCTCTAGACAATAAATCTAATGTCCTCTCAACCCTAGAAACAAAATGACTTTTGAACTTCATCTTCAACTGAACTTATTCTCCCCATGGCTAGCTTTGTCTTCATCCCATGTAGTCCATGAGATCATCATCAAAGAGGAAGAGACCTAAAACACATGAAATAAAGAAATACCACGTGATACATACGAGTTTTAAAGAAAAATAAACCCCCGCCTCAATTTGTTCTCCCCATTTTTGTCCGTAATAGACAAAGGAGTAGAAACTAGACATGAATATTAGGCATCACATAAAGAAGTAAAATATAATCACTTAAGATAAATAATAAGGAACATGTAATGATATTCTCATAAGGTATAAAAAAGGAAACCCGGAGAACATATGCCTCTATTTTGATGTTTTTCAAAAATTTCAACTATATAGGTACAAAACACATAGTCACCATGGAATAACACTAAAATATCCGAATTGTGAAAACGGAATGTAATTGTGTGAACATTTTGCATAGATAAATCAACATAAACATTCATAGCATAGGTGCACGAAGTCATGGGACACTTCTAAAGAAAGAACTCAAAGTCTTCCTTAGGTGTAAGAATAGTGAACTCAAATGAATTGACTCAACTTAATCAATATGTCATGAACTTAAATGATTCACACAATAATACCAAACTATTTAATATTTTTTTAAGAAAGTCCGTTTTTCAAACCCATTGATCTTATACTTTACAACTCCCTCAAAATATTTCATATATAAGAATTCACCCTCAATTATTTTGAAGAAACCATAATGCTAATGTGTAATGAAGCATTAATGAATCTAAAAAAAATTGGCGCGGCACTTCTGTTTTAATGTGCCATTAATATTTTTAGGTTCTTTTATGTAAATGATGTCTTTCAACGCAAAGATTATTTTAATCTTTTGTGGCCCATTTATATTGCTTAACATTTCACAATATTTTCCACAAAAATATGAAATCTGAGCAATGGTTCTTACATGCATCTCTTTTCATATTGGGTTCGTTATTAAACATAATTGAGATGATAACATCGTACTCGATTAATGACAAGTAAGCACAATGATCATAATGCTTGTGCACGTGTGAAATAAAAGTGACAAGGAGTCTAATATGTTGAAAGTAGTCATCAAAGATCAACATAATGATATCCAAACATTATTAAGCATACTATTGAAACAATCTCAAAATAGTATGAAAAAGTCATGTGAATGGATGGAATGTAGGGTTGATCCAAAAATCTTAAATGTTTATCGATATATAGTGAAAAATAAAAAATACATAATGTCTTTTTCGAAAATTTCATTAAAATAAAATCTCTTTCCCTTTTTTAATTTTTTTCTTAAAAATCGAAAATCTTTTTGTACTTTTTAGAAAAACAAAACTCATTTTGGATTTTTCTTAAAAGCATAAAAAAAGAAGAACAAATAAATTCAATGAAAATAAAATCTAGCAATAGAAAAATAAGATATTAACATGATAAGAATCTTATACTAGATAAAGTACCCGAACTCAATCAATAGTGAAAATTCCCAAGGATTTCTTAAGATCCTCAAATTTAAGTGCATCTAAAGGTTTCATGAATATATCGGCCAATTGACGTTCGGTGCTCACAAAGCTCAAGGACACTACCTTCTCCTTAACGAGATCACAAATAACATGCTCACGTATCCTAATGTGCTTCATACGATAATGTTGGATCAGATTACAGGATATATGGACCACACTCGTATTATCATAAGAATTAATCACCGTGCCTTGTGAAATCCCATAATCTTCCAACATTTCCTTAATCCATAAGTGTTTTGTGCAATAACTCCCAGTGGAAACATACTTAACCTCCACCGTGGATAAAGATATGGAGTTTTGTTTCTTGCTCAACCATGAGACAAGATCACTCCCAAAGTAAAAACACCCACCCAAAGTGCTCCTACAACCATCGACATACCTGACCCAATCGGCATCCGAATAGGCGAATAAATGTTCATTAGTATCAAAGGAATACTAAATATTGTAGAAAAGAGATCCACTCATATATTTGATGATACGTTGAAGTGCGAATAAGTGAGACTCTTTCGGGGACACCTGGTATCATGCACAGACTCCAACTCTAAAGGAAATATCAAGACAACTAGAAGTCAAGTAGAGAAGACTACATATCATACCCCGATAAAGGGTTTTCTCTACATCCTTGCCTAAAGTGTCTTTGCTAATCTTAGTCGATGTACTCATAGGGGTGCATAACTGCTTAGCGGAGTCCAAATCGAACTTCTTCACTAAGTCCCTTGCATATTTGGATTGAGATATGAATATCCCATCCTTAATATGATGAATGTGGATACCTATGAGGAACATAAGCTCACAAACCATGCTCATCTCAAACTCACTCTTCATCTCCTCCTCAAAAGTGTGAGCATGTTGGTAGCACAATGACCTAATACTATGTTGTCCATATGGATTGGGGCAATCAAATTGTACCACTATATCACCTTACAAACAATGTCATATCCACTCCCCCTCTTTTAAATCCACGAGCTACGAGATAAGAAGTGAGCCTCTTGTTCTAAGCACGAGGTGCTTGCTTCAAACCATACGAGGCCTTATTAAGATAATAGATGTGTCCCAAGTGCTTGGGGTCTTCAAACCCTTTTAGTTGTTCCACGTAAACTTCCTCTTATACAATTCCATTCAGAAAGGCTCTCTTGATAGCCATCTGATATAACTTGAAGTGAAGATGACATGCTATGGCGAATAGTAAGCAGACGGAATCAAGCCTAGCAACAACAGCGAATGTCTCATCAAAGTCTACATCCTCAATCTGCGTGTAGCCTTAAGTAACCATGCTAGCCTTTTTGCGACCTATGGTACCGTTCTCATCCACCTTATTCTCATAAATCTACTTGGTACCTATCACATTTCTATCGCTAGGAAGGGGGAGTAACTCCCCGACATTATTCTTGCAAAACTGAAACAACTCACCTTGCATAGAGGATATCCAATGGTCATCCTTGAGTTCTTCTTTCACATTTTTGGGCTCCATTAAGGAGGTGTAGAACAAATATTTAACCACATTCTCGAGTTAAGCATGACTCTTAATACCTAGTGTGGGATCACTAAGTAAAGCGGAAGGGTCATGAATCTTTCGAACCCAAGTGGGTGGATCCTCTAAATCAGAAGTGGGGTTCACCAAGGTGGTATGAGAAAGGATAGGATCGTCACTAGGGGGTGCATCATCCTTACACTGGGGGATCAGAACAATAGACATCGATGGACCGTCATCTTTAATCATGACGTTTATTGACTCCATAACCTTATATTTTGCAAGGTTAAACACCATATCGTTACCGATGAATAACGAAAAAATATCTCCTCATCGTTTCGGGAGTCAAACATTTTGTTAAGTGATCTCTATCTCTCAATATGTAGCAAGTACTCTCAAAGACCCAAAAATATGATAGGTTGGGCATATTCCCTTTCCAAAACCTATAAGGCATGTGTAGCGTATGTGAACAAAGATATACCCTATTAACCATATAGCATGCATTACTCACTGCCTTTGCCAAAAAAATATCGAGGCACATTCTCCTAAGTAACATGGATCTATCCATCTCTTGTATTGTCCGGTTCTTCCTCCCAATAATCCAATTTTTTTGAAAAGTATGAGCGATAAAAAAAATCGTGTTTGATTCCCACTCCATCACAATATCTATTCGCTTTGGCTTCTTTAGATTTAGTGTCGTTGTCACTATGAATCCAATTAATAGAGACACTTTGTTGGTTTTATAAGACACGACACTTAGTTATTGAGAACTCAATCTTATCGGACTTTTCTCTAAAAAATTCCTTGATAGAGTATCTAGAAAACTCATCAACGCTCACTAGAATGAATCTCTTACCACCTAAGATCTTCGAGGGAGTAGGACCCATAAGATCTATGTGAATCAACTCCAAAACACGGGTGATGATAATGGTATTCAAATTCCAATGGGGAATTTAAATTTATTTTCCTTATTGGCAAGGTCCACAAATCAAGGAAGTTAGTTTTTGAGGTGATGGTAAGTGATAAACTAGGTCCTTTTTCACCAATATCTCAAGATCTCTAAAGTTCACATGACCTAGTCGTTAATGCAAAAGGTCCATAAAGGTAATCATGGCATAGTTGCACAAAAAGGAGTACTGGGGAATGATCCCATAACAATTATCTTCAATCCTCACACCTTGTAGTAATAATTCACCAGATTGATCATATACGTTACATTCAGATCGATAAAATTTTACCATAAAGTTTGTGTCGCACAGTTGGATTATGCTAATTAAGTTCAATTTAAACCCTTTCATATATAACACATTGTTTAGTTTAGGGAATTTGGGTCTCTCAACACATCTTCGACATATACCACTCCCATCTCCAAAAGTGACTTTACCTTCCTTGGAATCCTCAAGGTGGGTAAAAAAATTTATGTCACTAGTCATGTTCCTAGAGAACCCACTATCAAAATACCACTGGGAAGTATTTTTAACCTTAAGAGCAACGTTCACAACAAGGTATGTGTCGCCTTGCTTAAGTACCCAAGTGGAGGTAACCTTTTATTTTCCCTTATAGTTTTTGGCTCTAGTTGGAGCATTGGAAGCATTCTCAAATGGCATAGACGTCCATTGAAATTCTTCCATTAAGCATTGTGAAGTTGTGACTAGGAACATAACTTGATATCTAAGACTGTCAAAGTCCCCATCACTACACCAAAATACTTTTTTAGTAACAAACTATTTTTTGATTACCAATTGTATTATACCATTACTATTTCTCACAATAAAATACCGTTAGTAATCTAATAATTGTTACTAATATTGATTCAATATTTTAAGAGTGATTTTAAAAAAAGGTATTTTTCCACTAACGAAAGAAATTTCTCTTAGCTCAAAACTCAAAATCCCCAAAATTTCTCTAAGATCCTACCCGCCCAAAACCCTCCATCTCTCTATCGCTTATCTCATTTCCTCTCCGTAGCCACTGGCGAAATTTGGCCAAAGGAAGATCTCATCTCATCTCATTTGTTTGGGGATGCTTTTTTAGTATTAACTAATGAAGATCTCTGGTCCAAAATTGTCATCTCTTAGCTATTGACCAAGGAAGATCTCCAACCACTTTCCTCTCTGATCACGGTATTTTCAGCAAAAAAACTATAGATATTTTCAGTAGTAGTGTATGCTTAACAAAAAAATAATAGATCTCCGATCAGACGATGATGCTTCTTCACGTAATATACTATCCTTTGGTGTTATATAATTCATATACTTGTTGTTCATATTCAAATTGTTCTCATAATATGGGTGTTTTCATTAAAATAATAGTAATAAAGCATGTGCATTTCACTTAACTATTAGGATTCGAGTAGTTTGAACAATTAGAAATACTTATAATTAAGTTTAGAACTGGTGATCACAATTTATTAACAAAATACATAAAATATAAAATCACTTTCAAATTAAATAGGCTTGTTGATAATGTTGATCTAAGGAGTTCTATTTGAAGGGGATCCATATTAAATTAAGTAATCCTATTATAAAATGAATTAAAGTCTGGATTTGAGGAAGACTTCACATCGACTAATTTTCATAATCATTTCACATGTGATTTTGAGAATCAAGTTTAAAAAGGGAATATTCATCCACCCATTAATCGGGAAAACACTTGTAGAGTGAAACATTTAAGCTTCTAGATAAAATGAGATATAGTTCATTCCCACATTGTTAACCTCTTGTGTGTGAACCAGTGCCATAACGTGTCACTTTATTTGGGTATATGCAATGTTTAAAGAGGTAAATCTCTGCAGGATGGATATTTCATTACTGATAAGGATGATAAAGTCTCCCCTACTGATGTGATGAATCTGAAGCTAGCATCAGCAGAGGTGAAAAGAGGTAAACCATTTTATTTTCTTTATTGTGCCCCATATAACTCATCTGCATTAGACTAAAACTAGTCTCACATTTCATGGGTGGTGATTTAAAAAACTTGCCAAAAAAGAATCTAAGAAAGAACATTTCTCTACTTCTAAAGCATCTTCAAGTAGGAAGAGAACTAAAGGCGGTGATGATGATAGTTCAAAGAAGAGGGATCCAAACGAATTGAAGAGAGCAATGAGTTGCTTCATGTTCTTCTCAAATATCGAAAGGGAGGTCAGTAATTCATGAAATTGATGAATGTTTTATTTTATTTCTTTCCATAATCCTCTCTTCAGAATATACACTAGATTTTAAGGGGTCTGATTTCTCATAGTTCATCGTGTAGTTCTTTGATTATTGTGTTATGTTGGCTACATAACGTGAAAATGAGTAACCCTGGAATTAAGTTCAAAGTTATGGGGAGATATCTTGTAGAAAAATGGAATAAAATGATAGGTTTGGTCTTCATATACTTTTCAAAATATTTAAGTTATCTAAGAGTTATGATGATCGTTGTCTGCGAATGTGGCAAAATTCTTTTTTCAGTTAAGGAGAAGGAACCATACGAAGTAATGGCTCGTGATGAAAAAATACGCTACAGCTGAGGAGAAGGAACCATATGAACTTATTTTTCATTATTTGTTCTAGTTTGTAGATTGCTTGGATGGGAGTTTGTCAACGTATGCTTATTTTGTAGATTGACTCATGGGACAGAGTTTGTATGTTGTTGTGGACTAAGACATGCCTTTTTTGTCTCGTCCAATTACAGTTTGTGATGTTCTATGTGCACATCATTAACGGGAACACAAATAATACATCTACGAGTGTGTGTGTGTGTGTTTTGGTTAGTCCGTGTTAGCTTGATATACATTGTTTGGCCAGTGCGTAATAACTTATTAGCGCTAGTTATGTGATAATGTTCTTTAGAGATTTTTATGTTATTGAAATGATATATGAATTATTCTTGGTTTAAAAAATCGTTAAGACTTTTTTAAATCTTATGTAAAACACTTTTTTTAAATCTTGTGTAATTGAAATAGTAAAAATTGAAGTTCGGTTTGAGAATTTGTCGATCAAAGGGGGTGCATTTGTTAGGAGCAGGGCTCTCCCAAATCCTTGGAATTCTACCATTAATGTGATTGAGGAATTTTGTTTTGCTTCTCCTATTTTATTCTTTGATTAATTTGTTATTTACAAATATAATTGATCTTTTTATCTAGGGACCAATTTATGCTTTATTAATTTTCTTCATATATTAATCATATATTTTTCCTGTATCTGTTTTGAATAGGGAATTCTTGGACTTCTGAATCTTTCCCAATCTAAAAAAATGTTGTCAAGATAGTCCATGAATTTTTTGGAATTGTGAGACCATCAAGGTATCCAATCATCTAGTTTTCAAAATGCAACTTAATAATGAGATTAACAGTGAGCTCTATATCTTAATTTTATAAATACTAGGCATGTTGAAATAGATTTTGATTTGACAGTCACAATGTACTATAAATTACCATATAGGACCAAGAATATTTATTTGGGTTATTTGTATTTTCAATTAGTTCTTTATAATGCACCTTGGGATCAAAATCTTCACTATTTGCATTTTAAGGTTTATTTTCACATTTAAGACACATATATGAGGAATGGTTCATAGAAAGTTTTAAAAAGTGGGAAGTATGATATTACATTTCTTTCATTTCATCGTGTTTAGAAAGTATTTCATGAACCCGTTGGAGGTGTATTATCAGTAAAGGGTAGTTTCTTTATCTGCCATGTTGATTATTAATTTTCTGAAGTGCGTGTGCGCCTGCATAATCTTGTCAAATAAGAATTTTATCGTTGCACCATGCCGAACTAGATTTTAAATGCTATTCTAGATTAAGTTTGTTACTTCCTATTCTAATTTGTTTTACCTTTCTTATGGCAGGTTTTACCTAGTTTGTGAAGACTACTGATATCATTTATGATTCCTCGTTTGACAAATTTGTTTGCGCGATGGTGGAATTTACAAGCCAAGGTTTTACCCCCAGCCTATAATCGTTAAAGCCGAATCATTTGTAATATTTAGTTTAATCATTCATATTCTCTGTTCTTTTCAGATCTCACACTTTAGCAATCCCTCTCTCATCTCTCCATATTTGCGTACATTAACACAAAAATTGTTTTCAGATTTTATTATGTGTAACCATGTTTATATGAGTTTCTCTATTGGTATACTCTTTGACTTTATTAAATCAAACATTGAATGCGTTTTTATCATTTCTATTGATTCAGATTTTAATGCTTACAACAAAATGATATCTTCATATATGAGTGCCCATGGATGTGGTTTTGATTAATTTGTATTTAATGATTTCTGGTTAAATAGTTTATTGATTGGATTCTTGATTTAATATTTTTTTCACCATCTTTACAATCTGTTGTGTTTAATTTGAATCCGTTATGTTTAGATAGTGAATCAATGAGTGGTCAACTTAGTTTTGCTTTACTTATTTCAGTTATCACTTATGATTTACTTTACTTCCTATGAGTTTAATTATTAATGAACTTGTCCATAAAGTTATGGTAATTTATAGGGAGTTCATATGGAAAAATCCTAAAAACCTGCAATTAAGCAATCCCCCTGCACACACACACACACACGTGAGCTAAAAAATGTAAATTTAGACAAGAAAATGCGAAGAAAAATCTAGCAACAATGAATCTGTAATCACAAGTTCAGGTTTGTTGAAATATTTGTCTTGATTGTGTTTCGCACGACCTATTTCATTATTTTAATTGGACTCTCTTATATTTCTTAGTATCCTAAACATATTTTATGCCACCATGTATTTTATGAAAATCTACTTTTGATTTTTAGAATTAGTTTCATGAATTGTGAGTTGTAACACACGTATTGTAATCCTTACTGGAAAATTCAACGTGATTATCCATTTGGTTGTTCAACCGTATAGGAACCATGATTTTTATACATTTAGGTTCTAGATGTATAACATTCTATGACATTACTATCTTTCACTTATTTAGTCTTTGGCATCTTTTCTAGAAATGGGAACTATGCCTTGTATGTTCATGATGTGAGAAATATTTAATATGGGATAGAGAGCCAAAGAGGTTTGAAGGTCCTAAGTTTACTTCAAATATATTGGAAGTAGTAAAATGTAAAATAATGTAACCCTTTCTAACCCTTTGATTCGTTAGTAACTTGCGTATAACGGCTGAAATGAGATGTGGATGTTTTCGTGTGTCTCACATTTACCCTTGGGACATATCCCTCTCATAGTTTTGAGTTTTCAAGTTCAACATGAACACGTTTTAACTTCAATTCACCTTACAGAAAGCTATTTCCTTTTTATGCTTGTATTCCATAATGGAATTTGATGTTAATTAGATTGGAATTTGAGGCTTTTGACAACATGTGTGACATTTTAGGCTCTTGATATTTTTTTCTCTTATTTTGTAGGAGGCCTTTTCATACGGATTCTTCATAAGAAACAACCCTTGTAAATAAGATGTAGATTTTTCATTCAAATATGTTGGGAGGTGACAACAGTAATACATCACTTCCTATTTTTCTCAACGAGAGTTGTTTACGGTATCCTTCTAATGCATCAAATCATCTACAGTTGTTTAGAAATTGTGAGTTTTTTGTGCATTCTAATATCGAATCAAAATTATTGGCTTTGCACATTTCCACCATATTATTGTCATTGCCAGTAAACTCATATGAATGCGTGCTTAATTAGCCTACTACACTCTCCAAAAATTTCTTTTAGTTTCTACCAATACTGTAGATCTAATACTTTCCATGCTTACAGGGTGATTGAAGGGGTCAACATTTAAAGTGGGGTTCAGGTTACTATTTAACCCTTAATGTGATGTTTAACACCATCGAAACAAATTTGGTCACTCAAATATTTAAACTGTGTACTCAATGGGTCACTACTCGTTCAAATGATTTATACAACATGTGATGCTTGTTTTATGGTATATTTTTAATGTTATAATTTATATATCTGACATGGTCTCCGTGAGAAACCATATTCTTCTGACCCACATCATTAGCCACATGGTTGGTTGTTCTTTGATTATCGGATTTGATGTGACCTTACCGCTCATGACTTATTTTCAACAGGTCATTGGCATTTTTCTTTACGTATAATATCACTTTACTAAATTATCTGTTACAAAGATACGTGGTGAATTATACGAAGCATTAATTTTGCTTGTGGATAACTTTTTTTTTATGTAGCAATTTTTTTACAGTGTTTGTGCAATTAATTTTGTAGGTCGATAATTTTTTGTACTAAATTAAGTTTGCATGACTAAATGTTGATATTATAACTAGTATGATAATTTTATTTTATTTAAAAGAATGTCATCTTTGGATCCTCATCAAGTTTTGAGTGTTGCGGGTTGTGTCGATGATGGCGATGATAACAAAACAGACTTCTTTTTTATATTTCATTTTCTTGGTTATAATATAAAAACATCTCATTTTGGGATTATTTTATTAGGATATTATATTGTATGCATTTGTGAAAATAATGTAACTTTCAGGGTGATTGTATTACAATGTTTAATGTGTTTAGTTTAAGTTTATTTTGTAAATCAAGAGTGGAGGCTTATATAAAATGTGAATATTGAATATAATGCCCTTGTTTATGTGGACTATTTTGTACATGTTCTTAGGATTTGAATAGTATGGTAAGAATAGTTAAATTTGTTTAAATTCAAGATATATTGAAAATATTTTTTAAAATATGTATTAATATTACTAACAGACCTTTACCATTACAAAATCAGACAAAAGTGTTATAAGAAAGGTATAATAAGGTTGCAATAGTACTACAAAAATCCGTTACTAAATCAGAATTAATAATGGTAAAATATTGTTGGTAAATTCAAATTAGTAACGGAATTTTACCGTTACTATTAGTAATGGTAAATTTATGTTACTAATTTTGTTCCCCATGCCTTTTTTTAAATGGAAAAAAAATCCATTACTAATATTTTCAGTAACGTTAAAGTACCGCTACTAAAGGTGCGATTTGGTGTAGTGTATAGCCGTGCGCGAGAGTTTTTTTACATCTAGTTCTACCAAACTTGTAGAAAAACTCTCTAAGGTGAGTTCTCTTCTTGCAAAAGGTGAAAACATAAACTTGTTTAGGTCTACTTTGGTTCACTTTATTAGGTTGAACTATCTTTTGTGGTTTAGGTCCAGTTCCATAAGGATCTACTACAAATTTATGAATCAGTTAGTTGTGGTATGAGAAGTGGATGCACCGTCATAACCCATTCCTTGACTTTCCCTAAATCCTAATGTGGGACTAAGGATCAACTTTCCAACCTTATTTGATCTATCCTCTAAGTAACCTTAACCTCCCAAGAATGGTCGAAATCTTTCTCGAGTTGGGATACAAGGGCTTTAAGTTTCTCACGAGTCTCTATGGATGCTTGAAGATCTTTAGTAATACTAGACACTTTGTTGGTCAAGTAACCATTTTCCCTCTCAACTAAGGCGACCCTCTCTCCCAAAGAAAACTCTCACCGAGTACTTACTCTCTCTTACCTCTCTTAACTTCTTCTTTAAGCCTAAAACTCTAATCGCTAAACCTTTGTTTTGTTTCTTTATTTTAAAGGACTCGGTGTAAAAATCAACATAGGCACGATGAAGGTCACCCTCGCTCTCACTTAAAGAATCCTCCACCTCAATCTCGTCGGAATGACTAGACTCACTGTCGAGGTCGTCATTTTTAGTAGCTTTCTCATTGACATGAGGTGAACTAGGTGAACTAACATGACTAGACAAAAATGAGGTGAAGTTATGTCTATGTGGTGATTCATCCTCGAAATCCACCGACTCAACATCATTCTTGCTAAGCATGTAATTTAAGGCAACTTTTCCTTTGCCATGTATCTTTAATCTCGTCAGACACTCGTGAGCTTTGTGACCCTTACCTTCACACTCATAACATCTCTCTTCATCTTTCTTAAGATTTTTTTCTTTTTTTTAAGAAAAAAAATTTCTTGCCTAATTTATATTTTGCCTTTCTCAAAACTATTTATTCTTTGGAAGTATTTTCTTTTCTATGTTTGAGAACTTTTTTGAATATTTTGCAAAAAGGGATAAATCATCCAAGTCAAAATCATACTCTGAGTCATAAGACACTTCCTCTTTCTTTTTAGATTGTACTTTCAATGCAATTCCCTTTTCCTTAGGTTTAACAATTTTGGGAACATATATATCTCATACATTTGAAGGTCTAGTACGAGTTCTTTTAACCTTAGAGTATCTAATATCCCTAACGAATTAAGCACGGTAACCTTAGGAATAAAATGGGATGGAAACGATCTCAAAAGTTTCTTAACTACGCGCGTCTCACGGATTTTCTCATCTAAATTAAAACTAGATATTACTATGTCCGACAAAGTTGCGTTAAACCAATCAAATGACTCAGACTCAAGCGTAGTCATTGTTTTAAATTGTGTGGTGAGATTATGCATCTTAGAAGCTTTCACAACATTGGTACCCCCGTGAGTGAGCTGGAGGTTATCCCAAGTTTCTTTAGATGTGGTGCACATCATAATGTGACGGGACTCGTCATGGGTGACGTCTCCAGAGATGGCACTCAGACTACCTGAGTTAAAATTTCTCCATTTAAAATCATCCTCTGTCCGTGTAGAGATAGGTTTTAGACTTTCGACATTGTCGTTACTTACCATGGGAGGAGTCCACCCTCTTTCACAGACAAGCAAACACATTAAACTATAGATTTTGATGTAGACCATACTAGATTTCGAGTAATCATATTTTGACCCATCAAACACAAGCGTCCTATCATACAAATTATCCAAAAAAATCCAAATTTTTAACAAATACATAAAGACTTGGTGTAATCGTCTCCGATTATAATTTGAGAATGCTGCGATTCTATGAAATTATTTGTATTTTATTTTTGCACACACAAATCCAATTTTAACAAATTTTATCTTTGAATAAATTAGGTTTGCATACAAAGATGTAGTCTTGATTTTAATTCACAAACCAAGCATGCAAAATAACACTAAGATGAAGTAAAAATCCCTAAAAGGGAAAAACTTATATTCCACGCTATAATGTAATTGACAGATAGTAGACTTACAAACCACTTAGAAGAACTAAGTATAATGCGCAGAGTCTTCAATTTATTTTACAGAAAATGACACACTCCAGAGTCGTCCATAGGAAGCGATCTTCCCTCGATATTCACCGATTAACCTTTGTCTTCTTCAGCAGTGAAACCTCAGTTCCACAAGTCAGCAGTAGAGTAGAACTCATCAAGGGTTTATGCAAGTGTAATTAAAAATTAAGGTTCATAAATCTCACAAATCATATATGGAGATGAAATATTTGTGAAACTAAAAGTGGTTATGAAAAAACAACAGTGAAAAAGTTTGAAACATGTATTGGAAAATTGTTTTTGTCAAAGATCTCTAAAATTTCTGAAAAACGGGTTATTATAATAAAATCACAAATTTTGGGTTGATGGGGTTGTTCGAATGAAAATAGACCTCGGTCAAACGAAAACCACAGTTTTGTTCAAATGATATCGAGGTTCATTCTAATGAAATCCCAATCTAGATTGAACGTCCTCCTCACATACTTCCAACAAGGAATCTCTGTCAAGGCAGGGATATCTCGTTTGAAGGGCGTTAGATGTTGGTTCTAACAAGATTAAAATCTCGTTAGAAGGAGATTTAATCTCGTTTGAACTAGACAAGAAAAACTTTTTATTTAAAAATTCATTTATAAAAAGCTTCAATTTTTAAAAGCTAACATCCCCAAAATATGATTCATAAAAATTCATGAAAACTACAAGTTTATACCTCCATAAAGTGTCGGTGTATTTTCGAATGATCTTAGAGATGTAGTGCTTGGCTTGAGATGCCGACTTGTAACGAGATATACCCAAAAAGTATACAATAATCCTAAGCTATGAGCAGTTATAAATTATTTCTCTTACACGAATTAAAGCTTTAGTAATTTGCCAATTTACTTGAATAAATTAAATTTCTTGATCTCACAATTTTAAAATCTCCAAAAATAGAAAAAGTTTATATAAAATAATAAATAGGGTGATCTCAATTAAATTTATACAATTAAATTAATTATCTGATTAAATTAAATATAAAAAAGAATGAACAAAATAGATTTTCCAAGAAAATGAGTGATCTAGGGTGATATCAAAATAATAAACCATATTGTCCACTAAATCGGGGTCCTTAATTGTCCAATTAATTAGTACACGAAATCATGCAACAAAATATAATAATGTGACATGAAAATAAATAAATCATTACAAAAATAAATAAAAAGGACAAAATTGCCCTTTCTATCATGGCCTAAAATTATTCCTTGAGTACACTCCTTGAAGAAAAAATATTTGAATAAGTGCCCAAGTTGGTGAAGAACTTTAAGGAAGAGTCATTGAAAGAAATATGAAGTAAGAGAATCCCAGGAAAAGAAAAAAAGCCTTATGTCAGCCCCATCCATATGCTGGACATGTGGCCGCAGCCCTTACATTCTACTCCTCTTCCTTAGTTCTTGATTCTTTTGGGTCTTTGAATATTTCCCAAACTACGTCATTTTGGACCTTCAGTGGCATTCAAAAACTCCACTAATGCACCTATATTCTTTATCAAAATCAATCAGAAACCATTGATCTTCCACTAAAATCAAAACAGTATTGAGAATATAAAATTCTAATATCTAATAATTCACAACAACAAAAAAATACTTTTTAGGAGGGAAGCTTTTGAGACGACTACAATTTGGGTCTTTAAAACTCACTTTTTGAGATGGGTAAAATAAACCGTCTTAAAAACTACAATTTTTCAGACCCCTTTTATTTCCCATCTCAAAAAGTTTTACTTAAAAGGACTCCTTTTGTTTCTCGTTTAAAAAAATAATACATAATGAGACTGTAAATTAGTATCCGTCTCAAAAGGTACCTTTTGAGACGGCTCCCAAAAAATTTAATTCCCCCCCTTTCTAAGTTTTTACCTCCCACTTAAAAAAAGTGTAAATTATTAAAAAAAATAACAAGATTGATTGTTTTCTCATTCCCTTCACCTTCGCAACTCCCCCTCAGCCGGTTCCGCTTTACCCGGTTCCTTTCACCCACTCTTTTCTCCTGCTTCGGTTCCCCAATAGATCACAACCCTACACCCTGATATCTCTTGCGGTAAGAGGTGTCTCTCATTTTTCTCTCTCTCTTTATATATATATATGGATATGGATATATGTGTGTGTGTACATATATATGTGTGCGTGCATGTGTGTTTGTGTGTCATATATATATGTATACATAGTAATTATATGTTTTTTTAATTAATCGAGTTACATATATAGATTAGTGTTGGGTGCAATTTTTGTTTTTTTTTGTTGAGGATTTGGTATGTTGGGGATTGAAGACTTATGTTTGAGATTATTAGTGGCGATAGGAGGTTAAGGGTGGCCCAATTGAAAACCTGAATTGTCAATTGGTTGTTGTGTTATAGTTTTATTATTAATGTATAAAAATATTTGTATACTTCTTTGTGTGAATTTTATTTAGAATTATTGATATGTTTATTTATGTTAGTTAATTCATGTCATTTGCAAGTATTCCATTCCATTAATTTGATTTACTATTCGATTATGATTTTATTTTGTGATATATGCGATGGACATTGGTCCAATATTTTAACATGCATCATCGTTGAAGAGTTGGAAACATGTAAAGCATACTAAATTGTTAGATGAACAATATTAGTTTAATTGGAAACACTAGTTGGGAATATAAATAATTAATTTCTATTTTATTATATAGTTGTGTTAATCATATTAGCCAATTGTTGAGAAAGATACTAATTAATTGTGTTCAATGTTTATTGTTATTTTTTTTATTATTTTTCTTCTTCAAAATATGTTCCAATAAGTCTTGGGTCAATCACGCTGATGTAACACCCCGTAATTCTGCTTAATTCTAAATTACGTAAGTAGAGTAATTTAATGGGATTAAATACGCTTTAATTAAATTACGTGAGTAGAGTAATTTAATGTGATTAAATATGTTTGATTTAAATTACGTGAGTAGAGTAATTTAAATATATATTATATTAATAAAGAAGAATATGTGTTATAGAAAATTTACTAAGGTGAGTAGAAATTTTCAATGCTGATATGTACGGTCTAGTGACTATATGGACGTACCGGATATAACTCGACAAAATTAAGAATGAGAGTAGAAAAATATTTACGAGACTCAAATGATAATTTAGAGTCTACGGTTGATTCCTAAAGGGTCGAATTAGTCAAAATAGTGTACCCGGGGGTACTAGTTGAGTGCCGGGTCATTTTCGGGCTAAACCGGGACCATTCGGGGGCATTTTGGTCTCTTTACAATTATGGGAAAGAAGACCTACGAATTTTTGTAACCCTATATCTGATTATAAGAGTGGTGGCTAGGGTTAGACAGTTAGAGTTACACCATAGCCATTAGAGAGAGAGAGAGAGAGGCAAATTCCTTAGGCAATAAGGAAGGAGGGATCATCTTAGGAAGATTTCACCACTAAGATTGTTGGGAAGAAGGATTGAGACACCAATATCATCAATCATCATCAACAACCACGAAATCAGACCCTACAAATCTTAAGGCAAGTGGTTATTTGCAAAATAATTGAGTTATAATACCCATGTTTAAGCTTGAGGAAGAACATGATTTTTATGATATTCTTGGGAATAAACAGTTGATAATAATCCATGATTGATTAGGATTTGCATGTAGGACGTTTTTGAATTACCAAGTAGGTTTATATCATAGAAAATCTGATGAGAAATTCGTATGAAAATCTGGTATTTTGATGAAAAATATAAAGAATGAAGTTTTAGGGTTCTTGAATATAAAGAATGTAGAAATTTCTTTAATTGCCGTTACTTAATGGGAACCTTAGAATTGAGATTTTTCCTATGAGGGGACTTGGAAATTACCAGTAGGTGTACCATTAGGTTCCTCCACTAATGATTGAGTAGGAATGTTGGAGAAATGGAATGACGGTAGAACGATTGACTTAGCCGTGAGTTGAAATGGTTAATTTAATTACGGAAAGAGTGAGACTTAATTACGGAAAGAAAATACCAGTAGGTTAAAGTTAATTTAACTACTGAATTAAGGGAGGGGTAACTAGGACCCTTAGAGTTACGCGAATACTCGAATAAATACAATAGTGAGATATGTTGTAATTAATAAGTGCGAAGAATATAAAAAAATATATATTACGTACGGGTATGATTTACTAGGTCGGGTGCGTACCTACTAAATTTATATAAATAGTTTTGGGTTAAGAGAATATTACCTAAATTAATTATGTTAGGGTCGATGTGACATTCCGAACTAACATAAGACTATTATAAATTTGGGGTCGATGTTTAATGCCGAACCAAACTTTGAACTGGTGCCGCGATGAAAGTGTCCCGAACCAGAATATGTGTCTATATTTATATTTATAGATAGTTGGGTCGATGAACCATTCCGAACCAACTTTCACTTGGAGTCGATGAATTATTCCGAGCCAAGGGTCCTTTGTGTGTAATAAAAGGATATATTAGTGGTAACTAATATTATATACATTGTTGTGGGATAAAATGTTTTATGTGCTAAATCTACAAATTGAGAATAGTAGACAATGAAATGATAAGTAAATGTCTCAGTAATAATTTATAGCATGATGTAATTATTACAAGAATAAGGTAACGAGCAGTTATTGAGTTAACTACAGATATGGATAGTATAACTAGGTAGACCAAGTTTCCTCGATAGTTATATACTATGTAAGAGAGGTGAGGAGGTCCAAGGGAGAGTGCGAAACCTTAATGTGTGTAATCAATAACTTAATTGTGATAACCGCTTGCAAAATATTTTCAAATGTTTTGAGTACTAACTCTTGCTATGTAAATTTTTAAAAACCTTTTAGGTGCCCAGCCACAAGGAAACCCAGCTTGACTTCATGTCAGAGATTTGGGAGCTGCAGCCAGTGTGGAGGTTGCAGGGATTGTTTAGACGCTTCTTCTTTTTCATTTCTAGTGCAGGATCTCAGTTTTATTATTTCTAGTTGGAACATGTCGTTCCACCTTTACTATTACAGTTTATTCTAGTTATGGATTTGTAGTTGTCTTTGGGCCATGGTTTACGACAAGACTTTATTTGCTTTCATATTTTTATATACTGAGCATTCATATCTAGTTTTGGTTATGTGTGGTTTGGATTATTTATTGTTTAAAGAAAGATAAAAATTTGGCACCCGTTTTAATTACATTTAGGTGGTTAGTAATTTTAAAAAGGCGTTCGACAGTGATGCTAAGAATGAACCATTTAAGAAACCTGTTTATATTAAAATAAGGCTTGATCACCCAAGGTTTAATTAGGCGGGGTGTCACAGATGGTATCAGAGCATCAGGTTCTATTGTCCATAGGATCTGTACGGCTTACTACGATTCAGCGTTACGTTTGTTTGTATTAAAGCCCTACTATTAGGATTGTTGATAAATTTCCAACTGTTGCGTTATCGTACTTCTGCTCTTAAATTTTGTATAAACTGTGTACTTATACAATTTGAATCTTATTTCAGATGCCGCCAAGGAGACTGAGAGCAGAGAGGGCTGAATCCAGAGAGGAGGTGAGGGAGGCTCATCAGGAGCCACAGGTACCGATACCACCACCCCTACCTGAGCTAATCTCCACTACTCAGGTTGCAGTGATAGTGGCTCAGGCAGTTGAGACAGCAATGAGGGCAATGGCAGCCCACTTTCCACAGCCCCAAGTACCTCCCCCTGTGGCACCGGTAGTGCAAGTTCCGGCGGGACCATCTACTTGGCAACGAGCCAGGGAGACATTTCAGAAGGGGCACCCACCCGAGTTTCAGGGTAGTACTGATATAGTGGAAGCGTACAACTGGAAGAAGAATATCCAGCGCCACTTACGCATGCTAGAGTGCACCGGAGTGCAGGAACAGATGCTAGCCACTTTTCGTCTGTCAGGAGCGGCCCTACAGTGGTGGGAGTCAGTTACCACCACCGAGGAGAGAGATACTTTGTCTATTTATGAGTTTTTGGTGCGGTTTGACCGCAAGTATTTCCCTCCAGTAGTAGAGTGAGAGATGAGAAAGAAGTTCAGCGAAGTGGTTCAGGGTGATAGCTCAGTTGCTGACTACGAGGAGGAGTTTACCCGCTTGGCCAATTTTGTGCCAAACGAGGTGAGCAACGAGGAGAGGAAGAAGTCCAAATTTATGGAGGGCCTAACCTGGAGAATCAGACAGCACTTAATTGGTAATCCGGCATTGGTAACCTACACAGATGTCGTCAATGCCGCTCTACTACACTGTCAGGATCACCATTTTCATACTAAGGGAAGTAAGAGGGGTGAGCCTAGCCAACCGGGCAAGGTGGATGGAGGTAGTGGCAGTAGTGCAACACAGCAGCAGGCAGCGGGTCAGTTGGGACAGGATTCCAGACAGGGGAACCCTGCTAAGAAGTTTAAGCACGGGAAGTATCGCTTCGACCGACTGGGCCAGCAGGGTCCTCAGCAACCAGTCCCTCAGGGTCGACAGGGCCAGGGTAATCAAAATGGGGGACAACAAGGCCAAGGGCGACAGGGCCAACAGGGCCAACAGGGCCAAGGACAAAGACAGTTCCAAGGGCAGTGCTTCACTTGTGGTCAGCAGGGTCACAAGAGCAGAAATTTTCCACAGCAAGACCGGGCACGACAACAGGCACCGTTAGCTCCAGCAGTAGTACAGGCCCCACAGCCAGGGCAGATGCAGTACGGACGTGCGTTCAACATTCGTGACATTCCATTTCAACCGGCACCACCAGCACCGCCGGCAGTTGCGGGTATGTTTCCTATTCATGGGCTTGAGGGGAATGTTTTGTTTGACACTGGGGAAACGCATTCATTTATTTCCACTAGATTTTCATGGGCAGCTGGCCTATTAGCGACAGCAGACACTCATCTTATGTGTGTGGAGTCACCGATGGGTAGTGGGTCCCTCATACACTCGATTTGTATGGGTGTGGACATTATGGTCGGGAGATTGATTCTAGCGGCGGACCTTCTAGTGCTGGATATGGAGGGATATGACGTCATCCTAGGCATGGATTGGTTGGCACATAATAGGGCAATTGTAGATTGTTATGAGAGGACCATCGTGTTCTCTATCCCGGGTCAGGAGATGTTCCTTGTGGCTATGCCACTTCCCGAGGGAGGATCGCGAACTCACTTATATTATATTGAGGAGGAAACCTCACATGGGGTGGTCATTTCTCTGGACTCAATCCCAGTTGTTAGGGACTTTGAGGATGTCTTTCAGGAGATACCAGAGTTACCACCTAGCAGAGAGATAGAGTTCGTAATTGATCTCACACCGGGGACGAGACCGATTGCCAGAGCACCATATCGCATGGCTCCTTTAGAGATGCGGGAACTGAGAGAGCAAATCCAGCAACTGTTAGGACAGGGTTTTATTCGACGGAGTACATCGCCATGGGGTGCGCCAGTACTGTTTGTGAAGAAAAGGGATGGTTCACTTCGTATGTGCGTAGATTACAGAGAGTTGAACAAAGTAACGATACGTAATAAGTATCTATTACCGAGGATTGACGACTTGTTTGATCAATTGAGAGGGGCTGCATACTTCTCAAAGATCGATTTGAGATCGGGTTACCACCAATTGCGCATTCGCGAAGAGGATGTACCTAAGACTGCTTTCCTGTCGCGGTACGGGCCATATGAGTTCAGAGTGATGCCTTTTGGGCTAACTAATGCACCGACGGTATTCATGGATCTCATGAACAGGGTATTCAGGGAGTTTTTGGATCAGTTTGTGATTGTATTCATAGACGACATTCTGATTTACTCCCGTACAGAGGAGGAGCACGCAGAACACTTACGATTGGTCCTACAGACATTGCGGAACCATCAGTTATACGCCAAATTTGAGAAGTGTGGATTTTGGCTTCGGGGGGTGCAGTTCCTAGGCCACGTCGTATCTAACAGGGGCATTGCTGTTGACCCGAGTAAGGTATCGGCGGTGAGGGAGTGGGGACAGCCCACGACACCGACAGAAATCCGCAGTTTCTTGGGTTTGGCTGGTTATTATCGTCGCTTCATCAAGGGATTCTCAAAAATTGCCGGACCGTTGACGAATCTGACTCGGAAGGGAATTCCCTTTGTATGGAGTGATAGTTGCCAGTTAGCATTTGACGAATTGAAAGATAAGTTGACATCAGCCCCCGTTCTTACCTTGCCTAAGAGCGGAGTGGAATACCGAGTCTATACTTATGCGTCCTTACAAGGACTTGGGGGTGTGTTACAACAGGAGGAGAAGGCTATAGCTTATGCGTCACGAAAGCTTAAGCCACATGAGAAGAACTACCCCACCCACGACCTCGAGTTGGCAGCGGTTGTTTTTGCTTTGAGTATTTGGAGACACTATCTTCTGGGCGAGAAGTTTACGCTATTCACGGATCATAAGTCATTACAATATCTGTTCACTCAGAAGGACCTGAACATGAGGCAGAGAAGGTGGCTTGAATTCCTAAAGGACTACCAATTTGATATACAGTACCATCCTGGTAAGGCTAACATGGTGGCAGATGCGTTAAGCAGAAGACCTATCGGAGAGTTAGCAGAAGTCTGGAAGGCAAAGTGGAGTGAGCTCCGACACGAGGATGATATGGCAAGAGCATGTATGGCAGTTCTAGCTATCACTTCCGAGAACGTTATGCGGATAGTGAGGGCACAAGCAGAAGACCCATTTTGTCAGGATAAAGTACGGCAGTTACTGGCCAAGGGGGCAGAGTTCTACTCCATCAGTTCAGAGGGTGGACTACGCTTCAACGGTAGACGGATAGTACCCGAAGACGATGATTTGAGGCATGCCGTTATGACAGAGTCACACGGGTCAAAATTCTCAGTACATCCAGGTGGGGACAAGATGTACCAGGATATGCGACGAGTATATTGGTGGTCAGGTATGAAACGAGATATTGTAGAATTTGTCTCAAAGTGTGTTACATGCCAACTCATAAAAGTTGACCATCAGAGGCCTTCAGGAATGCTACAACCACTAGAGATTCCCGTGTGGAAGTGGGAGAGAATCTCAATGGATTTTATTACCGGGTTACCAACCTCGCAGAAGGGCCACGATTCCATATGGGTGATAGTGGATCGTTTGACTAAGGTCGCACATTTCTTACCGGTTCGCATGAATTACGATACGATGCGATACGCGCAGCTTTTTATTTCAGAGATTTTTAAGCTGCACGGAGTTCCTATTAATATCGTCTCAGACCGAGATAAGATATTTGTGTCGAACTTTTGGCAGAGTTTTCAGGAGGCCATGGGCACCGACTTACGATTGAGTACGACATATCACCCACAGACGGACGGCCAGACGGAAAGAGTAAACCAGATGCTAGAGGACATGCTGAGAATGTGTATTCTAGATTTTGGGGGAAATTGGGAGCCATATCTTCCTTTGGTGGAGTTTGCGTATAATAACTCTTACCAATTCACTATTGGCATGGCTCCATTCAAGGCGCTTTACGGGAGGCCTTGTCGTTCACCCGCTTGTTGGTTAGAGGTGGGGGATAACAGACTTTTAGGGCCAGAGATGATACAGGAGACTTCCTCCAAAATAGAGTTGATTCGAGGACGTATTCGAATAGCCCAGGATAGGCAGAAGAGTTATGCTGACGCCGACAGAAGGCATGTGGAATTAGATGTGGGAGACCAGGTGTTAATTCGAGTATCTCCTATGAAAGGGGTTACGAGGTTTGGCAAAAAGGGGAAGTTAGCACCGAGATATGTGGGGCCATTTCCTATCATTGAGAGAGTGGGACCGGTGGCTTACATATTGGGACTCCCTGAGCAACTTCAGCGAATACACGATGTGTTCCATGTAGCATCGCTGAAGAAATACAAGAGGAGCGAGAGAGCCTTCTGGCACATTCCACTGGAGGAGATCGATTTGCAGCCAGATATCTCGTATGAAGAAAGACCCGTGGCGATCCTGGATTATAGTGAGCGCAAACTAAGATCCAAGGTGGTGCCTTTAGTACGAGTACAGTGGGGACACCACAATATGGATGAGTCCACCTGGGAATGGTAAGAGGATATGCGAGAAAAATATCCAGAATTATTCATAACAGGTATTTTTTTCCTAATTTCGAGGACGAAATTCCTTTTGAAAGGGGGGAAGTATGTAACACCTCGTAATTCTGCTTAATTCTAAATTACGTAAGTAGAGTAATTTAATGGGATTAAATACGCTTTAATTAAATTACGTGAGTAGAGTAATTTAATGTGATTAAATATGTTTGATTTAAATTACGTGAGTAGAGTAATTTAAATAGATATTATATTAATAAAGAAGAATATGTGTTATAGAAAATTTACTAAGGTGAGTAGAAATTTTCAATGCTGATATGTACGGTCTAGTGACTATATGGACGTACCGGATATAACTCGACAAAATTAAGAATGAGAGTAGAAAAATATTTACGAGACTCAAATGATAATTTAGAGTCTACGGTTGATTCCTAAAGGGTTGAATTAGTCAAAATAGTGTACCCGGGGGTACTAGTTGAGTGCCGGGTCATTTTCGAGCTAAACCGGGACCATTCGGGGGCATTTTGGTCTCTTTACAATTATGGGAAAGAAGACCTACGAATTTTTGTAACCCTATATCTGATTATAAGAGTGGTGGCTAGGGTTAGACAGTTAGAGTTGCACCATAGCCATTAGAGAGAGAGAGAGAGGCAAATTCCTTAGGCAATAAGGAAGGAGGGATCATCTTAGGAAGATTTCACCACTAAGATTGTTGGGAAGAAGGATTGAGACACCAATATCATCAATCATAATCAACAACCACGAAATCAGACCCTACAAATCTTAAGGCAAGTGGTTATTTGCAAAATAATTGAGTTATAATACCCATGTTTAAGCTTGAGGAAGAACATGATTTTTATGATATTCTTGGGAATAAACAGTTGATAATAATCCATGATTGATTAGGATTTGCATGTAGGACGTTTTTGAATTACCAAGTAGGTTTATATCATAGAAAATCTGATGAGAAATTCGTATGAAAATCTGGTATTTTGATGAAAAATATAAAGAATGCAGTTTTAGGGTTCTTGAATATTATGGATATTTTCAGTGAATTTAGCCAAGATTTATAATGATTTTGTTGTTTTAAATCGTTAGTAATCATCCCAGAACATGTAGGAATGATTAGAAATTGTTGGTTGTGAATTTGATGGCTTATCATGAAAGTTACAGATGTAAAAATGGTGAAACCCGCAGGAAGAAGATGAACTGGGTCTATCACTGCTTGATCGATCGATCGACCCTGGAGTATCGATCGATCGAAGCAGTCGATCGATCGACCATCTTCCTTCGATCGATCGACCCTGTTTGAACTATAGAAAGTTGTGTAGAAATTTCTTTAATTGCCGTTACTTAATGGGAACCTTAGAATTGAGATTTTTCCTATGAGGGGACTTGGAAATTACCAGTAGGTGTACCATTAGGTTCCTCCACTAATGATTGAGTAGGAATGTTGGAGAAATGGAATGACGGTAGAACGATTGACTTAGCCGTGAGTTGAAATGGTTAATTTAATTACGGAAAGAGTGAGACTTAATTCCGGAAAGAAAATACCAGTAGGTTAAAGTTAATTTAACTACTGAATTAAGGGAGGGGTAACTAGGACCCTTAGAGTTACGCGAATACTCGAATAAATACAATAGTGAGATATGTTGTAATTAATAAGTACGGAGAATATAAGAAAAATATATTACGTATGGGTATGATTTACTAGGTCGGGTGCGTACCTACTAAATTTATATAAATAGTTTTGGGTTAAGAGAATATTACCTAAATTAATTATGTTAGGGTCGATGTGACATTCCGAACTAACATAAGACTATTATAAATTTGGGGTCGATGTTTAATGCCGAACCAAACTTTGAACTGGTGCCGTGATGAAAGTGTCCCGAACCAGAATATGTGTCTATATTTATATTTATAGATAGTTGGGGTCGATGAACCATTCCGAACCAACTTTCACTTGGAGTCGATGAATTATTCTAAGCCAAGGGTCCTTTGTGTGTAATAAAAGGATATATTATTGGTAACTAATATTATATACATTGTTGTGGGATAAAATGTTTTATGTGCTAAATCTACAAATTGAGAATAGTAGACAATGAAATGATAAGTAAATGTCTCAGTAATAATTTATAGCATGATGTAATTATTACAAGAATAAGGTAACGATCAGTTATTGAGTTAACTACAGATATGGATAGTATAACTAGGTAGACCAAGTTTCCTCGATAGTTATATACTATGTAAGAGAGGTGAGGAGGTCCAAGGGAGAGTGCGAAACCTTAATGTGTGTAATCAATAACTTAATTGTGATAACCGCTTGCAAAATATTTTCAAATGTTTTGAGTACTAACTCTTTCTATGTAAATTTTTAAAAACCTTTTAGGTGCCCAGCCACAAGGACACCCAGCTTGACTTCATGTCAGAGATTTGGGAGCTGCAGCCAGTGTGGAGGTTGCAGGGAATGTTTAGACGCTTCCTCTTTTTCATTTCTAGTGCAGGATCTCGGTTTTATTATTTCTAGTTGGAACATGTCGTTCCACCTTTACTATTACAATTTATTCTTGTTATGGATTTGTAGTTGTCTTTGGGCCGTGGTTTACAGCAAGACTTTATTTGCTTTCAGATTTTTATATACTGAGCATTCATATCTAGTTTTGGTTATGTGTGGTTTGGATTATTTATTATTTTAAGAAAGATAAAAATTTGGCACCCGTTTTAATTACATTTAGGTGGTTAGTAATTTTAAAAAGGCGTTCGACAGTGATGCTAAGAATGAACCATTTAAGAAACCTGTTTATATTAAAATAAGGCTTGATCACCCAAGGTTTAATTAGGCGGGGTGTCACAGCTGAAGCCTTGGAAATTTATCACGGTCTTGTATATGTATGCCCATCAAAAGGGATTCCTAATTATAATGGAAGTGATTCTTTAGAAGGGATCACTTTAACAAAAAAATATTATGTTTTAATTATTTATATAAATATAAAAGAAATAGTATGAGTCACATTCGTTGTTTAATTACATATCTTTTCTCAGAAAATGTATGTGACATTGAAGGAGTACGAGGGAAAAAAAGAAGAGAATAAAAGAAAATAGAGAAAATAAAAAGAATTGGGAATACATGAAATGTATTTGGCAATTAAAAACAAAGATAAAAACAAAAAAAAAGTGGTTCAAAGAGGAAAAAAATTAGTTGGTGATGATGACAAATTTGTGCCACTTGAAGAAGAAAAAGAGTATACATATTCAAACAAGGATGAAAATGGGTATGTGCCTTGTGAGTTTTTTAATGTGTGACTATTTAGTGATGTAGATGTTAATTAGTTGATTGTGTTAATTCTTGTTTGATACTTTCCGTTATTATGCGTGCATTAGTACTTCAATATTTCAAATTTGATTTGTTCGATTTAGTATTACATATTAATGCTTAAATTTATGTGTTGAATTATATTGTTATATTTATCGCTTGTTCCCCCTTTATGTGCTAATATATTTAGGAATTCATGTTTGCCATTGTTAATATCTTTATCTTTTTATCATCTTGTGAAGACATTATGAAGATTTTCTCTTATTTATATTATGAAATATAAATTTACTGACATTTTTTTAATTCATAAATGGGAACCATGGATAAGAGTTGGATTGATTTATGCAACTGGTCTTCAAAAGAATACATTAATGGGATTGACGGTTTTCTTAACTACACATATGCAAATAAAAATATCAAGACAACATAAATCTATCTCCCCTCTATAAGAGATGCGCAAATCGAGTGTACCACACCCAACAAACTGTGAGAGATCACCTTGAGATGCATGGTTTTGACAAGACTTATAAGGTTTGGATTTGCACGGAGAAACTTTTAGTGGTGTAAGTAATGATAGAAATACTCCATCGGATGATATGTTAGTTGATTATATACCTATACATGTTGAACCGAGTGGTCGAGATAACATGGTTATAAGGGTTCAATAGGGAACATGTATTCCGCACACGTATGACAATATGCGTGAGGAGGAATGTAACACCAAAGATGTCTTTGAATATAAAAAAGATGTTCCAGAGTACTATAAACTTATGAAAAAGGCTCAATGCGACTTCTATGAAAGTTTTCCGCTTGGGGTTACCTAATTGCCATTTACTGTAAAACTCTTGTAAATAAATCAACTTTATGGTTTGACAAATTGTTTTCTCATGGCTTTATTGAAATTTTTTGGGAGGATATTTCATCATGCTAGAATTCCCAAGTCTTACTAATAAGCCAAAAATCTAACAAAAGACTTAGGATTAAAGTATGAGACATGGATGCATGCCCAAATAACTATATGCTATTTTGTAATGAAATCGATGGTCGTAAAAAGTGTGGCATATGAGGATCTTCTCGATATAAATATGAGGACTCAAGTATTTATGGTGTCTAAAAGTAGCTATAAAGAAAATGAGATACTTACCTTTGAAACTGATACTGCATAAATTATTTTGGTCTTCCTATTTAGCTGCTATAATGAAATGGCATGCTGAGGAAACATCGATGACGGCGTAATGAGACACTCCTCTGACTCTCCTGCTTGGAAACTTTTAATAAGAAGAATCCTTTTTTTGCATGGGAGATTCTCAGTGTTAGACTTGGGTTAGCTGCTGATGGATTGAATCCATTTGGTAATATAAGCATTAACACAATACATGGTCAGTTATCCTCATTATTTACAACTCACCTCTATGGTTATGCATGAAGTAACCTAACTTGATTTTATCTATTCTTATAAATAGACCAAAAGGACTCGGAGGTAAGATCGATATATTTTTACAATCATTGACTGATGAGTTGATTGAGCTATGGGTTGATGGTATATACATTTACGATACGTTAAGTAACGAGTTCTTTCAATTGCACGCATCACTATTATAGACCATTAATGATTTTCCCGCTTATGCCATGTTATCGGGATGGAGAACAAAAGGTACATTTTCTTATCCTTATTGTAACGAAGACCACCAATCAAAGCGATTATATAATGGTAAGAAGTTCTATTATTGGGGTCATTGTCAATTTTTAGACTCATGCTATAGGCTTCGTAGGCAGAAGGCGCCATTTAATGGGAGGGTAGAATTACGACCAATCCTACTTTAACTTTCGGGCTTGAAAATATTGCAACAGTTGAATGATCTTGACATTGAATATGAATATAAGATGGAAGATGTATTTAAAAGGAGGGGAAGAGAGTCCTTAGAAAAGAATAAATAGGCAGTTCCAAAACGTAAATTTGGTTGGAAATAGAAGAGCATATTTTTTGGATTTCCATACTCGAATGATAATCTTGTTCGTCATAATCTTGATGTCATGCATATTAAGAGAAACATTTATGATAATGTCATGTTTACATTATTAGGTACTAAAAGGAAGATAAAATACAGTTATAGGCTTAAAAATATCTCAAAAATTTGGTTTTTAGATCAGAGCTACATCCTCAACCACGAGGGTTAAATCTACAGTACCTTCCCCCAACAGAGTATACAATGTGTTAAAAAGAGAAGGATATTTTTTAAAAGTGTTACAAAGTATTAAAGATCCTAATGGCTACTCTTCGAACATTTCACGATGCGTGAACATGCAAGAAAGACATATTTTGGGATTAAAGAGCCATTATAATCATATTTTAATGCAACAATTACATTCAATAGCAGTGCAAAGGGTATTGTCAAATCATATTGTCAAAACCTTGTTTAGATCAAGAGATTTCTTTATGATATTGTGCTCAAAAGAAGTTACCGCAATTGATTTGGAAAAGTTTGAAGATCAGATGGCCCTTACACTTTATTTCCTTGAGAAGATATTCCCTCCCAATTTTTTTGATGTGGTGGAGCACTTGCCTATACATTTTCCAGATGAACTCTCAATTGTTGGTTTTCCTTTACCATTGGATTTATTCAATTGAAAGGTACCTCCACAATTTAAAAGGTTACAATGGTAATCGAGCCCATGCTGAGGCCTCAATTACCAAATCTGTTATTCTTTAGGAATGCATAACTTTTTATTCCCAGTATGTGGATGTGGAAACTAAGGATAACCGACCGACTAGAAATGATGATTGGGGTATATAAATGGTCATGAAATTGGGAAAAAAGTTCTATTTGAACTTGATTCTCTAATGTATATTCAATCTTATCAGCACATCCTTATTAACATTGAGGAAGTGACACCATTTATTGAGTAAGTTTTATTATAAGTATTTGGCATTTTTGAAAACCAGTTACATATTTTTTATGGAATTGACATATGGCTATTAGTTTACTTGTAGAAAGCATATCACATAACTTTTATCAAAGTAACCTCAAGATTCATAAAAGCATCGTGTTAATCATTTCCACAACAATGAGTTTCAAGATTGGTTTAAGGATTATATAAGAGAAAATATCGTAACAAATAGTTGAATTATGAATAAGTACTTTAATTTTATATTGATATTTACTTTAATATACTATATGTTAATAAATGGGCACGTGATGTGTGGAAGTATTCGACAAAATCAAATGCTTGTCTTTAGGTCCTCTTAAGGATGCGGTCAGATTCAACTCTTATATTGTTAGATCCTTTAGCGTTAACAGGTCTACCGTGTTAACCCATTAATGACCCAAACCAAATAAAGGTAAGCCCATTAAGTTATAATTTCATGTCGGGTTATGTCGTGTTCGTGTTTTTTGACAAGTCTAGTTAGAGGTTTTAGATTTCGAACAAAGAAACTTAACAGGGTAAAGAAAACTCAAAATAAATGAGTTGTTATAAAAGCCGAACAAATGAGTTATTCTAGACGGAAGGATAAAACCCCCATTATGGGTGATATTACATACTATGGGGAACTAACGAACATTATTGAAGATCAGTATCTTAATGGCATGAAGTTTGTGTTATTCAAGTGTGATTGGGTTGAAAATCATATGGGTACAAAAGTTATCGAGTTTAACTTTACGCTAGTGAATTTCAAGCATTTGAAATATAAGGATGATCGAGAGTGTAATGAACTTTTCATACTAGCATCCCAAGTAGAACAAGTATTTTACGTGCAGGACCTTATCGATATAGATTGGTAAGTTATTGTTCCCATGATACCAAGAGACCAATTTGATAGGTACACGACAGTTCAAGAAGATTTGTTTCTTAATGGAGATGAGCCATTAGTCATGCAAAATTTGAATGAAGATCAAAACATAGGGTGGGTGAGGGATGTAGATGGATTAATAGTTGACACTAGTATGATTCAAGCTAATGATCATGAATATGCAAATGCAAATGAATGTGGAGTCAAGATGGAGATGAAATTTAGAGGGATAATGCTTGACGGAGATATAGTCATAAACTAGTTATTTTTGTGTTTGAGCTTAGAGCATTTGTAGTTTGGTTTTGTAATGATAGTTATGGGTATTTATCCAAAACTAGTCACCATTATCATCTTTTATCATCTGATCGTTGCATATTTTTATTTAATATAAATATCTTCTTTGCCATGGTATTATAATCATAATGCTAAAGTTACTTTCAATACTTTTATAAGCTTATTTATAAAGATTATAAGTATATTAAAAGTCTAGAAATGATAGTTTCTTTCTGTTGGATGTAGACTTATTCTAACTAAACATTTTCTTGGAAATCTAACCTTAGAACTCATGTTGTATGAATGATGAGTTCAAGGTGGATCTTCCCGCACAATGGTAGTTTTAAACTAAATGTTGATGGATTTCAAGAGTCAACCTAAGGTAAAGTGGTATTGAAGACATCGCTAGATGACCAACTGTTCTCTGCTATAGCATGAAGAAGAGAATTATCCCTAGGTGTTCTCTAAGTTAGGTGTTGTGTGTTAAAGCTCGTGGAGAAGTAATTCCTAGAGAGGTTTGTGAAAAAATATGAAGATGAAATACCCCAATTATTTAGTATTTATCAAGGGAAGTGAATGGTCTGGAATTATTTAGTCAGGGGATTGTCTAATTGTGTATGAATTATGTGTTTTTTTTATTGAATACAATATTAACCAGTTTCTCACTCCCATAAGAAAAAAAATTAGTCTATGTGAGGATTTTTATACAATCCTAATAAATTTATGGCAAGGAATGATGACCGAACATGTATTCTCTCAAAGGTTTTAGATAATTATGCCTTTCTAGTTTTAGAGTTGTTCTATCTTTTCGAATCTCGTGGTGACATCTTTTTAGATATCTTCATTACTGTAATGAGTTTTAAAAAAATAAAAATCCCCCTCTTTAGGATATCATAGAAGGTTTGTCAAAGTTCTAACTGTGTCCGTGTCGGACAACTGACTCTCAGCCACTTTAAGACACCTTTCAAACACACGTAGAGTTTTGAATTTCCTTCATTTTTTGACAAGATTGAACAAATTAGGACACTGAAAAAGATTATGGGGACTACCAAAAAAGGGCTCAAAATCTATTTTTGTTGATGGTAATGTGTTCATTAATTAAATGGATGAAAATATAATTTTTTTAAACTACTGGAACAATAACTTTCAGTAATATATACAAGTATATAAATAATAGTCTACATGTCCCTATCGTGTCGATATCCTAATTTTTTTAATATCATGTCAATCTATCAAGTTATGTCGAGTTGCGTGTTCTGTGCTAGTGCTTCATAGCTAGAGAATTAGGAGATCTAACAAATGAAATAATATCAGGGTATATTTTAGCTTGCAATCAATAAGTGAGTACGTGTCACCACGAGAAACATGCTATGTATCACAATCACATGTTCACTTTAAACCCAAGAGAATGTGAAAAGCTTGATCGTAGTACCTCCCATATAACAACCTCCTTAATCTCACCAAAGTTGATTGTAACATGACAATACTCATCAACATTTAAATTTGTTTCAATTATCGACGTTACTCAACATTCAGGCCCAATTTCTTCACAGCTTCTTCTAGCAAAACTTTAGTACCGTTTTCAGTATCGAACACCAAGGAACTACTTGTTTCTCATGATAATTATAGAAGATCTTTCCTATATAACAAGCCTTTTTAGTTTTCCTTTCTAACTTTGTAGGTGCCAACATAAGAATAAAAAATAACGCCCATCAAAGTCTCATCCTCTCTATCATCTAGGTCATCTAGCAAGCGAAGGATTAACAATCTTATTAATATGTACCTTATGATCTGGTATCAAAGTCTCCTTAAATTTGATTTCAATATATGCAACTCCTTTCGAAAATGATAAGCTGATTATATTGCATTTGATGTACTGTAATGCTTGCTAGCTGCTATTCCACAAGTGATTTATTTTAAAACGCTGAGATAAAGGCATCTTAAACCCACAAAACTTGAGCCTCTTAGTCTATTTATAGATATTAAGTTACTCATCAAGGGACTTAGATCCTTGTATCCAAGACGAGAACTGCAATTGTGCTCCCTTTTTAATTCAGTAGTACAATAGATAGAGCCAAAGCAAGTTTCACATCTTTCAACGTAAAAAATCAAGCACAACTTAAATTAGTTAAAATTATGTCCATTGTATTCTAGTAGTTCCATTTAATTTTGCCTGAGCATAAAGAAACATACTTTGTTCATTTGTCAAATTGTACTACTACAATAGCTAGTGTATCGGTGGCAGAGGTACAGTTCCAGGCCCGTCGATGGTATTCATAACCTTTGCTTTCAAAATAAATATCTTTCATTTAATTTTTCCAAGCTTTGGCCGATGTCTCGATATACACACACAGTGAATTGGCCCCTTTTTTAAGATATGCAACAAATTGACCTTAATTTGTCAACTGTTGCATTTAAAATCGATTTAAGCGAAAGAACATTGATTAAGATTATATATATATATATATATATATATATATATATATATATATATATATATATATATATATATATATATATATATATATATAAGAGATGAGGCTGGATCGTTTACGGACCTAGTTTACGGACCGCTACCGTCCAAGAATTATCTAGAGACCGTTTTGTCTTTTTAGGACCACCTTTTGGGACCGCGATGTCTTTTAACTTCTTCTAAGTTTTGGGGAATATCAATTTTTACCCCAATTATTTCTAAAGTCTTTTAAGCTTATTTTAATGCTTAATTAATCTGGAAGTCTAAGTGTAGAAGTTTCGGGGCTACTGTTACTTCTTAAACTTCTTCCGTCACTATCGTACTGGAGTTCTGAATAGCGAGGATTATCTATATAAATAATTTCTTCAGGGAGTCTAGAAACTGAAAGAGGTTTTGATGAAAAATATTCTTATCTTAAATACCTTATACGGTATCGTGGATTTATCTGTCTAGTTTCTTTATATATTTGATTAACAATATCAATTATATCGTTATCTATAAATTTGTCTAAATTATTATCACCATAAGATGACAAAAATCTACGGTATGTTCTAGGGGCAGCTGTCTCTACGTTTTTAAGGAGAGGGAGGATTCCTTCGGCTCTAATTAAAGTAGCCTTTGTTTCAGCTAACCTTGTACGTCTAATAAATTTTAATACGTCTATACTGTCTTCAAGTATCCTAGTGTATTCTTGATATTTTCCAGGTCTTGATAGTTCTTCTGCAAAATCTTCAGTTCTTAGTTTTTGTCTAAAGAGATCTCGGATCCCTGTTCTAATTATTTCTATTCTTGGTACTTCTCTTCCTAACCACTCAATGATCTGGTCTATGTATTTAAAAGTTCCACCTGCATATACTAAAGCAGATTCTATAAGTTCTTTATCTTTAGGGTCTGTAAGAGTCCAGTCTTGAATTTCTCTAGTTAAGTCTAAACTTGTTTGATTAACAAATTCTAAAAAGTCTTTAGTGATTTGTAAGCTCATATAAGATTATCTTTAAAGAAATAATATGTAAAAATAGTTAAGGGTTTGGTTCGAGTTATACCTTACTTCTGGTCTGCAATATCTTTATCTTCTTCCCTTTGTCTCTTCAGCTTTGTTACTATTCTTCTTCGGTCTCGGCCTCCTACAACTCTCTCTTTATGTGTCGCACCTCAATCCACTAATTTGGCAGTTGACCCATTTCCTACCTGTACGCCTTCACGCCTAACGCCCACCTGGCTAACGGCTTACGGCTAATCGGCACCTGATGGCCGTTGACCAGTATAACACCTTGTGTGCTACACCAGAGGTTCCACACAATAGTCCTCTATGAATAGAAAGTTGGAGACAATTTGGAAAATAATAACAACTTAACATAAGAGATTTTTGGAAAAGAAAATACTTTTATTGCATTGCATAAGTAAATACAACTCTCCCACCTCCCTTAACTATAAGAGGTTTACTCACTCATATACATATTACTCTCTACAAGCATACTCTCTCTAAAAGTCTAACAATCTCTCACTCTCTAACTCCTGATCTCCTCAAACAAAAATGGACGCTCCCTTTTATAGATCAAGGGCACTACAAAATTACTGGTAACCGGATACCAAAAGCAATCCGGTTGAAAGCATTAATTATTAAAGCACAACTGTCTTCAGAATCTTATCAGCTGGTTCTACAGGCTTTTATCGTCTTTTGATAATTGGGGGGACCTCTTTCTTTATAAAAGGAAAGGCGTGCCAAGTCTTCATAATAGTCTTGTCGTTTTGTAATAATACAAGAGCATCAAACAAAGTCTTCATCTTTTTCATCAGTCTGGTGGCCCATGTGGGGCAAGCATCTTTATGCTTTATGGAAAGCATAGTCTAGGCAAATGATTCTTCCGTCTTTAATAATTCATCCGTCACTGAGGGACCCTTCTTTGTCGTGTCTGTATCTTCTTCTGCCTTGTCCTGGTTTGGGAGGGTATTGTTGAAAAACTCATCAATAAGGCCTACCGTTCTAAGGCTAGCTGGCAAAGCTATCTCTACCATTTCTTTGGATTCTTTCTTGAGCCTTCCATTGAATGGCTCATCAGCTTGGATTATTAGGTCTTCTTTATGGTAGGCAGTATACCACCTGTCTTCTCCTGTTAATAGCTCCATGATTTCAATTGTCTCCATGGCTTGAGAGATCTGGAGCTTGGACTTATCAATAATTAAATCTTTAATCTCGTCTTCTGATAGGATCTCAACATCTTCAAATGTATAATTAGAAAATCTAACAAGTCTAAATCCTTTCACTCTCATTCCTCCGCAGGAACTTGGAGCAATCTGATAAATTCTAGCGAATAAAGGAAGGAAATCTTCTACCTTTTTAACATACTCATGGACTATCTTTCCAGAGCAGCCGAGTCTTCTATAGTCTCAATTTGGATGAGTTGGATGAACCCATAGTCTGCTAAGGTTATCTGAGCAATTTCTGCTTTCTCAGTAAGATAAATCTTTGGAACGTCTTTGAAGAAACCTTTCATTATTAAAGCATCTCCATTAGTCTTAGATAATAAGATATTGAAATGTTCAATAATGATATTAGATTCTTTCTTATAGTCTTCAGTTAATGGAAGATTATTATGTACAAATGGTATAATAATCTTAGTCTTGAAAGTCTTTTTCTGATAACAAAAATTATTAGTGGGTCTAGCTTTGGAGGATTCTCCAAGAATCTGAGAATAAGTTTGAGTCTGTGGTCTAGGTATAGCAGTACCACTGATTTGGGTAACTTCAAGTCTTTGAGTTCTCATAAATCTGGCAATAGCTACCAAATTTTGTTTGAACTCGATCCAAAGTCTATTCTTCACGTTCCACTATATGGCATCTATAAGGGTATTTTCGTCTTCTTAGAATTCTCGTCTAAATTTGATCAAGTCTGGGTATCTTTGATCGGGTCTATATTGGGGAAAATACATCTTCCCAATGAGTCTATTTTGAGAAATAATCTCTTGTCTAGATTTTCCAGGAGGAACTAAGATATCATCAAAGTTCTCTAGGATTGGTCTTTCTTGAGAGTCTTGAATATGAGTCGGTCTTTGCGTTACACCAGCATTTAGTCTTACACGTCTAAGATAGTCTGCAATGTCTTCCCTATTCAGTCTATTCGTTCCAGAGGAACTCATGTCTTCTGGGTCTTCTGTTTGCAACATAAACATGAAATTATATTAGTGTTAGAAAATATAGGCTCTCTTGATATAATGTTTGAAATTGTATTTTTACTTCCCTTAATATGTATAACAGAGAAGTCATAACCATTCAGAATTTTTTTTCCATATAATTAGTCTATTAGTCCTTGATTTGGACAAGTCTAAATCTCTGAATTTTACTTCACAAGAACAGTCAGTATAAACAGTAAAATGTTTAGGTCTAAGAAATAACATATATTTTTCAATTGCCCTTACTATGGCTAAAACTTCTTTTTCATGGGCAGTGTATCTTGTTTCTGGGTCTGTAAAGGTTCCAAAAATATGTCTACAAAGTTTTTTCTTTTTTGTCTGATGATCAATGGCAAAGTATACTGCTACCCATTGTTTATCAGAGACGTCTGTTTCTACTATAAACTGGTCTTCTGCATTAGGCAGTTCAAGTAAAGGAATATTCTTGACTGCATCTTTAATTTGTCTTATTACTTCAAAGTCATCTTTAGTCCAATAAAAGAGATTGGTTTTGTCTGTTCCTTTTAATTTGGATGTTAAGCTTTGTCTTTTCGAAGCAAGATCTTTAATAAAATCTGCAGCACAATTAAGCAATCCTAAAAACGATTATAATTGTTTTCTATCTTTGAGTTGATCTGGAAACTCAAGAATCTTTTTAGTTATATGTTCAGATAAGGATAATTTTCCTTTATTAATATGCATTCCCACAAAGTCTATTTCAGTCTGGAATAATTGCATTTTCCTTTCAGAAATAACAATACCATGCTTGTCTAATTCTAAAATAATCTTTTTAAGATGGTCTATATGCCCTGTCTCAGTCTTACTTGCTACAAGAATATCATCTATGTAAACAAGGAAAAATTCTGAATAAGGTCTAAATATATTATACATTCTTCTTTGGAAAACTTGAGGAGCATTCAAGTATCCAAATGGCATTACTAACCATTCGTATTTTCCTTGGGGCACACTAAAGGCTGTCTAAGTAATACTGTCTGGATGCATCTTAATTTGCCAGAAGCCTGATTTGCAATCAAACTTACTGAATATAATTCTATCTTCGATTAAATTAATCAAATTATTCTTTTCTGGTATCTTATAAGAATCAAATTCACAATTTTTTATTTAATTGTATATAGTCTATAACCATGCGTCTTTTTCCTCTTTTACGTTCAGATTCATTTTGAATAAAGAAGGCTAAACTATTATGTCTACTTTTACTTTCTCTAATAATGCCTATCTTAAGCATTTCATCTATGTCTTTCTTGAATTCTTCCCTATCCTCTTGTGAGTATCCTTTCTTATAGGTTCCACCATTAATAGTGGCGTCTGGGTTAATAGGGATGATTTCACAATAGCTTTGGTCTTTATCCCACTTAGCGATCGGATTTTCTCCTAAAGTAGGCTCATCTAGTTGCCTAATCTTTTCCTTTATACTTCTATATCCATTTTCTTCTGTTTGGATATAGCTTGAACCTATAATAAGGTATGTTGGGCATGATCTAAAATGTCTTATTGTTTAAGCGCTATTTGCTTATAAGACTTTTGGTCTGGACACTTTCACTCTTTTTGTAAGGGTTTAGTAATTTCTAAGGCTTCTTGTTGGGTTGTAGGTCTAGGTCCACCATGCTCAGCTGATGAACTATAATATTTTATGCGTCTATAATTGGGCTTGACCTGCATAAGGTCAAAGGCAGTCTTATGATCTATTAGAGGAGCTTTAATATTAAATTCCTCTTGATCACTAATTAATATCTTATCGTTATACTGAGTATAAGGATGATATTTACTAATAAAGTCTTGTCCTAAAATAATGTTTCCTGTGAAACTAGGACGAGGGTCTATTATCCAAAACCGATGATTAACGGTTTTGTTGGTCTGATTTCCTAATTTAAAATAAATAGGAATAGTCTGGAAATATAAGGTAAATGGATCTCCATTAGCCACTTTACCATAGATTTCTTGAGTACTTTCTAAAAATTAGTCTTCAGGGAAGGCATTAGCCTTACAAATACTCTGAGAGCACCCTGTATCTATAAAGGCTGAAAGTCTTTTAGGATAGTCTTTATGTTGAACAAATAATTCTACAAAACAAGCATGCGATTTAGTAGAAATTCCTAAATTGTTCTTTTCTAAAATAGATATTCCTTTCTGAGGTTTATCTATAAAATCTAAGGGTATTTGGTCTTCTGAACTACTATCAGAATGGTATTCTAAATCATAGGAAATTCCCTTTCCTTTGAAGTCTTCATTTTCTTGTAATCTTTTGGCTATATTTCTATCAATATCTTGATAATATGTTTTAATGTCTAAGTCTATTTGAGCATCATACTGACTAGTATAAATTGCTCTAAATCTAGTTCTCCAACAGTCTTCATGATAGTGTAATTGACAAATAACACAAACCATAAATAACTCTGTTTGTATAGTCTCAAAGCATTCTACACATGTAAAGTCTTTTTTGCAACATTTCATTTCAAATGTGCAATAATGTGTTTCATCAAAGTAGCATCTAGGTATATAGGTTAGTAACTCAGGATTACTAACTGTCCATCTTTTCTTTAAGAATGGGCTTAATATACACTTATACCAAGCATCTTCAAAGTCTATATATTCATCATCTAGATCTCCTTGATCAGTCTGCATCATATACAAGTCTAAAGTATCCTGAGAGTCTTCGTACTCATCAGTATCACTATTATAGTCTTCTGAGTCGCTATCTGTATATGCACTATAGATACTAGTATTGTCATCATCTTCTATGTCTGATATTTCTATAGCATATAAGATATCTAACTCTTCTTGATCTGCATAGTCTAATATTGTATTAATAATCTTAATACTTTCTTTATCTTTCTTATTAGGGCAGTCTTTAGCAAAGTGTCCTTCTTTGCCGCAAGTCTAACATTCTTTGGTGGCAGTCTTAGATTGAGATATATCTTTTTCTTTCCTATAATTAGGAACCTTCTTATATTTACTAGTATTCTTCTTAAAGTATTTTCTTTGGTTAAATCTATTTTTCTTAGTCTTAGGATTCCTTTCCCTAAAGGTAGTAGATTGTCTAAATTTATACTTCTTTGGCAATCCTAAAGGTCTAGTCTTAAACTTACTATGTTTCCATTCTAATTTCTTTTTGAATTTCTTAGATTCATTTCCACATCCCCATTGGATTGGAGCGATGTCTATTTCATCTTTGATTGGAGGGATCTGCTTGAAAGTTTCTTCTATCAACTTTCCTTGGGTTATATCACGTCTCTTAGATATGATATAGTCTTTAGCGAAATTGATTCTTTCACCAAGGGAGTTGTTCTTAACTCCTGCTACACCTGGCCAATTCCTATATTCGTTAATTAGGATTTGTCCTATGGCTGGTATCTTTCTAAAGTATTCGTCTTTTAAGGTCTCTCCAAATTCTTTAATTTGGTAATATAGCTGTTTGTAATTATTGCTATATTCATTTATCTTATCTAATTTGCAAATGCTAAGGAGGGCTAACTTAGTTTTTGCTAGGTCTTGTTCATTGATCTGAGCTAGATGTCCAGCTTTAATGAATTTTGATGTAAACAATTGAATATATTCTTCAATTGATCTTTCTTCTAAGTTTTCTTTCATCTTCTCGACCTTTGCTAAGGAGTCTTCGTCTGTGGCCTTTCTTAAACTATCTAAGTAGTCTTTTGCAATACCTCTAATGGATTTCTCAGCGTACTGCTTACATGAACTTGCATCCCATTGTTCATTAGATGCAAAACACATGTTCATCTGATTACGCCATTCGTCTAAGGCCTTCTTCCAATCTTGCACATTGTCTAGGTTAAGGTATATACCTACTGGATTTATGGATTGGCTTGCCATTGTCTTAACAGGAGTGAAACTCTTATCACTAGTTGGAAAGTCTTTTATATAATCAGGTTTTGTCTTTACTATGGTGCTTGAGTATATAGGAATATTTATTCCTATTGGTTTACTAAAAAGTCTAGGAGCATCTTCTAGCCTACTACTACTTCCTATCTCTTGTTTACTAGGTTCTACTTGTGTAGCTAGCATCAATCTTTGTTCTCCTTCTTCTATTAGTCTTAGGTTTCTAAGAAGTTCCTTTGTGTTCTTAGATTCTTTTAATTTTAATATGCGGTCTTGGTCTATCATATTAAATCTTTCTCTTTCTTGAAATCTAACGGAATGACTTTTCTTAAGGTTATCTTTAAATCTCTTCATATCCAATTCTGAGGGGTCATGTCCAAAGTTTTGGATCCTAGCTTTTTCTTTAATTAACTCTTTTTGTTCAAATGATCTTCTAGGTCTAATTACAGGGGCTTGTCTTAGTAAACTAGCACTAGTCTTACTACTACATTCTCCTTCTGAAGGATCATTGATTATGGCTTCTCCCATATTTCTAAATCTAATTTTTTCGGTCTGGATATTCTTATTAACAATCTTAGGGGGATCAAATTGGATGGTAACATTTACAGTGACGTTGTCTTGGTTAATAAACAAGGGTTTATTTTGTATAGTCTTAGTTTCTTGAAATTCCGGCAATTGCCAGAGAGTCTTAGCTTTTTCTCTCATAGGTCCAGTATTCCTAATACTGTAAGTATGATTGTAGCCTGACACATTAGTTCTAACTAATATTTCTTCATTAAGTCTACCGCTAGGAATTCCTGACTGCATTCCTTCATAAGGAAATTGAGAGAACTTCACATAGCTTTGGAATTCTATATTTATATTAGAGTCTGGGATTATATAGTCATCATTGCCACTAGCATATAAGATTAGCTTAAAATGTTTGGCTGTGTCTACGGTTACTGTAAATGCCGGAATGACATTAAAGTATCCTATATTGTCTGATATTTCTAATTGGGCTATCCTAATGAGGCTTTTCTCAAAATCTTTCCATCTTTTGTCTGCTAAACAGCATAATATGTTAATATTATTCTGAGGTCTATGTAATCCTTGGATTCTTGCTTGAAAGAGTCCAAATGTTAGGAATTGGAACTTCTTATCAGTTCCTCTAGATCTAAGCCATCCTGAGTCAAACACTTGGAGCTCAGTAGGATTTGTCTAACACAAGATTCCTACAATGGTAGGTCATGTTATAATTGGGAGTCTTAGGAGTGGCACCTTCTTTAAACAAGTCTATATATCTAACGGCTGGAAGTTGTCCATTATGAATGGAATCTTCAACAATCTTCCAGCCCACTTCACCTCATTCTTTCCATTGGAGGGGATTGGTGAAATTTCTTTCTTTCCACCATGTCCTAACATTGGAGGATGAATCCTTAAGTCTTTGGAGCATATGATTACTCTGTCCAATATTTGGGATAGAGCTGGCTATCTTATTAGTCTTATCTAATCCATCATTTATGATTCGTCTACCTATGGTATTTCTTTCTCTAGTTTCTATAGGAGGGGATTCTTTAAACTTACAGGTGGTTACCTATTTTTGTTCAAGTCTTTTTTCAATTCTTTCTAAGAAGTCTGAATAATCTTTTTGTCTTTTTATCTGATTAAGGATTTCTTCTTTAAAATTCTTATTCTCTTTTCTAGTCTTTTTAGAAGTTTCTTCACTATGTCTAGCTAGAGAATTAACAATGGTTTTACGAACGTTAGTGATATAGTCTTTTACTTCATTGTCTTTTTCTAGTTGTTGCATAGTTCTAACTTCTATGGCTTCTACAGTCTTTTCAATTTTATCTAACCGAGTTAGAATAAAAGGTGAGTCTATTTCTGCCCGAGAAGGTTTATTATATACGGCCTTAATTTCGCTTATAATTGCTTCATATTTTTCTTCTACTTTGGCCATGTCTAGTCTAAGTTCATTAATAATACTATCCATTTTAGATAGATTATGTCTTTCCATATTATTAAGGTAATTTGCTAAATTCTGTTGGAATTTAACAAAGTCTGTATAGAAGGTGGTTAATCCTTCTGTCTTAGCTTTTAAGTCTAAATGTAAGTCTGTAACAAAGCTACTATTGTAGTCTTGGATAGCTGCTATGGATGTAGAAATTAAATTTAATCTTTCTAATATAAGTCTAGTTGCTTTAGCCGCGTTGGCAATATCATTTTCATTTATCTTATAATAAAATCTATCATCATTTATCTTTTCTAAAATTCTTTGATAAAATTCTGATAAGGTCTGAATGGAGAGGTCTCTTGGTACCTCATTCTAGTTTAATCTAACTATCTCCATTAGGAAGATAGCTATCTAGTCTAAGGATAAGCTTGGCTTGTTCTTTAGTAACTTTAATTAACTCACTGTCTTGATTTTTAATTAAAGTTTTAATTTCTAAAATGTCTTTGTTAAGGACTTCTATATGATTAGTCTTAATATTTATTTCTTGTAGCACGTGTACTAAGTCTATTGGGATTTGATTATCTATGTCTAATAATCTTTTAGAGATATTTTTTATCTCTGTTTCTAAGGTATGAGTGTCTTTTATTAATTGTCTTAATATAAGCAGTATACACTTATTTTGGTCCATTATGCTATTAATAACACTAGAAGTGACTTGTCTACTGTCTACGTGTCTGGCTGGGATATGTTCAATGTGTGAACAACCGTCTATGTGTGTGGTTAAATAACCTTCTGAGTCTAAATCAGTTATGGGTATATGTTGGTAGTATGGGTTGGATCCAAAAATATCTTGGTAATTGCGAGGGATAAATCCCAAGGGCATTAAAGTCTTTTTAGTCTAAACGGAACGTCTTATGGCTCTGATACCAGAATTAGGGTTCGGTCGGAATTTGGTGAGTTTCTAAAATCTTTAAGGTCTTGATACCAATTTCGGGTTTAAATTATAAATCTTTTAATTATATAGTCTTAAACTAAGGTTTTAGTATAAGACAAGAGGGGGACCATCTAATGTAAATAACAAAAGTCTTTGGGACCACGAGGGGACCACTTTCAAGATAAGGACAAAGTCTGCACGGGAAGTACGCACCTGAGCCTATCTGTATAAGAGATGTTAATTGACAGGCCCTCGTTATACTTTAGTTGTATCCTTTGCAACTATGTTTATCATCTCAAGGAGTAAACTGGCTCTTAATCCATGTTCCCGAGTAAAGGTATTCAAAACTCTTAGCTATGTCAGTTACAAAAGATTGCTCCCCCTTTTGATGGATATTGCGAATCATGTGAGGTCCTTTGTATAGTTATAGAATATGTTTTCTTAATATGTTGTTTGATTAAACAGTTAATCATGTGAGTTTTGTGAGTTACAGAATACGTTCTCTGATTATACAATTAATTACATCTTATATAGCTGTAATGTTTGATATTTAAAATCACGTGAGGTCTTTTGTTCTTGTTTTCATCTAGTGAAGACATGAAAAAGAATTGTTTTAGATACACCCCCCGACACACACACACATATATACAATAAAAGTGATAAGAATTTTAATGTCATTAAAAACATAGGTTTGGAAACGTTACTACCACATGTATTTCTCCTAATACCTCATTTGCTACAAATTAGTGCATATGGAGCAACTCGGATAATTTTTTAGCAAAATGTATTATTAATGTCCTTTTATCAAACTTAATTAATACCTTTAATTGGTAAATATTTTCTTGGCATTAAACTATTCACAGTATTTACGATAATGCCACTACTATTTGTTTGACACAAATATTATCCTTTTAAATGGGTTTAAACATACTAATTTTGCCAAAAACCAATTTATAACTTCTCAAAGTGTATTTCTAATATTTCCAACATAATTTCAGTGATAAATTTCAAATTTTATAAAAAACATTATTTCCATTTATGTTTCCAAAATAAGTTATACACGCTTTAAATACCCATTTGGCCACTATCAAAACATTTGGCCTTCTTACTTTCTTTAATTACACTTAGGTATCAATTTAAAAGTAAGTATTTTATACTTTGATTATTTACATATCAACCCCAAATATTTTTTATTACGAGTCTATGCATCTCAAAAGCACTCATTTAAGTAAAAGTCCAATTTCTTCTTCTACTTCATCATTTTTGTAAGAGAGTCCCATTTTTATTTCGTAAAAAGGGCCATATTTAGCCCAATATTTTTCTAAACATGAAATTACATTATTACCTTTGAAACATCATTTTAACACATTTTATTTCATAAAATGTTCAAAGCTAATATTACGAAATTTATGCAACTTTTCAACCCATCAAAATTACTTCTTAAAAACTCATTTCTACACACCAAATGATGATATGATGACTAAACAACAAAAAGTTGTAAATTAGCTAAAATACAAAAAAATTTAAGTCTCATATATGTAAATATCATTCTAAAAATTACCAAACTCTAAACCTCAATCAAAGTAAGATTTTTCCACCTCAAAAGACTCCAAAAAGGTGGTTGAATGGTGGTGTAGGAGGAGTAACCTCCACCTCCAAAGGTGGACTCAAGGGGGTTACAATAAAATCCCTCCATTAGAGCTTACTTCTAAGCTCTTCTTTCTCTTCATCTTTAAGTCTCCAAATAGCTCTATAATCTTCCAAAAATCTCCAAGAATAACATCTCCAACAACCCATCTTCGTTCCTAATGGTTATACATGGTGAAATATGGTGTTTCTAGGGTAAACTATAATGGTTTCATCGTGATTTATGGGTGGGGTATAGACACCTTCGAATTTAAGAATGGTAGATGCCTTAGAGAAACTTAAGGGAGTGAGAGAAATGGGACAAATATGATGGGGATGTGAATTATTAAGCTCATGTCCCCCCTTTTCTCATTTATAACTTAATTTCAACTCATACCAACTCATTGAACCCATGTGATAATTCTCCATCACCCTCACATGCTAGACTTTACAACCCATGTCTAAAAAGGGTTGGGGTGAAGTGGGAGGATGACTACAAGAATCCCAGAAACAAAAGGAAGTGGGAAGAAAAGTTGTACAAATTATTTTTACTATTTACTTAAGTCGAAATTAGGTCTAAACGACGTTTTTTGGAGATGTCAAAGAACAGAAAGTTGCTCAAAATTAAATTCTAAGGTAAGCTGAAATTTTTCAAAATTTTTTGAGCACTTTTATTTTTTGACGAAAAATAATTTTTAATTATTTTATGACTTTTGACCTCATAGTATTTTTAGGGTCCCAAATATGTAGTCATAATATTTTTATACTTCTTCAATTGTCCTACAAAAATCGTGCAAGTCCACGTCTTGCGCGACACGCACTGACAAAAATCGTGTTATATTAACCATGACCGTGTCAGAATCATTCATTGGTATTTTTGCATCAAATTTAACCAACATACTTACTAGGACTATTAGAACTTAAATGCGCATCCATGCGAACCATGAAACGTGGATATTCTTTTTCTTCTTAATTACTTTTCGTGCCATTTTGGAGTAATTCCCTTATATATTTATTCCTCAAATTTTCCTTTGAATAAAATATTTCTATTATCCTTAAATACTTATTTATCTAGGGATAGGTATTACAAAAGTGTAGGAGTTATAGGATTAAGAGGGACGAATAGGCAAATTTGGGAAAACCGAATCGATTCGCCCTAGGGTCGAATCGATTCATTTTGTAGCACGTCATCATCTTCGTTTGGATTATTGTTTTTTCACCACTTTCTTTGTAAACAACTCTCATGATTCTTCACTAAACTCAAAACCAGTTGTCCCAAATGTTATATACAAGCATTATCACGATTCTAATGTAATTTTAACATCAAAACATTACGATTTCCATTCAAGAATGGATCAAATTACCTATTCATCGAAAACCCTCGATATTCCTATTCAACATAAAACCCAAATTTAATTCGTGTTGATTATCGCATACGCTCTGATTTCTGATCCTTTATAGATGTTGAATCATGCTACATGCAATTCCTACCCAAAACATGAGTTCTAATCATTCTTTTCTTCCAAGAACATCAATTTATTCAATATATTTTTAAACCCTAACCACATGAGCATTATAACTTCAAAATAAATCATAAATAAGCACTTGCCTCTTATGGTTTGATCAGATTTCGTGATTTAAAGTTGGCTTTGTTTGTCCTCCGTCCCAATCCACTCTCCAATAACAATTGAGTTGCAAGAAATAGCTTGAATTTCTTGAGAACTTTCCCATATGCATCAAGAATGAATCCTCCTTCCTCTTTACTGGTCTCCATATGTTTTCAAATCTCTTAACCATATCCTCTCCCATCTATCATCTAATATAAGGTTAGGAAATTCGAAGCTCTCTCCACCTAGGCTATCTAAAGACTAAAATACCCTCATATGGTGCCAGTTTAGTCAAAAATTTCCCCGAGACCAAATTAATACCCCCAGGTATACTATTTTGACCATTTTGGAGTCATTCATGAAATCAAAATCATCATCTGAGTCACTCTAAACAAATAACCTATCTCGACCTCAATTTAGTCTACACGCGACTCTCGATTGAAATAATTTCAATTATGCTAATATCACTCGATAAGACGCATAATAATTTATATAAATTATTTACTATCCACTCAGTAAATTCAATACCTAAAATTAATCATAATTTATCTCACAATTAATATTTAATAACAACATTATTATTTAATTCAATTAAATTATGTCACTCGTGTAATTTAAAATAAAATTAATTAATTACCTAATTAATTAAATTCCAAATATGTGAAAATACGAGGTATTACATACTTCCCCCTTACAAAGGAATTTTATTCCCGAAATTAGGTCATACTAGAGGCGAATAACTTTGGATACTGCTCATGCATGTCATCCTCTCGTTCCCATGTAGACTCGTCAATATCATGGTGTCGCCACTACACTCTAACTAATGGTACCACCTTATACCATATATTTCGCTCATTACGGTCTACAATAGCCATGGGTCTCTCCTCATACGACACATCTGGATGCAAACCAGTCTCCTCGAGTGGAACATTACAAAAAGCTCTCTTTCTCCTCTTGTATTTCTTCAGTGATACCACGTGGAACACGTCGTGTATCCTCTGTAGATGCTCAAGTAAACCTAGTCTATAAGATACTGGTCCCAGTCTCTCAATAATAGGGAAGGATCCTAAATACCTCAGCACTAGCTTCTCCTTCTTATCGAACCTCATGACCCCCTTTATGGGAGACACTTGTACCAATACCTGGTCGCCAACCTCTAACTCAATGTGTCTCTAATCTTCATATGCATAATTCTTCTTTCTGTCTAGAGTTATTTGAATATGTCCCCGAATAAGTTTAATCTTGGCAGTCGTCTCTTGTATCATTTCTGGACCGAATAACTTGTTATCCCCCACATCTAACCATAAGGAGGGAGAACGACAAGGCCTCCCCAAAAGTACCTCAAATAGTGCCATGCTGATGGTAAATTAGTAAGAGTTATTATACACAAACTCTACAAATGGAAGATATCGGTCCCATCCTCCTAAAAAATCCAAAATGCACATCCGCAACATGTCATCTAAAATCTGACTAACCCTCTCAATCTGTCTGCCTATCTGTGGATGGTATGCATTACTCAACTGAAAATCTGTGCCCACGGCCTCCTAAAATCTATGCCAGAAGTGAGACACGAAGATCTTGTCTCTATCAGACACGATGTTAATCGCTACCACGTGCAAATTAATTATCTTCACATGAGGAACTGAGCATATTGTATCAACTAAAAATTAGTGCAAACTGGCAAGAAATGGGCCACCTTAGTCAGCCGATCCACTATCGCCCAATGGAATCTTGACCCCTCTGTGATAACGACAATCCTGTAATGAAATCCATCGAGATGCTATCCCACTTCTACACTGGAATCTCTAGTGGCTGTAGCATCCCTGAAGGCCTCTGGTGATCTACCTTAACTAACTGACATGTGACACAGTTCGAGACAAACTCTCCTATGTCCCTCTTCATCCCCGCCTACCAATACTGTTTCCTAATGTCCTGGTACATCTTATCCCCAGCAGGAGGTGCCACAAACCTCTAACCATGATCCTCAATCATCACTGCCCACCTTAAGTCCTCATCCTCTGGCATGAATAGTCTCTCATTACAATGTAAACCTCCATCTGAGCTGATCGAGTAAGACTCCTCACCCTCAGCTAATAATTACCGTACTCTATCTTGGTAGAATTGATCCTCCGCATGTGCTTTCACTACTCGCGATATAATCTCAGGAGTGATAGCTAGAACTGATATGCATTCTCTGGCGATCTCATCCTCATGTCAAAGATCACTCCACTTCACCTTCCATACCTCTGCCAACTCCCCAGTAGGTCAACTTGTCTTTTACCATATTAGACTTACCAGGGTGATACTGTATGTCAAACCAGTAGTCTTTCATGAATTCTATCCACCTCCTATGCCTCATGTTCAGATCCTTATGTGTGAAGAGATACTGAAGTGACTTATGATCTGTAAATAACGTAAACTGCTCCCCCAAAAGATAGTGTCTCCATATCCTCAAAGCAAACACAACTCCAACTCAAGGTTGTTTATGGGATAATTCTTCTCATGGGGATTAAGATTTCGAGACACATAAGATATAGACCTCTCCTCTTACTGTAATACACCCCAAAGTCCCTACAAGGATGCATTAGTATAGACTCAGTACTCCAATCCTCCCCTAGGCAAAGCAAGTACATGTTCAGATGTTAATTTGTCTTTTAGCTCATCAAAGGCTAGCTGACATTGATCACTCCACACAAATGGTACCTCCTTGCGATTCAGGTTCGTTAATGGACCCTCAATCTTTAAAAACCCCTTAATAAAGTGGCAATAATACTCGACCAAACCTAAAAAGCTGTGAATCTCGATCATTGTCGTGGGTTGTCCCCACTCCCTCACTACCGATATCTTACTCGAATCAACAATAATGCCTCTGTCGGACGTGATGTGGCTAAGAAACTGCACCCCTCGTAGCCAAAATCCACACTTCTCAAACTTGTCATACAACTGGTGGTCTCAAAGTGTCTGCAGAATCAGATGCTTTGTGTGCTCCTCCTCAGTGCAAGGGTAGACAATAATGTCCTCTATGAACACGATCACAAACTGGTCAAAAAACTCCCCGAATACTCTATTCATGAGATTTATGAACAGTGTTGGCACATTGGTGAGCCCAAACAACATCACCTTGAACTCATACGACCCGTACCATAACAAAAAGCGATCTTAGGAACGTCCTCCTCTCGAATGCGCAAATGGTGATATCTCAATCTCAAATCAAACTTAGAGAAATATGTGACTCATGTCAATTGGTCAAACATGTCATTAATCCTCGGTAATGGATACTTATTCCGTATTTTGACCTTGTTCAGCTCCCTATATTCTACACATAAGCGAAACCAACCATTCATTGTTTACAAATAACATCGACACACCCCACGATGATGTACTCTATCGAATGAAACCTTGACCCAAGAGCTTCTGAATCTGCTCTCTCATCTCTCTCATCTCTAAAAGGTCCATATGGTAATGTTCTGGGGCAATCGATCTAATAAACTTGATTTCTTAGCTGGGTGGAAACCCGGGTGTCTCTTGGAATACGTCCTCAAAATCTTTCATAATTGGAATCGAGTCTAATGGGATAACTACACTATAGTGCAAGTGTGTGCGTGACCCACCCTCGGGAAGAGGATTTACCACTAAGAACATCTCTTATCCCAAAATGGAGAACACTATGGTCCTCTCGTAACAGTCTACTGTCGTCCAGTAATCCGCCAACCAATCCATTCCTAAAATATCATCATATCCCTCCATATCTAATAAAAGAAGGTCTGCTGCTAGGCTCAGTCCACCAATAGTTATGTATACTCCTCTACATACCAAGTGTATAAGTGATCCAATACCCAATAGTGACTCTACACACATGAGGTGAGTGTCAACAGTCTCTAAAAGATCGACTGTTCATGCAAATCTAGAGGCAATAAAAGAATGTGATGTCCTCGTATAAAAACAAAACCTACCCTCATGCCCATAAATAGGAAACGTACCCTAGAATGCTAGAAGAGCCTGAGGTGGTGGTGGCATGGGTACATCTTGGACGTTATACACATGCCTATAATGCATTTGTCCCTGTTACTGCAGTGGGGCTGGTAGTGCTGGTTCGGCTCTCCTGATCTCTTACTTCCCTTATGGTGGAAGAAGTGGTCTTGGCAATGTAAAAGTACAACATTAGTGATCTATGTATAAGTATGTAATGCTGGGTTGCCAAGTAAGTGTTGCCTGATCCTCCAGGCTAGTCCATCCATGAACCTTCTCTTCATCATTTCTTTCGTGTACAGCTTATATGGCACAAAGTTAGCCAACTGAGTGAAATATTCCTCAAAATCAGCCATTTATCGATCACCCTGAGTAACCTCACTAAAATTCCTCCTCATATCTATCTGAACATCTGACGAAAAGTACTTGCAGTAGAATCACTCCCAAAACTTTGCTATCGGCATAGTATCCCTCTCTGCTGAGTTGGTAATAGATTCCCACAACTGCAATGCGGCCCCCATAACTCTGAATGTGGCAATAATCTTCTTCTGAGTGTCGCTTCACTCAATTATACGTAGGTGATGCTGTATGTCATTTTTCCACTGACATGCCACACTCACATTCGAGCTCCCTAAAAACTCCGGTGGGTGGCCTTTTTGAAAAGGCTCCCTAACTTTTTTCCATGGCAAAGACCCCGATTGAGCCTAAATCATTGGTTCCACTGGCGGATGTGGCTGATTTTATGGAAAGTGGATGGCTATGGCTATCATCACTGCATTGAACGCCTGGGCCACTATCTCGACCACCTGTGCTGTAGTCACTGTCCCCGATAGTGGCTATGGATGAGGTACCTCTGGCTCCTATTAAGCCTCCCTAACCTCATCCCTGGTCTTTACTCTAGACTTTCTCTCTCTCTCTCTCTCTCTCTCTCTCTCTCTCTCTTTCGGGTGGCATCTGAAATTTAAAATGAGTTGTATGATTTCACATTCAATACAAAATTTAATAGCATAAGTGAGATATTTTAAAAATATGAAGATAAAAGCAACAGTCCTAACATTAGGGATCTATATCAAAAGAAAGATAAGCTGAGATCGAAGTAATCCGTACAGATCCTATGGATAGTAGAACCTGATGCTCTAATACCATCAGTGACACCCCGCCTAATTAAATATAAGGTGATCAGTCATTTATTAAATTAAATAGGTTTCCCATTTGGTTCATTTTTAGCATCACTGTCAAAAATAATATTAATTACTAATCACCTATTACTTAATTAAGCCGAAATCAAATTATATCTTTCATTAAACAGATAATAATAATAATAATAATAATAATAATAATAATAATAATAAAAAGAAGAAACTAATTTAAAACATTCACACAATTAATAGAGTCTAAGCCATCATAAGGAGCAAATAGATAAAAGTCTTGTCGAATAAACCATCAGCTATAAATACAAATCCTAAAATAAAATCAATAGTAAATAAATGAATCCAAACATAAGTCCAAACTGAATAACTGGATAAATAAAGTCTAAATACGGCAACATGCCTAACTGAGATACTGAAATGAAATCCTACACTAGTATTGAAAGATGTAAGCATCTAATCAAGTCCTCCAAGCCTCCGCAGTGCTCTAGCTAATCGTCCTTGGAATGGATCGTGAATTCTGGCATCCCTGTGGCTAAACACCTAAAAGGTTTTGAATAATATTTATGATAAGGGTTAGAACCCAAAACATTTTGAAAATATTTATCAAGTATTTATCACAATTCAAAATTAGTTATTAGATACACATGTTAGGTTCACATACACTCTCTTGAGTTTCCTCACCTCTAAACTATTGTGCACGCCTAACACTTTATTCTTAGCCCACCTAGTTGTAGTACCCATGCTAACTAGACATAAGTATCTAACTAACTTACGACACATTTAAATCCTCGTGTCTCCCATACAGCACGTTACCCAATAGTTAACATTTCTCGTACATTATTAGTGTTCATACTAACATTTATCTTATGTTATCATTTAACCCGTCAATTAAGTTTCACTACTTAATTCATTTCTATAAATATATACAATCTAAGATTCTACTGTCACACGTATGTAATATATTCATACAAATATATATATTTATCTCACTAATACAACATAATTACCTTGTCTCTCAAAATGACCACTGTGAAAATAAGCATACTCTGTTATTAGTCCATGTACCTCTCGTAATAAAATAAGGACAATTGGTTAGGCATGTCTCCTCGAACCGAAAATCTAATAACAATTAATGGAGGCGAACATAGTTCTAACCCTTTGGGATATACACATACCTAATGTAACCAAATAACCGGCTAGTCCCACTAATACACGACACATAGTGAGCCTCCTTAACTTATATGTTCTAGGGCACAAATGTAGACCTCACTGGAATCATCAAGGTGGGATCTCCCACCGCCGGGAACCTTCGTGATAGCAAGCAACGTTGGTACGTTAACATTTAGTACAAATCATATAATAGGTATAAACACAACCTAAACATACATTTATTCAGTAGGTATACACATAAACTAATCATTATACTTCATACGTAGTATATACAGCTCGAGTAGTAGTTGTACTTATTGTTTTATGATTTTACTCACTATCGTATAAATCCGAGTATTATTCTCAAATCTAAGGGTCCTAGTTACCCCTTATATAAATTCAATAGTTAACTCAATCATACACTACTGGTCTACAAAGCGAGTTCACTCGGTATTTTTGGAAATCATTCTCATTCTCTCAAATTAATTACGTCATAATTTAAGCTCGCTTAATCCTCATCTTGATTCTCGTAATAAGACTACGTCTTAATTCCACCATAGGCATCTATAATTTTATAAGTCCCTCATTATATATTAATAAAGTCCAAAAATTTTCCCCTACAAAATTATTAGAGTTTTAGGCTTAAAATGTAAAAATAGGCAAATATGGGCAAACCGAGTCGAAACGCCCTAGGTCCAAATCAATTTTCCTTACTGAATCGATTCGCCCTTGGTTCGAATCGATTCATTTTTTTGCAGGTCACCTTCTTCGTTTGTTTTATGTGTTTTCACCATTTTCTTTTAACACAACTCTCATGATTCTTCACCAAACCCAAAACCAATTGTCCCAAGCGTTATATACATGCATTATGATGATTTCTAATGTTATTTTAACATCAAAATATTACGATTCCCGTTCAAGAATGGATCAAATCAGCTATTCATAAAAAACCCTTTGTTTCTATGTTCTTCATTAATATCATTGTTCTAAAAAACCCGGCTAGGCTCCGCCTAGGCTTAAGACTTTGGAGAAACGCCTCGCCTTAAGATTTTTATGCCTTATTCTTGGTAAAACCCTTAAGGCGCACTTTTTTCTAAAAACAACAATGCTTTAGTCAAACGATATCTCATTTTAAAGAATTTTTTACAAACTAGACCATTATCTCGTCCCAAATAATCAAATACTATTTTAATTTGCAAATATTCAGACATATTTTTATGATATATACAATTTTAGTATTTTAATACCCTTGTTATGGTAAAAAAATATTAAAATATATTAAAAAGTCCTAAATGCCTTTTCACGCCTTTTTACGCCTAAGGCTCGCCTAGGCTTCTAAGGCTTAAGGCTTGACCTCCACGCCGCGATCACGCCCCGCATTTTTTAGAACCTTGATTAATATTCAACATAAAACCCAGATTTAATTCGTCGTGAGTAACATATACCCTCTGATTTCTTATCCTCTACAGATTCTGAATCATACTACATGCAATTCCTACCCAATACATGAGTTCTAATAATTTTTTTTCTTCTAAGAACATCAATTTATTCAATATATTTTGAAACCCTAAGCACGTGGGCATTATTACTTCAAAAGAAATCATAAATAAATAATTGCCTCTTATGGTATGATCTGATTTTGTGATTTAAAGTTGGGTTTGTTTGTCCTCCATCGCAATCCACTCCCCAATGATGATTGTGGTGCAAGAAATAACTTGAATTTCTTGAGAACTCCCCCTTCAGCTTTAATCAAGGATCCTCCTTCCTCTCTAATGGTCTCCCTTTGTTTTCAAATCTCTTAACCCTAGCCTCTCCCATCTACCATCTGATATAAGTTTAGGAAATTCGTAGTTCTCTCCACCCTAGGCTACCAAAAGACTAAAATACCCCCCTACGATACTAGTTTAGTCTAAAATTTCCCCGGGACCCAGGGGTATACTATTTCAACTATTTTGAACCTTTCAGAGTCATTTGTGAGCTAGAAATTATCATCCGAGTCACTTTAACCAAATATCATATTTTGACCTCAATTTAGTCTACACGCGACTCCCAGTTGAGATAAATCTGATTATGCAAATATCACTCGCTATGATGCATAATAATTTTTATAAATTATTTACTATCTACTTAGCAAATTCAGTACCTAATATTAATTATCATTTCTCTCTCGATTAATATTTAATAACCACATTATTATATAATTAAACTAAATTACTCCACTCGTGTAATTTAAAATGAAACGAATTAATTACCGAATTAAACAAATTCAAATTACGCATTGATTTAGGGTATTACATACTTCCTCCCTTTCAAAGGAATTTCGTTCTTGAAATTAGGTCATACCTGTGGCGAATAACTCTAGATACTGCTCACGCATGCCATCCTTCCACTCCCATGTAGACTCGTCAACAATATGGTGTCCCCACTAAACTCTGACTAATGGGGATTAATAGATGCAAAAGAAAATTTTCAGCCCTAGAATCTTCAAATGATTATGCAATACAAAAAATGAAAAATGAAAGATAGGTTTGAAAAACAAACCTAGGATTAATAATGCAATACCTTTGCGTATTCGTTTGTAATTCGATATGGAGAAGTTTATAAGAGATCAGTTCTCTTAGTGCTAGGATGCTTATACATAAACTGAGGTGTAACCTCTATTAATGGCAATAATTTCATAAACTAGATGTTATTGATAATGAAGGAATAAACTTAGATGGAATGAATAAAACTCATTATTATAAAATCAAAACTCTTATCTATAACTCAATAATAAGCAATAAATATAATCAACTTAGAAAATTAAATGAACATCTGAAGTAGCTAACTACAGGGAGAGAAAACAAAACACTCTAGATACACCCCAGGTAGGCAAGTCAAACACCAAGGTTTGAAGGAATAAGGGTCAAAGATCAATAAATGCCTATGTTCTTGGTAGAACTCTTGGTCAAAGGTATTAATGGTGAAGGGTAAAAGATTTGGTTCTTACAATAACTGTTCCACAAATCTCTATCTTTTTTTTTATTTGTGATCACTTGTGTGCTATCATCCCCCCCCCCCCCCCAATGGAATAACGTAGTACATATGTAGTCTTAGTCCTAATTTCGTGGGACCTTAAATCCCCTTTTCTCTTTTAGCATGGCCATGTTGGTCCTCCATCAACCATCAGGTGGGGGACAAACCTATTCAACGTAGTATAAATTTATCTCTAAGCATAAATGAAAATATTACTTTAATAAAATATAATGATCACACTTCCCAATACATTATATAAAGTCCATCGACATGGAATCATGTGTAAAAATAATATTCCTTTATGTTAACTAATGTTTTCTACGTCAGCATCTCTTCATCGCTCATGAACACTTTCGGTCGATCAAGTTGGTGGTTACTTGTAACATGTTCCTTCGTCTTATGCTCTATCAAATTAGATGGCGTTTTACCTGGTGTATCTAACGAGGTGAAGTCATGCCTTAACATTGTCTTGATTCTCAATCCTCCAAACCAGTTCCCTAAAAGGTTCCTTAGGTGACGTTGTTTGATAGAGAAGTAAATCTCTCTTGAGTTTTGCAAGACCTAGTCCTTCATGGACACCGAGTAACCTCAATAAATATTTCAATACGTGTCATAATTATAATACATCTCATAATTACAATATGTCTCATAAATACACATAAAATAAGTTAAAACAAAATATTAATATTCTTCGAACAACGTCCTTGGGAAGGCTTCCTCTGTGCCCTCTTCCAAGATTTGTACTGGTTTTATTACTTTTAGTTTCCTCTATTCTTTCTCTAAATTCCTTTGTACTTTATCTAACTTCCTTTGTGCTTGCTCCAACTTCTTTTGTCTTTGTTCGAGTTGGCTTATGAGCAATCTTGCTTGACTCCTTATACTATTTTGTAATCTCACTAATCTTTATAAAATCCTTATCTAATTTCTTAATAATGGGAATTATCTATAATCACGAGTTTATTTTTAATACTCCTTATTTTCCCCTTCATAGATAAATTTGTTTTGTGGAAAAGGAATGTTAATACGAAAAAACCTTGCTCCGAAAAACCTCCACTCCAACAAATCTCTCCCCATGTGAACTCAAAGGAAAATAACTATGACTTTCCATTCTCATAGTAGGAAAATACTACTCTTCAATAAACTTGGTGTTTGGGCTCTTCTTACAAATGAACTTGATTTGTCGGAACTCGTTATGAACAAACTTGATTAGTGGGGAGTCATTGCGAACAAACTTGGTCCGTGGGAGATTATCACAAATAACCTTGTCTAAAAAATTTTGGAAAATAAACTAACATTTTAAATGATAGCTAAACTCCTCTTTTGTAAAAAATTTGTCTTTTTTTTGGATCGTGTCAAAAATTAATGCTACAGTCTAGTCATCTGACATTTCTACCGCTATTTCCAAGGGGAGAGTTGGGGTGATATGCGCAAATCTCGTTTGCCCAAAAGCCATAATTTGTTTTTCAATACCCATGCATGGGAAATTAAATTTTCAGCATAAAAAATGACTAGTTGTCAATCGTTTAAAATTTAACACTTAATCAGTTTCCCAAACCTTCAAATTTTATGCCATCAAAATTGAGAACTCAAGCTTTTCTAGAGAGAGAAAGTGCTATTTTCCCTTCAATCACACCGAAAACCACCACAAAATCCCGTCTCCACCAGTAATTTCTTACCGTCATCCTTTACGTATTATTTTCACATCATTTCCTTTATTAAAACCTCCACTTAGATACAATGACTTATTTTAGTCATTAACCTGAAGTTTTTGGCCAAGCCCTAGAGGCCCAAATGGCAGTGTTTCAAGCCCAATTGTGTTATACCGTCGTGACCCCTACTTTGGGGGAAATGATAAGTTTATGGAATAATGTAAAGAATTTTCTATCAAATTGCAATACAAATCTTACACTTTGATACTGGTGGAAAAACTAAATGAGAGAAAAGACTAGGAATACCTTACCCTAGTTGGAACTCTTCATTTTAAGACGGATCGTGGGGACTTCCATTACTCCCACATTAATTTCAAAGCACCTAGAGGCTCCCCAGAAGGCTTTATTGCCTGTTCAACCTATATTCACTAAACCTACTTTGGAATCCTTAAAAAGGTGGGTCTCCTTAACAATTATTGGTTTGAGGACTTCACTTTGTCCAAGAATAATGTATCCCTCTAGTTATTGGTATCTTGATGGAACCAATTGTCCCACTCTTTTGTTCTAGCTTAGGATAAATTCACGATCACCCTTAAAGATGTTTGTGAACTAATGGGCCTTAAGCATTATGGTTCCCTTTCTTACAATAGTGAAACTTTTGATGTTGATGAAGCTACAATGTGAGCAGACTTGGATTGAAATTCCAATAAAACTACCTTCACCCAACTCATCAAATTTTATTACAAGTTTCATCCAAACCAACGAAAGATAAGAAGGCCAAAGATATCATCCTTGATGTAAATTTGGGTGAAGGTTAAGGCTCCTTGCTGAAACTAGCTACTCATATTTTGTGTGTGCTCTCTCGCTTTTTTTAATGGTAAAGCCCAATGATCAACCTTATAGAAAATTTATCAATATATATGTGAGGTTGGATAATGGGGTTAATATTCCTCTTGTTTCAAACGCTCTTGTGTCCCTCTAAACTTAGTTATATAGGAATCATGCTGACATGGAACAATCTTTAGGGAGGTATTATGTCTCCAACTTTGCTAACACCATTCTCTTAACGAGGTTCCTTTACTCCATGTTCCCTGGTGTTGCCAATTTAGAGATCCCCATCGTCTAATCTTAAGTGAAATGTCCAAGCCCACTTTTTTGGAATAAGAAGCAAAGTAGAATGGACTTACGTCCTTTACTTAACAAGTACTCTTCTTTTCTTGTCAGGCCTAACTGTTGGAAAAATCAAGCCCAAACATACTTATCCTTTGATGAGGCCAATCTTTTAGTTGAAGCAATAATAGAAGAAGTGATTATCGAGAAACTTGATTTATTTGTTGTTCTTGGGCTTACTCTTAGATGTTTTCCTTCATTCACTGAGTAGGGCATTAAAATTTAGGCCTATCATACCCACCATTCTGCCAGACAGTTTGGGTATGACCAAGGTTTGCCCCTCATGTCCTGCCAAAATAGCAGCGTTAATGATTCTTTCCCCATAACTTTATCAAACTTTATAATCTCTACTATTGTAGCTATTTGTTATGAGTTTAATAACAAGGTCACTATTCCAAATAATAAGAGGAAGGGCTGTGTCATTTATATGGCTTATGCATTTTTGGCCATCTTAACTAAATATAATCACATAGTGGATCAAAACGCCACATGCCTACGCATTGGAGAATCGGTATGCCCCAAATGAGTTTGGGCTTAAAAACAACTCAGTAATAGGAGTTGAAATTGAGTTAAGTAGCAGTATAAAGAAGATTCCGTCGTGGGAGTTACCTCACTTGGAACCATTAAGTGATGTTCCTCATAAGGGAAAAAAGAATATTGCCTCCCATGCTACTGCTCCTACAAAAAGGAAATATTCCTTTATAGATGGTTCATCAATGGAAGAGTCTTCCCTCATATCTCTTAAGAAATTAAAATTCAAGAAAAATGCCATATAATTGGTTGGAATATCTCTGGATATCGTTCAACCACTGACTATGATTCCTTTATCCAACTTGTTAAAGGTAACTTGTATTTTTTGCTTGAAAACTTCTAAGTATGCCTCCCTTAACTGTGGTGTTGATGACACTGAAGTTATATGTGTTCTCTCAGGTGGATTCTCTAGCCATTGTTAATGCATTGAATGAGTTTGTACCACCTCACCCCCTTATGAGACCAATTTTTGATTGTATTCCACGAGAGACCTTTGAGGAGGTAAATGCTTGAGTAGAGTTCCAATTTTTTTTATAAATATTTTTTTCTATTTCATGTGTTAACTCTTAGCAAGTTTTATCTTATTCTGTTCATGAAGATTTCTTAGGGTGAACTAATGACTTCTTCCAATGAGATTCCTCCGCCCTTAATGGAAACCTACCCTTCCAATATGGAGACTTGTGTTTCATCATCAGAGCCTACTTCTTCCCTAGCTCTTATAACAGTTGAAAAGAAATTTCTTGTGATAGGTCAAAGGAATATCCCTAATGCTCAAAATCTTATCATTAATCCTAGGTATGCAAACACTCCCTCAACTTCAATGTGGTTGTTCAAGTTCCTAAGGTATATCTCAATTTTTTGTGTTTGCTTACTCAATTTTGTTTGAAAATATACCTATTTGGCGACTTAGGAATATCTTTGCTAAAAAAGAATTCACATATCTAACTAAGAACATTTGCAAAAAAAATTTAAATCCCACACCTTCTTGGTGACTTAGGAAACTCTTTGCTAAGTCTTGTTTAGCAAAATCACACACCTGCTTAGTGACTTAGCAAATTCTTTGCTAATTTTTTTTCAAATCTCTCACCTGCTTAGTGACTTAGAAAAATATTTGCTAAGATTTTTTTCAAACCTCAGAGTTAGAAAATGTTTTCCTAAAAAACTTCAAATCTTACACCTAGATGGTAACTTAGCACTCTATTTTCTAACATTTGTTTTTTCAAATCTGACACTTCTTGGGGACTTAGCAAACTCTATTCTAAGATTTTTTCTTATGTTACCTCTCGAGTAATAAAAAAGGCCAAATATGGCTAACTCAGGTTGCACCTTTCAGGGTACCTCAGGTTGTGATTTCTTTACAACATGCAAGGGAACATGTTGCACCTTTCAGGGTACCTCAGGTTGTTCTTTATCAAGACGTTCTGCCTCCTCCATAAATGGAGATTCATCTTGTTATGAGAGAGTCATATCGTTTTGAGTTCTCTAGTGGAAGTGAGTCTGGTTGTGATATTATACTTCCAAGTGTTTCACCTCCAGAATTCTGCTAGCAAGTGCTTTAACAGTGCCCCTTTATTCAAGGTTTCCATCGTACAGTGATAGGACAATTTATTCAACATAATGCCAAAGCTTTCACAGTAGACTTCCTAAGGCCAAACATATTTGCATTGGGGTATAGACTCTAAGACATGGAAAACATTATAGCAAAGGTCGTGAACACTCAAATGTCCATTCTAGGTAGAGCTACAATCCTCCAACACTTTAGTAACCTTAGAGATCATTCCAAGGATGGGTTAAACTTCAGTCTTCTTATCAATCATTTGAAACACCTAAAGGATGCTCGAGTGGCGACTCAACGCGATCTATACTTAAAGAACATAGAGGCCTAATGTGTTGATGGGGAAAGACTGAAGGATCTTGACCCTATTGTAGAGGAGTTTAATAATAAAATCAAGGCAGACGAAGAAGCTTTGGCCAAGGATATGAGGGACTGTGAGGTAGGGTTGAAACATAGATTGAATCTTCAAAATAATCTCAATTCCATAGTGGAATCTCAACAGGCTTGAATTAAAGAGGTTGCTTCGCTGCATGAGGAACATTTCACCTCCTCGGACATGTGGTTTCTCATAGGCTAGGAATATTTTTGTCTTTCTTGTATTTCTGAGCAATAGTCCCAACTTATAATGTAACTCCATTTAAGTTAAAATATAAAGAAGAAATATTTTGTTATGGACACTCTCATTTGTGTACTAATATGCATTTTCTTTCTTCCAACACTTGTGTTGACAACATAAACTGTGATACATATTTATGCATTTTCTTACTCGTAATGTAAAAGAGAATCTCATAAAACTCTATCGCAAGCTAAAAAAATAAGATGATTTAAAATAAGAAAGTATAACCAAATCTAGGCATGGTAAAATTTCAAACATTTGTTTCTAACTTTGAAAATCCTGTCATCTTTTATATAAGAGATCAAATGGTAACCTCAAACATGTGCTTTTTTGACAAAAAATGGTCCCTCTCAATTGGTTGAAAACTTAGGTAATGGGAGTCCTTTATTATGACTAATAGATGCGTTTAGAACCAAATATCCTTCTAAAAATTTTCTTGGCTTCACTAAATTATCATAAGCCCTGGGGAGTTACTTAATGTAAATCTGGACGTAATGCCTCGCATTATCTCCATTTTCTTCCAATGCTTTTAGTATAATGTGCCTCTTTTGAAGGAGTATGGTGCTTCATAAGATATATCTGACCGATAGTACTTGTAGCTCGATTAGCAACATTTCTTTAGATCCATAAACTAAGGAAAAAAGTGAATAACCAGTTGGTTTCCTTTTATTCATTCAATAAGCCTATAGTACTATTGGAATTTTTTTATCCCACCCTCCAGGAAAGTCCTTTGTCTCCTTGGCCATAATATAGACCAAAGTCCTATTTTTTACTTCCTCTTGACCATTGCCTTTGGCGTTCATGATCAATTATTTATCTGTGAGCAATGTCAATTATTTTTTATTAATGGAGTTCCATTATTAGACAAAATAACTTTGGAAATGTCAGAACATCGAATTATATATTCTTTGATTAACCATTCCACTATGTCTATTATTTCTCTCTTCAAATGTATTGCCTCTGCCCACTTTGTAAAACACTATATTGCCACGACTATAAAAACTTTTCCCTTTGATGGAGGTTTGATTTCTCCCACAAGGTCAAATTACCTAGTGTAAAATGAATAGGGAGTTACTAAGGAGTGAAGATCTATCGAAGGAGTATGGATTAGATTTCGATGAAGTTGACATGCCTTACACTTTCAAACAAACTCAGGGGAATCTTTCTCCATAGTTAGGAAATAATACACCAAAGTTATGAGTTGATCATACAATTTAGCTCCTCTAATGTGATATAGACCATGGGCCTTTTTAAGAACCTCACTTACTTCCTCCTTTGTGATGCACATAAAAGGTCTATTGAAGTATCATCTATAATAGAGTTTCTCCTCTTGAACGCAAAACCTTGGGGCTCTTCTTCTAATACCCACGACTTCAATATTCTCCAAAGGAACAACCCCATATTTGATAAAATCAATGCAAGGTTGTCTCCAATCTATTTGGGATTCCACAAAATTTCACGCAGCTTCCTGAAAGAAAATTTGACATATAACGCATTCCCTTTGTATTATTATGGTGTCCTACCTCATCATTGGTAAAAATATCCATCTCTTTTAATTATATGATTTAGAGGAATCTTAATGGTCCCACATTTCTCCTTGTGGGATTTATTCAATATATTCTCCTCTTCCTATGGGTTGAAACATCTTGCCAGCCATCCTTTAATGTTTCTAAAGTATAAACTCCCTGCTATAATAAAATATTTCATTAATTTCTGTTCTACTTCCTATGGGTTGATGCATCTTTCCAACCACCCTCTAATGTTTCTAAAGTATAAACTCCCTACTGTAATCAAATATTTCATTAGCTCTTTGAACCCCATTTTTCCTTTTTCAAACTCCAGCTACTTTCGTATTTTTCCCCTCTAGTTTGAGTCATCTTTAATTGGAAATATTTCAAGCACGGTAGATGGGGCTATTCTTCGTTAGATCACCACAATTTTTAACTCGTTATTCATGGTTGCCTTTTGTGTAATAATGACATATGCATCAAAATGCTTGTTCATTATTCTGGGATGCCTTTCCACTCCGAGTTGACAAAACTTTTTGATCAACGTATCGATGATTTTTCTATAAGGTAACAAGTTTAGGCTCTTCAATTCATACACTCCATTAACTTTCTTGACCACTAAGTTAGAATACCCTTTGATGCAAATTAAATAGATTCCTCTTCAAAGAGCCTCTAGAAATCCCCAAAACAAACTCCCATATTCTGCCTCATTTTTGGAACAAAAGAAATCCAACTTAAAAGATAGATAATTTTCCTTATTTCTTCTTGAAAGGATGATCCCTGGTCCTCTTTTACCTTTAGTCGATCAACCATCAGACTCCATAATCCACTCTTGAACATTAGCCTGAAAGAAGTTGTCTTACCAATCATCGCCTGGAATGTCTTCATGAGGTGGCTCAAATATCTTAGAAGAAAAAAATGTCAGCAAATCTGTGTAAGCTTGACTGTTGATCACGCGAGGGACCACACATTTCAAATCATATTTTGAGAGGATAAGGAACTACCTCTATTACCTCCCAATAAAAAAATGGTTCGTTCTAACAAAAACTTAACGTGATGATATATTGTCACAATATGAATGGTCAAAGATAACAAATAATGGCTAAGTTTTTTAGTAATAAATACCGAGGCTAGACAGTTCCTTTCAACACTAGCGTATTTACCTCTGGACTGTGGATGATTCTACTCAGATAGTAGATATGTAGCTCTTATCCATAAATATCTTGTGTCAATAATCCACCGATGGACCTTGTGGTATAAGTAAGATAAGGCAGAATCATCATATGTGGGGAGGTGAGTAATTTCTTATTATTGTCAAAATCTTCTTGACGACATTCCTCCTATTTAAAGTCCATAGTCTCGCATAACAAAATCATCAATGGATTAGTAACCTCAGCCAAACTTAGGACAAATCTTCTCAGGTCGAAAATCTTCCTGAGGAATCTTTTCATCTCCTCTATCATTCTTGGGCAAGGCATGTCAAGGATATCTTTTTTCTTATCCTGGTCCATCTGAACTCCCTACTGATCTACCATAAAACTCAAGAATTTCCCACTTGTTACATCGAAAGAACACTTTTAGTGGGTTCATCTTCAATTTATATTTCCTATATCTTCAATTTATATTTCCTACATCTTTAATTTATAAACTGGTCATGATTATAAAGGAGGCATATAGAGGGATTTGGTGGTAAGATAAATAGGAGTCTAGGAAGCTCATTCTTTCATGCATTGTTGTAGCGTCAACCAACTTATCTATTTTGGGAAGTGGGAAGTTTTCCTTCGGAGCGCCTTGTTAAGGTTTATGAAGTCGATACAAACCCTCCAACTACCGTTGCTTTTTCGCACTACTACTGGGTTGGATAACCATTTGGGATACTAGACCTCAATAATGGATCCTGCATCTAGTATCTTCCCCACTTCGTTCTCCATCGCTTTAGCATTTTTAGGGGTTGTTCGACGATCTTTCTAAATGATCGACTTAAAGACCATATCAACGTGAAGGCAGTGGTAGGCTATATTGGGACCAATACCTAGTGAAAAAATAATAAGTTGGCTCAGTCGTCTTTAACTTGATTCTTACGGGCTTCTTGAATCCTCTTTTTTTCTTATTTCTTTTTCTTTGATTTGTTTTTTAAGGAAGAAGAAAAATGAGTTAAATTGTAGTCTAATTTATTTTATGGACTATTTTTCTATTCATTAAAATTCTATACATAGAATAAACTTTGAATCATTTTTTCTCGAGCCGTATGAGGAGAAAATTCCTATCCCAATGAGTCGTTCAAGAAAAAACATCCAAGTTGCTCTTGAGGAACGCAATCAACTCCCACTTTTCTTGATCGTCAAGTGTGGTTCGAATCAAAAAATTCCTTTTTGTTCAGTTGTCATCGAGTACAACTTCTTTCAGGTTTTCAAAGATCCTATCGGCAGGGTAGACCCTAGTCTCCTCCACCCATGGTTGGACGTACCGTAGTTAATTTTTGGAGGGAATAACCCCCTCTAGGGATCCCTCTAGAGCATTCTCTATCTTTTTATTTTCTTTGTTTGGGTGGATAACTATGATAAAGCACTTACTGGATATGGCCTGGTCACCAGGGATTTTAATCACGCCTCGATCAGTAACACACTTCAACTTCGGGTTGTAGGCGGAGGGCATGACCTTTATGGCATGGATCCAATCTATGACTAAAAGGGCATGATACGGGGACTCAATGTTCGCCATTAAGAAATTGATGAGTTTTGATATGATTCCTTCTTTGACTGGGATAATTATCTTTCTTAACGGCATCGTGATCCTTCCTACAAGGCCGACCGACGAAACTGCAGCTTCTTTGAGGTCGGTGATGTTTAACTTCAGCTTATGGAATAACTTTAGGTATATTACTTCTAACGAACTCCCCTGATCCACAAGTAACTTATAAATGTCCCAATTAGATATTTTGAATGTCATTACGAGTTCATCGTGATGTGGGGTTCTCACCCCGATCAAATATTTCTCGGTAGACACGATATGCTTGGAATAATCAACACCCTTTGGTCGCCGATGCTTACCAGCCCGGGTTTTAGCGGGGTTCATCTGAAAAGACTCTATAATGGTAGTCACATTCTCGAGTTCCATCTGAATAGTGTTCCCTTAGATATTCTTGAGGTCTGATGCCCTATGGATAACTGTGAACTCATGTCTTGTATCCTCTTTGAGGACATTTTTTGGCTTCTGGTCTCCATTAGCTGGGACTATGTCAACTTCTATCTTGATGTATTCACTGAGATGCCCCACTTGGTCTAACTCTTCTCGATATTACTTCAGAGCCTTGCAATTCTCAGTTCTATGGCCTCCTTCCTTGTGGAATTCACATCTTAGAGCATTGTTCCTTTTAATTGGGTCGTCGACCATATTTTTAGGCCATTCAATAAATGGTTCGTCTTTGATTTTTCTTAAAATTTTGTAAATGGGTTCCTAGAAGACTGTGTTAACAACTTGGAAAGCCTTGGAGGTGTCGGGCTTGTTTCCATTTTTGAATCCATTCTTGCTCTCTTTTTTATTTCCCTTCTTTCGAGTATCAACCTTCTCTATTCCCTTGTACTCTTTTACTCGACCATTATCCCCTTCATTATAATGAACCAGGTCTTCTACCTTATTGTATTTCTTAATTTCGGCCATAAGATCATTGATGGTGGTATCCTCTTTTTTGGTAAGGGACTAGTGTAGCAAATAAGTGGTCGGCAGACCAATTTTTAAGGATGCTACGACAACCTGCTCCGAGAGATCCTCGACCTCATTAAAAACTTCCCAATATCTTTTGGCGTACTCTTAGAGGTTATCATGTGGCTTTTTCTTCATCATAAGCAGTGCATCCATCTGCTTGGGATAGAAGTTGCTGGTTATAAAAACAAGTCATGAAGGCCTCTTTCAGTACTATGAAGTTTCTAATCGACCTATGAGGCAGCCTCTCAAACCACTTTTATGCTACATCATGTAGGCTAGAAGGGAAATTCGACACATAAATGCATTATTATGGCTCCATAAGGTTATTTCTTGTCGATATTACCTGGAATGGTCTATGGGATCTATTTTCCCATTGTAGACCTTGAACCTAGGGATAATGAACTTCTTTGAGGGCTCTCCTCTTTGATTGCCCTTAAAAGGGGGACTTCATCCGAGTGTTGAGAGCTCTTCTGGCTAGCTCTCTAGTGGATCTGGCCCTAGAGTGGGCTGGATATTAGTCCATCTCCCTACAAACAAGAATCCTTATATCTTCATTTTATCGATCATTGCTCCTGTGGCGTCTTTTTAGTTGGCCATGATCTGATCATCCACACTCTAACCTTTCATGTTCCATTTTCTCTTGGTCACGCCTAGAGCTCCACCCTCGGTTGTGAGTGTTTCTCACCTGAGTATTAGGAGTCCTATAATGACGTTTTCCAGTAACCCTTTGGAGATCTCTCTCTATTCTTTCAAGTCATATTTGTAGAAGAGCATTTTGTTCTAGCTGGAGCCATGCAACCTCTTCTTGTTCTTGAAGCATGGCTTCATAATCGTTAACCAACCTAGAGATCTTCATAGACATAGGTGGCCCATGGATTTCTTCATAGGGTTTCCTATTATGGAGAAACCTGGGGTTTGTATACTGGCGAAGCTCAAACCTAACCTTAGGAGGAACTGGGTCTTTTTGGACATCTCCAACTTAGGGGATGTTGTTGCTATGGTGAGACATCAAGAGCCTTCTGTTAATGAATGTTTTCATAGGAATAAAAGTTGCTCCCCACAAACGATGCCAATTGTGAGTACAAAAATAATCACAAAGACAAAAAGTAAATGATCACAACACAGCAATGTACGTGGTTCAATAACTTGCCTACGTCCATGGAGAGGTTACTATTTTTATTAAGTATCTTTCAAAGTTTCAAGTTATAATCCATTTGCCCTGGGTCAGGGGGTACAATTTATAGTCATTTATTCATAGAATTTGAGTTGTATATGGAACCCAAGATAACACGCGGATAGGCCAAGGAATAACTGAATAACTCCTATAATAATTTTGATATGTGATTTGACTATATCCATAAGTGTTCTAACGTATCTCGAATAATTAAGGGTTAACTAATTCAAGATTTGGGTTGGGCAACATGTTAATCCTTCTGGGCTAGTCGACTAGTCTTATAAATTATATTAAATGGTCTCCCACAGTTACAACATGCTGAGACACTATAGGATGTTTTGAATCCCCAACACCAGTATTTTTCTTCTTGGTAGAAGGAGGAGATTTGGAACCAACAAGAAGGTTGGTCATTTTTCTCTTCACTATCTCTGGGAATGAAACAATGGTTAGCACGAGTGTGAGGTCTAAAGATGCAAAGGAGGAAGATGTACTTTCAGTAAAAAAAAAGTTTCCTTCAGCTTAATGAGGAGATTCTAACTCACCAGCCAAAGATGACGAAGTTGGATCCTCTAGGTTTATGGGGGCTGAATGGATATCCTCAATGGGCAGAGAAACATATGAGGTAATAAAGCTCTGGTATCCGAGGAGAATGGATGCCGAGCGAGGTTGATCTTCCATTATTCTCTGTTAGATGGAAAAATAATTTTCAAGTCGAAGAAATTAACTTCAGATGGATGGGGGATATCCTTCTTCCTTTTTCTCTGAAAAATCGACAAGATAAAAAATGATTTCAGAATAGAATTAGCTCAAAGACCAAATAGAGAAAAAGTATACAAAAACATATAAGTGTCGACCCATGTCCTTCCTGAGGGTAAGGGGCCTATTATAGTCCTCGCCCTCAGGAAGAAGGGAAAATTTCCAGTCCTTTACTATTAATCCATGATCATAATAATACTTATTAGAATTAGATAAATTTACCACCAAAGCCCTGTTAGAAAATATGATCTTTAGATAATAAATGTTATCATTGGTGGTCCCCCAGCCATAACAATACATTAAATCTTCTATCCCTATGTTTGTTCCAAATCACTCATTAATGAGATTAACCCCCTTACTACCCTCCATGTGTTGAGAGACACTTGGGCTGGGACCATATCAAAATATTGGCAACAGTTTATAAACAAATGATTGGGAGGGATGGTAACCCCATTTAAACAATAAATATGGTGGGGATCAAATGAATCTCCTCCAATGAATAAAGGTCATAAGGACCTATTACAAACTCTATTACCCGTTTTGGAATCCTATATTTTGTCTAAAAGGTCTCCAAAGAACTATCATCTTCAAAATACACCATTTAGACAAAGAATAAAGGAAAGACAAGAGATCTTACAGTGAAATAAAACACAAAAATAGTTTTCTCATGAATGGCGGAGTAAAAGATTGAGAATGATAATATACTTTTGAATTTAAAGGTGAGAGAAATAAGGAGGGAAATGGTGCTTTATAGTACATATGACGTCCCATGAGCTATGGAAGTTAAAATAACTAAGTGTACCATTGCTTTATATTTCGACGGTGTCTTAGTTCCCCAGAAATCAAAATGACCAGTGTATCCCAGGCCGGTTAGCTATTTTTGCTATTATTTAAACTATTACCACTAGACAAAATATGATACTCATAAAGTTACAAGTTGTAGAGGTTATGAGCTGACCAGACGTCTCCAGATAATCGAACAACTCCTGAAGGATAATACTCCATCCTTTCAGTTATTAAATTACTCCAATCAAGAATGAAGTATTGATGGATTTTGATGTACCTTAAAATAACTTATCTAGGTGGAACTATTAAAAGGTGATATCTCTCATCATACTCAGTGGACCCAGAAACAATCGACAAACATGGTCGTCACACTAGTCGACTAACCCCAAGAATATGAACATTCAGTAATGTGAACAGACACACATGAGATGCTCAATAGTCACCATGCACCTGCACATGAAGAATATCCAACTGCTAATTATAATGTAAAGATGTAAATACTTAATATATAAAGGTATTCCATCTCTTCATCTTCCCATTACTATAAATATCTCATTACCTCTCTCAGATAAGGACAACTAAAAATAGTTATCCAAAACCCTAGAGAGATCCCATTGTCTTGTACTAAACCCTAAAACATAGTAACATTAAACTAGTGGATGTAGGCACCTCATTGGGCTGAACCACATAAATATTTGTATCCATTTCTTTGTCTCTCATCTTTATCTAGCTCACATTTTTCTTACTTTATTTGTGGTTATAATCATTGGTTTATTAAGCTAATACTCATCCAAATCAGCAAACCAATTTTTGACACCAATAACAATCCTTTATTACTAAATAAAACGTCCTTACATTATTTTAAGAATAAAACCCCAACACCCATTTCATAATTTCCTTCCTTAACAATTGAATAAAATTATCGAATCAAGTTTGGATAAAATCCCCAGGTTTGTGAACAAATACCAAGCCACCCATGATTTCTCATAATCTAAGGCACATGAGTCTTAGAGAGAAAATCTAAATCGACCAAAATCTCCCAGTGCACTAAACGTATAAAGAAAATCTCATTAAATCTCAAATGGCGTTGGCATGGGTAGAGGTATGTGAAAGCCATTTGGGAGAAATTTCGATAGCTTGAAATCACAAACCAAGATGAAAAGCACATAAATTGTAATGCCCCATGTTTTAAGGGGATTATTTAATTAAGAATGATTTAATTAGTTACAAGATAACTCATATTGATTATATAATTGAAACCGATAAATTTAAATTTATTTATGCGAAAATAAGTTAAAAATTAGTCAACTTAAAAGTTTAGAGTGCAATTTATAAATTAACAAAGATTAATGGGCTAACGTTTAATTTTAAAAGAGGAAGGGGTTAATTTAGTAATTTCAAGAACTGGAAATGAATTTTGACTCATGGGGAATTTTGTAAAAATCATGAGGGTAAATAAGTACATATGCATTATTTGGGTATCAAGTAGGGTTTTGTAGTTGTGGGGTGCACAGGTTTCATTATGTAATTTTCCTTTTTTTACTAATTTAAGCCTCTATTTTTACACAAGCAACTATATCACTTAGCAAACTAAAGAGATTTTTAAGTCTTTTAATTAAGTATTCAAATATATTTTAAAGTGGAAATCAAATTAAGTTTTACAAGAGTTTTTCAAGAAGTTTTGAAGGAGTTTTTCAAGTGGATTCAAAATTAACCTTTCAATAACTCTTCTATTGAATTCAAGTTAAGTTTTGATTCATATTTTGAGGCATGTTGTTTTTTAATCCAATCATTTTATATATACTTATCTTAATTTTCACATAAACACTAACTGTAGGATTAAAATGAGTTAGAAACCAATAGATTTTCTATGTTTCTTAGTGTATGAAGTTAGTTAGGTGAAGTTGATTACCTTCACGTGATTTATATTGAACTTATACCTAAAATTATTAGATAGTGAACATGGAGCACCTTATGTAGAAATCGACATATTAGGGTTTTAGACTTTCTCTTAAATTTATAATAATTGAAATATATATTAAGAAAATGAGATATAGTTAAGGTCTAATTATAAATTTATAAAGTTCACGATAAGTAATATTTTTCCTTTATCTCCATGAGTAGCACCATCAGTTTTAAATACTTGATTGGTCAATGTTTAAGTATGAAAATGAATAATTTTGTCTAATTATTCATGAGAAGATTTTATGTTTGAATACCCATACTATACTCTTGAAACGTTCTTTGATACTTCCTAGCAATTAAGTTCTTGGAATTGATAAATGGAATAATTACTTTAGTAATTTTGTAAGTCCCTTCATTTGTTAATGGAATTAATAAAATTGACAATTTAGAAGGAGTGTGCTATAAACTTGCATTGGATTGTTGGGTTCATGGTGGTTATGGATTATTTTGAATGAATTATAATTCAATACAGAGGTTGAATACTTAAAATGCTTACTCTCTTAATTCTTCATAATCAATATTTAACTAATTAATTGTCTTAATGACTACCTTATCCAATCAAAAGTGCATCGGGGGGTCCTAGTTCGAATTTCATTTTTGTGAGACATCCCATTCATAGAGTTTAGGTATGAGTAGGAGTGATGACGTTATAAACCTTAATTAACATATCTCTTTAGTTTAATGTTTTTATTTATGCATATTCCTTTGTTGATGCTTAATACCTTAAATCATTTGAGCGATTAATTAATGATTGATTGTTTAATCTAATTAACTTACCCGGGGGGTGAAATAAAGGGGTAATATTTATGTAATGATTAAAGATGAGTTATGATTTATACTTGGAAGAGTATCAATGATGAAACTAATAAAAGTATATTTTGGGGTGTGGTATAAGTTGGAACACCCTTATCTTGTCATATTTTAAGAGTACAATTTGATATAGACTTTTTTTGCATCACACAGTGTAGTGTAAATCCATCACAACGTAACATGATGTCTACAGTATCTCTGGCATAGTGAAGCATGTGGCTACAATTATGTGACATTTTTGTACGGGCTTACCAGATGTTCTTGAAATGGCTACGAAGAAGGGGGACATTTTGAATATCTTAAAATAATTAAGAGAACAATTAATTGATGAAATAAATGGAATGGCTATTATGTTTTTGGAATTTTGAACTAGGTGGTTATGGTTGTGTGAAGATTTTTTATGGGCATATTGCAAGCTCTTAAGATGGCAGAGACAAGGACCGTGTGCTTATTATGTTGTAATTAATTAAGAGGATAGTTAATTGATGAAATAAATGGGATACTCAAATGCATTATGAGTAATATTCGTTTGGCTATCGTTATTGATTATATAAACTTTTAAATTACCATTTGTATACACATCTTATTTAACTTACATAATTTAGATACTTGCTAGGGTTTTGACCCATATTTATTCATGGTGACTTTCAGGTGTTTGAGTTAGACCTCCCATCTAGATGTCCTCCACTCCATCAAGCATGCATCATCTTCTCCTTCTCTAGTCATCTTCATTTGATATTAATATAGGTCTTCATCTTGATTAACTACATTTACTTTTCAGTCACATGGGTTGTATTTTTGTAGAACTTATGTTGGCATGTATATTGGATAGTGGTACTTGGCATGTATTACTTTGAGAATAAATATTTGTCATGTATTTGGCAGTTGGTGTTTAATTTATTTATCTCTCTCTTAAATGGATTTGATACATCATTACAAGTTTTATACTGGAGAACGTTCATACCGCATCCTTATATTTGGTACATGTTTCATCTGTTCCTTTCATGTTGAAATGGTATTTAATTTTTTTAACAACCTATATAATTTAATAATTAGACTTGAGCAGTCTAAGTATTAAAATATATGGGGTGTCACAGTTAGTATCAGAGCATAGTCTTAGGCCTCGAGGGTTATAGTTTCTCTTAGACTTCTACGTAGTGTTCTTTGATATATGGACCTCTTTGTACTGTTATTCATGTTCTAAAATTTATAGGATTTTTATATTAAATTTCACATTCCACCTAGGAAGAGAGCACGGAAGACGAGCGCATCAGCGGGATAGATTGATCCTACAAGACTCATTTCACACGCACCGGTTATGCCAGGAATTCCAGCACTGGATGCATAGGGGCGGTATCATTTAGGGCCCCAATAAATTTTTAAGTTGACTAGTCTAACACGATTAGTGGTAGATAGATAGGAGATGCCTCCCGTAACACCTCAGCGAGCAAAACTAATCATTATTGGATGGAAAAGGTTTAAGGATATTTCATGAAGAATAACCCACTAACTTTATCAATCTTTATCGATCCTATAATGGTGAAGTAGTGGTGATAAGACATCGAGCGACATTTGTGATTGTTAGACTGCACTGAGGTGCATAATTAGGTTTTGGCCACCTTTAGATTGATTAGGGAAGGTCTCTAGTGGTGGTAGAGTGTGACATTAGTTCGGTACCTAGAAATGTTAAATTATGGGGATTTTATGGCACGATTTGATGACAAGGACATACTGGAATCATTTTACGACTAGAAGAAGATCGAGTTCTTTCTCCTCCAGTAGGGTCACCGTACACTAACAACGTATGAGTGAGATTTCACTAGTTTGTTATTTTTTGCACTCATTGAGGGTTAATCAGAAGAGAAGAAGGTGAGGCTTTTTGTGAATGAGATAACATGGACCATCAGGCCTATTATTATGGGGATCTATAATTTACCACTTATTCCTAAGTGGTTTACTATGAACTCATGCATTTTTAGGATTGGAGTGATCACAAGAGGAAATTAGTAATGATGGACCAATCTAACGGGCCCAAGGTGGAGTTGAGTTCAAAAGGTGAGAGACATGGTTTGCAAGGCCTCGGGACCAAGGTTTGAGGTGTCATTTTGATACTAGGATGGATATACACCAATAGCAGTTGCAGGGACCCCTCAGGCTGGGGAGGGGAAGAAATAATAACACCCATAATTGAAGAAATAACATGAGTCCCCTACAACTCTATTTGAGGGTATGTGTTTTCAATGTGTACATAGGGGACATAGATCCCAATTTTTCCTAAGTGCAAAGACTTTAAAGCAGCAAAGATAGGGTAAGTAGAGCCAGGGCCACCATAGTTAGGGGTAGGGTAGGGCCACCTAGGCTTCAGGACTTTACAACATAATCAACCGTATTGCCCTCACTAGCGTTTGAAATAGAGACCACAAATGATAGAAGCACTTATCGCACTTCCATTTGCATATCAACAACCCAACTTTAGTATAGTAGGATGAACCAGATTGTACATCCTTCGCAAGAGGGATAGGGATATCAAGGCAGTCTACAATACATTTTATGTTTATAAAGCCTTATCTAGAGTTTTGTTAGGCCCTAGAGCCACATACTCCTTTATGTCACATAGCTTTATGGATATTTATGATTCTTTTCCTAGAACTTGCAATAGGGCTTTTTCGAGGGTTAATTCGTTAGATACATCTACTCGTATTAGGTAGACTTGTGTTGATGTGGAGATAAACATACGTATATTGCGTTTTGTAGAAGATTTGTTAGTTTCAAATACCCATTCTTATGATGTGATCTTGGGTATGGATTAGTTGGTTAGTTATGATGTTCAATTAGACTGAATGGGTTGGGCTATTCTTTTCATAATACTGAGAGATGATATGTATATTATAGCTATGACTAGTCCAAAGGGTGGCTTCATGAGACACTTGTATTTTATTGATAATCGAACTCAGAAGGAAGTTGTTATTATTATGTTAGATTCAATACCGATTGTCAGAGATTTTCTCGACTAATTTGAGGAGGTGTCAGGATTTTTGTCAACTATCTAGATTGACTTATGTCCTGACACTATGTTGATATCCAAGGCACCATATCAAATGTCACCTTTGGAGATAAGGGAGACGAGGGAACATATTAAGAAGTTATTGGAGCTTGGATTCATTCATCTTAGTACATCACCATAGGGAGCTCAAGTTCTTTTTATGAAGAAGAGATATGGTTCATTATAGTTGTGTGATGACTTGTGGGTGCTAAACAAGTTAACGGTGAGGAAGAAGTACCATTTGTCGAGGATATATGATTTGTTTGTTTAGTTTTGGGGTGCTTAATTCTTGTCAATGATTTATTTTCATTCGGGTTATCTTTAATTAAGGGTATGAGAGGCGAATGTGGAAAATATGGCATTTTTTACTTGCTATGGCTATTACGAGTTCAAGGTCATGATTTTTGGCCTGACCAATGGCCCCGTCATGTTCATTGATTTGATGAACTGGGTAATTCTGATGCACTTAGATCAGTTTCTCTTCATCTTCATTAATGGAATCTTGATTTATTCATGGGTCGAAGAGAAGCACGTCGAGGATTTAATAGTTGCGCTTTAGATGTTAGGAGAGCGTAAGTTATATACTAAATTCCAGAAGTGTGAGTTTTGGAAGCGCGATGTCTAATTTTTAGGACATGTAGTTTCAGAGAGGATATTATCAGTGGATCCGAAGAAGGTGTTAGACATTTTGGATTGGGAACTGTCCATGACACCTATGGAGGTTTGTAGCTAATTGAAAGTTTATTGGGTGGAGGGGGCCTTGATAGGATTTCATTTTTATAAGACATCTCATACATGGAGTTTAGAGATGTGTAGGAGTGATGTCGTTATAAACCTTAATTAACATATCTCTATAGTTTAATGTTTTGGTTTACACATTGTCCTTTGTTGGTGCATGACCCTTAAATCTTGGGAGTGATGATTTAATTATTGGTTGAGTAATCTTCATAACTAACTTAAGGTGTGGGGTAAAGGGGTAATATGTATTTAATGATGAAATATAAGTTATGATTGATACTCTAAACATTATTAATGATGAAAATAACGAACGTGGATTTTGGGGTGGGTGTTGAGAAGGAATACCCTTATGTTGGCATTTTGAAGCGTATGGTTTGATATAGACTTTTTCTTTTGTTATGTCACACAATGTGGTGGAAATATATCACTATATAACAAGATGGCTATGGTATCTCCGGCACTGTGAAGAATATGTCTATGATTATGTGACATTTTATTCTTAGCGTACCAGATGTTTTTAAGATGGTCGGGGATAAGTGACACATATTGGTTATCTTCTAATAATTAAGAGGGCAGTTAATTGATGAAATTAATTGTATATTTAAAAGAATTTTGAGGAGTCTTAATATTTTGGGGGCTATATTTATTGATTATATAAATTGTGAAATTACCATTCGTATATATATCCGATTTGAGTTGCGTAACTTAGCGACATGCTAGTATTTTGATCCATCCTTATTATTAACGACTTTTAGGAGCTAGAATTGGACCTCTATGTAGATTTCCTCCACTTGAGATAGCATACATCATTTACTCCTTCTTTGGTCACCTTCATTTATTACTAATGTAGGTCTTCATCTTAATAGACTATATTTTACTTTTCAATTGAATGGATAGTGGTGCTTGGCATGTAATACTTTGACTCAATATCTGGCATGTATTTGGGAGTTGGTGTTTGATTGTTGGCCCCTCTCTCTTTTATGGATTTGATACATCATTATGACCTTTATATTGGACGACTTTCATATTACATCCTTATATTGGATACATGTTTTGTTTGTTCCTTATATGCTGAGAATGGCGTTTAATTGTTTTAAAAACCTATATAAATTAATAATTAGACTTAATCAACCTGAGTATTAAAATATACAAGGTGACATAGAAATCATTTAATTTTAAATATATCATCAATTGATAATCCAAGGATCCTATACTAAATATATAAGAGAGAGTTTCATGTAAGGCATTATGTCAAACAATCACGAACTCTTTGTCAATTAAGATAATAGAACACGAAAGTTCTAAAATGAGTGAAACAAGGTAAAAAAATCACAAGGCAAGACATAAAAACTATTACTCTAAGATAAAATAGTCTTATCTCAAGAAAAATAAATTCATCAATTGTACATAAAACTCAAAATCCAAACTAAAATGATAAAACACTAAACCCTAAGAACTAAGAAAAATGAAATCCATAAAATCAAGAAATCTAAGAAATATTATGAATATCCACTTCTATATAGAATCTAATCCACTAAACTCACACGATATTATCATGGTAGGAAGAGAAATAAAGTAAGTGGAAAAGCGTCAAGGTTTCGGTGGGAAAGAATAAATCTTTAAAAGTGTATTTTAAAGAAGCTTTACCCTCCCAAACCAACTTGTTGATGTAAAGGTCACACTTCGTTGGTCGCGACATCTATCATTACATCAAAAGTTCTAGTTCTTGGGTCGCGAGCTAGGGAAAGGAATAAAAGTTATGCACAAAAAAATGTAAACATAGTTTTCTCATTCTTTTAGCATGCGAACTATATCCCCGTATTAAATAAATAATGATATCACCAAACATATTTTCAAAATCATTCTCAAGGTTTATGATTCTGTAAAATACTCCCCAAATAAAGAATGGTTTAGAATTCAAAAGGCATAATGGATCAAATTATACACTTCTATAAAGAAGATTGATTTAAGATATAACTCGTGATAGAAGTGAACAATATGAGAATTAACCTATAAGGTAAGCAATGAAGATTAGCGTTTGATCTCACTTTTGAAAATTTTGGGTTCATATAACTTTGAAAAATATTCACTTTATACCATCATTTTCAACTACCAAATTTTACTTCCTTATTTTGAGATCATTGTTAAAACCTTTAAAGTCTCATATCTTTAGTGTAACCTATTTTTAGATAGATCAAAAATCTTTAAGGCGTCACAATAGAAATGTTTTATAAGTGGAGACTTTCACAAACACATGTGGATAACTTATTTCTAATTTTCAAAGGTAAGTATCTTTTTTGACCTAATGTCGTAATCCTATCCACTTTTGCTCTCATGCATTTTTGGCAAGATTAGCCATTCCTTTTTCAAGTTCATCCATGATCAAACTCTTTCGTACAAAAAGGTTAAATGACAACCCTTTTTCTTCAAGAACCATATAAAATTTAATTTCCTTTTAAGAAGAAAACCCCCCCTTCATTTTACTTAATTTGAAAGTTTCTCAAGTTATAGTGTTATGTAGTGTATAAGTTATGACATAATACTCTAAAATTGAAAGCTTATAAAAGCCATAAAAGAAACTGATTGAGTAATATCTAAAGATGTGGGTTAAAATTTAGTATATGGAATATATTATTACCTACATACATAGGGAACTGTATATTACAAAAGTAATGGTTATCAGCTTGAGTAAACAAAAAGAATATCAACCAAATAGAAAATAATGAACCGAACCTAGATATACGAATGATAATATGAATAATCTAATTCATATCCTAGGCATATGTAACGAATCCTAACTCTAACTACTTAGAAGAAAGTGGCATCCAACGAGTTGAAAGTTTATTGACTTCAATAATATCAATGTCGAGGTTTCCACGCCAACTATTATGTGAACCTGAGGCAGTGGACTCAAAAATGACTTGAGGAATAACCATAGTTTCTTTTCCCTTAGGGGCCTTGCCAAAGGTAACTATATTCTTCTTACCATATAAAAAAAACTCAAGATAGCCTTAAAGATAATCAAAGGAATGAACGATTGAAGAAAAGTACAAAACTCTCTAAGATGACCTAGCTTATAGTAATGGGTACACTTATAGGGTTCAATTTTTATCACAAAAATAGGGTTTCTAAGATAATATTTGATCATTTAGAAGCAAAAATCTTTTAAATATCCCTCTTTGTCACAATATGAACACATTGATTTCACATTCCTTTCATTTTTCATAGATTTATTACTTCATTCTGTAAGGATGGTGGAAACATGGGTTGTGATACGAGGCGATGACATGAGACTTGACAACAAGGTGAAGAAGGAATATCACTTGAAAAGAAAATTCCATTCTTGTGTTTCAATGATTTTTCGTCTAAAATCAACTTACCCAATTCTTTTAATATAAATCCACCTTTAATATGAAAGAATATAGTAACTCAATCTCATGCATGAAGATTTTGTTCATTAAGGCAATCCGAGAGTCTTCACACACTTTAAAGGATTTCCTCAAGTAATCAACCTTAACACGAAGGAAGCCATCACAACCACCTTTTACACTTAATGATCTACCAAACACAACATTATGGGAAATTAATTCTCTCTCACAATTATCACTCACAAAAAATCGTTGTTTTTAAACATTGGACATCATAATGGAGAATTATATATTCCTCTTCTCAATTTTTATGGACTCCTCAAAAATATTAGCAAACTCATTGATGATATAATAATTCACACCATTACCATCATCCCTCCACCTGAAGTCAAGTTACAACTTTGAGGTTGGATTCAATGACTTTCCCCTGGATGTAGTTTGACACCATGTCCAGTTTTTGGTGCACACCCCTGTTGTGAGGATTTCTTGCAAAAAATGGGTTTCATATGTAGTTTAGAGCCGCTAGTTTATTTTATATAAAAATAAACAAATAGATTTGGACCTTTTGGGATAATGTTAAGGCTGATTTTAAAGTCTAAAGTTGGTCCAAAGATTCTTATTATGCGGGTTCGAGAATCGGGTTTTGAGAGGGAAAGGTTATAGGCACCCCACTTGTTTTGTGTGCTTCCTTAATTGTATTCTTATTATTGGTTTTTAGATTAATTTATTGCTTTTTAGCTATTTTAGAATTTTTTTAGAGACCTTATCATAAGGGTCCCTCAAAATGTAGATGTGTGCGTAGGTTAGGAAACAATATTAGTCAAGGGTATAAGAATGTCATTTTAACTTATGCAAGTACACAAGATTGCTTGTGAATGAGTCTGTGATGAGCTTGGTCTTAAGAGGCGGAAAGTGATGTAAATAATCCCTTTTTAGGGATTATCTGTTATTTTTATTTTCTTTTCTTTTGTTAATTGTATTTTGCTTTCTTTTGCTTTATTATTTAAAGCTAAGGAGTAGTAATGTCATTTAAAAGATATAGTAGATGGGAGCATCTCTATAGGACAATACATCAAGAGACGTATTGTCGAGGTTCAAGATCACGAAGAGGACTTGGGATAAATGCCTACTTAGTTTGGTCATATAATTGGTGTATACATGTTTGCATGCTTGCATGGAGGGAGATGCTTGGGAGGCCCCGCCTTGAGATAGTTTCATATCTCATTTTAGTTACACAGGTATAATGGATGAAAGTCAAGAGATAGTTGCATCTCGATGAAGAAAACATATCATATTATATATTGACAAGTGCGAGGTCACGAGGAAGACTCAATATTATGCCTATGTACCTAAGAGGACTTGGGATCAAAGCCTATGTAGTTCAATCGTACACTTATTACAAAGTGATGTGTGTGAAAATATAGGACTTGGTTTGGAGAGGGGGAACAGGAGTGAGTCTTAATATCACTAATATTCGCATATCATCTTATGATCATTGGTTGATCACTAGCTGTAAGGCGATGCCCTTCAGATTATCCTAGTAGTGTAGTTCTAACAATGTCATGTTTTAAACATCCATCACTGAGGGGTAGAGTACATTTTTTTTTTTTTGGGGGGGGGGGGGGGGGGGGGGTAGACTAGGGATGGAGACATCCATATGAAATAATACATCAAGAGACGTGTTATAAGGTTTGGTCTTCATGAATTTAACTCGGTATAATTCCTACGAACCCAATAGGAATTGGGATCAAAACAAACGTAGTTCTAATAAACGGGGCATATTTACGGGTGTAGGCAATGGGATACCGGGTATAAAAGGTACAACATTAGTGTATATATGGAGCCTAGTCCTTAATATCGCATTTTCGTTGTGTTGGATTGATATATTTATATTTCAAGAAAATACATCGATCAAATGCTGGTTTTTGAAAAGTATTTGTATAAAAACACATATTCAGGGTGTTGTCACCTGGACGGGCTTTGTTTGCTAGAGAAGTGGTGAGAGTAGACGTATTTTAGACTTTGTCCTGCAATGTTTTGGACTAACACAACTGAATGGCATTTTCCTGAGAACAGTTTTGAAAAGTATGTTTCTTGTCACTTTCTTGGATTAAAAACCAGTCTTTTGAGATATGAACGTTGCAAATTTCATACCTGGTCCCATAAACGGGGGTCGGTCTAAAGAAGATAAATATATATTTACACTTTATCACATTATATATATATATATATATATATATATATATATATATATATATATATATATATATATATATATATATATATATATATATATATATATATATATATATATATATATATATATATATATATATATATATATATGCACAGAGGTTTTTTACCCTTGCGGAGAAAGATGAATTTTTTCGGGGGAGTGTCCCCATCTTTATGGTATTTTTCATTTCGATAAAGTTTCGTTAGAAGGGTTATCATTAGCGAAATTTGTGAGAAGGTTTAACTTGTTTATTTTTTAGAGGTGACTTTTGATAAGTAAGAAACTCTTTTTTGGACTCGGAAGCGACTTTGTGGCAATACGAGCTTTCCTTGAAGGGAAAGCGTTTGTTCTGAAGTGAGAGCTTTTTTGGAACTTTCAAAATGAGATCGATTATCTCAGACGCTCGAGGGGGGAGAAGTTAAAAATCAGAATTGAGGTCAAAATTTGGGATTCTTTGAAATAAATTGTGGGGACCATTAAATAAAGGTGTGAGGGAGGTATTTAACTAATTCATTAAAGGTTCTAGGTCCTTGATTTTTGGCAACTGCCATGCGAATGGATGAGTTGGATCTTCAAAGATTTTATAATGATGATTTTTTGGGATGGATCGATTATCTGAGGGGAGATAATTATCGTTTAAATATTTTGAGGGCCTTTAACTGATCGGTTAAAGGTCCCAGAGGGCTTGTGTTGTTCATTTTTTATTGGATTAATTGATTTTTTTTATTACTCTACTTTGGCTTTATATAGTTTAGCTCTTGGAAATTTTTGACCCGTTGAACTTTAGTTTGAGTCTTTTAAAGTTGGTATGCTCGTGGATTCTTCTGGTGTTCGTGCTCGAGGATTGTTTGTGATGGGGCGTATCATCTTCGAACCTCGCTTGCAGATCAATATGTCCACAAAGGCGGTCATCTAAGATTGTGAGTGTGTGGCTCATCAAAATTAAAAGGACTCCAGAAATATGTTTGCATATCTTTGTAAAGTAATGCGGTTTATGGGTTGTAGTTCGAAAAATCTAGAGGAGGAGTGGGATTTTTCGTAAGAGCCAGGTGTTATTTGATCTATTAACTAGGGGAACTAAATAGTTAACTGATAATTTAACTGTCAGGGAATGGTTAACCATTTATACACTCTAAACCTATTAAATGAAGTTCGAGATTTCCATTTCGATAAAGTTAGCCTTTGAGCCTTTTAGGGAAGTTCACTCGTATAAAGTCGTTGTTTGTGTTACTTGATACTCTCGCCTCTACACTCTCATCTTATTCGTGGCTTTACTACTACCGTTTTAATGTGGACATAAGTAGTGATTCAATCTTAGGGAATATGGATGTCTCGTTCCTTTTAGTGTTGTTGGGTATCATCCCTTTAGGTTAAAGATATTCTTCCTCAGGGTCACTCGCTCTCGTGTTCATGGAGTACAAATTTTTAATTTCTTTGGATATGGTTGCTCCTTCCTGGACCAAGATTCAGGTTAGTTGTTAAATGCTCCATGTATTGACAACAACGTTTACGGTGGTCTCACATGGTGAGGATCAGTTCATTCACATCTGCCAATATATTTCTAATTTTGGGATACTGGCTCCAACTTTGGACATTATTCTTTTCTCGAATGATGTGAATTTTCTCTCTTTTTTTTGTTTTAATTTTGGTGTTTTACATGCCTTTTGGAGTTTGACCGAATTGTTATTTCTATGAATTTCCAAGAGGTATCAATCGATGCTTGACAATTAAGGCAAATACTGATGTGCGGGTTGTCTACGCACCCGACCTTATGCCAATTGACCTTTGAGGTATCGAGGAATATGACCAATGATTATTTGAGATTGGACAGGGTCCTTAATCAGTCTTCAGGTGGTTTTGGTCCTCCAGTTGGTGCAACTTCTTCAGAAGCAAGTTTTAGGGTGCTGCACCCTAGAGTTGAGGGAGTTATTCTAGTTGTTTTTTTGGGGAAGAGGCCTCAGATATGATGATTTAGTGGGATAATATTTTTGGTGGGTCTTTTAGGTCGGATTTGATGTAACCTCCCCAAAAGACTCCTTTTGTGGTTTCTAACTATACTAGGTTATATAGGTAGTATTTTCCTAGTAGGGATATGAGGAATCCCTGATATATTTTGTTTTGTATAGGGATTACCGTTCTATACATCTTTGTATGTAAATAAGGATATCCTTTTTTCAAGGGTTTGTTTTAGTATATAATGGCCTTTTAATTGTTCAATGCATGAATTTTGTGAAATATGGATATAATTGGGCGAAGTCCCTTTATGCAAAATGGTGACAAAGTAAAATACAATTAACACAATAACATGAGGAGAAACAAAGTGAGCCTAAGATCTTTTTATTTAGACAGTGATGACACACTTACATATACCTTTTTATGCTAGCAAAAACAAAATTAAATATTAATACGTGAAAATACTAAAATAAATAAAAGATAAATATGCAAACAAAGGTGCCCTATAATTTTAGGACTTTTCTTTAGAGGAGAGAGACAACTTTATTTACTTGATGATGAGCCAAATTTTTTGAACGAATGCTGGAACGAAAGAGGGAAGTCCTCCTTTTTCTTTTATGTATGATCGAAAGAGAGCATTTCGATATAGCTTTTTAAAAGAAAAATGTTGTCTTTCTGTCAAAAATAGGGTGCCCTTTTACGGGTAGCTTTTAATGAGTCTGTCGGGTAAGGATCTTTGTCCCCGGATGCAGGGTGATTGTGAAATGCCTCCTTATTACACATAATAAGTTTTCATTTTATGGGGAGCCCTTATGGAGTCTGTATGTTTCGATTGATCTTTATAACGGGATCCAGGGTGATTTGAGGGGACAAGAATGTTTTTTTCTTTATTTTTATGGGCACAAGTGTAAAGGGGCGGTTCTTTTTCCCTTTTATTATTATGTTGTTTTACTATTATTTTGTTTTGCTTTTAGTAATATTTTTCTTTAATGCCTTAGAGCACTATTTTGTTACTTGGCATTAAGCCTATTTAAATCGAGCCAAATCTTAGGGAGTGAGGGAACAATGAATATAGACTGGGTTTTCCCATAACATGTTTTTTTTGTGTGTTTATTTAGGCTGGGCCCAAAGTAATATCTTAGGTTTTTTGCATATCTCTGATTCAAATACAACTTAGTGTTCTTATATGAATGTCTATGATAAAAATATAGAAGAGAATTAGGTCTATGTAGTTCTCTTTAAACGAAAAAGGGTTGAAGATATAAAGTATTTTAGACGACTTCAAGAAAAAGGTGGTGACTTAAGTAGGATTTTTAATGTAGGGCTGAGAATGTGTATGGGCTTACATTATCTTTCCTTACCCGATGACCGATTTTTTGTCCCTTCCCCCCATTTTTTTTACCATAAGCAGGTTCAAGGAAAGAATCTCTTCAATCAATTAAGATGGAAAGCTTGGGAAAATGTAACTCTGTCGAGATTAGCTAATATAGTTGTACTGCCATAGTTTGTTTTGGTGACTAGGTAAGATCCTCTCTAGATGAGTGAAAATTCAACTCCAAAAGTTTGGGTTGTTTTGAGATTTTCTTTCAATACGAGATTGCCCTCTTGAATTTCTTTCTTCTTGACATGTTTATTGAATTCCCGAATGATGGGTTGTTGGTAGAGTTAGTTGTGATGAGATAATTTTAGCCTCTTTTCATTAGGGAGAGCTAATTAATTGTAACAGACTTGGATTCATTCAGTTTTTCCTACTTGGATTTTTAGCATGACCCTTAATGAGGGAACCTCGAGTTTTATGGGTAGGACTACTTCCATACCATAAGCCAATGAGTAAGGAGTGACCTCGGTGGAATTTTTCTCTATCATATGGTACCTTAGAGGTGTATAGGAGTTTGTCAGACTAGGCACTATGTCTCAGTCATCTTACTAATGATGTTTTTGATATTTTTTTTAGCAACTTCGATTGCTCCATTAGTTTAGACCATTTTCTGATACTAACATGTGAGGTGCAACATATGATATTTTGTCGTATGAATTTGGACACTTTCTTAGCATTCAGGACTACATAAGATTCGTCCTTAACTTATTTGATAAATTAGTCGATGGAGACTAGGATATATTTGTGATCTATTGAAGCCTTACGGGTTTCCTTACCTATGATGTCTATCCCCCAAGTGGAGAAGGCCCAGGGTGAGGTCATACAGTAGGGCTCTTAGGGAGGAAGACATTGTCGTGGGGCATATGCCTAACATTTAAGGCACCTTTTGACATACTCAGAGCAGTCCTTTTGCATCGTAGTCTAGTAGTATGATTGAATGAGGATTTTTATGTATACGGTGTGACCACTCGTGTGAAGGCCACATTCACCATTATGGATTTTATCCATAATTTCATGGGCTTTTTCCTCTATAGCACATCATAAATGTATTCCGTCGAACCCTCTTTTGTAGATCTACCCCTATAGATTATGAATTGGCCAACCAATCATCTCAAGGTGAGTCGATAATTAGGAGAGGCATCCAATGGGTAATGGTTTTTGTCAAGAAAGTTCCATAAGTCGCATTACCAGACAACAGGGCCTACTATCGTTTCCCTATGGTGTCAGACCCAAAGTTGTCTGAAAGGGTGTTTTCCATGGGTTACGGTGAATGTGATTTTTGTAGTTCCCTCTTTCATGTTGATCATAGAAACCAGGGTGGAATGTGTGTGTATGAAGTTATTTTTAGCCCTTGTGAGGAAGTCAATTTTAAGATGTTCAAACCCAGAAGCTAATTAATCTAAGTATGCATTGTATGGGTGGAACGTGTCATCACAGCTCTTCCATTTGCCAGTATTTTATTGATGAATAGGCTGGAAGGGCTATAGGTTATCCCTATTTCAAGGGAAATTTTGAGTCCTGTAATGAAAGCCTCATACTCGGCCATGTTGACGGTGGACTAATATGTAATTTTGATAGAAGTGAGAAGTCATCATGAGTTGGGGATATAAGGAGCATTCATATGCCAAATTCCCTTTTTTTGGATGGGCCGTCGAAGTATATTTCTTAAGTTTCTCTATCATTTAGGAGAAATGGATGCTCATTTGGGAATTTTACCTCGTATTGTTCTTCATCTCACAGGGGTTGTCCCACAATAAGGTCGAAGATGTCTCCCCCTTTAGTGGTCTTTTGTGTGATGTACGTGATCTTAAAATCGAATATCATTAGTATCCATTTGTCTATCCTTTTAAAGGGGAGGGTTTTTCCAATAGATATTTCAAGGGGTCCATTCTTGAGATGAGTCTTTGACCCAAAACCATCATGCAGAGGCGTAGTTTGTGAGTAATTCGTATGAGTGATACACAATAATTCTTCCAAAGAGATGTGTTTGAGATCATAGGATATCAAGTTTTTGATGACATAGTAGCTGGAACATTCTTTTTGGTAGCTCTCCATGTATTTTTCCATCATGTCTACAACAGTAGTGTCAATTATGGTCATGTAAAGTAGGAGAGGTTGTCCTCATTGGGGAGGTAATAGAATGGGTGGTTAAGTGAGATACCTTTTATTTTCTTGAATCCCTCTTGGTATTGAGAGTTCCACTCTTTGGGCACGCCCTTTCTGAGTTATTAGAAAATGGGTTCACAAATGGTGGTGAGCTAATTAATGAATCGACTTATAAGTTGTACTTGATCTAAAAACCCTATAACTTAATTTTCTTTTCTGGGTGGGGGCATTTCAGACATGTCTTTGACTTTGGTAGGGCGTACCTCAATTTCATCCTTACTGATGATGAATTCGAGCACTTTTCATTTAGTGACTTTTAAGACACGATTCTATGGGTTTAGCCTTATTTTGAAAAGGCATAATCTTTGGAAGAATTTCAAGAGTGTCAAAACACGTCCCTCACAATCCTTGGACTTAATAACCATTTTATCCACGTAAACCTCCACTTCCTTACATATAAAATTGTGTAAGATAGTATTGGTTATTCTATGGTATGTTGCTCTTGAGTTTTTGAGACAAAAAGGAAAAGATGTATAATAGTACGTTCCCATACGGGTAATGAACTCAATTTTCTCTTAATGGTCAAAGTGGATTTTGATCTAGTTGTAGCCTGTGAATATGTCTATGAAGGATTTGAGCATGTTGATGGATGTAATGTCTATCAATATGTCAATATGTGGCAAAAGGAAATCATCCTCAGGGCAAGCCCGATTGATATCCCTATAGTCGACGTATATTATAACTTTGTCGTTGGTTTTGGGTAATTATATGATATTGACTATCCAAGTGGGGTACTCCATAACTCGGATAAAATCGACGTTGAGTTATTTTTCCACTTCCTCCATTAGTTTTAAGGACTACTCGGCTATGAGCTTGTGGATTTAGTGTCATAGGGGTCTATGTCAGACATGTCAGCATAAAACTGAGTGAATCTATCTATAAAGATGGAAAGGGGCTCGATGAGCTTTTAACATTCGTTCTCATCTAGGAAGGACTATATTTGTAACTATTTTGGGTTTAGAGGAGTGCCCAAGTTTATGGATATTGTGTCATCCTCGTTAGGAGACATGCCTCTAGATTGAATTTCGTCAGGTTTTTGTAAGTGTTTTAAGTATTTTAGGTGTGCATGGTTATCATTATTAAGTTTGAATTCTAATCCATCATTGGATTCATAATCATCACATGTAACACAAAAGAAAATACTAAAAATCACTATTTATATTAAGATGAAATAAAAGGAGGACAACATTGATAATAAAAAAAATGTCTACTTTATTAAGGGATACATTGGGAGAGGGGATAAGGGAGATCTTTAGCTGATAGGATAGACTCAAAGGGCCTCCATATGACGGGTGCTGGGATCTATCAGATAAAGGTCCAGTTTTCAATACTATAACTCCTTTGATGTTGATGATGAGGTGAGCATGGCTCGTAGAGGTACTTTTGGTGGGACCTTAGGGAAGTTTGTAAATTTGGTATTGTCTATGGGATGGGTCAGGCGGTGTTTCTTGAATTGGTCCCTCTTTTGCTTAAAGGTCGACTTTGGGTTTCGAGCCTATGATAGGGTTGCTGGAAGGGTGTGCTAGGGAGAGGGCTTTCAGCAAGATCTATTGAATTTTCTCGTTCCACTAATAATCCCATGGGGGTTCATTTGTTATGTCTTGAGGCTCAACCAAATATGGTGTTTCAAATAGTAGGGTTGTATAGTTCGACACACAGAGGTTGAGGTTGATCTAAGGGATGTTAATTATTCGTCAATTATCTGTAGTGGTGCCTCGGGTGGTCGAGGAGGTATACCAATGGTGGAAGCGTTAAACGAGGGTTAAGTTAGTGGATCTTAACATGAATATTGAAATAGTCTTATTAGGATGACTAAGAGTTTTCTTTACCTTCTGTGGTAACCCATGATACGTTAAGTTCACCCTGATTGACTTTGTGGATATTCTTGTAGTCTACATATAACCCTTTTTCGAAAGGGATTTCCATTTTGGGCTGTAAGGATCTATTTTTTCGTCCAACCATGTCTCAAGGAGCCCAAGATAGGAAGTCCTCTCCCAAGAGATGAAAGTTTCCATTCCACCCTTGATGGTGGTCTTTGAGGTTATTGGTTATGGGTTTGCTATTGGGGTGTACCCAAGATATGCTCTTACCTCACATTTTGTAGCGGTAATAGCTTCAAGGATTGCCTGTTAATTCTTTTTTGAGTCCTAGACAACTCATGTATCCCATCGTTTAGATGATTTAGATAACTATATTATGAATAAACAGATCCTCCTCTATCTTGTGAGTGAGTTTGATGACCCGTAATCCACTAAGTTATATATTATTGCTATCGTAATAGGTGTTTAGGAGAGGGGCAATGCAAGTATTGGCTACAATGGCTTAGTCGTCGTCTCCTTAGATGGTGATAACCTCGGTGTTTAATGATAACCTAATATTCATATGTTGTGATGAGGGTAATGCCCCTATGGAGTGTATCCAACTCTCCCGAGTAAAAGTTTAAAACTGTTCGAAATGTCGAATATTTGAAATTCGACATCGCATTTGATAGTCCCTATTATGAAAGTGAGAGTGATGGTCTTAAGGACATCTCGACGAGTGTTATCATAGGAACGAATGGGCGTAAAAGATGGTGTTAATTCCAAGGCAATGTACCCTAGACCGGTAGAAGTCACTACAACAAAACAAATAATTAGTGGCAAAAATATTCGTCACCAAATGAAAAAATTTCGTCGCCAAAAACATTTGGTGACGAAAAAAATTTCGCAATTGTCCGTCAGAAAAGCCCCGTCGCTAAAGGTTTTGGTGACGAAAAATAAATTTCGTCACCAAATAGTACACATTTTGGTGACAAAATTTTATGTGTCACGTAATTGCAGACTTTTAGTGACAAAATTATTTGTAGCCAAAGATTTAATTTTCTGTCACAAAAATGCCATTTTATCACCTAATGTATATGATAATATGCAAAAGGATTACGATTTGGTGACAAAATTAATATACTTTGGGGACAAAATATTTTTGTCACGAAAAGAATATTATTGTCAAAAAATTATAAATTTAAAACTCATAATTTTTTCATTTCTCATATTGATATTCAGTCAAATAAATATTAATTTTAGAATCATCTAAATTTTATTGACATTATATAAGTAGTCAACTACCATCATATACATACTCAAATTAGGGTTTAAACAACTATATAATTAAAAAGAAAGCATTCGTTCAAATATCTCAAAACCATTGATCAATAACAAAGTAGCCTACACCATTTGTTACAAGACATCAACTACAAAGTAGCCTCCAAAAACCAATTCTTAAGGCATTAATTTCTAACTTTATATTTTCGAAGGCATTAGTTTCTAATCAATTACAAATTAGCCTCCAAAAAACATTCCCAACAAGTTTGTTAAGTTCTCCTTCCATCTTCATCATCATCCCAAAAATAATTTTCAAAAAAGCATCCTCACAATGTACCAATCTGCAATTCAAAAAGTACTAAGGCATTTGTTTCCAAGTTTATAAGTCTGTAACAATTGATAAATAGAATAATATCAACTAAGAAATATCACACATTGAGATAAACACCAAAAAATTACAAAATTCAATTTTATTTTTAATATTTTTTTTAAAAAAATCGACGAAGTTTCCTTTATTTATAAACTAAAACCACCCTCTTAAATTAAAAAATTAAAAAATCAAGAAATCCAATGACAATTCACCAAAATACCCCTTCCACCGATTTAAAAGATAAGGTAATAGGATCGCCAATATTTTTAAAAAATTTGATAGAGTTCCCTTTGTTTATAGACTAAAACCACCCTGCTAAATTAAAAAATAAAAAAGTCAAGAAACTCAATGACAATCCACCAAAATACCCCTTCCACCGATTCAGCAAATAAGGTAATAGCATCACCAATAGAAATATTAAATAACTCGAAGGATTTGAATCCAAAAATGTAATTTTGATAAATTCAACACTGAAATTATTAAAACTTACAATATAGTAAATGTGGGAGGAAAGGGAACCCGATGCTTTTAAAGCATCGCATAACTTGTCGAATCCAAATTGATAAGCCTCTAAACATTCCAGATGCTCATCACAAGCTTGTAGTTGTTTATTTAACTCACGATTCGCTCTCTGAGCTTCCCTAAGGGCCTCCTCCAACTCTGCGTCTCGTCATGATGTTTTTGATTTGGTAGCTTTCGGTCCATGCCCAAGACCTATGATATATCCCAATTTAGTACCAAGTACTCGATCAACTATCTCATCGGGAGTCAAAGGTTCACTACCCTCGGGAGTAGGCTTAGCTTGTAACTCTTTCATCTCAATCTGTAAAACAAATAAGTATATCATTTCATAAAATCGAAGTTATGGTATTTGTCTAATATATGTTATATTCTTACATATAGTTCCTCAACCTCGGGAGAAGGCCATTTTTCATTAGTGGAGTGGATTTTCTTGTAGAACTCAATTTGATCTAGCTCTTCATTCGCCACATCATTCTTCATAATCATGAAAGACAATCATTATCATCAATACTTGTGAAAGATAAGATCAATTTTAGAAAAAAAAATATATAAAAATATATATAAAGTGATAACGAGCGGCTAAAAATGCCCTCGACCCTTGATTGTGTTTGATAGTTTGCATCACTCGATTATTCTTATTGACGTCACATTGATGCTTCAATAATAGTTGATGGATAATGAGTATATTATGTGTCAATTAAAAGAATGGAATTGTTATATTTTATAAATTTATTATACTTGATGCTCAGAGTTAGAGAACAAATCACAAAGATTAATTTGAATTGAAATAAATTAAGCACAAATGGTGTTAGGGGTCACTGGCTGGTATCTTTTCCATTTTAACTAGATAGAACTACAATATTTGATAATCAAAAATGAAATCGTAATCTCCTACATAGATTTGGCCTTCTGGGTGAATCAATCTTTGGTTCCAATAGAACAATCACCTATAAAGAAAAGTTTTTGGCGAGTATTTTTAATCTTATAATTAATCCAGGAAAGTGTTCTGATAATTTAGACCATTTGTTGAGTGAGACTGGTATTTGAGAGGCAGAAGTATGGTGACGTTGGAAAATCCATTATGTATATGTTGAATAAGAACAAACATGATAACATTTAAATATTAAAAATAAGAATAGAATTACACAACTTCATGTAAGTTTGTAGTTTGACACGGCTTCATATAAATATTGAATAAGAACAGATATGATCACATTAACACTATCCAACAGATACGATCATAGTAACACTGTCCAACAGGTAAATTCCATAGATTCATTTAAATGAGGCATTTTGGAGTCGATAACATCATGTCATCTCCGGTTGATAAATTCCATAGAACCATATTACTATACCCACAATTGTACCACATAAAATTGATAAAATGCAGACCATGACATTAAAATAACACGATAACTCCAAGCTTCATTGAGCTTTGATTGGGAAATCTAGCTAATGAAAATTAGATAATTGTTAGTAAACATTTTAGGAATTGTTTCAAATGAATCAAATAACAACTTTCCATGATTTTTCATCCATTTAATCGACTACCATAATCCTTACTGTGTTTGGTAACTGTAGTGCGATTAGAATGACGGTTCAAAGTAGAGATCATATATTTGACAGATGAAAGACTTATCAGATGTTTAGGCAATGACTTATGGCCTGATAACTTCCCTTTTCACACCTTGTCGATTCCTCTTCAGATCACATCCCCAGTACCCTTGACATTAATCCCAAATCTTCTAATTATTTCACTAGTTTCATTTATGAAAATTATTGGGGGAAGGATCCCAGCTATTTTAATCTTATTAATAGTTGTTGTCAACAAAATTTTAAAGGATCCCATGCCTATTATCCCAGCAGACTTGACAGTGGTCATTTTAAAGGATCCCATGAATTGTTGGTAACGACGAATATGATGAACAAGGTATGTCTTTCCATCACACGCGATGACCTTGGGAGCTGAAAATTTATTTAGAGGTTACAGGATTTTAATATCTTGGATGGATGAAGAGGTAGACCCAAGGTCCAAAGCTTTCCTAGCCAAGGCCTTGAGCGTGCAGACTCGGTTGGCCAGCAATTGACTTTTTAACTCTTTTTGTTATGAAATCACGAATATCCTCCTGGTTTAGGACCTTACAAGGTGGATGGGGATACGTATGGTTGTTAAGACAGTTTTCACAAGATTGTGCAACATATTGATCGACTTTATAGACTGATCGATTACCTTTGGGACTTTATAGACTGATAGACTAAAATACATCTATTCGGGGTATAAAATGTACATTTTTCGGTGCTTATCACACCACCCCCAAACAGAGCGTTGTTAGTCCTCGAGCAATAAGATAGAGATAAATAAAGATAAGAAACCAAAAGTGTACCACTTTTGCGGGCACTTGCGATTGCACTTAGCATGTGCAACAAGACTTTAAATCTATAGGTTGCCCTACAGGACGAGTTGTGTCTCGTGAGAGTTTGCAGGGAATATACCCACAAAACTCTTTATTTGCAACGGTAGTCTATCTCTTATTAGACATATAATAATCTCATCATCCATCATGAGAGAAATAATTTTAGAAATACAAGCTAGAATGTGTACAAAGTGCAGCTAAGTAAATGCTTAAGGCACATCCATCATAGAACTCAACGTGTGTAGTGTGAATCAGTTAAAATGGGTCGAGTATCATAAGAGTAATTCCTAGATTGCCTTATCGAAATCAACGCTTCAACTTCAAATCTCATTGTATTTAACTCTCTCAAACGAACTCTCGAGATTAGGGTTAGTGTATCGCTCTAGTGTGTAAGGAGGTGAGTAAATGTAAGAAAGTTCAAACATCTCACACATGCATAAGAAAGAACGAACATTAAGAAAAAAAATGATCTCATGAAAGAAATGCTAATCACTATGGTGAGAACGTCGAGTTATTCACCACGTTGACTTTCATTTGCCCGAGCACCTAGGGTAACATGGATGATAATGGGTGAGGGGGAAATAAAAATGAGAAGGATGGGATATGAGATTGGATGGTGATGTATGGATGAATAACGAGTGATGGATGTGTGTGTGATGTGTGATAGGAGTGTTCAATACATGAAGAGCAAATGTCTTTATTACACAAGAACTAATTACAACTCTCTTTCTTTTCTTTTCTCTCCTTTTTTGATTTTTCTTTTCTTTTTCTCTATATTCTTTTCTTTATGCTATTTTTTCTTTTTCTTATTTTTCTCTATCTTTTCATTCTCTATCTTTTCAAACCAACACTGAAGACATTTAACATTTGGAATCAACACTCTTTTTCTCAAAATAATGGACGATATGGAGATAATATGTGATGGTGAGGGGAATATATGTGAACATGGGAAAGTAATGGGTGAAAACTTAGTGATCGGGACAAATTTCAAGACACGTGTTTCTTACAACTCGAAAGTGATGTCTTTCTCAGTGATAAAGCCAAAAAATTAGTGGAAAAATAATGAGATCATACAACGCTTTAAGTGCGAACCCAAAGAAGTTGAATCAACTTGTGACTCGGAAATTGCGTAAAACACTCTGAAAGGGTGAAAGACACAAATCTCACAAGGTAAAGTATCTACTAGTGATCCTTAAGGTTCTCTTGAGAATTATAGTACTCTTCAACTCTATACCATAGTGACTTGATAAGTAAGCAAATTTTGTTGAGTCTAGAAATTCATGGTGAAAAATGCCTTAATACGTATTACATAAGCGATTTAGAAAGAAAAAAATCCTCTAGCTTGATTCCTAGATTTAAAAAGATGGATGATTGAAAATTCACATCAATGAGTGAATGAAAGAAACTATGGGAAATTTTAAAAATCAGGTTCAAAAATCAAAATTTTTCAAAAGAGGTACGATTTTGATACAATTCCCCACCCCCAAACAAAAAGGAACATCGTCCTTGATGTTAGGTAAAATGATTTTTAAAATTGAGAGCATAAGGTAGGAAAGATAGTACCAGAATCAATCGCTAATGAAGTGAACCAATGTAGCCAAGAATGAACCTGAATAAAGGATCAGAAAAAAAATGTGTACAAGTCTATTAACATGATATAGCATTGGGTGGTGTGAAACACCACCCCCAAAAAGGATGAGACTCATACAAGAAACGACGGGCTGCCTCTCGGTAGCGCTAAGTTTAACGTCTTCAGCCAGAAAAATTGGGTGATGATAATCACCCCCAAACAAGACTAAAGTGTCAGTCTTATTGGAAACAGGCTAAAGTGGTCAGTGCACTTGTATGGCAAAGTGCATCACACTATGCAAAGCATCGGTGGACCAGGGGGTGTGGGAACAAGGGCAAAGGTGAGGGTGGAAAGGGTGAAGAGGTATCGTCCACGGGCCTTGTTGAGCTTAAAAGTGAGGGTAATTAGGGCCATATAAGCATGGTGCTCTAATTGGTGAGGAAGGCAAAAAGGTGTAGAAATAGTGATGGGTTGGGCCTCATAGAAATGACACGACCGTTATATGAATGTGCGATGATAATGGTCGTGCCGTGACATGCCAGGGAGCTGTTGATGGAAAAAATAAACACCACAAGAGAGTGGCGGGCATAGAGTAGCAATCTCGGTGTCACAGAAGTGAAGAGTAGCACCATAACTCTCGTGGAAAGTGGAGGATGGTTTTAGGTGAGGATCTAAAAATGTAAATGGAAACTTGAAATGTGTAAAATCAAGATCCAAGCCAGGTGGTGGGGTGGAAGGGATAATGGGTGGGTCGAGTGGGATAAATGGTGGACGAAGATGAGCCAACTCAAGAGTGGGAGATACACACTCCTCATGAGGCTCAGAGTGATCCTCAAGGGCACTCGCAGGAGGAGGTGTGAAAATAAACGAGTGAGTAATCAACTTATCCACAAGAGTAACATCAGTGAATGTGGTGGGTGGGTGGGTAAGACGAGGCACCAAGATCAAAGATAGAGGGATCACTAGAAATATCAGGTTCAAAGGAAGCCATGGATGGAAGAACAGGATCCATATCCGGATAGTTTGGAATTATCACGGATTCTATCTTGAGAAAATGGTGAGCACTCATGGCCGGAGCTAACCTAAAAGATATGGGCATGTCAGAGACATATGCAATTGGGGAATAAGGTAAAATCTCAGGCATATTTTTGGATATCTCGGGAGTGGGACTAGAAACCTCAAAGTGGGGTTCATTTGGATATGGTGGGATTGGATCAGGCTCAGTATCAAAAGGTAAGTTAACATAATTGTCGACTTGGGACCCAGACCATGGAATGGTCTCAACTTCGAGATTCGTGAGGTGGTAGGGTTGGTCACACTCAAAATCCGTGTCACAAGAGGACACATCATCATCACACTCAGTTGCAATGATGGGTGGATTCATGGAAATGGCCGACTTTCTTGCATACTCAAATTCATTTAAGCGTTGTTCAAGCCTTTGGAGAGCTTGAGTTTGAATTTGAGTGGCTTGCTCTTGCTCAATGATGAATTGTTGCAAGAGTGCCTCGAGAGCGGAGGTGGATGATGGTGGAGTGAAGGGTGGTGGTGGTGGTGGTTGAGGTGGACACAACTCATTATGGACAGGACTATGCGAAGAATACTCGTATGAAGTATGTGGAGTGGGGTCAAGTTCATAATACACGAAAGGGTCACTTTCGTGATGGACAATTGGTTGATACTCATAGGGTACATAGTGAGGGAACTAATCATGAACGGGTGCACAAGGTTGCCATGATGACTGTTGGAATGAGTGAGGATCCACAACATCGAGTTGGGATTCGTATTGCGTGGAAGGGTGATCAAGCCTCCACGAATAACTAAGGTACTCACACAACTCAAGATTACATACATCGGGATAGTAGGCCGAGGTGGGTTCCGAAACAGTATCATATGGATACACATATTCCATGGTGGGTTCGGATGGATATGAAAATTAAGGGCACTCATGGGACATGTGATCGGCATAAGAACAATGGGTGTACGACAAAGTACTCGACACATCGACACTTAACATCGAGGGTGATGAAAAATGAGATTCATGCATGGATGGGTCAAGAGTAGCAATGGTACTCTTGATAGAGGTGAAACCACTAAGAATATCATAAAGAGACGACTCAGGATCACTCTCACACGTGTCGCGTGACAATGAAAAATGAGCAAAGTAGTCCCGTAAGGGACGTTCTTCGGCCATGAGGTTGAAAATATTTTTTTTTGGAATTTTTAATTTTTCAAAAGGAAAGAAAATATTTTTGGAGTTTTTAAAAATAATGGAAGAAAATATTTTTGGAGTTTTGTGAAAAATAAAGGAAGAAAATATTTTTGGATTTTTCTAAAATGAAAGAAAGATATTTTTGGAATTTTTTTTATAAAAATGAAAGAAAATATTTTTGGATTTTTTTGAAGAAAAGGTGGGGAAAAATATGGACTCTTGATTTGAATGAACTAATTAAAAATCGACTACCGAAAGAATGAATTGGACACACGAAAGTCAAGGATAAAACCTAACTGACACATAGCCAATTTTTTTTCTTGAAATTTAGTGAAAGGTCAAATTTTAATTAAGTCCGCGGGCGATAAAAATCATGGAATTATCTGAGCGATCGCCTTTACAAAAATATTCTCCTAGTGGGCTACCTAGTTGGTTGATTTTAAATTTAATGATGGCTAGGGTAGCACACAATTGGTAAGCGAGTGAGTCGGGTGATGAACTCCCTTATCGTGAGTGACTGGGTGTAGGTCTTAGTTAATTAATTCATCACACCATTCAAAAATAAATGCAAGAATAAAATCAAGTAAGGGCACACAAAGCACACAAAATAATTGACTCGCTAACAGGAGAGGCGCAAGGGTTCAAGAGATGTACCGCCCACAATTTTTACATCGTGGAGTGCCAAAAAATTTGAGTCGACCGGGGGGAGATCACGCCTATCTCAGTTTCCCCTGGGATTCCTACCGACCCAAGGTAGATAGGCTTCTAAATTCTCTCCTTTGGACGCCCTCTCCCTTACTTGTATGGTTTCCCTATCACACTTTCTTCGATTATTACAATTTTTTTAAATGAAAAATAAAATAAAGGTGTCTCTATGCATCGCAATACAAGCAAGGATAAAATAGACCTAATACAGTCTTCTAAAATAAAGAAAAATTGTACTAAAATACAACAAAAGATAGGAAATAAATTAACAACAAAATTGAATCCGCTCCGAGTGCTTCACGCTCCCAAGAATGGCAACATCGCCATTTGATAACTTTGACTTTTGTGTGTAGTTGTTGTTGCAATCCAAGTTAATCAATTCTTTACAAGTACCTTGTCTTTACAAGTTAATAAAGAGAGGCAATTACCATAGATAAGTGTCTAGTAACACTCTTTATAGGTACCTTATCTTTTGTGTGAATGGTTAACAAATTCTTTATCAGAAGAAGTCCAATTCCATTTGTAGGGTTCTCATAGTATACTAGCACCCTGCTATGCCCTTTCTCCAAAATCATATTCATCAACTCCCAGTCAAGCTTGGCATTAATATCAATCGCAAAAGTATCAGATATAAACAGGGTGGGATAGAATATTGTTCAATTTTTTGAAATAAATATGGCCCTTGAACTGACTAAAGGAAAGGACATTAGGTTTGTACCTCCAAGCACTTACTCACATATAATAGAGACTAGTTTTATTAAAATAAGAAAATTGAGTGAAAAAAGACGATTACAAGAAGGAAATTTAAAATTAGGCAAACCGTTTCCTAGTAACAGCAGCAGTAACCCAACCAGGAGGGGTTGTCCTCAATTTTAGGTTTATAAACTTCAGGACTTCCTTAACAATTATATCAGTTGGAGAATTTCTATCTATGTATATGTGGTGGGTGGAAACTATCCATGTCATTTAAAAAATAAGACAGGACTTAATCAAACAAAAAACACACTATATGAACTTAGAGACCTTGCTCGATTATTCTATTGTACAACTCCAAAAAAATGTAAGAAGAAAAAAAGTTCGCAACATTGAGTCAGGAATTTTATCAAACACTTATTAACCAATAAAAAAAGGCAAAATACAAAATGATTCACTTACTTTAATGAGATTTCACTGCACCGTTTTCCATCAAAAGAAATTTTCATAAAAGTATATAGATTTGAAAAAAATTAAACATAAATATTATATCTTAAAAAAGTAGGGGTATATACCAAATAGTCACTTGAACATTTTTTAATACGCGTTTAATCTCAGCCTTTTTATTTTTCTCCCAAAAGTCCTTGATCATGTTGCTGACGTGGACCTTTAAAAGCAAGAGAATATTACTTAAATAGGTGTTTGAGGGAATTTTTGGTACATAACAAAAGGCTTGTACTAAATGTGTATTAAAAATCATTTGAGGGACTTTTGGTATTTGATCCAAAAAGTATACACAAAAATAAATATTATATCTTAAACAATATACACAAATCTGAAAAAAAAAAAATCAATCACCCATGTTTTTAAACTTACCTATGTTTACTAACAACAATATACCAAATCTGCAAAAATTAAAAACACATAATAACCTTATCTATGTTTACAACTCCAGAAATGGCCCAGTCCTTCTGAAAGTTCTTAGCCCGTGATGTTTACCACTTCATTGGTTTCTTAGCAATGGGACGAGTTTGTGGTTGGTTAAGGCTTAGAGGAAGGTGTGGCCTGACAGATCTACGATCTCGCCTTAATGATAACATTAGAGACTCAAAAAAATTATGGCCGTGGATCGTTGGGTCTCAAAGAGAGAGGGATTTGGCAGAGAGGGGGAATTTTTTATTGATAAAGAGCGGGGAAAAGGGTGTTGACTCCGAATTGAAAATTGAAATTAGTTATAAATTTTGGTACGCTTAAAAATTATGCCTGGTTTTGACAGTTTAAAATCGTTCCAAATGGAGAAAAAATCGTGCTAGATTCCAGCATGGTTTACAACTTTGCCAGATTCTCCTTGTCCAAGCATGCCAGATTGCTATTTTTGGTGTAATGCTCGCATCCACATTCGATAACGCATTATAAACATAGTTGTTGGCTTAGCACGTAGCTGCTCAGCAGAATTAATAACTTACCAATGTACCACACATCTCCCATCCACATTCGATAACGCATTATAAACCTAGCTGCTGGTTTACAGTAAATAGAGACAAATTCGCCACTTCTTCTTTTAATAAAGAAGGCATTGTAGGCACTTTCATGAGTAACAATAATAATATATAATGAGAGTAGTAGCTTAATAAAACCAATGGTAGTCAAGTATCCTATTGCTAGCATGACTTCACACTTCACATAACCTATAACTTTGAGTAGTAATTCGCAAAATGTACCAAAAACCCACAATCCATGAGAATCATATTAACATCATCTCAGTTCTATAATAATCTTACATGTACATAATGTAGTAGTAGTATTAGAGTTTGATAGTCTACGAGGTTTTAAATAAAAAATTCCTACACTTTGGGTTTTACAAGATGCCACAATAGTTTCAACTAAAAAAATAATATCACAAACAAAACCAATACATTAAACCAAATCAAATCATTAAATACACGAACATATATTAGAATTAAATAATTTTTTGGGACTAAAAATTAGTTAACCCTTAAAATATTACTCTTCAAAAATTGCATACTGGGTGTAGGATTTTAAGTTAACAATGGTGATTTTTTTATATTTCATCTCTTAATCAACGAACGTGTAAGAGAGAATGTAGGAACATTAACGACAATGACAATCTTGAACATTTACAAGCGAAAAAATTGCATTGTTTTGAATTATAACAATCACACGATTTTAAATCGCACTGTTATGAGCCAAAATTGCACTATTTTGAATCACATAGTTTATTTTTTTATATATTTTGTAACTCTACACACATTGATCAGTTGCAACTTCCAGGTGACTCACATCATATTGACAGTTGGTTAGGATTTGAACAATATCAAAAACCTTAATTTTCTGATACATATACCCACATGAAAGAGAAGAGATTTGAGAGAGAAACAATACCTTTGCCAAAAAATGTTGAGGGCGGCGTGGAAGGGTGGTGGAGGGCGCGGCGAGGAAGGATGATGGAGGGCGATGACAAAATCGTTGTGGATGATGGAGGAGGCGACGGGGAATATTTTGGGGGGGGGGGGGTTGAGGGTTTACAATAATGGGTACTTCAAAGGGTTTTGTTATTTTTTTAAGTAATAAGTGAGGAATTTTTTTTGTAACCATAAAATATTTTTTTTGTGTGATAAACGTATATGTCACTAATATATTGATTTTGTCACGAATAGATAGCGGGAATATTTTACGCCACGAGAACAATGGCACCAAAAATTGTATGATTATTTGGTGACAAATATTATTAATTCGTCACCAATTTAACATCATACGACTCAATTAGTGATGAAATTTATTTTCCTCACAAAAAGGTAACTTTTAGTGACAAAATTACTTTTGTCCTAATTTTTTTTGTCACTAATAAGACATTCTGTAACACAAAAGGAAAGAATAGAAATCACTACTTCTATTAAGATGAAATGGAGGGATTACAACATTGATAATAACAAAAATGTCTACTTTATTAAGGGATACATTAGGAGAGGGGATAAGGGAGACCTTTAGCTAATAGGATAGACTCAAAGAGCCTCTATATGAGGGGTGATGGGATGCATCTGATAGAGGTCCAGTTTTTCAATACTACAGTTCCTTTGATGTTGGTGATGAGGTGAGCATGGATCGTAGAGGTACTTTTGCTGAGACCTTAGGGCAGTTTGTAAATTTGGTACTTTCTATGGGCTGGGTCAGGTGGTGTTTCTTGAATTGGGCCCTCTTTTCCTTGAGGGTGGACTTTGGGTTTTGAGCCTGTGATAGGGTTGCTAGAAGGGCGTTCTATGGAGAGGGCTTTCAGCAAGATCTGTTGACTTTTCGAATTCCTCTAATAACCCCATGGGGGTTCGTTCGTCCTATCTTGAGGATCCACCAAAGGTGGTGTTTCAAATAGTAGGGTTCTATAGTCCAGCACACAGAGGTAGAGTTTGATCTCAGGGATGTTGACTATTCATCAATTATCTGTAGGGGTGCCTCGGGTGGCCAATGAGGTATACCAATAGTGGAGGCATTAAACGAGGGTTAAGTTAGTGGATTGATTATGCGTAAATTCTTCACATTTATCCCCTTAATTTCGGTATTTTTATGATCCAGTGCATTTCAAATATCTTGGATTTGTCTTATATTTATGTTACTAACCCTTTTTGGCAAGTATTTCATATTTTGTGTATCTCTTATGTATTTTACAGGTATTTCATTCAAATTAGTGTGAAAGAGAACGCAAGACAGTGAAAGAAAGCAATACATGGGGAGTTCAAGGGCATTTTCGTAAGTTTATAGCCATATTCCGAAGGTGGGGAAAATTATAAAGTTGAAGATAATCAAATCAAAAAAGTGTAGGAAGAAACGGAAGTGAAATCAGAGCTTTGGATCAAAAGATATGGCAAGTCAAAGTTGGATAAAGAAAGTCACAATTGAAATTAATTCTAGAAGCTGAAGAGTTTCAACTCTTGAAATTTGTTGTATAATTCCTTTTTATTAGTTGTTAAATATGGAGAGGCATTAGAAAAGTCATATTTGGGTATTATAAAAAGCCAAGCCCTATATTAATGAAGGGAGGAAAAGAGAGAGTTTCTTTTGGCATATATTTTCATATTTTCTTAGGATTTAGAAACCCTAGTTTGTAAGTTGAACAAGAGCTATATAAGATTCAAGTTTCAAGTTCAGATTTCCTTCTTCTATTCAATTATTACCAATTTCTACTTTCCATTTCTTCCATATGGTAATTTTAAATTGCTCATATAGTTTAATTTTGTTTCTCAATTCAAGTTTCTTTTCAATGCATAATAGACCTATGATTTCTTGCACATTTATAATTTTGTTTTCATTTAGTAAAATCATGTCTAGCTAAGTTTTTTTAGGGTTGGGATACATGAGCACATCCCAATTTAAATTACATATGTAGAAAATAGAATTTAAATTAAAATTTTAAAAGAGTCATGCAAGATAATTCCACAATCATTATAGGTCTTTTATTCTCTCTTGCCCTAGGTACTTGGGATGTTTAAGAATATAATATGCGTAAAATTGTGTAGCACCGCTTTATATTTTCCTTTGATTTCATATGATGCGGGATTGAACCTCATATATGTAATGCTTAGGATCTATAAAGACGGGATTCATTTAAACTTCTAATTTATAATTTTAGCATTATGCTAAGTAATTACTAATGATTGGGGGATTGTATTCCCAACCTATTTTCCCTTCATTCTTAGTTAGTTAGTTTTGATCACATAGTTAATGCAATAGTTTAATTTAGTGTGCATTTAGTTAATTAGTTATTTCCCAACTCAATCATCTTTTTGTTTCTTTTTAGAGTCAAGTTAGGGTTAACAGTCTTACTTTTGTCGTCATGTTCACTCGTCCTAGTTCCCTGAGGATTCGATACCCAGACTAGCCACTATACTCCACAAGAGTGTTGTTAATGTTTAGGTTTTTATATTGCGATTGGAAGCTGATAACAACGATTAACGTACTTCCATGGACGCTCAGTTTCCACCTTGATCAAAATGGCATCGTTGCTGAGGAAATAGGTAGACTTTAGGTTAGGTTGGTTGATCCCGAATTTGATCTTGAAAAAAAATCCAAAAATATGGGTGTCACGTTTTTGAATTACCTAGTTTGAAATGTCTTATTTTAACTCCTTTGGCGGCTTTAATTGTTATGATAATAGTGAGGAGGAGGCTCTCAAGACTTATGAACATTGGATTAATATCACTAAAGATGAGTCTTATAAATACAAGCCCAGTGCTAAGGTCATCCAAATTTATCAAAATGAATTGCTTGAAGAAGAAATACTTGAAAAAGAATTTCGGGAAAAAAAACATTTTGGGGAGCAAGAGTTAGATGCATTATTTAAACCCAGTGAGGATTTTTCTTCCGATATTGTTGAAGTTGAACAATGTTTTCAACCAAATTAGGAATCCGAGGTGCTAGAAACTAAGGATCCTTACTTTTGAAGAACTCTTGCTTATTAGCAAAAAGAAATTTGATGACCTTACTGTACAGAGTTGAAAATGAGAGAAACTAGCAAGGAGATTGATGCTTATCTGTAAAGCTTAAAGGAGGGCGAGACTTGTGCTTCACCTAACACTTTTGAAGACAAAATCATTGAGAGTGATCCAAGTACTTTTGAATCTCAACATCTTATAAATATTTCAAAATCTATTGAGGTTGAAGATCCTTTATCTCCCTGTGTCCCCACTATTATCGGATCATTAACTCCATCACAAGAATCGGATGAAAGTCTTGAGGACATTGACCCAATTCTTGAACGAGAATGTATGTTTGAGATGCTTCATCTTATGGGTTATTCACTTACACATTCACTACCTCCCATTCCAATTGAAAAAAAATGGGAGGTGAATTGAATTTTGATTCCCATGCGTTGGTTGTAACTTTTGAAACAGTTAAAACTTTTACCGACAATGAATCTATACTTGAATTGGTTTCCAAGATAGATTCTTCCTTTTTATGTCCCCTTCTTCCATACTACTTGAAAAATCTTTGGGAGGGGATTCTATTTTTCTTGGATCCCAATTGTATTTTTCACCCATCATCCCTTTAAAAAATTTAATTGGTGATGGTCCATTTTTTTCGCCTTACACGTGCGTTCCGTTGTTCAAATGGAATTCTTATTTTTTGGAAGGTATGAATCCTAATAAGGGTACACCAATTACCCCTCAAAGTCAAATTGTATTTTGGGTGGACCCTCAAATTTTTCGACTTCTAGTGTATGAGTCATTAGAAGTTCAAATCATAGGTTGTACATAATTAGTTTTAGTTTTCTTTTTTTTTATAGTTTTGAGTAATTAGTTAAAGTTTTTGTTATTCGTATTGTTATGCTTGGTTCTAATATGTTTTGTAGATTCAATGGACTCGCACTCATCGACGATCGCTCCATTTGGGTAATATCTTTATTTTCCTCTCTTTATGTTGTGTTCTTGATTCGCATTGAGGATAATGCAACATTTAAGTTAGGGGGTGTGGAATATTCTTCCCATTTATTATTTACTTTCACTGATTCGATCACATGATCTTTCCAAGTCTGTATTTTTTAGCAAATTTCAATAAAAAAAATTTGAAAAATCCAAAAATATTTTTCTTCAAAATAAATAAAATTTGGAATTTAAAAGCTTAAAAAATGTCACAAATATTTTGTCTCAAATTGTTAACAATCAAAATGCACTAATCCAAAATTGACCGAAGATGGAAATTGAAAGAAAATTGACGACTTAATGAATAAGTGTGGAGATTAATCAAACCCGGTGAGATTTTGAGCCTTTCAATTTTTTATGAGTTATTAAATCAATCGGAGTTTATGATTAACTCAAAGTTCTTTTCAGCATTTTAATAAGTCATTGATGATCTCAATCCTTTATTTTGATCGGTTATGGGAAATGTGTGAAATGTTGTCTTGAAATTCGTGCTAAATATATCTCTAAACTTAATTAATCTCGAGGTGCATATGGTAATGTGATTAGCAATTTGGACAATGAAGTAGACCCCCTTTTTTTAACCAAAAAATATTAGCCATAATAAAGTTGTGAAAAAATTATCCCTTTGCAACCCACTTTGACCCTAATAAAATATTTCATTTTCGTTTGATAACCCGAAAAACCCTAATAACCCGAAATTGTGAAAAATTGGAAATTCATCAAGTAAGTCCAAAGTGTGTAAAAGAAAAAAAAGGGCAAGGAAAGAAAAATTGCAAGAAAAAAAAAGAAAATAGAAAAAGAAAGTGAAAAATGAGCAAATGCCCGAAAAAGCACTAATGGACATCATAAGGACATTTTCTAATTCCGAGCATTCCGTACATTCCCATTTTTACCCTTTACACTTTTTAACCAGAAAAATCCTAACCGGGTCCGAATGGAGAAATTAATTACTGCATGGAGAGATAAAACACGAAAAGATAATAAAAGAGATTAAAATGCTGTGATTAAGAGATGATGTTTCCCGTTTCCTAATAACTGTATTCCGATGATGAGATATTTTCACCATATATTTTCTTCTTTTTAATTTTGTATGCGTGAATTTGTGTCCATTATATTTACTCTTTATATCATGCATACCGAGAGAAAACAACCACAATTCGAGTGATTCGTTTGTGAGTGCATCCGTAAGAATTTGAATCAAAACGAATTTTCAGAAAGTAACGTAATCCTCAATCGGTGGAAATTTGATGTTTAATTTCTGGCTTTGCACACACACACTATGACTTGTATCATTTGAATATGAATTTATGGTGATTATTTTTTGAAAAGTTTAAATTGTACAATTTTTAAGTATTTTGATATTTATTTGAGTCAATAAAGAATTTTACGGGTGTATTCACTGCAAACCCTCACGAGACAAAACTCGTCCTACTAGGGTAACCTATGGGCTTAAAGTCTTATTGCATATGCTCAATGCAATCGCTTGCCTGCGAAAGTGGAATTTTATTTTAATAAAAGGGATTTCAAAAGTCAACTCATTTCTATTACATTGCTCGAGACGCGCAAAGTTCTAAGTTAGGGGATTTGATTAGGCATAAATTCTTCACATTTATCCCCTTAATTTAGGTATTTTTATGATCTCGTGCATTGTAAATGGATTGGATTTGTCTTATATTTATGATACTAACTTTTTTTGGCAAGTATTTCATATTTTGTGTATCGTTTATGTATTTTACAGGTATTTCATGCAAATTAGTGCGAAAGAGAATGCAAAACAGTGAAAGAAAGTAAGAAATGGGGCGTTCAAGGGTATTTTTGTAATTTTACAGCCATATTCCGGAGGTGGGGAAAACTAGAAATTTGAAGATAATCAAATCAAAGAGTGTAGGAAGAAACGGTAGTCAAATCGGAGCTCTGGATCAAAAGATACTACAAGTCAAAGTTGGAGAAAGAAAGTCACAATTGAAATTAATTCTGGAAGCTGAAGAGTTTCAACTCTTGAAATTTCTTGTATAATTCCTTCTTATTAGTTGTAAAACGTGGAGAAGCATTGTAAAAGTCATATTTGGGTATTATAAAAAGCCAATCCCTAGAGTAATGAAGGGAGGAAGAGAGATAGTTCCGTTTGGCATATAATTTCATATTTTCTTAGGATTTAGAAACCCTAGTTTGTAAGCTGAACAAGAGCTATTCAAGATTCAAGTTTCAAGTTTAGATTTCCTTCTTCTATTCAAGTATTGCTAATTTCTAGTTTCCATTTCTTCCATATTGTAAGTTTAAATTGCTCTTGTAGTTTAATTTTGTTTCTCAATTCAAGTTTATTTTCAATGCATAATAGACCTATGATTTCTTGCACATTTAGAATTTTGTTTTCATTTAATAAAATCATGTCTAGCTAAGTTTTTTAGGGTTGGGATGCAAGAACCCATCCCAATGTAAATTACTTATGTAGAAAATAGAATTTAAATTAAAATTTTGAAAGAGTCGTGCAAGATAATTCCACAATCATTATAGGTCTTTTAATCTCTCTTGCCCTAGGTACTTGAGATGTTTAAGAATATAATGTGAGTAAAATTGTGTAGCACCGCTTTATATTTCCCTTTGATTTCGTATGATGCGGGATTGAACCTCATATATGTAATTCTTAGGATCTATAAAGACTGGATTTATTCAAACTTCTAATTTATAATTTTAGTATTATGCTAAGTAATTACTAAGGATTGGGGGATTGTATTCCCAACCTGTTTTCCCTTCATTCTTATTAAGTCATTATTAGTTAGTTAATTTTTCTCACAAAGTTAATGCGATAGTTTAATTTAGTGTGCATTTAGTTAATTAGTTATTTCCCATCTAAATCATCTTTTTGTTTCTTTTTAGAGTTAAGTTAGGGTTAATAGTCTTACCTTTATCATCACGTTCACTTATCCTAGTTCCCTGAGGATTCGATACCCAGACTAGCCACTATACTCCGCAAGAGTGTAGTTAAAGTTTAGGTTTTTGTATTGCGGTTGGAAGCCGATAACAATGATTATTGTATTTACACAAACACTCAGTTTCCACCTCGATCATGAATCTTAACATGTCTATTGAAATAGTCTTATTAGGAAATAGTTAAGGTAATATCCATTCAGGATCTGACTGGGAGTTTTCTTTACCTTATATGGTAACCCATGATACGTTACGTTCACCTTGATTGACTTTGTGGATTTTCTTAGTGTCTACATATAACCCTTTTTCAGAAGGGATTTCTAGTATGGGCTATAGGGATCTCTTTGTTTCGTCTAACCATGTTTCGGGGAGCCCAAGATAGGAAGTCCTCTTCTAAGAGATGAAAATTTCAATTCCACCCTTGATGGAGTTTTTTGAGGTTATTGGTTATGGCTTTGCTATTGAGGTGTACCCAAGATCTGCTCTTACCTCATATTTCATAGTGGCAATAGCTTCAAGGATTCTCCGTTGTTTCTTTTTTAAGTCCGAACCCACTCATGTATCCCATCTTTTAGATGATTTAGATGACTATATTCTGAATAAACGGATCCTCCTCTATCATGTGAGCGAGTGGGATGACCCAAAATCCACTGAGTCATATATCATTGCTATCGTGATAGGTGTTTAGGAGAGGGGCATTGCAAATATTGGCTACAGTGGCCCAGTAGTCGTCTCCTTAGATGGTGATAACCTCAGTGTTGAATGGTAACCTAATATTCATGTGTTATGATAAGGGTAATTACCCTATGTGGTGTATCCAAACTCTCTCTAGTCAAAGGTTAAAACCGTTTGAAATGTCGAGAATTTGAAATTCGACATCACATTTGATTGGCCCTATTATGAAAGTGAGAGTGAGGGCCTTGAGGACCTCTCGATGAGTGTTATCATAGGAACGAATGGCCGTAGAAGATGGTGTTAATTCCAAGGCAATGTATCCTAGATCAGTATCAGTACAGAGGGGGAATATATTGACGGTGGAACCATTATCCACTAGTACCAGAGTATAATCTATCAGAAATCCTTTGTAGAAATGTGTAATGAAAATCGTTGAATGTAGCCTTGCATGGGAAGTATTGTTTAGAGAAGTTCATGTTTTGTTGCATGGTGATGCAACTGATGGTGGATAATATTTTTACTAGGGTTAGATTCGTGGGAGCAGAAGCTTGGGTTAACATACGAATGAGGGAGGCTCGGTGTTCCTGGGATGTAGCTAGCAACTCCCAAATGGTGATGTTAGTTGAGGTTCCCTGGAGCTTCTCTTGGATTTTATTATTCTCCTAAGGAGGGGGTATGGTTGTTATTATGGGATAAGCTCACTCTTGATCACTAGGTTTCAGAGGAGAAAAATGTCAACCTGACTTAGTGAGAAAGTCAACCTCTTTATCCGATGTGAGTACAAGTTTGCTCGGGAGCATTGGCTTTGGGGGCATAACTTCAGTCCAGTCAAAGGTTGGGATTTATTTCAAGCTACTTAAAGATTCATTATGGGTTTTTAGGGGGACAGGACATGGAATTATTTATCCATAATACAACTATGTCTCAGTTTAGAGTAGGTGTGGGGATTTTTTCCACCTTTGAAATTACTTGGTCATTTTTTTGGTTAGCTATCCTGAGTGATTATTCATTGGACATTGAGGACCCTGACCAAATGTAGTCTTTCGATGCAATTTCGTGGCAGTCCCCATCATTAACCAGGTGTTCTAGTTCTCATGGATCTATTTATTTCATGATGATAGTGACTCCGCAGAAGATGTATCCATAGTAGTATTGATACTCTGCATATTCTAGTCCCAGGGTGAGATTTCATAGACAAATTTGGAGAGGTTTTGGGTAGATACCATGTATTGCAGGCTATCGAATTTTTCCTCAACATGGTCATGGAGAGCGGGGTGGACTAGTTCCATTTTGCATGTGTGTGAGTACCCCACGAGGGGGACCTTCTGGCAGAGGACGGCTTCACTGGGTCATCTCATCTTTTCTCTTAATAATTCCAACTATGTGGGTTGCATCTAGGTATGTGTTCCCGTAACTTTATCCTATGTTAATGTAATGGTGGTACCATGGAGATATCTCTAGGAAGAATAGGTCATAAGACAGTTGTGAGGTGAGCAAATCTAGGTCAATGTTAGGATCGATAGGGTCTTCCTCAAGTAGAGGGATCTTACAATTTTTATCTAGTGTCATGTAATTACACATGGTATCCTATATTTCAGTGGGTGAATCTTCCTATCTAGTGGCTGGGATGCTCTGATAAATGTCGACACTAGGATATAAGATTTCTCATTTATTATTAAAGATATAGAGGGGTGTCCATCCGTATGAGAGGTTGGGTTATATACTCTCTGCAGTGTGACCTCATTTCTTTATGCGATAGATCCAGTGTTCATGATGCTTGAGTTGATCAAGCTCCTCTGCAGCGAATATGTACTCAATCCTGGATATGTGGTCTCAAATACTAGGGGATTTGAAGGACATGGGCCCTTATTCTTGTAGCCCAAGGACTTTTCCTAGGTATTAGTCCCACCGTGTCATTATTTTACAAACCCAAGGTTTGAGGATGAATTTGTCTTCAGGACCTAGAGATGTGTTTTCTTCAATGATAAGAAGAGTAAGCCCTTGTTCAGGTAGGTCCGTTTAATACACATTATCAGGCCTATTAGTCGTGAGGGGTTAATATCACTCTCGTTGTCTATCCACATCATGTCGATGGTTCCAAGGGGTAGACTTGAGTCTCAAGTTCTTGGAAAGGTGCTCGAGTGAGTACTCCATGATTTAGGTCATACTCTTATTAAAATAAAACTTGGGATACTAGTACCCTTAGTTTTTTATGAAATAGATTTCTCCTTCTTTTTAGAGACTCAGGTGGGGTGTATAATAAATAGGTCTTGGATTGGCCCTTATCTTGGCTTCCTAAGCGATGTCTCTTTCGATGAAGTGGGATCTTAACCCTTTTTCTTTATCATATAGCAACTGATGAAAATATCGGTATCTCCAGGTGATGCGATCATTGGCCTGAATTTTCGAGTCTCTCTCACTCATCTGTATTGTAGGACTCGAACATTGGGGTGGCCGAATTACAGGTTCTTTTATTTGAAGGCTGCATCTATAGTGTTGTCGTTATTTTTCGAAGACTAGACTGAGTGTGAGCTAGGAGTGATGGGTAGGTGGGTATTGCTATTTTTTTTCTAAATTTGAGAGAACGAACAGGTGAACCTATAGGGTAGGTCCTTCCCACCCAATGGAATGAATATTTATCGCAAAGGTGATGTGCTCCTCTACTTAGAGACTTTATCGTATATTTTTTCCTATTTGGCCGATTGATCGATTTCAGCTGAGAGGGGCTAATGAGTCTTGGATCCATGGAGAACATAAATTCTATGACTAGGAGGGCATCTGAGATCCAATGGCCAATTTATAGGAAATGTATGGACATGAAGAAAAATTTCATATGGTTAATGGTGGACTTAGTTTTAGTGATGACTTTTATGGCGGGTGAGGGCGTGCCCAGAGGGTTGGCTATTTGGAAAGGTTTTTGTGTCCTTATCCTTGTCTTGTGATGGATAGGGACTAGCACTGTGGTTGAATTGTTGTTTGGGACATGAGCGTCTAATAGGGCACTGGTACTGGGATGATATGGTAGGGGGTTGTTAGTAACATTGGGCTTTGACGGGATGAGTCTCTCGGTATCGACGAGGTTATGAATGGCATACCTTTAGGCCCAATATTTGTCTGTGATATGGTCGGGTCCCTGGTGGAATTTGCAATGCGAGTCAAATTTCCATTTTACTAATATTGGGCGAGGGTGGTCTAGGGTTGAGAGGTTTCAGGTTCCCATCAAATTTTAAGGTTACAAATGCCCTATCTATGGAGGCTTGTAATTCAGTAAAGTGTCTAGGTTGGGGACGAAACTCTTTAGGGGGAGGCATGTCCTAATAATTATGGGAGGTGGATGGTTGGAAGGGTGCAATTGTGGCTACCATGTCTAAGGAAGTGTTGATAACTAGGTGTGGTCCTAGTTGTGGTCTGACTACAAGGGTAGTGATATGGGACGTGGAGGCCCTGAGTGGATTCCTACTAGTGGAGAACTGATTGGTGCCTCAGTAAGACTCTTTCATAATCTTAGCAACTTTGTCATACAAACTCTCCTTGATCTTAAACCCAATATGGTCAAGGGCTTTGAAATCTGGGATCCAGATGAGCCCAAGATCACTTTGTACTTCCTTCTGTAGGTTCTGATCACAATCTCTACATGGTCCTTCTCTAAGGGATGATTGACAATTTGACCCATTATCTCTGTCTAGGATGTTGTAAAAAGGATGACTTCTTCTCCTTATTCTTTCTTTAGCATTTCTACATCTGTACACATGAGGTGTATCAATGCTGGGGATTAGGGGAGTTAGGACATTCTCTCATGCTACTATATTCGTTCCTTGCATGCGGGATTGAATTTGGTTCAGTTCCCTGATCTCTGACTGCATGGTGTTCTGGAAAGCGGCGAGTTCCTCAAGTTGTTTCATAATCTAATCCATTTCTAATGGCTTCAGGTTTTATTCGATAGATATGGAGCGTACGATGATGTAAATTTGACAATCATGGGTAGAGATTTCATAGATGAAGACTAGACGATCGCACGATGTACGAAATTGGGTTTCCAAGGTAAGAACTTAGTGGGATTTTCTCTGTTAATATTGATAATTGTAGACAAAGTTTGGGCACCTTCGTTTAGGATTTTACAAAAAGAATGACTAACAAAAGGACAATACATAGGGGGAGAAGGACTCACATATGTAATGAATTTATCTTATGAAATTATTTTATCTATTTTAACCATTTTTGGACTGTCTTTTTCTTTTTCTCTTTTTATTTTATTTTGTAGTATCTTCAAATGATGAGAACTTTAACGGAGTTGCATTAGATTCAACTGAACATGGGTGCGTCCTTTTTTTTAATAAGGAGCATGGAAATAATAGATTGAGGTCTATTATTTTCTCAAAGTAAAATATAGTTAAGGGAATACAACATAAATGGCATATGTTTTGGCAATGACTTGAAGATTTATACTATGTATCTTCCTTATAGAAGGGGATGATATTCAGTCTAGAATTTTAATGGTTTTGGACTAGCCTCCGACCCTGTGATAATTTTTGATAAATTTATTCAGTGCGATTGACCCATAAGTATCTTGTTCTTTTTATGAAATAGGGTGTGTTCCTAGAGCTTTTCCTATATGCAAAGGGGCAATGTGACCCAATTATAAGAGGATCACTTTTCATTGTCATATGTGATCATATACTAGGATGCTTGGATAGAGCAACCTATAAGGTACATGTGACACCACTTTACCCTAGTACTGAATAGTTATGAAAGCATATTCAATATACCCCAATACAAAAAAACTTCAAATGTTCCCTATCACTGAGACTTTGCGATGAAGAGAGAAGTTGTTCGATATATCAGACCGGTGGGCAAAAAAAGTGAGTACATTCATTTACAACTAGACTTTCGGGGAAGTGAATTTCCAAAATACGAGCTTTATCTGGGGAAGTGACTTCTTGAAAGTACGAACCTTTGTTTAAGGAGAGGTGACTTTACTAAAGTATGAACTTTTCTTTGAGTAAAGTGACTTTCCTAAAGTACGAACTTCTTTCAACTAGCCGCTTTTGGGGGTCCTTAAGGTTATAGGTTTTAAACAATTCAAAAATTAAGGCTATGCAGTGCGTGATGCAAATAGGTCACCATTAATTTTTATATACGGTGATGTTTATTTTATCGCGAGTTACCTACATGTTTGGAAAAATGTACAATCTTGTGAATAAGTACTTAAGCACGTATCTACGTTGTGAGGGACCCTAAAACTAAGGCCATTAAATCGTTCTAAAATTTGTGTAAACTAGTCATGTAGGAGAGAACTATTTAGCATAATAAAAAATAAGCATATAGACAAGTTTTTGTGTAAACTAGTCATGTAGGAGAGAACTATGTTCTCAAGATTATATCTCCAACAGAGTCTCCACTATGGTGTTATGGGCCCTGAGAGGGGATGTTCTCAGGGGAAATAACATACATGAAGTTAACGATGGATGCGAGGGAGCTTGTCTTCAAGTTCTCCTCCTCCCCTAGGTCGGGTTATTTATTCGAGGTTGGACTCAATGACTTTCCCCTGGATGTAATTTTGACGCCATGTCAAGTTTTTAATGAATGCCCTTGTTAGGTGTGGATTTCTTACATAAACGGAGGGTTGTAGTTTGTTCAGAGTCACTATTTTTTCTATATAAAAATAAATGAAAGTTTAGGGCTATCCCTTTCGGTCTAACCCTAAGGCAGGCTTTAAATTCTGCAGTTGGTCCATAGATTCTTATTGTGTGGGTTATAGAACCGAGTTACGAGTGGGGAAGGTGTTGGGCACCCCACTTATTCTGTATTCTTCCTTAATTATATTCTTATTACTTCACTTTGCATTAATTGATTGCTTTTTATCTATTCTAGAATTTGGTTAGAGAACTTAGGGTGAGGGTCCTTTAAAATGTGGATAGTTTCTTAGGTTGGGAAACAGTATTAGCGAGAGGTATAAGAACGTCACTTTAATCAATGCAGGTCCACAGGATTGCTTTTGCATGACTCCGTGCTTGTATTCGTATAATGGATTCCCGTAGATGTAGATGTGAAAAAAGGCTCGATTTTCAGATAGTTTGACATCTCATCCGAGTTATAAGGAGAGATAGAAAAAGTCGTAGGAGATAGGGTAATCTCTATGAAATAATACATAAAGAGACATATTGTCGAGGCTTGAGCTCACGATAAGGACTCGATATTGCACCTATGTTCCCAAGAGGAGTTGGTATCATTGCCTATGTAATTCAGACATATAATTGGTGTATACGTGTTGGCACACTTGTATGTAGGGATATGTTCGAGAGCTCCCACCTTGAAATAGTTTGGTATCTTATTTTAGTTACTTAGGTGTGATGGATGAAAGTCGAGAGAAAGGTGAATCTTAGTGGAGAAATCTTATTGTGAGATATATTGTCAATGCTCGAGGTCATGAGAAATACTTGGTATTACGCCTACATACCCAAGAGTACTTGAGGTCAAATCCTACATTATGCGATTATACACGTTTTCCAACACGATGTGTGTGAAAATTTAGGACTTATCTTGGATAGGGGAATGGGAGTGGGACTTAAGATCATTGATATTCTTATATCATCTTATGATCATTGGATGATTAATAGATGGAAGGAAATGTCCTTTAGACTAGCTTGGGGGTGTATTTCTAACGATGTCATGTTTTAAACATCCGTCGCTAAGGAGGTACAGGTACAAGTTGGGGGAATTTGGATTGGGGATGGAGAAATCCCTAATAAATAATTCATTAAGAGATGTATTATAAGGCTTGGGCTTCATGATTTTATCTCGGTATAATTCATATGTACCTAAGGGGAATTAGGATCATAGTCAAAGTAGTTCCAACAAACGGCGCATACTTACGAGTGTAAGCAATGGCATACCGGGTATGCAAGGTATAGTATTACGGTATTTATGGAGCTTAGTCCTTAATATAACATTTCTATTGTATTGGATTGATATATTTATATGTTAAGAAAATGAGGCAATCAAATTCTGATGGTTTAAAAGTATTTGTATAAAAACACATATTTGGGGTGTCGTCACTTGGACGGGCTATGTTCGCTCGGATAAGTGGTGAGGGTAGCCAAATTTTGGACTTTGGCCCGCAAAATTTTGGGGTGACACATAAATGGCACTTTCTAGAGAACAAATTTAAAAATTATGTTTTCATGTCGATGTATTTTAATCATGGCAGTTGATTATCATATAGAGGTTCTAGATTGGAAACCAGGCTTTCGAAATATAAATGTTGTCAATTGCATATCCGATCTCCTAAATGGGGGTCGAGATGAAGAAAATAAACATATATGTACAGTTTATCATAGTGTATATATATATATATATTGTGTGTGTGTGTGTGGTGGGGTGTTTCCTCGAAATTTGCACAGAGTTTCTTTACCTTTGAAACGAAAGCCTACTTTATCTTTGGGGAGTGTCCCCTTATTTGTGGTGTCTTTCAATAGGATGGAGCTTCTTTTAGAAGGATTTTCTTTGGAAGAATTTGGGTAGAGGTTTGACTTGATTCATTTCTCGAAGGTGACTTTTCAGAAGTAAGAGCCTTTTTTTGGACTCATAAGTGACTTTGCAAAAAGTACGAGATTTCCTTAAGGAGAAAGAGACTTTTCTAAAGTACAAGCTTCTTCGATATTTTTAGAAAGAGCTCTTATAGCTCAGATGCTTGGGGGAAAAGAAGTTGAAAAAAGAGTATCAAGGTTTGTCCTTGGGATGATTTTAAATAGATGGCAAGGACATTTATTTCAGCGGATTGGGCCAAGCCTTTAAACAATAGTTTAAAGGCCATGTTCCTTTAATTTTTGGCAAGTTCCAAGTGGATGAATGAAATTAGATCTTCAAATATTTTGTAATGATGATTTTCTAGGATGGATAATCGATTAGTTATTTGAGGGGAAATCATTAACCGGTCAGTTAACTATTTAAGGGGCTTTTAACCGATCGATTTGAGGCTACCGGGGTTTTTATTTGTTCGTTATTTGTTGGATTATTTAATTTTTGAATATTTGCACTTTGGTCATATATACTTTAGTTGTTTGTCATATATTTTGTATTTTGGTCATATACACTTTGGTCATATATTTTGTATTCCCACGGTTTCTTCCGAGGTTCATGCCTTGGCCTTTTTTGTGATGGGACTAAGCATCCTCAAACCTCGATTACGGATCGAAGTATTCACAATAATATGATGAAATTTTGGGAATATTTCTTCTCCTTCCCACTTCCTTAACTAGATTGAAAACTATGAGGATTCAATTTTTTATTGTCATAATTTTGGAACCGTTCTTTCCATGAATTAGAAAACGTCCTAGTGAATAAGGTCATATCGTCTTCACTAAGATAAAGGGTATTCATGTGACACCCCAACTAATTAAATACTGGGTAGCTAATCCTTTATGAAATTAATACAAAACATCAAGTTGCTTCAGTCTTAGCATCACTGTTGAAAACATTTAATTTATTACTATCCACCTAATATTTAAAAAGAGAGATGGCAAATTTTATTAATTAAATTATAAGAACCAAGTAATTAAATCAACAACCATCCATCTCATAAACAATCTCATGTAAATAACCAACCAAATGAAATAAAATGAGTCTGTAGTAAATACTCCAAAGATAATAATATCAGAGTAAATAAAATTTCCGATACACGAGTCTGAATAAACCAACATCTGAAATAATGAAAGTCTGTATCTACAATCTCTAGATAAGAATGGGCACCATGCCCTAACTGATATGAATGACCCTGAAGGAACCAAGGATCAATTTGGAGGCGTCTAATGTCAAGATACTATAGCTTCCACAATAACTACATCACGTCATCAGAATGGAACTCCTACGCTTGGTGTCCCTGTGGCTAGGCACCTAAAATATTTTTACGAAAAAAAAATAGAATTGGAGGAAAACGGGTCAGAGCCAGAGGTGAAAATAGTTTAAAACTTTAGCAAGTGTTTAAATTACAATTAAACAACACATATTATAAACATGTTAGTTGCGTACTCTCACGTGAGTTTCTCACCTCTCAACTAATGTGCACGCCTAACGTATTCTTTTAACCCATCCTAGTTATGCCTCTAACTAACTAGTCTGTACCACTCCCGCTTTCGCATTCTAACATAGGGTATCTACTCGTAACACCTAAACAAGTCATATTCAAAACCCATTTTCACATTCATTAAATTACTTATCTCAAGTGCTAATTAAATTCTCACATTCTTAGTCCATTCAATTGTCTTAGTTATTCACATCTACTAAGTAACAGTGAACCAGTCGCAGGTATATATATATATATATATCACTCTCAGCACATATATACATATAAGGCACCCCTAGGCTAAGCTGTTGTACATGCATACTATGCTATCAAATCCATGTACATCACGTGCGTAAGGATCACATGTTCCGAATCACTCAGGAACCATCTCAATACAAATCACACATATTGGAGGCGAACATAGTTCACATACCCATGGGTCACACACATACTTATGCTCCCATGGTCAGCTGACTTATTAACTCACAAATAAGTCATTCACAGTCTTATGTCCTTAAGGTACTAATCTAAATCCCCCTCGAAGGCACACAAAGATAAGATGGACCTTTTTTGAAAACCACTCTTCTGTGATAGAAAGTATGGTAGGTATGTCATACACATAACAAATCCATACACTAGGCATTCACAAAACCTAAGTAATCATATTTCAATATAGTTATTCACAAATTCCATCTAGAAAGTCTCATACGTAGCAAGTTTATCCCAAACATCATACGTAACATATTTAGGTTGATAACTCTCTCTTTGTATCAATTTGAGTACCTAAACCTATCCCAAAAGGTTACTAGGTCTCTTATTAGTTTCTAATGTTATCTCAGTAACTTGAAGTCCCTCCATTACTATTCTTATCCTTACATCATCATTCATTCCCATTATAGTTTCAATTCGAACGATTTCTAACCGTACCTCACTTGGTAAACCCTCGTAAGGAATAACATTCCTTTCCATAATGTATATTATTTTTTCGAGCATTAACTAAGACCCTACTGACCTTAACTGAGTCCCACAATATCAAATTAATCACCCTAAGAATCATCATCGGCCTTGGGATTTTCATTAAACCTTAAGGGAAAACAATTGCCAAAAATTAGGAGAGGTTGATCGATCGAGGAAAAAGGATTGATCAATTGATCATCGATCGATCGACATTCTTGGATCGATCGATCGATCAAGCAGGTTTTTGCTTAGATTTCTCTTAAAAAATTACAAGTTTCTTCCTTTTTGCACCTCAAATTCTTCATTACAACGTCTCAAACTACCAAGAAAGTTCACTAATCATCCTATTAACATATTATCATAATCTTTAACGTATTAGAATCATTAAATCGTCATGGATCATCAGTTTCTTGGATCAAAATACACATTTTTCATAAAAAACCTATTTGTTCTTTTTTCTTCAAGATCTTCCTAAAACTCATCATAAATTCACAATTCCCTACGCATGGATCATGATTTCATAACTAGTATATGCCCAAAAGTTTATCTACATGAAGACTAACCATAATCAATGTTTAATTCTTCAGTTTCACGATTAATTCACTTATTTACGATAAATCATCAAATCTAAATATCATGTAAAATATATGCTTTGAATCTTTGCAAGATAAATCACTTTCCTCTGATTAGAAGTTTTGATTCGTTGATGACAGGAATAACTAAAATACCCTCCCGAGTTGCCGGTTAGGCCTAAAAATGCCCCGGGACCCAAATTAAACCCTCGACTAATATTTTCTGACTATCTCGACCCTTCCGGACATCTTGGCTCACTCAAGATGATCATACGGGTGACATAAAAATAAAATACTTTTAAATCCATTAAATTGGGTCCTGACACGACTGACATACGCTTCCCAACTTAATTACCGAAACTGTCGTATTTTCAACTGACGACAATTTTTATAAATTCAATAATCGCATATTACCATAATCACTCAGTAATATTCAACATTATCATCATATTTAAATAATAACTCTTGTCTCGCTAGTTATTTAAATCCGAATTAATTTCCAATTAATTATCCCAAATTAATTTAATTAATCCCACAATTAAAAGCAATTTCATTTAATTAATCTCATAATTAAAAGCCATAAAACTACAAGGTATTACATACTTTCCCCCTAATAACGGAATTTCATCCCGAAATTCGAAAAAGTAGGCATACCTGAAAAAATTAGGTATCCTCCAGTACTCAAAACACAATACAAAGAAAGGCTCAATCACTATCGCCCTCGCTTCAAAACAATCTTGTTGAACATTCTTGACACTTTATCATTTATAGGGTTACACCTCAATAAATGCACCTCACATTGTGCTCTTACTAAACAACATTCGAATAAGAATACCCTATACATCATTGGCCGCATTATCTCAATATTATTTTGAGTTCGCACCTCACTCCGTATCAACTCCCGCGTTTATTTAAACACAAAACTCCCATCCTGGGAGAAACCATAAAACATATGACTACTATTGTCCATTCTTTGAATCTACATTCTTGGTGTTGTGACTTTTACCCAAGGTAAATACACCTCAGACGGTTGGTGGTTATCCCATTATAGTCTTCGGATTCTAACTTCTGACGGATCCCAAAACTCTGATAATCCTCTCACCTATAAACATCCAGAGGAAGAATAGTAAGGTTTATCCACTCAAAACCTCAGTAAGTACCTTCTCCACTATAAATAGGTACGGGTGCTTTCACACAACTCCACTATTAGGTAATATCCGCTCCCCATTACCATATTATACTTCACTTACTAAAAATGAAATGATCGCAATGAATCTAAAATTACTTTCATACAGCTCCACCAGTCGTCAATCACCTTGCGCATATTCGTTGGGCTATAGGTCATACATTTTTCTCAAAATGAAACTATTCCCACTACTTCCTTATATCCCATATTGAAGGTGGGGTTCGGGTATCTCATCCTAGTTCGGATTAATAATGGGTAGGACCACATACCGGTGCGGTCACTATCTAATAGTATAAATCACCCAAGGATATAATAATTTCTTTCCTTCTTGATAACCCGTTCCACACATTTTAAGGAACTCGTTACTTATCTCTATGATTGCAACCCATCGAAGAAATTTACCAACTTGACTCTTCCTCTACTGGAATCATCGGCTCAACACCAAGTTTCTAGTTGATACCCTTACTCCAACCGATTTCTATCGATAAATGGTGCACGTGGGGGCTACTAATTATGTACCGATCAACACCAACTTCCACTTATAACTCCTTCCATTAAGTGGTACTTAATAACCCTCTTCTTCCCTCGGCGTATATCAAAAGTTACGACCCTTGCACTTTTCAGCACGTTGTGCACATTTGGACTCTTTATACCCTATTGACATCCTCACTCTATTTACTCATAAGCCACCCTCAATATTCGATTGGGTGGAACTTCGCTCCAAATTGTCCATAATAGTTAAATATTTGTCTTCTCAAGGGATACCCCCTTTTTAAATGGCTCCCCACTGCCTTTCCACTAAGTTCGGATGTGCTACTCTGATTGCACATGAGTATACTGATTATAATCCTTCTCTTATTACACTTAATACATTCTACCACTACTATTCTGTAATATCAGTCTCACAAGCATAAATTTCACCCATCTCTGTGTCTCTTCTTTCGGTGATTATCACATCAGCTAACCAGGGTGTCTACACCCCTTATAACCCATGCATACGGGTTTAAATATCACATACGCTTCATAAGTACTCCAAAATCTTTATTGTCCATGCATTTTCAACGTGGCTATACCACTTGGGCGTTCTCAATCACCCCCGAATTTAAAATTCTAAATCCTCCTAAACATCATTTCATCCTTCAACCCGCCAAAATAAAATAAAATTATCAGTACCTCCTCACCACACAACTGGCTCTACTGGTCTTATATCGTAATTTACCCCTTTAACATCCAGTTATAACTACATACTTCCATAATGATCGAGGTACTCAAATCATGTACAAATGTACAAATGTCTCCTTACTACCAACCTTACGCTAAGTTTCATATGTGGGATGTCTCGCAAAGCAAAATCCAAACAAGGACCCCCCTGATACACTACTGTCTAGCATTATCGGTCATCAAAATCAGTTAGACCCTCAGTCCATAATATATACCCCTATATTCCCATCTCTTGACAATAAAGTTACATCTCCTTTCGTAATTACACTTAAACAAGGAACTCCTTCCGAAAGACACTGTCTCTTAACATTGATGGTAATCACATTCCATAAACATCATGCAAATATAATCGGGGCTCTCAAAATCCCGTCCCCGGACATACAATTATGGGTACTAAATTCCACACCTCTCGGAGTGATATAACAATCCACTCTTCTTATTACCACATCCTAAGTGTTGATTATAATAACAAGTTAAATCTTTCCTCTGAATAGTAAACTAAATACACTCCGAATCATATCAATAAATTCCCTACACATACCAGGAACAAATATCCAAGACCATTATACTTTTTGAAGTCTCAATAATATATATATAACGCGAGCCCGACCCTCTCGCAGATGGGGCCTCGCCAGAACAAAACATTCTACGCCAAGGTAGTAACCCCGATAGACTTGCAATAACCGCACACTATCGGTTTAATCATTATTATGATAATATAATACTCGTATAACATAGCACTAAAACGAGTAACTTCAATAAAGAATACACCACTATCGATACACCCATTCATCCTTCGTAGATACACTAAAGGTAACCCCACTATACTAGGGAAAATATTCACATAAATGATAACATTGTCGATATACGCACTAAAATCGGCTCTCATGCGAATATAGCAATAAATAAAAATGCAGTAACTCATTCCTGACACATACAGCACACATCATCATCTGAGGATATAATGCATACTTCTACCTTGCCAATCGCCCTGGATGCTCAAATGGTTCTTGAACATAACACACCTGTCTGTACGAAACCAAAAATTTCAATAACTATTGCCCTTGCTAGGTACCATAACCTTATCCCTCTACTTGCTTTGGAAAAATTTTAATGCACGGGTTTTACTCTCCACAAAATACCTCTACACCTACTCCACTTATTTTTGCTCACACTGACTATGTTAAGGTTGTCCTTCTCTCGGACGTTGGTAGTCTCGACTCTGATGACTACCTCTGTTGTTCCCTTAGCTTTGATGGCCCTAAGTAACATGCTACTGGCTTCGACAACTCTTACCGAAATCACCATCGCACGGTAACAATTCAACTATCCTAATCATTTAAATGGGTCTCCTGATAGGTCTCCCCCTTGTAGTTCTTAACCAACACCGTTTCCCCCAATCTTACTATGTCTAAATTCTTCGATCCTTGTAGCTCCCCACATAAGGAAGCGTTTACCTCTATATTAACAAAACTCAACATTGTTACCATCTGCATTGACCGTCGAAGCAGAATTCCACAGAATTCCCCTTCAATGTCCTCTTCTCCATTGCACCTACTTCATCCGGTGTAAGGTTCGCTAATTAATTAAATTTCTTTTTACAAAGTGACCTCTGTACGCCCCTCTCGTATGAGTTTAGAGCAACGTCCACATCTTATCCTGAACATCTGATGAAGGAATTTATGGCCAAACCATACATATGTGCCTTCTCTTGACAAAACATTCCACTTCTAAGTGTGGTGGTTGCCTCTCACCATTGAAACTTCGCTCTTACGAGCCAAGAAAAATTTTACCCTAAATTTTCACTCCCTATTATCCATACTCCGACATATGACCAAGCCTTTGGATATTTTACCTTCGTTGGCTAACACACGCCATTTTTGCATTTTAGAATTTTCATTGCTAGTTCTCTTCAATGTTTCGACTAACTCTCTCCCAATCCAACCTTGCTGGATGAGCCTAATTTGACCCCACTTTTTACTATAGTGGTTCCTGGAAGTCATATGTTGTGTCCAAGCCGCTTTTACTATCCTGAATTTTCGTACCATAATAGGGGTGACCTCAACTACGGTCATCATTATTGAATATACCTTATAACCTCAACTGAGCGTTGCCTCCTGTTGTCCACCCAACTCGCACGACATACTGCATTGTTCGGCACATGAACACACCCGAATATAAATAACATTCATTATCATATACATTATAGCAGGAGAACGAAATCCCACCAAAGAAATCAACAATCCTAAACATAGGGCTCTATATCAAAGAAAGCTACGCTGGAAGCATAATAAGCCACACAGATCCTAAAGGACACTAGAACCTGAGGCTCTGATACCACCTGTGACACCCAGACTAATTAAATATCGGATAGCTACTCCTTTATGAAATTAATACAGAATATCAAGTTGGTTCAGTCTTAGCATCACTGTCGAAAATATTTAATTTATTACTAGCCACCTAATATTTAAAAAGAGAGATGCCAAATAATTAAATCAACAACCATCCATCTCATAAACAATCTCATGTAAATAACCAACGAAATGAAATAAACTGACTCTGAAGTAAACACTCCAAAGATAATAATAACAGAGTAAATAAAATTTCCGATACACGAGTCTGAATAAACCAACATCTGAAATAATGAAAGTCTGTATCTACAATCTCTAGATAAGAATGGGCACCATGGCCTAACTGATATGAATGACTCTGAAGGAACCAAGGATAAATTTGGAGGCATCTAATGTCAAGATCCTATAGCTTCCACAATAACCATAGCACGTCATCAGAATGGAACTCCTACGCTTGGTGTCCCTGTGGCTGGGCACCTAAAATATTTTTACAAAACAAAAATAGATTTGGAGGAAAACGGGTCAGACCCCAAGGTGAAAACAATTTAAAAATTTAGCAAGTGTTTAAATTACAAATAAAAAACACATATTATAAACATGTTAGTTGCGTACTCTCACATGAGTTTCTCACCTCTCAACTAATATGCACGCCTAACGTATTCCCTTAACCCATCCTAGTTATGCCGCTCACTAACTAGTCTGTACCACTCCTGCTTTCGCATTCTAACATAGGGTATCTACTCGTAACACCCAAACAAGTCATATTCATAACCCATTTTCACATTCATTATATTACTTATCTCAAGTGTTAATTAAATTCTCACATTCTTAGCCCATGCAATTATCTTAGTTATTCACATCTACTAAGTAACAATCAACCAGTCACAAGTATATATATAAATCACTCTCAGTACATATATACGTATAAGTCACCCCTAGGCTAAGCTACGGTGCATGCATACTCTTCTATCAAATCCATGTACATCGCGTATGTAAGGATCACGTGTTCTGAATCACTCAGTAACCGTCTCAATACAAATCACACATATTGGAGGCGAACATAGTTCACATACCCATGGGTCACGCACATACCTACGCTCCCATTGTCATCGGACTTATTAACACACAAATAAGTCATTCACAGTCCTATGTCCTTAAGGTACCAATCTAAATCCGCCCGAAGGCACACAAAGATAAGATGGCCCTTTCCCAAAAACCAACCTCCTGTGATAGCAAGTATGGTAGGTATGTTATACACATAAGAAATCCATACACTAGGCATTCACACAACCTAAGTAATCATATTTCAATATAGTTATTCACACATTCCATCTAGTAAGTCTCATACGCAACAAGTTTATCCCAAACATCATACGTAATATATTTAGCTTGATAACTCTCTCGTCGTATCAATTTGAGTACCTAAACCTATCCCAAAAGGTTACTAGGTCTCCTATTAGTTTCTATTGTTATCTCAGTAACTTGAAGTCCCTCCATTATTGTTCTTATCCTTACATCATCATTCCTTGCCATTATAGTTTCAATTCGAATGATTTCTAACCGTACCTCATTCGGTAAACCCTTGTAAGCAATATAATTCAATTCCATAAGGTAAAGCATTTTTTCGAGCATTAACTAAGACCCTACTAACCTTAACTAAGTCCCACAATATCAAATTAATCACCTTAAGAATCATCATCAGACTTGGGATATTCATTAAACCTTAAGGGAAAATAATTGCCAAAAATCAGGAGAGGTCGATCGATCGAGGAAAAAGGATCGATCGATCGATATTCTTGGATCGATCGATCGATCATGCAGGTTTTTGCCCAGATTTCTCTTAAACAGTTACGGGTGTCTTCCTTTTTACACCTCAAATTCTTCATTAAAACGTCCCAAACTCCCAAGAAAGTTCACTAATCATCCTATTAACATATTAGCATAATCTTTAACGTATTAGAATCATTAAATCATCATGGATCATCAGTTTCTTGGATCAAAACACCCATTTTCCATAAAAAAAACTTATTTCTTCTATTTTCTTCAAGATCTTCCTAAACCTCATCATAAATTCACAATTCCCTACGCATGGATCATGATTTCATATCTAGTATATTCCTAGAAGTTTATCTACATGAAGCCTACCCATAATCAATGTTTAATTCTCCGATTTCACAATTAATTCACTTATTTACGATAAATCATCAAATCTAAACTATCATGTAGTATTCTTTGAATCTTTGCAAGATAAATCACTTGGCTCTGATTAGAAGTTCTGATCCATTGATGACTGTATTGGTTGGTTCTCCCTTTCTTTCTGGTCACAAATCCGGTGGTGATGGTGGTTGTTTTGCCTTGGAAACCCTTGGAATTTTCTTGAAACCAATTTCTTTCTTCTCACGTTACTCTCTCTTGTGTTTAACAAATAATGGCCCTAATAACTATAAGTGTTGGCTGATAAATAACATCTAATTTTCATAAGTCATTATTCACCAAAAATAGGAATGACTAAAATACCCTCTCGGGTTGTCGATTAGGCCTAAAAATGCCCCGGGACCCAAACTAAATCCCCGACTAGTGTTTTTAGACTATCTCGACCCTTTCGAACATGTCGGCGCACTAAATATGATCATACAGATGGCATAAAAATAAAATACTTTTAAATCCATTAAATTGGGTCCTGACACGACTGACACGCGCGTCCCAACTTAATTATCGAAACTGCTATATTTTTAACTCACGACAATTTTAATAAATTCAATGATCACATATTACCATAATCACTCAGTAATATTCAATATTATCATCCTATTTAAATACTAACTCTCGTCTCGCTAGTTATTTAAATCCGAATTAATTTCCAATTAATTATCTTAAATTAATTTAATTAAAATTAAAAGCAATTTCATTTAATTAATCTCATAATTAAAAGCCATAAAATTGCGGGGTATTACAATTTAGAGGAGCAACCTTTTGAGTTTTAGTTTTTAATGATAAAATCTACTCGTTTGTAGGCTCTTTGATATGACAATAAAAATTTGCCTCATAATTTTAAAACGGTCCCACTGATTCATGTATTTTCAATGGCGTTTGAAGTAGGGATTGAATTTATCCGATGACATCAACCTTCCCATGAAACTTGGGATGTAGGCATCTATGAATTTTATCAATTACATTCTTTTCTTTGATAACCTTCCCTAATGAACACATCGGATTGATTATGTCACATTGTTAAGTATAAAATTCGTCGAAAGTTTCATTGTCCTTAATGTTAAGGAGTTTGAAGTGGTTGGTGAGGCGTTGAAGCTTTCATGCTTCATGGTGGAAGTGCCTTAATAGGTGTTAAACAACCCATGACTCCTTCTAGGTTGAGCACCTCAAAATGCCCTTAAATTCACTAACAATTATGCAACTTTAAATTTTTTAAAACCTTCATGTTCAACCCACTCTACTTTATGTCATTAAAAACCCAACTATATCGTATTTTGGGGACTTGAACACCATTAATAATGATAACTGGAGACTTCCACCCTGCCACAACACAATTCCAAACTTCATCATCCAATAATGAGCTATCATAGGGATTTTCCAATAGGAATAGTTGCTACCATCAAAAGGAGGAGGTAGAAGAGACGAGCCAACGTCCATATAGAAATCAAATGATCTACCTTAGAATTTTATGCCTAAATGAATGAGACCCAGTATAATACCAATTAAGAGTGCGAGATCTCGACGATATCTACCCAAATAAAATTAATACATTGGTTGCATGATAAAAATTAATTTAATGGGTTAAAACATCCAAGGGTCCATGTGAAAAAATTGGTTAATCAATATTAGAATCTTAATTAAGTTTTATCTTCAATTTACGACAAGTGATTGTAATATGTGGAAAAATAAATCAAATCACACACCATAGGATATACGAGGAAAAACCCACCAATGAGAAAAAAATCTTAGACTGAAATTAAGGACAAATGTACTATGTCAGAGTATTACAACTAAAAGTCAAAGACTTATAATCACACAACGATATAGCTAACAATGAACTCTTTGCCACCATATTATCCAAGGAGAGCATCAATAACGATAGAAAGATACACAACTATGACCAATTTTGGACTCATCTAATGCTTTAATCTCGCGCCAACAAATATTCTTTAAAGTTGAAGAATCACTTTGTTCTAATTTAATGGAATAAGTGACTAGCCACCAATTATAACTAGTATGTGTGAGGGTATCCTATGGTTAAAAGCATTGAGTGAGAAAATTTATCTTTCATAAAAAAAAGTCATAAATGGGTTTTTTTTAATACCCTATCTTAAGAATTTAATTAAGATTATATGTGGATTATGAATGAGGAGATATTGATTATAATTATGGAAGAATTGTGGATAAAATTAAAGAAAAATAAAAGTGGAACAAAATTTGGGTCACTCAAATGATAAGGCAATGCAGTTCGTATGACATCGCGAGAACAGGGTTTCTAACGACGTGCTAATGACTTACGGTAGAAGGTCTCGCGATCCAAACTTCAAACGACATAGGATGTCATTCGAACGACATAGGGGAATTCGTTCAAACTACCTTAGTAGAGATTTTATATCTGATTGCCCTTGTGCATTGTCATAATTTGAAGTGTTGATTTTGTGGGCTATCGAGCCAATAACTGCCCAGATTGGGCAAAATGAGAATTTAGAGTTTTTAGAGGTTTTATAAGGGGTTGTTTGGGTTCATTTGTTGGGAGAAATTGCAAAAAGATAAAGAGATGGAATATGTTGGTCTTCCTCCATGGGAGGGTTTCTCCCACCACTCCACCATCATTTTATGTAGTATCTCAGCTTGTCCTAACCCACAATACCCATTACCACCATTGACAAAGAAGAGATATAAATTTTGGAGGTGCTGTTGGGAGTTTTTGAAGATGAAGATAGATCTTTCAGGCGATTTGAAGTCGATTTTAAAGGGGGTTCTTAGCTTGGAGTACATTTTGGAGCTTTTAGAGGATGCATTTGGTAAACCTTGAGGCCATCTTTAGAGGTGGGGGTTGCTCTTCCTACACCAACATTCCTACCACCATTAGAACCATTAGAGGTGGAAAAACCTTACTCTCAGTGTATGACTTATTTACACATTTGTAGTCTTGTTGTTAGGCAACTTGAGTAGGATGCATTTAGTTAAATGGTGTAAATAATGTGTAGAAGGTAATAAATATTTTTATCGAATAAAAATGTGGAAAAATATTATTTTGTTGAAAATAAGGAAGAAATAAATATTTCAAGGTTTTGAAATAGTAAAAGTTAATATTTTATGAAAATGGTGTGTTTTCTAGAAATATTAATGAAAACATTTTATGAAATAAATTGCTCGGAGATAATGATATATTTTGATAAATAATGATGAAATAATGTTCTTGCAAAAATGATGATTTTATGGAAAATACACATTTGTTGAGTTCAAAGAAATTAAATGTTTTTTATGTCTTGATAAAAATAATATTGCAAGTGTTATGAAATACTACAATGAAAATTGTGTTTAAACCATGTAGTAGAATTTTTGGCTTTAAAATCAATCTTCTCATGTATATAAACTTGTAGTATTTTGGCACTAAATGTACAAACAAGTTTAAAGAAGATTTTGTTGGGTTTAAATGTGAAATAAGAAAAGTTAGAATTTTAGTCTTCAAAATGTGTGAAATTGAAACTAAAAGATATGATGGACATGAGATTATAAGACTACACATGTTGATAAAAAAATGGTAGTTTCTCATAAAATTAGTCTTAAGTGTAAATGAATTTCTTGAATGAACAAAGTAAAGAAACGTGTGTTTGGAAAAGTGTTGATAAAAGTATTTATTAAGTGTTAATGTGTAAATATGGAAAAGTTAGTGTGTAACTTAGTATTGTTGTAAAGGATTAACACTTATGGAATTAAAAGGGATTAAAGGTGTAAAAGTATTTCCAATTAAGAAGAATATTACTCCAAGTGTAAAAAGGTGTTAAAGTGTAAAAACACTTAAATAGTTGGTATGAATAATTTAACAATGTCTTTGGAAATTGAACACTTGTAAAAAAGGAGTAAAAGGTGATTTTAGAAATAAATGGGTAAAATGGTAATTTTTTAAAGTGGAATATTTTTATGAAATAAAAATGTTCGAAGAGGTGTTACACAATGTGGTCCCAAACAAATATGATTTTTGGAGTAAAATCAAGGTTAAAGTGTAAAGGACATGAAATGGTAATGTTTCAAAGTATAACACAAGTTGGGGAGGTAAAGTCCCAGGTTTTGGCTTCTGCCAAGTAAAAAGAAAAGTGGAATGATGTGAATATTTGTAAAATGTCAAAACACATAAAGGAAAATTGGATGACACCGAGATAATGAAGTAAGGGCCTAGAGCACTTAGGTGAAAAACCCTTAACCACTGGCAAGAGCATACGGTGGCGTTACCGGTGGTGTGGAGTCCGTTAAAGTATGTGGGTATTGGAAGATTTCAAGAAAAGATGAAAGGTAATTTGGAACATGTCAAGAAATAGTTTTTGTGGTAAAATGTGTTAATGCGACCTAAGTCGAATGAATGTAATGAATTTTCCATAAAGAACTGGTAAAATGTGTTAAAATGTGTTAATATAACCTAAAATGGACAAGTAAATGTGTAATTGATTAATGTTCATAAAGGAAGGAAAAAGGGTAAAGTAAGTGGATTAATGGGTGATTAAGCAACCTAAGCGGTTAAACCCATAATTTAAAAGAAAAATATGTTGTAGAAAAGTTTTCAAAGATTAAATGAGTATTTTCTAACATGGTGAATGCATGTGTTGAAAGGACGAGTTTCAGCGAAAATAAGTGTATTAAAAAAAAGTGATATTGGTAAAGGAATGAGTTTGGATAAATAAATTGTGGTGGTTTCAAGTGTTGAACTAGGTGTTTTATATCAAGTGAGAAATGTTAAGAGTGAGTAAAGGTAGTCTTTTGCAAGATTAAGGTAAATTAATCTGGACAAATAAAGTTTTCGAAAGTAAAACTGTTAATGCATTAGAACATGTATTTTCACAGGTATATATATATATACACACACACACACACACACGTATGTAGTAGGCCGCATGAGAAACCTCCAAAACCTCATCCTTAATTTCTTAGAATTTAGAATTTTTTAAATCAACAAAAATCTAGATGGGCACCTAACCCCCACATTAAGGGACGATTAAAAGGTTTATTCTAAAATCTTAAAAACCCATAACTGTTCACATCTTATAAAACATGGGTATATATATCACCCACGCAACATTCTAAGATAAAAAAACCCATAACTGCTCACATCTTACAATACATGGATATATCACCCACTCCCTCCAACTGTTTAACCCACGTTTTTTCTACGGTTATTCTCACGTAAATAAAACCCATCCTTCAAAAACACTCCAACATCGTCACCTCACTATTCTCTCTCTAATCCGCTGCTGCCGCTGCTAAATCCTTACCCTCCTTTCTCTAAGCGGCTGCTGCTACTCCCCTATCTCTAAGCTAGTGCTACACCCTTTCGCTACTACATCCTTACTCCCCTCTCTCTAAGCGACTGCTACATCCTTACTACCCTCTAAGCCGCTGCTACTCCCCTTTCTCTAAGCCGCTACTGCCGCTGCTACATCCTTAACTCAGTACCCTCTCTCTAAGCCACAGCTACATCATCCATTTCCTCTAACTTTGTTGTTTACGTGGGTTCGATTCCATTGCCGCAGGTTTCACCACCACAATTCAAATAGGTATGTTTTTATTGCTCTTTCTCACCTTAGTTTTCTCATTTTTTTTCTTACTCACGTGTTCGTCAATGTGCACTTCTGCTTGCAATAGTAAGGTTAAAGAAGAAAGGATACACAACTTAATTATAAGAAAGGATACTCCTACAAAAACTGTTCATATATGAAATAAAAAGTTGACACAGTTTTCATTTATAAGCAATTTTTAACAAACTGATTGTATATGTAGAAGCAGTTTCCACATTTAAAAATTTTAGAGAATGCTTCAAATATTTTTTTATATATAAACTGTTTTACATAAAAAAAAATGTATGTATTTTTTTCTTTATAAAAAAAATAGTTAATTTTTTTTAATATTTTAAAAAGCAATTTTTTAAAAAACTCTACAGATTTTTTCTTTTAAGAAAAAAAAATATATAAATGTTTTTTATTATTATTAAACTTCTTTTGAAAAACAATATTTTCATCTATTAAACACTTTTAAATTACAAACTATTTTGGAAAAAAATATGTGTGTGATTTTTTTTAATAAATAAACACTTCAAATCTATTTTTTTCGAAAAAGTGTTTTAAACACAAAATTAATGTCAAAAAAGGTTTTATATATGAAAACCAATTTTTTTATGTTACTTCACGATAATACCATTCTTGACAGTCATTTTCGAATATTTATTTCAATTCATAATTGATTATATAAAAAAAAAATCAGGTATTTTTCGCTTTTATAAAAAAAACAGTTAAAAAAGTTTTTTTTTTAATATTTTAAAAAGCAGTTGTTTAAAAAACTCTACAGGTTCTTTCTTTTAAGAAAAAAATAGTTAAAAATGTTTTTTATTATTAGTAAACTTTTTTTGAAAAACAATCTCTTCTTATATTAAACACTTTTAAATTACAAACTATTTTGAAAATAAATAAATAATTTTTTAAATAAATAAAAACTTAAAATCCATTTTTTTAAATAAAAGTATTTTATAAACAAAATTATCATAAAAAAATGAATTATATTTTAAAAATAGTTTTTCTGTCAAATAGATATATTTTTATTACTAATTTTGATATTAATATTATGTTAGTTTCTACGATAATACCATTCTTGACATTCATTTTCGAAGATTTATTTCAATTCATATGTGATTTATGTAAAAAAAATGTACGTATTTTTCACTTTATAAAAAAAGTTAAAAAAGAGTTTTTTTTAATATTTTAAAAGATAGCTTTTTAAAAAAACTCTACAGTTTTTTTCTTTTAAGAAATAAATATGTAAAAATGTTTTTTAATTATTATTAAACTTTTTTTGGAACAAAATATTGCCATATATTAAAAACTTTTAAATTACAAACTATTTTGAAAAAAAAATTATATAATTTTTTTAATAATTAAACACTTAAAATATATTTTTTTTGAAAAAGTTTTTTTTAATAAAATTATTGTCAAAAAATGTTTTATCTATGAAAAACAGTGTTTTTGTTCCAAATAAATATATTTTTTTTTAACTAATTTGTATTTTCATATTATGTTACTTTCGACTGTTGCTTTTCTTCATTCCCAAATCCACTCTTAGGCGCATTTTGTTTTAATGAAACATGCGTTTTCAAAAACTGGGTTTCCATAGCAAGAATAGAAAACTCCTAACAAGAAAAAACAATGAACAATTAGCAAACTCCTTACAGGAAAAAATTCCCTTAAGTTGTGTGTATAATTATGATACACCCACCATGCATAGCACGAGTCACTGTGCTGAAAAATATATTTATAGGATGAAATATTGGTTGAAACTAAATTTTCACTTGGTAGAAATATTTATTACTTTCAAAAATCATTTTCTATCTACATATTTAGTCTTACCAATGTTTTTATCTACAATTTTTTTATATTTTAAAAAATAATTAATATGTCTTATCAATGTTTTTATCTTCATTTCTTTTACATATTTTTTCAGGTGTCATCTTCTTCTCCATTGCATTGTACGTCCCATATTTCGTATAGTCTCTTCCGACGCGGGTATGTTACTCACTCCTCGAACATATATAGATAAGGATTGTACCACTTATAATGTTTTTCGAACAACATAAACACATTTTATATACATATATCGGTTAACTGCCTACATTATAATATTTTTATGAAAAAAGTTGTGTTGATTTATCCTGTATTTATTGACACATCTGTTTTATTTTCTTTGCTAAAAATTATTTTTTTATTACTAGAAATAATAAAATTTAATCCTGAAAAAAATTAATATTGCTAAAAAATATTTTTTTTACTTGCTGAAAATTATATTTATATGCTCTAATTATTTTTTAATTTGTTGAACCCTTTTTTCACTTTAATGTGCAAAAAAAAAGTTATGTAAATGTATGCATTAATATATGATCACAAGTGCTGATATAAAATGTCTATGCGCAAACAAACAATGGGTCCTGATAACGTGTGCCAATCATTAATATGCTTGACATAGTTTCATATTGTTGCCAACCATTTTATAATTGCTTTAACCTTAATTTATTATAGTCAAATAGAAATAATAATAAAATATATTAAGAATAGAAATATTAAACGATAATACTGATTAATTAGTTACAACACCTCACGCCATGAGCTTTTAATCAAATAATAAAGTGCGTCAATGACATAAATGAACTATCACATTCTAAATTTTTATAACCATTACTATTAACAAATTGAGAATTATACATGTTCTAAAATAAATTCCAATCAAGATGGAGAATTTTACAAGCATACGCTCAAACAAACAGTGACATACTCGCTTATCTACGCGACGATGCCTTCTCATTTCACGCAATTCAAATCGTACTGATCAAGTCTTCCTACGTCGTCTTCAATCCACTGAGATTGAGATGCGATATGTTAGGTTATCAATATTGCGCCTTAGACGACTACAATGTGTCCAGCTACCACATGCACCCATAATCAATGATACTAATGTACATTCGACTAGCGGTTTCCATCTACCAAATGGTAAAGCTACACGCACAACTTCGTTTCCTCAACAGTTAGAATTTTACAATTTATCCACATGTCATTCCTATTTAATAATGTTTTGTGGAATGTCAATTAATTGTGAGAATCAACCAATTGTTTGCACATCCACAAATATGGACGTCACAACAAATAGCTTGCGTCGTACGGATAGGTCGATTTTCACCGGTAATCACATTATGATAGTTACATAAGATATAAGATATGATAAACATAAAAACCATATACATGAAACTCGATACCTGAAATAATCTTACCATTCATTTCCTCTTACTCATTTTAAGTCACTCTCTCTATTCACCACATCAATATATATACATGCTCATGACTATGGCTACGATCTTCTTTTGAAATATTAATACTAATTACATTTTAATTTATATATTCGAATAATATATTTCAACACAAGTTACACCCGCCTGTGCATCGTACGAGTCACCACTAGTATATATATAAATATATACGTGTGTGTGTGTGTGTGTGTGTGTGTGTGTGTGTGTAGATAGATACATATTTTCGCATGCATGTGGTCATATGAGTATCCTTTCTATCGTTCGTTTCTATATTGTTTTGTATATTTCCACTGGACATAGGCTCACACCCTTGCTTGTTACGACAGGCTGGGAGCAATTTTGTATTTTGAGGGCGTTATATAGGTAAGTACTGTATTTTCTTTTATGTTAGTAGCTCTGTTTACGTGGACTTCAGGGTGATTCCCAATGGTCCCACACGTAGTTTATTTTGAAACTAGAATTGCATGCTCAATAAGTGAAATATTAACTAAAATAAAACTATACTAGCAACATTATGTAGGTTGTTCCATTGTACTTCACACCTAACGCTCGGGTTGACTCACGGGTAACCCACAAATCAGGGTCGGGGCGTTACAAATGGTATCAAAGCTCTAGGTTCAAGGTCCCTTTCGAGAGTGACGTGGTGAGGTAGGTATTGGATCTTTCAACGTCAGTGTGGTTTGGTTTGGTCATGCTTGTTTGATGATGGTTTAGTTCGTGTCCTTGACGGTAAGGTCATAGAGGTAAGCACGACAAGTAAGTTAGTGCCAAGTGGCGCACAATTGAGTTGATAGTTATTAATCTCTTATGCATTTTTTATTGGAATGGTAGTAACTAATTAGTGTCCATGCAATCCTATAGTGGCGACACTGTAGTTGTTAGTGTGAGGTGCTTGTGTTGAATTTTAATGGCATAGAATAATTTGAGATGTCGATAGAATTGAATGATGCCCAATGGACAAGTGGAACAAGTTGCATATAGTCAACAATAGAGATTGATGGTTAGGGTGTCTCGACTAGACATTAATGACTAGTGATTAAGAGATATATATAACCCTTACGTACGACACTTATGAGTAGTTAACGTCGGTAATGTAATTAGGAAAACTTCGATCCTTAGGGTGATATCGCAATTGATGGTTATTCGGAGAACACATGAAGTTGTGTAGAATGATAGTGGTAATTCAGTAAACCCTTGTATAAGATATGCTATGAATGACTTTAGTGATGAGAGTACCCTTGTTAGTATCAATAGTGAGTAGTGTTCGCTATAACCTAACTGTAAAGGTTGTGTATCATATGTATGTAGACTAAATAATCGAATAACATTCATAAATACTAAATTTGTGGTGAGAACGTATTAGTTCCTTTGGTTGAGTACCTAAGTTAGGTGTACCTTGATTATGATGTGATATTGAGGATTAAGATCTCATGTGGCGTCCGTGGTATGGATCTTTGTATTTGTAGGCAATACCCAACGTCCGTATCCTACTAATATTTATATAGTTATGCTAACTCGTAGATTGGCACATGGTGTGATAGTAAGGAAATTTAGTTGCCATAGTTGAACAGTCATTAAGAATTTGGGTAGGGAAGGCCTTGAGATTTAAAGGTTGTAGTCAACGTCCTGTACCCTGCTAAAATCTGTAGTAGCATTGGTTGTGGTTTGTACGTGGATTAAAGTCACAACCATTTGGAAGAGAGGTAAGATTAGTATCTAAGTGTTGAGACTTATTTTAGACGTCGAGGAAATGGATAGGTGCAAGGTGGTCCTAGATTAAGAGTGGTTTATAGACAGGTGAGGTGCCCATGGGATAAATTATGATAATACTTGAATTAGTATCACCAGATCAAAGTGATGAATAAGCTCACACCAGTTCAACAATGACAGAAATACAACAGTATAACAGTAGAAAGAGATGAGGCAAAGAGGAAGTAAACACCAAATATAAGTGGTTCAGCTAATTAATGGCCTACTTCCACTGTGTGATTATGTGAAACGCACTAAAATTGTCTCTAATGGCCTTGGATACAAGCACTCAAGATCACACTCTCACTGATTAATAACTTTTGCAGAGTTTTAGTGGGGTTTTCAATTTCGTGATCCTTTACAATGAGGTAGAAGATAACTATTTATATGGCTGGGGTGGTGTCATACGCACCCTAGTCATGCATGAGACATGCACAACTTCAATTGTCCAACAAGGTGATTCTATCTTTACCTGGTGCATGAAACAATTATTATAAGATATTACTCACATATGTGAGTGATGTATTGTAATGGTATGGCTCACATGGGGTTGGTAACCATGTGTATTGTCCCGTGCGTGCTCTGTTCCACGAGCCTTGTACAATTCCTAAAGTGTTCTGCTGAGGTTAAAGTGCCGACCTTGCCGAGTACGAGATGACTGAGGTATGACTGAATCACGTGTTGATAGTTACCAAGTGTAGTCTCGATTGAGCAGTGAAAGGCCGAGATGAGAGTAAAGGTTATCATAAGAGCTTTCGGCTTTCCACATATAGACGAGGTGCGATGCTGAGCAAGCCAAGGCCGCCCGCTGTCTTAGATCATAGCCGATATGGGACAAACCAGTTGCATAAGTTTAGTCGAATTGAGGATGCTTCATTGAGTTGACAAGAGTTATAATTACCCTAAGCCGAGCTGAGGTCTCATTACGGCATATCAATCACCCACTAGCCCTCAGTCTCCTGTGTCGATAGAAAACAGAGGGGTAAAAATGTCAATCTACACAAATTAAGATACATCTCTGAGTTGTGAGATGCTGATGCATGAATATGTATGAGTGGTGAAACCTATTATCCATCCCTTGGCCTAGCGTGCTCCTCAAGAAGTGTTCGTATCATGTGTTGATTTTGGGAATTGCGCTCTAATGATGGGAACCTCAAGAATTGAGCCCCTATTATTAGTGAGATTTGAAAATGTTTTACCTAAAATCCTTTTCACTTTATCCATTCACCCGCGCCATTTTCTTTCTCTAGTATTTTCAGTTTCCAGAGCTCTCTCTCTTTCTGTTGCACTTCCTAGAATTTTCCGTCCATTCTTTTATCTCTCCGATAATATCTAGATCTCCTGCAGTATCTAGCTTAGTTCATCACTTTGCCAAATCTATATTTTCTTGCACTTTTTCGATGAGCTTATTGTCTTTTCGGTGACTATTTTGGGTATATGCTAGGTGGTTTTAAGGACTCATAACTTTGGTTTGGGGGTTGAGAGAGTGGTTTATAAGTTTTTGGTGATATATTTAGGGTTTCTTCCTGCTGATTTGCCCTTATTTGATTTATCTGGTAAAAAAATAGTCATATTCTCCGATGGAAGACTCAATCCGTTCTTGAGTGTTCTTGGATCTAACCCTTTATATTCCTTGCCTTAGATCTTTTAGTCAAAGCTAAGTCAAACTGTTAGTTATTTGCCATTTTCCAATCTTTTCCACCAAATTGCGGGCATCCTATAGATGTTATTGAGGAAGATGTACGAGCTAGCTAAAGATTTCCCTTTTCTTAGAGAGAGGTTCTTCAGAAATATCAGACAATACGAGGCTGAGGAAACTACCTAGCATAGGACTGAAGCCTTCTCTATACATTTTATCTATCATATACCTCTTGCAATAATTCATCCTCCAGTAATAGAAATTAGTGACTCCATATCTGGGTCAGTGGTCGAATGTGTAGATTCTTTCCAAGTGGCGATCCAAGTCCCACATGATAGGTCTGAGGAGGCTCAGGGTTCTTCAATAGTCTCATATTTTCATCAAGCTGAGTCATCCAATAGGGCCGAGTCATCTGACCACGATGACATATCATTTAATAATTTGAAGTCCTCCTAAGGGTCGAATTGTTCTATAAAAATCCTCTTATCCCATGATAGGTCGAGAGTGGATGTCATTGTACCACCCCTAATGTATGTCATCCCTCTTACTACCATTCTAGGGGAACACTTTTCTAGGACTTCTCATCCTACCGACATCGTCCCTGCTATAAATTAAGAAGACGATGATGACGAGGGATCGCTTGATACTTTATGTGCAGAGTCATACATTAACACAATCGCTAAGGTTGACCTCCTGTACTAGAGACATCTATACGGTATTGGTCCCTCCATTAATATGATATCTCCCTCGATTGATGAGAGATAGTTTTAAGGCCGAGAGGGTGAAATTTATGTGTACGAGCAAATATTTAAGGTCGACTTCATGCTACCCGTACACCTGGACGTATGAGCCATTTTAAGTAGTCTCGATATTCGCCCTGCCCTATTATCACCTAACACATGGGGATTAATTATTGTGGTTGTGATCCTATGGAAGGTGGTTCATCATACCGACCTTCCAGTTAGCATTTTTAGAGGATGGTACATAGTCTTGTCTCTCAAAGCCCATCCTTGCTACTATCATCCTATAGATAGGAAATCTGAGAAGAAATATTTGCTGGTCATTCAAACTTCTAATCACAATTGGAAGCCTCAATACTTTTTTATTTGAAGGGACTAGGAATTCAACCCGATTCTCCTTATATGACCTCAGAGCCTAAAGTCCCCCAATAATGGGCTAAGGCCACAATATCGGTTAGAGCTGACCCAGGCCTAAGTGTTAAAGCTTTGCAAAAACTTGAGAAAGTTAGGGAACAAAGAGATAAAGGGGGTATCGTAAAGGTTGAACATTTGATGGCCCATCCTACTTTGAGGAGATGGGTATGGGGTGGTACCCCCTGTCTGAATTATGTAAGTGTTTGTAACCATAATTTTTTCCAACCGTTGTATCATATTTCTCATATCTAAATTACTGACCTTGCTTTCTTTCTTGCAGATTGACCACCAAGCATCTATGAACCTGTGTGGATGATGGTTTCTCCAGGTATAGCCAACTTGCTTATGTAGATACGTAAAAAGTCATCCCTTGATCCTCAAACTAAGAAATCCACCACTACCGACCCTCGTCAGGCTGAGGGTGCAAGGAAAAGAAAAGTGGGCTAGGAAAACCTCCATACAACCCATCAGAGAAAAAAGAGCAAGGATGTCAGGTCTAAGATCGGGATGAGTAGAGCTATTCCAATCTCCTTCAAGGATGCCCTGGATGCACGGTTGGAGAACTTAAAACTTTGCTCTGACTCTGCCTTGGGGAGTTAGGATCAGGTTGTTGAGTTCCTTGACTCCAATACTTTAAAGTCTGATCTCAAATTTTAGAGGCAACAAATATCTTACTGATAAATGACTTTTTCCTTCATAAGTTCATTCAAGTAAGTGTCTGCTCTTTTCTAGGCTATTCTTGCCATTTTTGTCTGAATTATAAGGTCGTCTCTTAAGGCTATCTCGTATTGATCTTCTTTGCTCTATGCAGACTACCATATGTGTTTAAAAGATCCATCAATGGATCAAAAAGAAGGTTCTTGAGATCCGTGTGGTTCGTCAAGACATCAAGGATGATGAGGCTAAAAAATGTCATATTTAAAAGCTTAAGATTGAAGTAGAGAACCTGAAAAAGCATCACTATGATGCGATCTCCAATATGAACAAGAGTCACAAAAAGGCTATCAAGTCTCTAAACAACATAAACTCGTAAGATATTTCTAGGAAAGTGAAGAAGGTTGTTGACAGTAAAATCTCTAAGGCTTAGGTGCAAGCAGTTGAGACATTCAAGTCCTCTGAGGAATTCCTAGGCTATAGAGGTGTCCACACTGGTTGCATGTGGGAAACTATGAAGTTCCTAAATATTTCCCATTTGTTTAATCAACTGAAGTCTTTCAGCCTAGATGATTCTTTTGTTGTGATAGTTTTGACACAAATTGAGGGGTCGACACCGAATAATGAGCCCACTATTCAGGTTACAAACCTTATTGATAAAAGTGAGCCTGTCAGAGAGAATGAAGTCGATAGTACCGTAGCCAGTGATGTGTTGGATCTTGGAGAAGAAGAGGACCCAAACGTTCAAAGGACAAGCATTGAATCCTAGTTCTTCCCAACTTTTCTCTTTTTTGGGCCGCCGTTTGTGGCCTGATGCCCTCTTTTGATTGTAATATCTTCTGACTGCTTGACAATTACTTGTAACTAACAAGTAACATTGAATTTGTTTCTTGAACACTTCATCATTTTATGTTTTTGAATGAGTAATACCTCTGATCATTTACTATCGTATTCTGAATGGATGACTTGCATTTATGATTTACTTACATTTAATTTTCATGCAGGCCTCCTTCCTATGTTAAATCAAATAATGATAAGCTAGTTTACAACCTTAATATCACCAATTAACTGAATAATTCCAACATCATCCTACTTTTAGACGAGCTTGATACAGGCAACATGTTTCATATTTTGAAGATCGTCTCTTTCTTAGCCGAGACATTGCATAGATAGTTTATCCACCAACTTAATGATGTTTAAAATGAACCACGTTTTAAATGATTTTAAATTTGAATCAACCAAATTATGGTGTTATATCATAAGTCCCAGCTCATCGTTTTGAGAGTGTATGGATGAGAGTCGTCTCGTCTATGCACTGTCGTCTCGTTCGAGAGAGTTTATCCACTAAGTTAATGATGTTTAATATGAAACACAACTAAGTGATTTTAAATTTGAATCCACCAAATTATGGTATTATATCATAAGTCCCCTCTCGTCATTTTGAAAGTGTATGGATGTTCTCGTCCATGAATTGTTGTCTTGGCCGAGAGAGTTTATCCATAAAGTTAATGATGTTTAAAATGAACCACATTTAAGTAATTTTTACCCCTCTCGATGTTATTGAGAGTCCATATATGAGGCTGACCCCATCCAGACTATCATGTTACTAAGAGAAACTTAAATCTACTTGAATACAAATGATGTTTTATAGCTTAAGATGTGTTGCTACATACAAGGAACAAGTATTCAAACAATAGATTCGTAATATGATTCTCATATCGATGGATAAATAATACTGAAATGAATTTGATAAGAGACAATCAAAACTAAAATGAAACTTTAACACAACTTCTTACTAATAGTATTTCTTGAGATGTCCAGCGTTCCATGGATTGGAGAATGGCCACCCATCTATATTCTCTAGCCGATACGTTCCTGGAACCACTTTTTCAACCTTCTTATAAGGACCATGCTAGTTGGGTTTCTTCCACGTCTTCTTCAAAATGAGCTCTCCTACTACCAGTGGTCGGGCCTTCACTCTCTTATTATAAAACCTTGATATTCTTTATTGATAGGAATCTTACCTAACCTCAACATCTTCTCTTTGTTCCTCTATGAGATCCAAATCTAGTCTCCTCTCTTCCACATTCTTCTTCGGGTCGTATGTTTGGCCTCTATGGGTTCGGATACCTATCTTTGTTGTCACAGCATCTTCTGAGCCATAAGCTAGCATGAACGGAGTTCCCCCATCGGAGGCCTCTCTATTGTCCTATATGCCCATACGATGGCATGAATTTCCTCTGTCCATCTCCCCTTAGCATCCTCTAACTTTCTCTTGATTCTATTGAGAATTATTCTGTTGGTAACCTATGTTTGCCCATTAGCCCGGGGTCAGTCTACAGTTAAAAAAACTATTTAATGCCGACATGCTCATAGTACTTATGAAGGGAGATGTTATTGAACTGCATCCCGTTATTAGAAATTAGAGTGTTTGGTAGGTCATATCTACAGATGATGTTTTTCTAGATAAACTGAAATACTTTATTCTCTGTGATTATGATGATTGCCCTGGCCTCCACCCACTTCGAAAAATAATCAAATTCGACAATCAGTTAGAGATAATTGTCATAACTCTCGGTAATGTCCCTACCAAATCAATACCCCGGATTCCAAATGGCCAAGGATAATTGATTGAAATAAGAGGAGGATGAGGTTGATGGGGTATAGTGGTAAACCTTTCACACTTATCACACTTTTGAACATATGTAACTACATCCATAGCCAACATCGGCCATTAGTATCCATGAGTCATGATCTTTTTTACCAATGACCTTCCTCCGATATGACTGGAGAAATACCCCTCATACATGTCCTTTAAAATATGCTCTACCTCAAATGGTTGGACACATCTGAGTAGAGGAAGTAGGCACCCATTTTTGTATAAGATGTATTCTACGATGGAGAACTTAGCTAATTTATACCTCAACTTTTTTCTCTCGGCTCTAGGTTTTGGAAGCTCCCCATCTCTGATGTACTTGATGATAGGATCCATCCAAGAAGCTCCTATATTCAAGTTAAAGTAAAATTCCACAGTATTTTGTTCTCCTTTAATGGTCGATCGATGGAGGATCTCTATCGGGACTATTCTTCTAATTCCTGTTCTAGTGGCGGAAGCTAACCTCGCTAGAGTGTCATCTCGAATATTATCTATACGGGTTATCCGCTTTAGTTTTACTTCGCTAAAATGCTTCAGTGCTGTTTTCACCCTTCCCAAGTACTTGGCCATTCTGTCATCCTTAGCCTTATATACTCCCAAAATTTTATCACAACTAACCTGGAATCACTGTGAATAAGGAGTTGGCCGATGATCAGTGCCCGAGCAAGGGGGAGACCTACTAGGAGAGATTCATACTCTGACTCATTATTGGAGGCTTTGAAGTTGAATCTTAGTGCATATTAAATATCAGTCCCTTCAGGGGCCGATATAATTAAACCTGCTCCACTTCCATTCTCACATGAAGATCCATAAACGAACAAGCTCCACATAGTACCATCTTTGGAAAAATCACCCTCTTCTAGGGTTCTATTCTTAAGGAGTTATCAATCTTCCTCATTCTCAGACACCTTGCTTCTCGCTAAACTCATCTAGGCCTCAACCGAAGGAAGACACACCTTGCTGTCTTGCTCACAAGATGAAGCTTTAATTTCTTCTATATCGGCCTCATCACATGTGAACTCAACTACGAATTCAGCTAGGGCCTACCCCTTAATGGCTGTTCTCGACTGGTAGATAATATCCAATTCCCCCAATTCAATTGCACATACCATTAACCTACCTGATTTCTTAAGTTTATGGATGACCTGTTGGAGTGGAGAGTCAGTGAGGATGACCATAATATGTGCTTGAAAGAATGGATTCATCTTTCTTGAGGCATGGATCAGAGCATAGACTAGCTTCCCCATTTTGGGATATCCTTTCTCGACCCCCGAAGGACCTTGCTATTAAAGTAAACTGGCTTTTGAATACCATCCTCTTCTCTTACTATGGCATCACTAATGGTCGATTCTGACACCGCTAGATACAGATACAACTTCTCTCCTTAGACAGGTCTTGACAACAAGAGTGGAGAGATGAGAGATTTTCTGAACACTTTAAAGAAAGGAAGGTATTTATTGATAGCTCTAGACACAAACCTATTCAATGCGGCCACACGTCGAGTTAGTCTCTGCAGATCCTTTATTATTGTGGGAGTATTAATTTTTAATAAAGCTTCGATCTTTTTGGGGTTGATTTCAATCCCCCTCTAATTCCTAATAAAGTTTGAGAACTTGCCTGCCCGCACGCCGAAGACACACTTGGAGGGGTTAAATTTCATCCTATATTCATCCATCGTATAAAAAATGCACTCAAGGTCATCCATGTGAGTGTCAGCCTTGAGGCTCTTTGTCAACATATTATCGAAATAAACTTCCATCGTTTTCCCAATCTTTTCATCGAACATCTTGTTCACCATCCTTTGGTATGTTGCCCCGGTATTTTTCAACCCGAAGGGCATGACCTTGTAATAATAGGTCCCCTTATCCGTTATGAAAGTTGTCTTTTCTGTATCAACTGGATCCATGGATATTTGATTATAGCTTGAGTAGGCCTCTATAAAGGTCATTAATTCATGTCTGGAAGTAACGTTAGCCATTTGGTCTATCCTTAGCAGTGGAAATCTATCTTTGGGGCAGGCTTTATTCAAATCTATAAATTAAATACATATCCTCAACTTACCGCTGGCTTTGGGGATGATGACAGCATTCGCAAGCCATTCAGGGTAAATGACCTCCTTAATGAAGTTAGCCTTTTCTAACTTCTTCACCTTCTCTCGAATGACATCATACTTCTCTCATGAATAAACTCTTCTTCTATGACGACTCGATTTGGCATCCTTAACCATATTATGCATATGACAGAGAGACTTCGGATCGATGCCGATCATATCCTCATGGCTCCAAGAAAAGATAATATGCCTCTTCTTTGATAACTTGATCAACTCTTCTTTGACCTCCTTCCTCAAGGCTTTGTCGATTTGGACATTTTTTTAGAGATTTTCCTCATTGAGTATGATGGTTTCTACCTCCTCAATGGACTCTCCCTTCTTTAACTTCTTTTCATCTCTAGGGTATAAGGTATCAATGTTGTAGGTAATAGTGGCTCTTTTGTGTACCTCCCTCTCCTCAGCTGAGTTGAAGTAGAATTTGTGTACCTCAACTTGGTCCCCCTGAACTTCCCCTACCTCATATGGAGTCGGGAGTTTAATCATTTAGTGAACTGTTGAGGGCATGACCTCAAACTCCTTGAGGGCTACCCTTCTAATAATAATATTGTAAGTCAAGTAGACATTTTCATCCATGATGAAGAATCTAATTTTCTTCTTGAGGTATTTCAGCCAGCTAGTTCCCATTCTCACTTCCATCTCATAGATTTCCAGGGGTTGTAACTTTTCACCACTAAAGCCGATGAGTGGTTGGTGATATGTAATTAGCCTCTTATTTCTCCCCTATAAATTTTTGTAACAATCCTAAAATATTACGTCGGCCAAACTACTATCGTTTACCAAAATTCTAGGAACCTCATATCCATGCACCACTATGGTAATCACCAATGGGTATCATGGGGAGCTAAGATCCCACTAAAGTCCAGCCTAGAAAAACCAATAATTAAATTATTCATATCAACTTTAGTTCTTTTTACCTTCTTCGGCTCTATCGCTGCTGAGTGAACTTCAATGGGCTTTGGGGGAAGATCTTTGGCCTTTTCCACCCGAGCCTTTCTATTAGAAATATCTTTTCTTACTCTAGATAGTCCTCCATATATCATCTTAATGCCAAGAGAGATCATATGAATCTGACCTTTAGGATCAGTAATTGGGGGAGACAAGTCTAGGTCTACCTTATCAGTATCATCCGAGCCATCGTATTCCCGACTTGATAAAGAATTAGGCTTGGGTGTCATCTTGTCCACCCTTGGAACTTCCCTTATTAACGCACCTTCTCAGTTTGCCTGCTTTTAGCATTCTCTCAATCTGGTCCTTGAGAGAAAAACACTTGTCATTCATATGGCCATGGTGTTGGTGAGGAGGAGCCTTCAGCTTCCCAGGACACTTCAGAGGCCAATCATTCTTAATCTCATTAGAAATATTCTCACAACTGACAGTTAAAGGGTTGTAGTCTGTGAACTTATCATTCACCGACCTCTTCTTTCCATACTTGTTCTTCTCATGGCACTTGTGCCCACTGCTTGTTCCCCTCTCATCTTCACCTTTGGCAGCCATTACTTCCTCCGCATTATTGACCTTCCTGGTCATAGCCAGGAGTATGGCCATAGACTTTGGAGTATCTTCTGCAAACTTCCAAAGTAGTTTCCTTTCTGTAAACCTCCCATGAGGGCGGTCATGGAAATACTCTCTTCATAATTCGAAACCCCTAATTTCTCTTTGTTAAAACTCGCTATGTACTTTGTCATACTTTTATTCTCCCCCTGCTTCACATACAGTAGGTGGGTCGTCTTCTTCTGGGACCTCACCCCAAAGAAGAAATTATGTATAATCCTTTCTGCAAGCTGTTTAAAATTATCAATTGAGTTTTTAAGGAGAGAGTAAAACATACATGAGCTACTCCGATCAGGGTGCTTGAGAAGGAACGACACCTCATCTCATTTGAGATTGCATAAATATCAGCAACTAATTAATATGTCTCCCTATAGTAGACATAATTAGTCTCCCATCATGCTTTGGAGGGACCATTAGCGGTTTGAACTCATTCGAGTAGGATAACTCACAATATTTGCCATGAAGGGGGAGTCTTTATTGTATCCCCTCTATAAGGGGTCTTGGCTCTTCACAATGTCCCCAATCTTATCCTCCACTCTTTGAATAGAATCATTCCAGGTCTCTTAGCCGTTGTTATAGCCTCGGCTTGAGAAACATTATCTCCATGCCCTTCTCTCGTCCAGACAAACTGAGGTCTCCCTAGCCACTATTCTCTATCGGTTATTCACTTCTCGTTGTTCGTTATCTCAACCTCACTGAAGCTGATGTTCAGCACCTCGATCATTTCTATGAGAGCCAACAATACTTCAAGATTTGAAGAGTCAGTTTCTGATATCGTCTACCATTGGTCCAAGCCTATCAAAGGCATAACCCCTGATTAATATGTCTAGAGTTTAAGGCCTTAGCCTACACTCTCGGATCGTCCTTCCACTGCATCCTCAGTTAGGATTAATTGGTCTCATAGTTTCTCTAGAATTCTGCTAAGGCTCCCAAAAGCTCTTGTCATCCTCTTCATAATACTTCTCGTCCTCATCCTTAGGGCATCCATGACTCGACCTCTCTAGGTGTAAATGCCTAGGGTTGGCCATATCCCTACACCTTTACGGAGGAGGAAGATCCTTATATGGGGCTTGTGCGATCATCTGGCCATTGAATCTGGGCCACCTTCTCTGGTGTCCGGAGTTATCATCTCATCTCCAGCACCAATAGGTCTAGCCACCATGTTTTGGTTGAAAGCAGCAAGAGTTGCCTACATCTGTCATTGACTGTCTACCAAGGAGCATAAGGCTGCCACCACCTCAGCCATTTCTGACTGAGGAGGGGCCTGGATGGTACTAGGACCACCTATAGTTAGTGGATTTATTTCTATTGAAGGGTTTTGATGATCGAAATAACCAAGCAATGAGCTGGGAGTGAGCTAAAAAAGCATAAGATTAGCTGAAACCCAAACCAGATCACTTTCAATGGTGGTTCAAGCTCACTCTAGGATGATATTGGACCATAAATAGAGAATTCGATGGAGTAACTACAAACATAAGGAAGAAGACGGTTATCTCGTTCCCACAGACGATGTCGGACTTATGATACCAGAATTGGTATCACTAGATCAAAGTGATGGAAAATCTCAAAGCACTTCAATAATGGCATAAATATAGTAGTATAATCGTAGAAAAAGATGAGGCAAAGAGTAAGTAAACACCATATAAAAGTGGTTCAACCTATTCAAGTCCTATGTACACTGTACGAGTGTGTGAAATCCACTAAAATGGGCTCTAATGGCCTTGGATACAAGCACTCAAGCTCACACTCTCACTAAGTAATAACTTTACGGAGTTTTGGTAAGGTTTTAAATTTTATGATCCTTTACAATGAGGTAGAAGATAACTATTTATATGGCAGGGGTGGTGTCATATGCACCCTAGTCATGCATGAGGCATGCACAACTTCAACTATCCAAAAAGGTGATGCCATCTATCCCTAGTGCATATAAACAATGATTATAAGACATTCCACACATGTGTGAGTGATGTTGTTCCAGCGGTTTGGCTCACGTGGGGTTAGCAACCATGCGGATTATCTCACATATGCTCCATTCCACGTGCCTTATAAGATGCCCAAAGTGTTCTGTCGAGGTTGAAGTGTCAGCTTGGCCAAGAACGAGATGACCGAGGTATCACCGAATAATGTGTTGATAGTTACCAAGTGTAGTCTCGGATGACCACTGGGTAAGACCCCGTATTTTTGGCATATTTATAATTTATTTAATTCAGGGAATTTAAATGTTGTATTTAAAATACGTGAGTGAAGTAATTTACTTTGACTGAATGAGAAATGTGATTATTAAATATTAATCGAGAGATAGATACTTATTAATATTACAGTATGAAATTTACCTAGTGTGAATAGTAAATAAGTGATAATTAGAGTGATATGACATAACGAGTGATATGTGCATATTTTATTTTATCTCAATCGGGAGTCGCATGTAGGATAATTTAAGGTTGAGAAAGGAAATATATTTTTACTCACTTGGATAATAATTTAGAGGTCATGGATGATTCGTAATGGGTGTAAAAAAAGTGTACCCGGGGGGATTATTTGGGTTCCGGGTCAATCTTAGACCAAATTGGAACCTATTGAGGGTGTTTTGGTCATTTGGAAAATAGAGGTTACGAGACCAACGGAATTCTAAGTGTTATATCTGATGTTTAAGACTTGAGGCTAGGTTTAGAAATAGTTAAACCCAAAGGAAGCCATTAGAGAGAAGAGATAAACCAACTTTCAAGGTATAGGAGTTTTTCTTGCAGGATTGGACCTAATCTTGCACCCTAAGCATTTAAAGAGTGAAGATTTGAAGAGAGAACCATCAATCGATCAACAACACCACGATTTCAGACCCTACAAACCCAGAGGCAAGTGTTTATTGCAATTATTTTGAAGTTATAATACCCATGTTGAAAGGGTTTCAGGATTTGATGATATAATACATATATTCTGTGAAGAAAATGGTATTTTATGCATGTTATGGGCAAATATTTCATGTAGCTTGATTTATATATGTAGAATATTGATACTGAGTGGGTGAGTAATTATCAATACGAATTAAACCAGGGATGATTAGTTTAAAGTTTGGTGAAGTTTCATAAGGTTTAGAGGTGTGTTAATGGGTAAACACTCATGAAGAAGATGAAGTAGCCAAACCTGAACCATTTCGAATCGATTCGGACAATGGATAATTGATTCAAATTAGGATAATCGATAAGGCCTATGGCAAATCGATTTGATTACCAAGAAAAATTAAAAATTTCTCCTTTTGGCCTTAAATCCCTACACCGTTATTGTGAGATTTTTGAGGACCTCGGTAAAGTAGTATTAAGAGATTAAAATATTTAAGTAGGCTCATGATGGGGGTATGGTTTAGTCTTATTGAGAGGATTAAGATGAGAATGAAATTGGGTTGATTTTTGTGTCGTAAATTATCCGAGAGAAAGATAATGAATTATGGGGAGTTTGGGAATTGAATTGATAAAGTAGACTAGTAGGGTGACTTAGTCTTAACTACTGAAATTTATAAAAGAGTAACTAGGAACCTTAGAGTTGTGTGAATACTCGTGAATACGATAAGTGGGATAATTCGTAAAGAAATTTAGTATGGCTAGTATGCGACAGAAATATACTATGTATAAGAATGAATACCTAGGTTGTGTGAATACCTATCATGTGAATACATAGGTGGTGTGAATACCTAAAGTATATTAGATGTATTGGGGTCGAAAGAATATCCAGACCAATACATGAGAGTTCTATTTGGGGTCGAGGGCTATCCGGACCAATATTGAACATAAATAAAATTGGTGTTGATGGAATATCCGGACCTATATATATAACATAAAAAATATTAGGTACTGTTAGAACCAATGTGAATAACATAATTAATTGGGGTTGAAAGATCATCCGAACCAATGAATCCTTAATGTGTGATACGAGGATATTATATTGAGATATATATTTATTTTTATATATTACGTGTGAAATATATATACAGTACGATTAATCTAATTACGTGTGATAGTAGACAGTTAGATGGTGTATATATAATAAGGATGAATTAAGTCAAGAACTTAATTATACGATTTAGCTAATAACGTATGTGAGTGTTAATTACGACTGTGTATGTCAGAATATTAAATTAAGTAGAGAGACTTAATGTAGTGAGTTAAAAGATAACATGTGAGAATGTCACTTATGTTGATTCTTAGCATATTAAACATGTTAATAAATTAAGGTAATGTATGGGATGTACGAAAACTTAGGCGTCTAGATAAGTTCAGTTGGATACATTAGTCTAGTTAGCTTGGGTAGTATTCATAGGTGGGCTCAGTATAGAATGTTTGGCGTGCACTATAAATAAGAGGTGAGGAAAGCTCAAGAGAGAGTGTACGTGAACATTTGTTATCAATAACCAAATTTTAATGTAATAAATGCTTGCTAAATATTTTCAAAACGTTTGGTGTACTAACACTTGCTATAAAATATTTTCAATAGCTTTTAGGTGTCCAGCTATAGAGATGCCAGGCGTGACTTCATTCTAGGGACTCGGAGTTGCAGCATTGTGAATGCTGACAGGATTTGATTAGACGATTCGTCCATTTAGATCTAGTGTAGGATCTCTTTTCATATTCCATGTATGGATATGTTGTCCGTTAACAGTTTTCAGTCTTTTAGTTCTTTTATTATTGGGTCAAATTCCAAAAACTCCCTCAAACATTTTTAATACACATTTAGTCCAACCCTTTTTATTTTGTACCAAAAAGTCACTTATTCTCTTACTTGTAAAGGTCCGAGATAGCGACATGGTGAAAGACTTTTGGGAGTAAAATAAAATGTCTTGGACTAAATGTGTATTAAAAAATGTTCGAGGGACCATTTGGTATCTGGCCCTTTATTGTTATGGAGTATTTGGTTTTGGGATTTTAGCCGAAGGTTTTTTCGACAAACCCTTATTCATTTATATATTGTGATGATTGGACTCTAGTATATTGTGAATGTTTAATTTAGTTTTCCACATTGATCATTTATTTTTTTAAACAAAGATAAAATTTGTCACCGGTCTAATTTCACTTAGGTGGTTAGTAATTAAAACATTTTCTACAGTGATGCTAAGAATGGACCATGTGAGAAACCTGTTTTAATTTAATAAAATCCTGATCAATCGATATTTAATTAGATGGGGTGTCACAGATGGTATTAGAGCATCAAGTTCTAGAGTACTTAGGATCTGTGTGGCTTTTCCCATTTCATCTTAACGTTCTTTGATGTAGAGTCATATGATATTATTGTTGTATTCCTCTACGTATGCAACTTAGAATCTCCTTCTATTAAGTATAGTTAATGTGATTCATAAACAAGTTCAGTTGATCTCCATACACCGAGCAAAATGGGACGACCAGCGAGGGATGTTAGAAGGACTGCAGGAGGAGAGGAGAGGCATAAGACATAGAGTATTCTGAGAATGGTGAGTGTGATAGAAGTCACCATGATTATTATTCAAACAAGTGATGATAAGATAATCATACAGGGATAGTAATTCCCCAACCACCATCGTACAAAATGGTGACACAATTTCAGAATCACCCTACGTTGTAGGCAAGGGAGAGTCCGGGGGACTCTTTTAAAGAGTCGCTTGTAATATTTTGGGAAAGAAAATAAGTTTGATGAACTGATGGATGGAAATAATCCAAAGAAAATAGTGCAGGGTGCAGTTCAGTAACACTCAGGACTAAATTTAGGGCCAAATTCTTGCTCACGGGAATAGCATAGTGGCGATAAGAGCGAGTCACCCCATATAAGGGAGTGATTATAGGACGAATTGAACAACTTGGGAGAAGGGATTGAAAGTTCTTACATATTTTGATTCGATAGAGATACGATTAGAGTTTCGAAACTCATCACAAGGGAGACTGAAAAAGATCGATCTTGAGAGAGATAATGACTTGCTTAGCGAACTTCGTAACCGATGAAGGGGATACGAAGAGTGATGAAAAGGGTTAGTGAGATGATAATGAACTCGTGTGTAGAATACACAAACGTGGATGTGGAGTCTAGATACAATGACTAGAGACAATGTCACCAAGGTCATACGTTTATATGTTTACATCAGCACTTCTCGAAGAAGGGAGAAAAGTGAGTAAATTGGATTAAACAATGATTGTGAAGCATCACAGAAGGATATACCCATTATATCGAGTGCAAACCGCGTTTCGTGTAATATGCAAATCATTGTTATCGATTAGGTGACTCAATGCAAAAAATAGAAACTATAATTACACTTGATAGGAAAGCACAACGATAAGTTCGGTATCGTAAGAAATCCATAGGGAGTGATTGAATTTTAGATTTTAATTCCTTTAAAACTTTAAAAATAAAAGTGGAAAAGGTGATAAGGGGTTATAAAGGAAATAAATAAAAATAGAAGTTACACTATGTAAAAGTAAAGCAAGGATCGGGATCGCATTGCATTATATGGGCCTACCAATAATTAAAATCAAGGCTCTAAACCTATTTAACCGAGCATTTTGATTAAGCATAAAAATCATGCATGAAGGGATTTAAACCCAAATAAATTTAATAAAAATTTAACTGAAAATGGTCACACACAGATTAAATTCGAATTCATGCACCGTTTAATGCCACACGAAGCTTTCCCAGATGTCTACAACCCCCGTGAGATGTTGTGCCACTTACCCAAGCTGTGAAATGACTAAATTTTCGTTGCGCGTGCAGATTTGTGCGGAGACTCGTCGGAATGCGTTCGAACTTCATACTAGGCATCGAAATTCCTACAAAATCTCAATTAACCCATGCAAAGCATGTATATAGAAATTCGAAGTTATCTGGTTAACGAGCATAAGTATAGGGATTAAGATGCCCGAGGAGGTTAATAACGCATTGGTTAATGTGTGAAATATGGAATATTTGTGTCATATCGCACCCCCTAACTTACACGTTGCTGGTCCCTAGCAATGAAATAGGATACAACAAGAACTACAAGTAAACCAAAAGCAGGATACAAGTACAAAATAGGGACAAAAAGGATAAGGCCACTTTCGCGGGATAAGCCGTTAAAACCCTAGGTTACCCTAGTGGACGAGTGTAGTCTCATGAGGGTTTTCAGGGATGAAACCCACAAACATCAAATAGTTTTCTCAAAATATTCCTAACCCAACATGCGACAAACTCAACAACAATGAAAACGATTTCAAATGCGTTATTAGCATATTGAATGAATTCAAGATAAATTCCGTTGTTATTAACTAGTTGAATACACCTCATAGAATTGAAACTTTAAAAGTGGGAGGGGGGAAATAACATGAAAAGTATGATTTGTCAAAACTTAAATAAATCGGATAAAATTAAAGCGAGTATATATGCAATCCTCACATGCATTACACTCATCAATGAATTCACTCGAAATAAGGAGGTAACACACGGAACATGCGGGCATAAAGAGTAAATGGAAATGGAAACAAAGTCGTGCACATGTCACGAATGAAGAACGCTATATAGAAAATAAAATATTATAATCTCAATGAAAGATACCGCTCACTAAAGGAGGCGAAATGTATTTTCACAGATTATCAAAACTATTTTGACTTTTAAATTAAATTGACCCTATGATCACATAGAAATTGTATAGGGTTGTAATGTAGGCTAGGCTAGGGTACGAGATGAAGGATATATGTATGAATTAAAAGTGTTTGGGATGAAAACTTAGAATAATTGGAACTGTGGGCAATTTCAAAATTAAAAAATGATTACCAAACAAGCATTAAATATGAAATTGGAGAGCGAAAAGGATTTTTGAACACTATATACAACATATACAACTTTCTTTTTCTTTTCTTCTTTTTCTCATGTTTTCTTTTATTTTCTTTTATTTTCTACTTTTTTTTCACTACTCTTTTTTCTTTTATCATTTCTCACTCTTTTCTTGCTTAAATTGCATTTACGAGGCAATAACATCATTCAATCTCGAGTAACATTCCAAACAAAGGTATGGAAGGTAATATGTATGGTTTAAAACTCCAATTAGGAGTTGGTTATGGGATTTTGGATAATGAAACGAAAGGCTATATTAAGTCTCAAAGGGGTTGACTAGGGAAAACATATAAGGTGAGGTTAAGGCTAATATGGGTAATATAACAGAGATGACCTACGATAAAGTTTACGCAATTCTCGAGTCAAAACAATATATGGAAATCATGTTCAAGTAACATATGTCAAGATATAAACTCAATTAATGAACGATCAATGAAAGAGTAAAGAGATTACCAATGAATGCAACGTTTTCACCGAGGAAATAATAGTGTATAACACTCACTAACAATGAAAGGTACAAAGCTTACTCGGTGTAAGTATATACAATGCAACAAATGATTACCGAGTTATAAAAATCTTAAACCAAATCAATAGAAGAAGAAAGCACTTGTGCTCATGGGATTAAAGTTTAATTCATGAAGTTATTCACAATATCAATGATTTTTGGACTAAAGTCTAATAACTTCTAAAATCGAGAACATGCATCGTTGAGTTGTCTATTGGATCGGGCAATTATTGAAATTTCTCATAGGAAACAAGGCAAAATGCCTAACAAAGAAGAAAAAAAAAGAAAATAATTTTCAAAATTTTCACGTTTTAACAAAAAGAATGCTTTGTAACTAACATGTGAGAAAATAAATGGACTACATAAGAAATGGATAGAATATCCTACACCCTAAACTTAAATGTTGCATTGTCCTCAATGCTCATTAAGAACAAAACACAAAGATGGGAAAAGAATGATATTAACCAAAATTAAAGCGATCCCCATTGAGTACGAGTGCAAAGAATCTACAAAACAAGTTAGTACAAATCATAGCAAAAACAAATAACAAAAAGTTAACTAATTAAACTAGACTAAATTAAAAGGAAAGAAAAAAAGAAAGAAAGAAAATTAAAAAGCTAACTATTTACAACCTACTGTTTAGGCTTCACACTAGAAGTCTAAATAGTTGAGGGTCCACCCAAAATGGAATTTGACTTTGAAAGATCAATGGTGGACCCTCTAAAGAAATCATGCCTCCTGAAAAATAAGAATTTTGTTTGAACAACGGAAGGCATGTGTAAGGCATAAGAAATGAACCATCACCAATTAAAATATTTAGTGGGGTGATGGGGGGTTTGGATTTTAAGGGTGATAAGAACACATTGATCTCGGGAAAATTAAAATAACATCTCCAAGGTTCTTCAATTGTAAGGGGAGGTGGGGCTATTACAAGTGAATAGACCATGAGATAAAGATGTCAAAATAATATTCTAGTTTAAGAATTGGGTCAAAGTCCTCAAGACTTTCAATCGATTCTTGTGATAAAGTTAATGGTTAGAGAATAGTAGGGAATAAAGGAAAAGAAGGACAATCAACCTTAATACAATCGAAAGAATGAATAAGAGGTTAAAATTCAAAAGTGCTAAATCTTGGATCACTCTCAATTATTTTCTCATCAACAAGCCCGATTTTGTGAAGAAATGATCTCATCGAGCATGGCATCATTATCCAAAAACCAAGCTTGAGAACTTTCGGATTGGTCATTCATTTCCTTAATCACTAACTCATAATCAAACAAAAAAGAGGACATAACATTTTCTTTTGAAGTTTGATCATAGATAACGGGATCCCCGCTTTCCAAATTACATTCCCAAGGCGATGAGAGACTACTTACAACTTCTTCTACTTAACGCTCAAGGCATTAATGTTCAAGAATTTGTAGGCATTTTCTCGTTATTTTGGGAGTTTAACTTGGAAAACTATTATGAGAAAAATTAAAGTTATCTAAAGAGTTATAGCGAGACATTTCAAAATAAGATAATTCAATAAAACGACAAACGCAAAATTTCAATTTAAAAATACTACGAAATAATAAAGCAACTACAATCTAAAAAACACTCCCCGACAACAGTGCCATTTTGATCGAGCACGAACCGTGCATCATGTAATACGTAAATCGTTGTTATCGGCTCGAAGACTCAATGCAAAAGCCCTAAACTATAACTACACTTGATAGGAAAGCATATCGATAAGTTGGGTATCATAAAAAATCCATGGTGAGTGATTGAGTTTTAGATTTTAATTGCTTTAGAACTTCAAAAATAAAAGAAAAAAAGGTGATAAGGGGTTATAAAGGAAATAAAGAAAAAGAGAAGTTACGCTATACAAAATTAAAGCAAGGATTGGGATCGCATCGCACCACACGGATCGAACTACCCATAATTAGAATCATGGCTCGAAAGCTATTTAATCGAGCATTTTGAATAAGCATAAACATCACACATGAAGGGATTTAAACCCAAATATACTTGATAAAACATTTAATCGAAAATGGTCACACGCAGATTAAATTCGAATTGTCGTTTTAAAATCTAACTTTGCCTGATAAAGAAAGATGAACGCATAACAATCCGCTTTTAATACGTGAGGTTTCATTCAAACACAATTTTACCCAAAAACCAACTTTCGGGGCTCAAGGCCCATTAATGGCGGAACACAATCCCAAACTTATTTATCTAAGGGAAATACATGAATCAAACTACTTTAACACTAGTAACGCAAGAAATAAATGAAGAACGAGTTAATCTAGATAAGAAAATGTAAAGAAAGCATGGAAATTAAACCAGAACAACAAATATATTATAGGAGATATTGAATAGTAATTAAACTTACATAAATGGGTAAAACACGTAAAGGAAATGAAGGAGTAGAGTAAAGCTCCCAAGTTACAAACCCTAAAACTAGACAAAATGTAAGATAGTTCTCCCAAATGAGAGAAATGAGTATTTATACCAAAAAAATCCAATGGAAAACTTGTAAATAAAAATAAGAGCAAAAGATCAGCAGAGACAAATCGATTTGGCCAAGGGCGAAACGATTCAGCATGACATATCTTCGAAGTTCGGCAGGGGGAGAATCGATTCGGCAAGGGCCGAATCGATTCATTAGGGAGAAATCTCAAAGAAAAACCTTTATGTAAAGATCTTAATTAGATGAATCGAGTTGGAGGAGTTCGAATTGATTCGATAACTGAAATACCTAACACTTCCCCCTAAGAGAATCGATTTGCTCCCCTATTTTTGGCCTCCTTCCTCCTATTTTGGTTCTTTTATTTTTCTCTTTCGCTTGAACTTTCGTAACTTCTTCGTTATGGATTTGATTCACGCACCGTTTACGGCCACACAAATATTTCCTAAATGGATAAAACTCCCGTGAGATGTTGGGCCAGACACCCATGCTGTGAAATGACTAAATTTCCCTTACACATGTAGATTTGTACTGAGAATCATCGAAATGCGTTCGAACTTCATACTAGGCATCGAAATACCTACAAAAGCTCAATTAACCCCTACAAAGAATGTATATATAAAAATCCGAGGTTGTATGGTTAACGAGCAAAAGTATAGGGATTAAGATACCTGAGGGGGCTAATAATGCATAGGTTAACAAGTGAAATATTCAATATTTATGTCGTATCACAAGTGGGGGGGCCATTATAATGATTAAGAGTAATTGAATTCCTACTAAGTGATGATGGATTCAGTTAGATTTGATAAGGCCAACAATGATTTCCAAAGGACCAACGGATCCAAAGGGACAACGAGGGTAGAAATCGAGACCAAGGCTATCCGGTTCGATAAGAGGACACAGACATAGCCAGTGGGGCCAGAGAGTGGAATGGCATAAAGAGGTGTCCTATATATGGAGAGTAAGGCCATCATCATCGAAATTGTCCACAATGAGAAAGTGAGACCAGCCAGACTAGGAAGTAGCTGGGAACGGTGCCAACAAGGCATGACAGCAGCAGGAGCGGGCCCCTAGCAGGGGAATTGGGCTAAGAGATTTAGGCCCAATAGTCAACAACCCAAGAGTGGTGGGTTCAGGTAGGAGCAATAAAGTGCTCAACAACGATAACATCATATCCGACACTTAGGGTTGTGGGAGCAAAGGAAATGATGGGGGAGGCTAGTAGGACCAAGGCCAAAAATAAAAGAGTTTCTATGGAAGTCATTATACTTCTGGGGAGAGAGACCAATGGAAGATGGATTAACCAAAGAGAGATAGGGGATAACTATAGGTTGATATCCTGGATATACAGCAGATCATGAGCCAGTCTTGTCGCTGGAGGATCAAGGACCAGTTGACCAGGAAATCTATATGGAAAATAGAAATATAGTTTTGCTTTATCCTTATGAGAATAGGATACATTTTGGGTAATATGGTTAAGTCATAATATTTGATTTCTAACACTAAAATTCGAGTGTGAGTCGGGTTTAGTGGTTTTGCTGGAGGTATTAGCCTTATATCGAATGTTTTACCGTAGGGTAGCAGGACTCTTTGGTGGCACGAGAGAGAAGATGGGTGCACTAAGAGTATGTTTATTGTACATGCTAGTTTACTTCTTTCAAGAAGTATGAGAATGGAGTAGACTACTTTTTGAGTCTGGTTAGTGATGGGGGGAGTGATCTTAGATCGTGATAGTGAGATCTTGTGTTCATTATTTTAGAGGTTGATTTTTCTTGGTATCACCCGAAAGAGGGTAGAACCTATATATATGTGTAGACATATTATACTGTGTATGAGATTTAAGATTATATGTTGGAATTATATATTTGATCCCGGCGAGGAGGGACATTTGCTGATGTGATTCAGGGTATATTGGGTTATTGTCAAGTGGAGAGAGAGAGCTCGTTATTAATTTAGCATTGAGCACCTAGTGACAAGCAGAGTGTCGTGACGTATGTTGTCTTTTTGTAATATAAGAGTGGACAAGTATACTTTGATGCTAAAAGATGAGGATTTGTGGGTGTATTACAACAGCAGGAAAGGGCTATAGCTTATGGGTCCCAAAAGCTTAATCCCTATGAGAAGAATTACCCCACCCACGATCTTTAGCCGGCAGCAATTATTTTTGCTTTAAGGATATGGAGACATTATCTTTTGGGAGAGCAGTTTATTTTGTTCACGGACCATAAGTCACTTCAGTATCTCTTCACATAGAATGATCTGATAATTAAGAAGAGGTGGTGACTCAATTTCGTGAAGAATTACTAGTTCGAGCTATAGTATCATCTTAGTGAAGCTAACATGGTGGTAGACGCATTGAGCCAAAAACTTATCGGAGAGTTAATGGAGGTTTGGAAAGTGAAGTGGAGTGAGCTTCAACGTGATGATGAAAGTTCCAAAGCATACATGGCAGTTATAACTATCACTCTTGAGGTTGTTATGCGGGTAGTGAAGGCACATGCAGAGGATTAGTTCTGTCAGGATAGGGTACGATAGTTATTAGCTGAGGGTACAGAGTCTTACTTAGTCAACTTAGAGGGAAGCCTGCGCCTTAATGGAAGATTGGTAGTGATCGATGATAAGGATTTGAGGCATCCAGTTATGACTGAGTCTCTTGGTTCCAGGTTTTCCGTACAACCCAGTGGGGAAAATATGTACCACGACATGAGGAGACAGTATTGGTGGGATGGGATGAACAGAGATATAGCAGAGTTTGTCTCAAAGTGTGTTACTTGTCATCTTGTGAAAGTTGACCATCAAAGGCCTTCGGGGATGTTACAACTACTTGATATTCCCGTGTGAAAGTGGGGGGGAATCTCAATGGACTTATTAGTGTTCTAGCTACGTCATAGCGAAATCACGATTCCATATGTGTGATAGTGGATCGACTGACCTAAGTGGATAATTTATTTCCAATTTGCGCAGACTACGAGACATGCAGTACGTGCAGATATTCATTTTAGAGATTGTTAAGCTGCATCGGGTCCTGATTAATATTGTGTATGATAAATACAAATTTTTTTATCACACTTCTGGCAGAGCTTTCAGAAGGACATGGGAACATATTTACGGTTGAGTACCCGTAGGAAAAAGGATAGACTTAGAGGGTGAATTTGATGCTTAACGATATACTGAGGATGTGCAACCTATATTTTTGGGGAGGGTGGGAGAGATACCCCCTCTGGGTAGAGTTTTCATATAATAACTCTTGCCAATTTACTATCAATAGGGCACCGTTCGAGGCACTATATGGGAGGCATTATCGTTCGCTCGCTTACTGGTTAGAAATGGGGGATAATAAGTTATTGGGGCTTGATATGATTCAAGAGACGACTTCTAAGATTGAGTTTATTCGAGAATGTATTTGAATAGCTCAGGATAGGCAGGAGAGTTATGTTGACACTGACAGAGGACATGTGGAGTTAGAGGTTGGTGACTAGGTGTTGGTTCGAGTATCTCCTATGAAGGGGATTATGAGATTTGGAAGGAGATGGAAGTTAGCACCGAGATATGTGGGACTGTTTCCTATTATAGAGAGGGTGGGACGGGTAGCATATAGACTGGGACTTCTAGAGAATCTTTAACGGATACACGACATGTTCCATGTGTCATTATTGAAGAAGTATAGGAGGAGCGAGAGAGGTTTTTGGCACGTTCCACTTGAGGAGATTGATTTATAGCCAAACGTCTCATATGAGGATAGTCCTGTGGCTATTCTAGATCGTGGTGAGCATAAACTGCGATCCAAGGTTGTGCCACTAGTGCGAGTTCAGTGGGGACACCACAATATTGATGAGTCAACTTGGGAGCGGGAGGATGACATGCGAGAGCAATATCCCAGGTTATTCACCACAGGTATGACCTAATTTCGGGGTCAAAATTCCTTGTAAAGGGGGAGTATGTAATACCCTGTATTTTCGTCATATTTATCATTTAATTAATATGGGGAATTTAAATTTTTATTTAAATTACATGTAAAGTAATTTAATTTCACTGAATGAGAAATATGATTATTAAATATTAATCAAGAGATAGAAACTGATTAATATTATAGTATGAAATTAACTAAGTGTGAATAGTAAATAAGTGATAATTAGTGTGATACGACTTAGCGAGTGATATGTGCATATTTTATTTTATCTCAACCGGGAGTCACGTGTAGCCTAATTTGAGGTTGAGCAAGAAAATATATTTTTAGTGACTCGGATGATAATTTAGAGGTCACGAATGATCCCGAATGGGTCGAAATAGTCGATAAAGTGTACTCGAGGATATTGTTTGGATTTCGGGTCGATCTTAGACCAAATCGGCACCTATTGAGGGCATTTTGGTCATTTGGCAAATAGAGCTTAAGGGACCAACGAAATTCTAAGTGTTATATATGATTTTTAAGACTTGATTATAGGGATAGAAATAGTAACCATTAGAGAGAAGCGAGAAACCAATTTTCAAGGCTTAGGAGTTGTTCTTGAAGGATTGGACCTTAATATTCCATCGTAAGCGTATAAGGAGTGAAGATTTGAAGAGAGAACCATAAATCCATTAACAACAACACGATTTCAGATCCTACAAACCTAGAAGCAAGTTTTTATTGCCATTATTTTGAAGTTATAATACCCATGTTGAAAGGGTCTCATAATTTGATGATATAATACATATTCTGGGAAGAAAATGATATTTTTATGCATGTTATGGCATGGATTTCACCTAGCATGATTTATATATGTGGCGGATTGATAATCAATAGGTGAGTAATTATTAATACGAATTAAACCTGGGTTTTATGTTAAAAGTTAAGGAAGAACATGAAAATCTAGGGTTTTGAGGATTTTATAATTTAATTCATTCTTGAATTGTTATTGTGGTGATTTGGTGTCAAAATTACATTGGAATTGATCCTAATACATGTAGAAATGGTTAATAATGATTAGCTTAAATTTTGGTGAATTTTTATGAGGTTTAGAGGCGTGTTAATGGGTAAAAACGTATGAAGAAGACGAAGTAGCCAAATCTGAACCATTTCGAATTGATTCGGACAAGGGAGAATTGATTCGGGTTATGAGAATCGATTCGGCCTAGGGCGAATCTATTCAGTTAGCAAGAAAAATTGAAAATTTCCCTTTTTTGCCTTAAATGCCTAAGTCATTGTTATGAGATTCTTGAGGACCTCGGTAAAGTAATATTAAGAGATTAAAATATTAGAGTAGGCTCATGATGGGAGTATGGTTTAGTCTTGTTAAGTGGATTAAGATGAGAATGAAATTAGGTTGATTTTTCTGTCATAAATTATATGAGAGAAAGATAATGAATTACGGAGAGTTTGGGAATTGATTTGATAAAGTAGACTAGTAGGGTGAGTTAGGCTTAACTAATGAAATTTATAAAAGGGTAACTAGTATCCTTAGAGTTGTGTGAATACTCGTGCATATGATAAATGGGATAATTCATAAAGAAATTTAGTACGGCTAGTATATGAGAGAAATATACTACATATAAGAGTGAATACCTAGGTTATGTGAATACCTGTCATATGAATACTTAGGTGGTGTGAATACCTGAAGTATATTAGATGTACTGGGGTCGAGGGAATATCCGGACCAATACATGAGTGTTCGATTTGGTGTCGAGGACTATCCGGACCAATATCGAACATAAAATAATATTGGGGTCGATGGAACATATGGACCAATATATATATATATATATATATATATATATATATATATATATATATATATATATATATAGAGAGAGAGAGAGAGAGAGAGGCTCGCCTACATCATGATGTATACATAACACCTAGTTCTAGGCCCTAAGAAATGTTTTCTCCAAATTTTGTTTTTTACCCTTGAAATTAACCTCCTAATCAACTCATATTCAAAAAAATAAGTCAAAATAAATTTTGTAGCTATTTAAAAAAATCCACAAAAAACTATTGGCGCAAACCCTTATAAATTAGGTATTTTGAGCAGTTTTTGTGGATTTTAAAAACAAATACAAAACGTATTTTGACCTAATTTTTTGAACATGGGTTTACTGTAAGGTAAATTTCAAGAGAAAAATAAAAAAAATTGGAAAAAAAGTTTTTTAGGGCCTACAACTTGGTGTGATGTATGGATAATGTATTGAGCATGATGTAGGTGAGCTTTCTCTCTTATGTATATATATATATATATAGTATTGGGGGCTATCCGGACCAATGTGAATGAGATGATAAATTGGGCTCGAAGGAAAATCCGAACCAATGAATCCTTAATGTAAGATACAAGGATATTATTGTGACATATATATTTATTTGTATATATTGTGCATGAAATATATATAGTACGATTAATCTATTTATGTGTGACAATAAACAGTTTGATGGTGTATATCTAATAAGGACGAATTAAGTAGAGAACTTAATTATACGATTCAGCTAATAACATATATGAGTGTTAATTACGATTGTGTATGTTGGAATGATAAATTAAGTAGGTATACTTAATGTAGTGAGTTAAAGATAATCTATAAGGATGCCACTTATGTTGATTGTTAACATAATAAAGATGTTAATAAATTAAGGTATTGTATGGGCAGTACGGGAACTTAGGCGTGTAGATAAGTTCAGTTGGATACTTTAGTCTAGTAAGCTTGGGTAGTATAGCTATGTGGGCTATATATAACATTAGGAATGCACTATAGATGAGAGTTGAGGTAAGATCAAGAGAGAGTGTACGTGAACATGTGTAATCAATAACCGAATTTTAATGTAATAAACGCTTGCTAAATATTTTCAAAACATTTTATGTACTAGCACTTGCTATAAAATATTTTAAAACCTTTTAGGTGTCCATCCACAGGGACGCCAGGCTTGTCTTCATTCCAGAGACTTGGAGCTATAGCATTATGGATGCTGGCAGGAATAGATTAGACGATTCTTCCATTCAGATCTAGTGTAGGATCTCTTTTTATATTCCATATATGGACATGTTGTCCGTTGACAATTTTCAGTCTTTTAGTTCTTTTACTATTATGGAGTATTTGGTTTTAGGATTTTAACTGATGGTTTATTTGACAAACCCTTGTTCATTTATAGATTGTGATGGTTGGACGTTAGTATATTGTGAATATTTAATTTAGTTTTTTGCATTGTTCATTTATCTATTTTAAACAAAGATAAAATTTGGCACCAGTATAATTTCACTTAGGTGGTTAGTAATTAAAAAGTTTTCGACAACGATGCTAAGAATGGACCATATGAGAAAGCTGCTTTAATTTCATAAAGGCCTGATCAACTGATGTTTAATTAGATGGGGTGTCACACAGTGCCAGGCCGAGACGAGAGTGTCGGTTAACATAAGAGCTTTCGACCTTCCACATGTGGAAGATGTGTGATGCTGAGCTAGCCAAGGCTGCTCATTGTCTCAGCTCCTAGCTGAAACGAGATGTACTGGTCGAGATAGGCCAAACAAGTTGCATAAGATGACTCAAATTAAGGATGCTTCATTAAGTTGGCTAGAGCCGAGCTTACCCTAGGACGAGCTGAGGTCTCCTTATAGCACATCAAATTATGTGTGGAATCATTGACGATAAATATCGAATGTTTTTATGCCTTGAGAGGATTGCCGATTAAGGTTCACTATAGTTAGAAGCTCGTAGACTAATGTCTTTATGAGAACCAAGTAATATCGATATGGGTATTGGAAGGTTTGTAGAGTGCACCTATTATGATAAAAGTATAGATAATAAAACCTTATTATGTTTGGATTTTACCTGAGATGTGTTTAGTGTTCTTAGGATACCAATTAAGTCCGATAAAAAGAGGCAATCGAATTCTAGTAATTATTGAGTTAAGGGTCAGATTATGGTCCTAGATTGTTGGCTTTGTGGTGTGAGTGTCGGGTATGGCCTCCAATCGAAACGAAGAGGTGATACAATCCCCAAGGTAGGACTATAGTGGTATCATTATAGGGGTGATGCTCGAATGTCATGGATTGACTAGTATGAGTACAACAGTACTCAGTTTCGGGATGTGCTAGGAAATGTATTCGAGACTTAGAGTGATGAAGATATGTGAAGATTCAAAAATGGAAATTAAGGTGGAGTAGCATCGAAACATGATTGTTATATCGGGATGTAGGTTATATGTACTATGGTATCCTTGGTAATGTAAGTATTAGATTTTGACACATTTTTCTAAGTTATTACGAGTTAGAAGGATTAGCCCGGTGCGATACTTACTACCCTTAGAATGCTAATGACGACGGGTGTGGTCATCACATAAATCTTATGTGGGTGAAAGTTGGCAGTAGGTTTGGTGGCAATCTATCATGGTCAAAGAACATGGTTCGGTGAATGTCTCTCTTGAACTAAGTAATGTCAATGTAAGTTTGGGACTTCAGTCATGATATGATAAAGTAAACAATATCCTAGGTATTGTAGGTTAGTGACACCGTCAATAGTGATTGGAAAAGATCAATGGCTAAGGCATGAGGTATCTTCTAATCGAAATGGTTTATTTATGCCAAGGATGTAAAAGGTAGGCCCTTGCTCCCAAGGAGGGAAGTCGGGAATTGACTTCCTAGAGGACAACCAATTCATAAATTACATTCGTATTATGAGAATGAATGGTTGCGACTTCATTCGTCACGGCTAGTAAACCAGGCCAGGGTATGTGGCCGAAAGTTGTACTCCTTAAGAGTTTTGAGAATTAGTGGCATGACTTCAAGTATGCGGTGTAGGTTGACTTCCATAAGTCAGAATCGGATGCCTATGGGCAAAAATTCCTTAGGATGGTTACTTGTTCCTCTAACTCAAGTGTGTTCCTTTCGGTTTATGTCACACACCAAACCCAATATCCAAAATAATTATTTGTTATTAGAATAATTAGATCATGATCTTGAGCCCATTGAAAATATAATTCATTTATCAATATTTTTCGGCATAATGTGCATAATGAACATACTATTATTCTTATACCATAATGAAATCAATATCAGAGTCATACTTAAGAGGACATACAATACTATGATTAACTATGATAAAATTTCACAAGCATCAACTCAATCCATACTACCGCCATATATATAAGGCGTGAGTATATTAAAATCTTCAGTGTGACAATGATAAAATCCCCATATTTAAAACCCATCTCTTTCCAACGGTGAAACTCTCAAAGTTACCGGTTATATGACATTCTAGCTGGCAGCATACAAACCTGAAATTGTTAAAATATAAACCATAAGCATTAAGCTTAGTGAGGTACTCCTTCCTTATAATGAAATAATAATTCTATATAAAATATGTGGATATAAAATCCGAATAATCCTGCCCATTGGAAATAACAAATCATGGATCATAAGATCCAAATAATTCTGCCCACTGGCAATAACAAATCCTGGAACATGAGTTCCAACAAATCCTTGTCATAAGACAAATAAAGTCATTGGATCTTTGTCCAATTCCAATCCGGGATCATAATACCCAAACGAATCTTGGATATTTTAATATCCAAACAAATCCTAAATACCAAAGTATTCAAACAAATCCCGCTCTTAGAGCTATATTCATATATCTGTATATATGAAACAATCATAAGTACACTCACCTTGACAATTTAACTATCTTTTCCCTTGCCTTTATCCGGTACTTGTTCAATCATCTCTTCTTCCCTTCCTATCATTCTTATAATATTAGTATGTTCATAAGAATATTAATAATTCAAATAAAAACTTCAACATAACTCAATTCATAAGCACCATATGATTCAATTCAAATCATTCATTATAATTGAAGTCCCATCTAGACTCAGGTTATTATATCTAACATATTCAAATTACAGTCCAAACCTACTCTAATTATTCTTGCTAATCAAATCCTTATCATATTAGGTTTCCAACACAAAAGATGAAACATCATTCCAAGTTTCCTAGAGCAAGATATGCCCATTTCTTTACTACATAGCAAATTTGCCTTATAGGCTTCTCTATCATTCAGTCATTTTCCAAGAATTTTCATAATTTTTGTACATCATAACTTTCTATGATATTTAACCCAATTTTAGAAAACATATTCAACAATACAATTTGAAAATTTCATAATTTTTAGAGTTCATTTGCTATGTCAAGCAAAACATCAAACATATGGTATGCATATTTATACTTTTGGGGCAGATTTCATACCCGAACTTCAAATCATCACCCAAGGTTCATTTCTTGGTATTTTTACTTGATTTTCGTATATTATATACATATATGAGTATATTTTAATCTCCAATTAGAATCAATCAATTCCAGGAAGCATACAAAACTATATGGAAGTTTGAATACACAAGGTTTCTAAATGAAGCAGTTTTAAGGGTTTACACCTTCAAGTTTGTTTAAACTTGCATCTATCCATAAGTACACATCAAGACATGTAATTTCAGTAAAAAAAATGATGGTTTCTATCATATTAATCATAAATACAAGAAAAATAAAAAGATTCATGGGTGGAATTACCTTAGAGGCTTTTACGTATTTTTCTATGAATTTTTCTGAATGTTTCTCCTCACTTTCTTCTTCCTAACCCTCACAATTGTTTTTCCTCAACCTAAAACTCTCCCAAAATGATTTTTCTGAAGAAAGGAGGATATCTCAAGGGTTTAATTCGGCCAAACCAACCTCCACCTCCAATCAATCAATTTGAGACACTTATTGGGCATAAAGGACAAATTACCACTTAACTGAATGGACAAATTTGCCCTTGGTCAGTAATTTCGGTATAACTTCTTACTAGGACCTCCGTTTCACACACCGTTTGTTGTTTTACAACCATAACCCACCTGTCTACCACTATCTAGCTTTCACCTCAAGTCAATTATTATGTTATAATGGTCAAAACTAGTCTCCAACAGGAACATTCCTACCGAAAACTTCAAAATTTGGTGTTTGTAACTAATTCAATATTTCATACTTTATGAAGGTAGAATTAGACTAAATATAATGACTTAACATTATATATACTAATAACATTATTATTCATATCACATAATCTAATCATGATTTAAACATAATTTATCATAATTATATTCGGGTTGTCACAGTTTAGGTGATAAATAATTGGTATTCATGCTAATGTGGTGACTAAGATTGGTTGCATGTTATGGTACGAATCGATTAGGCCCGAGAGAGTGAAGTGGACCGGGTTTGTTCAATGCAATTAAGTAATTGGGTGCATCCATATGGGGTATCGTTATAATTGCATAAAGTTTTTTATAAGGTTGGCTACGCTTTTTGTGACGCTGTTTGCTCATGGTAGCAATCGTTTTTTAGAGATAATGGAATTTTAACTGGACGGATCGACAGACAGAGACTCAGATAGCGAAAAGAAGGATGATGGCTTAATGATACATTATAGTGTTGGAAATGAAGAAAAAACTTATCATACGATGTTTCTTTACCATGATAAGCGGATTAAAGTGAGACCTTAATGAGTACACATGGGTGACATGCCTAAGGTAGTACTAGGTTCATCAAAGTGATGAAACGAAAAGTGTAAACCGAGCGTTCGGTAATGATTTGATGGAATTATTCCTCCGTGGAGTGAAAGAATAGGATGGTATTGTTATCGAAAAATACGTGCGAGTTATATAATTAGGATAACATGGAAATTTTTAGAACACAAGATGTTCAGTACCAAGCAAGAGTTGATTTTAGTGGTATATACAATGGTTGGTTGTATTATGATTTACTTTGGGTGAGAATTGATCACTAAAAAAGGGTTTGCCAATAAAAGCACCGACATGCCCTAGGTACTAACATGAGTAGTGCTAGGGATGGTTTGGACTTGGTCATAAGGCGAGTGGATACTCGGGGTCGATCATGTATTGTCATTGTCAGCGAAATAGTGGCACTAGGGTATATTGAATGTTGAGTATTTAGTAACCTTAATGTTGAAGACTTCAATAGTTCGTCTTGGAGGGTTTTTGGGAACCCCATAATCTTGAGGATTGTCGGAATAAGAATTTTGGGGAGAAAATTCCCAAGGAGGGAACTTCGTAATACCCTGTCCTAAGAATTTAATTCAGATTATATATGGATTATGAATGAGGAGATATTGATTATAATTATGGAAGAATTGTGGATAAAGTTGGAGAAATATAAAAGAGGAACAATATTTGGGTCGTTCAAATGACAAGGAAATGTTGCTCGATCGACATTGTGAGGTTGCGAGATAGGCCACAAGAATAGGGCTTCTAACGGTGTGCTACTGACTTACAGTAGTTGGTCGCACAATCCAAACTTCAAAGGACATCGGATGTCATTGGAACGACATAAGGTAAGTTGTTTGAACAACCTGAGTTGAGATTTTAGATCGGATTGCCCTTGTACGATGTCACAATTTGGAGCATTGATTTTATGTGTTATCGAGCCCAGATTGGGAAAATATGGAATTTGGAGTCTTTGGAGGTTTTATAACGGGTTGTTTAGGCTCATTTGTTTGGAAAAATTGCAAGAAGAGAGAGAGAGAGAGAGAGAGAGAGAGAGAGAGAGAGAGGGGGTAGTCTTCCTCCATGGGATGGTTTCTCCCACCACTCCTCCACCATTACACCCAATTTCCCCACCATTTTATGTAGTATCCCACCTTGTCCCAACCCATAATACCCCTTTCCACCATTGACAAAGAAGAGCTAAAAAATTTCGAGGTGTTGTTGGGAGTTTTTGGAGATAAAGATGGAACCTTCCTGGGGTTTGAAGTGGGTATTGAAGGGGGCTCTTAGCTTGGAGAACATTTTGGAGCCTTGAGGCCACCTTTGGAGGTGAGGGTTTCTTTTCATACAGTAACATTACTACCACCATTAGAACCATTGGAGGTGGAAAAACCTTACTCTTAGTGTAATACTTATTTGCACATTCGTAGCCTTGTTGTTAGGCTATTTGAGTAGGATGCATTCAGTTAAATGGTGTAAATAATGTGTAGAAGGTAATAAACATTTTTATAGAATAAAAAAGTGGGAAAATGTTGTTTTGTTAAAAATAAAGAAGAAATAAATATTTCAAGGTTTTGAAATATTAAAAGTTAATGATTTATGAAAATGGCGCATTTTCTAGAAATATTGATGAAAACATTTTATGAAATAAAATGTTTGGAGATAATGATTTATTTTGGTAAACATTGTTGAAATAATGTTCTTGCAAAAATGATGATTTTATGAAAGATAGACATTTATTGAGTTAAAAGAAATTAAATGTCTTGAAAAAAAATAATTTTGCAAGTGTTATGAAATTTCAGAACGAAAAATGTGTTTAAACCATATAGTATGATTTTTGGGTTTAAAATTCATCTTCTCATGTATATTAACTTATAGTATTTTAGCACTAAATGTATAAACAAGTTTATAGAAGAATTTATTGGGTTTAAGCATGAAATAAGAAAATTTAAAATTTTAGTCTTTAAAGTATGTGAAATTGTGACTAAAAGATATGATGCACATGAGATTATAAGACTACACATGTTGATAAAAAGAAATGGTATTTTTTTTTTATAAAAGTAGTATTAAACATAAATGGATTTCTTGAATGAAGAAAGTGTAACAACCTAGGTTTTTGAGCGACTATTTTATATTATTTTGTCTGATGAGCTAATTTTATAAAATAGGAAAAGTTGGAGTAAATATTATTTCCCATGACATTTAGGGATAATATTTACTATGTTTTGTCTATTTACCATTATGAGAAGGTAAATAGCATTATATTGTGATATATTGCGTCGTTGTATGTAAAACGACGGTTATGACCTATACTTAAAGTTGGGTAAAATAAATGAAATAAAATGAATTTATAACATAAAATTTGTTCACGTTACTCCGAATGCCAAAATAGGGGGTGTGGTTGTTTTTGGACTAGTCGAGATAGTCGATATAAGTGCCAAGTTGTATTTTTGAGATTTGGGCATTTTTGAAGGCTTATGACTCAATTATGTGGATACAAGTCATTTTAATGGTGTATTAGCAATTAAAAGAGGGCAGTTGTGTTTTAAGACCCATTAAAGTCTCCCCACCCCTTTTATTTCCCTTATCTTGTGTTAGAAGCCAAGAGAGAGAGAGAGAGAGAAGAGAGAGTTGGGAGAAATTGGAGAAAAGAGAGACAAATGGAGATTTGAGGTCGAATTTCGTTACTACCGGAAGAGGATCTGAGACAACAACCTCGAGGCAAGTTTCTTACTTGCTAGATATTGATTTAATGTGATAATTTGCATGTATAGTTAGGTTTTTGGAGATTTAAACCATAAATGGGTTTTTGTTCGTTTTTGGTGTTTAATCCCTTAAATCCTAGTTTTAACTTGATTTTAGGATTATATATTACTTATAAATTGCATAGAAACAATTTGGGAGAATTAGTTGTTATTGAGGTTGGTTAAAAATCAAAGATTTGTGGCTTAGGGATTTTAGGGTTTATACAACCCGTAGGCCAAATTGGGCAAAACTGCAGGTCCGAATCGATTCGGCCCTTGGGGCGAATCAATTCGGATAAGGGGTAGGCTAAAGTTATGGGAGACCGAATCAATTCGGGTTAAGTCCGAATCGATTCGTCTATTACAAAAAGTCATTTTTACTCACCGAATCGATTCGTCTTTTGGGCGAATCGATTCGCAATCAGGGCGAATCGATTCGGTTGCCCTGTTTTTGTGAGATTTTTCCTAGTTTGTTTTTAGACTTTTTTCTTTTAGGTCCGAGGTTTAAGACCCTTCCTTTGGGAAGTAATAAGAGTTGCTAGAGGGTTGTTGTGGTTAGACATTATCCTAGGTTAAAGTGGGGACATTTGGGCTTACCCGAGGGCTAGTTTGTGTAGGTTAATGTCCGTATGATATAGGAAGTTAACCTAAAAGTTTATTGGAGATTAAATGTTAATGTTGGGATTTTTTTCGGAGTCTATTATTGTTGAAGACTCACGTTGATGGTTCATGAAATTATATGAACTCTTGGAGGCTATTTTGAGGATAATAGTGCTTCGGGACTTAGGTCATTAATAAAATATGACACTAAGAATAAGAAAGAGATATGCTAATATGTAGTACTAAAATAAATAGTACAAATGAATGAGTTTGAGAACGTAAAAGTAAATGTTTTCAAAAGGAAAAAGTAATATTTTTCAAAAATGTTAATTTATGGATACACACCTCTCTAAATCGCTATCATAAGGGAAGTTGCGTGCGCATGGTGAAGCCCCCTGGCTAATGAATGGAGGGTGGATTTAGTCCCTAGGACATATGGGCATTTATTGGACTGCGTTGGTTAGGTGATTCTGGGTGTGGTCATGACAATCCGGCAGGCATATGGCCGCTTCCTGACGTTTGGTAGGTTCCCAGGTTGTCTTGTTTGATAGGCTCTGGAAGATGATAGCCATTTAAGGGCGCGTCCAGTGGGGAAACCCGAAGGGATGGTCTTAGATATGTTAAAGCAATCCATGATAATGAATTGGCTTTAATTACATTTCTCGGATAGAAGAAGGGAAATGGGATATATGGTTTGGCTTCGGATAAATTTCCCAGATGAAAGAAGGGAGATGGAAACATATGGTATGCAAAAGTATTTTTATGATAATAAAAATGACTTTTGATGACACTTCCTGGATGGAAGAAGGGAAGTGGGATTTTATGAAAAAGGATAAAGCATTTTCATGATAATAAAACTTGCTTTAAAAATGTATTTTTTTCCTGGATGGAAGAAAGGAAATAAAATTTGGTAAAGAAGGTTTTGAAATGAGATTTAATTGGTAAGCGTTTGATAAAATGAGTTATCATATATGTATATTCCTAAAGAAAGAAATAGGAATTACACCCCTAAATTGTGGATGGATTTATTTTTGTATCTCCTTGAGTGGCTATAGATGTGACCTTCTATGCATACATATTGTTGATACCAAATTTAATCTGCTGACGTGGATCCATCACTTTAAGACATGTGTCAACTAACATGGTAATTACAAATACTTTAACCGATTAACTCGCTGCCACTGAGCTGCTCAAGAGCCATGAGCATCTCATACATTCAAAATAGCTCAAGCGTATCAATCAACTTAAGTTCCCGAGCAACTCACGAGCCCCGAGAAACTCAAGCGTGCCGAGCTACTAAGGCGGTCCAAGTAGCTCAAGCGTGCCGAGCTACTTAGCCTACAGAGCACTCAAATCAGTATAATCAAAGAGAGGACTGCGCATTAAATGATCATTATTATCGTACAGACGTATATGTCTACCAGAAAATAGCGCATTGTCCTTTCAAATGAACAGCCTCAAGGCTATAAATACATTGTAACCTCCTCATTAGAAGGAGACTCAAAATTTCTTGGTAGGCCATTCTTACAAGGCTGAACCACTTTATAAATCTTTTTGTCTTATTTATTTTATCTATGATTGATTAATTAGAGATAATCTAATTTTTTACATCAACAGATTGGCGTCGTTTGTGGGAAACGACTGTACTTGTCATTTTTCATCAAAATAATTCATCATCAATGGCTGATAATCCGGAATCCAGTAATCGAAACGCTGGGATCCCTCCAAATTCATCCATTCCCCCAAATGTGTCAGATCTGGCTGGCATAATGGCTAGTTTAGCCTAAGGACAAACGGGCATGCAAGAAACCATGCGACAACTTATATAAATTGTTCAAGGCAGAGCGCCTGCTCAATCAGGATAACGAAGTGTTCAGAGAAATACTCGTTTACCCTATTCGTGAACTAGGAGAACATTATTCCCTGAGGAATATCGATCCAGATGCACCAATTCATATCGAACTGAGAGATCTAATGATCCTTCTTATCATGCTGGTCGAACTTCCTCAGTACGAGCTACAGATACTCAACAAAATGTCACTTTATCTTCAGAAAGGACCAGTGATCTTGAAAGGTTGAGTGGAGTCTCTCCTTTTTATCCTTTGGGACCTAGGAGGAATAAAAGTCCCCCTAGGATTGTGTCGAGGAACTCTCAACGACCATCTGATCTAAGAGAAGGCTCTGCCCAATCACGACCAACTGCTCGTAATGAAAGATCCTAAGAGGCTAATTCAACGTGATCATTCACTCGAACAAATAGGCCCGAGGAGGTAAATGATGCATGGAAAGGCTCTATTCAGAGGTTCGAAGACATACTAGGGGAAATGGCTAAGGCCAAGAATCCTCTACAAAGAACTTTTGTCTAAGGGATACCATTTGTACAGGTAATTGTGGATTTTCCCACACCGTCAAAATTCAAAGCTCCTGTAGTAACGCCTAAGTATCATGGAAAAACTGATCCTATCCTTCATATAGAATAATACAAGGCTGCTATGACATTTATGCAGTTCCAGATGAGATGAGATGCAGGGAATTCTCAGGAACTCTTACCGGATCGGCTCAGATATGGTACAATAACCTTCCTCGGGGGAAGATTGCAACTTTCCTTCAACTAGCAGAGCTATTTATAGGGAACTTCTATTTTGGAACAAAACCAGTCAAATGAGTAGTGCACTTGCTGAGTGTTAGATAGAAGACAGGTGAAAGCACCAAGGTTTATATTACTCGTTTCAGTAATGAGAAGCTCGAGGTAATTGATTATGAGGAGAAGACATCAAATACTTCTTTGATGAGTGGGTTATTGCCAAATAAATTGTACTACACTTTGGCCAAAGATCCACCCAGAACCATGGCGAAACTGATGGCAAAAACAGCTAAAATCATGAATGCCGAGGAAGCTATGGCTGCGAAGAAGAATGCAGATAATAAGGAGGTCAAAGTTGAAGATGGTAAGACTGAAAAGAAGGATCAAAAGAATAATGGTGGCAACAGGCCGTCGAAATCAAAGCAAGCATTGGAATAGTTGAAGAAATTTGGAAACTATACTCCTTTGAAGGTAGATATAAACCACATTCGAGAAGAGATCAAGAATAGCGAGGAGCTAAACTGGCCAGAAAAAATGAAGGAGGATCCTAACAAGAGGAATAAATCCAAATATTACGAGTTCCATAATGACCATGGTCACACGATCAAAAACTGCATAGCTCTTCAGAATGAAATTGAAGAACTCATCAGGCCGAGAAAATTGACCAAGTATGTTGATCACCGAAATGGTGGAAAGGTAAACGACCGAACAAGGAAGAGGTCTAGATCTCATCGACGAGCAAAAGAAGACAAGAAGAGAAATCATGAAGAAGACCCAGAAGATGACCAAGATGATCCCGATCTCCCTAAAAGACCAAAGCAACCAAAACATGAGGTATTTTCAATCCATTTTGGATCATTTGATTATAATGTAATTACAGGTGGAGATGCAGGAGGTGGGGATATGACTGCAGAGAGGAAATCTTACCGCAATGAGGCTCAAGCTTACTCATACATTCAGCGAATAAATCTGACTGAAGATGATTGCCCGAGGAAGGTAAATAAAGACAAGCTGGTCATTGGTTTCTCCAAGAACAACCTGTCGGGTGTATTATATCCTCATGATGACCCATTGGTGATCAAGATGAGAATGAAGGAAGTGGTGAATTCGCAAGTACTGGTGGATAATGGTAGCTCAGCAGGCATCATGTTTTATTCATGCTTTGACAGTTTGAATCTGAAGCTAGCCCAGTTGGAGCCATATCATAGGCCCTTCCTTGTTTTTACTGGCGAGAAATTTTTTCCACTTGGGACGATCAAGTTGGATATGCTTATCGGTACATGGCCTGCTTGTCGAACAGAAAGAGTACGCTTTTTTGTAATGGATAAAAATGTCCAATCAACTTACAATATCATCATAGGAAGGGTAGGTTTGAAGAAGTTTGAAGCAGTACCATCTACTGTACATCAATGTCTAAAATTCCCAACCAACTTTGGAGTAGGAGTGCTGAAAGGCGACAAAAAAATAACTCGGGAATACTACTATTCATTTGCTGAGCAGGTGGATCTTGAAGAATCCAGGAAGAAGACTATTACTTATCAGGTGAATGAAGTAAAAGACGCGGAGATTGAAACTTTATACCCTAGAGATGAGTCTCAGCTCGTTAAAGGCCAGGTCGTGGAGGCTACTGAAAATATTATTCTAGACGACGAGCATCCAGAATGAACAACTCAAATTGGTGCTTCGCTAGATGCATCGATAAGGAAAGAACTAATAGCATTTCTAAGGTTTAGAAAGCAGACTTTTGCATGGAGCCATGAAGACATGCCAGGGATAGATTCGAATTTCTTGTGTCACGAGCTCAATGTGAATAAGGAAATCAAGCTAGTAAAGCAATGAAGAAGAGTGTTCAGTCCTGAAAAGAACCAAGCTATACAGGAAGAAGTATAAAAACTACAAAAAGCCTCTTTATTGAGGATGTAAAATGTCCTGATTGGCTAGCAAATGTAGTAATGGTGAAGAAGAAAAACAACAAGTGGAGGATGTGTGTGGACTTCACTGATCTTAATAAAGCCTGCCCAAAAGATCATTTTCCTTTACCTCGAATCAATCAGCTGGTAGATGCTACCTCGTGGCATGAATTGTTGAGTTTCATGGATGCTTATTCTCGGTACAACCAGATTAAAATGAAGCCTAAGGATATGGAGAGTACCTCTTTTATCACCCCAAGGGGAACTTATTGCTATAATGTTATGCCTTTTGGACTTAAAAATGCAGGTGCAACATATCAGCGGCTGATGAACAAGGTGTTTGCGGAGCAAATCAGTCATAACATGGAGGTTTATGTTGACGATATGCTGACGAAGAGCAAGAAAGCTGCTGATCATCTAGTTGACTTAGGTCAGACCTTTGATCAACTAGAGAAATATCAAATGAAGTTGAATCCCACCAAATGCATATTCGGAGTACGAAAAGGCATGTTTCTCGAATATATTATTAATCAATGAGGAATTGAGGTAAACCTGCAAAAGATCAAATCTCTATTGGCGCTACTATCTCCATCGACGAAGAAGGAAGTACAAAGTCTCACAGGACAAGTTGCAACACTTAATAGGTTTGTGTCACGAGCAACTGACAGATGCCTACCATTCTTTAAAACACTCCAAAAAACTTTTGAATGGAATGAAGAATGCGAGGAGGTTTTTTAAGAATTGAAGAAATATTTGGGGACACCTCTATTGTTGTCCAGACCAGTGATGGGAGAAAAACTATACTTATACCTGGCAGTTTCAACAAATACGGTGAGCTCGACATTGATAAGATTGGAGGATAGAGTGCAAAAACCAATCTATTACACTAGTAAGGCTTTTCGAGGAACAGAGATCAGATATCCAAGGTTGGAGAAGTTGGCACTGGCACTAATCAAAGAAAGCAGAAGGATGAGTCCATATTTCCAAGCCCACACTATAGTGGTGTATACAGATATGCCATTAAGGCAAGCTCTTCATAAACCAGAGAAATCAGGAAGATTGATGTACTAGGCAGTAGAGCTGGGTGAATATGATATAATTTATGAACCTAGATCGTCGCTCAAAGGGCAGGAAGTAGCGGGCTTTATTGCAGAGTTTACTCAAGAAGACACCTCCGAAGAGCAGAAGTTGAATACCGACCAACCTGTGGATGTTACGGGATCATCAAATTTAAACCCCGACCAACTTACGTCGAGGGATGAGAAAGAGAGGGATGATCAACGAGCAACGAAAAATGTTGAAGGAGGATAAAATGAAGCACCAGATATTCCACCGAGGAACTCTGTCTGATAAAAAAATTAGATAATGAAGTACCTATATGGAATTTATATGTGGATAGCTCTTCTTGCACTACAAGCAGTGGAGCAGGTATTGTTTTAAACAACCCGGATGAAATTGATGTGGAGTATGCTCTGCGCTTTCAATTTAAGGCTTCTAATAATGAGGCTGAATATGAAGCTATGATCGTGGGTCTCAATTTGGCAAAAACCATGAAGGCAGAGCAAGTCATTATATTCAGTGACTCACAGTTAATCGTAAATCAAATTTTTGGGGTGTATGCAGCAAAAGGAGAATTAATGATCAAGTATCATGTAAAAACAATGGAGGTTATATCGAGCTTTATTCCAATTCAGTTGATCAGAATACCAGGACTGGAGAATGCAAGAGCAGACACATTAGCTAGGTTAGCATCAGCCACACGCACTGAGCTACGAAGAATAATCCCAATAGAAATCCTAATTGATCGAAGTATAGACGAGGATTTGACGGTGAACCTTATTGCCCTCGACTTGGGACCATCTTGGATGGACCCCATCAAGGCCTATATTAAAGAGGGGGCTTTGCCAACTGATAAACTTACAGCCAAAAAACTGAAGTTTAAAGATGCTCGTTATGTATTGACAAATGACATCTTATATAGAAGAGGAATCATAGAAGGTCTACAAAGATGTGTCCACCCCTCCGAAGTAAAAGATTTGATCGAAGAGGTTCATGAAGGATCTTGTGGAGCCCATGTGGCAGGTCGAACACTTTTACGAAGAATAACAATACAGGGGTATTATTGGCCGACGATGAGAGCTGATTGTGTAGATTATGCCAAGAAGTGTGATAAATGTCAACATTTCTCTTCTATCCGAAGAACTCCCTAAGCATTGTTAACACCCATCACGTCCCCTTAGCCATTTTCCATGTGGGGGATAAACTTGGTCGGGCCACTTCCAATGACCAGGGAAAGATTTAAATACCTTGTGGTTGCTGTGAATTATTTTACAAAATGGGTGGAAGCTGAGCCTCTCATTGATATGACATACGACAAAGTATATCAATTCATTTGGAAGAATATCATCTGCAAATATGGTCTCCCATATGCATTCATTATCGACCATGGAACCCAGTTTGATAACGAGGAGTTTACTGCGTATTTTCATCAATCCAGTGTGTTGAAGATCCACTCTGCACCAGGCCATCCCCAAAGCAATGGGCAAACTGAAGTGACAAACAGAACGTTGTTGAACGGTTTGAAAAAATGACTAAATAATGCAAAAGGAAACTGGATTAACAAGCTAAATTCTGTGCTATGGGCTTATCGTACCACCCCACGAACAGCAACAGGAGAATCTCCATACATGCTAGCGTTTGGGAGTGAGGCAGTCATACTTGCTGAATTAGGTCTACCCACGCATAGGATGCTTAATTTCAATTCTCATGTCAGTGATTTGATGAGAAGATTAGACCTGGATATGCTCGAAGAAGTTAGAGAGGAAGCAGCAATCAAGAACGCAGCATATCAATAACAAACAACTTTGAGTGAAAAAGTGTGATTTGAAAGAAGGGGATTATATGCTGAAAAAAGTAATACAAAAGAATAACAAATCAGAAGCCAATTGGCATGGGCCCTACAGAGGAACAAAAGTTATCCGTCCAGGGACATACAGGATCAAAACATTGGAAGGAGAAGAATTCAAGAATGAATGAAATGCAGAGCATCTGCACAATTATTATCAGTAATTGAAATTCCTATGTAATGCAGTTGCTTCAGTATCAATAAAGTATTGAATGTTTTACCCAGTTTCTCTCTTTTGTTGAAATTTTTTGGAGTATTAGTGCTACACACTACACATCAAGTTCAGAATCAATCTTCTCCAAATCCGGTTGGTCAGGAATCAATCTCCTCCAACTCCGATTGGTCAGAAATCAATCTCCTCCAACTCCGGTTAGTCGAGAATCAATCTCCTCCAACTTTGGTTGGTCGGGAATCACTTTGCTCCAGCTCCGGTTGGTCGGGAACGAATTACCTCCAACTCTTATTGGTCAGTAAAATAAATTACCTCCAACTCCAGTTGGTTGGCAAATCAATATCCTCCAACTCTGGTTGGTCGTGAATCAATCTATTCTAACTCTGATTGGTCGGGAATCACTCTCCTCCAACTCCAGTTGGCCGGGAACAAATTACCTCCAACTCTGGTTGGTCGGCAAAATCAATTACCTCCAACTCCGGTTGGTCAGGAATAAGTCTCCTCCAACTTCGGTTGGTCGGGAATCAATCTCCTCCAACTCTGGTTGGTCAGGAATCACTTTCCTCTAACTCCAGTTGGTCGGCAAATCAATTACCTCCAACTCCGGTTGGTCGAAAAATCAATCTCCTCCAACTCCGATTGGTCAGGAATCAATCTCCTCCAACTCCGGTTGGTTGAGAATCAATATCCTCTAACTCTGGTTGATCGGGAATCACTCTCCTCCAACTTCGATTGTTCGGGAACAAATTACCTCCAACTCCGGTTGGTCGGCAAAATAAATTACCTCCAAATCCGATTGGTCGGCAAATCAATTACCTCCAACTCTGGTTGGTCAAAAAATTAATCTCCTCCAACTACGGTTGGTTGGGAATCAATCTCCTCCAACTCCGGTTGGTTGGGAATCAATTTCTTCCAACTCCGGTTGGTCGGGAAAAAATTACCTCCAACTCCGGTTGGTCGGCAAATCAATCTTCTCCAACTCCGATTAGTCGGGAATCAATCTCCTCCAACTTCGGTTGGTCGGGAATCACTCTCATCCAACTTCGATTGGTCGGGAACAAATTACCTCCAACTCCAGTTGATCGGCAAATCAATCTCCTCCAACTCCAATTGGTCAGGAATTAATCTGCTCCAACTCCGTTTGGTCGGGAATCACTCTCCTCCAACTCCGATTGGTCAGGAACAAATGACCTCCAACTCCAGTTGGTCGGAAAATCAATTACCTCCAACACCGGTTGGTCGGAAAAGCAATCTTCTCCAACTCGAGAACAAATTACCACCAACTCAAGTTGGTCGGCAAAAAATTACCACCAACTCAGGTTGATCGGCAAATCAATTACCACCAACTCCGGTTGGTCGGTAAGTCAATTATAATCAACTTCGGTTGGTTAAATTAAGCAGAAACATAGGATGCAAATCATTTCATTGCTTAGGCCCAAAAAGTGACAAGTCACTATAATCAAATAATAGATAGGACAAGTTCTATTATCCAAAAATAAAACAGAATGTACATATCAAAATATGCACAAACAAAGACATTCTACAAATTTATTTAGGAGAAAATGAAGTGGCAAAAGATAAAAATTTCTTCATTTAAATCAAGTAGAATTACATATGCTGTGCAAAGTACATTACATAAAAATCCTATTCTATTGGCTTTTTCCCTTCTGCCTTTGAAACAGGTTCTACTCCAGCAGGAGGATCATCTAAGGCATACGGAGAATTTATAAAATTTACATCTCTCAGCATTCTAATATTCAATACAAATGGCCGATCAAGTAAACGTTCTGAGCGAGATATCTCAAAGTTGGAATGAAGACTGTAATCACCGAGATACTTGGAGATCAAGCATCGAGGAATTGCACGAGCAGGAATCCAACTAAAATCGAGATTAAAAGGAGGCACGGGCAAATTGATCACTCCAGGATCATAATAATACCATAAGTAGTGTCCTTGCTCCAATTGTAACACACACGTAACATTCAACCATCCCTGCTTATACCCCTCATTATTCGACTGCTGGATCCGATCATCAAGATGGTAAAGAGCTTCGTTGTACCCATCCATCCAAAATTTTCTGGGTTGTTTATGGAATTGATGAGTCAACCTCTCCAATTGCTCGTGGAGATTCTTCACCAAGATTTCCTTACTTTCTAAGGCAGAACTCCGAGTAGTAAGTTGCTCGCTGAGACTCAAAATTTTCTTAGACATTTTTGCTAAGGCCTGGTTCTTCGCCACTAATTGAAAGGCCCGATTCTCCAAGGCTGCTTGAGTTCTTGCTTCTTCATTGGTGACCCAACCAGCCCTAGATCGTCCCCGAGAATAAGATCTTGCTTGTCCAAGAGTAGAGGTGGAAGGTCCAGCTCTTTTAAAAGTTTCCAACTCATCTCGAAAGTTGGAATTTTCTACCTCCAAGAAAGAGAAACCATCATCATTAGCAGGGACCAAAGCTCCTGAGGAAGATGCAGCAGATTTCAATTATTTTATTTCTTCCTGCAAGGCGATGTTCTCCTATTCCAACAACTTAGCAATATGCATGTGTTCTTCAACCTCAAGCTTCGGAACACTCTCTTTCTTCTCATAAGCAGAGATGAATTTATCATATCCTTTATCAGCACTCAATTGTTGATATTTCCTCTCATATCCCTGATGCAAAAGTGTGGAGGACTCTTTATACTGCAACTGGAGTTCCTCGATAGTTCTTTAGAGATCCTTAATCATCTCGTAGTAAGCCACATTATTGGTGACAACGCGATCAAGAAAACACTTCAGGTATTGATAGGATTCTACTGCCCATTTAGAAGCATGTGAACCAAGGATATCAAGTATCTGGGCCTCATTTAGATCAGCATGACCAACTGTAAAATAGTCGTTACATTTCTTCCTTAATTATGTGTCACGAGTTGATAAGAGTTTCATCCTGGCCATAAACTAACAAAGAGAAGAAATACAAAGAATCAATAAGGATGAAGACAAAGTAAGTAAAACAAAAAGTCAAGACGAATAACCAAGGTTTGACTTTTTATTTCATCATAAAGGGAAAATACAAAATCCGAGGTTACATTCAATAGAATAACAAAATAAACACCCGAGCAACTCTACACCTTCTCTTTGTTTCCTATAACTGCCTCATAAGGTTTTGAGGAAGAGACTGGTTGCTCGGAGGGCAAAATTAGTTGCTCGACAGAAGTACTGGCTGGTTGGGGTTTCTTAAAAAGATGAACAATAGGGGCAGCAAGGACCTGATCCCCAGTTATCATTTAAGATTCATCTGAAGCAGCTTCATCCTCTTCTTCTTCTCTAGGAGAGGGAGGAGGTCCATGAGTGTGTTGCTGGAACAATTCAGAATTCTCAGCAACTTTCATATCTTTCAATGCACCCACCCACCCATCCCTAAAGAATTTGACACCAGCATACTCCATTTAGGAGGACATGGCAGCCAGGCCCTTGTTCCAGCCCTTATCCCAACCAGTGCTGAAAGATTTTTTAATTGCCCTCTTCCTTTTTTCCTTCTCCGAGGAGGTCCTTTACCTAAGGATCTCCTCGACAACCTTTAACTTCTCCTCCACCTCCAGTTTCCGGCGCCCAACATCCTGAAGTCTAACAACTTCCTCTTCGGTAGACTTGAGCTTAACTCCAACTCCTTGTTATTTTATTCGAAGATTTTACTGCTCTGCTCAGACTCCTTCAATTTCTTCTCCAAATCCTTGGAGGCATTCACAGCTTGATTTCTTTCCTTCTCGATGGACTGGAATTGTTTCTCCCAAGCAACTTTATCTTCCTCGTATTTTTTATGAGAATCTTTCAGAGATTGGGTCAACCCAACAAAAGCTTCCTCTATTCCTCCCGATGAACTTGAAGCCTTGATAGCCTCATACTTCTTCAGAATATTATTGAAACACGTTACCAGCTAAAAAAAAGAAATATGAAATAACTTTGAGTCATTACAGGGACATAGCATTGAAAAGTGAAAACTCAGACTAATAATACTTATTGAGGCAATATGTTGAGCAACCAAGGTAGTAACTCTGTCATGAGAAAGAGTGTCTTCAATACCTTGGACTTCTGGGATAATCCAAGACTTCACCGAGCCCATAGCAGAGCTTAGAGGAACAAAAGTGGGAACACCACCTTCAACATTTAAAGATTGAGAGACAGGTTCAACAGGTCTCTCAGAAGAACTTTCCTTTAACCTCCTTGGAGGAGCAGGAACATTCTCAACCAAAGACATTGTCTTTGTGGGTGATATGATGATAACCTCACTTGGAGGAGAGATAACGACAACCTTACTCGGAGCCACTGGGGGCTTTTCAATAGCTTTCTTAGCAACAACAGGAGGAGGTGTATCAGTGATTTTCGTCCCTTCTTTTGGGACATCTTGTTTGCTTTTCTTTGCCTCCACATTAGTAGAGGCGGATTTATCAAAGAAAGTAGGATCTCTTCTTCTCTTCATTAAGTTGCTGATGGGAACACTTGATTCGGAGGAAGAACCTTCCACACTAGCCTCAGAGGCTGGTATTTGGTCAAGATTAACCACCACTGGACGAGCAGTAAAAGATGAAGTATAGCTCTTGTACTGCAACAAATAAGAGGCCGATCTAATATGTTCCTCGACAAAAGATTGGTGCAAATCCTAGATAAGTTTCAAATGCTTCAAATTAACATTAGCTTCTTTTGGAGGTTTTCTTGTACTGTCAACTGTGACAAATAAAAATAAATGTCAGTGATACATTTTATCAAACACCAAGAAAACAATATTTCAAAAAATAAAAACAACCTATTCCATTGCCATAAGGGGGACACCTGGGACCCTAATATACATCACCTCCATTTAATGGAGCATGTTGCCAATTTTTCATAACAACCCCATGTTCAAAGTAATCCCTATTGGCATCTGGAAGATTGACAACTAAAGCCCTATTCAAAAACCTAGTTTTTAAATAAAAGGTGGAATCACTGACAACCCATCTATAGCAGTACATAATCTCAGGAATGCCTAAACGTGTTCCATGGAGTTGGTTCAATCTATGAACACCATTAACTATCCTCCAGGTATTTGGAGATATTTTTGCAGGTACAACGTCAAAATATTGGCAGAACTCCAAACACAGGGGGTTTGGTGGAAAAAAAAGCCACATTCGGCCACAAAAATACTTGGGAACCAATGTCCTTCAGACGAAGAAAAATAATCAGAAGGTTCAGAAATCTCTTCCAAAATGACCCACGAAGGGATTCAAAATTCAGACCAAAACTTGTCCAATGACTCAACAAGATAAACCATGATGAACAAATCAAAATAAAAGAAAGGGAAGAAAATCTTATAGGGAAAAAGAGATCAGGTGATAATGAACGACGAAAAGAACGAAGGCACGATACAGAAAGAAAATGAAGAATTCAAAGATACAGATTTGAAAAGTGAAAGAAGATAGGATTTCTACCGTGCTTAAATACTTTACCTCGGAAATAGAGAAAACAATGATTACAAGGGAGGACATTTGCATATCCGGCGGCTAAAAAGAAGAAAAGGGGCACAAAAGTTGAAGCGGTTATGGAAATTCAAAATACTTTAAAAGCTTGATACTATGAACTCAAAAAAGGAGTTATATACAACGAAAGTTTTCCTAAAATCCATAAAAATTGAAAATCTAAGCAGCAGAATGTTCCATACTTTTCTTCAACATCAAACTACGAAACATTGGGAGCTTCTGTTGATGCCAAATTTAATCTGTTGACGTGGCTCCATCACTTGAAGACATATGTCTACTAATATGGTAATTATAAATACTTCTATCGATCAAATCTCTACCACCGAGCTGCTTAAGAGCCACGAGCAGCTCATACATTCCGAACACCTCAAGCGTATCGATCAGCTTAAGTTCCCAGAGCAACTCACGGGCCCCGTGCAACTCAAGCGTGCCGAGCTACTAAGGCGGCCTGAGTAGTTCAAGTGTACCGAGCTACTTAGCGTAAAAAACACTCAAATTAGGATAATCAAAGAGACGACTGCGCATAAAATGCTCATTATTATCGTACAGATGTATATGTCTACTAGATAACAACGCATTGTCCTTTCACATGAACAACCTCAAGGCTATAAATACATTGTAACCTCCTCATTAGAATGGGGCTTGGAATTTCTTGGTAAATTCATTATCGAGAATTCCAAGCAAACAGTCAGCAATAATAAAAATAGTGGATGTAGGCCATTCTTACAAGGCTGAACCACTTTAAAAATCCTTTTGTCTTATTTATTTTATCTGTGATTGATTAATTAGAGATAATCTAATTTTTTACATCAACACATATATCCATATTAATTTCGTGCTAAGGATATAATGGATCTCAATGATCAACCTTGCCTAATTAGTAGTTTATCGGGGCGGGGGGGGGGGGGGGGGGGGGGGGCTTGTTTGGATTTTGCTTTGCGAGACACCCCACGCACGAATAGGGCATAGTGTTGAGACTGGGGAGAAGTTAGCCCTTAGTTCTTAGGTTAACTAGAGCATCTCATGATATTGCGCTAGGTTGTGCTTTTAGAATGAGAGGTGAGAAATATTGTGTTAATTACGAGATAATTATGCACTTAACTCTCATGCATTATAGTCACATGGGAATCATATCAAACCAGGCCCTGACCAGTCTATATTTCCTTGTTTTTGCATATACTCCTTGACGTACAGGTGCTCTACCATATGGACACCCATATTTATATTTCCATTCTGGTTGTCATAGAGCTACAACATATTGCGGATGTTGTAGGTTATTTGTATTAGACCCTTTGTTCCACTGTATTCTAATTATGTTCAGTTTATTTATTCGGGCGTGTTGTCCAAGCTTTGCACACATTTCTTATAATGTCATAATTAATGTGTAATACTCGGTGTAACTAATTGTATTGGTCTGTTCATCGAGAGCTTATTTGGTGATTATTTATCATATTGACATTCTTTATACGTTGATTTTTGATATACACCATTTTTGCAAATGAGATTGTCTAAGTGTTTTCTTTTATTTTCAAAATCTTAAATTTGACAGTCCGTTTCCTAAAATGATGGGTGGTTATCTCGTACTATTATTTTAATCGACAGTGATGCTGAGGATGGACCATCTATGATTCCTGTGATTATTAGAGTATTGGGCTGGCCACCTATTATTTTAGTAGGCGGGTTGTCACATATGGTAATAAAGCATCAGGTTCTAGAGTCCTTAGGAATCTGTGCGGATGCATTACGCTTTCAGCGTTACTTCTGATTTGATATAGATTCCTAAGATTAAGATCGTTGATCTCTCTTGTGAGATTTCGTTCTCCTGCTATGATATGAGAACCTCAAAAATCTTTTGTGCGTTCGTGTGAGACTCGTAAGTCATCAGATGAAGGGCGTCAATGGATGCCATTGTGAAGGCATTATGAGATGGGATTACTGAGAGCTACAAGTTTTAATCGGGGACGAGGGCCGCTTTAGAGGTCGCTCCCTCAGTACCATTTTTTTTTAATATTTCTACCATGACTATTGAGTATAGTGGAGATGGAGTTTTCCAAGTGCCGCTGCCAGTAGAGAGTGGTGCTAAGCTTGGGATTCTAAGCGATGTTAAGTTGGAGTTGAGAGGTCCTTAACGAGGACCCCCTGTTGAAGCCCGATCGGATGGAGAAAGTGTAATATCATTCGGTGAGAACATAAGGCCCGAGAGTTTTGGCCTAGAGAATGGTATAGAAATGCCCAGGTGCAAGGATTGGAGGGAATTATTTCACCCATAGAAGTAAGATTAAAATGGCGGATATGGTAGTCGCCTTATTTTGGTGGAACGTGAGGTTTTGCCCATAGAGAAATCGGTTAGGTATTTTCAACAGCGAGTTTCTCTGGGATGTCAGGAATGATGAGAAAGTAGATTCTCAAATATTAACATGAGGTTCGGTCAGAGGCCGACCGTGAATAAAGGGTGTTACGGTTAAGGAAGCTATGCACCGAAATAAGGTTGGTACAAGGGAGCGAGAGCCTTTCAATGGAAACAATAGGCTCACAAGTAAGTGTTTCTAACACTTTGGGAAAAGTATTATTCATGGGACCCCAATGGTGGACATCTACCCGGGGAAGACTCATTAAACCAAGTCCCGGGAGGTTAGTAGAATGTTCTCTTTACTAAGGAAGTTAAGGGAACTACTCATTTTGATCTTGTCGATTGAAGATAACCGGCAGGGACGGGATGCCTAGTTGGGGCATAGATGGAAGTAGTTTGGTTCGGATAAGACTAGAATCATGTTTCTTGGAACCATTAGTCGTGGCCAGGGTGATTGGCAAGGATGGTTGTGGGAATCTCCCCTTAGTTAAGGGTGGTGTATTCCTTATGATAAGATGGTGTAGTCTTGTATTAACCCTAGATTCGGGTGTGTATTTTGAGCTTGTGGTGGTAACCATGTTATTATATAGAGTACCTATAGGACTTAAATTGTAGGGAAGTTTTATATCTTTCCTTCACTCGTTATGAGGCGGGTGATGATACTTTAAAAGTATATGTGTGGTATGTGTTACTCGTATTATATGTATTATACGAGGGGAGCTATTTTGGTTTAGTTGGAGCGATAGCAAGCGAATAAATCACGAGGCTATCCTATTTTTAGGTCTAGAGAAGAACTAATTGTTCTATACCTTCTCTCCTGGATACAGGTTGAGACTCTATAGAGGTGGTTTACGGTATGTAGGTAGTTTTCATTTCTTGCTTTATTTGTTTTGTTTGATTGTCTGTTTGCTTTGCTTGTATATGGTGTTGCTTTATCTCCACGGCCAAGAAGTTAAGAGGATTGTGTTGGAGGGGTTACTTGTTTGGATTTCGCTTTGAGAGACATTCCGCGCATGAACCTTAATGACGTTGGGAGTGGAGAGATGCTATATTTATTTTCCTTTATTTTCTTTCTTTTTATGGTTGAGTGCTGGTTTGGAAGGTTTAGCCGAGAATCACGTAATTGAGTAATTAGAGGGCTAAGTTGATGTGCGATATATGAGCACTGTAATAGTTTTCCTCTAATCGATGTGGGGAAGACTAAGATTATGAAAGTCGAATAGAGACTTATGGTTATGCCTTGATGAGAAGGACATTTAAAAGATATATGTGTATATATTGAGAAAAAGTATTTGTGGCATATTACAGAAAGTAAATGCCTCAGTTGATTGTTATGGTAAAACTTAAAAGTAGAAGTGCATTATTAGAGTTACGAGTTAGGGCTTTAGCAGTCCCGATCATGTGTCTTCGACCATTACTTCTCGACGACCGACCATGCGAGGTAATAGTGTAACGGGAGGGTTCCTTGTTTTGATTTCACCTCGGCGAGATGTCCCACGCATGAAACCGAGCTAATTTCGGAAGTCGGGAAAGGTCTTGGACACTAGGGATGTAATTAGTATTATACTTATATGAATCGATTAGGATGTAGATCGACTTTAGTTTTTTTTTAGGATATAAGGCCCTTAGGGCATGTAACTTTATTTTAGAGAGGCAGTTTGGAGTTGACCATAATAGGTTTGTGGGTTAAGTCTAAGTGGGATTAAGTCCCTAGAACGGAGAAGTACGGGATCTCGAGTGATTTGGAACGGTAGGCCATTGATGGTGGGGCCTCTTTTAGGTAGAGCGTTACGTCGGCAACCTTTCTTTCGGGGAGTTAAAAGGAGGAGTTGACTTTTACTCCTATACTCATGTTGTTAAGATCGAGAGTGGATTTAACGAACGAGTTTTTTCCAGGAACGGGAAGAATTACTACGGGAGCATGGACCCATTGTTTATATGCCTCAAAAACTTGAACTTTGTGAGAAGTTTTATCCCGCGCTTGACGAAGAGTTCGTAGCGGTAGTATTTGCCTTTAAGAAATAGAGGCATTACTTTCTGGGAAGGAAATATAGTCTTTTCATGAGCAAAAAGTTGGAGTTCGTAAAGGACTATCAATTGGATATTCCCTTTCGCTAAGGAAGTGCGAAGGGAGTAGTAGGTGCGCCGGGTAGAAAACCGTCGAAGAGATTATTTGAGGTATGGAATGCCTAGTGGAATGAGTTTAACTGAGGAGACGCTGTAGTAAGAGCGTTCACGTCAGTGGTTGACCAATTCACCTACTAGTGTGAAGAAACTTGTGGTGGAACGAATAAGGATGGGAGTAGTAACTTTCATGGATTGAATTTCTGTACAATAGTTAGGATTGTTTTCTATAAGTACGGGGCCGTGTGTGTGGCCTAGTGTGGTGGGCTGTGTGCCTTGCCTGCTCGTTGGATGGAACCAGCGAACAGTATATTTCTTGGACTTGGAGTGGTCCGAGAACATTTCTTTAAGGATTGGGCCCATTCGGCCGTATGCTTTCAAGGGTTCCGTCAATGCAAATAGGAGTAAGTAGTGTTGGGGTGAGAGATTATAAGTTAGTGTAGTTATTCCCTAGTAGGGTGTAACGTGTTTTGAGAAGTAAGATAATATGTGCCGGGATGTGTAGGTATCTCCTTCTGTAGTAGAACAATAGGATTGATAGTTCACGAGGAACAATTTGGTGCTATGTTAGAGCACGATGATGTGGAATGAGATCAAATAGTAATGACCTTAGTCTGAGTCCAATGAGAACGCCACACCATCGAGGGGTTTTCTAGTATGATAGCACGATAGTTTGGTATAGTATACCCTTATTGTGATTATAGGGTACGCTTGAATTTTGAGGGCAAAATTTCCTTCTAAGGAGGGAGTATGTAACAACCCAGGTTTTTGAGCGACTATTTTATATTATTTTGCTTGATGGGCTAATTTTATAAAATAGGAAAAGTTGGAGTAAATATTATTTCTCGTGAGATTTAAGGATAATATTTTCTATGTTTTGTCTATTTATCGTTATGTGAAGGTAAATAGCATTATATTGTGATATATTATGTCATTGTATGTAAAACGACGGTTATGACCTATACTTAAAGTTGGGTAAAATAAATAATAAAATGAATTTAGAACATAAAATTTGTTCACGTTACTCCGAATGCCAAAATAGGGGGTGCGGTTGTTTTTGGACTAGTCGAGATAGTCGATATAAGTGCCAAGTTGTATTTTTGAAATTTGGGCATTTTTAAAGGGTTATGACTCAATTATGTGGATACGAGTCATTTTAATGGTGTATTAACAATTAAAAGAGGGAAATTGTGTTTTAATACCTGTTTAAGTCTCCCCACCCCTTTTATTTCCCTTATCTTGTGTTAGAAGCCAAGAGAGAGAGAGAGAGAGAGAGAAGAGAGTTGGGAGAAATGGGAGAAAAGAGAGAGAAATGGAGATTTGAGGCCGGATTTCGTTACTACCGAAAGAGGATCCGAGACTACAACCTCGAGGCAAGTTTCTTACTTGCTAGATATTGATTTAATGTGATAATTTGCTTGTATAGTTAGATTTTTGGAGATTTAAACCATAAATGGGTTTTTGTTGGTTTTTGGTGTTTAATCCCTTAAATCCTAGTTTTAACTTGATTTGAGGATTATATATTACTTATAAATTGTGTAGAAACAATTTGGGAGAATTAGTTGTTGTTGAGGTTGGTTAAAAATCAAAGATTTGTGGTTTAGGGATTTTCGGGTTTATACAACCCGTAGCCCAAATTGGGCAAAACAGTAGGACTGAATCGATTCGGGCCTAGGGGCGAATCGATTCGGATAAGGGGTAGGCTACAGGTCTGGGAGACCGAATCAATTCGGGTTAAGGACGAATCGATTCGGATATTACAGAAAGTCAGTTTTACTCACTGAATCAATTCGGCTTTTGGGCGAATCGATTCGCCACCAGGACGGATCGATTCGGCCCTAGGGCGGATCGATTCAGTTGCCCTATTTTTGTGAGATTTTTCCTAGTTTTTTTTTAGCCCTTTTTCTTTTAGGTCTGAGGTTTAGGACCCTTCCTTTGGGAATTAATAAGAGTTCCTAGAGGGTTGTTGTGGGTAGACATTATCCTAGGTTAAAGTGGGGACATTTGGGCTTACCCGAGGGCTAGTTTGTGTAGGTTAATGTCCGTATGATATAGGAAGTTAACCTAGAAGTTTATTGGAGATTAAATGTTAATGTTGGGATTTTTTTTCAGAGTCTATTATTGTTGAAGACTCACTTTGATGGTTCATGAAATTATATGAACTCTTGGAGGCTAGTTTGAGGATAATAGTGCTTCGGGACTTAGGTTATTAATAAAATATGACACTAAGAAAAAGAAAGACATATGATAATATGTAGTACTAAAAGAAATAGTACAAATGAATGATTTTGAGAACATAAAAGTAAATGTTTTCAAAAGGAAAAAGTAATGTTTTTCATAAATGTTAATTTATGGATACACACCTCTCTAAATCGCTATCATAAGGGAAGTTGCGCGCGCGTGGTGAAGCCCCCTAGCTAATGAATGCAGGGTGGATATAGTCCCTAAGCCATATGGGCATTTATTGTACTACGCTGGTTAGGTGATTCTGGGTGTGGTCTTGACTATCCCGCAGACATATGGCCGCTTCCCGACGTTTGGTAGGTTCCCAGGTTGTCTTGTTTGATAGGCCCTGGAAGATGATAGCCATTTAGGGGCGCGTCCAGTGGGGAAACCTGGAGGAATGGTCTTAGATATGTTAAAGCAATCCATGATAATGAATAGGCTTTAATTACATTTCCCAGATGGAAGAAGGGAAATGGGATATTTGGTTTAGCTTCGGATACATTTCCCGGATGGAAGAAGGGAGATGGAAGCATATGGTATGCAAAAGTATTTTTATGATAATAAAAATGACTTTTGATTACACTTTCTAGATGGAAGAAAGGAAGTGGGATTTTATGAAAAAGGATAAAGCATTTTTATGATAGTAAAACTTGATTTAAAAATGTATTTTTTTCCTGGATGGAAGAAAGGAAATAAAATTTGGTAAAGAAGGTTTTGAAATGAGATTTAATTGGTAAGCATTTGATAAAATGAGTTACCATATATGTATATTCCTAAAGAAATATATAGGAATTACACCACTAAGTTGTGGATGGATTTATTTTTGTATCTCCTTGAGTAGATGTAGATGGGACCTTCCATGCATACATATATACATATTAATTTCGTGCTAAGTATCTAATGGATCTCAATGATCAACCTTTCCTAATTAGTAGTGTATCGGGGGGTGGGGTTCCTTGTTTGTATTTCTCTTTGCGAGACACCCCACGCACGAATAGGGCATAGTCTTGAGGCTGGGGAGAAGTTAGCCCTTAGTGCTTGGGTTAACTAGAGCATCTCATGATATTGCGCTAGGTTGTGATTTTAGAATGAGAGGTGAGAAATATTCTGTTAATTGCGAGAGAATTACACACTTAACTGTCATGCATTTTTGTCACATGGGAATCATATCAAACCGGGACCTGATCCGTCTATATTTCGTTGTTTTTGCATATACTCCTTGCCGTACAGGTGCTCTACCGCATGGACACCCGTATTTACATTTCCATTCCGGTTGTCATAGCGCTACATCATATTGCGGATGTTGTAGGTTATTTGTATTAGACCCTTTGTTCCATTCTACTCTAGTTAAGTTCAGTTTATTTATTTGGGCGTGTTGCCCAAGCTTTGCACACATTTCTTATAATGTAATATTTAATGTGTAATACTCGGTGTAACTAATTGTATTGGTCTGTTCACCGAGAGCTTATTCGGTGATTATTTATCATATTGCCATTCTTTATCCGTTGATTTTTTATATCCACCATTTTTGCAAATGGGATTATCTAAGTGTTTTCTTTTGTTTTCAAAATTTTAAATTTGTCAGTCCATTTCCTAAAATGATTGGTGGTTATCTCGTACTATTATTTTAATCGACAGTGATGCTGAGGATGGACCATTTATGATTCCTGTTATTTTTAGAGTATTGGGCTGGCCACCTATTATTTTAGTAGGCAGGTTGTCACAGAAAGTAAAGCAATGCGTGTTTGAAAAAGTGTTGATAAAAGTATTTATTAAGTGTTGATGGGAAAATATGGAAAAGTTAGTGTGTAACTTAGTATTGTTGTAAAGGATTAACACTTATGAAATTAATAAGGGATTGAAGGTGTAAAAGTGATTCCAATTAAGAAGAATATTACTTCAAGTGTAAAAAGGTGTTGAAGTGTTAAAACACTTAAGAAGTTGGTATGAATAATTTAATAGTGTCTTTGGAAAAATTAACACTTGTGAAAATGGAGTAAAAGGTGATTTTGGAAACAAATGGGTAAAATGGTAATTTAACTTAAAGTGGAATATTTTTATGACATAAAAATATTGGGAAGAGATGTTACACAAAGTGGTACTAAATGAATATGGTTTTTGAAAAAACAAGGTTAAAGTGCAAAGGACATGAAATGGTAATGCTTCAAACTGTAACACAAGTTGGGGCAGTAAAGTCCCAGTTTTGGCTTCGACCGGGTAAAAAGGAAAAGTCGAATAACATGGGCATTTATAAAATATTGAAACACATACGGGAAAATCTACTGCCACCAGTATAAATTACAAAGACCTGGAGCCCGTGGGTGAAAAGCCCTATAACACTTTCCCGAGATATGATAGCATCACCGGCGGTGTAGAGCCCGTTAAAGTACGTGGGTATTGAAAGATTTCGAGAAAAGATAAAAGATAATTTGGAACATGTCAAGAAATGGGCTGTGTGATAAAATGTGTTAATACAACCTAACTTGAATGACTTTTTTGGTAAAGGTTAAAATGGACAAGTAAATATGTAATTGATTAATGTCCATAAAGGAAGGAGAAAATGGTAAAGTAAGTGGGTAAATGGGTTATTAAGAAACCAAATCGGTTAAAGGCATAATTTAAAACTAGAATGTGTTGTAAAAATGTATTCAAAGATTAAGTGAGTATTTTCTAACATGGTGGATGTATGTGTTGAAAGGGTGAGTTTCAACAAAAATACTAAAGTGTATTGAAATAAATAAAATGGTGATTTCGGTAAAGGAATGTGCTTGGATAAATCAAATGTAGTGGTTTCAAGTATTGAGCTAGCTGTATTAAATAATGTGAGAAATGTTAAGAGTGAGTAGAGGCAGTCTTTTACAACATTAAGTTAAATTAATCTGGACAAGTAAAGTTTTCAGAAGTCAAACTGTTAACGCACTGGAACATGAATTTTCAATGGTGTATATTTTTGTATATACAGACATATTTTTGCATACATGGGGCTGTAGCATGTGAGTATCCTTTTTGACATTCGTTTCTATATTGTTTTGTATATTCCCACTAGTCATAGGCTCACATCCTCACTTGTTACGGAAGGTTGGGAGTTGTTTAATATTTTGAGGGCGTTATACAAGTAAGTATTTTATTTTCTTTTATGCTAGTAGATCTATTTACTTGGACTTTGTTGTGCTCCCCATGGGTCCCTCACATAGTTTATTTTGAAATTGGAATTGCATGCTAAATAAGTGAAATGTTAACTAAAATAAAATTGGACTAGCAACATTATGTAGGTTGTTCCATTGCACTTCACATCTAACGCTCGGGTCGGACCAGGATGACTCACGGGTAACCCAAAAATTCGGGTCGGGGCTTTACATTTTTTAGCTTAAAACAATGCTATACTCAAGAACAAATAAGATTTTCAAAATGATTTGTAAAATATTTCTTAATTACAAAAGTATTACTTAAAAGGATTCATGAATAAATCATAGACATTAAAAACTGCACAAGAGAATAATAAAGAAATATGTTGTAAATGCTTTTACTATTTTGAAAGATTTATCGTAAAAATTAATTCAACAAGGAAGAAGGAGACTTGCAATTGTATGTATAAGACTTGCGTATAAAGACAAGTGGGTAATCAAGTGAATCATTCCTATTGGCTAAGAAACAATATTTATTGGTTGCAAAGAAAGATTATGTCTTGGAAGAAATTCCTGAGAAATATTACTCAAAATATTTCATAAAGTGAAAAAGGAAAGTATAACTCGCGGGTAGAATCACAACAATGAGTCCAGGCTTTACTAATGTGAAACGTCTGCGACTAAGGTCGCAGATATAACCAGGTATTTTGAGCTACGGTTACCTCGGGTTACGACCAATGAACCTGACCTTGGCTGATGCAAAGTTCTATTTTGTTGTAGTAACTTCCAGTGAATAAGTTAGTAAGTTCTACCCGACTATTACATTGACCAAGTTTCCACATGGCCGCGATTATTGAACCAGACTTTTGCTAATGTAAAAATCATGTTTTACTATAGTGAACCTCCAGTTAGCATGGTTATATCTTTAACTTGTTCAACATTACACCAAAATAGCCAACTTGTTACGGTCAAAGACCTTGACATGTCAAACTTTCACGGTCAATAACCATGATAAGTCCATGATAATTTATTAGTGTTGTCGTGAACTTTTTATGGTCAATGACCATGATAAATTTAGGGAATAGAAAAAAAAATTGCTGGGCAGTATAGCCACTGCCACTTCCACTACTCAGTAGTATTTCTCACCTATTACAACAAATAAAAATATATATATTTCTGAACCAAGTAAATTCATTCATAAAATCTAAGAAATGCAACAATCATCCAATCATTATCAAATAATAAACCATACATAAAATTCATATTCATAATAAATTAAAACTAAACAAATAGTCAAATTAGTAAAAATAGTTATTCACTCATCATCAGTTTGAAGGAGAAAAATAGGCCATATTACATAAGAGTTGAGCCAACCGTCAATAGTTCAAATGCCACACTGTTCGTTCAACCACACTGGTTCATTCTCTTCTTCCACGACCACTTTCTTGATAAGAACCCGTGCCTCGTGTGATTGCAATGGACGGTTATGCACCTTACTAATTGGGCATATCTTCGGGTCTTTTAACCACTTGGCTATCCTATTTCCACCACCATGTGTCTAATATATGCATAAGAGGCCAACCAATTATTTAAACTTTCCTTTAGAAGGGGGGTAGAAGTGGGGGTGGCGAATATGTCATATGGGGAGGAAAGAGGTACCAGTAAGGGTGAGGGTGTAAAAGACAGAGCAGTGGTCCCCTCATCCATCGCTTTCTCCTTGCCCTTCCTAGAGATGGACACATATCGTCATTGAAGTGAATTCTTGATAAAAGAAAACATTTTATTCAATCTTTTCACCAGGTTGTCAAACTTCTTAGCATTGTTGATTGTCAACTCGTCCACCTTGCGTGCCAATCCAATGCTGCTCAATGCAATCCCTGTGAGTCTCGACCTACCCACCTAAGAGCTCACCCCCTGAGTACGGCCACTCTAATCATGCTCGAGCACCTCGATTAGTGTGTCCATAGCCAGAGATGCATTATTAGCATCACTCTGTGAGTTGTGCACTTCCTTATGATTTTCTCGAAACAAAAAAGTACACGATTAGATAAATTTATAAAAAGTGTGATTATAGAATTTTACTTTTATAACGTAATTAAAATTTTAACTTACAATAGTGGTGGACACGTTCAGAGCCACCTCCTTATCCTTCCCTTCATTCGTTCGAATTTTCACATAGGCATCGAGCCTATCTGGCTTCCCCCCAGCACCATTCCCCGCCTCCTAAAATAAATCAATGCAAAATTAGTAAATTTGTATATGATTATTACTAAATAGAATAAAATAAAAGAACATTCAAAACTTATCATCCTATGCTCATCCTTGGCGTAAGACGTATGCCCGAAGTAGTACACTTCAATCTTCTTGACCCAATTTTCCCTTCTCGATTCACATGAGTACAATTATGGTTCCGAGACCTCATTATCGACAAACTATTTGTAGTTTGACAATAAGATTGTCTCATTCGCAGACACCGTGTCCCTAAGTCGTAAGATGGACTCCCGGTCCCGGCCAAAGTACCGTGAACACATATTTTTCTTCCATGTTTTGTATTGATCTCGTAACTATTCCAAAGTGGAGTCACGTAAATGTAGGGACAAGACGAATTTTTCCTGTCAAATAAATACAAAACAAAAGGAAAGTGGGTTAGTAGTATTTAAATTATAAAATATAAATATAAATACAAAACAAAAAGAAATTTACCAAATACCTTTAATGCCCCGCTAAACGTCCATCTTAAGCTCATAGGGCACTATCCTCCAATCTGTGTACCTTGGTCCAATGATAATGTTTAGCAATTCCAAGGCCCTAGTTTGTAAGGTCATTTTGTTCTCCACCATGGTCTCCAACTTGCCCCACTTTGGGGGCCTAGTGTTAGATGATCCCTCCTCCCCCCTGCTTTTATGTCGCCCAGATGTAGACATTTCCAGCAAAAAAATTTATTAGTAGCAACAGATATATGAGAAATGATCAAATCTAAATGAATAAAAGCATTAAACTATCATCCGATAATAATAAAGCACCAGAAGAATACAAATTAACGACATTAGAAGAATACAAAATCCATATAATAAACCAAACTATGCATTGTTTCAAATCATTGGAATACTCATTGCAAATATAATAATTGGAATACTTATTATAAATCTAAAAATAATTTCAATTTTAGGTTATCATTTAAAATAGAATGATATTCAATAGGAGCAGCCAAGTCATCCACGCTACTGGTTAGATGCTTTTACGCGTGCATGATAATTGAATACGACTCGTTGTTGATATACTCCGAGTAAAACACTTGCTTAAACTTTTGAAAAGGACAAACAAATGGCTCATCTCTCCCATGCTTGTTGCACTTTAACTTAAACAAGTCAACCATGATCAAATTCGTATTAGGACCAACTTTACAATCATTTGTATCCTCAACTTTTACCCAGTGATAGTAAAACACAACTTCTTTGAAGCCTATATAGTCCAATTAAAGTATATTTTGAATGACACCATAGTAAGTCATTTCATCTTTAACAAGGTTTTTATCTTTCGCGCTCGCTCATAAATAAGTAAGAACCTTGTATAAAATGCCCGAATTCTGTACATTTGTATTTTTCTCGTACACCCCTGTACCAAATACATAACCGTTCAATCGATTATGTTTGTAGTCGTGTGCGTGAATAAGGTTCCTATTGATAGATGAGCAAGCCTTGATATTGTATCACCCATTTTTAAGAGCTGATATTATAGATAAATTTATTAGGTCAGTTTTAAAGATTTCTTTCAATATGTTATTTAATAAGAGACATTATCATTATAATTACCTCGTGTCACACCCACAACTTATATTCGTTATCTGATTGTGACATCATTCTTCCTCTTTTATTGTTCCCACACGCATCATATTTCCTGCATTGATCATGACGAACATATTACAATATTGATCACGTAAAAGTTAAAATAATATAATCTTACTTTTTCCATTCTTCGATATCTTCATGTGTGTCAAATAGATAACGAGATACTTGTTCATGCTATAAAATCATTAATTTCACTTGCGTTCCCATCACCTGACCACCCTAATCGACGAACTCATCATTATTATCCATGTTGCATAGGTTAGGCATATATTCCCGAGTGTAGATTGATGACTCCATGGTGATGTATTTCTCTGCAAATAATCCTTCAATGTATCATGTATTCTTCACATAATCTTTGAAACCTTTTATCAACCTTTCAAACGGTTACGTCCATCGAAATCTAACAAGTGAACATTTATGTCAAAAAATGATGGGGGAAAGTACTTCTCCAACACAAAAATCGCTTCGGCTACAGCTACTTTTGCGGCCACTATGTGCTTTCGAATGACTACCTTCTAACATAAAAGTGTTAAGCATATACTAATTTTCATAATCGACCTCTGCAAATCCTTATGTCCGAAGAAACAATGCTTAAACAATAGAGGAACCAATTACATGATCACATGCCAATCGTGGGACTTGCACTTATTTAAATCATGGGTAGCATAATTCACAATCCTTTACAAGTGGGATGAAAAATTAGATGGAACCTTTAAGTTATATATTGTGTCTAAAATATCCTTTCTTTCCTCACTCGACAAAGGAAACACATAAGGGGAAAGTATTGTCCTTTTCCTGCTATCTTCTTTCAACCATAGTTATGGCTTAAGTTTCAACGATTTAAGGTCTTTCGTGCATTTTCTCCATCCTTCAAATGAATCCCCCCAAGGCATTTGCTCATAATACGTTCAGTGCTTCTCTTCTCTACATGCATCACATCCAATACATGGCACACCGGTTTACTCTTTTAATAAAGCAAGTCAAATAAAATTGACCTCCTAGACCATGCCTTTCTTTTCTCAGTTTCATCCCCAGTTGGGGTCTTCTTATTCTTGACATTCTTCAATTTATGATTCTTAACCTGCCTATTAGGGCACAAATTAGAAGATTTACTTTCAATATCTGAACCTGAAAGTTTTCTAGGAGGTATCCTATGTTCAACCCTGCCAGGTAAAAAATAGAACCTTTCTCAAATCTAAAACTATGAGTGGGGGTAAAAACCTCCTATGGCAATGGTATATATTTTTTTTGCTAGCGATGAGATGTAAAAATTTAGTCTCCTCTCCACAAATAGGACACCCCAAATAACCATGTACTACACAACCAGATAATGTCCCATAAGCTAAAAATCAAGAATCCCCCACATCAACATAGCTGTCAGTGTAAACTCTTCTTTTTTAAAGAGTCAAATGCTTACACACCCTCTTCCCATAACTCATTTAATTCTTATACCAAAGGAGCCAAGTAGACATTGATGTCCTCACTTGGTGCCTTTGGTCTAACAAAGACATCATAAAAAATTCTGGTCTCATACACTATGAATGAGGGAGTTTAAGTGGTGCTAGAATCACTGGCCATACATTCTAATTGGTGCCTAGATTTCAAAATGGATTGAAACCATCCGTTGATATTGCCAAATGAATGTTATGCTATTCTCGAGCAAAATCGGGATAGTCGTAATTCATCCTCTTCCAAGCCCTAGAATCAATACGATGATGCATGAGATTATCCCCTACTTCTACCTTAGAATACCAAGTCATTGTATTCTCTATCCAACAGGAAAATATTTCAACACTTTTTGAGGCACTTTTGGGCTTGTGCTTTCCTTGCCTATAGATTAAACATATCTAGGTTCATTGCATACCGGACACCGATCGAGATTTTTATACTCCATTAGATATAGTATGAAGTGATACAAACAAGAATGAATTGATTTATACTTCATTCCTAATCCTTTCAAGTTGTTCTTCATAGTAAGATATCTATTTGGAAGCATATTTTGCTTGGATAGCACACCTAATTCAAAATTCCTGCAATGTTATTGCTAGACAAACCATATTGGTTCTTCAAACTATGAAAACCAACCGTGACATGTAAAGTTTTTTTATGTTTGTCATAGCCTGGGTATAACAGTTGAGCCACCTTAAATTTTAAACTTTGATAATCATCGTCAAGGTTTATCCCAATATCTTTATGAGCACCTAAACTTTGTACATTGTTAAAGGTCTCATTTTCTTCCACTTCATGAACTCCATACATGTCATTAACTAAATCCTATAAAATATTATGATCTACATTTTCCTCCTTCCCTTGTACATTTATCCTACTTGTTGATTGTTATTAAGGTTGCTAGGGGACAAAACGAACATTCGATTCCCCGCGAAAACCACAAAATCGATAACTATCTTGCATACCCCATCTTAACAAATGTAGTTCAATTATTTTCCACTTAAACACCTTACCATTCCTATACATAGCACACAGGCACGGGGACTCTTCATCATCATGACATCTCTTTGCGTATTTTATAAATTTATTAGCACCTCTATGAAACACATTACCTAGTTTATTCGTCTCACACATCCATTCTTTGTATAGAGGTTATCCCATCACAGCTACTACAAACAATCACCTATTATAGGTAAAAAAGTGTATATTCATGGATTAGTATCAACAAAAGTGTGAAAATTTAGTTTCCAGTAAATGTTTTACTTCGAGATTGACATTTCATCTATTGGTGTTGTATTATAAAAAATAATATAAATTAATTTTATTAATAATACAAGATGCATTATGAATCATATTTCCTCCATCTCGTTTAAAGGGTGTATGGTCCTATCCCATTCAAGACCACATATTTATGTAATACACTTAGTAGCGCATCCACATTGTTCCAATGTAAGGATAATTCGAAAGCATCCCCCTATAGTTCTCCAAGTACATGACATAGATTCGCAAGTGTTCGTGCTATTTCAATTTATCAATTGAAATAACATTGAACATTGTATCATCTAGTATATACCCAGAGAACATTAAGAGACATCATTAAAACTTCCCCCCAAAGTAACAAGTGTAATACACTAAGTACATTATTATATAAAAACGTTGCCCCAAACTGTCCAAACGAGACAATTCGGGATATCTCATTACAGGGGCAATGACTCTTGAACGGGTCTAAGGGTTATTGAATGTGTATGCATAAGAACTAGAAGGCTAGTATCTATGCGCACTATCTATAAATTAAGAGGCTTATAACTATGTATAATTTTACACCATAGACTTTATTTGGTAATTAACGGTAACGTCGGAACATGCATTGTTTGATGATTCAAATTTACAATGAATTAGATTTTACCCACGTATACAATGATATGGTGGGAAACAATCTTATACTAAAAAAGTACATACTATTTAAATGAATAATGTTACACATAGGAGTTATAACCGTATATACTTTTTGAGTGTACCAATGTTTCCCACCGTATTATTATATCACGCAGGAAAAATCTAACTTATTGTAAAGTTAAATGATCAATTACCAATTACACGAGTAAAACAATGCATATTTTCGACATTATCGCCAATTACCAAATAACGTCTATAGTGATGATTTATATATAGTTATGTTTAATCGTTTGATTGATGTTTTGAAATTCATAATATGTTTTAGTTTTGTCTTATTTATATTTCCATGGTAGAAATGTTTTAATTCTGTCTTATTTATATTTCCACGTCAAATGTCACTCTTCAGTAGAATCACAACCCCAAATGTTATAAATGCCTAGGGACAACCAACTCAATGGCCATATAAATTTTCAAATTCCCCAGTCAACAACAATTCCATAATCCTAAGCAATAATTCAAATATTAATGTGAAACTTTGCCCATATGACTATACTTGAAGGAAGACAAAAAGCTTTCAGCATAATTTCAGCAACATATTCAATAAAGTTTCAGCATGTGATACATCTACATTTCATTTCATTTAACATCAATTAAGATAAAAATTTCTTTTGAGCTACATGCATGTGATACATCTATATTTCATTTAAAATATTCATCAGTCACATAAGGATAAACCATTCTAGCTTTATTCTTACTCACTAATTATTCCTAAATGCATACACTTAATTTTCCCCTACATTATATATATATATATATATATATATATATATATATATATATACACACACCTTGAAGAAGATGAAAAACAAAGATATTGAAGATCGCTTGAAATTGCACAAATGCAACAAAACCCATAAATGCAACTTGCAATCGCTTGCAATCGTAACAATAAACCCATATCAATGGTTAAAACGTGGATCCATAAAAATTCAAATCCCTAAGTGATAATTAATCCTTTATGTTGTGTAGGACATTTTATATTTTGGTATACATTTATAACCTAATATATATCCTTGATTACCAAATTAAGAGACACCAATTTGTTCATATATCAAATTATAGAAGGATTTATATTCATGTTCATATATTGACATTGTATGATCTTCTAAAATAAATAGCAGGTGTAAATACCAAATATATTGTTTTTGCATAATTTTTTTCCAAAGTCCTAAGTGTATGATAGGAAATGCAAATCCCTAAGTTCTGATTTTGTGAAATTGATGCATAAAAATGAAAGGAAATACAAACTCAAAGTAAATAATTGAAGAAAAGACACAAAAAAACACAGAAAAAATACATTTTTCTATTTGGAATCGCAACAAACAAGTTAACATCCCTAAGGGTATGAAATCAACCGCAACCCTAAGTGTATAAAGCTCAAATAGAGGAGGGAGCAGAGGAGTGGACAGAGCTAGGTGGATGACTTGGTGGTGGTAGAAGGTGGTGGTGGATGAGTTGGTGGTGGTAGCAACTGAAATCGCCTAAGGAGGAAGAGGGAAGGAAGAGAAAAGAGGAGGAGGAGGAGGAGGAGGATGTTAGGAATCTCTTAAAATCGAGAGAGGAGGAGGAGAGTTTGATTTTTGTTTTGTGGTAAATGCTTGGTGCTGCCAAACATAAGGCTTTTTTTAATAGTATCGCGGTCTTGTCATGATGTTTGACCGTGACAACATTTTGATGTTGTCACAGTCAAAAAGTGCGATAAGACCATGACAACAAACTTGTCACGGTCATTAATTGTGAGAAGACCGTGATAACACCTTGTCACATTCGAGTCACAGCCAATAATTATGATAAAAAATAAGCGTTTTATTTTCATGGTTAATGACGGTGACAATGCTAGCCTGGTGAAGAGTGACATTTTATGTATTTTCGTGTAGTGCAATGAAGGACAAGTAAAATTCAAAATATGAAGATGCATTAAAACCACAATTTTTTGTATAATAGGAATATATCATATTTGGATTTGGATACTTCAAGTCTAAAAAAACCACAAGGTTAAATAAGAAAGATATCCCGATTATGATAATTAGTTTAACTAATGGTTAATCTAAGTCTATTGGACATATACCTTTATCCTAATTATTGAATCTTTCTAGATACCTCTTAGATTTAGCCCTAAATAAGAATATTCATAATATTTTGGGGCACATGAGTATACTATACTCTTACACGGTGGCTTCCTCTTGTGTTTGGATTTCAAAGGTTTCTTAAAATTTGATTTATTTGAATTTCTCTTATTGGTATTTAAAGTGGTTTATCAGAGAGATTTCTTTAGATAAAAAGTGTTTCCAAAGTTAAAAGCTAGAATATTGAGCTTGAGGATGAAATTGGTGGTGAAAATGTAAATTTAGAGAGTATTTATACAATTTAGTAAAACTGCATGTTAAAGAGACGTTGGGAAATAGTTGTTAAATCCTTGGCATTCTAATTAACATGGAGGACTTGTCATAATGGAAAATGTAATGATGTGGGTGTAGACTATGACCCCCATAATAACCTTCTTCCATCCATAGCACTCACTTGTTCACCATAAACCCTATGACATACTCAGAGTACTGATCTAGAGGCCACTAGAAGATTCCGTGCCCCATTTGACTCCAGTCAACTTTCTTGACTGAGAGAAAGATCAATGAATATTTGAAGTGATCTAAATCCCCTTTCTAATGATTTTTCTCATTTCCAAATTGGCCTTACAATTCGGACGAAGGATTCATTTTTACTCTTAAAATTTATTTGGAGGCCAATGAGCGCTCCAAGCCCCATTTATCCTTGATTGAATTTCTATCCTGATTGAAGCTTAACTAATCTTCAAAGGTATATGAATCCTCTTTCCAATGGTCCTCCCCATGTGCGAATTAGCCTCACGATTCGGACGAATGGTCCATTATACCCACAAAATTGATCTAAAGGCTATCGGCCCCCATTTGACTCCAGTCAACTTTCTAGATCGAGATAAGGTCAATGAATCTTTAATGGCACTGAATCCAATTTCTAAAGGTCAACCTCATGTACGAATCAACCTTACGGTACGGACGAATGACCCATTTTACTCTGAAGTGTCACTGGGCGCTTCTAAGCCCCGCTTGACCTTGGTCAACTCTACAAACTGAACGAAGATGAATGAAATCTTAAAGGTAATTAAAAACCCTTTCCAACGGTCCATAGCATGCATGGATTGACCTTATGTTTTGACGAACGATCTTTTTACCTCTGAAAAATTATTGTCTAGTGACTAATGGGCACTTCCGTGCCCTTTTTGACCTCGCTCAACTCCTGGACCCAGAATTTTCTCAATGGATTATGGAAGGGCTCTAAATACCCTTTTCAATGGTCCACCCTGTGCTCGATTCTAACTTACAATTTGTATTTTTATGACCATTTACTGAAAACCTGTTCTGGTATGCCAAATGGCACCCTAGGGACCCTGCCTATCGGCGGTGTGCTTGAGGTGCTGTTCCTATAGGCAGTTCCAGTACCATATCGATCAGCACTCCCCTTGGGCCTATAAATATAGGCCTTAATGTCATTTTAAAAAGTACGCCTGAACACCCCTCTCAACAATTCAGAGAACATTATTAAATTCAGAGTTGCTCTTCTTCTAATAAAAAACCATTTTTCCACATTCCCCTCCATCACTTTCATACCTCACATTGTAAACTCCCCCACCCCTCCATAAAAATTTCATACCATTGCAATATCATCATATCTACATCTAAAATCAACATCAAGCATCCATAAGGAGCTCCAATTATCCATCCTTATCTCTAATTCTCTCATTGTAGTATTTTTTGTTTGATTTCTACTTTAGTATTTTATTTTCATGACATCACATATATTAATCTCAAACATTTATTAGTAGTATTTGCACATACTATACTTTCATAAACAAAACTCAAAAACAATAAATAAAGGGCTTATCTATAAATTCCAAAGGAGGATTCTCATCTCACATTCTCGCTCTTAATGCATATTTCTCTCTACCCACACACATAAGAGAAATCCCCCATTTGGATTTATGGATTAAAACCCTCCCTATATTATCTTAGAACAATGTGGACTTTGATGCCCTTTGGGATAAGTAAGAATCTTGGGTTGATCCCGAGATTCGATTCCTCCTTTATGCATGTTTATAATATTTCTTTCATATCATAAAATTTATTCTTTATGAATGTCATATTTTTATGTTTCGTCCTATGTATACATTTCCTCTTCCATAGCGACTTGTGATTAGGAAAACACTTATATTATGTTTTAAATTATTTTTTTCTGGAATGCTCCTAAGGGTGAATTCACTTCGTCCTTTTCCATGACGCGAGTTCAATGATTCTATTCTTCACTTATATTATGCACATGAGCACCTACTTCACAGAGTCTAACATGAGAATATGAACACATTCATATGAGATACCAAAAGGGAGGGATGTGTTCCTAAGACCTTTCCATTTCATTAGTTAGTCCTTAGATTTTTGAACTACTTAGTTTTGCAAGAATCATATTGTAACAACCCGAATTTTCTAATCGGTATTTTTAAATTAATTTTGAAAAATTTGAGGAATTTTTTTTTAGGATTTAATTTTTTTTTTGTAATTAAATATGTTGAGTTTTGTATTTAAGAATTGGATTTTCAATCAGATTGTAATCGAAATTATTATCGGAGCCTAAATGGGATTTTTAAAAAAAAACATTTGTCACGGATTTAGGCCGTGACTAATGAAAATTTTGATTTTTGGATAAATGGAATTTAACGAAGGGGAATGGTAGTGATCGCGCACCTGATCGATCGACTATGCCAGATTTGAGACGGTTTGGTGATTTTATTTGTAGTGTTAGAGTGGGATTAGGATTCCTAATTAGTATATAACCATTCTAATTCGTGGAGGGGACTTCTCATAATCACTTTTTCATAAGATTTTCACGAGAGAACTCTTCCAAAAGTTTTTCCTCTCCTCCATAATAATCCTCCTCCTACATAATCAAGTTTTTTATCACAAGTTTTTAGAAGGCTTAATTGGGGTTTAATCAAGTTTGTCAAAGAATAATTCTTTGCTAATTTTTCGAGGGGAATCCAACCGTGCTACCAGACTTTCTTCATCCTAATTACAGGCATGAATACTCTATTTCTTTCCTTTAGTATTATGCGTTTTAAGTGTCACCTAAACACTTAATTACATGTTTTCTTAAAATCAATTAGTAACTTAATTAGAGAAAGTGGACACTAATTATGGGACTGTATTTATTAAATCTTTTAATCTGAATAATATTCATAACCCTTGGGTACGTAGGATTGATGAGTGGATTTTGAGTTTTATTGGTGTATGTTGCATGTAAAAAAAACTTGATTTTGAATTAAATGAATTTGGGGGCGTATAACTCACGTAATTTGTGTAAAGATAATGAAATTTGGATTTTGATGTGTAAATGATGAAATCTCGGTGTATTTAATTTAAATAATATAATGAGATTAATTGGGTGTTTATGACGACGAGATAATTAAATTAAGATTTAATTCAATTGAACTATTATGCGTAGTTTTATGCATTGATTAATTATGGTTATTTGTGTGACTTATTGTATTATTAAATTGCCATTGTGACGATGGGTTGTTGGGTATTTTTTTGCTCTCCCTATATTTTAGGATGCCTTCTAGGTATGGGACTAGTGGGTAAGCCTTTTGATGATTTACGCCTTCTAGGTATGGGACTAGTGAGGGTAAATTATTACCACTTTATTATGTCGGGAGTGGGCTTATTTTTTATACTTTATCATCGTTACACTAATCTAGTCATGAGACTAGGTCAAGGTTTATGTTACAAATTCACCCTATACATAGGGTAGGACGTATTGATAACTTGGGGACCCTTAGGTATGGGACTAAGGGGTATTTTGAGGATCTCACATTGATAAAAGGGTGGGTTAATTTATAAATTTAGAAATTAAGAATTAATGTTAAGATAAAAATGATATTAAAATTGGTGGCGACATAAATTGCGGGGAATCGGCAGTTTAACCGGATTCGGCAGACATTTTATTCGTGACGTGTGTGGAACCTTATCAAATTGTGGGGGATTGACAATATAAATGGATTCGGCTGGCGTTTTGGCAAGGGGAAGTGTGACACTTTGGTGGAAATTACCACCCGGGACGGGAGGACTATCATAATAAAAGTGAGAACATTAATGAAATTGAGTTAATTTAATCAAATTAACATCGTGGGACTTGAGAATTTAAAATCATATTGGTGTGCCTTTTTAAATGGGGATTTATGTAGGTAGTTAGTGATTAATATTTATCGCGCTTAATTATTCCGTTTGATTTAAAATATTCTATTGTGATATTTATTGCGTATAATGCTACTGTCTGGGTTCACGGACCATATTTGACAGGAGTAGTGTGCATTCATGCTTGGGGCTCTGACCTCCCGCGTTGACTAACTTTTTCATGATAAATTTTGGAGAAGCTGCATAGATTTATTTGGAGACTTTCTTGGAGGTGAAGCTGGAGTTGTTTACTTTATGCATATAGTTTAGTTTAGTTTCCTTTCATTCATATTTACATTGAGACTCAGTTTATGGTTTTGTTGGGCCATTCGGTTCCAAAGTTGTATGGATTTATTTCAGAAATTGGATTACGGAGTCAGTTGGAGTTTACTCAGTTTTAATTAAATCTTTTTGGATATTGGATTTATTCGAAGTTTTAGCATGTGATGGATTTTATCATTCAGTTGTTATTATCATTGGGATTGATTCAAATATTTACCTTATGGATTGAATTTTTTAATGTCTCATATATGTCACATGCTGAGAATGGTATTTATTTACTCGCACCTGACTTAGTTTTGGTGGCTGACGACGCTAAAATTAAGTGGGGTGTGACACATATTGACCTTGATGTCGTTCTCTCGAGTTAACAACATTTCTGTTGTCTTCTTTGTGAAAATTAGGTTGGTGAATCTATCTCTACATATGATCCCCCTCATTGATGACGGCCAAGCGCCCCGAGGAAAGGGCAAAAATCCTGCTCACGTGCCAGAGGGAATCTGGAAAGGGAGGCCTCGAGATGATGGTGTGGAAAAAACCGAGTGTCTTTGTAGATATGCCAATCGTTGTTATCAGCTTCCGATAGAAATGCAAAAAATCTAAACTTTAACTACACTCGAATGGAGTATAGAGGCTAGTTCGGGTATTGAAAATTCACAAGGAATGTTTGACATACTTTAATCGATTTATTACTTCTAAAATAAAACTATAAATGGTGATTATGTCATAAATGGGAAAAAAGGAAAAAGTAATAAAACTAAACAAGAATGATAAAACGGAATGAGGGTCACATCCCTACTATGGCTTAAACTATGCGTAAACAGGATTTTGATTCGAAAACATTTAACCGAACATATTCCGTTAATTATAAACATAAATCATGAAGAAAATTAATTCAACAATGAAAGATTAAACATTTAATCGAAAATGGTCACATATGGATTAAAATTAAATTATCGCACTAAACACTAACGTTGATGACAACGAAAGTTAAATGCATAATATTCCAAATTTAATACACGTGGTTTCAAATAAATGCTTTTTTACCCAAAACCTATATTTCAAAGATCGAGAACCATTAATGGTGGAAATATGACCCCAACCCTTAAATTAGCTACTAGACATAATTAAATAAAAAATTAAACCTAGTTAACAAATTAAAATAACTAAATAACCAACCAAAAGTTAATATAAGGCAAGTAAATAAAGGACAAAGCATGAAATAAAGGAAATAAAGCTTAAATTAAGTAAAGAAGATACTTAATAGTAAAATATACTTACATAAATGGGTATAAACCTAAAGAGGCGAGGAGAGGGAAGCTCCCAAATGAAACCCTAAAACTAAACTAAAATGAAAGATATCTACAAAATAAACAAAACTTTATTTATATAGTAAGTTGCAAAAAGAAAAAAAGGGAAAAGAAATAATAAAATGAGTTTGCTACCATTTATCATAGGCTTATTATGATTCACCGATCGAACGGGGTCCCAAGGTCGGTTGAATGGTCCTTGTTTTCTTGGAAGCTTTGTCCATCACATGGGAGAAAAGGTTCTTTACAGATTTGGCTCTAAACTTCTTCGTTCAAACTCAAAACGATGTGGCATTTATGGCCACACGAAGCTAACTCAACGAACTAAGCTTCCGTGGAATTCCACTGAGCTGGAGATGAAGTATGAAATGACTAAATTTCCCTTAAAGTTGAGTTAGACGACGAAACTTCCCCGAAAAGTGACCAACTCACACGCTAAGCATCATAATACCTACAAAAGCTCAATTATACCTTGCAAATCATATAAACATAAAAAATAGAGTTAGTGAGCATAAATATAGGCATAAGGAATACAAAAGTGATAGAATGTATAAAGATAAATGGCACAAATACATTGTATTCATGACGTATCACAACCCCTAACTTAAACATTACTAGTTCCTAGTAATGAAACAAAAAAAAAACCTATCCAACAGATGGCGGTGCAAAACGTATGTAAGCAAAAACTCTAAAATTTACTTTCATAGGGAACACAATTGCATTTAGCATATGTAATAAGCCGTTAAACCTCTAGGTTAGTTTAGTAGATGAATGTTGTCTCGTGAGGGTTTTCAGGGATAAAACCCACAAAAATCAAAGTTTTCTAAAAAATTATGCCCAACCACAAGCGACAAGCCCAAAAGTAATGAAAAAGATTTCAAACACGTTATTATCATAATGAAGGAATTTACACAAAAGTTCATATTATTAACATTATAAAACAAACTTCGTAGAATTGAAACCTTAAAAGTGGGAGGAAAATCGAGCATATGCAAAGTATGATTTGGCAAAACTTTTATAAACCGGATAATAAACATTAAAGCGTACCATATATGTCAATCCTCAGAGGTGTATACATTTTCAACAAATGAAATCAGAGTTAAAGGGAGGTAATACACGAGAAATGAGAGCATAAAGAGTAAATGTAAATAGAAACAAGGCCATGAACATGCCACTAATTAAGAACGCAATATATAAAAATAAAAACATGTAATCTAGTTGAAAGATACCATCATTAAAGGAGGTGAAATGTATTTCCACAAATTATCATAACTATTTAAACTTTTGAATTGAATTCACCCTAGGATCACATAGGACATTTATATGGTTATAATGTAGGTTGGGGGTAAAGGTTATGAAATGAAAGTAATATGTATGGATTCATGGGAGTTCGGGGATGAAAACTCGACATAATGGAAAATTGTGGCCAATTTTAAAATTGGAAAATGATTCCATAACAAGAATTATATATGAAATTGGAGAGCGACAAGGATTATTAAACACTATATACATCATATACAAACTTTCTCTTTCTTTTATTTTCTTATTTTTCTCATATTTTTCTTTTGTTTTCTTTTTCTTTTTCACGTTTTCTTCTCCTTTTCACTTCGTTCTCTTCTTCACTTTTCTCACTCTTACATGCTTAGTTGCAACCACATATCAATAACATCATTCAACCATGAGTAACATTCCAAACAAAGGTATGGAAGGTAATATGTATAATTTAGAACTCCAATATGGAGTTGGTTATGGGATTTTGGGTAATGAAATGAATGGCTATATTAAGGTTCAAAGGGGTTGAGTAGGGAAAATATATAAAGTGAGGTCAAGGTCAATATGGGTGATATAACAAAGATGATTTATGATCATGTAACACCCCGTATTTTTGGTACATTTAAAATTTAATTAATTCGGATATTCTAAATTACTAGTGTGTTGTAATTTAATGAATTAATTATGATAGAATAATATATAAATATTAATCTGGGATTGAATGGTTAATATTTTAGGGAAAATTTATTTACTAAGTGAATAGTAATAATGTAATTTCGTCGTTTCGAGTATTAATGACGAGGTATGTACTTATCACATCCGGAAGTCGGTATAGACTATATTGGGTGGGGGATAAGTATTTTTATAAATTAACTCAGATGCAAATTCTGAGTGTACAGTTGAGTCCGGATGGGCCGAGATAGTCGGAAAAGTGTACCCGGGGGTAGTAAACGGGTCACGGGACGTTTTTAGACATAGTCGGGCCCACTCGGGGGCATTTTGGTCACTTGGGCTTGGCCCATTAGTCGAAAAACGGGAATTGAATAATTAAACTAATAAAAAGAAATAAGGGCATGGCTGAGCTTAATTAGAAAAAGGAATTAAAGGGTTAGGAAACCCTAGCAGCAGCCAAAGCCATTTTGGGGATCTCAAAGAACCAACAAGGTCATCTTCAACCTTGGAATCCATCGCAAATTTAGACACTAAGAAACCGAAGGTAAGTGAATAACTTGCAATAGAATTAAATCTGTCTTTCAATTCATATTTGCGTGATGTAATGAATTAAAATTCGTTTTGGGGTTTCATGGCATAAACATGGGGTTTTGATAATACAAAAGAAAACATGAATCTGATTTGCCCGAATTTATGAGGAGTTATGTAAAATCTGATATTGGAATATTGATGTGTATCTGTTAGAATGATATCCAGATAAATTAGAACGAATTTGATGAAGAAATTTGGAGTAAAAATGTGTTTAAGGAAAAAGATGGATTTTTCCCCAAAATTATAAATCAATAGTTTATGGACGAATTGATGATTGTTGTGGACTTTCTGGGGAATCCTAATAAGGTTTCTAATATGTACTGGTGTTAAAAAGGCTTAAAATTCATGTTAGCAGAGATTAGGGTTTAAGAAATTCCGTCCATGGATGCCCTGTCTTCGCGAAGAAGACGAAGACCTGTTCGATCGATCGATCGACGGTCTGGGGTCGATCGATCGACGGTCGCCAGATTTTGGGCTGTTTCGCCAGTTAGTTATATAAGAGGGGAAAATCATATAAAAATCTTATGTAATTAATTATTGAGAAATTAAAATACGTGAGAGTAAATCTAATTAATTGTAGATAAATTAATTAGGGTTTGAGGCTAATAAATTAGAGTCGGGAATTTTGACTCGGGTAAATTTATTCTGGGCTACGAGAGTAAGTCCAAATTTATGGTGGGGGCGACACCAAAAATAACTTAATTAATTAAGGTGAAATTTAATTAATATTTAGAGTTGGACCATAAACTCTTAATAATTTTAATAGGCTTATGTTACGGATTTAGCGAACGGTATAGCCGGGACTTTTATATTTATATATACGGAGGCGATAGTATATATATATGGTGTGCACAATTAATATCAGTGATTAGATATTTTATACTATAGTGCTATAGGGGGAGGTTGCGCGTAGTGGATGAATCCCCTAGCTTGAGGAGTAGGGTGAGTATATTCCCGAGGTCATAGCGTCCGTTATATGGGTGAGGGACATCTCACTTTCAGGGAAGGAATATGACTGCCTCCAATTATTATTTCTTTTTCAAGTTGGTGTGAAAATTCTGACTTGGGATATCTAGGCTATGTGATTGTACCTAGTGGGATAGCACTTTATAGAATTTACATTCCGGGAGTATTTTGCTCGGGAGGATGCAAGTTGTTATATATATTACAGTATGATTGTGAATGCTGAAATATGATTATAAGTATATAATTAGATAATTAATTATATACGGGTTATTAATGAAAAGTGAGTTATTTCACATGTATAACAAGTGTAGAAGTTATATGAATATAAAAAGGGAAATTATTTAGTTAAGTTGATGTTACTAATAACTTAAAAATCATAATCACTACATACTCAGTTAGAGTAGGGTGGGTATAACGGAACTTTGTTAATTATCTAGTCATGAGATGAATAACTAGGTAATTTAATTAAAGCGTTAGTAGCACTGTTCTAAAAAACCCGCCTAGGCTCCGCCTAGGCTTAAGGCTTGGGCGAAACGCCTCGCCTTAAGTTTTACACGCCTTATGCTTAGTAAAACCCTTAAGGCGCACTTTTTTTCAAAAACAACAATGTTTTAGTGAAACGATATCGCCTTTTAACGAATTTTTTAACTAACCGAACCATTATCTCATCCAAAATAATCAAATAGTATTTTAATTTTCATATATTCAGATATATTTTTATGATATGTACAATTTTAGTATTTTAATAGCCTTGTTATGGTGTAAAAATATTAAAATATATTAAGAAGGCCTAAACGCCTTTTCACGCCATTTTACGCTTAAACCCGCCTAGGCTTCTAAGGCTTAAGGCTTGACCTCCACGCCTCGATCACACCCCGCGTTTTTTAGAACCTTGGTTAGTAGTGAACATTAGAGGAAGGGTAAGGAAGTCCTCAAGAGAGTGCGATACTAACTAAAAATATGAAGAGCATGCATATTTATTTATTACTGCAAGTTAATCATTTGTTAAATGTTTTTCAAATGTTTTGGGTACTAACCCTTGCTATAAAAACATTTAAAAACCCTTTTAGGTGTCCAACCACAGGGACGCCAGCCTTGACTATATTCCAGGGATCCGTTGCTGCAGCATATGTGGATGTTGCGGGGTTTTGATAGACGCCTCATTCTTCATTCTTAATGTAGAAGTTCATGATTAGCATTCGAGCATGTTGCTCACTTTCCATTTATTTGTATTAGACTTGTTGGGAGTTTATTCTTGTCTTTATGGGATTTATTACTTGGATCGTTGGTTTATTCGGTCAATTATATTTTTACTTGTAAATGATTAATTCAGTTATCTGTGTTTGTTATATAGTTTTAATTTCCGCATGGGTTTTTGTTGTTTAAATAATGAAAGATATATAAATGGCACCAGCCTATTTTTCTCACTTAGGTGGTTAGTAATTTAAAATGACGACAGTGATGCTAAGAATGGACCAAATGAGAATCCTGTTCTAACTTGATCTAGGACTGATCACCCGGGATTAATTAGGCGGGGTGTCACAGATGGTATCAGAGCATCAGGTTCTAGTGTCCTTAGGATCTGTGCGGATTTCTACGTTTCAGCGTAGCGTTCGGTTGTTATAGAGCCCTATTATTAGGACTGTTGATTATATTTTCCGCTTGTGAGATATCGTATTCCTGCTATTAGTTTTTGTATAAATTGTGTACTTATACAATTCAATCTATTTCAGATGCCACCAAAGAGACAGAGAGCGGAGAGGGCTGAGGCTAGAGATGAGGTGAGGGAGGCTCGTCAGGAGCCACAGATACCGCCACCACCGCCCCACCCGAGTTGATTTCTACCACTCAGGTGGCAGTGATAGTGGCCCAAGCGGTCGAGACAGCGATGCGAGCTATGGAAGCTCATTTTCCACAGCCCCAGGCACCGCCTCCATTGGCTCCAGCAGTTCAGGCTCCAGTGGGGTCACCATCTTGGCAACGAGTGAAGGAGACCTTTCAGAAGGGTCACCCACCTGAGTTTCGAGGTAGCACCAATGTGGTCGAGGCTTGTGACTAGAAGAAGAACATTCAGCGCCATCTGCGCATGTTAGAGGGTACAGAGGTGCAGAAACAAATGCTGGCTACCTTTCGTCTGTCGGGGGCAGCCTTACAGTGGTGGGAGTCCGTAACCACCGCTGAGGAGCGGGATTTGATGTCGATTTCTGAATTCTGGGTGAGGTTTGACCGCAGGTACTTCCCTCCAGCAGTAGAGTCTGAGATGAGAAAGAAATTCAGCGAGTTGGTACAGGGTGACAGGTCAGTATCAGAATATAAGGAGGAGCTCACCCGTTTGGCAAACTTTGTGCCAAATGAGGTGAGCGATGAGGAGCGGAAGAAGTCAAAGTTCATGGATGGCCTAGCCTGGAGAATCAGGCAGCACTTGATTGGAAATCCGACGTTAGTAACTTATACAGATGTCGTTAATGCCGCACTTGTACATTGCCAGGATCATCGTTTCCATGCTAAGGGGAACAAGAAGGCAGGTGAGCCGAGCCAGCAAGGCAAGGCGGTTACTAGTAGTGAGACAAGTGGCACACAACAGCAGGTTATCATTCAGCAAGGGAATCAGGCTAAGAAGTTTAAGCCTGGTGGGTTCCGACCGGGAGGACAGGGGTTCAAGCAGGGGCAACCAGGCCCTAATCAGCAACAGCAGGTTCCTCAGGGCCGTCAGGGCCAAGGGAATAACGGGGGAGGCCAACCGGGCCAGCAATGTCAGGGCCGGCAGGGCCAACGGCAGGGTGACAACCAGAAACGCTGTTTCGCCTGTGGCCAGCCAGGACACTTCAAGAGGGAGTGCCCGCAGAGGGGCAGAGGCCAGCAGCAGGGTGCCCAGCAGGGGCAACAGGGTCAGATGCCACCAGCAGCACCAGCCCCACCCGCCCCACAGCAGCAGGGTCAGATGCACTACGGACGTGTGTACAACGTTCGGGATGTTCCCAATCCTCCAGCACAGCAGGCGCCGCCAGCGGTTGAGGGTATGTTTTTCATTCATGGTCATGAGGGTAGCATTCTTTTTGACACGGGAGCATCACATTCATTCATTAAATCTAATTTTGCTAAACGGGCTGGGTTATTAGAGACAGCGGGTAGCCTCTGTATGAGTGTAGAGTCAGCAATAGGCAGCGGGGCTTTGATTCGCTCGATTTGTCGAGAAGTAGACATTTTGATTGGGAGGCTTAGCTTAGCAGCAGACCTCTTAGTGTTAGATATGGAGGGGTATGATGTCATCTTGGGCATGGATTGGTTGGCAGGTTACCGGGCTACGGTGGATTATTATGAGAGGACAATCGTGTTCTCCATTCCGGGACAGGAGATGTTCCTGATAGCAATGCCACTTCCTGAGGGAGGGTCGCGCACTCACTTATACTACATTGAGGAGGAAACCTCACAGGAGGTGGTAGTTCCTTTAGACTCTATTCCTGTAGTGAGGGACTTTGAGGATGTATTCCAGGAGATACCAGGATTACCACCCAGCAGAGAAATCGAATTTGTTATCGATTTGGCACCGGGGACGAGGCCGATTGCTCGAGCACCTTACCGAATGGCCCCTTCAGAAATGCGGGAATTGAGGGAACAGATTCAGCAACTACTGGGTCAGGGTTTTATTCGACGGAGTACATCGCCGTGGGGTGCGCCGGTGTTGTTTGTGAAGAAGCGAGATGGTTCACTCCGCTTGTGCGTGGATTATAGGGAGATGAACAAGGTGACGATACGGAATAAATATCTGTTGCCTCGGATTGATGATATATTTGACCAATTGAGAGGGGCGTCTTACTTTTCCAAGGTCGACTTGAGGTCAGGGTGTCATCAACTGCGTATCCGAGAGGGGGATGGTCCTAAGACCGCTTTCTTGTCGCGGTATGGATCATATGAGTTCAGGGTGATGCCCTTCGAGCTCACCAATGCACCAGCAGTGTTCATGGACCTCATGAACAGGTTTTTCAGGGAGTACTTAGATCAGTTTGTCATCGTGTTCATTGATGACATCCTAATCTACTCGCGCAACGAGGAGGAGCACGCAGAGCATTTGCGCATGGTTTTACAGACACTGAGGGATCATCAGCTCTATGCCAAATTAGGGAAGTGTGGATTCTGGCTACGGGAGGTACAGTTCCTTGGTCACGTCGTGTCAGATCAGGGTATTGCAGTGGATCCGAATAAGGTGTCGGTAGTGAGGGAGTGGGGACAGCCCACGACACCGACCGAGGTGCGCAGTTTTCTGTGTTTGGCCGATTACTACAGGCGATTCATTAAGGGATTCTCTAAAATTGCAGGACCTTTGATGAATCTGACTCGGAAAGGGGTACCTTTCAAGTGGGATGATAGTTGTCAATTAGCGTTCGACGAGCTAAAGGACAAGTTGACATCTGCACCCGTGCTTGCATTGCCAAAGGGAGGGCTAGAGTATCGGGTTTACACAGACGCATCCTTACGGGGTCTTAGGGGTGTGCTCCAGCAGGAGGAAAGGGCTATAGCTTATGCTTTCAGGTAGCTAAAGCCCCACGAGAGGAATTACCCCACTCACGACCTAGAGTTGGCAGCGGTCGTTTTTGCTTTGAGGATATGGAGGCATTATCTTCTAGGAGAGCAGTTTACTCTATTCACGGATCACAAGTCACTTCAGTATCTCTTCACATAGAAGGATCTGAATATGAGGCAGAGGCGGTGGCTAGAATTCGTGAAGGACTACAAGTTTGATATTCAGTATCATCCTGGTAAGGCCAATGTGGTAGCAGACGCATTGAGCCGAAGGCCGACTGGGGAGATATCAGAGGTATGGAAAGCGAAGTTGAGAGAGCTTCAATATGAGGATGACGTAGCCAAGGCTTGCATGTCAGCTTTATCCATCACACCCGAGATCATTATGCGAGTTTTGAAGGCTCAGGCAGAGGATCAGATTTTTCGGGATAGGGTGGGCCAGTTGTTAGCTGAGGGAGCAGAGGGTTACTCAATTATCTCAGAAGGAGGCCTACGCTTTAATGGGAGGTTAATAGTGCCAGAGGATGAGGATTTGAGGCACGCTGTTATGACAGAATCCCATGGTTCGAAATTTGCGGTACATCCCGGCGGGGATAAAATGTACCAAGATATGAGGAGGCAGTATTGGTGGGCAGGGATGAAACGGGACATAGCGGAGTTTGTTTCGAAATGTGCCACGTGTCAGCTTGTGAAAGTTGACCACCAGAGACCATCAGGGATGCTACAGCCGTTAGAAATTCCCGTGTGGAAGTGGGAGAGCATCTCTATGGACTTTATCACAGGGTTACCTATATCGCAGAGGGGTCACGACTCCATATGGGTTATTGTGGATCGGTTGACTAAGGTGGCCCACTTTTTGCCGGTACGCACAGACTTCGAGACGATGCGTTATGCACAGCTATTCATAGCAGAGATTGTTAAGCTGCATGGAGTACCTATAAATATTGTATCCGACCGAGACAAAATCTTTGTCGCCCACTTTTGGCAGAGCTTTCAGGAGGCAATGGATACGGAGTTGCGCTTGAGTACAGCGTATCACCCACAGACTGAGGGACAGACTGAGAGAGTTAACCAGATGCTGGAAGACATGCTCAGAATGTGCATTTTGGACTTCGGGGGAGGATGGGAGAAATATCTCCCTTTGGTAGAGTTTGCGTATAACAACTCTTACCAATTCACGATTGGCATGGCACCGTTTGAGGCACTGTACGGAAGACCTTGTCGTTCACCCGTTTATTGGTTAGAAGTGGGGGACAACAAACTCTTGGGGCCGGAGATTGTTCAGGAGACATCTGCCAAGATATAGTTGATTCGAGGAAGAATTCGGATAGCTCAGGATAGGAAAAAGAGTTATGCTGATGCTTCTCGAAGACATGTGGAGCTAGAAGTTAGGGACCAGGTTTTAGTCCGGGTATCCCCAATGAAAGGGGTGATGAGGTTCGGCAAGAAGGGTGAGTTAGCACCGCGATACGTAGGACCTTTCCCTATTATTGAGAGGGTGGGACCGATGGCGTATAAGCTTGGGTTACCAGAAAATCTTCAGCGGATACACGATGTATTCCATGTGGCATCGCTGAAGAAATATCGAAGGAGCGAGAGAGCCTTTTGGCACATTCCACTCGAGGAGATCGACTTACAGCCAGACATCTCGTATGAGGAGAGGCCGGTAGCAATTCTGGATCATAGTGAGCGGAAATTACGATCCAAGGTTGTTCCATTGGTTAGAGTACAATGGGGTCATCACAATGTTGACGAGTCTACCTGGGAGCGAGAGGAGGATATGCGGGAACAATATCAAGAGCTTTTCAACGCAGGTACGATCTAATTTCGGGGACGAAATTCCTTTATAAGGGGGGGAGTATGTAACACCCCGTATTTTTGGTACATTTAAAATTTAATTAATTCGGATATTCTAAATTACTAGTGTGTTGTAATTTAATGAATTAATTATGATAGAATAATATATAAATATTAATCTGGGATTGAATGGTTAATATTTAGGGAAAATTTATTTACTAAGTGAATAGTAATAATGTAATTTCGTCGTTTCGAGTATTAATGACGAGGTATGTACTTATCACATCCGGAAGTCGGTATAGACTATATTGGGTGGGGGATAAGTATTTTTATAAATTAACTCGGATGCAAATTCTGAGTGTACAGTTGAGTCCGGATGGTCCGAGATAGTCGGAAAAGTGTACCCGGGGGTAGTAAACAGGTCACGGGACGTTTTTAGACATAGTCGGGCCCACTCGAGGGCATTTTGGTCACTTGGGCTTGGCCCATTAGTCGAAAAACGGGAATTGAATAATTAAACTAATAAAAAGAAATAAGGGCATGGCTGAGCTTAATTAGAAAAAGGAATTAAAGGGTTAGGAAACCCTAGCAGCAGCCAAAGCCATTTTGGGGATCTCAAAGAACCAACAAGGTCATCTTCAACCTTGGAATCCATCGCAAATTTAGACACCACGAAACCTAAGGCAAGTGAATAACTTGCAATAGCATTAAATCTGTCTTTCAATTCATATTTGCGTGATGTAATGAATTAAAATTCGTTTTGGGGTTTCATGGCATAAACATGGGGTTTTGATAATACAAAAGAAAACATGAATCTGATTTGCCCGAATTTATGAGGAGTTATGTAAAATCTAATATTGGAATATTGATGTGTATCTGTTAGAATGATATCCAGATAAATTAGAACGAATTTGATGAAGAAATTTGGAGTAAAAATGTGTTTAAGGAAAAAGATGGATTTTTCCCCAAAATTATAAATCTGTAGTTTATGGACGAATTGATGATTGTTGTGGACTTTCTGGGGAATCCTAATAAGGTTTCTAATATGTACTGGTGTTAAAAAGGCTTAAAATTCATGTTAGCAGAGATTAGGGTTTAAGAAATTCCGTCCATGGCTGCCCTGTCTTCGCGAAGAAGATGAAGACCTGTTCGATCGATCGATCGACGGTCTGGGGTCGATCGATCGACGGTCGCCAGATTTTGGGCAGTTTCGCCAGTTAGTTATATAAGAGGGGAAAATCATATAAAAATCTTATGTAATTAATTATTGAGAAATTAAAATACATGAGAGTAAATCTAATTAATTGTAGATAAATTAATTAGGGTTTGAGGCTAATAAATTAGAGTCGGGAATTTTGACTCGGGTAAATTTATTTTGGGCTACGAGAGTAAGTCCAAATTTATGGTGGGGGGGACACCAAAAATAACTTAATTAATTAAGGTGAAATTTAATTAATATTTAGAGTTGGACCATAAACTCTTAATAATTTTAATAGACTTATGTTACGGATTTAGCGAACGGTATAGCCGGGACTTTTATATTTATATATACGGAGGCGATAGTATATATATATATGGTCTGCACAATTAATATCAGTGATTATATATTTTATACTATAGTGCTATAGAGGGAGGTTGCGCGTAGTGGATGAATCCCCTAGCTTGAGGAGTAGGGTGAGTATATTCCCGAGGTCATAGCGTCCGTTATATGGGTGAGGGACATCTCACTTTCAGGGAAGGAATATGACCGCCTCCAATTTTTTTTTTCAAGTTGGTGTGAAAATTCTGACTTGGGATATCTAGGCTATGTGATTGTACCTAGTGGGATAGCACTTTATAGAATTTACATTCCGGGAGTATTTTGCTCGGGAGGATGCAAGTTGTTATATATATTACAGTATGATTGTGAATGCTGAAATATGATTATAAGTATATAATTAGATAATTAATTATATACGGATTATTAATGAAAAGTGAGTTATTTCACATGTATAACAAGTGTAGAAGTTATATGAATATAAAAAGGGAAATGATTTAGTTAAGTTGATGTTACTAATAACTTAAAAATCATAATCACTACATACTCAGTTAGAATAGGGTGGGTATAAAGGAACTTTGTTAATTATCTAGTCATGAGATGAATAACTAGGTAATTTAATTAAAGCGTTAGTAGTGAACATTAGAGGAAGGGTAAGGAAGTCCTCAAGAGAGTGCGATACTAACTATAAATATGAAGAGCATGCATATTTATTTATTACTGCAAGTTAATCATTTGTTAAATGTTTTTCAAATGTTTTGGGTACTAACACTTGCTATAAAAACTTTTAAAAACCCTTTTAGGTGTCCAACCACAGGGACGCCAGCCTTGACTATATTCTAGGGATCCGTTGCTGCAGCATATGTGGATGTTGCGGGGTTTTGATAGACGCCTCATTCTTCATTCTTAATGTAGAAGTTCATGATTAGCATTCGAGCATGTTGCTCACTTTCCATTTATTTGTATTAGACTTGTTGGGAGTTTATTCTTGTCTTTATGGGATTTATTACTTGGACCGTTGGTTTATTCGGTCAATTATATTTTTACTTGTGAATGATTAATTCAGTTATCTGTGTTTGTTATATAGTTTTATTTTCCGCATGGGTTTTTGTTGTTTAAATAATGAAAGATATATAAATGGCACCAGCCTATTTTTCTCACTTAGGTGGTTAGTAATTTAAAATGCCGACAGTGATGCTAAGAATGGACCAAATGAGAATCCTGTTCTAACTTGATTTAGGACTGATCACCCGGGATTAATTAGGCGGGGTGTCACAGATCATTTCCAAAAGTTTACACAATTCTCGAGTTAAAGCAAACTTCAAAAATCATGATCAAGTAACACATTTCATATATGAACTCAGTTAATGAACGATCAATGAAATAATAGTGAGATTATCGACGAAATCAACACTTTTATGAAGGAAATATTAGTGTATTACACTCACAAACAAAGAAAAGCTCAAAGCTCACTCGGTGTAAGTATAAACAATGCAACAAAGATTACCTAGTTATAAAAATCTGTAACCAATTCAGTAAAATAAGGAAAACGCATGTGCTCATGGGATTAAAGTTTAATTCATGAAGTTATTCATAACATCAATGATTTGAGGACTAAAGTCTAATAACTTCTAAAATCTAGAACATAAATCATTGAATTATCTATTGGATCAGGCATTTATTAAAATGTATCACCAGAAAAATGTGCAAAACGCCTAATAAAGGTGAAAAAAAAGAAAATATTTTTGAAATTTTTCACCAAAAACATGCTTAGTGAAAACTTATGATCAAATCAATGTAACCACACAATAAACGGGAAGAATATCCCACACCCCCTAACTTAAATGTTGCATTGTCCTCAATGCAAATCAATAACACAACATAAAGAGAGGAAAAGAAATATATTAACCATAGTGGAACGATCCCAGATAAGTATGAGTCCTTTGAATCTGCAAAACATGTTAGAAACAAGCATAAAAAAAGAATAACAAAAACTTTAATGAATTACACTAGAATAAAATTAAAAAGAGAGAAAAAGAATGAAATAAAAAAAATAACTATATACAACCTACAATGTTAACTTCAAACTAACTATACAATACAAGTTGAAATTTTTTAGGGTCCACCTAAAATACGATTTGACTTTGAAGGATTAATGGTATCCCCTCATTTTCATGCATGCCTCCCGAAAAATAAGAATTATGTTTCAACAATAGAAGGCAGGTGTAAGGCTCAAGAAATGAACTATTGCCAATTAAAGATCTTAGTGGGGTGATGGGGGTTTTGATGATTAGGGGGACAAGACCAAATGAAAATTGGAAAAATTAAAATCACATCCCCAAGATTTTTCAATTGGTAATAGAGGTGGGGCAAGTGCAAGCGAATAACCCATGAGATGAACATCTCAAAATCACATTCCCGTTCAAAAATCAGGTCAAAGTGATCAAGACTTTCAACTGATTCTTGTAATAAATTTAATGGTTCGAAAATAGTAGGTAATAAAGGAAATGAGTGACCTTCAACCTCATAAGAATTGGAAATATTAATAAGAGGTCGAAATTCGAAAGTTCTTGGATCACTCTCAATTATTTCTTCCTCAAAAAGGGGTGGAGGTGAAGCGCAAGTTTCAACCTCAACCGGGCTTTATGAAGAAGAAATAATCTCATCGAGTTGGATATATATTTCTAAAGACGGAGCTTTAAGACTCTCGAATTGGTCATAGATCTCCTTGAAAGCTACCTCATTATCAAACAAATAAGAATACCTAACATCTTCTTGGGAGGGTTGCTCATAGCTAGACGATTCCCTACTTCCCAAAGTTTCTTTATAAGAGGACGAGGGATTACTTACTAATTCTTAAATTTCACTATCAAGTCGTTCATTTTCAAGAATTTGTAGGCATTCTCACATAGTCTTGGGACTGTATCTTGGAAAACTATTCTCATAACAATTAAGGTTATATAAAGAGTCATATAGAGACATTTCAAATAAGGAATTTCAAAAAAATGATGAGCACCAAGATCTCAAGGTTCTCGAAACAATTTAGAACAAATAAAAAAGAAAGAGAAAACAAAGAATACAAAGAAAAAAAATACTACGAAATAATAAAATAATTACAATCCATATCAAAACACTCCCCGGTAATGGAACCATTTTGATGTGGAAGAAATCGAGCGCCCGTGTAGATACGCCAATCGTTGTTATCATCTTCCGACCTCAGTGCAAAAAACCTAAACTTTAACTGCACTGAAATGGAGTACAGTGACTAGTCCCATTATCTAAAATCCACAGAGAATGTTTGATAGAGTTTAATTGACTTATTACTTCCAAAATAAAAGTGTAAAAGGTGATTATGGTGTAAAGGGGAAAAGGGGAAAAAGTAATAAAACTAAATAACAACGATAAAATGGGATTAGGGTCACATCCCTGTCGTGGGCTAAACTATGCGTAAAAAGGATTTCGATTCGAAAACATTTAGCTGAGCATATTCAATTAATTATAAAATCAATCATGAAGAAAATTAATTCAACAATAAAAGATTAAACATTTAATCGAAAATGGTCACACATGAATTAAAATCGGATTATCGCATTAAACACTAACGATGCATGAAAAAGAAAGTTAAATACATGATATTTCAACTTTATTACACGTGGTTTCAATTAAATGCATCTTTACCCAAAACCTAGATTTCAAATATCGAGACCCATTAATGACGAAAATATGACCCCAACCCTTAAACTAGCTACTAGACATATTTAAAGCAAGAAATAAGCCTAGTTAATAAATGAAAACAATTGATTAATCAACAAAAAGAAAATTACGACAAGTAAATGAAGGACAAAGCATGAAATAAAAAAAATAAAGCTTAAATTAAACAATAGAAGATAATAAATCGTAAAATATACCTACATAAATAGGTATAAACCAAAAAGGTAAAGAGAGGGAAGCTACCCAAATGAAGCCCTAAAACTAAACTAAAATGAAAGATATCTACCAAACAAGAAAAACTTTGTTTATATAGTAAGTTGTAAAAAGAAAAAGGGGATATAAATAATAAAAGGAAGCAGTGTCGGATATCAGTAGCGACCGATCGACGAAGAAAAATGTTATTGTCTTATATCGTAGGCTTATTCTGATTCACTGGTCAACTAGGGTCCCAAGGACGATCAAACGGACCCCTGTTTTCTTGGAAGCTTTGGCCTTCATATGGGAGAAAAGGTTCTTTACGAATTTGGCTCTAAATTCTTCGTTCAAACTTGAAACGATGTGCCATTTATAGCCATGTGGAGCTAACTCAATGAACTACTCTTTCGTAGTATTCCACTGAGTCGAAGATGAAGTTTGAAATGATTAAATTTCCCTTAAAGTTGAGTAAGACGATGGAACTCCATCAAAACGTAACCAATTCACATGCTAAGCATCCCAATACCTACAAAAGATCAATTATACCTTTTAAATCATGTAAAAATAAAAAATAGAGGTTGTCTAGTTAACAATCATAAATATATGCATATGGAACACAAAAGTGAAAGAATGCATAAAGATAAAGGGTGTAAATATGGAGTATTCGTGATGTATTAGATGGACACAGTGGGAGAGTTAAATATTCACAAAGCCTCGGAGTTAAGTGCCTTTATTTGGTGGAAAAAAGGGCATTGGAGCATTTTAGTGGACAAAAATGCTTAAATTCCTCGGAGATGGTCTTAGGAGACCACATATGTTTATAAAGTTAAATAACCACTTAAAATCCATAATATATAATCTTAAATGCATTATCATACATGTATGCTAAATGGTAAAATTATATGAGCATTCTCGAACTAGAGTTCCTACTTATCTAAAAAAACAAAACGCTGTAATAAACAAAAGAAAATATCAAATGATAATATTTAGCTTGATAAAATAATAGGACCAAATACTCATAAAAGAAAAATTATGTGAGTCCTAAATTATATCCCAAATTATTCATGTGTTGGATCTGTAATAAATATTGATGACTCATGTGGGGATTTACCTATGTAGGGACTGCACTCTCCAGTTATTCACATTGCCTAAACACAAGATCTTAAAAGTAACAAAAAGCTTCGGGCTAATCCTAATGCTAATTTTAAAGTCTGCAATTGGTCTAGAGATTATTGTTGTGTGGGTTCGGGAATTGAGTTATGAGTGGCGAAGGTATTTGACATCTATTTGTTATGTATGCTTACTTAATTCTATTCTTATTCTTGCACTTTACATTAATTGATTACTTTTTATCTATTTTAAAAATTGTTTAGAGATCTTAGAATGAGGTTCCCTTAATTGGATGGTTGCTTAGGTTGGGAAACGGTATTAGCAAGAGGCATAAGAACATCACTTTAATCGATGCAGGTACACAAGATTTCTTACGCACAAATCTGTGTTTGTATTCTTATTACAGATGATCGTAGATGTATATGTGTGATAAGCCTCAACTTTGAGTAGTTTGATATCCCATTCGATTTTTAAGGAGAGATAGAAAAATACATATGATATGGGATCATCTATATGGGACAATAAATTAATAAACTTATTATCGAGGCTTGAGCTCATGATAAGGACTAAATATTGCGCCTACGTACCCAATAGGACTTAGTATTAAGGCCTATGTAGTTCAGTCGTACAATTGGTGTATACATATTTGCAATCTTATATGTAGGGATATGTTTGGGAGGTACCACCTTTAGATAGTTTGGTATCTCGTTTTAGTTACTTAGGTGTAGTTGATGAAAGTCGAGAGATGGGTGGATCTCGAAGGTGAAAACATATCATGAGATATATTGTTAGGCTCAAGGTCACGAAATAGACTTGGTATTGTTACTATATAGCTAAGAGGACTTGGGGTCAAAGCCTACATAGTTTGCTCATACACGTGTTCCAACATGATATGTGTGCATGTGTAGGACTTGGATTTAAGAGGGGTAACGAGAGTGGGACTTATGATCGATGATATTCACATATCATATTATGATAGTTGGTTGATTACTAGTCAGAAGGGGATGTCCTTCAAATGATCTTGGGGGTGTATTACTAAGGATGTCATGTTTTAAACATCTTTCACTAAGGAGGTAGAGTTCGATGTTGTGGGAGTTTGGACTTAGGGATGAAGACATCCCAAAGAAATAATACATCAAGAGACGTGTTATAAGTCTTGGTCTTCATGATTTTAGCTCAGTAAAGTGCCTATGTATCCAAAGGAACTTGGGATCAAAGACAATGTAGTTTCAACAAATGACGCATATTTATGGGTGTAGGCAATGGGTATCGGGTATACAAGATACAATATTACGGTATTTATGGAGCCTAATCCTTAATATAACATTTATTTTGTGCTGGATTGATTTATTTATATTATAATAAAATACGTCGATCAAATGCCGATGTTTGAAAAGTATTTGTATGAAGAAACATATTGGTGGTTTTTGTAAGGACATGATTTTATAAATGTCCGTTTAGTATCTATGAAAATTTTCTATATATCCTAGATCACTGCAACTATGTATGATACTGCTTCATTCGGCATGTCTCCACCTTCATCCATGTCGGCCTCGAATTGGATCCGAAGTTATCATACACCTACTACCTTCATACGTGCATAGTGCATCAACATTGTCCTATCATGCATCGTGCATCTTCAACATTCATCTATTCCCACTACTCCACTTGCAATCATGGTAAAATAATTTGATTGGAGTTTTTAATATTTGCATAAATATTTGGGAACACTTTTAAAATAAATTTTTGAAGTCTGAAATATTTTATCTCGAAATAAGAATTTTTTCTAAGTGTAGAGGCGAACGATACACATCATTTAGGTCATTCGAAGGATAGAGCTTATCTTTCAAACGACAGCTCATGTCGTGCGAAGTCGTTCTAACGATAATCGACACCGTTAGAGCGACACTCCATCTCGTTCAAGTGACCCACCGCCTCGATTTTTGTATTTAAGCGTTGTCCATTCTATACGATTTTTTAAGTCTTAGCACTCACATTTCTGCAGCTCTTCTACATTAAAACATACTTCATTTTTCATGTTTTATACATTTTGATTCCCAAGCAATTCTGAATCATCTATGTGAATCCTTTAAACTCAAGAAAATTGTTCTACTCATATGGATTTCTTCTAGAGAAGAAGAAGGCTGATTTTCCACTACTGATCTTGGAGTTCTTGTGGGACCTCTTACTGAGGATACCGAACCGACACCTACGGGTATTTCGTGTGTCACTGTATTTCATTGTAATCTGTGTAAGTAGAGATTTACAAATGATAGTAAAATAAAAAGATTTTTCCCCTTTGGGGGATTTTTCCTCAAATTGTGATTGTCTTGCATGTTTGACTTATTTCTTCTACCTGTCATTATTTGCAAGAAGTTATTACTTAATTGGGCTAAAATTTGAATTTGATTAAATAAATTGGACATTGATTATTGGCAGACTCTCAAATTGGTATCAGACCGGGTTTCTCTAATTTAACGAGTGATCATGTTTTCTACAACATGTTGTGATATAGATTTTCTTTTTATATTGCAATTTTTTTGATGGGTTACTTAAGTAATCGGATACCTCCCCTTGATGGCATGAGTCAGAGTTTTGATGATTTAAATAGTTTGAATTTGAAATTTGCAAAAAGAATTAAAGTTTTGGAAAAAAGAAAATTGGTTTCCTTTGCATGTTTATTGATTTATGATTCTAAATCATCTAGATACATGTGTTAGGGTTTATCTAAAGTTTGGATTTAATTAAAACTGGTGTATTTTAATCATGGTATTTAATGCCACATTATTCAGTTCTATCACACTCTCAGTTTCATCACTTGGACGGTCTTTGTATGCTCAAAAAAGTTGTGAGAGTAGACAAATTTTATACTCTGGATTGCAAAGTTTTTGGGAGACACTACTCAATGGAAATTTGTTGAAAATAGTTTTGAATAGTTTGATTTCATGTCGATGTATTTTAATCATGGTATTTGATTAGCATTTATTTCACATATGAGCATTTTAATAAAATACACAAATAACAATGATGGACTAGAAACCATGGTTTTAAAATATAAGCATTATGAATTGCATACCGGTACCCTAAACGGGAGTCGGGTTATAGAAGATAAACATATATGTATAGTTTCTCACAGTATATATACATACATATGTATATATATGGAGGGGGTATTGCCTCAAAATTTGCGTAGAGGTTCTTTACCCTAACAACAAAAACCAACTTTTTTTGAGTGCCCTTCTCTTTGGTGATTTTCAATAGGATATAGCATCGTTTATATATGTTATCTTGGGAGGAAATTGTGTAGAGGTTTGACTCGGTTTATTTCTCGAAGGCGACCTTTCATAAGTACGAACCTATTTTCTAGACGCAAAAGCAACTTTGCACATATATGAGCACTCCTAGAGGCAAAAAGAGATTTTTCTTAAGTACGAGATTCTTCGGGAATTTTAGAATGATCTTGAGTATCTTGTATGCTCAGGGGATAAAAATTCAAAAAGACCAGATTGAGGTAGGGTTTTAGGATGCTTTGACATGGATGGAGGGGACTTTTATTTATAAGGGTATGGGCCAAGCCTTTAACCAGTCGGTTAAAGGTCATGTGCTCTTGATTTTTGGCAAGTGCCACATAAATGGATGAGATTAGATCTTCCAAGATTTTGTAATGACATTTTTAGGATAGATAACCGAATGGTTATTTGAGGGGAAATAGTTAACCGATTGATTAACTATTTGGGGGGGGGGGGTTAACCGATCAGTTAAAGCTTCCAAAGGGCTTGTTTGTTCATTGCTTGTGGGATTATTCCATTTTTTATATTTGTAGTTTGCCCATATATACTTTATCTCTTGCCTTTTTTTTACTCCTTGAACTTCAGTTAGAGGTTTGGAAAGTTGGTATTCTTGTAGTTTTTTTTTGGGGTTCGTGCTCGAGGCATGTTTTTTATGGGACGAAGTGACCTCGAACCTCGATTGAGAATTAAGATGTCCATAGTAGCATGTGAGGACATTTCGGGAATAATTATTCTTCTACCCCCTTCTTTAATCGTATTGCAACCTAGGAGGATTCAATTTATGATTTCCTTTAGTTTTGAACCATTTTTAACATGTATTGGAAAACTTACTTGTGAACAAGGACATATCCTCTTCACTAATATAAATATATTCAGAGGAGAAGCCTTTTGAGTTTTATTTTTGAATGCTAAACTCTTATCTTTCGTAGGTTCTCTGAGGTGATAATTCAAATTCGCCACATAAGTTTAAAGTGATACCTTCAATACATGTATTTTCATAGGTGTTTGAAGTAAGGATCAAACTTCTCAGATGGCATCCCCGTCCCACAAAACTTGGCAGGTAGGCACCTAAGAATTTTATTAAACATAATATTATCTTTGATAATCTTCCCTAATGTAAACATCGAATTGACTATGTCACATAGTTGAGCATAGAATTCATCGAAAGTTTCATTGTCCTTTATGGTATAGCGATTGGATTTGTTGGTGAGGTGTTCAAGCTTTCATTATTCATGTTGGAAGTGTCGTCATACGTTATTTATAAAACTATCGAGGCCTCCTTTGACAAATATCACATCAAAATTCTCTTCTGCGCGTTTCACCCACTCTCTTTTCTGTAATTATCGGTCTAATAATATCATATTTTGGGGATTTGGACACCATTAATAATGATAAGTGGCGAGTTCCACCTCATCACAACATAATTCCAAACTTGGTCATCAATTAACATCATGTGAGCTATCAGTGGGATTTTCCAATAGGAATAATTACAACCATCAAAAGGAGGAAGTAGAAGAGACGAACCGCCCACCGTATCAAAATCAAATGATCTACCGTAGAATTCTATGACTAAAACAATTAGACCCCCTCTAATACTAATTAAGAGTGAAAGATCTCGATAGTATCTGCCCAAATAAAAATAATATATTGGTTGCGTGATAAAATTAAGTTAATGGCTTACAAAAATCCAAGGGTCTATGTGACAAAATTGGTTAATTAATATTAGAATCTTAATCAAATTTTATCTTAAATTTAAGACAGTTGATTGTGATATGTGGAAAAATAAATCAAATCACACAACAAAGGATATACGAGGGAAAACCCACTAACGAGAAAAAACCTCGAGCCAAAATGGAGGACAAATGTACTGTGTCAGAGTATTACAACTAGAAGATAAACACTTACAATCACACAATGCTAGACTGATTGGGAACTCTTTTCCACAATATTCTTTGAGGAGAGCATCAACAACTATAGAAAGATACGCAACTATGACCAATTTTGAACTAGTCCAATGCCTTTAAATCTTATGCCAATAAATCTTTTTTAAAGTGGAAGAATCGCTTTGTTCTGATACAATGGGAAAAATTACAAGCGACCAACTACAACTAGGATATGTGAGGGAATCCTATGGTTAAAAACATGTAGTGAGAAAGTTACTCTTTAAAAAAAACTCGCAAGTGTGTTTTTATAGCTTGAAATAAGGTAATACACAAGAACAAATATGATTCGTAAAATGATTTGCCAAATATTTCTTGATTACAAAAGTATTACTTTTAAGGATTGAAGAATAAATCAAAAAGAAAGAAAACCACACAAGATATTAAGAAATAAATATGTTGAAATTGTTTTTCCTCTTTTAATAGTTGTATCTTAAATATCATCTCAACAAGAAGAAGGAGAATTGAAAGTGTATGTATAGGAATTTTTTATAAAGACAAGTGGGTACTCAAGTGAATCATTCCCACTTGCTAAGAAATTTTTTTATTGGTTCCAAATAAAGATTGTGTCTTTGAAGAACTTCCTATGTAATATTACTCAAAATATCTCATAAACTAAAATGGCGAAGTACAACTCATGGGTACCTTCACTGTAGTGATACCATGCTTCATTGATGTAAAGGGTTTGCGACCAAGGTCACAGATGTAACCAAGTATTTCGATCCATGGTTACCTCAGTTTATGACTAGCAAACTAGACATTGGATAACTCGAATTCGTATTTATCTGAAGTGAACCTCTGGTGAATAAGGTCGTGGTTTTATGAGAATATTATACTAACTTGGATTCCACATATTCGTGACCAGTGAACCCGAACTTCGCTAAATTCAAAGTCATATTTTGCTACAACGAACCTTCATTGAACATGGTCGTAATTTCACCTTATTCAACCAAGTACAAGTAAAATTCTAAATACAAAGATGCATTAAAACCATAATTTTTTGTAGATGAAGACTCTATCCTCTTCGAATTTGGAAATTTCAAGTCTAAAAGAACCATAAGGTTAAATGAAATAGATTTTCCAATTATGATAATTAGTTTAACCAATGGTGAATCTAAGTCTATTAGACATATACATTTATCCTAATTGATGAATCTTTCAAGATACCTCTTGGACTAGACCCATAATGTAATTTTTTAGCACGAAATAAGACAAATCATAATGTTTTAGGTCACATGAATATACTATACTCTTACACGGTGTCTTGCTCTTATATTTTTATTTTAATGGATTCTTAGAATTCAATTCTTTATAATTTATTTTATTAGTATCTAGAGTAGTTTTTCATAGAGAGTTTTTGACTGGAAAAAGTATTTCCAAAGAAAACTAGAATATTGAGTTTGAGGATGAATTCAGTGGTGAAATGTAAATTTTGGGGGTATTTATACAATTTGGTAAAACTTCATGTTTAAGAGATGTTAGGAAATAGTTGTTAAATCCCTAGCATCACAGTTAACATGAGTACATGTCATAATGGAAAATGGAATGACGTGAGAGAGTTAACTATGCACAAAGCCTTGGAGTTAGGTGCCTTTGCTTAGTGGAGCAAAAGACATTGGACAATTTTTGTGGATCAAAAGGCTTAAATACCTCAGATATGGTCTTAGGAGACCAAATTTACATATGTTTATATAGTAAAGTAACCACTTAAAATGCATAATAAATCATCTTCAATGCATTATCGTACATTTATGCTTAGTGCGAAAATTATATGAGCATTCTAGAACTCGACTTTCCTACTTATCTAGATAAAAAAATAAAAAAGAGTAATAAATAAAAGAAAATATCAAATGATAGTGGTTATCTTGATATACTAACTGAATTTCTATAGTCGTGGCTAGTGAACCCGAACTTCATTAAATGCAAAGTCATGTTTTGCTGTAGCGAACCTCCAGTGAACATGGTCGTAATTTCAACTTGTTCAACCAAGTACAAGTAAAATTCTAAATACAAATATGTATTAAACCCATAAATTTTTGTTCATGAAGAATATATCATCTTTGGATTTGGAAATTTCAAGTCTAAAATAACCATAAGATTAAATAAAAAATATTTTCCAATTATGATAACTAGTTAAACCGATGGTGAATCTAAGTCTATTAGACATATAAATTTATCCTAATTGATGAATCTTTCCAGAGACCTCTTGGACTAGACCCATAATGTAATTTTTTTAGCACGAAATAAGAGAATTCATAATGTTTTAGGTCACATGAATATACTATACTCTTACGCGGTGGCTAGTTCTTATATTTTTATTTTAATGGTTTCTTAGAATTCAATTTCTTATAATTTCTTTTATTGGTATTCAGAGTAGTTTTTCATAGAAAGTTTTTAATAGGAAAAAGTGTTTCTAAAGAAAACTAGAATATTGAGTTTGAGGGTAAATTCATTGGTAAAATGAAAATTTGGGGGGTATTTATACAATTTCGCAAAACTTCATGTTAAAAAGATGTTAAGAAATAGTTGTTAAATCCCTAGCATCACACTTAGCATGAGGAAAAGTCATAATGGAAAATTTAATGACATGGGAGAGTTAACTATGCACAAAGCCTTGTATTTAGGTGCCTTTGTTTGGTTGAGCAAAAGACATTAGAGCATTTTGGTGGATCAAAAGGTTTAAATGCCTCCTAGATGGTCTTATGAGACCAAATTTTTAGAAATGTTTATATAGTGAAGTAACCACGTAAAATGCATAATAGATAATATTCAATTCATTATCATACATTTATGCTTAGTGGGAAAATTATATGATAATTCTAGAACAAGAGTTTCCTACTTATCTAGATAAAAACTAAAAATGTAGTAAATAAAAGAAAATATCAAATGATAGTGTTTATTCCTTTCTTCCTGTATTCTTTTAGTCATTCTCCACTAATGCTCGACTTCACCTTTTAACATAAACTTTGCAAATAAAACCCTTTGTTCATCGATACACTTGAGAACATCGCACATATTTTCCATCTGCATTACCCTTCAGTGGGGTTATGAGTACCTTTAAAAGATGGAAAATTAAAATTCTTGAAATGTTTAATAGTACAACTACTTAGTTCAAGATTCCTTGGCACTCCATTATTCACCTGATGCTCCCCAATCTTTGCTATACTTTCAATCTCATTGTATGAACCTTCTAGCCCTTCGATACTTGAACCACTAGTTCTCGTAGTTGATATTGCCGTGGTCATTTTCTACACTTATGGCTAAACGTAAGATGTATTATATTATTCCAATATTGAAATTTAAAAGAACAATTATATAGAATGTAAGACATATGGAGGGTTATCACATAAGTTGGGTATTTAATTCTATATCCTATGTATGAAAACATAAAATCTACAACGTTTGAAACATATGTTCAGTAGTCTACAGGTTCATAACCTATGCTCTAATACCACCTTTATCACGACCCCGACCCAAAATTAGTAGGGAACGAGTGTCTTGACATGACACCAAGGAAACAAATATTCCAACTTAAATTATTTCCTTAAAATAAATGCAACGGAAATACAATCACATGGTTATGAATCATGAAATACTGAAAATGAAGGAATTATGTTTTCAGAGATTTCTAAAAGGAAACTTCATATATATATATATATATATATATATATATATAACAAAAGAGGAGGGACTTTGTGCCACATCATACAACATTCGCCACATCATATAGCCACATTATATAACTTTGAACTCTAGGGTGGGTTTGGTGCAACGAGCACAAGGCTCAATAAAATGTATGTAATGGTTCCGTACGTTGTCATGTGGAACTCATTTTTGTGAAAGGCCGATATAGTCCACGGAGCTCAACACTACACGGGGCTCAAGACAATAATATCTAAATTTTGGGATGTAACAGTTCATGGGCTCAACACTTCACTTTTATCCCACGCCACTCTTACCTCTGTCAACACGCATCTAAAAAGATTGTCTCCATTTTCAAAGAAGGTATTTCTATATCATTTCTTTCTACTCTCTCTCTACCCCCACCCATCTTCTATATGTTTGGGCACACCACTTTTGAAACACCATTCATCTTCTCTTATATGCCACTCACAGAGAGAACGAAATAATTTCTGAAACACCAGTGTAGCGTCAAAGTTAGCCATTGAAAAAAATCATTTCTTTTCATATTTGCAAAGAAGACTAATGCCAAAAGTAGCCAAAGCCCCACTCTTACCCAACTAATCTGAAAGGTTTTACTTTCATGGCTTTAGAGAAGACACATCTCCATCAAACCTCATTTCTTTCACCTTAAACCTCACCTGCTCTATTTTGTCTCAGAAGGCTCTCCACGACCTGGTATTTTGTCTCTGCAAAATCAAACAAAAAATCACTGTTAGTGCTCCCACCAGAAAGATGACGCCGACCGGAACCTACTTCCCCCGCCGCCGGTCAGAACTCCCTACTCGCCCACGAACCCACCTCGCCGGCAGCTCCCACTCCGGCATCGTCTTTCCCCTCTCCAACCCGTCGCCGACGCGACCTCCTGGTCCAAACCGGGCGACCTCCACCCTCAACCATCGCGACCCCAAACCGCAGCTGACTCCGCCGGCAACCACCGCGACGCCGACGACACTTCTGTCCCCAAATAGTAACACGGACCTGCCTGGAGCAAACCCATTTCCTCTCTCCTCGATCCACTTTCAGCAAAACCCACATCAAACAATCAAAAACCAAACCCATTTCTCATGTTAAACCTAATTCTTCCCTTCCACGATTCTTTTCTCCTGCATAAGCCAACCAAGCCAAACCAATAAAAGCACTTAACCCCCATTTTACCCATAATACCCTTTCTTAATACTTTTCCAAAATATTTTGTCTCACAATATTTTGTTCAAGCTTAATTTTTTTTTACAGATCTCCACGAACATTTGCTATGTTCGACCAATTAACACGGGCATGGGAAAACTAACTAATATATATGTTCTATCTGAGTTTCTAAGAGGGCATGGGAAAACTAGATAATATATAATTTTTTTACAGATCTCCAAGAACATTTGCTCCGTTTTTTCTCTTTCACTGCAGAAACCTGCTCCGAAAAAATGAAGGCTTCCCCATGAGCTTCCCTGAGCGGTTATCCCTGTATCGTGGCTATTGTTTACTTTCTGGTGTTTTTCACCTCTATCCCGGTTTATAAGATACAAATTTTCTTAGTTTAATTCTTTTATTTTCTTTCCTGATTGAAGGGTGCCAAGAGGAGGTGTTACCATGTCGTACTTCAGATCTGTCTATTTTCTCTCTCCCATGGTGTTTTATAGGTTAGCTTCAACCACTTTGTCACACCGCCAACGACGAACGTTGGATAACATTGAAGTTGCATTCGTCAAATTCATCTGAATCGCCAGTTAGATTTCAGCTACTATGAGTTCGCTGCATTAGTTGTTTTTAATGGTCAAATCTGAGTTTAGATCGGTTGGTAGATCTCGAAGTGCATTATTTTTCTTTCCATTTTTGAGTTGAAAGATTTTTCTGTAGCTGTATGTTTTGAGATTTGTATGTTTTTTTTTCTTTTTAGAACAAAATGGAGATATTGAATGTTTTTATTCCTATAGCTCTTTGTACTCTTCTTTACCAATTTTATTATATGTTTTATGTGTGTTGAGACTTGAGATGTAAATATGGATCTATTTTTTTTTTTCGATTTGACCAACGATTTTTTTTGTGTGGGTTTCATCATATAGGGTCTGTTGAAAGCTACTCACAATGGTAGAGAAAAGTGAGCACACAATGGAAGGCTACTCAGAACATTAATTTTGTGCCAATTTTAAAAACATTTTGAGTTTTTTTCTTTATTTTTAAAATATTGAGTTAAAAAAATGACAATAGAAAAGTGAATTTCGTAAACCTTTCCATTTTCGTTTTTGACATACTATTTCATGGGTAATTTTGTTTAAATAAATAATGTTTTGAATTTCATAAACCTTGCCATTACAGTGAATTTAGTTTTTTTTGTTATTTTTAAGTTTATGGGTATCATGATCGTGTGAAAATGTATTTTGAGTTTTTTTCTTTATTTTTAAAATATTGAGATAAAAAATGACAATAGAAAAGTGAATTTCGCAAACCTTTCTATTATAGTTTTTGACATATTATTTCATGAGTAATTTTGTTTAAATAAATAATGTTTTGAATTTCGTAAACCTTGCCATTATAGTGAATTTAGTTTTTTTTGTTATTTTTATGTTTATGGGTATCATGAACGTGTGAAAATGTAAATATTTTAAAAACAGAAAATTATTTAATTCAAAAACTATTGTATCATTATCCATTGCCCATTAGGACGTTAAAAATCAACATATTTTTTTGTATTTAGATAAAAATTATATCAATTTTATTTTAACAATTATCATTAACAAAATAATCTAATTTTTGTTAGAAAATATTTGGGCAAACAATAAAATAATTTGAATCAGTAAATGCATGAGTGCCTAATGTATCAAGTGTATGTGTAATGTGCATTCATTTCGCGTTATACCTTTACTAGGACATAACAAAATATAATCGGGAGAAAATTTATCATCTTGCAATCGATACGGGTACATCCTAATATGGTGCCATTTTCAAAATGTAAATTTTATTTTTTGAAATTCATTTTAATCTGAATTATTAATAAAAAAATGTAAATTTAATTTTTTTCATTTTGGAAGTTATTTTAATCTGACAAGATTGCTCTTTAGGCAATCTTGAAAAAACAATAATATTGTGCCATTTTCAAAATTATTTTGAGTTCACTTGATAATTCTTTTAAATGGGTAATAAAAGTGAAAAAAGGAGAACAATATTTTTTCAAATTAAATAAAAGTTTATTAAATTTTAAATAATGGGATAATTATATTTTCGTTTAATATTTGAGTTTTATAACCACAAATACTCGAGAGTAAATTTATTATCGTGCGATCGAGGCGGGTATGAGTTTACTATAATCACATCTATTGAGCAAATTTGTCACCGTGCCATCGGCACGGGTACACCCTAGTCTATATAACAAAAGAGGAGGGACTTTGTGCCACATCATACAACATTCGCCACATCATATAGCCACATCATATAACTTTGAACTCTAGGGTGGGTTTGGTGCAACGAGCACAAGGCTCAATAAAATGTATGTAATGGTTCCGTACGTTGTCACGTGGAACTCATTTTTGTGCAAGGCCGATACAGTCCACGAAGCTCAACACTACACGGGGCTCAAGACAACAATATCTAAATTTTGGGATGTAACAGTTCATGGGCTCAACACTTCACTTTTATCCCACGCCACTCTTACCTCTGTCAACACGCATCTAAAAAGATTGTCTCCATTTTCAAAGAAGGTATTTCTATATCATTTCTTTCTACTCTCTCTCTACCCCCACCCATCTTCTATATGTTTGGGCACACCACTTTTGAAACACCATTCATCTTCTCTTATATGCCACTCACAGAGAGAACGAAATAATTTCTGAAACACCAGTGTAGCATCAAAGTTAGCCATTGAAAAAAATCATTTCTTTTCATATTTGCAAAGAAGACTAATGCCAAAAGTAGCCAAAGCCCCACTCTTACCCAACTAATCTGAAAGGTTTTACTTTCATGGCTTTAGAGAAGACACATCTCCATCAAACCTCATTTCTTTCACCTTAAACCTCACCTGCTCTATTTTGTCTCAGAAGGCTCTCCATGACCTGGTATTTTGTCTCTGCAAAATCAAACAAAAAATCACTGTTAGTGATCCCACCGGAAAGACGACGCCGACCGGAACCTACTTCCCCCGCCACCGGTCAGAACTCCCTACTCGCCCACGAACCCACCTCGCCGGCAGCCCCCACTCCGGCGTCGTCTTTCCCTTCTCCAACCCGTCGCCGACGCGACCTCCTAGTCCAAACCGGGCGACCTCCACCCTCAACCATCGCGACCCCAAACCGCAGCTGACTCCGCCGGTAACCACCGCGACGCCGACGACACATCTGTCCCCAAATAGTAACCCGGACCTGCCTGGAGCAAACCCATTTCCTCTCTCCTCGATCCACTTTCAGCAAAACCCACATCAAACAATCAAAAACCAAACCCATTTCTCATGTCAAACCTAATTCTTCCCTTCCACGATTCTTTTCTCCTGCATAAGCCAACCAAGCCAAACCAATAAAAGCACTTAACCCCCATTTTACCCATAATACCCTTTCTTAATACTTTTCCAAAATATTTTGTCTCACAATATTTTGTTCAAGCTTAATTTTTTTTTACAGATCTCCACGAACATTTGCTATGTTCGACCAATTAACACGGGCATGGGAAAACTAACTAATATATATGTTCTATCTGAGTTTCTAAGAGGGCATGGGAAAACTAGATAATATATAATTTTTTTACAGATCTCCAAGAACATTTGCTCTGTTTTTTCTCTTTCACTGCAGAAATCTGCTCCGAAAAAATGAAGGCTTTCCCATGAGCTTCCCTGAGCAGTTATCCCTGTATCGTGGCTATTGTTTACTTTCTGGTGTTTTTCACCTCTATCCCGGTTTATAAGATACAAATTTTCTTAGTTTAATTCTTTTATTTTCTTTCCTGATTGAAGGGTGCCAAGAGGAGGTGTTACCATGTAGTACTTCAGATATGTCTATTTTCTCTCTCCCATGGTGTTTTATAGGTTAGCTTCAACCACTTTGTCACACCGCCAACGACGAACGTTGGATAACATTGAAGTTGCATTCGTCAAATTCATCTGAATCGCCAGTTAGATTTCAGCTACTATGAGTTCGCTGCATTAGTTGTTTTTAATGGTCAAATCTGAGTTTAGATTGGTTGGTAGATCTCGAAGTGCATTATTTTTCTTTCCATTTTTGAGTTGAAAGATTTTTCTATAGCTGTATGTTTTGAGATTTGTATGTTTTTTTTTCTTTTTAGAACAACACGGAGATATTAAATATTTTTATTCCTATAGCTCTTTGTACTCTTCTTTACCAATTTTATTATATGTTTTATGTGTGTTGAGACTTGAGATGTAAATATGGATCTATTTTTTTTTTCGATTTGACCAACGATTTTTTTTGTGTGGGTTTCATCATATAGGGTCTGTTGAAAGCTACTCACAATGGTAGAGAAAAGTGAGCACACAATGGAAGGCTACTCACAACATTAATTTTGTGCCAATTTTAAAAACATTTTGAGTTTTTTTCTTTATTTTTAAAATATTGAGTTAAAAAAATGACAATAGAAAAGTGAATTTCGTAAACCTTTCCATTTTAGTTTTTGACATACTATTTCATGGGTAATTTTGTTTAAATAAATAATGTTTTGAATTTCGTAAACCTTGCCATTACAGTGAATTTAGTTTTTTTTGTTATTTTTAAGTTTATGGGTATCATGATCGTGTGAAAATGTATTTTGAGTTTTTTTCTTTATTTTTAAAATATTGAGTTAAAAAATGACAATAGAAAAGTGAATTTCGCAAACCTTTCTATTATAGTTTTTGACATATTATTTCATGAGTAATTTTGTTTAAATAAATAATGTTTTGAATTTCGTAAACCTTGCCATTATAGTGAATTTAGTTTTTTTTGTTATTTTTATGTTTATGGGTATCATGAACGTGTGAAAATGTAAATATTTTAAAAACAGAAAATTATTTAATTCAAAAACTATTGTATCATTATCCATTGCCCATTAGGACGTTAAAAATCAACATATTTTTTTGTATTTAGATAAAAATTATATCAATTTTATTTTAGCAATTATCATTAACAAAATAATCTAATTTTTGTTAGAAAATATTTGGGCAAACAATAAAATAATTTGAATCAGTAAATGCATGAGTGCCTAATGTATCAAGTGTATGTGTAATGTGCATTCATTTCGCGTTATACCTTTACTAGGACATAACAAAATATACACAAAATATAATCGGGAGCAAATTTATCATCTTGCAATCGATACGGGTACATCCTAATATGGTGCCATTTTCAAAATGTAAATTTTATTTTTTGAAATTCATTTTAATCTGAATTATTAATAAAAAAATGTAAATTTAATTTTTTTCATTTTGGAAGTTATTTTAATCTGACAAGATTGCTCTTTAGGCAATCTTGAAAAAACAATAATATTGTGCCATTTTCAAAATTATTTTGAGTTCACTTGATAATTCTTTTAAATGGGTAATAAAAGTGAAAAAAGGAGAACAATATTTTTTCAAATTAAATAAAAGTTTATTAAATTTTAAATAATGGGATAATTATATTTTCGTTTAATATTTGAGTTTTATAACCACAAATACTCGAGAGTAAATTTATTATCGTGCGATCGAGGCGGGTATGAGTTTACTATAATCACATCTATTGAGCAAATTTGTCACCGTGCCATCGGCACGGGTACACCCTAGTCTATATAACAAAAGAGGAGGGACTTTGTGCCACATCATACAACATTCGCCACATCATATAGCCACATCATATAACTTTGAACTCTAGGGTGGGTTTGGTGCAACGAGCACAAGGCTCAATAAAATGTATGTAATGGTTCCGTACGTTGTCACGTGGAACTCATTTTTGTGCAAGGCCGATACAGTCCACGAAGCTCAACACTACACGGGGCTCAAGACAACAATATCTAAATTTTGGGATGTAACAGTTCATGGGCTCAACACTTCACTTTTATCCCACGCCACTCTTACCTCTGTCAACACGCATCTAAAAAGATTGTCTCCATTTTCAAAGAAGGTATTTCTATATCATTTCTTTCTACTCTCTCTCTACCCCCACCCATCTTCTATATGTTTGGGCACACCACTTTTGAAACACCATTCATCTTCTCTTATATGCCACTCACAGAGAGAACGAAATAATTTCTGAAACACCAGTGTAGCATCAAAGTTAGCCATTGAAAAAAATCATTTCTTTTCATATTTGCAAAGAAGACTAATGCCAAAAGTAGCCAAAGCCCCACTCTTACCCAACTAATCTGAAAGGTTTTACTTTCATGGCTTTAGAGAAGACACATCTCCATCAAACCTCATTTCTTTCACCTTAAACCTCACCTGCTCTATTTTGTCTCAGAAGGCTCTCCATGACCTGGTATTTTGTCTCTGCAAAATCAAACAAAAAATCACTGTTAGTGATCCCACCGGAAAGACGACGCCGACCGGAACCTACTTCCCCCGCCACCGGTCAGAACTCCCTACTCGCCCACGAACCCACCTCGCCGGCAGCCCCCACTCCGGCGTCGTCTTTCCCTTCTCCAACCCGTCGCCGACGCGACCTCCTAGTCCAAACCGGGCGACCTCCACCCTCAACCATCGCGACCCCAAACCGCAGCTGACTCCGCCGGTAACCACCGCGACGCCGACGACACATCTGTCCCCAAATAGTAACCCGGACCTGCCTGGAGCAAACCCATTTCCTCTCTCCTCGATCCACTTTCAGCAAAACCCACATCAAACAATCAAAAACCAAACCCATTTCTCATGTCAAACCTAATTCTTCCCTTCCACGATTCTTTTCTCCTGCATAAGCCAACCAAGCCAAACCAATAAAAGCACTTAACCCCCATTTTACCCATAATACCCTTTCTTAATACTTTTCCAAAATATTTTGTCTCACAATATTTTGTTCAAGCTTAATTTTTTTTTACAGATCTCCACGAACATTTGCTATGTTCGACCAATTAACACGGGCATGGGAAAACTAACTAATATATATGTTCTATCTGAGTTTCTAAGAGGGCATGGGAAAACTAGATAATATATAATTTTTTTACAGATCTCCAAGAACATTTGCTCTGTTTTTTCTCTTTCACTGCAGAAATCTGCTCCGAAAAAATGAAGGCTTTCCCATGAGCTTCCCTGAGCAGTTATCCCTGTATCGTGGCTATTGTTTACTTTCTGGTGTTTTTCACCTCTATCCCGGTTTATAAGATACAAATTTTCTTAGTTTAATTCTTTTATTTTCTTTCCTGATTGAAGGGTGCCAAGAGGAGGTGTTACCATGTAGTACTTCAGATATGTCTATTTTCTCTCTCCCATGGTGTTTTATAGGTTAGCTTCAACCACTTTGTCACACCGCCAACGACGAACGTTGGATAACATTGAAGTTGCATTCGTCAAATTCATCTGAATCGCCAGTTAGATTTCAGCTACTATGAGTTCGCTGCATTAGTTGTTTTTAATGGTCAAATCTGAGTTTAGATTGGTTGGTAGATCTCGAAGTGCATTATTTTTCTTTCCATTTTTGAGTTGAAAGATTTTTCTATAGCTGTATGTTTTGAGATTTGTATGTTTTTTTTTCTTTTTAGAACAACACGGAGATATTAAATATTTTTATTCCTATAGCTCTTTGTACTCTTCTTTACCAATTTTATTATATGTTTTATGTGTGTTGAGACTTGAGATGTAAATATGGATCTATTTTTTTTTTCGATTTGACCAACGATTTTTTTTGTGTGGGTTTCATCATATAGGGTCTGTTGAAAGCTACTCACAATGGTAGAGAAAAGTGAGCACACAATGGAAGGCTACTCACAACATTAATTTTGTGCCAATTTTAAAAACATTTTGAGTTTTTTTCTTTATTTTTAAAATATTGAGTTAAAAAAATGACAATAGAAAAGTGAATTTCGTAAACCTTTCCATTTTAGTTTTTGACATACTATTTCATGGGTAATTTTGTTTAAATAAATAATGTTTTGAATTTCGTAAACCTTGCCATTACAGTGAATTTAGTTTTTTTTGTTATTTTTAAGTTTATGGGTATCATGATCGTGTGAAAATGTATTTTGAGTTTTTTTCTTTATTTTTAAAATATTGAGTTAAAAAATGACAATAGAAAAGTGAATTTCGCAAACCTTTCTATTATAGTTTTTGACATATTATTTCATGAGTAATTTTGTTTAAATAAATAATGTTTTGAATTTCGTAAACCTTGCCATTATAGTGAATTTAGTTTTTTTTGTTATTTTTATGTTTATGGGTATCATGAACGTGTGAAAATGTAAATATTTTAAAAACAGAAAATTATTTAATTCAAAAACTATTGTATCATTATCCATTGCCCATTAGGACGTTAAAAATCAACATATTTTTTTGTATTTAGATAAAAATTATATCAATTTTATTTTAGCAATTATCATTAACAAAATAATCTAATTTTTGTTAGAAAATATTTGGGCAAACAATAAAATAATTTGAATCAGTAAATGCATGAGTGCCTAATGTATCAAGTGTATGTGTAATGTGCATTCATTTCGCGTTATACCTTTACTAGGACATAACAAAATATACACAAAATATAATCGGGAGCAAATTTATCATCTTGCAATCGATACGGGTACATCCTAATATGGTGCCATTTTCAAAATGTAAATTTTATTTTTTGAAATTCATTTTAATATGAATTATTAATAAAAAAATGTAAATTTAATTTTTTTCATTTTGGAAGTTATTTTAATCTGACAAGATTGCTCTTTAGGCAATCTTGAAAAAACAATAATATTGTGCCATTTTCAAAATTATTTTGAGTTCACTTGATAATTCTTTTAAACGGGTAATAAAAGTGAAAAAAGGAGAACAATATTTTTTCAAATTAAATAAAAGTTTATTAAATTTTAAATAATGGGATAATTATATTTTCGTTTAATATTTGAGTTTTATAACCACAAATACTCGAGAGTAAATTTATTACCGTGCGATCGAGGCGGGTATGAGTTTACTATAATCACATCTATTGAGCAAATTTGTCACCGTGCCATCGGCACGGGTACACCCTAGTCTATATAACAAAAGAGGAGGGACTTTGTGCCACATCATACAACATTCGCCACATCATATAGCCACATCATATAACTTTGAACTCTAGGGTGGGTTTGGTGCAACGATCACAAGGCTCAATAAAATGTATGTAATGGTTTCGTACGTTGTCACGTGGAAATCATTTTTGTGCAAGGTCGATACAGTCCACGAAGCTCAACACTACACGGGGCTCAAGACAACAATATCTAAATTTTGGGATGTAACAGTTCATGGGCCCAACACTTCACTTTTATCCCACGCCACTCTTACCTCTGTCAACACGCATCTAAAAAGATTGTCTCCATTTTCAAAGAAGGTATTTCTATATCATTTCTTTCTACTCTCTCTCTACCCCCACCCATCTTCTATATGTTTGGGCACACCACTTTGAAACACCATTCATCTTCTCTTATATGCCACTCACAGAGAGAACGAAATAATTTCTGAAACACCAGTGTAGCATCAAAGTTAGCCATTGAAAAAAATCATTTCTTTTCATATTTGCAAAGAAGACTAATGCCAAAAGTAGCCAAAGCCCCACTCTTACCCAACTAATCTGAAAGGTTTTACTTTCATGGCTTTAGAGAAGACACATCTCCATCAAACCTCATTTCTTTCACCTTAAACCTCACCTGCTCTATTTTGTCTCAGAAGGCTCTCCATGACCTGGTATTTTGTCTCTGCAAAATCAAACAAAAAATCACTGTTAGTGCTCCCACCGGAAAGACGACGCCGACCGGAACCTACTTCCCCCACCACCGGTCAGAACTCCCTACTCGCCCACGAACCCACCTCGCCGGCAGCCCCCACTCCGGCGTCGTCTTTCCCTTCTCCAACCCGTCGCCGACGCGACCTCCTGGTCCAAACCGCAGCTGACTCCGCCGGTAACCACCGCGACGCCGACGACACTTCTGTCCCCAAATAGTAACCCGGACCTGCCTGGAGCAAACCCATTTCCTCTCTCCTCGATCCACTTTCAGCAAAACCCACATCAAACAATCAAAAACCAAACCCATTTCTCATGTCAAACCTAATTCTTCCCTTCCACGATTCTTTTCTCCTGCATAAGCCAACCAAGCCAAACCAATAAAAGCACTTAACCCCCATTTTACCCATAATACCCTTTCTTAATACTTTTCCAAAATATTTTGTCTCACAATATTTTGTTCAAGCTTAATTTTTTTTTACAGATCTCCACGAACATTTGCTATGTTCGACCAATTAACACGGGCATGGGAAAACTAACTAATATATATGTTCTATCTGAGTTTCTAAGTGGGCATGGGAAAACTAGATAATATATAATTTTTTTACAGATCTCCAAGAACATTTGCTCTGTTTTTTCTCTTTCACTGCAGAAATCTGCTCCGAAAAAATGAAGGCTTCCCCACGAGCTTCCCTGAGCAGTTATCCCTGTATCGTGGCTATTGTTTACTTTCTGGTGTTTTTCACCTCTATCCCGGTTTATAAGATACAAATTTTCTTAGTTTAATTATTTTATTTTCTTTCCTGATTGAAGGGTGCCAAGAGGAGGTGTTACCATGTAGTACTTCAGATCTGTCTATTTTCTCTCTCCCATGGTGTTTTATAGGTTAGCTTCAACCACTTTGGCACACCGCCAACGACGAACGTTGGATAACATTGAAGTTGCATTCGTCAAATTCATCTGAATCTCCAGTTAGATTTCAGCTACTATGAGTTCGCTGCATTAGTTGTTTTTAATGGTCAAATCTGAGTTTAGATCGGTTGATAGATCTCGAAGTGCATTATTTTTCTTTCCATTTTTGAGTTGAAAGATTTTTCTATAGCTGTATGTTTTGAGATTTGTATGTTTTTTTTTCTTTTTAGAACAACATGGAGATATTGAATGTTTTTATTCCTATAGCTCTTTGTACTCTTCTTTACCAATTTTATTATATGTTTTATGTGTGTTGAGACTTGAGATGTAAATATGGATCTATTTTTTTTTTCGATTTGACCAACGATTTTTTTTGTGTGGGTTTCATCATATAGGGTCTGTTGAAAGCTACTCACAATGGTAGAGAAAAGTGAGCACACAATGGAAGGCTACTCACAACATTAATTTTGTGCCAATTTTAAAAATATTTTGAGTTTTTTTCTTTATTTTTAAAATATTGAGTTAAAAAAATGACAATAGAAAAGTGAATTTCGTAAACCTTTCCATTTTAGTTTTTGACATACTATTTCATGGGTAATTTTGTTTAAATAAATAATGTTTTGAATTTCGTAAACCTTGCCATTACAGTGAATTTAGTTTTTTTTGTTATTTTTAAGTTTATGGGTATCATGATCGTGTGAAAATGTATTTTGAGTTTTTTTCTTTATTTTTAAAATATTGAGTTAAAAAATGACAATAGAAAAGTGAATTTCGCAAACCTTTCTATTATAGTTTTTGACATATTATTTCATGAGTAATTTTGTTTAAATAAATAATGTTTTGAATTTCGTAAACCTTGCCATTATAGTGAATTTAGTTTTTTTTGTTATTTTTATGTTTATGGGTATCATGAACGTGTGAAAATGTAAATATTTTAAAAATAGAAAATTATTTAATTCAAAAACTATTGTATCATTATCCATTGCCCATTAGGACGTTAAAAATCAACATATTTTTTTGTATTTAGATAAAAATTATATCAATTTTATTTTAACAATTATCATTAACAAAATAATCTAATTTTTGTTAGAAAATATTTGGGCAAACAATAAAATAATTTGAATCAGTAAATGCATGAGTGCCTAATGTATCAAGTGTATGTGTAATGTGCATTCATTTCGCGTTATACCTTTACTAGGACATAACAAAATATAATCGGGAGAAAATTTATCATCTTGCAATCGATACGGGTACATCCTAATATGGTGCCATTTTCAAAATGTAAATTTTATTTTTTGAAATTCATTTTAATCTGAATTATTAATAAAAAAATGTAAATTTAATTTTTTTCATTTTGGAAGTTATTTTAATCTGACAAGATTGCTCTTTAGGCAATCTTGAAAAAACAATAATATTGTGCCATTTTCAAAATTATTTTGAGTTCACTTGATAATTCTTTTAAACGGGTAATAAAAGTGAAAAAAGGAGAACAATATTTTTTCAAATTAAATAAAAGTTTATTAAATTTTAAATAATGGGATAATTATATTTTCGTTTAATATTTGAGTTTTATAACCACAAATACTCGAGAGTAAATTTATTATCGTGCGATCGAGGCGGGTATGAGTTTACTATAATCACATCTATTGTGCAAATTTGTCACCGTGCCATCGGCACGGGTACACCCTAGTATATATATAAAGTAACAACGAGTTACAATTTAAGACAAAATTTAAAACTTATTACAAGAGAACCAAACATTTTCTATAGGATAAAACAAACATTTTACTTAAAGTAACAAAAAGAGCTCTGAAAGATGAATCTTCAACCTCATCCTTTTACGTTTCCTCCACGAGCCTACTTATTTCCTGAAAATAGTTATTTATGCAACATCATCTAAAAGCCGAATGAGATTCAGTCTCCACACATTCCAGAGTTTCTTAGAAAATTGATACCTGTTAAAGTTAGAATGGAGGGAATATATATATATATATATATATATATATGTGTGTGTGTGTGTGTGTGTGTGTGTGTGTGTGTGTGTGTGAATTTGCAGTAATATATATAAAGTGACTAATAATATATATTTTCAGAAAAGAACGGATAGGAAATTAAGCAATATGTCAATTATTCAGTTTTAGTGGCCATGTATGCACTAATACCCAGACATATAGTGTTACCAAATATTTTCACCCGGTAACAACACAAACAAAAAATCATGATTTATGGAACAATGCCTTATGTAGGGCATATTATTGATAAACCAGTTGGGAAGGTACCACCCGTATATTTCCTCCCAGTAGTCAAGGCCAACATAGTAAGAGAGTTTCCACAGCCAGAATAAATAATTTCAGAATTCAAATCAGATGTTTATATCAAGAGATATACATATATAACACACGACGAAATCATCGGTAGAAGATTTATTTTGAGAATAAAAGAAGTTTCACAAAATATATATAGTTTTTATAATATCATATAATCAAAATACGCAAGGAATGTCATATAGTACTCACTTAAAACATAAGTTCGAAGCTACCGATATTAAGTCTTGGATCACTAAGATGAAAGTTCTTCTTAAGCTTCCACGCACTTTCTCTCATTATTTCTTTGCAAACATTTGAAGTAATTTCGTGTAATAAATGATACCAATTATTCTATTTATAGTTTTTTAAATATATTTGGGTGTTGACACTTGTCTGGGTGACTAAGATCTCACAACGACGAGTCAACATTGAAGTGCCGCGTAATTAAGTGGTCTTGCAATCTTATTTCACCAAACGACGACTCTTGTTTTAGCTCTTCCTAAATGAATGACATGTGTTTTAGCTTTTCCTCTAAAGATGGCATGTGTACAATCGAGGTGTCAAAACCATGCATGAGGTGGAAAACTATTAAGGGTATAAGGGTCATTTTAAACATGAAAGGTAATTTGGTAATTTCACACTATATTTTTAATCTTTCTCAGAGGTCCCTAAAACCAATTTATTTATAAAAAGGTCCTTTTTTATTTTTCATTTTTATCCCTGAAACTTTCTTAATTAAAACCAAGTCCCTACAGTTTCATAAATTTACCTTTTCTACCCCGAAACCTATCATTTAGCTTAAGATGTGTCATAAAACTTCAATTTGACCCATTTACAGTTTATTCTTCAAATTTAAAAATGGCCTTTGTCATATTAGGAACCTAGAATATCACATATATAATAATACAACATTTATTAGATAATAAGTGAGACGCAATTGTAAAAACAAACTATATATGAGCATATAAAAGTGGGGTCATTACAATAAATATTGCAATGATCCCATTTATAAGGGACATGAATTTAATAGGCTCAAAATTTTTCCAAATGGTACTTGAGATAGCTAATGGGCCATAGGGTTTCTAGAGAAACACCACCAATTTTTTATTTTCACAATTTTAATAATCTTTGCACCAAATAAAACCACAAATGGTCTCCACCGCTCGAAATGCTCACAGTATAAAAAGAAAACAAGTATGGTGAGTCACAAAAGAGATCTGAGATAGAGATATTGAATTAGGATTCTTGGATCTCAAACTTGGGTGTAAACTATGATTAGGTAGGCACAAGATATAACTTGGAAAATCACTTTTCCAAAAACCCTCTTTGAAAATTGATACCAGACCTGAGTATTTATAGAAAACACATTTTTTAAGGCAACATATTTTTTGACAAAATTCGTTCGAACAAAAACATATGGTTCATTCAAACAAAAATGAAGTATGTTTCGAACTAACTAAAAACTCATTCGAACGAACATTCCAATCTCGTTCAAACCATCTTCAAACAAACATCAAACGATATATTTCTACTCAACATAAATTTCTTGTTTCTTTTCATTTTAAGGTCATATAATGACATTATTAACATCTCGTTCGAACGAACTGTACAAATTTGTTCGAATGACTGAAAACCAAAAATATTTTTCTTTTAAAAAACTTTTTAATCATCCCTTAAACCATTTAGAAAAACAAACACACAAAGTAGATGCAGTGATTAAACATAAATATGCAATCATACCTTCACCAAGATCTCTCGGATGATGAAGATGAAACTATACATGTAGCCCAATGTATTTTTATTGACACTTTAACTTTGTCGTGTGATCCAATCACACATCATAGGACTGAAAGACACATAACTTAAGTCCTAACCTATAACACAAACAAGTTTTGTCTGAACATGGAATTAAGCCAATACATACAAATTGTCTCGATTCGGAAATTTGTCCTCTCAAATCTCCCCCAATTACTATTCTAGGACAAAAATCAAACTGAAAAACTATTTGACTATCAAGCCCACTAAGACTCAATTCTCAACCTTAAAAGGAAAAAAGTTACAAATGCTAGACCGACACAAATTTCAGTAGCTTTCCTCTTGTGTAAATCTTTATGCATCACTACTAACCTAGGCACTTAAACACACCCTCAAAAGCATAGAAAATATAAAAATATATAAACTGGATATGAACCCCCCTGTCTAACATCTCTACCTAAGAAAGGATGTCTCCCCCTAAGTTAAAGGTCTCCCCAATATGAAAATAAGTAGATACCATATCTCCTTATTTTTTTCAAGAATAGAAAAAGAATAAGGGACACAATAATAAAATATTTCTCCCTAATAAAATCAAATCTCCCCCTAAGTTAAGCATGATTTGTCAATGCGGAAACATAAGCAAAAATAATCCAATCTATGAACAAATGATATCAACTATGATGCAACCATTTAAGTATAATATACCAAGTTGATTATAACACATACCAATTTGAATCAAAGATTGAGCATGATGCAATCAAGTATTAAATGAAAGCACAAAGGCTCAAAACTCAAAACATATATATATATATATATATATAACCACACATATACGAAGAAAGCACATACACATACACAGGTAAAAGACCTGAAAAGTAAGAAATACATAAGCTTTACACACTCGTATAGTATCAATCTATCTAAACATGGTGGTATGAAGTGAAAAGGTGTGAACTAGAAATAAGAAAAATGACCCAATCACTCAAAAATGTCCAAGTATCTCTATTTGACCACAATAATTTATCAACATTCGATTTAGCCTCACATGTCAAATAAAGAGCTCAAAATGACAAACAAACATAACGTACACTTGCCTAGAAATATTTATGATTCTTGAATCAATATTGACAAAATAATTAAGCTCAACTAGGATTCATTGTGAAAATCCATTGATCATTAAATAAACACCATCAAAAAGTTAAATAATTTTTCTCTCCCTTTTTCTTTTGAAGATATCTAATTTTTGAAGCATTAATCAAAAAAAAATTGGCTTTGGAAATTTTTCTGTTTTTATTGTCTCTCTATGTTTTAGGTTCTTGCCAAAGGTGGCCTTTCACGTAAAGGAGAATGTTCCCTTCTTACCCCTTTTCTCGTGCATAGTCAAATTTTTAATAAAGAATCAATGTCACTAGTAATGGTTCTTACATGCACAAATCCTCCATGGTAAAAAAATTTATGATATGATAAGATTGTTAAGATATGACCTTACTTAGCTCATGTGACATATGAAGTTAAAATCCAAAGGAGATTGTGTAAAGTGTGTACGAAGGCATATACAAAGAGAATCCATCACGTAAATTAATTTCAAACTACTTCATGTAAACACTATTAAGAACAATCCAAGCATTAAAAATCAAAATCAAATGTCTTGGTCACATGGATGTATAGAAAGAATGGGATTCAAACAAACCGATATGCCACACAATATGCATAAAAAAAAATACACAAAAACAAAAATCTTTTTGAGGTTTTAAACATTTTTGAAAATGATACCAATTTAAAAAGAACTCAAAATACAAACAATTTTTATTATTTTTCATTAAGAACCTAAAAAATGGAAAAATAAAAAAAGAAAGATAAACACATCATAACACTACAATAATATATAACCTAAAGCACAACATTAGTGTACAACAAACATCCAACCAATCATTCATAAGATATAGCATGTGATGAATCGTGTGAAAGCATGAGAGAGACAACCAGCCTAACATTAAGTACCTCCAAATCATATGTCCTAACCCACATAGGTGTAACATGATGGACTTGGGCTTAGGGAACTTTTGTGACACTAGTATTAGACTTCCTATAACTTTTTCTAAGATCTTAATAAGAATTCATAAGGTGACCTTTCCTAGCACAATGTGTGCAAGTGTAAATATAAGGAATGTTACCTTTAGGTTGACCTTTTCTAATTATCTTAGTTTTGGTTGACTTTATCAACTGCATGGTCTTGGGTTTATCAGTGGAAGTCTTAGTATCATCAAATACAATCCCACACTTATCATATTTGATTCAGATGGTGCCTAATATTTTATCCAATATCTCCGACCTAGACTCCAAATCAAATTTTATATTACTTGAGTCTCTTAATTTTTCATTTAACTCCATAATTATAGACTCAAGAAAGTTCCTAGACTCTTTAAAATTAAGAAGCCCCTTCTTCAAAACCTCCATTATCATCACCATAGCTTATAACACCTATGGCACTTTAGCATTATCATCACCTATGGCACATTCCTTAACCATATCTTCTAAACACAAGTTTTCCTTTTTCAACTTCAACGAATCGATGCATAAGTCCTGAAAGGACACTTGAAGCTCACTATCCTCATCCTCTTCTTCGTGTTCAATACTCCTTTCCTCACTATCTTGGTAAACTAAACACCAGACCTCCACACCTCTATGCCCATGATTATCTTCAATAAGCGAAAACATTTCATTCAATCCCATATGACTAGCCATGAACGTGGTGTAGTTGTGATCATTGGGGGAATTAACTTCCTCTTTGAACTCACTATCACTAAAGATTGTATTTTATACCTTCGGTTTCTTGCCCTACTTCTTTAGTCTAGTGGGACATTCAAGAGAATAACACCCTAAGCCTTGGAATTCAAAATACTTGTCCTGGTCATCCACCTTTTTAGAACCATCCCTATTCTTCCAATCATGTTCAATAAAGTTCATAGGTTTCTTTTCAAATCTCTTCTTATCTCTAATCTTAAGAAACTTCTTGAACTTCCTAGCATGCTTATCTATCTCTTCAGGATCAAGCTCACCGTCACTATCAGAATCCGACACATCCTCATTTTGGGCTTATATGGCAATACCTTTATCCTTCTTCGGAGGACAGATGTTCATCTCATAGGTTTGAAGGTCACCTTAAAGTTCTTAGAGTCTCATAGCATCGACACTACATAGGGAATCTAGGACCATGACCTTGGCATTAAATATACCAGGCAACGACCTTAAGATTCTTTGCCCTACTTTGGACTTGAGGATATGTTCAGCTAAATTAAATGAGGAGTTGACAATATACGACAACTTGGCACAAAAGTCATACAAAACTCATTCTCTAACATTTTAATTGTCTCAAACATAGTCGTCAAAATTTATAACTTGGAAAATCTAACTGTATCTATTCCCTCGTGTGTGGATCATAAAATATTCCAAACATCCTTCTCACTTTCGCAAGTCATAATGTGTCTAAACTCAAAAATGTGACTTCTTCATTATATGCTCTGATACCAATTTGAAAAGGAGGTGAATTTATATGTTAAGGATTAATACCATTTTGTGACACCCCGCCTAATTTAAACATCGGGTGATCAGGCCTTTATTAAATTAAAACAAGTTTCTCAAATGGTTCATTCTTAGCATCACTGTCGAAAACTTTTTAATTACTAATACCCTAAGTAAAATTAGACCGGTGCCAAATTTTATCTTTCTTAAAACAGATAAATCAACCATGCGGAAAAAGTACAAATAATCATGTGCTATAAATCAAACAACAAGTAAAAGTACAACAGAATAAAAGTATTACCGAATAAACCATCGGCTAAAGAAAAACCCAAACAACAATAGAGTAACCACCAGTCTGAAACCAAAAACTGAGACTAAAACCGGACAACAAGTCCATACATAGAATAGTGTAAGACCCTGTACTAGATCTGAATGAGAGATATCGCCTAGTCAAAATCCTGTAAGCATCCACTGTGCTACAGCTCCGAGTCTCTGGAATGGAATCATCATACATGGCATCCCTGTGGCTGGACACCTAAAAGGTTTTAAAAATATTTTATAGCAAGAGTTAGTACTCAAAACATTTTGAAAATATTTTGCAAGCGTTTATCACAATATAATATGCGGTTATTGATTACACATGTTAGGTTCTCGTACACTCTCTTGAGTTAACTCACCCCTCATCTTTTGTGCACACCTAACGTTCTACACTTAGTTTATCTAGCCGTACTTCTCTAGCTAACTAAACCAAAGTAGTAAATTGAACTTATCTGTACCCAAGTTCTAGTACCGCCCATACAGTACAACCGTTTTTCTAACATCACGCGTATGTTAATTAATTCCCAAGTAACATATAATCTATGTTATCTTTCCAAGACTTCTCATTTAGTTTTACTTACTAAAATTACTACAATTCTCACAATTGTTAACTTCCCCTCTTATGTAATTAAGTTTCACTACTTGAATTACTAAATAGATTTTCTCTATCTAAAGGTTCATTTCGTAATTAAGTTTCACTACTTAACTTACCAATTCAGTATGTATCTTTAAATACGTAATATATCAATCTACTAATACACTGAAGTAGAATATCATCAGGTATATATATTTCACACACAATATACACTAAATATTAGTCACAGCTATTTTGCCCCTTTTATACACATAAAGGACTCTTGGTTCGGAATGATTCATCGACCCCAAGTAAGAATTGGTTCGGCATGATACATTGACCCCAATTATTTTTAAAGAAATATATACTCATTTCCTGGTTCGGGACACTCTCATCGCGACACCAGTTCAAAGTTTGGTTCGGTATTTCTCATCGACCCCAAATTATAATAACTTTATGTTAGTTCGAAATGTCTCATCGACCCTAACATAATTAATTTAGGTATACTCTCTCTACCTAAAAGATCACATAATTCAGTAGGTACACTCCCGACCTATTAATCATATACGTACGTAATATTTTAATCTCATATATTTACCGTACAATATTCGCTTTACGATTTATCTCATTAATCGTATTTATTTGAGTATACACACAACTCTAAGGGTCCTAGTTACCCCTTACACATAATTTCAGTAGTTATTGCTTACCTTACTGGTCTATTACTTAAATTGAATATACTTCGCCCCGTAACTCAATTTCCGAAGTCCCCAAAACTCTACTAAATCGGATTATTCTCCTCGGTCCATAATCCAAGCCCTACACCCAATGGCCTTATTGGACCTCAACATATACCAACTGGTCTTATTCTTACTCCCATATAAGTATAATTTAAATCCTAGAATACTCATTCATTCCCGAACTCAACGAAGAATTAACCACAAAATTTTCAGGAAACAGCTTGCGTCGATCGATCGATGGCTGGGTTCGATCGAACAGGGACAGACGCAGTTTGTCTTCTTCGTTGATCCGTTCCTCCATTGACAAATTCCCAAAATCCATTATTGTCCACCAAACTTCGACCCAATGATCCTAACATATTTCCACATATACTAGAACAGTTTCTAACGTAACAAATACATCAAAACTCCAATTCCTTTAAAGAAATAATGAATTAAACCCCAAAATTTCTTGAAACCCTAGTTATGGTGTTCTTCCCATATATACATTCAAAATCCAGATTTTTACTCCGAAAATCGTCAAGTCTAATCTGAATATTAATCCTCTACATAGTTTAAATCATTCTACATGCAATTCCTATCCCAACATGCATAAATATCATCTTCTCCAATCAAAATAATAATTTAATCAAAACTATTCAAAAACCCTACACATGGGTATTATAACTTTAAGATTTTTGCAATAAACAACTTGCCTTATGATCAGTAGGGTCTGATTTCGTGGTTCTTGTTGATGATTGATGATCTTCATCCTTCAATCCTTCTTCCCCAACAAGTATGATGGTAGAAATCCTTTTGAATCCTTCCCAAATCTTCTTTTTGCTTTAGAAAGTTGTGCCTCTCCTCTCTCTAATGGTATTGGTGTTGACATGGGTGTTCTAACCCTAATTCCTCTATCATATGGCTGATATAAAACTCTCAATTTCGTAGGTCATCATACCCTCATATGTTAAAAGACCAAAACGCCCCCGAACGGTCTCGGTTTAGCCCAAAATTACCCCGGGACTCAACGAGTACCCCCGGGTATACTATTTTGACTAATTTGACCCTTTCGGACTCATTGGTGACCACTAAATTATCATTTGAGTCACTTAAAAATATTACTCGTTCTCACCCCAACACGGTCTACACGCATTATGTAACTATTTACCACTCGCACTAAGTAAATAAAAATGATGCAATATACACCGGTATCTATCTTTCGAATAATATAACAAAATTACAATTTTAAATAAAACTCTTTAAATTACTACTCTTATATAATTTAAATTAAGCCGGCATTTTCTCATTTAATTATCCAATCTAATTAAATGGAATATTCAGAAATACGGGGTGTTACATACTTCCCCCCTTGCAAAGGAATTTCGTCCTCGAAATTAGGATAAGGCTGGTATTAAGGCTAAGGACCCTAGACATAATTGCATCCTCTAATACCCAATGTCAAATCATCACATTCTAACGATCGCCCCAAGTACATACCTTGCTTCATAATAACTTCTTATCGCACGTTACCCATGCCGCATATATCATAATTAAGTCTCACTACTTAATTTCTCAAAGATTTCCCAATCCAACATTAATTCTTGGAATTAAGTTTCTCCCTACTTAATTTACCCATTCGATGTATATCTCTATATAACATCTAAGTGCCTACTATCACTCATAAGTAGAATATTATAAGGTATATATTTCACACACAATATATACTTTAAGGAAAATTGGTCCGGCAAAAATCATCGGCCCCAATAATCTTATCATTTACGTTGGTCCGGAAATTCCTCGACCCCAAGGTAAATGTAATGCACATGTCGGTTCAGACCTTCTGTCGATCTCAATATTTATCATTGATTTGGTTCAAAAAATCTCGGCCCCAAATCGATCCCCCCATGTATTGGTCCGGAACATCATCGACCCCAATACAGAGATTAAGCACACTTACTATCGCACATAAGTAGTAAAAATCAATAGGTATATATTTCTTACACATAACATATACTACCAACACTTATTTTATAATCACCCCCCCTTCTATAACACTTTTGGGGTTATTGGCTCGGAATTTCACTTCGATCACCAATAGTTATAAATCACTTGTCTCGGAATCACATTTCGAGTACCAATATATGTACATATATCTCATCGCACATGAGTAGACAATTTGTGAGCTATATTTTACACAATTCATATACCCTAAATGTCATACTCCAATAGAATGTCCTCATATTACGCGTTAAGGACTTAAAAAGTTCGAAATGTCTACTCGAACCACACCCAAAGTACATGTATTGTTCGTAATCGGTACCCACGAACCTAATTCTCATGTACAGTCCATATAGGCACTCACTCTACCTATAAATATGCTCATATAGGTATGCATTCAACTTATGGATTGATCAGTGGGCTTCTCCAAAATTCCACTTATCGTAAGGGCGTATCATTATTCTTTCTCACTAACATTGAGTCGTAGGTAGCACAACGTACTCAAAATCAAACTTTACTCTATTCCTTCCTGACCTTCTCTCACAGGGTGGAATTTAGGATTTCATCCTGATTCACAATCATGTAGAGCAGCATCGTGCACTTGTGCACTCTCCCTTTTCAACTATACACTAATCCATCCTGGTCACCCCATTTCGCTACCCCCAACTGAATGTTGGCTAAATTATGATGTTCACAACCCATCAATAATTTATAAGTCTGTCTCCTCATTCCATCATTGGAAATGTAGGTTCACTACTACATTTTGGTTGCTCATTTTGAGTCTAACTCGCTCTATAACTAGAGGTGTATCTGGAGACAATCTCACTATGTCTCCTCTCAACATCGCTTCCCACTTACGTCATCTTTCCTCAAGTGTTACTCTATTTCCCTCTCTCTCCGGGTTTATTATACTTTACAATTCGTGCACTCTTCGCAATTGGCGCACCTTTTGAGGTTGGTTACTTTATAAGAATCAACAGTTTAGTAACATGTAGGTCACCCTCAACACTCAGTCAAGAGATAACCTTGCGCTACTTCTTCACCACAGTTAGGTCTCCCATATCAAGAGATAACCTTTGAACGGTTTCCCACCGACTTTCATCCCATAGGGTGTGCTGGATCTCTCAGCACATGTAATCTTGGATCATCGTCTAGCTCTCATGACATTCAACCCATTTCATCGATACGACTTGTTTCCTAATTTCCCCACCGTCGTACCAAAAATATTCCGCATCCCTCTATTTCGGATGTCTAAGGAATTCAATTGACTAGGGTGCCCATACACCCTTTTCTCCGGGTACATTTGCAAAAACATTGCAAATGTCGCACCCGTAACATGCTTTTCTTCAACTCTAGACTAGTCTACATGACGTGACTACAATCTTGTGGGTATTCTCAATACCCTAGAGACAAAAAATCAAATCTTTACCCACAAAGTCCCACTTATCCCTTCGTGGTGAGGTAAGACTTTCAGTGTTTCTCCACAATACTACCGGCTCCACTGATGTCCTAGCATCTAGCAATGTCTCATCTCCTGACGTGCATAAAAATTCAGTCGTATACCCTTTCGCAACCGAACTTAAACAAGGGACTTCTCCCCATGTATTCTTACTGAGAATTATCGGAACAACACATAATCGTTATGCTCAAATTTGATTTCTCGACAATATGTGCAACCATACTCCAATATTGCTAAAGGAGTCAGTTGCACCGCGCTTATACTATCACTAAGTCTTTTAGCACTAACTACAACAGCGAGCTCGATCTCTCCGCTCAGCAGTCATACCACAAACATTGACTCACATCATTTAGGTTCCCACACACCGAAATCAAATACTAAGAGATGTTCATAATCTCCTAAGTTTCTCACATTTTGATGAATAATGACAACTCGACCCTTTTCAGGTGAGGAGTCGTCATGTACCCCATTCACTCGAGGCTAAAACTCATATACTTCCTTATCCATCGCTCGGGTGATTTAGATGGTTCCCGGACATAATACGCTTGTCCTCTCCGGGATGCAAAACTTATTAGAGTTATTATTTCTTCAAATAACTTCCAGTAAAAATAAAACGCGTGGCCCTAGAATCCACACTAGACATCTTTTCAAAAAGATTCCTGGCTCCAGGCCATGCTGACCGGTTTGGGTACCCCTCCTCTTGGACTGGGTAGTCTCGATCCTGAACACTATCATCTTGGTTCCCTTAGTTCTGCTGACCAAGAGGAACGCACTATGGGACTTAACAGTCCCGACCTAGGATCTAATCATTAAATCCTCTAGTGGGTTCCACTTATGGCTTGCACCAGCCCCATTACATTCAGTCTTACTCTTTGACTAAATCTCTACACTCCCTTAGCTCCGCCCACCCAGGAGCATTAACCTCAACCTTGTAGGGAGTACCATATTGTCTTCATATACATAAGTCGTTCAAGAAGAGTTTTACCAAAAATTGCGAGCTATAACTCGAGAGTCCATTTTCTCAAGGTCTCTTTTCCCTTATACCTATCTCATCGGTACAAGTTCACTTCACAGGAAAAATTTCTCTCTTACGATTGGCCTCAACCAGGCTTTCCTGTGAGGGGTTCATATATTCCCATTCACTATGCTTCTGAATCATCCTTGGAAAACTTTGCTGTTAAACTATACGTAAAGTTCTTCTATTTATATATACGGACCCTCGGTCCGAACATAGTGACTGGTATCCCCGCCACGTTGCCTGAAAATTTACTCAAATTATTCACTTCTGAGTATTTCTATTTCGTCCTAACTGCCAAAGCCTCTGGACATACTACTTCCATTGGTTAACATGCACAGTCGCCGTTTTATCACATTTACGGCTCGTTCTCATCAAATTTTCTTCAGACCTACTCCCAATATCACTGCATTGGGCGGTCTAGACTAGCATACCTCTTGCCGTCGCGACACTTGGAAAATGCCTGCTATGCCTCAATAACCCTTGCAGCATTTACTTACATTACACGCTAGGAGTGACCTCGACCACGGTCATCTCTCCTATGATTGCCATCCTCGAACACCCCATGCTTTATGCCGAGCTCCTCCCTCCTGTAGTCCCGCCAATGTCAATGCTGGACCTACCACCATATTCGATGTACCGTGTCTAAATGGAATCGTATATATATAACACTACGTCTATTAAATAGCAGGAGAACGTAAACTACGTACGTAGAGGAGTACAATCATCCTAAGATAGGGCTCTATATCAATCAAACGATGCGCTGAAAACGTAGTAAGCCGTACAGATCCTACGGACACTAGAACCTGATGCTCTGATACCATCTGTGAAACCCCGCCTAATTTAAACATCGGGTGATCAGGCCTTTATTAAATTAAAACAAGTTTCTCAAATGGTTCATTCTTAGCATCACTGTCGAAAACTTTTTAATTACTAATACCCTAAGTAAAATTAGACCGGTGCCAAATTTTATCTTTCTTAAAACAGATAAATCAACCATGCGGAACAAAGTACAAATAATCATGTGCTATAAATCAAACAACAAGTAAAAGTACAACAGAATAAAAGTATTACCGAATAAACCATCGTCTAAAGAAAAACCCAAACAACAATAGAGTAACCACCAGTCTGAAACCAAAAACTGAGACTAAAACCGGACAACAAGTCCATACATAGAATAGTGTAAGACCCTGTACTAGATCTGAATGAGAGATATCGCCTAGTCAAAATCCTGTAAGCATCCACTGTGCTACAGCTCCGAGTCTCTGGAATGGAATCATCATACATGGCATCCCTGTGGCTTGACACCTAAAAGGTTTTGAAAATATTTTATAGCAAGAGTTAGTACTCAAAACATTTTGAAAATATTTTGCAAGAGTTTATCACAATATAATATGCGGTTATTGATTACACATGTTACGTTCTCGTACACTCTCTTGAGTTAACTCACCCCTCATCTTTTGTGCACACCTAACGTTCTACACTTAGTTTATCTAGCCGTACTTATCTAGCTAACTAAACCAAAGTAGTAAATTGAACTTATGTGTACCCAAGTTCCAGTACCGCCCATACAGTACAACCGTTTTTCTAACATCACGCGTATGTTAATTAATTCCCAAGTAACATATAATCTATGTTATCTTTCCAAGACTTCTCATTTAGTTTTACTTACTAAAATTACTACAATTCTCACAATTGTTAACTTCCCCTCTTATGTAATTAAGTTTCGCTACTTGAATTACTAAATAGATTTTCTCTATCGAAAGGTTCATTTCGTAATTAAGTTTCACTACTTAACTTACCAATTCAGTATGTATCTTTAAATACGTAATATATCAATCTACTAATACACGGAAGTAGAATATCATCAGGTATATATATTTCACACACAATATACACTAAATATTAGTCACAGCTATTTTGCCCCTTTTATACACATAAAGGACTCTTGGTTCGGAATGATTCATCGACCCCAAGTAAGAATTGGTTCAGCATGATACATCGACCCCAGTTATTTTTAAAGATATATATACTCATATCCTGGTTCGGGACTCTCTCATCGCGACACCAGTTCAAAGTTTGGTTCGGTATTTCTCATCGACCCCAAATTATAATAACTTTATGTTAGTTCGGAATGTCTCATCGACCCTAACATAATTAATTTAGGTATACTCTCTCTACCTAAAAGATCACATAATTCAGTAGGTACACGCCCGACCTATTAATCATATACGTACGTAATATTTTAATCTCATATATTTACCGTACAATATTCGCTTTACGATTTATCTCATTAATCGTATTTATTTGAGTATACACACAACTCTAAGGGTCCTAGTTACCCCTTACACATAATTTCAGTAGTTATTGCTTACCTTACTGGTCTATTACTTAAATTGAATATACTTCGCCCCGTAACTCAATTTCTGAAGTCCCCAAAACTCTACTAAATCGGATTATTCTCCTCGGTCCATAATCTAAGCCCTACACCCAATGGCCTTATTGGACCTCAACATATACCAACTGGTCTTATTCTTACTCCCATATAAGTATAATGTAAATCCTAGAATACTCATTCATTCCCGAACTCAACGAAGAATTAACCACAAAATTTTCAGGAAACAGCTTGCGTCGATCGATCGATGGCTGGGTTCGATCGATCGACTTCGTCGATCGATCGATAGTTCTAGATCGATCGATTGATCGAACAGGGACAGATGTAGTCTGTCTTTTTCGTTGATCCGTTCCTCCATTGACAAATTCCCAAACTCCATTATTGTCCACCAAACTTCGACCCAATGATCCTAACATATTTCCACATATACTAGAACAGTTTCTAACGTAACAAATACATCAAAACTCCAATTCCTTTAAAGAAATAATGAATTAAACCCCAAAATTTCTTGAAACCCTAGTTATGGTGTTCTTCCCATATATACATTCAAAATCCATATTTTTACTCCGAAAATCATCAAGTCTAATCTGAATATTAATCCTCTACATAGTTTAAATCATTCTACATGCAATTCCTATCCCAACATGCATAAATATCATCTTCTCCAATCAAAATAATGATTTAATCAAAACTATTCAAAAACCCTACACATGGGTATTATAACTTTAAGATTTTTGCAATAAACAACTTGCCTTATGATCAGTAGGGTCTGATTTCGTGGTTCTTGTTGATGATTGATGATCTTCATCCTTCAATCCTTCTTCCCCAACAAGTATGATGGTAGAAATCCTTTTGAATCCTTCCCAAATCTTCTTTTTGCTTTAGAAAGTTGTGCCTCTCCTCTCTCTAATGGTATTGGTGTTGACATGGGTGTTCTAACCCTAATTCCTCTATCATATGGCTGATATAAAACTCTCAATTTCGTAGGTCATCATACCCTCATATGTTAAAAGACCAAAACGCCCCCGAACGGTCTCGGTTTAGCCCAAAATTACCCCGAGACTCAACGAGTACCCCCGGGTATACTATTTTGACTAATTTGACCCTTTCGGACTCATTGGTGACCTCTAAATTATCATTTGAGTCACTTAAAAATATTACTCGTTCTCACCCCCAACACGGTCTACACGCGTTAAGTAACTATTTACCACTCGCACTAAGTAAATAAAAATGATGCAATATACATCGGTATCTATCTTTCGAATAATATACCAAAATTACAATTTTAAATAAAACTCTTTAAATTACTTCTCTTACGTAATTTAAATTAAGCCGGCATTTTCTCATTTAATTATCCAATCTAATTAAATGGAATATTCAGAAATACAGGGTGTTACACATTTGAAAAGGATTGATCATTGAAAAATTCTAATTTTTTAATTTCAACAAATTTAAATTTACTTCTTAAATTAAACTTCAATTCAAGTTCAAATTTAAGAAAACAAACTAAACATGAATTCATCCAAATTAAGATTTTTCTTAAACTTACACAACCCAAATTAATTACGCATTAATTACATCATTTTGTGATTAAATCGACTTTACCTTGTTAAACCTAATCATGCATTTAGGTGAGAATTTACAAAATAAAAATACACAACAACAATGCTGCGATGTACGAGGAAACCCACAACCGAAAAACCTCGAACGGCCCAGCCACAAGTCCACTAAATACGGAATTAATACAAGGACACGACAAAAGACTTACTCAATGACTCGTCGCCTTCACAAGTCTTGATGCTCTTCATTCCTTCCATCTCTACCTAGTGATGACGCGGGACTCCACCTATATCTCAGAGTCCACCGATGAGGAAATGCTATTGTCAAATATATGGAGTCCATCGTATGTACACCAACGAATGCAAAATTATTCGAAAGAAATAATTTATTGGAATGTAAAGAAAAAATGCGGTGACAAAAAATTAATCTCAAAACATATATTATATATAGGCTTAGATCATGAAACTATTTTAGGTGTAAACATTAACCACTCTTGACTTTTCTTAAAAGTTTCTCTCTTTAGGAAGATGGAAAAGTCTTAAACTTTGATGCACTTCTTATAGATAATATTTTCTCTAAAGCCTGAAAAGTTGTCAGGAAAAACTAAACTCCTGCACTACATAAATGGTTGGGAAAAAGTATTGGGAGGTTAAAAGAAAATAACTTGAAAAGTTGTCACTTTTTTACAAAAACTACTCCAGTCGTTCGAACGACATCGAAACTCAATCAAAAGACCTTTCAAATGAGAATGCGGCACAACCAAATAGTAACCTCATTAGAAGTATAGTTCGAACGACACCAAAACCTCATTCGAACAACTTGGGAAAGTCGTTTGGACGACCTAGAAAAAATCAGAAAATTTTTCTAGAAAAAATATAAAGTCAGTTTGAAATATTTTAGTAAAACTTCTTACACCCAATAAAAATATTTCCAAGGCTCAGCACAATCTAAGCATTCATACCTGAGAGGTTCTTGGGATGCTGATGACGAAAACTCGACACAAAACACGGCATATGATGTGATGACTTCGACTTGGCTGGTACATCTTCAACAAGAAGGTCATAGGCTTGAAAGGTCACAAACTCAACTTTTATCCTATGCCTCAAATAGTTTTGTCCGAAATTAAGACAACACATAAAAATGGACTCAATTAGTAATTTGTTCTTACAAATCTCCCCCTTTCGCAATTCCGGGACAAAACCAAAAATAAAAATTCTATGAGCTATCAAGCTCATCTAAAAGACTCAATCCCAACCTAAAAAGAAAATTACAAATGCTTGACTGACACATATTTTAAGAAGCTTTGCATTAAAAACTTTATCGCATGGATGAAAACATGCACACCAAATGATTAAATCCTCCCCCTTTGTCAAAGTACTGAACCTAAAAGAAGTTTCTCCCTCTCAAATTTCAAATTTCAAACTTCATATCTATCTGTCTCTCTCTCTCTCTCTCTCTCTCTCTTTCTCTCTGTCGATTGTGGTTTTTATTTTCTTAAAGAACCTTGAGGTAATCGGTTGTTGTTTTATTTTCTTCTACATCTATTTTTTTGTTAGATCTGTTTTTATTTACATATATGACGCTTTTTTTCTTTGTATTTTATCTTTATTTTCGAGGAGAATTTTTTTTGTTACTTAAGAGTCTCAAAAGTTGTGTTTAATAAGTGACCTTGAATGTCTAGAGTTTTAATACTATACTTGGTTTATTTAATAGTGAGGAATAATATATATTTTTTCTGTGCAGGTTATTTAGAAAAAATTGGATATAACTCTTATCACTCACACTCAAGGGTATACCTATCCATTTTTTTGCCTTAATTAATTTCTGTAGGGCATAGAAAGTGTTCGATGAAATAACCCTATGACCATTGTTGTCTTCACGAGTTGTATTATAATGTAATGTTAGTATGTTTGAAGTAATTTCTTTGATTTTCGTTTGTTTTATTAGTTTTATTCTAACACAATGTTAGTATTTTAGAAATGCCATGTTTTGTTATTTTCATTATAATTTATTTGTTATATTAAGGCCTTATATTGATTTCACTTGTAGTTGGGTTTGATTTTGCCAGAGGTAGTAGAACAAAAGAGAGGACAACACGCTTGGGTTTGGTTTTGCTGCCTCGATTTTGTTCCACCCATGATGGGTTTGATTGTGTTTGGATTTTAACTTTGTTCTTGGTTGGGTTTCAAAAGCTTCGATGCGTTCATAGTTCAAACGCTTAGCACTTGGTGAAGAGTAAGAAATATGGATTGAATTCAACAAAGTTTATATCTGTTTGTTAGAATGTTTGTTCAAATGATTTTTACAATATTTGTTTGCATATGAATTCGATTTCCAAGTTTCGATGTGTGAAATAATTTGCATATATTATGTTTGTTCAAATGTCCGAGTTCAATTCAATAAATTAGGGAGTAATTCTAATGTGTATCATATGTCTGAGTTCAAATGTTGTATTGCATCCTTTGGTGGTGGTAGTGTACTGAGTATATATTACAATCAACATTTACACTAGACTGGTGGTGTCAATGTGGTGTCGTTTAAATACTTGCATGTTTTTATGTTTAATTGAGGCACGTGGGTGTCTCGGTTCAATTTTCTCTCTTTAAAAATATTATGAGTCTCTCACTATGTATTTTATGAGTTTGAAACACAAGATATTCTTTCACATCAAGTGAGCATTATGCAGTGCACCTATTTTGAGTGTTGTAAGGACATGTAGTTTGTTGTGGTGGTGGTGGTGCAGAATCGACGGTGGAAAACAATCCGATATATTTTGTTGTATTACAGATTTAAGGATGAAATAAAAATTCGTGAAGAAGCTATGTGCTGACGGTCCTTGCTTAAACTCCTCTACCTCAACTTCTGATGCTTGAATGGTACTACTTTGTAAAGACTATGAATTTGTTCCCCATCACTGTACTTCTTTTTAATATAAAATTTTATGTTATGTTTGTTCAATTCAATACTTTGATACCTAAGAAAATATAATTTTGTGGGTATAAAAGTATTAGGTATTAATTATATTTCTTTATTTTCTTTATTTATCACATCTTTACATGGTACCACCACCTGTTTGCTGGTGAGCAAGACACATTTGATGGCAGTCCGAATGTGGAGGAATCCAATAGAAGTGGGCAAACATGGGGGTATTAGGTTCCTGTGTACTGTGAGGTGTGTAATTGCTAACACTTAAGCTTTGATTGATTAGTCTTCATGAAGTGTTGATGTGTTGTCTGATTCATTATTTATATATTTCTAATATTGTTTCTAAATGATCAACAGGTTCTCACTTACGGGGAAGTGTTTGACTCAGACTTCTTCATCATCATACTGCCATTACTATTTTTTGTAGAGTAGGCTTCAATAAATTATTCTCAAGATGGTGAGTTCGGTGACTTTTCATCACTTAATATATTTTCCCCAGTGGTTATGTTTAGCACTATTTTTTTAATACATGGTTAGATGGGGTTGTTTTCCACTATTTTTTGATGGAAAGTTCCTTTAATGTGGAAGTTGAGGACTAATCAAGGACTCTGTCTTTAGACAAGGACCAATTATATGATTGTTACGTACTAGCAAGGAAGTGGAGGACCAATTATATTCCAAACTATTGATTGTGATAATTTGATCCATGTTATAATGGAATGACGTATGTTCATTATTTTGGGAGAATTTATTGATGTTGCTCTTTTTTGGGTTTGTTCATATCTGAACAAGGTTTACCAAATGGACAGTACTAGATGTAGACAAAAATCGTCAAGTTTTGTCCATTGGGGAGATGGAAGATGAAATTGTCATCTCCAAACTAGACTATCTCATTATTTCAGATGGATTAACTGTAAATTAATATTTTTTGTTAACAATGCATACAACTTGAAGAAATTCACTACCCAATCCACATGTCATTGTCTATATAGACTAGAGAAGTTCATTTGATTATTTTAAGTATGTAAACTTCAAGTTGAATAATCTTTAATGGCTAACATACTTTTCTGGACCCACACTTGTAATTAGTATGTATATATTCATATTATTTGTGCTGTGTTTTTCTTGCTTTACTTAGTTGTGATTTATGAGTTTTGGTGCTTATATAATTGGCTTCATTATCAGTATAAATTTTTCTACAAATATATCTTGCCACATTTTGCTACCATCTTAATTTTTACTTTTATAAGTTCATTTATGTGAATAATGTACATTAAGAGCTTTATATCTAATTGAGTGATATGTTTATTCCCTCTCATTTTTTGTTTGTGCTCGAGTTTCAGGTCATCGACTTATCATGTCATTTTTCAACAAAGCTTTGACATTTCTAAAAATGTATAGTTTACAGTATGATGATAATGAATTAGATATTGAGTAAAGCTTTGTCATTTTTCAATAAAGCTTTGTTGTTCCATTTATTCACTTATTCTATTAATGAATTGGATATTGAGGATGTTTTACAGTATATAATGTTGAGTTGTCTTTCCATAATCTTTATAGTTTTTGTGGGTAGTGAAAAAGATTTGATTCTGAGGAATGCAGGCTGATCAGACCGTGTTGAGGTTGAGAACAGGTGGTGGATTTTGGGGTATGCAGGCTGATCAGACTAGGTGGTGGATTTTGAGGTATGTAGGTTGATCAATTCAATTTTTTTTCTTATTTCTGTTTATTTTTTATTTATAGTGTGTTTATGTTTTTTTGCAGATACTCTTTAGAACCTTTTTCAAGGCTTATATGTGTATGTTTGTAGGATAAGATCCACTTGGCCTTCAGATCTAAACGTTGAATATTTCTTTCTTGGAAGAACCAAATGGCCCATGAAGTTGCTTAAAGTTCATTCCTATATATGATCCCTGGCCTGCAGATCTAACTGTTGATTAGTGTTAACACAAATGGCCCACCTGGCCTGCAGATCTAACTATTGATTAGAGTTAAGACATCAGTTCATATGAAAGCCCCCAAAGTTCATTCTTATGACTCTTATGAAGGTAAATCGAGGGGGTGGAAAATATGGTGACAAAAGTTATGGCATTCGTGTTGCTGCTGATAATGGTGGTGATCATTGCACATTGTAGTGACACAAATCTTGTATATGATACCTGTTCAGATATAAAGGTTCGAAGAATGGATGAGTTTATATTTGGCCTCGCATTTTCGTTGAAAGAATCTTTCTATTTTAATCAAACCCAGCTTTCGCCATGTGACTGTCGTCTCTCAATCTCTGGAGGTAGTTCCAACTCGCCATCTTCAGGCCAAACGTTGATGAGATTTATCTCCTCCCCATTAATTGCATCACCTTCAATCCGAGCAAGTCTGGTGGGTATATGGTTGGATTTTTTAGACGTCATTATGCTGCAATATCTATCCCAGTATTAGTTGCAGACAATACTCACATCATAAAATGTCTTACTCTCGTACTTGAATTTCCAAAAGGTTCTCCAAAATTTGTACTGAAAAATTTTTGGTTGCAGTTCTTACTCTCTTTTTACCACCTCACTTTTTTGGTTAATTTTGCATTAAGGTTCATGACTTTCCATGCTCTGTCTTTTTTTTTATGTATTTTTTGCCATTATGTGATATGTAGTGCTTAATAGCTGTCTGTTTTTTTAATTGTTTTGTATATATCTTTCTTTGTAAAATCTCAGTGAGTTATTCTAAAGAAGTTTTAATCGCAATGATTGTTGGCAAGGTTTTTTTTTATATTACTTAAAGTCCGGCCTGCATAATTTAAAGGTGGGACTAATCCCTCGGAGATTTTTGTCTGAAATAGTTTGAAGTTTAGGTTGTAGCTGAGTGAGTTTTTCACTCTTTATAATATTTTACTCTTTATAATTATCTCAAATGTACTTTTTGTTTGTTCCTTTTCAAAACAACATGTTTTGGTTTCACTTTTTCAAAAAGGTAATAAGTACTTTCTTAATATTTCGCAGGCAACGGTGGTAACAACACGACTCAAAATGTAATTATTACCACCGTAGTTGTTGTCATTTTTGTAATACTTGGAATTGCTTGCATTTGCATCCTCATCAGAAAGGGGAAGCAGATGCCAGCGAATTCTTATTAGATTTATACCTTCATTTGTAGCAGTGGACATCATTACCTTAGGCATGAGAATGTGCAATAGCATGAAATATTGTTAAATTATACCCACATAAGCAAATTGAAGTTTTAATGTATCATTCATTTGTTGCAATGAAATTATTCATTTTGCAGTTCAAGTATATTATATATGTTCAAGTATATTAGTATCATTCAATGATATTGAGAAGAGTGCGCTTGCGTTGAAATAAGGAAGTTATTTAATTAAACACAGTTTTTACCACTCAAGTATTAAACATGCATCTATATGTGATTAAATATGATGATGGAACATGCAAGAACACATATATGAGGAAAAATCCTCCAAAGGGGCAAAACCTTTTATTTTCACAATAATTTTGTAAGAGTACGACTTACACGGATTATAATGAAAATACATGACACAGAAATATCCTCAGGTGTCTGTTCTGTTGTCGGCGGCTGGAACAATCCCTTTCCAGTATGGCAGCAGTGAAGAAGAGAGCGTATTCCTCACAAATTACTCCAGATGAGTAAATGATCTTCTTGAAGGTTTAAAGATTCACACACATATATGGGAATGGTTTTATGAATAAAAAAAGGTTTAAAAAATCTTAAAAAGTGAAGTCTTATTCTGGGTTGTTTTCGCAGAATTTTGAGATTGCAGAAATACTTGAAAAACGTGTAGAAGGAGATCCGATATTTATACAAAAATCGAGGCGGTGGCTTATTCAAATGAGATAGCCATGTCGCTCGAACGAAGGACATAAGTCGTTCGAACGATATCACGCGACATGCCTATCTCGCGCGAATGACTTCCAAAGTCGTTTGTCCGATCTCGTGGATCGAGGAAATTCGCTTCTACACTTAGAAAAATTCTTCTTTTGATAAAAAATAAAACCAGACTTCAAAAATAATTTTCAAAAACATTTCCCAAATATTTATGCAAATATTTAAAGCTCCAATAAAACATATTACTGATAGAGCGTAGTGGAGTAGTGGGAATGAGATGAGCAGCACGTTGCATGTAGCATGATGCACGTGATGAAAGTGGATGCATTGAATTCGAATCAAGGCCATCGAGGATGATCGTGTTGATGTGCCGAATGTAGCGGTATCAGACATATGAACTGTGATCTAGGAGAAAACAGAAATTTCCTAGAATCTACCCAGGACATTTATAAAATTATGTCCTTACAAATCTCCCCCTATGTCTATGCGGGTACATACATAAAAAATCCGAATTATGCAATCAAATGACATACAAGATAATATCTCCATTAAACCCTCAAACTGAGAATACTAAATGACATGTCTACCAAAACTTCATCTCTCCGGTACCTTCCAAATCTTTTCTCATTAGGGTGTGAAATCAAATAATGAGCAATGATGTACCTACACACATGAGATAAAGCAAATACCCGCGACAAGCAACAGATTGAAATATAATGATATGAAAAAATTTATTATCAATTAAGCTTAAGAAAATCATTCATGAAACCAAAAAACAAAACAAATTCTCCCCATAATTCTTCTCCCCCTTTTTTTGATGTCCCCAAATAGACAGATATGAGAAGCAGAAATGAATGCACATGGAGAATGACACACGGGAATAAGCTGCTATTTTTGTATTTTTCAAAAATTTTCATACATAGTATACAATAAAGAATCACATCATGAAAGATCACAAAAACAACTAAGTCAATGATAGCGAAAATGAAGGGGTGTAATAAAATTCGATAGGAAAATCAATGCATACAAACATGACATGTGTGCACGATGAATATCGGATACTCCTAACGAATGAACTCAAACTCTTCCCTTGGTGTAAAAGAAATGGTAATATGAGACATTGACTCAATAAAATCAACAAATCAAAGCTCAAAGTGATTTCCACACCAATAACGTCCAAAACTGTTTCATGCTTTTTCAGGACTTTCAAGGAAGTGCAAACCCGTTTATATTCTCCAACCAAACTCCCTCAGATTTTAATTTTGAATAGAGGCTTTCTAAATTCTTAAATTTTGGAGAATTAATGGTGAAACCTAATGGCCCATATTTGGCATGAATTGCTTTTTATTGCCTTTACATTTTTCCGGGGCTCTTTTAACCTCTTTGGACCTCGGATAATAAAATTCCTCCATTTTTTAGGTCCTTTTAAATGGTGGCTTTTGCGCAAAGGATAGATAAGAACCTTTCGCAGCCCCTCCCCGTTCTTAAACAAACATTCAGTCTCATAAAAACAGTTTTTACATGCATTCCAATCTTGTCAAGTTTTATCGCAAATTGTTAGTTGTATAGACAGAATTGAGATGGAAACAATCAAGCCAACATGTGATAGACAAGTACAATAATCAAATAAAGTCGTGCATGTGTGCAATAAAGAAGATAGGAGTCAAACATGTAGACAAGATATCACGAATCACATCTCAAAGACTCCAAGCAGTGTAAAGCACATGGATGAAATGATGTAGCGTCTCAAATCTCTATCAAACAGTCACATGAAAAGATGGAATGAAATTGTGACTTGGCTATCTTAAATGTTCATCCTTAAAAGGTGCCTAAAAAATACAAAAATCTGTTTGGGCTTTTCTAAAAAAAATTTATATAAAAAATCTTTTTGGATTTTTCAAAAGAATAAATAAATAACTGTACAACAAAGCAAAAGTACATATAAAACAACCTAGCAATAGGAAGCATATGATATGAACATGAAAAAACATCCTATCCTAGACATAGACCAAACCCTCAGTCAATTATGCAAATCCCCTAAGACTTCCAAAGACTCTTAAATCTAAGGGCATCTAAAGGTTTCGTGAAAATATCGACTAACTGACGGTCGGTGGGAACAAAACTCAGGGATACGACTTTCTCCTCAACTAATTGTCGTATAAAGTGCTCACATATCCTGATGTGCTTTGTGCGTGAATGCTGGACTGGATTACGGGATATGTGTATCGCGCTCGTGTTATCACAGGAAATGGTCATGGTGTCCTATGAAATCCCATAATCCTCCAGCATTTGCTTCATCCACAAGAGTTGCGTGCAACAACTCCCGGCGGCTATGTACTCAGCCTCCGCAGTGGACAAAGAGATGGAATTTTGCTTCTTGCTCATGCAGGAGACAAGAGAAGAACCAAAATAAAAACACCCACCAGAAGTGCTCCTACAACCATCTACATCCCCGACCCAATCGGCATCTGAATAGGCGGACAAACGGTCATCAGTATCAAAGGAATACCAAATACCGTATGAGAGAGTCCCACTCACGTATTTAATAACACGTTTTAGAGAAAGTAAATGTGACTCTTTCGGGGATGCCTGATATCGCTCACAGACTCCAACACTAAAGGCTATGTCGGGAGGACTGGCAGTCAAGTAGAGAAGACTACCTATCATACTCCGATATAAGGTTTGCTCTACGTCCTTGCTTGAAGTGTCCTTACTAAGCTTGGTAGTGGTACTCATAGGTGTACGTGCATGCTTAACGGAGTATAACCCAAATTTCTTCACTAGGTCTCTATCATACTTGGATTGGGAGATGAACATCCCATCCTCTAGCTGACGAACTTGGAGACTAAGGAAGAAAGTAAGCTCACCAACCATGCTCATCTCAAACTCACTTTTCATATCCTCTTCAAAGTGATGAGCATGTTGAGAGCTAGAGTGGATCCAAAGACTATGTCATCCACATAGACCTGGGCAACAAAAATTGTATCGTCATCTCTCCTGACGAACAACGTCATATCAACTCCCCCTCTCTTGAAGCCACGGGCTAAGAGATATGAAGTAAGCCTCTCGTACCAAGCATGGGGTTCTTGCTTCAAACCATACAAGGCTTTCCTCAGATAGTAGACGTGCTCCGGGTGATGAGGGTCTTCAAACCCTTTTGGTTGTTCCACGTAAACCTCCTCCTATAGAATGCCATTCAGAAAGGCACTCTTGACATTCATCTGATATAACTTGAAATGCAGATGACATGTGATGGCGAGTAGTAAACGAACGGACTCAAGCCTCGCAACAGGAGCAAATGTCTCCCCAAAGTCTACACCTTCTATCTGTGTGTAGCCTTGAGCGACCAACCTAGCTTTGATTCTGATTATGGTACCATTTTCATCCATTTTATTCTTAAAGATCCATCTGATACCTATCACATTTGTCTCACTAGGTCAGGGGACAAGTTCCCAGATATTATACTTTTTAAATTGAAGCAACTCATCCTGCATAGCAGATGTCCAGTGTTCATCCTTAAGTGCTTCTTTATGATTCTTGGGCTCGACTTTGGATGTGTAGCAAAAATGGCTGACAACGTTCTCTAGCTGAGCGCGAGTCTTGACCCCTAGAGTGGGATCACAAAAAATGGAAGAAGGGTCATGACTCTTGCGAACCCAAGCATGTGTGTACCCTAACATAGGAGTAGGGTCCATAGAGTGTGGGTGAGGTACAAGTAAATCACTGCTAGGAATATCCTCATCCTCACATTGAAGTTTAGAGTCAATAAATGCTGAAGGTTCGTCATCTTGCACGATGACGTTTATTGACTCCATAACCTTAGAGCTCTTCATGTTGAAAAATCGGTACGCTCTGCTATTCGATGAATATACCATCAGTATTCCCTCATCGCTTCGAGAGTCAAACTTTCCTAATTGCTCTCTATCCCGTAGGATGTATCATTTACTCCCAAAAACACAGAAATATATAAGGTTGGGCTTCTTACCAGTCCATAACTCATAAGGAGTCTGAAGTGTGTGTGGACACAGATAGACCCTATTCACCATGTGGCATGCAGTAGACACTGCCTCCACCCAAAATATCCTAAAAACTTTACGACCTAGAAGCATAGATCTAGCCATCTCCTAGATCGTTCTATTCTTTCTCTCAACAAACCCATTTTGCTGAGGAGTCTTCACAGCAGAAAACTCATGTTTGATCCCAAGGATATCACAATAAGAATATACCTTTGCTTCCTTAAATTCAGTACCGAAAGGCTCCTCGTCTATGAGTTCGTCCTCAATGAAAGTCTTGACCACTTCATATTTTCTTCTCTATTAATTTTTTTAGTCAAAAAATGAAAATCTATTGGAGAATTTAGATATTCTTTACCATTACAATGAAATCATAAAGAAAAATTCTATTATTTGACCGCTCTATTAGGTTCTGTAAATAACCTTCTTTATGCTAAGAATCTGTCTATTTGTCCCGAATCAGGCTGCTAACTCAAAGAATGTACAGAGATACTCTATACAGATTGTCTTTTCTTTGATAAATAGTGTACAACCAACTGTATTTCTACTGTTACACAAGGAAGATAATATATTTGTATCCTATATTGATCAACTTTCAGGCATGAGAAGGAGAGGGCCAGCAAACAAAAAGGGGTTTTCATGATCCCTTCTTTTACTAGCATATGTACTTTACCAACCACTCCATGCTCTTTATGCATTCAGGTAATAATTTATCTTTTTTATTTGAGAAAAATAATTTGTATTGCTTCTATGATAAATTCAACTAATTTATTTGGTTTTTTGAAAAAATATTAAGTCACTATTACTTTCACAGACTTTGTTTGTAAATGTAATCAAGTGGTCAATTCAATAATAGTTGTAATGTCTCAAATTGTAACTAGATTCATTTGATAAAAACAGAGAACAATTATCACTGTTTTATGGCTGAGACCATATTTTCATAAATGTACAGTCATGCCTTTTTTCTTATGAGTAATGTTGTCATGTGTGTCTCAGACTTCATCCAGATCATAAGCCAAATAGGTATTATATCGTTTGGTTTTCATAGTAGTCTCTACAGAGTGTAACAATCATTTTCCATACCACATCATGGGTGATGATTTGGGGTTTGGGACTCTATACATTTTCTCTTATTGAAATGGCATCATTTATTTGTAGGAGTACCATGGACGGTAGAGGAACATAGGATGTTTCCGTATGGTTTGCAAATGCTAGGCAAAGGTCATTGGCGAGGAATAGCATGCCAATAAGTTTTTCATTTGGCAAAACACTACGTCTACAAAATAGGGACATGGATAGGCAGCTGATGAAGTAAGTTATTTTATAGGAATTTTGAATATGGAAATCTTTTTATTATCATATTTAAATTCATAATTATTTGATTTTTCTTTAGATTTCATCAAAATTGATGAACACTCAATTGATCGGTGCATGCTTATGGCCATAAATGTATCAGTGTATGAAGGCATGGGAGTGACCATGAAAGCGTTTGAGTTTGGTGTTCTTTGTGAAGCTTGCCAGAGACAATAGAGCACTATTGAAATCACAAAAAGGAGCCTGGAACAACAATGGGGCTGCTAAAGTGGTATGTTTTCCCAAGCTTTCCCTAGTGGTATGTTTTCCTCAATTTTATTATTTATCTTATTGTCATTAGTCTCAAAATGTTTCAGCCCTTGCATTTTTAATCTTAGTGAACTACCCATTTTTAATGTTAGGATATTCTCAATCACATTAACTTCTTCACCAATTCATTCGGCCCCAATTCAATGGTACACATTAACTTCTTCACCAATTCATTCCGCCCCACATAATCCACTTAGTAATCCAACGTAACTATACCTGTCTGGTGTAAAACCTGTCTATCATGTCATTGTAAAACTCATACTAAACTGATGTTCATTGATTATCATATTCATTTATTTGTTGGCTCGCATACTAAATGATTAGCATATCCATATTCATTCCTCAAATGTTCTACAGGTGCATATGTTTTTCGACATTGACAGAGTGCTCGCAAATCTTTATATATATTAAAACTCAATGCTTTGTTTTACTAAGTAATTTAATTGGGGAGTTTCAAGTAACAAGATGTGTATGTGCGATGCTTGAAATGAACAATTATGATCATGAGTTTATACTGATGTTTCTGCAGAACTATATATTTTTTTGTAAGTAATTAATTGCCTCACCAATAAACTCATGATTATAACTATTATACTGATGTTTCCGCAAAACTTTGTAGATCTAGCTGGAAGTGAAAGAGCTTCACAATCAAATGCGAAAGGTGCAAGGCTTAGGGAAGGTTGCCATATAAACCTTAGCTTGATGACCCTTACAGCTGTAATTAGGAAGCTAAGGTTAGTGGACAAGGCAATGCTGTTGATGGATATATGCATTTACTATTTAATTTTCTATTCCTATTCCTTTACCCTCCTTTTAGTTTTCAGTATATTTATACGTGGGTATAATTATTTCATCTTATGACACTTTATAATTTCTCTTCATTATATGAAAATTTCTTTTTTCCCTATATAAGACGAGGCGTGTAAGGAACGGAGGTATCGTCTTTTTTACCTATATTACAATTTTGTAGTTTTGATAATTTTTAATTATTATATGAAAAATTCTCATGCATTGATTCGAGTAATCTGAAACCTGCCCGCAATCTAGAATGCCTTCCATTGCATTATCGCCCCAATATCTCACCGATTCAGAGTGGTATTTTTTGGTTTGCATGGTATGTCTGATATCGGTGAATTTTTTAGATTATGTCCAAAATCTCAAATTAAAGATATTTACAAGTAATGTTCTTTAATCTTCTATTAAAATATTTAAGTAGAATTGGATCTTGCTTCACTATTTTTGTTTCAGCGCCAGGAAGAACACTAGAAAATTATGGTATTTAACAGATATTGAGATACAATGGTTTGAGTTAATCACGTTTATGTGTGGTACTGATTGTTTAGACATTAAGTTAATCTTTGTATATTTATTATGGACTTGAATTAACGTGTCTATTTTTTGTTGTTTAATTTTCAGATTATGATAAATACGAGGAGAAAGTGTCAATTAGATACCTGAGTCTGAGACCATGTTTAGCTTTGAGCCCCATCCCACCCCTTTACAAATATACCACGAGTTCTTTGATCGAACGATTTATATTTTTTGTTAGATTGAAAATTTATTATTGTGTTTAAGTATTATCTTTATCATCATTTTGTTGGTAAAGTTGTTAGTAATGATTTGGTTTATATAATGTCCGGGATGGACTAATTGTATAGCCGAGTACTTTTAGTTTCTCAAACAGGTGGATAGTCCAGTAAATAGGGGATATAATCTCAAAATTTTCTAAATCGTGTACGCATTTTTGTATTTTACCAAAAATTCTATGAATACAATTCTTTGTAGACGAATGTTTTTAGAAATGTTCGGCTGTGCATTCACAGTTTATATTATATATAGTTAGGATTTGATTGTAAGTGTTCGGTGGGATAGTTGTGATGAATAGGTGATAATGTAATGACTTAGTTTAAGTCGTTTTTTGTTTGTGATTTTATTTTTAGCAATTTGTTTGACTGTTGTACATAGTGTTATGCTTTGACTGTGTGTGTGTTGGGTGGGTGGGTGGGGGGGGGGTGTAAACTAAGACTATTTGAATGTTGTTGGCTTATTTGTTATTTGTTAAGCAAGGTGGATAGTCTTATAAACAACGGATATTAGAATTTTTTATTTTAAATTACACTTTGTTTTGTTGGGGAACGGAATTTTTGCCGTTTCGCAATTATGTATTTTGAAACTTTTCGCCGTGCTTTCAGGCACGGGCATTCCGCTAGTATATATATATATATATATATATATATATATAAAGACCACTCAAGACACTAAACATGATAAGCTTTCCCCACTCTTATGGCATAAATGTGTCTAAACAAAATACGGTAAATATAATGAATGGGTGTGAACTATAGACAAAATAATTATGACCCAATCACTTAAATATGTTAACGGAATTCTATTTCATCGCAAAACTTTATCAACTAAGATTTAGCCTCATGTGACAAGATAATGTGAACTAATTAAACAAACAAGTACAATTTACACAAGCCTAGAATTTTGATGATTTTACAAATTAAGGGAGTCATGACATAATAATCATAACTAGGATTCATTGTACAAACCCGTTGATCTTCAACTAAGCAACCTCAAAAGGCAAACATATTACATATTTTCTTTTCTTTTCTCACTTATTTTGAAGCTATTTATTTTGAATGATCAAACTAAACTATGTTGTCCTTTAGCAATTTCTCCTTTTTTTATTGCCTTTTAATCTTTTATTTAGGCTCTTTCCAATGATGGAAATTCATGCAAAGACAATATGTATTTCGTAGACTGATTCCATTGCTTAAAATATACTAACTTTACCAGATAAATGATTTCTATTTTTCTCAATTCGAGCAACAGTTCTTACATGTATTAATCCCTCATAATCACAAAACATGTAGATGACGAAATTGATGTTAGAAATCTCACTTAGCTTAAACATACATATAAAGTTAAAGTTCAAAAGATCTCGCACATGTGTGTGTGGAGGCATATACATAGAGAATCCATTAAGAAAATCAAAGTGATATTACTCCATGCAAGAATGATAAATAATAATATAAGAAGTGAATCTCATAACCAAAATGTCTAGACACATGGACGTGGGGAATGATATAGGATTAAAACACGAGGATATGCCACATAAAATGTGTAAAACTAGAATACGAAAAAAAAATCATTTTGAGTTTTCAAATTTTTTTAACTAATTTTAAAAACAAGGACAACTCAAAGGGCAAACAATTTTTATTTTTTTTAGTTTTCATTAAGACTCAATAAATGCAAAAACACACAACAAAAGGTACACTTGTCACGATTCTAGCTAAACATGTATAATGAAGCATATACTAGAATATGACTAACAAGTATACAACAGGTAAGAATATATCATGAAGAAAAACTAGTGTATGTAAAGAAAGCTAACACAGTAAACCTTTAGATCTAACATGGAAAGTATCATGTGCAAGAAAATGAGAGTCATAAAGTCTATCATGTAAAGCCTCCAAATCGGATCTCCTAACCCACATAGGTGCAAAGTGATGCTCTCGGGCTTTGGTGAACTTAGTGACTCTACCCTTGGACTTTCTAGGACCGTTTTAAAGATCGAAACAAAACCTCTTAAGGTGACCTTTCGTACCATAATATGTGTAAGTGAAGGCACGGTGCGAGGTATTACCTAAGGGTTCATTTTTTCTAGAATTCCTAGATGATTCCCCCATTTTCATTATTTTGGATTTATTAACAGAAGTATTTTGAGTATCGAATCCAATACCACACATGTCATTTTGGATTTCGATAGTTTCTAACATCTTATCCAATTTTTTCGCCCTACACTCCAAATCAATTTTACCCGAAACGATTCTCTCAATATCTCTTAAAGCTCCACTATTCTTGACTCAAGAAAACTTCTAGTCTATTTAAACTGAAGAAGCTTTTTCTTCATGGCCTCCATTAAACCTCAAAGTCTATCACTCTATCCTTCAACATAATCTAGCTTCTCTAGAAGAGTCCTCTCTTATGCCCGAAGATATTAAATTAAAATTCTCTCATCATTACCTATGGCACGTTCTCTCATCCTATCTTCCAAGTTCAATTTTGCCTTTTTTTATTTCAAATATTAGGCATACAACTCACGAAAGGCAACTTGGAGTTCACACTCCTCTATCTCTTCTTCATTTTCACTCTCTTCTCAACTTTCTTTACCATCAAACACTTGGGATTCACAAATAATGTCCTTGGAAGTCTCATACAAGGAATTACTTCATGGGAAGATTCATCATCACAACCAGCATGCCTGGCCATGAATGCGGTGAAGTTACGCTCAATGGGGTAATCGGGTCCCTCTTTCGGTTCACTGTCACTAAGGGTGGCATTATATGAAATTGGTTTATTTTCCTCCTTCATTGGTTTAGTGGGACACTTGGCTTCCCTATTGTCATAACCCTCACAACCAAAAAATCTAATTGACTCGTCCCTCTTAAGATCATCATTATGATTTTTAGGGGGGGTTTCGGTTTTTGTATACTTAGACTTCTCAAACTTCTTATAATCATTCATGAGTTTACCTTTATTAAAGTTAAGAAATTTTCTAAACTTCTTAGCAAACAAATCCTTATCATCGGAGTCGATGTCAAACTCATCATCCGAAACAGGTGTTTCCTCCTTCCAAGATTTTAAAGCGATGCCCTTATCTTTCTTCTTCACATCCTTGGAGGTAAACATGTCAAGTTCATAGGTTTGTAAGTCACCTACAAGCTATTCAAGTTTCGTAGAGTTTAAAGTTCCTAAATAGTTCAAAATGATCACTTTTGGATTAAACCTATCGGGTAATGACCTCAGAAATATTTTTATGACATGGTTATTGGGTATCTTTTCTCCCAAATTAAAAAACAAGTTAACAATATTGGAGAATATAACATAGAACTCATCAAAGGTTTCACTCTCATCCATTTTTAGTTGTTTCAAATTGAGTAGTGAGGTTTTGGAGTTAAGAAACCTTAACAACACTTGTATCTTCATGGGTAAGTTAGAGTGTGTCCCATGCCTCCTTAGACATTTCACACATCATAATCCGATGGAACTCCTCCGGTGTGATTGCACTTAAAAGAGCATTTAAATCATGAGAATTGAAATTTGTTAGATTAAGCTCATCTTGACTCCATCTTTGTACGAGTTTAGGAACTCGAACTTCTTCTACAAAACACGTTGCTGGGGACCACCCTTTAACGACTGATAGCCAAACTAGCTCATTTAACAACTTAACTATCAAACTCATACGCGCTTTCCAGTACGCGTATTTAGAAAATAAAAAATAAGAAACCTCAAAATTGATAAATTTTCCATATTCAAACCTAAAGGACCAAACATAATAAATTTGTGTTCCCACTCTGATAGCCCTTAAAATGTAATTTCTTAAATTAAATGCACTGATTCAAATTAAAAAGGTGTTGAATTTATATGTTATGGATTAATACCACCTGAAAGGGATGGTTCATTGAAAAATTCTAAATTTCCAATTTCAACAAATTTAAATTAACTCTTCTTAAATAAAACTTCAATTCAAGCTCAAATTTAAGCAAACCAAACTAAACATAAATTTTTCCAGATTAAATATTTTCTTAAGCTTACAGAACCCAAATTAATTACGCGCCAATTAAATCATTTTGTGATTAAATCGATTTTATCTTGTTAAACCTAATCATGCATCTAGGATCTAGGTGGGAATTTGCAAGATAAATATACACAACCACAACGCCACGATGTATGAGGAAAACCCATAATAGGAAAAACCTCGAGCAGCCTAGCCAAAAGTCCACTAAGTACGGATTTAATACAAGGACACAGTATAAGACTCACTCAATGACTCAATGACCTCTTAAGCGTTGATGCTCTTTGTTCCTTCCACCTCTGCCTGGTCACAATGCAGGAGTTCCCCTACATCTCGAAGTCCACTGATGGGGCAATGCTACTGTCAAACATACAGAGTCCACCATATGTAAACCAATGAACATGGTAATCTTTGCAAGAAACAATCTGTAGGAATACATGGAACAAACATAGTGCCAAAACTCTGATCTCAAAACATATATTATATAGAGGCTTGGGGTAACAACCCGCTCAAAATAATAACGAGTGGCCAGTCCTATACTACATTAAATCAGGTGTCTCGGATGGCTCAGTCTCAACATCAACTGACGATACTAAATAATATAAGGCTAACTACCCGAAACTATTAAAAGCTGATGCCAAAATTAAATAAAATATGCAAAGGACAACAAACCAACACTATCAGCTACTATGAGAAATAGAATACACAATTACCACGATAAAAGAAAGTGCTAGTATAACATGAAATGAGTATATACAAATGAATATACCCGAATAAGATGTCGGGTCACAGCGAGTGCAACAACCATAAAGAAGAAATATAAACATCTAAAAATATCCCTTAAGTAAAAAAAACCGATATACAACATGAATCCTACCTAGATTTACAAGAAGTAGGAAGCGACTACAATCTGAATCCCACAACAGTCCGCACCTATTACGGCTCCTACAACTCTGGATAGAAGGGCATCCGGTATCCATGTGGTAGGACACCTGTAGTAATATATATATATAGTAGGAGAAAATATAAACGGGTCAGAGCCCGAGGTGTAAAATTTTTTAGCAAGTGTGTTAACCGTGCATAATAAATATAAATGCACTTATTTCATAATTAAAGTGGAGTCGCACTCTCGTGAAACTCCAACTCACCTCTCATCTAACAGCGCGCACCTATCCGCGTCCTGGAATCTTAATTAAGTTACCCATCCTATAAGGACAACCTACCTTACCATAGGCATGGCCAATACATCGAAGACCTGCCATCCAAACATAACCCAAGAATCCTTTCCATTCTAATCACACTTCATTATTTTTACACATATATGCCATACTAGGCTTGATTTTTTCCAATTTAACTTAATCAGTTATCCATTTTATTACTTCACATATTAACATGAAACTTCAAATTACGAGTTTATTCTCTAATTAACATGCACAACTTAATAAGGACAAAACTTCTCTCAGCTCTCAACATTGCACTTCGTTTAGTGCGTGGGGCATCTCACAAAGCGAAATCCAAACAAGGAACCCCCCGATACACTACTCCTTGACAATGTTGATCCTACAGATCCATTATGTCATACACACAATTCTATTACTACAACTACATACAAGTACAAAATACAGGACTTCTCACTACTCTCAACAACTGCATTGCGTTTCGTGCGTGGGGCGTCTCGCAAAGCGAAATCGAAACAAGGAACCCCCCCGATACACTACTCCTTGACAATGTCTATCGTAGGGATCCATCATGTCATCTACACAATCATACTACCGATACATACAAGTACCAAGGACAAAACTTCTCTCTACTCTCAACATAGCATTGTGTTTCGTGCGTGGGGCATCTCGCAAAGCGAAATCCAAATAAGGAACCCCCCCGATACACTACTCCTTGGCCGTGTTGATTGTAGGGATCCATTTTGTCATCCACATAAATCTACTACTACAATTTGGATTACAAACTAAGACTAATCCCAAAATCTCCACTAAATCCATGGGTTGATATAACCAAATTTTTCCTTAAGTGCGATACATCAACCCCCAACAATCAAGTACACAATAATTTCCCAAGATGTACACCATAGAACTTTCATATCCTTTCACCTATAGGATATATATATATATATATATACTCTAAACATATATATACAACCATTCATACTCATAGCCACGTGTACATAACACATATAATGTACAATTTCCATACTCAGAATATAACTGGCTATAGAATGCCAATATACTTCACCATGCTGTCATCTTCCAGGGCATCACTCATATACCATCATGGGGACCACGGTCGGTCTCAATATCACCGACATCGGGGCCAACACACACACATGACGTCCGAGAAGCGGTCATAGTTCCTAACCGGGAATGAGACGAAACATACCCACCACGTTTCATCCAAAAAAAATGTATATCACATAATAACACAATGGACGACTATGACCTGGGGAATATCCAAACTCTGCTCCTCGAGCCAGGGTGCTCACCCACATCGCGCAACTTCCCAATGATAGCATGTGCGGGGTATGCTTCACTACATAAGTATATATATCATTCACATGCACAATATATATACATCCATATGATCCCATCATATAATTAAACCATCAAATACTGTTTAGATATTCACAACATAGGCATACACATATATCCATATCAATGCAATTATATATATATATATATATATATCCACATATCCACATATCCACATAAATATACACAATATCTCTTATCCGCATGTATAAGAATTGTAAACTCGGCTATAAGTATACATAATCCTCAATATACTAGCCATCGTCCCAACACATTTAATTTACCTCAATATGTGAATACGATCCCTCACTTGAAGTATATTCATCCATTGCTCCTATGATATGAATAGTCTTCCAACATATATATATCTCCAACATTAAGGTTATCACCCAAAGTTTAGTGCAGGTAACAATTACTACACATCACATCTATACCCGAAAATACATCAATATCTCTAATACTAATTCGACCATTGGTATACACATAACTAATAGTCTATAATCCTCAAGATCAATCTTAAATTCATCTCACGATCCCGTCATTTAGGGAAATACCCGTTGTAAATCCCACACCGCTAGATAACAACTATCCCGACTAGATTTACACACGCTATTCTAGTTGGTAGTATGATCCCATCGCTCTCAATTCTGACTACGGTTCAACCACTCTCATGAATCCCCTAGTCTAACACCTTTCTGATTTATTCCTTGAATTTATCATTACTAAGGATATGCAACCATTATCTCTCATTGGTCCCCAAATTGTATCTTAATAAAATCCTATCTCTATAAGGATTTGACATGAATATCGAACTAGAATTTCACAACATACCCTCGCGACTCTCTCTAAGGGCTCCTAACCTCACATCATATCTAAACTCACTTTTTATTTATAATTAGGATTCCGATCCCCAATGAGGTTTCCCACAATCTCTATACACAACTCCAATGCATACATCTAAACATATATTTTCCCCAAACTATTTCAAAAAGTCCTCACAATCCTAATATGTGAGAAACCCCTTATAAGACTCCAAAACATATCTTTTACATCATAAAATAAGGTCCCGTATTGATAAACCCAATCAAAAGGGGTAGAAATCATTCTAGAAAAAAACTCCACAAAATAGCCCTGTTTCCGAATCGATTCGGTCTGGCCCGAATCGATTCGGTCTCAAAGGAGAATCGATTCGCTCCAACTGCGAATCGATTCGGTCCAAAGGATCTGGGACTCTGTCTCAAGCCGAATCAGTTCGCCTTGGGTCCGAATCGATTCGGTCAATGCAGACCTGTCACTTTTGCCTAAGCCGAATCGATTCACTTAAGGGGAGAATCGATTCGGGTCTGTAGAACCCTAAAGGTCTCTTCTTCTTCAATATAACCCACGAATTATAAACCATAAAATTTACCTTCTAACCCCTAAACCTTCATAATATCATGATTCTAAGCCAATAAATCAACCCAAAGTTGATCCCAACCATTTCTACACCATCAAACCCATATATAAACATCAATTTCAAGATTAAACCCAAAATCTAGGTTTTGATAAATATACCCAAAATCCATTTCTTTTTCCCAAAAATTATGAAATGAAATACACAAATGAAATATTTAGCAAGATTAAACACTTGCTTGAGAATAGTTGAGGTTGAATCGTCCCCGGGATCGCGTGTGGGCCGGAATCTCTAAGCTTTTTCTCCTCTCTCTCTCTTCCTTTCTTCTTCTTCTTCTTCTTCTTCTTCTTCTTCTTCCTCTTCTTCTTCTTCTTTCTATTTATCTCTTTCTCTAAATGAGAAGTCTTGATCCGTACGCCTCTTAAATACCTTAAAACAATAACCCAGTTTTAAATGTTAATACACACTTTAAATGACTGGTTTACTCCAATTCGAGTCAAACATACTTAAAAATATTTCGGGATCGAAATAAAACCCAATGACAATCATTTCGACTATCTCGACCCATCCGGAACCAATGGTACACTCAAAATCCTCATCCGACAAACTACAAAACGTCCTCATTTTTTGGACTTAATTTCCAAATTCTAAAAATTCTTCGATTTAAATAAATTTTATTTTTCTAAAAAAATTAATTTCTCAGTCCCAAAGTCACGGGTTGTTACATACTTCCCCCCTTATCAAAATTTTGTCCGCAAAATTTAGGTTATGCCTAGGACTTTACTCTCATCTAGTCCTTGCATCTACCCACTAGATCACTATACCGATCTCAACTAGTTCTCACATCGAACCATATAAATTTTGGAATCAAGGGCGCCCATCCACCCCATACCCGAGCTCCACTCGTAGAAATATAATCAGGCTCCACTAGCCTCAAAATCATAATATAACTCTTAACAATATGATCTATAGCAACATATTAAATATATAAAAGTTCAAAATTCCCAATGGTTGAACTCTTCTCAATTCCTGACACTAGCTACCTTCATGCGGGGGAGGTCTCGCAAGCAAAATCCAAACAAGGACCCTCCCAATACACTATTGTGTAGCTATGTCGGGGATTGAGATTAGTTGAACCAGGGTTAAGGTTTTATAAGAGATTTTCTGAGTTTTAGATATCGCCCGAAGGCCTATGTAACATACAATATAAAATAATTCCATGTCTTTCGACACGCCAAACAAACACTTTATGTTTAAGACACAAGGCCTCAACAAATACAATACTCTAACCAATACCCAGTTCTCAAAACTAGCACAACTATGAGCTAAATTCTCCGCTCAAAATAACTCTACTAAACTCTGAACCTCTCAGTTATACAACTCCTTTACATTATATCAACACATTTCCACAAGACAAGTTCTTCCCTCATTGGAACACTAAAATTACCTTCCCTAGCCTATCCATAAACCAATAACCTTAACAATTCACACTCCTGAAAATCAATAGAGTAACTCTCTACTAGCTTATCATAGAACGGTTTAACATCCCAAAAGATGTCATACAAAGACCACACTTGTTCACTCCCTCTTCCCAGAAGGCAATTCTCTAGATATTAGGACCACTCCACACACCTCACATCAGTAAAAGTCACCAATATTATATTTCGTAACAAATGTTGAAGAATTTCACAATCTAACCTCCCAAGGGCTCCCTATTCTCTCCTCATCAGTACTTACCTTATCAATCAAGGAATTATGCTTCTTATCTATGCCCGAATCACGAAAAGAAATACCTCAAATCGAAGTGTACCCAAAATCTGTTATGGGTATTACATCTCTCATCTTGCCCCTTCCTAACCAACTTATTCTCGACGACGTCTGAGACAAAAGCAACTATGTCAGAACGTCGTTCGAGCGAGTACATCTCCCAGAAGAAGATAAACGTAGTGAACATAACTATCCTACTAGTAGGGCTTTATGTCAAGAACGTCAACGAAAAAACACAGAAAACCCGCACAGATCCTAAAGACTTTAGAACCTGATGCTCTGATACCATATGTAACAACCCGCTCAAAATAATAACGGGTGGCCAGCCCTATACTACATTAAATCATGTATCTCAGATGGCTCAGTCTCAACATCAACTGACGATACTAAATAATATAAGGCTAACTAACTGAAACTATTAAAAGTTGATGCCAAAATTAAATAAAATATGCAACAGACAACAAACCAACACTATCAGCTACTATGAGAGATAGAATACACAATTACCACGATAAAAGAAAGTGCTAGTATAACATGAGATGAGTATATACAAATGAATATACCCAAATAAGCTGTCAGGTCACAGACAGTACACCAACCATAAAGAATTAATATAAACATTTAAAAATATCCCTTGGGTAAAAAAAACCCCGATATACAACATGAATCCTACCTAGATTTACAAGAAGTAGGAAGCGACTACAATCAAAATCCCGCAACAGTCCGCACCTGTTACGCCTCCCACGACTCTGGATAGAAGGGCATCTGGTATCCATGCGGTAGGACACCTGTAGTAATATATATATATATATATATATATATATATATATATATAGCAGGAGAGAAATATAAACGGGTCAGAGCCGAAGGTGTAAAAGTGTTAACCGTGCATAATAAATATAAATGCACTTATTTCATAATTAAAGTGGAGTCTCACTCTCATGAAACCCCAACTCACCTCTCATCTAACAACACGCACCTATCCACATCCTGGAATCTTAGTTAAGTTACCTATAAGGACAACCTATCTTACCATACGCATGGACAATACCCCTAAGACCTGCCATCCTAACATAACCCAAGAATCCTTCCCATTCTAATCACACTTAATTATTTTTACACATATATGCCATACTAGGCTTTATTAATTCCAATTTAACTTAATCAGCTATCCATTTTATTACTTCACATATTAACATGAAACTTCAAATTAAGAGTTTATTCTCTAATTAACATGCACAATTTAATAAGGACAAAACTTCTCTCTGCTCTCAACATTGCACTGCATTTCATGCGTGGGGCATCTTGCAAAGCGAAATCCAAACAAGGAACCCCCCCGATGCACTACTCCTTGACAATGTCGATCCCAGAGATCCATTATCTCATACACAAAATTCTACTACTACAACTACATATAAGTACAAAAGATAGGACTTCTCACTACTCTCAATAATTGCACTGCGTTTCGTGCGTGGAGCGTCTCGGAAAGCGAAATCGAAACAAGGAACCCCACCGATACACTACTCCTTGACAATGTAGATCATGGGGATCCATCATGTCATCTACACAATCATACTACCGATACATACAAGTACCAAGGATAAAGCTTCTCTCTACTCTCAACATGGCACTGCATTTCGTGCGTGGGGCATCTTGCAAAGCGAAATCCAAACAAGGAACCCCCCCGATACACTACTCCTTGACCGTGTTGATTGTAGGGATCCATTATGTCATCCACACAAATCTACTACTACAATTTCGATTACTAACTAAGATTAATCCCAAAATCTCCACTAATCATTGGGTTGATATAACCGAATTTTTCCTTAAGTGCGATACATCAACCCCCAACAATCAAGTACACCATAATCTCCCAAGATGTACACCATAGAACTTTCATATCCTTTCACCTATAGGATATATAAATAAATAAATAAATAAATAAATAAAATATATATATATATATATATTTACTCTAAACATATATATACAACCATTCATTCTCATATCCACGTGTACGTAACACATATAATGTACAATTTCCATACTCATAATATAATCGGATATAGAATGCCAATATATTGCACTATGTTATCATCTTCCAGGGCATCAATCATATACCATCATAGGGACCACGATCGGACTCAATATCACCGACATCGGGGCCAACACACACACACACGACGTCTGGGAAGCGTACATAGTTCCTAACTGGCAATGAGACGAAACATACCCACCACATCTCATCCTAAAAAAATGTATATCACATAATAACACAATGGGAGACTATGACCTGGGGAATATCCACACTCTGCTCCTCGAGCCAGGGTGCTCACCCTCATCACGTAACTTCCCAATGAGAGGCATGTGCGGGGTATGTTTCACTACATAAGTATATATCATTCACATGCACAATATATATACATCCATATGATCCCATCATATAATTAAACCATCACATACGATTTAGATATTCACAACATAAGCATACACATATATCCATATGTATACAATTATATATATATATATATATATATATATATATATATTCACATATCCACATAAATATACACACTATCTCTCGTCCGCATGTATATGAATTATAAACTCGGCTATAAGTGTACATAATCCTCAATATACTAGTCGTCGTCCCAACACATTTAATTTACCTCGATATGTGAATACGATCCTCACTTGAAGCATATTCATCCATTAAGGTTATCACCCAAAGTTTAGTGTAGGTAACAATTACTACACATCACATCAATACCCGAAAATACATCAATATCCCTAATAAAAATTCGACCATTAGTATACACATAACTAATAGTCTATAAACCTCAAGCTCAATCATAAATTCATCTCATGATCCCATCATTTAGGGAAATACCCTTTGTAAATCCCACACCGCTTGATAACAACTATCCCGACTAGATTTACACACGCTATTCTAGTTGGTAGTATGATCCCATCGCTCTCAATTCTGACTACGGTTCAACCACTCTCATGAATCCCCTAGTCTAACACCTTTCTAATTTATTCCTTCAATTTATCATTACTAAGGATATGCAACCACTATCTCTCATTGGTCCCCAAATTGTATCTTAATAGAATCCTATCTCTATAAGGATTTGACATGAATATCGAACTAGAATTTCACAACATACCCTCGCGACTCTCTCTAAGGGCTCCTAACCTCACATCATATCTAAACTCACTTTTTATCTATAATTAGGATTCCGATCCCCAATGAGGTTTCCCACAATCTCTATACACAACTCCAATGCATACATCTAAACATATATTTTCCCCAAACTATTTCAAAAAGTCCTCACGGTCCTAATATGTGAGAAACCCCTTATAAGACTCCAAAACATATCTTTTACATCATAAAATAAGGTCCCGTATTGATAAACCCAATCAAAAGGGGTAGAAATCATTCTAGAAAAACTCCACAAAATAGCCCTGTTTTCGAATTGATTCGGTCTGGCCCGAATCGATTCGGTCTCAAGGGCGAATCGATTCGCTCCAACTGTGAATCGATTCGGTCCAAAGGACCTGAGACTCTGTCTCAAGCTGAATCGATTTTCCTTGGGTCCGAATCAATTCGGTCAATGAACACCTGCCACTTTTGCCTAAGCCGAATCAATTCGCTTAAGGGGCGAATCGATTCGGGTCTGTAGAACCCTAAAGGTCTCTTCTTCTTCAATATAACCCACGAATTCTAAACCATAAAATTTACCTTCTAACCCCTAAACCTTCATCATATCATGATTCTAAGCCAATAAATCAACCCAAAGTTGATCCCAACCATTTATACACCATCAAACCCATATATAAACATTAATTTCAAGATTAAACCCAAAATCTAGGTTTTGATAAATATACCCAAAATCCATTTCTTTTGCCCACAAATTATGAAATAAAATACACAAATGAAATATTTACCAAGATTAAACACTTGCCTGAGAATAGTAAAGGTTGAATCATCCCCGAGATCGCGTGTGGGCCGGAATCTCCAAGCTTTTTCTCCTCTCTCTCTTCCTTTCTTCCTCTTCTTCTTCTTCTTCTTCTTCTTCTTCTTCTTCTTCTTCTTCTTTCTATTTCTCTCTTTCTCTAAATGAGAAGGCTTGATCCGTAAGCCTCTTAAATACCTTGAAATAATAACCCAGTTTTAAATGTTAATACACACTTTAAGTGACTTGTTTACTCCAATGCGAGTCAAAAATACTTAAAAATATTTTGGGACCGAAATAAAACTCACTGATAGTCATTTCGACTATCTCGACCCATCCAGAACCAATGGTACACTCAAAATCCTCATCCGACAAACATTAAAACGTCCTCAATTTTTGGACTTCAATTTCCAAATTCTAAAAATTCTCCGATTTAAATAAATTTTATTTATCTCAAAAATTTAATTTCTCAGTCCCAAAGTCACGAGTTGTTACACTTGGATCATGAAACCATTTCAGATGTAAACAAAAATCACTCTTAACTTTTCTTAAAAGTTTCACTCCTTAGGAAGATGGAAAAATCTTAAACTTGGATTATCTTCTTAGAGAGAATTTTTTCTCTAAAGGCTTGAAAAGTTCCCAGGAAAAACTTAACTCCCACACTATATAAATGGTTAAGAAAAAGTAGTGGGAGGTCAAAAGAAAGTTTCTTGAAACACTGTCATTTTTTTTCAAAAACTGCTCCAGTCGTTCGAATGGCATCATATCTCACTCGATCGACATTTCAAACGAGAATGCCATACAACTCAAAAGTAACCTCGTTAGAAGTCTCATTCGAACGACACCAAAACCTTGTTCAAACGACCTGGGAAAAAATCAAAAAAAAATTCTTGAAAAATATCAAGTGAGTTTAAAATATTTTAGCCAAAACTCTAACACCCAATAAAAAAATTCCAATTCTCAACATAATATAAGAATTCATACCTGAGAGATCCTTGAGATGTTCATAACGAAAACTCACCACAAAACATGGCATAGGATGTGATCGCTTTGACTATGTTGCACGTCTTCAACAAAAAGATCATAGGCTTTAAAGATCACAAACTCAACCTTTATCCTATTACTTAAATAGTTTTGTGCGCAATTAATCCAAGACATATAAATTTAATCAATTGCAAATTTTTCCTTACAAAACTCTTTTGCAGTCACAACACCAAAAATTAGTGTTCACACCCCTAGAATTAAAAGTCGGGTCATTCTTTTCAGTTGTTGTCCAGGAGGCATACACTTTAGGGGAACCACCTTCAATGGGAGGAGTCCACCCATAGTCAACTGAGTTCTATACAATATCGTTGATTGATTTAAGAAAAAATCACATTTGCACCGTGCAATAGGGATAGTTTGACCCATCAAATAATAGAGGCCGACAAATAGAACTACCGTATTAGAAAAACTCCATACAAACCCTAAAAAAGCATAAAATAGGGATCTAACACAGCCAACTAGTGTAACCCGCTCTAATACAAATTTTAGAAAGCTAATGATCCCAAGGGTTTGTAGAAAAACACCACCAATTTTTTATTCTCATAGTTTTAATAAACTTTGCACTAAATAAAATCACAAGTGTTGTGTTAAATAGTTTTACCAATTTTAATCTTGACCTAAGCATGCATCTAGGTGAGCATAATCAAGAAAAAAATGAACAAACCGCAACACATCGATGTACGAGGAAAACCCACAACAAAAAAAATCTCGAAAAGCACAACCACACAAATCCACTATGATATATGTCTAGTTATAAGGATAAATTAAACTTACTCATAAACTCTTCACTTTCAAGCCTTGACATGATTCTTCTTCCCTTTTTACCTTCTCTACATCCACTATTATATTTCTTCCAACAGCCACACAATGTTGATGCATTCTTACGTCTTGATATACCAATAATCTTACTTGTCTCGTGACTTGACCAACCAACATTCAACACAAATACGGTCTTCACCATTCGAAATGTTCACAGTATGAAGAGCAAACTAGAATATTAAAATCTAAAAGAGATCTTAAACAAACATATTGATGTATGATTATTGGATCTCAATTTGGATGTTAACTAGGGTTTTGAAGGAACAAGATATAACTTAGAAAATCATTTTCGCAAAAATCCTCTTTGAAAACGGATCCCAAACCTTCGTATTTATACAAAACATGATTTTTGAGGCAACACATTTTTTAATAAAACTGCTTTGAACAAAAACATATGGTTCGTTTTATTGGAAATGAAGACTTATTCGAACCAACTAAAAACACTTTCGAACGAACATGCTAATCTCGTTCGAACCAGCTTCGAACAATATATTTCTGATTAACAAAAACTTATAGTTGGATGTTCATTCGAAGGTCGTTCTAACGGCGTTCACGTCTCATTTAAATGAATAGTATAAACTCATTTAAATGAATGATTATAAAAAATATTTTTCTTTTAAAAAACTTTTGAAAGCAGCCCTTAAATATTTTACAAAAACAAACACCCAAGCTTAATCCATGGATCAAACATAAATATGTATTCAAACCCACATTGAGATCTCACGAATGATGAAAATGAAGTTCAACACATATCCTAATGTATCCTTGATGACTCTTTAACATTTTCGCATGGTCTTCAATCACACATCAGAGGATTAAGGACACATAACTCAAGTCCTAACCTACGACTAAAAAATAGTTTTGTCCAAGGACGGAATTAATCCAATACATACAAATTAACTCGATCCAAAAATTCATCCTTACAGTACTCAGGTGACACTTAATAAAATATAAATATGTTTTCTAAAATTTTGTGTGTTCTTATTATGTGTTGTCAATTCTATTACATTACTTGGCTTGTGTGATTGAATACTTTACACTCTTAAGTTTTTTACAGTTATAATTGGGATCATCTCTGGTAAGTGACTATCTTCTCAGTCTTAGTAGCAATACATTAGTTACCAGTGTCATACATTGGCCAACAACAAAGCCCACCATGAGTCAAATGATGTTTATGATAATGGGCACCCATTACCCCCACCCCCGTGAATGAGATCAAATGAATATTTGCCTGATGGAAGCTATATGTATCATCATGCTAGCTAGGTTTCAATGAGTATTAGCTCCTGCAAAGAATTACTAAATTAGCAAGAGAGGGATTCTCAACTAATGCATGAGAAAAGGTATTTTCTCAAGTCCCAAATGTAAAACATGGAGAATAAGATTCAGAGGTAAAAACATGGACACCAAAAGAATGAATGCATCCTAGCCCTTAAGAATTCAAGACTCCCAGCTGAGGAAGGATCATGTGGTGCAGAGTGATAAATCACCACACATCGGGGCCAACGACATGTATTGATGGCACGAGAGTAGACGATAAAGAGATGAGATATGAAGTTTCATCCGAAACTAATTGGGTAGGTGGGTTACCTAGGTCAAAAATCGTACAACAAGAGAGCTAGCACACTGAGCTCTCATAAACCATACGAGATACCTTTTTTGTTGAATTTTGGAGGAAGTCGAGCATTAAAAGAAGTTCATGGTTCCTAGACTCAAGATCTACAATGAATAAGCAAAACTCTCCAATCATGTACAACAATAACACTAAGCTATTATCATGTGGGTAAATGACAAATCACTTATGTTTTGAATTTACCTTCTAGCTTAGGATATTTAGCCCCAAAAAAGTTTAAAAATCTTGTCGTGAGTTGATCTTGAGTTTTAAGTAGTTGCCCGAGGACTTCAGCACAAGATTCATAACCAGTAGTTTGAACCCCAAGAGAGTGGATGCTCTTTTCATCCTGAAGAAGAGTCAATAAGTTATTCTTAAGGAGTATTCCAAAAGATATTGAGAGGTGTACAATGAGGTAGAATACTATATGGAGAACCTTGAAATATAAACGTTTAAGGTTTTCTGCCAAGTTATTATATAATGTGAAAGCCTCTAAGACATAATTAAGAGACCAAAATTGATCACCTCATGCCCAAGATCAAGAAATATGACAAAATACAGTATATCGTCTTTAACAATGAGTAAACTGGACCATGATGAATAACCGATGCCACTATATCCAATGAGATTTCCTCTAATAAATGAGAGAGGAAGCATAATGATACCATATAAATGGAGAGATTATTGATCCCACGAATGGCTATTAAACAATTAATATTATCGTCAATGAGCTAATATTTAAGATATTGCCTAAGATTAAAGATAGCCAATATTTCAAATGCCCAAGGAATATGGATGGAGATCCGGTGAAGAGAAACACAGCGTTGAGATATTTTACCACAAGGACATGTAATTAAAAATGAAAATGGTAGGTTTTAAATCTCATTTAAAGGAGTTAGATTAAGTCGAACACCTAGGAGTTTACGATAAGAAGAGACAGAGAAAAAATAATATCTTGATTGATTAGTTACTAGATAATGTCTTAGAACACAAAGACAAATGGCACATATGTTGCAATTTTGGGCATTTATCCCTAGTTAGATCAAGAGAAATGCCATGAAAATGGAGATAAAAAGGGGGATTACTATGGTTGATTCCAAATTAATCAGTACAAGCCCATTACTAGTACGCGTTATTAAAATAAGGATGTGGACCATAAAAATCACATCATCTTCATGAAGGAGGACCTGGTGAAAGTAAGAACTTGCCACCCATAACACATTGGTTATTTTTCTCTTAATTTTAAACTAGGACAACAATCTTTTGGTTGACTAAGGAAGATTGTTTGAGGTCACATTCCTTAAACTATTAAACTATATAAACCTTTGGATATAATATTTTAAAGAGGTTAGCATGACATTAGTAAGATTTCATGAGAGTATGACTTCCACTAAGAGAGATTATGGTACCTATCCGAGAAGGAGGGTTATAAAAGCCTATAGACTTCCAAGTCATAGGCATTAACTAATAGTAAAACATCATCCTTGGGAGAGAATGGGTGAACATGATGAATAGTATCCCTTCAACATCCAAATAAAGGTTCATATGCATCATTGATCAGGGTTAATGGAGATATAAGGAAACTAGGCCTCTACTCGACAATTCTCTATCGTGTTAGCCAGGTCAAAGAAGGGGAAAAGGAAAGAGAATGTGGAAGATTATACCTAGAAGAGATTACCCCTTATAAGTATAAACCAAATTATGGAGGAGCTGAGGTGGAGAAGATCCAGGTCACTCCCGATGATCATGTGATGGAACCTTTGGAGGAAGTAATTTTTTATCCAGATAATCCATAGATGAACTAGTAAATTCCTACTGGAGAAACAAGATGTCTTCACATGGAAGACATATGTCTTTCCTTACATTAGCCCATAAGTTATGTGTCATAAGTTCAACATTGATCCACCTTATTCACTAGTCATAGAGAAGGCCCACTGAACTGAACCTGAGAAAATTACTGCAAGTGAGGAGGAGGTAAAGAAACCTTTATAGGAGAGTTTCATAAAGGAAGTTCAATTCCAAAAAAGGATGTCAAATATAGTTGTGTTAAGTAATAATAATGGAAACTGAGAGTTTTCATCAACTTCATTTATCGGAACAAGGCATTACCCTAAGGTAGTTTCCCTCTCCAAAAGTTGATCGTTTGGTCGATGGCACAACAAAGCATGAACCAATGGTTTTTTTAGATGTGTACTCAAAGTACCATCATATTTCTATTTGTCCTAGACTAGGAGGATATGATTTTCACCACCACACTTAGTTTATACTTATATATAGTGATTCCTTTAGTTTGAAGTGTGAAGAGGAAACTTACCAAGACTTGTGATGAAAATGTCCAAAGATGAGCTAGGAAGTGTCATAGAGGTATACATACATGCTATGCTGATAAGATCTTAATATGGGCATAAATGATGGAAACCTGCATTAGTTGTTAATTACTTTGACATATTAGGTGAGATCCATTTATGGATTAATAATCTTGGTAGATTAGGTGACAGTGATTAGTGTATTGTGAAAGTTAACGATGAATGGAATCCATGTCTCGATTTAAAGATTGATGATACCCTTTTGATATAGATTATAAGTTTGGATTATGTTATACCTGGTCGGTGGATTTGATTATCCAACATATAAAATAATTTAAATAGACGATTTCAATGAATTTATAAGAAGTCTATTAAATATATTTGTTAATAATTTAATTCAACAAACGGTATCTATAATCTTAAGGTGGGAGTTTATTAAGAATTTAATAACAACGAGCTCAAAAATATAATTTTGAGATAATATAGCACAGTGAAATAATTATTATTTAGAAGAATAAATAATAATTTATAGAATTATGGAATTGAATATAGAGTTTAATTAGGATTCCTAATTCTATAGGAAGCAAGTCTCTTATTTCTCCCGGGGGTCCCCATGCTACCCTATATAAGTAGTCCATTGTCTCCTAATATGTTTGGGATCATTATAGACCAGAAAATACATAAAATGGAGTGGTAGAGTTGTGATCCTTTGTTCCCACACATCAACGACATGTCTTGCCATGAAAGAAATATTTTATAATATCATGACGCCTCTTTCACATATCTTACCTTGTAAAATTGATTCCAAACAATTAGAGCACAAGAAAAATATAAATTTTAACAAGAGGTCTTTGATAGATTGAAAAATATGCACAACGAAATTCCAGGTAATTCAGAGATCGTTTAGTCCATCTTTTTCATGCATCTTTACAAAATAATGATTCACAAAACAGATATAACAGCACAATGTATATCGAGAATCGAATAAAGAAGAAATCAAGAAGGTTGATTCATTACTCAAAGAATGTGTTCTAATTGTAACACCCCGTGATTTTTTAGGCGTAAAACAAATCTTTGTTAAATTAAAAAATTTGGAAAAATAATATTTGGAATATGTTTCATTTTGATGTGTAAAAATGTTAGTTTTTATGTATAAAAAGAGGGTTTTTAGTGGAATTTGAATTGGGATTTTAAATTTAGAAATTATAACTTTTTATATAAAAATTAGGAGAGGATCCGGCCTAAGGAGGATACAAGAAATCGACCGTCTGATCGAGATGAATTTTATATAGAATCTCCGTCTCACCATCAACTACAACATATCAAAATTTCAACCAATTTTGACGATTCGATCGTCTGTAATGGTTTTTTTAGTATTTGGGTTTAGTTAGGACTCTTTCTTTAAATCCATTATATAATGGACGGGTTTAGACTTTTTAAAATAATTTTAACCCTTCTGAAAAAGAAGTAGCCTCCTAAATTACTATCTCCTCTCGTCTACAAAATCTAAACCCCATTAAAAAACTTTTGACCTAAGTTTTGAAGATCTAAATTAAATTTTCTCAAGAACAATTAATAATGTTTTTTTATTGTTTTTGCGAGAGGAATGCAACGGTTTAATTAAAATTTTGAGGAAGAATTTTATGAGTTTTCAAGTGATTATATTAAGGTATGGTATTTACACAATATGATCCTATAAATCTCTCGAGAGTATTTTTTATTTCTGATTTATTTGTATTCTTCTTGAAATATTGTGCTATTCATTGGAATCATATGTGTTATTCGATTGAGATATGGTGTATTTATTTATGTGGGCATGGTTCCATGAAATTTTAGTATGGAACTGAGTATGGTTACTCGCCAAAACTTCAAAAGTCTGATAGCCAGAACGAGGCTTTAAGAAGCCTAAATGAGGTGAGGTGAGGCGAGGTCCGATGACCTATTGATGTGTTATTGAGAAATAAATAGGTACAATGTTCAGTGTCACATTGAACTCTTATACAGTTTCATATTATTGCATTTTATTCCCTATTATTGTATTGAGCATCTATTCCTATCATATTGTGTACTTTCCCGTTCCTTTTTTAGTGGTAGATAAGCGTGGATTTGGACATTACTGATTTATGAAGGACAACAAGAGAATAACTTTTGAGAATATCATTTTGTGTAAATTAGTTGTGTAAATATTTGGTACCTTAGCGTTATTTTGAGTGATTTAAAATTCTAATTATTTGGAGGTGTTTTTTACCTAGCCTTATTGTTCGGATACATTTTAGATTAACATGTATATTTTCGGATTATACGTTTTGAATGCGGTGTGATAATGATTTAAATAAATTTGCAAATTCCAATTAAACCCTTATTTAATTAATCACCAATTTTAAACCAAATTAATTAAACCCAATTTTAAATTAACCAAAATAAACATCAAGGTGAAGTGGATCATGCCAACACATATAAATAAGAATTGTCGACTCACATATTTCAATAAAAAAGAAAGGGAAAACCTTTTATTTCACTTAATAATACTCACAACGATTACAAGAAAAATCTGCAATGAATATTTGTAGATACCCACAAGAACATGTAGGTTTGAATCAATAATGGATCAACCTCAGAAGGTCCATAAAGACACACAGTCCAATCAGTCTAGGAACACCCAGGAGTAGTTCCTGTGACATGCAGTCAAGTCAGCCCAGCACCTCCCTTAAGTGGCACCTAGATCAACAGTAGCTTATCCTCCCTGTAAGAGAAACTCTAGGGACGATGTAGCTTGGGTTCCAAAATAATTCACTAAAGCATTTGGGATTTTTATGAATTGGAAAACAAAAGAATTGAACCTCAAATTAAAGAAGACAAAGTGTTCTGTTGTTTTGCAATTTATGCAGAATGAAAATCGTCAGGTCTTCTTAACGAAAATCGAGTCATTTAACATGCTTTATATAGAAAAGTTGAGTCAGGAAGTCGCTCAAAATAAACTCTTACGTAACTCGAACGAGTTTTGCGCGAGATCAACATGTTGTTTGAACGACATGCTCAAGTCGCTTGAACGACAGAGCAAAAATAAAAAAATTATTTTTCTATCAAAATCTGTCTCATCACTTTAGAAAAATATTTTGATGTAAAACAATGTCTCAACACTTAGAACATATTTTGGAAAAATATTCCAACACTTTTAAATGAACTGTTAAGGGACTACAGTACAACCTTACCAAAATTCATCTCGTAGAGGCTTGAATATTGAAGAACTTTTTTTATTAGGATCCATTTTCATGTATCTTCATACTTGAACTATTTCTTCAACGGTTTGTAGTGGTATACAACATACACTAATGTAAACAGGATTTATAAAATATGTCATTAAAAATCTCCCCATTTGTCTATACCGGTACAAAATAAAAATATATGAATTATCAAATATAAATGCCTATACAAATATAATACCCAAAACTACAAAGGTATGAAAGTTTCAAGATAAAAAAATTTCTTCAAAAAATCTTCAACCTCAAATCTTCGAATCTCTAAGCTTTTCTCATCAGGGTGTGCAAAATACGATCATAAATATTTGCACCTACACACATGATTCAAAATAAATACCTTTGTGATAAATTGAGTTTAAAATGAGATAAATATAAATCAAAACTAAAATCAAAATCTCAATTCTCCCCCATAATTAAAAACTCCCCATAAAATCATAATCTGTTCTCCCCCTTTATATTTTTCCGAAATAGACAAGGAAAAGAAGAAACAAAATAAACATGGAGTGTCACAACAAGCAACACAAAAAATTACGATCATCAAGGACAAACCCAAAAGCTTCCATCAACTATTTTTTATTTTTCTATTTTTTAAACAAAAATGGAAAAATAATTTTACAAAAATCACACAACATGAATTTACACTAAGATAACCAAATCATGGAAACGGAATGAGTGGGTGTGAATAAATGCGATAAAAAAATCAATGCAGTCAAGCATAACATATGTGCACGATGCATACGGATACTCCTAATGAATGAACTCAAAATCTCCCTTAAGTGTAAAAAAAGTGAATGTATATGACATTGAGTCAATATAATTGACACATCAAAGTCCAAAATGATTTCGACATCAATAACGTCTAAAACTATGTAATGGTTTTTCAAGACTTTGTCAGGACATGCAAACTCATTTTTTACTTTTTTCATCCCAACACCCTCATAAGTAATAATGCATTTATTTTCTCTTTTGAGGTGAGATAAACCTATTGGCCCCTTATTTTGGCATATTTATCTTTTTATTGCCTTCAATTTTTTTTTTGGGCTCTTTTCGAACGATGGATTTCATGACGAGTTAATTTTGTATTCTCGCAGCTCTTTCCCATGAACACTCATCATTTTTTGAAATTTAATTCCTCACAGTAAATGGTTTTTACATGCACTACTTTCATTGTCAAGTTTTATCGCATTTGGTTCGTTTTAAAGAAATGATTGAGATGGAAACACTTTGACCAACGTGTAATGTGACAAGTACAGTAATTAAACAAATCCGTGCAAGTTGCATTAAAGCAGACTAAGAATCAAACATGTAGGTAGTATTCTCAAATTACATCTTAATGAATCCAAACATTATAAAGCAGAAAAATTAAATGATGACGCATATCAAATAGTCACGTAGATATGTAACGAAATTGTGACTTATTCATCATAAATGTACATCCATAAACGGTGTAAACAAACTACAACTCTTTTGGTCTTTTTCCAAAAAATTTATCAAAATAAAATATTTTTGGCTTTTTCAATTTTTCTCAAAAAAATAGAAAATCTTTTTGTATTTTTCCAAAAAATTTCAAAAATGAAAATCTATTTGGCTGTTCAAAAAATATATCAAAAATAAATACAAAAATGGTACACACTATCAATAGGCATGAAATATCATCATGAAAAATCACCCTATGCTAGCAAACAAGTCTAAACCTCAACCGTTAGGTATAGTGGAGTTTTCCAAAGGTGGTGTCATCATATGAAAAACCTACATCAAATCATATGAAGTCTTGACCAAAAACTTTACATGCTCCCTAATATGTGCAAAATCTCTTTCGTAATCATCCGGAGCATAATGTGTGGGTGCATGTGGGTGAACATGTGGCAAAACTCTATAAGATACACCACCCAACTTAAATAAAAATTCCATAAGGTGTTCTCTCTTCTTGGAATGAGTGCAAACATACACGGGCCTAAGAACTCCTCTCTCAAAACGTCTACGGTGCACTCTCCTATCCTGAATGGGATGCCTAGGTAGGTTTGGTGGAGAGCCATATGGATCAATCACAAACTCAAGAACCGGATCGGGTGCAACGTGGGTTGTGGACGCACCATCATGACTTATTCCTAGTCTCTAAACATTACCCAAAGCGAGATCGAAAGGAATATTTCCAACCTTCCTAAATTTATCATCTAAAGTGAACTTTACCTCCAGGGCACGTTCAAGATCTCTCTCTAATTATGATACACGGGATATAAGTTCACTCTTTTCCCGATTCATGATGATCAACTGCTCTCTCAATGAAACTTTCACATTCTGTAGTTGACTCGATGACGCCTCAAATCCTCCCAAACTCTCTACCCCTCTCTCCAAATATATCACCCTAGGACCTAATTCCTTATTAACTTTTTCATATTTAAGGTCTCGTCATACAAATCTCTAAACTCAATCTGGATCTGACTATCACCCTTATTAGCGCACTCACTCTCACACTCGCTAGACACACTCAAATCATCCTTGGGGGTCTCACATGCACAAGTATCCTCATCGTCGTGGGACAAACTAGGTGAGCTCACGTGACTAGATAAAAAGGAGACACACATCCCATGTGAAGACTCATCCTGAGAATCTTTCACCTCATCCTCAATATCGCTAAGAATAGTTGGCATGGAAATCTTTTTTCCCTTTCTCTTTGGCCTAGTGGGATACTCTTCCCTCACATTCAAAACAATTCTCCACTTCCTCTTTCTCTTTTTCACCCTCATCCTCACTGCTCTCTTTGGCCTCATCTTTCTTTTTCAGTTCGTAAAAAACTTTTTATTGGAAGAATTTTGTTTTGAAAACTTGAGAAATTTTTTGAAATTTTTAGCAAGCATGGCCATATCAAAATCAAACTTGTCCTCAGACTCAGAATCACAAACTCTTATTTTATTTTTATTTTCACTCTTGGACAATTCCTTTCCCATCTTAGACTGGGCTCTACGTGCTATCCCTCTATCCTTAGGTTCTACCGTGTTAGGGAACATGTCAATATCATATGTCTGGAAGTCTCCTACCATCTCTTCTAATTTTATATTTCCCAAATTACCTAAGTAATTCAAAACAGTCACTTTAGGGATAAAATGTTTTGGCAACGATATCAAAATATTTCTATCCACTTGTGCATTAGGAATGTGCTGACCAAGGTTGAAACTAGTGTTGACAATAATAGATAAACATGCATAAAAATCATCAAAATACTCAGATTAAATCATAACTATTATTTAAAATTGAGTAGTTAAATTTTGAATTTTAGACCCTTTGACCGCATTTATGCCTTCATTGGTAAGTTATAAAACATCCCACGCTTCTTTTGATGTGGTTCACATCATGATTCGTCGGAACTCTTCAGTTGTGACGGCACCCAAAATTGTACTTAGCCCATAGGAATTAAAATTACTCCATCTAAACTCATCCTCAGTCCAATCTTCCATGGGTTTTAAATTAATAGTGATGATGCTCAGATTCAGCACCACCAGATAAGTGATGATGAGCTCAAATAGTAGTAACCATAGAAGATATAGAGATGTATATGTATAAGTGTATAAAAGGAGATGAGTATAAGAGGAACAAGACAATGATGTATAGTGGTTCATCCAATTAGGCCTACATCCACTGTGAGTGTGTGATCCACTAAGTACGGGCACTAATGGCCTTGGATACAATGCACATAAGCTCACTTTCTCTCTCTATTGTGTGTACAAGAAGAGTGTTAGCTAGGGTTACAATTTTTTGATACCTTTGTAGGGTTGTAGGTGACAAGTATATATAGGTCTTGGGGGGTGTAGTGTACCCCCTAAGCATGCATGTTTCATGTGAATGATGACCTAGACAATCCCCTTATTGACACCTGTAGATGCCACCTGTGGTTAATGATGATATAATATTCCCTCACGTGAGGGGGTGATATTGTTATAACGATCTTCCACATGCCATGTGAGCCTCATGCGCACTATTCCATGCGTCTCCCAAATCACGCGTTATGATGATGTCACCCTCAGCCTATGATATGATGCCGAGGGCAAAGTTCCTTCTGGTAGTGAGTCTGGTGTAATCTGGTCCTCGTACTGTCGTACCCTCAGAGGGTCGTCTGGACCATGATGAGTGGTCGGCCCCTTTAAGGGTCGTCTGGGCCTGATGAGGGGTCGGCCCCTTGAAGGGTCTTCTGGGCATGATGAGGGGTCAGCCCCTTGAAGGGTCGTCTAGGCTTTATGAGGGGTCGGCCACTTGAAGGGTCATCCGGACCATGATTAGGGGTCGGCCCCTTGAAGGGTGGTCTGGGCCTAATGAGGGGTCAGCCCCTTGAAGGGTCGTCTGGGCCTGATGAGGGGTCGTCCCTTTGGAGGTTCGTGTGATATTGGTTAAGAGGTCATCCTGGCCCCGTCCAGGTGCAGGGCGCCCTCGGCCTGGCCGAGGGTATGTATGGGTATATCAATCACCCCCCAACCTTTTGTCATCGAGGTTGTTGAGATGTATGAGGGATAGTGTTGCTTTTAAGTTGAGTGTATGATCAGTTTGATGGGTGACACCTATTAAGTTGATGTAACACGTAGGCAGATAACCACTGTCGTTCCAGTTTCCAAGGCATGGTGGCCGCACACTTGGACTGGGACTTTGTGCCATAATGATACCCTCCTCGTGGGCCGTGTTTTTCCTTAGTTAGTGGGCCCACTCATTAGCAAGGTATTTAAACCATTTTTTGAAGTTTATTCCCCCTTCTTCTTCGTGCTTAAACTCTCTCTCTCTCTAGCTTCATTGCCATTTCTACAACTTCATCGCTTCGAGCTTTGGCAGTCTCACTTCTTCTTTATCAGGTAATCCCTTAGCACTAGTGCCCTCTTTATATTCCATTGCTTTGTACACTTCGACTGTTTTAGGCCTGCAAAGGGATTTTTCTTTTGCTGTTTCATAACTTTTCGACGTTGTTCTCCGGCAACTTATTCTTGAATGTTCTTGAGTAAAACCTTTACTTCCCTTAGTTTTAATCCAAAAGTCTAGCTTGGTCAGTAGAGAACTTGTTTGTAATCAGCTTAGCCAAATTCTTTTAAGTGTAGGGTCTTAACCTTAATGCTTATGAGGCTTTATAGTTTAGCTGAGGAGTTCCCATCCTTAAGAGAGAAGTTCTTAGTGGAGATTAGATGAATAGAGGAAGAGGAGGAAAGAAGATGATGGGCCGACCCTTATTGGGTACGACCGATTTTTCCCATTCCATTAGCCACTATCGTACCCCCTGAGTCTTGCGGGTCGTCTGGTCGTCCAATCGAGAGTCAATCGTGCGAGGGAGAAATGAATCAGAGAGTGTCCTCGCCGTCAGGAGCTGGCCTTTCTAGGAGGGGGGAGACATCCAGTCTCAGCCCAGGCCGACAGGCCGGGGGCACAGCACCTTCTGAGGTTGTCCCTATAACAGTGTTGTCCCCACATGCCTTCCAGATGACCTTTCCTGGTGGACCTCTGACAAGTGATGAGGTCTAGGGAGAGGGGACTGAAGATTTGGACGCTGACCCAGTTGACACCTCCCACACCTCAGCTTACATTTCCACCGTTAGGTATCGCGACCTCTTGCTATGGAGGCCTACATTTGGTGTGCACCCCAACATAAGTATGAGGGTTCCCTCTGAGTCTGAGAAAGTCTTCTAGGATGATGAGGGAGAGGTCACTGTATATGAACAAATGTTAAAGGTGGGCATTAGGTTCCCTCTGCACCCTGCCATAGTCAATATGTTATCATCCCTCGGCGTTGCCCCCTCTCAACTTCCTCCTAACTCCTGGAGGACTATCCTCGGATATGTCTCCTTGTGGAATAATACCTTCACTGACGAGCCTTCGGCCGATGTATTCTTGGCTTGCTATAATATCACTTCCTCTTCCAAACAGCATGGGTATTATCATCTGAGGGTGAGGAAGTCTGATAAAAAACTTCTCCACATGGTACAGACCTCTAACCATGACTGGAAGAAGAGATTTGTCTTCATATTTGGGGAATGGGAATTTGCTATCGAGGCTCAGCTTTTGGACGATGGTCCGAGAGTTCCAAGGAGATGGTCCAACCCCTCTATGAAGGCTAGGTCAGACCCCAGACTTAGTCTAGATGAAAAGGACATAGTCAAGTATTTGAGAGAACGAGGGAAAGAGGGTGAACTTGTAAAGTTTGAAGATCTGATGACCCCTCGATTCCTCAAAGAAGCTGGTTTGAGGGTCGGCCCCTTGACAGAGCTATGTGAGTTATTATTATTTTTTACTCAATCTTTTATTTTTTCCAAGTGTTTAATCTTTGCCTATGTATTTTTCTGACGTGTCGTCCCCTTTTCAGGTTGTCCTGCAGGTATCTCTGGCCATCTTTGGGAAATGATTGCCCCGAGCCTGTTGTTCGGTTTGGGCAAGAAGAAAGGAAAGGAGCCTCAGCGGCCTCTGAGGAAGACAAAGGCCGTGAGGGCAACACTTGTTGAGATGACTGCTGACATTCATAAAAGAAAAGAGCCAGAAGCACCAGCTGAACCTCGAGCGAATTCAAGGATGAGGGCGAGGGTGGAGTCGTCTGAGGGGACTGGCTCCTCCTCCAGTATGTGGGCCTTCTGGTCCCAAAACTTAGCATTTTTTTAAGGCTGAGCCATCTTCCTTGATTGCCAATCTGAGGGCGGCCAAGGCTTCTATGTTTTCTGCCCCCTCGACCACTGACTATGAATTCTTATTGAAGATGCCCCCGGCCAAGGTGTATGACTATGGTCTTCACACTCTGGCCCATGTATTTTTTTTATTTCACTTCCTTAGTTTGAATTTTTCACCAATTGTCTCCTCGGCCTCTTAACAAGTGTCTTTTCCTGTGCAGTCTAATTGTGCCTTTACTTCTGCTACCAAGTGGATGGCTGAGAACCAATAGAAATTTCATGAAGTCGAGAGGGCCATTCAGCATGAGGCTTACCTGCAGACCGAGCTCGAGACTGCAAGGGCCAAGTTGAAGAGTGCCAGGACCAAACATCCAAGGGTCCTGGATGAGCTGACGAGGCAGCATGATGCCGACCTGAAGTCCAAGGACTTTCTTATTAAAGAGAATGATGAGGACTTCATTAACCTGGGGCCTCAATTCAAGACTGAGCTATCTGAGGCAGTGAAGAAGGTAGAGGCCGATGCTGTGGAGGCCTATAAACTCTCAGACGAGCTTCGGTCTTGAGTACTTAGAGAGGGGGATTAGGACGGCCTGTCGATGGGTCGTCCTTAAGTTCATTGATGCAGTATCGTCCGTCTGCCATTCTCTTGAGGCAGTTCAACTGGATGATCCCATCATTGCTGAAGCCTTAGCTCATGTGGAGTCCCAAGTGCATGGAGAGGGTATCGGCACGTCTGAGGATCGGCATGTCTTAGTCATAGATGAAACCCCCATAATTAACATTGAAACATTGCCCTCCGAAGTTGCTCAATAGGGTGGCTATCTGTAGCCCATACCCTCTTCATGTAACCAATATTTGTGTACTCTCTTTTTATTGAATAAGCCTTTGTAACACTTCATTTATAATATCATGTCTCTTGTTGTCTTCCACACTTGTCTCTTGTATGATTTTCATTCTGATGTTTTTAGATTAACAATATTACTAACCCCTCCCTCGTCTTTCTTGAGGGTGAATGAGGGGTCGTCCCCTCCATTGACCCTCATCATAGCCGAGGGTGTATTCCACCAATTTAATGTTTTAAACTTTGAAGTCCCCCCTCTTCTTTCTTGAGGGTGAATGAGGGGTCTTCCCCACCATTGACCCTCATCATAGCCAAGGGTGGTTACCACCAAACAAATGATGTTTTAACTTTTAAGTCCCCCATCATCTTTCTTGAGGGTGAATGAGGGGTCGTCCCCACCATTGACCCTCATCATAGTCGAGAGTGGTTTCCACCAAACAAATGAAGTTTTAATTTTCAAGTCCCCCCTCGTCTTTCTTGAGGGTGAATGAGGGGTCGTCCCCACCATTAACCATCATCATAGCCGAGGGTGGTCCTAACGAGTATCACCCCAATCACACTAGGATTGATCAAACACAAAATGAGGGATCAATGTGACATTCTCATTAACATTCCAACTATTCTGTTATAGCAACACATTCATTACAACTGTGGTCCGATAGGACTTTACAAAATTATTGATAGTATTACTTCAAATGATCTGCATTCCAGGGGTTAGAAAAGGGTTCCCCTTCTAGGTTTTCTAGTCTATAGGTTCCAGTAACCACTTCATCGATGACCGTATATGGGCCATTCCAATTTGGGTGGATCTTGTTGGGCTTCTGCCAAGTCTTTTTGAGGACTAAGTCCCCCATAAAAATTGGCCTCTGCTTCACTCTCTGGTTGTAAAATCTTACAGTCCTATGCTGGTAGGTGGCTTGCCTTATCTCGGCGTCTTCCCTCCTTTCCTCAATCAGGTCTAAGTCAAGTCTCCTCTCTTCCATATTTCTCTGGGCGTCATACTTTTGGACCCTGTGAGTAGGAAACCTAATCTCGGTGGGGATGATGGCTTCTGAGCCATAAGCTAGCATAAACGGGGTTTCTCTGGTAGAGGTCTTCACCATCGTCTTGTAGGCCCACAGTACTGCATATAACTCCTCCACCCATCTTCCTTTTGCCTCCTCAAGTATCTTCTTGATCCCATCTAGGATTATCCTATTTGTAACTTCCATTTTCCCATTGGCCTGAGGTCGGCCTAGGGTAGAGACGAATTGTTTGATACTCACCCTTTCATAGTACTTCTCTAGAGATGTATTCTTAAATTGAGTTCCGTTTTCCGAAATGAGGGTGTTGGGGAGACCATATCTGCATATAATATTTTTCCAGATGAACGGGAAGGTCTTCTGCTCGGTAATCATGACTATCGGCTCTTCCTCGACCTATTTTGAAAAATAGTCAATTGCCACGATGAGGAGCCGATAGTTATTGATGGCCCTAGGCAAGGGGCCTACTAGGTCGATCCCCCACACTGCAAATGTCCATGGGGGTTTAATGGAGGTAAGCGGCTGATGGGGCTGGTGAGGGATGGTGGAAAATCTTTAACATTTATCACACTTTTTTACATATACCGTGGCATCTTTCCCCAAGGTCGGCTACCAGTACCCCTAGGTGACCACCCTCTTCGCCAAAGACTTGCCCCCAATGTGGATTGAACATGACCCCTCGTGCACATCTTGCAAGATGTGTGGGACTTCAGACGGGTGCACACACCTAAGTAATGGGAGCAAAAACCCTTTTTTGTACAAGGTGTCTCCCATGACAGTGAATTTCACAGCTTTGTATCTCAACTTCTTCCTTTCTTACCTTGATTCTGGCATCTCCCACTCTTTAATGTATTTGATTAGAGGGTCCATCCACGAATCTTCCCTGTTGATATGTAAGCAAGGGCCAAGTGTTACCTTATCCTCTTCAATTGTTGGTCGAAGCAAAATTTCCACTGGACTGTCCTCCTTATATCTGTCCTAGTTATCGAGGCCAGCCTAGCAAGTGCATCATCCCGGCCATTATCAAGCCTAGGTATCCTCTTCAATTTCACTTCTCTGAAGTTCTTCAGTAATGACCTTACTTTCTCAAGGTACTTGGCCATCCGCTCATCCTTGGCCTCGTAGGCTCCTAGTATCTGGTTCACTACTAGCCTCGAATCACTATGGATTAAAATCTGGCCGATACTAAGAGACTTGGCCAAGGAGAGTCCTGCTATCAAGGGCCTCATATTCAGACTCGTTGTTAGAGGCTTTGGAATTGAACCTCAGGGCGTACTCGATGTCTGTACCGTCTGGTGCTGACACTATTAATCCAGCCCCACTTCCGCTTTCGCAAGATGACCCGTCGACGAAGAGGCTCCACACTGTCTTTTCCTCTGATAAATTTCCCTTGGTGAGGGATCCCTGTCTAAAGAGATATCTTCCCTCTTCGTTTTCGACCAGTTTTCCTCTAGTGGTGCTTGTCTCAGCCTTGTCTGTGGGTGTGTCGGTGAGTCTGCCTTGTAGGGCATCTGTCTTCCCGAGGCTTTCATCTTTAGCTTCATCATCTTCCCAAGTAAATTTAGCCACAAAATCTATCAATGCTTTCCCCTTAATGGCTGTCCTAAATTGATACACAATGTCAAACTCCCCCAGCTCTATAGCCCTGGCCAGTAACCTACCTGATTTTTCTGGCTTGTGTAGGACCTGCCTAATAGGAGAGTCAGTGAGCATGACCATTGTCTGGGAATGGAAGTATGTCTTCATCTTTCTTGATGCATGGATCAAGGCATAGGCTAACTTCTCCATCCTTGGGTATCTTTGCTCTGCCCCTTGGAGTGCCTTACTATTGAGATATACGGGCCTTTGTACCTCATCCTCTTCTCTCACAATGGTTGCACTGATGGCTGATTCTAAGTCGGCGATACATATAGTCGTTCACCCTGTACTGGTTATGACAACAGAAAGGGAGACCTTAGGTACGAATTCAATTCTTTGAAGTCCTAGTCACACTCTTCATTCCATTCAAAAGCCTTTCGGCGAATTTTGAAGAACGGTAAATGATTTGACATAAATATTGTATATTTATTCCCGTAATTTCAGTGCATTTGTGAACCCGAGTGATGTAACCTATGTGGATTTGACGTACATTTATGCTACTAATCTTCATTGGCAAGTATTTCGTGTTTCGTGCTTCTCTTATTGGTTTTATAGGTTAATTATGCAAGCAACGCAAAAGAGAAAATGAGACAATGAAAGAAAAGCTAAGAAGGCAAGTTCAAGGGCATTTTGGTAATTCTGCAGCCAAATCCCGAAGGAGGATTCAACTGGAAACTTGAAGAGCTCAGAACAACGAGAACACTGGAATAAACGGCACATAAATCCGAGATACGGTTGATGAGTTATGACCCGTTTGACGTTGAAGAAAAATCCAAGGAAGAAAGGAAAGAAAATAAGAAAAAATTCTAAGTGTTGAAGGGAAGAAAAAGCACCCTAGGCCAGCAAGCATTCGCGAACCCAGGGGAGAACCGATTTGGGGGGAAAACCGGTTCGGGGTACATGCGAACCGGTTCGAGGGTCCTGATGCGCGAATTTTCCTCCTTCATTTTGATTGGTTCCAAAGAATCCCTTTAGGTTAAAACTCTCCAAAAAGAGTGGGGAACGTAAGTAGGAACTTAGGAACAGCCATTCTGGAGATTTTTGAGTAGTTTTTGATAGAGAAAAAGAGAGGAAAACATCTAGGAACATAACTTCAATTAATTGCTGCAAGATCTATACATTTCCGGGTTTGTTTTCAAGTTGTAATCTAAGTTTTATTTTTATGATCATTATTCTTGCATGGTAATTTTTCTGCGTGATTTGAATAAAGTTTTGCGTTTATAATGCTTAGCCACGTATTTCGATCTAGTGTTATCATGAATTCTTCCGCATGCAACGTTATTATTCCATGCATCCTTCAGTTTAATATGTCCGGCTAGGTTTAAAAGGTCGGGATGCATGAACCCAACCTAATGTGTTAGTGCATGTGTATAAAATAAATCCGATGAATTTAGTGATTGATTATGATCGTATTGCGTAGTTACATAATAATTGTGGATCTTTATATCTCGTTTACCTTTGGCTACTCGTGACGATTTAAAGTGTAATTTGAGTGTCACTATCGCGATACCGATGTACTCATCCTCAGATTAGGTATGACGCGGGCTTGGACCTCGTATACATAATGCTTGGGAGTACTAAACTCCGGGTCAAATCAATCAAATAAATGTAGGATTAATATTATAAACGCACTACACTAGGGTTGGGGGATTGCATTCCCGTCCTGTTTCTCTCATCAATTAAAATAAAAAGTTCTTGAAATCATCAGTCAGTCTCCATTTCGGTAGAGTAATTTAGTTGCATCTTTTCTCATTTTCATTATCGCATTTAGCTGTAATCAATCTCAAAACCAAATCAATTTTTCCTTTCCTTTTTAGAGTCAAAGTTAGGATTTCTCCGTCTCTTCCCGTCGCCACAACTCCGTTGTCCTTCTTCCCTGTGGATTCGATACCCGACTTACCGGGATTATTACTTGAGCAACAGGCTTACACTTGAGCCTAGAGTGAACGCACTTCTGAGGCACATTTTCAGTCGCGTCTGTAAGCACTTGTCTGTGGCCCTAGACACGAACCTATTCAAAGCAGCCACTTGCCCCGTGAGCCTCTGAACGTCTTTAATGGTCTTGGGGGTCTTCATCTCTATAAGGGCCTTATTCTTTTTAGGGTTGGCCTCAATGCGTCTTTGGTTCATAATGAACCCCAAGAACTTCCCTGCTCCGACCCCGAAGACACACTTAGCCAGGTTGAGCTTCATTTGGTACTTGTCCATTGTATTAAAAGTCCTCTCGAGGTCAGCCACATGATCCTCTTCCTTCAAACTCTTAGTCAACATGTTATCTACATAGACCTCCATAGACTTCGCAATTTGGTCTTCGAACATTTTATTTACAAAGCACTGATACGTTGCCCCCGCATTTTTTAGGACAAAGGGCATGACCCTATAATAGTATGTCCCCTTGTCGGTAATGAAAGATGTCTTCTTCGAGTCTTCATGGTTCATGAAGATCTGGTTGTACCCTGAATATTCATCCATGAATCCCATGAGCTCATGGCCTATGGTAGCGTCTACCATCTGATCAATACGGGGGAGAGGGAAGTTGTCTTTGGGATAATGCTTGTTGAGGTCTGTGAAATCTACACACATCCTTCACTTCCTGTTGGCTTTTGGGATAATGACTGCATTGGACAGACATTCGGGATAGATGACCTCCCTGATAAACTCTACATCTTCCAACTTCTTGACCTCATCCCTAATGACCTCATACTTTTCTCGAGAATAAATTCTCCTCTTCTGCTTCTATGGCTTTACACCCTCTACCACATTGATCGTATGACTCATAATTTTGGGGTCGATCCCTGGCATATCTGCATGACTCTAGGTAAAGACGCGATGTCTTCTCCTCAACAGCTTGATAAGGTCTTCCTTGATGTTTGACTTCAAAGTTTTGCCGACTTTCCGGCTCATCCTCATTGAGGATGACGGATTCTACCTCTTCCGTGGCTTCTCCTTTCCTGAGTTTTTACTCATCCTTGGGGTCAAGGGTGTCAATATTGTAAGTGGTTGTTGCCTTCTTATATGCCTCTCTTTCTTTGACGGAGTTGAAATAACATTCACGTGCTGTCGTCTGGTCTCCGTGAACTTCCCCTACCCCGTAAGGGGTTGGAAATTTAATCATCTGATGGACCGTAGATGGCACAGCTTCAAATCCCTTGAGGGTTACTCGCCCCAGTATAATGGTGTAGGCCGAGAATACATGTCCATCCATCACAAAGAAGCTGACCTTCTTGGTAATCCATCTCGGCCACTCGTCTCCCATCCTGACATCAGCCTCATACACTCCAAGGGGATGAACCTTTTCCCCACTGAACCCAATCAATGGGTGATGGTATGGGACAATTCTAGCACGGCTGAGGCCTAAGGCTTTGAAGCACGGCCAAAACATCACATCTGTAGAGCTACCCCCATCGACCAGGATCCTTGGTACCTCACACCCATGTACCCTGGTAGTGATGACGAGAGGGTCATCATGTGGGGCTAAGAGTCCTTTGAAGTCCATTCTTGAGAACCCCACTATCAGAGTATCCATATCGACCTTCTTCCTCTTTTCTGACTTTACCTCAACAAAAGTTGAGTGTATAGCTTTTGTCACTGCCTTGGCTTCAGCTACATGGGCCTTCCTTTCGGCGACCTCTGACCCTCCTCCTGATAGACCCCCGGAGATCATTCCCACACCGAGCGAGATCATATTAAGTCTCTTGACAGGGTCGTGGTCATCTCTCGATGGGAGGTCAGGGTCGTCCTCATCATCAGAAGGGTCGTCCCCCTCTTTTTTGAGGACCTTCTCTACATGCATCATCTCGCTTCTTTCTGGGGTTGTCCCCTCGGCCCCTCTTGAAGGAACTTTTGTCAACATACTTCCTGAGCTTCCCTTCTTTCAGCATCTTTTCAATCTCATCTTTCAGAGTAAATGATTTGTCTATCATATGGCCATAGTCTTGGTGAAATTCACACCACATATTTTTGTTCCTCTTGTTGGGGGCTTCCCTCAACTTTTCAGGCCACTTCAGGGATCGGTCACTCTTTATCTCATTGAGAATATGTTCACAACTGACCGTTAGAGGGGTGTAATCAGCGAACTTGTCGTCCGTAGACCTCTTCTTCCCCTCTTTGTTCTTCTTATGGTACTTACCCCTGCTATTGCCTCCTTTTTCATCTTTGTATTTTGAGACCATCGCCTCTTCGACATTCATCACATTTCATGCCATTGGCAGTAATTTAGCCATCGTCCTAGGAGGGTCTTCAGCAATCTTCCATAGCAGCTTCCCCTTTTAAAGTCCTCCAATCAGGGTTGTCATGGCTATGCTCTCCTCATAGTCTTCCACCTCTAACTTTTCTTTGTTGATCTGGCTATGTAGTCTCTTAGACTCTCGTTCTTCCCCTGCTTAACATAGAACAGGTGTGTGGTCTTCTTCTGTGGCCTCACCCCAAAGCACAAGTTGTGGATGAACCGGTCTGCCAACTGCTTAAAGCTTTCAATGGAGTTTTTTGGAAGAGACATATACCAGACGTGTACGGCCCCAGTCAAAGTGCCAGAAAAGGCACGGCACCTCATCTCATCTGAGATAGAGTATACGTCTGCCGCTGACTGGTACATCTCTGTATGGTGGAAAGGGTTGGTACTCCCGTCGTACCTCAAGGTGACCATATGTTGATTGAAATTTGATGGCGTAGGGAAGTTGACTATCATCTCCACAAAGGGTGAGCCTATGGAGTATCCTCTCTTAATAGGTTCCCGACTCTTCAGAATATCACCAATCTTATCCTCCAGTGGCTATATCGAGTCATTTTAGGGCCTCGTAGGGTCGGCCTGGCCGATGTTATCCCCTGCCGCCTCTTTGAGATGGACGAAGGGTTCTGCTGCAGTAGGCATGTGTCGGATGTTTACTTCCCCTTGACCGTCGTCCCATCCTTGGGGTCAGTCCTCGTGGGGTCGGCCATCTGATGCCTCCCTCCTGGACCTTGCAGCACTCCTTGATCTAGACAATTTTTCCAGCAGGTTATTTATGGGTCCGAGCCGCTCAAAGGCCAACCCCCTGCTCAGACGATCAAAAGCAGAGCCCCTCGAGCGATCGTTAGGATTTTGCCTTCCACACTTCCCTATTCTCTCTTGGAGAGGTCGCACAGTGTTGTTGGAGACCTCATACGGCTCCCAGCATTCTATAGGAGCCTCCTCCCCCTCCAGATCATCATACCTGTCCTTAGGGCATGGGTTTCCTTGCCTCCCTAGGCGTAGACACCGGGGGTCAGCAACATCCCTCCGTCGCTGTGGGGGTGGCAAGTCTTTGAGTGGTGCTTGGGGTGGTCCCCTGGCCTAATGCTGCCCTGGAGCCGCTACCGAAGTGATCATCTCAGGTGAGACCCTGGTGGTCTTAGTATGTTCTAGCATAGAGTTGTGAACTATTTCTGCATGATCTGCTGGCTTGCTGCCAGAGACTTCAAGGCTGCGCCACATCAGCCATCTCAGACTGAGGTGGTGGCTGACTGGAACTGGGTCTTACTCCACTATCCGGTGGAGGTAGTGGTGGTGGTGGCATCTCCGATGCCATGTGTTTGAGCTATGAAGAGCTGAACTGAAGAAAAAACTGGTGAGCTTGAGAACCTTAATGGGTTTCTTTCAATGGTGAAACATCTCCACACAGGGGGAGAACTGGCTCACCACCAGAGTGCCCAGTGAGGTCGAGCTGTACAAAGGAAGAGATGTTTTCTCGTTCCCACAAATGGCACCAAACTGATGATATTGAGATTCAGCACCACCAGATAAGTGATGATGAGCTCAAACAGTAGTAACTATGGCAGCCATAGAGATGTATATGTATAAGTGTATAGAAGGAGATGAGTATAAGAGGAATAAGACAATGATGTATAGTGGTTCAGCCAATTAGGCCTACATCCACTGTAAGTGTGTGATCCACTAAGTATGGGCACTAATGGCCTTCGATACAATGCACATAAGCTCACTTTCTCTCTCTACTGTGTGTACAAGCAGAGTTTTAACTAGGGTTATAATTTTTTGATCCCTTTGTAGGGTTGTAGGTGACAAGTATATATAGGTCTTGGGGGTGTAGTGTACCCCCAAGCATGCATGGTGCATGTGAATGATGATCTAGCCAATCCCCTGTTGACTCCTTTAGATGCCACCTGTGGTTAATGATGACATAATATTCCCTTATGCGAGGGGGTGATATTATTATAACGGTCTTCCACGTGCCATGTGAGCCTCACGCACACTGTTCCATGCATCTCCCAAATCACGCACTATGATGATGTCATCCTTGTCCTATGAAGGCCGAGGGAAAAGTTCCTTCAGGTAGTGAGTCTGGCCTAATCTGGGCCTCGTACTGTCGTACCCTCGGAGGGTCGTCCGAACCATGATGAGTGGTCGGCCTCTTAAAGGAAACTGATGATGTTGAGATTCAGCACCACCAGATAAGTGATGATGAGCTCAAACAGTAGTAACCATGGCAACCATAAAGATGTATATGTATAAGTGTATAGAAGGAGATGAGTATAAGAGGAACAAAACAATGATGTATAGTGGTTCAGCCAATTAGGCCTACATCCACTGTGAGTGTGTGATCCACTAAGTATGGGCACTAATGGCCTCGGATACAATGCACATAAGCTCACTTTCTCTCTCTACTGTGTGTACAAGCAGAGTTTTAGCTAGGGTTATAATTTTTCGATCCCTTTGTAGGGTTATAGGTGACAAGTATATATAGGTCTTGGGGGGTGTAGTGTACCCCCCAAGCATGCATGGTGAATGTGAATGATGATCTAGCCAATCCCCTGTTGACATCTGTAGATGCCACATGTGGTTAATGATGAGATGATATTCCCTCACGTGAGGGGGTGATATTGTTATAATGGTCTTCCACGTGCCATGTGAGCCTCACGCCCACTGTTCCACACGTCACCCAAATCATGCTCTATGATGATGTCATCCTCGCCCTATGATATAAGGCCGAGGGAAAAGTTTCTTCGGGTAGTGAGTCTTGCCTAATCTGGGCCTCGTACTGTCGTACCCTCGGAGGGTCGTCCGGACCATGATGAGTGGTCGGCCCCTTTAAGGAAACTGATGATGATGAGATTCAGCACCACCAGATAAGTGATGATGAGCTCAAACAGTAGTAACCATGGCATCCATAGAGATGTATATGTATAAGTGTATAGAAGGAGATGAGTATAAGAGGAACAAGACAATGATGCATAGTGGTTCAGCCAATTAGGCCTACATCCACTGTGAGTGTGTGATCCACTAAGTATGGTCACTAATTGCCTTGGATACAATGCACATAATCTCACTTTCTCTCTCTACTGTGTGTATAAGTAGAGTTTTAGCTAGGGTTATAATTTTTTAATCCCTTTGTAGGGTTGTAGGTGACAAGTATATATAGGTCTTTGGGGATGTAGTGTACCCCCCAAGCATGCATGGTACATGTGAATGATGATCTAGCCAATCCCCTGTTGACACCTATAGATGCCACCTGTGGTTAATGATGACATAATATTCCCTCATGTGAGGGGGTGATGTTGTTATAACGGTCTTCCACGTGCCATGTGAGCCTCACGCTCACTGTTCCACGTGTCTCCCAAATCACGCGTTGTGATGATGTCACCCTCGGCCTATGATATGAGGCCGAGGGCAAAGTTCCTTATAGTAGTGAGTCTGGCCTAATCTGGGCCTCATACTGTCGTACCTTTGGAGGGTCGTCCAGACCATGATGAGTGGTCGGCCCCTTGAAGGGTCATCTGGGCTTGATGAGGGGTTGGCCCCTTGAAGGGTCGTTTGGGCCTGATGAGGGTTCGCCCCCTTGAAAGGTCGTCTGGGACTTATGAGGGGTCGTCCACTTGAAGGGTCATCTGGACCATGATTAGGGGTCGGCCCCTTGAAGGTTCGCTGGGCCTAATGAGGGGTCGGCCCTTGAAGGGTCGTCAGGGCCTGATGAGGGGTCACCCCTTGGAGGGTCGTCTGATATTGGTTAAGAGGTCATCCTGGCCCCGTTCAGGTGCAGGGCGCTCTCGGCCTGGCTGAGGGTATGTATGGGTATATCAAATAGACCCGTCAAAAATTGGCAACAGATTATATAAATTTTCAATCGGAAACATTACGACGATTTTTCACAAAAAAACATATTTGTTTTTAAAAAAAAAATCAATATCAAAAAAAATTTGAGAAAAAAGGAATTCAAAATAAATTTGTGAAACCTGCTATGATACCAATTTATGAATGCAGTGTGATACTGATTTGCATAAATTCAAAAATTCCAATTAAACCCTTATTTAATCAATCGTCAATTTTAAAGCAAATTAATTAAACCCAATTTTAAATAACCTTAAACAAACATCAAGATGTAGCGGGTCATGCCAACACAAATAAATAGGAATTCTTAACTCACAGATTTCAGGAAAAATCCAAAAGGGAAAACCATTTATTTCACTTAATAATACTCACAATGATTACAAGCGAAATCTGCAATGAATATCCATGGATACCCATAAGAATGTTCGCTTCTGAATTAACAATGAATCAACCTATGAAGATTCACAAAGACACACAGTCCAATCAGTCCAGGAACACCCACGAGTACTCCCTATGACACGCAGTCAAGTCAAACCCAGCACCTCCCTCAAGTGGCACCTAGATCAGCAGTAGATTATCCTCCCTACAAGAGAAACTCCAGCAAATATTTATCTTGGGTTCCAAAACAATTCACTAAAGCATTTGGGATTTTTGTGAATTGGAAAATAAAATATTTGAACCCTAAAATGAAGAAGACAAAGTGTTATGTCTGTTTTGCAGTTCATGCAAAATGAAAATCGTTAGGTCTTCTTAACGAAAATGGAGTCATTTAACACGCTTTATATAGAAAATTTCAGTCGATAGATCGCTCAAATGACACCCTTATGTCACTCGAACGAGAACACGTGTCTCTCGAACGAGCTTCGCGGGAGATCAACCTGTCGTTTGAATGACATGCTCAAGTTTCTCAAACGACAAAGCAAAAATAAAAATTTTATATTTTCATTAAAAATCCGCCTCAACACTCTAGAAAAATATTTTTACGAAAAATAATGCCTCAACACTTAGAAAATATATTAGAAAAATATCCCAACACTTTTAAATGAACCATTAAGGGACTAAAATACAAACTTACTGAAATTCATCTCGTAGAGGATTGAATATCAAAGAACTTTTGATATTCGGATCCATCTTCATGAATCTTCAAACTTGAACTTTATCTTCGACAGTTTGTAGCGGTATACAACATACACTAATGTAAATAGGACTTATAAAATATGTCCTTACATATGTTTTTTCTTTTGATGACCCGTCATGTTTATTTTTATGGAATAGGGATACTCTCTATGGATTGTTGAGGATTTTAGTTTGATTTTAAGCACAGTTCTACCACGAATTTCTCGAGGTGTTAGGTCTTAGGTCTCATAGGTTATGAGTCCGTTTAGCTTCCACGGTACTGATCTTTGATCCCCTTTACTAATTTATACTCCTTAAGGTATTGGGTCTAGTATACGTTTTGGTTGTGTTTTTTGCAGATAAGGAGTTTTGTGTTAAGGATGTTGAAGGCATTGAGGTTAGAAATAGTAATCTTGACGTGACGATACTTAGAGTTGATTTTAGAAATGATATTTATTTATAAGATCGTTAGTATAAACTTTGGGTATATCTAGTATCGATGCAGTAATGTGATTTGATTGGATGATTTAAGCTTGCGAAATCTTTTGGAGATAGAACCGAGTGGTGATTCATGAGAGAGCATGGTATGCCATTATTTACATAGTTATGCCTATATATATATATATATATATATATATATATATATATATATATATATATATATATATATATATTGTATCTTTATTCATGGGGTATGCACGTGTAGGATTGGGTGTATGGCCGTCCAGTCATGGCATTCTATGGGTAGGCATATATAAGCCTTATTTTATTTACACAACTTTATGTTCGACGTTTCCGGTTTGTTGAATTTCAAGGACGAAATTCCTATATTAGTCGGGGAGTATGTAACACCCCGTGATTTTTTTAGCCGTAAAAAAAATCTTTGTTAAAATAAAAATTTTGAAAGAATAATTTTTGGAATCTATTTCATTTTGGTATTCAAAAATGTTGGTTTTTATATAAAAAAAGGTTTTAAGTGGAATTTGAATTGGGGTTTGAAATTAAGAAATTATAACTTTTTATATAAAAATTGAGGGAGGATATGGCCTACGGAGGATAGAAACAATCAACTGTCTAATCGAGCTGAATTTTTTACCTAAGCTTCGCCTCGCCATCAACAACAACATATCAAAATTTTAGCCAATTTCGACAGTTCGATAGTTTGTAGTGTTGTTTTTAGTATTTGTGTTTGATTAGGATTGTTTCTTTAAATCCTTTATATAATGGATGGGTTTAGACTTTTTAAAATACTTTTAATTCTTCTCAAAAAGCAGTAGCCTTCCAAATTAATATCTCCTCTCATCTACAAAACCTAAACCCCATTAAACACAACTTTCAAAATAAGTTTTGAAGATCTAAATCAAGTTTTCTCAAGAATAACCAAGAACGTGCTTTTTTGTTTTCGCAAAAGGAACGCAATGGTGTAACTAAAATTTTGAGGAAGAATTTTTTGATTTTTCAAGTGATTATTTTAAGGTACGAAATCTTCACAATATGCTCCTCCAAATATCTCGAGAGTATTTTCTTGTTTCTTAGTTATTTGTATCCTTCTTGAAATATTGTGGTATTCATTGGAATCCTATGTATTATTCGATTGGGATATGGTGTATTTGTTTATGTGGGCATGGTGCCATGAAATTTTAATATGGCGCTGAGAATGATTACCCGCCAAAAGTCCAATAATCGAAATGAGGCTTTGAGAAGCCTAGGTGAGGTGAGTTGAGGCCCGATGACCTATTGATGTGTTATTGAGAAATAAATTGGTACAATGCTTAGTGTCGCATTGAATTCATATACGGTTTTGTATTGTTGCATTTTATTCCCCGTTATTGTATTGAGCATATATTCCTATCATATTGTGTACTTTTTCGTTCTTTTTTTAGTGGTAGGTAAGCATGGATTTGGACATTTATGATTTAGGAAGGACATTAAGAGCAAAACTTGTGAGAATATCATTTTGTAAAAATTGGCAATGTAAATATTTGGGATCTTAGCATTATTTTGGATGAAATTAAAATTGTAATTATTTCGAGGTGTATTTTACCTAGCATTATTGTGAGGAGAAATTTTAGTTTTATATGTAAATTTTGGGATTGGAAGTTATGTATTTTGATGACTTGTCATGTTTATTTTTATGGAATAGGATACTCTATATGGATTGTTGAGGATTTTAGTTTGATTTTAAGAACAGTGACGCCTTGATTTTATCATGGTGTTACACTAATACACATAAACACTAATATAATATATTAAGGGGGTCTCTAAATGAATATTCGAGGATAACATCAATTCAAGAACATTATATTTCATCTGCCCAAATAAATTCATGATCCGACATGATAACCATTCATCAAAATGGACCAGATTTTTTTTAGAGGTTCCAAAGGAAAAAAGCTATAACAAATCATAAAAGATATTATTTTTTTCGTTAAAATGTTTGAAAAAATAATTTGTATTTCATGATAGCCATACCACCATTAAATTCACGCACGACAAAGTCTGACACGAAAGTGATCAAGTCTCTACAGTAAAATCTAGAAAGAATTTCAAAGGTATGAAATCTTGAATATCCTATGTATATCCACCATAAAATATATTTATTGAAACCCAATTATCATGTATATTAAATGATCCAGTAAATTAAGTACTTTAACAAGGGTTATCTAACAATCCATTCGTCTCGATTTCAAAGACTCTAATAATGAAGCAAAGTATAACAGGTGTTTAGAGGAATAAGGAAAACCTTATCATTGGCACACCCACCTGGAAGTATTTTATGACCCAAGGCTAGTCTCCAACTAGATACCAGGTGAGTATAGTGGAAGAGATGAACACATGTTAGCATAATTAAAAAAGTTACAAGAGATGGTTGAGGAATTTTATAACACACATATACAATTATTCCCTCATGGAAACAACAACCATGTGGATGCTTTTGACACCTTGGCCTCAGTAGTTGAGTCTGATCTCAAGAAGACCATTCTACTAGAATAGTTGCACCATCGGAGAATATCAAAAGAGAGGGAAGTTTTCCAGGTAACGTCAATAGATGAAGAACCCAACTCAATCAACCTCACAATTAAATATTATAGGGAATATGTGCTACCAGACAATAGAAAATAGTCACAATCAGCTCGATATCATGCTAGCACAATTATACTTATCCTCTGATGGAAAGTTATACCTGTCATCTTTCACGTGCCCCTATCTATAATGTGTATATATAAACAAAGTGGGTGAGGTATTGTATGATATCCATAATGGAAGCCATGCAAGTAACTATTTATATATATAACTGTAACAATTTATATACAACTACTTATATATAACTGTAATAGTTATATATATAACATATAACTGTTGTATATAATATAACTATTATATATAATAGTTATATAGATATGATATAACATATAACAGTTATAAATGTTATTAAAGTTATAATTGTTATAACTGTAATATATAATATAACTATTTTATATATATATATATATATACATATATATATGTATATATATATATATATATTAGTTATATATAGCTGTAACAGTTAACTATTTAAAATTTTAAGCATCGGACAACATGGTATATGGGATGCTAATTCTTCAATAAAATACAATGATCATTGCTTTATGTGCACTGCTTGTAAAATTGTTATTATCTTTTGATATCGGATTGATAATAATTTATTTTTGTATTTTGTGTAGAATGATTATGGATTTGCAACACACTGTAAATTCAATGGATACGGAGGAGCCACATATGTAGCTACTCAAATACTTATTTAAGTTTATGTGATTTTTAGTTTTTATTTTAACGGTCGAGATAGGATTATTTGATGATCTTTTAAACATTTTACCATATTTTTACACTTATATGATGTTTATGGCTTTGCGGGCTCGTATATATAACTTTTAGATGTTAAATCGGTGGAAAGGGTTTATTAGTGGTTTAGTTGAAGTTTTTATTTGGATTATTTTAATGTTAAAATATGTTGGATTTCATGAATAAACAAAGGAAACTCTTTCAAAATTTTCTAAACTTAAATAGTGTTTTAAATTGATCAAGTCAAACATACATGCATTTGAAGTTATACAACCCAAGTAGTGATTTATTTTCGTATCTTATGTAGGTTGATGATGGATTTTGCGTGGAGTTATTATATTCATGGCGTCTTGGTGTTGTGATTTCTTTTTGTGTAGTGGAGCTATATTGTCGTTGTCGTTTTAGTTTACATTGATATTTTTTTACTCATGCATGGGAGTTTTCCCCCTATAACCTAGAAAGAGGGATCAACATTTTCTAGGACCAGTGCTCCCCGGACTTAATTATCAAAAAGGGCCTGTCATTGGAAAAAAAAGGCTAGTAAAGATGATTAGGAAAATTTATACCTCGAACCCTTAGTATTTTGAGGATGTATACTCCCCCAAGAAGTTTGGGGCCATGGTGAACTATTTTATCATTGGTACTATTGATCTTGAAACTTATAGGCTACCAAGGCCAGCTGATGATGATGAGAAAAGTTTTGAGGAAGAGGAGGAAGTCCATGTGAAGGTCAACCAGGTTGAAAAGAATTATGAAGAGGCCAAGTAGGAGTTTGAATAAGTTTCCATATGGTCAGATTAAGCCTTATGAGCTTAACCCTTTAATGAACCAAGGAAAATTGTAAAGGGATAAGAACTCTAACGTATTAAATGTTACTAAAACATCTGAAGTCTTGGGATATGTGGGATATACCCTTAACTTTTAGTTCATGAGGACTTTAGATGTGGATAATCTTTGGAATTTTTCTTCACATAAGGCATTGGTGATAAGTTGAACTTGTGAATTTCCATTATTATCTTTCTAGCCATTTTTTTCCTTTAGCTAATTTGTTCCATCTCTTCTTATGAGGGGTAATAATGGCCAAAATAATTCTGGGGGAGAGGGGTCAATATGCCATAAACTTTTGTGATGAGATGATTAATGCCAAGCTTGGAATTGAAGACAAAACTAAACTTCTTGAGGACGACCTATCTAAGGCTCATACCAAGATCTAGGAGGTTGATGTCCAGAAGGTGACCTGGGTTGAATACCTCAACAAAGTTAAAGAGGCACTTAGGAAACTGCAAAAGACAAACTTGAGGACTTAAAGGTTCAACCTGTTACTGCCTTGCTCACTTCTTTAATTTTTGGATAAGAAGCTATCAAATGCTTCAAGACCTCAAAAGAATACGTCATTAACACCACCATATCCTTCCTCAAGGGCTATGATGAACTCAAAAAAAGATTCACTAAATACTACCTTGATATTGTTTAGGTTATCATGTCTTGGTAAGTAGAAGATGATGAGGCCAAGGACATTATGGAAGAGAAAGAGGTCGTAAGAAGAGCTAAGGCATGATCTTCTTATGAAGACGATCTCTCGGTTGGTGAGGAGAGACAGGTCATAGTCGAGAATGGCCACATTGATGTTGAGAAGCTTCTTATTACAGGAAACATTGAGTTAGCCCCTAAGGATGTTGCTGCTTAACTTTTCTTCCCTTTATCTTTTATATATTGCTATTTGAAAACATCATTCTTGCACCTATGTATGACATATATATGAATGGGAATTTTTCATTTGTTAGTATTAATGAAAATAATTTATATTATTGGGCATGTAATTTCAATACTTTATTCTCTAAGTATTTTTGCTTATAGATGTGCATAATTGTATCTAGTCAATTTTGTAGTTTAAATCCATGTTTTGTTTTAGGTTGCTAGTATTTCTTAGCCTTTTTGTCTATTTTGTTGGATCTTGTCATCACATCCTCGGCTTAATAGCTCCCCAAGGGCGAACTGTTTACTTGTCCAGTTAGGAAAGATATGTGTGTAAGTTTTTAGAAGTCTTTCTTATAAATATTTTGTGTAGTCAAATACATGATTTGGTCAATTGGGTTGGCTTGAGTCGACCTGATCTAAGATGATTATGCAGTCAAAGACATGTTTTGGTCAATTGGGTTGGTTTGAGCCAACCTGGCCTAACATTTTCTTAGAATCAAATTCATGCTCTGGTCAATTCGGTTGGTTTGAGCCGATATGTAATATGATTTTTATGCAGTCAAAAATGTGCTTTTTGTCCATTGGGTTGGCTTTAGCCGACCTGACCTAATATTTTATACAGTCAAAGACGTGCTTTGTTTAATTAGGTTGGATTGATCCGACTTTACCTAATATTTTCAATGTATGTGTTAAGTTCGTGACGCAATGGGTATTGACCTCGATATGTCTTCGACTGAAGCCTCTTTCCCCTCTCTTTAACTGAAGCCACATGGGTTTTAATAACCACGAAATTGAATTATTTGTAATAGGAATTCTCATTAATGACTTTTTTCGTATAAACCACTCACTAACCATTACATTCATGTTCCTCATTAACAACAAGAGATTATTAGAGTTGTATCTGTTCCCGAACATATCTCCTTTTAGAGTTTCAATCCAATAAGTACTAGGTCATAAAACTTCATCCACGCGATAAGGATTATGGTAATTAGCTTCCAACTTGTTAGATTTCTGCATGACATTCTTCATGGAACCTTTGTTATAAATTTCTTTTAAAATTGTTGATAAGTTGCCACCCTGAGTGTTGTTGCCTCCTCGACCTCATCTACCATATCTAGATCTAACCGTCTCGTAAAATCACTCCTGGGGGAATCAAAGTTGAGGACCACGTGTCTTGGAAGGCCATTCTCAACTCGAACCATGGTCTCACTACTAAAAGCCAACATATAGGTTGTTTCTCCTTTTATTTTCATGGTATTATCCTATAAGCCCACACCACGCTTTACAGTTCATTTATCCAAGTTCCTGTAATTGAATCCATCTTTTCTTCATTCCTTCTAACAATGTTCGATTTGTCACCTATGTCTACCATTTCATTGTGGATGAGCGGGTGATGATTGTAGCTTTTTTATTTTGGTCTTATCATAAAAATTATGAAACTCATTATTATCAAACTGGGTGCCATGGTCGGCAGTGATGGTGTGGGGGATACCATATCTATATATCACATTCTTCTATATAAAATGTAATGCCTTTAGATATGTCATTTATATGAGTGGTTCTACCTCCATCCATTTTTGTGAAATAATATACTCCTACCACCAGATATCTGAATCGTCCTTTGATTTTTGATAGTGGGCCGACCAGATCCATAACCTAGATGGAAAAAGGCCAAGGTAATGTTATCGGTACAATCTTGGCTCTCGATCTCTTTTGTATCACTATGAATCTCTGACACTTATCACACTTCGACGTGTATTCTTCATTGTCTTTTCTCATTGTAGGCTAGTAATATCCTTGGATTGCTATTCTTTTTTACAGTGTCTGACCTGCTGCATGGGCACTACACAATACTTCATGTATTTCTTTTGGAACCTCTATGGGGTGAATACATCTTATTATTGAGATTATAAAACCTTTTTGTATAGCACTCTATTTTTCATGATAAATTTAACTGCCTTATAGTAAAGTCTTCTTTCTTCCTTTTGATCGGTTGGAAAAATACCTTCTTTCAAGTATTTTCTAACTGGGTCTATCTAAGATGGGCCCATGGTCAGCTCTAGAAAGTTAACTCCTTCAACATCAATGCTCCCCCTGCATTAGTATCTCTACGAGGACAGTTCTCCCCAGGCCAGCCTTGGTGGTTGATGCAAGATGAGGTAATGCATCTGCTCTAGTATTTTTAAATCTAGAGAGTCTAATTATTTGGAGCGCTTTTAGATTTGGTAGTAGTAATTTCACATTTGTCGAATATTTTAACATGTTCTCCTCTCTCGCTACATACTCTCTTAGAACCTGGTTCACCGCAAACTGTGAATTAATGTGTTCCATTAGTTGTTGGACTCCAAGTGATACAACTAACTTTAATCCAGCAATAAAAGCCTCGTAATCTACTTCATCGTTGGGTTCTTTAAATTTGAATCGAAGACGATATTCTACATCAGCTCCATCCGACATGTTAACTATTAATTTATCTCCACTATCACTTTCACATGATGATCCATCCATGAATATCTTCCACACACGCGGCTCTTATTCAAAGCCTCCTTATACTATGGATCCATTTTTCAATAGTTATGTTAAAAATTAATCTTTGCATCTTGGCTTGTTTAACTCATACGAGGGCTCTGCTGGTCTTTGGGGAGATCGACTGTAACTACACTAGCTTGCTCAATTAGTATTTTCTCCTCATAAGTGAATTATGTGATAAAATCAATTACGGATTAACCTTTGATTGTAGTCCTTAGATTATTTGTGATATCATATTCACCCAAATCTATTTCCCATTCCATTAACCAATAGGAATTCTCAAGTTTGTGGATGGCTTGACGAAGTGGGAGATCAGTGTAAACCGCTATAGAGTGGGCTTAGAAATACTGCTTCATCTTCACGGACACTACTATTAGATCTAGAGATAATTTTCCATACCGAAAATATCTTACTTATACACTGTCAAAATCTTTTCATGTGTAGTATACTAGTTTTGTAACTACTCCGTCAATTTTGATCAGAGTCGAGCTAACTACTAACTCTGACACAGATAAAGGATTAGTCTTGAAAACAATGGGGTCGCTCCCAAGTACTTTTTCATCTCTCGAAAGGTATCTTAGAATTCTTTAGATCATTCAAAAGAGTTTTTAATCACCTTGAAGAATGGGAGGCATTATCAGTTACTCGAAATACGAATCTATTTAAAGCTTCCAGACGATCGATTAAGATTTCAATATCTTTATTGCTCTTGGGAGGTTGCATATTGATCAACTCATAGATCTTGTGAGGTTTGGCCTCTATGCCCTTTTGATTAAAATTAAAACCCAATTTTTTCCAACCTTGACTCTAAACACACACTTTGTGATAATCCAAAAAATGGTATCACCAAATCAATGTAAATATATGAGCTCAACCCAGTATATGAATTAATTATGAACAAATATGTAAATGTAGAAGGAGGTGAGGCAAATAGGAGATAAAATAGTATATAAGTGTTTCATTCTATCTAGGCCCACTTCACCATGTGAGTGTATATGAAATCCACTAAGAAAGGGCTCTAATGCCCTTGGGATATAAATCACTCAGATTTTTCTCTCTACAATGCCATTTTATCAGAGTTTTAGTAGGGTTTCGAATTATAGATCCTACCCAAGGTGAATATTTATATGGCTAGGTGGTGCAATGTGCATCCCACGCACGCAATAGTCATGCACAACATGGAGTGGCCAATGCATTATATCCATCTGTCATCAGTGGATGCAAATAATGATTGAGATATATTATTCACATGTGAGGAAGATGTTGTTGTAATGGTTTTCTCCATGTAGGGCTCGCAGTCCATGCACACTCTCCCATGCGTGCTCCATTCCATGCACCCTACCATGTGCCAGATGTGTCCTGATGTGATGGAGATGTTGGTCTGGCCTAGTAAGAGACCCATGGGATCATGTTGGTCTCTTGCTGATGATTGCTGAATGGGCCCTCAACTGATGTGTGTTAGGCCGAGACGAGCATATGACTAGACTGAGGAGGTCTCGATTGTTGGGGAGTTAGCCAAAATGATACATGTAAGTTTATGATGATGGTACATGGTCTCGTTCTGGAACATGAAAATAATTGAGACTTTATCTTGTCAGATCTTTTATGAGAGGTGGGCTCAGTAAGGTCGGTCGGGACTGAGCTAGTCCCCCCATCCCTTATCCTTCAATATGTGGAGGCTGAGGGATAGGTGTCTGAGTTTTGAAACTAATGATACGTCTTTGCCATGTCGGATGAAAACTAGTTGACAGTTGTTTATAGATGACACTTATTATCTAGTCATAGAATTAGCGTACTGCTCAAGAAGTGGCAGCAACATGCGCAATTGGGGAACTGAGCCCTAATGATTACGCTTTAGAAATAGAGACCTATCATTGCTGATATTTAAAAGGGTTTCAAACTTTTCTCTTTCTTCTTCCCTAGTTCATTTGCGTGCACGCTCTCTCTCTAGATTTTTGCTTCTATCTCGAGACTCTTATTCAAGCGATTCCATGCAAGCTTTAGGGGGTTTCTTGATTTTTTATCCATTCGTCTCCTCCAGGTACCCACTATTTACATTGTTTCCATGTTTTTAGCGTTTTATTATCTTGTTGAAGGATTTTACGATTTTTCGGTGATTTTTATCTTTTTTGGTGGCTTTCTCTGGTGGTTTTAGGCTTGTTTCTTACCACCTTATGGTGGTTTTATTAGTTGGAGGAGGTTCTTGGGTTTTCCCTCTCATTTTCTTAGCTTTTTCATCCATTGTGACATTGCTTGTCTAACGTCGGCCATCTTCTCTGAAGACTGTTAGTTTGGTGTTCTTAAGTTATTATTCCAAAAATGTTTCCTCTCCTGTTTGATTCTTTGGTCAACACAGTTAAACTTGCAAGCTATCTGCAAGTCTTTGGTCATTTTTTCTTTGAGTTTAAACTTGTCCTTTGAATGTTAAGGAAACTGTACAAGCTTACTGATTAATTCCCAAACCTTAGGGAGAGGATCTTTAGTGAGATCCATTAATACGAGACCGCTGCCGAGCCTAGACTCCAATGCAAGGCATTTCCTTTGGGCCCTATCGGCCCAATTCCTCGTGCTGCTATCCTTCCTCCTACAGTTGAGAGATGAGACGTTCCTCCAATGTCTTGTCCTCCTACTATTGTGAGATAAGAGGATCCTTCCATAAGTCATCCCCCAATGATTGTCATTAGTGAGGATACAATGAGTGTAGCCTCATTTATGAGCGATGATGCTATTGACCTCGCGTCTTCTGATGGTTACAGTCCCTCAGTGTCTAAATTTTTGGCATGTGTTTTGGATGAAGCCGACTCTTTTTTTCGTGCCATGAGAGTGCTTTCTTCTTATACTGTCGAGAGGGGAGCCATAAACTCTGATGAGGTAAAAGTTCTTTTTTATGACTCTCATACGGTCGACAGTGAGATCTATCAGCTTATGAGGCAGACATGCCTACTAATGAATTAGTCCTAGAGGAGCTGAGAGTCACCATTACACATCCCCTCATTTAAACAGTTGTCCTCGTCTCGTCCATGATCGAGGGGGGTTTCAAAATAGATTTCTAAGTGGGGTATCGGCCGTAAATGTCGTCAACTCATAAGACGAGGCTGAGGAATCCTTGGATACCAACAGTGCTCAGATGTTTTAAAGCTCCATTATTGATGTTGACCTCTTGTACTTGTGGCATCTCTACGGAGTAAATTGGGATACCAAGATGAGAGCTCGAGACGAGTCTAATAAAGATTTTAACGATGAACCAGGCAAGGTTACGATCTACAAGCAAATGTTTGTAGTAGGCTTTCATCTTCCTGTATATCCTATTATACGTTCCATCCTCACAAACTTAAACTTATCCCCTTCTCAATTGTCTCCAAATTCTTGGAGAATCTTACTTGTATTTATCTTGCTTTGGAAGTTTTACTATGGAACCTAGATTCGAGTTAGAGTGTTCAAGGCATGTTATAACGTCTCCTATATGAGGGCTAAGCCTGGGTACTACCACTTTGTGGACAAAACGCAGACCAAAATAGTCATATTCATTAACTAGACATACAACCATGATTGAAAGACAAGATATTTCTTTGTATTTTGTGCTTGGAAGTTTCCCACAAATCAAGTCTACTCTTTCTTCGAGCAGAGGGTCCCTCAGAAATGGGGTAAAGTGTCCATGGCTACAAACCTTGACCCGAGATTGAGCTTATATGATCAAGAGAAGATTAATACTATAAGATTCCAAGGTGATATGGGTGGTCTCATTAAATATAAGGACCTCATGACCCCATACGTCTTGGCCAAGACGGGACTGGATATTGGTCCACTTACCAAAATTCATAAGTTTATAATTCATTTGATTGTAACCTCATTTTTAATTGCAGCTTAGGCTTTGACATTTTTATGTTTAAATTTGAAAATCGTCTAGCCAGTGTCCCTGAAGTACTTTGGAAAATGGTGGCCCCCAATCTTTCAAATATGGTTAACAAGCTTAGAAAGAAGCAAGTAACCCCTAGTGGCCAATAGAATAAGTCTACTGTGGTCAGCCCCATCCAAACCGACAAGACCAAAAAGATAAAAAAAAGTGACTGGAGGACACCACTACCCATTTCCAGTAAAAACAGAGCCGACAGGACAAATGGACCAACATGGAGATTCCCATATCCATTGATGATGCCCTTAGTACTCGTATCGCTCAGTTAAAGCTCAACGATGTGAACTTAATCAGGACCGCCAAGAAATCGATCGACATTATCACCTCTTTGATATATGAGGCCGACAAACACTTTATGTGCTCTATGAACTCTTCCTTTTTGACTGAATTTTTCCTTCACAGAGCCGTCCAGGTATTTTCTCAAACTTTAACAATTTTTAGTTTTTTCAAGTGTTGGCTCGTACTAACTTTATTCTTCATTAGTTTTATAGTCTCTACCTTTCTTTTACCTCATGGGAGACTGGGTTGAGAAGAATATTCCATTAATCCAGAAGGGAAGAGATGCTGAGAAGATGGAGTAGAGGCTGAGGGAAGAGGTTCAGAGAGTAACATCGATTATGCAAGGTAAGAGCTAAGAGATGAACAATTTGAGAGATGATCATAAGAATAACCTGAAGGACCAGGCCAAGAAGAAGTAGGTCAAGATTCATACTGCAGTCAAGGAAGCTTTGGATGAGGTAAGGGCACAAGCCATGGGAAATTTCAAAGAGTCTGAAGATTTTGGGGGTTATGACTTTGAGTACCTTGAAAGAGGCATAAAAACTACTGGTTGATGGGCCTCCTTAAAGAACACTGCCTCTGGTACCCTGAACCCTCAATAATTTAAAGGATCCTTGACTTCAATGACCCACTTCTCAGTACTGGCCTAACTGAGGTGGAGAATTCGATAAAGACTGCTGATGCTAATCTTACGGAGTTAACCAAGAATGTGGAAGATGTGGTCGAAGGTGGTGTCGATAGCGACGGGTCCGACACCCAAATTCCTCCACAGAATGTCGGTATTTCTACCTTGGAGGCTCCTATTGAAGAGACCTAAGCTTGACACTTATTCTAGGCGGCCGTGTGTGGCCTTATTTCCCACTTCTGATGTAATACTTGGAAATAATTGTTATATTTGGTTTTAGTATTTTTTCATCTCTGAGATGGTTTTGTAACACTTCTATCTGAACACTTACATTACTCCTTCAAATGAACGATGAATAATACTACCTGTGTTACTTACTTCTGTCGGGTCTTCTTGTTATTGCATACTTTCTATTTTAGCTTTGTATCATCGGTCTAGAAAATTCTATTAATGTTTAACAAATAACCATAATTGAATGTCTAATAACCGGATATCACTAATTAACCATTTTCTTCTCGCATATCGTCTTGCCCTTAGACAATATAAATATAACAAAATGACTCATTTTTTAATTTGAATTCACCAAATTATGGTGTTATATCACAAGTCCCCTCTCATCATTTTGAGAGTGTATGGGCAAGAGATATCTCGTCCTACACTGTTGTCTCGATCGAGAGAGTTTTTCAGCAAATTAATGATGTTAAGATAAACCATAATAAAATGATTTTTGAATTTGAATTTACTAAATTATGGTGTTATATCATAGGTCTCCTCTCGTCGTTTTGAGAGTGTATGGACGAGAGTTATCTCGTCCTATATTCTCGTCTCGACCAAGAGAGTTTTTCACCAAATTAATGTTGTTAAGATGAACCATAGTAATATGATTTTTGAATTTGAATTCACCAAATTATGGTGTTATATCACAAGGCCCCTCCCGTCGTTTTGAGAGTATATGGACGAGAGTTATCTAGTCCTAAGTTGTCATCTCGATCGAGAGAGTTTTTCACCAAATCAATGATGTTAGGATGAACCGTGATAAAATGATTTTTGAATATGAATTTACCAAATTATGGTGTTATATCACAAGTCTCATCATTTTGAGAGTGTATGGATGAAAGCTATCTCATCCTACATTGTCGCCTCGACCAAGAAATTTTTTCACAAAATTAATGATGTTCAGAAATTATTCCCCCCTCTCGATGTTATTGATAATCCATAAATGAGGTTAGCCCCATCTGAACTGTCATGTCATCCATAGCAAGGTAAATCTACTTCACCACATGAGTGATGTTCCATAGCTTAGGATGAACTGAAACATACAATTTGAACTAATCATACAACAAGAATAGGAGAGAACACTTATAATTTTTCATCCATAAATTTTCTCTTCGTACAACGATACAATGATAGAAGATACTTATACAAAGTCGTACTGATGATACTTCTTTAGATGGTTGGCATTCTAAGAATTGGAGAATGTCTCTCCTTCCAAATTATCGAGCCGATATATGCCACGAATTACCTCTTATGTTACCCTGTAAAGACCATGCCAATTAGGATGGAGTATATTCGGTTTCTACAAAGCCTTCTTTAAAACTAAGTGTCATATTGATAATGGACTAGACTTTACCCTTTTGTTGTAAAACCTGTCAATTCTCTGCCGATAGGCTGCTTGCCTAATTTCGACGTCTTTTCTTCTATCCTTAATAAAGTCTAGATCTAACCTCCTCTCTTCAACATTTGCTTCTAGGTTTTATGTCTGCACCTTGTGGCTTGGAAAACAAATTTCTATAAGAATCACTGCCTCTGAGTTATAGGCAAGCATGAAAGGGGTTTCTCCTGTCGGAGTTCTCTCTGTCGTCCTATAGTCCCACTTGACAGCATGCACTTCATCGGTCCAAAGACCCTTTTGTTGTAAAACCTAGAAATTCTCTGTCAATAAGCTGCTTGCCTAATTTCAGCATCTTTTCTTCTATCCTTAATAAAGTCTAGATATAACCTCCTATCTTCAGCACTTGCTTCTAGGTTTTATGTCTCCACCCTGTGGCTTAGAAAACAAATTTCTATAGGAATCACTATCTTTGAGCCGTAGGCAAGCATGAAAGGGGTTTCTCCCATCACAGTTCTCTCTGCCGTCCTATAGGACCACTTGACAACATGCACTTCATCGATCTAAAGACCCTTGACAACTTCTAACTTCTTCTTGATGCCATTCAATATGGTTCTATTAGTTACCTCTATTTGATCATTTTTTTTAGGTCGGCCTGGAGCTGTGAAAGACTACTTAATGCTGACCGTTTTACAGTAGGCCTCTAAAGATGAGTTTTTGAACTTTTTTCCATTATTTGAGATGAGGGTATGAGGTAAACCATGATATGACAAATATAGCACCCTACCACGGAAGTGGTGTAATGGGCGTGCTGAAGCCTAGCCATCACATCCTATCACTTACAAGTTGCGGACTAACCTTTCATATACCGAACTGGTCTACTTCCGCAGTCCCTACTTACTACTGGGTGCGGATCCTACTTGTTACAGGGCACATCCCCTACTTGATACTGGGTGCGGCTCCTACTTGCTACAAGGTGCGGCTCCAGCCTGATCATATTAACTGGTCGTATCCCTTTTCAACCACAACAGCAATACATCATCTACACCTATAGATAGAGGTCCACACCCCGAGATAAAGGGCGAGTTTTTCATTCCTCATTCGGATCCGGGTTCATTTCTAGTGCCAATACATAGATCAGAGATCGCGACGCTCTCCAGACCACTCGATCCAGCTTGGGGGCTACTCTCCGGCATCGCAGCCATCTCATTGGCTCTTTCAAAATCCTCATGGACATGTATTCTCTTCTCTCATCTACATTGTACGCCTATTATGGCATTGTAAATAAGTTCTACAAACGTATATAATGAGAGTGTGGAACTAAAGTGGACGTAGACTCATTTTTATAGCCAAACCACTCTATATCTTATCTTTTATCTCTCTTTACTTGCTTTATCTACTTATTACATATCTTACACTCGACTTGCTGGTGCGAGAACGACAAGTGGACGATTTCTCGTATCATTAATTTGGCACCGTCTATGGGAATCAACGTATTTTAATCTTGTTTCTCTATATTTTGACTTCTTAAACACCTTATTTTATTCATGTGGATCCTTTGGATCATCATCCCATGGGTTAATTTTTGTTATTGAGCTCAACTTTGTATATACACCTTTAAATGGGGATTGAATATATTCAGATTTGTTCACGGGTCTCGTTTTTATGACCTTGGATATATTTTACATACTCTTGTGATATCGCCTCACTTAGATAATGCTGGAAAGCATGATGAGCTTTAGCCCTGTAAAGGTGGGTGATTAGCGAAGAGTTATATTTGCTTATTTTTGTTGTTCTTTGCCCATGATCTAGGGTTTATCACTAGAACTATGCCGTTTTGTGTACCAAGAGGTTGTTTTGCCCTGGATAGGCCCTAGTACGTATGCTCTCCACTAAGACGAGTTTCATGAGAACTCAGTTTCTGGGACTGTTCCCTTCACTACCTAAGATGGGGTGCGGATCAGTAGTTCAACTACCCATCTTTTCGTGGCCCCTACTAATGCAGTTTGGTTACAGCAGCTTCAAATCATTGAGGGATGGATTCCAGTGGTTTCAGGCTCAGCCTTGGTAAAATTCATTCGAGGACCACGACAGTACACATATGTGTCTAACGGGTCGTAACCTCAATAGTAAAACCCTGCAGCAATTCAAACACTACATCATAACTTTATACTTGGTTGATTCTACATTCTGTGATTGCTCACTTTTGCTAGTTTTGTCTCAGATTATATATATTTTTAAAGACTAACAAAGGAGAAAATGGAGGGAGAGTCCAGCCAAAACGTAGAAATGAAGAATGAGATTACTCAGCTGTACAACCACCTCAATCATCTCTATGACGGTCATGCCTCACTCCAGACTCAGGTCAACTTCTTGACCCAAAGAGTTCTCATACTAGAGGTCGCGGAACCAAGGGTTACTGCTACAACCCTCACTGCTGCAGCCACAGAGGCAGCCAATAAGAACCAGAAGTGGAAAGTGGAGAAATCAGAAAGAATGAGGCTTACACCCCATTGGCCTTCCAGATTTAAGAAATCTTCGAATTCATAAAAGTGGACAACCTGCTGAGGTGGCCAGAAAAGATGAGAGCTCCACCCCACAAGAGGAACAAAGACAAATGGTGCAAGTTTCACAAGGACCACGGCCATGATACTGAGCAGTGCTACGCCCTAAAAGATGATATTGAAAGGCTCATAAGATAGGGAATGCTGCAGCACTTTCTCAAGGATGCCTAAGGGATGTATCCTAGTTTGACAGGCGGCATCCCCCTTTTTAGTCCCATGATTATGTTTCCTTTGTTTCTGTCATTAGTGAAAACTCTTTTGAATAGTTCCATGTTAACTTTGTATTATCCTCACAAAGTCATGAATATATGAATGGATATATAAATTAAGTTCACTTTATAGTGCCATATTTTTATTTCTCGATTCCATTAAATGTGATCTTACAAAAGACTTTTTGTCTTGAACATTTTTTGAATGGAGGCATCGTGTTTTATCGAGAACGATTATATTAAATGGGCTTGAAATGCCTGTCATGACGCCAAGATGTATGATGGCATATGATAACTAAAAATGGCTAAAGCAGCTATCGGGAGAAGCTCTCTAAATTGTCTTATAGCGCAACTAAAGATGCAAGGCCAGATCCTCATTCACTATGTAAACATCATTAACTTGGTGGATAGAGACAAAACATCATTAACTTGGTGATATCACCTGTAAACATCATTAACTTGGTGGATCGAGACAAAACATCATTAACTTGGTGAGCTCACCAGTAATAATTTTGACTTGGTGGATCGAGACAAAACATCATTAACTTGGTGATCTCACCCACAAACATCATTAACTTGGTGGACAGAGACAAAGCATCATTAACTTGATGATCTCACCCGCAAACATCATTAATTTGGTGGATGACGACGAAACATCATTAACTTAGTGATCTCACGTTAGCTGTGGGTGGATTAATAACATAACCCAGCCCGAGAAAGCTTGAAAGTATCATGTATGTCTACAGAGGTCCATTATTCAAATGCAAGGGCCAGAAAAGTGACATGGACCTATCAATATGGCTGCAGCCATCAAGGAGTCCAATCATTCACTCAGAAGACGTGGCAAAGAAAAATGCCACATCCTTATCATTTGGGTTGAATTATAAGGCTTGGAAAGTGATGGAAGATTATAGCAAAAGAAATTAAGCCGCAACCCCAAGATCTATGGCACAACAGCTTGGGGGATAACAGCAACAAAAAAGGAACTTGTTCCCCAATATCCACAATTTCTATAAAGTTTAAGAAGGGGTTGCAGCCAATCTTAATCTCTCTAACAAAGTATCGTAAGTGACAGGAATAGCATTGCCAAGGCAGTATAGCATATTGATCCAGCCAAAAAATTCATTTGTTACAATAATGGCTGCAGCCACCATCAAGCATTCAAGATGGTAACAATATTCAGCAGCGCAGAAAATAAGGTGTAGCCTAGTATAAATGGCTATAACCTAGTATCAATAATGCAGGCAAAGCTATGAATGGATGTAGCCTTATGGACTGCAGCCTATTCTCAAGATAATAGCTGAGGAACAAAGGCCCCAAACTTATTTTTGCGGTGTCAATATACAAAAACCAAGTGTAAGCAACAATATTCAGGTAATGTAGCCATGGCCTATCGATATTTGTAAATATTTAAAGAAGTTCCATGCAATTAAAGCGACCAAAGGTGCTAAGGCATTAGCATTCTCAAGCATGTAATTGGTCGCAACCTATTTTGAGGTTCCCTGTCGCGGCCTTATATCTGCAAAAGTTAGTTAAAGAAGTATTTTTTCAAGTTCATTCAAGCAGGAAACAATTGAAACATGGAAGCGTCACTCATTTAAATATAAATGCAGACAACAAAGAAATAAGCAAACTAAAAAGCTAAGAAAACATACTGGTATTGATTAAAGGTGCGACCCTATGCTGAAGGGCACAACATCATCTGAGTTTAGTAATCATATGCCATATGGTAACAACAGCAACAACAGTGCAAGAAAATTAAGCGGATGCAGCCTATATTGAGGCAAGTTTACAAAAAGGGACGCAGCCCAAATGAATCAACAGTTCGGAGGTTGCAAGATTGTTCATAAAAAATACATATCATAGTGCAAGCAAAAGAATAGAAAGGATGACTTAAGATGCCGCATCATCTTCTTCCTCAACGTTATCATCCTCAATCTCGGTCTCTGTAAGATCACCTTCCATAGCCTCTTCATCTATCTTTCTGGTTCTTTATTTCGCGACAGCCCTTATTTCAGCTACGCATTGGTCATGCTCAGCATCACCCAATTTCCAGGACATGATTTTCTCTTTGGACTCTGAGAAATTTTTAATGACCCTATGCCTCAGTTCGTGGAAGCCGCGGAGGTAGGCTTTGTTATTCGTGAGTAAGTATTCTTTTGAAGTTTTATATGTTACGACAGCCTTATTCGCATCCTCAGTCAAGGTTGCGACATGATCCTCGTCTTTTTTCGTAATGGCTACGTCATGATCTAATCCCTCATGTATTCTCAGTTGCTTTAGCTCATTATATTTTCTCTGTATTATCTCATGTTTTTTATTTAAGGCCGCAGCAACCTTAGCATCTTCAGCAGCCTGTGCCTTGGCAACTTTTAAGTCCTCCACAGCCTTTGTAAGGTTATTCTCTCCAGTCTTTTGAGCTTCAGCCGCAGTATTAATTTAGGTGTCGACAGTCATCTTATACACCTCTAAGGCCGCGTCCCTTGATTTCTTACCAGCTTCATATGAAGAACTCCTGGTTGTTTTAAGGTCAGTTTTGTGAACAGACTCCGCAGCCTATTTGAGCTTGTAGAGGGCTTCATATTTGTCAGTCTGTGATATGATAACCTCTACGACCTAAAAAGATATGTAAACATGATTAGTCGAAGAAATATAACCAGAATTTAAGTTCAATTAAGAGCTTACCCTTAGCAGGTTGTGGAGACCATAGTCCTACAGATGTTCATGTTCTTCCTCTACAAGACGATCTAGATCAATTATGTATGTAACTTTATTTATCTTATGGACCGCTCTGGAAGTGATATCCTAAGCCATTACTCTCTGCAGAGGAGGAGATGGAGGATAAAGTTGAATAGGACTATGGTCACCCTGATGGTCTATCTCTGTAGGAAGAAGTTTGGCTGCAGCTAGATGAGGAACAATGTCATCATCAAAGACTTGCCTTGTGTTGTCAACAATATTGGCCTCGGGGTCACCAATATTATTATCTCTTATCGCGTCCTCCAGTGATGGATTAACTGTGGCACCCCAGCAGTAATATGTGGCTCAGGAATGCCAACATTGGGACCCTCTGCCACGGTATTCTTGGTTTTGGACTTTTTTTCTTTTTCTCCTTTTATTGGCAGCATTGTTGAGGAGGGCGGCGTCCTCATCCATTTTAGCAAGTTGGGCAGCTAAGAGTGCCCGATCAATCTCTTCACTTGAGAAAAAAGAGTTCAATAGGGGTCGTAGCAGACATGTACATTAAAAAAAGAATGGGTTATAGTTACCTTCCACGGCCATAGGGTTGTGCTCGTTAGGGAAATATCCAAAGGGTGGAAATTTATTGAGGTGGCTAAGATGGAAAACCTCTTTGAATCATTGCTATGGTTGACCGCCGCCTCAACTCTATTTTTTTCTCTGCTGCTGAGTTTCAGATTATCTAGGACTGCAGCACAAGATAGGTATCATTACATGTCGCGGCATAAAAATTGTAAGATTGGCGAAGTATAAGAAAATGATACAAAAAATATGAAATACGGAGCATGCTACAACTAGAGCAACTACTCGATCTTGAAGGCTACCCCAATTATCGCGGCATCCTGTATGATCTCTCTCTCTCTTAGACACCTCTGGATGGATTTCCCATTCCCCTCCAGAAATGTAAAAATATTTTCCTTTTCAATTTTTCACACTTATGGGTCTCTTAGTGTACAAATACTCTTCATTGTTATGAAGAGCAAAATAGTAATACAAAGAAAACTTGACGGAGTTCTCCTTTGGTCTATAAAAGTGGAAGAACTCCGCGAGAGTTGTATCTCTACTGAACTTTTCCTACCAAAGTATCAACGAGGCAAGTATAGCCCGCCAGCCATTTGGGTTTTGTTGGGTTGGTGCCAAGCTCATAGCACTAAATATTTTCCTAACAGGAACTGGCATAGGTAGCCGCAGCCCGTAGATGAAGGCATGCAAAGGAAAGAAAATTCCAATCTTTGAAGACTGTGAAACACAGTCTTCGCACCGCGGAAGGAGCTGAGCAAATAAACCCATCTAGAAATTCGAATGTCGCAACCACCTGATTGACCCATTCTTACGTCATAATACTATGGACATTTAAAGCTGCAGGATCCCTTTCAGTATTATTTGATAGACCAGCTAGACCATCTCTGGTTACAGAGGTCCCAACAACTGTAGCCCTAACTTCAAGAGGGTGGGTGCTAGAATTTGTATCCTCCATTGACGTAGCCTCATAAGAGTCCCTACAATTGGTGGAGTTCATGGAGTCAGAATCTAGAACTACACAATTTGGTCAATCTTTGAGCTGGGAAGGCCCTATTGTCTTTAAAGGGCACATATAAGGAAGTTCAGGGGGAAAGACTCCAAAATATTTTTTCCAAAAGTCCTTGAGATATTTGTCAGGGTCCTAACTCATATGGCTGCAGCAAGACCTAAAAAGCAGAAAGAGTTCACAGTTAGGTGCCGTAGCCAGTATGGTCAAACAAGCCTCTTAGAGGCCGCGGCAGGGTATGATGAAATAGCAAGCTTAGAAGCTTAAATAGAAGTCTTAGAAAATTTAGCTAACTACACTTAGTGTTGGGCTCTGGTATCCTAAGAACCCAATTTCTATCGCGGCATATTATTTTGGGTGAAGGAGACATTGGTTATATTCTTGCACAACGCAGTCCTTGGATTTATTAAGAAAGGGCTGCAGACACTAGCCCAAGGCAAAACCTGAAGTAAAAGGGAATATTCATTAAACAAGTATTGCCACATACCGCAGTAAAGATATGTTGAATGCCGCAGCCATATACGATGCATGCCGCGGTCAGTGTCTTAAACTACTTAAGGTTGCCTAATAGATTGAAGCCCTAGAATTTGAAGGGTGGTTCAAGAACAGTGGTATGTTTTCAATGCCTATGCTACTCTAAAACCAGCAAATACGATCCAACACAAGTACATTTCATGGGTTTGTTTTATATTTTGTTTCTACAAATTAGGAATTCAAAAATCCTAAAGTTATTGTCCTAGCCAACAACATTTGCCCCTTGAATCAACAATGAAAGATTAAGGATTTATTTCATCAATTGAAGATTGGTTCAAGCACGAAATCATATTCTATTATAATTCAAGCAATCACAAGAACTCAAATGGGTGTAATTTATTATGGAATCAAGCAAATGTCGATTGTTATTCTGGACATGTTGTTTATTACGATTCAATTAAGAATGATAAAAAATTAAGAACAAGAAATAAGAAATCTAGTTATAGAAATATTCAAGATGTTTTTGCTGGAAAAATTACCTGGAAATTGGTTGAAACCGCTATGTGTCGCCTCAGAATCACCACACACTGCCTTGAAAGGTCACCAAAAAAATCAAGACAATGAACTGACAGAGGTTGGCTTTCGAGTTGCTCTTAAGAGTTTGGAAAAGTAATTAAGGCCACAGTCAGTTGCCATTTATATAAAAGGCCACGAGAAGATGAAGCATCGCGTTTGGATTCCCGCGGAAGCTTGAGAAGAGAGGACTTGACTGTTCAGCCACAGCCCCAATCGTTTTCTCTTAGCACTACGACTTGGGAGCTTATTGATATGACAAATATAGAACCCTACCACGGAAGTGGTGCAATAGGCGTATCAAAGCCTAGCCACCACAGCCTATAACTTATAGGCTATAGGCTAACCTTTTATATACCTCACTGGTCTACTGTCGCAGCCCCTACTTACTATTGGGTGCGGCTCCTACTTGCTAGAGGGTGCGACCCCTACTTGCTACTGGGTGTGGCTCCAAATTGCTATAGGGCGCGACTCCTACTTGCTACAGGATGGGGCTCCGGCCTGATTATATTAACTGGCTGCAACCCCTTTCACCCACAGCAGCAATACAACATCTACACCTATAAATAGAGGTACACACCCCGAGATAAAATACCAGTTTTTAATTCCTCATCCGGATCCAGATTCATTTCTAGTGCTAATACATAGATCAGAGATCATGAGGCTCTCTAGACCACTCGGTCCATCTTAGGGGCTACTCTCCGGCATCGCATCCATCTCATCGGCTCTTTTGGAATCCTCGTAGACATGTATTCTCTTCTCTTATATACATTATACACCTATTATGGCATTGTAAATAAGTACTACAAATGTATATAATGAGAGTGTGGCACCAAAGTGGACGTAGGCTCATTTTTATAGATGAACCACTCTATATCTTGTCTTTATCTCTCTTTACTTGCTTTATCTACTCATTATATATCTTACACTCGACTTGCTAGTATGAGAACAAAAAGTGGAGGATTTCTCGAATCATCAAACCATATCTATAAATAATATTCCTTCAAATAAATTTGAAGGTCTTCATCTCAGTGATTGTGATCATGGCCTCTGCCTCAACTCATATTTAGAAGTAGTCAATCGCCATTATGAGGTACCTATAGTTGAAATTTTCCCTAGGCAAGGGTCCCACCAAATAAATTCCCCAAATAGAAAATAGCCAGGAGAGGTTATACAAGATATAGGCTGATGAGGATAATGAGGGATGCTAGCAAACCTCTGACACTTATCACATCTCTTGACATAACTGGTCACATCCCTGGCCAAGGTCGGTCACCAGTACCTTTGGGTAACCACCCTTTTTCCACGGATCTCCCTCCTATATGGATGGAGCAGGAACCTTAGTGTATATCTTTCAAAATATACTCCACTTATGTCTGATGGACACATCGGAGTAGAGGGGGAAGAAATCATTTCTTGTATAGAGCATTACCAATGACTGAGAACTTAGCAGCTTTGTATCTGAGCTTCTTTCTTAACAATTTAGAGTTTGGTAGTTCATCGTCTTTTATATATAGGATGAGAGGATCCATCCAAGACTCTCCTATCTCAAGGTTCAATCACAACTCAATCGTGTTTTCTTCCTCTTTAATGGTCGACCAATGTATAATCTCGATAGGCACCCACCTTCTTATCTCAATTTTAGTTGTTGATTCCAATATCGCCAACGCATAACCTCGAACGCTTTATCTCATTACTTTTACCCTGGATATATACTTGGCTATTTTTTTATCCTTAGCCTTGTACGCTCCCAGGACTTGGTTTACTACCAGTCTAGAATCACTATAGACTAATAACTAACTTACATTCAGTGCATTGGCAAGGGAGAGATTATAAAAAGGGCCTCGTACTCAGATTCATTGTTGTATGCGTTCAACTTGAATATTAAAGCATACTATATATTAGTTCTATCTGGAGCCGACACTATCAGGCCAGCTCCACTCCCTACCTCACAATAGGAACCATCAACCAATAGAATCCACACGGTACCTTTTTCGAAAAAGTTTCCCTCCTCCAACACTCGATTATTTAACATAAATCTTTCTTCTTCATTCATGGCCACTACTTTCCTGGTCGAACTCGTCTCGGCCTCAGCTGGGGGAGGTATGTTCTTCCTTCTATCTTACAGACTAGATTTATAATCTCTTTTGCATTGGCCTCAACTTATATGAACTCAGCTACAAAATCAGTTACGGCCTGCCCCTTGATGGTTAATCTCGATTAGTAGACGATGTAGAATTCTCCCAACTCTATGGATTTGGCCATCAGCCACCCAATTTATTAGGTTTGTGGATGACCTTCTTAAGAGTGGAGTATGTTAAGATAACCATGGTATGTGCTTAGAAGTAGGGCTTCATTTTCATGGATTCATGAATGAGAGAAAAAATAAATTTCTCTATTTTTTGATATCTCTGATCGGCCCCTTAAGATCTTACTAGTAAAACAGACTGAACTTTGGACAACCTCATCATCTCTCACAATTACAGTTCTGATGGTCGACTTAGATATGACTAGGTACAAATATATTTTTTCTCATTGAACAGGTCTTGAAAACAACAATGTGGAGTCGAGGTATACCTTAAACTCTTAAAAGCAATATCATACTCCGCATTCAACTTGAAGGCTTTCCTTAACACCTTGAATAAGGTAAGACACTGTTTGTTGCCCTAAATATGAACCTATTAAGTGTTGCGACTCATCTGGTTAACCTATGTACTTTTTTTATGGTCTTAGGAGTCTTCATCTCCATTAAAAATTTAATTTTTTCCGGGTTAGCTTCTATCCCCCGTTGATTGACAATAAAACCCAAAAACTTTCCTGCTCCGACTCTCAACACATACTTTGAAGGATTAACTTCATACAATATTTATCCATCGTGTTGAAAGTGCACTCCAAATTGGCCACATGCATCTTAGCCCTAAGGCTCTTGGTAAGCATGTCATCAACGTACACCTCCTTCGTATCACCTATCTGATCCTCGAATATTTTTTTTACTAATATATGGTATGTTGCCTCAGCGTTCTTGAGGCCAAAGAGCATTACCTTGTAGTAGTATGTACCTTTATTCATGAAAAATAAGGACTTCTCCACATCGGTCGAGTCCATGAATATCTGGTTGTAGCCTGAGTAAGCATCCATAAAACTCATCAGTTCGTGTTCATGCGTGGCATCAACCATTTGGTCTATTCTCGATAGAGGGAAGCTGTCTTTAGGGAATACCTTATTCAAGTCTGTGAAATCAACACACGTTCTCCACTTGTCGTTGGCCTTTGGAACAATGACAGCATTGGCTAACCACTTTGGGTAAATAACCTCTCTTATGAAGTTGACTTTCTCTAACTTCTTCACCTCATCTCTGATAACATCATACTTCTCCCTAGAGTAAACTCTTCGCCTTTTTCTGACTGTCTTGAACCTATCGGCCACATTTAATTTGTGGCAGAGGACCTCCAGATTAATTCCCAACATATCGTCATGACTCCAAACAAATATGCTTTATTTCTTTCTCAACAATTTAATTGTCTCTTCTTTAATCTTTTTCTTCACGACTTTACCAATTTGGAAGGGTCCTTTCGGCTCGTCCTCATTGAGGATGATGAATTCTACCTCATCGATAGCTTCACCCTTTTTTAGCTTTGTCTCGTCTTTGCGGTTAAGAGTGTATATGTTATAAGTAGAAGTGGACTTCTTATATGCCTCTATCTCCTTGACAGAATTAAAGTAGCATTCGCATGACTCAACTTGGTCATCCTGAACTTCCCCTACTTCATAAGGAGTCGGGAATTTTATCATTTGGGGAATTGTTGAAGGCACGACCTTAAACTCCTTGAAGGCTACTCGTCCCATGATTATGTTGTAGGACGAATAGACGTTCTTGTCCATGACAAAGAAACTGATCTTCCTAATGAGACATTTCGGCCAGCTGTTCCCTATTCTGACATCCATTTCATAAATTCCCACGGGTTGTACTTTATCTCCATTAAAACCAATTTGAGGTTGATGGTACAAGATAAGTCTCTTCTTGCTCAACCCTAGGCCATTTTAACAGTCCTAGAACATTACACCGGTCGAACTATAACCATCGACCAATATCCTTGGGACCTCATATCCATAAACTCTTATGGTGATCACTAGAGGGTTATTATGTGGGGTAGGATCCCCTTAAAATCAAACCTTGAAAAACCCACTATCAGAATTTTCATATTAACCTTTGTTCTTTTACCCTTCTTCGGCTCTATAACTGTCGAGTGAACCACTTTGGGCTTTGAAAGGAGAGATTTGCCTTCTGCCACATGAGCCTTTCTGTCATCAATTTATTTTCCACTACTTGTAAGTCCTTTGCATAATATTTTTACACTCGGAGAGATTGTATATAGCCTACCTTTAGGATTAGTGATAGGAGGAGGCAAATTTGGGTCAACTTCGTCGTCATCATCTGAAGCATCATCTTCTATGTTTATTGAGGTATCAGGTCTGTATTTATCATTCCTCTTCCTCCTGGTGTCATCTCGGTCACCCTTCGAACTACCTTTATCCACATATGTCCTTAACTTTCCTTGCTTTAACATTTTTTCAATCTCATCCTTCAGAGTGAATCACTTATTAATGGTATGGCCATGGTTTTGGTGAAATTCACACCATCTTCTTTTATCACTCTTATGAGGAGGGGCTTTGAGCTTCTTTGTCCATATCAAGGATATATCATTCTTGATCTCATTTAGAATCATTTTTGGTGTGGCGGTCAAAGGCGTGTAGTCAGCAAACTTGCCATCCGCCGACCTCTTCTTATCTCCTTTGCCCTTAGAATTTTAGGACTTACTTTCGTTGGCTCACTTTTTATCCTTATATTTGGTTGCCACATCCTCCTTAGCATTCATGACTCTCGCGACCTTAGCTAGGAGTTCTTTCATGGACTTCGTAGGATCCTCAACCAATTTCCATAAAAGCTTTACTTTTTATAGACAACCTATCAAGGCAGCCATTGCTATATTCTCATCGTCGTCTTCCACTTCCAGTTTTTCCTTGTTAAAGGGGGACTATGTAATCCTGCAGAGATTCATTCTTACCTTACTTTACATATAGCAAGTGAGTGGTCTTGTTTCTCAACTTAACCCCAAAGCAGAAGTTATGTATGAATCTTTCTGCAGGATGCTTAAAATTCTCAATTGAGTTTCTCGAAAGGGAAGTATACTATACATGTGTATCATCAGTCAGAGTGCTTGAGAACACTCTACATTTTATCTCATCTGAGACCGAGAAAATATCTATATCAGATTGGTACATCTCAACATGATGAACTAGATTGTTACTCCCATCATACCTTAGTGTCACCACCGACAGCTTGAACTTAGTCAGGGTAGGTTAGTTCATAATTCTAGCAACAAATTATGACCACTTAATATACCGTCAATAAGTCTCCATTTTTTCCTTTAACCTCCGAATAGATCTATCCTAGGGTTTATTGGCTGCGACCACTACAACATTATCACCCTTGACCTGAGTGGAGCTCTTTCCAACCCCTTCCCTCTTAGCCTGGCACTAGATGAGCTCCCGAATTTCCATACTCTGATGGCTATTAACTTCTCGATGCTCTTCATCTCACCCTTGGTAAGGTCATTTATCAGTACACCCTTAATTCCTTATGGATATTTCCCTGTCGCGAGACCTGGACAGTCGGTCCCGGAGATCACCTCTAGGGCTGAGTCTATCAAATGCAGACCCCCTGCTAAACCTATCAAGTGTTGATGGACGATCTTGTCCCTCTCAACTCAGCCTTATGGGGTTTCCTCTACTAACTTAGATAGGGTGCACAGTATTCCCAAAAATTTCATATATCTCCTAACACTCGGTCTCGTCATCATTATATCTATTACCCTCACAGTCTTAACCCTGCATCCCCATTCGTAGATGCATGTAGTGCTGCGATGGCGTATCCTTCTATGGGGGCTGGGGGTGGTCCCTTATCACCTAATGTGAGCCTTCCCTAGCGGTTGGAGTTATCATCTCCCCCATCGCGCAAGTAAGCATGGGTATGAAATTTTAACTGAAGGAAGCCAATTTCTCTTGCATCTTGTCCTGACTCACTGTTAATGAGCACAATGCTACTGCGACGTCCTCCATCTCAGATTGTGGTGGTGCTTAACTAGAACCAGGACCTCCACCTAGTTGGAGATATAATGCCATTGAATTTTAGTGACCGAAAATATTAAGAGATGTACTAGAAGTGAGTTGGATAAACTGTGAGAGAGCTTGAACTCAAACCAGATCTCTTTCAATGGTGGTTCAAGCTTAACTAAGTGTGAGTTTGATCCACTACCATAGAATCCGGTATGAAGTAGCTACAAATGAGAGAAGGAAGATGATAATATCGTTCCCACAGATGGCCCCAGATTGATGCTACCAGAAATGGTATCACCAAATAAATGTAATTATATGAGCTCAATCCAGTATAATAATGGAGTATGAACAGATATGTAAATGTAAAAGGAGTTGAGGCAAAGAGGAGATAAAATATTATATAAGTGGTTCAGCCTATCTAGGCCTACTCCACTTTATGAGTGTGTGTGAAATCCACTAAGAAAGGGCTCTAATGGCCTTGGGATATAGATCACTCACCTTTCTCTCCCTATGCTTCCATTTTAGCAGAGTTTCATTAGGGTTTCTATTTAGAGATCCTCCCCATTGTAGGAGAAGGTGAATATTTATATGGCTGGGGTGGTGTAATGTGCACCCCAGGCACACAATAGGCATGCACAACATGGAGTGACCAATGCATTATAGCCAACTGTCGTCAGTAGGCGCAAATCATGATTGAGAGATATTTTTCACACCTTAATAAGAAGTTATTGCAATGGTTTTATCCATGTAAGGATCGTATCCTACGCAAAATATCCCACGTGTGCTCCATTCCATGCACCTTGACAGGTGTTAGATGTGTCCTGTTGCGATGGAGACGTTGGCCTGGCCGAGTAAGAGGCCTTGGGATCATGTTAGTCTCCTATTGATGATTATTGAATGGTCTCTCAACTGACGTGCATCAGGACGAGATGAGCATATGACTAGACTAAGGAGGTATCAACTGCTGGGGAGTTAGTCGAGACGAGACAGGTAAGTTTAAGGTAATGGTCCAAGGTCTTGGCCTGGAATTCGGATGAGATCGAGACTACTTCTTATCGGATCTCTTATGAGAGGTGGGATCTGGAAGGTCAGTCAGGGCCGAACTAGTCCATGGCAGTGATGAGGGTACACTTTAGGCATATCACTTGGTTAGATTTAACTTCATTTAATGCATCTCTAGCTTATTAGAAGTATGGCTGAGGTCTTTGATATGATCGTCTTCCTTCATGATTTTTTCTAGCATGTCGTCTACATAAACTTTTATATTCTTCCCTATTTGTTTCTCAACCACCTTATTCACCAGCCTTTGATATGTAGACCATGCATTCTTTAGGCCGAAGGGCATAACATTGTAATAAAAAGTACTTGGATTGGTGATGAATGAGGTTTTATCTTTGTTTTTTGGCTTCATTTTAATTTTTTTATAATAAGAGTAAGCATCCATAAAGCTCAATAATTTGTGCCTAGTTGTTACGTCCACCAGTTGATCAATTCAAGGTAATGGATAAATTCCCTTGGGACATGCCTTATTCAAGTCTGTGAAGTCCACATGCATCCACCATTTATCGTTCTTCTTAGTACCATTACCATATTTTTTTAACCAATTGGGATACTTCACGTCTTCAATGAAATCATCCTTCTTCAGCTTGGCCACTTCTTTATGAATTCCTATTTTTCTTATCCTTCGAGAATACCCGTCACTTTTTTATACGACTTTACTTCCTTTGTTAAGTTAAGCTTGTGACTAATAATGATCGGATCAATTCTAGGCATGTCTCCATGGCTCTAAGAAAAAATATTTGTTCTCACTGGCTGGAAGTCAACTAGTTGCTTCTTGACGACGAGATCTATGGAAGAGATGATATGGGATGACCTTTTAGGATTCTCATCATCAAAAATCACTGGTTTTATTTGTTCAATGGGTTCCCCCATTACCAACTTATCTTCATCTCGAGGATCTAGTGTCTTGATCTTATAAGTTTGAGTTAACTTCATTTTTTCCTGTTCTTCGATTGAGGTGTAGGGGTATTCACGTGATTCCACCTGATTTCCCTTAACAACTCCCATGCCGAAGTTGGTGGGAAACTTTGAACATTGATAAATAGTTGAGGGGATGATCTCGAATTTTTTCAAACCCCACTACAACAAAAAGGCCAAATTGTCACCTTTCAAGCGTCCATACTTATCATGGTCAATGACCATGACAAGTCAGTGACAAAGGCTTATCACAGTCATTGATTGTGATAAGTTCATGACAACTGTACTTTTCACGAACTTGTCATGATCAATGACCATGACAACCTTATAAAGTTGTCATGGTCAAAGACTGCGACAGGTCCGTGACAACTTTGTCAGTAAAAAAACCCTTCCCTCTTATTTTTTCCCACCGTTTTCACTTCCCTCCATTTTTCTCTCTCTAAGGGACTACTATATCTCTCTGTCTCTATGATTTTAAGTTAGTTTTTCTCTCTTTCTCTTTCCTTTGTATATATATATGTGTGTGTGTGTGTGTATATATATATATATATATATATATATATATGTGTGTGTGTGTGTGTGTGTGTGGTTTATGTGTATATGTGTGTGTGTGTGTGCAGGTGGGGTTGGGGGGAGTGGGAGACGAAGAGAAGGGGTGGGGCATATGCAGTGGGGGTGTAACACCCCGCCCGCCCTGGGAGAGCGAACGACGATCTTCTCATCGATAAAACTAACCAATTCCACAAATAAAAAGGAGTAGATTATAATACCTCGTATTTTTATGACTTTTAATTATGTGATTTAATAGATTAAATTGCCTTGAATTATGAGATTTATTAAAATTAATTTGGGATAATTAATTGAAAATTAATTCGGATTTAAATGCTAGCGAGACGAGAGTTAGTATTTGATTATTATTATGTTATTTAATATTAATGAGTGATTATGCTAATATGTGATTATAGAATTCATTAAAATTGTCATGAGTTAAAAATACGACAGTTTCGGTAATTAAGTTGGGACGCGTGTGTCAGTCGTGTCAGGACCCAATTTAATGGATTTAAAAGTTTAATATTTTTATGTAATCTGTATGAGCATTTTGAGTGCGCCAACGTGTCCGGAAGGGTCGAGATAGTTAGAAAAAACTAGCCGGGGGTTTAGTTTGGGTCCCAGGACATTTTAGGCCTAACCAGCAACCGGGGAGGGTATTTTAGTCATTCCTATTTTTGGGTGAATAGTGACCCACGAATTTTAGATAGTTATTATCAGCCATTAGGTTAGAGCCTTAGGGTTTTCCATCACCAATTTTCACAGACACCCATTAGAGATGAAGTGGAGGGAGTTACCAAAGGAGAACCACCATCTTTGGACTTTTTGCACCACCATCACCACCATCGGATATATCGGAATGAGAGGAGAAATTCTATACCATCTACTTCATCAGATCGGAATCTTCATTACCAGGCAAGTGTTTTAACTTGCAATAATTTAGCACATATATCATCCATTTTAGGGTAGAATTGGAGGTTAACCTTGAAAAATGAAAATTGAATGGATTTGAAGAATTTAAATCATAATCTGGGTAGGTCTTGCATGTAGTTTAATGTTGATAATAACATCCACAAAATTATGATTTATGGGTAGAGAATTATGAAATTTTACTTAATTTTCAAGTGTTCTTGAAGAAATAGAAGAACTAGGGTTTTTATATGAAAATTGGGTGTTTTAGTCCAAGAAACTCATGATCTTTAAGGGTTTAATGATTCTAATACGTTAGAGATTATGTTGTTAGGTTAATAGGATGATTAGTGAACTTCCTTGGGAGTTTGGGACGTTTTAAGGAAGAACTAGAGGTGTAAAAAGGATGAAACCTGTAACTGTTTAAGAAAACTGGGTTGATACCTGCTTGATCGATCGATCGACTCAAGAATGTCGATCGATCGACGATTGATCGATCGAGCCCTTTTCTTCGATCGATCGACCCCTTCTGATTTTTGGCAATTATTTTCCTTTGAGGGTAAATGGAAATTCCAAGGCCGAGGATAATTCTTATGGTGATTAATTTGATATTGTGGGACTTACTTAAGGTCAGTAACGACTTAGTTATTTCCCGGAGAATGTTATAACTTATGGGATCGAGCGTTATAATTTTGAGCGGTTACCGAGTGAGGACGGTTTGAATCTTTCGATTTGGGACTAAAAGTGGAATGAAAGATAATTTAGGGGTATGAACAGTAGTAGAGTGATTTTATAATTGCTGAGATAACATTAGAAATTAATAGGAGACCTAATAACCTTTTAGGATAGGTTTAGGTAATCAAATTGATACGACGGGAGAATTATCTAGTTAAATGTGTACTTCGTTTGATGTCGGGTTAAACTTATTATGTACGAGACTTACTAGATGGAATGTGTGAATACTCATATTGTAATATGATTACTTAGGTTGTGTGAATGCCTAGTGTATGGATTTCTTTTGTGTATGACATAGCTACCATACTTGCTATCACGGGAGGTTATTTTTATGGAAAAGGACCCTCTTATCCTTGTGTAACTTCGGGGGGATTTAGACTGGTACCTTAAGGACATAGGACTGTGAATGACTTATTTGTGAGTTGATAAGTCAGCTAACCGTGAGAGCGTAGGTATGTGCATGACCCAAGGGTATGTGAACTATGTTCGCCTCTAATATGTGTGATGTTACTTATTGAAACGGTTCTTGAGAGATTCATAACTCATAGTCCTTATGTACATGATGTACCGGGATTCGATAGCAGAGTATGCGAGCACCGCAGCTTAGCCTAGGGGTGCCATATATGTATTTATGTACTGCGAGTGTTATACTTATGTACTTGTGACTGGTTCATTGTTTCCTAGTAAATGTGAATAACTAAGATATTTGAAGGGGTTAAGAATGAGAATTTAATTAACACTTGAGATAAGTAATTTAATGAATGCGAATATGGGTTATGAACATATCTTATCTGGATATTAATAGTAGACATCCTATGGTAGAATGCGAAAGAGTAAGTGGTACAGACTAGTTAGTTAGTGACATAACTAGGATGGGTTAAGGGCATACGTTAGGCATGCACATTAGTTGAGAGGTGAGAAACTCATGTGAGAGTTAGCAACTAACGTGTTTATAATATGTGTTGTTTAATTGTAATTTAAACACTTGCTAAAATTTTAAACCGTTTTCACATCGGGCTCTGACATGTTTTCCCCCCGATCTATTTTGTTTTGTAAAAACATTTTAGGTATCCATCCACGGGGATGCCAAGCATAGGAGTTCCATTCTGATGACGTGTTATAGATACTGTGGAAGCTACAGGATCTTCGTATTAGACGCCTTCATATTTATCATTGGTTCCTTCAGAGTCATTTGTATCAGTTAGGGCATGTCGCCCATTCTTATTTAGAGGTTGTAGTTACAGACTATCATTATTTCGGTTATTGGTTTATTTATTCAGACTCTTGTATTGGGACTTTATTTACTCTGGCATTGTTATTATTGGAGTGTTTACTCCAGGCTCAGTTAATTTTATTTCGTTGGTTATTCATATGAGATTGTTTATGCGATTGATGGTTAATGATTAAATTCTTTGTTTTTGTTAACTAAATTAATAAAATTTTACATCTCTCTTTTTCAATATTAGGTGGCTAGTAATTAATTAAATATTTTTTACAGTGATGCTAAGACTGAACCAACTTGATATTCTGTATTAATTTAACAAAGGAGTAGCTACCCGATATTTAATTAGTCAGGGTGTCATAAGTGGTATCAGAGCATCAGGTTCTAGTGTCCTTTAGGATCTGTGCGGCTTATTATGCTTCCAGCGTAGCTTTCTTTGATATAGAGCCCTATGTTTAGGATTGTTGATTTCTTTGGTGAGATTTCGTTCTCCTGCTATGATATATGTGATAGTGAATCTTATTTTCATTCGGATGTGTTCGTGTGCCGAATAATGCAGTACGTCAGGCGTAGACAGCTGGGCAGACAACAGGAGGCAAAGATCAGTTGAGGTTGTTTGAGTTACTAAAGAAGGATGATCGTAGTTGATGTCACCCATATTATGGCACGGAAGTCCAGGACGGTACAGACGGCTAAGGCGCGACTTGTGACTTCCAGGCAAAACTATAGTAGAAAGTGGGGTCAAATGAGACTCACCCAGCAAGGTTGGAATGGGAGAGAAAGAGTTAGGTAAAACATTTAAAAGAACCAGCAGCGGAAATATTAAAAATTCGGAGATGGAGTGTACTAACCAACTCACGTAATATCTCCAAAGGCTTAGACATATGACCGGGAATGGCTAATCGGGAATGAAAATTTGGGATAAATTTTTCCTTAACTCATAAAAGAGGAGTTTCAATGGTGAGAGGCAACCACCACACTTAGAAGTGGAATGTTTTGTCAAAAGAATGCGCATACGTATAGTTTGACCATAAGTTCCTTCATTAGATGTTCAGAGTGAGATACGAACGTTGTTCTGAACTCACACAAGAGGGCTGGACATAGGTCACTTTGTGAGAAGAAATTCAATTAGTTAGCGAACCTTACACCGGATGAAGTAGGTGAAATGGAGAATAGGACATTAAAAGGGAGAATTTGCGTACAAGAAGAATTGTTAGCACTTCTGGGGAATCTTGCTTGGATGGTCAATGCAGATGGTAATTATGATACATTTTGTTAATATGGAGGTAAGCGCTTCCTTGTGAGGGGAGATACAGGAATCGAATAAGTTAGATAGAGTAAAACTGGGGGAAAAAGGGTGTTGAAGAAGCACCACAAGGGGGAGACCCATCAGGGAACCCATTAAAATGATTCAGATAGCTGAATTGTTACCAAGCGATGGTGATTTCAGTAAAAGATGTTGAAATCAGTAGCGAGTTCCTTAGGTCCATCAAAGCTAAGGGAACAACAAAGATAGTCATCAGAGTCAAGATTACCAATGACCGAGGGTAAAATAACCCTAACATGGTCAATGTGACCGGAGATAAGTGGAGTATATGTAGTGGTATTTTGTGGGGAGTGAGACCCGTGTGTTATAAATGTTTCCCGAAAAAAGTATAGGGATAAGGGTATGTTGCCTAGCAAGGGCAATAGTTATTGAAATTTTCCGTTTAGTACGGGCAGGTGTGTTAAGTCTAGGAACCATTTGAGCAGCAAGGGCGATTGGTGAGGTATAAGTGTGAGTTATATCCTTAGATGATGATGCGTGTTGTATGTGTCAGAAACGAGTTGCTACATTTATTATTATTGCTATTTTTCGCTGGAGATTCGAGCTTAGTGAGTATCTTGGCAATGCTATTATTTATGTGAATATTTCTCCTTGGTATAATGGGGTTACCTTTAGTGTTATCCGTGGAGGATGAATGCGTATATTGATAGCGGCATACACTTTATTGAAATTTATCGTTTTAGGGATGTGTTATACGAGTATGATATTATCCTGATTGTGGTTTTATAATAATGGTTAGACCAATCGTGTGCGGTTATTGCAAGTCTATCAAGATTACTACCTTGGTGTATGATGTTTTGTTCTAGTGAGACCCCATTTACGAGGGGTTCGGGCTCGCGTATATATATATATATATATATATATATATATATATATATATATATATATATATATATATATATATATATATATATATATATATCATTGAAATTTTGAAAGGTATCAGATAATTTATCCCAATATGTGTAGGGATTTAATTAATATGATTCAAAGTATATTTAGTTTATTGTTCAATGGAAAGATTTAGGTGATTATTATAATTAACGCTAAAGATGTAGTAATATGAAGAGTGCATTGTTATGTCACCCTTTAAAGACGTGGGAGTTAATACTCATGGTTGTATGTCTGGGGACGGGATTTTGGGAACCCTGGTTATATTTGCATGATGTTTATAGAAGGTGATTACAATCAATGTTAAGAGACAGTGTCTTTCTAAAGAAGTTCCTTGTTTAAGAATTATGGGAAATGATATGTAAATTTGTTGTCAAGAGATGGGAATATAGGGGTACTTGTTATGGACTAAGGGCCTAACAAATTCTGATGACCGACAATGCTAGGAAGTAGTGTATCGGGGGGGTTCCTTATTTGGATTTCACTTTGTGAGACACTCCACGTATGAAACTTAGCGTAAGGTTGGTAGTAAGGAGATGTGTGGCCATTCGTTCATGATTTGGATACCTCAATTGTTATGGAAGTATGTAGTTATAACTGGAAGTTTAAGAGTATTACGATATAAGTCCAGTAGAGCCAGTGGTGTGGTGAGGAAGTATTGAAAAAAAATTTGGGTTTTATTTCGGCGGGTTGAAGGATGCACTGAGGTTAAGGAGGATTTAGGATTTCAAATTCGGGGGTGATTGAGAACGCCCAAGTGGAATAGCCACGTTACAAATGCAGGGGAAATAAAGAGTTTGGAGTACGTATGGAGCGTATATGATGTTTAAACCCGTATGCATGGGTTATAAGGGGTGTAGACACCCTAGTTTTCTTATGTGTAAATCGCCAGAAGAAGGGACATAGATGGGTGAAATTATTACTTGTGAGACTAATATGACAAATGGAAGTGGTAGAGTGGATTAAGCGTCGTGAGAAGAACAACTATCTATTGATTCTTGTGCAATCAGAATAACACGTCCAAAATTGGTTGAAAGGTAGTGGGAAGCCATTTATAAAGGGAGTGCCTTTTGAGAAGGAAAATAGTTAACTATTATGGATAATTTGGAGCAGCGTTCCACCCAATCGAATGTTGAGAGTTGCTTATGCGTAAATAGAGTGAGGATGTTGATAAGGTATGAGAGTCCATATGTGCACAACGTGGTGAAAGGTTCACGAGTAGTAATTTTTAGTATACGCCGAGAGGAGTTGAGTATCACTTAATGGGAAGAAGTATATGTGAAATTCGGCATTGAAAGGCGTATAGTAAGTACTAGATCGGTAGGGGTAAGATGATCAACCAGATAATTTTGTATGAAGCCGACGATTTCAGTGATGGAAGAGTCAATTTGGAAAATTTCTTTAAAGATATTGCCAACTTATAGATAAGTAACGAGTTCCTTCGAATATGTGGGACAGCTTGTCCAGATGGAGAGGAATTTTTATATCCTTGGGTGATTTACACTATTAGATAGTGAACACGCCGGTACGTAGTCCTACGCAGTATTATTCATAACTAGGATGAGATACCTGAAACCCACCTTCAATATGGGGTATAAGGAAATAGTGGGAATAATTTTGTTTTGAGAAAGTTATATCACCTATAGCACAAAGAATAGGTTCAAGGTGATTGACGACTAGTGGAACTGTATGAAAGAAATTTTGGATTAATTTCAATCATTTCATTTTCAAAATGGGTATAGCTAGTAAGTGAGGTATATTGTGATAATGGGGAGAGGATATTACCTAATGGTACATTTGGGTGAAAGCACTCGTATCTATTCATAGTGGACAAGGTACTTACTGAGGTTTTGTGTGGATAAACCTTATCATTCTTTCTCGGGATGTTTAGAGGTGAGCGGATTATCAGAGTTTTGGATCAGTCAGGAGTTAGAGTTCGGTGACTAAAATGGGATAACCACTAAGTGTCGTGAGTGGTTTTCCCCATGTGTAAAAGTCACAACGCCGGGAACAGACATACAAAGAACGGTCAAGTGCAATTAGATGTTCTATGGTTTCTCCCAGGATGAGAGTTTTGTGTCTAGATAAACGCGAGAGTTAATACGTAGTGAGGTGCGAACTCACAATAATATTGAGATAATGCGGCCAATGATGTATAGGCTATTTTTATTCGAATGTTGGTCAGTAAGAGCGCAATGTGAGGTGCATTTATTGAGCTTTAACCCTATAACTGATAAAGTGTCATGAGTGTTCAACAAGCTTGCTGTGAAGCAAGGGCTGTAGTGATTGATCCTTTCTTTGTATTTTACTTTGAGTACTGGAGGATTACAATTTTTGTTATATGCCTATTTTCTGAATTTCAGGACGAAATTACATTATTAGGGGGGAGTATGTAATACCCCGTATTTTTATGGATTTTAATTATGTGATTTAATAGATTAAATTGCCTTGAATTGTGAGATTTATTAAAATTAATTTGGGATAATTAATTGGAAATTAATCCTGATTTAAATGCTAGCGAGATGAGAGTTAGTATTTGATTAGGTTAATAGGATGATTAGTGAACTTTCTTGGGAGTTTGGGACGTTTTAAGGAAGAATTAGAGGTGTAAAAAGGATGAAACTCATAACTGTTTAAGAAATCTAGGCTAATACCTACTTGATCGATCAATCGACTCAAGAATGTCGATCGATCGACGATCGATCGATCGAGCCCTTTTCTTCGATCGATCGACCCCTTCTGATTTTTGGCAATTATTTTCCTTTTAGGGTAAATGGAAATTCCAAGGCTGAGGATAATTCTTAGGGCGATTAATTTGATATTGTGGGACTTATTTAAGGTCAGTAAGGATTTAGTTATTGCTCAGATAATGTTATAACTGATGGGATCGAGCATTATAATTTTGAGCGGTTACCGAGTGAGGACGGTTTGAATCTTTCGATTTGGGACTAAAAGTGGAATGAAAGATAATTTAGGGGTATGAACAGTAGTAGAGTGATTTTATAATTGCTGAGATAACATTAGAAATTAATAGGAGACCTAGTAACCTTTTGGGATAGGTTTAGGTAATCAAATTGATACGACGAGAGAATTATCTAGTTAAATGTGTACTTCGTTTGATGTCGGGTTAAACTTATTATGTACGAGACTTACTAGATGGAATGTGTGAATACTCATATTGTAATATGATTACTTAGGTTGTGTGAATGCCTAGTGTATGGATTTCTTATGTGTATGACATAGCTACCATACTTGCTATCACGGGAGGTTATTTTTATGGAAAAGGAACCTCTTATCCTTGTGTGCCTTCAGGAGAATTTAGACTGGTACCTTAAGGGCATAGGACTATGAATGACTTATTTGTGAGTTGATAAGTCAGCTGACCATGGGAGCATGATTATGTGCGTGACCCATGGGTATGTGAACTATGTTCGCCTCCAATATGTGTGATTTTTCTTATTGAAACGGTTCTTGAGAGATTCGAAACTCGTAGTCCTTATGTACGTGATGTACCTGGATTCGATAGAAGAGTATGCGAGCACCGCAGCTTAGCCTAGGGGTGCCATATATGTATTTATGTACTGAGAGTGTTATACTTATGTACTTGTGACTGGTTCATTGTTTATTAGTAAATGTGAATAACTAAGATATTTGAAGGGGTTAAGAATGAGAATTTAATTAACACTTAAGATAAGTAATTTAATGAATGAGAATATGGGTTATGAAAATATCTTATCTGGATATTAATAGTAGACATCCTATGGTAGAATGCGAAAGAGTAAGTGGTACAGACTAGTTAGTTAGCGACATAACTAGGATGGGTTAAGGGCATACGTTAGGCATGCACATTAGTTGAGAGGTGAGAAACTCATGTGAGACTACGCAACTAACGTGTTTATAATATGTGTTGTTTAATTGTAATTTAAACACTTGCTAAAAGTTTAAACCGTTTTCACATCGGGCTCTGACATGTTTTCCCCCCGATCTATTTTGTTTTGTAAAAACATTTTAGGTATCCATCCACGGGGATGCCAAGCATAGGAGTTCCATTCTGATGACGTGTTATAGATACTGTGGAAGCTACAGGATCTTCGTATTAGACGCCTTCATATTTATCCTTGGTTCCTTCAGAGTCATTTGTATCAGTTAGGGCATGTCGCCCATTCTTATTTAGAGGTTGTAGTTACAGACTATCATTATTTCGGTTATTGGTTTATTTATTCAGACTCTTGTATTGGGACTTTATTTACTATTATTGGAGTGTTTACTCCAGGCTCAGTTAATTTCATTTCGTTGGTTATTCATATGAGATTGTTTATGCGATTGATGGTTAATGATTAAATTCTTGGTTTTTGTTAACTAAATTAATAAAATTTGACATCTCTCTTTTTCAATATTAGGTGTCTAATAATTAATTAAATGTTTTCGACAGTGATGCTAAGACTGAACCAACTTGATATTCTGTATTAATTTAATAGCTACCCGGTATTTAATTAGTCGGAATGTCACATAGAACATCTAAATCCCAAACAACAAAAGAGAAATCACTAATCTCAAATCTCTTCAAATAAATACAACAAGTCTCTCGAATAAAAATACAACATCTAAAATAAGTCTCCAATTCTCTATACATCAAAATAAATGAATACAAGTCTTCTCATCTCTTGTATAAAAAATTCATCCCAAAATAATCCGCGCTAAAAAAATCAATCTCCATAGCGCCCCAAAATCCATGCTAACCTGCCACTAAAAGAAAATATGGGGAAGTACACAATACGACAAGAAAGATGCTCAACAAATATTAGCGATGAATAAAACTCAACAATACGAATACGAATATTTAAATCAAATGTGAATCTTATAATCACTTTTATCAATATAATTTCTCAACAACACATTAACTGGGTCACCCGGCCTCACCACTGTACCGCGCCTATGCATTTTTTTTGCATATCCGGAAAAAGGAATATTAGCGGGTGCACAACCTCAGTGCCATATTAAAATCTCATGACAACATGCTCAACATAATAATAATATCGCGTGAATCAAAATATAGAGTCCAACAAATATTTTCCAGAATTCCAATTAATTTATCAATTCAAATATGAGTTCAAATAAACATGAAACCAACGAAATAACACTCGCAATATTACAGAGCATATTGTGTAAAACCTCATACCTGAAACCACAAAAAAAAGAACCATCAAGAATTTGCCCAGAAATCACAGAACAATCCATCAAAATTTGCTCTAAGAATCAACACCAAAATAGCCCCCCAAGAACACCTCAAAACCTAAGGTTGAATGCATAAATTAAAGGGCTTGATTGTGTATAAAAAGAGAGGAAATAAAAATATGTTTTCTGGGTATTTTGTGCCAAAAGTTGTAACTAAAAAGGTTACCCACGACCTCAATTTATAAGTCAAAACCAAAAGAGTTGGAAACAAAACAAATTCTAAAAACTTCTTGCAGCGCACGTTTTCACTTGTAGCATCGATCGATCTATGGCCCAGAAAAACTGACAGTTTTGCTTAAAAAATATAAGGGGCAAATATTTAAAAATTCATATAAAATCCGTTTTAACTCCGATTTTAATTGCTCTTGAAGTTTTATTCTTCTAAATCATAACTAACATATTTGAGAAATAAAAATAATTTTATCAAAAACTTTATTTTTCCTCTTTATTTTGAAAATACGCAAAAAAATTACGCAGATTGTTACAGGGGGTGGTGTGTGTGTGCGTGTTTATGTGGTGGGGGGAGGGGGGAGGGGGCAGGGGGGGTGTGACAGGGGGGTCTAGGATGTGTGTGTGTGTGTATGTCCAGGTGTGTGTGTGTGTGTGTGGTAGGGGGAGGGGGGGCAGTGGGGGGTGGTGGGGGAGGGGGTGAGTGGGGGAGGGGAGTGTGTGTGGGGTATTCAATTTGGTTTTAGGAATTATAAATATTGATTGGGCATTTTTATTTTTACCTTAGGACTTGAATCTAATTGTTAATGTTGATTGAGTGATGTTAGTTGGGATTGAAATTAATAGGTATTGTTACTATTGATTGAATCTTATTCTATATTCTTATTCAGGTTTGAAATTGGTTAGAAATTGTTAATGTTGAATTAATTGAGTAGATGAATTAGAAGGAGTACGACATACACATTTGTTAGTTTATTGTTGTTGTTGGATTATATTGGACGGATGTGGTTGGATATGGAAGTTGGTTGTTTAATTTTTTTAAAATCCTTAATTTAATTCACATTAATAAATCCTTAAATAATTATATTGTCTTAACTTATTGTGTTGGTTAATTTTGGAAGTGGCAGGACCACTAGATTATTGTCAAAATGGAGGGAGGGAGAGTTTACAACTTTTTTCTAAAATTACTTTGTGTCATGACCCGCTCGAGGGTGGAATAACCACGAACTTATGATAATTAAATGAAACGTACTTGAAATTACATATAGTGTGCATAGTTACTAGCCTTCTAGTTCTTATGCGTACGCTTTCAATAGCCCTTAGATCCATTCGAGAGTCATTACCCCTGTAATGAGATCTCTCTAATTATCTTATTTGGACAGTTTGGGACTGCATAATTTCAGTATAATAATATTCTTTGTGGCTTAAACTTGTTACTTTTGGAGGAACTTATGCAATCGTATCTTAATGTTCTCTGGGTACATACTAGATGATGCGATGTTAAGTGTTATTTCAATTATCAATTGAAATAACACTCACACTTGCGAATCTACGTCGTGCACTTGGAGAACTATGGGGATGTAATGTCGAATTTTCCTCAAAATGGAATAATGTGCATGAGTTGTTAAGTATATTACAAAAATATGCAGTTTTGAATGGGATAGAACCACTCACCCTTTAGAGGAGATGGAAGAAATAGGAATCAATATTATAAATTGAATTTGAATTTGAATTTGAAATTTAAAAAATGAATATAAATAAGACATAATTAAACGAAACAAACTATAAATTTTATACAACAAGTAATATGTGAATGTTTATACTAATGGGAACTAAATGTTCAAACTTTTGTTTATTCTAATCCACGAATATACGCTTCTTACCTATAATAGATGATTGTTTCGAGTAGCTGTGATGGGATATCCTAAATACAAAGAGTGGATGCGTGAGACAAATAGATTAGGGGATGTATTTTCGCAGATGTGCTAATGAATTTGTGAAATAAGCAAAGAGATGTCATAATGATTAAGAGTTTCGTGTTCGTGTTCTAGGTGTGAGAATAGTAAGGTTTTTTAGTGGACATTAGTTGAACTACATTTGTTAAGATGGGGTATGAAAGATAGTTATCAATTTTGGAGTTTTCACAGGGAATTAAAAGTTTCTTTTATCTCCTAGAAACCTTCAACAAGTAGGATAGATGCACAAGAGGATGACGTAGATCATAATATGTTAGAGGATTTAGTTGATGACATGTACGGAGTTCATGAAGTGGAAGAGAGTGAGGTCACTCATGATGTACAAGGTTCATGTGCTCATGAAGATATCAGGATAAACCTTGACGATGACTACTAAAGTTTCAAATTTAAGGCGACTCAATCGTTATACTCTGGCTGTGAGAAACATCAAACAACTTTACATGTTATGGTTGGTTTGCATAGTTTGAAGATCCAATACGGTTTATCTGCCAATAGCGTGATAGGAATTCTGAATTGGGTGAAGGGCTTGTTACCCAAGGAGAATACACTTCCAAATAGCTATCCCGTTATGAAGAACGGTTTGAAAGGTTTGGGAATTAAGTATAAATCGATTCATGCATACTATATCAAAAGGAGTATGAAAATCTCGATTAGTATTCGGTATGCGATGAACCTAGATATGTCCAATCTACTGACAACGAAGGCACAAGCTCAAAAGTACCTAAAAAAGTGTTAAAATATTTTCCCGTTGGGCCTAGAGTAAATCACTTTTTCACAGTATCATGGATAGCAGAGGCAATGACCTGGCATGCTAGGGTAGAAGTAGGGGATGATCTCATGTGTCATTCGGTTGATTCTACAGCTTGGAGGAGGATGAGTTATGAGTATCTCAATTTTGCTCGAGAACAACATAACATTCGTTTGACAATATCAATAGATGGTTTCATTCCATTCGAAAATTTAAACACCAATCAGAGTGTATGTCCAGTGATCCTATCCCCACTGAACCTCCCTCCTTTATAGTGTATGAGACCTGAATTTTCAATGATGTCTTTATTGATACCTAGGCCAAAGGCACCAAGTGATGACATCGATGTCTACCTGGCTCCTTTCGTAGAATAATTAAATGAGTTGTGGGAAGAGGGTGTACAAGCATTTGACTCTTTTAAAAAAGAAGAGTTTACACTAAAAGCTATGTTGATGTGAGCAATTTATGATTTTCCAGCTTATGAAACATTATCTGGTTGTGCAGTACATGGTTATTTGGGATGTCCTATTTGTGGAGAGGAGACTAAATCTCTTTGTCTCCCCATTAGCTAAAAAAATGTATACCATTGTCATAGGAGGTTTTTACCCCTTGCTCTACCACCGAGAAAACTTTCAGTCTCAGAGAATTGAAAGTAAATATTCTGATTGTGGCCCTAATATGCCAAGTAAGAGCCCTAAATTTAGGAATGTCAAGCATAAGAAGAACCCAACTTGGAATGAAACTGAGACAAGAAAAACATGTTCTAGGAGGTCAATTTCATTTTACTTGCTTTATTGGAAGAATAATTAGGTGCACCATGTGTTGGATGTGATGCACACAGAGAAGAACATCGCAGAACATATTGTGGGCACATGTCTTGGGGGAAGTCATTCGAAGGATGGAGAAAATGTACAAAAAGACCATAAATTGTTGAAACTTAATCCATAACTATAGTTGAACGAAGATAGTAGGGAAAGGACAATAGTTTCCCTGGTGCGTTCACTTTGACGAGTGGCGAAAGGAAGGTGCTTTTAGACAAAATATATAATTTGAAGGTTACATTTATTTTTCTTCCAACTTGCAAAGGATTGTGAATTATGCTACCCATGATTTACTTAAGTGTAAGTCCCACGATTGGCATGTGATCATGCAATTGGTTACTCTATTATTTAAGCACTGTTTCTCCAAGCATAAGGATTTACGGAGGGCTATTATGCAAATTAGTATCTGCTTCGCACTTTTATGTGAGAAGATAGTCAATCAAGAACACATAGTGACCACAAAATTGGTTGTTACCGAAGAGATTTATGTGTTGGATAAGTATTTTCCCCCATCATTCTTTGAAATAAGTGTTCACTTGTTGGTACACCTATGCGACGAGGTACTTCTTTACAGTCTAGTTAGATATAGGTGGATGTATCCGTTTGAAAGATTGATGAAAGTTTTCAAAGATTACGTCAAGAATACACGATACATTGCAGGATCAATTGCATAGAAATAATAATCGTAGAGTCATCAATCTATACTCAGGAATGTATTCCTGACTCGACCAACGTTGATGACAATGATGAGTTCATCGATGAGGGTGATCATGTGATGGGCAAACGAGTGAAATTAAAGAGTTTGTAATATGAACAAGTAGCTCGTTATGTATTTGACACACATGAAGATGTCGAAAAATGGAAAAAGTAAGTTTAAGTTACCTTAAGTTTTACATTATTTTATACATGATTAATTTTTTAATACGTTCATCACATTAATTTTATGCAGAAAATATGAAGCCTGTGAGAACAATAAAAGACGAAAAATAATGGCACAATCAGACATCGAATTTAGGCAGTGGTTGTCACACGAGGTAATTATAATGAAAATGGTTGTTATATAATGTTACATTACAATAAAACTTTAAAACTAACCTAATTAATTTATCTATATTCTCAGCTCTTAGAGACGGTTAATGCAACATCAAGGCTTGCTCGTCTAGCCACTGGACCCTTGTTCATGGAACAAAAGTATAAAAAGTATTAATTGAAAGGTCACGTATTCGGTGCAAGGGTGTAAAAAAAAGTACAAATGTATATAAATCGGGTATTTCATACAAGCCTCTTATGTTGTTTCGAACGATCGCAAAAGATAAAAATCTTGTTGAAGCTGAAATGACTTACTATGGTGTAATTCGAAATATATTTGAATTGGAATATGTAAGCTTCGAAGAGGTTGTATTTTACTATGATTGGGTAAGTGTTCAGTATAAAATGCTTCTAAAGTTGATCCTGGCACCAATTTGATCATGGTTGACTTGTCCAAGTTGAAGAGCAATGAACACATGAGCGATGAGCCGTTTGTTTGTGCATTCCAAAAGATCAAGCAAGTGTTTTACTCGGAGTATATCAACAACGAGCCATGATCAATTGTCCTACATGAGCTTAATAGTCAAAACAGTAGTATGGATGACTTGGGTGCTCCTACCGAATATCAATCCATTTTTTATGATAACCTGAATTTGAAACATTTTTTATATTTTTAATAAGTATTCCAATTATTAGACATTAGTTTAATGTTGTTAATTCATTTGTACTTGATCAGTTTACTGCATGTAATATTTAGATTTAATTCTTAAGCATTAATTCAAAGTCCATGTCTAGTGGGTGTATTATTCTAGTGTTTTATTATTACCGAACATCAGTTTGATGCTTTTAATTCATTTGTACTTTATCAGTTTAGTGAATTAATTCAAAGTTGCTAGTGTTTTGCTATAATATGGTTATTGCATTCTATTATTCTAATTCATTTGTATTTGTACTAATAGCAACGATTTTGATAAAAAAATAACTTCTTCGGGGCTTGGCGATAATGGAAGCGACGAGGGTTCCTCGGCCCCTAGGCTCAAAAATAGGGCAAATTGGGATAGGCCATTGAGAACAAGACGAGAATATTGACTAGATCCCTCTAGTTGGTGAAGACGATTATCGGCTCGGGGTACACTAGTTGTAGGGAGGTGCTAAATGAGCTCAAGTTGGTTGTTTGGGCGGCACTACAGGTATTATATTTATATTTATATTTCAAATTTCAATTTATATTTCAATTTATATTTATTAACAACTAACACTTACTTTTTTTTATTTTTTATTTCTTTGACATGAATAATTCGGCCTACCCCCATAACTCTGCGATTCCGTGTTGGAGCAGTTGAGGGAACAACATAAGACGTGGAAGAAAAAATTATGGGCCCGATACTTTGGGAAGACCCGGGATTCCATTATCAAACTGCGTGAGACCTTCATGCCGAAGGAGCCGATCAGATTGACAAAGTGGAAAAATTTCATGGACAATGAGATCGAGGAGCGACAATTGGCAGCTTAGCAACCGAGGAGGGAAAACCGGGCGAAAAAGACGGGCGTGCCCTACTCGGGGCGGACGTCTTACGCCGAGGTGGAGCATAGGATGGTAAGTTTTTATTTTTCTATAATTATAGTTTTATGTTATTCTGCATTACTTACTAATTTTGCATTATTTTATTTCAGGAGACGAGGAGTGGCCCTGTGGGTAGGCCACATAGGCTCGATGCCTATTTGGAAATTCGAACTAGGAAGGGCAAGGATAGAAAGGTGTCCTCGAGTGTCGCGTCCACAATTGTAAGTTATAAATGTTTAATTTTGTTAATTACGTTATAATTTTTTTATTTACTTAATTGACTAATCGTGTTCTTTTTTTCGTTTCAGGCAAAAGCTTAAGGAAGTGCATGAGTCAGAGTCTGATGCCGACAAGGCATCTTTGGCTACAAAAGCACTCAGCTAAGTGCTCGACGTTGATCGCAAGGGGAGTAGGGGATGATCTTGTGGGTGGGAAAGTCTAGGATCATGGAAATGGATACGAGCAACATCGGGTTGGCTCGTCAGGTGGACACACATGACGATAGGCTATCAAGGTTGGAGGAGACGGTCCTAGATATGTAAGCCTTCATAAAGCGTGAGTTGGGAAAGGGCAAGGTCAAGGGGAAGGAGAAGAAGATGGAGGAGGAGGTGAAAATGGATGTGGACGTCACTGCTTTATCTCCAATACGTGCGGACTCACCGCTTGATGATCCGGTTCCCATTTTGGCTCCCGTCCAGCAGCCTGTGTCAACAATCAATTGGTCGAGAGTGTTTTTACTCAACATATATGATGGACAATGGATAGAGAGGGGGTTGAGGGACCCGAGAACCCTCCCGGGTATGCCAGTTCATGGACGTATCCTTCAACACATCGAGGCTAAGGTGCTCGTCATGCATGTGATACCCCAAAAGGAGAACTCCGCATTGTGGTTGCACGAACAATAATGCGTGACACATATTGAAGGGTGTATCAATGCGTATATCGTGTGGCCTTACTTCCTCCTCCAACCTACCCCAGACTCTATACAGTGACATTATTTGTATCTATTTTATTTGGACATTTGGATTATATTTGTATTATTTTGATTTGTTACATTTTGGTTTGGATATGGATTGCATTTCTATTTTATTTGGATATGGAATTATATATGCAATGATTTTGTGCATTATTTCTATTTTACTTGGATATATGATGTTTGAACACGTACAATTTTGCTCTAATAGGTACAAATATACTGTTGGGCAGTGGCAGTGATCATACTTCCCAGTAGATTTTTTTTTAAATTCAGTCTAAAATTGCCACGGTCTTTGACCGTGACAAGTCTCTTTGTCACGGACTTGTCACGCTTAAAGACCGTGACAATTGTTTTAGGATTTGTCACTGGTTTGTCACGATCTTTTACCATGACAAAACGTGTCACGCTCAAAGACCATGACAGGACCATGACAAGTCTAATGAACTTATCACGATTTTTTATCGTGACAAGTCCGTGACAAAAAGTAGTTATCACCCCAGACTTGTCACGGTCAATAATCGTGACACTCCGAACATTTTAATGTAGTGCCCACTCTTCTAAAAATAATATTATATGCCAATGAGACATTCTTGTTAAGGACAAAGAATCTCATTCTCTATGTTCTACAGGTCGACTTTGTTTTAATAATAACCTCCAACTTTATTGTGCCGAATGGGTATGCCTTTTTGCCTGAGAATTCGATCAGTGGATGATGATAAGCTTGTAATTTTATTTTGAAAAACAGTAATAAAATAGCACATTTGCAGAACTCCCATTGTCTAATACAATCTTGTTCACACTCCTTTAATGGATCATTATGATTATTGCCAGTGGATCGTCGTGAGGATAAAATAACACTGAGAGCTTATATATAGAAAATCCTATCACCAGACGATCTTTGGAAACCTTATGAGGTTGGATGTCTCCCATTACCACCATATGGACCTCTCTGCTATTGGAACAAATCTTTGCTTTGTTGAGGTATGTTTTTCTCTCCACTAGTCCATTACCTCTACTAGCATCTCCTCGTACTATATAATTGCACCCCAGATATATCATGCATTCTTCATTAACTGGCTCCTTAGGCCATATAGGAAGGTATGGATCCTCTTCATCATTATTCTCTATACCTCTTTTCTTCTCCTTATTTTCTACCCCAAGGTGGCCTAAATCTTTTTCTCCGCTTCCAATAATCACGTGTTGGCATTGGCCTGTCATTTTTTTCCATGTATTTATTTAGATTCCCTCTTTTGATGAGTGCCTCGATTTTATCCTTCAAGGCTATGTAATTTTTGGTTTCATGCATCTGGTCTTTGTGGAACTTGCAAAATTTTCTCTTATCTCATCTTCCAACACAAGTTTTTAACTTTTTTAGCCACTTCAATTTACCATTTCCTCGGATCTCATTGAGGGTAAGGTGAACTCCAATTGTTAGGGGAATAAACTTATCTGTAAGAAAAAAATTCCAAATTGAGTCAATTTGTATATATCGTCTTAATTCCCTATATGGACAAAACTTATTTTAGTCATAGGTTATTAGGTTTTGAGTTGTGTGTCCTTCAAGCCTATGACGTGTGGCTTAAGACCATGCGTCAAAGTTAAAGCATCATTGAGGATACATTGGGTTATGTGTCGAGTTTTATCTTCAATATCCGAAGGTTCTTAATGAAGGTATGAATACATATTTATGTTTGATCCCTAGATTTCGTTTATTTGTTATTTTATAAAATTATTTGAAACCTTTTCGTAAAATTGATTTTAAAAGAAAAAATGTTATTGGTTTAAATCGTTTGAATGAGTTTCAATTTTCATTCAAATGAGTTTTCACTATTTGTTAGAACAAGTTTTCTTTTTCATTCTAACAAGTTTTTATTTCGTTTAAATGAGCTTCCAACAAACTTCAAATAAGGTTTCATTGTTCACAGAGAATAGTTCGTCAGAAGGTCGTTCGATAAACGAGTTTGCTATTGTTGATCGAATGAGGTTCAATTTTTTTCGGACGATAATGCATACTTCATTCAAACGAACTTTTGTTTTTGTTTGAATGAGTTTTCTCAAAAAATGTCCCGCCTCAAAAAACATGGTTTCCATAAATATTCAGGTTTAGCATCAATTTTTAAAGAGACTTTTTGCAAAAAATGATTTCCAAGTTATATTGTGTGCCTCCCAAAACCTAGTTTACACCCAAGTTTGAGATCCAATAATCCTACATCTATATGTGTATCTAAGATCTCTTTTGTGTTGCACCATATTGGTTTTCTCTTCATACTGTGAGAGTTTAGAGTGATGGAAACCATATTTGTGTTGAGCAGCAGTTGGACTGGTCACGAGACAAGTAAGATCGGTAGGATAGAAAGACGTGGGAATGCGCCTGTGTTGTGTGGCTATTGAAAGCAATACATTAGTGGTTGTGAAGAAGGTAAACAAGGGATGAAAAAGCGCATCAAGGCTTGAAGGCATCAATTCTGTGAGTAAGTTTAATTTATCCTTATAACAAGACCTCTATCATAGAGGGCTTATGTGGTTGGGCCATCTAAGGTTTGTCCCATGGTGGATTTTCCTCATACCTAGTCATGTTGTGGTCTACTTATTTTATTAATTCCTATAGTCACCTAGATGTATGATTAGGTTAAGACTAATATTTGTAAAATTTAACACAGCACTTATGGTTTTATTCGGGACAAAGTTAATTAATGTTGTGAAAATTAAAAATTGGTTATGTTTTTCTACAAACCTTAGGGTACATTATATTTCTCATATTGTAATAAGAGCGAGTTACATTAGTATACTATGTTAGATCCCTGTTTTGTGCTTCTTTAGGGTTTAGATGGACTTTAACCAAGAGGGTAGTTTCGTTGGCCAACTTTCATTATCTAATGGGTCAAACAATCCCTATTGGACGGCACGGATGCAATATTTCCTTAAATAGATTGATGAGAATGTTCAGAACTCGATTTAGTATGGGTGGAATCCTCCCACTGAAGGTGGTGCTCCTAAAATGCATGTCTCTTAGACAGTGGCTAAAAATAATGCCTCAACTTTTAGTATTAAGGCTGTCAATACTATTTTTTGCACTGTGACGACTGAAGAGTTTAGACGCATTATGACTTGCGAGAGTGCGAAGGATGCTTGGGATATTTAACGATACACACACACGAGAGAACATAAATTTTTATGGTTTCCATGTTACAAAATCTGATGACTAATTTTGAGACGATTAAAATGTTAGAGAATGAGCCTTTTGATGAGTGTTATGCCAAGTTATTTGATATTTTCCATTACTTATTTAACTTAGGTGAGCTAATCCTCGAGTCTAGAGTGGTGCAAAAGATCTTAAGGTTGTTGGTTGGAAGATTTAACTCCAAAGTCATAGTCTTAGATTCCCTAGGTGGTGTCACGATATGAGAGTCCAAGAACTTGTAGGTGACCTTCAAACCTATGAGATGAACATATGTCCTCCAAAGAAAGAGAATGGTATTACCATGAAAGATCAAAAAGAGGACATGTCAAATTATGATTGTGATGGTGAGCTTGATGCTGAAAAGATTGCTAGGTTTTCAAAGAAGTTTAAGAAGTTTCTTAATCTTAGAGATGATAATAGTTTTAAAATTAGCCTATGAACTTTAATTACCATGATATGAAGAATATTGATTGTCTTAAGAAGGTGGATGACCGAGGCAAGTTTTTTTAATATCAATGGTGGGGGCATTATTCTTGTAAGTGTCCCACTTAACTAAGGAAGGAGGGTAAGTAACCGAAGGTATATAATACCACCCTTAGTGATAGTGAGTCAGAAGAGGAAGTTAATTTCTCCACTGATCGAAACTACACTTCATTTATGGATAGTCACTTGGGCTTAAATGAAGTATCTTCCCTCGATAAAGATGATTATGTGCATGGAGGTTTTGAGGTCCGATCTTTAGGTTCCTAAGATAGTAAGGAGATGAGAAATGGAGAAGAAGAAGAATATGAGGAGGAGGATAGTGAGCTTCGAGTGGCCTTTCGGGAGTTATACGTGGAGTCGTTAGTAATACCCCGTATTTTTGGCGATATTTATTTTTGGGATTAATTAATTAAATGAGAATTAATTGGGAATTAATCCGGATAAAATACTAGCGAGATGTGAGTTGGTATTTGACTATATTGAGTATATATGATGATATATGAATATTGAATTATGAAATTTGTCGTGAGATTGATATACGGCAATTTGGACATTTTATTGGGACGCGTGAGACAGTCGCGTTAGGATATAATTATTTTAATTATAAAAGTGAAATTAAATTATATTAACCGTATGGTCGTTTTGAGTGCGTCAACGCGTCTGGAAGGGTCGAGATAGTCAGAAAACAATAGCCTAGGGTTTAGTTTGGGTCCCGGGGTATTTTTAGGCCATACCGGCAACATATAGGGGTAGTTTGGTAATTTTGCATTTTTGAGAATTAAAAGTGACGAAAATTAGTAAATTATATCTGATGTGGATTTGACCCACTAAACCACTAACCAACTCATTTTAACCTAATAGGCTACGTAGGTTATTAGAATTAGGTTTCTAATTTTTCCCAAAACAAACCCTAGCCACCATAGCCATTGGAGAAGAAAGCTTAGGGAGGGAGAGAAAGAGGAGAATTTTGTAGAGAGAGAGAGAACCTCATCAAATCGTCATCAAAATCAGAGATTAAATCAAGGCAAGTGATTTAATTCCGTTTAATTCAGAGAATGTTTCTTCCATGTTAGATAATTCTAATATTTACATTTGTTCTTGAAAGTTAATGAAAACCCATGAGTTTGGAATTAGAATACTATATTTTGAGGAAAGGATTGCATGTAGAATCGTATTTAGAGGACTAATCTGATGTTGATATATCTTGCAAGAAAAAAAACGGATTTAATTGGATAAATTAAAGACTTTCAATTTTAGGGTTTATGTTCCTGAAAAAGAAATTTGGGGAAAAGTGTAGAGACTTGTGATTTAATGATGATTAGGACGAATTAATCCTTTAAAACACGTTAATATGTGATTATAATATGTTTAGGATTGATTAGAGACCTGAAAACATTGTTGGGGCGAATTTTAGAGGAGAATTGAGGAGTAGAAATTGGTGAAAAACGAAAGTAGAAATTCTGGGCACGAAACTGGTCGTTCGCTTCTAACGAGTTGACCAGTTGCTTCTAACGAGGGGAAATTTCGTTCGATACCTTCGTTCGAACGAGATGTCGTTAGAAGGTACAGTTCGTTCGAACGAACTGAATCTCGTTCGAACAGCCTCGTTTGAACGAGACTTCTAACGAGCTGGCAGTTTAGGCCTTTTCGGCCTGTTTTGATTTTGGGAGTCCCGTAAACTTGTTCGAGGATAGAGATAACATTCCTTTGATGATGTATTAGTATACTTGGGACATTTGGGATATAATGAGGAGTAAATTATATAATTTTGGAACGAATCAAATAGACACTTTGAGTCGAGACGTGAGTGCCTACTACGACGTGAGAATAAATTATGGCGGGTATGATTATGAACCGGGAGTATATAAATTGTATAAATTATAAGATGGTACGAGAATGCGATAAGTACTACAATTAAACTACGGTGATTACTAAGATGCGTGTTTACTTAGTATTGATATATGATTTGTGTGTATGACATACCTACCATACTTGCTATCACGGGAGGTTTGCGTTTGCTTAGGACCCTCTAATCCTTGTGTGCCTACGGGGGGGATTTAGACTGGTGTCTCGAGAACATAGGTCAGAGAACGACTTATTGGGATGTTAATAAGTTTGCTGATCGTGGGAGCGTATGTATGTGCGTGACCCATGTGATGTGACTGTGTTCGCCTCCACTGTTTGTGATTTGTGTTATCTGAACTATTCCTGAGAGATTCGGAATACGTGATTCCTTATGTACATGATGTACCGGTATGGATAGCAGAGTATGTGTGCACCGCAGCTTAGTCTCGGGGTGCTTATATTGTATATTTATGTTGTGGAAAATATACAATTAATAAAATGGGAACTTTCATATGGTATCGTGTGTATAACTATGGAATAACATAAAAGGGATAATCTATAATGAGTTGTATTACTTTTATATGAGAACCTGAATTTACGTTAAGCCCCCTATTTAATTGCGATCGTTATAATGTTAATGGGAACCGAGTAATAAGGGTAGAACCTATGACAGTCTGGCTAGATATGATGTCACTTAGCTAGGGGTTTGTGTCATTTTAGATGGGTGCTTACGTTAGGAGTGCACAGTTAGACGAGAGGTGAGAATTTCATGTGAGTGCACGTCCTAACATGTACTCTGCATTTAATGTTTTAAATGTTTTTAAAGCACTTGCAGGTTTTTAAAATATCTCCACATTCGGGCTCTGACCCGTTTGCTTTCAAATCTATTTTCTTGTAAAACCATTTTAGGTGTCCAGCCACAAGGACACCACGCATAGGATTCTCATTCCGATGACGAGCTGTAGCTGTTTGTGAAAGTTACAGGGATTTGCTTTTAGACGCTTCTATCATTTGGATTCCATGTTCAGTATTCCTCAGTTGTAGGGCATGTTGCCCAAATTCTATTAGAGACATTTCCATTTCAGTTTTTCAGACTTTGGCATGTATTAATTCAGTATTCAGTATTTCGTTACTTATTTCAGTTGTGGGATTTGTTGTGAGGAGTTTTCCTCCGGATTATTTATATCATGTGATGGTTATTCTAGTATTTCGTTATGGTGAATGGTGATATTATTCTTGCTTTAAATCTCTTACTGCATGTTAATCAGACTTTAATTAAAATTTGACAACTTACTTTTTAAATACTAGGTGGTTAGTAATAATAAAATGTTTTCGACAGTGATGCTATTAACTGAGCCAACTTGGCATTTTGATTTAATTTAATAAAGGAGTAGCTACCCGGTATTTAATTAGTTGGGGTGTCACATCGTTGAAGTTAAAAAAGTCCAACTTTCATTTTAAAGCTAATATGAAACGATGTTCCATAGGTAATGATGATGATAAAGTAATTGAGGATATTAGGGCACGTGAGAAGACTCTTAAGGAGAATATCGAGTGTGTTGAGGGAAAGAGAGATAGCCTTCGTAATTTTATAGAGATTTTGAAGAAGGAGATTCTTGAGTTTGAAGAGTCTAGGCATTTACTTGAGTCTAACACTATGGAGTTAGAAGAGAAATTGAGAGACTCGACTAATGTCAAATTTGATTTGGAGTTTAGGCTGGAGATGTTGGATTAAATGTTAGGCACCATCTGAATCAAAGATGGAAAGTGTGGGATTGGCTTCAATGATACTAAAAACTCTACTGCTAAAGTCAAGACCATGCGTTTGAGAGAGCCAGCCATTAATAAGAACGTTAGACAATGTTAACCTAAAGGTAACATTCCTCATGTCTACACTTGCACAAAGGTCACCTCAGGCATTTTTATTAAGATCTTAGAAAAGGTCCTAGGAAGGCTAAGAATAGTTTCACTAAAATTCCCCAAGACCAAGTCCGCCGCGTTACCCCTATGTTACTTAGGAGATCTAATTTGGAGGCACTTAATGTTAGTCTTCTTGACTCTCCCATGCTATATCTTATAAGTGATTTCTTGCATGTTTTCATGCACTGGATTTTGTTATTCATGTTAGATGTTATTGCTAGTTGTATGATGTTTATCTTTTTTATTTTATTTGTCTTATGGGTTGTTCTTTTTAAATTCCTATCATTTTGAAAAATGTTTTAAATATAAAAAAGATTTTTATTTTTGTGTATTTTATTTTTACACATATTGTGTCACTTATCGGTGTGTTTGAATCCCATTCCTCACATGTATCCACGTGACTAGGAAATTTGATTTTGATTTTCAATGCTTGGATTGTTCTTAATCATGTTTACATAATGTAGTTCGAAATTGATTTTCATGATGGATTCACTTTATAATTGCTCCCGCCCACACGTTGCACGAACTCTTTTGGATTTTAATTTTATATGTCACATGAGCTAAGTGAGGTGTTCTCTAAACAATCTTGTCATATACATGATTTTTTTTTACTATAGGGGATTTGGAAATGTAAGAACCATTGCCCGTAGGTTTGATACTTAGTTAGAAATCTGATTGTGCACATGAAAGGTCATGAAAGGAAAAATCTCCTTTGCGTGAAAGGCCATCGTTGGCAAGAGCCTAAAAGATTCAGAGGCAAGAAAAACTGAAAATTTTCTAAGGCTAATTTTCATTTACATTGATGTTTCAAAATTTAGATATCTTCAAAAGAAAAGTAAAGAGAAAAATTATATACATATTTTTAGAGTTTTTAGGTGAAGATCAATGGGTTTGCATAATGAGTCCTAGTTGAGCTTAATTATTTTGATGTTATTGATTCGAGAATCATCAAAATTTCTAGGCAAGTGTGCATTGTGTTTGTTTTTCCTTTTGAGTTCTTTTCGTGACATGTGAGGCTAAATCGAATGTTGATAAATTATTGGAATCAAATAAATCTATTCGGACATTTTTGAGTGACTATATCATTTTCTCTTCTTTTTAGTTCACGTCCATTCACTTTGTACCACCATGTTTAGACATATTGTATTATACGAGTGTGTAATGCTTACATGTTTGTGTCTTTGTGGTAATTATACCTATATATGTTTATTTGTATTCTTGGTATATATATATATATATATATATATCAAAGTTCTAAAAAATTCGGGGCGTGATCGAGGCGTGGAGGACAAGTCTTAAGCCTTAGAACCATAGGCGGGCCTTAGGCGTAAAAAGGAGTTTAGGATTTCTTAATGTAGTTTAATATTTTATAACCATAACAATTCTATTAAAGTACTAAAATTGTACATATCATAAAAATACGTCTGAATATATGCAAATTAAAATACTATTTGATTATTTTGGATCATATAATGGTCCGGTTTGTACAAAAATTCTTTAAAGGGCGATATCGTTCTACTAAAGCATTATTTTTTTTTAAAAAAAGTGACCCTGAAGGGTTTTACCAAGAATAAGACGTAAGAAACTTAAGGCGGGGCGTTTCTCCCAAGCCTCAAGCCTAGGCGTGCCTAGGCGGGTTTTTTAGAACAGTGATATATATGGGGTATGTTATGTGTTTTGAGTATTTATGTTATCATTTAATCCATGTTTGCCTTATGCTTAATCTTTGATTTAATTTTTCATATGTTATGATCATCTTAGTATCTTATACTTAAATGCTTGCTTCACACCACTACATGATATATTTATTTTTCCTTTATCACTCCCATACTTTACTTAGGGGGAGATTTGGTTTTATTGGGGATAAATCATTCATTATTTTACAACTTATACTTTCTATATTCCTAAACAAAAAGGGGAAGAAATGGTATCTAACTCTTTTCATGTGGGGGATATCATTAACTTAGTGGGAGACGTCATTTCTTAGGTAGATATACTTATAAAAAGGGGTAGTTTTTCATATGCGGTTTATATATTGTTATATTCTTTTTGCATTTGAAGTGGTGTTTAAGTGTACATAATATCAGCGATGAGACAAAGGTTTATACAAGATCAATGATAGTTAAGTTTGTATAAGTCAAGTGCCTGTAACGTTTTTGCTTCTGGTGTTAGGAATTGAGTCTTAGTGGGCTTGATGGCCTAATAGTTTATAGTTTTTGTGTTTTTTCCCGGAATAGCCAAATATGGAGATTTGTAAGGACACATTTCTGAATCAAGTCAATTTGTATGTATTATTTTAATTCTGTATTTGGACAAAACTTATTTGAGTCATAGGTTGTTAGAATTTCAGTTGTGTGTCCTTCAAGCCTATGATGTGTGATTGAAGACCATGCGACAATGTTAAATCATCATCGAGGATACACTAAGTTACATGTTGAGTTTTGTCTTCAACATTCAAGGGTTCCCAATGAAGGTATGAATACATAATTATGCTTGATCCGTGGATTTAGTTTGGTGTTATTTTATAAAATTGTTTGAGGACTTTTCTTAAAATGGATTTTAAAAGAATTTTTTTTTGGGTTTAAGTCGTTCGAATGAGTTTTTGTTTTCATTCAAATGAGTTTTCACTGTTCGTTCGAATGAGTTTTCTGTTTCGTTTGAACGAGTTTTTATTTTCGTTCAAATGATCTTAGCTTCCAATAAACTTCAAACGAGGTTTCACTATTTCTAAAGAAAAGTTCCTTCAAAGGTCGTTTGATATTCATTCAAATGAGTTTGCTTTTTTCGTTCGAATGAGGTCAGTTTGGTTCGAGCAAGAACGTATACTTCGTTTTAAATAACTCTCATTTTCGTTCGAATGAAATTTTATTTTTCATTCCAACGAGTTTTCTTGAAAAACATGTCCCCTAGACAAATGTGTTTTCTATAAATACTCAGGTCTGGAATCAATTCTCAATCAGGGTTTTTGAGAAAACTATTTTTGAATTTATATCTTGTTCCTCTTGATATACCCATATATACACACGGCCAGGCCGAGGACACCCTGTACCTGGATGGGGTCAGGGTGACCTCATCATCAGGCTCCAGACGACCCCTCAGGGGCCGACCCTTCATCAAGCCCGGACGACCCTCCAAGAGGTCGACCCTTCATAAGGCCCGAACGACCCTTCAAGGGGCCGACCCTTCATCAGGCTCCAAACGACCCTTCGAGGGTCCAACCCTTCATCAGTCCCGGACGACCCTCCAAGGGGCCGACCTTCATCAGGCCCGGACGACCCTTCAAGGGGTCGACCCTTCATCAGGCTCCAGACGACCCTTCGAGGGGTCGACCCTTCATCAGGCCCGGACGACCCTCCAAGGGGCCGACCCTTCATCAGGCTCCAGACGACCCTTCGAGGGGCCGACCCTTCATCAGGCTCCAGACGACCCTTCGAGGGGCCGACCCTTCATCAGGCTCCAGACGACCCTCCGAGGGGCCGACAGTACGAGGCCTAAATTGGGCCTGACTCACTATCAGAAGGAACTTTTCCCTCGGCCTCGTGTTACAGGCCGAGGGTGACGTCACACAGCGCGCGGTTTGGGAGACGGGTGGAATAGTGCGCGTGAGGCTCACAGGACACGTGGAAGACCGTTAGAACCGAATCACCCCCTCACGTGAGGGAATATTATGTCATCATTTGGCATCTACAGGTGTCAGCAGGAGATTGGATAAATCATCATTCACATGCACTATGCATACCTGGGGGGTATACTACATCCCCCCCCCCCCCCAAGACCTATATATACTTGTCACCTACAACCCTACAAAGGGGAGGAACAGATCAATCGATAGATCGTTAATTGTAACCCTAACAAAAACTCTGCTTGTACACACAGTAGAGAGAGAAAGTGAGCTTATGTGCATTGTATCCAAGGCCATTAGTGCCCATACTTAGTGGATCGCACACTCGCAGTGGATGTAGGACAAATTGGCTGAACCACTATACATCATTGTCTTATTCCTCTTATACTCACCTCATTCTACACACTTATACACTTACATATCAATGGCTACCATGGTTACTACTATTTGAGCTCATCATCACTTATCTGGTGGTGCTAAAATCCAAGCATCATCAGTTTGGCGCCGTCTGTGGGAACGAGAAGACGTCTCTTCCTTGAATAAAGCTTGACCTCACTGGGCACTCTGGTGGTGAGCCAGTCCTCCCCATGTGTGGAGATGTTTCACCATTAAAAGAGACCCATTAAGGTTCTCAAGCATACAAACCTTCTTCAGTACAGCTCTTCATAGCTCAAACACATGGCACCAGAGATGCCACCGCCACCACTTCCCCCACCGAATGATGGGGGAGGACCCAGTTCCAGTCAGCCACCACCTCAGTCTGAGATGGCTGATGTGGCGGCTTAAAGTCTCTGGCAGCGAGCCAGCGGATCATGCAGGAGCAGTTCACAGCTCTGAGCCAGAACATACTAAGACCACCAGGGGTCTCACCTGAGATGATTACTCTGGCAGCAGCTTCAGGACAGCATGAGGCCAGAGGACCACCCCAGGCGCCACGCAAAGACCTGCCACCCCCTCAGCGGCGTAGGGATGTTGCTGACCCCCGGTGTCTACGCCTGGGGAGGCAAGGAAACCCTTGCCCTGAGGACAGGTATGATGATCTGGAGGGGGAGGAAGCCCCCATAGAATGCTAGGAGCCATATGAGTTCTCCAACAATACCGTACGACCTCTTCAGGAGAGCAGAGGGAAGTGTGGAAGGCAAAATCTTGACGATCGCCCCATAGGCTCTGTTTTCGATCGCCTGAGCAGGGTATCGGCCTCTGAGAGGTTGGGCCCAGTGAATGACCTGAGGGAAAAATTGTCTAGATCAAGGAGTGCTGCGAGGTCTAGAAGGGAGGCGACTGATGGCCGAACCCATAGGGGCCGACCCCAAGGAAGGGACGACGGTCAGGGAGAGGTAAACAGCCAACACAGGCCAGCTGCGGCAGAACCCTCAGTCCATATCAAAGAAGAGGTAGGGGATAACATTGTCCAAGCCGACCCTACAAGTCCATGGAATGACTCGATCCAGCGATTGAAGGATAAGATTGGCGATATACTGAAAAGTCGGGACCCTCTTCAGAGGAGATACACCATGGGCTCACCCTTTGTGACGAAGATAGTCAACTTCTCTACGCCATTAAAGTTCAAGCCACCTGTGGTCACACCAAGATATGACGGGAGCACCAACCCTGTCCACCATGTTGAGATGTATCAATCAGTAGCAGACATATACTCTATCTCAGATGAGATGAGGTGTCGTGCCTTCTCTGGTACCCTAACTGGGGCTGAACATGTCTGGTACACATCTTTCCCAAAAAACTCCATTGAAAACTTTAAGCAGTTGGCAGACCGGTTCATCCACAACTTTTTCTTTGGGATGAGGCCACAGAAGAAGACCACCCACCTGCTCTATGTTAAGCAGGGGAATAATGAGAGTCTAAGAGACTACATAGCCAGATTCAACAAAGAAAAGTTGGAGGTGGAAGACTATAAGGAAAGCATAGCTATGACAACCTTGATCGGAGGACTCCAAAAGGGGAAGCTGTTATGGAAGCTTGCTGAAGACCCTCTGAGGATGATGGCTGAATTGCTGTCAATAGCAGGAAAGGTGATGAACGCCGAAGAGGCGATGGCCGCAAAATACGAAGACAAAAAAGGAGGCGCTAGTGGGGGTAAATACCCTAAGAAGAACAAAGAGGGGAATAAGAGGTCTATGGATGACAAGTTCGCTGGTTACACCCCTCTAACGGTCAGCTGTGAATAGATTCTCAATGAGATAAAGAGTGACCGGTCTCTGAAGTGGCCTGAGAAGTTGAGGGAAACCCCCAACAAGAGGAATAAGAACCTGTGGTGTGAATTTCACCAAGACCATGGCCACGTGACAGACAAATGTTTTGCTTTGAAAGATGAGATTGAGAAGATGCTGAAAGAAGGGAAGCTCATAAAGTACGTCGACAGAGGTGCCCTCAAGAGGGGCCGAGGGGACGACCCCAGAAAGAAGCGAGGCGATGCATGTACAGAAGGTCCTCAAAAAAGAGGGGACGAACCTTCTGATGATGAGGACGACCCTGACCTCCCACCGAGAGACGACCAAAGCCCTGTTAAGAGGCTTAATATAATCTCTCTCGGGGTGTGAATGATCTCTGGGGGTCTAGCAGAAGGAGGGTCTGAGGTCGCTGACAGGAAGGCCCATGTGGCTGAGGCTAAGGCAGTGACGAATACGGTATACTCAACCTCTCTGGAGGCGAAGTCAGAAAAGAGGAAGAAGGTCAACATGGACATTCTAATAGTGGGATTTTCAAGAATGGACTTCAAAGGCCTATTAGCCCCACATGATGACCATCCTGTCATCACTACCAGGGTGCACGGGTACAAGGTGCCGAGGATCCTAGTAGATGGGGGCTCATTTACAGATGTGATGTTTTGGCCGTGCTTCAAAGCCTTGGGTCTCAGCCGTGCTAGACTCGTCCCATACCATCATCCATTGATTGGATTCAGTGGGGAAAAGTTTCATCCCCTTGGAGTATATGAGGCCGATGTCAGGATGGGGGACGAGTGGCCGAGATGGCTTACCAAGAAGGTCAGTTTCTTTGTGATGGATGAACATGTGTTTTCGGCCTACAACATCATACTGGGGCGTGTGGACCTCAAGGGGTTTGAACCTGTGCCGTCTACGGTCCATCAGATGATTAAATTTCCTACCCCTTACAGGATGGGGGAAGTTCAGGGTGACCAGACGACAACGCGAGAATGTTACTACAACTCCGCTGAAGAAAGAGAGGCACACAAGAAGGCTACAACCACTTACAATATTGATACCCTAGACCCTAGAGACAAGATGAAGCTAAAGAAAGGAGAGGCCGAGGAAGAGGTAGAATCCATCATTCTCAATGAGGATGACCCGGAAAAAATCGTCCAAGTCGACAACTCTCTGAAGCCTAATATCAAGGAAGACCTCATTAAACTGTTGAGGAGAAGACGAAGCGTCTTTGCGTGGAGTCATGTAGATATGCTGGGGATCGACCCTGAGATTATGTGCCACAAGCTCAATGTGGTAGAGGGAGTAAAGACAGTAAAGAAGAAGAGGAGAATTTACTCTAGAGAAAAGTATATGGTTATAAGGTATGAGGTCAAAAAATTAGAAGACGCTGAATTTATCAGAGAGGTCATCTACCCTGAATGGCTGTCCAATGCAGTCATTGTCCCAAAGGCCAACGGGAAGTGGAGAATGTGTGTGGACTTCACCGACCTCAACAAACACTATCCCAAAGACAGCTTTCCTCTCCCCCGCATTGACCAGATGGTAGACGCTACCGCAAGCCATGAGCTCATGAGCTTTATGGATGCCTATTCAGGGTACAACCAAATCTTCATGAACCCTGAAGACTTGGAGAAGACAGCCTTCATTACGGACAAGGGGACATACTGTTATAGGGTCATGCCCTTTGGCCTAAAAAATGCGGGGGCAACGTACCAACGCCTTGTAAATAAAATGATTTAAGACCAAATTGGGAAGTCTATGGAGGTCTATGTAGATGACATGCTGACTAAGAGTTTGAAGGCAGATGATCATATGGCAGACCTGGAGAGGACCTTTAATACGATGGACAAATACCAGATGAAGCTCAACCCGGCCAAGTGTGTCTTCGGGGTCGGAGCAGGGAAGTTCTTGGGGTTCATTGTCAACCAAAGAGGCATCGAGGCCAATCCTAAAAAGGTAAAGCCCCTTGTTGAGATGAAGACCCCCAAGTCCATTAAAGACGTTTAGAGACTCATAGGGAGAGTTTCTGCCTTGAACAGGTTCGTGTCTAGGGCCACAGACAGGTGTCTACCATTCTTCAAAATTCTCAGAAAATCCTTCGAATGGAGTGAAGAGTGTGATGAGGCTTTCAAGGAGTTAAAGTCATACCTGGGGTCTCCCTTGCTGTTGTCACGGCCGGTGCAGGGTGAACGACTTTATGTGTACCTCGCCGTCTCAGAGTCAGCCATCAGTGCATCCATTGTGAGAGACGAAGATGGGGTACAAAAGCCCGTGTATTTTAACAGCAAGACACTCCAGGGGGAAGAACAAATATATCCAAGGATGGAGAAGTTGGCATATGCCTTGATCCATGCATCGAGAAAGATGAAGCCATACTTCCAGTCCCATACAATGGTCATCCTCACCGACTTTCCCCTTAGGCAGGTTTTGCACAAGCCTGAGAAATCAGGGAGGCTAATGGCCTGGGCTATAGAGCTCGGGGAGTTTGACATAGTGTATCAGCCTAGGACGGCCATTAAAGGGCAAGCATTGGCAGATTTCGTGGCCGAGTTTACTTGGGAAGATGACAAAGCCGAGGGTGAGAGCCTCGGGAAGATAGATACCCGACAAGGTGAGCTCACCGACACACCTGCAGATAAGGCTGAGATAAGCACCGCTAGAAGGAAAGTGGCTGAAAATGAAGAGGGAAGATATCTCTTTAGACAGGGGTCACTCACCGAGGGAAGTTTCTCGGAAGAACATGCCGTGTGGAGTCTCTTTGTTGACGGGTCCTCTTGCGAAAGCGGGAGTGGAGCTAGATTAATAGTATCAGCACCTGATGGCACAGACGTTGAGTACTCCCTGAGGTTCAACTTTAAGGCCTCCAATAACGAGGCCGAATATGAGGCCTTGATAGCAGGCCTCTCCTTGGCCAAATCTCTTACTGTCGGCCAGATTTTGGTTCATAGTGATTCAAGGCTAGTAGTGAATCAGACACTAGGAACATACGAGGACAAGGACGAAAGGATGGATAGGTACCTTGAGAAGGTGAGGTCATTACTGAAGAGCTTCAGAGAAGTAAAATTGAAGAGGATACCTAGGCTCGATAATGGTCGAGCTGACGCCCTTGCTAGGTTGGCCTCGGCGACTAGGACGGATATCAGGAGGACAGTCCCAGTGGAAATTTTGCTTCGACCAACTATTGAAGATGCTGAGGGAACACTTGGCACTTGCCTGAGTATCGCTAAGGAAGCCTCATGGATGGACCCTCTGATCAAATGCATTAAAGAGGGGGAGGTACCAAAAGCAAGGCAATAAAGGAAGAAGTTGAGATACAGAGTTGCAAAATTCAATGTCATTGGGGACACCTTATACAAAAAGGGGTTTTTGCTCACCTTACTTAGGTGTGTGCACCCCTCTAAAGTCCCTTCCATTTTGCAAGATGTGCACGAAGGATCATGTTCAAGCCACATTGGGGGCAGATCCTTAGCGAAGAGGGTGATCACCCAAGGGTACTGATGGCCGACCTTGGGGAGAGATCACTACACTAAAATGGGCAAATTGTCACCTTTCAGCCGGCCAGCCTTGTCAAGGTCATTGACCGTGACAAAAAAACACGCGTTTTATGTCACGGTCATTGACCTTGACACGACCGTGACAACTAATTGTCACGGTCATTGACCGTGATAAGTCCGTGACAAATTTAATTATCACGGTCTTGTCACGGTCAATGACCTTGACACGACCGTGACAACCTTTCCAGCAAAACCCCTTTCCCCCTTCTTTTTTCCCTCCCACCGTTCCCTCCCTCTCTCTCTCTCTCTCTCTCTCTCTCTCTCTCTCTCTCTCTCTCTCTCTCTAATTTCAGGTCCAATTTCTCTCTCTCTCTCTTCCATTTATATATATATTTGTGTGTAAATTTATGTGTGTATATATATATGTGTGTATGTGTGTGCGTGTGTGGGGGGTGGGACAGGGTGGGGCGGGGTGGGGCAGGGTGGGGGAGGGGTGGTGGAGGGAGGCAGGGGGTGGGCAGTGTGGGGGCAGGGCGGAGGTGGAGGGGGTCAGGGGGTGGGGTGGGGTGTGTGTGTGTGTGTGTGTGGTGTGTGGTGGGGGAGGGGGTGGTGGAGGGGGGAGGGGGTGGGGGAGGGGGCAGGGGGTGGGGTGGGGTGGGGTGGGGTGTGTGTGTGTGTGTGGTGGTGGTGTGTGGTGGGGGAGGGGGTGGTGGAGGGGGGGAGGGGGTGGGTGTTGACTAATTTTGGCTTAGGGTTTTATCTCGATTTCAGTAATATATGATGAATTGAATTTAATTAGTGAAAATTATTTTTGACGAATATATTAAGACGACTTGCATGCAATACGAAGTTAGTGAATTAAGGTTGATCCTTTGTTACGAACCAAAAAAATTGACATGATCAAAAAACACAAATAATAAACTCCGATTTTACTTATATATGACACAAATAATCATATTTAATTGCTTACCGTGTAGAAAAAGTGACAAATATATTTTCATAATTATATATGGTTTTGTATAAGTTCTTGTATAACACACTTAAATTACCACCTCTAAATTTAATTAGAGTAAAGATTTATAATAAATTTACAAAAAAATAATAAGTTATTGAAACAATTTACCCGTGGTATATAAATTCATAAAACATAAAAAGTAAAATTAAAATTGCTTAAAACACCTCATATATATATATATATATGTTGCACACATGTATATATAATCAAACTTTTTTGAGGGTTAGGACACCATCATTCAACTTGCCATAATATTTTAAGTTAAAATGTGTACTATTAACATTTTTTTTTATCTGTACTAATAACATTTATTTTACAGCAATGAATTTATTTGAAACATAGTGCGCATAGATACTAGCATTCTAGTTCTTATGCGTACGCATTCAATAGCCCTTAGACCCGTTCGAGAGTCATTACCCCTGTAATGAGATCTCTCGAATTATCCCGTTTGGACAGTTTAAGACTGTATAATTTCTGTATAATATTCTTATTGGCTTAAAGTTGTTACTTTGGGAGGAAGTTCTGCAGTCGTATCTTAATGTTCTCTGGGTACATACTAGATTGACAAGTATGACTATTATTTTAATTGACCAATTGAAATAACATTCACACCTGCCAATCTACGTCGTGTACTTGGAGAACTAAGGGTATATGCTGGCGAATTTTTTTCAAATCGTAACAATGCGCCATGTATTGGATGTGATGCATGCAGAGAAGAACTTCGCTGAACATATTGTGGGTACTTGCCTTGGGGGGAGTCATTCGAAGGATGGAGAAAATGCACGAAAAGACCTTAAAACGTTAAAACTTAAACCACAACTATGGTTGAAAGAAGATAGTAGGGGAAGGACAATAATTCCCCCTGGTGCGTTTACTTTGACGAGTGAGGAAAGGAAGGTGCATCTAGACACAATATATAATTTGAAGGTCCCATCTATTTTTTCATCCAACTTGCAAAGGATTGTGAATTATGTTACTCATGATTTACATAAGTGTAAGTCCCACGATTGGCATCTGATCATGCAATTGGTTCCTCTATTGTTTAAGCACTGTTTCTCCAAGCACAAGAATTTGAGTAGGGCTATTATGCAAATTAGTATTACCTTCTCCCTCTTGTGTGAGAAAGTAGTGAATCGAGAACACATAGTGGCCGCAAAATTGGCTGTGAACGAAGCGATTTGTGTATTGGAAGTACTTTCCCCCAGCATTCTTTGACATAAGTGTTCACTTGTCGGTACACCTATGCGACGAGGCACTTCTTTGTGGTCCAGTTAGATATCGGTGGATGTATCCATTTGAAAGATTGATGAAAGTTTTTAAAGATTACGTCAAGAATACGCGATATATTGCAGGATCAATTGCAGAGGAATACATCACCGTGGAGTCATCAATATATACTCGGGAAAATATGCCTGACTCGACCAGCGTTGATGACACTGATGAATTCCTCGATGATGGTGGTAATGTGATGGGAAAACGAGTGAAATTAACGAGTTTGCAACATGAACAAGTAGCTCGTTATCTATTTGACACACATGAAGATGTCGAAGAATGGAAAAAGTAAGTTTCGAATATTATAATGTTTAACATTATTTGAGATTATTTTATACATGATTAATTTTGTAATATGCAGAAAATATGAAGCCTGTGAGAACAATAAAAGATGAAAAACAATGGTACAATCAGACAGCGAATTTAGGCTATGGTTGACACAAGAGGTAATTATAATGAAAACACACGTTGTATAACGTTACATTACACTCAAATTTTACCACTAATATAATTAATTTATCTATATTCTCAGCTCCTAAAGATGGGTGATGCGACATCAAGGCTTGCTCGTCTAGCCATTGGACCCTTGTTCGTGGCACAAGAGTACAAAAAGTATCGATTGAACGGTTACATTTTCGGCGCTAAAGTGTACGAGGAATGTACAAATGTACAGAACTCGGGAATTTCATACAAGGCTCTTACTTTCTTTCGAGCGAGCGCAAAAGATAAAAACCTCGTTGAAGCTGAAATGACTTACTATGGTGTAATCCAAAATATATTTGAATTGGATTATATAAGCTTCAAAGAGGTTGTATTTTACTGTGAATGGGTAAGAGTTGAGGATAAAAATGCTTGTAAAGTTGATCCTATCACCAATTTGATCATGGTTGACTTGTCCAAGTTGAAGAGCAACGACCACGTGAGCGATGAGCCGTTTGTTTGTGCATTTCAAAAGGTTAAGCAAGTGTTTTACTCGGAGTATATCAACGAGCCGTGGTCAATTGTTCAACACACGCCAAGGCGTCTAAATAGTAGTGTGGATGACTTGGCTGCTCCTACCGAATATCAATCCATTTTTTATGATAACCCGAATTTGAAACAATTTTTCAATTTGTAATAAATATTTCAATTTGTACCGAAACATCCATTTTTAATGCTTTTACGTGATCTGCACTTTATCATTTTCACTCTTGTGTAGTGTGCGTTTGTGGAGAGGAGATTAATACATAAATATTCCAACTACATATAAGTTTTGTTTACACTAATCCATGAATATACGCTTCTTACCTTTAATAGGTGATTAGTACATAGTTATTTGGGGTGTCCTATTTGTGGAGAGGGGACTGAATCTCTTCGTCTATCCGAACACTAACAAATGCCATAATCCTATGGAGCGATGCTCTGCAAATTCCTCCCAACCGTTATGTAGCCAAACATCACCGGTTGAAGTTGTCAATTCCACTTTCCATACCCCACCACTTGGAACTTCTAGCAAAACATGGGAGACCATTCAAAGGTGGAGTTGACAACTTCAACTGCTGATTTTTTGGCTACACAACGGTTGGAAGGAATTTGCAACGCATACCTCCATAGGATTATGGTATTTCTTAGTGTTTAGATATGAAGAGAATTATAATTGACACGATTGCCCGGGGTACATTAGTTGGAAGGAGGTGCCATATAAGATCAAGTTAGCTGTTTGAGTGACACTACAGGTAATGTATTTATATTTATATGTCAATTTCGATTTCGATTTCGATTTCGATTTCAATTACGATTTATATTTATCTATATTTGAGGGGCGGATACTAATTTTACTTTATTTCAATTCAGGGGACAGGGAGTGGCCCTAAGGGTAGGCCACATATGCTCTATACTTATGTGGCTATTCGGACGAGAAGGGAAGGATAAGGAGGTGTTCCCGAGCGTCGCGGTACAAAATCGCTTTTCCATGCAAATAGTTTGTAGATTTGAGATAAAATGATGGTGATGTTGTTTATTTTTAAATAGTTTCTTATTTGAATATATATTTGCATTATCTTTAGTTTGTTCGGATATATGATGTTTGGAACAGGTACAACGTTTCTATAACAGGTACAAATATACTGCTGGGCAGTGGCAGTGGCCATACTACCCAGCAGTTTTTTTTAATTCTGCACAGAATTGTCACGGTCATTGACCATGACAATTTTTTAAAAAGGGTCACAGCTTTGTCGCGGTTATAAACCGTGACAAACGTGTCACGGTCATTGACCGCGACACGACCGTGACACAAAATGCGAGTTTTGTGTGAAGGTCAATGACCGTGACACGACCGTGATAAAAAAAGTTGTCTCGCCTCGAAATGTCATGGTCATTGACCTTGACAAGGTGGATTTGTCAAGGACAATGACCTTGACAAATGGGCAGATTTGGTGTAGTGGATGCCGCAGCATATGTAAAAAAGTGTGATAAATGCCAAAGATTTGCCACCATCCCTCACCAACCCCATCAGCCTCTTACCTCCATTACATCCCCATGGCCGTTTGCAGTGTGGGGGATCGACCTAGTAGGACCCTTACCAAGGGCAGTCAATAACTACCAGTTCCTCATTGTAGCGATTGACTACTTCACAAAATGGGTGGAGGTCGAACCGATGGTCACGATTACAGAGCAGAAGACCTTCCAGTTTATATGGATAAATATTATATGCACATATGGTCTCCCAAGAACCCTCATCTCAGATAACGGGACTCAATTCAATAATACCTCTCTACAGAAGTACTGTGAAAGGGTGGGTATCAAACAATTCTTCTCTACCCCAGGCTGACCTCAGGCCAACGGGCAAACGGAAGTTACAAACAGGACGATCCTTGACGGGATCAAGAAGAGACTTGAAGAGGAAAAAGGAAGATGGGTTGAGGAGTTATATGCTGTATTGTGGGCCTACAGGACGAAAACGATGACCTCTACCGGAGAGACCCCATTCATGCTAGCTTATGGCTCGAAAGCCGTCATCCCCACCGAGATTGGGTTTCCTACTCATAGGGTCCAAATGTATGACCCCCAGAGAAATACAGAAGAGAGGATACTCGACTTAGAAGTGATTGAGTAAAGGAGGGAAGATGCCGAGATAAGGTAGGTCTCCTACCAGCAGAGGATTGCAAGGTTTTACAATCAGAGGGTGAAACAGAGACCAATTGCGGTGGGGGACTTGGTCCTCAAAAATACTTGGCAGAATCCCAACAAGCTCCATCCTAATTGGCATGGCCCATATAGGGTCATCGATGAAGTCCTCCCTAGGACCTATAGACTAGAAAACCTAGAGGGGGAGCCCTTTTCCAACCCCTGGAATGCAGATCATTTGAAGAAATACTATCAGTAGTTTTGTAAAATCCTATCGAACGACAGTTGTAATAGGTGTTGCTCCGATAGAACACTTGGAAAATTAATGAGAAATATCAGTGTTCTCTCTCATCTTGTGTTTATCAGTTCTAGTATGCATGGAAACATCTAGGGAAGACTAGAGCATCAATTAAAATTAGTTAAAAACCCTCGGCTATAATGAGGGCCAACACAGGGGACGACCCCTCGTTCACCCTCAAGAAATACGAGGGAGGGGTTAGTGATATTAACATAAAGATTCACAATACAAATCACACAAGAGACAAATACTAAAGACGAAGAGAGGCATTATATTACATTATAAAATGTAAATGTTCGTCTGATAAAAGAGTACAAAAATATTAATTACACGAAGAGGGTATGGGCTACAGACAGCCACCCTATTGATTAATATTAGAGGGCAAGGCCTCAACATCTATTGGGGGTTCTTCTATGACCATGATAGGACGAGCCTCAGACGTGCTCGTGCCTTTGACATGCTGAGATTCCACTTGGGCTAGGGCTTCAAAAATAAGTGGATCGTCCAGTTGAACTGCCTCAAGAGAGGGGCGGACGGACGATACTGCGTCAGCAAACTTAAGGACGACCCACCGACAGGCCGTCCTAATCCCCCTCTCTAAGTACTCAAGACCGAAGCCTTGGAACTCGTCTGAGAGTTTATAGGCCTCCACGGCATCGGCCTCTACCTTCTTCACTGCCTCAGATAGCTCAGTCTTGTGCTGAGCCCCCATGTTGGTCAAGGCCTCGTCCCACTCCTTTATAAGCAAGTCCTTGGCCATCATTTCTGCATCATACTACCTCGTCAGCTCGTCCATAACCCTTGCATGTTCAATTCTGGCACTCACTAGCTCAGCCCTTACAGTCTCCAGATCCGTCTGCAAATCGGCCTCGTGCTAGATGGATCTCTCTGCTTCATGGAATTTTTGTTGGTTTTTAGCCATCCACTTAGTGGCCGAGGTAAAGGCGCATACAGACTGCACAGAAATAATAAACAGTTGTCAAGAGACCGAGAAAATAATTAGTGAAAAAATGCAACTAAGTGAATGAAGGGAGAATAAATACCTGAGCTAGGGCATATAGACCATAGTCATACACTTTTGATGGAGGCATCTTTGACAGATATTCATAATCAGTAGCCGAGGGGGCAGAAAACATGGACGCCTTGGCTGCCCACAGGTTTGCAATAAGGGAAGATGGCTCGGCCTTCAAAAGCGCCAAGTTCTGGGACCAGAAGGCCCCCATGCTGGAAGAGGAGACAGTCCCCTCAGACGACTCTACCCTCGCCCTCGTCCTTGAATCTGGCCGAGGGTCAGTAGGAGCTTCAGGCTCTTTCCTTTTATGACTGTCAGCAGTCGGCTCAATAAGCGTCAGCCCCACGGCCCTCGTCTTCCTCGGAGCCTGCTAAGGCTCCTTTCCTTTCTTCTTACCTAGACCTGATAGCAAATTGGGAGCAGTCATTTCCCAAAGTTGATCCGATACACTAGAGGGACGACCTGAACGGAGGACGACACGTTAGAAAAATGCAGAGGCAAAGATGAAACACTTGAAAAAAGTAAAGAATGGGAAAAAATAATATAACTCACATAGTTCTGTCAGGGGGCCGACCCTCAGACCAGCTTCCTTAAGGAACCGAGGGGTCATCAGATCTTCAAACTTTGGAAGTTCACTCCCTCTCCCTCGTCCTTTCAGATATTCAACTATGTCTTTCTCTTCCAGACTAAGTCCGGGGTCTGACCTGGCCTTAATTGAAGGGTTAAACCATCTTCTGGGGACCCTCGGACCATCGGCTACAGTTTGTGCCTCGACGGAGAATTCCCACTCTCTAGAGACAAATAAGAATCTCTTCTTCCAATCGTGGTTGGAGGTTTATGCCACGTGGAGAATTTTTTTATCAGACCTCCTCGACCCCAGGTGATAGTAACCAGGCTATTTGGACGAGGAGGTGATATTGTAACAGGCCAAAAATACGTCGGCCGAGGGCTCATCAGTGAAAGCATTCTTCCACAGGGAGATATAGCCAAGGATCGTCCTTCAGGAGTTGGGAGGAAGCTGAGAGGGGGCAACGCCGAGGGCTGATAAAATATCTACGGCAGCAGGATGCAGAGGGAATCTGACACCAACCTTGAATATTTGTTCGTATCATTGTTCTAAAAAACCCGCCTAGGCTCCGCCTAGGCACGCCTAGGCTTGAGGCTTGGGATAAACGCCCCGCCTTAAGATTTTGACGCCTTATGCTTGATAAAACCCTTAAGGTGTACTTTTACTCTAAAAACAACAATGCTTTAGTGAAACGAAATCTCCTTTTAAAGATTTTTTTACAAATCGGACCATTATCTCATCCAAAATAATCAAATAGTATTTTTATTTACAAATATTCAGACATATTTTTATGATATGTACAATTTTAGTATTTTAATAGCCTTGTTATGGTTAAAAATATTAAAATATATATTTAAAAGACCTAAACGGCTTTTCACGTATTTTTACGCCAAGGCCCGCCTAGGCTTCTAAGGCTTAAGGCTTGGCCTCCACGCCTCGATCACGCCCCGCATTTTTTAGAACCTTGGTTCGTATACTGCAACCTCTCCCTCTTTACCCTCGAAGACCCTCTCAGACTCAGAGGGAACCCTCATAGTTATATTGGGGGACACTCCATAGGCATGCCTCCACAGTAAGAGGTCACGATCCCTGATCGAGGAGATATAGGATGAGGCATGGGAGGTGTCAACTGGGTCAACATCTGAGTCCTCACCCTCGTCCTCAATCCCCTCTCCCTCGGCCTCATCACCTGTCAGAGACCCTTGGGGAAAATCCATCTAAAAAGCGTGTGGGGATAGGGTTGTCACAGGGACAGCCTCAGAGGTAACCATACCCTCGGCCTGTCGGACTGGGCTTAGGTCAGACGCCTCTCCTCTCCCAGAAGGTCCCGCGCCAATTGGCGACGACGCTCTCTCATCCATCTCTCCAAAATAACTCTCGGCTGGACGACAAGACGACCCATAAGACTCAGATGGCTCAAATGGCTTTATTGTGGCAAGAGGAATGGGAAGGACGGGTCGTACCCAATTAGGGTCGGCCCCTCGTCTCCTCTCATCCTCTTCCTCTATTCGTCTGATCTCAACAAATAACTTTTCCCTCAGAGAAGGGAATTCTTCAGCTAAGCTGTAAAGCCTCCTAAGCATTAAGGGGGAGACCCTACACTTGGAAGAATTTGGGTAAACTAACTACAAACAAATCTCACAATTGACCAGGATGGACTTTTCGATCAAAACCAAGGAATTGAAGGGTTTTCTATCAAGAACAATTCAAGAACAGCTTACCGGAGGTTACCCCGAAAAAGCTATGGAATAACCTAAGGAAAAAATCTTACCCTACGAGCTTAAAATAAGAAAACAAACAGAAATGCGAATAAAGAGGGCACTAGGTAAGGGGGTTACCTGAGAAGAACTAGCAAAGCTGCCAAACTCGAAATGTCAAAACTGCAGAAATGGCAATAAGGCTGGAAACTAGAGAGAGAGTTCAGGCGCGAAGAAGAAGAAGAAGAAAGAGAAAGAGAAACTTCAAAAAATTCTTTAAGTACCTTGCCTATTAGTGGGCCCACTCACCATTGCAGAGCACAGCCCACAAGGAGGGCATCATTAGGGCACAAAGACCTAGGCAGTGTGCAGCCGCCACGCCTTGGAAATCGTAACGACAATGAGTACATGCCTAGGTATCATATCAGCTTAACATGTGTCACTCACCTAACTGATTATACACCTATCTCAATTGCAACACTATCCCTCAGCCATCTCAATAACATCTATGGCTAAGGGCTGGGGGGTGATTGATATACCCATATATACACACGGCCAGGCCGAGGACACCCTGTACCTGGATGGGGTCAGGGTGACCTCGTCATCAGGCTCCAAACGACCCCTCAGGGGTCGACCCTTCATCAGGCCCGAACGACCCTCCAAGGGGCTCACTCTTCATCAGGCCCGGACGATCTTTCAAGGGGCCGACCCTTCATCAGGCTCCAGATGACCCTTCGAGGGGTCGACCCTTCATCAGGCCCGGACGACCCTCCAAGGGGCCGACCCTTCATCAGGCCCGGAGGACCCTTCAAGGGGCCCTTCATCAGGCTCCAGATGACCCTTCGAGGGGCCGACCCTTCATCAGGCTCCAGACCATCCTTCAAGGGACCGACCCTTCATCAGGCTCCCGATGACCCTTCGAGGGGCCGGCCCTTCATTAGGCTCCAGACGACCCTCCGAGGGGCCGGCAGTACGAGGCCTAAATTGTGCCTGGCTCACTATCAGAAGGAACTTTGCCCTCGGCCTCGTGTTACAGGCCGAGGGTGACGTCATCACAGCACGTGGTTTGGGAGACGCGTGGAACAGTGTGCGTGAGGCTCACATGACACGTGTAAGACCGTCAGAACCGAATCACCCCCTCACGTGAGGGAATATTATGTCATCATTTGACATCTACAGGTGTTAGCAGAAGATTGGCTAAATCATCATTCACATGCACCATGCATACTTGGGGGGTATACTACACCCCCCGAGACCTATATATTCTTGTCACCTACAACCCTACAAAGGGGAGGAACAGATCAATCGACAGATCGTTAATTGTAACCCTAACAAAAACTCTCCTTGTACACACAGTAGAGAGAGAAAGTGAGCTTATGTGCATTGTATCCAAGGCCATTAGTGCCCATACTTAGTGGATCACACACTCACAGTGGATGTAGGCCAAATTGGCTGAACCACTATACATCATTGTCTTATTCCTCTTATACTCACCTCCTTCGACACACTTATACACTCACATCTCAATGGTTGCCATGGTTACTACTGTTTGAGCTCATCATCACTTTTCTGGTGGTGCTAAATCCAAGCATCATCACCTCTCAAATCCGAATTTACACCCTAAGTTATATATTTTTTGAGATATCTTATGTATTTCACCTTACGTGGTTTGCTCTTCATACTGTGAGCATTTTGAGCGAAGTAGACTGTGTTTGTATTGAGTGGTGGCTGGACTTATCACGAGATACGTAAGATCAGTGGGATACCGAGATGTAGGAATTCGCTTGTGTTGTGTGGTTATTGGAAGGCGTCCAATGGTGACTGTGAAGAAGGTAACGAGAGATAAATAAATGTGTCAAGGATTGAAGGCATCGAGTCTATGAGTAAGTCTAATTTGTCCTTATAATTAAACCTATATCATACTAGACTTATGTGACTGGGCCACCCGAGTTTTTCGCGATGTGGATTTTTATCATACATCATCATGTTGTGGTTTGCTTATTTTATTCTTGCCTATAGTCACCTAGATGCATGCTTAAGTTAGCAAAATTCTTTAATACAACACTTGTGGTTTTATTTGGTGTAAAGTTTATTAAAATTATGAACATTAAAAATTGGTGGTGTTTCTCTACATACATTAGGGCAAATTAGCTTTCTCATTATCTTACTTCTGATCAAGGTTCTAAAAAACGCAGGGCGTGATCGAGGCGTGGAGGCCAAGCCTTAAGCCTTAGAAGCCTAGGCGGGCCTAGGCGTAAAAAGGCGTGAAAAGGCGTTTAGGCCTTTTTAATATATTTTAATATTTTTTAACCATAACAAGGTTATTAAAATACTAAAATTGTACATATCATAAATATATGTCTGAATATTTGCAAATAAAAATACTATTTGATTATTTTGGGTGAGATAATGGTTCGGTTTGTAAAAAAATCTTTAAAAGGCGATATCGTTTCACTAAAGCATTGTTGTTTTAGAGAAAAAGTACGCTTTAAGGGTTTTACCAAGCATAAGGCGTCAAAATCTTAAGGCGGGGCGTTTCTCCCAAGCCTCAAGCCTAGGCGTGCCTAGGCGGGTTTTTTAAAACAGTGCTTCTGATATGATATCTTGTCGTTCTTTGGCTTGGTGCCCTCTTTGGGCATTTCCTTACTACTTGAAATACTACATTCTTCAAATTTCTTGTGGTTGGACTCTTTTGCAGACATCGCTTGTTTTGCGTTCATGATCTTTCCTGTTTTGGCCAACATCTCGGTTATATTATTTGTTGGATCCTTGGCCAATACCCAGTAAAACTTCCCACGTACCAAGCCACTTATAATTGTTGTGATGGAAACTTTCTCATCGTAGTCCACTACTTATAACTTTTTGGTATTAAATCTGGTAATGTAATCCTTTATTGTTTCATCCTCGTGTCGACGGACGCCTAATGAGTGAGCTACCCTCTTACCATGTTTTGCTCCAAGATATAAATTATTAAAAAAAATATCGGCCAAATTTTTAAAAGTATAAATATTTCCTTTTCGTAACCCATTATACCATATCTGAGCAAGACATGTGAAAGTGCTTGAAAAGGCTCTAGAACGCATTTTGTCAGTTACTGAAAATATATCGCAGGCTTCCCATTACTGCTCGACATGAAAAATTGGATTTGATTTCACCTCATACCTAGGATTAATCATAGGTGGATTGAATTTTTCATGGGTGTGATAGCTAATCACGGAGGTCGTAAATGGAGATCCCTACACAAATCCCCTTTGGAGTATATTTTTGGTCTTGATGAGGTTGCCGAGATAATCTTCTATCCTTTAAATTGATCCTCTTCATGGTTGGGTTTCTTCTGTCACTGCGACATTATCAACTCGGTCGCGACTCTACATCAAGCTCTGCTCTCTTCGGCTAACTTGATCGGAATTTTTGATGCCCTAGCATTGTATCTTGAGCCAATCTCCCGTCTTGGATCATGTCTCCTAAACTCTTCTCATCTTTCACTTTCTTAGGGATGCAGATGTGCTCGCACCCCTCTTCTTTCAGCTAATCAAAGAAAGATGCCCACTAATCATCTTAAAGGCACTTGAGTGTATGGTCGAATACATCAGGCCATGATCATACCCAATTGACCTCATGGTTAAGGTTTTACCTAGTTAGTTTGAGGATTCTTCATATTCTGGCCCGCTTCTCCGAGCAGATATGCTCATATCAGACCCCAAATTTAGCCTCTTGGGATTCTCTATCACTTTACCACAGGTCTCTTGCCTCTTATCTATGTATAGGGCTGGAGGGGCATTTTCCTGCGCTTATATGGGTTTCCTTCCACATCTCAAGTCGTTGGAATTGGTTTTGGGTGAACAGGTCAATTGTATGATGCCAAAACACTTTTAGTGAGTTGTCGCATACTTTCTTGCATAGCTTCTTAGCTTTTAACCAGGCTGCACAAAAATCCAGCAAGATCTCATATTCCAACAGGGGTTATGGGTGGTGCTCCTTCTTTTTCCTTACTACGTTCTGGGTGTTCAATCATTTTCACAAAATTTGTAGAAAAACAAAGTATGATTGAAAACTTTTAAAATCAAAAGTGGAGAAATTGTTTTAGGCTAGAAATCGATGTATATAGGTTAGGATTACACAAAGTTAGGTAATTGAATAGTAAATTAAGGTTTTAAAGTAGGAAATCAAACGAATCTGCTAATTTGATCAGCAAAATGATCGTCAATGAAATTTGAGGGTGTTTTTTTTTTTTTTTTACAGAAATTCTAGATTTTTTTAAATTAGAAATTAGGAATCAGGTGAAAAGAAACTTGGCTTAGTATTTCCCACGAACATCGCTATTCTGTTATCATCTAAAATTGGTTTCAAGATTTTATCTAAGCAATTTGAGATCCAATCCGAGATAACAAATAATAAATAAGCAGTAAAATGCAATTGTCCAAAGACAAAGGTCAAAATAAGTATGATTACATCAAGACTTACGTGGTTTATCTCTCGAGAATGAGCCTACGTCCACAGGGTAGCTGTTTAGTATTATGCTTTAGTTGATCATAGGTCTAAGAACAATTCAATTCACCAAATCTCTACCCACCCAGTGATTTGACAATTAGAATATGTAAGTATCTCTCTGCCGACCCAAATTCCGGTGGAGGGTCTCTCCATTTATAGTAAATGAGTATGAGAGAATGTATGTTAGACCAATATTAAGTGGTTTATAAGTGTCCCGCCCTTATGGGTTGGGCAAAAGCATCTTCTCAATGGAGCAAAACCAAAATGTAAGATGGTTTAAAGGATTTCTCGTTAAGGAATGTTCCCGCACATGATTGTTGATGATGATATCCTTTACAACGTTATTAAAGTTATATTCTATCAGCTAGCCTTGTTGGCAACGATCTCGTTCGATCAAGTGAAAAGGAATCCGACCACAATAGTCGTGGCTAATCTGCTATGCTGAGCCGAGGTCATCCCTTGGTATATCTACTTGGCCATGGACGAGCACTTACTCTATTGAATGGTTTTACTCGGTTTATCTTCGGGTCATAAAATGCTCTATAAATATGGTATAACATATTGTATGATTTAATTTTAGAGAATGCAACCATGCTTGTTCTGCCCTGGAAATAAATGAGCGGGCATTCACGATGGACTCCAACTACATACATTAATCACTAATCATGTATAACAAATAATTTAACACAAATATTCTAATGAGACCCGAAATTTAACATTAAATTAATTCACTTTTAAGCCCAATTGTTTATGAATTAATTTATGATTAATCAAGTTTCCAAAAGTGAAACAACTATGTAACTATTAAAAATATATCATATAAATGACAAAATAAAATTTAAGCTAATAAAGTACATAATTGTTTTTAAAAGTTATTAGATGTAGAACTTGTGTTGTAGGCACAAGTACATGTGTGTGGAAGCATAAAGAACTCTGAATCCTCAATCATATTCTCTCAAAATGTTGAGTTATTTTTTTTAATATGTTTTCATAAATTAGACAAAAAATCTAAAATAAATTTATTCTTAGAAATATTCAAGTACATCTTAAAAATGAATAAGATGACATTTCATATACAAGAAGCATATCGTGGGCATGCTATAGATACTAGGACAGGAAGATATACACACTTTATGAAGTAAGCACTATGACGTAGATGGATCTTCCTTTAATTTTGATTTGGGACCCGTACTTATGGAATAATTATCAATATCCGAATGATTTGATTTGTTTTGTGCATGCTAGGGGCAATACTTATAACACATGTAAATATTAGAGTGTTGAATCATATATAAGTTGTAATATCGTCAAGTAATGCAAACTTTGAATATCTTACACGTGGTTATATGTTTAGCTAGTTATTGAAAGGGATCACGTGGTCGTGGAGATGAATTTGCATGTGAAGACTTCCTTGTGGGCACTCGATTATTAGGTTCACGTCAGAGTTCATATTGCTATGTGTATGCACAAAGTTAGCTTAAAATGGAAAGCAGAGATTGAATTTGTCAAAATTGGCATGGTCTTTCCACGTAAAACTTAAATACTAGTTTAGTTCGGTGCATGTTTGGTAATTGGTATGGGTCAGTTTGCATTCCACGATATGTACCACAGAACAGAGTATATACATTAGCAGTGAATTGCTAGAAAAGTTAATATTGACACGGCATAAACCTCACCTTAAGGTTGTTGAACAATTGATATTGTTCACAGCCATGAATCAAGTCATCACCGTAATAACGTTGATAAGAGCAAAAGGTTTCCTTATATATGATGGAGAGGTGCATTGAACGTCCGATTAGGTGCTTTAACATATTCTCCGTTTGTCCCGGAGTCATTTTTTTTAATTCCAATATTTATGAACCAAATGTCACAGTAATTAATATTTTTTGATCTTGGTTATTGATTAGGGTACCCATAATTAACATAAAAGTCAAATAAGGACTCTCTATTTAATTGAAACAAAACGAGTTTATTTTTAGACGATATAATTATTTTTCAGAACAATATATATATATATATATATATATATATATATATATAAAAATAATGCTCTTTACGGACTAGTCCGCATTTTAAGAATGCGGACCAGACATGTGTCATCTAACGGTGCACTTAGAAATTATCGCTTAAATTATAGGCTCACTCTCTCTCTTTTCTGGGCTCACCGCCAAGTGACACGTGTCCGGTTCGTATTTTTAAAATGCGGACTAATTCGCACAAAAGTAAGACTGTATATATATACAATTTGCTCTTATACAGTATTACCGTATTATATTTATGTGCGGACTCCACATATGTTAGTTGCTATCTCAACTTTATCTCAACATTCTCCTAATATAATGGAATACGTTATCTCGCTCCTCTCTCTTTATAAATGTGACCAATGATGTGAAATAGAGTAGGCACTTGTCGAAGCAGCAGTCGTCAATATGTTTACGAGGCAATTTCTACTTTTTGATCTTTTGATAAAATAAATGACTCAAGTCAATAAAAAACGTTTAAAAGTGAATATTTTATATGTCTATTCCGAAAATACCATATTTAGATTTAAAAAAAATATTAAATGTGATTCATATGCCTATTTTGAAATTATCGTATTCAGAATTAAAAAATAATAATTAAATGTTATTGTCTTATGAATGTGAGTCCGCGCCAGAAGCACTAACAAATAGTGACACGTCATGTGTGCATGTCACGATTGACACATGAAAATCATGAGGCGGTGTAGAAGGACTCTAAAAAAATGTGACTCATATGCCTGCTCCAAAAATATCACGTTCAGAATTTAAAAAAAAACATATATTTATATTTTAAAAAAATATTAAACATGATTCATATGCCTATTTTGAAATTATCACATTCAGAATTAAAAAAAATAATAATTAAATGTTATTGTTTTATGAATGTGAGACCGCGCCAGCGGCACTAAAAAATCGCGACACACCATGTATGTGTGTCACGGCAGACACGTGAAATCATGAGTCGGTGTAGAAGGACTCTAAAAAAATGTGACTCATTTGCCTACTCCTAAAATATCACGTTCAGAATTAAAAAAAAATACCATATTTAGATTTAAAAAGAATATTAAATGTGATTCATATGCCTATTTTGAAATTATCGCATTCAAAATTAAAAAAAAAAACAATTAAATGTTATTGTCTCATGAATGTGGGTTCGCGCCAGCGACACTAACAAATAGCGACACGTCATGTCTGTGTGTCACGGCTGACACATGAAAATTATGAATCGGTGTAGAAGGACTCTAAAAAAATGTGACTCATATGCCTACTCCGAAAATATCATGTTCAGAATTAAAAAACAAAACTTAAATGTGAATTGTTGTAAACAAAAAAATTCCAAGCATACTAAGTCGAGTGAGCAAAATCACTGTACCAAAAAAAACTGCAAATAATAAAATTTTGTCTAAACATCTTCATCATCGTATTCATCTTCATATTGGGTACGTATTTTATTAAATATTTTAAAATAGATTTCGAATAATTAAAAAAAAAAATTCCAACATTAGAAAGAAAAAACAGATTTTCAATTAATAAAAACAAAATTCCAATAAGTAAAAAGCAATTTTCTAATTAAAGAAAAATCAGATTTTCAACTTAAAAAAATAGATTTCAATAAATTAAAAATTAATGAATACCAAATTTCAAAGGATCCTTTTTCCACTAACTATAAAAAATATTAAACTAGAAAAAGTAGCATATGGTGTTCGTACCTTTAAATAGTGTAAAAGAGTGTGGTGAGAATTAATGAGACAAGAGGAGCATAATAAAAAATGAATAGATGTGAGAGAGGAGAGAGGAAAAAAAGGCGTGAGAGGTGAGAGGATAGAGGAGAGAGGAGAGAGGAATCTCCTCAATTAACTATAAACACAACACAGATCACAAAATAAAATGCCACCATAACAGTTCAGAAATAAACAAATACGGGAAGTATGTATAAGAGCAATGTTATATATATATATATATACTAGGGTGTACCCGTGCCGATGGCACGGTGATAAATTTTCTCCCGATTATTTTTTGTTGTAGCACACTCACTCCTATGTAGGATATTTTACACTTTAAGAAATACTTAAAAATACTGATTAAATTTCATCTTATTTAATAACGATGTTAAACACATTTTTGTAACATGTCACACTTGCCCGTGCCGATATATGTGCGACTGAATTGAAAATAAATGTAACATAAATCAGTTTTCTTTCTAGCATATTATAATGTTAAAACATCTCTGAAATCCAAACATCCGTGATTAATGTTGAATTTCAAAAAAAGAAGCATAATATAACAAAGTTTTTTATAAATCTCTCATCTTTTCATATTGTTGTTGCTTTCTAGAGGTTTCTTCCATATAGCATGCCAAATTTGTTTGACCAAAAGTGTCTAACCAAAGAGAAAAGGAAGACAAATTTCAAACTTGGTAACTTTTGGTGCCAAACCATAATTGGAGTTGGTGTGTTCTTGTTAATCTTCCGACCTATCTTTGACCGGACCGGGGATGGGATTGAGATTCAGCACGCAAAAGGGAGGCAAATGATACACCTAAAAATTCGGGGGCAATAATCCAAATTTTGGGTAGTGTTTTGACTCATCACGACACAACATCCCTTTTTAATTACATGGCACAACCACAACAGTTTATAAATGACACTATAAATACGAATGTAATTTTCAAACCCAATTATGCATATTTGGTAAAAAAAAACTCAAAAAGGTAGGAAAACTCCACTTGACATGAATGTTGGACTAATTGGAACATTCATAATATGTAATGTGACTCCTAAGGTATTAACAAATGAGAAAACACCAACACCCACGATGTTCATTATCTACCCGTAGGATACACATGAAAACAATAAATAAAATTTGGGGCTTTAACGGTCTAGTCCTTGTACTAGCAATTTTGGACAAAAAAACCAGGCCCAACAAATTTTAAACGATTAGGTCCAACATATAAATACCCCGAAATTAAAACAAACACGCACTATTCAGAAAACGAAGCGCCAGAAACATTGTAGAACAAACACGCACTATTCAGAAAACGAAGCGCCAAAAACATTGTATTCTCTCTTGTATCAATCGTACCGTCTCTTCGATCAAAACCCCAAGATGATTCTATTTCTCAATCAAATTTTGGTCAACAACAACATTCTAAATCACATATAAATACTCCTGATCGAAGATCTAGAAACTCTGTTCGATCAAAACCCTAACTCTCTTCAATCAAAATCCTAACTCTCTTCAATCAAAACCCTAGCTCTCTTCTTTCAAACATTCTAAATCAAATTCTTCCAAACAGCACTAACAAGTATGTATACATTCTCTTATCACCTTTTTGTCCTTGTGTATTTTGTGTTCTCATATGTATAAATTTGTAGACATATGGACTGATGAAATCACATTCTTCTTATTCATGCGTATTATTCATCATATATTTAGAATGTATTCATCATATGGACTGATGAAATCAAAAATTGTATTCATCATATGGATTGGAATATGTACATGTACAAGCCCTGTGTTGCGTGTACTTTTATGTTTTATACGTGTACTCTATAGAATATCTACATGTACAAGCCCTGTGTTGTGTGTACTATGTGTATTTTGCGTGTACTTTTATAAAGTACACACAAAATACAGAAAGTACACGCACATTGAAATTGTATTTCTCAATTCATTATGCGTGTACTTTTATGTTTTATACGTGCACTCTATAGAATATCTACATGTACAAGCCCTGTGTTGCGTGTACTATGTGTATTTTGCGTGTACTTTTATAAAGTACACGCAAAATACACATAGTACACGCACATTGAAATTGTATTTCTCAATTCATTATGCGTGTACTTTTATGTTTTATACGTGTACTCTATAGAATATTAATTTCAAATCCATATTTCATCAATCCTATGTTATTTTGGTCCGCGCCAACGGCATTTGATTTATTTTCAATGTGTTTTTAAGAAGTATTATTATTTTGTTATTAGTTAAGAGTGTTTTTTGTACAATAGCCAGCTGCATTTGAATCCAATGTCCATGTACACGAACATTGAAATTCAATTTGTTCAATCCAATGTCCATGTACTAATGTGTATTATGAGTGTACTATTTTGTATTGTTGTGTTATTGTTTAGGAATCGTACGATCAAGCATGTTCAACTACAAAACTGCTGCTTGCACGTTCGAAGATCTTAACAATACAAAACCTTTCACATTGACAGTGAATAGTACTAATGAGGACGAAATTCGTTTTCTTCTTCGCATTAACGATAGAGCTAAAAGGTTACTTGGTTTCTACTACTACTATGAAGACATTTACTGCACTTTTGATGTGGAACAGCTTCAAGTAACTGAATCGAAAGCGAAGGATTTAGCTAAACGAATTGAGCAGTATTGCTTAAGGGGTTTTGATAATGTTGGAGCTTTTAGCATTCAACTATTGTATCACTTCTTTACTGAATATGTTAGGAGTAGAGAATCTTGGTTTTTCACTTGTCGAACAACCAAGGTTAGGTATTACCATGAAACTGACGATATATATTATCGCCTTTAGCATGTATTTTGATGAGACTTGTATAAATTATTTGTGAGAATATTGCATGTACTTTTGTTAAATACGCTTGTATTTTATTGTTTTAGTCTATTTTTTATTCTAATTCGCATGTATTTTATTTTTTGTACATATAATTATACGTTAGTAATTTAAATTTTGTTTATAGATCAATATAATGGGGATGAAGATGAAGGCAAGAAGAGGAAAGAAACAAAAAAAGAGCAGTTCTGATGATAGTTCTTCATCCAGTTCCAGTTCCAGTTCTAAGGTGGCATTGAAAGCTAAACGTCCTCCAAAGAAGAATGACCAATATCGGTCAAATATTGTTAGTTTTCTCCATGATTTGCATCAGATTAGAGATAAAATAAACAATAGCCATATTGAACTTCTTAAGAAGACTCCATTTTGGGAGCTTTTCAATGCCTACTACAGTGAGAAAGTAGTAGAAGTGGACCACAAGAAGACGGATAAAAATATTTTATCAATTATTGAGCTGTACAATACGGAAACCAAAAGTTTCCGTATGAAGAGCAGTATTCGAATAATGCCAATAGATATAAGTGAAATATTTGGCATACCCCTGGTGGAGGGTTTAAAATCAATAGAACTGAAAAAGGACCCGAGTACTGCTAAAAAATCTGGATTACAAGCACGATACTTCTTAAAAAGAATTGGAAAGTCAGAAATTTTGAATGGTTTGAAGAAATCAGTTGAATTGGAGACAGATGAAGGAATTGCTGATTTTGTTAAAATTGTGTGTCTCCACTTCTTGAACACGTTATTTTTCTCCAACTCAAACTTCACCCTTGGAGAATTTTGGTTGAAATACATTGAAAATATCGAGGAAATGAATAAATATGATTGGGCATCTGCTGTGCATGAGTTTCTGATACATTCACTTGACAAATCAGCAAGTTCAAAACCTAGCACAGTTACTGGATGTGTCATTTTCCTACTGGTGAGCAAAAAAACATTTTGATATTTCAAAATTTACACAGCAATACTCACGTGTAGTTTCAAAATACACGTGAAAAATTCACGTGATTTTGAAAATACACGTGAAAATAAACGTGTACTTTTCAAAATACACGTGAAAATTCACGTGTATTATCAAAATACACGTGAAAAATTCACGTGTATTTTGAAAGTACACATTTATTTTCACGTGTATTTTCAAAATACACGTGAATTTTTCACATGTATTTTGAAACTACACGTGATTTTTCACGTGTATTTTGAAAGTACACTTGATATTCCTGATATTTCAAAATTTACATACCAATACTTACCTGTACTTTGAAAATATTACGTGTATTTTCAAAATACATGTGATATTTTCTCTTCTTCTTTCAAAATACAATTGATATTTAATGTGTATTTTGAAAATACAAGTCTTATATCACGTTTATTTTGAAAATACACGCTAAATATCAATTGTATTTTGAAAATACACGTCTTATATCATGTGAAAGGACACTTGTATTTTACAAAGTACACGTGTACTATGTTTTGTAAATATAACCAATGTACTCTCAAAATACTCTTGTTATATCTTCTGTCAAGTACACGTATTAAATTCATTTTTTTTTCTGTATGATCTCAGTATTGGGCATGTGAAAAATTTGAAATCATTTCTCCTGTTGAAGAATATAAAGAAAATACTCCAAAATTCCTGAAGTGGAAGTTGTCGTCTTTGAAACAATGGTTTGTGAAGAATGACATCGCAACAGCAACTTTGAAGCAGGCTACAAGTAAACCAGCTTCTAAGGACTGTCCTGTACAAAAGGAATCTCAGTTTGAAGGGCCAAGTTACTCTTTAAACATATCTACAGAAAGTCCTATACATGCTGCTTCATCATCAAACAATGTTGCTGAAGATATTGATGACAATGAGTTTTCACATGGTTGGAATATTCCCCTTAAAAACATTGTGAGTCCAAAGAAAAAGAAGGGAAAAGATCAACCAAAGGTTAATTTGGAGGAACAAATTGTTGTTTTGAAAAGGGAGTTGTTGGAAAAAAATAACCAACTATCTAAAGCAGCTGTAGACATTAATGCTGCACTTGATAAGGTGACCTCTTTGGAGGTGGAGAGTGCCATTTTGAATGTACAGTTGCAGGTAGATCATGATTCACTTATTGAAGCCCATGAGGAAGTGAAGAACTTAAAGGTGGAGAATTCCAACCTTTTGAAGGAAAAAGAGTTATTAAATAAGTTGGAGGTAGAAAATGCCCAACTAGTTGAGTTAAACAATTCTTTAAAAGAAAAGCTTGATCAAGTCACTTTGAGTGACTCAGATAGAATTAAAGAATTGGATGAATCAACACGAATTTTGGAACAAAAGAATGGATATCTGTCTCTGACTAATGAAGATCTAAAAAGAAAGTATGATGATACATTGCAACACTGGAAAGATGCTGACTTAGAAAAGATGACTTTGAGGCAGAATCTTGAGGAGTCAGAGTCGAAAAGAACTCAACAGGTACTTTTGAATGCAGAGTACACGCAGTTTTCCTCTAATGTACACGCAGTTTTCCTAAAGTACACGCAGTTTTCTCAAAGTACACGCAGTTTTCTCAAAGTACACGCAGTTTTCTCAAAGTACACGCAGTTTTATTTCATAATATTTTAATGCAGTTTTATTTGATATTAGATATAATGAAGACTACATGCATTAACTTATTAAAAATAATGCATTGTTTAAAATGTAAATTTTTTTTGTATTACAGGAAAACAATAATAAAATCCTTAATGACGAAATTTCGGAGTTGAAGAAAATGCTTGAAGAATCAGAATTGAAAAAAGCTGACCAGGTATCTATAAAATACAATAGATATTTATTACACGCTACACTTTCTTAATTTTATTATAAATTTTAGCTATATTATAAATTTTATAAAGTACACGTATTTTATAATACACGCGTGTACTTTATAAAATACACGCACTTTTATATAATACACGCGTGTATTATATAAAATACACGTAAGTGAAAATCTATCATTTTTTCAAAAAATGCTAACAATCCAACGTTCCTTGTTAAATATATCAGGAAAACATTAATAAACAACTCCTTGACGAAATTTCGAGTTTAAAGATTGAATTAGCCTCAAAGAAAGTTGAGGGCAACCCCAAAATATCCAAAAGCAAAGGACCTCTTACTAGAGGTCAGACGAAAATAAAAGCTGACGGCGAAACAGAAAAGCTACCAATGAAGAAACTAAAAGAGTCAAAGCTTAGAAAAGGCCCTACAACAATAGCTGAAAAAATGAAGGAAACTCGCGTCAAGCTTGAAGCAATCGAAGCATATAAATATCTCGATGAAGCTTCGAAGAAAAAGATTGAAGAGTTTATTAAATTTGCTGAGCCAGGGTAAAGTTTATTGTTTTATGATTTATCACTTCGCTAATTTATATTTTTTTTGGTGCAAAAGAATAAGGTTAATATTATTATACTATTGTTTTATTGATTATATAAAATGCAGGGAGTTTATTTTCAAAGGAATGGTTTCGTATGTCCCATGGGAAGATTTACTTGAAGTCCTCAAAAATCAAGAAATTTCAAGCCAAGTATGTTGTCCAAATATTAGACATCCATTAAATTTCAACATTATTATTTCCTCACCATTTTATATTGTGTGAAACAGATAATACTTGCCTTTTGCGAAGTATTGAGATTAAAATTGTCAGAGGAAGGGCTCTCCTACTCACACACTTTTTCTGATTATTGTTGGGTAAGTACAAATAAAATGAAAGTTTTGATAAACAATATTTCAGTTTTTCTTATTAACACTTGTCTATAATTTTTATTCAGATAGAAGCTTGTAAAACAAACGGAGTCAATAAGAAGGGGGAATTATACAAGGATTTATTTGAATACTTAGGCAGTTGTAATAATTTGTTCATTGTACTTAGACACAGTATAGGACATTTCACATTATTTGTGATATACACTAAAGAAAATAAAGTGGTCCACATGGATCCCCTCCGACCGAATGACATGGAAAAGAACACAACATTCTTTGATGATGCAAAAAAATTGGTTAGTGCCTAAACTTAATTAGTAATGTTGCTCGTTCTTATATTATACACTTGTACACGTGTATTATATAATGTGTGTACTTTGTATTAGTTGTACATAATTAAATAGATTATCAAAGTGCACGCATCATATTTTAAAATACACGTGTAATGAACCAAAACAAGTTACGTGTACTTTAATATTATGCGTGTACTTTTAACTCATTAGGCAAAGTACACGCATCATATATAATAAAATACACGTGATATTTTAAAATAAAATATGCGTGTACTTTAATAGTATGCGTGTACTTTTAACACATTAGGCAAAGTACACCCATCATATTTTAAAATACACGTGATATGAAAAAATAAAATATGCGTGTACTTTTATATTATGGGTGTACTTTTCACTCTTTCATCTTCATATACTCTTTTATTTGTATACACTAAATATTTGTCTTCTTAACAGTTTTCTGTCTTCCAAAAATCACTGTCCGAATTGAAGACTGAAGCAGAAACAAACAATGATTACAAAATTCAGAGGAAATTTGAGGAAGGCACCCCAAATGAGTTTACAATGGATGATGATCCATTGACAGAGCAAGAAAGAAGGACTGTAGATTTCTTGTTGCAAAGTGATCTCAAATTTGAACTAATAAGAGATCACGAATGCCCTAAACAATATAATGGGTAAGAAAAACTTCATTTCTAAAAATTACTAATTTGTACCCTTTCAAAAAATTTCATCACATCATTCTAATTTTTATATTTGTTTTATTGTAATTTCAGGGTTGACTGTGGGGTGTTCTGCATGTACTATATTGAGCAAATAAGCAGAAACAAAGAAATGCAAAAATTCTTTCAAGACCCTGACATGCTTAAACAAAGAGCATATGTACTCAGGGAAATTCTTCTGTCATAATATTTCTTCCCCCGAAATAGGAAAAAACATCTATAAATTGTGATTCAAATTCAAAACATATATTTGTAATTTTGTTTTGTGTTATATTGGTTATTGTTTACAATATTTATTACACCAAAATGGTTTTTTCCAACTCAAACTTCACCCTTGGAGAATTTTGGTTGAAATACATTGAAAATATTGAGGAAATGAATAAATATGATTGGGCATCTGCTGTGCATGAGTTTCTGATACATTCACTTGACAAATCAGCAACTTCAAAACCTAGCACAGTTACAGGATGTGTCATTTTGATATTTCAAAATTTACATAGCAATACTCACGTGTACTTTCAAAATACACGTTTATTTTCACGTGTATTTTGAAAATACACGTGAAAATAAACGTGTATTTTCAAAATACACTTTAAAATAAACGTGTATTATAAAAATACACGTGAAAAATATCACGTGTATTTTGAAAGTACACGTTTATTTTACGTGTATTTTCAAAATACACGTGTATTTTGAAAGTACACTTGATATTCCTGATATTTCAAAATTTACCTACCAATACTTACCTGTACTTTGAAAATATAACGTGTATTTTCAAAATACATGTGATATTTTGGTATGTAAATACATGTGTATTTACATACCAAAATGGTTTTTTCCCGCTGGCGCGGACCACAATCCACGTAAGGTTTATACAAACAATGCATCTGATTGTTATGAAACAATGTAAAATTAGTTTTCACGAAAAATACAAGTCATAATTAATAAGTACAATTAATTATCCAAAGTACACGCATTTTCACTAAAGTACACGCAGTGGTTAATATAATGATTATTTATTATATTAATTGAAAACTACTTTGAAGAATTCATCAAGGACACAATAACCAAAATCAATTTATTAAGCTCAACTACTCACTTCCCAACTACTTCTGGTCAAGAAATAAATAACTTTCACTTTTTCCTATAAAAGAGTAATATTTGTTCATTTCTTAACCATTACAGCTAGGGTAAAGATTACATAATGGCTATTCCAGCAGAAAACTTGCGAGAAACTCTTGAGAGAGATGAAAGAAACAAAAAAAAATAAGGCAAATTGAGGAAAATATTTCCTCATATGAAACTGCCTTTGAGCAGTTTCAAACATATGTGAGGGAAGGCTATTCTGGACTTCCACCCAATCCCATAGATTTATTTGATGTGGATGAGGACCCTCCTCAAACACATGAAGAACTCATTTATTTCTATACAAAGGAAGTTCCCCTGAAAATCGCAAAGCTGAAGGAGAAAAAGGTTCTCCATTAAGGCCTTGTAGCTGTCATAGAAGAAGAAATTCGACACTGGTCGAATTTCATTGACTCTCTCCCTGACACCCTGGATGCCTTTGACAAACATCCCTTCTAGAAGCCCTGTTTAGTTTTTTCAGTTTTATTTATTTGAAAAATTGTACTTTATTTTTTTGTTTTTAATAAAAATTTTATTTCTTTCATGAATGTGTTCTGAGTTATTTCATAATCCAATATAGTAAAGTACACGTGAACCCTTATAAACATGATCACGTGTTTTGTTAAAAATTTTAACATTTTAACATTTCATCAAAAAAAATTATATAAATGCGTGTACTATATATATTACACGTGTACAATACAAAGTACACGTGTAATTTATAAAGTACACGCCTATTGAAATAAATATAAATGCGTGTACTCTATATATTACACGTGTACTTTATAAAGTACATGCATAGTCTATAAAGTACAAGAAGATTGAAATCTCTATATACTCTAAAATGCAAAACAGGGCATTTATTATGCTTTGCAATTAGCCTATCCACGTGACACATCATTTATTGGGTAATTATTACTCAACTATCTTAAAGGTGTCTCTATTTGTGAATCTGTCTCTTTGATTTCCAACGAACTCAGTTACGATTTTCAACTATTTGACTTCCTCAAAAGTGACAACTCTTCATTTCCAACGTACTTCTCTCTCCCTCTTTTCATCCCTCTTTGTAATGAAAAATAAAGTGGAATGGTTCCACGTCTCACTACCCTATGGCCATTGATATAATCACAATAAACATTAAGAAGAATTTTATTACAATTAACATTGATGTTGGTCCAATTTACAACAATACAATTAACATGAAAAATAATATGGTTTTTAACATTGATATTTAAAAAAATATCATTTCGAAAAACCATTACAACAATATAATGCACTATGTAGTACATATGTTTCTAATGCTCGATGATTAAATAACTACAAGTTGTATTTTTAATTAAAACCTCGCTCTTCAATGCAAATGTAAATAAGAAGGATATTTTTGTTACAAATTTTTTAGATATATTTTTTCTTATATTTCGTACATTGCGCATCTCTCGCGCATCGCGCGGGCTTACAACTAGTACTTGTATAATAATGACGCTAGCGCGGACCATAATACCCATAGGAGTTTAAGAATATGAATTAGATTTTTGTCATATCAATATGCGTGTAGTTTTCTAAAACATGCATGTACAATTATATTTAAATGCGTGTACTTTAATTATCAATGCGTGTACTTAATAAAGTACACGCACATTTCATCAAGTACACGCACATTATATTTATATTATGCGTGTATCTCATGCATGTACAATAAGTAAAGTACACGCATGCTTTTATAAAGTACACGCATATTGAACTGACCATCCACAACTGCTAAATGGGACCAATTATGAATAAAAAAAGTCAAATGGGATTAGGACAAACAAAACATTCACAAATGGGACTATTGCTAAAATACCTATAATTTCTTTGGACATCAAAATGCGCGTGTACTTCATAAAGTACACGCACATTTCATCAAGTACACACACATTATATTTATATTATGCGTGTATCTCATTCATGTACAATAAAGTACACGCATATTGAACTGACCATCCACAACTGCTAAATGGGACCAATTATGAATAAAAAAGTCAAATGGGATTAGGACAAACAAAACATTCACAAATGGGACTATTGCTAAAATACCTATAATTTCTTTGGACATCAAAATGCGCGTGTACTTTACATAACATGCGTATACAAAGGCAAAGTACACGTGAACACAAGGAATAATGATCATGTATGTTCTATGAAAAATTGAGTACAGCAACACACAAAAAAAACTGATATATGAGACTTAAAAATAAATTACATTCATTTATGTGAAACAAATGGTTTATTAATTAATTTATTCAATCAAATGGTTAAAATGAATGAATTCAACAATTTTAAAAATAGTCAAATGGGTTCCTTACAAGTAGACCTGTAATGACCCGTTTTACTACACCTCGAGCAAGTAACTTCCCTTACTGTGATCTCACCAGAAGACTTTATTCTCTTATTTCTTGGCCTGCCTGTCGGTCTCTTAGTCATTGGTGGAAGGATAGATGGATTTTCAGGAATAGGAATATTTAAGGAAATCAAATCAGGAAGAGGAGCTATAGGTATCGAGTATGATTTTCTGTAGAAAGATACCTTATAGTACTCCTCAATATAATCATAAATACTGGTCCCTTTCCTCCGCACAACACAAACAGCATGAGAACATGGAAAACATCTAATCTGCCAACTCTTACAAGAACAAGTCCTTTCTCCTAAGTCAACTATTGCTCGCACTTCTGAATGAACTTCAAATACATTTTGACTTGAGCGACTAATAGTCCAATGTCGGATTTTATTCCAATTTTCATTCAGTAACTTTTGAAAAAAAGGACATAGCTCATTTGCCCAAGTGTCAGACTCAACAAGTTTGTTTGCATTGAAATTCATAATCTTCACTCTCAATTTATCAAGCATATTCATTACTGGTAAATGTCTTTCCTCCAATATCCATGAATTGAATGACTCCGCAACACTAGATGCCATGTCACCATACCGTTTACCAGGGAAATATGCACAGGACCAATTCTCGGGAGGCAAACTATCAATGAAATCGGCAATAGCAGCTCCTCCTTCCTTCTTCAATGCTTCAATATTCTTGTGAAATACATCAACTGAGACAGCATATGCACAAGACAAAAAATCTTTAACAATTTTCTTTCGAAATCCAGCACAATTCCCACAAATTTTCTTTTTTATATTCCCTTGTAAATGATGTATACAGTAGGAATGTGCAGACAACGGGAAGGCCCTCGAAACAGCTTCAAGTAATCCATTGTTTCGATCTGATATAAATGTTATGTTTCGATATTGCTCAACTACTGCACTATGCAAATTGACTAGAAACCACATCCAGTTATCTTCGGTTTCGGAATCAACAACAGCATATGCAACAGGAAAAAGTCCTGAAATTTAAAAAATATATTAAAATTAAAATAAATAACATATCCATGTACAATACTTTGTATATTGATGTTGCTGGCGCAGACCCTAAAACACATGGGAAATATATTGTGTTTAATCTAAATTGTTTGTAAATAACAAGACAAAGCATAAAAATGTACCGTAGACATGATAAAATGCACGTTTACTCATCAATCTTTTGCTTGGCTTTATTATTAACAAGACTAACATCAACATACACGCATAAAAATGTAAAGTACAGGTGAACTAAACAAAAACATTCAAAGGTACTTTACATTTTTAACATTTACTTTGCTTTATTATTTCTAAATAACAACACCTATCATCAAAGTACACGCATAAAAATGAAAAGTACACGTGAAATAAAGCAAAACATTCACGTGTACTTGACATGTAAAATGCGTGTACTTTAGTTTGTATTCAACATAACATCATCATCAAAGTACACGCATAAAAATGAAAAGTACACGTGAAATTAAGAAAAACATTCACGTGTACTTGACATGTAAAATGCGTGTACTTTAGTTTGTATTCAACATAACATCATCATCAAAGTACACGCATAAAAATGAAAAGTACACGTGAAATTAAGAAAAACATTCACGTGTAGTTGACATGTAAAATGCGTGTACTTTACTTATTACTACACATAAAGTCATCATTATCAAAGTACACGCATAAAAATGACAAGTACACGTGACATTAACAAAAACATTCACGTGTACTTTACATGCACTATGCGTGTACTTTACTTAGTATTACACAAAATAAGACATATCATGACAGTACACGTAAAAAATGAAAAGTACACGTGAACTAAAACAAAGACCTTCAAAGGTATTTTATATTTTTATGCTTGTATTTTGATGTTATGGAATGGAACAAACAAAATTTCAATGCAATACACAAAATAAAATATTTAAAATTCATTTACCATTGTTCCCATTCCTTGCAGTAGCTGATAGTATTGTTCCACGGTAACGGCTCTTCAAAAAGGCACCATCAAGAAATAAAACAGGTCTGCAGTATTGAAATCCATAAATACTTCCTCTAAACATTACAAATATTCTCTTGAATTTTTTACCCTCATGTTCCACGTCAAGGATGCAATGCGACCCAGGATTATACTGCAATAGAAGGTCACGATAATTATTCATTAATGCATAAGAAACCTTTTCATCACCATGTATATCAACAGCAGCCATCTCTTTCGCACGCCATGCATGTTGATAAGCTATATCAAGACCATAATTCTTCTTCATATCTCTAACTACATCAATTGGTCTCAATAGAGGGTTATCTCTAAGATCATCAGCTACCAATGTTGAAACCAACTTGGAGGCTATCATTTTGGCTGACGGACTACGAAAGACACCTCTACATGTATGCTCATTATTCATTGAACGTATGTAAAAGTATCCATTTATTGTAGATAATGAAGCATGAATTCTCCATATGCAATTCTCAGTAGTCTTTTTAGAGCATTCAGCCGTCACTCGAGTTTTATCATTCTTCAAATACACATACTTGAACCCAACCTCAACGGCATACTTTCGCAATTTATCCCGAAATTCCACTACACCTCCTTCAAAACACTGCTGCTCATGACTTATATAAGTCTTCCAATCATTCGAAAGATAGACTTTCGACTTAATTGACTCCACACCTCCAAGATAAAAGTCATTTTCAATGCAACTATTAAAATCATTTTTAGTGCCTGATGATAAAGACTCTAACCTCTGTGTATTTGTATCACCACTGTCAACCCTCTCAGACCTTGTATTACTGCAGTCAACCCCTTCAAAAATTCGATTAGAGCAGTCAACCCGTTCATCTCTTGTATTACATGGAAATGGTAATGAATCAATGACATATATCCAAATAAAATTAGCTTTCACGATCAATTGGGACCGCAACATACAACAAACATCGTTGTCACAACCAACATGAACCGACATTCATCACCAAATGAATACCTCAATGAAAAACTCCCACTTCTCAAATTAGTAAACCTAATACACAACTCATTGCATATGAAATCTAATGAGCTATCTTCAAATATTTCAATACAAGCCATATTATCCAAATAACAACACCTTGCTATTACACTACTTACCATAATGTCCTGCAGTAAAACAGAGACGAAAAACATTTACTTCAAGGTCAACAATTCTAAAAATGTGTGCAATAATTTAATGCATGAAATATAAAAATATTTATTTATAATTAATATAAACTTACAGGCACTTTTTAAAAACCTATACAGGAAGCAATAAAACAAAACATATTATCAAATATCAATCACGTGTACTTTATAAACATTGCGTGTACTTTGAGAAAACTGATATCGAACTGGTTGTTTCCGCTGGCGCGGACCTATATCAATAAGTGATTCAATACCAAATGAAAATCAAGGACTCTTAAAATTAGAATGAAACATCAATAATATTCATTCAGCACATTCAACTAAGAATTACAAATATTGATAAATATAACTTATTTATGAAGAATCCAAACATAAATGCATAAAAAACACAAATTAAAAACATATACATATATAACGTATAAAAAGCTATTCAATCACATGAATGAATATTACAATGAGTCTCTTGAATTAAAACAAAGGACATATACTTATTGTAATCGATCGAAAATAGAAAAATCAACTGCTGATAAAGATAAACTTACAAATGATAGAGCCAAGTGATACAGGTAGAATCGAATAAGAACACTGTAATCGATTATAGGACAGACGATCAAAGCATAAGATTGATGTTATTTTCGATTTCGGAGAATAGTCGTTAGTTGCAGAGAAAACTCCAATAGCCGATTAGGTTTATGATTTTTTTAAATTGGGGGTATTTATATGTTGGACCTAATCGTTTAAAATTTAGTTCACCGGTTTTTTTGTCTAAAATTGTTAGTCCAAGGACTAGACCGTAAAAACCTAATAAAATTTTGTGCATCAAAAATATTAAACACCAAATTGTACATATTTAATTGATTCAACATCAAAGGTTGCATTTTCCTCTCTTTCATCACTTCAGATCTGTATACACATTAAACAAACAAAAATACAGAATTGCTCCACCGAAAAATCTTTAAAAGATGAAAATAAAAATTAAAACAAAAATACATTTAGATTATCTCACAAGGATTTCTTCTTTCAATGCTCTAATTTGTAAATACCATAAAACAGCAACATAGCATTGATAAATTTGTTTTATCCATAAAACGGATATAAATTTGCAAATACCATAAAACGGTGATAAATTTGTCACTTATTTAATAAAAAGACGATAAATTTGGAAATCTCTGTCTTATGCTTGTTGACCCAAAGAGCTCATGAGTTTAATGAGTCTTAACAAAATAAAACAAAACATGCGGTTTGTTACTCTGTGGTTTTGTGTTCAATAGATAGAACAAAACCTGTGTTCAAATCGAAACAAAATAAAAGAAATTAAGTATCCCATTCTCCTAAACCGAGACCTGCTATCTTAAGTATCCCATTCTCCTTGTGAAGTAGTTATGCAAGTGTTTAGTTATTTCAAGCTGTGTGCTCTATTTATTGACAGTCATCGAGCCTTGTGCTCTAATTGAAAGGATCATCCATTTTGAAACATTGTTACATATTTGGGCGGGATTAAAAAAACAGAGTTCCACGCATAGGGATATACAACCTTAGCATCATGCCAGCTTGAAAAATCAGTAACTAAGGGAAATCGACAACTGAGATAAAGAGAAGAAATTAGAAGAATATTTTTAAAAATAAAAGAATGTACCCAGGACCCTCTGGTGGAAACCCATCACTCTTTCATTGGAGTTGGAACATTAACTCGTTTGTTTTCATGTGTAGATTGTTTTTGAGGTTCTGTATGAAAAAATAGATCCAACCAGTGTAGATTGTTTTTGCGAAAACGTGGTTGAAAAAAGAAAAAGAACAAAATCAGTTTGTAAAGAAAAAATAGATCGATCCAAAAAAAAAATTACAGAACCTCATCTTCATCTGGGTCATCATTTTTTCCTTATCTTCGTCCGATTTAGACTTTGATTTTGAGAAGTTGGCCTTGGTTCTTGTTCTGGTTATTCATCTTCATCAGATTCAGACTTCGGTCTTAGAGACGGTGTAACAATGGTGAGAATAGATGAGATAAGAGTTGACGAACCCAACACCGATCTGTAAAACAGATAAGAGAACTTTGTGAAAATTCATCATGAAAATTCAGATCTGTAAAAAAAAAGTAAAAAGAACACACCAGCGTGAAATCTTTGAATGGTATGTGGGTATTACACACCAGTGTGATACCCTCTACAAAAGAGGGTTTTTAATTCCCGTCGCCGGAGACATAAACAGGCGTAGACCTGCAAAGAAAACAAAATCTCACCTTAGGTTTAGGAAGACAGAAATTGAGAGGTAGGAGCAAATAAAATTTCACAGGTTGAGAGGGAGAGAGAGAGAGAAGGATCAGGCGTAGGTAAGAAGAGAGTGGGAGAGGAATAAAATCCTCTCGAGCCTTGTGCGCTCAGACCGACCCTTATTACTCTCGAGCCTTGTGCGTTCAGAATGCAATATACGTGGATTGATAGGAAACACCAAATTCAATCTCAGTCGCTAGTTGATAAACACCAAATTTATCAATTTTTAATCTGAACCGTTAATTGGTTTAGACAAAAAAAACCCTCCTCCTTTATTATATATATATATATATATACTAGCGGAATGCCTGTGACTGAAGGCACGGCGAAAATTTCCCAAGTACAAAATTGCAAAACGGCAAAAATATCGTTCCCCCAACAAAACAAAGCGTTAAGTCGTATATAATGTAAGTTATAAAGTTTTATATATAAAACATATAATGTCAGACAATTTAATATTTTTGGAGAGTTTTCTTTGTTTATAAAACTACCCACCCTATTTAAGAAAGAAAAAAATACAATAACAATAATACTAATGATCCGTCCTAAACATTGTGTAAAAAAAACTATCAATTCAAGCCAATTCATGAGAACACCACCAATACTTAAGTCGGACATATTTATTATATAACATAAATAATTGTAAACAATTTTTCAAAAATTAGGCAGAGTTTCCTCTATTTATAGGACTAACCACCCTGTTTAAGAAATAAAAAAAACAATATTCAAAAAGACACAATTTATCAATCAAAATCAAAATGCGATACATGTCGATACTCCCGATACCATTAAATCATCAGTGCTCCGTCACATCATCCTGACAACCAAGTCCTACAAAACCAAAAGATTGGACAACAATGAATTCAAAATCAATAGATCAACTTGTATTCAAAATCTACCAACATGTAGAAGGTATTGCATAAAAGAGTGGTCGAGAAAGTCTAATTATACACGCACTTCCATTTCTCAACAAAATTTGCAAGAAAGGCCAACAACCTCATCAACCTCGTTTACAATGGCCCCTATATTCCCATATTACAAATCCAACCCAATTACAAAAGGAAGTATATTGAACTATACACGCACACACAATGCTATAGAATGTGCAAAGTTCATTCATTTTTTTGTTTAAAAAAGGTACTATATTGCAACAAAAACAAAATGAATTATCATAACCCGAACTATACATGCACGAACTATATTTTTTTGGTCTAAAAATATATCAGTGTATAAAACAATGATATAAAAAATGAGTCATGGAGAATCGGTCTAAAAAGGTACTATATTTCCCCGGCATTTGTTTACTTGGTTGGAAAAAGAAACACAACTATCCAACAAAAACAAAGCAAATACCGTTGACAATAGCATGACTTCCACCAGTGTTGTCAAGTCTACTCTCATGTGATGCAACCTTGAGGATGCCAACTGCTTCATTGTCCGAGATTTTTAGTTCTACTCTGGAAAAATCACAACAAATGAGTAGAGGTTGATTAGCACAAAAAAGAGGTGAATCGACAACAAAAATAAAAAGGAGATATTGGGAGTTGTAAATAATGCAATATGTACGCATGTATGGAGAAATACCTTGAGCGAGATGGGAATGAGAAATGGAAGTAAGTGAAGAGAGAGAAGTATAACCTACAGATATCAGTTTCCCCCTCTGTGATGAAGATAGTGGTTTCCCACCCCCAAATAGCTCTCCTACCCGAAATAGCTTTACGATTTTTTTAATAGAATATGATAATAAAACTGGGGAGCATTAAAAAGGAATTGAAGACTTTGAAAAAAATATAGATTGCCTACCTGAGAGTCAAATGTATCCAGAAGAAGTTCTGACAATGAAGCAGGTGACTGGAAAAATATTCACAAAGGCAATGTAGTAAGAAAAGAAAAAGCAAATTACAAACAAACTTGATTTTGATTGTTAGTAATTGTGTTGTTTCAAAACAGTAATATGTAACAGTTAAAATGAAAAACTGGAAAAAAGTAGTGTAAACAAAAAAGATAGATGATAGTGTGTTCCATCCAAAGCTCCCTGGGATCACAACTCGTGATTCTCAAAATCAAACTACAATAACAAAACATAAGGTGAGAAATAAATGCTCACAACTTAAACGAAAAAACAATAACACATGTTGCATATTCAATACCCAAGATAGAAGATAAGTTCCAATGATGAAAGAATAAAGGAGTAGATAGGCCACTAAAAGAGGTTGGGATTGTCCTAAACCCAAAATTCATCCACGTCCAAATTCAATGCAAATCGAATCAAAGAAGCCACTTTCTCTAGACTAAAAATATCTAAGGTTTCAGTAAATTCATTATAATCAAATGTGTTTTTGTTAACATCAATAAATATTCACTCCCCTAGCCTCTAATAGATTGAAATTGGTGTTTGTTGTGCACAATAAATGGTGTTTAAAATTGGTTATTCGTTCTGATGCTTCTCAACTACTTTGTCTTTGCCTTTTCAGTTCAGAAAAACTTCACAAGCGAGACCATTACTGTTTTGACAGCCAAAAATTTGACTCAAAGCATCTGAGAAATGCTAAAGTTATTTCATGCCAATTCATACATGGAAAACTAAAGGTAAAGGAAGGATTTCCAAAGGGGCGATGCTACAGAGCATGATGAATATGGTCCTCTCACTGAAGATATGGCTGCTATAAATAGTTCAGATGACCACATTGGAGTGACTGAAGGAGAGTCAGGTGTTCTCTCGTTCTACAATCATCCTTATAACAGAGAAGCTGATATTCTCATATCCATCCTCGAAAAAAAATAATCTCCTCTCGTTTGTTGCAGAAAAATGAAGAGATTTTTTAGAGAGAACAGGGGGTAATGATCACCGATGCAGATTGGTAATAGAGAGGGGAGGGTGAGGGGCATAAAATACACAGTATCTCAGAAACTCTCCCCTCTAAGAAGTCCCTATATGCAACAAACTGAATTGAAAACATTCAACATTTTTGCCTCAAACTTCATTTCTCTGTTATACAATGAACTAACAAATAAAGAAAACATATATCTAAACATACTTGGTTCATATTGAATCGAATTAGTTCATGCCGATCAACGGATTGCTGAACATACTCTGATAAATCAATTTAACACACATCCTCATCAGAGAGAGAAAAAGAGTTGATTCAATTGTAAAGGTTATAGCAGGTTGTTAATCAAGATCTAATGAACTAAACAAATGAAAATCAACAACCTCAATTTCAGATCATGAGGCCAATGGAAGCAAAAAGTATAAACTAACATTAATGAGGCCAATGGTTATAACATGTTATCAGTACACAAATTTACCATCTTGATGCTTAATAATCACAAAGCACAACTCCTTATTAAAAGAAAAATGCAGAAATATGGTGTACCATACAGCAGCATGATGGTTCAGCAAACCATTTATGTAATTAGAGTACATAAAACTCACATCACATGACATGTATACATACATAAACCCCCCATGTGCAGAGTAAATCCTAATTTAAATAAAATAAAGCAGGAAATTAAATGAAATATGAAGATGTGATGGAAAAGACAGACATACTGACCTTCAATAACCATATCCATATCAGAAACATTCCTTCAAAGGTGAAAACCACATAAAAAAAACCTGCTGCTTCTGGAATTGCTCTGCCAATACTATGAAGAGAATGACGATGTGACAAAGAAAGTTTCAAAAGTGACACAAAAATGACACGAATTGCTGCTGCTTCTGGAATTATATGGTTGAAATGACACAAAAATGAAGATATTACAAAGAAAGGTTAAAAAGTGAGAAGAGTTAACATATCTTAAATGACAGCCTCCTTTCGTGAAAGATTATCCTTCATGAGATCTGTTGCATATCTATAAGAGGATCCTCACACATGGATCGGGTTTGGGGTTCATAATGGGAAGAGTTAACATCAACACTAAGGTCAAATTTCATTAAAGCCATAAATAATGTCATCTGATTAACACCCCGTAAAGCTAGAGAAAATATGTTTAACCAAGCCCAACTTGAGTATTGGAGACTGAAAAAAAGAAGGCCCAATGGACTTTGTTAACAAATCTGCAATTTCTTCTGAGGCATAAACAAAAGATGGACTGATGAAACCTGATCAAAGCTTTTCTCAAATGAATTGAATAACTACCTCTATATATTTCTCCTCTCATGAATTACTGAGTTAGACGTAAGAATAATAACTGATTTTATTATCATAAAAAAACTATGATGAGATTTTTCTCCATTAAGCCCAATTCAATCAGTATCGATCCAACCAGAGAAAGCTAGATGTATACCTTGAGCCAAGCAGGGTATTCAGCTTCAGCTGAGGATCTAAAGACACTGAGATTTGATAGAGCTATAGAGAATAGATAGAGATTAGCTTACTGAAATAGCACAACTGATGAGCACAAATGAGCATAACTGAAATAGCAGTAAGGAGAAAAGAAAACAATCAATAATATGGACTCAAACATTATGGCAAGAGTACTGAGGAACATGAAAAAAAGAGAGATAATATTCATTATAAATGCTATAACATCACAATTTACAATGGTTTCTATCTATCTCTCTAATCAGTTCAGTTTTGCTTGCATCAAGTAATAACATATTTTCAAAGGCTAAATTGCAAAATAGCTTATGCATATACCATAGCTACTTAGCAAATTATCAATGTGATAGTATGCATTATCAATAGAAAAACCAACCGCGATAGTATTTAGGTAGGTATTATCAACATAGCTACTCAACCGTTGGTCAGTCAGACATTCCGTATTCAAAGTACAGTAAAACTATATTGTCCTAAATGCGAGGATATTTACTATCTTCGATCCAGGTACCAAGGCAATATTGATGGGCCTTACTTTGGAACCAAATTTCCTCACCTGCTTTTGATGACATATGGCAGCACAGAGCTATGTTCCTAGAGTATTGTCTTTAAGCTACACAAACCTTAACGTCGTGTTTTCACTCATGTTTTAAATAGGTCATATCTCTGGTGACAATTCGTGTTCTAAAGAGGTCATATTTGTGTTAGCTAGGAAAATATGATTTCGTGTCGTGTTATGTCGTCTTCGAGGGTAAATGGTGCTAGTTGTCTAAACCCAATCACAATAGGAGATGATCAATGTAACAATACAATTTCAGCATTATAGATAAGTACATCCATATTTTAATACCAACAAAAATGTTTAGAACAAAAATTTGGTTCAAGCTTTGCATTTGTTGCCCCTTATTAAAAGATGATCACTGTGTCACTTGAATGCTTCATGGTCACAAAGTTCTGCCCTAGAAATGGAGACACAATTGAAGGATACCACATCCATGTGCGCACACAAAATAAAGATACGATGGAAGGATACAACAATCACCAAACTCGGGAAAAAAATGTATTACCTGTGATTCAAGGGGGAGAGTTAACATAATATATGTCGAATTCGATGTGGACCTGGAAAATAACAATTACAATCAAATGTGTCAATCAAACTCGCCAAAAAATTGAATGTATTTAAACAGTGCCTTTAGGTTCGTGTTCCATAACATGTGAAAATGTATACCATCTTGTTGGTATTAGATAACACAAATAAAATTTTCTTTTGAAAAGGAAAATATTTATATATGACATAAAAATACTACCATTTGTATGTTTAGGGACGTTCTCAATATATTATTACTCATTTCTCTACCTGAATTTCAACGTATATCCAACATCATCCAATTAACACAACTCAGCAAAAAAATTTAAAGCCTTAAAAAAAGTGAAGTATTGAGGCTCAAAAGTAGCTAGCGGAATTCAATTAATTGAAACTGTAATTTCAGTCCTAATATGCACAAAAACAGATGGCACAACATAAGGATACTACCCTTAAATTAAGCAAAAACTAAATCCGCACAGATATTTCATAAAAACCCCAAATCTCAAAAACTAAATCCGCATAAAAACAAAATAGGTGTGTTTATTCAAATATGGAGCATGAATTAAGCTTAATTCATGCTCCGCAATTAGAAAATCTAATAACAAAGCAACATAACACAACTGCTATTAAACAAATATGGAGAATGGATTTGAACAACAGAACATAACTATTATTAAACCAAATATGGAGCCTGGATTTGAAAGTGTTAAATTGGTATTCAGTTTTCTATACTCTTCTAAACTCTAATCTCTTATCTAATTATATGTTGTTTACATTCTTACTTTGACAATATAAACTATTCCCCTAATCCATACCAAATGGAATGAGAAAAGAAAATAAACAAAGTGGAGGTGGTATCAAGTATCTGTACCAACCAAAAATGATACATTGTACAATGTGTTGCCTACAAAATCACAAACCATTTGAAAATTATAACTTTCAATCAAACATTGGCAATCAATAAAATGTCAATGGTCGAATACCTAGGATCTATAGAGAATATAAGAAAAATGCAAAAAAGACAGATTAACTAAGAAACCCAAACTTAAAACCCCAATAATGAAGAATGTATTTTTAAAACCCTAATAATTTGAGGGTTTGTGTATAATTAATCAAGCCCAAATATCACAAAAAATGGAATTTATTTGTATAATTAATCAAGTCCGAATTAAAATACCTGAGATTATAATAAGTCATACAAATTATTCCGAATCACCTGGAACAAAAAAAGAAAACAAAACAATGCGTGAGAAATTATCATAGTGCCCTAAATTATATATGAGATCCCCATGTGTATAAAAAATCTCCAAATTAAGATGTAATACCTAAACAATATCATCCAAATACAAATCAGAAATCAAAACCCCCAAATGATACAAAAATCTTACCGCGACATGTGTTTGAGATATGTGTGTATGAGAAGATGATTTCGGGTGTTTGATTTCGTGGAGACTAATTTTAAAACATGGAGAGTATGGTATTAAAACGTGGAGAAGATGATGTTTGAGAGGAAGAGAGAGGATTTCAGGTGCTTGAGATCCATGTGTTTGAGATTCAGAACATAGGATTTTGCGTATACGCGTGAGGAGAGAGGTAATGAGAGTAAGAGATTACTTTTGTGCCCTTCTTTTTGAATTTTGATGTAGAGGGGGAACTAAATTAAAGTGTGTAAAAAGAGGGGGAACTCAAATATATGAGGGGTAAGATAGGTAGTACGTGATTAATTAATCTCAGCCATTAGATCGTTGCCTTGTTGTCAAAATCTTGACCTCTAATTAAGTTATCTCTTTATGGAATAGTAACAAAATTTTACTCCTTATTATATATATATATATATATATATATATATATATATATATATATATATATATATATATATATATATATATATATAGTATTATTTTTGTGCTGATTGTTTCGCATTTTAACATGAGGATCGGATATATGTCACCTGGCGGTGAGCGCAGAAAAGAGAGAGATAAGGTCTATAATTTAACCCGATAATATCTACGTTCACCGCCACACGACACATTTTCGGTCCGCACTGTTAAAATGCGGGGCAGTCAGCACAAGAGTATTTTATATATATATATATATATATATATATATATATATATATATATATATATATATATATATATATATATATATATATATACTGCTCTTGTGCGGACCAGTCCGCATTTTAAAAGTGCGGACCGGACATGTGTCACCTGGCGGTGCCTCCAGAAAAGAGAGAGAAAGTACCTATAATTTAGTCGATAATTTCTACGCTCACCGTCAGATGACACATGTCCGGTCCTTACTCTTAAAATATGGACCAGTCTCTATTTTAAGAGTGCGGACCGAACATGTGTCACCTGGTGGTTAGCGCAAAAAAAAAAAAAGAGAGTGTGCCTATAATTTCGCTGATAATTTCAAGGCTCACCACCAAGTAATACATGTTCGATCCGCACTCTTAAAATGCCGACTGATCCGCACAAGAGCTATATATATATATATATATATATATATATAGAGAGAGAGAGAGAGAGAGAGAGAGAGAGAGAGAGAGAGAGAGAGGTTAGTTTTTATTTTTATTTTTAATTTTTTATTGGGGGAGGGTGAACGAATGATTTTTAGCGGTAAAACGAATGATTTTTTAATAAAAATTTGGAGGATAAGCTCACGTGAACCCTTAGTCACACAGTTTGGCCAAACCATCCCTCGCCCTCGCCCTCGCCCTCGCCCCCGCCCCGTCACCCAAGTCCCGCTTTGACTCTTCACCTTCGAAACCGAACCAAAATCGCGAACTGTTGCAAATGAATCCGAAGTTTCAGTTTCAACATTCAGATCGCAATCGGAAGTTTGGGATTTTTTAATTTGTTGAATGTTGGATTTTGTTGATCTTTGCTGATGATTAATGGTTATTTATTTGATTGATTTCTTAGGAGGAAAGATAGTGGGCGAGGTTGATCTTGAGCATGTTTTCTGGTCGTTCGAGAAAGACAAAAGTGGGTTTGGAGTGTGATGGTGAATTTGGAGTTTTGTCTTTGGTTGCCCCTGTTTTGGTTAGTGTTTTTTTCTTTGATTTCCCCTTTGGTTTGACTCATGGTACTGTGTAAGTAGGGTTTTGGGCAATGTTTCAAATGGGTATTGTGTAAGCACGAAATGGATAATGTTTCAAATGGATTTTGTGTCGATACGTATTGGGCAATGTTTCAAATGGATTTGTATAAATTACAAACATCGTTCTATATGCGTTTTATACATTGATCGGATTATAAAAAAGATCTCTCTTGTATTACTTTATATTTATATACATTTAATACTATTATATAATTTTAAATTAATAAATTAATTGCGGCTTTAGTGCGGCTACCACATTTACAATTTTTTGAAAAATGACGCCCTCACGCATTCGCAGCCGCTTCGCTCCGCGTATTGGTGACTTAGTCTGAACCTGATTTTATAATAAGAATAACAACAATATAAGTAGAGGTTATGTTATCGACATTAAATATATATATGATGATTTTCTTCATTCAACCAAGTACAAAAAGTGTTTTCCTAAATCTTTAGCACAAGTATAACAACGGTTACGTGTATTTTCTTAACCAATAACCTGATCGTAAATGGCAACGTAAAATTCGGTATAATTTTAACATATTGTAAACTAATATAAGTTTTCCATCGTATTACAGTCAAACTTAATATGAAAACTAGAATAAGGATTTTACCAACTTTCAACTATAGACAAACATAATACTGAACCGAGAAACTAGTTTGGATCAATTGTATTTTTTATATATTTAGTCCCCATTAAGTAACTGCATAGACCAAAGATCCTCTGTGCTCCACATGTTATCACTTGATTGAGTGGGAAAAGGGGGTGATGAGAAAGTGCCGATGAAATTTGCTCCTGGGTAGGATTGTGGAGAGTAGGTTTCAACTGCACTTAAAGATGCAGTAGACGACATTTGGCTTGTGCTTGCTTGATGATTTTGACCATAAGTGCTTGGCCCTGAGAATTTTTCTGTTTGTTTAATATGTTTTTGGATTCTGGTCCTCCAGAAGTTCTTTATTTCGTTATCTGTCCTCCCTGGCAGATGCTTTGCAATTTTAGACCACCTGCATGTAAAAGATGGGATTAAATAATTGGTTGGATCATTCTAGAAGTTGAAGAGAGAGAATAAGTATACACAGATAATTTGACATGAAAGAAAAACTTGTAATTTTAAATTATATCCGTTTGTTGAAACATATTTTATATTCAGTAATTCTAAAACCTTGTGCTAACTTGTTCATGCATATATTTTGATGCGCAGGCAATGATATGTGAGAAGTGGGACTTTATACTCAATGGCGAATTCGGGATTTGAAGTGAAGTGGAACGAAATTTTTTGAGAAAGACTAGGGATTCGGGAGCTCCCGAGGCGATTTTTTGTTGTTGTTTTTACTTATATTTTTACAATTTTTAACCCTAAAAATATTGAAGTATTAATTAACTAAATTTGGATTCCTAAATTGTTCCGTTTCGAATGCGATTGAACCTCAGCTTCGGATACGGTTGGTGTGTTGTCTCCTCTTTTCCGTTTAAAAAAATTTCTCCATTAACTTCCTATATTTACAACAAATTTAATTTAATTTCAGACTAATAGATTCACAATAAATTTAATTTTATTTCAGACTAATTTTACATTATAAATTAAATTTCACACTAATAGATTACAGGGATTTTAATTTTAATTTTAATATTCATTACAAATTTAAACACATAAATAAAAACACATATTTTATTTTACTAAACAAACACATATAAACATACTTCTATCTCAATGAACAAATTCATATAAATAAACATATAAACAAACACAAAATATACACAAATTCATATAAATAATAAACTGTTTATAAACAAAAGGAGAGAATATAAGAGAATATGTTATGAGATTGAGAGCTGAACGTTTAAGTTTGGTTTTCTTTTTTAATTTATTACACATTTTTCCTCCATCTTTGAATATAATTAGAAGTAACCTCCAAGTTTAATTTTTGACCAAAAAATCCCTAATTTGTTTTGTTTTTTTTGTTTTAAAATTGAACTGGGGCGGCCGACCCGCTTCGGCCCGCGCTGGATCCGCCCCTGTTTATAGTAACACTTCACTTAACTACCATGTGTGTCACCTTAGAAGATATTTGGTACTCGCGGTGTCGTGTTTCGTGGTACTTCGTAATTAATCGACTCGTGACAAAATCAAATATGACACAAGTAGATTTTGTCCTTTGTGTTATGAACATTTTAGATTGTGTCAACGTTACGTAACTATTGAATTTAGAGTATCGCTTTAGCAAGACGTGACAATCCAACTATACATTGAGTCCTTCTAGACTGATATGAAATTTGACATGATAATAGTGCACAGGAACATGTCTTTCATTTATCGGGGATGCGTGGAGCCAACATAGGACCCATTAAAACACTCCCTAATTAATGAGATAAAAGTGTATGTCTCCTAAAAGAATAATACTTTACATATCGGTAGTTTGTATTTGGTAAGTACCGAACAAGCTTTAAATGACTTGTATCATGATGTGAGTTCCACCATGGTACAAGCATATAAAATTTGTCCAATACTTACTCGATACTAACTACCAGTAAATATAACATTACTTCTCCTAAAATCGTGTCCCATTTTTGTGTCAACAGTTTATATTAAAAGGTATCTAGGCTCCCCACCATGTTCAATGGTTGAAATTTATGATACACCATGTCATGTTCCACATATTTATTTAAAGGAAAGTCTGGATCATACTATATTGAAAGTTGATTGGAAATTGGAGCAAGAACACTACTTTGAGGTTTGTGTTGATATCAAAGGAGAAGCTGAAGTTCAAACAGTTAATGCTTAGATCAACCAGAATATATCTTACAGATCTTCATAACAATCTCATTGGAAATATTGTTCACGTCGCTGAAGGTTAGACTATTGCGTATCTTCGGAATAGAAACCTCTTCCAACACTTGTCTGAGCTAACGTCGCTAAAGGTTAGCCTATTCTAAACATCAGGACCTGATCTTATATACGATAGGTTTCATGAATGATTACTAATTATTGTGCAAATCAAGCCTCCCTGGTAATCCCATGGAAAATATTTCTTACATGGATGGCTCTGCCTGTTCGTGGTATAGATATGCCCCTTATCGAGATTCTCATATTCAGTGTAGCAAAAGACTACTGATTCATAAGGAGATGATTGGGGCTTGGACCACGGAATCTTTGCCTACCGACTTTAATAAGAGAGAATCGAGGCACCTTCTTGTTTTCCGTGCACAAATTTTCTTTCAATCACAAATCTCACACTGTCACCCTTTAGAAGTAGGATACCTAGTCTTGTTGTTCCGAGCCTTTGGATAAAAAATTTAAAACCAACCATTTTGATTAAAACAAGGGAGATTGTATATTTTGGGTAGGCCTGTCAATCGGGTTCTATGAATCGAGCCATGATTGATCATGCTCCGTCCGATTTTGATTTACTTGGTTCAAGTTCAAGCTCGCCCGAACGAGCTTTAGAGTGCTTAGCTCAAACTCGGCTCACAAAGTAAATCGGGCTTCGGGCCCAATTTGAGCAGCCCGATTGAAATATTCCAATACATATTTATTTATTTTAATAATAAATATTCACATTTTAGCAATAAAAAAACAGATTTCAGTACTAAAAAATAGAATTCAACACTAATATTGACATTTCAACATTAGTAAAACACATTTTAACACTAAAAAACAGATTTCAACACTGAAAAAATACATTTAGAACTAAAAAAAACATATTTCGACACTAATATTGACATTTCAGCATTAAAAAATCACATTTCAGCACTAAAAAAATAGATTTCAGCATTAAATTAACCAGTCCCGTAAGATTAAGTAAAATAAATTAATAAATGACCCACCTTATTTTTGTTTCTTTAATATTAAGTCCAAAGGATAATATTACAAAAATTATTTTGTTTTAAAAATATTTTTTACATGTCATAGAAAATAAAATAGTTTTGTATATATATATATATATATATATATATATAATTTCGGGCCGAGCCTAGTTCGGATTTGAAAGTGCTTCGCTCACGCTCGACTCAAATTGAATTCGGGCTTAATATCTCGGCTCAAACTCAATAAAAGCTCGGCCCAAATTTAACAGGCCGAGCAAGGGGGCTTCGGGCCTGCTCGACTCAATTGACAGGCCTAATTTTGGGGATTACGCTACTATTGGGTGATCAAATAATTTAATCACATATTCGTTTGAATATAAATGGATATAGTAGTACTAGGGAGACCCAGAAAAACAAAACCACTTCGTAAACCCATTGCATAAGACAAAAATAGGTACAAGTTTTTAATGCACATTTTGATGCCGTGACGGGACCCACAATAATAAGGTATAAACTTTTAATGCACTGAATTTACGAAATGAGTTTTTTTCTGGATCTCCCTAGGTTTATTCACTATATTATATTCAAAATAAAGTACATTTGAAATTTATGTTGTCTCATAACCTAGAGTAGCTTAATCTATATTTTGGGGCAAATTGCACGAGTCGTCTCTCTTACTAGGGCATAATTCTCAATACAATAACTTTGTTTTAAATAATACATCTGTTTTGCATAATTTTTTTTGTAATGTTCAAATAAAGACAATTTTAATATAGTATTGAAAACAATAGAGGAGCCTATAATTATCAAATCAACAATGTTACACCCCTCACTCACTCTCGGAATTGAACATGTGAGTGTAAAATTGGATTTAAACATCAATTACAATTTTAGATTATCAAACATTACGTAAAATTGAATTTTAATTTATTTTAAATTCACTCGTTTATAATGAGTCAATTTACATGATCCAATAATTTGTGCAACCGAAAGATTGCCTAACTGGGCAGGGGGGGCCTTGCAAGGAGCCAAAACAATGTGTTACCTGTCAACTTCAAAAGTCTACCAAAATAGTAGAGGAGTTCTCTTTTAACATAGGAGAAATTTGACATTGATTTCACCATAGAGTGGAAACTTCTGTTGTCCAAACTTTTGGACTGCCTTTTACAACAACGTGCGCCTGTCCATGTATATATGTCATATAACAAGTACTATGTATAGTATTTTGTACAATTATATTCTTCTTTCTGGTAATTGCACTTGTCACTATTTCATTCATATATATTCTATTTCAAAACAAGTTTCTTCCAAAGTTGAATAATTAAAGGTAGACCCCCCCCCCCCCCCCCCCCCACCCACACCCACACACACACAAAAAAAAAAGATAAATAAATTAAAAAAAAATAGAATAAGAAAAGAAAGAAAGAAAAAATAAGAACTTATTGTTTTTCCAAATTCATTTAAGATATGTGTTAGTGCTAATTGAGAAAAGAATGCAAAAAAAGTTATGATTTTCTAAAGTGCGTTCCATAGGGAAATGCGTCAGAATATTTTCTTATATTTTTTGTAAACAAAAAAAACTGTTTAGCTTCTTTATAGGACACGACCTTAAATGGACTAAATCATCTGTTTTATGTACTCAATGAAGCTTGGGTTCGTTGGAAATTTTTGAGGAAGCTACATATAATACTCAATGATTATGAAAAGGAAGAAATGCACCATATGATTCGTCAGAGAAGTTGAGATATATACATCTTTAAGTGGAGCAAAAATTAATTATTTTCTAGCCATAAAAACTAAACCAAATCTTACAAAATGATTTACTTCTACCCATATATTATAAAGGGCAATTTACAATTAGATCATTTGTTGACAATTTTTAAACATTTAAGGATAATTTACTATTAGGTCAACTTGTTATGACACTAACGTGGATTTCTACCGGAAGAGAATTAGTAAGTGTTTAAAATTTGTCAAAATTCCTTTAGTATTTAAAATTTATTTGCGAGGAACCTAAGAGTACTTCCCCCTATTCCCTAACCACAATGTTAATGTCTTTGCTAGCTATAAGTTGAAAGAGAACCACTCCCTTATTCCCCCCCCCCCCCCCCCCCCCCTAATTCCATAGGTAGCTAGGAATCCTAACGGACCTCCTTGTCCACAAATTATAAATAACTATATAATAAAAATGAACATCCTTGGAGTCAAAATAAAATTGGGTCACAGTTTCCTGCCATAATAATTTCATGCATACATGTATACAGACATATATACGTCTGGTTATCAACTAACCTGTTTCCCCACTTAGCGTGCAGTTCCATGATTAAGAGTTGCTCTTCAGGTGTAATATTACCCCTCCTCACATCAGGGCGTAGGTAGTTAAGCCACCGAAGTCTACAGCTTTTCCCAGTACGCTTAAGCCCTAATAAAAGAAAACTAATTGGATTACATAATATACTAAATTTTGTCCACTAGGGTTACCTTTAGTTAATCGGGGGAAAAATAAGAAATAAGAAAATGGTTGTTACACGTGTATATAAATTACCAGCTGATCGAGCCAGTGAGTTCCATACACCTTCACCGTGATTAGCTATGTAATTCATCAGGATCATGTCTTCTTCCATAGTCCATGGCCCTTTCCTTACTTCCGCATCTTGAGAATCGCATGGTCTAATATCCATTTGAGAGAGAGAGAGAGAGAGAGAGAGAGAGAGATTTTGAAGGAAGATAATGGAGGTGGAGGTGGATTATATAGAGCTAATCTAACATCATTTACACCATTAATGAATATAATCAATGACATGTGCGTATATTAATAGTGCTTTTGACCTAACTCTCATATTGAACATATAGTTACGCTAATTTATTTTTAATCAAGTGTCTTGCATGCATGCATGCTTGCATGATTATCCGTGGATGTATGCATATGCAACAACTAATTAATATCCTAACATGGTTAAGCACATGGATTAATTTTTCATGTATGCTATTATCTAAAATTAAATTGTGATGATTTTTAGGGGAAAAATGACAGTCAAAATTAATTGCATGTGCAACGCAATGATAATGGTAAAAGAGCATATGACACTAATTATGGAATTACAACGACCAGAAAATAGCATATAACATGAATTGTATTATTCACGTTGATAATGATAGTGTTATTCAGAACCTTGTAGTTTTGTCAATAACACTATCAAACCATGTTTATGAATCACTATTAATTGAACAGAAAAGAGGGTGCATAGGGTTTCTCTTGTGGAAGCCTTCAAGATTATAGACTCTCATGATTCTTGGATATTCATCAAGCGAACCGGGTGCGGATAGCAAAAGGCTGGGGTGGCAACTTCAATAACCATAAGGCCTAATAATTTCATCTTGGGCCATTCATTTAGGTCCAACATGTAGAAAACTCTGTTTTCATGCCGCGTAGATTCTAAACGTACCTATAAAGGTCGTGTTCAGTCCATAAGGCTCCCACTTAACGCCCGATAGATTCTAAACGTACTCATAATGTTGCTAGATACAACCTACATGCCTTACATGCATACAATGGTTATGCTAATTACAATGACAACATTTGACCTAGTTTAATTTGGGTGTAATTCATTTTAATTGTAAAAGCTTTCAATAATGCACCATTATCTCTCTAAGTGTTATAGATACAAAAAACATATTGTTGCTAAATACTCCATCTGTCCGAAATTTAGAGTTTATATTTTTATTTTGTACAGTTTAAGGTTACACTCGATTAATAATAAAGATTGACTCGTGTTCACCAATATATAACTTGGTTTGTTAATTATATCTAAAAAAAGGAAAGTAGACCCTATATTTGGGATAGTCCCAAAATGAATAGTGAACTCTTAATTGGGACGGAGGGGTTCAACCTACTTGTGTTACAAGTGTACAATGGTTGGGTTAAGTACAATGACGACATTTGACCCATGTTTAATTTGGGTGTATTTCATTTTAATTGTAAAAGCTTTCAATAATACACCATTATCTCTCTAAGTGATATGGATACCAAAAAACATATATAATGTCATAAGAAGTATCATAAAAAAGTATTAATTATTTTTTTGTGTTTTTTATTTAGAAAATGCACCTTAAATATATATTTATAAAAATAATGTCCTGCCAAACATATTTACAAAACATCGCACTTCTTGAATTCGTGGTTGGTAACTGAGTTTTTAACCTGAAATCGCGGTTGGTAACCGCGAATTGAAGTTGGACTAAGTATGTTCTTAATTAGCTTTTAAGAAATTGAGTAGGATAAAATCGCGGTTGTAAACCATGATTTATTGAATTCGGGGCTGAGACCCCTAAATTCAACTTAACTCAATTTTCTCGTAAGTTCAAATCGCGGTTTAGAACCGCCAATTCAATGAAATCGCGATTGTAAACCACGATTTCAGCCTAACTAATGATGGGACTGACTAATTAATTACTCGCTAAGCACTTTTTGATTTCGTTGTTGCTGACCGTGAATTCAGGTTGAATACTCGATTATCAACCACGATTTCAAAAAGTGATATATTTTTATAAATATGTTAAAAAGTGCATTATTTTTATAAATACGTTTTTGAAGTACATTATTTTAATTAAAACCCCCAAATTTTTGGTTGCCAAAGACATATTGGTGTAGACTTTAATACCCAAGAAAAATATTACAAAACTTATAAGTGGCAAAAGTCATATATATATAATTGTCTTATGCATGGCCTAACCTGAGCAATGTATAAATTCAAATAAATGTTGGAATTTATGGTATCGAATTGCGCTGACAAAATCATATTTTGTCAACTTTAGGGTCAATTTAATATGAGATCACAATTCTTTCGAGACGGTTCGAAGTGGCGACGCGTTCTCCTCCGCGAGGAGTATAATCTGGTTTACTCACATGTGTAATACCATAAATTAATGAATGAGAAATTATATCTCAAAGTATCTATTTGGAACATGAAATTTGGTTGAAGTATTTTATTAAAGCTCTTGTCCCACATAGAAAGAATGTGAAAATGGGTGTAGTATATTATAACCCATTATGGCATAAAGGTTTAGTGCCCTTGGAGTATCTCAACTCTTTGAAGGGGGGAGGACCTACATGGGCTTTAATTGATGTTAAAGCCCACACGTGCGCGTCGCCACCCGCGCGGTTCGGCTTGTGGGCTTTAGCTTGGCCAAAGTATTAAGTTTTTAGGCCAACTTTATTGGGCATTTTATTTATTTCCAAGTCTAATTTTAATTTAATTTAATTTATTTTTTGGCCAATTTTTATTCTGTTTTTAACAATTTTATCTCAATAGTTCTGATTGTTGAGATATTTCGTTTTAAACATTGTTGAGATATTTTCCAACTGTTTTTAACCGCTGCTTATTTAGTATAAATAAGTGGTTTAGTCATTCATTTTTGTCATGATTTTAAGACATATTTTCTTTCTTATGTCAGTCTCGTTTTTAGTCCATACAAAAAGAGAGCTTTTCATTGTTGGTTTGCCAGTGATTTACAATTTGAGTGCTACTATTGCAAGTGAGATTGTTGTATCATGTGAGACGATTGTCGTTGAGTCCGTGGAGAACCGGTGCATGGAAAATCTCGTCTTAATGACAAAGTGTTCAATACTCGCTCCAATCAATAAATTTTTCATTTATAGTCACTGTAAGTTCATATCTGTTAATTTCAGTTTACTGTTCATGTATTAATTAATGTTCATATATACTTTAAAACAACTAAAAAAATTATTTTGGATAACAATCTTCAGATGAGATTTTTTTTATTGTTTTAAAACTCCATAATGATTTTTTCTATTAATTAATTATAGAAACGTTTTTATAATAATCTGTGTTACGTATTTTTTTCTATGCACCACAAAATTATTTCACACATTTCACTGTTTATAAAATTGTTTTTATAATCAGTGCTTCTTGATATAAACTGCACACAATTCTGTGTTACAATATAATAAATGTTTACGACAGAAAAACAGTTTACTGCATGTGAATTATTTACGTTAAACTCGGGGTTTGTTTTTAATTTCTTATATAATAAAAACATTATCGTTAGATTAATATAATTTGTCCACTCATATATCCTATCATAAATACATATTTATTTCTGTTTAAAATAAAATGGCATCTACTTCTGCATTGTCCGTTGCGATTATACCAACATATGTTACATATGGTGAAAAGTCGAAAAAGTTCAAAAGGACTGATTTCAAACGTTGGCAATAGATGTTGTTTTATTTGACAACTTTGAACTTGACTAAATTCCTTAATGAAGAGGAACCAACTTTGAAAGAAGGTGAGACTAACAAGCAGTAATTGCTGCAGTGAATGCATGCAAACATATTGATTTTTTATGTAAGAATTATATCCTCAACAATCTGAAAAAACCTTTATATAATATGTATAACCCTCTTAAAACGGATAAAGAAGTGTGGGAGTCATTGGACAAAAAATACAAACGGGAGATGCTGGAATGAAGAAATTCATTATCGATAGATGCTCCGTTTTTAAAATGGATTATTCAAAGATTTTCATTAATCAAGTGAAAGAGCTACAATTGACTTATCATGATTTTTTTTTCGAAAAATGTAGCTAAGTGAATCATTCGAAGTCGCTACAGTGATTGAAAGATTGTCACCGTCTTGGAAAGACTCCAAAAATTATTTGAAACACAAACGTAAAGAAATGGGGCTTGAGAACTTAATTGTGAAATTAAGTATTGAAGAAGATAATTGTGTATCCAAGATGAAAACTGAAAATCATATGGAATCCAAAGCACATGTTGTGGATGAACGATAAAGTTGAAAGAGCAAGAAAATGAAGCGTTGAACCAAGGTTTTCCATTCAAAGGGCATAAAGTTGGAAACTTAAAAAGTTTGATGGAAAATGCTTTATGTGTGACAAGATGGTACATTGTGCTAAGATTGTCGTAACCGAAAAAATCAAGGGAATAAGAAAGAAAAACCCGCACAAGCCAATGTCACTGAATTTGAAAACCTTTCTGACGATATTAATGATTCGAGCCTTTCGATTGTGGTTTCTAAAGCCAACATGGTGGAAAACACTAGGGAATGGTGGGTGGACATTAGGGGCACTCGTAACATATTTTCTGATAAGAATATTTTTACTGCCTACCAACATTCTAATCACATGGAGCAACTTTTCATGAAAAATTCTTCTGTTTCAAAGATAAAACGGAAAGAAAAAGATATACTCAAGATGACTTCGGTAAAGGAACTTACTCTCAACGACGTACTTCATGTCCCAAACATTCGAAAGAACTTGGTTTCATGATCCTTGATTAGTAAGAAATGATTTACACTTGTATTTGAATCTGATAAATTTGTAGTAACTAAGAGTGATATGTATGTAGGAAAAAGGATATTTGAGTGATGTGCTCTTCGAACTCAATGTAATGGAAATAATGCCTATTAATAATATTAATAATGCATATTCTAATTATTTTCTTGAGTCTTATAATGAATGGCATGGGAGATTAGATCATGTTAATTATGATACTATTCGTAGATTAATTAATTTAGACTTAATACTAAAATTTAGTATTTACTCAAATAACAAGTGTGAAACGTGTGTGTAATCGAAGTTAACCAAAACTCCTTTTAAAACTATTGAAATAAGTACAAACCCTCTTGAGTTAATTCATAGTGATATATGTGATTTGAAATTTGTTCTAACAAGAGGTGAAAAAAAGTATTTTATTACTTTTATTGATGATAGCACAACATATTATTTTGTGCACTTTCTTAGAAGAAAGGATGTGCTGGTAAATGTTTTTGAACATTATAAAACAAAATTTGAGAATCAACTTACAAAAAAGATTAAAGTAGTTACGAGTGATAGAGGAGGTGAATACGATTCCCCTTTTGAACAATTTTGTTCAAACACGAAATTATTCATCAAACCACCATTCCTTACTCACCTCAATCTAACGGTATTGCAGACTGCAAAAACCAAACTCTAAAAGAGATGATGAATGATATGTTGATAAGTTTGAGTTTACCTCAAAACTTGTCGGGGGAGCTTTATTTTTTGCAATTACCTTCTTAATAAAATGCCACATAAGAAAACACATAAGACACGATATGAATTGTGGAAATATCGAACACCTTCTTACAAATACCTCAAAGTGTGTGTGTGTGTGGGGGGGGGGGGGGGGGAGGGGGTCTTGCAAATTGGTGGTTCCTAATCCTAAAAGGATTAAAATATGACCAAAAACTGTTAATTTAACTTTCATTGGTTATGCAACTAATAGTAGTGCATATCAATTTTTTGTACATAAATTTGAGATTCCTGATATGCACGTTAATACTATTATTGAATCTAGAAATGCATATTTATTTAAACATATATTTCCTAATAATAAAGTGGTTAATTCAAGTTCGTATAAAGAACTTACGACACTACATCTAGTAGTCATCAAGATATTGTAGAAAATGAATTTATTTAGAAAGATGATGACATCGAACCTAGACGCATCTAAAGGACAAAGAATTCAAAGTCATTTGATCTAGATTTTCTAACCTATATGCTAGAAAGTGATCCTAGTAACTTAGCAGAAATGATGTTAACTCCAGAAGCACCTTTCTAGAAAGAGGCTATCAATAGTGAAATTGAATCCATCATGCAAAACCATACGTGAAAATTGGTTGACCTTCCACCAAGAAGTAAACCTCTTGGATGCAGGTGGATATTCAAGAGAAAATTTAAAGTCGATGGATAAATTAAAAAATGCAAATCTAGACTCGTTGCTAAAGGTTATAGGCAAAAGGAATGATTGGATTGTTTTGATACTTACTCACCTGTTACAAGAATAACATCCATTCGAATGTTAATAGCTACTGCAACGTTACATAATCTTGAGATACATCAATGGATGTAAAACCGCCTTCATAAATGACGAGTTAAAATAAGAGATATACATGGAACAACCAAAAGGGTTTAAAGTTTAAGAAAAATTAAAGAAAAGAAAGAGTGTAGACTTGTTAAATCCTTTTATGGATTAAAACATGTAAGTACACAAATTTCCAATTGAGTCCATGTATTGTGTTGGCTCAATTCCGGACAAAAACATTATTTCATAGGTTAGTATTTTATTGTAATACTCTCAAGCCTATGAAGTATGTGTTGAAGACGTAGCGACAAAGAATTTAAAGCTTCATCAAAAGGCCGGTTTGCGTGCCTCGTTTCTACGTCATCAACTAAGGTTCCATGCTCCCAAGGTATGAATGTAATTATATTTATATAGGAGCTTGGAACAAAATTTATTTGGGTGTTAGGTTTAATAAAAAACCATGTTTTACTTTCAGAATAATTTAATTGGAACTTTAATTAACGTATATAAAGTTCCTGGGGCAAAATAGAATTTTAGAAAAATTTCTGGAAGTCGTTCGAAATCTCGTTCGAACGAGTTTTTTGTTCTAACGAGGTTTCGTTCGAACGAGTTTGCCAACGAACCTAAACTAGTCAGTCGTTCGATATGTCGTTCGAACGAGTTTGTTCATTCTAACGAGGTATCTAACGAGTTTCTAACGAGCCCTGACTGGTCGCTCGTTAGAAGTCTCGTTCGAACGAGTGTCAATGTCGTTCGAACGAGAATGCCAGGCGGGAACAGTTTTGAGCAGTTTTTGGCAGTTTTTACCCACTTTCCCCACTTGGTTTTTAACCAACTTTTTCAGACTTAATAATGTGCGGGAATGACATTTTCCAAATTATCTTTTTCATACCATAAAAACTCCTAGAGAGTGTTTTGATAAAAAAATTGTTTAAGGAAAAAGATCAAGTTTTGAGTGTTATTCTTTAATGAAAACTCCTACACACTCTAGTGTTTACACCCAATAGTTGTTTATCCAAGTTCTATATACATATCTTTACTTGGAGTTTTGGCACCGGTTTGCTCTGATACCAATTTGAAAAAGCTGGAACCCCTGGATGGTGATTTTCTTAATTAAAATCAAAGTTAATAATTTCCTTTTTATGTAAAACACGAGATGATGCGGAAGCGTATATAAGTGATGGTTCACAAATAAACAAAGCCAAATTTTAATTTCTTCAATACAAATTAAAATAAGTTAATCCAAGTCCTAGAATTTGCCTAAATTATATTTAACAAAATTAGCAAATTAGGCGAAACCAAATTTTAGCAAATGACTTGAATTAATTAAACATTACCCAACATTTAATATAAGTCCAAATTAAATGAGTGTGATAATTAAACCAAATTTTATCTTGAATTAAACCTAAAGCATGCGTTCTACGTTATTAAGCAAGATAAAAAAAATAATATCACACTACGCCGCGATGTACGAGGAAAAACCCAAGACGGGAAAAAAACCTCGGACGGCCCTAGCCACAAGTCCACTAGATATGGAATTACAATTACAAGACAAAAGACTTACATCCTCGACTCGAACCCTCTCAAGCCTTGTTGCTCCTTCCGAGTTGGTTGCCTCACAAAATAGGGTTGTTGATTCTCATTTACTTTCACATGCTTCCTCCCCTGCTCAATCTAAAGGATGAATGTGTTAGTGTTTGCATACTTTAGCGTTTGTAGTTTATGCTATATTCACATGCTAAATGTATGCTTGTTTTAGTCATTTTCTAGTCATTGCCTTAGTTCATATCCCATGCTAGAAATTATGATTGTTGTTTATCTTTTGTATTATATTTCTTTCATATTGTTTGCTTTAAATGAAAAATACAAAAAGATTTTTGGTTTATCATTTGAATTTTATCTCTTGTTAATTTAAGCTTAATGAAAGATTCAAATGATTTTTCTTTATCCTTTTGAGTATATATATTTAATTTTTTGGATAAAAATGTTAAAAACTCAAAAAGATTTTATTTTGTGTGTATTTTTGTTTGACACACTTTATGTGGCATATACTTGTGTTTGAATCCGATCTTTTATGCTCCCACGTGGCTAGAACTTTTGGTTTAGATTTTCAATCCTTAAAATGTTCTTTACCATGCTTTATATGGAGTAGTTGGATTTTGTGTTGTTTAAATGGATTCTATTTTTATATGCCTCTTTTCACACATGCACGAGCTCTTTTGAAATCTTAATGTCACATGTTATATTTGAGCTTCTTGAGGTGTTCTCCTACCAATCTAGTCATCTACATATCTATGACCTAGGAGGACTAGTGCATGTCAAAATCCGTTGCATGTGAGATTTGTGTGAAAATGAAAACATGATAAATAAATATGCACGGGGAAGGGCTCCGAAAGGACTAAGTGATCCTTTGCGATAGTAAGCCACCGTTTATTGGATCTAAAAGAAATACGTGATCCAAAGGCCTAAAAACAGAATATTTGGCATTAAAAAGAAATCAATTGTCATGGCCTATGTTTGTTTGATATATTCATTCAAAAGCAAACGAATATATATGCTTATTGAGGGAGAATTGGATGGTATATCAACGGTTTGCACAATGTCCATTTATCCTAGTTGTCTTCAATGTCATGACTCTATTTGGTTTGTAGAATCATCATCATGCTAGGCTTGTATGCATTGTGTATGTTTGTTCATTGAGTTCAATCTTTATATTGTCACATGAGGTTATATTTAAATGTGATAAAGTTTGCAATCAAATGAGAACTCCGTGAATGTTTATTAAGTGTTTGGGTATAAATTTAATTGTTGCTAGTTCACACCCCTACACTTTCGTTTCCATATGACACATTTTTGCCATACGAGTGTGTAAACTTATTGTATTTTGTGTTATATGTGTGTGTATATCTATATATATGCAAGTACTCTATTGGTATATTTCTAATGTATATATATATGATATTTGTTTGTCTTTGCCTTGCTTTTATTGCCCATATGCTTTCATGTCTTATCACTTTAAGCTTCAACATGCTGTTTATTAGTTCTTTATCCTTTGCCTATTCCTGAACAAAAAGGGGGAGAATGATGATAGGGGGAGAAATGGTATCTAATCCTATTATTATCGTATCTTCGTTTGGGGGTGATTTATCTTAGGGGGAGACGTCTTTCTAAGTAGGTCATGTGCTTGATAAAGGGGAGAATTATTTTAGGGGGAGTAATTATTTAATTGCATCTAGTATTGTGATATTCCCTATGCATTTGATGAGTTTGCTTAAGTGTGCAGGTATTCTACTAAAGCGGCTTCTTTAAAAGGCAAATATTTTAATCCTTGGGTTGAGTCAAGTTTGGGCGGGTTATGTTTTGAGTCTAGTGAGCTTGACGGCCCTTTATGATTTTTGTTTTGGTTTTTGTCCCGGAATAGCCAAAGGGGGAGATTTGTAAGGACACAAATTTCCAATTGAGTCCATGTATTGTGTTGGCTCAATTCCGGACAAAAATATTATTTCATAGGTTAGTGTTTTATTGTAATACTCTCAAGCCTATGAAGTATGTGTTGAAGACGTAGCGGCAAAGAATTTAAAGCTTCATCAAAATACCGGTTTGCGTGCCTCGTTTCTACATCATCAACTAAGGTTCCATGCTCCCAAGGTATGAATGTAATTATATTTATATAGGAGCTTGGAACAAAATTTATTTGGGTGTTAGGTTTAATAAAAAACCATGTTTTACTTTCAGAATAATTTAATTGGAACTTTAATTAACGTATATAAAGTTCCTGGGGAAAAATAGAATTTTAGAAAAATTTCTGGAAGTCGTTCGAAATCTCGTTCGAACGAGTTTTTTGTTCTAACGAGGTTTCGTTCGAACGAGTTTGCCAACGAACCTAAACTGGTCAGTCGTTCGATATGTCGTTCGAACGAGTTTGTTTGTTCTAACGAGGTATCTAACGAGTTTCTAACGAGCCCTGACTGGTCGCTCGTTAGAAGTCTCGTTCGAACGAGTGTCAATGTCGTTCGAACGAGAATGCCAGGCGGGAACAGTTTTGAGCAGTTTTTGGCAGTTTTTACCCACTTTCCCCACTTGGTTTTTAACCAACTTTTTCAGACTTAATAATGTGCGGGAATGACATTTTCCAAATTATCTTTTTCATACCATAAAAACTCCTAGAGAGTGTTTTGATAAAAAATTTGTTTAAGGAAAAAGATCAAATTTTGAGTGTTATTCTTTAATGAAAAATCCTACACACTCTAGTGTTTACACCCAATAGTTGTTTATCCAAGTTCTATATACATATCTTTACTTGGAGTTTTGGCACCGGTTTTCTCTACCGAATTGAAAAAGAGACATTTCGGGTTTCCTTCTACATCCCATCACAAAGAAGAAGAAGTTTGTTGCGGTATTACTCACTTGGAGAAAGGCTCCAAGCTTGGGTGACGGTGACCATACAAAGTCCTATCGGTGGATTCCGAGATCGCGGTGGAGCTCCGTGGTTGTCCGCTAGGAAGAGGTTTCTACAAGAAGGTGCAACAAGGCTTGAGAGGGTTCGAGTCGAGGATGTAAGTCTTTTGTCTTGTAATTGTAATTCCATATCTAGTGGACTTGTGGCTAGGGCCGTCCGAGGTTTTTTTCCCGTCTTGGGTTTTTCCTCGTACATCGCGGCGTAGTGTGATATTGTTTATTTTATCTTGCTTAATAACGTAGAACGCATGCTTTAGGTTTAATTCAAGATAAAATTTGGTTTAATTATCACACTCATTTAATTTGGACTTATATTAAATGTTGGGTAATGTTTAATTAATTCAAGTCATTTGCTAAAATTTGGTTTCGCCTAATTTGCTAATTTTGTTAAATATAATTTAGGCAAATTCTAGGACTTGGATTAACTTATTTTAATTTGTATTGAAGAAATTAAAATTTGGCTTTGTTTATTTGTGAACCATCACTTATATACGCTTCCGCATCATCTCGTGTTTTACATAAAAAGGAAATTATTAACTTTGATTTTAATTAAGAAAATCACCATCCAGGGGTTCCAGCTTTTTCAAAACAAGAACCTAAACAATGGCATGAGAAATTTAACAACGTAATAATGTCAAGTGGATTTAAAATAAATGAGTGAGATAAATGTGTTTACATTTAAAACACTAAAAGTGGTTATGTCACTGTTTGTTTCTATATAGATGATATGATTATTATTGAAAGTAATAAAGATATCAGTAAATCTACTAAGAGAATCTTGTATAGTAAATTGATATGAAAGATATGGATATTGCTAATGTTATATTAGGAATTAAATTTTTTAAAACATCGGATGTACTTATCTTATCTCGATCTCATTATATTGAGAAGATACTTGATAATTCGACAAAGATAGTGATAGCAATTCTAAAACATTCATTGACTCAAATATTCATTTATATAAAACTACTGGAAATGGTATATCTCAATTGTAATACTCTCATAACACAATCAATTTAATGTATGTCATGAACTGTACTAGGCCAGATATTGCTTACTCAATTAGTAAATTGAGTAAGTACACAAGTAATCCAAGTGATGACCATTGGAAAACTATAATAAGGGTTCTTAGATATACCCTTAATAATGGATTTCACTACACTAGATATCTAGCTGTACTTAAAGGATACCGTGATGCTAATTGGATATTTTATTCAAAGGATTCTAAATCCACAAGTGCATATGTATTTACACTGGTAGTGTTGTTATGTATTGAAAATCCTCAAAACAGACTTGTGTTATTAGGTCCACTATGAAATTTGAATTTATAGCTTTACATAAAGCTAGAGAAGAAGCAAAATGGCTTTGAAATTTTTTAGAGGATATTCCAATGGCTAAAACTCGTGCTTACAATTTGCATACATTGTGATAGTCAATCGAAAATTAACAGAGTCATATGTATAATGGTAAGCCTCAATATATACATCAAAGACATAATACCGTTAAACAACTACTCTCTAGTGGAATTATTTCCATTGATTATATTAAGCCTATAATCGTTTAATAGAGAGTAAGTGTATAATTTATTGAGTGGAATGGTATTAAAGCCTACAAAGTAAAGAATTATCTTGATGGAAACCCTACCTAGCTGACTGGAGATCCCAATATCTAGGTTCAAAGGGACAGTAAAATCTTGACTGACTCTTTAAAAAGTGCCCTATGAGTTTTAAACTCATACATTTCCTATGATAAAATAGTGTTGCCTACAAAGTAAGTAAGGATAAGCTTAGTTTCTAATGACTCCTATATTTTAAAAATTAAAATGGGGTATAGTAGGATACTCATAATGGTAAGTCACATATGTGAGTGCTAAGGGGTCCCTTCTATGAGAACTTCGAAAGTCTGAAAGTCTCTAAAGCACTCATAAATCAAAAATTGTTATGGGCCAAAATGAAAACAATCGAAAGAACCAACTTTCTTCAAAAAATTATTGTGTGAAGTCTGTTGACTTGATTTAAGAATAATGTTGAACAGTTCAAGACATCGCACTCACTATTTAGTAAGTAAATTCGGTATTCTCTCACTAGGGAAGATTCGAGGCCAAAAGCTATCTCTCCCAATGCAGGAATTTTTTTATATATAAATCTCTTAGTGTTTGCATAGTCTTTTATGTTAATACAACCAATTTCATTCACGTGGGGGATTGTTGGAATTTATGGTATCTAATTGAGTTGACAAAATCAGATTTTAGTCCACTTTAGGGTCAATTTAATATGGTACCCATATGTCTTTAAAGACAGTTCGAAGTGGTAATGCGTACTCCTCCGTAGGGAGTATAACATGGAATACTCACATGGGTAAAATCATAAATTAATAAATGAGAAATTGTAGCTCAAAGTACCCACTTAGAATATGAAATTTGGTTGAAGTGTTTTGTTAAAGCTCTTGTCCCATATAGGAAGAATGTGAAAAATGGGTGTAGTATATTATAATCCATTTTGTCTTAAAGGTTTGGTGCCTTTAGGTTATCCCAACTCTTTGAAGGAGGGAGGACCTACATAGGCTTGGATTGACTTCCAAGCCCACACGCGCGCACCGCTGCCTGCCCGACTTGGCCCCGTCCAATCCGGCTTGGCTTATGAACGTACGTGGGTCATAGGCCTTAACTTAGCCAAAGTATTAACTTTTTTGGCAATTTTATAGGGCATTTTATTTATTTATGAGTCCAATTTTTTACTTTATTTTATTTATTTTTGTGGCCCAATTTTTTATTCCTTTTTTAATAGTTTTATCTCAACAGTTGTGACTGTTGAGATATTTCATTTTTAGCAGTTTTATCCCAACAGTTGTGACTGTCGGGTTATTTTCGAACTGTTTTTAACTGCCACTTATTTAGCATTAATAAGTAGTTTAACCATTTGATTTTGACATGGTTTTAAGATATATTTTCTATCTTAAGTCAGTCCCGTTTTTAGTCCATACAAAAAACAAGTTTTTCATTGTTGGTTCACCAGTGACTTGCAATTTAGAGTGTTATTATTGCAAATGATATTAGTGTATCTTGGTAAATGATTATCGTTAAGTCCGTAGAGCACCAGTACGGGACAAATTTCATCCTAAGGACAGAGTATTCAATACTTACCTCAATTAATCAATTATGTATTTAATTTTACTGTAAGTTCGTATATGTTAATTTAAGATTATTGTTCATGTATTAATTAATGTTTATATATTCTGTAAAATAATTAAAAAAGTTATTTTGGATAACAATAAATTCTATAAGAATGTCTGAAAAAGTCAAGAGGGTGGCTATTAGACCAATTTCTCGCCTTAGACTTTAGGTAGTCAGGTCTTTACTATTCCTTCTTGGGTAGCACAGGCCTTCCACCCCATGTCTGAATCATTCCAATGGCTACTAGCTATGTTTCCTTATATAATTTAACTTTACATCCCAACCTTATTTAGTTTCATATGAGCAAAAGAATAATCAGTTTAGGTTTTTCTACCGTGTTTAAGGGTTATTGCCTTTGAAATTATTACCAGTTGGGGAGGAAAGTTCACCATATGTTGATAAAAGTTTTGTTGCTCGCGTTTTCTAATTATTCACAACGATCATTGTAATAAGAAACACAGAACCGTTGAATTAATCACCTCCTTGAACTCATCGTTAATGGAATCAGCGTCACTGTAACTTTGTTTTATAGTTTGGCGAGATGAGTAAACCATTTTTCTTTATTTGTATATAGACAATTACACATGAATAAATTATGGAGTTTTTGAATATAACTACCTAAACTGTCTACTCTCCCCTTTTTAAGAATCCTTCACCTCACCCTCACTATGTTCTAGTAAATACATGCAACTCACCACTAGATAGGGCGAGTTTCCCAATTGTCTTCCCAACCAACTTTGGACTGAAATTTCAATTTTGTCAATTTCTTATACATTCCAACAAAACATTAAAACGTCTATATAGTTGAATTTAAATTACATATTATTCCAAAACATATTCATTTACGGTTAATGATAACATCATGTTCATACACAATCCCATACACATATTCAGTGAAAAAACTTGATATATCCAATTTAAAAAATACCGAGATATAATTTATGAAATCACATTGAAACTATAGAGGTACAATTTTATTTATTTACTTAAGATACTTTATTAAATTAATATATTAATTAAATAAAAAAATTATTAAACTATTTTTTATCAGTAAAAAAGAACACTTTTTAATAAATATGAACACAACTTTGTTTTAATATAATTTGTTTTCTATCTTTCTTCCCATTTTTTATTTTTAAAAATAAAAAGATGTTCTCATTTCATCCCACCTTTTATTAATTAAAAAAAAAGGAAAAACTATATTTTTTTCTCTTTTTGTTCCTTTTTTCTATTAATTAAAAGAAACAAAAACATTGTTCTTTTTTAACCCATTTTTCATATAAATTTTTTTGTCCTAATTTTTTATTTATTAGAAAAATATCAGTTTTTATTTATTTAAAAACAAATAGAAAATTTTAATCTCTTTTTCCTCACACTATTATTTATTAAAAAATAGAAAAACTGTTTTGTCTCTCTTTTTTTTGTCCTACTTTTCATATATTACAAAAATAAAATATATTTTTTCTTTTTATTTTTGTCACATTTTTTATTTTTTTAGAATATTAAAACATTTCTTTTGTTTTATTTTGAGTCCTAGATTTATTTTAAAAAAACTAATTGTCTTCTTTTTTCTTCCATTTGATTTTGTATTAGACAAATGAGCTAGAGAGTGTGTTTTGGTAAAATTAGTTGGGAAGTCAATTAGGAAACTCACCCCACTAAGTGGGTAAGTTGCACGTATTTTTTAAAAAAATGATGGAGTGAGGCAAAGTTTTTTTTAAAATAGAGGTAAGGAGATGGTTTATGTGGGTGTATTCAAGAACTCTCATAAATCATATTGGAAATGATTTAAAATTATGAGGCTTACCATATCCATAGTATAACACATTTGATTTTTTTAGATGTAATATAACTACAACCAACAAATTATTCCCATTTAGATTTTTTTGAAGAAAAAAAAACTATTGCATTCACTCATACCAACGTATCCTACAGATTGAAAGACACTATTAGGAGCTCTGAACCTGAACTTTTAAATAGAAGTAAATGTAATATGTGAGTTCCTTAATTTTAACGCAGTCATCAGCTCCGTTTCATGAGGTATACTCAGTAATCATTTTGTCATCCTTGGTGTGAGTAGGGTTGCGGTTACGTATAGTTGTTAGAGCATTTGTAATGTATATCTAAATCAAAAAAGCTTAAACTTATAAATCTAAGATATTGAATTTTCTTTTGTTTTTTCTTATCTATCCACTCGCAAAATTTATTATTTTATTTTCGCATGCGCTAAACAAGTTAGACCAATAATATTTAATCGAGAATATAATTTTTTTAAATACATCATAAAAGAAGGAAAAATGAGAGAAAAAAAAGGCAGTGAGATACAAATTAATTTCTACCCCCTCTCTCCCATATACCAACTCATATGTATGGCTTACATGGGTAGAATATATATAGTGTTGGCCCAAGGAGAGGTGAGTGATGCACTCGCCCGGAATCTTGAGTTTTAATATTTCTTAGGGCTCCAAGAAAAATTAAAAAATGACTTATATGTGATTGTGGGGTGCAAAACAAACGGCCCAAACTCAGCGGCCCAAGTAGTCTTGGATCTGGAAGGGAGGTCAGTCCATAATTAAATGATAAAAATTAAGAGAGATAATTATGAAGAGGTTAATCTAACTGTCAAAAATCTCATAGGAGATTAATGGAAATAAAAGGGGGCTTAACTAGCGCCTGTGAGAAGTCCAACACGATTCGACCTCCTCCGTATTTATAAATTTAACCCTTACCCCAGGTAAAAGGGCTTATTGATAAATAATTTTAAAGAAGTAATAAAAAGAGAGAAACACCACGTGGATGTAGACAATTGCTGAACTACGTAAATTCTTATGTTGTGAGGTTATTTTATTCCTTGTTTGGTTACAATTGCTTCGATTCATTCATTCTGGTTATTTGCACTCACAATTGGTATCGTCTATGAGAAACGATTCTTTTTCCCTAAGCAAATTAAAGATATCCAGTTAATCCACGTCTCACATTCACAGTGCACATGTTGTGCACAATCAGCAAGGTGGACTACCACCACATCGGGTCAGGTATGAGATCTACCTGGACCGAACTCAGGCCGCTCTCCATCCACGATACTGCCCACATGAGCAACCTTTTTAGATGACCAACGAGCAACCCAGATCAACTCAGATTTCATGGATGGTTGATTCTTTTGATGAACAACTCCATAGGCAAGAGGAGGTAACATACTTCTAAATGGAGGAAAATGAGCGTCTCTAATGACACCTGGGAAAAATAGGGCGAGAGATCTGAGAAGATAAACGCAAGCGTCATGGTCGGATGCCTAGCCCTTAGGCAAGTAAAAATTACAGCCGAGGAAGGAGTTCACACTGCAATAAGGAGCATGAGAGTCATCCGGTAAGGCAAAACCAAGATAGAGGACATCGTAGACACGATATTCGAAATTTGGTACCAAAAAAGATGGAGAAACACCCAGCGAATTACGAGGATAAATCCACCAAGGAACTGGCCAGGAAGGCACTCATTACTCATATGCAGTCCCCATTCTCAAGGATAATTAAGGAGGAAGATCCCTCGAAGAAGTTTGTAACCCCAAGGTTAAGATATATGACGGGAAGACCGATCCTACAGACCATATGCGCCAGTATAAGCAAACAATGACCCCGTAGAACCAAAATAATGCCATCATGTGCCGTATATTCCCTTTTAGCCAGGGGGTATTTCACAAAAATGTCTTGGGAGGATTCCACACAAGTAAGTTAAGAATTTCATGTCACTCACAGAGGCTTTCACAACTTGTTTTATTATAAGCAGTTCTCACCCAAAGATAATGGATTCTCTCCTTACTATGAGGAAAAAACCCCAGGAGACTTTGCGGGATTATTTCATGTGCTACTAGGAAACCTACAATGAACTCAAAGATTTCTTGGAGAAAATTGCCATAACATCATTCAAAATAGGACTTCCCCATAACTTCATGTTACACCAGTCTCTCACCAAAAAGGAGGAAAACACCATCGATGATCTTATATCGCGCATAGAGAAGTATGCCAAGGTAGAAGATGTGGTCGCCCTCAACCTAGGTGATAATGGTCGCACAAAGGTGATCAAAGGCAACGAAAAAGAGAGCAACCCAAAGAAGGGGGCCAGAAGTAGAACGGAGTTTCTAAAAATGGGGATGAGGTAGATCGGTCCAAAGACTTTCAGGCAATCAACACTGTTGATGCAAAAACTAGACTAGGCCTAATTAATTGATCATAAATAAATAAGTAAAATATTTAAGACAAAGATATTTTTAAAGTGGTTCGGTTCAATGGAATAGCCTACGTCCACTATTAATATTGCTTGACTAACTTGCATTATTTTTTATCCCCCTTACAATGAGGTTGTTACAATGTATTTATAGAGCAAGAGGGGTGTTGAGAGTTGTCATGTAAAAGGATTGAATGCCTTCATTTGTTAGGCATTTACATCAATACATAATGAGAATTAAACATAAGATCGCTGACGCTTCATTGGCCATACTAGTTGGACTTCCAGCTATTAGTCGGTCTTCTTAGTTAGTTGGTATCCCCTATTATTCGGACTCCCATATTGGTCTGTCTTCTCTATTGTTCGGGCTACCTTGTTGATCGGGAATTTGTATCATGTTGACTTGGACTTGTGTCACATTGGATGACACGTGCTGACCTATAATTGGTCCACGTAAGGTGGTGAATTTTGGCATCAACAGAAGCCCCCAATATTTCATACTTGGAGCTGATGCAAAAGTGTGGAACATTATGCATTAATAGTAGTTTTGGGGCTGCTTGGTCGGCTGCAGACCTTCCAGACTTGTGAAATTTATCCAGTTAATTGACAATTTTGAGCGCGAATGGCAGTTTTGTAAATATTTCAAATTTTAGCCAGTATTCTCGGGGTATCTTCGCCTTTTCTCTTATTAGACGCCGTGAACTCAATCCTCATTCTCTTGAATCATTATTTTTCCCAATTTTCGAGGCGACTTATAAAAAGGGCGGTAAAACTTCAATCATCTTCTATCTTTCATTTCTGATTCTGCTACCGTGTTCTTTGAACTTTCGTGCGATCGTTTTCTTTTCTATCCTCTGTTCTTGCTGAATCCTTAAACCCTTATAAGAATTCTTCTCTCTTCTTCTTTGCTTCTTCATCATGATTTATTCTATTGAGTCACTTAATAAGTTCAGGAATGACTTTAACATTCCATCTTGGGTTGTACTAGAACATCCCATTTTTCCTTATGATTTTTTCTCTCTTGCTGAGGTCCATTGATTCCCTTCCGTCATTATTGCTGAGTGTGGGTTCACATTTCCTCCCAATCCCCTGTACATGGAGTTTTGTAAGTATTTTTACATTGTACCTGCTAGAATAACTCCTAACACATGGAGAGTAGTGAATGGAGTATATAGGTTAAATAAAATCCGTGGAAACCATCTAGGGATTCCAAAAATAATATTTTATTATAAATGGGTAACTAGTGACACCACTTATTATTTGAAAACTAGGCCAGTTAGTAAAGCTTTAGTAGTTAACTTCCTTGATTCTAATAGGGATTATTTTGATCACGAGGTAGTTATAAAAAATTGGCAACATGCTCCCTTAGATGGAGGCGCTAAATATCGAGGACCTATATATCCTTTCTTTGGCAACGGGATAGGTTGTTTTGCGTTTAATAATTTTGCTCTATTTATATTTGATAAAATGTCGTACTGACTGTTGTTTTCTAATTTTGATTGCATTTAACAGGAAGATAAAATCCCCCAAAGAGATCGAAGTAAACTTAAAAGAATTGAAGTTTATTTGGGGACTTCATAAAAAGGTTACCGAGGAGCACGTTAGGTTTACTTCTTATTTTCTTCAATATAAAGATACCATTTCTTCCTTTATTACCCGACCTGCAGTTTCTCCTTCTCTGGTGATTGATCTTGATCAGGAAGCTATTGTTGATTCAGATACTATTTTTTTTATATCATGAAGAAGAGAAAGTTTCTTGATCTTCTTAGTGGTAGCACTTATGGCTCCCAAAAACCTGCTGAAGGGGAAAAGAAGAAGACACGGGATGTCTTGAAAGAACTCCCATCTCCCAAAGATGATGAACTTCCTTTGAGAAGACTTAGAAGAGGGCCTGCAGAGAAGCAGGTCGAACAGGTGACCGAGCAACAGACCTTGGTCGAATTACCTTCTTCTGATGCTGGTCCTCCAGTAGTTATTACTCCTGATTTGGCCAGGAAGTTGATTAAGTCTGGAATTTTTCTAGACCATAAGGGAGTTGATGCCACATTGACCCGAGTAAAGGTTTTTAAATTAGCTGCTCATAGCTGTAACAACCCGCGTAATTTTTGGGCTATTTTAATTATTTTTTGGAAAATGGAGGAAAATAAAGTTTTTGATAAAATTATTTTTATTGCTCAAATATGTTGGTTATTATTTTTAAAGGCGAGAATTTGAACTGGTTTCGAAAATGGAGTTAAAACGAATTTTAAAATGATTTTTAAATGTTTTTAACTCTTAGAGTTGTTTTGAATTCCAACTCTTCATTTCTTTGCCTTATTTAAAGGAGTCTTTTGGATTCCAACTCTTCATTTCTTTTCATTATAAAAGGAAGTCGTGGGCAACCCTTTTAACATACTTTTGGCACAAATTTTGGCAGCAAATATATTTTATATTCCTCTTCTTTTTATATACACATTGACCCTTGAGATTTGTGAGTTCCAACCTTAGATTAGAGGTATTCTTGGGGATATTTTGTTGGAGGTTCTTGGAGAATATTTTGTAGATCTTTTGAGTTGATCTTGAGGATGTGATCGTTGGTTTCTCATCATGGTTTGAGGTATGGGGTTTTACACAATATGCTCCTTAAATCTCGCGAGTGTCATTCTCTTTGAATTCTTGTTTAATTGAACTCATATTTGAATTGATAAATTCATTGAAATCTGGAAAATAATTGTTGAAATTATTTTGATTCATGTGGTATCATTATATTATTGATGAGCACGTTGTCATGAGATTTTAATATGGCACGGATGTTGGGCACCTGCCAAAATTCCTGTTTCCCGGGCTTTGGCTTGATAAAGCATATACGGATGTGGTGAGGCCTGGTGACCCGGTTAAAGTGTTATTGAGAAATTATATTGATAAATTCTTTGAGATTTGCATTTTGATTTGAATATTCGTACTCGTGTTGTTACGCCTTATTGCTAATATATTTGTTGAGCATCTTTCCTGTCGTATTGTGTACTTCCCCATATTTTCTTTTAGTGGCAGGTTAGCGCGGATTATGGGGCGCTATGGAGATTGATTTTAGCGAGGATTGTTTGGAAGATTTGTATTATTTTGATGTATAGAGCTTTGGAGATTTTTATTTTATTTTCGAGTTAGATAGTTGAAATTGTAATTCGAGAGATTTGGTATTTAATTTGAAGAGATTGAGATTTGTAGTTTCTCTTTTGTTGTTGTGGGGCTTAGATGCTCTATACCTAGTCACTTATGGATTTGGATTTATTTTATCGCATTAGCGCTCCGTTCTCTCTCCCCGAATGGTATCAGAGCTTAGGTATACGGCAACCCTCGGGGCTTGAGTTTTGGGTTCATTGCGTGGTTAGCAATTTTTGGAGATAGAAAATTTTAGGTGATATTTGTGTTAAGTTTCGAGATTAGAGGTGAGGAATTTATTTTTGGAGACGAAATTATTTTTGGAGATTGTTAGCCTAATCTTTGAGAGTTAGGCATTCGGCGAATTTCGAGGGCGAAATTCCATTGTTAGTGGGGAAGTGTAACAACCCGCGTAATTTTTGGGCTATTTTAATTATTTTTTGGAAAATGGAGGAAAATAAAGTTTTTGATAAAATTATTTTTATTGCTCAAATATGTTGGTTATTATTTTTAAAGGCGAGAATTTGAACCGGTTTCGAAAATGGAGTTAAAACGAATTTTAAAATGATTTTTAAATGTTTTTAACTCTTGGAGTTGTTTTGAATTCCAACTCTTCATTTCTTTGCCTTATTTAAAGGAGTCTTTTGGATTCCAACTCTTCATTTCTTTTCATTATAAAAGGAAGTCGTGGGCAACCCTTTTAACATACTTTTGGCACAAATTTTGGCAGCAAATATATTTTATATTCCTCTTCTTTTTATATACACATTGACCCTTGAGATTTGTGAGTTCCAACCTTAGATTAGAGGTATTCTTGGGGCTATTTTGTTGGAGGTTCTTGGAGAAGATTTTGTAGATCTTTTGAGTTGATCTTGAGGATGTGATCGTTGGTTTCTCATCATGGTTTGAGGTATGGGGTTTTACACAATATGCTCCTTATATCTCGCGAGTGTCATTCTCTTTGAATTCTTGTTTAATTGAACTCATATTTGAATTGATAAATTCATTGAAATCTGGAAAATAATTGTTGAAATTATTTTGATTTATGTGGTATCATTATATTGTTGATGAGCACGTTGTCATGAGATTTTAATATGGCACGGATGTTGGGCACCCGCCAAAATTCCTGTTTCCCGGGCTATGGCTTGATAAAGCATATACGGATGTGGTGAGGCCTGGTGACCCGGTTAAAGTGTTATTGAGAAATTATATTGATAAATGCTTTGAGATTTGCATTTTGATTTGAATATTCTTACTCGTGTTGTTACGCCTTATTGCTAATATATTTGTTGAGCATCTTTCCTGTCGTATTGTGTACTTCCCCATATTTTCTTTTAGTGGCAGGTTAGCGCGAATTTTGGGGCGCTATGGAGATTGATTTTAGCGAGGATTGTTTGGAAGATTTGTATTATTTTGATGTATAGAGCTTTGGAGATTTGTATTTTATTTTCGAGTTAGATAGTTGAAATTGTAATTCGAGAGATTTGGTATTTAATTTGAAGAGATTGAGATTTGTAGTTTCTCTTTTGTTGTTGTGGGGCTTAGATGCTCTATACCTAGTCACTTATGGATTTGGATTTATTTTATCGCATTAGCGCTCCGTTCGCTCTCCCCGGGCGGGCGGGGTGTTACAATAGCCTTGCGTCAGTAAGTGATTTCCATCTTCTTGATTCTGTTGTCTTTATATTTCTCATATACTGACTTGATTTTCTTCTCTTTTAGTTCTTGGAGCATTTCAATAATATGCTGGAGAAGGATTTTGTAATTTGGGCTTCTTCAGATGATGTGGAGGAAGCTTTGGTTGGCTTGAAGAAGTCCTTGCTCGATTCTCAGCAAGCCTTAAACATTGAGAAGAATACTTGGGCGAATAAACGGAAAAGACTGCTAAAACTGCTCGATAAATGTCTGAGGGAAATTCCCTTGAAGCTGAGCGCAGGGCAGAGGAAGATGAGCATAAGGAAGTGGAAGCTGAGTGCAAGGCAAAGGAAGTTGAGCGTAGGGCAAAGACTACTGAGGAGCTTGTGACCTCTAAAAGGTCTAAGAGAAAGTTTTCTATAAAGGAATCCTTTAGTGCTAGTTGGGACAAGGGTTGGAACAAAGTTATTTTTGCTGCCTCTGCTCAAATTGAGTATGCAAAAAAAAATATTTCAGAGATGGTTGGGTTGCTGATCTCTAGGAGTTAAACACTATTGAAGGCTCTGAAATTTTTCAGAAATATACTCATGGTCCTCCTTCTGTTATTGAGGATGAGATTAAATATGAAGTTGGTTCTGGAGAGTCTTCTCTAGTGTTTGAATATGATGTTGATCAACCTAAAATAGTGGTCGGATCTGCTGTCGACCAACCTAAAATCACTGAGTCTTATCTTCCTCCAATTGAGCAACTTCAGTCTGTAGCTCCTTCTTCCAAGTAGAATAAGAAGGTTGAGAATGATAGGGAGAAGGTGTAAAGTTCTTCGGTATTTTCCCTTTTACTTTTTTATTTCTTTTTCTTTACTTTTATTGTACCTGAACTCTTTATTATCAATAAAAGAAACCTTTTGTTCCTTCTTATCTCTTGCTAATTATGCCTATTTTTCATTCTTATTGTTGATTGGTGGTCATTTCTTCTAGCTTGTTTTATAGTGAAGATGGAATAACTGTTTTCCAATGATATCGAGATACTGAGGAAGTGCAATGCTTTTTTCAAAGCTGGTCATACAGACTTATCTGAGGAAGAAATTATTAAGTTTCTCGATGATGATGCATCAAAGCAGGCTAAAGAAGCCTACAAATATTTAAAGTACTTAACTGATAGGGTGGTAGCAAACAATATTGCCTACTATGATATGATAGAAGAACTTCAAGAACAACATAAAGAATCCACTTCCCTATTACACCAAAGCTACGAACAGAAATATCGCAGCTTAAGTGTAGGTCGGGGTTTTGATAACTTTATTTCTGCTTACAATAAAAAGGAAGCTATACTGACGATTGAAGTTGAAGAGACTAGAACTATTTCCAAACTCCTGGAGGAGGATAATAATAATTTAGGGGATGAATTGAAGCTCTTTAAGTCTTCTCCTGAAACTGCTGTCGCTACTACCAATGATGGGTACTCCTTTTTAGAAGCTAAGAATGAAACATTAATGGAGGAGTTGTAAGCCTTAAAAAATATTAAGCATGAATCCTCTTCCCAAGAAAGAAATAATCCTGGCTAAGGTACCACAGAGGAAGTTAGGACCCAACAGGCCCTTGCCAATCAAGTTGCGCAGTTAAAAGCTAAAGACTGAGCAATTATTGAGATGTCCCAAAAGCTGCAGACTTTGTCTGAACAACTATCCACTCAATCTTCCCAGTTACAGGATAAGGATGGAGTGCTGAAGAAGCTGCATTCTCAGGTTGATAAATTAACCTTCCGATTCCATAAGCAACCTAGGGAAGTCTGGATGGACGGGTATAATGAAGCTTTGGGGCATCTTGGTGATAGGCTTCAACAAGGTAAGAATGAGGCTTATAAATGGGTTGGACAAACGCTGTGATAGTGATGAAGGTCGATCAGAATAGTTCATTATGGGATTGGTATGACCCAAGTTTGGTTGATCTTGATAATTCCCCTTTCAAATTAGATGTTAACTGGATTTCTATTCACCGTATTCCTCAATGCTTGATTTCAAAGTACTTGGGAGATTACGAGTCACATGATTAACTAGAGATCGTACGACCTCCTCATCTACTTGATCTTACTATTAGAAGAAATACCAGAATGCTTCAAGATTTTAACTTCATCAACTCTCCTTACACTTTGGATGATCCTCCAGCTGGTATGGATCCTGTCTCCAAGGCTGAAGGGAAAACCTCTGTAAAATAAGGCTTTGTATTTTGTTTCTGCATGTTTAGTATCAAACAACAATATGTGATCATTCAATTAAATTATTAAAAAGTTTTGACCATCTTATTTTGTCACTCTTTGACTGTGAATGGATCAACTTTTAGTTAATCTCTGTATATGAATATCTTCTTAGTCTTTGACTGTGAATGGATCAACTTTTAGTCAATCTCTGTATATGAATGGATTGATGATTTATCAACCTCTAATTTTGGATCGACGATTTGTCAATCTGTAGTTTTTCACCGAATCTATTGATACCCTTAGGATTATCCTAAGTATCGTACCAATTACCAATGAATCATCATGGTTCTACTAATGTACCTAAATATTTAGGTAATTGCCTTAGTTACCTTGGTTCTCAGGCGTGAGTGGAACATTTGTACATCTTTTAGCCCAGTTTAGATGAAAATTATTCATTCGGGTCTTCATTAACCAAGCATTTGGGACTTACAATTTTTTCTTGCATGATTTTTATATGTTGGCAACTAACATTGTTGGTGCCTTTTGTTGATGTCGACCAACATTCTTGGTGTTTTTGTTGATACCGACCAATATTTTGTTGGTGGTTTGTGTTGACAACCAACATTGTTGGTGCCTTTGTTGATGCCGACAAATATTTTTGGTATTTTTCGGACACATCTGCAGTGTAGTGCATAACACTAGTACTCTAAAAAGAAAAATAACAATTTTGGGGAAATCATATTCTCATTAATATTGAAATGAACTGAGTACAACATGATTACATCACTGATAATATTTCCTCAAGTGTTCTGCATTCTAGGGATTCTTTAATTCTTCACCCTTCAAAGTCTCAATTCAATATGTGCCTGGTCGGATAACTGTTGTAATGCGATAAGGCCCATGCCAATTGGCTTCAAGTTTTTTATTCTTCTGAATCACCTTTTTCAAAACATATTCACCTTCTTTTAAGTTTCTTGACTTGACCCTTTTGTTGTAGAAACGTGCAATCCTTTGTCGATAGGCTACATTCCTTAGAACCGCATCTTCGCGTACCTCTTCCAGCATGTCTAAGTCCATCCTTCTCATTAAATCATTGACTGTGGTATTGAAATTAAGAACTCTAAGAGTAGGTAAGCCTATCTCGAAAGGAATTATAGCTTCAGTACCAAATGCTAACATGTAGGGAGTTTCTCTAGTAGCTATTCTAGAGGTTATTCGGTAATCCCACAAGACATAATTCAGTTCATTGATCCAATTACCTTTAGATTTCTCCAACCTTTTCTTCAATACATTCAACAAAATTCAATTCATCACCCCTGTTTAGCCATTGCTTTGAGGATGGCCAGGAGTAGAGTGGATTTCTTGGACATTGGATTGGGCACAATAAGCAGCAAATTCGTCATTGTCAAATTGTGTACCATAATCAGTGATAAAGGCTTAGGGCAAGCCATACCTACATATGATATTCTTCTAAATAAATTGATAAACCTTTTCATAGGACATATCGATTAAGGGTTTAGTTTCCACCCATTTAGTGAAGTAATCAACAGCTACAACTAGGTACTTGAACCTTCCTCGGGTGGTCGGCAGATGTCCGACCAAGTTAATTCATCATATAGAAAAGGTCCAGGGTGAAGTGATTGGGGTTAGGAGAGCTTGTGCAGTCTTGCGTATGCTGGAAAACCTCTAGCACTTATCATACTTCTTAGAAAAAGCTGCACAGTCTACTCGCATAGTTGTCCAGTAGTACCCCTGTATGTTGATTCTTCCCAATGAAGTTCTCCTGACTATATGAGCTTCACATGACCCTTTATGGACTTCCTCAATCAAATCTTTTACTTCAGCTAGATGTACACAGCATTGCAGACCAACCGTCAATCCTCTTATGGACAACACACCATTGTCTAGCACATATCTAGCAACTTTGTATTTTAACTTCTTAGCTGCAAGTAGGTCAGCTGGCATTACACCAAATCTGCCGAATTATCACGGTCATTAACCTTGACAAATTGGACTTGTCAAGGCCAATGACTGTTACAATTTTGGGGGTGATAACATTTATTATCACGGACTTGTCACGATCATTGATCATGACAAGTTCATTAGACTTGTCACGGTCATGTCACAGTCTTTGACCTTGACAAGTTTTATCATGGTTAAGGACCGTGATAAACCCGTGACAATATTTAAAAAATTATCACGGTCAATGATCGTGATAAGTCCATGAAAATTATCCTTTGTCACGGACTTATCACGGTCAATGACCGTTATAATTCTGGGCAGAATTAAAAAAATATTTACTGGGCAGTATGGCCACTACCACTGCCCAACAGTATATTTGGCCACTACCACTTCCCAACAGTATATTTGTACCTGTTATAGCAACGTTGTACCTGTTAAAACATCATATATCCAAATAAAATAAAGATAATGCAAATATACATTCAAAACAATATGCTTCACGATATAATCCAAATATAATTCAAATGTAACAACTTAAAACAATTCAATTCAAATAATAATGTCACTACATGTCTGGGGTAGGGGTAGTTCTGAGGAGGTGAGTAGGCCACATGATATACGAATTGATACACCCAGCAATATACATCGTGCTGCATTATTTGCGCAACCACAATGGGGATTTCTCCTTCTCGAGTATCACATGCGTGACGAGCACCTTTGACTCGATGTCTTGAAGCAAACGTATATAAACTGGCATACCCTGGACGGTATTCAGATCCCTCAACCCCAGCCATATCCATTTTCCATCAAATATGTCCCGTATAAACATGATCGGCCAACCAAGTGTCGACATTTGTCGATCGAAGGGAGCCAAATAGGGGACTAGATCATCAAAGTCCGCACGTGTCGGCGATGAAGCAGCGAGGTCCACATCCTCGTCCTCCTGCACCACATCCTCCACTACCTTCTCCTTCCCTTTCCCCTTACGGTTTTCGCCCAACTAACGCTTCATGAATGAGAACATATCTTGGACCGTCGCCTCCAAAGGGGACAACTTCACGTCATGCGAGTCCACTGTTCGAGCCAACCCGGTGTCCCTCGTCTCTAATCCGATGATCCTAGATTTGGCCACCTGCGAGCTCACCCCCTGTGTCCTCCCCTTACAATCAGCACCAAACACTTGGCTGAGTGCGTCTGTGGATAAAAATGCCTTGTCGGCATCAAAATACGACTCATGCACTTTCTTAAGCTTTGCCTGAAACGACAAAAAGTACATGATTAGTAAAATAAGTAAATAAAAAAAATATAACGTAATTAACAAAAAGTAAACTACTGGATTACTTACAATTGTGGCCGCGACGCTCGGGGACACCTCCATATCCTTCCCCTTCTTCGTCCGAATAGCCACATAAGTATCTAGCCTATGTGGCCTACCCCCAGGGCCACTCCCTGTCCCCTGAAATAAAATAATGCAAAATTAGTATGGTCCCTGCAAAGTAAAATAATGCAAAATAATATATTTATGTAGTTATAGAAAAAATAAATCTTATCATCATCCTATGCTCCACCTCGGCGTAAGACGTCCGACCGGAGTAGTGCATGTCCATCTTTTTTTCCCGATTTTCCTTCCCTGATTAGCAAGATGCCAACCGTCTCTCCCCGATCTCATTGTCAATAAACTTTTTCCATTGTTCTAATGAGATCCGCTCCTTCGGCGAGACGGATTCACGCATTCGGATAACGGACTCTCGGGTCTTCCCAAAGCATCGGGTCCGCATATTTTTCTTCCACGTCTTGTGTTGCTCCCTCAACTGATCCAAGACGGAATCGCGTAGCTTTGGATCCAGGCTGAATTGTTCGTGTATAACAAATATAATGTTAGTTGCGATTAAATATGAATATAAATATAAATATAAATATAAATATAAATTTAAATTTAAATATAAATATAAATATAAATATAAATATAAATATAAATATAAATATAAATATAAATATAAAATAAATATAAATATAAAATGAAATTGAAATTGAAATCGAAATTGAAATTGAAATATTCATATAAATATAAATATAAATGTAAATACATTACCTGTAGTGCCACCCAAATAGCAAACTTAAGCTCATTTGGCACCTCCCTCCAACTAGTGTACCCCGAGCCGATGATCGTCTTTACCAGCTCGAGGGATCTCACTAATAGCCCCGTCTTGTTCTCGATGGCCATCCCCAATTTGCCATATTTAGGGAGCCTAGGGGCCGAGGAGCCCTCGTCGCCTCCGCTACCACCGAGCCCAGACGACATCATCATAATCATCATCATCATCCTTGCCTTAATACCAAAAGGAGACATTTTCTATAAAAATGTTGTTATTAGTACAAATCAAAATGAATTAGAAGAAGACATGCAAATATGTACAAATACTGCAAATCCAAATGAATTGTTACTATTTAACACCTAAATTCTGAATACAATTACTAAAAATCCGAAACATCCCCACCCCCACCCCTACTGCCCACACACACGCACACTACACAAGAGTGAAAATGATAAACTGAAAATCAATTAAAAGCATTAAAAATGGATTGATAAATTACAAATTGGAATATTTATTACAAATTGAAATATTGTTTCAAATTCGGGTTATCATAAAAAATGGATTGATATTCGGTAAGAGCAGCCAAGTCATCCACACTACTATTTAGACGATTTGGCGCATGTAGGACAATTGACCACGGCTGGTTGTTGATATACTCCGAGTAAAACACTTGGTTAACCTTTTGAAATGCACAAAAAAGGCTCATCGCTCACGTGGCCGTTGCTCTTCAACTTGGACAAGTCAACCATGATCAAATTGGTGACATGATCAACTTTACAAGCATTTTTATCCTCAATTCTTACCCAGTCACATTAAAATACAACCTCTTTGAATCTTATATAATCCAATTCAAATATATTTCGAATTACACCATAGTAAGTCATTTAAGCTTCAACGAGGTTTTTATCTTTTGCGCTCGCTCGAAAGAATGTAAGAGCCTTGTATGAAATGCCCGAGTTCTGTACATTTGTACTTTCCTCATACACTTTTGCGTCGAATACGTAACCGTTCAATCAATACTTTTTGTACTCTTGTGCCTTGAACAAGGGTCCAGTGGCTAGACGAGCAAGCCTTGATGTTGCATCACCTGTCTTTAAGAGCTGAGAATATAGATAAATTAATTAGATTAGTTATAAAGTTTGAGTGTAATGTAACGTTATATAACGGTCATTTTCATTATAATTACCTATTGTGACAACCACGGCCTAAATTTGTTGTCTGATTGTACCATTATTTTTCATCTTTAATTGTTCTCACAGGCTTCATATTGTCTGCATATTACAAAATTAATCATGTATAAAATAATATAAAATATTGTAAAATAAGGTTAAACATTAAAATAATTTAAACTTACTTTTTCCATTCTTCGACATCTTCATGTGTGTCAAATAGATAACGAGCTACTTTTTCATGTTGCAAACTCGTTAATTTCACTCTTTTTCCCATCACATGACCACCATCATCAACGAACTCATCAGTGTCATCAACGCTGGTCGAGTGAGGCATGTATTCCTGAGTATATATTGATGACTCCACGGTGATGTATTCCTCTCTAATTAATCCTACAATGTATCACGTATTCTTGACGTAATCTTTAAAAACTTTCATCAATCTTTCAAACAGATACATCCACCGATATCTAACTGAACCACAAAGAAGTGCCTCGTCGCATTGGTGTACCAACAAGTGAACACTTATGTCAAAGAATGCTGGGGGGAAAGTACTTATCCAACACACAAATCGCTTCGGTCACCGTCAATTTTACAGCCACTATGTGTTCTCGATTGACTACCTTATCACACAAGAGTGAGAAGGTAATACTAATTTGCATAATAGCCCTCCGCAAATCCTTATGCTTGGAGAAATAGTGCTTAAATAATAGAGGAACCAATTTCATGATCACATGCCAATCGTGGGACTTACACTTATGTAAATCATGAGTAGCATAATTCACAATCCTTTGCAAGTTGGATCGAAAATTTGATGGGCCTTTCAAATTATATATTTTGTCTAAAAGTACCTTCCTTTCCCCACTCGTCAAAGTAAACGCACTAGGGGGAATTATTATCCCTCCCCTACTATCTTCTTTCAACCATAGTTTTGGCTTAAGTTTCAACGATTTAAGGTCTTCTCGTGCATTTTCTCCATCCTTCGAATGACTCCCCCCAAGGCAAGTCCCCATAATATGTTCAGCGAAGTTCTTCTCTGCATAAATCACATCCAATACATGGCGCACCGGGTTATTCTTTCGATAAGGCAAGTCAAATAAAATTGACCTCCTAAACCATGCCTTTATTATTTTGATTTCATTCCCAGTTGGGGTCTTCTTATACTTGACATTCTTAAATTTGGGGTTCTTACCTGGCATATTAGGGATACATTCATAAGATTTACTTTCGATTTCTGAACCTGAAAGTTGTCTCGGCGGTAGCCTATGATCAACCCCGCCCAATGAAAAATTTCAACCTTTCTCAAATCTGAAACTATGAGCCGGGGGTAAAAACCTCCTATGGAAATGGTATATATTTTTTAAGCTAACGGATAGACAAAGAGATTCAGTCTCCTCTCCACAAACAGGACATCCCAAATAACCATGTACTACACAACCGAATAATGTCCCATAAGCTGGAAAATCATGAATTGGCCACATGAACATAGCTTTCAGCATAAACTCTTCTTTTATAAAAGAGTAAAATGATTGCACACCCTCTTACCACAACTCATTTAATTCTTCTACCAAAGGAGACAGGTAGACGTCGATGTCATCACTTGGTGTCTTTGGCCCACGTATCAACAAAGACATCATCGAAAATTCAGGTCTCACTGTGAAGGAAGGAGGTTGAGTGGGGATAGGATCACTGGCCATACACTCTGATTGGTGCTTAGATTTCCAAATGGATTGAAACCATCTGTTGATATAGACAAACTAATATTGCACTATTCTCGAGAAAAATTGGGATACTCATAATTCATCCTCCTCCAAGCTATAAAATCAATAGGATGACACATGAGATTACCCCCTACTTCTTCCCTAACATGCCAAGTCATTGCATCCTCTATCCATGGTACTGTGAAAAATTGCTTTAATTTAGGCCCGATGGGAAAATATTTCAACACTTTTTGAGGCACTTTTGAGCTTGGGCCTTCCTTACTAGTATATTGGACATATCTAGGCTCATCGCATACCGGACAACGATCAAGATTTTTATACTCCTTTAGGTATAGTATGCAGTCATACACACAAGCATGAATCAATTTATACTTCATTCCCAAACCTTTCAGACTGTTCTTCATAACATGATAGCTATTTGGAAGCGTATTCTCCTTGGGTAGTAAGCCCTTCACCCATTTCAGAATTCTTATCACGCAATTGCCAGACAAACCGTACCGCGTCTTCAAACTGTGCAAACTAACCATAGCATGTAAAGTTGTTTGATCTTTCTCATAACCAGAGTATAACGGTTGGGTTGCCTTAAATTTTAAACTTTGGTAATCATCGTCAAGGTTTATCGTGATACCTTCACAAGCACTTGAACCTTGTACATCATTAGTAATCTCATTCTCCTCCGCTTCATAAACTCCATACGCATCATCAACTAAATCCTCTAACATATTATGATCTACGTCGTCCCCATCTACATCTATCCTAATTGTTGAAGGTTATTATGAAGGCTGTTTGGGACAAAAGGAACTTTCAATTCACCATGAAAACTCCAAAATCTATAAATATCTTGCATACCCCATCTTAAAAAATGTAGTTCAACTGTTTTCCACTCAAACATCTTACCATTCTTACACTTAGCACACGGACACGAAATCTCTTCATCATTATTACATCCCTTTGCGTATTTCACAAAATCATTATCACCTCTACGAAACACATCCCCCATTATATTTCTCTCACCCATCCACTCTTTGTATTTCGGATATCCTATCACAGCTACCACAACTAATCACCTATTAAAAGTAAGAAACGTATATTCATGGATTAGTATAAATAAAACTTAGATTTATAGTATGTTTTATTTAATTATGTCTTATTTATATTCGATTTTTAAATTTCAAATTCAAATTCAATTTATAATAGAAATTCCTATTTCCTCCATCTCCTCTAAAGGGTGAGTGGTCCTATCCCATTCAAGACTGCATATTTTTGTAATATACTTAATAGCTCATGCACATTATTACGATTTGAGAAAAATTTGGCAGCATATTCCCGTAGTTCTCCAAGTACACGACGTAGATTGGCAAGTTTGAGTATTTTCATTTGATCAATTGAAATAATAGTCACACTTTTCAATCTAGTATGTACCCAAAGAACATTTGGATATGACTGTAGAACTTCCTCCAAAAGTAACAACTTTAAGCCACTAAGAATATTATTATACAAAAATTATGCAGTCCCAAACTGTCAAAACGGACAATTAGAGAGATCTCATTACAGGGGTAATGACCCTCGAACGGGTTTAAGGGCTATTGAATGCGTACGCATAAGAAGTGGAAGGCTAGTATCTATGCGCACTATATGTAATTTCTAGTATGTTTCATTTAATTATCATACTATATATATATATATATATATATATATATATATATATATATATATATTGTTCGTTATACAAGGTAAGTTTAAAAAAAAGTTAAAAAATCCCACCCCCATATGGACAATAATCCTGTGGTCATGCCACTTTTAAAATTAACCAACTCAACATTGATCCACTATAATCCAACCACAATGGCAACAACAAATGTGTATCCCATACTCCTTCTAATTCATCTACTCAATTAATTCTTTTCATTAATTAAACTAACAATTAAAGTATACAATTATTAATTTACTATTTTGCAATGAGGGACAATCCTACTTCCATATGAAAGGGGAACTAATTATTAATTTACAAAAAAAATTAACAACAATCAATATTAAATCAATCAATTGTTTTACTAGGGGCACTACAATATGAGGGGCAATATCTAATAAACTAATAAAAATTTAATTAAAAAAACACACACATGCACATATACACACACAACCCCACACTCCTGCCCACCCCACCCCTAGCCCTGCCCCTCCCCCCCACTGCTGCTGGCCACCACACATGCACACACACACACACACACACACACACATATATATATATATATATATATACACACACACAAGAACATACACCCCCTCCCCTCCCCTAGCCCTGCCCCTCACGCATATATACACCACACACACACTCACATGCACATTTACACACACTTATATACACACACGCACATATACATAAATGGAGGAGAAATAGAGAGAGAAAGCGTACCAAAGTTGTAAAGAGAGAGAGAGTGCAGTCGCTAGAGAGAGAGAAATGGAGGGAATTCGAATTGGTGGGAAAAAATAAGAGGGAGGTTTTTTTTACTGGCATTTTTGTCACAAACATGTAACGGTCCTTGATCGTGACACCTTTATAGGATTGTCATGGTCAATGATCGTGACAAGTTCGTGACAACTGTACTTATCATGGACTTGTCACGGTCAATGACCTTGACACGGTCAATGACCGTGATAAAAAATGCATGTTTTTTTTATCACGATCAATGACCGTGATAAGGCTGGCCGGTTGAAGGGTGCCAATTTGACCATTTTGGTGTAGTGTGATAGAATTATATCTTCAATATAAGCTCTTATGGGATCCATCCAAGATCTCCCCATGTTAACCACAATAAAATTAAGCATCAGATCTTCATTAGTTCTCCTATTAGCAAGTAGCTTAATAGGAATAGTTCTTCGCAACTCAGTTTTGGTTGTTGAAGCTAGCCGAGCAAGTGCATTTGCTCGAGTATTTTCCAGTCTTGGAATTCTGATCATCTGAAAAACTGGCAAAGTAGCGATTATCTTCAGAGTTTTATCTAAATATCTAGACATCAATTCTCCTTTAGCTGCATATAAGTTCAACACCTGATTTACCACCAACTGTGAATCACTGTATACCACAAATTTCTTGGCATTCAGTGGTTTGGCTAGATTTAAACTAATAATCACATCTTCATACTCTGCCTCGTTATTGGAGGCTTTAAATTGGAATCGTAGAGTGTACTATATATATATTTCATCTGGAGTATTGAGGATGATTCCTACTCCATATCCAGTTGCACAGGATGACCCATTAATATACAGACTCCGTATGGAAATATTGCTGTCAAACGCTTAGTTTATTAGAATCCCTTAATGGAAGATTTTATCCTTTACCTCCTCATATTTATTTTTCGTCTCTTGTAATCCATTGGAGGGTTCTGGTTGGTCGATGGTAACTTCTTTTGTAGTTTTGTTTGCTTGGAGTTGGTTGAGGGTATCTCCAGTAGATCTGCTGACTCCTAACAGGAGTCTATTGCTTCTCGGGAACCTCTAGGTAAGTGAATTCTGCAATAAAATCCGCCACAGCTTGGCCTTTTAAAAAAGACCTTAGTTCATATACAAGATCATATTCCCCTAACTCCATAGCCCAATACACCAACCTTCCGAATTTATCTGGCTTATGCAAAGCTTGCCGCAGTGGCATGTCAGTGTATACCACTTATGAGCATAAAAATACGGCTTCATCCGTCTACTAGCATTAATTAAGGCCAATGCTAACTTCTCCAGCCTGGGATATCTGACTTCTGATCATCAAAAAGCTTTGCTAGCGTAATAAATTGGCTTTTGAACTCCATTTTCCTCCCTGATCAAGGAAGAGCTAACAAATGATTCAGAAATAGCTAGATACAAATACAACTTTTCTCCCAACACTGGTCGGGAGAGTAGTGGGGGTGCTCCCAGGTACTTTTTCAATTCCAGAAAGGATTTTTCACATTCATTGTTCCATTCAAATGTTTTTCTCAGCACCTTAAAGAATGGTAAACATCTGTATATTGTTCGGGACACAAATCTGTTGAGTACTACTACATGTCCTGTTAGCCTTTGAACATACTTTTTACCGGTCGGGGATTGCATTTCTATCAAGGCCTTGATCCTATCTAGAATAACTTCAATTCCCCTTTGATTTACTATATACCCAAGGAACATTCCTTCTTGAACTCCCAAGACGTATTTGGTCGGATTTAACTTCATCTGGTGCTTCTCCAATTGATCAAACGTATGGCTGAGGTCGGTAATATGATCAACAACATTTTTTCTCTTTGTAAGCATATCGTCAACATACACCTCCATGTTTTTGCCTATCTCCTCCTTAAATACTTTCTTCACCAGTCTTTGATAAGTGGCACCTGCATTTTTTAGACCAAACGACATAACATTTAGCAATAAGTTCCTCGAGGAGTAATAAAGGAAGTAATTTATCTGTCTTCTAGCTTCATTTTGATCTGGTTATAACTAGAATATGGATCCATACAACTCAGCAGCTGACGTAGCATCCACCAGTTGATCAATTCGTGGCAAAGGAAAATGATCCTTTGGGCACGCCTTGTTCAAGTCAGTAAAATCTACACACAACCTCCATTTATTATTTTTCTTCTTGGCCATAACTACATTGACCAACCAGTCCGAGTACTTCACATATTCAATAAAGGAATCTTTTTTAGGCTCCTCCACTTTTTCCTATATAGCCTAGTTCTTCTCCGAGATGAAAACTCTTCTTCGCTGCTTTATAGGTTTAACCTCCTTATTAATATTGAGCTCGTGGCATAAGAAATTTGGGCCGATCCCAGGCATATCTTTGTGTCTCCATGTGAACACCTGCTTTTTTTTTATCTCAAAATGACCACAAACTCCTATTTAAGAACCGGGTCCAATGATGCTCCTATTTGCATTGTTCGCTATGGTTTATCCTCGTCCAGAATAATTCTTTATGTTTACTCTATCACCTAGCCTTTTACAAGATCTGATTCATCTCGTGGATCTAAGCTTTCAACCTCAGATTCATTATTTGGCTTAGACATATCCACTTTATAAGTGGTTGTTTTCCTCTTTACTTCTACCATATCTTCCTCCTCAGCAGATGAATAGTAGCATTCCTGAGATACTTTCTGATCTCCTTTTACTATTATAACTCTAAAGTTGGTCTTGAACTTCAGTCATTGATGGCCAATAGAAGGTCCAGCTTCAAATTTCTTTAGACCTACTCTTCTCATGATCATGTTGTAATCAGAATGAACATTTTTGTCCGTAACAAAGAATATCACTTTCTTTATCCTGCTCACCAGCCATATCCTGATCAACATTTTTAGCTTGATTGTTCCCAATGGAAATACCTTCTTACCATAGAATCCAATGAGGGGCCTATGGTAAGGCTCTATTTGGCTGAGTTTTAAATCCAAACTATCAAAATAGGGATAGAACATAATGTTCACTGAACTGCCATTATCCACTGATGTTGTTTCTACCAGTACGTCTTTTATCCTGACTCTGATCACTAAAGGATCATCATGAGGATACAATACTCCATATAGATCGTTCTTAGAGAACCCAATTACGAGATTATCCTTGTTAACTTTCCTTGGTCGGTATTCATCTGCATGGTTGATTCGCTAGATATATGAACAAGCTTGAGCCTCATTGAGGTAATCCTTCCTTTTAGTTGTATGATCTCCTCCTCCCGCATCTCCACCTATAATCATATGGAAATAAAAGGATCCAAAGATGAGTGTGAATACCTCGCGTTCAAGTTGTCTAGGCTTCTTGGGGAGATCTGGATCGTCTTAGGGATCATTATTATAGTTTTACTTCTTATCTTTATGAAATCCACCGGTTGGTCATATGACCATGATCTTTGTGAAATTCACAATACTTGGACTTATCCCTCTTATTAGTGGGTGACCTTAACTTTTTAGGCTAACTCAAATCATTATTATGTTTGATTTCTTCTAAAACATGATGTATATCCACCGTTAAAGGAGTGTAATTGGTAAATTTTGTGATCCAATCTAGGCTTTCTTTTACTTTCGAATTCTCGTCATTGTGATTCTTATGCTCCTTCTTATCCGAATTACCTTTAGACTTCACTTTCGCCTTTGCCTCTGAATTCTTTTAAGCATCCATAGCTTCCTCGACGTTCATAATCTTTTCTACTTTGGCCATAAATTCCATTATTGTCTTTGGGGGATATTTTTCCAAAGTATAATATAGTTTATCGAGGAGCAAACCACTTATGAGGGCAGTGGTTGCAGTCTTCTCCTTATAATTAATAAGTTATAATTTCTCATTGTTAAATTGAGTGATGTAATCCCTAGTACTTTCTACCATTTTCTTTCTCACACTAAGCAAATAAGCTACTTGCTTCATTCGTTTGACTCGAAAGCAGAAATTACCAATGAATAGCTCGGCGAGTTATTGGAAGCTATAAATCTACCCCCGAGGAAGGCTATTATACTAGATTTGAGCAGATACAGTGATTGTTCCTGAGAATGCCTTGGACCTCATCTCATTAAGGACATAATAGATATCATACACTGCTTGATATTGTTCTATATGAAGGAGTGGATCAGTCTTCCCATCATACTTGGGAGTGACCACTAGAGCTTTAAACTTGGTGGGTGTAGGAAAATCTACAATAGTTTTCACAAAGGAAGATCCTTTAATAAAACTTCTCTTGAGAGGATTCTTGGACTTAACCATTTCTCCCAATCTATCTTCTAAACTCTGAATGGACCCCTTCTAAGCATCATTGCCAACACCAGATCTGTTGGTGGCATCTCTTTTATTCCGACCAACTCATTGTGCCAAGCTTTCCTCTTGCGAACCTTCTCTTTGACTAGAGTGAGCAGTTTGTCGAGAGTTCGATCTGGATTGGCCTGAACCTTCCCTCAAATCACTTGGTCGTTGAGTATTTCCCGACGTAACCTGAAGGGAATTTATGTAACAACCCGAATTTTTAAAATGGGAATTTTAAAATTATTTTTGAAAATCGGAGAAAAATGGAATTTTCCATTTTATAAATTTTATAATTTAGAATGTTGTTTATAATATTTGAAAAATAAATTTTCAAACGGAATTGGAATCGGAATTAAAATGGAGTTTTAATTGAATTTTTATTATATAGAAGAGTCCTCAAAACATAAAACTCTCTAAGAGTCGTCAAAACATAAAACTCTCTACAAAAAAAATTAAAAATATAGGACAATCGGATCGAGCTAAAATTTTTGTGTAGCTTCCTCTTGTCTTCAGTTAATTCTCCCTCAAATTTCATCCAAGTCCAACGGTCCGATCGTCCGGAATAAAATTTTTAGTGCTTGTATCTGATTAGAACTCTTTTCTTAATCAAACTTTTAATCCTTTATATATCAATAAATTCGTGGATGGACTTTTCAAATCACTTTTTACCAAACTTTTCAACCAGAAGACCTCTCCAAAATTACTCCCTTTCATTTACAAACCATAGCCCCAAACTTATTCAAGATTTCAACCTTAGATTATAAGGCTTATTTGGTGTTTTCTCGAGTTTGGGCTAGAAGGAGATTTGATTATTTTTGCGATAGGAACGTGATGGTGTGATCTGATTTTTGAGGCTGAATATATGTGATGACTCATGTGATGATTTTAAGGTACGGGACTTACACAATATGCTCCTAAATTCTCTCGAGAGTATTCCGTTTGATTTCCGTGTCGATTGCACTCATATTGAATTGTGATATTCATTTGAAATCTGAAAATTATTGGAATATATATATTGATTCATTGTGATATATTATATTGTGATTTGATAATCATGTCATTAGATTTTAATATGGCATGAAGAATGGGCACCCGCCAATAGTCCAAAATCCGGATATGCTTAAGAATGAATAGGCACGGTGAGGTGAGGCCTGGTGACTCATTGATGTGTTGTTGACAAATTAATATTGATATAATGCTTGAGTATTGCATTTGATTTGTATATTCTATTCGTATTGTTGCGATTTATTCATCGTGCTAATTATTTTTGAGCATCTATTCTTATCATATTGTGTACTTTCCCGTATTTTCTTTTAGTTGGCAGGTTAGCGTGGATTGGGACGCTATGGGCTATTTTGGAGAAATATTTTAGAGCATGGCTTGGAAGATTTATTTCTGATGTACAAATTAGTGGTGTAATTTTAGTTGGAGAATTTTGTATTTGAGAGAAACCTTATTTTAATTGTTATTGTGGAAATAGAAATTGTGGATTTGTTGTATTTAAATTGTGGACATTTAGATTCTCTATACTTTTGTTGATAGTTTTAGTTTAGTTTATCGTGGTAGCACGTCGCGTATCTCTTTCGGGGGCATGGGGTGTTATAGATGGTCTCAGAGCGTAGGTATACGATAACCCTCGGGTCTTGGGTTTTGGGTCTAGCATGCGGGTTAGACAGTTTTTTTTGAAGATAAATATTTTTGGTGATAAGTCGTGTTAGGCATCGAGGTCAGATGTGAGGTATTTAAAGTTGATTTTTGGAGATAAGATTTATTTTTAGAGATTATTGGCGTGGCTTGATTCTTGAGTGTTAGGCTTCGTTGAATTCCGAGGGAGAAATTCATTGTTAGTGGGGAAGTATGTAACAACCTGGATGTTTTAAATGGGAATTTTTAAATTAATCTTGAAAATCGGAGAAAAACAAAATTTTGCATTTTATAAATTTTATAATTTAAAATGTTGTTTTTTATATTTGAAAAAGAAATTTTCAAACAGAATTGCAATCGGAATTAAAATGGAGTTTTAATTGAATTTTTGTTGTATTGGGGAGTCCTCAAAACATAAAACTCTCTAAGAGTCGTCAAAATATAAAACTCTCTACAAAAAAAAAAATATATTGGAAGGTTCGATCGAGCTGAATTTTTTTTGCAGCTTCCTCTCGTCTTCAACTAATTCTCCGCCAAATTTGATCCAATTCCAACGGTCCGATCGTCCGGAATAAATTTTTTAGTGCTTGTATCTGATTAGAACTCTTTTCATAATTAAACTTTTAATCCTTTATATATCAACAAATTCATGGATGGACTTTTCAAATCAATTTTTCTCAAACTTTTCAACTAGAAGACCTCTCCAATATTACTCCCTTTCACTTACAACCATAGCCCCAAACTTATTCAAGATTTCAACCTTAGATTAGAAGGCATATTTGGTGTTTTCTCGAGTTTGGGCTAGAAGGAGATTTGATTATTTTTGCGATAGGAACGGGATGGTGCGATATGATTTTTGAGGATGAATATATGTGGCGATTCATATGATAATTTTAAGGTACGGGACTTACACTATATGCTCCTAAATTCTGTCGAGAGTATTCTATTTGATTTTCGTGTCGATTGCACTCATATTGAATTGCGATATTCATTTGAAATCTGAAAATTGTTGGAATATATATATTGATTCATTGTGATATATTATATTGTGATTTGAGCATCATGTCATGAGATTTTAATATGGCACGGAGAATGGGCACCCGCCAATAGTCCAAAATCCGTATATGCTTAAGAATGCATAGGCGCGGTGAGGTGAGGCCTGGTGACTCATTGATGTGTTGTGGATAAATTAATATTAATATAATGCTTGATTATTGCATTTGATTTGTATATGCGATTCATATGGTTCAGATTTATTCATCGTGCTAATTATTTTTGAGCATCTATTCTTGTCATATTGTGTACTTCCCCATATTTTCTTTTAGTTGGCAGGTTAGCATGGATTGGGACCCTATGGGCTATTTTAGAGAAATATTTTAGAGCATGACTTTGAAGATTTATTTTTGATGTATAAATTAGTGGTGTAATTTTAGTTGGAGAATTTTTTATTTGAGAGAAACCTTATTGTAACCGTTATTGTGGAAATAGAAAGTGTGTATTTGTTGTATTTAAATTATGGACATTTAGATGATCTATACCTTTGTTGATAGTCTTAGTTTAGTTTTATCGTGGTAGCCCATTGCGTGTCTCTTTCGGGCGTGCGGGGTGTTACAGTGTGTATTAGAGCTTAGATTTACGACAACCCTCGGGTCTTGGGTTTTGGGTCTAGCATGCGGGTTAAACAGTTTTTTTTGGAGATACATATTTTTTTGATAAGTCGTGTTAGGCATCGAGGTCAGATGTGAGGTATTTAAAGTTGATATTAGGAGACAGTATTTATTTTTGGAGATTATTGTTGGGGCATGATTCTTGAGTGTTAGCCTTCGTTGAATTTCGAGGGAGAAATTTGTTGTTAGTGGGGAAGTACGTAACAACTCAGATTTTTTGAATGGGAATTTTTAAATTAATCTCGAAAATCGGAGAAAATTGAAATTTTGCATTTTATAAATTTTACAATTTAAAATGTTGGTTTTTATATTTGAAAAATAAATTTTCAAACGGAATTGCAATCGAAATTAAAATGGAGTTTTTATTGAATTTTTGTTGTATTGGGGAGTCCTCAAAACATAAAACACTCTAAGAGTCGTCAAAATATAAAACTCCCTACAAAAAAAAAATTTAAAAATATTGGTTGGTCCGATCGAGCTAAAATTTGTGCGCAGCTTCCTCTCGTCTTCAGCTAATTCTCCCCCAAATTTTATCCGATTCCAACGGTCCGATCGTCCGGAGTAAAATTTTTAGTGCTTGTATCTGATTAGAATTCTTTTCTTAATCAAACTTTTAATCCTTTATATATCAACAAATTCGTGGATGGACTTTTCAAATCAATTTTTCTCAAACTTTTCAACTAGAAAACCTCTCCAAAATTACTCCCTTTCATTTACAAACCATAGCCCCAAAATTATTCAAGATTTCAACCTTAGATTAGAAGGCTTATTTTGTGTTTTCTCGAGTTTGGGCTAGAACGAGATTTGATTATTTTCGCGATAGGAACGTGATTGTGCGATCTTATTTTTGAGGCTGAATATATGTGACGATTCATGCGATGATTTTAAGGTACGGGACTTACACAATATGCTCCCAAATTCTCTCGAGAGTATTCTGTTTGATTTCCGTGTCGATTGCAATCATATTGAATTGTGATATTCATTTGAAATATGAAAATTGTTGGAATATATATATATTGATTCATTGTGATATATTATATTGTAATTTGAGCATTGCGTCATGAGATTTTAATATCGTAGGGAGAATGGGAACCCACCAATAGTCCAAAATCCGGATATGCTTAAGAATTCATAGCCGCGGTGAGGTGAGGCCCGGTAACTCATTGATGTGTTGTTGATAAATTAATACTGATATAATGCTTGAGTATTGCATTTGATTTGTATATGCGATTCGTATTTTTGCAATTTATTCATCGTGCTAATTATTTTTCAGTATCTATTCTTGTCATATTGTGTACTTTGCCGTATTCTCTTTTAGTTGGCAGGTTAGCGTGGATTGGGACGCTATGGGCTATTTTGGAGAAATATTTTAGAGCATGGCTTGGAAGATTTATTTTTATGTATAAATTAGAGGTGTGATTTTAGTTGGAGAATTTTGTATTTGAGATAAACTTTATTGTAATCGTTATTGTGGAAATAGAAATTGTGGATTTGTTGTATTTAAATTGTGGACATTTAGATGCTCTATACTTCTGTTGATAGTTTTAGTTTAGTTTTATCGTAGTAACACGTCGCGTGTCTCTTTCAGGCATGAGGATTGTTGCAGTTGGTATTTGAGTATAGGTATACGACAACCCTCGGGTCTTGGGTTTTGGGTCTAGCATGCAGGTTAGACAGTTTTTTTTTGGAGATAAATATTTTTGGTGATAAGTCGTATTAGGCATCGAGGATAGATGTGAGGTATTTAAAGTTGATTTTTAGAGACAAGATTTATTTTTGGAGATTATTGGTGTGGCCTGATTCTTGAGTGTTAGGCTTCGTTGAATTTCGAGGGCGAAATTCATTGTTAGTGGGGAAGCATATAACAACCCGGATTTTTTAATTGGGAATTTTTAAATTAATCTTGAAAATCGGAGAAAAATGAAATTTTGAATTTTATAAATTTTATAATTTAAAATGTTGGTTTTTATATTGAAAAAATAAATTTTCAAACGGAATTGCGATCAGAATTAAAATGGAGTTTTAATTGAATTTTTGTTATATTGAAGAGTCCTCAAAACATAAAACTCTCTAAGAGTCGTCAAAATATAAAACTCTCTACAATTTTTTTTTAAAAAATATTGAAGGTCTGATCGAGTTGAAAATTTTGTGAAGCTTCCTATCAGCTTCATCTAATTCTCCCCCAAATTTGATCCAATTCCAACGGTCCGATCGTCCGCAATGAAATTCTTAGTGCTTGTATCTGATTAGAACTCTTTTCTTAATAAAACTTTTAATCCTTTATATATCAACAAATTCATGGATGGACTTTCAAATCACTTTTTCTCAAACTTTTCAACCGGAAGACCTCTAAAAAATTACTCTCTTTCATTTACAAACCATACCCCCAAATTTATTCAGGATTTCAACCTTAGATTAGAAGGCTTATTTGGTGTTTTCTCGAGTTTGAGCTAGAACGGGATTTGATTATTTTCGCGATAGGAACGGGATGGTGCGATATGATTTTTGAGGATGAATATATGTGACGATTCATGTGATAATTTTAAGGTACGGGACTTACACAATATGCTCCTAAATTCTCTCGAGATTATTCCGTTTGATTTTCGTGTCGATTGCACTCATATTGAATTGTGATATTCATTTGAAATATGAAAATTATTGGAATATATATATTGATTTATTGTGATATATTATATTGTGATTTGAGTATTATGTCATGAGATTTTAATATGGCACGGAGAATGGGCACCCGCCAATAGTCCAAAATCCGGATATGCTTAAGAATGCATAGGGGCGGTGAGGTGCGACCAGGTGACTCATTGATGTGTTGTTGATAAATTAATATTGATATAATGCTTGAGTATTGCATTTGATTTGTATATGCGATTCGTATGGTTTCGATTTATTCATCGTGCTAATTATTTTTGAGCATCTATTCTTGTCATATTGTGTACTTCCCCGTATTTTCTTTTAGTTGGCAGGTTAGCGTAAATTGGGACGCTATGGGCTATTTTGGAGAAATATTTTAGAGCATGGCTTTGAAGATTTATTTTTGTTGTATAAATTAGTGGTGTAATTTTAGTTGGAGAATTTTGTATTTGAGAGAAACCTTATTGTAATCGTTATTGTAGAAATAGAAATTGTGTATTTGTTGTATTTAAATTATGGACATTTAGACGCTCTATACTTTTGTTGATAGTTTTAGTTTAGTTTTATTGTGGTAGCCCATTGCGTGTCTCTTTCGGGCGTGCGGGGTGTTACATATGGTATCAGAGCTTAGGTTTACGACAACCCTCGGGTCTTGGGTTTTAGGTCTAGCATGCGGGTTAGACAGTTTTTTTTTGGAGATAAATATTTTTAGTGATAAGTCGTGTTAGGCATCGAGGTCAGATGTGAGGTTATTTAAAGTTGATTTTTCGAGACATAATTTATTTTTGGAGATTATTGGTGTGGCCTGATTCTTGAGTGTTAGGTTTCGTTGAATTTCGAGGGCGAAATTCGTTGTTAGTGGGGAAGTATGTAACAACCCGGATTTTTTAAATGGGAATTTTTAAATTATTCTTGAAAATCGAAGAAAAATAAAATTTTGCATTTTATAAATTTTATTATTTAAAATGTTGGTTTTTATATTTGAAAAAGAAATTTTCAAACGGAATTGCAATCGGAATTAAAATGGAGTTTTAATTGAATTTTTGTTATATAGAAGAGTCCTCAAAACATAAAACTCTCTAAGAGTCGTCAAAATATAAAACTCTCTACAATTGTTTTTTAAAAATATTGGTCCAGAGTAATTCTCCCCCAAATTTGATCCAATTCCAACGGTCCGATCGTCCAGAGTAAAATTTTTAGTGCTTGTATCTGATTAGAACTCTTTTCTTAATAAAACTTTTAATCCTTCATATATCAACAAATTCGTGGATGGACTTTTCAAATCAATTTTTCTCAAACTTTTCAACTAGAAGACCTCTCCAAAATTACTCCCTTTCATTTACAAACCATAGCCCCAAAATTATTCAAGATTTCAACCTTAGATTAGAAGGCTTATTTCATGATTTCTCGAGTTTGGGCTAGAACGAGATTTGATTATTTTCGCGATAGGAACGTGATTGTGCGATCTAATTTTTGAGGCTGAATATGTGTGACGATTCATGTGATGAATTTAAGGTACGGGACTTACACAATATGCTCCTAAATTCTCTTGAGAGTATTCCGTTTGATTTCTGTGTCGATTGCAATCATATTGAATTGTGATATTCATTTAAAATCTAAAAATTATTGGAATATATATATATATATATATATATATATATATATATATATATATATATATATATATATATATATATATATATATATTGATTCATTGTGATATATTATATTGTGATTTGAGCATCGCGTCATGAGATTTTAATATGGTAGGGAGAATGGAACCTGCCAATAGTGCAAAATCCGAATATGCTTAAGAATGCATAGGTGCGGTGAGGTGAGGCCTGGTGACTCATTGATGTGTTGTTGATAAATTAATATTAATATAATGCTTGAGTATTGCATTTGATTTGTATATGTGATTCATATTGTTGCGATTTATTCATCATGCTAATTATTTTTCAGCATCTATTCTTGTCATATTGTGTACTTCCCCGTATTTTCTTTTAGTTGGCAGGTGAACGTGGATTGGGACGCTATGGGCTATTTTGGTGAAATTTTTTAGAGCATGGCTTGGAAGATTTATTTTTGATGTATAAATTAGAGGTGTAATTTTAGTTGGAGAATTTTGTATTTGAGAGAAACCTTATTGTAATCGTTATTGTGGAAATAGAAATTGTGAATTTGTTGTATTTAAATTATGGACATTTAGATGCTCTATACTTCTGTTGATAGTTTTAGTTTAGTTTTATCGTAGTAGCACGTCGCGTGTCTCTTTCTGGCACGTGGGGTGTTGCAGTTGGTATCAGAGCTTAGGTATACGACAACCCTCGGTGTTGATTAAAAAACTAGATTTGATCTAATTATTTAATCACAGATACAAATGAATATATAAATATAAGACAAAAGATTTTTAAAGTGGTTTAGCCTTGTAAGAATGGCCTACGTCCACTGTATTTGTTATTGCTGGCTGTTTGCAAAATTCTCGATAATGGGTTTATCAAGAAATTCCGAGTCCCCCACTAATGAGGAAGTTACAATGTATTTATAGCCTTTCAAGCCGTATCAATGAAAGGACACTGCGCTGTTATCCAGTAGACCTATACATCTGTACCATATTAATGAGTATTTAATGCGCAGTTATATCCTGGATTCTCTTGATTTGGATACGCTGTACACTTATGTAGCTCGGACCGCTTAAGCTGCTCGGATCGCCTAAGCTGCTCGACACGCTTGAGATGCTCGGGGCCCTTGAGTTATTCGAGGACGAGCAAGAGCTGCTCCGGGACCATGAATTCCTCGTGTCTTCTTAGTTGCTTGGGTGAAATCGAATTGCTTGGTAGAAGCGTATGTAATTGCCACGTTGTCGGACACGTGTCTGTAAGTGAATGGTCCATGTCAGCAGACTAAATTTGGTATCAACAGAAGCCCCCAATGTTTTGTAGTTTGATGTTGAAGAAAAATATGGAACATTCTGCTGCCTTGATTTTCGATTTGTATGGTTTTTAGGAAAGCACTCGTTGTATACAACTTCTTTTTAAATGCACAGTATCAGTCCTCATAAATATTTTGAACTTCCCTAACTGCTTTATTTTTCGTGCCCCTTTTCTTCTTTTTAGCCGCCGGATACGCAAATGTCCATTTTGGTAATCATTGTTTTTTCTATTCCCGAGGTAAAGTATTTAAACGCGATAAAAATCCTATCAGTTTTTCACTTTTCAAATCTGCCTTTGAGCTTTTCATTTCTTCTCTATCTTGTGCGTTCGTTTCTTTCCTTGTTCATTGTCAACTGATTCACTCTTCTCCTGTAAGATCTTCTTCCTTCTCTTTTATTTTGCTTTGATCATCATGGTTTATGTTGTTGAATCGATTGATAAATTTCGTTTTGAATTTTTTAATTCCTTCATGGGTCATTTTGGAGGAACTTTCTGAACCTTCTGACTATTTCTCTTTGGCTGAGGGACACTGGTTCCCAAGTCTCTTTATGGCCAAATGTGGCTTTTCTTTTCCTCCAAATCCTTTATGTTTGGAGTTCTTTCAATATTTGACGTTGTTCCGGCAAAAATAGCGCCGAATACCTGGAGAATAGTTAATAGAGTCCATAGGTTAAATCAAATTCATGGAACCCGTTTAGGAATTCCAGAAATTATGTTTTGTTACAGATGGGTTGTCAGCGATAGTACTTTTTATTTAATAACTAGGTTTTTGAATAGGACTTTAGTTGTCAATCTTCCAGATGCCAATAGGGATTACTTTGAACATGGGGTTGTTATGAAAAATTGGCAACATGCTCCATTAAATGAAGATGATGTATATCAGGGTCCCAGGTGTCCCCCTTATGGCAATGGAATAGGTTATTTTTTATTTTTTGAAATCTCGTTTTCTTGATGTTTGATAAAATGTATCACTGGCATTTAATTTTTATTATTTGCAGTTGACAGCAAAAGAAAGTCTCCAAAGGAGACAGAGGTTAATTTAAAACATTTAAAACTTATCTGGAGTTTACATCAGTCTGTGGCTGATGAACATATTAGATCAGCCTCCTATTTGTTGCAGTATAAGAGCTATACTTCATCCTTTACTACTCGTCCAGTGGTGGTTGACATCGACCAAGTACCAGCTACTGATACTAGTGTAGAAGGTTCTTCTTCAGAGTCAAATATTCCAATTAGTAACATAATGAAGAGAAGAAGAGCTTCTGCTTTCTTTGACAAATTAGACTCTGCCAATGTGGAGGCAAAGAAAAATAAGCAGGATGTTCCAGTGGAAGAAACGAGAAACATTGATGCACCCCCTCCAGTTGCTGCCAAGAAAGTTGCTGAGAAGCCCCCAATGGCTCCGAGCAAGGCTGTGGTTATCTCTCCTCCTAGTGAGGTTATTGTCATATCACCATCCAAGACTTCTTCTTTGGTTGAAGATATTCCTGCTCCTCCAAAGAAGTCAAAGAAAAGTTCGTTTGAGAGACCTGTTGGACCTGTCGCTCAGGCTTTAAATGCTGAAAGTGGTATTCCCACTTTTGTTCATGCGACCTCTGCCATGGACTCTGTGAAGTCTTGGATTATCCCAGAAATCCAAGGTATTGAAGAAACTCTTCCTCGGGATAGGGTCACTACCTTGGCGGCTCAACATATTGCCTCAGTAAGTATTACTAGTCTAAGTTTTCACTTTTCATTAATATACCCCTGTATTGACTCAAAATTATTTCTTTCTTCAGTTGGTAACATGTTTTAACAGCATTCTGAAGAAGGATGAGGATATTAAAGCTTCAAGCTCCTCTGGAGGTGTAGAGGAGGCTTTTGCTGGTCTAACTCAGTCCTTAAATGACTCTCTTCAGAAGTATGAAGAAGATAAAGTGGCTTGGGAGAAGCAACTCAAGTCCATTGAGCAAGAGAGAGACCGAGATGTGGAGGCCTCCAAGGGTTTGTAGAACAAATTGAAAGATTTCGAGCAGAGTAACAACGTTTTTGAGCAGAGCAATAAGGATATGGAAGCTAAGCTAAAAGTGTCTGGAGAGGAAGTTGTTAGACTTCATGATGTTGAACGTCAGAAAGTGGAGGTGGAAGGGAAATTAAAAGCAGTCGAGGAGCTCCTTAGGGAAAGTACCTCCTCGGAGAAAGAAAAGAGGAAAAAGGCTATTAAGAAATCATTCAGTGCTGGTTGGGATAAATAATGTTTTGTGAGGAGAGATATCTCAACTGAAATCTGCAGCATCTACCTCGGGAGCCTTGGTCCCTGTTAATGACGAAGGTTTCTCTTTCTTAGAGGTAGAGAATGCCAACTTAAGAGATGAGTTGGAAACTTTGAAAAAAGTTAGACCCTCCATTTCTACTCGTGGTCGAGCAAGATCTTCTCGAGGACGAGCAAGAGATGCTTGGATCTTAATTGAAGAGGCGAGGACCCAATCAGCCTTAGAGAATCAGTCATTCTAGTTGATGGAGAAGAATCAAGCCTTAGCAGAGATGTCCAAGAAGATTCTGAACCTAGAGCAACTTTCTACACAAAGCTTGGCCTTGGAGAATAAGGAAATTTTAGTAAAGAATCTTCACGATCAACTGGAGAGGTTGACCTACCAATTCCACAAACAGCCCAGAGAGTTTTGGATGGCTGGATATAATGAAGCCCTTTATCATCTCGATGATCGGATCTAGCAGTAAAATAATGAGGGTTACAAACAAGGATAGCTGAATGCACTGGGGGTGTTAAAGTTGGAGCAGGGATACTATCTATGGGATTATTATGACCCTGGATTGCTTGAGTTTCCCGTTCCACCTTATAAACTTGATATGAGCTGGATTCCTGCTCTGGCAATTCCTCAGTGCTTAATCTCCAAGTATCTCGGCGACTACAATCTTCATTCTAATTTTGAGATATCTCGCCGGAGCACTTGCTCGATCGACCATCTGTAATGAATGTTTGGATGCTCCGAGATATAAATTTTTTAAACTCTCCTTATGCCTTAGATGATCCTCCTGCTGGAGTAGAAACTGTTTCAAAGGAATAGGGAAAGAAACCCATAGAGTAGGAATTTTTATGTAATAACTTGTACTTTTCATAGCACATGTAATTCTTTTAGTTTTAAATGAAGAAATTTAGTCTTCTGCTATTCCATATTCTTCTAAACATTCTGCAGAATATCTTTGTTTGTGAATATATGCGTATTTTGATATGTCCATTCTGTTTTATTTTTTTACCATAGTAACTTATCACTTCTTTGATCTTAAGCAGTAAAATGACTTACATCCCATGATCCTGCTTAGTTTAGTCAACATGAGTTGATTGTAAATTGATTTTGCTGACCAACCGAAGTTGGTGAATATTGATTCTCGATCAACCGGAGTTGGAGAAAATTGTTTTTGCCGGCCAACCGGAGTCGGTAGATTTTTTTTACCGACCAACAGTAGTTGGTGGATTTTGATTTACCGACCAACTGTAGTTAGTGGATTTTGATTTACCGACCAACCGTAGTTGATGGATTTTAGTTACCGACCAACCGTAGTTGGTGGATTTTGATTTACCGACCAACCGTAGTTGGTGGATTTTTATTTACTGACCAACCGTAGCTGGTGGATTTTTATTTACCGACCAACCGTAGTTGGTGGATTTTAGTTTACCGACCAACCGTAGTTTGTGGATTTTTGTTTACCGATCAACCGTAGTTAGTGGAGATCATTCTGAATTTGATGCGTAGTGTGTAGCACTAATACTCCGAAAATTTTCATCAAAAAGAGAGAACTGGGTAAAAATTTTGACACTTTATTTATACTGAAGAAAACTGCATTTACATAGGAATCCCAGCTATTGATAATACTTGCGTAGATGCTCTGCATTCCATGCATTCTTAAATTCTTCTCCCTCCAAGATTTCAATCCAGTAGGTCCCTGGTCGAACAACTTCTGTTACTCTGTAGGGTCCATGCCAATTAGCTTCCAGTTTGTTGTGCTTTTGAATTACTTTCTTCAGCACATAGTCTCCTTCCTTCAAATCACACTTCTTTACCCTCTTATTGTAAAACAGATTTGTTCGCTGTTGGTATGCAGCATTCCTGATTGTTGCGTCTTCTCTAACTTCTTCGAGCATATCTAGGTCTAATCGCCTCATTAAATCACTAATAGGAGAATTAAAATTCAGCACTCTGTGTGTGGGTAGGCCCAACTCAGCAGGTATAACTGCTTCACTTCCAAATGACAGCATGTATGGAGATTCTCCTATTCCTGTTCGTGGCGTACTACGATAAGCCCATAGCACAGAACGTAGCTCGTTAATCCAATTTGCCTTTGCATCGTCCAGTCGTTTTTTAAAACCATTCAGCAACGTTCTGTTCTTCACCTCAGTTTGTCCATTGCTCTGGGGACGGCCTGGTGCAGAATGGGTTTTCAATATGTTTGACTGATGACAATATGCGGCAAACTCCTCGTTGTCAAACTGGGTTCCATGATCTGTGATGAATGTATGGGGAAGACCATATCTACAAATGATATTCTTCCAAATAAACAGATACACCTTGTCATATGTCATATCAATAAGAGGCTCATCTTCTACCCATTTAGTAAAATAATCCACAGCGACCACAAGGTATTTAAATCTTCCCCTGGTTGTTGGAAGTGGCCCGACCAAGTTTATTCCCCACATGGAAAATGGCCAAGGAGAAGTAATGGGGGTTAACAATGCTTGGGGAGTTCTTCGGATAGAAGAGAAGCATTGACATTTGTCACATTTCTTGGCATAAGCTATACAATCAGCTCTCATCGTTGACCAGTAATACCCTTGGGTTGTCATTCTTTGTAAGAGTGTCCGTCCTGTTACATGGGCTCCACAAGAACCTTCATGGACCTCTTCAATCAAATTTCTCACCTCGAAGGGGTGAACACATCTTTGCAAACCTGCTATAATTCCTCATCTATATAAAATGTCATTAGTCAATACATAACGAGCAACTTTAAACTTTAGTTTCTTGGCTGCGAGTTTATCAATTGGTAAAGACCCCTCTTCAATATAGGCCCTGATGGGATGCATCCAAGATGGTCCTAAATCAAGGGCAATGAAGTTCATCGTTAGATCTTTGTCAATGCTCCGATTAGCTAAGATTTCTATTGGGATTGTTCTTCGTAGCTCGGTGCGTGTGGCTGAGGCTAACCGAGCTAAGGCATCTGCTCTTGCATTCTTCAATCTTGGTATTCTAATCAACTGTACTTCACTAAAGCTTGATATAATCTCCATTTCTTTCGCATGATATTGGATCATTAATTCTCCTTCTGCTGCGTACACTCCCAACATTTGATTTACAATCAACTGTGAGTCACTGAATGCAACGACCGACTCTGTTTTCATAGTTTTGGCTAGACTGAGACCCACGATCATAGCTTCATATTCAGCCTCATTATTTAAAGCCTTAAATTGAAAATGCAAAGCATACTCCACATCTATCTCATCGGGGCTGTTTAAAATAACTCCTGCTCTACTGCCGGCAGTATAAGAAGAGACATCTACATATAAATTCCACACAGGTATCTCATTATCAAACTTTTGGTTAGACAGAGTTCCTCTATGGAAAATTTGATGCTTCCTCATATCCTCCTCTAGCACTTCTTGCTGCTCATCGATCATTTTCTCTTGCTCGTCTACCAACTTAAGTTGGTCGGGATTTAAATTCGATGATCCTGTAACATCCACATGCTGGTCAGTATTCAACTTCTGCTCTTTGGAGGTGTCTGGATAAGTGAATTCTGCAATAAAATCTGCCATTGCTTGCCCTTTAAGTGACGACCCAGGCTCATGAATTATATCGTATTCACCCAATTCTACCGCCCAGTACATTAATCTTCCTGATTTCTCTGGTTTGTGCAGAGCTTGCCTTAACCGCAAGTCTGTATAGACAACTATAATATGAGCTTGGAAGAATGGCCTCATCCTTCTACTTGCTTCGATCAACGCCAATGCTAACTTTTCCAGCCTTGGTTATCTGATCTCTACTCCTCGAAAGGCCTTGATAGTGTAATAGATTGGTTTTTGCACTCCATCCTCCACTCTTATCAACGCCGAGCTTACTGCATTTTCTAAAACTGTCAGATACAAGTATAGTCTTTCTCCCATCACTTGTCTGGATAACAATAGAGGTGCTCCCAGGTATTTCTTCAATTCTTGAAAGGCTTTCTCACATTCATCATTCCATTCAAACATTTTTTCGGAGTATTTTGAAGAATGGGAGACATATATCAGTTGCTCGTGATACAAATCTGTTAAGTGCTACAACTCGCCCTGTGAGACTTTGCACTTCCTTCTTCGTCGTTGGAGATCGTAGACCTAATAGAGCCTTGATCTTTTCAGGGTTTGCTTCAATACCTCGTTGATTGGCAATATACCCGAGAAACATGCCTTCTCGTACTCCGAATATGCATTTAGTAGGGTTTAACTTCATTTGATATCTTTCTAATTGATCAAAGGTCTGGCCCAAGTCAACTAGATGATCATCAACTTTCTTTCTCTTCGTCAGCATATCGTTAACATAAACTTCCATATTGTGACTGATTTACTTTGCAAACACCTTGTTCATCAACCGCTGATATGTTGCACCTGCATTTTTCAATCCAAAAGGCATAACATTATAACAATAAGTTCCCCTGGGGGTGATAAAAGAGGTACTCACCTTGTCTTCAGGTTTCATTTTAATCTGGTTGTAACCAGAATAAGCATCCATGAAACTTAATAGTTCGTGCCCCGAGGTAGCATCCACGAGTTGATCCATTCGGGGAAAAGGAAAATGATCCTTTGGGCATGCCCTGTTAAGGTCGATAAAGTCTACACACATCCTCCACTTGTTATTTTTCTTCTTTACCATCCCCACATTTGCTAGCCAGTCAGGATATTTAACATCCTCAATGAAAGAGGCTTTTTGTAGCTTCTCTACTTCCTCCTGTATAGCTTGATTTTTCTCACGGCTGAACACTCTTTTTCGTTGCTTTACAGGCTTGGTTTCCTTATTCACATTAAGCTCGTGACACAAGAAATTCGGATCGATTCCTGGCATGTCTTCATGACTCCATGCAAAAGTCTGCTTTCTTCGCCTTAGGAATGCTATCAATTCTTGTTTTATTGATTCATCCAAGGATGCACCAATTTGAGTTGTTCGTTCTGGATGCTCGTCGTCCAGAATGACATTCTCAGTAGCTTCCATAACCTGCCCTTTTACGAGTTGGGACTCATCTCTAGGGTCTAATGTTTCAATATTCGCATCTTCTATTTGGTAGGTAGTAGTCTTCTTTATGGATTCTTCATGTTCTTCCTGCTCAGTAGATGAATAGTAGCATTCCCAAGCTACTTTTTGGTCGCCTTTCACCACTCCCACTCTAAAATTAGTTGGGAATTTCAAACATTGATGGACAATGGATGGTACTGCTTCGAATTTCTTTAGTCCTACCCTTCCCATGATGATGTTGTAAGTTGATTGGACATTTTTATCCATTACGAATAAGCGGACTCTTTATGTTCGATAAGCAGGCCATGTACCAATAAGCATATCCAACTTGATTGTCCCAAGTGGAAAAACTTTTTCGCTAGTGAAACCAAGGAGGGGACTATGATATGGTTCCAACTGTGATAGCTTCAAATTCAAACTGTCAAATCATGGATAGAACATGATATCTGCTGAGCTACCATTATCCACTAGTACTCATGAAATCAACACTTCCTTCAATCTCATCTTGATCACCAACGGGTCATCATGGGGATATAGTACTCCTGCCAGGTCGTTCTTAGAAAAACCAATGACCAGTTTTTCCTTATTCACCTTCCTCGGGCGATCATCGTTAGCCAGATTTATTCGCTCAATGTACGAGCAAGCTTGAGCCTCATTGAGGTAAGCCTTTCTCTCGGCAGTTATATCTCCACCTCCTACATCTCCACCTGTAATAACATTACATTCAAATGATCCAAAATGGATTGAAAATACCTCACGATCTGGCTATTTTGGTCTTTTGGGGAGATCGGGGTCATCTTGGTCATCATCCGGGTCTTCTTCATGACTTATTTTCTTATCTTCTTTTGGTCGATGAGGAGATCTAGACCTCTGACTTGCTCGGTCGTTGCTCTTTCCACCATTTCGGCGATCCACATACTTGTTCAATTTTCCTCGCCTGATGAGCTCCTCAATTTCATTTTGGAGAGCTATGCAGTTTTTGGTCGTATGGCCATGATCCTTATGGAACTCGCAATATTTGGATTTATTCCTCTTATCAGGATCTATCTTCATTTTTTCAGGCCAATTTAGCTCCTCGCTGTTCTTGATTTCTTCCAGAACATGGTTTATGTCTACTTTGAAAGGAGTATAGTTTCCAAATTTCTTCAACTGTTCTAATGCCTGCTTTGCTTTTGACTGCCTGTTACCACTATTGTTCTTCTACTCCTTCTTTTCAGCCTTATCACCCTCAACCTTGGTCTCTTTGGTGTCCATATTCTTCTTCGCAGCCATAGCTTCCTCGGCGTGCATAATTTTGGCTTCCTTTGCCATTAACTCTGCCATGGTTGTAGGCGGATCTTTGGCTAGAGTGTAGTACAATTTATTTGGCAACAGTCCACTCATCAGAGCAGTGATTGATGTATTTTCTTCGTAATCAATAACTTCGAGCTTCTCATTATTGAAACGAGTTATATAATCCCTGGTGCTCTCACCTTCCTTCTATCTAACACTTAACAAGTGTGCTACACGTTTAACTGGTTTTGCTCCAAAACAAAAGTTCCCAATAAAGAGCTCGTCCAGTTGAAAGAAAGTCGCAATCTTCCCACGAGGAAGATTGTTAAACCATATTTGAGTAGGTCCAGTGAGAGTTCCTGAAAATGCCCTACATCGCATCTCTTCCGGAACAGCATAGATATATGCAGCTGCCTGGTATTGTTCTATATGAAGGACAGGGTCAGTTTTTCCATCATATTTAGGCGTCACCACAGGAGCTTTAAATTTTGATGGTGTTGGAAAATCCACAATCGTCTGTACAAAGGGGGTCCCTTGAACAAAAGTTTTTTATAAAGGATTCTTGGCCTTAGCCATTTCTCCTAACCTGTCTTCCAACCTCTGAATAAAACCTTTCCATGCGTCATTTCCTTCTTCGATCCTATTTGAGAAACAGACCGTGTTTAATTAACTTCTTGGGATCTTTCACGGCGACCAGCTGGTCGTGATTAGGCAGAGCCTTCCTTTAAATCAGAGGGTCGTTGAGAGTTCCTCGACACAATCCTAGGGGGACTTATATTCCTCCTAGGACCTAAACGATCAAAAGGAGAGACTCTACTTAATCTTTCAAGAGCACTTATCCTTTCTGGAGATAGTCCGTCCAGGCTGATAAGAAGGATCATTAGATCTCTCAGTACGGTATGAATCGGTGCGTCTAGACTGAGATTCCTCTGGGAATAATTTTCTCCTAGTTCACGAAGAAGGTAATCGGGTATTTCTTTGAATGCTTCGTTGTCCTGACTGGGCTGGAGTTCCACCCTAGATAGTTTACATGAGCTGTCGCATGGTGTCTTGCATGGCCGTCTGGCCCTGAGGCAAATTAGCCATTATGCCAGCCAGATCTTTGACATTTGGAGCAGTAGATGGATTCAGAGAGATTTCAGCATTTCGATTGCTGGATTCAGGATGATCAGCCATTGGTGATGACTTGTTTTGATTAAAAACGATAATTACAGTCGCATTCCCACAGACGGCGCCAATCTGTTATTGTAAAAAACTAGATTTGATCTAATTATTTAATCACAGATAAAAATGAATATATAAATATAAGACAAAAGATTTTTAAAGTGGTTCAGCCTTGTAAGAATGGACTACGTCCACTGTATTTGTTATTGCTGACTGTTTGCAGAATTCTCGATAATGGGTTTACCAAGAAATTCCGAGTCCCCCGCTAATGAGGAGGTTACAATGTATTTATAGCCTTTCAAGCCGTATCAATGAAAGGACAATACGTTGTTATCTAGTAGACCTGTACATCTGTACCATATTAATGAGTATTTAATGCGCAGTTATATCCTGGATACTCTTGATTTGGATACGCTGTACACTTATGTAGCTCGGACCGCTTAAGTTGCTCGGATCGCCTAAGCTGCTCGGACCGCCTAAGCTTCTCGACACGCTTGAGATGCTCGGGGCCCTTGAGTTATTCGAGGACGAGCAAGAGCTGCTCGGGGCCCATGAATTCCTCGTGGCTTGGGTGAAATCGAATTGATTGGTAGAAGCGTATGTAATTGCCACGTTATCGGACACGTGTCTGTAGGTGAATGGTCCATGTCAGCAGACTAAATTTCGTATGAACACTCGGGTCTTGGGTTTTGGGTCTAGCATGCGGGTTAGACAGTTTTTTTTGGAGATAAATATTTTTGGTGACAAGTCATGTTAGGCATCGAGGTCAGATATGAGGTATTTAAAGTTGATTTTTGGAGACAAGTTTTATTTTTGTAGATTATTGGTGTGGCCTGATTCTTGAGTGTTAGGCTTCGTTGAATTTCGAGGGCAAAATTCATTATTAGTGGGGAAGCATGTAACAACCCGGATTTTTAAATTGGGAATTTTTAAATTAATCTTGAAAATCGGAGAAAAATGAAATTTTGCATTTTATAAATTTTATATTTTAAAATGATGGTTTTTATATTTAAAAAAGAAATTTTCAAACGGAATTGCAATCAGAATTAAAATGGAGTTTTAATTGAATTTTTGTTATATAGAAGAGTCCTTAAAACATAAAACTCTCTAAGAGTCGTCAAAATATAAAACTCTCTACAAATTTTTTTTAAAGATATTGGAAGGTCCGATCGAGTTGAAATTTTTTGAATCTTCCTCTCATCTTTAGCTATTTCTCCCCCAAATTTGATCCAATTCCAACGGTCCGATTATCCAGAATGAAATTTTTAGTGCTTGTATCGGATTAGAACTTTTTTCTTAATCAAACTTTTAATCCTTTATATATCAACAAATTCATGGATGAACTTTTCAAATAACTTTTTCTCAAACTTTTCAACCAGAAGACCTCTCCAAAATTACTCTCTTTCATTTACAAACCATAGACCGAAACTTATTCAAGATTTCAACCTTAGATTAGAAGGCTTATTTGGTGTTTTCTCGAGTTTGGGATAGAACCAGATTTGATTATTTTCGCGATAGGAACGTGATGGTGCGATCTGATTTTTTGTGACGAATATATGTGACGATTCATGTGATGATTTTAAGGTACGTGACTTACACAATATGCTCCTAAATTCTCTCGAGAGTATTTCGTTTGATTTCCGTGTCGATTGCACTCATATTGAATTATGATATTCATTTGAAATCTGAAAATTATTGGAATATATATATATTGATTCATTGTGATCTATTATATTGTGATTTGAGCATCGTGTCCTAAGATTTTAATATGGCACGGAGAATGGGCACCCGCCAATAGTCCATAATCCGGATATGCTTAAGAATGCATAGGCGCGGTGAGGTGAGGCCTGGTGACTCATTAATGTGTTGTTGATAAATTAATATTGATATAATGCTTGAGTATTGAATTTGATTTGTATATGCGATTCGTATTGTTGTGATTTATTCATCAAGCTAATTATTTTTGAGCATCTATTCTTGTCATATTGTGTACTTCCCTGTATTTTCTTTTAGTTGGCAGGTTAGCGTGGATTGGGACGCTATGGGCTATTTTGGAGAAATATTTTAGAGCATGGATTAGAAGATTTATTTTTGATGTATAAATTAGGGGTGTAATTTCAGTTGGGGAATTTTTTATATTTGAGAGAAACCTTATTGTAATCGTTATTATGGAAATAGAAATTGTAGATTTGCTGTATTTAAATTGTGGACATTTAAATGCTCTATAATTTGTTGATCGTTTTAGTTTAGTTTTATCGTTGTAACATGTTTAGTGAATCTTTCATACACGTGGGGTGTCACATATGGTATCAGAGCTTAGGTATACGACAACCCTCGGGTCTTGGGTTTTGGGTCTAGTATACGGGTTAGACAGGTTTTCTTGGGGGATAAATATTTTTGGTGATAAGTCGTGTTAGGCATCGAGGTCAGATATGAAGTATTTAAAGTTGATTTTTGGAGACAAGATTTATTTTTGGAGATTATTGGTGTGGCCTGATTCTTGAGTGTTAGGCTTCGTTGAATTTCGAGGGAAAAATTCATTATTACTGGAAAAGTATGTAACAACCCGGATTTTTTAAATGGGAATTTTTAAAATAATCTTGAAAATCGGAGAAAAATGAAATTTTGCATTTTATAAATTTTATAATTTTGCATTTTGGTTTTTATATTTGAAAAATAAAATTTCAAACGGAATTGGAATCGGAATTAAAATGGAGTTTTAATTGACTTTTTATTACATAGAAGAGTCCTCAAAACATAAAACTCTCTAAGAGTCGTGAAAATATAAAACTCTATACAAAAAAAACTTTAAAACTATTGGATTTTCCGATCGAGCTGAAATTTTTGTGCAACTTCCTCTCGTCTTCAGCTAGTTCTCCCCCAAATTTCCTCCGATTCCAACGGTCCGATCGTCCGAAATAAATTTTTTAGTGTTTGTATCTGATTAGAAGTCTTTTATTAATCAAACTATTAATCCTTTATATATCAACAAATTCGTGGATGGACTTTTCAAATCACTTTTTCTCAAACTTTTCAATTAGAAGACCTCTCCAAAATTACTCCCTTTCATTTACAAATCGTAGCCCCAAAACTTATTCAAAATTTCAACCTTAGATTATAAGGCTTATTTGGTATTTTCTCGAGTTTGGGCTAGAGCGAGATTTGATTATTTTCGCAATAGGAACGTGATGGGGCGATCTGATTTTTGAGGCTGTATATATGTGATGATCCATGTTATGATTTTAAGGTACGGAACTTACACAATATGCTCCTAAATTCTCTCAAGAGTATTCCGTTTGATTTCCGTGTCGATTGCACTCATATTGAATTGTGATATTCATTTGAAATCTGAAAATTATTAGAATTTATATATTGATTCATTGTGATATATTATATTGTGATTTGAACATCTTGTCATGAGATTTTAATATGGCAGGGAGAATGGGCACCCTCCAATAGTCCAAAATCTGAATATGCTTAAGAATGCATAGGCGCGGTGAGGTAAGGCCTGGTGACTCATTGATGTGTTGTTGATAAATTAATATTGATATAAGGCTTGAGTATTGAATTTGATTTGTATATGCGATTCGTATTGTTGCGATTTATTCATCATGCTAATTATTTTTGAGCATCTATTCTTGTCATATTGTGTACTTCCCTGTATAATTTAAAATGTTGGTTTTTTTATTTGAAAAAGAAATTTTCAAACGGAATTGTAATCGAAATTAAAATGGAGTATTAATTGAATTTTTGTTATATAAAAGAGTCCTCAAAACATAAAACTCTCTAAGAGTCCTCAAAACATAAAACTCTCTACAAAGAAAAAAATTAAAAATATTGTATGATCCAATCGAGCTTAAATTTTTGTGCAGCTTCCTCTCATCTTCAGCTAATTCTCCCCCAAATTTCCTCCAATTCCAACGGTCCGATTGTGCGGGATAAAATTTTTAGTGTTTGTATCTGATTAGAACTCTTTTCTCAATCAAACTCTTAATCCTTTATATATCAACAAATTTGTGGATGGACATTTCAAATCATTTTTTCTCAAACTTTTCAACTAGAAGACCTTTCCAAAATTACACCCTTTCATTTATAAACCATAGCCCCAAACTTATTCAATATTTCAACCTTAGATTATAAGGCTTATTTGGTGTTTTCTCGAGTCTGGGCTAGAACGAGATTTGACTATTTTCGCGAAAGGAACGTGATGGTCCGATCTAATTTTTGAGGCTGAATATATGTGATGACTCATGTGATGATTTTAAGATACGGGACTTACACAATATTCTCCTAAATTCTCTCGAGAGTATTCCGTTTGATTTTCGTGTCGATTGCACTCATATTGAATTGTGATATTCATTTGAAATCTGAAAATTGTTGGAATATATATATTGACTCATTGTGATATATTATATTGTTATTTGAGTATCGCGTCATGAGATTTTAATACGGCACGGAGAATGGACACCCGCCAATAGACCAAAATCCAGATTTGCTTAAGAATGTATAGGCGCGGTGGGGTGAGGTTTGGTGACTCATTGATGTGTTGTTGATAAATTAATATTGATATAATGCTTGAGTATTGCATTTGATTTTTATATGCGATTCGTATTGTTGGGATTTATTCATCGTGCTAATTATTTTTGAGCATCTATTCTTGTCATATTGTGTACATTCCCGTATTTTCTTTTAGTTGGAAGGTTAGCGTGGATTGGGACGCTATGGGCTATTTTGGAGAAATATTTTAGAGCATGGTTTAGAAGATTTATTTTTGATGTATAAATTAGTGGTGTAATTTTAGTTGGAGAATTTTGTATTTGAGAGAAACCTTATTGTAATCGTTATTGTGGAAATAGAAATTGTGGATTTGTTGTATTTAAATTGTGGACATTTAGATGCTCTTTACTTTTGTTGATAGTTTTAGTTTAGTTTGATCATAGTAGCACCTCGCGTGTCTCTTTCGGGCGCACGGGGTGTTATAAATGGTATCAGATCTTAGGTTTACGACAACCGTTGGGTCTTGGGTTTTGTGTCTAGCATGCGGGTTAGACAGTTTTTTTTTTAGACAGAAATTTTTGGTGATAAGTTGTGTTTGGCATTGAGGTCAGATGTGAAGTATTTAAAGTGGATTTTTGGAGAAAAGATTTATTTTTGGATATTATTGGTGTGGATTGATTTTTGAGTGTTAGGCTTCGTTGAATTCCGAGGGCGAAATTCATTGTTAGTGGGGAAGTAAGTAATAACCCGGATTTTTTGAATGGGAATTTTTAAATTAATTTAGAAAATCGGAAAAAAAATATTTTTCCTTTTTATAAATTTTATAATTTAAAATGTTGGTTTTATATTTGAAAAATAAATTTTCAAACGGAATTGGAATCGGAATTAAAATGGAGTTTTAATTGACTTTTTATTATATAGAAGAGTCCTCAAAACATAAAACTCTCTAAGAGTCGTGAAAATATAAAACTCTATAAAAAAAAAACTTTAAAACTATTCGATTGTCCGTTCGAGCTGAAATTTTTGTGCAGCTTCCTCTCGTCTTCAGTTAATTCTCCCCCAAATTTCCTCCAATTCCAACGGCCCGATCGTCTGGAATAAATTTTTTAGTGTTTGTATCTGATTAGAACCCTTTTCTTAATCAAACTCTTAATCCTTTATACATTAACAAATTCGTGGATGGGCTTTTCAAATCACTTTTTCTCAAACTTTTCAACCAGAAGACCTCTCCAAAATTACCCCCTTTTATTTACAAACCATAGCCCCAAATTATTCAAGATTTAAACCTCAGATTAGAAGGTTTATTTGGTGTTTTCTTGAGTTTGGGCTAGAACGAGATTTGATTATTTTCGCGATAGGAACATGATAGTGCGATCTGATTTTTGAGGCTGAATATACGTGACGATTCATGTGATAATTTTAAGGTTCGAGACTTACACAATATTATCCTAAATTCTCTCGAGAGTATTTCGTTTGATTTCCATGTCGATTGCACTCATATTGAATTGTGATATTCATTTGAAATCTGAAAATTGTTGGAATATATATATATATATATATATATTGATTCATTGTGATATATTACATTGTGATTTGAGAATCGTGTCATGAGATTTTAATATGGCACAGATAATGGGCACCCGCCAATAGTCCAGAATCCGTATATGCTTAAGAATGTATAGCCGTGGTGAGGTGAGGCCCGGTGACTCATTGATGTGTTGTTGATAAATTAATATTGATATATTGCTTGAGTATTGCATTTGATTTGTATATGCGATTCGTATTGTTTTGATGTTTTCATCGGGTTAATTATTTTGTAGAATCTATTCTTGTCATATTGTGTACTTTTTCGTATTTTCTTTTAGTTCGCAGGTTAGAGTGGATTGGGATGCTATGGGCAATTTTGGAGAAATATTTTAGAGCATGGCTTGGAAGATTTATTTTTTATGTATAAATTAGTGGTGTGATTTTAGTTGGAGAATTTTGTATTTGAGAGAAACCTTATTGTAATCGTTATTGTGGAAATAGAAATTGTAGACTTGTTGTATTTAAATTGTGGACATTTAGATGCTCTATACTTTTGTTTATTGTTTTAGTTTAGTTTTATCGTAATAGCACGTCGCGGTTCTCTTTCGGGCGCGCGGGGTGTTACAGATGGTATCAGAGCTTAGGTTTACGACAACCCTCGAATCTTTGGTTTTGGGTCTAGCATGCGGGTTAGACAGTTTTTTTTGGAGATAGAAATTTTTTGGGATAAGTGGTGTTTGGCATCGAGGTCAGATGTGAAGTATTTAAAGTTGATTTTTGGAGATAAGATTTATTTTTTGAGATTATTGGTGTGGCTTGATTTTTGAGTGTTTGGCTTCGTTGAATTCTGAGAGCGAAATTCATTGTTAGTGGGGAAGTATGTAACAACCCGAATTTTTTAAATGGAAATTTTTAAATTAATTTTGAAAATCGGAGAAAAATGAAATTTTCCATTTTATAAATTTTATAATTTAAATGTTAGTTTTTATATTTGAAAAATAAATTTTCAAACGGAATTCGAATCGGAATTAAAATGGAGTTTTAATTGAATTTTTATTGTATAGAAGAGTCCTCAAAACATAAAACTCTCTAAGAGTCCTCAAAACATAAAACTCTCTACAAAAAAAAATTAAAAATATTGGTTGGTCCAATTGAGCTAAAATTTTTGTGCAGCTTCCTCTCGTCTTCAGCTAATTCTCTCCCAAATTTCATCCAATTCCAACTGTCCGATCGTTCGAAATAAAAGTTTAAGTGTTGGTATCTGATTAGAACTCTTTTATTAATCAAAATTTTAATCCTTTATATATCAACAAATTTGTGAATGGACTTTTCAAATCACTTTTTCTCAAACTTTTCAACTAGAAGACCTCTCAATAATTACTCCCTTTTATTTACAAACCATATCCCCAAACATATTCAAGATAGATTAAAAGGCTTATTTGGTGTTTTCTAGAGTTTGGGCTAGAACGAGATTTGATTATTTTCGCGATAGGAACGTGATGGTGCGATCTGATTTTGTAGGCTGAATATATGTGGAGATTCATGTGATAATTTTAAGTTATGGAACTTACACAATATGCTCCTAAATTCTCTTGAGAGTATTCATTTTGATTTCCGTGTCGATTGCACTCATATTGAATTGTGATATTCAGTTGAAATCTAAAAATTGTAGGAATATATATTAATTCATTGTGATATATTATATTGTGATTTGAGCATCGTGTGATGAGATTTTAATATGGCACGGGGAATGGGCACCCGCCAATAGTCCAAAATTCGGATATGCTTAAGAATGCATAGACGCGGTGAGCTGCGTCCTGGTGACTCATTCGTGTGTTGTTGATAAATTAATATTGATATAATGCTTGAGTATTGCATTTGATTTGTATATGCGATTCGTATTATTTCAATTTATTCATTCTGCTAATTGTTTTTGAGCATCTATTCTTGTCATATTGTGTACTTCCCCGTATTTTCTTTTAGTTGGCAGGTTAGCGTGGATTGGGACGCCATGGGCTATTTTGGAGAAATATTTTAGAGCATGTCTTGGAAGATTTATTTTTGATGTATAAATTAGTGGTGTAATTTTAGTTAGAGAATTTTGTATTTGAGAGAAACCTTATTGTAATAGTTATTGTGGAAATAAAAATTGTGGATTTGTTGTATTTAAATTGTGGACATTGTTGATAGTTTTAGTTTAGTTTTATCGTAGTATCACGTCACGTGTCTCTTTCAGGCGCGCGGGGTGTTACATTTCCCCTAAGCCCCAAACGATTGAAAGGAAAGGCCCTACTTAGACTTTCTAAGGCACTCAATCTTTCCGGAATAAGGGACTGTCCATTAGAAGAATTAGGAATCCTGATAGAGGAAGTTGCTCCAGGACGGTACAAAGGATCCTTTGAAGTTCTAGAATGGATATTCCCAACACTCCTTATCGGCGGTGGTGGTATACTCCTTTGATTGGACTATTCAGGAACTCTAGCTTAAAGAGTTTGAGCCAATTTTCTTATTATATCTTGCATAGCCTCTTGACCTTTGGCCAGGCAAGCCAAAATTCCAGTTAACTCGTTGTTATTTGGAGGGGCAGAGGGATTAAGAGGAATTCCCTCATTTCTGGTACTTATTTTAGTGATATCAGCCATGTATGATGAATTAGTGAAAACGTTTAGCAATACGTTCCCACATACGACGCCAATCTATTGATGTAAAAACTAGACTAGTCCTAATTAATTTATCATGGATAAATAAGTAAAATAAATAAGACAAAGAGATTTTTAAAGTGGTTCGACTCAATGGAATAGCCTACGTCCACTGTTATGTATTTCTTGACTGCCTTGATTTGTTTTCTGTACCCCTTACAATGAGGGCGTTGCAATGTATTTATAGACTAAGAGGGGTTTTGAGAGTTGTCCTCTGAAAGGATGGATTGCCTTCATTTGTTAGGCATTTACATCAATACATAATGAGAATTAAACATAAGACCGCTGGAGCTTCTTTACCATATTGGTTGGACTTACGGTTATTGGTCGATCTTCTCAGTTGGTTGGTATCCCCTATTGGTCAGACTCCCATGTTGGTATGTCTTCTCTATTGGTCAGGCTTCTCTATTGGTCGAGCTGCCTTGTTGATCGGGGATTTGTATCATGCTAACTTGGGCTGGTGCCACATTGAATGACACTTGCTGGCCTATAATTGGTCCACATAAGGTGGTGAATTTTGGTATCAACAAATACTATTTTCAAGGAACCGATCTATAAGATCTTAGGTAAGATCAAAGACCAACAGTTCCCGAAGCGGTCAAAGAAGATTGGTGGAGATACAAGCAAGAAAAATAGTGCACTTAGATATGCCTATCACAAAGAGAAAGAGTAGAAAATAGAGAATTGCAAGGCCCACAAATCCCATCTAGAGAAGTTCGCCTAAGAAGGGAATTTAAATAAATATGTTGAGAAAAAACACGACAAGGTCCCCCCAACCCCAACCAAAAACTAGATAATATTTTGGAACACGAATATGGGTATGCGTTTGACATTATCCATAGTGCCTCAAGTTCTAAGTAGATCCAAGGGAACACGGTTCGGATGGAACTCAAGAAGGTCACTGCAGTTATGGAGTGCATTCAGATTGCCCATACAAAAAGCCCAGTTGGCAAGCGCATGAGACTATAAGATATAGACTACAATAAGCATATAGTCTTCACGGAAGACAATTTGGTTTGGGTGAGGACCCCACACCATGATGCGGCAGTAATCACCCTCAAAATTGTAAATCGAGACGTATTTAAGATACTAGTGGGTCAAAGGAGCTCCACTGAAGTCATGTAATTGGAAAATTTTCACAATCTCAAACTAAAGATGGAGGATTTAAAGGAAGCGACCATCCCTCTGGTTGGCTTCGTCGAAAATATGATTATGCCATTAGGAATTATTATCCTACCCATTAGGGCCAAGAACATATCAAAGATGATTGATTTCTTAATGGTAGATATTGACTCCCCATACCATGCCATTCTAGTGAGAGGATAGTTTCACGCCATGAAGGTTATTCCATCTACCTATTACCAAAAACTCAAGTGCATCACGGATCGTGAAATTATGGAAATCTAAGGCAACTAGGCCATTGCTCAAAAGTGTTTTGTCATTGCCATCACCAAATAAGATTAGAGTAAAGAAAAGGAGATTATTCTTGAAACGTCTCAAGACGGAGCTACACTGTTTAAATAATAACTAAAGCATGGAAGACCAGGGGTGGAATAAATGAGAGTTGAACCAGCGGATAGGGTTATGGAGAAATTTGAAGATGTTGCCTTTGATGAAACTAGGCTGGAAAGGAAATTCTTGATCGGCAAAGAGAGGGAGGAGTTAATTTTTCTACTGAAATAGAATCAGGATGTCTTCTCATGGAAGCCATCTGATATGACTGGGATTGACCTTAAAGTCCCATGCCACAAACTTCACATTGATCCCACGTATCCGTCATTAATATAGAAGTCTTGTTGAATGCCTCGAAAAATTAAAGATAGTGGGAACAGAGGTAGGGAAACTTCTAGAGGCAAGGTCCATTAGAGAAGTTTAATTCCCAAAATGGCTCTCGAACTCGGTGGTGGTAGAAAAGAGTAAGGCTAACTGGAGGATATGCGTGAACTTTACTGATCTCAAGAAAACCTTCCCCAAAGATAGCTTTTCACTGCCTAAGATCGATCAGTAGGTCGACACCACAACCAGTTATGAACGGGCGAGTTTCCTAAACGCGTACTTAGGGTATCATCAGATATTTTGTTCATCCCCGACAAAGATAAAACTTCATTCATAACCACTCTGGTCTTGTATTATTACAAGGTCATGCCTTTTGGCTATAAAAATGCAGGATCCACATACCAACGACTTGTCACAAGGATATTGAAGCAATAGTTAGGAGACAAAAAGAGGGTATATATTGATGACATGCTCGCTAAGACCAAGCTAAAAGCCGACCATCTAAAGGACTTAGAGGAGACCTTTGAGATCCTAAAGAAATACCAAATTAAGATAAATGTGACCAACTGCTCCATTGGATTTTAATCCCGACCAGATAGTGGTGATCAACGACGTTTAGCCTCTGAAGATGTTGCACGAGATCCAAAAGTTAACGAGAATACTGACAACCCTTAACCGTTTCATCTCAATGTATTTTGAATGTTGCTAACTACTTTTTAAGTTGTTGAAAAAGGAAAAATGACTCACCTGGAATGAGGAATGCTCAAAGGCCATTGAAGAAAGAAAATCCTACCCGAGCAAACCTCCTTTGATGTCTATTCTAGATCTAGAAGACCTTTTTTATCTCTATTTAGCATTTTTTAGACATACAGTCAGTTCATCTTTAATGTAAGAGAAGGAGGGATGTTAGTCCCCTTTTTACTGCGTTAACAAAACACTCATGTATGCCGAGCAATGATACCCCCCACTTAAAAAATTAGCCCATTCTTTGGTCACCGCATCGCGCAAGTTGAAGAACTATTTTGAAGATCACTCAATCATAGTCATCACTTTATTTCACCTCAAAGTTATTCTTCAGAAGACCGACCTACCTGGATGGATGTCCAAGTGGTTGGTTGAACTTGGAAGATTTTATATACACTATCAACCAAGAACAAAGATTAAGGGTCAGGTGTTGGCAGACTTTATTGTTGAATTTACCGGAGAAGAGGAGCCCAACGACTAAGAAATAGCCAATCAGTTAAGAACCAGGGAGATCGACCAGTCCAAAAAGTGGACCCTTTATGTGGATGGAGAATCCAACTCCGAGGGGACAGGAGTAGGAATTGTGCTTATTTTCCTAAAAAATTCCATGATCGAGCAAGGGATCGGACTTAGCTTTGAAGCTTCTAAAAATGAGGCTGGGCACGAAGGCCTCATCGTCGGACTGCGTAAAGCTCACTTAGTGGTACAAACCATCTTGATATATAATGTGATTCAAAATTGGTATCTAATTAAGCGACATGATATTTTAATTCTATGGATGAATGAATGGCGGCATCATTTGAATGACCTTGTTCGAACAACCTCATTTTAATGACCTTGTTCAAATGATCTCATTTGAATGACATTGTTGAAACGACCTTGTTCGAACAACCTCTGATTCTCTAGAATTAAACTTAAATTACGAGAACTTGAATTTGACACGCATGAAGGCTACGATGATGATTGAATCTCAATATTCATTTATAAATACAACTTTTACAACGAGAGATATAAAATTGTGCGAACGGGTATTACACCTAGAGGAACCCATCTCTATTCACTTCCAAAGGAGGGATGGTAATAGGCTGAGTAATTAACTTGGTACCAGTACCAAAGCTCAAATTCCTTTTGGACTTTCAAGACACCCAAAGCATTCAACCAACTATTTTTATTGGCCAAGTGCTTTGTTTCATCCAGCCTAATAGGGGATCCCATCAAGCCCTCATCATCGCTAGCAGTCCATACTACGCGAAGACCTATTCTGAAGAGATAATTGAGATTGATTATATCATGATTTAGACCCATTTTGATTACCCCCTCCCTTATCAGGTCTTCCTTAGCTTCGGTGAGCTGTTTCTTCAGAGAGTTATTCTCACTTTACAAGAGTGCACAAACATCACCAATATCTTTGGACTCAGCGAGCTATTTTTTCAAAGAGTTCATATCATCCTGCATAAGTGTGCCGACGTCACCTAGGTCCTTCACATCATCCTTCAATTTTAGCGCTAAGGCGGATTGGTCCTTATAAACTTTGGTCATCTTTTGAAGAGCCTTCCGAGCAGAAGTAAAAGCACGATGAACTTGAACACTAGATCCGTGACCAAGAATGGTATCTAGATTACCAGCAAAAGAACTAATTTCTCGAGATATATTTTCAAGCTACAGGAATAAAAGAAAATTACTCAGTATCAATAAGACATGGAGTTAGACTTTGAGAAAGTCTTTTATTACAAAAAAGTGGGGTAAAACCCTAACAAACAAACCAGAATGAAAGAAAATACAAGGATCCTCATGCTAATTATTCCTAACTAGTTTTTGGTCTCCTTTTATTTCACCTTCTCTTGTGTTTTTGAAACTCCATCCTTTCTAGCCTCAGAGTCCCCTTGATCGACAGTTTCCTCTACCCGACCAACTTCTTATGCTCTTGGAGGAGAACGTGAATCATGCTCGCCAAAGAGTTTAGACTCATCTTGGACGTTGAACATCATCAAAAAAATATCCTAGCCTTTTTTAAAGTTTGACTTTCTAATAAAATCCATATGCGTTTTGCATAGTCAAAGGCCTTCTCGTAGCCTTTGTCATAGCATAGATCCTTGACGGTAGCTAGTTGGTCACGCTGAACTAACACCTTGTCACGTTCGAGTTTTAAGTAGTCGCGTTCAATCATCATCTCATCCATTGCCAAGCTGGTGGAATTCCTTTCAGTCTCATAGGACTTCTTTGTAGAAGCAAGGGCCTCCTCAGACTTGTTCAAAGACGTAGTCAGATCGTTGTTGACCCTGGACTAATCGGAGCATTTTTCCAGGATGTTAATAAATTCAGACAGAAACTGCAAAAAGAAGAAAGAGGATTATGTAAAAAATTTTAAATTCAACAATCCAAGAAAAATAGAGGGGGCGAAACCAAAAGAAAATCGCATTTACAAATGACAACGCCTGACGACATGTGTTAAAAGCTGATCGGGGGCAAACTTGTTAACTTGTTCACAGTTAAGCACGAGCACTCCTCCTTTCCACAGGCCAAAGGCCAAAGATGAATTCTTGGCCACCGACATTATTTGGTGGCCCTTCCCAAGGTTTGGGGAATATTATTTTTGGGAGAGAATAACAGCGGCAAAATAAGAAGTCTTGTCTTTCTTATTCTTCTCCCGAATTGTGTGTGTGTGTGTGTGGGGGGGGGGGGGGGGGTCCATCACAGGAACAGGCGCAGAAGGGACCCCAAACTCCTTCTTCTTGGGGACCTTGGACTTGGGGGAAATCGGTATATCATCATCATAAACCAAAACATTCCTGCTCTTCAAGGACATATCTTTTTCCTCTATGTCGAAGATGGTATCAATGCCCAATGACTCAAAAGTGGAGGAGGTGGAAGATCCCTCACTTGCTGAAGGAAGGGGTACATTAGGTATTGAGTCCACGGGATGAGCAATGAATCTGCTAGTGGAATTCTTATATTAAAGAAGGAAAAATGTCGACCTTATATGATCGCCCCTGCAACCAGTGGCCTTCTCAATCTCCAGACCTTGATAAGTTATTCCCTATTAAAAGGAGATGAAGATGGCCATTTCTTCTTCGATCAAGATGCACAAAAACACAAGAAGATCATCATCAGCATTAATATTAACAAAAAAAATTAAAAGTTCAGAGAATGGAAATAAGTTAACCTATGTCCCTTCTTCTCCCCGAGCACAAAAACCCGCGATATTGTTTGCCCTCAGGAAGAGATGGGTGTTGTCAAATTCTGACCATAAAACCTTGATTCCAATAGCCCTTATTAGAATCAGGAAGGTTCACAACCAAGACTTTATTAAAGTTTCTTGCCTTCATATAAAGAATCCCATCAGTTATGTGGGACCATGAGTAACAATACCTAACTTCTAGGATCCCAATATTTGATTCTATGAACACCATTGAAGATTTGCCACGTATTTGGGGAACATTCAGCAGGGATTACTTTAAAAAACTCACAAAATTCCAGAGATAGGTGACTTGGGGGAAAAGTTATCCCCCCTCAGCCATTGGAAGGGTGTGGATACAATGTCCATCCTCAATAACATTACAATCTATTAGAACTTCAGCACACTCGATGACTACCCATGGAGGAATCGAATATGTTTTTTAGAATTCTTCCACGGTCCTTTCGTTGGCGGAGTAAACCATTTTTAGAAAAGGTATAAGGAAAACCATGGAAATGACTAAACCCAGATAAATCAAAACTATTCAGAAACGATAAAGGAAAATAGAGCCAAGGATAAAGAAGACTTACATGCAAAGTGTGCAAAAGATGAAGCTCCCAGCGTGCGTTTTGAATGAAGTATTGTGTGTAAATGACGGTACATGATTTTGATTAAACTTAGATCGAAATAGCAGACGTCTAATCATCTGGGAACGGAGACCAAAGCTCATTAATATAACTGGTGTTTAATTTTTGGAACATTACCAACGCATCCTTATTATGACGGAATAATTACGAAGCATGCCTCCACTAGACTTAAAGTTAATCACATGGGCCGATCAATTGATTGGGTCAGGAAACTTCTCAAAACTCTTTAACCCATTCAAGTGAAAGATCTTTGGGGGAAATTGTCAGGTGAAAACTGAACGGCCCAACCGTAGAGGTCTAAGTAGGTCTTGATCCGGAAGGGAGGCCAGTCCAGAGTTGAATGATAAACATCATGAGAGTTAATTATGAAGAGGTCAATCTAATTGCCAAAAATCTCGGAAGAGATTAATTGAAATAAAAAAGACAGCTTAACCAACATCAATGAGAAGTCCAACATGATTCAGCCTCCTACATCTTTATAAATATAATCCTCACCCTAGGAAAAAGGGGCATGTAACTTCTTGCTAAAGAATTTTAAAGAAGTAATAAAAATAGAGAAATACCCCAAGGAGGTAGGCAATTGCTGAACCATGTAAATCCTTTTGTTGTGACGTTATTTTATTCCTTATTTGGTTTCAACTGCTTAGATTCATTTATTGTGGTTATTTGCACTCACAGGGATGGATGTTATAAATCGACATAAAATAAGCACAACACCAACATAAAAGATTATATATGAGACTTTTGAAAAAGTTAGAAACAAAAGTGCCATAAGCTATTGTAAGTTTTTAAAATGTTCAGCAAGATTTCCTTAAATTTTGGGTCTTACTCTGTCTACATACATTGAGAAAAACGTTTAATATCTTAAGGCCCGAAAATAATCAGTTCATATGGCCAACTAGCCAAAACCCTACTACAACTCCAGTCCACCTCGTTTAAAAAAACTCTAGTCTACCTCTTCTATACAACTCCAATCCATTACCTTTTTATATATATATATATATATATATATATATATATATATATATATATATATATATATATATAGGCCCTATCCTGCAAGGACTCTTTATGGTGCAGACCCCGGTACATACTATTTTTTTAAAATAGTGAAAAAATGAAGTTTTTGATGAAACTTCATGGATATGATCTGCACGTTGAGAAGATAATTTCTAATTTTTTTCATCAAAAAATTCAATAAAAAAACCATTGAGATGACGCGATATGTAAACAAATAGTATAAATATGCATTTTCAAGCGTTAAAATTTCGGCAATCATCTCACTCACTTTTTTATTGTATTTTTTAATGAACCTTCATGGATATGATCTTGAAAGTAAGAACATCCTATCCATGAAATTTTATCAAAATATTTAATCAATCAAGTGGTTGGTGCATACCCAAAATTTCAATGGTCGAAAATGCATATTTATACTATTTTTTTACATATCACCTCATCTCAACGGGCTTTTTATTTAATTTTTTGATGAAAAAAATTGGAGAGGATTTTCTCACCGGGGAGATCATATCTATGAAGCTTCATAAAAAAAAATCATTTTTTTACTATTTAAATAAAATGGTATGTACCATAAATACTCCTTACATGAGACTTTGAGAGAGAGAGAGAGAGAGAGAGAGAGAGAGAGAGAGAGAGAGAGAGAGAAAGAGAGAGAGAGAACGACTCTCATACATACCAAGTATACATACTCCTGGCATAAACCATTTTTTCAAAATATTAAAAAAAAATCGATTTGAGTCTTTTTGTATGATATTTAAACGCTTCAAGGGATCCATATAAAAAATAAGCTCAAAATAACTATTGTTGCTATTTTAAAAAAATCTGTCAAACTTTCACAGTTTATAAAGTGCTTTAAAAGTTGCAAAAGTTTGATCGATTTTTTTAAAATAGCAAAAAAGTTATTTTGGGCTGATTTTTTTTATATGAGTCGCCTGAAATGTTTTAACGTCACGTGAAAAAATTCAGTCGAAAATTAATTTTTTTATTATTCTAAAAAAAGTGATATGTATATTTGTTATGTACTGGAGTGTGTGTATGTGTGTGTATGTGTGTCTATATAGATAGATAGATAGATAGAGAGAGAGAGGCTATTCCCACACTTCTCTTATCTTCCCCCACTCCACGTTTTGTTTAAGAATATTAAATTATAATTTTACCTCCAACACCTTTTGAGTTAAATGTAAATGTAAAATAATAAAACGGAAAATTACTAAACTTTATTCAAAAATTCTAAAAATCATCAAAAAATAATTTTAAAAACCAAAAAATACGAAGAAAAAAATTCAAAAGAATACTAATAGATATTAAAAAAAGGAAAAAAACTTGTTTTTTTTATTCAAAAGTTGATTTCGAACAACAAAAATCAGCAAAAAATGGATTTCAGAAAGAAAAAAAAATGTTTTCCACCAAAAAATAAATTTCAACAAATAAAATACTGTTATCCACCCAAAAACTGATTTCCAATAATAAAAAAAAATAATTTCTCACGACAAAAAATGATTTTAAAAAATTCATTGGAAATTTTAATTTCCACACAAAAACTGTTTTCAACAAAATAAAATGATTTTTAACAAAAAATTATTTTCCACCCATTTTATTAAATACTTTATTTTCGAAAATTAAATTTTTTAATGATATTTTTAAATCAGTTTATATTTTTTGTTAAAAATTCATCACAAACCTCCAATATTATACAAAACAATTAATCTAATTATGAAACAGAATTATACTTTTATGTTGAATTTTAATTATGAGCAAAGGTATAATTTTTATTTTATATATTGGGTATTGTATACCAAACAAAAGTATAATTTTTATGCTGAATTAAATTACACTCTTATGGTGAATTTTAATCGTGTGAAAAAGTAGAATTTAATTTTAATAATTAATTTAAGTGCTTGCTATAATCTAGGGTTTTTGTGATGAATTTATCCACTCATGAGAGAACCCTAAAATTTCAAAAAATACAAGATACGAACTGTCAAAATAAAATTTAACTAATTTTTTAGTATTCAAATTTTGACTAGTGTACAACACTAAACATGAATTTCAATGAGTGTTAATTGAGTATATTAAGAATAATTTAAAAAACAATATACGACGTAATATCCTTTTATTTTATATAAAATAATTTCATTTAATTTTTAAATGAAAAACTATTTATAAATTTTTTCTAATAGTTGAAATATTTTTTTATATAAAATAATTTTTTACATTTTATAAATAGTTTTTTTTAATAAAAAACAGATAAGAACAAATTATTTTTAAAATGGATTCTTATTAAAAATAATTTTTTTAAAATAAAAGGTAGTTTATTTTTAAATAATAATTTTAGTTTTTATTAAATGCATTTGTTTTAGTTGAAGGTAAAAAAACAAGTGAGCATCTAGATTTGTAAGTCTAAAGACACAATTTTCATTTGGTACCTACATGAAGTGGGGGAGGATGAGAGGGGAGTGGGATATATATATATATAGAGAGAGAGAGAGCGGTTCTCATACATACCCCAGTTTGCATACCGCTGGCGCGGACCAATTTTGATAAAATAGTAAAAAAAATATTTTTGATGTAATTTTTTTTTATAGTTTCTAAACATTTCAATAGAACCATAAAAAAAAATTCAACTCAAAATGAATTTTTTTGCTATTTTAAAAAAATCGGTCAAACTTTGTCAGTTTTTAACAACTTAAGAACAACTTAAAAACTGACAAAGTTTGACCGATTTTTTTCAAATAGCAAAAAAATTCATTTTGAGTTGAATTTTTTTTTATGGTCCTATTGAAATGTTTAGAAACTATAAAAAAAAAATCAGCCCGAAATTATTTTTTTTACTATTTTAAAAAAATGGTCCGCACGGAGGGTATGCAAACTGGGTATGCATGAGATCCTTTCTGTATATATATATATATATGTATATATATAGCATTTAGAGTTTTGGATGAAGCCTTTTCTTAAGGAATCTTGTACCTTGATCCGCGTAGATATTGAGTCTAGTCCATCCATATTGCCTTTATGAAATGAAAGAGCTCTTTCTGAACAGGGTTAGAATGAAGGAGATGATCGAGTTTTTGAGTTTCAATGGACTTCTTTCTCCTGTAAAGTCGAACATAGTTAGGAGTGAGTCTTTCCTAATCCAAAACGGAGCTTTCCAATTTGGTTTTTAACTAATTTAAAATTTTCCATAGTGAAGTCTCTCACTATATATAGTGTATAAACAAACTCAATTCATATCTGTTAAAATATTCATATATGCATTACACAAAAAAATCCATACAGTGGTTCGTAACTTCAATTTTTATATATTTTCATCATATTATAAATAAAAAGAAATATCGGTTAGGAAAAGTCAAATTTTCAGAATTTGAAGTGAAATCTATCACTTTGTGTGGAGTCATTAATTCCAATTTTACTTTTATTCTCCTTTCACTTAGCTTTTCTATCATGGCATGAAACGTAACAGGTTGTATGCATCTTAAAAGAAAATGACTATTCCCATCCCATTTTTAAGAAGACTTCCTTTGGTTTATTTTCATTACCTAGCATATAACTTATGAGATGCACAGGCATATAATAATATTTCTTAAAAATATACTGAAAAAATTTCAACAAATCAAATAAGGATTCAACCATAAAACCAACTTTTTCATACTAACACTACTTATTAGGTATTAATAATTTTCAAATTTACAACCCATAATTAACGATCTTAATCCTTACAACAATATGGTTATACTTGTCAATTAATAAAATAAAATAAAATAAATTTTACGCTTTATTTATAAAACTAGATTATAACTCGTATGATGCACGGGCGATGTACAATAAACATACACATAATATTAATAATAATAATAATAATAATAATAATAATAATAATAATAATAATAATAATTATTATTATTATTATTATTATTATTATTATTATTATTATTATTATTATTATTATTATAAAAGTTAGTATATATCATAAATTAAATATCTTATCTTAAAGCTATAAAACCCGAACAATAGATGCATACTAATTAAACTTTTTATGTATTTAGTAGGTATGCATCTACTGTTTAGTTTGAGGAAATACATTCATTAAAAAATAAAAATATATATCCTTAAAAATATCTAGGTATAATATAGATGCATACCTATTAAACCCGAACAATAGATGGATTAACTAGAGAAAATTCCTTGGTGATAGAATCATAATGATCATCATTTTGAAGGTAGTGGCCATGCACTAAAACACATCTGGTAATCAATTTCTTTCATCCATATCCACATATGTAAAAAAAATAGTATCGTTAATTAAGTTAAATAAAATATGAGAAACCACATAGACATGTATCACTGATCCAATTTAAACAGCTAATTATTAGGATTAAGTTTTAGCAATACTTACTATTTCAATATCTTCAAAACTGAACATTCTATGTCGATATCATAATTATATACAAAAGGTGGGCTCATAGAGTTATAAGAACATCGCAATATAGTAGAAGAAAATTGTGATTCTAATGGATCCACATAATACATGGGATTAATAAAATCAACAACCTAACCACTTGAAGGCTTTGAAGTGATTTTTTTTTTAATTTAACTCAAATATACACTAATGTTACACAGATTACAAATTAGACACAATTATAAAGAAAAGGAAAACCTGGGCTAATATGTTAAAGGATGATGTTGGTAAATGCCGTTGAACCTAAATAAATATAAAAAGAATGAACCACTACTGATGTTATCTAATATACATTATTTGTACCCTGGATGGACTTTAGAAAGGGGTGATAAATCAGACAAGCAAAACTACCAAAAAGCCCCCCAACTTCAATTTTTGTAAGAATACTATTCTTACTCCAAAAAACCCTAGCCTATGCATTTTGTTACTCATGTATCTTATGACGGGGAGAAGAAAGGGAGAGAATAGGAATAAGTGATGAGATGAAAAGACCTTTTAAGTTAATTAACTACACTCATAACAACGGGTATTTATTCTCTCATAAAAAAATAGTGCAGCATGCCATGTGGCTTTGGATTTAACCATATAATTAGAGGATAGATAATGATAGTATTTATTGTAAAGGTTTAGCATTAATACCTCTAATACTATCGTAATAGAGGTATACTATAGATTTGGATATTTTGAGCCAGAGTACATTAAGAGTCGCTTACATCTCAAAGTCTTGCTACCATGTACATAGGCTAAAGAAAATCTAGAATCTAATTACAAGTTGAGAAAATTACAAAAATAAACCCTAAATAGTTTTTAAGAAAAATCTCAAGGAGCTAATATATTTAAACAAACAAAAGAGTACAAGAAATCAAATCCCTAAATCGTAAAAGCAAACCTAGAGCCTTATAACAATGGTTTCAAGACTCGAGAACTAAAAAGACATTGCTACCAATGAAGGTCTCAACTAGGTTGATTATTTCAAGGGTATCAATAAAGTCTAAAAGAATAAAAGAGAGGTTTTTAAAGTTATATATGATGATTCTAGAATCGAATTCATTTATCACGCGTCGGCCTATCAGGTTTGGTCTCAGCCAGTCTGGCTTGTCCATGTGTATAAGACAACCTAAAGTGTGCTAAAGTCCTTAGAAAAGGACAATTTAGTCATTATTCATCTTAACGAATAGAAGTTAGGACCACAAGAGCATGGAAAGATAATTATCATGCATTATATCCTCATTCCAAAAAGGACATGTGTCACCATCGTAGAAGATCTCAACAACAAAGCATATGTCTTGTGGCTTGGGGTGAACATTATACTTCAAGTTAATTATGAAATAATCCCTACTTTCACTTGTAAGTTAACTAGCTCACTAATGTAATGGTACTTTGAAAAACTTGTTATATATATATGTATATATATAGAGAGAGAGAGAGAGAGAGAGATTTTATAACTTTGTAGTAATTGTGATTTATCACTATTCATAGCAATAAAAAGTTCTAGGCCAATTAGTATAATCCACTAATATTATGATCTTTGATCGTCTTTTACATCTATTTCTCTTCAATTAATGTTTATATAAGCCAATATTATTCATGTTCATCTATTGAGTTCTCGTTCTTCATCTCTTATTATCTGAGTTGGTCCCACTTTAGGGCATCATCATATTGACTCCGTTTGTGTGAACTGATTGAACTTGGTCATTTCTACTTAGTAAACTCGTTCATATTCTACTTGTGAATCTACATCCGGTGCAAACTAGATCTAAAACAACAACTTGAAGGGTTGAATTAAGGGTTTATTAATTATTCATACACAAATAATTTTTTTATATATTCCTTTAATAATTATGAACCCAATTACTATTCATACACAGTTCTTGATCTATTCAGTATGTTAATATTCACATTTCTGGGGAAAATTGTGACACTTCGACTAATTAAATACCGGGTAGCTACTCCTTTATTCAAATTAATACAAAATGTCAAGTTGGTTCAGTTCATCGCATCACTGTCGAAAATATTTTAGAATTTATTAGCCACCTAATTTTTAAAAAGTGAGTTGTCAATTTTAATCAAATCCGAGTAACATACAACCAATTTAATTTATGAAATACTAATACAACAACCACCACATAATCACAATAGAATAATCATGGAATAGCAATAAATCTGGAGGAATACTCCTCTCAATAATCCGAATGTTGAATACAACCAAATGTAAAGTCTGAATCACTAATTAATTAAATCCAATACTGAAATAAAACTGAATAATTAATATGTCTCAAAGGAAAAAGGGGCGACATGCCCTACAGATAAGTGAGTCTGAAATGGAATCAAAATGAAAAGTGGAGGCGTCTCTAATTCAAGGTTCTATAACTTCCACAGCAGCTACAACACGTCCCTGGTATGGAATTTCTAAGCTTGATGTCCTTGTGGCTGGGCACCTAAAAATTTTTACAAGAAAAATAGATTTTAAAGCAAACGGGTCAGAGCCCGATTGTGAAAACAATTTAAAATACAGCAAGTGTTTAATATCATTAAACAGTGAATATAAATACATGATAGTGCGTGCGCTCACATGGGTTCCTCACCTCTCAATTAATTGTGCACATTTATCGTACCCGTACCCGTTCTAGTTATTATACTATCAAACTAGTCCAATTCGTATTCTGACATTTCTTTACAATGCAAAGTTCGTTTCCCAATGTCTTAATATAACTGGAGGTCTTACTGTTTTTACTCAGAATTAGTTATAATAATTTATAAGAATTTCTCCATTTTTAACTCTACTAAAAATGTTACAATTATTCACACTTACACTTTAATAAACGATTCATCTCAATTATCAGTATATTAATCTCATCATAATCATACAATAATGGCACCCCTAGACTAAGCTGCAGTGCACACATACTCTGCTATCAAATCCTGGTACATCACGTACATAAGGATCACATATTCCAAATCTCTCAGGAACCGTTTCGACAAGTAACAAACACACATAATGGAGGCGAACATAGTTCACATCACATGGGTCACGCACATACCTATGCTCCCATGATCAGTAGACTTATTAACTCCTCAATAAATCATTCTCTGACCTATGTCCTCGAGGTACCAATCTAAATCCCCCCGTAGGCACACAAAGATTAGATGGTCCTGATCGTACGCCAACCTCCCGTGATAGTAAGTATGGTAGGTATATTATACACAGATAACCACATATACTAAGCATTCACACATCTTAGATATCTTATAATATTAGTAGAGGTACATTTTACATTCCAATACCGTCATTAAATGTTAGACGTTTACAAATCCCCGAATAATATACATTAAAAGTTGTCAACCCTTCTCACGTCGTAATTTTAGGTACTTATTTTCTAACCCATAAATGTCATCCGGTTTACTAAAAAATTCTAAGTTTTACTCCTCAGTTTACTCCAATATCACAACTATACCCACTGGTCAACAAGGGAAGGTTAACACTCAATTAAATAAGTCTATTGTTAGTTCTAAATAAAATCAGGCCTAAAAAGGCCATTCTGTCAACTCGTTAGAAATCTCGTTCAAACGAGGCTGTTCGAACAAGTGTCGTTCGAATGAAGTCTTCGAATGAACTCGTTAGAAAGGATACTGTCATCTCGTTAGAAGTCTCTTTTGAGCGAGGTCGTTCGAATGACCTGGGCAGGTCTTCTAACGAGATGGCAGAATACACCCAGAAATTTTCCAACTCGTTTTTCTTCATTTTTCTCTTCTCTAAATCCATCCTAAGATCATCCCAATAGAGTTTTAATGTTTTTAAACTACTCTAAATCCTCTTAGGTCGCTTCTTAACATATTATTGGGGTCAAATCCTCCTAATTAACAAACAATTATCCTAAATCCCCAAAATTTGCCCCAAACCCGATGAACATAAACCCATAATTTTATTGTACCTAAATTCTCATCATTAATCCATTTTTAAATCATCAAAGTTAGGTTTTTGGGCGCCAATTTCGTCCATAATCATTCTATATGCAATTCCTAACCAAAATTAAGAGTTTCTACAACAATCCCATTGGGTTTTCATCAAAACTTTCAAAGCATATAAGGTTTCTACACTAAACATGGAGGAAATATTCATTGCAATTAATGACATCAAATCACTTGCCTTAAATCCGATGTTCTGGTTCGTTGTAGCTGATCAAGGTTGGCTCTCTCGCTTCTTTCCGGTCATAAATCCTTTCAAATTTCTGGTGATGGGAGATGGTTTGGTTTGGAACCTCCTTTACCCTCTTTCTAACTTCTCTCAAAACCTCCGTAGCCCACTCTCTTATCTTTTGCTGGTAATGGCCTTAGTGGCCTTTCAATTAATATATATTTAACCTCTAAAATTCATGGGTTTTAATTCCGAAATTTTTAAAATTACCAAAATACCCTTCTAGGTTGCCGGTTTGGCCTAAAAATGCCCCGGGACCCAAACTAAACTCCCGGCTAGTGTTTTCTGACTATTTAGACCCTTCCGAACACATTGGCGCACTCAAAATGACCATTCAGTTGATAAAAATATAATATAATTTTAATTTAAATAAATTCATTCCTGACGCGACTAACACGCGCGTCCCAACTAAATTTCCCAAATTGTCGTATTTCTGCCTTGTGACAATTTTAATATTTTCAATACTCATATATTACCATATATACTCAACAATATTCAATTTTAACATCATACTCAAATACCAACACACGTCTCAATAGGATTTACATCCAGATTAATTCCCAATGAAATCTCATTAAGTTCAATTAATCCCTTAAATAAAAATCAATAAAATTACGGGGTATTACATACTTCCCCCCTAATAATAGAATTTCATCCCGAAATTCAAAACTAAAGAATACCTGGTAAAAATAGATCTGGATAATGTTCGCACATCTCATCCCCGCGCTCCCATGTGGACTCCTCGGCATTATGATGTCGCCACTGCACGCGTACTAATGGTACTATCTTCGACGTCAGTTTCCTTTCGCTGTGGTCCAAAATAGCAATCGGCCCCTCTTCGTAGGAACTATCAGGATGAAGATCGATGTCCTCTAAAGCAATGTGAGTATGGGCCAAATCGTCCCTAAGATATTTCCTTAGCGAGGAAATATGGAACACATCATGAATCCTATGCAAGTGCTCCGGTAACCCATGTTTACACGCAACTGGCCCAATTCGCTCGATGATAGGAAATAGCCCCACATATCTTGGGGCCAGTTTCCCCTTCTTTCCAAAATGCATAATCCCCTTCATAGGAGATACTCTGAGTAGCACCTGGTCCCCTACCTGAAATTCTCTGAAGAACCTCTTGGCATCAGCATAGCTCTTCTGTCGGTCCTGAGCTACCCGAATACGGCTCCGTATCATCTCTATCCTTGACGAAGTATCCTGAATCACTTCCGGCCCAAGGAGTTTGTTATCCCCCACCTCTAACCAACATGTTGGGGAACAACAAGGTCTACCATACATTGCCTCGAATGGCGCCATGCCAATGGTGAACTGGTAGGAGTTATTATAAGCAAACTCCACCAGTGGAAGGTACTGCTCCCAACCACCTCCAAAGTCTAGGATGGACATATGCAACATGCCCTCTAACATCTGATTTGTCCGCTCTATTTGCCCATCAGTCTGCGGGTGATACGCCGTACTCAGCCGTAACTCCGTACCCATGGCCTCCTGGAAGCTCTCCCAAAATCGTGAAACAAATATCTTGTCTCGGTCAGACACGATATTTTGAGGCACCCCGTGAAGTCTCACTATCTCCACAATGAAAATCTGGGCATATTATCCCATAGTGTAGTTTGTCCTCACGGGCAGAAAATGAGCAACTTTGATCAACCTATCCATAATTACCCATATGGAGTCGTGACGCCTCTGTGACGTAGGTAACCCCGTGATAAAGTCCATGGATATGCTTTCCCATATCCACATCGAAACCTCTAACGGATGTAGAAGTCCTGCCGGTTTCTGATGGTCCACCTTTACTAGCTGACAAGTGGCGCATTTAGAAACGAACACGATAATATCTCTCTTTATCCCTCTCCACCAGTACTGTCGTCTCATGTCTTAGTACATCATATCCCCAATACGGTGTACTGCGAACTGTGAGCCGTGCGACTCTATCATTACCTCATCTCGCAAGTTTTCCCCTTCCGGAACGACCAGTCTCCCATTGAAGCGTAATCCCCCGTCTGAACTAACGGTATAGGACTCGGCCTCCTCTGCTAGTAATCGAACTATCTGCTCTTAACAGAACGAGTCTTTTGCCTGGGCCTTTATCACTCTCGTAACAATCTGAGGTGTAACAGTCATCACAGACATGAATGATCGAGCCATTGCATCTTGGTGTCCCAACTCCTTCCACTTAGCTCTCCACACCTCCACCACCTCATCTACTAGCCTATGGCTCACGCGTCTGCTACCACGTTAGCCTTCCATGGGTGATATTGGATATCAAACTGATAATCCTTCACAAATTCAAGCCACCGACGTTGATGCATATTCAGTTCCTTCTGCGTGAAGAGGTATTGTAGAGACCTGTGGTCTGTGAACAACCGAAATTTCTCCCTCAGGAGATAGTGTCTCCAAATCCGAAGAGCGAATACGACTGCCACTAACTCCAAGTCATGGGTGGGGTAATTCTTCTCGTGAGGTTTAAGCTTATGGGAAGCATAAGCTATAGCCTGACTCTCCTATTGCAGTACACCTCCAAGTCCTTGTAAGGACGCATCAGTGTAGACTAGATACTCAACTTCCGATCTAGGCAATGCTAACACAGGCGCTGAGGTCAACTTATCCTTCAGCTCATCGAAGGCTAACTGACAGGCATCGCTCCAGATGAATGGGCCACCTTTGCGAGTCAGATGTGTCAAAGGACCCACTATCTTTGAGAAACCCCGAATAAACCTCCTGTAGTATCCTGCTAGGCCCAAGAAACTATGAATCTCAGTCGGTGTCGTGGGCCGTCCCCACTCCCTCACCGCGGATACCTTCCACATATCAACAGATATCCCCCGGTCTGAAATGATATGCCCCAAAAACTGAACCTCCTTCAGCCAAAACCCACATTTCTCATAGTTTGCATAAAGCGCGTTCTGACGCAGCATATGCAAAACCTGCCTAAAATGTTCAGTGTGTTCCTCCTCTGTCTGGGAGTAAACTAGAATGTCATATATGAAGACAATGACGAACTGGTCTAAGAACTCTCTGAATACCCTATTCATCAAATCCATAAACACGGCTGAGGCATTGGTCAAGACAAAAGGCATAACCCGAAACTCGTAGGAACCATATCTCGTCAAGAAATTAGTCTTAGAGACGTCCTATTTCCTGATACGCAACTGATGGTATCCCGATCGTAAGTCAATATTTAAGAAGAAGGAAGCTCCTCTCAACTGGTCTAATAAGTCATCGATTCGGGGCAATGGATACTTATACCGTATCGTGACTTTATTCAATTCCTGGTAATCTACACACAACCTCAACGATCCATCTCTCTTGTTTACGAACAGCACAGGGGCACCCCATGACGAAGTACTCCTTCGAATAAACCCCTGACCTAGCAACTGCTCTATCTGATCCCTTAGCTCTTTCATCTCCGCTGGAGCCATACGGTAAGGTGCGTGGGCAATTGGCCGAGTGCCCGACATCAAATTGATAACAAAATCTATCTCTCTACTAGGAGGTAATCCAGGTAAATCCTGAAATACATCAGCAAACTCCCTAACAACTGTAATTTAATCGAGTGGTAATACAACTTCCTTAGAGGTCTCCTCCTCTATATTGTACAAGTGAGTGGACGATCCTCCCTCAGGGCGAGGCATCGCCACTAAAAACATCTCCTGCCCGGGTATGGCAAAAATTATACTCCTACTAAAATAATCAATCATGGCTCGGTATGCAACTACCCAATCCATACCAACAATCGCATCGTACTCAGTCATCTCTAATACTAACATATTAGCAGGTAAAGTAAATCTCCCGATCTCTATACCCACACCTCTACAAATAAGAGAAATCACAGAACCCCTAATCAACGGTGAATATACGCAAGTAATCGTGCTCTCTGCAATGTCTAACAACCCCAAAGTGCGTGCAAATCTCGTGGCAATAAAATAGTGTGTGGCCCCCGTATTAAATAAAATACGCCCCATAGTCCCCTGAATAGAGAACATACCTTCAATAGTAGGTGGATCCTGTGGGACTGCGGCTTGCTGGAGTTGATAAACTCCCCCGTATTGAAGCTGTCCCTGCTGGACTGAGTCTGCTAGGATGGGTGGCAAAGCTGGCATCTGTGGTGGTGCTGGGAGGGCACCAAGAAATATAGGTCTCTGGGGCTCGTGTCGAGCACCCTGCTGCTACTGTGGGGCCATGCCCCTATCAGGACACTCGTGGCGCTTTTGGCCAATTTTTCCACAAGTGAAACACTTCCCCAAAAAATTCCCCCCTCTCGGACCTTGCTGCCCACGGCCCTTGTGGTCGTTGCCATTCCTTCCCTGGCCATGCTGGCCCTAATAAAACTGCTGCTGCTGGCCATGCTAGACCTGCTGTCCCTGATGGCCGTGCTGACCCTGCTGGCCCTGACAAAAACCTCCCTGACCATTTCTGAAACCCTCAGATCTAAACCTCTTAAAATCCCCCTGCTGGGAACCTTGATCACCCTGCCAGTGCTGACCCTAAGCTGATTGTGCCCCGCTGGTACCATTCCCCCCTGTCCTTCCCTGATGGCTGGACTCTCCTGATCGCTTACTCTCTGACAAGTGAAAGCGGTGGTCCTGGCAGTGAAGCAATTCTGCGTTAACCACATCAGAATAAGTGACCAATGAGAGATTTCCCAACAAGTGATGACGGATCCTCCAAGTCAACCCATCCATGAACTTCTGAATCTTTTTCTCCTCGGTCGGAATCTCATCGGGAACGATGTTCAAGAGATTAGTAAATTCGGCCTCATACTCTGCCACGGTCTCCCCCTCCTGCTTGAGGTTCATTAACTTTCTCCTCATTTCGGTGTGAACGGTTGATGGAAAATACTTACGATTGAACCGCACCCATAACTCCTGAATAGAAAGGATGCCTCTCTCCTCTGTGGGGGTAATGGACTCCCACCACTGCAACGCTGATCCTACTAGCTTAAAAGTAGCCAGTATCTATTTTTGTACAACCGAGCACTCGTACATCCTCAAGTGCCTTTGGATGTCCTTCTTCCACTGACTGGACACAACCACGTCGGAGCTACCTGCAAACTCTGGAGGGTGTGCTTTCTGAAAAGCATCACAAACACGTTCCCAAGCAAACGGGAATGCATGACCCTGTACTGGCGCTACTACCGACGCCTAAGGCGGTGCCTGCTGCACAACTTCTAGAGCGACATTTACCGTTTGGGCTACAATAGCGGCAACCTCTACAGCATTCATGGAGCCCTGAACTGGTGCAGGCTGTGGCTCCGGCTGAGCATCCCTGGGAACTCGCTATGCACGTCGTGTAGGCATCTAAAATGAGAGTAAAGTCTTAGAAGTTCGCAGTTATTATCTCAAAATAGCTGAAGAGCGAAACATACACAATAGAGTACAACAATCCTAAAATATTGGGCTCTATATCAAAGAAAGCTACGCTGAAACATAACAAGCCGTACAGATCCTAAGGACACTAGAACCTGATGCTCTGATACCACCTGTGACACCCCGACTAATTAAATACCGGGTAGCTACTCCTTTATTCAAATTACTACAAAATGTCAAGTTGGTTCAGTTCATAGCATTACTGTCGAAAATGTTTTAGAATTTACTAGCCACCTAATATTTAAAAAGTGAGTTGTCAATTTTAATCAAATCCGAGTAACATATAACCAATTTAATTTATGAAATACTAATACAACAACCACCACATAATCACAATCGAATAATCATGGAATAACAATAAATTTGGAGGAATACTCCTCTCAATAATCCGAATGTTGAATACAACCAAATGCAAAGTCTGAATCACTAATGAATTAAATCTAAAACTGAAATAAAACTGAATAATTAAGATGTATCAAAAGAAAAAGGGGCGACATGACCTACAGATAAGTGAGTCTGAAATGGAATCAAAATGAAAAGTGGAGGCGTCTCTAATTCAAGGTTCTGTAACTTCCACAGCAGCTATAGCACATCCCTGGTATGGAATTTCTAAGCTTGATGTCCTTGTGGCTGGGCACCTAAAAGATTTTACAAGAAAAATAGATTTTAAAGCAAACGGGTCAGATCCTGATTGTGAACACAATTTAAAATACAGCAAGTGTTTAATATCATTAAACAGTGAATATAAAATACATGATAGTGCGTGCGCTCACATGATCTCCTCACCTCCCAACTAATTGTGCACACCTATCGTACCCGTACCCGTTCTATTTATTCTACTATATAACTATTCCAATTCATATTCTGACATTTCTTTATAATTCAAAGTTCGTTTCCTAATGTCTTAATATAACAGGAGGTCTTACTGTTTTTACTCAGAATTAGTTATAATAATTTATAAGAATTTCTCCATTTTTAACTCTACTAAAAATGTTACAATTATTCACACTTACACTTTAATAAACGATTCATCTCAATTATCAGTGTATTAATCTCATCATAATCATACAATAATGGCACCCCTAGACTAAGTTGCAATGCATACATACTCTGCTATTAAATCCCGGTACATCACGTACATAAGGATCACGTATTCCAAATCTCTCAGGAACCGTTTCGACAAGTAACAAACACACATAATGGAGGTGAACATAGTTCACATCACATGGGTCACGCACATACCTATGATCCCATGATAAACAGACTTATTAGCTCCTCAATAAGTCATTCTTTGACCTATGTCCTCGAGGTACCAATCTAAATCCCCCCGTAGGCACACAAAGATTAGATAGCCCTGATCGTACACGAACCTCCCGTGATAGCAAGTATGGTAGGTATATTATGTACAGATAACCACATATACTAAGCATTCACACATCTTAGATATCTTATAATATCATTAGAGGTATATTTTACATTCCTATAGCGTCATTAAATGTTACACGTTTATAAATCCCCGAATAATATACATTAAAAGTTGTCAACCCTTCTCACGTCGTAATTTTAGGTACTTATTTCCTAACCCATAAATGTCATCCGGTTTACTACAAAATTCTAAGTTTTACTCCTCAATGTACTCCAATCTCACAACTATACCCACTGGTCAACAAGGGAAGGTTAACACTCAATTAAATAAGTCTATTGGAAGTTCTAAATAAAATCAGGCCTAAAAAGGCCATTCTGTCAACTCGTTAAAAATCTCGTTCGAACGAGGCTGTTCGAACAAGTGTCGTTCGAACGAAGTCTTCGAATGAACTCGTTAGAAGGGATACTGTCATCTCGTTAGAAGTCTCTTTTGAACGAGGTCGTTCGAACGACCTGGGCAGGTCTTCTAACGAAATGGCAGAATACGCCCAGAAATTTTCCAACTCGTTTTTCTTCATTTATCTCTTCTCTAAATCCATCCTAAGATCATCCCAATAGCATTTTAATGTTTTTAAACTACTCTAAATCATCCTAGGTCGCTTCTTAACATATTATTAGTGTCAAATCCTCCTAATTAACAAGCAATTATCATAAATCCCCAAAATTTGCCCCAAACCCGATGAACATAAACCCATAATTTTATTGTACCTAAATACTCATCATTAATCCGTTTTTAAATCATCAAAGTTAGGTTTTTGGGAACCAATTTCATCCATAATCATTCTATATGCAATTCCTAACCAAAATTAAGAGTTTCTACAACAATCCCATTGGGTTTTCATCAAAACTTTCAAAGCATATAAGGTTTCTACACTAAACATGGAGGAAATATTCATTGCAATTAATGACATCAAATCACTTGCCTTAAATCCGATGTTCTGGTTCGTTGTAGATGATCAAGGTTGGCTCTCTCTCTTCTTTCCGATCATAAATCCTTTAAAATTTCTTGTGATGGGAGATGGTTTGGTTTGGAACCTCCTTTACCCTCTTTCTAACTTCTCTCAAAACCTCCGTAGCCCACTCTCTTATCTTTTTCTGGTAATGGTCTTAGTGGCCTCTCAATTAATATATAATTAACCTCTAAAATTCGTGGGTTTTAATTCCTCAATTTTTAAAATTACCAAAATACCCTTCTAGGTTGTTGGCTAGTGTTTTTTGATTATTTTTTGTAAAATACCCTTCTCGGTTCATGGGTCATGTATGATAAAAATAGGGTATAAAATTGATGACGCTTCAGAGAACATCCTAATAGAAAATGAAGAGAGTCCCAAACACTAGCCAAAATATCCTCTTATGTGACCAATAAGACTTCATCCACCCCAATTACCATACGAGGCCCATCGACGAAGCATCAATCACAACATAGACTAAGCTCCTTCAGTCACGTTAATAAGCCATCGATATTAATAGACTCGACCCTAGACCTCATGCTTCTCATAATCATATTAGTATGAGGTAACATGTTGAGGAATATGGGAAAAATCCGATCCTAATGGATTCAGATTATGTTAGACCTCAATATCTCTCTCATGTCTTGAGTAATAGAAGTCGCAGGGTATCAAAGACCAAAATATCAAGAGAGAGTCACGCTGAAATTGAAACTACTTATAATATTTCCATCTAGAGGTTAAAAAGAAAATTGGCGGTGTTATGAAAAACTAAAACCTTTTAGAGAGAGAATTTTTCGACTTTACAAAGTTCAACTCTCCAGTAGTTACTCCTAATACGATGGGAGTTCAAATCCCATTCATCATGTTAAAACTCACCAATCAACCACATATATTTACTTTGTGGTAGATGAGATGATGTGTAGGGTTTTTTTCATAACTCTTATAAGAGAGGCTCATAAATACTACACTAGCCTACTAAGGGGGAGATAAAATTCTTTTAAGAGATAACCAAAAATTTCATACATAAATTTTTTCTTTAGGATAAAACCATATAGGGCATTAAATCATATTCTAAACATCAGATATATCAGGGGAAATCCTTAGAGACTAGATCTCTTGATTCAATAAGTAAAACTTGTAAGCAGTCGGATATGTTGAAAAAATAGCAATGACAGGTCATAATAACGGCCTCTAACCTATCTAGTTATATTGGTTACTTTTAATGGGTTCTTTTACGACTATGAACAAAATTTTATCCGTGGATGGTAATCTTATGGATGTAGAGGAAGAAACGACTTATGAAATGGTAAATTAAAATAATATGGGTATTAAAAATAAATAACAAAAATACAAAGATAAAGGAGGCAAAAATCCACAAGAGAAACAAGAACATAAATGAACAAAGTACACATCTCTCGACACTAATGTACAGTACATCCATAATGATATAAAGAATTATTAAGAGATAAAATTTTCATCCATGATAAAGTCTCCCCCAAACAAGAGGAACAATAATAAGTACTATGGATTTCACAAGGACCACGTGCATGGAGCATATGATTGTTATGCCCCCGAATATGAAATTGACCACATGCATGTTACGGATGATTTCTACGCCCTAAAAGATGAGATTAAGAAGATCTGTAAAATATGAAAAGGTTTATATATCAAAACGGTCGATTTCATGAAAAGAAAAAAGGCAATGGTTACATGTTCGTGATAAACTTTATAAAGAGGAAGGCCGAAGACAAAAAATAAGATGAAATCTTTATAAAAGATGTTAAAAGTGACCATGATTTTCTTTAAAATCCTAAGGAAAGATGAAGATATTTGAATATGATCTCTTTTGGACATCATATGATAACTACATGATTAGCTGGGAGAGAAATTCAACCAGTTGACCAAATAGCCTACGTTGGAAAGGACAAGGTTGGATCTCTATGTATGGACATCAACTTAGTTCTGGGGGGGGGGGGGGGGGGGGAAGAGGTATGAACAGGAAAATTTAACATCTATCATTTGATAAATGCTTTTTCCTAGGATGATTTTTAAAGTATCATAAACCCTCATGATGAACTATTGATGTAAACTCTCATGGTTCACGTGTATAATGTCTCGAGAATCGTCGTAAATGGGGGAAGATCAATCGATGTGATCTTTTGTAACTACTTCAAGTGACTCAATTTAAATATAAAGAAACTAAAATCGCGCCGTTAACCCTTGATCGACTTTAGTGGTGAAAAAATGTTCCTATTGGAAATGGCGAAGGAAAATAGCCCATTTATCTCACTAGAAGATATAGCTTCTTCGTCATAGATTGTAATGTGGTATATATGTACAACATTATCATGTGTTGAATCTCCCTGAAACACTTTGAGTTTGTACTTTCAACAGTTAATCAGATGATGATGTTTTCTAACTTATTTTGATCTTGGAGAAGTCATGAGCAACTAGAAATGAGCTCGCGAATGTTATTGTAACTCGACTGAGTAGAGAGAAGCTTAAAAGATAAATAACACCTCATATAACATTGGCTCTCTTAATCCTCAGGATGAGGAAAAACTGAAGGGGGGGGGGGGGGCAATCGCATAGATAGAATCGATGGTTCTCAATGAAGAGTACCTAAAAAAATTATGACAACTGTATATTCCTTGAAATTAAATATAAATAAAAACTTCATTGAACTTATAAGAAAGTGTAAGGACATATTTTAAGGGTCTCATAAATATATGTCAGTGATACAAGCCAAAACTATTTCCCATTTGTTGATGTCAAAAACTGGACTTGATCCAATTTTATAATCACAGATAAAATATAAAATTATAATGATAAATAAAATAGATACACAAGGTTTTTAAAGTGGTTTGACTATGTAAAAAAGCCTATTCCACTATTATAGTATTGATTTTAGGGATTACAGAAAGCTAGGTACTCTTGTCATTACGAATATCCTAGAATCCATTCTATATCGCCTTTGATAAAAAAGATACAATGTATTTATAGTGACTTGGAGATCAAGGGTTGGAATGTTAAGGGATGGAATGCCTTTATACATTTAAGAATTTACACCAATACATAATGAATATGACTGTTGGTTGTGTGAACCACGTGTGGTAAGTCCCTTGGTATGGTGGCGCTTCATTGGCATTGATGGTGTGTATTCTTCATGTTGGTCGACATTTCTGCTGAGCTACTATCCGCTAACTGGGATTTTGGCCACGTAAGAAGACATTTGTCCACTTCTACTTGGTCCATGTAGGTCGATAATTTTTTGTATCAATAGAAGCCCCCAATACTTCATTCTTGATGATTTTACTGAAAGGATGGAGTATATTTTCTTTAGAGTTGGTCGGCATTTTTTGACGTGTGGGGTTTATAAAAAATTTTCATACTTTAAGTTTGCAGTGGAATGTTTGTAAATAATTTAAAAATTAGTGAACCGCCAAAGGGTATATAAGTATTTTTCATCTTTTGTACCGTGAAGCTGTCAAAATGTCAATTGTCGATAAAGAGTAATCATTTTTTGCACAATTTCCCAGGTAAGCTATAAAAGGTGAGATTTTATCGGATTTTCTTTACCAAATCCTATCCTGCTTTCGAAGTCTTCTTCTTTTCCAAGTTTTCCGTTTCTAAGCTTTTCTTTGCATCCTTCCTTCCCTTCAGTCTTCATTTTTCTGTAAGGCCTCTTTCCGTCTTCATTTCGTCTTCTTTCTTTCTTTTACTGTAACCATAGTTTACATTATACATGGTGATTCCTTAAAGGAATTTAGGTGGTAATAAAATATCCCTGACTAGTTGATTTAGAAATGCCTCTGCCACCTGTATATGTGTTTTCATTGCCTGAGCTCTCTTCATTGCGGAGTGTGTCTTATGTAAGGACATGATTTTATAAATATCCGCTCGCAATTGAGTATGTCGTATATCACTACAAACGTCGAAGAATAATTCAAGATTATTCAAACATCAAGACGGATACGAATATTAAAGTTCTTCAACATTCAAGCCCCTTTGCGAGATAAATTTGGTAAGAGTTGTGTTTTAATTCCTTAGCATTTCACTTAGAATATTGGGATAACTTTTATGAAAAATTTTAAGTGTTGGAGGGGAATTTTTAAGTTTTTCGTCAAAAAATATTTTTCGAAGTTTTAAGGCAGAACATTTACTGGCGAAAGAAATAAAAATTATTTTTTAATTTTCTCATTCGAGGGACATAAGACATCGTTCGAGCGATAGGCCTCTATCGCGTGATGTCATTTTCACGACACGTGGATCCGTTCGAGCGACGTGCCTCCTTAGATTTTTTATAAATTGGTTTTTCTAACTTCTTTTTTGATAAGAAGACCTGCATTTTTTAATAGATACGAAACTGCTTTGGCAGCATACTTTGTATTCTCACTTTTTGGGTTTTAATCCTTTATTTTTAATTCATAAATCATCACAATAGTTTGCGTGAATTGTTTTGGAACCCAACAAAACATCTTGTGTCAATTTTCTATTGTAGAGAGGATCTCTACTGCTACTGTGTGTTAATAAGGAGTGCTTGTGGGCGTTCCTGGGATGAATTGGAATTGTGGTTCTGGCTGACTATAGGCTGCGGTCTATGTGGGTTTTTTGTGGTTAACTCATTACGAATTTCAGTGTAATTGTAAGTATTATAGTGAAATAAAGGTTTTACCAGAAATGGGTTTTTTCCTAAAATCTGTGAGTTAGCAATTTTATTTGTGATGGTTTGACACACACACATGTAGTTTCATGTTTTAGGGCGGAATAAAATTGGATTAAAAATTATCTCTAATTAAATAACTTTGAAGTTGGGATTTGCGAATTTATTTATTCAAATCAGTATCGCACAACGCACTCTTATAAATTGGTATCAGAGCGGGTTTCTCTAAGTTATCGAGTGATCCTTACTTTTCGCATGTGATATTGATTTTTTTTTGAAAAATCTGTTTTTGTGAAAAATTGCTATTTTTCCAATGGAGAACTAATGTAATCGGATGCCCCCCTTTAACGACACAAGTCAGAGTTTTGATGATTTAAATAGTTTGAATTTTATGTTTGCTAAAAGAATTATTTTTTGAAAAAAGAAAATTATCGTTTTAAATCCCCTATGGATCTTTTGCTAACGGTTCAAAATCAAAAGATTTTTATCGTGAGAAATTTGTTTCTTTGGACCATGAATTTAATGCGTTAAAATTGTCCAAAAAGGAGCGATGATAGAGTCCTTGTTTTAGAAAAAGAATTGGAGGACTTTAAAAATTCTAGGATTTGTGTCTGTGCCAAAGTGGATAAAAATATTTTACTCGATGAGTTTGTGGCACGTGAGGAGACTCTTAGGGATAAGTGTATGTATTTTAAGGGGGAACATGATAACCTTCTAGGAATAATTAAAAATTTAGATAAGGAGTCCCTAAAATTGGAAGGGTCTAATTCTTTACTTGAGTTAAAAATAATTTGACAAGCTCGAGTTGGGTTGGTAGCAATGGTAGTGGCTCGTCGCGTTCTAGTGTTTCGAGTGTTAAAGCCAAGACCATTATTTCTTTTAGAGGGTCAATTAGTCCCAAGGACATTAGAAAAGGTTAACCCATGGGAATCGTTCCACCCATTTACACATGTTCATATTGTGGTAGGAAAGGTCACCTTAGGCGTGTTTGTTTCGATCTTCGAAAAGATCCTAAGAAGTTGATGTCTAGAGTTCCCTTGGTTCCCAAAACCCCTATGCGTCATTTCACACCTATTTGGGTTAGGAAATCACTTTTAGAGGCACTAGATGTTAGAATAGTTGATTCTCGGTTGCTTGCACATGATTATTCTCTTACTATATCATACATATAATTTTATTTGCTTGTTTGTCATTCGCTAGTTGTGCTTCATTCTATATTCTTGCTAGTGTTATGACTTGGGTACTTTTTGTATTAGTTTTTATTTTTGATAAAAATTTTGAAAAATACAAAAAGATATTATTTTGATAAAAGTTTTGAAAAAAAAACAAAAAGTGTTTTATATTTTATTTTACACCGTTTATGGATGGAAATTTAGGATGACCGAGTCACAATATCATTCCATATCCACGTGATGTTTTGATAGTGTTTTGATATGCGTCATCATTTCATTTTGTGATTTACAATGTTTGGAGTTATTGAGATGTGATTAGTTGTTACTACCTACATGTTTGACTCATAAGTTCCTTTAATGCACGCTTGAACGAATTTGTTTGATTATTGTACTTGTTTATCACATATTGGTCGGAGTGTTGTCATCTCAATTATGTATAATTCATGTAGAAACTGTTTACCGTGAGGAATTTAATTACAACAAAATATGATGAGTGAATCATGGGAAAGGACTGCGAGAGTTCAAAATTAACTCGTCATGAAAGCCACCGTTTAAAATAGCCCCAAAACATTTAAAGGCAATAAAAAGATAAATATGCCAATAAGGTGCCACCTCGAAAGAAAAATATAATAATTATTATTTATGAGGGAGTTTGGATGGAGATAAATGAAAAATGGGTTTGCACGTCCTGACAGAGTCTTGAAAAAGCATTATAGTTCAAGACGTTATTGGTGTGGGGATCATTCTTGACTTTGACGTGTTAATGGATTCAGTCGTTGTCATTTAAATTCAATACTTTCAACACCTTAGGATGATTTTGAGATTCATTCGTTAGGAGTACACATATTCATCATGCATATATGTTATGTTTGATTGCTTTGATTTGCCTATCGAATATGTTCACTCCTATTCATTCCATTTCCATGATTTTATTGTTTTAGTGTAAATTCATGGTGTGTGATTTTTGTAAGATTATTTTTTTGAATTTTTGTATGAAAAATTAAAAAATCAAAAATAGTTTGTGGAAGATTTTGAGTTACTTTTTGCATGAGTGTAGTTTGATCCATATTTGTATTGCACTTTTGTCGTGACAACTCCATGTTTATTTTTTATTCGTTTCCTTGTCTATTTCGAAAAAATAAAAAGGGGGAGAACGGACTATGGGGGAGTTTTTGCATTATGGGGGAGATTTGATTATTGATTGATTTATTCTTATATCATTTCAAACTCGATGCGTCACGAAGGTATTTTCTTTGTCTAATGCGTGTAGGTACTAAATTGAAGATCATTATTATGCACACCCTGATGACAAAATCTTGAAGATTTACAGATTTGAAATTGAAGATTTTGAAGAAAAGTTTTTTAGACTTGCATGTTTAGTACCTCTTTAATTTTGGGTTCATGGGAGGGTATTATATTTTTATAGGAATTTTGAGTTGATAATTCGAATATTTTTATTTTATACCGACATAGACATAGGGGGAGATTTGTAAGGACATGATTTTATAAATGTTCATTCACAATTGAGTATGTCGTATACCGCTACAAACGTCTAAGAATAATTCAAGATTATTCAAACATCAAGACGGATCCGAATATGAAATTTCTTCAACATTCAATCCTCCGCGAGAAAAATTTGGTAAAGGTAGTGTTTTAATTCCTTAGCATTTCACTTAGAATATTGGGATAACTTTTATGAAAAAAATTCTATGTGTTGGAGCGGACGTTTTAAGTTTTCGTCAAAAAATATTTTTTGAAGTTTTAAGGCGGAACATTTACCGGCGAAAGAAATAAAAAATTATTTTTTAATTTTCTCGTTCGAGCGACAGGCCTTTGTCATGCGATGCCATTTGAATGACATGTGGATCCGTTAGAGCGACACTGCTTTTTCGTTTGAGCGATGCGCCTCCTTAGATTTTCTATAAATTGTGTTTCCAACTTCGTTTTTTATAAGAAGACCTGTGTTTTTGAACATATACAAAACTGCTTTGGAAGAATACTTTGTCTTCTCACTTTTTGGGTTTTAATCCTTTGTCTTCAATTCACAAATCATCTCAATAGTTTGTGTGAATTGTTTTTGAAACCCAAGAACACATCTTGTGTCAATTTTATCTTGGAGATAGGATCTCTACTACTTATTAGAGTGCTCTTGAGAAGAGTATTGGGCTGAAGACGACTGGGTGTCAATAGGGAGTGCTTGCGGCCGTTCTTGGGTTGAATTGGATATGTGGTTATGGATGGCTCTAGGCCGCGGTCTATTTGGGTTTTTTGCGATTAACTCATTAAAAAATTCATTGTAATTGTAAGTATTATAGTGAAATAAAGGTTTTACCAGAAAGGGGTTCTTTTCTGAAGTCTGTGAGTTAGCAATTTTATTTGTGATGGTTTGACACACACACGTAGTTACATGTTTTAGGGATAAATAAAATTGGATTAAAAATTGACTCTAATTAAATAAGTTTGGAGTTAGAATTTGCAAATTTATTTATTCAAATCAGTATCGCACAACACACTCTTACAACTTCACATTCCCCCCAATAGGTTTTGTTTACAATTTTGCCAATACTTTGACGTCGTCCCAGTTAGTGTAGCACCCAACACTTGGAGAGTGGTAAATGGGATTCATAGTCTGAATCAAATTCTTGGGACCCATATTGTCATCCCGAAACTGATGTTCTATTAGAAATGGGTTACCAGTGACAATACATATTATTTGAAGACTAGCTTTGTGAATAGGGCCTCAATTGTTAATTTATCGAATTCTAATAAAGATTACTTTAATTATGGAGTCAATGCTAAAAATTGGCAACATGCACCTTTATAAACTAGAGAAGGGTATGATGGGCCCAGGTGACCTTAAGTGGGTCATGGCATAGGTTGTCAATTTTTATAACTGTATCTTTCGGTTCATTATTTTCCATCTGTCTGATGATATGCTAATCAATCCCTTCTCATCTTGTTTATGCTTTTTTCACAGTTGAGAGCAATAAGAAGTATCCTAAAGAAGGGTACGTGAACATTCATGAGTTGAAGTTCCTTTGGAGCATCCACCAACGAATTGGCGAAGAACACCCTAGAGCTACATCTTATCTATTGCAGTACATGAGCTCTATCACTTCTTTTATTGTTCGTCCCACTACTTCAACAGTTGCTGGTCCCATTGATCTTGAGGAAGAGACAATCCCCACTTCCTCTGCTAAATAATCTGGTCATGCAGAGAAGGAGTTAGAATCTTTCGATTCTTTTGACATTTTTGTCATTCTCCTCTCCACTTGCTACTATGGGAAAGAGGTAAATCCCTCACTTGATCACCGGAGCCTTGTCTCCTCCTACCAAGAAAGTTGTTGTAATAACTAAGAAGCTAGAGAAGGTGTCCAAGGCTTCTGAGAAAGAAAAAAATTCCTCAAGTCATCATTTCTGGGGAAATAAATACTACTGCTCATTAATTTAGGAGGTTAAAGAAAGTCTTGCCCATGAAGCAAGTTGAAAAAAATTATGCTGCCTACCAGGAGTTAGTCGAGAAAATACAAGAGGAATTGACTGTTGTTAAGTCATTCTCTATCTCCATACATCCTGGTGTTGCCATGAAATTGATTAAGAATGGAACCCATTTTTCTGATCGAGCAGCTCTTGCTCCTTTGCTAAGACTGAAGTTGTCTAAAAATGCTTGCTAAAATTTGGCAATGGTACTTACTTCTTTTTTATTAGTTACCTCTTGATACGTCTTTCTTTCTGATACTCCTTCTAATTTAATATTGTTCTTTATGAAATTTTTAGCAAATTTTAATCAAATTCTTGAGAAAGAAGAGCAAATTTGTTCTTCTAGTGGAGAGGTTGAAGAGGCCCTTGAAGGTTTGAAGAAGTCTATTGAAGTCTCAAGGCAATTATTAGAGTCTAAGTAGAAGACTTGGGATGAGGAAATTCAAAAGGCTATTAATAGAGCCACTTTAACTGAGGTAAAACTGGTCATTGCTGGGACTATTTTGATAGCTATTGAAGGAAAATTGGCTACTGCTGAGGAAAATTTATTATTTGCTGAGAAGAATGCCGAGTTGGATGAGGAGAAATTAGATGCAAATAAGGGTCTCCTGAAAGCTTTCGAGGAAAAAACTACTAGTCTGCCCTTTGAGTTGATCACAGAGAAGGCCAAAATAAGAAGCTTAAAGAGGACTCGTTCAACAAAGGCTGGGAGAAAGCATTTCAAGTGGCCTCTTCTCTGATTGAGTACGTGAGGAAGAAGTCCTTTAAGTATGGTTGGTCGGACGCACTTAAGGAGGTGGGCACCCCAGCTGAGTCCAAGCTATTTTTTAACATGATCCATATTGTCCTCCCAATATGGATGAAGAATTTGATGATGAGGAGGGATCAGGTGAATCATCCCTTCAACCTTCTAGTTCTGCTTTGAAGACCATTGATAAAGTTGCTCCTTCCACCGACCAGCCTTCTGGGAGCTATGTTCAAGAGAAGGAGAAGGTTTAACACCTTTGTTCTTTTTCTTTTTCTATTTTTGGTTTATCTTCTATTTAATTGGACTAGAACGGTGTAATACCAATTTGGTTATCAATGAAATAGTTTGATCTTTTCTCCTATATGTTCTGTATTTGCTATATCTTATGCTCTTCTTGCTTGGTTGAATGAATTACCATATTTATGTTATGTTTCTCAGTAATTATACTTGTATACTTACACTTGAAATTTTCAATTTGATGTTAGGAAGCATGAAATATTTTCCACTGAATCCGACCTACTCAGGTAGATTAGAAATCTTTTGGAAGCTAGCCATACTGATTTATCCAAATAAGACTTGATCGGCATACTTGGTGCAGATATGTCTGAGCAAGCTAAACAAGCATATATTCATGTTTATGGTTTTCTGAGAAGGGTTGTGGCAAGTAATGCAACTTATTTTGAGATGATTAAAGACTTGCAGGTAAACCATAATAAAACCAAATCTTTACTGCATTTCGACTATGAGACTAAATACAAGGCAATGAGTGAAGGTTGGGGTTTTGAAGAGAAGCTGGAAAAATATGCTTCTATGTATAGTAGACAAGAATTCTTACTGGGGTATGAAGTTGATGAAGCCAGGGATATTGCCAAGATTTTGGAGGAAGAAAATAATAAACTCTAGAATGAATTGGATACCTCGAAATAATCCTCTGTTAGTGGTGCCGATGAAGGGGGATATTTTTTAGATAATGAGAATGCTAGGCTGATGGGAGATGTTAAAGCTCTAAAGAAATCCAAACCTAGACAATCTTTCAGACAACAAAGAACGAGCTGACCAAATGTTAAAGAGGCCAGGATCAGGAAAATCTTAGCTGACCAGGCTGCTCAGATGAAAGCAAAGAGTAAGGCTATTACCGACTTGTCTATAAAGATAGAAGCCAAAGATAAAGCCATTGCCAACCAATCGGTGCAGTTGAAGGTGAAGGATGATGTGTTGAGGAAACTCCAATATTAAGTTGAAAGGTTAACCTTTAAATTCCACAAATAACCCAGAGAGGTGTGGATGGAAGGCTACAATGAAGCTCTTGTCCATATTGATGGTCACCTTGCTCAGACCCATCGTGAAGGCTATAAGTGGTGGTGGACTAACTTCCTGACTTTACTGAAGCATGACCATAATATCCAGTTGTGGTAATGGGCAATCTTGGTCTACTAGATTATCAAGATTATCCCTTTAAGTTAGACACATCATGGATACCTATTGATGCCATTCCTCAGTGCTTGATCACTAAATACTTAGGAGACTATGGTTTACATGATGTTCATGAAATAGTTCACCTTATATATCTGATCAATGCGCCAAGCAGCAGTAACAGAAGAATGTTGAAAGACTTTAACTTTATTAATTTTCCCTATACTTTGGATGATCTTCTTGATGGAATGGAAAGAGTGTAGCCATCCTCTAAGGTTGAAGGAAAACATCCAACTAAATAGTTCTTATGTGTTTTGTTATTTATTTGAATGTAATATAGTTTATATGAATAAAAATCCATATTTTTGTGCTGTTAACTCTTGATTATTTAATCAATCAGTCAACTTGTGATTGTAATGCCATAGATTCTACTAATGCACTTAGATATATTAATCCAAATTTAGCATTAGTGATTAGTGGTGACCAAGTGTCTGAGGAATATATGTTTGTATTCCAATATTTAGGAATGTTTACATGTCTTCTTGCATTTAACTTAGTCGGGCAAAACTTATTTCTAACTTTTTAGTTATAAACGAAGTTTTAGAGACTTCTTGGTCTTGACTTGTCAGTGATGAAGTCATACATGAAGTAAATTATTCCTGAACTTAATCAGGTAATACTTATTGTCCGTGACTCGTTTATACAAATCCGTACACATAGTAATAATTACTTCTTATTCGTTACTTGTATTTACGAAATCATACAGGAAGTTTGCATTTGATAGAGAAATAATTATGCCTCAAGTTGGTGGTGCATCTGGAATTTGATAAATTCAGCTTGAATAAGTATGTTCTCCTAATCGGCAGTTAATCGGCATATCGACAGATAAGTTTGTCCTGATTAAGTATGGATGTACTATTGATCGGCAAAAGCTAAAGACCAAGAGACATTATATTCTTACTTGTTATTTCTGTGTGATGTATAAATTCAACCTGAATAAGTATGTTCTGCTGATCGGTAGTTAATCGGTAGATAAGTTCAACCTGATTAAGTACGGATGTACTTTTGATCGGTAAGAGCTGAAGACTAAGAGACATTTTATTCTTACTTGTTATTTCAGTGTGATGTATATCGCCATACTCTGAAAAAAATCAAAAAAATTGAAGGGACTGAAAGCAATATTTTATTGAAACTTGAATCATAATCATGTAAAACAAAGAGCAAAAGAAATATAATAGTAACAATACCTTGAATCATTGATAATACTTTTGGATATGCTCGACATTCCAGGGATTTTTGAACTCCTCCCCTTCCAAAGTATCAAGTCGATAGGTTCCTGGTCGGATGACAACTGAAATGTGATATGGGCCATGTCAATTATACTCACGCTTATTTTTATTCTTGATGACTTTGTTAAGAACATAGTTGCCTTCTTTGAGGTTGGTCATCTTAACACTTTTATTATAGAAGCAATCAGTTCTTTGCTGGTATACAACATTTCTCATAGCAGCGTCTTCTTGGACGTCCTCCAACATATCTAGATATAGTCGCCACATTAGGTCACTATTTAGAGAATCAAAATTTAGCACTCTGTGGGTTGGTAGGCTTATCTCGGTAAATGCAAGCATGTAAGGTGTCTCCCCAATTGCTGTTCTCGGTGTTGTTCTATATGCCCAAAGAATAGAATGAAACTCATTAATCCGGTTTCCCTTAGTAGTATCAAGCCTCTTCTTCAGTACATTGAGCAAAGTCATATTTGTTACTTCTATTTGACCATTACTTTTAGGATGGCCTGGTGCATAATGGAGTTTCTGGATCTTGGACTAGAGACAATACGCTTATAACTTATTATTATCGAATTGAGTGCTATGGTCTATAATGAAGGCATATGGTAGTCCATATCTGCAGATGGTATTCTTCTAAATGAACTGATTCACCTTCTCATAAGGCATGTCTACTAATGGTTCTACCTCCACCCATTTGGTGAAGTAATCAACAACAACGACCAAATATTTGAACCCCTCTAGTGGTCGACAGTGGGACGACTAGATAAATTCCCCAAACAGCGAATGGCTAAGGTGAAGTTATTGGTGCTAGAGCAATATTGGGTGATTTATGAATGGCAGAGAACTTGTGGCACTTGTCACACTTTTTTGCAAAGTCTTTACAATCTTCCCTCATAGTCGACCAGTAATATCCTTGAGTGTTGATTCTCTGAAGCAATGATCGACCAACTGAATGTACTCCACAGGAACCTTTGCGCACCTCTTAGATCAAATCTACCACTTCCATTGGATGAACACAGCACAATAAGGATTTTGTTAATCGCATCCTATATAAAATCCCTTTGTCCAACACATATCTTGCTGATTTATATCAGAGGTTTTTGGCCTCTTTGGGATCAGGTGGAAGGATTCCATTTTCAATATATGCTTTGATCGGGTCCATTCGGGAAGGTTGATACGTCACAAATATTGCATTTATTACCCGTTAACTTATGCATTTTTAGGCCCCTCGGGTACCGTAATTGCTATATTTATGCTGGTTAATCATACAACCTCCGTTTTATGTGCTAACACTTTATTTGAAGTATTATTGAGCATTTATAGGTGTTATAGTGCTTAGTGTGAAGTTTCGCCGTGTTCCAATAAAGTTTCGTAAAAGTTTGCACGTTCAGGGGAATTTTCATAATTTCACACTTTGATATTTTGACCAAAGTCTTCACGAAAGTTGTATCCCTTGGGCCAAGCTTTACGTGTCCGTGAACGATACTCGAATCGGAGTCCGAACGAAGAAAACACAGACCTTTAATCGGAGAAGCATTATAAGTTGTTTAATCTAATATTTTATTAATATTTTAACAATCTATTTAATTCCCTCCATGTCCTTTTCTCTTTCACTTTTGCAGCAAGCTTCAAATTGAAATAGCAATTTGGGCTTTGGCTTGGGTTTGTGCTCGGGTTTTGGTTTTCTCTAAAATTCGGGGCATGGGTCCAAAATTGAGCATGGATTTTGATGTAAAAATGCATATGGGTCTTGTGTGCTTTGTCGAAATGGGTCTTGGTTTGGTGTTTGCCACCATTGATGGTTTTTTTAGAACATTGAGCTTTTTGGCAATTTTTGGCTACGGAGGTTTGGCTTTGGGTTGTAAACTTAGATGCGTGGCATATGGGGCATGATCGCGGGTTCCATTCATTACGCAGTTGGTTTTGGCTGTTGAATTGACAAACAAGTCAAATACGCAAATGGATATGGCTACCATTGTTGGTCTCGGCATATACACATATGGAAATGGGTCTCGACCATTTTTTTTAGATCAAGGTCTTAGTTCTTAGTTTGCAACCAAATTGCAGCTGGTCCGAACAGTAATAACAGCCATGGAGGGACACGCAATGGAGGTCGCGACCTTAATTTTTGTTGGAATTTGACGTCTAAGAGAAAATTGCAAAGTATCAAGTGCGAATCGATCCGCACCTTTGCAAATCGATTCAGCAAACAAGCAGTGTCCAATTTTCCCAGCACTAAATCGATTCAGTCCCGATTTTGGCTGACTTTGTTTTGCTGTTATCCATTTTTTCTATTATTTTTCCTTTTCCTTTTCCTTTTTGTTAATTAATCAAGACTTATCCCTTTTTTATTTCTTTTTCTTTTCTTTTTGTTTGCTAATTGTAACTAACTATAAAAGAACCCCTTAGTGTATTTTTGTAACTCTCTCATAATCTCTCTTTTATTTTTCTCCCTTTGTTTTAGTTAGTTTTAGGGTTTGTAAACTTCGGGGTATTTTTATAGGAGGCCACCCCTCTCCTCCTTTCTTGTTGTGTATCCTCCATTAATGTAAGTCCCTTTTTATTTACGTTTTGTTCCCTTCTTTCCATGCTTAGTTAATTTTTATGCCTAGATAAATTTGTGTAATTTATTTATTTCTTGTTTTAATTATTAATTAGTTGTTTAATTAGTTTAATCATGTTGTTTGAGTAGTTAAATCGGGTTTGGATCGTGTTTCCTCCATTGATGGGCGTCGAACTCCGAAAAGTAGGTTTTCTGTAAAAGTACGTTTAATTGAAACCTCATGTATTAAAATTGGTTTATTATGCGTTTAACTTTCTCTGTCACGCAACACTTGTGTTTATAGCAAAAACTCGATTTTAAGACACGTGTGGGCATTTTGAATTAAATGTTTTATCTCGCAACTTTGAGTTAGATTTCTTCTTGTGTGATGTTTATGATTAATTAAAAATGCTCGGTTAATTATTTTTGAATCGAAATTCTAATTATTAGGTTATTTAGCCATGGCGGTATGTGATCCCGGCTCTTGTTTTAATTAATATTGTTTAGACTTAACGTTTTTTCCCTTTTTTAACCATAACCAACCCATCACCTTTCGTACTTTTAGTCTTGAAATAATAAATCAATTAAAATCTATACGACACTCCCCGTGGATTCGATCCCTACTTGTCGCTACACTTCCATTAGTGTACCAAGTTGTGGTATTTGTTTTGTATTGGACGTATACACCTAATGACGTGTTTTAAATTCAAATTTTATGCCTTATCAAAGGTCCTAAATCTACTACAATGAAATTATCCATTAAGATCTCATCAATGCTCTGATTGCCTAGGATCTCAATTAGAATGGCACGCCTAAGTTCAATTCTAGTTGCTGAAGCTAGACGAGCAAGTGCATCTTCTCAGGCGTTGGCTATCCTGGGAGTCCTATTCATTTGTATGATTGGAAAATTGGAAATAACTTCCATGGTTTTGGCCAAGTATCTGGTCATCAACTCTCCCTTGACTTCATATAAATGAAGCACTTGGTTGAACACTAGTTGTGAATCGTTGTACGCCATTACTTACTTGGCGCCTAGTGAAAGGGCCAAATCTAGTCCAAGTATCAAAGATTTGTATTCTGCCTTATTATTTGATTCTTTGAATTAAAACCTAAGTGCATATTCAATATCAATATTATCAAGAGTATTAAGTATTATGCCTACTCCACTTCCAGTCGCACTTGAAGTACCATCGACGTACAAATTCCATAACGGGATATCATTATTGAAGCTTTCTTCAGACAGAACTCCATGATGGAATATTTTCTTACTCTGCATATTTATGGACTAGTTCCTGAGTTTTGGATGACTGAGGGTGATCGGTAATAATTTCAACTTGCTTTTGAGCTGAGCTCTCTTCTTTAGAAGTCTGCTCGGTAGGCAAGTTTTGTTGGTTGGGAACCTCTGGATAGGTGAACCCAGTAATAAAATCCTCCAAAGCTTGGCCTTTTAATAGAGACCTCAGTTCGTAGACTATGTCACAGTATCCTAGCTCTATCGCCCAGTACATCAATCTTCCTAGCTTCTCAGGCCTGTTGAGTGCTTATCGAAGAGGTAGATCAGTATACACAACTATAGTGTGTGCTTATAAATACAATTTCATACGCCTAAAATCTTCAATAAGTTCTAAAGAAAACTTTTACAAATGTGGATACCCTATCTCTCCCCCCCTGAATGCTTTGTTGGTGTAGTAAACTAGTTTTTGGATCCCATTATCCAATCTAACCAAAGCCGAGCTAACTGCAGATTCAGAAACAACTAGATATAAGTACAGTTTCTCTCCTAAAACTAGTCGGATAACAAAGGAGGTAACCTTAGGTACTTTTTCAATCACTAGAATGCTTCTTCATATTTTTCATTCCATTTAAAAGTCTTTCTCAACACTTTGAAAAATGGTAAGCACATGTCTGTTGTCCGAGAAATAAATCGGTTTAAAGCTACTACTTTACTAGTGAGCCTTTGTTCATATTTCTAAAAAATTGGCGACTACATTTCTATCAATGATTTGATTTTTGTTGGATTTTCTTCAATTCCCTTTTGATTGACTATGAAGCCGAGGAACATTCCTTCCTCTACCCCAAACACACACTTGGTCGGATTCAGCTTCATCTGATGCTTTTCCAATTGATCAAAGGTCTAACTGAGGTCGTTGATATGATCTGAGGCTTTCTTGATTTTTGTTAACCTATCATCTACATAAACCTCCATGTTTTTTCATATTTATTCTTCAAATACCTTTTTCATCAAACTTTGATACGTCACTCCAGTATTTTTTAGCCCAAAGAGCATTGCGTTGTAAGAATAAGTTCCTCGGTTGGTGATAAAAGTTATGCTTTCCCTATCTTCTGGTTTGATCTAAATCTGGTTGTACCCAGAATAAGCATCCATGAAGCTTAAGATCTCATGTCCCGACGTACAATCCACCAATTGATATATTCTAGGTAGGGAAAAATGATCATTTGACCAAGCTTTATTCAAATCAGTAAAATCCATGTACATCCTCCATTTATAGTTCTTCTTCTTGACCATCATAACGTTGGCTAACCAGGCTAAATACCTCACATCTTCAATAAACTGAGCTTTTGAAGTTTCTTGACTTCTTTTTGGATCGTTTGATTCTTTTTGGGACTAAAAACCCTTCGTCTCTACTTGATCAACTTTGCATCCTTATTGATGTTGAGCTCATGATAAAAGAAGTTGGGATCAATCCCAGACATATCCTCATGGATCTAAGCAAATAAATTTCTCCGTTTCTTAAGGAACATAATCAATTCCTTCTTGAGGACTCGATCTAATGTTGAGCCGATCTGTGTAGTTATCTCTGGTTTATCATCATCCAGGATAATGATTTTAATAGCTTCCACAATCTATCCTTTGACTAACTCTGTCTCATCTCATGGATCTAAAGTTTCTATTTCAAATTCACTATTAGGCTCAGTGGTATCCACCTGATAAGTGGTAGTCTTCTTCTTCAATTTCATTAAGTCCTCTTGCTCCACTGAGGAGTGACATTCTCTGGCCACCTTTTGGTCAGCTTTCACACACCTACCCAAAAATGAGTTGGAAACTTCAAGCATTGATTGACTGTTGATGGTACAACTACAAACTTTTTCAACCTTACCCTGTCGAGGATCACATTATAAGAAGATTGAACTTTTTTATACATCACAAAGAAGTGTATTTTCTCTATATGACTTGTCGTCCAGGTGCAAAACAACACTTCTAACTTGACTATCCCAAGGGGGTAAACTTTTTCACCAGAAAAGCCTATTAATGCCCTGTGGTAGGGTTCCAGCTGGCTGAATTACAAATCCAAACTCTGAAAGTAAGTATAAAACTTAATATTTTCTGAGCTTCCATTGTCAATAAAAAATTTGGCGATGACGGTATCCTTGATCCTGAATTGGACAACCAATGGTTAATCGTGGGGATAAAGTACCCCAGATAGGTCGTTCTTAGAAAAATTGATTACGAGTTTGTCTTTGTTGACCTTCCTGGGCCAATCATCTTCATTCATATTAATTCTCTCGATATAAGAGCAAGCCTGAGCCTCATTCAAGTAAGATTTTTTTTGGCAATGTGATCACGTCCTCATGCATCGCCACTTGTAATTACATGACAATTAAATGAACAAAAACTAATCATAGTTACCTCACGTTCTGGATGTTTGGGCTTCTTCGAGAGGCCGGTATCATCTTCAAGGTTTCTCTTCTTGTCATCTCCGGGCTTGCCTGGAGAATTTGACCTTCTTCTTACTTCTTTGCCTTCTTCCAATCCACAAACTTATTCAGTTTTCCTTAGCGAATGAGAGATTCTACCTCATTTTTCAAAGCAATGTAGTTATCTATTGTATGTCCATAATCCTTGTGGATTTCAAAATATTTAAATTTGTCCCTCTTCTTAGAGGGTTCTTTCAACCTTTCAGGTCATCGTAAATATTTATTGTGTTTAATTTCCTCTAGGATATGGTGAATGCTAACACTTAATGGAGTGTAGGTTCTATATTTTTTGAACTTGTTCTCCTTTTTCGATTTCTCCTCCTTCTGCTCCTTCCGATCTTTCTTCTCGATCTTTGTAGTTGGACTCTGCTCTATAGCCATCGCTTCCTCGACATTCATTATCTTTGCTGCCTTCGCCATGAGTTCAGCTATAGTTTTAGGAGGGTCTTTAGCCAGAGTATAATATTGTTTCTTGGGAAGAAATTCACTCGTGAGAGCAGTGATGGATATTTTTTCCTCGTAATCTACCACTTCTAATTTCTCATTATTAAAACGAGTGATGTACTCCCTGGTTATTTCCCCTGCTTGCTGCCTTACGTTCAGAAGATGGGCTACTCTCTTTACTGGCTTAGCCTAAAAATACAAATTGCTAATAAAGAGCTCGATAATTTTATTGAAGTTGGTAATTTATACTCGGGGTAAGTTGTTGTACCATATCTAATCACAACACGTAATAGTACTTGAGAATTCTCTACATCTCATCTCATCAGGTACCGAATAAATGTCATCCACAACTTGATATTGTTCAATGTGCAATTATGGATCAGTTTTACCATTATATTTAGGGGTTACCACAAGAGCTTTAAACTGAGATGGAGTAGGAAAATCCATAATTGCCTGAATAAGAGGGGATCCTTTAATGAAACTCTGTTGTAAAGGATTATTTGCTTTCTCCATCTCTCTTAGCCTATCTTCCAATTATTAGATTGACCCTTTCCATGAGGTATTGCCTGCATCAGATCTATATAAAGTAACTCGGTTATCCTGACCATGTGTTTGCACTGAACTCTCTTCCTGAGAAGTCTTCTCAGCTCATACAGATCATCAGATGCTTAATCTTGATCTGATTGAGGCCTCATGCTGGTCGTTCAAATGCTGAGTGTTACTGGATAACTCTTTAAGAGGGTTTATGTTTTCCCGAGGTCCCAATCGATTAAAAGGTGAAGCTCAGCTCAATCTTTCTAGGACACCTGACCTTTCGGGAGAGAAAGAATGGTCATCATAAGACTCTAAATCTCTGATTGAGGAACTGATTCCTAGGTGATAATTGCTATAATGAGATGATTTGGAATAGTTACGTCGACTATGCCTAGGAGGTGGATGCAATATTTTTCTCCTCAGTGATAGAACAAATTGCTTCCTAGATAAGGATGAAGATCTATCTTGTAGCGACTGAGCCAATTGTCTCATTGAGTCTTGCATAACATCTTGGCCCCTGGCAATACTAGTAATGATTCCATTTAGGTCAGCCACTGTAGGCAAAGCAGATGGAGCAGGTGGGTTTCCTTCATTCCTGGCACTGGGCTATGGATCATCATTTTTCCTTGAATGAAGATGTACGAGACTGAGAACTATGATTAGACACACGTTCCCATAGACGGCGCCAATATGTTGATGTCAAAAATTGGACTTGATCCAATTTTATAATAACACATAAAATATATAATTTTAATGATAAATAAAAGAGAGACACAAGGTTTTTAAAGTGGTTCGGCTATGTAAAAATGCCTACGCCCACTGTTATAGTATTGTTTTAGAGATTACAGAAAGATAGGTACTCTTGTCAATAAGAATATCCTAGAATCCATTCTATCTTACCTTTGAAGAAAAGGATGAAATGTATTTAAAGTGACCCGAAGATCAAGGGTTGGAATGTCAAGGGATGGAATGCCTTTATACATTTAAGCATTTACACCCGTACATAATAAATATGACTGTTGGTTATGTGATACATGTGTGGTAAGTCCCTTGGTATGATGGCGCTTCATTGACATTGATGGTCTGCATTCTTCATGTTGGTCGGCATTCCTACCGAGCTACTATTTACCGACTGGGATTTTAGCCACAAAATAAGACATTTGTCCACTTCTGATTGGTCCACATAGGTGAAAAATTTTTGGTATCAACACCATCATTTAGATGTGGAACCTCTTGCTAAGGTGGTCATAGATAAATGCATGCGATTTTCTCTAAATCAATACATAATTATTTAGTAAAAAGTGAAGAAGCTACTAGCATTCGATTTTATTGAGGAAGTGAAGTAACCCTTTTATCTTTCAAATGTCTTGTTAGTAACAAAGTAAAATAAAAAATGTGTAATGTGTGTGGATTTCATAGATCTGAACAAAGTATGACCTAAAGATTACTTCCCCTTGGAAAGAATTGACCAAATGGTATATAAAATGACAGTTCATGAAATTATGAGTTTCATGGACTCATAGTATGGGTACAACCATATTTCCGTGGATAAGGATGATGTGGAAAAAACATAATTAGCTACTAATAAAGGTACACACTTTTGTAGAGTATTGCTCTTGGGCCTAGAAATGCCAGAGCCATATATTAGACACTTTTGAATATAAACATTTAGGATTGGATTATCCAAAATATGGAGATTTATATTGATGATATTATCACAAAGATCCTTAAAGCTAAATATTACATCACAGACCTAGCCAAGGCATTCGATATGATGGACAAAAAATGAAGGAAGCTCAACCCAACTAAATGTGTTTTCAGGGTTGGCTCAGGAAAATATATGAGCATTATAGTGAATCAACATCTAGACACCTACGATACACGGTGTCTAGATTTACAAATTAGACTATGTAATATAGTGAATTAACATCTAGACACCATGTATTGTAGGTGCCCTAAAGTTGACTCTTAGTTTAATTTTTAGATCTAGACACCTACAATAAAGATTATCAACCTCTTATAGAAATCAAGGGGAAAGAGCTGGGACACTTTGTGGTAAAATTTGCATTGTAAGATCAACTGAAATTAAGTTAGATTCAAATTTTGTAGGAGCATAGACCTCTGCTAAAAAAAATTTGGCTGCTATTAAGTCATCCACAAGAGAAAATAGTGGAGAGAAAGATATTAATGTGAATAGAGTGGAAGAATATGAAGTGATACCAAGCGAACATAAAGAGGTTCAGGCTCATAACACTTTCTACTCCAACATCATACTTTGGAACTTATTCGTGGATGGTTCTTCTTATGAAACCTCAACAACCTAAAATTTTACATGTAACTTTTTTAATAGAATGTCACGACCCTACCTAGGCGGTGAACAATTCGATTATATTCAAATCAAAATTCTTATCTTCAGTTATTGTGTCTTACCAACCTAAGTATAATTTACCAACATATACAATATATTTATAAACAATAAGTCATTTCTCACAAATGTGATTCATATTTTGAATGAAAATCTTTATTAATAAATAATAAATTTCATAAAACATGGTTTTAAGAGTAAATCCCTAAAAACATCCATCAAGACACATGCATATTCATCTAAAACCTATCTCATCTACCAGTCAGTCAAAAGTTCGACTTATAAAAGGATTAAATAGATTGTTATAGGATTCAATAATATTATCACCTCTAATGTTAGATCCCTAAAAAATGTGATACATACACTATATTTTCTTTAATTTCTTATGGGTCACAGTTGATCTCGAACTTATAATCATTTTTCTATTACTAAAATACAATGTAATATTTTATTGCACTAATAGAAACCCATCCAAACCATTTAGGATGTTCTTGATCCATAGGCGAGTGCACAGTTCTCTAATGGCTTAAAATTATTTAATTATATGTCACTTCATTCAAAAATTTTAATTTTATTAACCCTAGAACATGAAACTATGTGATTCATATCAAGCATGTAAAGAAATTACAATTTTAGGAAAAATCCCCAAAGGGTCAAATTTTTTTATTTCACTATACTTTGCAAAATCGCAACTTACAAATACAATAGAGAACTATAACGCGAAAAATCTCCCGCAGGTAACTAAAACTCTTAAGTGTTAGTCTAAAGGTTATTTTATTTGGGTCCAAGCTATATGGAAGGTTTAGGGTATTCCCTCGAGGGTTTAGATGACTAGTTATGAGCTTATACATGTTGAGCCATGTTACTTTACTTTTATTCGTGGTTCCTAAAGTACAACAAAATAAAGTAATATGTATGATTACTTTTGAGCATTTATTTGACTTATTTAAGTTTCAAGGATCGCATGACTTTCGTGATGTAGTTCTTGGATGAGTAGGATCATCATAGGTTGTGGGATGTGTTGGTATAAGATTCTTTAAAATAGTTGACGTTTGAACATTTCATGAGTCATTTGATCAATGTTTTTTATTCAAGATTTAAGTCAATCTTTCGATCTTCATTGTCTTTAGTTCATGGTATTTATTGTCTTGATGTGGTCTTCAATGTTTTACATGGGATGATTGTATGGTTTCTAGGATAACATGTTCCTGGTTACATATCTGATAATGTATTGAGTGTTTATTTTAATCTCAAGCACATTAGAAAGAAGATAGTGAAGTATGGTCTTATATCAATTGTGTTATCATCAATCAAAATCCTTTTCAAATATATATTGGTTTCAAGATATTTCCCTCAAGTATACCCCTTTGTATCAGACTAGGTTTATGAAAAATTGTGTTGAGAAAAATTATTTTTCTCCCCTTATTAATAGCATCGTTTCTTGTATCATTTTTGTCCCCCTATGTTAATATCGAAAAGTGTATGATGGGTTTGAGAGGGAATGCATCTTGTATTCGACATGTCTTGGATGATATGAAGAATTAACAAGAGAATGGGATAAGCAATATGGAATATGGAGGGACAGAGGTAGGAACAAAATTCATAAGAAGAGTTTGGAAAAAAAATACTTTTAGCTTATATCTTGAAGACTGGTGATTCCAAGTTCTCGACGAATAGCGAAAAAATGATCTTAGGGAAGTGGTTTGGTAAAAATATCAGCAAGTTTTTTATTCATAGAAATAAATTATATCTGCACACTCCCTTTTTGAACACGATCTCGTAAAAAGTGGTGTTTGATATCAATATATTTGGTTATTTAGTGTTGAATAGGATTTTTGGCGATGGAAATTTCACTTGTGTTATCATAAAGGATTGGTATTTTAGAAAAAATAATTTGAAAGTCCCTCAACTATTGTTTAATGTACAAACTTTGAGTGGAATAATAAATAACGACAATGTATATGGTTTCTATCATGGATCAAACAACTGATTGTTTTTTCTTACTTGCCCTAGATACAAGGGAATGTATAAAAAAGTTCTATGATCCACTTGTACTTTTTTGGATTGTTTGAAAACAAGCAAGTCAACATCTCAGGAACTTATTTCATCAAGACAATTATATTTAGGACCAAAGTCCTAAGTTAAAGGTGCATAGTTGGTAACGAAATGTTCTTTTAACAACACTAAGATGATATTCCGTTGGATGGGATTCAAATCTTTCGCATAGGAAAACACTAAACATTATGTTAAGATGGGTACTTATTAATACATTAGGCTTACAAGCATGCCATGAAATAGTTTCTTACCAACCTATTTTGCAGACTCATCACTATCTATTTTGATTAATGTACTCATGGGTGTCTTTAGGGGGGTTGTTAGATTAAGCCCAAATTTTTTCATTAGATCTTTAACGTATTTTGATTGGTTTATAAATATTTCCATGTTGGTTTTGTTTGACTTGATACAAACAAAAGCCTTTTACCTAAATATTTAGGGAGTATATGACTTAAGGAGGTTTTGTTGTAAATTAACCTTTTGTGACGATTTTTCCATTGATATATGAGAAAATTCTAAAAGATTAATTTAAGAAGAGTCATCATTTCATTTGTGGAACAATCTAATTTTTCTTGATTTCCATGGAGGGAATTATTTTTATTTTGTTCATTTTTGTCCCTTTCTCCTCTCTTATTGATCTCCATTTTTATGTGATGATGTGACACCCCGACTAATTAAATACCGGGTAGCTACTCCTTTATTAAATTAATTCAAAATGCCAAGTTGGTCCAGTTAATAGCATCACTGTCGAAAACATTTTAATGATTACTAACCACCTAGTGTTTAAAAAGTAAGTGCCAAATTTTAAATTAAATCTGATTAACATGCAACAAGTGTAATAAAGAATAATAACACCATTCACCATAATGAAGTAAATAGAATGACCATCACATAACGTAAATAAAGTCTGGAGGAAAAACTCCTCACTATAATCCCATAACTGAAATAAGTAAACCGAAAACAAAAACAGTACATGCCAAAGTCTGAAAACTGTAATGGAAATGTAACTCTAATAGAAATGGGCAACATGCTCTACAACTGATGGATAAAGAATCTGAAATCCAAGCGATAGAAGCGTCTATAAGCAAATCCTGTAGCTTCCACAAACAGCTACAACTCGTCACCTGAATGAGTATCCTATGCTTGGTGTCCTTGTGGCTGGGCACCTAAAATGGTTTTACAAAGAAAATAGATTTGAAAAGCAAACGGGTCAGAGCCCGAATGTGGACATATTTTAAAAACCTGCAAGTGCTTTAAAAACATTTAAAACATTAAATGCAAAATACATGTTAGGACGTGCACTCACATGATATTCTCACCTCTCGTCTAACTGTGCACTCCTAACGTAAGTACCCATATATAACGACACAAATCACTAGATAAGTACCATCATATCTAGCTAGACTGCCATAGGTCCTACCCTTATTACTCGGTTCTATTAACATTATAACGCTCGTAATTAAGTAGGGGTTTATCGTAAACTCAGATGCTCAATATGCAATATATATCACTATCAGTTAACTCGTTATTTTTCTCGAAACAATACCGTAATTATATTCACAATATTAACATGAAGGTTCCCATTAATTAAGTGTATACTATTCACATCCTAAATATACAATATAAGCACCCCGAGAACTAAGCTGTGGTGCAAACATACTCTGCTATCCATCCCGGTACATCACGTACATAAGGATTACATATTCCGAGTCTCTCAGGAATAGTTCACAGATAACAACATCACAAACAATGGAGGCGAACACAGTCACATCACATAGGTCACGCACATACCTACGCTCATACGATCAGCGGACTTATTAATATCCCAATAAGTCTTTCTATGACCTATGTTCATCGAGGTAACCAGTCTAAATCCGGGCAACACAAGGATTAGAGGGCCCTAAGCGAACGCAAACCTCCCGTGATAGCAAGTATGGTAGGTATGTCATACACACAATTCATATACTAATACTAAGTAAACACACATCTTAGTAATCCCGTAGTTTAATCGTAGTACATATCGCATTCTCGTACTAACTTATAATTATCACAATTTATACTATTTCGATTTATAATCATACGCGCCATAATTTATTCTCACGTCGTAGTAGACACTCACGTCTCAACCCAAACCGTCCAATTAATATAACTCTCGTATATGATTTCCTTCTCAAAAATACCCAAAAGTCCCAATTCTATCATTACATCATCATCGGAATGTTATCTATATCCTCGAGCAAGATTACGGGACTCCAAAAATCAAAATAGTCCAAAAAGGACCAAACTGTCAACTCGTTAGAAGTCTCGTTCGAACGAGACTGTTCGAACGAGATTCCTCTGTCAACTCGTTAGAAGTCTCGTTCGAACGAGGCTGTTCGAACGAGATTCCAGTTCGTTCGAACGAACTGTACCTTCTAACGAGATCTCGTTCGAACGAAGTTATCGAACGAGGCTCCCTTTCGTTAGAACGACTGGTCCATTCGTTAGAAGCTCGTTCGAACGAGTTCGTTCGAACGACCTGGGCAGGGGCTTCTAACGACCTACCAGATTCGTCCCAGATTTCTCTAAGTTTCGTTTTTCACCATTTTTAGCACCTCAAGTCTTCTCCAAAGTTCGTTCTAACAGTGTTTTAAGTCCTCTAATCATACTAAAACATGCTAAGGTCATATACTAACATCTTTTAAGGCATTAATGCATCCTAAACATCATTAAATCACAAGATTTTATACTTTTCCCCAATTTTATCAAGAACATGAACCCTAGATTTATATCATCATCAAATCCCAGAATTTAATCCGTTTTAATTTCTTCTAATCACAATTATCATGAGAATAATCATCTACCTATCATTCTACATGCAATTCTCTTCAAGATTTTCCAGTTCTAAACTCCAAACTACATGGGTTTTCATATTTCACCAAGAACAAACACAAAATTCGAATTTTTCTAACATGGAAAGAACATTCTTTGAAATTAAATGGAATTAAGTCACTTGCCTTGGTTGTCTCTGAGTTTGGATGATGGTTTGATGAAGATTTCTGTAGAATTTCTTCTCTTCTCCAAGCTTCTTCTCCAATGGTGGCTTAAGGTGGCTAGGGTTTGATTTGGGAAACTTAGAAAACTCTTCTAATAACCTACGTAGCCTTCTAGGTCAATATGGTTTGGTTAATGGGCTTAGTGGGTTAAATCCACATCAGATTAAAACTCCCAATTTTCGTCACTTTTAATTCCTCAAAATGTAAAATTACCAAAATACCCTTTAAGTTGCCGGTATGGCCTAAAAATACCCCGAGACCCAAACTACACCCCCGGCTAGTGTTTTCTGACTATCTCGACCCTTCCGGACGCGTTGGCGCACTCAAAACGACCATATGGATAATAGAAATAAAAATCACTTTTATAATTAAAATAATATACCATGACGCGGCGGTCACACGCGTCTCAACAAAATTCTCAAATTGCCGTATATCAATCTCACGACAAATTTATAAATCCAAATTCATATATAATCATATATGCACATAATCAAATACCAACTCGCATCTCGTTAGTATATATAACCCGGATTAATTTCCAATTAATACGCATTTAATTAATTAATCCCAAAAATAAATATAGCCAAAAGTACGGGGTATTACATACTTCCCCCCTAATAACTGAATTTCGTCCCGAAATTCGAAACTAGAAAGTACTTGCTAAAAATAACTCAGGATAGCGTTCACGCATCTCATCCTCGCGCTCCCATGTGGACTCCTCGACATTGTGATGTCGCCACTGAACACGCACTAACGGAACTATCTTTGACCGCAGTTTCCTCTCGCTTCTGTCCAAAATAGCAATCGGCCCCTCCTCGTAGGAGCTATCAGGCTGGAGATCGATGTCCTCCACAACAATGTGAGAGTGATCCAAATTATCTCTAAGGTATTTCCTCAGCGAGGAAATATGAAACACATCATGAATCCGATGAAAATTCTCCGGTAACCCGAGTCTATACGCAACCGGTCCTATTCGTTCAATAATAGGAAACGGCCCCACATACCTTGGTGCCAACTTCCCCTTCTTCCCGAAACGCATAATCCCCTTCATAGGAGATACCCTGAGCAAAACCTGGTCCCCTACTTGGAACTCCCTGAAAAATCTCTTCGCATTAGCATAACTCTTCTGCCTGTCTTGAGCTACCCGAATGCGACTCCGAATCAACTCAATCCTTGCCGAAGTATCCTGAATCACTTCCGGCCCAAGCAGTTTGTTATCCCCCACCTCTAAGCAACATGCTGGGGAACGACAAGGACTACCGTACAATGCCTCAAACGGAGCCATGCCAATAGTTAACTGATAGGAGTTGTTGTAAGCAAACTCCACCAGTGGAAGGTACTGCTCCCATCCACCCCCGAAGTCAATAATGCACATGCGCAGCATGTCCTCCAACATCTGATTTGTGCGCTCAGTCTGCCCACCAGTCTGCGGATGATAAGCCGTACTCAACCGTAATTCCGTGCCCATGGCCTCCTGGAAACTCTCCCAAAACCTCGAAACAAATATTTTGTCTCTGTCAGACACGATATTCAGGGGCACACCGTGAAGTCTCACAATCTCTGAAATGAAGAGCTGGGCATACTGTCCCGTAGTGTAATCAGTCCTTACGGTTAAAAAGTGAGCGACCTTGGAAAACCTGTCCACAATTACCCAAACGGAGTCGTGACCCCTCTGCGACGTAGGCAACCCCGTGATAAAGTCCATGGATATGCTCTCCCACATCCACACCGGGACCTCCAATGGCTGTAGAAATCCTCCCGGTCTCTGATGATCCACTTTTACAAGCTGACAAGTGGCGCATTTCGAAACAAACTCAGCGATATCTCTCTTCATACCGCTCCACCAATACCGGCGTCTCATGTCTTGGTACATTTTGTCCCCTCCGGGATGTACCGCGAATCGTGAGCCGTGCGACTCTGCCATCACATCGTGTCGCAATTCCTCCCCTTCCGGAACTACCAATCTCCCATTGAAGCGTAATCCCCCGTCTGAGCTAACGTTATAGGACTCGGCTCCCTCTGCTAGTAATCGAACTATCTGCTCCTGACAGAACGAGTCATTGGCCTGTGCCCGTACTACCTTCGTGACAATCTGCGGTGTAACGGTCATCACAGACATGAAAGATCGGGCCACTGCATCCTGGTGTCCCAATTCCTTCCACTTAGCCTTCCACACCTCTGCCACCTCATCTGCTGGCCTACGGCTCAACGCGTCTGCTACCACGTTGGCCTTACCTGGGTGATACTGGATGTCGAACTGGTAGTCCTTCACAAACTCAAGCCACCTACGTTGCCGCATATTCAATTCCTTCTGCATGAACAGGTACTGTAGGGACTTGTGGTCCGTGAACAGTTGGAACTTCTCCCCCCAAAGATAGTGCCTCCAAATCCGTAGGGCAAATACCACTTCCGCCAACTCCAAATCATGCGTGGGGTAATTCTTCTCATGAGGCTTAAGCTTACGGGAAGTATAAGCTATGGCCTGTCTCTCCTGCTGTAATACACCTCCCAGTCCTTGCAAAGACGCATCGGTGTAAACCAAATACTCAACTCCCGGTCTCGGCAATGCTAACACAGGTGATGAGGTCAATTTGTCCTTCAATTCATCGAATGCCAACTGACAGACATCACTCCAGATGTATGGTACACCCTTACGAGTCAGATGTGTCAAAGGACCTGCTATCTCTGAGAAGCCCTGAATAAACCTCCTGTAGTATCCTGCTAGACCCAAGAAACTACGAATCTCAGTCAGTGTCGTGGGCTGTCCCCACTCCCTCACCGCTGATACCTTCCCCAGATCAACAGATATTCCCTGGTCGGAAATAATGTGTCCCAAAAACTGGACTTCCTTCAGCCAAAACCCGCACTTCTCATATTTTGCATACAACTCGTTCTGACGAAGTGTCTGCAAAACCTGCCTCAAATGCTCGGCGTGCTCCTCCTCTGTCTGGGAGTAAACCAGAATATCATCAATGAAGACAATGACAAACTGGTCTAGGAAATCCCTGAACACTCTGTTCATCAAGTCCATAAACACAGCTGGAGCGTTGGTCAAGCCGAAAGGCATAACCCGAAACTCGTAAGAACCATATCTCGACAAGAACGCAGTCTTCGAGACATCTTCCTCCCTGATACACAACTGATGGTATCCCGATCTCAAATCAATCTTCGAGAAGAAAGAAGCTCCTCTCAACTGGTCGAATAAGTCATCGATTCGAGGCAACGGATACTTATTCCGTATCGTGACCATATTCAACTCTCGGTAGTCCACACACAATCTCAGTGAACCGTCCCTCTTCTTCACAAACAGAACTGGAGCGCCCCAAGGTGAGGTACTCCTGCGAATAAAGCCCTGACCTAACAACTGCTCTATCTGATCCCGTAACTCCCTCATCTCAGCTGGAGCCATACGGTACGGTGCGTGTGCTATAGGTCTCGTACCCGGTAGCAAATCTATAACAAAGTCTATCTCTCAACTGGGGGGTAGGCCTGGTATCTCTTGAAACACATCCGAATACTCCCTGACTACTGGGATAGAATCTAAAGGAATCACTACCTCCTTAGAGGTATCCTCCTCAATGTAATACAGATGAGCGGTAGATCCTCCCTCTGGGCGAGGCATCGCCACTATAAACATCTCTTGCCCCGGAATGGCAAAAACAATGCTCCCGCTGAAGCAATCAATCATGGCCCTATAAGCTACGAGCCAATCCATACCGATAATCACATCGTGAACATGCATATCTAAAACTAACATGTCTGCAGGTAATACCAAATCACCAATCTCTACCCCCACTCCCCGGCATATAAAGAAAATAAGTGACCCACTCCCCAATGGTGAGTCGACACACGTCACTGTGCTCTCTGTCGTAGTTAACAATCCTAAGGCTTTCGCGAAGTGTGTAGCTATAAAACAATGTGTAGCACTCGTATCAAATAACACCCGACCCATAGTGCCATGGATAGGAAACGTACCCTCAATCGCGAGCGGTGCCTGTGGAACTGCAGCCTAGTGGACGTTGTAGACACGTCCATACTGTAGCTGCCCCTGCTGAGCTGGGACTGCTGGAATGGGTGGCAATGCTGCCATCTGTGGTGGTACGGGGAGAGCGGCGGGAAACATAGGCCTCTGTGGCTCCTGGCGAGCACCCTGCTGCTGCTGCTGTGGGGCCCTGCCCCTATCAGGACAATCCTGTCGCTTATGGCCAGTCTTGCCACAAACAAAGCACTTCCCTAGGAAGTTCCCTCCTCTCTGTCCCTGCTGTCCCCGGCCCTGGTGGCCGTTACCATTCCTCCCTTGGCCCTGCTGGCCCTGCTGGCCCTGGTGAAACTACTGCCCATTCTGCCCCTGTTGGCCCTGATGGTCGTTTGGACCCTGATGGCCCTGACGGAAACCTCCATGTCCCTGTCTGTAGTTCCCTGACCGGAACCTCTTATTATCCCCCTGCTGGGAGCCCTGCTCATTCTGTCTCTGCCCCTGACCAGATTGTGCCCCGCTGGCACCATGTCCTCCAGTCCTGCCCTGATGGCTAGACTCCCCCGACCTCTTGCCCTCGGCCATATGAAAACGGTGGTCCTGGCAGTGTAACAATGCAGTGTTAACCACATCAGAATAAGTGGCCAACGATAGGTTCCCTAGTAGATGCTGACGGATCCTCCAAGTCAACCCGTCCGCGAACTTCTCAATCTTCTTCTTCTCTATTGGTATCTCATCTGGAACAATATTCAATAGATTCGTGAACTCGGCCTCATACTCGGCCACAGTCTTACCTTCCTGCTTCAGACTCATTAATCTCCTCCTCATTTCCGTATGAACAGCTGACGGAAAGTACTTGCGGTCAAACCGCACCCAGAACTCCTGAATCGTGAGAGTATCCCTCTCCTCCACGGTGGTAATAGACTCCCACCACTGTAGCGCAGGTCCAACTAGCTTGAAAGTAGCTAGCACCTGCTTCTGAACATTCGTGCACTCATACATCCTTAAGTGCCTCTGCATATCCTGCCTCCACTGGCTCGAGACTACCACATCTGAGCTACCTGCAAACTCTGGCGGATGCGCTTTCTGAAAAGCGTCACGTACACGCTCCCAAGCAGACGGGAATGCATTAGCCTGTACTGGCGCGGCAACCGGCGCCTGAGGTGGTGCCTGCTGAACAACGGCAATGGCGGCATTTACCGCTTGGGCTACTCTAGCTGCAACCTCAGCGGCGTTCATCATGCCCTGAACTGGAGCGGGCTGGGGTTCGGGCGTTGCATCCCTGGGAACTCGTCGTGCACGTCGTGGAGGCATCTGAAATAAGAACAAAGTTTATAAGTTCGCTGTTTATAAATTTAAGATAGCTGAAGAACGAAGCATACACAAAAGAGTACAACAGTCCTAAAATATAGGGCTCTATATCAAAGAAACTTAGCGGAAACATAATAAGCCGTCAGATCCTAAAGGACACTAGAACCTGATGCTCTGATAACACCTGTGACACCCCGACTAATTAAATACCGGGTAGCTACTCCTTTATTAAATTAATTCAAAATGCCAAGTTGGTCCAGTTAATAGCATCACTGTCGAAAGCATTTTAATGATTACTAACCACCTAGTATTTAAAAAGTAAGTGCCAAATTTTAAATTAAGTCTGATTAACATGCAACAAGTGTAATAAAGAATAATAACACCATTCACCATAATGAAGTAAATAGAATGACCATCACATAACGTAAATAAAGTCTGGAGGAAAAACTCCTCACTACAATCCCATAACTGAAATAAGTAAACCGAAAACTAAAACAGTACATGCCAAAGTCTGAAAACTGTAATGGAAATGTAACTCTAATAGAAATGGGCAACATGCCCTACAACTGATGGATAAAGAATCTGAAATCCAAGCGATAGAAGCGTCTATAAGCAAATCCCTGTAGCTTCCACAAACAGCTACAGCTCGTCACCTGAATGAGTATCCTATGCTTGGTGTCCTTGTGGCTGGGCACCTAAAATGGTTTTACAAAGAAAATAGATTTGAAAAGCAAACGGGTCAGAGCCCGAATGTGAAGATATTTTAAAAACCTGCAAGTGCTTTAAAAACATTTAAAACATTAAATGCAAAATACATGTTAGGATGTGCACTCACATGATATTCTCACCTCTCGTCTAACTGTGCACTCCTAACGTAAGTACCCATCTATAATGACACAAATCACTAGCTAAGTACCATCATATCTAGCTAGACTTCCATAGGTCCTACCCTTATTACTCGGTTATATTAACATTATAACGCTCGTAATTAAGTAGGGGTTTATCGTAAACTCAGTTGCTCAATATGCAATATATATCACTATCAGTTAACTCGTTATTTTTCTCGAAACAATACCGTAATTATAATCACAATATTAACATGAAGGTTCCCATTAATTAAGTGTATATTATTCACATCCTAAATATACAATATAAGCACCCTGAGAACTAAGCTGCGGTGCACACATACTCTGTTATCCATCCCGGTACATCACGTACATAAGGATTACATATTCCGAGTCTCTCAGGAATAGTCCACAGATAACAACATCACAAACAATGGAGGCGAACACAGTCACATCACATAGGCCACGCACATACCTACGCTCATACGATCAGCGGACTTATTAATATCCCAATAAGTCTTTCTATGACCTATGTTCATCGAGGTAACCAGTCTAAATCCGGGCAACACAAGGATTAGAGGGCCCTAAGCGAATGCAAACCTCCCGTGATAGCAAGTATGGTAGGTATGTCATACACACAATTCATATACTAATACTAAGTAAACACACATCTTAGTAATCCCGTAGTTTAATCGTAGTACATATCGCATTCTCGTACTAACTTATAATTATCACAATTTATACTATTCCGGTTTATAATCATACGCGCCATAATTTATTCTCACGTCGTAGTAGACACTCACGTCTCAACCCAAACCGTCTATTTAATATAACTCTCGTATATGATTTCCTTCTCAAAAATACCCAAAAGTCCCAATTCTATCATTACATCATCATCGGAATGTTATCTATATCCTCGAGCAAGATTACGGGACTCCAAAAATCAAAATAGTCCAAAAAGGACCAAACTGTCAACTCGTTAGAAGTCTCGTTCGAACGAGACTGTTCGAACGAGATTCCTCTGTCAACTCGTTAGAAGTCTCGTTCGAACGAGGCTGTTCGAACGAGATTCCAGTTCGTTCGAACGAACTGTACCTTCTAACGAGATCTCGTTCGAACGAAGTTATCGAACGAGGCTCCCTTTCGTTAGAACGACTGGTCCATTCGTTAGAAGCTCGTTCGAACGAGTTCGTTCGAACGACCTGGGCAGGGGCTTCTAACGACCTACCAGATTCGTCCCAGATTTCTCTAAGTTTCGTTTTTCACCATTTTTAGCACCTCAAGTCTTCTCCAAAGTTCGTTCTAACAGTGTTTTAAGTCCTCTAATCATACTAAAACATGCTAAGGTCATATACTAACATCTTTTAAGGCATTAATGCATCCTAAACATCATTAAATCACAAGATTTTATACCTTTCCCCAGTTTTATCAAGAACATGAACCCTAGATTTATATCATCATCAAATCCCAGAATTTAATCCGTTTTAATTTCTTCTAATCACAATTATCATGAGAATAATCATCTACCTATCATTCTACATGCAATTCTCTTCAAGATTTTCCAGTTCTAAACTCCAAACTACATGGGTTTTCATATTTCACCAAGAACAAACACAAAATTCGAATTTTTCTAACATGGAAAGAACATTCTTTGAAATTAAATGGAATTAAGTCACTTGCCTTGGTTGTCTCTGAGTTTGGATGATGGTTTGATGAAGATTTCTGCAGAATTTCTTCTCTTCTCCAAGCTTCTTCTCCAATGGTGGCTTAAGGTGGCTAGGGTTTGATTTGGGAAACTTAGAAAACTCTTCTAATAACCTACGTAGCCTTCTAGGTCAATATGGTTTGGTTAATGGGCTTAGTGGGTTAAATCCACATCAGATTAAAACTCCCAATTTTCGTCACTTTTAATTCCTCAAAATGTAAAATTACCAAAATACCCTTTAAGTTGCCGGTATGGCCGAAAAATACCCCGAGACCCAAACTATACCCCCGGCTAGTGTTTTCTGACTATCTCGACCCTTCCGGACGCGTTGGCGCACTCAAAACGACCATATGGATAATAGAAATAAAAATCACTTTTATAATTAAAATTATATACCATGACGCGGCGGTCACACGCGTCTCAACAAAATTCTCAAATTGCCGTATATCAATCTCACGACAAATTTATAAATCCAAATTCATATATAATCATATATGCACATAATCAAATACCAACTCGCATCTCGTTAGTATATATAACTCGGATTAATTTCCAATTAATACGCATTTAATTAATTAATCCCAAAAATAAATATAGCCAAAAGTACGGGGTATTACATACTTCCCCCCTAATAACTGAATTTCGTCCCGAAATTCGAAACTAGAAAGTACCTGCTAAAAATAACTCAGGATAGCGTTCGCGCATCTCATCCTCGCGCTCCCATGTGGACTCCTCGACATTGTGATGTCGCCACTGAACACGCACTAACGGAACTATCTTTGACCGCAGTTTCCTCTCGCTTCGGTCCAAAATAGCAATCGGCCCCTCCTCGTAGGAGCTATAAGGCTGGAGATCGATGTCCTCCACAGCAATGTGAGAGTGAGCCAAATTATCTCTAAGGTATTTCCTCAGCGAGGAAATATGAAACACATCGTGAATCCGATGCAAATGCTCCGGTAACCCGAGTCTATACGCAACCGGTCCTATTCGTTCAATAATAGGAAACGGCCCCACATACCTTGGTGCCAACTTCCCCTTCTTCCCAAAACGCATAATCCCCTTCATAGGAGATACCCTGAGCAAAACCTGGTCCCCTACTTGGAACTCCCTGAAAAATCTCTTCGCATTAGCATAACTCTTCTGCCTGTCTTGAGCTACCCGAATGCGACTCCGAATCAACTCAATCCTTGCCGAAGTATCCTGAATCACTTCCGGCCCAAGCAGTTTGTTGTCCCCCACCTCTAACCAACATGCTGGGGAACGACAAGGACTACCGTACAATGCCTCAAACGGAGCCATGCCAATAGTGAACTGATAGGAGTTGTTGTAAGCAAACTCCACCAGTGGAAGGTACTGCTCCCATCCACCCCCGAAGTCAATAATGCGAATGCGCAGCATGTCCTCCAACATCTGATTTGTGCGCTCAGTCTGCCCATCAGTCTGCGGATGATAAGCCGTACTCAACCGTAATTCCGTTCCCATGGCCTCCTGGTAACTCTCCCAAAACCTCGAAACAAATATTTTGTCTCTGTCAGACACGATATTCAGGGGCACACCGTGAAGTCTCACAATCTCTGAAATGAAGAGCTGGGCATACTGTCCCGTAGTGTAATCAGTCCTTACGGGTAAAAAGTGAGCGACCTTGGACAACCTGTCCACAATTACCCAAACGGAGTCGTGACCCCTCTGCGACGTAGGCAACCCCGTGATAAAGTCCATGGATATGCTCTCCCACATCCACACCGGGACCTCCAATGGCTGTAGCAATCCTACCGGTCTCTGATGATCCACTTTTACAAGCTGACAAGTGGCGCATTTCGAAACAAACTCAGCGATATCTCTCTTCATACCGCTCCACCAATACTGGCGTCTCATGTCTTGGTACATTTTGTCCCCTCCGGGATGTACCGTGAACCGTGAGACTCTGCCGTCACATCGTGTCACAATTCCTCCCCTTCCGGAACTACCAATCTCCCATTGAAGCGTAATCCCCCGTCTGAGCTAACGGTATAGGACTCGGCTCCCTCTGCTAGTAATCGAACTATCTGCTCCTGACAGAACGAGTCATTGGCCTGTGCCCGTACTACCTTCGTGACAATCTATGGTGTAACGGTCATCACAGACATGAAAGATTGGGCCACTGCATCTTGGTGTCCCAATTCCTTCCACTTAGCCTTCCACACCTCTGCCACCTCATCTGCTGGCCTACGGCTCAACGCGTCTGCTACCACGTTGGCCTTACCTGGGTGATACTGGATGTCGAACTGGTAGTCCTTCACAAACTCAAGCCACCTACGTTGCCGCATATTCAATTCCTTCTGCATGAACAGGTACTGTAGGGACTTGTGGTCCGTGAACAGTTGGAACTTCTCCCCCAAAAGATAGTGCCTCCAAATCCGTAGGGCAAATACCACTGCCGCCAACTCCAAATCATGTGTGGGGTAATTCTTCTCATGAGGCTTAAGCTTACGGGAAGTATAAGCTATGGCCTGTCTCTCCTGCTGTAATACACCTCCCAGTCCTTGCAAAGACGCATCGGTGTAAACCAAATACTCAACTCCCGGTCTCGGCAATGCTAACACAGGTGCTGAGGTTAATTTGTCCTTCAATTCATCGAATGCCAACTGACAGACATCACTCCAGATGTATGGTACACCCTTACGAGTCAGATGTGTCAAAGGACCTGCTATCTCTGAGAAGCCCTGAATAAACCTCCTGTAGTATCCTGCTAGACCCAAGAAACTACGAATCTCAGTCAGTGTCGTGGGCTGTCCCCACTCCCTCACCGCTGATACCTTCCCCGGATCAACAGATATTCCCTGGTCGGAAATAATGTGTCCCAAAAACTGGACTTCCTTCGGCCAAAACCATCACTTCTCATATTTTGCATACAACTCGTTCTGACGAAGTGTCTGCAAAACCTGCCTCAAATGCTCGGCGTGCTCCTCCTCTGTCTGGGAGTAAACCAGAATATCATCAATGAAGACAATGACAAACTGGTCTAGGAAATCCCTGAACACTCTGTTCATCAAGTCCATAAACACAGCTGGAGCGTTGGTCAAGCCGAAAGGCATAACCCGAAACTCGTAAGAACCATATCTCGACAAGAACGCAGTCTTCGAGACATCTTCCTCCCTGATACGCAACTGATGGTATCCCGATCTCAAATCAATCTTCGAGAAGAAAGAAGATCCTCTCAACTGGTCGAATAAGTCATCGATTCGAGGCAACGGATACTTATTCCGTATCGTGACCATATTCAACTCTCGGTAGTCCACACACAATCTCAGTGAACCGTCCCTCTTCTTCACAAACAGAACTGGAGCGCCCCAAGGTGAGGTACTCCTGCGAATAAAGCCCTGACCTAACAACTGCTCTATCTGATCCCGTAACTCCCTCATCTCAGCTGGAGCCATACGGTACGGTGCGTGTGCTATAGGTCTCGTACCCGGTAGCAAATCTATAACAAAGTCTATCTCTCAACTGGGGGGTAGGCCTGGTATCTCCTGAAACACATCTGAATACTCCCTGACTACTGGGATAGAATATAAAGGAATCACTACCTCCTTAGAGGTATCCTCCTCAATGTAATACAGATGAGCGATCGATCCTCCCTCTGGGCGAGGCATCGCCACTATAAACATCTCTTGCCCCGAAATGGCAAAAATAATGCTCCCGCTGAAGCAATCAATCATGGTCCTATAAGCTACGAGCCAATCCATACCGATAATCACATCGTGAACATGCATATCTAAAACTAACATGTCTGCAGGTAATACCAAATCACCAATCTCTACCCCCACTCCCCGGCATATAAAGAAAATAAGTGACCCACTCCCCAATGGTGAGTCGACACACGTCACTGTGCTCTCTGCCGTAGCTAACAATCCTAAGGCTTTTGCGAAGTGTGTAGATATAAAACAATGTGTAGCACCCGTATCAAATAACACCCGACCCATAGTGCCATGGATAGGAAACGTACCCTCAATCGCGAGCGGTGCCTGTGGAACTGCAGCCTAGTGGACGTTGTAGACACGTCCATACTGTAGCTGCCCCTGCTGAGCTGGGACTGCTGGAATGGGTGGCAATGCTGCCATCTGTGGTGGTGCGGGGAGAGCGGCGGGAAACATAGGCCTCTATGGCTCCTGGCGAGCACCCTGCTGCTGCTGCTGTGGGGCCCTGCCCCTATCAGGACAATCCTGTCGCTTATGGCCAGTCTTGCCACAAACAAAGGACTTCCCTGGGAAGTTCCCTCCTCTCTGTCCCTGCTGTCCCCGGCCCTGGTGGCCGTTACCATTCCTCCCTTGGCCCTGCTGGCCCTGGTGAAACTACTGCCCATTCTGCCCCTGTTGGCCCTGATGGCCGTTTGGACCCTGATGGCCCTGACGGAAATCTCCATGTCCCTGTCTGTAGTTCCCTGACCGGAACCTCTTATTATCCCCCTGCTGGGAGCCCTGCTCATTCTGTCTCTGCCCCTGACCAGATTGTGCCCCGCTGGCACCATGTCCTCCAGTCCTGCCCTGATGGCTAGACTCCCCCGACCTCTTGCCCTCGGCCATATGAAAACGGTGGTCCTGGCAGTGTAACAATGCAGTGTTAACCACATCAGAATAAGTGGCCAACGATAGGTTCTCTAGCAGATGCTGACGGATCCGCCAAGTCAACCCGTCCGTGAACTTCTCAATCTTCTTCTTCTCTGCTGGTATCTCATCTGGAACGATATTCAACAGATTCGTGAACTCGGCCTCATACTCGGCCACAGTCTTACCTTCCTGCTTTAGACTCATCAATCTCCTCCTCATTTCCGTATGAACAGCTGACGGAAAGTACTTGCGGTCGAACCGCACCCAGAACTCCTGAATCGTGAGAGTATCCCTCTCCTCCATGGTGGTAATAGACTCCCACCACTGTAGCGCAGATCCAACTAGCTTGAAAGTAGCTAGCACCTGCTTCTGAACATCCATGCACTCATACATCCTTAAGTGCCTCTGCATATCCTTCCTCCACTGGCTCGAGACTACCACATCTGAGCTACCTGCAAACTCTGGCGGATGCGCTTTCTGAAAAGCGTCACGTACACGCTCCCAAGCAGACGGGAATGCATTAGCCTGTACTAGCGCGATAACCGACGCCTGAGGTGGTGCCTGCTGAACAGCGGCAATTGCGGCATTTACCGCTTGGGCTACTATAGCTGCAACCTCAGCGGCGTTCATCATGCCCTGAACTGGAGCGGGCTGGGGTTCGGGCGTTGCATCCCTGGGAACTCGTCGTGCACATCGTGGAGGCATCGGAAATAAGAACAAAGTTTATAAGTTCGCTGTTTATAAACTTAAGATAGCTGAAGAACGAAGCATACACAAAAGAGTACAACAGTCCTAAAATATAGGGCTCTATATCAAAGAAACTTAGCGGAAACATAATAAGCCGTCAGATCCTAAAGGACACTAGAACCTGATGCTCTGATACCACCTGTGACACCCCGACTAATTAAATACCAGGTAGCTACTCCTTTATTAAATTAATTCAAAATGCCAAGTTGGTCCAGTTAATAGCATCACTGTCGAAAACATTTTAATGATTACTAACCACCTAGTATTTAAAAAGTAAGTGCCAAATTTTAAATTAAGTCTGATTAACATGCAACAAGTGTAATAAAGAATAATAACACCATTCACCATAATGAAGTAAATAGAATGACCATCACATAACGTAAATAAAGTCTGGAGGAAAAACTCCTCACTACAATCCCATAACTGAAATAAGTAAACCGAAAACTAAAACAGTACATGCCAAAGTCTGAAAACTGTAATGGAAATGTAACTCTAATAGAAATGGGCAACATGCCCTACAACTGATGGATAAAGAATCTGAAATCCAAGCGATAGAAGCGTCTATAAGCAAATCCCTGTAGCTTCCACAAACAGCTACAGGTCGTCACCTGAATGAGTATCCTATGCTTGGTGTCCTTGTGGCTGGGCACCTAAAATGGTTTTACAAAGAAAATAGATTTGAAAAGCAAATGGGTCAGAGCCCGAATGTGGAGATATTTTAAAAACCTGCAAGTGCTTTAAAAACATTTAAAACATTAAATGCAAAATACATGTTAGGACGTGCACTCACATGATATTCTCACCTCTCGTCTAACTGTGCACTCCTAACGTAAGTACCCATCTATAATGACACAAATCACTAGCTAAGTACCATCATATCTAGCTAGACTGCCATAGGTCCTACCCTTATTACTCGGTTCTATTAACATTATAACGCTCGTAATTAAGTAGGGGTTTATCGTAAACTCAGATGCTCAATATGCAATATATATCACTATCAGTTAACTCGTTATTTTTCTCGAAACAATACCGTAATTATATTCATAATATTAACATGAAGGTTCCCATTAATTAAGTGTATATTATTCACATCCTAAATATACAATATAAGCACCCCGAGAACTAAGCTGCGGTGCACACATACTCTGTTATCCATCCCGGTACATCACGTATATAAGGATTACATATTTCGAGTCTCTCAGGAATAGTTCACAGATAACAACATCACAAACAATGGAGGCGAACACAGTCACATCACATAGGTCACGCACATACCTACGCTCCTACGATCAGCGGACTTATTAATATCCCAATAAGTCTTTCTATGACCTATGTTCATCGAGGTAACCAGTCTAAATCCGGGAAACACAAGGATTAGAGGGCCCTAAGCGAACGCAAACCTCCCGTGATAGCAAGTATGGTAGGTATGTAATACACACAATTCATATACTAATACTAAGTAAACACACATCTTAGTAATCTCGTAGTTTAATCGTAGTACATATCGCATTCTCGTACTAACTTATAATTATCACAATTTATACTATTCCGGTTTATAATCATACGCGCCATAATTTATTCTCACGTCGTAGTAGACACTCACGTCTCAACCCAAACCGTCCATTTAATATAACTCTCGTATATGATTTCCTTCTCAAAAATACCCAAAAGTCCCAATTCTATCATTACATCATCATCGGAATGTTATCTATATCCTCGAGCAAGATTACGGGACTCCGAAAATCAAAATAGTCCAAAAAGGACCAAACTGTCAACTCATTAGAAGTCTCATTCGAACGAGACTGTTCGAACGAGATTCCTCTGTCAACTCGTTAGAAGTCTCGTTCGAACGAGGCTGTTCGAACGAGATTCCAGTTCGTTCGAACGAACTGTACCTTCTAACGAGATCTCATTCGAACGAAGTTATCGAACGAGGCTCCCTTTCGTTAGAACGACTGGTCCATTCGTTAGAAGCTCGTTCGAACGAGTTCGTTCGAAAGACCTGGGCAGGGGCTTCTAACGACCTACCAGATTCGTCCCAGATTTCTCTAAGTTTCGTTTTTCACCATTTTTAGCACCTCAAGTCTTCTCCAAAGTTCGTTCTAACAGTGTTTTAAGTCCTCTAATCATACTAAAACATGCTAAGGTCATATACTAACATCTTTTAAGGCATTAATGCATCCTAAACATCATTAAATCACAAGATTTTATACTTTTCCCCAATTTTATCAAGAACATGAACCCTAGATTTATATCATCATCAAATCCCAAAATTTAATCCGTTTTAATTTCTTCTAATCACAATTATCATGAGAATAATCATCTACCTATCATTCTACATGCAATTCTCTTCAAGATTTTCCAGTTCTAAACTCCAAACTACATGGGTTTTCATATTTCACCAAGAACAAACACAAAATTCGAATTTTTCTAACATGGAAAGAACATTCTTTGAAATTAAATGGAATTAAGTCACTTGCCTTGGTTGTCTCTGAGTTTGGATGATGGTTTGATGAAGATTTCTGTAGAATTTCTTCTCTTCTCCAAGCTTCTTCTCCAATGGTGGCTTAAGGTGGCTAGGGTTTGATTTGGGAAACTTAGAAAACTCTTCTAATAACCTACGTAGCCTTCTAGGTTAATATGGTTTGGTTAATGGGCTTAGTGGGTTAAATCCACATCAGATTAAAACTCCCAATTTTCGTCACTTTTAATTCCTCAAAATGTAAAATTACCAAAATACCCTTTAAGTTGCCGGTATGGCCTAAAAATACCCCGAGACCCAAACTACACCCCCGGATAGTGTTTTCTGACTATCTCGACCCTTCCGGACGCGTTGGCACACTCAAAACGACCATACGGATAATATAAATAAAAATCACTTTTATAATTAAAATAATATACCATGACGCGGCGGTCACACACATCTCAACAAAATTCTCAAATTGCCGTATATCAATCTCACGACAAATTTATAAATCCAAATTCATATATAATCATATATGCACATAATCAAATACCAACTCGCATCTCGTTAGTATATATAACCCGGATTAATTTCCAATTAATACGCATTTAATTAATTAATCCCAAAAATAAATATAGCCAAAAGTACGGGGTATTACAGATGAGAGATTCAATGTGCTCTTTTAAAGATACGTCTCCCATTTGGATTTTAGAATGGATAATTATCTTCTTTGAATGCCACTTCATTGGCATGGACCTGAGGAGATTTCTAGATTTTTCATTAATAGAAATTTTTCTACCAAGATTATGAATTTATTTATAAATGTACTTAATCTATCATACATCTCAGTAATTGATTCTTCTTCTTTCATTATAAATAATTCATAACTATGTATGAGTATGCTATTTTTATCTTCTCTAACAATTGTTGTGCCTTCGTGTGTAATTTCAAGAATTTCCCACATGTGTTTAGAGGATGTGCAACATGAGGCTCTATTATATTAATTCATAGATAGTGAACATACAAGAGTGTTTACTACTTTATAATTGACATGAATTTTTCTAAAATATTCTTCTATGAATTCTGAGTCATTTTTAGGATTGGAAACATCATCTAAGATGTTCATAGGTATGTAAGTACCGCTAAATATGGATCTCCATATTTCATAGTTATGGGCTTGAATAAACCACTGAATTTTATTTTTCCAAAAACCATAGTTAGTTCCATAAAAAAGGAGGTCGGCCAGTTGATTATCCTTCCGCAATGGAGACATTAGATAAAAATATCATTTTGATCTTTATACTAAAAAATATACTTTTTCAAAATTAAGTATATGAGCTAGGCCATGATACCAATTATTGGCCCAGAAATATACCCAAAGGGTGAATTGGGTATATAATTTTAATCAAAATTTTAAAGTGTTCTTAGCTTATTATAAAGATTATTTGTAATATGATAAATCAAATTAATAGTACGCAATTTAATCAACATTAATTATAAGCAATTAAGAGAGATATATAAATAAAACTTTGCAAATTGAGGTTTTAATGTGGTTCGGCTACTGTTTACCTCCACGCTCGATACGATACTTGAGAACTTCATTATCTCCGGTTCACTTATGGTGGAACCAAAACCTCCCAAGGAATTCTACCTTACAAATGCAACCAATAAGACTAAACTTGTTATTTCCCCATATGTACCCACTCCACAATAACGTCACTACCGTATGAGAAGATACAATGAAGTTAACCGTTCATCCCATTAATGAAATCGGTAAGAGAAATGTAAATCCAAGTAGCTTTACTAAAACAATGGAATAATATGTTTACCTTATCTCTCTAGAAAGATAAGTAAACAAGTACCACGAGTATATAGCTCAAATGGATTTTTAGTTAAAGCTTTAGCACAAGTGAGTGTTGTGATTATAACTTTTCTAAAGAGAGATTGGGGATGAGACTTTGGTTCTTAATGGAGGTTTCATGTTTTAAGATACTGAATGCCTTTTCTTTCTTTCTTCGTAGAAACATGAGGACACAATATAGAAGATGGAACTTTACTCAAGAGGATTGGTGTTGTGAATTTGCGTGTCTTGGAAAGGAAGAGGAGCATTCCATTTATAGTGTTTAGGAAGAGGTAGAGGGATCCAAAAATAGGTAGAAAGGTTACTAAAACTTTGGGAAGGGTTAGAATTTTAGGATGGAAGTTTGGAGGAAGTTACCAAGGTTGAAGCTTCAAAACATGGAGATTTTAGTCGACTGAAAGTTGATTTTAGTCTACTAAAACTCCTTTAGCTGGATTTCACTTGGGTAAAAGATAATTTAACTTGTTAAACTATTTTTAGGACTTTTAGTCAATTAAACCTCAAGTTTAGTCAGCTAAAACTCTTGAATTTCAGTCTAAAGGTTATTTGGTTTAAGTCGAAGCTATGGGGAAGGTTTAGGGTGTTATAGGGAGGTCTTAGGTAAGTAGTTTTGAGCTTGTACACATTGAAACATGTTACATTACTTTTGTACAATGGTTCCTAAAGTACAACAATTTTTTAACTTATTTAAAACATAAGGTTGAGGGTTTTCATGACTTATTCAATGTAGTTCTTGCATGAGTAGTATCATCATAGGTTGTGGGATGTGTCAGCACATGCGTTTTTGAACTGGTTGATTTTTGAACATTTCGTGAGTCTTTTGATCAATGGTTTTGATGCAAGTTTAAGTCAATCTTGAGATATTAATTGTATTTAGTTCACGGTGTTCATTTTCTTAGTTTAGGGCTGCAATGTTTTTCAGGGAATGATTACATGATTTCTAGGATGAAGTGTTCCTAGTTACATATCTCATAATGTATTAAGTGATTATTTTAATATGAAGTACATTAGGGAGAGTATAGTTAAGTATGTTCTTATAGCAATTTTGTTTTCATAAAAAAATCATTTTTCAAATAAATATTGGTTTCACAGTGTGTTTAACTTTTCACAAAAGGCAGAAAATTATTTCCAATTTAAAGGTTAGAATCACATAATCCTAAATTTATAAACCTAACCACTTTTTCTCTTATGACTTCTTTGTATATTTAGCAATTTCATTTCCAGCTCCAACCATGATCAAATTCTACCATGCATAAAGGAACTTAAATGATACCCTTTTTTCTACAACCATATAAAAACTTTTATTTCGTTAAAACTAGAAAATAAATTCTTTCATTATATTTTCCCTTAGGATCCTTGCTAGTTTCTTTTACTTTATTTTTTTCCTTCCAATCAAAGCCCTTACTATCCCTATTACTCTCAAAAGATACAAATATTTGAGTAAAACACAAAACTGTCTAAGGTGGCATGTATTATGTCAATGGGTACAATTATAGGATTTAGGTCATACGGGAGAGACGAGTCATTTGAACATATGTTTCTTCCAATTAAAAAAAACTCTTTCAAAAGTCGTACTTTATCATAATACGAACAAATTAACTGCCCACTTCATTTATTCTTCATATATGAATCAACTGAAGAAGAACTCTCTAAGGTGGGTGGTAAAGTGGGTTGTGATGCATGTCTTATAAAAAAAGGTTGGCCACCAATAAATGAAGGGATCTCATAAAAAAGCTAATTCTTGATTTTGTTTTGATGATTTACCCCCTAAAATCATCTTTGCAAACTTTTGAGACCTATATATCATAAACAACTTCAAAGTGGATGTGGAAAATAATTCAATCTCAATAAAAAGACTTTATTCATCAAGTAAATATTGGACTTTTCATTCTCTTATAATTAATTTCTTAAATACTCAATCTCAAGACGAAGAAAGTCGTTGATAATTCCCTATAAACAAAGTAGTTCACCCGACACAATTATTTGAGCAACGAATATGATCACATTATTCTTACTCACTATATCCTTTTCTTGTTTAGCGTTTGATAACATTGTGGATATGGACTCGTCGAAGACTTGACCAGACACAGTATGGGACATAACAATCCTCTAAGTCATACAACTCGTCGAATCTCTTCCGAGCCATAAGTGGTGAAAAATTATTATTTTGAGTTACTTCTTCCAACTGTCACTCATCATCACTCAAACTGAATTAGTAAGAATTTTTTCCACTACATCGACTCGATTTTGATGAAAAATATTTGAAATCCCCACCCCCCCACCCCCACCCCGCAATTTAAAAATATGATGGAATTTGGGGTTTCTTATTTCTTTTCCCCACTTCGTTGGACTCGAACCTCGGTGAGTATGGATTTTGACTAACTATGGAATGAAATAGTTTTATCCATTTCTTCTAAAATTTTCTAGTTAGAAATTCCATCTCAAAAGTACTAACATTAAGGGAATTGAAAGGAGGAACCTTATGAGTTTTTTCTTTGAAATTTATGCTCTTTTGTTTAAATGGTTCTCCTTGGAGATAACTAAAATTTGACTAATATTTGAAGGGAGAGTAATGACTTATAGGAATATCAAGTAAAGCTCCATTTTATATAATGACATCAACCTTACCCCGAAACCTAAATGGGAGGAATTTAAGGATCTTATCAATAATGATATCCATTTTTCCAAAGAAAATTCAGAATTCACTGCATTATTGATTTGAGCGTAGAATTCATAAAAAGTTTCATTAACATTCATGGTAAGGAGATTGAAATGGGTGGTAAGGCATTACAGATTCTCACAATTCACAGTAGAGGTGCCTCCATAGGTTGTTTCCAAAACTTCTCATTCCTCCTTTGTTGTAAAACACATTGAAATAAGGCTAAACACACTAATAATGATATAACTAAAAAAATGTCACTTAAAACCTTCGTGTTCCACCCCCTCTCTCTCTCTCTCTCTCTCTCTCTTATCATTTTTATCCCAACAAGATCCAATTTTTTTCACTTGGATGTTGTTAACTACGATAATCAAGGGTGTTCATCCTATTAAAACACTCTTCTAAATTCGTTCATCTAACAATATTAAATGTTCCATCATTTGAATTTTCTAGTATGAATAGTTTCTACCATCAAAAGACAAAGGTCGAAGGGACAAACCCACATACATATTAAATAAAAAGGATTTATTATGGGGGTTTGTACCTAAAATTAAGGAGGGTATCTATGATACTAGTTGAGAGTGTGCAATCTCTTAATGGTAGCTACCCAAATAAGAATTAACTGACAAATGAAAATGATAATTTCCTTTTTATTATGATAAGGTTATAAAATCCTAAAATGTCTAGTGACAAAAATTCTCTATCAAGTTTTTAATCTAACCAAATTTTATCTTCTTATTAATTCTAATGATTCTAAAATTGAATAAGGATATAACAACTAGACAACAACTGATATACGAGGAAAAATCCCACTAATCAGAAAAATCTTGGCCGATGGGAACTACAAATGTGCTATGATAAAGTTTAAAAAAATGGAAATAGCGACTTAAAATTACACAATGCACTAAATTCACTATACACTCTTTCACACCATATCGTTTGGAGAAGGTGTTAACAATTAGAGCACACTATAAAAGTACGTTAAGGTGAGTAACCATTGTCTTCAAATTTCTTAAACTATAGAATCTTCATGAAGTATCGATGAATTTTGTTTCCAAGTTAATGGAAATACTAGACACATTACTACACCTACGATGCCTGGGGAAAACATAAAGGTTGAAAAGATGTAGAGAAAGTGTACGGTTTCTTGAAAACTCACAATGTGTTTTTCTAAGCATGGAAAAAGATTGTACTAAAGAATAAAATATTATGAAAAAATAGTTTTGTCGAAACTAGTTTCAGTAATAGAATTAAAAGTGTTGAAAAATAATATAAATAATAAATTTTATATTTTACCTTAACAAGTTGATTGCAAAATGGATGCAAAAATATGTTTATATTTTCCCCTCTTAGTTGGATTAATAGTTGATCTAAAAGATAGATAGCCAAAAGGCTAGGAGACATTAAGGTGAATATATATTTTTTGTTAAATCGAAGGTGTCATAGGCACAATCTTTGAACATTTGTGAAATATTTTATCACGTTTATGCTATCCAACGAGATCTTTTACGAAAATCTCCAAAATTATATTTCATAAACATCTCATGAGTTATTCATTGAAGTGAATGAAGCGAACCAGTTCATGCCCTAATCTAGATAAGTATACATAAGACAACTTCCTAAAATGCGACCAATGAAAAAAATCTTTGATAAAGTAAAGGCCAAATTCACAAATGGAAACTTTTTCACGCCGTAAAACATCCTGGTCAATATAGATTTTCCCAGTCACACATATACTTGGAGTATATATTTGGCAATCTAATAACTCAATGCTAACTATAAATATTTTTCAATTTACAAAAATTATTTAACTAATGGATGAGTATATGTCCTCTATTAAATATACCTTTATCCTTAGTGTTTAACTCCGGGCAATGGGATGAATGATTTTAGAATGAGTTTGATGAAGCTATTTGGAACCTATTGGACAAGGCTAAACTGTGTTTCGGTAATAGAATTATTGACAACCAGAATATAAGGGGATGATGAGTATACATATAAACTTATATGGTCGAGTATGTATAACATATTCGACTATATCTCAAGTACACTTGACTAGATTGGGTTATCCATCATAACGACTAGTTTTCTTTAAAACATAAAATTAAATTTTCTCTCACTTTTGCTAATGGCTATAATTTGTTGCAATAATATACAAAATTCACTAAAAAGATTTTCAATTACATAACAGATCACATATAACAAGTAAACATCAAATCTTCCTCATAAAACTTGTGTCAACAAATTCATTAAGGTTTTAAGAGGAATAAAAACATAGAACATCACAACACTACTTGCAATATTTGAGCCTTTAGTTTCACAACAAAAGATATGATATGATATCAAAGATTTATTTTAACTCAAAAAATGATTTTCTTGGGTATTCTAGTCAAACTTTGACCATTTATGTTCTTGTTATGGTTAAAACTTGGTAGTATTTTCTCAGATAGTAGTGACATGGTTGCGAGGTTCCAAAGAGCTATTAATTTCTTTAGATTGTTCATTGTTCTATTGGGAATCGAGGTTTTTATTTTCTTATTAGTTGAGGTTGAAAGGTTGTTTTGATTCTCTTTTAAGTTATTATTTCCATCACAAAAAACTTGAAGATAGTGAAGTTCTTGGTTACCATTTTGAGTGTGGACATAGGAAGAGACCGAACCACCTAAAAATCTTGTTTGTAAATTTTCTATAGTTTTCTCTCTATATTATGATTCTTATGTTAATTCTTCATACACATATGCACACATACTTTCTTATACGTACATGCACTTAATCCCGCACATATTATAGATATTTGAATTTGATATAAGTTCTTTTGTGCATTTCGGTTTGATAAATCTTTTAAATTTCTAGTGATTTTATAAACTCCATATTCACCCCTTCCACCCCTTTGGGTAGTTTTTGGAACATTAATTGTTGTCATAGCTTAGTATATTTTAACATAGTTTGGAAAGTATACATTAAGTATAACGATAATAAATAATATAAAGTCCTTCACGTATAGTTTTGGAAATAAATGAGATACCAATTTTCCCAAATCAACCATGGCTTTTTTGGTAGCCAGGGATTTACATCCCACATCGCTTGGGTGAGGGAAAGTATGTGTTCATATATGTATATTTTCATTGTTCTAACACTGAGACCTTTTTAGCTCAACTGGTAAGGCATGTGGTTAATAACACCACATGGTTTAAATCCCGTTGGCACTAGTTTGTGCATGTGATCTGGAATAAAATCCCATACCACTATTAGCGGTGGTTAAATTGGGGACAATATCGATGGTGGTATAGTGGAATATTACAGAATGGTATTAGAGCCTGTACTGAGCCGAAATAAATGTGCCAACATGTTGGGTGATGGTTAATGTCATCCCATCGAGGATGTTAGGCTCCCTAAAGGGGATGGATTATAACAAATTGGTGTCATGGCTGATTTAGTATCCAAAAATTTATTTCCCCATCACCTAGGGGAGGGAACATAATGGTTCATATATGTATATTTTCACTCTTCTAACACCGAGGCCTTTTCAGTTCCACTGGTAAGGCACATGGTTTATGACACCACATGTCAGGGGTTTAAACCCTATTGGCACCAGTTTGTGGATGCGAGCTATAGTAAAACCCCATATTGCTATGAGTGGTGGTTAAATTGGGGACAATATCAATGGTGGTATAATTGGGTATTATAGTACTATTGTGCCTTGTATCTTGCACACTTAATTACACCCATGACATACAAAAGATATAGGAAAATAAGAAATAAATGATTATATAAAGATTCAATGCATGAACTAACATCCTTTAAATACTCCCACTCAGATAAACAATCTCCCATTTTTTTTAGTCCCAAATAGGATAAGGAAATAAACTAACAAAATGAAAATAACGAATCCAAAAAACACCTAAACTAGCAACATTTGATATAAAACCATGTTCACGCTACAATAGAAAAAATGCCACAATAAAAATATGGAAATACAGATCAATACTATATAAAACCAATTTTGCCAAAAAAAGTACATATCCCTAACAAAAAAAAAATCACAAACTAAACACATGTGATTCACCAATGCTAGATAACATCAACTATTGGTAACCCCACACATACTGTCTAATGGGAAAGAAATGGTTTCAAAATGTGAAAAAATAATAATAACCATTTCCTTACATGAAATCAAAGATTCAAACCATTATTGAAATGTTAGACAGATAACCATATTATTTGAGAGTTTGATACCACATAAGTTCACATTGATAAAGACCTAAATCTAACATGATAGAATTAATGTTTCAATAAAGCTAAAACAAAGTCACATACTAGATAAAAGTATGCTCACCCATTGGTTCTTAAGTTTCATATCCCTAAGAATTGTGTTTTTGTTGACATTTCAGTTTTTAAAGTTAATAATATGCCCTTGTTGGGATTTTATTTTTAAAACCATCTATGAGTTTTATTTTTCAATAAAGGTGTGTTAGGTTCATTTTGAAATAAAAATCATGTTTTTGAGAATTCCTTATATATGTTTTAAATATAATATATGAATGTTTCTCAGTTGAATTTAGTGGGAATATTGGTGACTTTTGTTTGGTCCAGTCACAGAGGATCAAAATTTTGGTTCCAGTATAATTGAAGAGTTCACAAACTAGATATGGAGATGACATCCTATTGATAAAGCTGAGACTACAATGCTAGTAGTATGTCTTAACAAGGTACATGTTTGATGGTTCAAAATTCTATTTGGTTGTTTAAAGAGTATTGTCTTAGTACATCAAGAATGTATTGAACAGGACCACAAGTGATATTAAAGTATTTGTGCTGATTAGATTAGACTTGTGTAATTTCACATGTTTTCAAGTATGTGTTATGATGAATGTATTGAAAAAGACCATAGGTGTTTAATCCCGATGGTAATGAGGAATGGAATGCTTACAAATTCTTTTTTTATTGTTATGGGTGAGATTCAATTTTATTAGATTTAAATATTCGCAAGTTGGAAAATCATTATGTAAGTATGTCTCATATCACAATTCAAAGGAATCTGCATTCTAGATATATCTTGGATTATGATACCCCTTTAATAGGCTTAACTTTTGATTCTTCAAGTAAACCTGACGAGTGGATTTATATTTGGTGGAGTAGAAAATAAGTTAAGTTTGAGATCAATAAATAAATACGATGTTGGTTAAAATCGATTGGTAGAAAATTGATTCGACTAAGAGGGTATTGTATACTTAACTTGAGGAAATATATTAAATATGAACAATAACTCATCATTCGAGTAATTTTGAGATAGTTAAATATGACTATAGTCGTAATTACACACTAGAATTAATTATGATTAGATGGAGAAGGGAAATAAATTATGGGGATGTAATTTTAGATTTTAGAGTATCTATTTAGAAGCCAATTTAATAATGTAGTCTTTGGTCCGTAGTATAGTCCACTCACCCAAGAATTAAGCCCAAACTTTAATTTATCCCAAGCCCAATTCAAGTACACACACACACACACACACACACACACACACACATATATATATATATATATATATATATATATATAAGTTTCATGAAAAATACTTAAGGGCTAAAAAGGTAGAGGAAAAGTACTATTCACATTTTTGTGAAGGAGTGTGAAGGGAAAATGTCACATCTCTCTTAAATCATCAAGTATCCATCTCTATAAGTGACCACACACAAGGTCTTCTTTGGGAGGATCATATACTAAAAGATCTAAGGCATTCAGTGCACACAAGGAATTTTTTTGGAGATAAAGGAAGGGTATATCATTTAACCTCTTCATAGACATATTTCCTCCATATTGGATCAACTACAAGGTCCATACGAGTATTCTGATTTGATCCTTAGATTTATGCTTCATATCAAGTTAATTTTTTCTTTTTCCTATAACACAATCAATTAATGATCAAGGGGAAACTATGTTTTGTTTAAGCTAAATCCCCAATAAGTTTGTATTAGAGCCCATGTTATACATTGACCATGTTTCGAGAAAGAATCATATTGTCCACCATCGAAAATCGTAGGTTTGCATGTTAGAAATTATACATGTATATGTATAGTTTCTACTAACATGGTTTTTTGGGGTTTTAATGTTTATATCCCTTCCATTATATTCACACGAATGATATTTTATGTGAATGGATCCTATGATGGTATATCCGTAGTTAATTTTCTCCTACATTTTAATTGGTTGTAATAAGTAGGGTGTTTATATTTCATTAATTGGTGTAATTGGAGAAGTTTATGAGGGGACATATTCATTTAGATGTTAAGATCATTTTTTATTAGATTTTGATATTGGTGGAAGATTAATGGGTTTTAATTGATTTATGATCAACTTTTATGGTTCAACAATGGAGGTTTCATGGCTGTTGGAATGTCAAATCGACGTAGTTTTGATAGAGGAGAAATACTAGAGGAGCGGAACAATCTCACCATAACGTGACCGCAACATTTTGTCCTACGACCACTGTAATACCCCGTAATTTTATTGATTTTTAATTGTGGGATTTATTGAATTAAATATGAGGAATTTACTTAAAAGTAATCCGAATTTAAATAAATATTAACTAAAGAGACAATGGTTAGTATTTATTGATGAGAATCATATTGAATATTATTGAGTGAATAAAGTAATATGTGATTATGAATTTACTAAAATTTTCGTGAGTGAAAAATACAACAGTTTCGGTAATTAAGTGGGATGCGTGTGTCTGTCATGTCAGGACTCAATATTATGGAATAAAAAGGTAGTTTATTTTTAAGTAATCCAAATGGTCATTTCAAGTGAGCCAAAGTGTCTGAAAGGGTCGAAATAATCAGAAAAGTTTACCTGGGGGTTTAGTTTGGGTCCCGGGGCACTTTTAAGCCATACCGGCACTCCGGAGGCATAATTTAGTCATTTGCATTTTTTAGGGAATTAAACCCACGAATTTTATAGAGTTATATCATATAAGGAGGTTTGTTTTCAAGGGTTATCAATTACGATATTCACAGAAGCCATTAGAGGCGGAAGGAGAGACACCCCCAAGGCTAGAACCACCATTCCTACACCAATTGCACCACCGAGACCACCGTTACGTAGATCGAAAAGAGAGCATTACCCCCATAACATATTCTTCAACGGTTCAAAACATCCATTAAAGTCAAGTGTTTTATGTTTCAAAGATTCAGTGCATATATTATCCGTGGTAGTTTAGATTGAAAGAAATAACCATTAATAATTGATATTTCATAAATTTGGAGAATTGGATCATGATTATGAGTAGGTTTTGCATGTAGATGAATTTCTGGAATCATTGGAAAAATGAAATTATAACCTAAGTGTTTGAAATCACAGATTGAATCTAACAATTATGATGTTCTGGAATACAATTTGAGGAACTAGGGTTCTTAAGAAATATTTATGAATTAATCCAAGAAATCGATGCCCCATGATGATTTTATGATTCTTATACATTAGAACTCATGTAATTATGTTAGTCCAACATTTAGTATGATTGATTGGGAGCTTGGGATGATTAAATTGAGTATTTGAGGTTAAAAATTGGAGAAACTCGTAAGAAACACACATGCAGATTTTCCATACCTGTACGAGCGAATCAATTCGGACCAGGGCGAATCCATTCGGCTGCCCAGAGTTTGTTTCCTTTCCCCTTTTTGTTTAAAATTTTTGAGAGAGGTTTAGGATTTAATCATGGACTTTAATTTTAAACATATTAAGGAATATTTAGGAATACCAGTAGTCCTAGGTTGTAATTTGGGTTTAGTTCCATGAGGACGAATTAAGGGCTAAACTTAATTAGTTTTAATTGAGAGAAATACCTAAATCGAAGACTAATTCAAATCCCAAAAATCCAAAGGATATGATGACTTGGACCAGTAGGATATAAGCAAGTTAATTACTGATATTATGTTAGGAAATAAAGGAGACACTTCGAGTGGCGAGAATTACTCGGGAGCGTAGATAAGAGTAGTAATATATTTAATTAAAACGTAGGATATTCGTGAGATATATACATTACATATAAAATATATGCTATAGGATATCCATACACCGATATTAAAGATAGAGATTTATGTACTAGGGTTGTGTGAATACCTAATGTATGACTGATTGATTGTGTGCATGACATACCTACCATACTTTCTATCATGGGAGGTCTTAGAAATGGGACAGTCTTATCTTGATGAGCCTCCGGGGGATTTTAGATTGGTGACTCAGAACATAGGTCAGGGAAAGACTTATCGGTGAGTTGATAAGTTTTCGGTCATGTGGGTGCGTAGGTATGTGCGTATCCCATAGGGATGGGAACTATGTTCACCTCCAATATGTGTGATTTGTATTGATACAGTTACAGAGTGATTCGGAACTCGTATCCTTATGTACGCGATGTACCGGGATTTGATAGCAGAGTATGTGTGCACCACAGGTTTAGCCTTTTGGGGTGATGTATTAGTAGATATATATGATAGTGATTTATATATTTACACTTGTGATTATTCAACTGTATTTCTTAGTAGATGAGAAAGATTACGGCATCTTATATTAATCAAGAGTGTGGAAACTTGAATGAGTAATGAGATACTTGAATTCGATTTAATTAATATTGAAAATGCAAGTTGTATTATTTAGGTAATATGGGTGGGCATAATGACTTAGGCATTATAGTAAGAGACTCAATTTAAATTAGATAAGTGGGATAGCGTAATAAGGATGGGTTAGGAGCTTACGTTAGGCGTGCGCATTATTTGAGAGGTGAGAATCTCAAGTGAGGGCACGTGGACCTAACATGTATATAATAGTTACCGTTTAGTGCATTTTAAACACTTGCTGATTTTGAAATATTTTCAACTCGGGCTCTAACCCATTTTCTTCCAAATCTATTTTATTTTTGTAAAAACCTTTTAGGTGCCCATCCACAGGGACACCAAGCATAGTATTTCTTATCCGTTGACGTGTTGTAGCTGCGTGGAAGTTACAAGACCTCGGTACTAGATGCCTTCACCCATATCTTTGATTCTTTTCGAGTTATTTACTCCAGTCGGGCATGTTGCCCATCATTATTCATATATATCCAGAGATAGAGATTGCAGACATTTATTTATATTTCAGTTGGTGGGTTTTATTTCATTTCAGGTTATTATATTTAGGATTCCGACTGGAATTGTTTTTTCCGGACCCAGTTATTTCTTTATGACATTTTCTTACTATGAGATTGTTTATTTTATGGTGAATGTTTAGTTAATTATTTATTTAGTTGTATGTTAATTTAAAAGATAAAATTTGATACCACACTTTTTATCTACTAGGTGGATAGTAATTAATAAATATTTTTCGACAGTGATGCAGAGACTGAATTAACTGGATATTCTGTTTTAAATTTAATAAAGGACTGATCACCCGAATTAGGCGGGGTGTCACAATGACGGGGTGCCAGGACACGACCAAGTTTGGGCCAGAGTATTTTTCGTTCCAATTTGAATTTGCATGGGACCCTATTGTAATACCCAGTTATTTTGAGGGCATATTTATGAATATTATATAAATTTTCAGTAATATTCTTAGTCACGATATTTTATTTTAAATAAAAATATTTTTATTGATATTATATTTAAAAACATTTTATTTTGGTTTGAAATCGAACAAAACATTTAAATTTAAATTTAAATTGTTTTTGGACATTTTGTAATGGTTTAAATATGTAAAGTAAACAAATTTGAATTACAGGGCAATATGGTAATATGCCTTAGCTTGGGTTCTAAGTTAAGTTTCGAGGGAGAGGCTTTATAAGGAATACTAGGGCTGATTATAAGGAAAGGAAGATGAAAAAGAGAAGCTAAAAATGAAATCCAAAGAGGCAAAAACGATAGGAATGAGAAGAGTTTGTTTGAACTATTTCAGATCTTCTTGTAGAGTCCTTTCGGACGAGATTTGAGAAAAACCCAAAACACATCCCTGACCCAATTTTTGGCTTAAAATACAAATCAGAAGTCAGATTGTCTATTATGATATTGTGACAACCCGCCTAATAAAATACCGGGCGATCACTCCTATAACAAATTAAAACAGGAGTCTCATATGGATCATTCTTAGCATCACTGTTGAAAATCCATTTAATTACTAATATCCTATTAGGCCCGCGTCAAAATTATACTTAACTACTCTTTTTAACAACTATAAATAAAACATCCACACAGTTTATGCGTAAATGAAGCTGAAACGAAATAAAATAACCGAACACTCAGTCAAAATATACAACCATATCGAATGCCGCACTAAAAGAATAAATAAATGTAATTGGACCATTGGCCCGAATGTGTATACAGTACCTCCTATCTAGATTTCATGAATGGAAGCGTCTACCGAGAATCCTGCATGCATCCACAGCTGCTGCAGCAGATGTATGACTTGAAAGAAGTGTCATCCAGGCGTCCCTGTGTCTGGACACCTATATAGTATATATATATATATATATATATATATATATATATATATATATATATATATATATATATATATATATATATATATATATAGCAAGAAAGGAAAGGTAGATAAACGGGTCAGAGCCCGAGTTTTGAAAATATTTAGAAAGTGCATAAATGCCTTATTTTTAGAAAAAGGTTTTATCTCATATTTAAATTTGGTATCGCATTCCCATGAGATACTCCTCACCTCTCTTCTAATAGTGCACACCTAACGCACTTAACTTCTAGTTAAGCTACCCCGCCTAACTAAGCTAATTCACCCGTCTACTAGAAACCTCTACCCCCTAGTACTAAGGGCTAAACTTCCCTCCATTCTCAACACTGCGCTAAGTTCGTGCGTGGGGTGTCTTGCGAAAATCCAAACAAGGAACCCCCCCGATACACTACTACTTGGCAGGGTTAATGGTAGAGATCCATTAGGCCCGTAGCACGAAACTAATATATAAATACATACTTATTTATATCAACATCAACATCATTTTCATTTTCATTTTTTTTATACATCTTACAATATACATCTGGATAATATCTCCCGGACTGAGGTTTTACCAATTCAATTTACAAAGTATTTATCAATACTTTTCATTTTTATCTCAAAACTTTCCATTTCCTTTCTTATATCCAAGAAAAGTATATAAAAGCCAATTCATTATCATGAACTGCTTCAACATATCATATAACTTTTTAAAAGCCAGTTTTGTTATCATAAAAATGTTTTTCTGTTCCATAATATCCCATTCCCTTTTTATATCCAGGAAATGTATATAAAAGCCATTTTTATTATCATAAATTTTTTTCCCATAACACATGCTTCCATTTCCCTTCTTCGATCCGAGAAATGTATCCGAAGCCAAATCATTTATCCCATTTCCCTTCTTCCATCCAGGAAATGTATTTGAAGCCAATTCATTATCATGAATTGCTTTAACATATCTAAGATCGCCCCTTCGGGTTCCCTCACTAGACGCGCCCCTATATGGCTATCATCTTCCAGGGCCTATCAAACAAGACAACTTGGGAACCTACCGAAACGTCGGGAAGCGGCCATATGCCTGCGGGATAGTCATGACCACACCCAGAATCACCTAACCAGCGCAGTAAACATATATAATCGCTCATATGGCCTATAGGACTATATCCACCCTGCATTCATTAGCCGGGGGCTTGACCATACGCACGCAACTTCCCTTATGATAGCGATTTAGAGAGGTGTGTATCCATAAATTATTATTTATGAAAATCATTTATCTTTCCATTTTGAAAACATTTATCTTTACATTTTCGAAAGTCATCTACATCATATCATATATATACTTTAATCACATAGTATATATATACCATATATTCCTCCTCGAATATATCTATATGGCCATAATTGCCAATTACATCTAGCGATGACTAATAATCCAAAAGATATAAATCCCTAGAAATCACTTCCTAGGTTTCACGAAGATTTATTCAATTCAAATACATTCAAACACATACATACTTATTCTCAATGATAGCCGAACTCTCTCTTTCAAATTATGTTCGTCCCGAACGTTAACTATGTTCATTCACCAGATTATGCCCTACACCAATCCAAGGCCTTCTCTTTCATCTAAAGGTTTACTAACCCTCAAAACTATCATTTAGGAGTCCCTATATCACAACTAGGATCCCCCATATAAGACCCCAAATTGTAATTTGACTCCCCATACTCTAAAGGGGAGAAAACTGGCAAATCTGACCAAATCGATTCGCCCAATTGCGAATTGATTCTGGTGGGTGAATCGATTCGACCCCCAATCCGAATCGATTCGAAAAGTGTTATACAAACAGGTCCTTAATCATGAATCAATTCGGTCTAAATCCGAATCGATTCGTCCCACTGCAGAACCACAGATCCCCTTAGGCGAATCAATTTGGCCTAGACCCGAATCGATTCGGCCTGTTCGAGGGGCACTGTTTGGGCAATTTATTTTCAATCTCCAAAATACCCAAAACTCAATCCAATCTCCATTTAAATCATAACTTGGATTTATTCCTACAAACCCAAAGTTTTCATATCTCCTCAACTTCTTTAGAGGTCCTAACATTCCATTTGAGAACCCCTAATATTTATCTCCAATAAGTTCTAACTAACGATTTCGATATCGGATAGCTTTTGGTAGAAAAATCACTATAAATACAAAAAAAATTAGAAAAATACGCGGTTAGCGTCCACGCGACCGCATCGAAAAGATCTACAAATTTTATTTCCAGGATCCGAATCGAATCGCATCAAGGCCGAATCGATTCGGAAAGACGTAGGTCACTATTCATCATCTTCTCCGAGACGGCTTCGGCTATTAAAGCTTCTCCGAAGCTTTTGTCGCCTCACCCAACGCCCTATAACCTCAACCAACTACAAATACACATATATTAAGGGTTCTAAACATCCTAGAACCCTAAACCACAAATTTATTTTGATTAATTTCTAAGTTTCTCCAATTATGAAATTATAGGGGTTTATTCGTTTTAACTCCCGAAAACCCGTTTTATCCACGAAAAACCCAACCCAAAATCTTTAGGGTTTGTTAATACCAAACTACGATATGAGATTTATGCAAAAAATAAATAAATCAAGTAAACACTTGCCTCGTGGATATAATCCGACGATCTCGAGTCGAATCCCGTCGAGGTTGGCCGGAATCTCCCCTTTTCTCTCTTCCTCTCTCTCTTCTCTCTCTTTTCTTTCTCTTTTCTCCCTCTCTCCCTCTTTATATATAAAGAAAAAGGGTTTTAACCCTTAAAACCCAAAAATGACTCGTTTACTCAATTTCGAGTTACTTTTACTCCAAAATTTCTCGAAACTCAATTTCGACAATCGGATACTCTTTTTCGACTATCTCGGCCATTTCAAGACTCACGGCACAGTCGAAATTTCCATCTGAGGTACTTGACCGCAAATCACTATTCTAACCCATATAACTTAATGCAGGTTTTCTAATCAAAATCTTACCTCTTTTGTCGCTTTACTCCACGACGACATATTATTAAAATACCTCGACATATTTACTTAACCCCAAAAGTAAATATATCACCTATCACCTATCGACAATCCTCAAATCCTTGAAAATCCCAGAAATTACTATTTCGGGAAAATCTCCAAATTCCAATTTATGCCCAAATGTGGAATTTAATTGTCTCCAAAAGGACGGGTTGTTACATACTCCCCCCCTTACAATGGAATTTCATCCTCGAAATTCGGATATAACCCACACTGCAAATCCTAGAATCGCTCCAAATACTGATACCTCAAAGGGAACGATATTAACCCAATGGTTCCCAACCAAATACCATACATCTATCACAGACGTAAAGTGACTCCAACAGCATCGCATTGCACTCATCATTTCTAGTGCCTCCCGGCATAAACTTTAACTTTATATACTGCTCCCCTTCTATTTTAGGCGGTATATAAACCAACTTACTAAGGTGCCCATACACCTTTTTAACCCGTGCACATCTGCACATCCACTTCTAACATCGTACACATAACACTCTCTCTAAATGAGGGTCTCCTTTCCTCGGTGTAATACTCACACATGGGTCCTCCCAACCCACGAAATTCAATTCTCCTAACCTCGGTGCCACTAACTCTACTAAACTTACATTCTACAAATGCTATGATCTATGTGTTACCCTACCTACGCGAAACGAGTAATATCCTAAGTATATCCCTAGTGCCCAAGGCCTCTCTTAACTTCCGACGTTTACTTGGTTTCATGCGTGGGACGTCTCGCAAAAGCGAAATCCAAACAAGGAACCCTCCCGTTACACTACTCCCTCGCGTTGTCGATCATCGAGATATAGCGACCTAAGGCACACCAGCAGGACGTCGTAAATCCTACCACGCTAACCTACAAACGCATTTCTACTATTCTATCCTTCTGCCCATACAAAAGGAAAACTATCTAATCGAAGTGCCCAACTCTCTGAAAGAGCACTACGTACATCGTACCCAAAGTATTCTTTCTCAAAAATTTGCCATTTCACTAAGGCCGATCCATAATTCTCAAATCAATTCCTCCAAGTCCTACTTCACCCACCCACCTGTGGCGAGAGGACCACTTTAGTGCTTTTCCATAGCACAATATCTCCATAAACATACCATCATCACATGGCTCATAGTCTATAGTGGTTCATCCACACTATAAGATTTATCAACAAAACCCACATCCTTGCATCCTATAACATCTCTCCACTCCCTACGCTGTTACGATTCATGTGTGGAGCGTCTCGCAAAGCAAAATCCAAACAAGGAACCCCTCCACACATTCCTACTTAACTTTGTCGGTCATGGAGGTCCGTTATTTGAAACATGCAATCGGGATACCCTATCCCCTCTTTTAACCCAATGTGGTTTAAACTCCCGACTCTATCTAGGAGCCACACCACTAAGCACATCGCACTACCCTCAGTCTCTACTCAATCAATAATGAGCTTAGACTCACAACTCAATAATAACTCGGCACACCTTAAATCACATCTGTAAGGTCGCCACATAATCCAATCATGATAATGAAACCTCTACTCATCGAAGTTCCATCTATGCACATAATAAAGGCGAACTCAACCTGTATCCAGGTGAGATAATCCAACCACAACCCGTTCCACCCTGGAACTGCGGACACGATAGTCTTGCTATCCTTAGCCTGCTATCGCTCCTATAATACCATTACATATTATACTCCCATATTACCATACTCGTATAATACATATAAAACGAGTAGTACCAACCAAATATATATATATATATATATATATATATATATATATATATATATTCACAATATCAACACCCGCTTTTATAGCGAATGCAGATAATAAAACTCCGCTACCGCGAAAAAACACATAATCCTACATTATATAAGGTTATCGAGACCGCCATAAACTCAAATTACACACACGAGTCTAGGGCTAGCGAACACCGTGACTTTATTCAGTCACACCAAATATACCTCCTTCATTGAGGTAAAACTCATAACAATAATTTCGCCTTTATCCACTGTCGGCCTTTGGCCGATCCTTATTGTGAATAATTCAGAAACTGCATTCTTCTCATTCCTGCTAATTCATGGGGACTCGCGGTTAAAACTATCCGTAAGATCCCTTTCGAATCCTTATCGTCACTGGTAAATTCAACTTTAGTACCACTCTCTACTACGGAGGTACTATGGTACTTATAACTACTATACTTTAGTAGTCACCACCCAAAATCCTTAGCAATCACTATAAAGTAAGTGACCTCTATTACGGTCCTAGCCTCCAGCTTCAACTAAACCCCGCCTCCCGCCTTCCTCGATCAGCACACGAATCTCGAATGAGCGCGCAAAAGATTTACATAATCTCATACTATGGCAGGAGAACGAAATCTCACAAGAGAAATCAACAATCCTAATCATGAGGCTCTATAACAAATCGAGAGAAATGCTGAAAGCGTAGTACGTCCGCACAGATTCCTAAGGACACTAAAACCTGATGCTCTGATACCATCTGTGACAACCCGCATAATTAAATACCGGGCAATCACTCCCATATCAAATTAAAATAGGAGTCTCATATGGATCATTCATAGCATCACTGTCAAAAATCCATTTAATTACTAATATCCTATTTCCCTTCTTCCATCATTTATCCGAGAAATGTATCCGAAGCCAAATCATTTATCCCATTTCCCTTCTTCCATCCAGGAAATGTTTTTAAAGCCAATTCATTATCATGAATTGCATTAACATATCTAAGATCGCCCCTCCGGGTTTCCCCACTGACGCGCCCCTAAATGGCTATCATCTTCCAGGGTCTATGTAACAAGACAACCTGGGAACCTACCGAAACGACGGGAAGCGATCATATGCCTGCGGGATAGTCACGACCACACCCAGAATCACCTAACTAGCACAGTAAACATATATAATCACCCATATGGCCTATAGGACTATATCCACCATGCATTCATTAGCCAGGGGGCTTTACCATATGCACGCAACTTCCCTTATGATAGCGATTTAGAGAGGTGTGTATCCATAAATTAATATTTATGAAAATCATTTATCTTTCCATTTTTAAAACATTTATCTTTACATTTTCAAAAGTCATCTACATCGTATAATATATATACTTTGATCATATAGTATATGTATACCATATATTCCTCCTCGAATGTATCTATATGGCCATAATTGCCAATTACATCTAGCGATGACCAATAATCCCAAAGATATCAATCCCTAGAAATCACTTCCTAGTTTTCACCAAGATGTATTCAATTCAAATACATTCAAATACATACATACTTATGCTCAATCATAGCCGAACTCTCTCTTTCAAATTTTGTTCATCCCGAGCGTTAACTATGTTCGTTCCCCGGGTTATGCCCTACACCAATCCAAGGCCTTCTCTTTCATCTAAAGGTTTACGAACCCTAAAAACCATCATTTAGGAGTCCCGGTATCATAACTAGGATCCCCCATATAAGACTCCAAATTGTAATTTAACTCCCCATACTCTTTAGGGGAGAAAACTGGCAAATCTGACCAAAGCGAATCAATTCGCCCCAATTGTGAATTGATTCGGGTGGGCAAATCGATTCGACCCCCAATCAAAATCGATTCGAAAAGTGTTATGCAAACAGGTCCTTAATGGCGAATCGATTCGGTCTAAATCCAAATCGATTCGGCCCACTGCAGAATCACAGATCGCCTTAGGCGAATCGATTCGACCTAGACCTGAATCGATTCTGCCCTATTCGAGGGGCACTGTTTGGGCAAATTTTTTTCAATCTCCAAAATACCCAAAACTCAATCCAATCTCCATTTAAATCATAACTTGGATTTATTCCTACAAACCCAAAGTTTTCATATCTCAAGTTCTTTAGAGGTCCTAACACTCCATTTGAGAACCCCTAATATTTATCTCCAATAAGTTCTAACTAACTATTTCGATATCGGACAGCTTTTCGTAGAAAATCACTATAAATCCAAAAAAAATATGCTGTCGGCGCCCACGCGACCGCATCGAAAAGATCTACAAATTTTATTTTGGTCGGGATTCGAATTGCTTCGCATCAAGGCCGAATCGATTCGAAAAGACGTAGGTCACTATTCATCGTCTTCTCCGAGACAATTTCGGCCATTAAAGCTTCTCCCAAGCTTTTGTCGCCTCACCCAATGCCCTACAACCTCAACCAACTACAAATACACATATATTAAGGGTTCCAAACATCTTAGAACCCTAAACAACCAATTTATTTCGATTAATTTCTAAGTTTCTCCAATTATGAAATTATAGGGGTTTATTCGTTTTAACTCCCGAAAACCCATTTTATCCACGAAAAACCCAACCCAAAATATTTAGGGTTTGTTAATACCAAACTACGGTATGAGATTTATGCAAAAAGTAAATGAAGCAAGTAAACTCTTTCCTCGTGGATATAATTCGACGATCCCGAGTCGAATCCCGCGGAGGATCGCCATAATCTCCTCTTTTCTCTCCTCCTCTCTCTCTTCTCTCTCTTTTCTTTCTCTTTTCTCCCTCTGCCCCTCTTTATATAGAAAGAAAAAGGGTTTTAACCCTTAAAACCCAAAAATGACTCGTTTACTCAATTTCGAGTTATTTTTACTCCAAAATTCCCCGAAACTCAATTTTGACAATCGGATACTCTTTTTCTACTTTCTCGGCCATTATGAGACTCACGGCACAGTCGAAATTTCCATCCGAGGTACTTAGCCGCAAATCACTATTCTAACCCGTATAACTTAAAGCGGGTTTTCTAAGAAAAATCTTACCTCTTTTGTCGCTTTACTCCACGACGACATATTATTAAAATACCTCGACATATTTACTTAACCCCAAAAGTAAATATATCACCTATCGACAATCCTCAAATCCTTGAAAATCCCAGAAATTACTATTTTGGGAAAATCTTCAAATTCCTATTTATGCCCAAATGTGGAATTTAATTGTCTCCAAAAGGACGGGTTGTTACAGATATTATTTAGATCTTATTTTTCTGTATTTGTAAAACATGCCTACAATTGTGGATTTTGACTCGCTTGAGGTAGTTTCGTTCTCCCGTTGTTAATTTTATGTGCTGCACACATTCAACCTTGATTGTATAGTTATATCCATGCTATTTGTTTCATTTATATGTATTATACACTCATATACTATATTCGTTATTGCACCCATTTTGTATGTGTTATTTTTATGCCGTGTAGTTTGGGGTAATGAAACTAGTTTATTTTACGAGCATGTTGGGTTATAAAAATTGGGTATAATACATGTACACTTGATTTATGGGATTTGAATCCAAAATTTATTTTAATTGAGAGATTTATATTATGATGATTATTATTGGAGAATGCATAGGCATCCTTCAGCCAAACCACCTGTTGGACGAGGTGTGCTATCAACTACGATTTTATTTATTATCCAGCGACTAGACCAAAGACCCCGATTGGCGAGTATGTCAAGTGTTATTAGGCAGTGATGCCAATATTTTATGGTGGTGATGCAAGTTTATGATGGCTAATGAGACCAAGTTATGATTTGTTTTTATTTTGGGGGGCTATTGAATTATTCCATGGATAAATGATAGGATAGTGGACGGTTGTCCATACCATCCGTGGAAACTGCTGCGGGGGTTTCGATATGGGGTCTTAGGTTGTGTAGTGCCCACGGTGATATCCTAGGTTATTATTATATTATTGGAATTTTGTTTGAGTGTTTATATTGCATACACCCTTGTATATGATGCGCACACACGAGTATGTGTAGTTACACTTGGAGCATTTATATAAGCTACTGAGTTTCTTGCACACCGCCCATAGTTTGTTATATTTTATGTTTGATGCGAGATGATATTTATGGAATAGTTAGGATTGGTATCTTCATTATAGGCTTTGGATATTTATTTGCAAAATTTAAATGTACCGCTTTGTTTATTATAAACTCTTTTGTGAAAGACATTTGAGATTTAATAAATTTGAGACATTATATTCAATTGATTTATTTATTTACGTTTCCAAAAATTAATGCTTAATCTAAATTGTATTTTTTTAATAAAACAATTCTCTAATTTATCAATATTTTTCATTAGTACCTCATGGGGTATTACAAAGTGGTATCAGAGCATGGTCTATTCGTATTCTCGGGTTTAGGGTTATTAGTTCATTACATTATCTGTAGAGAGAGATTTGGTTTATGTTGTTTGTTATTTGGGTGATGCCGACCTTTCTGTTTGAATTTAATGGAAGAAAATTTTAGGTAAATTACGAGGATGAAATTCCTTTTTTTTTTTTTTGGGGGGGGGGGGGGGGGGGGGGGAGGGGGATGTAACACCTTTTTATTTTAAGGCCTTTTTATGAATATTATATAAAATTTCAATAATATTATTATTTTATCAGTCGGAATATTTTATTTTAGAAAAAATATTTTTACTAATATTATATTTATAAAAAATTATTTTTGTTTGAAATCAAATGAAACAAAAAATTTAAATCTAAATCGTATTTGGACATTTTATCATGGTTTAAATAAGTAAAGTAGACAATTTTGAATTAAAGGGCAATATGATAATATGCATTAGCTTATGCTCCAAGCTAGGTTTTGAGCGAGAGTATTTATAAGGAATGATAGGGATGATTACAAGGAAAGGAAGATAACAAAGAGATACTAAAAACGAAATCCAAAGAGGCAAAAACGAGAGGAATGAGAATAGTCAGTTTGGACTGTTTTAGAGCTTCTTTTTTAGTGCTTTCGGGTGAGATTTGAGAAAAACTCAAAATACCTACTTGACCCAATTTTTTATGTAGAATCCAAATCGAAAGTCAGATTGGCTATTATAATAATGTTTAGATCTTCTTGTGTTTTTAAAATAGGCCTACAATTGTGGATTTGGACTCACTTGAGGTAGTTTTGTTCTCCTGTTGTTAATTTTGTGTGCCACACACATTCAAACTCGATTGTATAGATATATAAATGCTATGTGTTTCATTTATATGCATTATATGATCTTATACTATATTCGTTATTGCACCCATTTTGTATGTTTTATTTGTATGTCGTGTAGTTTGGGGTACCGAAACTGGTTGATTTTACGAACATGTTGGGTTATAGAAATTGGGTAGAATACAAGTACTTTGATTTATGGGAATTAAATTTGAAATTTATTTTAATTGGGAGAAATATATTATGATTATTATTGGAGAATGAATAGGTATTTCTTATCCAAACCACCCACTGGATGGGGTGTGTTGTTGGCTATGATTTTGATTATTATCCAAAGATTAGGCCATTGATCCTGGTTGTCGAGTATGACAAGTGTTATTATAGCAGTGATGCCAAGATTTTTTGGGTACCATGTTATGATGGGTTATGTGCCCAAGTTATGCTATTTATTTTGAGGGCCACTGGATCGTTCCAAGGATCAATGATATAAGATAGTGGACGATAGTCCATATAGCATCGTGGAAAGTGCGAAGAAAATTTTGATACGGGGTCTTGGGTTGTGCAGTTCCCGCGGTGAGATCCTAGGTTATTATTATACTATTGGGATTTTAGTTCGAGTGTTTATATTACATATACTCTTGTTTTTTATGTATGCACACGTCAGTATGTGTAGTTACACTCAGAGCATTTATACGAGCTACTGAATTTTCCGCCCACCCCTCCCCATAGTTTGTTGAATTTTAGGTTTGATGCGAGATGATATTTATAGCCTCGTTGGGACTGGGATCGTCGTTAGAGGCTTTGGATATTTATTTTCAAAATTTAAATGTATCGCTTTGTTTATTGTAAATTATTTTGTGAAAGGACATTTGAGATTTAATAAAATTGAGACATTGTATTCAGTTGATTTATGTATTTATGCTTTCGCAAATTTATACTCAGTCTAAATGGTATTTTTTATATAAAAAGTTCTCTAATTTTTCAATATTTTCCAGTAGCACCTCTCGGGGTGTTACAAATTGGTATCAGAGCATAACTTATTCATATTCTCGAGATTGGGGTTATTGGTTCGTGAGGTTGTCTATTGACAGATATTTGGTTTATGTTGTCTCTTATTTGGGTGATGTTGACCTTTCCGTTTGAATTTAGTGGAAGAAAATTTTGGCTGATTTTTTAGGGTGAAATTCCTTTTGTAGGGGGGAGATGTAATACCCCGTTATTTTGAGAAATTATTTATGAATATTATATAAATTTTCTGTAAGATTATTATTTATTAGTCAAGATATTTTATTTTAAATAAAAATATTTTTATTGATATTATATTTATAAACAATTTATTTTGGTTTGAAATTAATCCAAACATTTAAATTTAAATGGTTTTTGGACATTTTATAATGGTTCAAATATGACAATTTTTAATTATAGGGCAATATGGTTATAGACACCCCATCTTAGTACCCCCCTTAAGAACCTCCTTAGGTCCCTAGCACTCCTCATCCCTCCGTAAACCCTAGGTCATACTCCGAGTAGTAATCTGGAAGACACCATGCGCTCCCAACCCCGTTTGACTCCGGTCAACTCTCTGACCTGCGTGAAGATCAATGAAACCTTTAAGGGCTCTGAATCCCCTTTCCAACGATTCGTCCTATACGCGAATTGGCCTCACGGTTCACACCAATGATCCTTTTTACTCTGAGTACTGCTATGGAGGCCACCGAGTGCGCTCAGGCCACATTTTATGCCAGTAAACTCTCTAACCTGAGCGAAGGTCTCTGAATCCCCTTTCTAATAGTCCGTATAGCGCTTGAATTGGCCTCACGGTTTGCAGGAACATACATTTTACTCCGAAAGTCCACTGGTCACTCCCAGGCCCTATTCGACCTTGACCAATCCTCCAAACCAAGATAAGCTCAATGAAATCTCAAAGGGCACTGAATTCCCTTTCCAATGGTTCATGTCGTTCGCGAATTGGCCTCACAGTTCTTACGAACGGTCTGTTTTACTCGAAAACCCCTATCTAGATACCATTGTGTGCTTTCGAGCCCTGTTAGACTTCATTCAACTCTCAAACTCGGGATTGACTCATGGATTCTTGAACATCATTAAATTCCCTTTCTAACTGTCCCAGTCATGCACGATTCAGACTTTTGGTTTGTATTTTATGCCCATTTTTCCAAAAAAAATCCGTTCCGAACTACCTATAGGAACCACATGCCCCCTTTCTATCAGTAGGGTGTACTTTCCTCTCCGAGAAAGACAGGCTCTATGATGTTAGGCAGGTCAACATCCATAGTGATCAGCACCCCCCAACTCTAAAAAGGCATTATATAAAGATCCCATTACCTCACCCCTGGAGGGAGTTCCTTTCAGCAGCCAACAAACATTCCCTCGAAATTAGAGCATTCTCATTACCAAAAAGCCAATATTCCAACCTTTTCCCACCTCACTTTTCTACTACATTTAGCTACCTATCTAATCCTATTATACCTCTTTTATACTACTAAAAAAATCAGCATACACACCTTCCAAATTCAGCAACAAAAGTCTTCTAGGAGGTCTATCCTAATCTCTTTTCTAGTTTATTCACTTCGTGTTATTATCCACTTTATTCTCATCTTGGAATATCTTTTAGATTTGTTTCATCATCTCATATCAAATAATATTCACCATTTATTATTAGTATTTCAAACAATTTATTTTCATAAAAATCCGAAAAAAACAAGAACAGGGTTTACTTGTAAAATCCTAAAGTAAGACTTCTTGATTTTCTCACACTTCCACACTTGAACACACTTTTATCAAAAACACTCAAAGAGGATTCTTAAATTTATCTTTATGAGTTTAACCCCATCCCTATGATATATTCGAACTACGTAGACTTTGATGCCCCTTAGGCTACGTAGGCATCATGGGCCAATCCCGACATTCAAGTTCACCCTCCATTTTTATGCCCTTTATATTCTATTATATCTATTTTTTAGTCTTGAACTCCTACATATTCATGGCGCATCTGACATGCACATTCGCTCTTTCGTAACTATTCGTGATTTGGCTAACACTTACATCATATGTTTATGATTATTTTCGGGTACACTCCTACAGATGAGTCTGCTTTTTTTTCTTCCATGATGCAAGTCGAAAAATTCCCTTCTCCTGTTACTTCTATTACACACATGTACAAACATCGCACTTTGTAGAATTGAATAATATGAGCATAGCTCACGAGAGACCAAAATGGGGAAATGGGTGCCTAACACCTTCCCATTTTGTTACTTAGTCCCCAGACCATCTAATCACTTGGTTTCGTAGGCATCGATATGAAATTGATGTCATTCTCCCAAGGCGGCTACATTTTTTGCCTCTTTTGAGAAAAATAAGTTGGCGACTCCATCCCTCCGTGTTATCCCTATTTGACGGCAACTAATTTATATTTTAGGCAGCTCGTGAAGACATCGGTGCGAGTGGCGGAAAGAGGATCTCCATATCCTCAAATCACACACATACGCATAGTAAAAAGGTGGAGAGAGAGGGAATCCTTCTTACCTTCTCCCCTGTACCGATTTTGAGGTTTCTGACACCGTAGGAATCCGATCTGGATGGACACAGTGGCGACTCTGCTGGAGACTTTTTTAGAGGACTAGACTTTATTTTCACATCGGTGTTACTTCTTTATTATCCTATTTTTCTACATATGCCTCCACTTATATGTTCCCCTTTTACTCATATGATTACATCTTATATATTTCTTTCATGTTTATCTCTACCATCGTAGACACCCCATTCTAATACCCCCTAACCTCTCCTTAGGTCCCTAACACCTCCCTTCATTATTGCAAACCTAAGTCATACCCCAGGTTCTGACCTAAAGGCCATTAGGCACTCCCAGGCTCCGTTTGACCAAAAGTAAAACTCTTCAGCTCGAATGATACTGAATGAATCTTTGAAGGTCACTAAGACCCCTTTCCAACGGTCCATCCCGTGCGCGACTTCTGACTTACCATGCGGACGAACGACCCCTTTTCCCCTAAAACTCAATCAGGAGGTCAACCGACGCTCCCAGGCTCTATTTGACCAAAGTCAACTCTTCAGCTCTACTAAGACTAAATGAATCTTCGAAGGGCACTTAAACCCCTTTCCAACGGTTCACCCCATGCACGATTCTGACTTACGATACGAACAAATGATCTGTTTTACTCCGAAAGGTCACCGAACGCTTCCAAGCCCAGGTTGACCAAAGTCAACTCACCGAACCAAGTCAAACTCTTTAGAATGTTGAATTAAATCTCCTCACCATTCCAATGGTCCACCCTGTGCACAATTCTGATTTACTATGCGGAAAAACGATCCGTTTGCGTCCGACAATTCCCCGTCCGAAGGACCGATAAACGCTTCCGAATCACATTTGACCCAAAGTCAACTCCCAGACCCAGTAGCAATCTAAAGGACTTTCGAAGGTTTCTGAAATACCTTTCCAACTGTTCACCTCGTGCTCAATTCGGATCAACGGTTTGCGTTGTATGACCGATTTTCTGAAGGAACCTGAAAGAGACTGCTAAACGGCAGGTTCCAAACACTGCCAATCGATAGTGTACCTAAACACACCTACCGATTGGCAAGACCAGGGCTATGCCAATCGGAAATTCCCAGGCCTATAGAAAGGAGGGCCTAAACTCATTCCAAGGGAGGAGAAAAATCAGAGATCCATCACTCTCAGCAAGCTCAGAAAACCCCTCTCGATGTCAGCGTGATTTCCCCATCCAAATCCCTTTCCAACCTTCACCTTTCATCACCTTTTTATCAAAATTGGTGAATTAAGTATCATCCATCATTACCCAAGTGCAAGGGTTTCTCCCCAACATCCAAGATCAAGCTTAAGATCTTCAAGAAGGTCCAATTTTCTCCACTCTCTCCTTAAATTCCCCTATATTCGCATCAATTCGTTTTATTACTTAGCACTTTTATTATCTCATCTCACATATATTAATATACTTTTTATTCAATATTATTGCACATATCTTATTTTCATATAAATAAAACCCAAAAAATAGGATTTACTCATAAATTCCAAGCAGGAATTATCACACTTTTCTCAGAACTAAAACACTTTCTTACACACACACACACATATAAGATAAGTCCTCGATTGCATTTATGGGATAAATCCCACCCCTCATTTTGCATGTGAACTACATGGACTTTTATGCCTTTATAGGCTACGTAGGCGTCTCGGGGTAAAACCCATGACTCGAGTCCTATTCCTACTTTTCTCTCATTTTCTATTTTTTCTATATTCTTTAAACTCAATTCTCTTAAATTCTACATATTTACATATATATATATATATATATATATATATTTGTTCTTAGTGGCGCATTATTCCATGTGCGTTATCGTTTCGTTATAACGATCAACGGGAGGATAATCGCGTAAATCCTATTTTTTAATATTATTTTTAATAACATTCCTATAGATGACTCGCTTAATCTATTCCATGATACAAGTCGATGAGTCCTATCTCCACTATGTATACATATGCACACATACCAAGGGTAAATAAAAGAAAATAGTAACAACCCATGAGAGACCGTAAGGGCGGAATGGGTGCCTAACACCTTCCAATTTCGTAACTTAACCTCCGGACCCTTTTTCGAATCATTTTGGTTTCGTATGTATCAGTATGTCTTTGGATGTTGTCCTTCGGTATGGCTCCCTTTTCTGTTGTCTGTTTTGACTAAAATAGACTGGAGACTCCATCTCTCTACATTTTTCACCTCATCAACGACGCCGAACGAAGCGCTTCCGAGAGGGACGCGCGGGACCAACGGTATCCTCTCCCGCCACAAGGATCGGTGATGGCCACAGTGGAGACTCCGCTGGGGACTTTCATTTTGAGGGCTAGACTCTATTTACATGAGTGTTTTATTTTCTTATATATCCCCCTATTTGCATGTTCCCCTTTTACTACTCATGTGCACCTCATGCTTATGCTTCTATTCACACACTTGTAGAAGATTCTCCATGTACACTTCACACCACATGCACCTAGGATCACATATATCCCCATGTTGCACGAATCACCCATACTTGGTATACCATTGGTGCTCATACTTTGCTCCGTGTTGGGCATGATCAAGAAAGATACTCTCATCATAAGATACTAATAAGGGAATCATGCATGATTCACACAATATCACCAAAGAGAATTGTGATTGACAAAATTTTGTCGAGTAACTGGAGGGTCACTTCGTGATGTGCGCTGTTCTGGAAGGGCGCAGTTAGCCTAAGAAATATAACTCTCACCTTCCAACGGCCAAGTACCTTCGACGTATATCGAACGGTTCCCCAACATCGTAGCGCTTGACCAAAGTCATGACGGGAGGTATATCACAGGGAACTCGTTCACGTACGTCGAATATATCAAATTTGCTCTCACACGTACCGTCCCCACGAGGTATATAGTGAGGCAATTCACGTACACTCAGGTATATCAAATGACTTGTCCATACGTATCGATTTCCCTCAAAAAGCAAAACGTATATCATGGAAGCCACGCCGAAGGGGGGAACCCTTTTCGATTCACCCAACCAACAGCATACCCGCATATAGGTGTCAAGCCTAAGACACACATATTAGATTGTCGATTTCTACCCGAAACTATGTCGAAATTCGGGGTCGGCCTTCCGCACAAATTTTACAGGCATTTCTAAAATGGGACCCTGCCCGTGAGCCTGATTACAATTCCATCCATAGCTTTGCATATGTTACGAACCCAACTTTTCCAGGCTTGGGTCCCGTCCGACACTTCATTTTGCATTTAGGATAATTTAATACAGGTGAGAACATAATAATAATAATAATAATAATAATAATAATAATAATAATAATAATAATAATAATAATAATAATAATAATAATAATGCTGAGACTCGTCTTCCGAAAACATTTTTTCCTTCTTTATCGAAAATCCAAAAATATTTTACCCTTCGATCTCAAAAGAGAAACAAAAAAATGTCAAAAATATTTTCCTTCTTTTTCTCAAAATAAATCCCATTTTACGCCTTCTCAGGTCGATCACACGCCCTTAGCCTTGCTCCTTATTGGCTTCGGTCTTCAGTCAAATAACCCCGGAGCTCTGTCCGTTCCCCTACTACTTCTTTTGAGTCTGGTATCTATCCGCTTTCCATGGAGAACACAAATCAAGTACCAGTTATGCAGCCATATATGACGGTAGTCTTAGCTCAGCTCGTGTCCAAGATCAACAACCTTCAAACTGAGGTCCGAGAGATGCAACGAAACCAAGTTACTGTTCCTCAAGAGCTCGAGGCCCCATTCCCTCGCACTATAGGTCCACCCAAGCCTATCTGGTTCCCGAAGAAGATCAACACGCTTCAAGTGCCCCTCATGTTAATGGGCCGCCGCCTGCCCAGCTTCCTATGCCAAACCTTGCCCAGCCTGGGGCTAGCTTTCCTCTGATCATTGATCCGAAACAGGAATAATTAAACAAGGTCAAATAAGATCCCAATATGCTAACTAATAAGTTCGACCAAGTCCGAATCTCCGGAAATTACATGGACTACACCCGCATGTCTCCTTATCCTAAGGCAAGGTTCCCCGAGAAATTCAAGATGCCAAATATCGAGAAATTAGAAGGAAGTGGACCCCCGATTGTTCATTATCATAGTTATCACCGTTCTATGACTCTCCTAGGGTCTTCTGAAGAATTGGTGGATAATTATTTCAGCAAACTTTGAAGGATAACACTCTCCAATGGTTTTTATCTCTCGAGGAGTCCAGAATCCGTAGTTGGGAGGATGTATCCCGAGAATTCATATTGCAGTACAATTATAATGAAGAGCTTAAGGTCACCCACCGTGATTTAGAGCTGCTCAAATAGAACTCTGGGGAATCAGTCAGTAACTTTATAGCCCGATGGAGGGAAAAGGAAGCTACTATGACCAATCGGCCATCTGAGGAAGAACAAGTCAACATAGTAATGAAAAACTTCTTGCCCCATGTTCGAGTAACCATGGGAGGACAATACTATCCCCACTTCTGAGCTCTCAGATAAGTAGGAGTAGAAATCGAGGAATGCCTTGCTAAAACAGAAATTGAACCAAAGAAAGTGTCCAGACAGTTCAACCCCAGAAAATATAATAAACCTTCCAGTGCTACAGTCTCAACCATCAACAATATCTCACAACCGACCACCTCGTGGGCACGAGATAGCCTTCCTCTTCCATTCCGAAAGGAATACACCGAGCTCCATGCTCTATGCTCCCCTCTCCAAAGTTTATCAAGCCCTGTTAAGCCGAAACCTTATCAAACCCTTGGATCCCCGTCCATTGCCCATTCCACTTTTAAGAAACTTTAAGGCAGATGCCTATTGCGCCTTTCACCAAACTGCTAGCCATACCACCATCCAATCCTAAGCCAAACACTACTCACAACCCACTCCCAAATCATACCAATGCTATCTTCCTAGAAATGAACCTAGAATTTGATCCCTCAACTCAAATCACATCCATACACTCTCCCAAACCTCTCCAAACTTACCCATATTTCCTCCTACACCCTGTTAGCCTCGCTAATCAGGCACGGTTACTCCTACACACTATTCTTGGAAGCATGAAAATGGGACCGAGAGTCAGACAGTTAGGTGGTATAAACCGATGAAGTCAGCCTGGAGGACGTCATCCAGATCATGGCAGAATTATTCAGGTAAACCAACGATATTTGCAGTATGAATGAGTTACTTGATACTCTGAAATTATAAGGGCGCCTGGTCCCTTCACCATTATATATCCCCATAGAATGGGAAGAATTGTATGAATAAGACATTTAAGTTGTCGAGTGCATTGAATTTACATGTAAAGACAGAGTTGTTTCCACCGGATGGTCGGGAGAATTCGAAGATTCGAATGAAGAACAAGCTTTCGAGAAAATTGGCTCGTTAGCCAACATGTGTGGTTTGATATCATTTGAGGACCTCCTTAGATAAATAAACAAAGTGGAAGAACAACCCGAGATGGACAAAGAAACAGTATTCATATTGTCACGATCCCATCCCAAAATAGTAGTGGGGAACGAGTGTCTTGACATGCCACCAAGACAACAAATATTCTGACTTAAATTGCTTCCTTAATTAAATGCAACGGAAATACAATTACATGGTTTTGAATCATAAAATACTGAAATTAAAGGAATCACATCATCAGATCTTTATAAAAGGAAACTTCATTTATATTACAAGTAACCACGAGTTACAACTTAAAATGAAATTTAAAACTTATTACAAGAGAGCCAAACATGCTCTATATGATATAACAAACGTTTTACTTAAAATAAAATAAAGTTCTCTAAAAGATGAATCTTCCATATAGTCCTTTTACGTTCCCTCTAAGCCTACTTAATTCTTGAAAAATGGTTAGTTATACAACATCAGCTAAAAGCCGAGTGAGGTTTAATCTCTAGACATTCCAAGGTTTTGTTCAGAAAATTGATACCTATTCAAATCCAAAGAGTAGACATATACATATATGTATAGGAATTTGCTGTATAAAATTTGAGATGATAGTATATATAAATGAATAGCACGGAATATAACAGATAGGACAAATCAATTTTCAGTATCTTTTTCTTTCAATCATATCATTTTAATGGCCAAGTACACTATAATATCGTAATATACTCTCATATTATTCCTGGGTAGTTGAGGGTCAATCGAACTTTTTCATCACAATGCCTTATGTAGGGCACACCAGCGATAACCCACCTGGGAAGGTCAGTCAGTAAGAGAGGTCCATTAGGCCAAATCTTATTTCTAATATTCAATATCATTTTCAAAACTCTTTTTAATCGGTATGTCTATATGGACAAATATAAACTTATCACAAGGAATCAATCATCGGTATCAGATGAATTTTGCAAATAAAAGCAGTTCAAAAAATATATATAGTTTGCATAATATCATATAATTAAAATGCACAAGGAATGTCAGAGTACTCACCTAGAACAGAAGATCGAAGTTACAAATATTAAGTCTTGGATCACTTCGTTAAGACGAAACTTCTTCTTGAACCTACAGAACTCCCTCTTGAGATATCACGCTTTCTTACTATAGTTATCGAGGAAATGGTATGAGTTTAAATGATCCTAAAGGTTTTATTTATAGTTTTCCAAGGATTTCACGGCACTGACACGAGTCTAGCTAACCAAGCCTTTGCAACGGCGAGTCAAGGTTGAGGTGTCATGCAACAGAGGGGTCTTGTAGACTTATTTCACCGAGTAGCGACACGTGTTTTAGCTCTCTTTGTAACGGCGACACGTGTTTTAGCTTTATCTATATGGATGACATGTGTAAGTGGGAGGAATCTAGCATGAGGTGGAAAGGTGTTAGGGGTATAATGGTCATTTTACACATTAAGGGCATTTTGGTAATTTCACACTATATATTTTATATATTTCTTAGAGGTACTTGAAAATATTTTATTTACAAAATGGTCATTTTTATATTTTCATTTGTCCCTGAAACTTTCTTTATTTAAAATCAAGTCCCTAAAGTTTCATAAAATTATATTTTCTACCCCAAAACTTATCATTTAGCTTAGGATATGCTATAAGACTTTTATTTAATCTATTTTGCTGAAGAAAAAATTCATTTTAAGGTGTTTAAGTCGGCCTAACTAGCTTCCCCTTCTAACCAATCAAAATATAACACATGGTGTGGTAATAAGACAAAATACGACTTAAAGGATGGACAAATTTGCCCTTATTTCGTAATTTTGGTATAAATTTTTGCTTGGACCTCTGTTTAACACACCGATTGCTGTGTGACAAACCTAATTCATATATCTACAACTTTTTAGTTTTTACCTCAAGTCAGTTGTTATATTATAATGGTCAAAACTAGTATCTAATATGAACATTCCTACCGAAAACTTTGAAATTTTATATTTGTAACTAATTTGATATTTCATGATATATGAAGGGGGATTAGACTAAAAATAATAAATTAACATTATCCATATCACATATGAAATAATACAACATTTGAAAGTATATATGAATATATAAAAGTGGGGACATTACACATATTCTTCCCTTCTTCAGTAAATCACATGACTAGATCAGGGAAGCATTACCAGATCCCAAGCTCACTACCAACCAATGACAAAGGGAAGGGTGTTGAAAATCTTCCTATGCCATAGATGACCCTCGAGGAGAGCAAGATCCTTGATCAACTGAAGAAAACTCAAGCTAACATCACTCTATGGGGGTTTTCATGTCTTCTCAGCTACATAGAAATGCTTTAATCAAGTTCCTCACTGGACCCACAGTTCCTCCTTCTACCACACCGGAAGAAGCGATAAATTTAGTCGGATCCTTGACCTCTACACAAATGATATCCTTCTCCGAATAAGAAATCCCCATAATTGGGCCAAACCACAATCGTGCACTCAATATCTCCGTCGAAGTTATTGGAAAAATCGTACCACTCTCTCTTGTCGATAATGTATCCGCCGTAACATCCCGTAATTTTGAGGATTTAATATAATTATTTGGGATTTATAAAAATATTTAAATTGGAGGAACTTAAAATTTTGATTTGGAGAATTTATAAGAGTGAGAAGAATTATTCATAATTTGCGACTTTAAGTTAAATTGTTCTAATTTAAAGTGTGTCGCATTTTGAGGTTGAAATTGGAGAGCGTTATAAAGTATTTCGGATGGTAATTCTGAGTGTGCAGTTGAGTCCAAATGGGTTGAGATAGTCAGAAAAGAGTACCCGAGGGTAGTAATTGGGTTTCGAGGTATTTTTTGGCATAATCGGGCCCACACGGGGTGATTCATGCCATTTTATATTAAGCCCATGTGGCAAAAACGGGATTAAGGGTTTTAAGACTAATTGGGGAAGTGTTGAATGGCAGTCAACACAACTCTAAACCTAGGGTTTGAGAGAGACACAGAGGAAAGAAAATCAAGAGCCAATTGGGGATTTTTGGAGCCAAATTAAAGGACTAATTGGGGTATTCTTCGGCAACACCTTAACTACACCAACAGATCAGACCCTACGAACGATTTCAGGAAAGTGGTTAACAGTTGTAGTTCTTAAATTGATGATAATCAATTCTTATCATAGTATGTTTATGTGAAAATTCGTTTTGGGTGTGTAGCCATAATTAAATTATGTTTTTCTGAAAGTAGAGTAATGGTTAGATTTAATTACTCAAAGGATGTTATATAATGATTTGGGACCGTTAAGGTTGAATTTTAGGGTGGATTACAGTAGTTATTAGTGTTTAAATTGATTCAGAATGATGAGGTTGATTTCGGTAAAAAAAAAACGGATGAAAAACCCAAATCTGATATACTTAAGGTTATATATAAATTTGATGATGGATTAAGGTCTCTAGGGTGTTTAGAACCTTTTCTTACGTGGAAATAATATTGGTTGTGATCTGGTTAAGAGTTTGGGAAGAAATAAAAGCTTTAGGGGTCGTCCATGTCCGAAGATAGGCCGGAGAAGACGATTTCTGGAACAATCGATCGATTGACCCAGGGGGTCGATCGATCGATGATGCAAAAATTTTGGCAGTGACGCTAGTTTTAATTACATGGGAGATGTTTATTGAAAAAGGGTCTTGGGATGATTTAAATGATGAAAATTGAATAGGGGTATAACTCTTGGTAATTATGAGTAAATATAATTGGGAAATTTGGGAGAGATAAATGTGTGACACATTATGGACGAAAATTTGGGAATGAAATTCTGAGAGTTAAAAATGGACCGAGTGAGCGAGTCTGGGTAGGTTGGGTAAGTGACACCAAAGTATTAAATTAATTATTTGGAGAATAAATTAATTTGGAGCCGGAATATAGACTCAGAAAATATTAAGTTATGGACCAAGTGAGCGAGTCCGGGGATAATGGTTGGGTGACACCAAGTATTAAATTAATGGTTGTTATAATTAATTAAATTAGAGTCAGACTATAGACTCGGGTTAGTATTAATTAACTAAGGTGTAAATTAATTAAATTAGAGTCGGACTATAGACTATAGACTCGTATTAGTATTAATTAATTAATGTGTAAATTAATTAAATTAGAATCGGAGAATAGACTCGGATTAGTATTAATTAATTGACGTGTGAATTAAATAAATTGGAGTCGGACCATAGACTCGGGGAGATGATAAATTATTTAGTGAGAAAATTAATTAAGTTGAGTCAGGCCAGAGACTCAGGAAATTACAGGCTAGTGTTACGGGATTTTTTGTACAAGGTAAAGCCGGGGTCTATATTATATATATATACGGTGTAGTGATAGTTTATATATATATGTATATATTGTGTGTGCTATTAAATATGAGTGACTAGATATTTATTTAACTTATATACTCTAGTGCTATCAAGGGAGGTTGCCCTATGTGGGTGAATCCCCTAGCTTGAGGGGTAGGGTGAGTATATCCCCAGGTCATAGCATCTGGCATATGGGTGAGGGATTTATCTCACTTTCAGGGAAGCAATATGATCGCCTCCACCACGTTTATATTTTGGGCCAGGTTGGTGAGCGATTCCAACGTGGGAAACTAGGTTATGTGAGCACACCTAGTGAGATAGCATTTTAGAGGGAATCATACGGCGAGGGTATACTCGGAGTGATGAATGTGTATATATATATATATGTGTGTGTGTGGATATTATGGTAAAGGTACGTATATAATGGTAGTAAATATTATATGTGGGTAATAATACAGTGTGTGATGTAATTTTTTTTATATAACTTGTGATATAGTTATATGATTATTATTTAAAGAAATTAATTATGTTAATTGGTGAGATAACTTGTAATTCCTGAATAATTATACTCGGGCTAGAGTAGTATGGCAAGGGGTGGTTACACCAGGACTAGTTGGACGAGGTAGTACAACTAGGTGGGGTTAAGGTAACCGTTAGGTGTGCACATTAGTGGAGGGGTGAGAATGTCCTCAAGAGAGTGTGACACTAACTTAAATATGAGGCGCATTCATGCATTTTAAATTCCTGTAGTTAATTCACTTGCTAAATATATTCAAAATGTTTTGGGTTCTAACCCTTGCTATAAAAATATTTTCTAAACCTTTTAGGTGTCCAACCACAGGGACGCCAGGATTGATATTCTATTCTAGGGACACGGAGCTGCGGCATATGTGGATGCTAGAAGGAGTTTGGATTATACGCATAGTTCTTTCATTCCTTGAGTAGGAACCATTTATCAGTTCCAGTTTTATTTAGGGCATGGCGCCCACACTTTCAGTTCAGTTTTCAGATTTGTTTTATTCCAGTGTTGAGTATTTGTATTGTATTATTTTACTTTGGTGACCGATGGTTTATTCGGCATGTAGTCATTATTTTTTCGGTTGATTTAATTCAGTTGTGCAAATGGATTATATTATTTCCTCATGTACTAATTGGTTTAATTAATAAGATAAAAATTGGCACCAGCTTTTGGAATACTAGGTGGTTAGTAAGTTTTAAAAAGGTTTTCAACAGTGATGCTAAGGATGAACCAATTGGGATTCCTGTTTTAATTTGGTATAGGACTGATCACCCGGTATTTTATTAGGTGAGGTGTCACAGATGGTATCAGAGCATCAGGTTCTAGTGTCCTTATGATCTGTGCGGCTTTTCACATTTCAGCTTAGTGTTTTTTGATGTAGAATCCTATCTTAGGATTGTTGTATTCTCATACATATGCGCATTTACGTTCTTATGCCAATTACTTTTATATTTGAGGGTGAACTCATATGATTCAATTCTCATTTCAGATGCCGCCCAGGAGAGAGAGAGCAGCTAGGGAATTAGGGGGAGGTGAGACTAGGGAGGCTCATCAGGAGCTAGAGTTACCGCAGCAACTGCCACAGATGATTTCGGAAGCACAGGTGACTAAATTAGTGGCGCATGCAATAGAAGCGACGATGATCGCAATGGAAAGGTACTTTCCACAAGATCAGCCACGGACATTAGTGGTGCCGGATGTTCAGGTCCACCCGGGGCCGTCGGGGTGGCAGCAAGTACAAGAGGTCCTTCAAAAAGGCAATCCACCAGAGTTTCGAGGGGGTTCAAATGTGATGCTAACGTGTTAGTGGAAGAGAGATATCCTACATCACCTACGCATGGTGGATTGCAATGAGGTGCAAAATCAAATGCTAGCCACTTTTAAGTTCGTGGGAGCAGAGCTACAGTGGTGGGAGTCGATCACCACAATTAAGGAAAGGGATACATTGGCAATTACAGAGTTTTGGGTGCGGTTCGATCGCTGTTATTTTCCGCTAGCAGTGAAGACCGAAATGAGGAGAAAATTTAGAGAGGTGACTCAGGGGGACCGTTCAGTGGCCGATTACGAGGAAGAATTCACTCGTTTGGCAAATTTTGTACCGGATGAGGTAAGCGACGACGAAAGAAAGATGTTAAAGTTCATGGATGGGTTAGTCTGGAGGATCAGGAAACATTTGATTAGTAATCCTGCATTAGTATCTTATACGAACATCGTAAATGCAGCACTCCTGCACTGCCAGGAATATCGCTTCCACGTGAGAGGAAGCAGGAGGGGAGGGGAACCCAATCAGTCGGATAAAGCGGGAGGGAATAGTAACAGTGGGGTATCTCAGCAGCAGACAGGGGGACATAAGGGGTAGGATTCCCGGCAGGGGAATCAGGCCAAGCTATTTAGGTCTAGAGGCTATCGACAGGATGGCCAGGACTTCCGATAAGGCCAACAAGGAAGAGATCAGTGGTAGGGTGAATGTATTAGGAAGTGTTTCGCTTGTGGGGATGCGATACACGTGAAGAGAGATTGTCCTTAGCGAGGAAGGGGTCAGCTACATGACAAGGTCCTGGATATACAGCCACTACAACAAGTCATGGGTGCGTTCGGGAAGGGGGAAGCTGCTCAGGAACCTGAGGATTAGACATTGCAGCTAGAGTATGGAGGTAATTATTTTTATCCTATGGGCATGGGGTATGTTTTGAGTGACTGTGAGGGTGTCAGAATATAAGAATTATTTTTGCTAGAGTTCATGGGTAAGTCGAATTTAGTGGGTGCACAGGCTATAGCTGCCATATTACATATATATTTCTGTGGGATAGTGGATTTCTTTAGTGTTAACCACGAGAGAGTGGGGGTACTCATAGAGATGGGATTGGTATTATGCGAGGGGTTACTTCTTTCAAGAATTATGGAAGTAGGGTAGAAATTTTTTATATCGGTTGGATAGCGATGGATTTGAACTATTGTGAATAGTGGGGGTAAGTTTTGGTGTTCTCGACACCAGGGTCTGATTGATTTTTAAGTATCACCTGAGAAGGCGTCTAGCTTGTATATATGCGTGTATATATGTTGTATTGTGTGGTGAGATAGACACATAATGAGGCCTTGTGTTCTCATATTTATCCCGGTAAGTAAGGGTGTTTACTGAAGTGAATTAGGGTGGTTAGATTTAGTTTTGAGCAGAGAGAGATAGCTCGGGGTTTATTTTGCGCAAGAACTAGTGACAGTAAGGGCGCGGTATTTTATGTTTTCTTTTGTAGCATAAGAGTATGCATGTATGCTTTCGTGTTAATAGACAAGTATTTGGGGGTATGTACTATGGACTGAGGGTCTAACAGATCTCAACGACCGACAATGTTAGGTAGTAGTGTATCGGGGGGGGGGGGGGGGGTTCCTTATTTGGATTTCTCTTTCGAGATGTCCCATGCATGAAACTTAGCGTAACGTTGGAAGTGGGGGAGATGTTCGGTCGTTAGTACATGGGATGGGTACCCCGGGTGTTATTATTTATATATGTTATATGACTACGGGTTAGAATTTATATTACGGGTCATGGCTAGTATAGTCAGGTAACTTTCATGCGGTAAAGCACGGGGATAGGGTGTATGGGCACCCGGGTTAATTAAGGCAACTTTTGTGCGGTCAAGCACGGGTAAGGGTGTAGGGGCGCCCTGGTTAATTAAAATGCATATTTGTATAATTTATAGTTAGAAGCGGGATAGATAGATATAGCGAGCTTAGAGGCACATGACTAGAGAGTGATATTTAAAGTTTGGAGCACTAGGCTTATCTTAATTTCGAGGACGAAATTCCTTTGTAAGGGGGGAAGTACGTAACACCCCGTAATTTTAAGGATTTAATATTTAATTATTTTGGGAGTTATAAAAATATTTAAATTGGAGGAACTTAAATTTATGATTTGGAGAATTTATAAGAGTGGGAATAGTTATTCATAATTGGCGACTTTAAGTTAAATTGTTCGAATTTAAAGTGTGTCGCATTTTGAGATTAAAATTGGAGAGCATTATAAAGTATTTCGGATGACAATTCTGAGTGCGCAGTTGAGTCCGTATGGGTCGAGATAGTCAAAAAAGAGTACGCGAGGGTAGTAATTGGATCTTGGTGTATTTTTGGGCATAGCCGGGCCCACATGTGGTGATTCAGGCCATTTTAAATTAGGCTCATGTGGCAAAAACAGGATTGAGGGTTATAAGACTAATTGGGGAAGTGTTGAACGGAAATCAACACAACTCTAAACCTAGGGTTTGAGAGAGACACAGAGGAAAGCAAATCAAGAGCCAATTGGGGATTTTTGGAGCCAAATTAAGGGACTAATTGGAGTGTTCTTCGACAACACCTTAACAACACCAATGGATCAGACCCTACGAACGATTTCAGGCAAGTGTTTAACTGTTGTAGTTCTTAAATTGATGATAATCAATTCATATCACAGTATGTGTATGTGAAAATTCGTTTTAGGTGTGTAGCCATAATTAAATTAGGTTTTTCTGAAAGTAGAGTAATGGTTAGATTTAATTACTTAAAGGATGTTAGATAATGATTTGGGACATTTAAGGTTGAATTGTAGGGAGGATTACAGTAAGTATTAGTGTTTAAATTGATTGAGAATGATGAGGTTGATTTCGGTAAAAATAAAACCCGGATGAAAAACCCAAACCTGATATACTTAAGCTTAAGTATAAATTTGATAATGGATTAAGGTCTCTAGGGTGTTTAGAACCTTTTCTTGCATGGAAATAATATTGGTTGTGATCTGAGTAAGAGTTTGGGAATAAATAAAAGCTTTAGCGTTCGTCCATGACCAAACATAGGCTGGAGAAGACGATTTCTGGAACGATCGATCGATCGACCCAAGGGGGTCGATCGATCGATGATGCAAAAATTTTGGCAGTGACACCAGTTTTAATTTATGGGAGATGTTTATTGAAAAAGGGTCTTGGGATGATTTAAATGATGAAAATTTAATAGGGGTATGACTCTTGGTAATTATAAGTAAATATAATTGGGAAATTTGGGAGAGATAAATGTGTGACACATTATGGACGAATATTTGGAAATGAAATTCTGAGATTTAAAAAAGGACCAAGTGAGCGAGTCCGGGTAGGTTGGGTAAGTGACACCAAAGTATTAAATTAATTATTGAGAGAATAAATTAATTTGGAGTCGGAATATAGACTCGAAAAATATTAAGTTATGGACCAAGTGAGCGAGTCTGGGGATAATGATTGGGTGACACCAAGTATTAAATTAATGGTTGTGTTAATTAATTAAATTAGAGTCAGACTATAGAATCAGGTTAGTATTAATTAACTAAGGTGTAAATTAATTAAATTAGAGTCGGACTATAGACTATAGACTCGTATTAGTATTAACTAATTAATGTGTAAATTAATTAAATTAGAATCGGACTATAGACTCGGATTAGTATTAATTAATTGACGTGTGAATTAAATAAATTGGAGTCGGACCATAGACTCGGGGAGATGATAAACTATTAAGTGAGAAAATTAATTAAGTTGAGTCAGGCCAGAGACTCAAGAAATTACAGGCTAGTGTTACGGGATTTTTAGTACACGGTAAAGCCGGGGTTTATATTATATATATACGGTGTAATGATAGTTTATATATGTGTGTATATATTGTGTGTGCTATTAAATATCAGTGAATAGATATTTATTTAACTTATATACTCTAGTGCTATCAATAGAGGTTGCGCGATGTGGGTGAATCCCCTAGCTTGAGGGGTAGGGTGAGTATATCCCAGGTCATAGCGTCCGACATATGGGTGAGGGATTTATCTCACTTTTAGGGAAGGAATATGACCGCCTCCACCATGTTTATATTTTGGGCTAGGATGGTGAGCGATTCCATCTTGGGAAACTAGGTTATGTGAGCACCCCTAGTGAGATAGCATTTTAGAGGGAATCATACGGTGAGGGTATACTTGGAGTGATGAATGTGTGTATATATATATATATATATATATATATGTGTGTGTGTGTGTGGATATTATGGTAAAGGTACGTATATAATGGTAGTAAATATTATATGTGGGTAATAATACAGTGTGTGATGTAATTTTTTTTATATAACTTGTGATATAGTTATATGATTATTATTTAAAGAAATTAATTATGTTAATTGGTGAGATAACTTGTAATTCCTGAATAATTATACTCCGACTAGAGTAGTATGGCAAGGGGAGGTTACACCAGGACTAGTTGGATGGGGTAGTACAACTAGGTGGGGTTAAGGTAACCATTAGGTGTGCACATTAGTGGAGGGGTGAGAATGTCCTCAAGAGAGTGTGACACTAACTTAAATATGAAGAGAATTCATGCATTTTAAATTCTTGTAGTTAATTTACTTGCTACATATTTTCAAAATGTTTTGGGTTCTAACCCTTGCTATAAAACTGTTTTCAAAACCTTTTTGGTGTCCAGCCAGAGGGACGCCAGGATTGATATTCTATTCCAGGGACACGGAGCTGCGGCTTATGTGGATGCTAGACGAAGTTTGGATTAAACGCATCGTTCTTTCATTCCTAGAGTAGGAATCATTTATCAGTTCCAGTTTTATTTAGGGCATGTCGCCCAGACTTTCAGTTCAGTTTTCAGATTTGTTTTATTCCGGTATTGAATATTTGTATTGGATTATTTTATTTTGGCGACCGATGGTTTATTTGGCATGTAGTCATTATTTATTCGGTTGATTTAATTCAGTTGTGTGAATGGATTATATTTATTTCCGCGTGTACTAATTGGTTTAATTCATAAGATAAAAATTGGCACCAACTTTTGGAATACTAGGTGGTTAGTAACTTTTAAAAAGGTTTTCGACAGTGATGCTAAGGATGAACCAACTGGCATTCGTGTCTTAATTTTGTATAGGACTTATCACTCGATATTTTTTTAGGCGGGGTGTCACATCCACCTTGAATGTCTTCCCATTAAGAACCTTCAAATGCTTAGGACTGAAGGAAAGTGACCTCACTCCAACCTCCGCTGCTGTATGTGCCTATGATAATACTCGTCAACAAATGGGATCCATAAAACTTGTAATAGGGGCTAGCCCTATGAACCCGGTTGTTGAATTTCAAGTTATTGACATCCCAACTTGTTTCAGCCTGTTGCTCGGATGAAATTGTCTCCACAATATCAAGGGTGTGTCTTCAGCACTCCATCAGAAATTGAAGTTCTTCGCCGACGGATGAGTCATTAACATTTTGGGCGACGACGATAATGCCGAGGGTGCAAGTACCAGCAGTCCGATCCTTAAGATACAACACGGGTCAAATGATATGCTCCTATCAGGATTACGAGTTGAACCACACTTACTCCCAGCAGGGGACGGTTTCAAAGAAAGGGTTTGTCCAGAATATGACCTTCATGGAAACGTCAATGTAATTAAAATGTTTAGAAACATGCACTTCATTCCCGGACTGGGGCTAGGACAAAGACAACAAGGGATACTTGAGCCCATTGAACTGAAGAAAGCTTTTCCTCCTTGTGGTTTAAGGTATCAACCATCAGGACAAGAGCTCAAAATGATCTGCCAATCTCGACCAAAGAGAAGACTAGACTGCCTCCAAACCATCTCAGGTGACTCCTTGAATGGACGATTCATCAAAGAGGCTGAGGACTTCCCTTTTATGGCTTTCTGAAACCATGGTATGGCCATACAGACAAGAAGATGAAACCCAAAATGGAGATATTTTTTCAAGATAGCTACCCATGGGTCGAAAGTTCCCAACACCATGTACAACCGTTCATCAAAGATACCAAAGAGACTGAGGAAAGTGACTCCGAGGACTCATTCAACATGTAAACACTGGGGCTACCACTCTACAAGGTGAATTCAGGCACTACATCACTGGATCCATCCCACTTGATTAAAGCTACTGATACACCTCTCCTCAACTGGCATGCTGCGTCGGTTCTACCTGTTGAAATCCCACCTAGGCCCAATATTTACCCCATTTCTTCTTATGTTGTCTATCCTTGCCCAAATGTAATCGAGACCTCCTTTGATGAGGTTCTCAATGTTGTTTTTCCTATCAATGAAATAAAAAAATATTTTGAGTATCTTGTTATTCCTTACATTAATTGTTTAGATTCTAATCAAACTTTTGGTGATGATGATTTTGCAAATAAATAATTCTTAACTGATCTAAATAAGGTACTAACAAACAACATAATCGCGTTCAAGTTAATGAAGAAGATCCTATTATTATTAACCTCGGTTCTAATAGCCAACTGCGCGAGATTATGATAGGGGCTAACCTTGGCGAGCATGAGAGCGCACAACTCTAAGAATTAGGAGAGGGGCTACCCTATGACGATACGCCCGGCATTGATCCTGAAATAGCTAATCATGAGATCCCCACTCTTCCAGAGTACAAGCCGGTTAAACAAAGCTAAGAAAGCTCCGCACCAAATGGTCGCTCAAAGTCAAAGAAGAGGTGGTCAAACAGTTGAATGTGGGTTTTGATTCGTGTGATCGAATATCCCACATGTCTAGCCAACATAGTTCCTATGCCAAAATCAGGAGGGAAAGTTTGGATGTGCGTAGACTACCGGGACTTGAACAAAGCCTCTCTGAAGGTCGATTAGCCGCTACCCAATATCGACATGATCGTGAATAACACAGCCAGTCTTGATCTCAAGTCATTCCTCAATGGGTTTTATGGATTCAACCAAATCAAAATGCACCCAGATCATCAAGAAAAAACTGCGTTCATCACCCCATGGGGAGGCTTTTGCTACACTGTTATGCCATTTGGTCTCAAGAATGCTGGGGCTACCAACCTGAGGGCTGCCAAAACCATCCTGCACTATCTGATTCACAAAGAAGTCGAGGTCTATGGGGATGATATGATTATCAAATACAAAACTAGAGAAGGTCATGTTCTTTTTCTCCAAAAGTTCTTCAAACGATTGCGATGATATCAGATGAGACTCAATCCACAGAAATGTGTCTTCGGCATTATAGAGGGAAAACTCTTGGGATTCATGGTCAATGAGAAAGGGATAGAAGCAGATCCTGCCAAGATAAAAGCCATACTTGAGATGCCACCTCCCTGAATGGAGAAAGAAGTCCATGGTTTCTTTGGGAAATTGCAATACATCAGCCGGTTCATCAACCAACTCACCTCCATCTGTTAACCAATTTTTAAACTACTTCGAAAGGATTCAACCAAAGTTTGGAATGAGGCCTGCCAAGAAGCCATCAACCGAATATAAAAAAACCTGACTCAACCTCCGGTACTAATGCCACCACAGCCTGGTCTTCCCTTGATCCTATACCTAACCATAACCGACACTGCAGTTGGGGATTTTCTATCCTAATACCTTGAACATTCCCGCAAAGAAAAACTAACTATTACGTCAGTCGCAAACTGTCCTGGTACGAGTGGTCGAGTATGAAGTCAACTACACTGCTTTGGAAAAAGCATGCATTGCACTTATTTGGGTCACCAAAAAGATGTGAAAATACATGCTCGCCTTCCCCATTAAGCTTGTATCCCGAATGGACCCCATCAAATACTTGCTTGAGAAACCCGCCTTATCCAGTCGAATGGATCGATGGTTGATGCTCTTAGCCGAGTTTGAAATCGTGTACATTACACAAAAAGCCATGAAAGGAAGATCCATCTATGACTACCTTGCTGACTACCCCATGGAAGAAGCTAATGTTTGGGTCTCTAAATTCCTAGATAAAAATATCCTCTACGCTGCTCAAGATGACCTTCTATGGAAAATGTTCTTCGACGGCGCTACCAATAAAAAGTGTTATGGCATTGGGATACTTCTGATCGCCCCAGATGACTCCCACACTCCCATCGCCATCAAATTGGATTTCCCCTGCACCAATAATATGACTGAATACGAGGCATGTACGGTAGGCCTTAAAGTTGCTCTCAAGAAAGGTTTCCAATGCCTAAATGTCTATGGGGATTCTGCCCTCATCATCGATCAAGTGCTTAGAAAATGGAAAGTCAAGGAAGAGAAACTCCAACCCTTCCATGCCCACTTAGAAGAACTAGCCTCCCAATTACAAGACATCACCTTCCATTACCAACCTTGAGTAAGAAATAATATAGATGATGCCCTTGCTACCTTAGCCTTGACGGTCAACATGCCCGAAGGAATAACAATGGCCCCCTTCCTGGTCCAAAAGCAAGACAAACCAACCCTCTGCTACCACATTGGGCTCATCACCAAAGAAGATCCCGAGCTAGTCAATTACTGGTATTATGATATCTAGCACCTTCTCAAGCATGGTAAGTATCTCGAGGGTTCCAACAAGAAAGACCAAAAAACCCTCCGAAGACTGGCCGCCCAGTACATCATCTGTCACAAAGCATTACTCAAGAGAAACTTCGATGGAACCCATCTACACTTTATCACAGGGGATGACATTGAATAGGTAATGCAGAGAATCCACAGTGGGGAATGCGGACCCCACATGAATGGTCACATGCTTTCTAAGAAGATCATACGATATGGCTACTACTGGACCACCATGATCCAGGATTGGATAGCCTATGTCCAGAGATGCCTCAAATGCTAACAATTCTCCAACCTTCAACACTTGCCTCCGCGAGAATTATACAACATGACTTCTCCCTAGCTATTCTCCACCTGGGGCATCGATATTATAGGAAACTTTACACCCAAGGCCTCTAATGGACATAAGTTCATTATGGTTGCCATTGGTTACTTGACCAAATGGGTCGAAGCTGAGTCCTACGCAGTTCTGAATGCCAAGAAAGTGTCCAAATTCATCAAGGAAAACATTACATGTCAATATGGGGTCCCGCACGAGCTAGTGTCAGATAACATGTTGCATTTCGAGGCAGAAGTCACAGAAGTGGTCAACGAGTATGGGATTCAGAGACACAAATCTTATCTCTACTATCCTCAGACCAATGGTGCAGTTCAAGCCACCAACAAGAACCTCAAAGCCATCATCAGCAAGATGATCGAAAGTTGTTGAGATTAGGCCGACCGAATCCCATATGCCCTCTGGGGATACCGAACCTCAATCTGAACCTCTACTGGGGCTACCCCTTACTCTATAGTCTACGGCATGGAAGAGGTCCTACCTGTGGAGCTAGAAATACCCTCATTACGCATCATAATTAAAAGAAAGGTCAGTGAGGAAGTCTGCCATCAAAGCCGCCTCGACGAGCTGTCACTCCTGGATGAAAAGAGACTGAAGGCGTTATATCACATACAAGGGTACCATCGCCGAATAGCGCTTTCATTCAATAAGAGAGTCAAGGGCCGCGGTGTTCGAGAGGGGGATTTGGACCTTAAATAAATAGTAGAGCCCATCTGGGACCCTAGAGGGAAATTCAAGCCTAATTGGAGCGGCCCATACATTATCAAAAAGATCTTGTCCAGCGGTGCCCCATGCTCATGAACTTAGATGGAGACAAGATGTCTTGTCCAGTCAACCTAGATTGTCTCAAGAAATTTTACCCCTAGTCCAAAATCTCGTCGCGCTACGACTCTTCTCATCTCCCTTCTATTCTAAAAAAATCTCTTCATTTCCCTCTACCAAGAACTACGTGGGCCTAATCCTCTGCAAAAATCATTCCTAGAAAAATAGAAAATTTTCAAAACCCACAGAGGTATGTAGGCAGCTCATTATATGAGCACGACCCTTTCTTTTCACAAAAAAAAACTATTATTTTCTTACCTCCGAGAACGACAGTCCATTCTAACATATATTTGAACAAAAGGATTATGCCTGCCTTAGCGATCGGTGTAGATAATTCAAAATACAAATGTCACCAGAAGTCACAACTGGATGATCAAAAACTTGTTTATTTCATTGATAAGAAATTACAGTGCAATTACATAAAGGAACGGATAACTCCCTTCCCCCCCACCTTCCTAAAAATACAAATAAAAAACTAAACTTATTTGCCGGTATAAAATAAAGTCTCCAAGAGTCCTACCCACAGCTACCAGAGGAACCCACTTCATCATCATCATATACACCCTCATCTTCAAGCCCTAAGAATTGACTTCAACCCGCAGAATCGGTCATCCTCGTCCTTAGGTCCTCAGAATTGACCTCGATCCTCCGGTCATCCACTTTCAAAGGCATCATGTGGTGTCTATTCTACGGCTATCGTTTGTTCCAAACACACCCGTCGAGGGGCTCTGTAGACACCCCATTCTAATACCCCCTAACCTCTTCTTAGGTCCCTAACGCCTCCCTTCATCATTGCAAACCTAAGTCATACCCAAGGTAATGACCTAAAGGCCAATGGGCACTCCCAGGATCCATTTGACCAAATGTCAAACTATTCAGCTCGAACGAGACTGAATGAATCTTCGAAGGGCACTGAAACTCCTTTCCAATGGTCCATCCCTTGCACGATTCAGACTTACCATGCGGACGAATGACCTGTTTTCCCCCGAAACTCAATTAAGAGGTCACCGGACGCTCCCAGGCTCCATTTGACCAAAGTTAACTCTTTATCTCAATCGAGACTGAATGAATCTTCAAAGGTCACTGAAACCCCTTTCCAACTGTCCGCCCCGTGCGCGATTCTGACTTACGATACAGGCGAATGATTCATTTTACTCTGAAAGGTCACCGAATGCTTTCAGGCCTCGGTTGACCAAAGTCAACTCCCCAAACCAAGTCAAACTCTTTGTAATGTCGAAGTAAATCTCCTCACCTTTCCAATGGTCTTCCCCATGCGCGATTCTAATTTACCATGCGGACGAACGATCTGTTTGCGTCCGATAATTCCCCGTCCAAAGGATCGATGAACGCGTCTGAGCCACATTTGACCCAAAGACAACTCCCGGAGCCGGGAGCACTCCAAAGGACTTTCGAAGGTCTCTAAAAAACCTTTCCAATGGTTCACCCCGTGCGCGATCAGAATCAGCAGTTTGCACTATATGACCGATTTTCCAAAGGAACCTGAAAGAGACTGCCAAACTGCAGGTTCCAAACTCTACCTATCAACAGTGTACCTAAACACACCTGTCGATTGGCAGGACCAGGGCTATGCTGATCGGCAATTCCATGGGCCTATAAAAAGGAGGGTCTAAACTCATTCCAAGGGAGGAGAAAAATTAGAGATCCATCACTCTCAACAAGCTCAGAAAACCCCTCTCGATGTCAGCGTGATTTCCCCATCCAAATTCCTTTCCAACCTTCACCTTTCATCACCTTTTTCATCAAACTTAGTGAATTAAGTATCCTCTATCATCACCCAAGTGCAAGGGCTGCTCTCCAACATCCAAGATCAAGCTCAAGATCTTCAAGAAGGTCCAATTTTCTCCACTCTCTCCTTAAATTCCCCTATATTCGCATCAGTTTGTTTTATTACTTAGAACTTTATTCTCTCACCTCACATATCTTAATATACTTTTTATTTAGTATTATTGCACATCTCTTATTTTCATATAAATAAAACCCCAAAAAACAAGAAAAAGAGGATTTGCTCATAAATTCCAAACGGGAATTCTCACACTTTTCTCACAACTAAAACCCTTTCTTACACACACACACACAGACACACACACACATACACGCATAAGATAAGTCGCAGATTGGATTTATGGGATAAATCCCACCCCTCATTTTGCATGCGAACTACGTGGATTTTGATGCCTCTATAGGCTACGTAGGCGTCTCGGGGTAAAACCCGTGACTCGAGTCCTATTCCTAATTTTCTCTCATTTTCAATTTTTTGTATATTCTTTAAACTCAATTATCTTAAATTCTACATATTTACATATACATATATATTCATTCTTAGTGGCTTATTATTCCATGTGCGTTATCGTTCCGTTATAATGTTCAACGCGAGGATAATCCTATTTTCTAATATTATTTTTAGAAACATTCCTACGGATGGCTCGCTTTATCTCTTCTATGATACAAGTTGATGATTTCTATCGCCACTACGTATACACATGCACATATACGACGAGGAAATAAAGGACAATAACAACAACCCATGAGAGACCGTAAGGGTGGAATGGGTGCCTAACACCTTCCCATTTCGTAACTTAGCCTCCGGACCCTTTTTCGAATCATTTTGGTTTCGTATGTATCAGTATGTCTTTGGATGATATCCTTTGGGATGGATCCCTTTTCTTTTGTCTGTTTTGAGTAAAATAGACTTTCGACTCCATCTCTCTACATTTTTCACTTCATCAACGACGTCGGCCCAAGCGCTCCCGAGAGGGATGTGCGGGACCAAAGGTATCCTCTCCCGCCGCAAGGATCGGGGATGTGCACAACCATGCTCTCTTCTCATTTATTTATCACTTTCACTCACTTGTAGATGTTCGGCGTGTTTCAGCTTTTAGTCACTTGTATATATTCTCCAATATAACTTCACACACTCCCACTTGTATATAGTCTCACTTTTACTTACATGCTCCACACACCACTGGTAGATTATCCATGCTTAACTTCATTAGCACACACAGTCATTTTCTCTCATTTTTATATATCTCTATGTTCATTACACATCTCACACACTACTTGTAGTTTCTCCATGCTTAGTCTCACTAGCACACACATTCAATCGTATACATTCACATGTTGTTTTACTCATACTATTCCCATCTCACTATCTTACTTTGCATATATATATATATATATATATATATATATATATATATATATATATATATATATATATATATATATCACTTACTTGTATATCCACATGTTTCACACTCTATCACCATGCTATGTATAGTCTTCATGCTCCATGCTAGCTTTACTTTCCATGATTATCCCTCTTATCTCATAATACTTATATATTCTCTCTCATAGTGGTAGTACTCCATTTATTTAGCATACAAAAAATATCCATAAGATGCTAATTAAGACTCATGCATATTTGCACACTACATGAACTGAGCACGACAATGTTGACCAAAATTTTATCAACTGGGGGGTAACTTTGTGATGGGTGCCTATCTAGTGGGGTGCGGTTAACCTGATTGATGATTATCACCTTTCATTGGCCTCGTAACTTTAGCGTATATCAAACGGTTCCCCCACATCATACCACTTGACCGAACTCATGACGGGAGGTATATAACGGGGAACTCATTAACGTACGTCGAATATATAAAATTCGCTCTTACACGTACCATCCCCACGGGGTATATAGTGAGGTAATTCATGAACACTCAAGTATATCAAATAGCTTGTCCACACATACCAATGAATGATTTCCCTTATAGGCATGATGTTTATCGTGGAAGTCATGCCAGGGGGGGGGGACCCTTCCACTAAACCACCAAATGCATAAAGCTCATATAGGTGTCTGTTAAAGGACACTAATATCTAGTTTGTTTATTACAATGTGAAACTCTGCAAAAATTTCGAGTAGCCATACCACCTGAATTTTCATGCCATTTTGCCCATTTTTAAAACAAGACTCTGTTCGTGAGCCTTTAACAGGTCAGACTATGTCTTACATCTTACGCCCTATCTTTTCCCCAGGCTCAAGTCCTTTCCGACATCTTTCTAGTATTTAGGCAATCATAATACGAGAGGAACCTGATAATAATAATAATAATAATGAGGATTTTCTCTTTTTCCCTCTTTTCCAAAAATAAAAATACCAAAAACATATTTCCCCCCTTTTCGAAATAAAATACCCAAAATACTCCCTTTTCCTCCAAAAATAAAATAAAATCATTTTTCCCTCTCAGGTTGATCGTATACCCATATTTTGGTTTGGCTCCCTATAGGCTTTAGCCTTTCGTCAAACCACCCTGAAGCTCTACCGCTTCCTTTGTTGCTTCCACCAAATTTGATATCTACCTTCGCGAGTTGTTCATGGAGAATATAGACCAAGCACTGAATGTTCAGCCATATATGATGGCCATCCTAGCCCAACTCAGTGCCAAAATTGACAACCTTCAAGATGATGTCCAAGAGATGCAATGACACTGGGATTAAACTCCCAAAGCTCAAGAAAATGAAATCCTCTTTCCTCATGCCATGGGTCCACCTGCCCCAGAACCAGTATGGGTCCTTGAGGAGTACCAACATGCCCCGCATGCCTCACCTACAAATGGCCCGCCTCCAGCTCAACTACCAATTCTGAACCTTGGGCAACTAGGAGTTAATTCATTAGTGCTTATGAACCCTAAGGAAGAACTCAAGATGCTATCAAAGAAATTCGTCCAAGTTAGGATCTCTGGAAACTATATGGACTATAACCACATGTCTCCCTATCCTAAGGCCAGATTATCAAAAAAGTTCAAGATGCCAGACATCAAGATCGGAGGTAGTGGTCCCTCGATTATGCACATACGTAGTTAGCACCGAGCCATAACCCTCCTTGGGGATTCAGAGGAGATAATGGCCCAAATGTTTTAGTAAAACTTGAAAGAGAGTGCCCTCGGGTGGTTCCTATCCCTTAAGGAATCTAGAATCAATAATTAGGAGGATGTAGCCACGGAATTTATGCCCCAATACAAATACAATAAAGAATTGGAGGTCACACACAGATACCTCGAGCTACTCAAGCAGAGTACCAAGGAATCAAACAGTAGTTTCATCAGAAGACGGAGAGAAAACGCTACCACCATGACCAACCGCCCAGCAGAAGAAGAGCAAGTGAGTATAGTGAAGAAGAATTTCCTACCCCATATTCGATCATCGATGGGAGGATAGTACTACCCTCACTTTATATCCCTCTGGGAGGCTAGTGTGGAGATTGAATAAGGGGTTGCTAATTATAAGATGTAGTGTAAACTGAAAAGTTTTTCGGGTAATTTGCTCCAAATAAGTACGATAAATCGTCCAGTACCTCAGTATCTATAATAAATAACATATCTTAACCTGCCGCTTCCTAGGAACCTGAAAGTATCCCTAACCCTACCAGAAAATAATATACTGAACTCCATGCTCCCTTATTAAAAGTATACCAAGACCTACTAGCTCGAAACTTCATCAAGCCATTAGAACCCCGACTATTTCTAAATCCCCTTCCTAAGAACTTCAAACATCATGCACGCTACGAGTTTCAGGAAATCGCAGGCCACTCTATCGACCAGTGTTTTCAACTCAAAAATGTAATCAAAGGCCTTATAGACTAGGAAACATTGCTCCACTAGCTAATCCTAAATCCAACATCACTCATAACCCTCTACCAACATATGGAACTGGAGTGAATACCATCTTCCCAGAAAACAACCCATATTTTAAACCTTCTACCCAAATCGTGCCTCTTAAAATACGTGACACATCCATAATCTCACCCAACCCACTCAACATTTGTCTATCCTTTCTCCTGAGTCCCACGAACTTTGTTGATCAATCCTTGTCACTCTTTACATGAGCCTGTATTATTGTCTACACTCGATAAGAGGGGGGAGGTATGGAACTACCTGAAGTAGTAGATGAACTCCGAAGGTTTGGGTTGAAAATACCCACATAAATGACAATCAACTACAAGAGGATCAGTGACCTATTTATGGAATCCCAAAAGTGTGCTTGGGAATCAGACAAATGGGTGGTACCCATAGAAGAAATTATCTTGGATGATGTCATGGAAACCATGTCATATATGTTTCGCTTGGAAGGGGAGATATGGAGCATCCCCAAATTGCTCACAGCCTTAGAACTCTAGGGGCATCTGGTCCCTTCACTCCCGCACACTCATGCTCAGTTGGAAGACTTGTACGATCAAGCTGTAGAGGTTATTAAATGCATCTATTACTCTTCCCAGGAGGATTTCGTCGTCAATAGCTGGGATGATGACTTCGAATGCTCAAATGGTGAATCAGAGGGAGAAAGCTTCCCTTTTTGCCAAATTCTCTGAACCATGGTATGACCCCATGGATAAAAATATGAAACCGAGGCTGGAGATCTTTTTCCAAGATGACAATACCTAGGTAGAGGAAAGGAGACACAAAGTGGAACTCTGACTGGCGAGACCAGGGAAAACATTAAAAACTCTTACGACAGTGACACTGAGGAGTCCTTTAACCTATGGACACTGATGTTGAGTCTCTTCCTAATTTTCCAAGAAGTCGCACCCTCAGACCCATCCGTAAATACTACCACTACTAAATCACCTCTCCTCAACTAGCATGCTGTTCCGATCGAGCCCTCTCAAGCCAATCTAAACCCTGTTATCCACTACTATAAAAGAGTCCTCTTTTGATGAGGTTCTCAATGTTGTATTTCCTGAGAAAGAAATAGACAAATGTTTTGAGTGTCTTATTGTGCCTTACATTAATTTCATTGATTCTAATCAAACTTTTGATGATGATTATAATACCCCGAGAAAATTGAGGAGTCGCTATGTTTTAAATTTAATTAAAATCCACAACAATCCATATAGAGCCTCAATATCCACAAACTAAACATGACAGGTCATCAAAATACATAACATCTAATCCCAAAATTTACATGTCAATCTAAAATATCTCCTAACAACACGGCTATGTAAAATACACCTCCAAATGATTACAGTTTTAGTTCCACTCAAATAACGCTATGCTCCCAAATATTTACACAACCAATTTATACAAAAATAATATTCTCAAAATTTTGTGCTCTTAATGTCCTTAAAAAATTAGTAACTTCCAAATCCATGCTTACCTGTCACTAAAAAAAGAGAACGAGGAAGTACACAATATGATAAGAATATATGCTCAATACAATAACGTTGAATAAAATGTAACAATACGAAACTGTATACGTGTTCAATGGGACACCGAGCATTGTACCAATTTATTTGTTATTAACACATCAATAGGTCACTGGGCCTTAGCTCACCTCACCAAGGCTTCTCAAAGCCTCATTACGGCTATTGAACTTTTGAACTTTTGGTGGGTAACCATTCTCAGTGCCATTTTAAAATTTCATGGCACCATGCCCACATAAACAAATACATCATATCACAATCGAATAACATATAAGATTCCAATGAATACCGAAACATTTCAAGAAGAATACAAATAACTGAGAAATAAGAAAATACTATCGAGAGATTTAGAGGAAGCATATTATGTAAATCTCGTACCTTAAAATAATCACTTAAAAATTCATAAATTCTTCCTCGAAATTCTGATTACACCGTTGCATTCCTCTCGCGAAAACATTAAAGACACCCTGAATGATCTAGAGAAAACATGGTTTGAGCCTTTCAAAACATGGGTTAAATCTTGCTTTTAAATGGAGTTAAATTTTGTAGATGAGAGGAAATAATAATTTGGGAGGCTACTGATTTTTTAGGAGGGTTAAAAGTTTTATAAAAAGTCTAAACCCGTCCATTATATAAGGTTTTAAAGAAACAGTCATAATCAAACACAAACATTAAAAAAGCATTATGAAATATTGAACCATCATAATTGGCTTAAATTTTGATATGTTATAGCTGATGGCGAGGCAAAGCTGCTGTAAAAAGTTCAGCCCGATCGAACGGTCGAATTTTTTTCATTCTTAGGCCAGATCCTCCCCCGATTTTTATAAAAAGTTACAATTTCCAAATTTTAATCCCGATTTAAATTCCACTTAAAACCTTACTATTATGCATAAAAACCAAAATTTTTACATAACAAAATTAAATAGATTCTAGAAAATTATTTTTCCAAAATTTTTAATTTAACAAAGATTTTATTGGCTAAAAAATCACAAGGTGTTAGATACTCTCCCACTAATACAAGATTTTTATCCTCGAAATTTGACGAAGTGTAAACATCAAATGTAAAATCGGAGAAATAAAATAAGGCTTACATATGCCTACCTGTAGAATGCTACAATTGGGTGCCCATACACCACTCGAAAATGACGGCGTACCATGCTCCCTCACGAATCACCACTCGATTCTATCTTCAAAATACATCGCAAGGTTAAATCCTCAAATCAAATCACGTCACTGCTTCAATACTAGATGTACACATAATTTATACTAACGATCTGCCAAATAAATATCGTTTTCAAAATCAACTCTAAGGATCCTCACATCAAGATTACTATCTCTAACCTCAATGCCTACAACGTCCTTAACACAAAACTCCCTATCTCTAATAAACACATCAAACACGTTTTGTAGACATAATACCTAAAGGAGTAGGGATTAACAAAGGGTATCAAAGATAGGTCACGCGGAAGCTAAACGGACTCACACCCAACGATACCTAAGACTATGCTCTGATACCATCTGTAACACCCTGAGAAAATTGAGGCGTCACTATGCTTAAAATTAAACTAAAATCCTCACAAATCCATATAGATACCCTATATCCTCAAAATAAACATGATACGTCATCAAAATACATAACGTTCAATCCCAAAATTTACACGTCAATCTAAAAATTCTCCAAAACACAAAGCTAGGTAGAATACACCTCCAAATAATTACAGTTTTAGTTCCACTCAAATAACGCTAAGCTCCCAAATATTTACACTACCAGTTTATACAAAAATACTATTCTCAAAATGCTGTGCTATTAATGTCCTTTAAAAGTCAGTAACGTCCAAATCCATGCCTACTTGCCACTAAAAAGAGAAAGGGGAAGTACACAATATGATAAGAACAGATGCTCAATATAATAACGGTGAATACAATGCAACAATACAAAACCATATATGAATTCTATGCGACACCGAGCATTGTACCAATTTATTTCTCAATAACACATCAATAGGTCATCGGGCCTTGCCTTACCTCACCTAGACTCCTCATAGCTTGATTCCAGTCATTGAACTTTTGGCGAGTAACCATTCTTAGTTCCATATTATAGTTTCATGGTACCATGCCCACATAAATAAATACACCATATATCAATCGAATAACACATATGATTCCAATGAATACATCAACATTTTAAGAAGAATACAAATAACTGAGAAACAAGACAATACTCTCAAGAGAGTTAGATGAGCATATTGTGTAAATCCCGTACCTTAAAATAATCACTTGAAAACTCATAAATTCTTCCTTAAAATTATGATTACACCATTGCATTCCTCTCATGAAAATAGTAAAGACGCGCTCTTGAACGATATAGAGAAAACACAATTTGATCCTTCAAACCTTGGGTTGAATCTTGCTTTTAAATGGGGTTTAGGTTTTCTAGATGAGAGGAGATAATAATTTGAGAGGCTACTTCTTTTTTAGATGGTTTAAAAGAGTGTTAAAAATTCTAAACTCGTCCATTATATAAAGACTTAAAGAAATTGCCCTAATTAAACACAAACACTAAAAAAACATTACGAAAGATCGAACTGTCGGTATACATGATTGCGAGAAGAAGCTGTTGTAAAAAAATTAGCTCGATTGAACAGTTGAATTTTTTTTCCTCCTTAGGCCAAATCGTCACCCGATTTTATAAAAAGTTACAATTCCCAAATTTTAATCCCGATTTAAATTCCACCTAAAACCTTACTTTTATATATAAAAACCAACATTTTTATATACCAAAATTAAATAGATTCCAAAAAATAATTTTTCCAAAATTTTTAATTTAAAAACCATTTTGACGGCTCAAAATTCACGGGGTGTTACAATGATGATTTATTAAATTTCAAATACTTAACTCGTCTCAATAAGGAAGATGATAAATAGTATAATTGCGTTCAAACTAATGATGATGAGATTATCGTAATTAATCTCGACTCTAGTATCCATCTGTACGAGATTAGGATAAGGTCTAATCTCAATGAGCATGAGCATGTTCAATTCGAAAATCTTTTGAAAGAGTTCATGGAAGTTTTCGCATGGTCCGACGACATGCTCGAAATTGACTCAGAGATAGCGCACGAGATGCCCAAATTCCAAGAAAGCAAACCTTTCAAACAAAAATTAAGGAAGCTCTAAATATAATGGTTCTTGAAGGCCAAAGAAGAAGTAGTCAAACAGCTAAACGTGGGCTTCATTTGCGTAGTTAAATACCTTACATGGCTTGTAAATATCGTCCCATACCAAAATCGGGAGGAAAAGTATACATGTGAATGTACTATCGGGATCTGAACAAGGCATCCTCGAAAGATGATTACCATTTGCCTAACATCAACATGATTGTACATAATACATCCAATCACCCCCTTAAATCATTTGTCAACGGATTTTTTTGCTACAACCAGATCAAAATGCACCCTAACCACCAGGAGAAAATTGCCTTTATCACCCCATGGGGATCTTTTTGCTTCACAGTCATGCCGTTTGTACTAAACAATGTTGGGGCTACCTATAACATGGTCGTTACAACCTTATCGCATGACCTCATCCACAAAGAAGTCAAGCTCTATGTTAACAACATGATCATCAAGTCCAAGAGTTGAGATGGTCATATCCCTACCCAGAAAAAATTCCTCGAGAGATTGAGTCAGTACCAGATGTGGATCAACCTATAGAAATGTGTCTTCATCATCACTAGAGGAAAAATCCTTGGATTCTTGGTCAGTGAGAAAGGGATTGAAGGAGGGGTCTTCTTACGATGCCATCACCTCGGATGGAGAAAGAAGTACGAGGATTCCTGGGTAAGATACAATACAATAGTTATTTCATCAATCAACTGACCACTATCTGCGAACCCATTTTAAAACTTCTTCGGAAGGGCTCAACCAAAGTTTGGAATGAGGCGTTCCAAAAGCCTTTGACCAGATCAAGCGATAACTCATCCAACCTTCAATGCTCATGCCTTCGCAAATAGGTCTCCCCCTCCTCCTGTACTTAACTGTCACCGATACTACAGTAGGAGCTTTGCCGGCCCAATACTGTAAGGGAAAATAGTTTAGCTTAGGCTTAGTATTTGTTTTATTTTCCACTATGGAAAATTTGGCATATCTCGTTATAAACCAAGACTTGCGAACACGATGAATCAAATCTGAATCTCCAACATCTATAAAGTTCAAGATTTCTGCACATTATGAAGGTATACATCTTTTAGGATTTTAAATTAATTTACATTTATATTTGGGAGATCTTTTATAAAAGTTTTTATAAAAATCTAGGAAAAATTTTCAGAGTTAAAAAATTAAAATTTATTTTACCGCGTTCAAATGAGAAGCATATCTCCTTCGAACGAAATGGAGATTTCGTTTGATCGGTTATTTGATCATTTCTTTGAACGAACATCCAATGAGTGTGTTATGTTTAAATTCGTTTAAAGCTCGTTAGAAGCTTGTTTTAACGAGATTAAAGTCTCATTTGAACAAACTTTGTTTCCATTCAAACAAGATGACATTCTCGTTCAAACGACTTTTACTTTCGTTCGAACGAACTTTGCCAACTCAAAATTTGTGTACGACCTATAAATACCTATTTCCTAAAGATTGTATTAACGACTTTTGATAAAATGAAAATTTCTTACCTATTGCAAAAGTCCTCATTCCTTTTAGGTCAAAACACCTTTTGATTCACAAAAAAAAACTCCCTAATATACTTGTGAATCCTTTTGAAACCATAATTAGTTGCATACCTTATATATAATTATGGAGAGAGATCTCTACTGCTGACCTTGTGACCTGTGGGATCACTGTTGAAGAGAAGGTAGACGAAAGGCTAACTAGTGGATACCGAGAGTTGATCGCCACCTGTGGACTGCTTTAGATCTGAGTGGTTTTCTTTAGAAAGTTTTATAAATAACTTGTGTTGTAAAACTATCTAAAGTGCTGAAATAAAGGTTTTTCCCTGAAAGGGATTTTTCCTCATATTTGTTTGTACTTGCATGCGTTTTTTTTATTTAGAACGATCATCACATGCAAACTTAAATTAATCAAAAATTAAAATTTGGTAAAAGCTGGATTGTGTGTTTGGGGCATTTAATTAAATAAGTTAATCTATTAGATCTTGCGCACTCTCAAATTGATATCAGAGCATGTTACATAGAATTACAATGTGATCTTTTTTCGTAAAAGTTTTCTTTGATATCATTTTTTTTTAAATTATTGATCTTGAAAAAGGCAGAATTTTAATGGATAATTTGTATAATCTAATGCCCATCTTTGATGATACCAACTATGCATATTGAAAAGCTATAATGAGGTCTACTACTAAGTTAATTGATGAACGCGCCTGGTTTCTTTGTGAAAGAGGGTGGACACCACCCACTGTTAATGTAGACAGTGTCGTTGGCCCTAAACCTGCCTCTCAATGGATAAAGGAAGAATTTAAATGGAGCAACTTTAATTCTCACGATTTGAGTGCCATCTTGGGAGCCATCACCCCTGATGAGTTCCACCGCGTTATGACATACACCACGTCTAAAGAACATTGGGATACCCTTAAACTCACTCATGAGGGTACCAATGCTATTAAAGCTTCTATGCTGCAGAATATCACCACACAATTTGAAACTATCACAATGCTTGAATTTTAATCTTTTGGCGAGTTTTATACGTGGCTGTCCAATATAGTTAACTCGAGTTTCAATTTAGGCGAGAAAATTCCCAAGACACGTGTGGTTAGCAAAATTTTGACATCACTTCCCACACGCTTTATTCCTAAGGTTACCGCACTTAATTCGTTAGGGATCCTAGATACTCCTAGGCTAGAAGAACTTGTAGGAGATCTTCAAACATAAGAGATATATATGTTACCTAAAATAGTAAAACCTAAGGAGAAGGGAATTTCACTTAAAGCCCAATCTAAAAGGAGAGACGAAGTGTCTAAAAAGAGAGAGGAAGCATCCTCCAATTATGAGCATGACTTTGATTTAGATGATTTGGCCCCATTCGCTAAAAAATTCAAGAAATTTCTCAAAATCAAAAAGAAAAATACTTCCAAAGATAAGAAAAGTTTTGAGAAAGATAAAAAATATAAAAGGAGCAAAAAAATATTGAAAAGAAAAGAAATATTTCCCAAAGAAAGATGAAGAAAGGTGTTATGAGTGTGAGGGAAATGGTCACAAAGCCCACGAGTGCTCAACTAGGTTGAAACAGCAAGGTAAAGGCAAAGTTTCCTTAAATGTCACGCTTGGCGATAGCGAGGTCGAGTCTGTAAGTTCTGGGGAAGAATCACTGCATTAATGTAGCTTCAATGCATTCATGGCTAGTCATGTTAGCACATCAAGTGCACCTCGCGATGATGAGGAAGCTATTAAACATGAAAACCTCGACAGTGAGTCTAGTCATTCCGAGGAGAGTGAGGGAGAGAATGTTTTAAGTGAGAGCAAGAGTGACCTTCAACGCGCCTATGCCGATATTTATGTTGAGTCCTTTAAAATTAAGAAACAAAACAAAGGGTTAGCTATGAGATTTTTATCGCTAGAGAAAAAGTTGAGAGAGGCGAGAGAGAGTGAGTCCTTGGTGAGAGAAGCTTTGGGTGAGAGAGTTTGTTTAGTTAAGAGACAGAATGGGGACTTGACCAATAAGGTAGATAGTCTTACGAGAGAACTCCTAGCATTTGTGGAGACTCGTGAGAAACTTGAAGCCCTTGTTTCCAAACTCGATAAAAATCTCAAACGTTCTTGGTAAGTCATGGTAACTATCGAGGACACATCAAAGAAGGTAGGTAAGATTCTCCTCGGTCCTGCTTTAGGTTTTTGTGAGAAGCATGAAATAGGTTTTGACGGTGTATACACTTCCAATATCGCTCCAAAACTGGAGTCTGAATTTATGATTAATCCTTATGGCCCTCAAGCTAAACCACAAAAGAGAGTTCAACCTAGAAAAGTAAACCGAGGTAGACCCAAACCTGTCTATATTTTCACCTTTTGCAAAATAAGAGGTCACCTTAGAGAGTTTTTCTATAAATATGTAGAACTAGGAATACGCATACTCCCGTACATGACTTTAGAGACTTTGCTTGTCTTAGAGAGCAAGTTTAATTTCTAGTCGCGACTTCACATAGTTTAATGGTATAATTTCAATCGATGTCTTTACCGTTTGATAACACTTCCAACATTTCGACTAGAGTCAACAATAATAAGGGCAAATAAAAGGTTAACGCAACTTGGATACCTATGTGAGATAACAAAAATCTTATTGTTCGTGTTGCACTCGAGGCTCAAAATACTTCCCAATGGTATTTTGATAGTAGGTGTTTTAGGCACATGACTTATAACATCTCATTTTTTACCCACTTTAAGGATCACAAGGAAGATAAAGTCACCTTTGTAGATGGGAGTATATCTAGAATTTTAGGACATGGAAGTATTGAGATACCCGGTTTTCCAAAGCTAGATGATGTGTCTTATGTGAAAGGGTCGAAATAAAACTTGATTAGCATAAGCTAACCGTGCGACACAAACCTTGCAGTAAAGTTTGATCGGTCTAAATGCAATGTTTATGATCAATCCAATAAACATTTACTACAAGGTGTGAGGATGGAAGATAATTGTTATGGTATTGTGGCCATGTCCTCCTTTGTGTGAAACAGTACTACGGTCTCCACTATGGACCTTTGGTATCAATGGCTAGGTCATGTGAACTTTAGGTCTCTTGAGAGATTAGTGAAAAATGACCTAGTTTATGGCTTACCATTGCTTGGGAAACCAACTTCCTCCATTTGTGGACCTTGCCAATAAGGTAAACAAATTTTTAGTCCCCATCGAAAGTTTAATACCATTACCACCTCCCGTGTTTTGGAGTTAATTCACATGGATCTTTTGGGTCCTACTCGCTCAGAGAGCTTAGGTGGTGAGAGATGCGTTATCATGATGGTCAATGAATTTTCTAGAGACTCGATTGAAGGATTCCTTAGAGAAAAGTCTGATGCGGTTGAGTTCCTTATAATGAATTATCCTGTCATACAAAACTAATACCGTGTCACTATTAATCGAATGCGTAGTGACAATGACATTGAATTTAAAGAAGCAAAAAAAAATAGCTATTATGATGGAATGGGAATAAAACATGAGTTTTTGGCCGTTCGCCCGCCTCAATAAAATGGGATTATTGAGAGGAAGAATCGGATGATATAAGAAATGGCTAGATCCAAACTTCTTAGAAGAAACATGCCTAGATGTTTTTGGGCAGAGGTAGCGAGCACCGCATGCCATACGGTGAATATGGTATATTTTCACCCTCACACACTTCACACGCCTTATGAGTTGTGGAAATATAAGAAGCCCAACCTATTATATTTTTGTGACTTTCGGAGTACATATTACATCGTGCAAGATAAAGATCCTTTAGGAAATTTCGACTTCCAAAGCGATGAGGGGATATTTTTAGGATATTAATCAATGAATAGGGCTTACCAGGTTTATAATATGTCTAGCTCTAAGGTTATGGAGTCAATAAACATCACGATTAGAGATTAAGAGCCTCCGATATTTATTGCTCCTAGCCCACAGTGTGAGGATGATGCATCACTTGGTGAGGATCCCATCCTTCATCATGCTTCCATGATGGACCCTATTCCTATTTTAGGGAAGACACTATCTTGGGTTCGAAAGAGTCATGACCCTTCGGCTATACTTGGTGATCCTATACTAGGTGTCAAGACTCGTGCTCAACTAAAAAATATTGTTAGGGATTTTCACTACACATCCATAATCGAGCCTAAGAACGTGAAAGAAGCACTTAAGGATGAGCATTGGATTTTGTCCATGCGAGAAGAGTTGCTTCAGTTTAGAAAGAACAATGTCTGGGGTTGGTCCCATAACCTAGCAATACTAACGTGATAGGTACCATGTGTATTTTCAAGAATAAGGTGGATGAAATTGGTATCATAGTTTGCAATAGGGCTAGGTTGGCTAGGAAAGGCTGCACACAGAGGGTGTGGACTTCAAAGAGACATTCACTCATGTTGTTAGGCTTGAGTCCTTTCGGTTACTACTCGCCATATCATGTCATCTGCTCTTCAAGTTATATGAGATGGATATCAAAAGTGCCTTTCTAAACAGCATTCCATAGAAGGAGATTTATGTGGAACAACTAAAAGGGTTTGAAGACCCTAAGCACCTAGTACACATCTAATATCTTAAGAAAGCCATGTATGGTTTGAAGCAAGCACTCCGTGCTTAGTACGAGAGGATTACTTCCTATCTCTTAGCACACGACTTCAAGAGAGGGGGAGTAGATAAGATGTTATTTTTAAGGAGAGACAGTGGTTCCATTTTGGTTGCCCATGTCTTTGTGGACAACATAGTTTTTAGATCCAAGTTCTCCCACCATGCTCCAACCTTTGAAGAGTAGATGAATAGTGAGTTTGAGATGAACATGGTAGGTGAGCTTACATTCGTCCCTGGTCTCCAAGTTTGTCAGCTTGAGGATGGGATATTCATATCTCAATCCAAATATACAAGAGACATTGTGAAGAAATTTGGTCTAGACTCCAGTAAGCACTCACGCACCCCTAGGAGTACATCAATAAAGCTTAGAAAACATTCTTTAGGTAAGGAAGTAGATCAAACCTTATATTGGAGTATGATAAGTAGTCTTATTTACCTTACCTCTAGTCATCCTGATATCGCCTTTAGTGTTGGAGTCAGTGCGTGATACCAGGAGTCCCCGAAAGAGTCATATTTACACGCTCTTAAATGTATTATCAAATACGTGAGTAGAACTCTTTCTTACGTTATTTTGTATTCCTTTGATACCAATGACCATTTGTCCACCTATTCGGATGCCCATTAGGCCATGGATGTAGATGGTGTAGGAGAACTTTGGGTGGGTGTTTCTATATTAGGAGTGCTCTTGTTTCTTGGATGAGCAAGAAGTAAAACTCCATATATTTATCCACGGTGAAGGCTGGCCGCTGGGAGTTATTGCACGCAACTCTTATGGATGGATCAAATATTGGAGGATTACGTCATTTCATAGGGAATGATGACTATTTCCTTTGATAATATGAGTGTTATACACATATCTCATAATCCAGTCCAGCATTCATGCACAAAGCACATTAGGATACGTTGGCACTTTATTCGAGACCTAGTTGAGGAGAAGTTCATGCCCTTGAGCTTTGTGAGCACCGATCGTCAGTTAGCCAACGTATTCACTAAACTTTTCGATGCACTTTGATTTGAGGATCTTAGGAAATCTTTAGGTATTTGCCCCGTTGACTGAGTTCGAATATTTTATCTAGTATAGGATTATTTTCATGATTATTTGCATTTATTTCTATCGCTAGATTGTATTACCATTGTATTATCATTATATTTATATTTTTCATTTTAATATATATTTTGAAAAATCCAAAAATATTTTCGATTTGTTTTAAAAAAAAAGTGAAAATACAAAAAGATTTTATTTTGATAAATTAAAAAAAAAAAGACAAACAAAGTTTTGTATTTTTTTAAACACCTTATATGGATGGACATTAATATTACCAAGTCACCCATTCATTCCATATCCACGTGATTCTTTTGTAGTGTTTTGAGATGTGACATCATTTCATATATGTGCTTAATAATGTTTGGAGTAATTAAGATGTGATTTGATGATAACTTGCTACATGTTTGACTCATTGTCTCCTTTATTGCACACAAGCACGAGCTTATATGAGTATCACTTGCCTTTCACATGTTGATCATAGTGTTTTCATCTCAATTTTGCTTTAGGACGAACCAAATGTGAAAAACAGGATAAAAAGTTGTGCATTTAAGAACCATTGCCCGGATTTAAATCATTTTTTCCGGTAAAATGGTTCTATACTAAGTAATGGAAGGGCTACGGAAGACAAAATGTTTGCATTAAAAGACACCATTTGCATAGAAAAGATCCTAAAAAGATTAGAGGCACATGAAAACAGAAGTTCCAGGTCAATTTTGTTTGAACATTTATGCTTCGCTACGAATGAGCATTAATTTATTCAAAATAATTGAGAGTATTATTGCTATATGTGAGATTTTGAGGGGGTTAAGTCGAAGATATGTGGTTTGCACAAACTATAAAAATCTCAAAAATAAAATTTCATAGTTTTGGGCGTCATTGGTGTGAAAATCACTTACGATCTTGATTTTTTGATTAGGTTAAGTCAATTTCACACGAGTTCACCATTTTTACACCTAAGGAAGACTTTGAGACCTTTCGTTTGTGGCGTCTCAATCCTTCGTGCACATGTGTTATGTATGTCTATATTGATTAACTTATGGAATATGTTCCCACTCCTACATTCCATTTCCATGATTCAGATATTTTTGTGTTTCTACATGGTGTGTTGTATTTGTAAAAAATTTATACTTGAAATTTTTTGAAAAATTCAAAAATAGTTAGTGTATGTGGAGCCTTTAAGATTATCATTACATATTCGTCATTCCTATATCTTTCTGATGATATCTTATTCTTATTTGTGATGTTCTCTATATGTCATGTTTATATTCTACACCTTTGTTTATTTTGGACAAAAAGGAGAAGAACTAATTAAAGGGGAGTTTGATTCTTAAGATTTACTGTGTTTTTATTTGGTTTATCAAACTCTATGCATCACGAGTATTTGTGTTTGTTTCATGTGTGTAGGTTCCCTCGGGAATGGTGAGAAGATCAAGAAGAACAATTGGAGATTGAAGCCAAAGTTTATGTATCTATGCCATTCCATTTCTAGTGTTGAGGAAGGGTAATAGAATTTTTGGGATTTTTTTTATAATTTGGGTTTCGATTAAGTTTTGTACCTGAATAGACAAAGAGGGAGATTTGTAAGGGCAAATAGTTTAGATAAGGCTTATTATTTTTTTTATTTTTCACTATAGCACATTTGGCGTATCCTATTACAAATCGAGACGTGCCGACACCATGAACCGAATTCGAATCTTCAACATCTCTAAAGTTCAAGATTTCTCCACATTATGAAGGTATAAATATTTTAGGATTTTAAATTTATTTACATTTATATTTGGGAGATTTTTTATAAAAATTGAGGCAAAGTTTTTAGAGTTAAAAAATTAAATTTTATTTTACCTCGTTCAAACAAGAAGCATATCTTGTTCAGACGAAATGATGACTTCGTTTGATCGCTCGTTTGATCATTTCTTCAAATGAACATATAATGAGGGTGTTGTGTTTTAATTCATTTGAAGCTCGTTAGAATCTTGTTCTAACGAGATTGAGGTCTCTTTCAAACAAAATCTATTTTCATTCAAATGAGATGACATTCTCGTTCGAATGACTTTTAATTTCGTTCGAACGAATTTCATCGCCTCAAAATTTGTGTACGACCTATAAATACTTGTTTCATAAAAAAATTATTAGAGACTTTTGACAAAACAAAAAATGTAGACACCCCATTCTAATACCCCCTAACTTCTCCTAAGGTCCCTAGCACCTCACTTCATCATTTCAAACTTAAGTCACCCCGGGTACTGACCTAAATGCCATCGAGCGCTCCCAGGCTCCGTTTGACCAAAAGTTAAACCCTTCAGCTCGACCGAGACTGAATGAACCTTCAAAAGGCACTGAAATCCCTTTCCAACGGTCCATCCCGTGCGCGATTCTGACTTACGATATGGACGAACGATCCATTTCCCCCGAAACTTGATCAAGAGGTCACCGTATGCTCCCAGGCTCCATTTGACCAAAGTCAACTTCTTATCTCAATAGATATTGAATGAATCCTCGAAGGTCACTGAAACCCCTGTCCAACGGTACGGACAAATAATTCGTACGGACAAATAATTCGTTTTACTCTGAAAGGTCACTTATCTCAATAGATACTTACGGTACGGACAAATAATTCATTTTACTCTGAAAGGTCACCGAATGCTTCCAGACCCTGGTTGACCAAAGTCAACTACCCAAATCGAGTCAAACACTTTGGAAATTCAAAGTACATCTTCTAACCTTTCCAACGGTCCACCCTGTGAGTGATTCTGACTTACCAAGCGGACGAACGATCCGTTCGCGTCCGATAAATCCCCGTCGAAAGGACCGACGAACGCTTCCAAGCCACATTTGACCCAAAGTCAACACCTAGACCCAGGATTAGTCCAAAGACTTTCGAAGGTATCTTAGTTACCTATCCAATGGTTCACCCTGTGCACGATTCAGATCAACGATTCACGCTCTACGACTAATTTTCTGAAGGAATCCGAAAGAGACTGCCAAACGACAGGTTCCAAACCCTGTCTATTGACAGTTGGCCTAAACACACCTGCTGATGGGCAGGACCAGGGCTATAACAATCGATAATGCCCTAGGCCTATAAAAAGGAGGTCCTAACCTCATTTCAAGAAGGAAGAAGATCTGAAATCCATCACTCTCAACAAGCTCAGAAAACCTCTCTCGAAGTTAGCGTGATTTCCACATCCAAATCCCTTTCCAACCTTCACTCTTCAACATCCTTTTCATAAAACTTGATGAATTAACTACATTCCATCATAACTCAAGTGCAAGGTCTACTCCCCAACATCCAATATGAAGCTCAAGATCTTCAAGAAGGTCCAACTTTCTCAACTCTCTCTTTAAATTCCCCTAAATTCGCATTAATTCGTTTTATTACTTAGCATATTTATTCTCTCATCTCACATACCCTAATATACTTTTTTATTTATTATTATTTCATATCTCTTATTTTCATATAAATAAAACCAAAAAAATAAGAAAAAGAGTATTTGCTCATAAATTCCAAACGGGAATTCTCATACTTTTCTCACACTTTTCTCATAACTAAAACAAATTTTTACACACACACATACAAGAGAAGTCCCCGATTGGATTTATGGGAGAAATCCCACTCCTCATTTTGTACACGAACTACGTGGACTTTGATGCCTCTATAGGCTACGTAGGTGTCTCGGGGTAAAACCTGAGACTCGAGTCATTTTTCTACTTTTTTTCATATTTTTCTATATTCTTTAAATGTAACTGTCTTAGATTCTATATATTTACATATATGTATATTTGTGCTTTGTGGCATATTATTCCATATGTGTTATTGTTCCGTTATAACGATCAACACTAGGATAATCGCGTAAATCCTATTTTTCTAATATTATTTTTTTAGGAACATTCCTATGGATGACTCGCTTTATCTCTTCCATGATACAAGTCGATGATTCCTATCTCCATCATGTATACACATGAACACATACCATGGGGAAAGAAAGGAAAATAGCAATAACCCATGAGAGACCGTAAGGGCGGAATGGGTGCCTAACACCTTCCCATTTCGTAACATAGCCTTCAGACCCTTTTTCGAATCATTTTGGTTTTGTATGTATCAGTATGTCTTTGGATGCTGTCTTTCGGGATGACTCCCCTTTCATTTATCTGTTTTGAGTAAAATAGACTGGTGACTCCATCTCTCTACATTTTTCACCTCATGAATGACGCCGGCCGAAGTGCTCCCCAGAGGGACGTGCGGGACCAAACGGATCCTCTCCCACCGCGAGGATCGGAGATGGCCACCATGGCGACTCCGCTGGGGATTTTCATTTTGGGGGCTAGACTCTATTTACATGAGTGTTTTATTTTCTTATATATCCCCCTATTTTCATGTTCCCCTTTACTATTTATGTGTACTTCATGCTTATACTTCTATTCACACACTTGTAGAAAATTCTTCGTGTACACTTCACACCACGTGCACCTAGGATCACATACATCCCCATGTTGCACGCATCACCCATACTTGGTATACCATTAGTACTCATACATTGATCCCTATTGGGAATGATCAAGAAAGATACTCACATCATAAGATACTAATAAGAGAATCATGCCTGATTCACACAATATCACCAAAGAGCATTGTGATTGACCAAATTTTGTCCAGTAACTGGAGGGTCACTTCATGATGGGCGCTGGTCTGGCAGGGTGCAGTTAGCCTAAGTGATATGACACTTGACTTTACATTGGACAAGTACCTTCGATGTATATAGAGAGGGTCCCCCGCATTGTATCACTTGACCGAAGTCATGATGGGAGTTATATTATAGGGAAATCATTCACGTACGCCGAGTATATCGAATTCGCTCTCAGACGTATCGTCCCCACGAGGTATATAGTGAGGCAATTCACATACACTCAGGTATATCAAATGGCTTGTCCACATGTACCCATTGCCCGCAAAAAGCCAAACGTATATCATGGAAGCCACGTTGAAGGGGGGAACCCTTTCCAATTCACCCAACCAACTGCATGCCCGCATATAGGTGTCAAGCCTAGGACACACATATTGGACTGCCGGTTTCGATCCGAAACTATGCCAAAATTCTGGGTCAGCCTGTCACCTAAAGTTTTGCGCATTTTTAAAATGCGACCCTGATCATGAGCCTAGTTACAAGTCCCGCCATAGCTTTGCATGCGTTACGAACCCAACTTTTCCAGGCTCGGGTCCCGCCCGGCATTTTATTTTGCATTTAGGAGAATTTGATACAAGTGAGAACATAATAATAATAATAATAATAATAATAATAATAATAATAATAATAATAATAATAATAATAATAATAATCATGCTGAGACCCGTCTTCCAAAAACATTTCTCCATTCTTTATAAAAAATGCAAAAATATTTCTCCGTTCTTTACCAAAAATCCAAAAATATTATGTCTTCCAATATCAAAAAAAAAAAAATTGTCAAAAATATTTTCATCATTTTTTTGTCAAAAATAAATCTCATTTTATGCCTTCTCAGGTCGATCGTACGTCCTTGGCCTAGATCCTTATTGGCTTCGGTCTTCAGTCAAATCACTCCGGAGTTCCGACCGTTCCCCTGCTACCTCTTCTGAGTTCGGTATCCATCCACTTTCCATGGAGAACACATATCAAGTACCAGTTGTGCAGCCAGATCTGACGGTAATTTTAGCTCAGCTTGTGTCCAAGATTGACAACCTTCAGACTGAGTTTCGAGAGATGCAACAAAACCAGGTTCCTGTTCCTCAAAAGCCCAAGGCCTTATTTCCTCGCGCTATGGGTCCACCTGAACCTATCTGGGTTCCCAAAGAGTATCAACATGCTCCACGTGCCCCTCCTGTTAATGGGTCGCCGCCTGCCTAGCTTCCTATGCCAAACCTTGCCCAGCCTGGGCTAACTTGCATGTGATCGTTGATTCGAAAAAGGAAGAATTGAACAAGGTCAAATAAGATCTCAAGATGCTAACTAAGAAGTTCGACCAAGTCCGAATCTCTGGAAATTACATGGACTACACCCACATGTCTCCTTATCCTAAGGCAAGGTTACGCGAGAAGTTCAAGATGCTGAATATCGAGAAATTCGAAAGAAGTGAACCACCAATTGTCCATCTTTGCAGTTATCACCGTGATATGACTCTCCTAGGGGATTCTGAAGAAGTGATGGCCCAATTATTTCAACAAACTATGACAGATAGCGCTCTTCGATGGTTTTTATCTCTCGAGGGGTACATAATCTGTAACTGGGAGGATATAGCTCGAGAATTCATGTTACAGTACAAATATAACGAAGAGCTTGAGGTCACCCGCCGTGATTTAGAGCTACTCAAATATGATTCTGGGGGAATCAGTTAGTAACTTCATAGCCCGATGCAGGGAAAAGGCATCCACTGTGACTAATCGGCCATCCGAGGAAGAACAAGTCAACATAGTGAAGAATAACTTCTTACCCCATGTCCGAGCAACCATGGGATGAAAATACTATCCCCACTTCCGGGCGCTCAGAGATGCAGGAGTAGAAATCGAGGAAGGTCTTCCTAAAATAGAGGTTGAACCAAAGAAGGTGTCCGGACAGTTCACCCCCAGAAAATATGACAAACCTTCCGATGCTGTAGTCTCAACCATCAATAACATCTCTCAACCAACCACTTCGTGGGCACCAAAAAGCCTCCCTATACCAGTACAAAAAGAATACATCGAGCTCCATGATCCCATCTCTAAATTTTATCAAGCCCTGATAAGCCGAAACCTCATTAAGCCCTTGGATCCCCGTCCATTGGCCAATCTAATTCCAAAAAACTTCAAAGCAGATGCCCATTGCTCCTTTCACCACACCGCTGGTCATACCACCGACCAATGCTTTCACCTTCGAAACATAATCCAAGGTCTAATTGACCGGGGTACCATTGCCCAACCAGCCAATCCTAAGCCAAACAGTACTCACAACCCACTCCCAAATCATACCAATGCTATCTTCCTAGAAATGAACCCAAAATTTAATCCCCCAACTCAAATCACACCCATACACTTTCCCAAACCTCTCCAAACTTGCCCATATTTCCTCCTACATCCTATTAGCCTCACTAATTAGGCACTATCACTCCTTACCAGAGCATGCATTGCTCTCCGTACCCGTTCTGAAAATGGAGGTATGGAATTATCATAAGTGTTAAACCAACCCCTAGAGTTCGGGCTGAAATTTCCCTCACAGATGATCATTGATTATAAGAGGTTCATCACGTTGTTCTTAAAAGCATGAAAATGGGCCCGAGAGTCAGACAGTTGGGTGGTACCAACTAATGAAGTCTGCTTAGATGATGTCATCCTGATAATGGTAGAAATATTCAGTCAAACCAACGACATTTGCAGTATGACCGAGCTACTTAATACTCTGAAATTACAAGGGCGCCTGGTCCCTTCACCCTTACATATCCCCACAGAATGGGAAAACCTATATGAAGAAGCCATCGAAGTTGTGGTATGCATTGATTTTACGAGGAAAGACAGTATTGTTGCCATCAGATGGGGGAAGAATTCGAATATTCAAACGAAGAACAAACTTTCAAGAAAACTAGCCCGGTAGCCGACATGTGTGTAATGATATCATTTGAGGAGATCCTCAGAGAAATAAACAAAGTGGCAAAACAACTCGAGATTGATGAAGAAATAGGGTTCATATTATTACCTTCTTCAGTAAATCACATAACCAGATCGGGGAGGCATTACCAGATCCCAAGATCACTACCAGCCAATAACAAAGGGAAGGGCATTAAAAACCTTCCTATGCCAGAAATGACCCTCGAGGAGAGCAAGATCCTCGATCAACTGAAGATAACACAAGCTAACATCACTCTATGGGAACTTTTCATGTCTTCCCAACTACACAGAAATGCTTTGATCAAGTTACTCACTGGACCCACAGTTCCTCCTTCTACCACACCAGAAGAAGTAGTAAACGTATTCGAATCCTAGACCTCTACCCGAATGATATCATTCTCCGAAGAAGATATCCCCAGAATTGGGCCAAACCACAATCATGAATTCAACATCTCCGTCGAAGTTATGGGGAAAATTGTACGACTCTCTCTTGTTGATAATGGATCCGCCTTGAATGTCTGCCCATTGAGAACCTTCAAATGCTTAGGACTGGAGGAAAGTGACCTCGCTCCAACCTCCACTGATGTACGTGCCTACGATAATACTCATCGTGAAGTGATGGGATCCATAAAACTTGTAATCGGGGTTGGCCCTATAAACCCTCTCGTTGAATATCAAGTTAATGACATCCCAGCTTGGTTCAACCTATTTCTCGGATGACCTTGGCTCCACAATATCAAGGGTGTGTTGTCCTCACTCCATCAGAAATTGAAGTTCTTCGCCGATGGATGACTTATCACCATTTTGGGCGACGACGATAATGCCGAGGGTGCAAGTAACAGCAGTCTGATACTTAAGATACAACACGAGTCAAATGATATGCACCTATCAGGATTTCGAGTTGAACCACTCCTACTCCCGGCAGGGGATGATTTCAAAGAAATGGTTTGTCCCGAATATGACCCTCATGGCAATGTTAATGTGATTCAGATGTTCAAAAATATGCACTTCATTCCCGGACTGGGGCTAGGATAAAGACAACAAGGGATAATTGAGCCCATTGAACTAAAGAAGGCTTTCCCTCCTTATGGGTTGGTGTATCAACAATCGGAATAAGAGCTCAGAATGATCCTCCAGTCTCGACCAAAGAGAAGACTAGGCTGCCTCCAAACCATCTCAGTTGACTCCTTGAATGGAAGATCCATCAAAGAGGGTGAGGACTTCCCCTTTTGCAGCTTTCTGGAACCATGTACGATCATACAAATAAGGAGATGAAATTCGGAATGGATATCTTTTTCCAAGATAGCTACCCATGGGCCGAAAGTTCCCAACAGCATGTATAACCGTTCATCAAATATACCGAAGAGACTGACGAAAGTGACTCTGAGGACTCGTTCAACATGTAAGCACTGGGGTTGGCACTCTGCATGGTCCATTCAAGCACTACATCGCTGGATCCATCCCACCTGCTTAAAGATGCAGATACATCTCTCCTCAAATGGCATGCTGCGCCGGTTCTACCTGTTGAAATCCCACCTAACCCCAATGTTTACCCCATTTCTTCTTTCGTTATCTATCCTTGCTCAAATATAATCGAGACCTCCTTTAATGAGGTTCTCAATACTGTTTTTCCTATCAATGAAATAAATGAAGATTTTAAGTATCTTGATGTCCCTTACATTAATTGTTTAGATTCTAATCAAACTTTTGATGATGATGATTTTGCAAATGCATAATTCTTAACTAGTCTAAATAAGGTTAATAACAAACAACCTAACCGCGTTCAAGTTAATAAAGAAGAGATTGTTATTATTAACCTCGGTTCTAGTAGCCAACTATGCGAGATTAGGAAAGGGGCTACCCTTGACGAGCATGAGTGCGCACAACTCAAAGAATTATCAAAGGAATTCGTGGATGTCTTCGCATGGTCCTATTACGATATGCCTGGCATTGATACTGAAATAGCTCAGCATGAGATCGGCACTCTTCCAGATTACAAGCCGGTTAAACAAAAGCTAAGAAAGCTCCGCACCGAATGGTTGCTCAAATTCAAAGAAGAGGTGGTCAAACAGCTGAATATGGGTTTCATTCATGTGATCGAATATCCCACATGGCTAGCTAACATAGCGCCTGTGCTGAAATCAGGAGGGAAAGTTCGGCTGTGCGTAGACTATCGGGACTTGAACAAAGCCTCTGCAAAGGATGATTACCCGCTACCCAATATCGACATGATCATGGACAACACATACAGTCATGATCTCAATTCATTCGTCGATGGGTTTTCCGAATACAACCAAATCAAAATGCACCCAGATCATCAAGAAAAAACCGCGTTCATCACACCGTGGGGAACATTTTTCTACACTGTTATGCCATTTGGTCTCAAGAATGCTGGGGCTACCTACCGGAGAGCTGCCACAACCATCCTGCATGATCTGATTCACAAAGAAGTCGAGGTCTATGTGGATGATATGATTATCAAATCCAAAATTAGAGAAGGTCATGTTACCTCTCTCTGAAAGTTCTTCGAACAATTGTGATGATATCTGATGAGACTCAATCCACAAAAATGTTTCTTCGACGTTACAAAGGGAAAACTCTTGGGATTCATGGTCAGTGATAAAGGGATAGAAGCAGATCCTACCAAGATAAAATCCATACTTGAGATGACACCTCCCCGAATGGAGAAACAAGTCCGGGTTTTCTTGGAAAATTGTAATACATCAGCTGGTTCATCAGTCAGCTCACCTCCATTTGTGAACTAATTTTTAAACTCCTTCGAAAGGATTCAACCAAAGTTTGGAACGAGGCCTGCCAAGAAGCCTTCGACCGAATCAAATAATACCTGACTCAACGTTTGATACTTATGCCACCATAGACTGGCCTCCCCTTGCTCCTATACCTAACCATAATCGACATTACAGCTGGGGCTTTGCAAGTCCAATACCTTGAACTTTACCGCAAAGAATGAGCCATCTATTACGACAGTCACAAATTGGTCGGGTACGAAGTCAACTACACTACTTTGGAAAAAGCATGCTTCATGCTTGTTTGGGTCACCCAAAAGTTGTGACACTATATGCTCTCCTTCCCCATTAAGATTGTATCTCGAATGGACCCTATCAAGTAACTAACCTGAGAAACCCGCCTTATACAGCCTAATGGACCGATGGTTGATGCTCTTAGCCGAGTTTGATATAGTGTACGTGACACAGAAAGCCATAAAAGGAAGAGCCATCTCTGACTACCTTGCTGACTACCCCATGGAAGAGGCTGATGACCGGATCTCTGAATTCCTAGATGAAAACATCTTTTATGCAACTCAAGACAACCTTCAATGGAAAATGTTCTTTGATGGCGCGTCCAACAAAAAGGGATATGGCATTGGGATACTTTGATCGCCTCAGATGACTCCCATACTCCCATCGCCATGAAATTGGATTTCCTCTGCACCAATAATATGAGTGAATATGAGGCATGTACAGTAGGCCTCAAAGTTTCTCTCAAGAAAGGTATCCAATGCCTAAATGTCTATGGGGATTCTTCCCTCATCATCGGTCAGGTGCTCATAAAATGAAAATTTAATGACGAGAAACTCCAACCCTTCTATGCCCATCTAGAAGAACTAGGCTCCCAATTCTAAGACATCACCTTCCATTACCTACCTCGAGAAAAAAATAATCTAGCTAATGCCCTTGCTACCTTGGCCTTCATGGTCAACATGCCCGAAGGAATAACAATAGCCCCCTTCCTGGTCCAAAAGCAAGACTAACCAACCCATTGCTACCACATTGAGCTCATCACCAAAGAAGATCCCGAGCTAGCCAATTGCTAGTATTATGACATCTGGTACCTTCTCAGGCATGGTAGGTATCCCAAGGGTTCCAAAAAGAAATACCGGGCACCCCTTCAAAGACTGGCCACCCAGTACATCATCTATTATAAAATAATGTTTAAGACAAACTTCGATGGAACCCATCTACACTGCATCGCATGGGCTGACATTGAAGAGGTGATGAAAATAATCCACAGCGGGGAATGCAGACCCCATGTGAATGGTCAAATGCTTGATAAGAAGATCATACGACAAGGATACTACTGGATCACCATGATCCAAGATTGCACCGCCTATGTCCGAAGATGCCTCAAATGCCAAGAGTTCTCCAACTTTCAACACCTGCCTCCGCGAGAATTATACAACATGTCTTCTCCCTAGCCATTCTCCACTTGGGGAATCAAAATTATAGGAAAGGTTACACCCAAGTCCTCTAATGGACATGGGTTCATCCTGGTTTCCATTGATTACTTCACCAAATGGCTCAAAGATGAGTCATACGCAGTTTTTAATGCCAAGAAAGTGGCCAAATTTCTCAATAAAAACATCATCTACCGATATCGGTCCCGCACGAGATAGTATATGATAACGGGTTGTATTTCGAGGTAAAAGTCACAGAAGTGGTCAAAGAGTATGGGATCCAGAGACACAAATCTTCTCCCCACCGTCCTCAGACCAATGGTGCAGTTGAAGCCGCCAATAAGAACCTCAAAGCCATTATTAGCAAGATGATCGAAAGTTATCGAGATTGGGCCGACCGAATCAGATATGCCCTCTGGGGCAACCGAACCTCAATCAGAACCTCTACTGGGGCTACCCTTTACTCTTTAGTCTATAAGATGGAAGCGGTACTACCTATGGAGCTAGAAATACCCTCGTTACACGTCATGTTTGAAAGCTAGGTCAGTGAGGAAGACTGGCATCAAAATCGCCTCAATGAGCTGTAACTTCTGGATGAAAAGAGACTGAAGGCGTTATATCACATACAAGGGTGCCATCGCCGAATAACGCGTTCATTCAATAATAGAGTCAAGGACTGTAGTGTTCGAGAAAGGGATTTAGCACTCAAAAAAATAATAGAGCCCATCTGCCTAGAGGGAAATTTAAACCCAATTAGAGCGGCACATACATTGTGAAGAAGATATTATCCCGTGGTGCCGCCATGCTCATCGACTTAGATGGAGAAGAGATGGCTCGTCCAGTCAACCTAGACTGTCTCAAGAAATTTTACCCCTAGTCCAAAATCTCGGCGTGCTACGACTCTTCTCATCTCCCTTCTATTCTAAAAAAAATATCTTCATTTCCCTCTACCCAGAACTACGCGGGACTCATCCTCTGTAAAAATCATTCCAAAAAAAATTGAAAATTTTCAGAACCTCCCAAAGGTACGTAGGCAGCTCATACATCTCACCTGAGCACGACCCTTTCTTTTTCACAAAAAACTATTCTTTTCTTACATCTGAGAACGACAGTCCATTCTAACATATAGTTGAACAAAAGGATTATGCATGCCTTAGAGATCGGTATAGATAATTAAAAATAAAAATGTCATCAAAAGGAACAAGTGGATGATCAAAAACTTGTTTATTTCATTAATAAGAAATTATAGTGCAATTACATAAAGGAACGAATAACTCCCTTCCCCCTACCTTCCTAAAAAGCCAAATAAAAAACCAAACTTATTTGCCGGTACAAAATAAAATCTCCAAGAGTCCTACCCACAGCTACCAGAGGAACCCACTTCATTATCATTATCATCTACATCATGGGGTCCCCAAGCTTCCCATGCCTGAATAGAGTGCCGCATATGCTTCATGGACCGATAAGCTCTAACCAGCCTCGAAAAAACTACCACACCTCCCTCCAAAGTATTAGATAAGGCAAGCCACCTTTATTCAGTCTACGCTTCCAACCTCTTGCTGACCACTCTTCTCCACAACCACTTCATATCATCCCAGGGAAGGGACGATGGATGTCGACTCTCCCACAAAGATCCAAGATGCATGCGCAGATGCTCTGTCAAATCTTCTACTGGAAAAAAATCTAGCGTCCGAGGTGGCATGACCTGATCCCAGCCAAATTGGCGCAGAATCTTCCAAAGGAAATAGAAAGAGGTATGTCTAGGACCAACCAGCCGGACATACAGGTATTTTCCCCATTTCGAAATAAGTAGCAACTATCCCCACCAAGGTACTGACCAGTACAGATTTAAACCCCACGCTCCATGAACCAGTTCTCCCAGCTATTAATATCCAGGACAACACTGATGAAATGGCATGAAAAGAAGTTAGGTACAACCGACAAAGGGTATTCCGGAGGAGTCACCAGGTAGAATCTTTCAGACAACCACATGAACAGCATCACAGGGATACCCCTCAAAAAGTCCAAACAACCTTCTCGCCAAGCATCTATGCCATTTAGAGTCTCCACCAGTATCACCGCCGCATGATTGCGAAGGTAGGACATCCATGAAGTAATAGTTGCAAGCTGTGGGTCCACCCGCAGCTCCCCAGTCACTACCAGTAATTTTGAAACGAAGCCTAGAACGACTACTCCGGCATATCAAGCATCACCAACCTCCTAAAAATGCACGGACTACAACAACGCCGGAAGAGAGATCATACCTCTAGCCACTAGTGGTCTGACCGCCGAGCGCAAAATACAAAAAAGCCCGACCAACAACTCCTAGGGAGAATGGGAAACTCAGGTAGAGCCGCGGCAACGCCGAGATTTATCCCCAACATGGAAGAAAATTCCTTATAAGTCGGACAGACCTTCTTCCAAGCCAAAGAGTAATACATGTCTTCGGGGTACCACAATTGTACCGCCGCCATCAACATGTTCCACTCTATGGCCCAATTACGCCATAAAGAAACTCGACGAATGTTGTAAGCATCATAGTCGACATTATAGGAGTACATCGCCTCTAAAGTCTCGAGGTAGTTGGAAAACTCAGCACTACCAGGGAGAGCCATCTCACAAAACAAGGAAGTAGGAATGTGAAGGTGTGAGGAAAACACTCCACTCTTACCCCTCTTTTATACTTGAAAACCCCCACAAAAGACATAACTACTGCAGAAATCGGAAGAAATCTTACCCCACAAGGTACCAAATCTGAAGTGGGTACGAATCAAAGCTTTAAATTGATGGGACTAGAATGACTTGCCGACAGGCAGGACAAGGTTCTTGTCGATCAGCAATCCCCTACTTTTGGAAAATTTTCCTTTTTCCTCTATTGTCAAAATTCAAAAAACTCAAAATAAATTGATACTGTCAACAGAATTTCAAAAATCCACATTTCATGTTTATATAAATCCTCATTATGAATAAAACTCTCTTTCAAACTTCCAAAAATATTTTACGGTCTCAGCAGCAAAGTAAAAAGCGCATGTGCATTCATTCATTCGCCATTAACAGAAGATAATAAAAAAAATTCATTGCATTGCATAGATATGTTTCTATTTTACATCATTTTTGAAGGAAAATAAAGAAAAGCAAAAAAAAGGGACTTAGATCGAACCCACATTCTCCCTCTCTCTCACTTGCCCTCTCTCTCTTAAGAGCTTCCACCCCTGCGACGCACTCTCTTTCCCCAGTGGCAAGATGATACACCACTGCTACCTGAACCAGACTCCTCCCCGGATGAGGCAGACGACACCAAGCAAGAAGGAACAGGAACTGCATCCCGAGTATGGGCAGTCGCCAAAGATATCCAATCCCTAATATCCCTCATCCAAGTGGTGGACACCAGAACGTGCTGCAAGAAAAGGCAAAATCAGTATCAAGCAAAAAAAATCAAAAGAAACCAAAAGGAAGGAAAAGAAAAGAGAAGAAAAGATATACCTCAGGGTGAAGAACCTCCTCTGTTAAGCCCAACTCCTCCGGGTCCATCGCATGAGGACGATGCAACATAGGCACCATCCCTCCATCAGCCCATCGGATATTGTATGAAGGAGTATGCAGCCGCACAAAGGGAACCTCCGAAGTCTTCGCCGCCTCAGATATCGAAAGACTGCCACTACTGTGGGAGTACCCCATTGGCCGACTCGAACCCACAGGATGGAAAGGCAGTGCATCATATATACTGGGCGCCATCAACCATCTCATCACAAAGTCCATATAATCATACGGCATAGTTGTATCGGTGTATAGTAGGTAGGACTCGCCAATCATTGCCGCGATCCTCGCATCCTCTAGCAGTAGCCACTCTCGCCTCATAGACATAGGGGGCCTCGCGGGTGGCACCGCCACCTCTCCCTCAGCAATTTGTCGGATCACCTCTCTCTGAGATACCAAGAGTGGATAAACTCATGCGCCAACAAATGCCTCATCTGCGCATTTACTCTAGTCCGTGCCCTCAACGGTCATCCCCCAAGGGTAAAAGGTCACCTGAAAAATCCCTAGTAAAATATAAAGAGACATAGAATCAGAGCACACAAAAGTCTTAGACTGAAGAAGAAAAAAAGTCTTTCCCTATCACTGGTCAGGCCATTCAAGACCTGAGCACTGCCTCTAGAGAGAAAGACCTCATCGACTGCCGATTGGCCTTGCACCATCAATGCAATAGGCAAAAATCCCCAATTGTCTCGCCCTTCAAAGAAATCAGCTGGGTATTACACCCGATCACCTCATAGAACCACGTCTGCCAAAGACAAGAAATTGCAATCGAAAGAGGTGCATAAGGAAAATGAGAATGCATAAAAGAAAAAGACGCAAATTAAAGAATACCTCAAGAAGATACATGGCTCCAGTGAAAGACTGCCGGCACCACCGGTTGAATGCATCCAAGGAAAAATAAAGGGTCGCCAAAGTCAGGCTCCCCCAGTCATATGGGGGGATGTTCGAAAACATCCTCAAATATGGTAGAAACCATAAGTCAATAACGTCACCACTCGACACCACCAGAAATCCCCCAACACCAGCAAAATAAACAATCGGGCCATCTGTCTCACATGCAGCCTGTCCTCCACATCAATCACCCTACCTAATAAAAAATCCTTCAGCAGTGACAGATGAATGGAGTCCTCATACACTATCCTCCCCACATCACCAAGCACCACCCAAAGCCTGTTGAGGATACCACCCAACGCACCACAGCTGAAAGATGCTCCCAGACATCCTTAAGCCCCGTTGTCCTGCGGGCACGCATAGTCGAAAAAGAAACATCAGACTGCCAAAAGAGAGAAACCACATCAAAATCCAAGAAAAAAGGAAAAACCACAAAAAAGGAATGCTAAAATTCATTTTGTACTTACATAACCACCAGGGTTCACCACCCTCGAAGAGAGATGGTACGACAGCTCTCGCAGTAAAGTTCGCTCATTCGCAACCGGCTCGAATGCGTCAAAAGAGTTATCACTCCCCAAATCAAGAGGCGCACTAACCCTCCACTCCACGTTCGCCCAGTCATCAACAACCAACCACTATCGGTGTACTCCAGTGCTCACAAAAGCCTCCATTTTTTAGGTTGCGAAATGATATATTGATTCGCAGAAGAAAATTATTAAAAGAGAGAAGACAAGAAGCTGTGAAAAATGAGGGGCACACGCCCCTTTATATAGGATGCGAAGGGTCATGCCGATCGGCACCGCACCCCCAACTATCTATCGGTACTGACCCTTTACCTTCTCGAGGAAGCCCAAAAGTCCATGCCACTGTCGAATGGCACCCTCCACACCATGACGACCGACACCCGCCATAAATTTTCATACAGAAATTCCCAAAAAATACTAGAAAATCATAAAAAATCCTCAAAAAATTCCTAAAAATCCCCCAAAGGATTTAGAACATTTTCACCAAAAAACATTTCGCACTTCCTCAAGAAGAACCCCTATTTCACCAGCGAAACTCTCAAAAGACAAGCGAATCTCCCCCCGACAACGTCCCCAAAGGACCTCCAAAATATCCAAAACTTCAGGATCATCTCCTATTATCCAAAGGTCTCAATTTTACCCAAGAAATACGTCCAAACCGTGGACCACCTAATCACTTCCCCAACATCAAATTAGTTATTCCCCCGATAAAGTCTCTAGAAGACACACAAGGATTTCCCCAGCAATCAACTGCCCAGCTCAAATCAAAATGACGAGGTAATTTTCCCGACAGAGTTCCCCGAGAACATCCCCAACTTAAGCCCTCGTGGCCATCTCACCTTAAGCCCACAGAATTGGATTCGGCCTGCAGAATTGGTCATCTCATCTTAAGCCTGCAAAATTGGCTTCAACCCGCAGAATTGGTCATTTCAAACTTAAGCCCGCAGAATTGGATACGACCCGCAGAATTGGTCATTTGAAACTTAAGCCCGCAGAATTGGCTTTAACCCACATAATTGCTCATTTAAACTTAATCCCTCAGAATTGGCTTCGAGCCACATAATTGGTCATCTCACCTTAAGCCCTCATAATAGGCTTTGACCCGCAGAATTGGTAATCTCACCTTAATCCTGCAGAATTGGCTTCGATCAGCAGAATTGGTCATCTCACCTTAAGCCCACATAATTGGTCATCTCACCATAAGCTCGCGGAATTGGCTTAAACCCGCAGAATTGGTCATCGCACCTTAAGCCCGTATAATTGGCTTAAACCCGCAGAATTGGTCATCTCAACTCAAAACCCATGGAATTGGCTTCGACACCCAGAATTGGTCACCCCCATAATTGCTGTAGGTCCTCGGAATTGAACTAAATCTATCCTTAAGACCATCCCCAGCATGCCCCTTTAAGCCCTCAGAATTGGCTTCAACTCGTAAAATCAGTCACCCTCATCTCCAAGCCCTCAGAATTGACTTCGACCCGCATAATCGGTCACCCTCAACTTAAGCCCTTAGAATTGGCTTCGACCCGAAGAATTGGTCATCTCAACTTAAGACCTCATAATTAACTTTGACTCGAAGAATCGGTCATCCTTATCCTTAGGTCCTCAGAATCGACCTCGACCCTGTAGTCATCCTCTTCCAAAGGCATCATGTGGTGTCTATTCGACGGCTATCATTTGTTCAAAACTCACCCGTCGAGGGGCTCTGTAGACACCCCATTCTAATACCCCCTAACTTCTCCTAAGGTCCCTGGCACCTCCCTTCATTATTTCTAACCTAAGTCACCCCCCGGGTACTGACCTAAAGGTCATCGAGCGTTCCCAGGCTCTGTTTGACCAAAAGTCAAACTCTTCAGCTCGACTGAGACTCAATGAATCCTCTAAGGGCACTGAAACCCCTTTCCAACGGTCCACCCCGTGCGCAATTTTGACTTACGATACGGATGAACGATCCATTTTACTCCGAAAGGTCATCGAATGCTTCCTGGCCCCGGTTGAAGTCAACTCCCCAAACCGAGTCAAACTCTTTGGAATGTCAAAGTACATCTCCTAACCTTTCCAACGGTCCACCCTGTGTGCGATTCTGACTTACCATGCGGACGAACGATCTGTTTGTGTCCGATAATTCCCTATTCAAAGGACCAATGAACGCTTTCGAGCCATATTTGACCCAAAGTCAACTACCGGACCCAGTAGTAGTCCAAAAGACTATCGAATCTCTCTGAATTACCTTTCCAATGGTTCATCGCGTGCATAATTCGGATCCACAGTTTGCGTTCTATGACTAATTTTTCGAAGGAACCTAAAAGAGACTGCCAAATGGAAGGTTCCAAACCGTGCCTATCGACAGTGTGCCTAAACACAGCTTTCGATTGGCAGGACCAGGGGATATACCGATTAAAAAATCCCTAGGCATATAAAAAGTAGGGCCTAACCTCATTTCAATAAGGAAGAAGATCTGAAATCCATCACTCTCCGCAAGCTCAGAAAACCTCTCTCAAAGTCAACGTGATTTCCACATCCAAATCCCTTTCCAACCTTCACTCTTCATCATCCTTTTCATAAAACTTGGTTAATTAGCTACCTTCCATCATCACTCAAGTGCAAGGTCTGCTCCCCAACATCCAAGATCAAGCTCAAGATCTTCAAGAAGGTCCAACTTTCTCAACTCTCTCTTTAAATTCCCCTAAATTCGCATTAATTCGTTTTATTACTTAGAACTTTTATTCTCTCAACTCACATATCCTAATATACTTTTTTATTTATTATTATTTCACATCTCTAATTTTCATATAAATAAACCCAAAATAAGAAAAAGGGGATTTGCTTATAAATTCCAAATGGGAATTCTCATACTTTTCTCACACTTTTCTCACAACTAAAACACCTTTTTACACACACGCACACAATAGAAGTCCCCGATTGAATTTATGGGATAGATCCAACTCCTCATTTTGTATACGAACTACGTGGACTTTGATGCCTCTATAGGCGACATAGGCGTCTTGGGGTAAAACTCGAGACTTGAGTCCTTTTTCTACTTTTTTCCTATTTTTCTATATTCTTAAAATGTAACTGTCTTAGATTTTATATATTTACATATATGTATATTTGTGCTTAGTGGCGTATTATTCCATATGTGTTATCGTTCCGTTATAACGATCAACACTAGGATACTCGTGTAAATCCTATTTTTATAATATTATTTTTTAAGGAACATTCCTATGGATGACTCGCTTTATCTCTTCCATGATACAAGTCGATGATTCCTATCTCCATCACGTATACACATGCACACATACCAAGGGGAAATAAAGGAAAATAGAACAACCCATGAGAGACCGTATGGGTGGAATGGGTGCCTAACACCTTTCCATTTTGTAACTTTGCCTCCGAACCCTTTTCCGAATCATTTTGGTTTCGTATGTATTAGTATGTCTTTTGATGCTGTCCTTCGGGATGGCTCCCTTTTCTTTTGTCTGTTTTGAGTAAAATAAACTGGCGACTCCATCTTTCTACATTTTTTTACCTCATCAACGATGCCGGCCAAAGCGATCCCGAGAGGGACGCGCGAGACCAAAGGGATCCTCTCCCTTCGTGAGGATCCGGGATGGCCATAAAAAGTACATACCTATTGCAAAAGTCCTCATTCCTTTTACGTAAAAACACCTTTTTATTAAAAAAAAAAAACCACCCTAATATACTTGTGAATACTTTTGAAACCCTAAATAGTTTTAGACCTGATATATACTTGTGGATAGAGATCTCTACTGATGACCTTGTGACCCATGGGATCATTGCTCAAGAGAAGGCTAATCGGTGGATACCGAGGGTGGACCGCCACCTGTGGACTGCTCTGGATCTAAGTGTTTTTTTAGAAAGTTATATAAGTAAAATATCTTTTAAAACTATCTAAAGTGCATGAATGTCAGAATTTTTTGGGAGTCAACAAAATTTGAGGGACTTGCTGATAAGACTGAGTCGTGGTATGGAACTGCATATTCATTGTAGAAAATCTCAGGGCCCATGATGCTGAAATGGATGGAGAAATCTCCCAATGAACATCTTCATATTCCCACCTCCAATGTGTTTATACCTACTGATTTGTCTCTTAAGAATGTCCCAAAAAAGGAAAAAATTCTTCTTCTTTTGAGGAAATCATCATATTCAAGGTTGTGGTACAAGTCTGATACAACATTTTTTACTCCCAAGGGATATGTTAAGATAGATTTCAACTGTCCCTTCTCTGGGAGCTCCCCTGAAGCAAAGGTTCTTACCAACATTTTTACGTTTCTGTTGATGGATTACTTGAATAAATATGCTTATAATGCTGAGGTAGATGGTATTCATTATGGAATAACTCATACCGATAATGGTTTTCAAGTGACTGTGCTTGGGTATAACTACAAGCTGAGGATCTTATTAGAAACAGTCATTGAAAAAATTGCAAAGTTCGAAGTAAAACCTGATAAGTTCTCCTTGATCAAGGAATTAGTGACAAAGGAGTATCAAAATTTCAAGTTCCAAGAGCCGTATCAACAAGCCATGTCCTATTTCTCACTAATATTACAAGATGGAACATGGGCTTGGCATGATAAGCTTAAAGTTCTTCCTCATCTTGAAGCTGACAATCTTGTTGAATTTTGTCATCTCGTGCTATCAAGAGTCTTCATCGAGTTCTATGTAGTAGGGAACATTGAACCAAATGAAGAGGAATCAATGATCCATCATATTGAAGATGTTTTCTTCAATGGTTCAAAGCCCAGAAACCAAGCTTTGTTCCTATCTCAACATTTGACAAATAGAGTTATTAAGCTTGGGAGGGGCTTGAATTAATTTTACAATTCAGGTGGCTTGAATCCAAGTGATGAGAATTCTTCCCTCAGTCACTATATTTAGGTTTATCAGGATGATTTCACTTTGAATGTTAAGACCCATCTTTTTTCTCTGATTCTAAAGAAATCAACATTCCACCTAACTTAGAACAGTTGAGTAAATTGGTTACATTACTGTGCTTATGCAAAGGAATGATTTTGGTGTTCAAGGAGTCCAATTTATTATTTAATCAACAGTAAAAGGACCTAAACATATTGATTCTAGAGTTGAGGAATTTCTCAAGGCATTTAAAAGAAAACTCTATGAGATGTCTGATGATGAATTTAAGAGCAATGTCAATACCCTGATTGATATGAAACTTGAGAAACACAAGAATCTGAGGGAAGAATCTGGATTTTACTGGAGGGAAATTTCCGATGGGACTCTCAAATTTGATAGAAGAGAATGTGAGGTTGCATCTCTGAAGCATCTGGCCCACAAATCACTACACCAAATCTGCCCATTTATCAAGGTCATTGACCTTGACAAATCCAACTTGTCAAGGTCAATGATCGTGACATTTCGAGGCGAGACAACTTTTTTTGTCACGGTCGTGTCACGGTCGTGTCAAGGTCAATGACCGTGACACGTTTGTCACGGTTTATAACCGTGACAAAGCTGTGACCCCTCTTACCCAGAATTGTCACGCTCATTGACCGTGACACGTCCGTGACAATTTTGTCACGGGCGTGTCACGGTCAATGACCGTGACAATTCTGAGCAGAATTTAAAAAAAATCTGCTGGGCAGTATGGCCACTGCCACTGCCCAGCAGTATATTTGGATCCTTGGGCCAATGAGATCGGCTCCTTGGGCGGGACGAATCTGCGCCATTGTAAAATGGACTCTCGTGTTTTTCCAAAGTACCGTGTACGCATATTTTTCTTCCACGTCTTGTGTTGCTCCCTCAACTTCTCCAAGACGGAATCGCGTAGCTTTGGATCCAAGTTGAATTGTTCCTGTCCAACAAATACAATGTTAGTTGCGAATAAATATAAATATAAATATAAATATAAATATAAATATAAATATAAATATGAAATTGAAATTGAAATTGAAATTGAAATTGAAATTGAAATTGAAATTGAAATTGAAATTGAAATTGAAATTGAAATTGAAATTGAAATATTCATATAAATATTACCTGTAGTGCCGCCCAAACAGCTAACTTGAGCTCATATGGAACCTCCTTCCAACTCATAAACCCCGAGCCGATGACCGTCTTTAGCAGCTCGAGGGATCTCGCTAATAGCTCCGACTTGTTCTCGACGGTAATCCCAAATTTTCCATATTTGGGAAGCCGAGGGGCGGAGGAGCCCTCGTCGCCTCCGCTACCACCGAACCCAGACGACATCATCATAAACAGCATCATCATCTTCGCCTTAACATCTGAAGGAGACATTTTTGCTGTAAAAAATTGTTATTAGTATAGATAAAAAAAATGTTAATAGTACAATTATCTAGGGTTAAAAAATTATCTAGGGTTTTACCTAATTGAATTAATTTCATGAATAAAATTATTATCAATTTAAATGAAAATATCAATTATTATCCAATATTTTTGGATGAAATATTTATTTCGAATGAAAATTTCAATTATTATCCAATATTTATATTTTTCTTTTTCTATCTAATAATTTTCAACGTAAGAGCACAGTACATAACGTATGTGTAAGTTCCGTCAATACCATTTCGTTTCAATTTTATAATATTATGTTTTTCCTAAATATTTTAAAAGTTATTAAATGGGTGCCCCACCCCCACCCCCTACCCCCTACCCCCGCCACACACACACGCACACCTACGCACCTACGCACACACACACACACACACACCCACCTCACCCCCACCCACCCCACCCCCACCCCCTCCCCCCACCACGACCGTGACAACTACATATATTGTTTATCAATAAAATTATGACATGAGATAATTATAATTGGAGCATAAATTTCATTATTATAAAGGGATAAATCCAACCAAGTACAGAGATTCTACAAATTAAAGTGAGAATTAAATTTAAGACTTTCTAACAACATGCATGTATATGGATTCTAGCTAATGATATTCCTAAAAACATACAATTGGCAACATTTTGTGAATTTACTAAACTTTATATAATATTATCAAATTCTGTTAAAAAATTATCTAGGGTTTTACCTAATTGAATTAATTTCATGAATAAAATTATTATCAATTTAAATGAAAATATCAATTATTATCCAATATTTTTGAATGAAATATTTATTTTGAATGAAAATTTCAATTATTATCCAATTATTATCCAACTATTATCAATTATTTATTTTGAATGTATATAATATCCAACAACATAAATGTAAATAATATTCAAAACCCCACCCACCCCCACCCCCACCCCCACCCCCTCCCGATGTTTATTATCCAATTATTATCCAACTATTATCAATTATTTATAAAATTGATGTCTACTTTTAGTGTTGTGTATATATGTTAGTTGATGCCATTATATTTTTAGCCTAATTAGATTCTAAGGTTATCTCAATTTATATTTTTATTTTTCTATCTAATAATTTTCAACGTAAGAGCACAGTACATAACGTATGTGTAAGTTCTGTCAATACCATTTCGTTCCAATTTTGTAATATTATGTTTTTTCCAAATATTTTAAAAGTTATTAAATGGGTGCCCCACCCCCACACCCTGCCCCCCTCCCCCTGCCACACACACCCGCACACCTACGCACCTACGCACACACACACACACCCCCCACCACCCCCCACCGCCTGCCCCCCTCCACCACTCCCTCCCCCACCACACACCACCACACACACACACACACACACCACCCCCTGCCCCCCTCCACCACCCCTCCCCCACCACACACCACCACACACACCACACACACACACACACACACACACCACCCCACCCCCTACCCCCACCCTGCCCCACCCCTACCTCACCCTGCCCCACCCCCCACACATGCACACACACGCACATATATACACACATATATATACACACAAACATATATATAAATGGAAGAGAGAGAGAGAGAAAATTAAACCTGAAAGTAGAGAGAGAGAGAGAGAGAGCAGCGTCGAGAGAGAGAGAGAGGGAGGGAACGGCGCGGGAGGGAAAAAAGAAGGGGGAAAGGGTTTTTGCTGTTAACATTGTCACGGTCGTGTCAAGGTCATTGACCGTGACAATTATTTAAAGAATTGTCACGGTCAATGACCGTGACAAGTCCGTGACAAGTAAATTTATCACGGTCTTGTCACGGTCAATGACCGTGATAATTAGTTGTCACGTTCGTGTCAAGGTCAATGACCGTGACAAAAAACGCGTGTTTTTTGTCACGGTCAATGACCTTGACAAGGCTGGCCGGCTGAAAGGTGACAATTTGGCCATTTTGGTGTAGTGAATAATTGGTGGATTTTTTTTATGAAGATATTAAAATTGGTGCCTCGCGAAAAACATCATTGAGTGTTCGAGTGTATGGGAGTTCACATACTTCTGAGAGATATGAAGAGAAAAGCAAAGAAATATAACCAAATTTTGTTCAGGTAGATGATATATTTAGTTTCAAGAGAGTAAGTCCCCTTTATTTTTCATTTAAAGGAGGCTTTGGTCATATGAAATTGTGAGTGATTTTCACACACATAGAATGCTGCAGATACATAAAATATAAGCTTTTTATACAAAATGGGGAATTTTTTTTGAAAAATGCGATCAGTACTCGATTATTTAGCAAGGGTTAAGATTGAGGTTTTGAATGCTATTTTATTAAATTTCGATAATGAAATTTGTAAAGTCTAAGGTTCTCAATGACTAAATAATTTGTAGTGGTAACTCCAAAAAAAAGTGCATAAATAATGGTTTTTCCTTGAAAATGGATTTTTCCTCATATCTGTGTGTATTACATGCGTAGTTTATTTCTTGTGTTTCGAACGATCAATACACAAAAACCTAAATTAATCAAAGATTAAAATTTGGTAAAAATTAGATTGTGTGTTTTGGGCATTTAATTAAATAAGTTAATCTATTATATCGTGTGCACAATACATTAGTCAAAAGCGAATCATGTACGAACTCAACTACACTGCCTTAGAGAAGGCATGTGTGGCCCTGGTCTGGGTCACACAGAAACTACGACACTACATGTTGGCATTTTCCATCATAATGGTATCCCTAATGGATCCCATAAAATATTTGATAAAGAAACCCGCTCTGTCAAGACGAATGGCCCACTAGTTGATGTTGCTAGCCAAGTTCAACATTGTGTACATCACTCAAAAATCCATGAAGGAAAAAACAATATTTGATTATCTTGTCGATTACCCCATAGAAGGAACCGACATTTGGTTCTCCAAATTTTGAGACGAAAACATCATCTGCACCTCTCAGGTGTAATACCACGTATGTTCATGGCTTTTAAATTTAAGGATTTATTATATTTAATTGAGATAAATTAATTTAATTTTAATCCGAAATGTTGTTTTAAATATTTACTATTGTGACAAGAGTTAGTAATTATTGGGAATATATTATTTGTTGCATATTACTGGATGAGTATAGTAATATATGAGATTTATTTTTATAATATTGTCACGTGTGAATAAAATGACAATTGTGGAAATTTAAGTTGGGACGCGCCTGTGTCGTGTCGGGACTAAATGTGGATTAATAAAAGTGAATATTTTATAGGTTGTTCGTATGGTCGTTTTGAGTGCGCCAACGCATCCGGAAGGGTCGAGATAGTCAGAAAAATATACCCGGGGGTTTGTTTGGGTCTCGGGGCATTTTTAGGCCTAATTAGTACCCCGGGAGGGCATTTTAGTCATTTTGTATTTTTGGGTAATTAAACCCACGAAAATTAAAAGGGTTATATCAGATGTTTAGGTTATCTCCTAGGGTTAGATAACTCAAAACACTAGAACGGCCATTGGAGAGGAGAGGAGAGAGCCCTCAAGGCATTCCAAGGCTCAAAACTCACCCGTTTGCACCGCCGCCACCGCCAACGCGTAGATCGCGAGACGGGAAACATAACCACACCAAATTCAACACCAAACCAGATTTCTGAAAATCCCAGGCAAGTGTTTATCTTTCTTATTTCGTTGATGCATCTTTCATATTGGTTTAGGAATGATTAGGATGGATGGTATGGAAGAAAAACCCAATTTGAGATAGGAAATTGCATGTAGTGATGACTTAAATGATATTCTGGAAACCTTTTGTGATGTAGAGGATTAAACCATGAAATTTTGATGTTGTATAAGAAGGAAACCTTAGAGCCAATTAGAATAAAGGAGGCAAATTCGCGCATCAGGTGCCTCGAACCGGTTCGCATGTACCCCGAACCGGTTCGCCCCCCAAACCGGTTCGCCCCTGGGTTCGCGAATGTTTGCTGGTCTGGGGTGCTTTTTCTTCCATTCAACACTTAGAATTTTTTTTCTTGTTTTCTTTCCTTTCTTCCTTGGATTTTTCTTCAACTTCAACGGGTCATAACTCATCAACCGTAGCTCGGATTTGGGTGCCGTTTCTTCCAGTGTTCTCATTGTTCCGAGCTCTTCAACTTTCCAGTTGACTCCTCCTTGGGAATCTGGCTGAAGAATTACCAAAATGCCCTTGAACTTGCCTTCTTAGCTTTTCTTTCATTGTCTCGTTTTCTCTTTTGCGCTGCTTGCATGATTAACCTGTAAAACCAATAAGAGAAGCACGAAACACAAAATACTTGCCAACGAAGATTAGTAGCATAAATGTGCGTCAAATCCATATAGGTTACATCACTCGGGTTCACAATGCACTGAAATTAGGGGAATAAATATACAATATTTATGTCCAATCACGTAGTAAGTTGGTAAAATCCTTCGAATTATAGTTAGAAACGAACCATTATACTTGATATATAATAATGGGAAAATAAGGATAAATGTTGTGAATGTGGGTTATGGGATAAACCTAAATTGATATAATAAAAGTGGTATATTTATATGATTGTGTATGCATATATTATATACTTGTGAAAATCATGCCCGCGCTACTTGCTATCCTTGAGGCTACCGCGCTGGGACGATCTTATCTCGTGTGCCTTATGGGGGATATTGACTCGTACCCTAGAAGATAGGAATCCTAGGTACAGGCTATCGAATCGGTAGTCACGGTCCTAAGAGACGTGAGGGTATGTACTGACCTCTTGGACTTGAAAACTATGCTTTGCCTCAATATTGTTTGTGTATGTATTTATACAGTTCGAGAGTGATTCCGAACTTGTATTCCCTTTAGTACGATTGATACGGGGATTGGATAGCAGAGTATGCCCGCACCATAGTTTTTATGTGGGGTGCTGTTATGATATATATATATTATACGAGTAGTTAATATATATATGAAATTCTGAAATCTGGAACTGCCTACTGTGATTTGATATGTAGGACATGGTTGATGACTCAAATTATAAATAATTGTTTTAAGAAAGTATAATATGACACTGGAAAACTTTATTGATTAATAAAGTTAAAAGGAGAACCTTGGTTACAAATTGAAATCATACGTTTTAAATACTTGTGTTGTTCAGTTGTAAATCCTGCGAATAACCTAAGATAAGTTAAATCATTGGGGAAAGATAGTGTGGTATATGAAGAGATAGACCATTGGGAAGGTTAGTGCGATAGGTTTGCACATTAGAAGAGAGGTGAGAATTTCTCAAGAGAGTGTCGCACTAATATGTTGTTGCATTAGCCTGTAATCAATTTAAATACTTGCTAAAAGAATTTTTAAATCATATACACTATCGGTCTCTGACCCGTTTCTATTTCCTTTTCTCTCTTGTATATATATATGTATGTATTACAGGTGCCCAGCCACAGGGGCGTCTTACTTAGGATCCTTTGGAAGGAACGTGCTGCAGCTTATGTGGGAGTTGCAGGCCTGTTGTTTAGACGACTTCATCCATTTGATTCTACTCCTAGTTCAATTCTATCCAGCAGGGGCATGTGTCACCCTCTTTCTATTATTTAGTTGCTACTGTCAGAGATTGAAATTTTTACTTGAAGTACCTTTATTTCGGGATTTATTACTGTCGGGATGTTTTCCTTTAGAGTTGTAAATGTTGCGATTTATTATGGATGATTAAATTCGTGTATATTCAATTCTATTTTTTATTCTTAATGTGTGACTCTTTAGATGTTAATGGTTTAAGGTTTTATAACCGGATTTAATAAAATGAGAATAAGGTTTTAAATGGTTTTGACACTTAGCTTAATTATTTAGGGTGTTTAAATTGGAAAAGTATTTTAACGACAGTGATGCTAAGAATGAACCAACTGTTCACCTTGATTTTAATTTAATAAAGGAGTGATCGCCCGATATTTAATTAGGCGGGGTGTCACAGGTGGTATCAGAGCATCAGGTTCTAGTGTCCTTAGGATCTGTACGGCTTATTATGCTTTCAGCGTTGCTTTGTTTGTTATAGATCCATATGTTTAGGATTGTCGATTCCTTTGACGAGATTTCGTTCTCCTGCTATAATGTGTATACACTAGTGAATTCTAATTTCGTTCGGATGTTTGCGTGTGTCGAGCGATGACGGATGTCAGAAGAGGACCGTTAAACGTACATCAGGAGGCAGGGCTCAGTTGAGATTATGAAATATATCCGAGGATGATGACCGTAGTCGAGGTCACCTCCATTATGGCACGAGAAGCCACGACTAGAAAGGCGACTAAGGTGCATCAATGATTTTCAAATGCTGTTATAGTCAAATGAGGTGCGAGGGTAAACTTACCCAACGTATTACAAAAATGTGTAGAGACTGTCAGTGGGAAATTTTAGAAACGCGAAAATTGTATGTGTTTACCAAAGGAGGTAAAGTATCCAAAGGCTTAAATATAGGACGGAGTGTGGCAAACTAAAAGTGAAAATTTAGAGAAAATTTTCTTGGCTTTCGGGTAGAAATTATAATGGTTGGAGTCAACCTCCAATTTTAGAAGTGGAATGCTATGTCTATAGGAGAACCTTAGGTACAGTGTTGACCGTATGTTCCTTCCTCAACTTTTCAGGATGAGAAGCAAACGTGGTTCTGAACTCATCGCAGGAGGGCATGACAGAAGTCCAATTGTGGATATGAATCCTAATCGTTAGCAAATTTTGTATCGAAATAGGTAGATACTAGTGGAGGAAACGACTCCAAGTGGGAGACCAACTTGTAATAATAGTTGATAATACTCGAGGAGGAAATTCTGATGGACGACCGATTCAGAGGTTGACAATGTCATATTTTGTCAATATAGATGATAACGCTTCTTTGTGGGGGAAGTTAAAGGAATCGAAGAATTTAGTCAAGAATAAGACTGAATACAACGGTGGTGGTATAGCACCACAAAAGGATGTGGATACACATTAGGAAAACCATTTAAATGCTTCAGATAGTTAAATTCTTACCAAGTGATGGTAAATTCAGTAAGTACTATTATAGATAGTAACATGATCTTTATGGCCTAAAAAGCTAAGGGAACAACCGGGATGGCTAACAGGAATCGAGTCTACTAAAGTCCGAGAGAAGGACAATCCTAACCTGGTTAGTAGGATAGGTGATAAGTGGATTATGTGTTGAGGTATTTTGGTTCGGAGTGAAATTGCTCGCGATAATATGTTCCAAAGTGAGAAAAAGGGACAAGAATACGGTGCCTAGTAAAGGACGACGATTAAAAATAATTTTGTTTTGGTTTGGGCAGACGTGTTACGTCCGAAAACCATTTGTGCAGCCAAGACGATTGCCAGGATGGATGTATAAGTTGTATCCTTAGAGGATGCGGCGTGTTTATGTGACACGAGCGAGTCACCATATTTTGTTCATTGCTAGATTAGCATGTGAGACGAGTTTAATGCATATCATTATAAATGTTACCATTATGTGAATATTTTTCCTTAGTATAGCGGGATTTTTCTTTGGTGCTATCCGCGGGGGATGAATGAGTATATTAACAGTGTTTTATACTTTATTGAGGTTACTCGTTGTAGTGATACGATACACGAGTATGATATTATCTTTGTTAAAATGTTATAGAAATGGGTAGTATGATAGTGGGCATTTATTTCAAGGCTATCGGAGTAGTTACATTAGTGCAACACGTTTTGTTTTGGCGAGGCTTTACCTGTAAGAAGGTTGGAATCGCACTTACATTATCTATCCTAGAGACTTCGGAGGAGATAGTGGGCTCGAGATATTCGATACCAATGTATGTATAGACTTTGTCAGTATGATTCAGTATGTACCGGGATTTATCGTTGAGCAAAAAGACTTGACTCGGTATTATGTTTAGCACTCCGGACTTAGTGATAGGAAGAGTGCAGTGTTATATTTATCCTTAAGAGATGTGGGAGTTAAGAGTTATACCCCTAATTTTAGAAAAAGGAAATTTAGAGAATTTCGATCGTATGTATCCGAGGTTTATAGAATGTAATTACCATCAACCAATACGGGACGATAGTGAAATTGGTGAAACGTTCTTTGTTAAGCATAATTACGGGAGAAATTGTAACTTTTCTGTCAAGGGACGGAATAAAGGGGTATATACTATGGACGGAGGACCTAACGGATTTCGATAACCGACAATGCTAGGTAGTAGTGTATCGGGGGGTTCCTTGTTTGGATTTCGCTTTGCGAGACATCCCACGCATGAAACTTAGCGTAAGGTTGGAAATAGGGAGACGTTTGGTCACTATGACATGAGTTCGGTACCCTGATCGAAATGGGATCAAGTAATTATGTATGTAAGTTGGAAGTTGAATTTTGTTTTAAGGTCATTGGAGCCGGATTTTTGTGGTAGGAAAGCATTGAAAGTTATCCCCACGAGTTAAGGGGTGGAACGATGATAAGGAGAATTTAAGAATTTTAATTTCTATGGTGATTGAGAGTACCCAAATGTCATAACCGCGTACAGAACACAAGGTGAATAAAGAGTTGGAATGATTTTTTAGCATGGATTATCTGGAAAGAACTTTATATTATACAAAAGAGATGACCTGTAATTATTTTGATGAATAGAGCGTTAGTGATTTATTTTGGTTGTTGTACCTATTTGGGAAAATTGTTGTACTTATCTGAGGAAGGTTGAGAATTATTATTCCTCTTTTATTATCATGGAATTTGAATGCCCTATTCCTTCTATTCCGTTGAATTTAGTTAGTCCTACAGATGAGTAGCACGCCGTTCGCTCTCCCAGGGCGGTCGAAGTGTTGCAAAAATGTGGGCATCTTGGTTAACTACAGTTAAAATAGTCCGAGTCGAAGGGACGTGGTAATAGACGTGTGAAATATATGTTTGTGGGACTAGTATAACAAAGTGGAAGTGATAGAGTGGATTAAACATCACATGAGGGGCGATAATCCATACATAAGTGTGCAATTAGAATAGCACGTCCTAACTTGATTGGAAGGTTATGGGAAGCCATTCAAGAATTGGTATTCCTTGAATAGAGTAGAATTTAATTGTTATGAAGCACACCCGTAGCGGAGTTGTTATTAGTCAAGTGTGAGAGCGACTTGCGCATACAAAGAGTAATGATGTTAGTATAGTATAAGAGATCCAGAAGTGCGCTTCGTGGAGAGAAGAGCACGGGTCGGAACTTTCGGAATACTCCAAGGAAGGAATGGGAGTATTACGTGTCACTTAATGTGAGACATTTCAAGGGAAGAATCGATGTTTAGCGAGACGTAGTGAGTAGTCTCTACATGAACTGCCCATAGGTAAGGTTTGGTTGAAAGAGGAGAATCAACCAAAGAATTTTGTGTTTATCGAAAATTCCTGAAATTGGAAGAGGTTGGTAAAGTCGGTAAAGTTCTTGGATGGGTTTCCATCCTCAAAACAAGATCAAGGGTTTATCCCGAACATGTGAATTAAGTCGCCGAGAAGGAAGTGATTGATATTCCGTTAGGCTGGCTTATAATATTAACTAGTATGCCCCAGACTTCCTTTGAAAGGAAGGATCGCGCCAGTGCATGCTCCGGTGCAGTATAAATTTCTGAATCAGGATGAGATTGGTGAATCCCACCTTTGATATGGGATTTCAGGAACCAGCGGAGATAAGATTTCATTTCGAGTAGGATGTATCACCCTTAGCCAGGGAATAAGCGCATGGTGATTAAAGATTAGTGGAGCCACGTGAAGGAGATTTTGGAATCTTAGTACGATGATTTCAAGAATGCTCTGTAGAAGCACTCGTACCTATTTGTCGCGTACGAGGTACTTATTAAGGTTTTGTTATGGAAGAACCTCGACTATTATCCTTCCGTATGTTTAGAGGAGAGCAGATAATCAGAATTTTTGGATCGGTCGAGAAAATATCCGATAACTATGGTGGAATTCCACGACTGTTTTAGGAAGTCAAGAGTGGTCAAATGTTCGTATGATCTTCTCAGAATGGGAATTTTGTGTATGAATAAATCCGAGTAGTTGTCATGTAGTGAGGTGCGGCCTCCTAATGATAGTGAGATAATGGAATTTATAACGTATAGACGTAACCTATTCAAATGTTGTCAGTTGGGAGAGTAATGTGAAGTGTCTCCAATGAGAATGTAAAACAATGTTGTTGTGAGGAAAAAGCTATAGTGATTGAGCGCCGTACTATGTTGATAGTTTGCGTACTGACAAGGATATCCAGAATTGTGCTACCTGGTAGGCCTTATTTTCCTAATTTCGGGAAGAAATTCCGTTATTAGGGGGGAAGTATGTAATACCCCGTATTTTCATGGCTTTTAAATTTAAGGATATATTAAATTTAATTGAGATAAATTAATTTAATTTTAATCTGAAATGTTGTTTTAAATATTTACTATTGTGACAAGAGTTAGTAATTATTGGGAATATATTATTTGTTGCATATTACTGGATGAGTATAGTAATATATGAGATTTATTTTTATAATATTGTCACGTGTGAATAAAATGACAATTGTGGAAATTTAAGTCGGGACGCGCTTGTGTCGTGGCGGGACTAAATGTGGATTAATAAAAGTGAATATTTTATAGGTTGTTCGTATGGTCGTTTTGAGTGCACCAACGCGTCCGGAAGGGTCGAGATAGTCAGAAAAGTATACCCGAGGGTTTGATTTGGGTCTCGGGGTGTTTTTAGGCCTAATTAGTACCCCGGGAGGGCATTTTAGTCATTTTGTATTTTTGGGTAATTAAACCCACGAAAATTAAAGGGGTTATATCAGATGTCTAGGTTATCTCCTAGGGTTAGATAACTCAAAACACTAGAACGGCCATTGGAGAGGAGAGGAGAGAGCCCTCAAGGCATTCCAAGGCTCAAAACTCACCCGTTTGCACCGCCGCCACCGCCAACGCGTAGATCGCGAGACGGGGAACATAACCACACCAAATTCAACACCAAACCAGATTTCTGAAAATTCCAGGCAAGTGTTTATCTTGCTTATTTCGTGGATGCATCTTTCATATTGGTTTAGGAATGATTAGGATGGATGGTATGGAAGAAAAACCCAATTTGAGATAGGAAATTGCATGTAGTGATGACTTAAATGATATTCTGGAAACCTTTTGTGATGTAGAGGATTAAACCACAAAATTTTGATGTTGTATAAGAAGGAAACCTTAGAGCCAATTAGAATAAAGGAGGCAAATTCGCGCATCAGGCCCCTCGAACCAGTTCGCATGTACCCCGAACCGGTTCGCCCCCAAACCGGTTCGCCCCTGGGTTGGCGAATGTTTGCTGGTCTGGGGTGCTTTTTCTTCCATTCAACACTTAGAATTTTTTTTCTTGTTTTCTTTCCTTTCTTACTTGGATTTTTCTTCAACTTCAACGGGTCATAACTCATCAATCGTAGCTCAGATTTGGGTGTCGTTTCTTCCAGTGTTCTCGTTGTTCCGAGATCTTCAACTTTCCAGTTGACTCCTCCTTCGGGATCTGGATGCAGAATTACCAAAATGCCCTTGAACTTTCCTTCTTAGCTTTTCTTTCATTGTCTCTCTTTCTCTTTTGCGCTGCTTGCATGATTAACCTGTAAAACCAATAAGAGAAGCACGAAACACGAAATACTTGCCAACGAAGATTAGTAGCATAAATGTGCATCAAATCCATATAGGTTACATCACCCGGGTTAACAAATGCACTGAAATTAGGGGAATAAATATACAATATTTATGTCCAATCACTTAGTAAGTTGGAAAAATCCTTCGAATTAAAGTTAGAATCGAACCATTATACTTGATATATAATAATGGGAAAATAAGGATAAATGTTGTGAATGTGGGTTATGGGATAAACCTAAATTGATATAATAAAAGGGGTATATTTATATGATTGTGTATGCATATATTATATACTTGTGAAAATCATGCCCGCGCTACTTGCTATCCTTGAGGTTACCGTGCTTGGACGATCTTATCTCGTGTGCCTTATGGGGGATATTGACTCGTACCCTAGAAGATAGGAATCCTAGGTACAGGCTATCGAATCGGTAGTCACGATCCTAAGAGACGTGAGGGTATGTACTGACCTCTTGGACTTGGAAACTATGCTTTGCCTCAATATTGCTTGTGTATGTATTTATACAGTTCGAGAGTGATTCCGAACTTGTATTCCCTTTAGTACGATTGATACGGGGATTGGATAGTAGAGTATGCCCGCACCATAGTTTTTATGTGGGGTGCTGTTATGATATATATATTATACGAGTAGTTAATATATATATGAAATTCTGAAATCTGGAACTGCCTACTGTGATTTGATATGTAGAACATGGTTGATGACTCAAATTATAAATAATTGTTTTAAGAAAGTATAATATGACACTGGAAAACTTTATTGATTAATAAAGTTAAAAGGAAAACCTTGGTTACAAATTGAAATCATACGTTTTAAATACTTGTGTTGTTCAGTTGTAAATCCTGCGAATAACCTAAGATAAGTTAAATCATTGGGGAAAGATAGTGTGGTATATGACGAGATAGACCATTGGGAAGGTTAGTGCGATAGGTTTGCACATTAGAAGAGAGGTGAGAATTTCTCAAGAGAGTGTCGCACTAATATGTTGTTCCATTAGCCTGTAATCAATTTAAATACTTGCTAAACGAATTTTTAAATCATATACACTATCGGTCTCTGACCCGTTTCTATTTCCTTTTCTCTCTTGTATATATATATATATATGTATGTATTACAGGTGCCCAGCCACAGGGGCGTCTTACTTAGGATCCTTTGGAAGGAACATGTTGTAGCTTAGGTGGGAGTTGCAGGCCTATTGTTTAGACGACTTCATCCATTTTATTCTACTCCTAGTTCAGTTCTATCCAGCAGGGGCATGTGTCGCCCTCTTTCTATTATTTAGTTGGTATTGTCAGAGATTGAAATTTTTACTTGAAGTACCTTTATTACGGGATTTATTACTGTCAGGATGTTTTCCTTTAGTGTTGTAAATGTTGGGATTTATTATGGATGATTAAATTCGTGTATGTTCAATTATATTTTTTATTCTTAATGTGTGACTCTTTAGATGTTAATGGTTTAAGGTTTTATAACCGGATTTAATAAAATGAGAATAAGGTTTTAAATGGTTTTGACACTTAGCTTAATTATTTAGGGTGTTTAAATTGGAAAAGTATTTTTACGACAGTGATGCTAAGAATGAACCAACTGTTCACCTTGATTTTAATCTAATAATGGAGTGATCGCCCGGTATTTAATTAGGCGGGGTGTCACATCAGGAGGATCTCAGGTAGAATATATTCTTCGATGGAGACATCAGTAATAAAGGGTATGGTATTGGGATACACCTTATCGCTCCTGATGATTCCCACACACCCATTGCCATTAAGATAGACTTACCTTGCACCAATAATATGATAGAATACGAGGCATACACCGTAGGGCTCAAGATCTCCCTCGAGAAAGGAATCAAGTACATAGACGTTTATGGGGACTCTTCCCTCAATATGGGACAAATCCTTAGAAAATGGAAATTCAAAGACGATAAATTTCTACCCTTCAATGCCCATATAGAAGTGTTCGCCTTCCAATTTAAATTTATCACCTTACATTACCTTCCTCTATCGAAGAATAGTCTAGTCGATGCACTAGAAACCTTGTCCTCCATGGTCGACATGACTGAGGGAATAACAATGGCCCCTTTTTTGGTTTGAAAAAAAGATGCGCCCACCCACTGTCACCACATCGAGATCGTCATCGAAGAAGATTCTGACTTACACAATTATGGTATCATGACAAATGTTGCCTTCTCAAACATGGTAAGTATCCTCGAGATGCAGATAGGAATGACCGTGCGACCCTTCACAAACTAGTTGCCTAGTATATAATCTATGATAAAGTACTTTTCAAGAGAAACTTCGATGGAACCCATTTGCATGAATAGCAGGGGATGGGATTGAAGAAGTGAGGCAGAAAATCAACAACGGAGAATGAAAAATCCATATCAGCGGTCACATGCTTGCCAAGAAAATCATTCGTCAAGGGTACTATTGGACCACCACGATCCAAGACTACACTAACTATGTTCAAAGATGTCTCAAATGCCAACAGTTTTTTGACCTTCAACACTCGCCTCCTAGAGAGCTGTACACTACGACCTCTCTTGGGCCCTTCTCTATCTTTGGTATAGACATCATAGGGAAGGTCACTCCCAAAGCCTCAAATGGGAACGAATTCATCTCGGTCGCCATTAACTACTTCAGGAAATAGTTTTAAGTCGAGTCATATGAATGCAAATAAAATGGCTAAGTTCACTAGAAAGAATAATATTTGCCACTATGGAGTTCCCCATGCGTTGGTATCAGACAACGGACTCCACTTTGAGGCTCTCAGAATTAGTTGACGATTATGGAATTCAGAGGTATAAGTCTTCTCCCTACCAGCCCTAAACCAACGGTGTTATCAAAGCCACCAATAAGAACCTCAAAACCATTATCAACAAGATGACTGATACCCATAGAGACTGGGCTAACCGGATCCCATATGCCCTCTGGGGATACTGCACCTCTATCAGTACACCCACTGGGGCTAGCCCCAATTTTTTGGTATACGCTATAGAGGCGGTTCTCCCCGTTGAACTCGAAGTTCCTTCTCTACATGTGATTCTCTAAAGAAAAGTCAGTGAGGAAGTCTAAAATCAGACCCGCTACCATAAGCCCTAACTTCTAGATGAAAAGAGAATAAAATATCTGTACCACATACAAGGGTACCGTCGTCGGATCGCGCGATCATTCAATAGGAAGGTCAAGGACCGCGGTGTCCAAGAAGGAGATGTTTTCCTTAAAGAAATCGTAGAACCCATCTGGGATCTAAGGGGAAGTTCTAACCTAATTAGAGTGGCCCTTATATTATGAAGAAAATCATTTCAGGTGGTGCCTCTATGCTCACAGATCTCGATGGAGAAGAAATGGCGTGTCCAGTTAAACTGGGTTATCTCAAGAAATTCTACCTTCAATCTGAACTCTCGGCGCTCTACGACTCTTCTCAGCCCCCCTATATTCTAAAAAAATCTCTTCGTTTCTCCTTACTCACAACTTCGTGGGACCTGATGCTCTCGAAATGCCCTTTTCAAAATGAAGCTAATTTTTTTTCAAAACCCACAAAGATACATAGGCAGTCCATAAAAGACACATGATCACGGTCCTTTCTATCTCACAAAATGCTATTATTTTCTTTCCCCAAGTATGACGGTCCATCTCATCATTTAAACGAACAAAAGGATTATGTATGCCTTAGTAATTGGTATAGAAAATTCAAATACGAAATTCATCAAAAAGCCACAACAAAATATGTCGAAATAACTTTTCTTTTATTATTAAGAATACGTTTATTACATGAAATATCAGTGATGGGAATAAAAAAAACCACTCCCCTTCCTAACCTTCATACAACCTACCAGTTCCTACCATTAAACAAGCTTCAGAGAAATCCAAAAACATACCAAACGCCTACCTAAACACAAATTTCGACAAAAACACAAACACAAACAAACTTCTCAAGACCTATGTGTAGCTACCAGATGGGCCCCCCTCATCATCATTACCTTCTCCTGAAGGCCCACAGGTGTCCCATTCCTGATTGTTGCTCTGAATGCGCGCCATGCGACGGTAGGCTTCAATAAGATTTGACAAAATTATAACACCTTCCTCCATGGTATTAAACATGATAAGCCATCTTTATTCATTCTCCTCCACTAAAATCTTTTCAACCACCCACATACCTAACCATTTCAAATAATCCCCGAATAAAAACCTAGCCTCTCCCACAGATTAGGACGGACGAGTAGATGGCCGACGGTGCTGCTATAAAAGCCCTAATATCATCCTCAAGGACTCTATCAAGTCCTCCACCAAAAAGAAATTGGTTATGCGGGGAGGCACAATCTTCTCCCACCCCGCTTGGTGTAGAAGACACCAGGCAAAATAGAAGAAAGTCTGGTGAAGACCAACTAACCACACATATTGATATTCCCCCAGCTGCAAAACGGTCTGCAAGTCCTCCCACCATAGTACAGACTAGTGAAGGCAATGAACCCCATGCTCCATAAGCCAGTTAACCCAATTCTCCGTCGAAATACTAAAACTGAAGAAGGGTCTAGTAAAGAAATTGGTAAACCCCGATAGAGGATACTTAGGAGGGTCCGTCAGGCGTAGTCTCTCAAAAAGCTAGATGAACATCATGATAGGGATCCCCCGTAGAAAGACGGACCGATATTACTTCCTAGCGTCTAAGCTCTTTAAAGTCTCTACTAATATCACCACCTTAGGGCTACAGTGATAAGACAACCACACCACTATCATGGCCACCTGAAGGTCAACCGTCAAATTGTTTATTACCAACAAAAGCATGAAAATCAAACCTAGGGGCACAACTTTGGCAAAACCATTTTCAGTAAAATCCCTTTGACACATCAAATTCATGACTGTCAAGAGGATGATATTTCATCCATGAACCAACGACCGAGAAGATGAGGGGGAGATTTAAAAAAACTCTGCCAAAGACACTTAGGAAGAATGGAAAAAATCCAGCGTAACTGTTGCTAAACTAGGGCTAACACCCAGATTGCAGAGAACTACTCATAGGTGGGACACACCTCTTCTAAGTCAAATCGAAACACATGGTTTTCAGGGTACCATAATTGTATCGTGACTTCTAGAAGGTCCCAATACATGGGACGGTTACGCCACAAAGATACTTGGCGCAAACCAAAGACTTCGTAATCGACATTGTAGAGTCACATTGCCTCCAAACCCTCGAGGTAGGTGAAAAAGGCCTCGAACACTGGAAGGTCCATTTGAAGAAAAGAGAATAAGAAAGCTACAAAGGAGAGAAAGTGGAATGTGATGATAAAAATACATCCCAAGCTTCCTTTTATACTAAAACGTTCCACAAGAAAACAAGACATTCAAAGAATCATCGGTTCCCTTGCTCCCAAGGTACCTAAAGTATGCAAAAGGTGAAATCAAAGCCAAGGGAATGATTTGGACTTGACCCATATACGATATGATGATCAATAACCCTTTTTTTAGGAAACTCCTTATTTACTCTTTTGCACATATCAATTCCCAAAATAAACATTTTCTTTAAAAAAAGTCAAATCTCGAGGTTGTTCCTTTTTGAAAACTTATTACTTTCCATTTTGTACATAATTTCTGAAAATAAATATTATCCTATTAGTTCAAGGTCCTTTTTCATTTTTATCTCTATATTTGAAAATAATGAAAAACCTCGGTAATAAATTAAATTCCATATACAGTAAATCATTAAATCAAGATGACACCAAAAAGAAAATGCATTTCTTAATATATATATATATATATATATATATATATATATATATATGTGTGTGTGTGTGTGTTTCTCTCTTTCTAGATTTATTAAATTTACTTTCAGGTACAAAAATAAGAAAAAGAAAAAAAGAATGGATAGATCCTGACGAAACCCGAATCCCTCAAAAATCCCTCAAAAACAAACCCTCAACCTCCACGGTGTACACACTTTCCCCTGTGACTAGCAGTAGACCCTCCACTCTCAGAGCCATAATTCTCATCAGATATGGTCGGCGACACTAAGCAGGCACTGGCTAATTTCTCACATAGTCTGACAATGATGCCATCCAATCCTTAATGTCCCTCAGCTAGGTGGTCGACACACGAATAGTTTGCAAGAAAAAAAAAAAGAAAAGCACCAAATTTTGGAAGTCTGTAAAGAGAAAAAATGGAAGAAGAAATATAAAGAGGAAAGAAATGATTATACCTCACTCCAGAGAGCATCTTCAAAAAGCCCTACCAACCCTTCCAATGTCACATGAGGGCAGTGAGGCACGGACACTAAATCCCCGCTACTCAATCGAAAATGATATGAGGGAGTAAAAATTCTAAAGAAGAGGAACCTCCCCTGCCACTGTAGTCATGCCTCCTATAGAGCAGTCAGCCGATGTCGTCGGTATGTTGGTACTTGTCCCTGAGTTAATATCAGGTGGAGGCATATTATCCACGTCATCTATGAACAACGACATTAAATAGTTGGTCGTAAAATACAGATAGTCGTAGTCCTCCATCATATCCGTGTAGAGCGTATAGGGCTCGCCCAACATCACCGCCATCATAGCCTTATCCATCATCCGCCTCTCCCACCTCATGTACTCTAGGGGCGCCGATGGTGGGACCTCCACCTCTCCCTCCATGATCTATTGCACCACCCTCTCCTCGAGGTACTACCCAAACGCATACGCCAACAACTGCATCATTTGCGCATGCACGCCCGTAGCCCCATATAGCCCTCGAAGGTAGAGTTCAAAGGGTAGAAGATCATCTATTTCCCCAACAAAAAGCTAGAATTCTACCAAGAAGAAAAACTTCAAAAAAACTCAGAAATAGAAAAAGATCAAAAACCTAATATAGCTACTCGTCAAGTCATTCAGCATCGCTCGCACATCCTTCAGGGAAGGGGATTGGTTCATATGCCTATTTGACTTCCTTCACCTATAAATCCTATAGAAGTCTCCCAACTCCCTCTCTTTCAAGGACTCTAACTCCAAATTGATCCAAACCAAGTTTGCCAAAGGAAACACCAAGAAAAATAAAAATAAAAATAAACATTTGTAAGAAAATAAAGAGGAAATTAAACTAAAAAATTTCCTCTAAGCGATGTGTGGGTCTTGTGAACGTCTATCACCAACACCAACTAAAGGCATCCAAATAAGAATAAAGGGGAGATCCCCCAATCGTACAGATAGACGTCCGAGATAATCCTCAAATATGAAAAAAACTAGAGATGAACGACGTTGTCCCTCGTCGCCACAAAAATTCCCCCAGTAAAAGTAGAATAAATAAGTGGGTTGTTTGTCTCACCTACCACCCGTCCGTATCATCAATTTTCTTAGATAACAGAGTCTCCTTTAGCATCGATATGCGAATAAAATTATCCAACACGATTCTTTCGACATCCCCCATGGCATCCTACACCACCACCTCCGTGATCCACAGAGTACGGTTTACCATGATCTGATAGCCATCACAGTTCAACCCCATCAACCAAAGGAGTAAATGTTATCTCCCCAATCCCCAGGTGGAATGCATGGGTCACATCCCACCATCTCTCACTAAATGCACATAATACCGTCGAACAGCGCGACGTCTCATCTAATGCACTCTCCAACATACAAAACCCGATGGATGCCACCATCCACTGTACCACCTTGGGTAGATGGTCCCAAATATCCTTCATCCCATTTGTCCCCCGAGACCAAATGCTCGACGAAGCTATGTCAACCTTCGAGAAATTAAAGAAAACCATTCATTATCCCCAAAATAAGAAGGAACGGAAAGGTGGAAAACCAAAATACAAATACTGACATAGCCATTAGTGTTCTTCACCCTCGTCGAACGATGATGGATAGGCTCGAGTAGTAAAATCCTTTCATCAGTCACTGACTCAAAGAAGTCATACGCATTCTCATTGCCCAGACCTAACGGCACTACATCCTGCTATTCCAAACCTGGCCAATCGTTAATGGACACCCATTCGTTGTGGTTAGTTCCATAAGTACATTCCATTTGAGATCTTGTACAGAAATGGACTCAAAAATGAATTTTAGATAGAGAAAAAAAGAGATTCAATCACTTGAAGGTGTAAAAAAAAGATGCAGGCCGCCCCTTTTTATAGAAGGCTAAGGGGTATGTGGTTCGACAGTCCCCTAGTCCTGCCTATCGATAATGACCCCTCCCTTTCCATGAGAAATCAAAGAGTCCCCTCCCTATACCGATATGAACCTCCTCATACTTGCCTATCTGCAGTCTCCTCAAAATTTTGCCTAAAAAATGCAAGAAAAATTCAAAAAATGCCCCCAAAAATCATAAAAATTCCTTACAAATCAACGCTAAAGTCAAAAATAATATTCTCTTAGGAAAACTCCTTTCGGATCAACAAAATGATAATAAAATCTCAAAAATCTCTAGAAGGATCATGAACAACCACTCTTATCATTAATATACTCCCCAACGTAATAAAAAATCCAAGGTGGGCCGACACCACAATACTCTACACTTTCCCCAACAGAGCCACTACCCATAAACTATAACTTTAGGATGGCATAATTGACCTCGACCCACTAAATCGGTCATCCTACACCTTTAGTTTTGTTGAATTAACCACAACATGCTAAATCGATCACTGCAACTTTAGGTCCGTAAAATTTACCTCGACCTATTGAATCGGTCATTACATCTTTAGGTCCACAGAATTAACCCCGGCCCGCTGAATCAGTCACTATAACCTTAGGTCCAAAGAATTGACCTCGACCCATTAAATCGATCACTATAACTTTAGGTCCACATAATTGACCTCGACACGCTAAATTAGTAATCCCACTCTTTAAGTCCGCAAAATTGACCTTGACCTGATGAATTGGTCATTGACCTTGACCTTGGCCTAATTTTGTGATCACTATAACTTTAGGTCCACATAATTGACCTCTACGCGCTGAATTGGTCATCCCACTCTCTAAGTTCGCAAAATCGACCTTGACCCAATGAATTGGTCATCATAATATTTAGGTCCGTAGAATTGACCTCGACCTGCTTAATCGATCACTACATTTTTAGGTCCCTATAATTGACCTTGACCCCCTGAATCATTCACTATTACTTTAGGTTTGCAAAATTGACCTCGACCTGCTGAATTGGTCATCCCACTCTTTAGGTCCACGGAATCAACCTCGACCTACTGAATTGGTCACCTTACTCCTTAGGTATATGGAATCGACCTAGAGCCACTAAGTCAGTCATCTCAATATTTTGATTTGTAGAATTGACCTCAACCCGCAAAATTGGTCATTACAACATTAGGTTCACAGAATTGTTCTCGACCCACTGAATCGGTCACTAAAACTTTAGGTCTACATAATTGACCTCGACCTGTCGAATCGGTCACTACATCTTTAGGTCCTCAGAATCGACATCGACCCTCTGAATTGGTCATCTCAATATTTAGGTTCGTAGAATCAACCTCAACCTTTTATAGGTCCGTAGAATTAACCTCGACCCTCTGAATCGATCACCTCTATGCCCTAGGTCTGTAGAATTGACCTCAATCCTCTTATCCAATACCGATGAGGTGTCTATATTTTGACAAACTTCACTTGTTCCAAGCTCACCTATCGAGGGGCTCTATAGTCACCCCATCCTAGTACTCCCCTAAACCCTAGGTCTTACTTTGAGTACTGATCTAGAGGCCAACAGGTGCTTACACACCCTATTTGACTCTAGTAAATCTCCAACCTAAGATAATCTCAATGAAACCTTTAAGAGTTATGAATCCCCTTTCCAATCATATATCTCATGCATGAATCGGCCTCACAATTCACACGAACGATCCCTTATACTCCGATTACTGATTTTGACGCCATTGGGAACTCCCAGGACCTATTTGACTTCGGTTAAATATTTGTCCTAAGATAATACCAATTAAACCTTTAAGGGTTCTTAATACCCTTTCCAATGGTCCATGTCGTGCGTGAATCTACTTCATGGTTTGCACAAACGACCCCTTTTACTCCGTAAAGCCATCGAGAGCTCCCGATCCCCATTCGACCATGATCAATCCTCCAAATTGAGTGAAGCTCAATTAAATCTCAAAGAGAACCAAATTTCCATTCCATCAATCCTTGTCTTACGCTAATAGGTCTCACAATTCATAAGGATGTTCCGTTTTACTCAGAAAACCCTACGTCTAGAGACCATCGTGCGCTTTCGAGCCCCGTTTGACTTTGGTCAACTCCTGAACCCAGGAGTGGCTCAATGGATTCTTGAAGGACTATGAATTCCCTTTCCAAAGTCTTGCCTAGGTGTGATTCATGCTTTTGGTTCATTTTTTTGAAAAAGTCCATTTCGGACTGCTTATAGGCACCACAGACCCCCTGCCTATCGGTAGGGTGTACTTTCCTTGGACAACAAGGTAGGACCTATGTCGATAGGTAGTCCAAGGTCTATGTCGATTGGTACCCCCCAACCCTAAAAAGACACTATATAAATATCCCATGACCTCACCTTTAGAGGGAGTCCCTTTCAGCATTCAATAAACATTCGCTCACAATCAGAGAATTCTCATTACCAAAAAAGCCAATTTTCCAAAATTATCCCACCTCACTTTCCTAATACATTTATCTAACTACCTCATCCTATCATATCACTCTTATACTAGTACAAAAATCAGCATACACACCTCCAAAATTGGGCAACAAAAGACTTCTAGGAGGTCTATCCTCAACTCCTTTCTAATTTATTCACTTAATGTTATTATTCACTTTATTCTCATAGAAGGATGTCTTTTAGTTTTGTTTCATTATCTCACATGAAATAATATCCAACCTTTATTATTAATATTTCATATAATTTATTTTCATAAAAATCCAAAAAAGACAAAAAGAGGGTTTACCTGTAAAATCCAAAAGTAATAATTAAATTTGGCTTTATGAGATGTACCCCACACCCATGATATATTCAAACTATGTGGACTTTGATGCCCAGCCGATCTCGGGATTCGAGTCCTCCCTTTCCATTTTTATCCCTTTTATATTCTATTATATCTATTTTGTGAGTCTTGAACTCCTACATATTCGTGTCTCGTCCGACATGCACATTCTCTCTTTCATAGTGATTCGTGATTCCGTGAAAATGTACATCATATGTCTATGATTATTTTTGGGTACGCTCCTACGAATGAGTCTGCTTCATCTCTTCCATGACATGAGTCAGATAATTCCCTTCTCCCGTTACTTCCATTACATACATGTACACACACATCATGCTTTTAAGAAAAGGAGAAGATTGATATCACCCATGAGAGATCGAAAGGGAGGAATGGGTACCTAACACCTTCCCATTTTGTAACTTAGTATCCGTACCTTTTAATCACTTGGTATGGTATTCATCGATATGAACTTGATGTTATTCTCTCGAGAGGACTACATTTTTTTGCATGTTTTGAGCAAAATCGGCTGGTGACTCCATCCCTTAGTGTTATCCCCATTTGGTGATGGACAATTTTATATCCCAGGCAGACCATGAAGATGTCAGCACGAGTGATGGAAATTGGATATACATATCCTCAAATCACTCACACGTTCATGGAAAAAAGGAAGAGATGGTGGGGCTTCTTACCTTCTTCCACATCCCGATTTCGGGGGGAAGGAGGAATCCGACCCAAATGTCTTTATACGGAATCATAGGGCTGATTATATGGAAAGAAATATGAAAATAGAGAGGCTAAAAATGAAATCCAAAGAGGCAAAATTGAGAGGAATGAGAAAAGTCAGTTTGGATTATTTTAGATCTTCTTTTTTGGTGCCTTCGGATGAGATTTGGAAGAAACTCAAAACACATTACTGACCCATTTTTTTTTATCTAGAATCCAAACCTAAAGTAGAGTTGGATATTAGGATAATATTTAGATATTATTTTTTGTTCTTTTAAAAGATGCCTATAATTGTGAATTTTGACTCGCTTGAGGTAGTTTCATACTCTTGTTGTTAATTTTGTATGCTAAACACATTCATCCTTGATTGTATAGTTATATACATGCTATGTGTTGTATTTATATGTATTATATTCTCGTATGCTATATTCATTATTTCACCCATTTTGTATGTGTTACTTTCATGCCATGTAGTTTGGGGTAATGAAACTAGTTGATTTTACGAGCATGTTGGGTTCTAGAAGTTGGGTAGAAAACATGGACACTTGATTTATGGGAATTGAATCTAAAATTTATTTTAATTGAGAGAACTATACTATGATGATTATTATTGGATAATGCTTGGTCATTCCTTAGACAACCCACCCGCTTAGGGGGGTGCTGTCGGCTACGATTTTATTTATTATCCAAAGACTAGGCCATGGATCTCGGTTGGCGAGTTTGCTAAGTGTTATTATGGCAGTGATGCCAAGATTTAATGGAGGTGATGTCATGTTATGATGGGTCGTGTTTCCAAGTTATGTTATTTAGACATTAGATTGTTCTAAGGATAAATTATAGGATAGTGGATGATAATCCATACCCTACCGTGGAAAGTGCGATGGGGATTTGGATATGTGGTCTTGAGTTGTGTAGTGCCCACGGTGAGATACTAGGTTATGATTGTATTATTGGGATTTTAGTTTGAGTTTTAATATTGCAGACACTCTTATATATGATGCACGCACACATGAGTATGTGTAGTTACACTTGGAGCATATATACGAGCTACTGAGTTTCCCGCTCACCCCCACCCCCATAGTTTGTTGTATTTCACGTTTGATGAGATATGATATTTATGGCATCGTTGGGACTCAGATCTTCATTAGATACTTTCGATATTTATTTTTATAATTTAAATATACCACTTTGTTTATTGTAAATTATTTTGTGAAAGGACAATTGCGATTTAATAAAATTGAGTTGATTTATGTATTTATTCTTCCTCAAATTTATGCTCAATCTAAATGGTATTTTTTTATAAAAAAATTCTTTAATTTATCAATGTTTTTCAGTAGCACCTCCCGGTGTGTCAAACCTATCTCCTTTAATAGCAAATGCGACATGGACAATTTTTCAAAGAGTTTTTGACCCGTAAGACTCCACATGGGGAATAACTATTGGAACTGATGCAAAGGGACTTAGCATCCTTATCGATATCACATTGCATGTGTTTGTGTCTATATATATCTCTATCATCTCTTGATTAATTTTTTTATAAATGCTTTTTAGGCTTAGATAATTAGTTAGGGACACCATAATTTTAAAATATTAATTGTGAAAAGAAAAAAAGGAAAAACGGGAAAGAATGAAAGAAACAATGGGAAAATAAAATGAAGAATGAAAAGATGTGAATTTGAAAAAAAAAAAAGGAAACAAAAATGTTGGGACGTAGGATCCCGAAAAATACGAATTTTTAAAAATCTTCTTCAATAGGATGGTTTAAAAAGGGAATTCCAAATTTTAAACTACTTTCAGAAATAAATAAATTTTAATTTCTTCAAAATTAAAATAGGATTAAACTAAAAAACTATTTGAAATTCAATTAAACAAGAATAAATTCAATTCAAGGTCTAAGTATGGCCAAACAAAACAAACATGAATTTATCCAAATTAATTAAGTCCAATCTTGAATTAAATAAAATTACCCAAATATTAATTAGCACTAAATTAAACTTTAGTGTGATTAAAATCAAATTTTATCCTGATTAACCTAAGCATGCATCTAAGTGATTTGTAAGATAAATTAAACACAATCACACTACGCTGCGATGTACGAGGAAAACCCACAGCCGTAAAAACCTAAAACGGCCTTTCCCAACAAATCATCTAGGTACGGTATGTTTACAAAGACAATGACAAAAAGTCTTACAACACCCGACTCGACTCCTTCAAACCCCGAAGCTTCCTTTGCTCTTTAACCACTGCCTTATAAATAACTCCGGAGTCCATCAAAATCTTGGAGTCCAACAATGGAGGCACATCAACCATCAACCACACATGGTGCCTTTCACCATGTGAGAACGCCGCAACAACCTTTTCTCCTTTTTGGGGTAGAAAAGAACCCAAACTGTCTTCTTTATGGGTAAATAAGAAAAATTGGTGCCAAAAACTCTCCAATCAAAGATACATATATATGGGAACTTGGATTTAAACTCAAACAAATATTGGTTGTAAACATAATTGGTTTTGTTCTAAATATAAAATATTTTTCAACAAAAACCAAGGGAACTTTTTCTTGGAAGAATTAAGCTCTCAAAACACTCTTAGAGAAGGAAAAAGTTACTTAGAAAAATTTGTTCCCGCTTATATTTTATCACGAAAAATAGTGGGAAAAAAAGTGGGAAAGTACGAAATTTTTCAAAAAAACTGTCAGAAATAGTGCTCGGTCAATCGAACGAGTTTAAGAACGAAACATCAAACGAGAATTCAGAGAAGATTGGCAGATGTCGTTGGAAAACTATTTTGATTTCTCGTTCGAACGACAATTCAAAAGAAAATTCTATTTTTCATTTTTAAGCCCAAAAACATTTGAAAAAAGTTCTAAAGAGATTTTTCAAAACATAAAAGTTCATAAAAAGTATTTTACGAAATACACCCAATTTCATTTCCAATCTCCTATATATATAAAACATTAATACCTTGGGAGACATGGAATCCTTAAATGTTGATGACGTGAAACATATGGCATGAAACCCAGTAAGCATGAAACTATAAATCTGGGCCGCTATGTCTTCAATTTCGTCAAACGTCATAGGCTTGATAGGAACAAACTTCTATCCTATGACTCAAATGATTTTGTCCGAAATTAAGATAAAACTACATATGGACTAAATTAGAAATTTTTTCTCTTACAAATCTCCCCCTTTGGCTATTCCGGGACAAAACCCAACCCAAAATCCTAAGGGGCTTGAAGCTCGTCTAAACACAACATCCCACCAAAAAAAGAAAAATACAGACACTATGACTTGACCCAAGGATAAACCGCTTTTCCTCTTTAAAGATGCCTCTTAAGATAAAAATCTTGCACACTTAACAAACCATCAAACGCATAGGGTATATAACAATATTAAATCCAAAAAATAAATACTCTCCATTAATTAATTATCTCCCTTTATCCACTAATGTATACCTAAGAAGATTGTGCAACTTCCCCTAAGTTAGATCTCCCAAACTAAAGGTTTAGATAGCATTTATCCCCCTTTTATTCAGGAATAAACAAAGGTTAAAGAATTATAAACTAACTCATTTCTCCCTCTATTCAAAGTAAAGAACATTTCTACCCCTAAAGTCTAAACAATAAGCAAGGGATATGAGTTGAGAAGAAACCATTTAAAACATGAAATGGTGCATTAATAGGAACAATAAAGGATATGGCAATAATAAAATTCAACTAATCTACACAAAGGATACCAACTATGATGCGATGAAAAAAAAATGATACCAATTAAGAGTTACTAAACGTAATCATGGGATATCAACCAAAATTCGCAACAACATAGATACCAATTATGAATTCAAAGAAAATATGGACTAGCAAGCAGGGCAAAGACTCAAAAATAAAAAAAATACCATATATGTATATACACAATGAATATCACTAACGCAAACGCAAATATACATAGGTATAAACACTAAAAACGACACAAAATACAATAACCTTTTCACACTCGTATAGCAAAAGTGTGTCTAAATACATGTGCTAAATAGAAGTGAAGGGGTGTGAACTAGAGACCAAATGTATATAGACCCTATCACTTAAACAATGTTAACATAGTTCTCATTTGATTGAAATTTTTTATCACATCTAGATATAGCCTCATGTGACAATATAGATTTAACTCAATGAACAAACATACAAAATGCACAGAAGCCTAGAATTTTCATGATTCTACAAACCAATAGAGTCATGAAAATAAAAGCATAACGAGGATACAAAGTCATTTTGCAAACCCGTTGATACATCCAACCAAACTCCTCATAATTTTTTTTTTGTTTTGAACATATCAACTAAACTAAACAGGCTTTGAGTAATTTTTCTTTTATAATACCATATTTTTTAAGGCCAAATATTCAATGGTGGCTTTTCACAAAAAGTAATTTTATCTTTCGTAGCCCGATTCCATTGATAAACAACTACACCAGATAAATATTTTGCTATTTTTTAAATTCGAGAAAAGGTTATTACATGCATAAATCCTCCATAGTCATAGAAACATGTAGATGGATAAATTGATAGGAGAACATACCACTTAGCTTAAATATACATGAGAAGTTAAATTTCAAATGAAATTGTGCATTTGTGAAATGAGGCATATAAAAATAGAATCCATTAAGCAACACAACATCAAACAACTCCATGCAATCATTACAAAGAACATTTTAAGGATTGAAAAGCTTAACCAAAAGTTCTAGCCACATGGAAGCGGAAAGGAAAAGGATTCTAACACAAATATATGCCACATAAAGTGTGTCAAACTACAAATATACACACACAAAAAAAATTATTTTGAGATTTTCAAAGTTTTTCACCAAACACAAAAACAAACTCAAAAGACAAAAAAAAATCATTTTGTATTTTTCATTTAATACCCAAAAATGTAAAGGATAAAATACAAAAGATAAACATGTCATAATTCTAGCAAAGCATATTTAATGAAGCATGGACTAGAAAGTGACAAACAAGCATACGACTAGCAAGAATATATGACTTGTAGCATAAAATCTAGAGTATGTAAACATGCAAGCCATTACTCATACGATATAGCAAGTAAAGAGTCATGAGCAAGCATGCTAGAGCCGTCAAAAATTGAAAATTTAGAAAAATACATTCCAACAATAACTTCCTAAAAATTAGGATCACACAATATTTTAGTGTAACCCACTCTAATACCACTTGTTGGGACGTAGGATCCCGAAAAATACCAATTTTTAAAAATCTTCTTCGATGGGATGGTTCAAAACGGGAATTCCAAATTTTAACTACTTTAAAAAGTAATCAAATTTTAATTTCTTCAAAATTAAAATAGGATTAAACTAAACAATCATTTGAAATTCAATCAAACAATAATTAATTAAATTCAACATCTAAATATGGCCAAACAAAACAAACAAGAATTTAGTCAAATTAATTAAGTCCAATCTTGAATTAAATAAATTACCCAAATATTAATTAGGACCAAATTAAACTTTAGTGTGATTAAAACTAAATTTTATCTTGATTAACCTAAGCATGCGCCTAAGTGATTTTCAAGATAAATTAAACACAATCACACTACGCCGCGATATACGAGGAAAATCCACAACGGGAAAAATCTCGGACGACCCTGCTTAACAAATCCACTAGGTACGGTATGTTTACAAAGACAACGACAAGAAGACTTACAACACTCGACTCAACTCCTTCAAGACCCGACGCTTCCTTCGCTCTTTAACCACTGCCTTGTAGATAACTTCAAAGTCCATCGGAATCTTGAAGTCTACCAATGGAGGCACAACAATAGTCAATCACACATGGTGCCTTTCACCATGTGAGAACGCTGCGGCAAACGTTTCTCCTTTTTGGGGTAGACAAGAACCCAAATTGTCTTCTTTTTGGGTAGAGAAGAAAAACCGATGTCACACACCCTCTAAGCAAATATATATATATATATATATATATATATATATATATATATATATATATATATATATATATATATATATATATATATGGTGGGGGGGAACTGGGATTTAAGGACAAACAAATATTGAGTGTAAAGAGACTTGGTTTTGTTCTAAAGATAAAACATTTTTCAACAAAAACCAAGGGAACTTTTTCTTGGAAGAATTAAGATCCCAAAACTCTCTAAGAGAAGGAAAAAGTTACTTAGAAAAAGTTGTTCCCGCTCATATTTTAATCCGGAAAAATAGCGGGAAAAGAAGTGGGCAACTTGGAAGGTTTTGAAAAAAATTGTCAGAAAAACTGCCCTGTCATTCAAACGAGGTTGTTCGAACAACTTTGTTCGAACGAAACACCGAACGAGAATTAAGAGAAGATTGACAGATGTTGTTAGAAAACTCGTTTGATTTCTCATTCGAATGACAATTCGAACAAAAATTCAGAAAATTCTATTTTTCATTTTTAAGCCCAAAAAATTTTGAAAAAAGTTCTGAAGAGATTTTTCTTAAAATAAAAGTTCATAAAAAGTATTTTATGAAATACACCGAATATCATTTCCAAACTCTTGTATATATATAAAAATCATACTTACCTATGGAGACTTGGAATCATCAAATGTTGACGACGTGGAACATGTGGCACGAAACTCAACAAGGATGAAACTATAAATCTGGGACACTACGTCTTCAACTTCTTCAAATGTCATAGGATTGATAAGAACTTCTATCTTATGACTCAAATGATTTTTTTTTGAAATTAAGACAAAACTACATACGGACTCAATTGGAAATTTGTATCCTTTCAAAAAAAGAAAAGAAAAGAAAAAAGAACGATTAGAAAAATACCTAAAAGCCAAAATACCAAAAACCCTTATATTCTCAGATAAAAATTTTAAACTTCGATAAGCCATTCTTTGTAACCAAAACTCGAGCATAAAATACAACCGAGGAAAGTTATAATCGATCTTAAGTGAAGTTAGTTATAGTGTGGAGAGAAAATAAATATGATTTATGGTGCAATTCAATATTTCAAAAAAGTAATCAATATTTGTTCATGAGATCATATTCATCCATTAAAAAGGTCCATTTTTATAATATATATGTGAAACTTTTTCCTATAAATTTACTATTTTATTCACATTTACCGAGAGAAAATAACCAACTTCTGAGTGTTCGATTGTGACTGCATCCCATGAGATTTTAAATCAAAACAAACTTTCAGATAAGAAATATAACGATCAAATCTTTTGAAATGGATGGTTATATTGGATATGCATATACACACGATAAGTTGAGATTTAGAAGTGAAGATCTACTATATTTATGAAGTTTTCATTTAAGACTTGGTTTTATTATTTTTGCATCTTTTGTTTTAAGTCAAAGTATGGCCATCCTGAGGGTTTCAGGGTTCGATGGGGGTGCTCTCGAGGTGGATCCCTCCATTCTTCCCATTTCGGCATGCGCACGAGATTGCATCCTTTATCAGGGATCTAGCCCATCGTCGATGTGGGGTGATATGAAGGGATATATTTGCCAACCTATTTGGCACAAAACATGCAAAAGAGATGTTTCCACCTCGACAGAACCACATCAAGGACAATACTGATGCTTGCGAAACCAAGTAGTCCAAGGGTCTAGGGACTAGTTTATGGAATAGGAAGGTGTTAGGCACCCATCCTTCCTTTTCGATCTCTCATGGGAATGAATTAATCTTTTCCTTTAGAACTATATGATGTGTGTGCTAATGTGCATAATATAAATGGATCATGGCATCGCTCAACTCACATTATGGACAAACGTGGAGTGAGGTCATCCTTAGGAGTATAAGTAAAATATATATAAAAAATATAATGTAGGTTATGGAAGAATGATTACGTATATCGGACAAGACACAAGAAAGAGCATATAGAATATCTACATATCAAGTATGTATGCTAAGAGAAAATTAATAAATGTATGTGGGAGGACTCTAGTAGAGGGATTTACCCAAGATGCCTATGTAGTCCATGTAGTTCGAAGACAATATGAGGTGGGGTTCAACCCATAAATCGAACCAGGGACTTTATTATATATGTATGTGTAGAAAAAGGTGTTTTAGTGTGAGAAAATGTGATGACAAATCCCCATTTGGAATTTACAAGTGAACCCTCTTTTCCTTGTTTTGGGGGTTTTCTATGAAAATAAAGTATGTGAGAATACTAATAATAAAGAGTTTGAAATTATGATGTGTGATGTAATGAAGTAAAGTACTAAGGAGAAAATTAAGTAACTAATGCTAAAATAAGAGAATTTAAAGACAAAGGGGGAGAAATTGACCTTCTTGTGAAGACTTGAAGTAGATCTTGATTGTAGATGCGTTGATCTCAAGATGAAGTTATGGTGGTTTGAGGAGGTGGGTGAGAATTTACTTAAAAGAGTATGAAAAGGTTGGGAGGAATGTGGGAAGTGGGATTTTAAGGAATGAACAACTATGAATTTGAGAGAATTCTCTCTGAATTACTGAAAGGGATATCCAAAGGTGCTGAGGTGTACTTTTCAAAGTGAGGTCATTGCCTCTATTTATAGGGCTAAGGGGGTGCCGATCGGTATGGTCCTAGACCTGTCTATCGACATAAAACCCTAGAAACACTGTCGATAGGTAGGGTCCTGGGGTTGCCATTCGGCGGTCTGAGGAAGATTTTTTGGAAAAATGATCATAAAATACAAATCGTAAGTCAGAATCATGCACGGGGCAGACCATTAGAAAGAGTATTAAGATCCCTTCAAGAATCCATTAAGCAACTCTCGGGTTCGAGAGTTGATCAAGGTTAAGCGGGGCCCGAAGTTCCCGTTAACCACTAGACATATAATTCTCGAAGGAAAATAGATCATTCGTCCAAACTATAAGGCTGATTCGCGCACGGGATGGACCATTGGAAAGGTTATTCAGCGCCCTTCGAGATTTCATTTAGTTCAACGAGTTGACTATGGTCAAACGGGTCCTAGGAGCACCCAATAACCCTTCGGAGTAAAATGGGTCATTCGTCCATGTCGTAAGGCTGATTCATGCATGGGGTGGACTGTTGGAAAGAGAATACAGGAACCTTAAAATATTCATTCATCTTTGATAGAGCTGAAGAGTTGGCAGGAGTTAAATGGAGCTCGGGAACGCCCGATGGCCTCCAGATTAGTTTTTAAGGTAAAACGGATCATTTTTCTGAACCATAAGGCAGATTCACACACGGGGTAAACCGTTTAAAAGGGGATTTAGAGACCTTCAAAGATTCATTGAGCTTTATCTTAGGCAATAAGTTGACCGGGGTCAAAACGGGGCTCGGGAATGCCCGATGGCCTCCAAATCAGTTTTTGATAATAAAATGAACCGTCCGTCCGGACCGTAAGGCTAATTTATGAATGGGGCGAACCGTTGAAAAAGTTATTTAGATCCCTTCGAATATTCATTCAGATTTTACTCACACAATAAAGTTGGCAGGAGTCAAACAGGGCCCGAGATGGCTTGGTAGCCTCTAGATTGGTACTCGGGGTATGACATAGGATTTGTAGTGAATGAGTGAGTGCTAGGGACCTAAGGAGGTTCTTGGGGGTGGGGGATCCTAAATTTTTTGGGTCTATTAACTAAAAACCCTCACGAGACAAAACTCGTCCACTAGGGTAACCTACAAGGTTTAATGGATTGTTAAACATGCTAAGTGCAATCATGATTCCTACAAAAGTGAGTTAGATATTAAATTTTAGTTTTGCTTGAGGACTAGCAAAGTTTAGGTTTGGATTTATATTTGATTACTGCATTAATTTGTATATTTTATACCCAAATTTTTACTTTGTTAGACCCAATATATTTTGTTTAACAAGTTCTTAGGACCATTTTATTAAATAAAGAAATAAATTCAAGAATGATTGAATTCTGATTCAAAACTATTATCTGAAAGGCAAAAGGGGGCATTTCAATAATTTAAAATTTTCCTGAGCTATATTGTGAAAAAGGTACCTTGTGAAAATTTTGCAGGTAATGATGAAATTTGCAGCAAATTGACGATCAACTAAAAAGTACGAAAAATTAATTTTTACGTTCATTCGAAAAAAATATTTTTACACTTGTGAAATCAAAATTTATATTCTTCAAATTGGATAAAATTCAGTAAGCGTGTTCGGCAAGAAAAATTAAGACTCCCCGGGTGAGGTACCTTATTACGATCCAAAGACTAAACGATGTGGAGTGTCCGGTTCTAACACTTTTCGACCAAGTAAAGGGAGTTTCACCCCAATCTAAACAACTCCCCCCTTGGCCTATAAAATGGACCATTGGGATCACCATTTCACACAATTTTGGGGGAGATATTTCCAAGTGATTGTATTTAATTTGAGGTCCAAGTTTTTGTAATTTTGAGAAAATTGAAGATCATTGTGAGAGAACTTATTGTAAGTTTGATTTATTAATGAAAAAATCTACTCATTTATGCAATTTTTGTTTGTCTTTCATTATGGTAATGTAATTATTCTATTAGGATTAGGGTGAATTTTATCATAGTTAGATAATATTATCACGTTAATTTAATTATTTTTTATTCCCAACTCGTTTTAATTGTTATAAAAAATTTAGTATTCATTTTAAAAAGACATGAGAGTGACTTTTATAACTTTCAAATTGTTTTGTAAAATCAAGTTTTGAGATTTAAAAATAGTCATTTTTTATGGATTATTCTTGCACTTTGATTATTTTTATAGTTTATGCTTAAATACATTTGCGAACTTTAAAACTGTTATTTTCTAAGGGAATACGGATACTAGCCGTCTATTAGAGATGTTAAAAATATTTTGAACGTGATCTTTATATTTTTTGAATTAAATGCGATGAGAGTCGATTTAATTGGAGTTATAAAAAGGGAATGATAACATTAAATTAGTTTGCAATATTAATTATGTTATAAATGGACTCCGAATCCTAATTCTTTCCATATTGTTTACAACTCTCGTGTGTTGCACTTAATATTCGCAGTTGCTTTTATTTAACTTAGTTACAATTATCATCTTTACACCATGTTGTCTAGTTTGAAAGTTAAAAATATATTACGAATTGACCAAATATTTGTGGGTTCGACCCATACTTAGACTCGTTATTCGATAACAGTCCGTGCAATTGTGGCAATTTTATAACTTGACATCAAGGTTTTGGTGCCATTACCAGGAATTTGCTTTCAATAAAATGCAGAAAAAGTAAAAAACCCGAAAATATTTTTCTTTTTAAAAATTTTTAGATTTCATTTTTTCTCTCAAAAGTCCATAAAAAAATTCCAATATTCAAGAAATAATTTTTATTTCCACTAGTAAATTTTTTTTTAATTTTCATAATAAAAAATTGTTCCGTAAGTGTACGTTTTTTTGTCTTTCACGTTAAATACACCACTATTACTTGTGTCGTGTTATTTTTGTTTTATTTTTCATTATTATTTTTTTATGCCGCACCTTACGCTTGGTGTAGTTTTTTTCTTTCATTTTTAAGTAGCACATTCCCAAAAAAAACTACAAAAAGAAAGGAAGAAAAAGTAAAAAAAGGCAAAAGTGAAGAAAATTTCACAAAAAAGTATGCAACGGTGTACGGACGTGAAGATTAGTGGTGCAATCGTACCACGAGCAAAAGGAACTCTCATGGATGACAGAAGCATAGATGATTTTCCTCCTAATTGATGTCATCTTAAACTTCGGCCAAGCGTAAACAAGTGACTATAAAAGGTCCATGCTAGAGGTACATTTTTATGTGCTCCTGCATGGTTTAATTTCACAATTAAATTAACATGTTGTATAAATCGACTTGAGGGGAAAACTCGCGTGAAAGATAAGGTGGGAATTTAATCAACGGTCTTTAGACCAAAAATCACTAATTAACCAAGCATTTGCATATAACGATCAATCACACTTAATTTATAATGAATTAGACGTTGGCCTTAGGGTATCTCATATCTCGTAGGAAACCTCTTATCAAGGATAGAATTAATATCTACTCCAACATAAACATGTCAAATTGATTTTATTTACCTTGTCTAGGATTGGTGATTTTTAATGTGTTTTCATACCGACCACCTACCTGGAGGTAACGTCGAGATTTGAAGAGATAACCATAGTTGGTCGTCTTTTAAATTCCCCCTCATCAAAGTGTAGGAATTGTCTAATTAGGGTGATTAATTCTGAGACCCATGTTGTTGTCGATTAATCTCAGAGAAATTATATTTTAAGATTGAAATTCCCAACACCTAAATTAAATAATTCGGAATGCTTTTTGTTAGTTTAGGATTTACGTGATTTGAGTTAAATTATTTTCTTTTTCTTTACTTAAAAAATTCAAAAATTAAAAAAAAATTTAAAAAAGATAAAAAATAAAGAGAAAGAAATTTGAGTGAGGCACATTGTGTATACGTTATTGGTTTCGTGACAATACCGTTCGATTAACGCGTAAGGAATCCACTAATTTTCTAACAACTTTATTAGAAGAGTTTCAATTTTTCTAAAATGGAAGACAAAATAGCACCTCGAACACTTAAGGACTACCTATACCCCAATTAGTAGACTTAACCATCGTTTATCCTTATTCCCCCGCATAATGCCAATAATTTCGAATTTAAAAAGAGGAACGTCCAAATATTACATGCCTTTAGGGGTACAGAGAAAGAAGAATTAATGTTTAGGAATCATAGGGTTTTGATGATGGATTTAGTCTTAATTTGATGTTAGAATGCTTTTGGGTTGGTAATATATTTATATGGGATATCAATTTATGAGTTTGGGAGGTTTGAGACCTTGATTGGAGGGTTTTAGAGGTGAAAACCCGAGGAAGAAGACGATTTGTAGCCCAGCAAACCAAATAAGTTAACTGAGGGAGAGAATCGATTCGGCCTAGTGAATCGATTCTGTATACAAAGCAAAACGATCTGGTTTTCTAGTCGGCCTAGATTTTTGTTACGGGTTGTTTGGACCCATTAGAGTTTGGTAAATGGGCATATGGGCTTCCGGGTAGATTGCGACTACATGGGTGTTTGTTAGGCCAAAGGTTCGATGGGTTCGAGTGAGACAAATCACGCTAGAAATGAGTGAACACTGATACATATAATCGGCAAGTCGGTTCGAACTTTGGAATTGGTAGACTAGTACGTTGTGGGATCTCCATACGTGGTCAGTACTTTATAAATATATACGTACTGGGGGTGACTTACGTGTGTTTGTGTATATATATATATATATATAGTGGGAAGTCCAACCTGGCATTGAGCAGTAAGTTTGGATTAATTCCATAGGTGATAGTATTCTTGCATGGCCACTATCCATGTGCGAGGATAGGTATTGGTTTAGAGACCAGTTGGGTCTGATGTGGTATGGTTGCAACGCCCAGACGTATGTTTATGATTTCCTCCATTTGTTTGTGTTTACATTGGGTTCGGTGGTGAGATTTTGACTCGGTGGTCCAGTTGCGGTACGTGGTATACCTGGACCCGATGACACACGAGGGATGCATCTGCAAGGTCGGAACTTTCGGGATGCGGTTTATAAATATATATGGTGAGTGATATATATGTATGTGTATCTATATCATCATTTATCAAATTATACCTTTTGGGGGTAGTATACACTTAACTAATGGTGATTATTAGCAGGGTAGGTTTTGATAGAGATTATTGTCCTAGTTAGACTGGGTAGCATGATTAGGATAATAAAATTAATGCATTAGGTGTGAACTATATATGAGATATGAGGATATATATATATCACGTGGGTGCAAATGTTAAATTAATTCTGAAGGTAATACACTGCATGTTTTTTTTATTTAAAGCATTTAAATATTTGCAAAAATATTTTCAAATTTTTTATCTGGATTTAACCCACTGGAAAATCTATTTTTGTTTTCAAAACCCTAGGTGTGAAGTAGCACGGACAACATGGTTAGATATTTCACGCCGTTGCGATCTGTAATTGTGGATGCTGCGAGATTGTTTGTAGCCGCTTCAGTTCATTTCTATCTATATAGGATTCAATTTCATTTCTAATATTTCCTTTTGGGTGTGTTGCCCGTAGTTGGGCAGGACTTTATTTATGTCAAAAATATTTAATACTTATCAATATTTATTTACATTGGGTTAGTTGTTGTAACTGATGGTTTACTCGATTTACATTACTTATATTTATGATTATTTGCTATCCTGTCATTTCATCTACTGTATGTTTATTTTGGTTTATATTTATATTGTTTGTTGCAATAATGATGATGAGAATGAAATCATATCGAATTCCTGTTTAATTTTAATAAGGGCCTGATACCCCGGTATTAGAATGGGCAGGGTGTTGCAATACCCTGGTGATAAAGATAGGCTTTATCTCGATCATTTTACCCCGGACACTATGTGTTGACGTACCCTTGTTATCATCCTTTCCTATAGTTTGGGGTATCGGGCTTTATGATTTGTTCGAAGGATGAGTGATTATCCCTTGTCAATTTTTTAGGTTTATAAGAGTGGAACAACCTATAAATCTACCTACTATAACGTGAGAGATACTGTAAGGCATTAGAATAGGCCTTAGTTATGTGTGGGCTCGAATACAACCCATTTATTTATGTATGTGGTTAGGACCATACTTTTGTTAAAAGTAGACTTTGTCAGTGTCTTTATTTATATATGTATATCCTTGAGATATTTATTGTAGAGTTACTAGGGATACATTAGTAATATTCAATCAAGATGAATCATACTTAATCATGGGATCACTTGGGATTGGCTATATACCCAAGAGATACCTAAGGTTGTTTGGGTTGGGTTAAACTTAAAATCAAGTAAAACACGAGATGAAGATGCGTAGTGATATTATAGCCCAAATTTAGTTGTAATATTATTCCACTTAGACTTGCTATTAACATTGTTGTTGACTTTACTTTTCATGACCTAGGCCATCATTCTTGCCATAGTCATAATCTTTCGATTCACATTTCAACATTTTTACTGATTTTAGGATGTAGGTGTCGGGTCTACGTACCATCTCTCTATACTACTATTTACATTCTGTTGAGTTGGATATATTTGGTGGTTTTATTTTCACATCTTGGGATTTTATTGAGACATTTTTACTATTGTATGTCAGACTTTAGTTATGTCAGTGATGGTATCAGACGTTATTGGGCTTCCATTTGGTTATTTATTCATTCATTTACTTTATGCACTTTATTTTACTGCCAGATGCTTATAATTGTACTCAATTCTATCGAATCCCATAATTTATTTTATATTTGATCAACCTACTACTAGATTTTACGAGTTTTCACATTTAGTTGACTAAACCCCATTTTTAGTAGGCTAAAAGTGTCAGAATTGTTCTTCTTTTTGATGTGGTCTTGTTGGTCATAATGAATAATCTTTGAGATATCTTTTTAGCTACTGATGAGGGGTATTTTAGTTTGGTTCTATGTCGAATGGATGATATCATTATCCAAACCCATGAGTGGGAAACCTATGACCATGGAAGCAATAATCACCGAATGGTTTAGTTCCCAAATGAACATCTTAACTAGGCCGAACGCCCATGCCTTCGTCGGATGGCCTGTTTATCATCGTCAGCCATTTGATCATTAGATAATTTGAAATCATTAGAGTGTGTCAATATGACGTTGTCCGGAGCAATTATTATTTTCCCTATTAAGGCGGTCATGAATCATGAAAAATGGAAGTCGTGGATATGAGTGGAGCTAATAGGGACGAATACGTGCATTTCCAATCCAAATTCCTCGAATGTTCTTGCTATGAAATAGGAATGATATTTTAAAGGCCAAGTATATAAAGCCTTATGTAAGATATAGGTGAGGGATATTTGAATGTTCATACACTCTCTATAATCCTCAATAGTTCCAAAACTAATAAACAAAACTCTCCCACCCTTTCACCACATGGACGTAAGATGAGCCCGGTCAAACCACATACATCGCATCTGAATCTTCTTTATTGTATTCCTTCTATATTAAGCATCGTGAACCATAGTTCATTATTATTGTGTTGTGTGTGTGAAAACTTTATTTATACATCAACATAATTGATGTCGTCTGTAGAAATAACAGTTTCAAAAGCTATAAATAAGAACCAAGTAATGCGGGCTATCACTGTCCTAAGGGAACAACAACAAACTCTCTAAAACCAGCTTTCTAAAATTTTGAGGGGCCTACATCCTAATCAACCACCAGTATCAGAGAATCATGTAGGTCAAGACCCACCAATAAAATTAAATCTGGAGAACGAGGTTCCCCTACCTCCCCCGCCTTCGCCAGCACTCTCATTTACCATACACCGAGTATCTATGGGCAAATCAGTTGATGCTCCACCACTCGTTGTTAATGTCTGATATATCGGGCATGAGTCTCCATTCTACTGAGAAATTATGGATTTCCCAATGTCGTCCAACTTTAATCTCCTAATGATAGATCCATTCTACGGGACCACCAACTCAGGGGGCCATATAGACCATTATGAGGCCCATATGGATTTTATCACCAGTTCGAATCAAATCAGATGTCGGGCATTCACTATGATGTCAAAATAATTCGTAAGGAATTAGTTCAACTGCTTACAACCCAATTAAATCACATGCTTCAGAGAGTTATCCGAGTATTTCATCTGACACTTCATCGGGAGCATGTTCCATTAAAAGTCTATCGACTATATTTTTAACCTTATTCAAGCAAAGGATGATAACTTAAAAAGTACGTAGAGAGGTTTAATGATGAACTTTTCCATACTGACCATCTGAAAGAGAAGGTGGTCGTCTCGGCCTTTTTGTAAGTGCTATACTATAGCAACACCATACACTCCCTATCAAATAATCCATCCATCAACATTACTGAACTAATGAAGAATGTGAAAAGCATATCCACATAGAGGAAACCATTAGTAATCGATAATCTAATCACCGAGTAGACGACTCCGGCGAAGATGACTAGAGGAAGTAAAAGTTTGTTCCTCGCGGATCCAATGGGTGAGTCAAACTTATACCAAGCCATTTACCACCTCAACACGACCATAGGGAGAGTTTTGAATGTTATGACCGACCCGAAGATTTTGATATGGCACACTAGACCAAAAAATAGGCTACTCAAGTAAAAATCCAATCTCTATTGTCAGTTCCATTAAAATGATGACCATGATACCAATTACTTCCTCCATCTGAGAGTGAAATTAAGGCATTGGTAAAAGGGGGAAATTTTAGAGAGTTTGAATAAAGAGGGGGAGGAAAGACAAACGAAATAATGAAAGAAAGGATGATCGACCCCAAAGTTAATCCAAAAAATTAGCAGCGAGTTGAGAGGAGAAGAGATAGCCAATTGTAGTTGAGAAATAGAATAGGATACGCATGATATTTGGTGGGTTTGTAGTCAGTAAGGAGACGACATCAACCCATATTCTAAGGCTCAAAAAATGGAGTTGGCGGAGGTTCTGATGGAGAAAATTGTTAAGCAATGGGATAATATTAGCTTAACGCCTGAAGATTCTAGCGACCTGATCACTCCTCACGATGCCCATCTCCTGATTAAAGCTTTGATTTCAAACTGGACTGTCTAAAGGATTATGATCGACATGGGGAGCATGGCAGATATCATATACTTTGAATGTTTTGAGCAGATGAAGTTGAGGGGAGCCCGCTTAAATTTGACAAAGGGTCCACTCTTGGCTTTCTCCAGAGACAAAGTATACTTGGAGGGGATAATTGAGCTTCTATTCATAATTGGTAAAGATCCGAGGACAAACACACTACAGGTAGAACTTTTAGTGGTAAAGTTATCATCGTCTTATAATGTGTTGATCGGGTGAACAACTTTAAGAAGGTTGGATGTAGTTTTCTCAATAAAGTCCCTTACCCTTCGGTTCCCGATATCAAATGGGATCGAGGTAGTGCGCGGATGTTAGTCACATGCCAAAAGTTGTTATGTCACATCTTTAAAGAAGAAGAACGAGACTTTTTATAATAATGGATTGGATGCAAGGGAAGAGACGGGCATGGGATATCTCATTAAGGAATTAATCCTAATTCCTCTATAGCACGACTGACCTGAGAAAGTAGTGTGTGGGGGGTTATCACTAACTACCTTGAAAAGGAAAGAACTGGTCTTATTACTCAAGAAACATCACAAAATGTTTGCCTGGATACATGAAGATATGCTAGGAATCGATGCATCAGTGATAATCTATTAACTTAAGGTTGATACAGCTTCCTGGCCTGTAAGACAGAAGAGTGCGTTTGCCCTTAAGAGGAACTAGGCTGCCCACATTGAAGTGGGAAAATTACTTGATGCAAGTGTTGTTTAGAATGTCAAGTATACCGAATGATTGTCAAATGTCGTCATGGTGCGGAAGTCGAAGAGAAAATCGTGACTATCTATAAATTATTTGAATCTAAACGAAGTTGGCCCAAAGGATTCATATTCGTTGCCAAGAATCAATGCACTGGTGGATGCTACAACATGACATGAAGTCCTATCGTTCATGAATGCCTACTCCGGGTACAATCCAATTTAAATGCACGCGGAAGGTAAAAAGAGAACCTTATTTATGATGGATGCCATTCAGTTCGAAGAATGTAGGAGACATTTATCATAGGCTCGTCAACAAAATGTTCAAAGATCAAATATGAAAGGTAATGGAAGTATAAGTCGACAATATGTTGGTGAAAATAATAAGATGGGAAGATCACGTGGACAATCGAGAGGAAACTTTTAAAATTCTTGATTGGTACCGGATGAAGTTGAACCCTGAGAAATATGCCTTCGATGTAGCATCGGGTAAGATTTTAGGTTTCTTAGTAACGTATAGAGGAATAGAGGCCAAGACTGAAAAGATTAAGACCGTATTGAACATATGGAGTTCGAAGACAGTAAAGGAAGTGCAATCTCTGACAGGAAAAGTCGTAACACTAAACTGGTTCATAAACAAAGTGACAATTAGGTTCATCACATTCTTTCGGACCCTAAAAAGGTATTTGTCTAGATAGGAGAATACGAGATGGTTTTTAACGACTTGAAGGCCTCCCTGGGGACTCTCAATATCAATCACAAGATAAAAATTTTAACTATACCTTATCATTTTATCAACAGTCATAAGCTCAGCATTAATTACGGATAACACAAGGATTCAGTGCCCAATCTACTATGTCAGTATGGTATTCAGAGGAGTAGAGTTTTGATGTTCTATATTAGATAAATTAGCCTTTGTGCTCGTCATATCATCCCAAAAGTTGAGGCCTACTATTAATCCCACACCGTAGTCGTCCTAATCAATTATCCACTAAGATAGTTCCTCCACAATCGGGTGGTTTCTAAATGATTGATAAAGTGGTCGATTCAGCTTGGGGCATTAGACTTGCACTATAAAACGAGGGTGAAAAACAAAGGAAAAGTTGTCGGTGAGTTCATAGCTGAATTTATAAGTGTGGAGGGGGGTTACACTTCGCCTAAAACCACTTAAGGGAAGCACGTGTGGTTTGTTCATATGTATGGATCTTTTAATAAAGAATTATGGAGGGATGGGTTGATCTTAGAGATGCTCGATGGATCGAGTATGGAATACACAACCTGTTTTAACTTCAAATCATCCAATAATGAGGCCAATAATGAGGCCTTGATCGTTAGAGAGTAACTTTCCCTATCTATCAAAGCAGATTGAGTGGAGTTCTTCAGTGATTCAAACGTGGTCATCCAATATGTAATGGGAGAGTATGAAGCAAAAGGGGAGAACATTATGGCATATGTGAAGCGATTTAAAGAGGTAGCGAGTAAGTTCCTACCATTTAGTTTCAGGCATATCCCAAGGGAGGATAATGCAAAGACCGACCACTTGGACACACTTGCATTCACCGATCAAGGAAATCCCCTCATGGAAACCTTGGATAAAAAAAAACATTCAGATGGAGGAAGGTAAGACGGTTAACATTATGAAACAAGGACCCAACTAGAGGGAAAAGTACGTCTAGTATATAAAAGAATGAGTCCTTTCAGAGGTTTGGGTAGAACATAAAAAGTGGTTTGTAAAAGAGACAAAGTACCTACTTTATGAAGGATTTCTATACGAAGGGGGTATGCTCGACCAATTCTCTATTGTAGTCATCCCACTTATCTAACAATGATCACGAGAAAGATCCACATGGGTACCTTTAGGGGACACCCAATGAAAAGGAGCCTGGCACAGAGAGCTTTAACTTAGGGATATTATTGATTGAAAATAAATAGGGATATTGAGCACTACATTAAGAAGTGCGACCAATGCTAGAGGACTGGGAAGATATACATCAGCTAGCCAATAATTTGTCAGTGATCATCTCCCCATGTCCTTTCGCCTTGTGGGTAATGAACATCCTTGGTCCATTTCAAACTAAGAAGGTTCAGTGAAACATTTTGCAAGCAGTAATTGATTACTTTACAAAGTTAGTGGAGGCAAATTAACTAGCTATAATCACCAATCAAAAGTTACACTCATTTATTTAGAAGTTCATCATTATCCATTTAGGCATTCCACGTGCCATCATTTTCAACAACGAAAGACATTTTAATAGTATGGGTATCTATAAGTTATGTTAAGAGTTCAAGAAGAAGCATTATTTCTCATCCCTCGGGCACCCCAGATGCAATCGTCAGATAGAAGTAACGAACCAAAATCTCCTTCATGGAATCAAAACAAAGCTAACAAACTCCAAAGAGTTATGAGTGGAAAATCTAATTTATGTCCTATGGTCCTATAGAATGATGAGGATGGGTCCAACGGGATTAACACCCTTCGCTTCAATAGACGGTAATAAAGTTATAGTGATGATCGAACTGGGATACCCGATCTGAGGGTTCATTATCTTGAAAGAGAGGAAAACGATGAATGATGAATGGCTTAGGAACAATCTGGATCTCGTAGAAGAGAAAAGAGATGAAGAATAATTAATAATGATTCCAACCCAACAAAAATCAGCCAAATATTACAACAGGGTCAAGAACTAAACTTTCCAGGTCAGTGATCCTATTCTCAAGAAGATGATGCTATCAACTAAGAACCCTGGTCACAGGAAGCTAGATGAAAATTAGGAGGGTCCATGTGTGGTGGCGTGAATAATACTATCGGGGAATTATTGCCTCACAGATCATGGAGGACGTACCATTCCTCACCATCGGGATGTTGAAAACTTAAAACTCTACTATTAATAGAGTTCATCACTAGACCATATGAAGTAATGATCCATAATCATCAATTGTGATGCATTTCCTTATATCCATTGTTTTTATTTCAAGCAACTTAATTCATGTGCTTCTTTCTGTTATTTCCTTAAAATTTAGCTCTTCGTAGAACCATTTCCAGTAATAAAGGAAACGTTTCTCCAACAGTATGGTTTCTCCAATGATATGTTATATCTAATGATATGCTTTCTCCGATGATTTATTTTTCCAAATGATATGATTATCCAATAACATACTTGTTCCACTAATATGTTCTTCTCCTACACCCACCTAAGAGTTCAGATCATATTAGAATATGAACCAACCACTAGATCGGAAGAAGTATCTCACCAAATCACATTTTGGTGTGCCTTTTCCAGACTCATAAGTCTCAAACTAATCGATTGATCATAGAGTTAAATCCTGAGCCCCTCGGATCTAAATCAATCTCCACGATGTGGTCGGTGAAAGTATAAATAAGGCTAACTTTGTGTCAAGAAGGATTTTGTCCAATCACTCAGGTATTTTAAAAAATAAAATAGGGAATGTATGGTGGATAATAAGGCCAACGTAACATAATTCGGCGCACATAATTTTTTTTAAACAAAACTAGTGATCGAAACATTAATGATCCTCTACATCACCCTTTTCCAATTAACTTTTAGATTATAAATAACTCAGTTCGTCAACTGAATATAAACAACCTATTCGGCCATATTCGACAAAAATCTGTTTCTATATCTAGTATAAACAAGTTATCCGGCTGCATTGGGAACAAACTGGTTTATCAACCGAGTACAAACATCATGTTTCTCTACATTCAGCATCACGTCATAAAAAGACTTTACAGTTGTTTGGTTTTCACTGATCAGCTCGTCAGAGGATATTCTATAGAAAATACTAAAAACATACAAAACATAGTTTCGACTAAGTACATGTATAAAAAATAATATGATTTTTCAACAAACACGGGAAGACAATTTACACAAAAGTGGCACGACACAGAATGTGTGTGCTATGTGTGTACCAATGGCTTAAGTGCAAGTCAGTTGCTCAAGTAATTCTCGATAAGTTGGGATCGAATCCTCATGGAATAGGTTGTAAACTGATTGACAAAAGTAGGTTTGGCTTCAAAGATCTAGGTATCAACTCACAAAAGAAATAAAATGTGATTTTTGTTTTTTGGACAATTATATTTATATACGCAACTTTAAACTAAGCATGAGTAATTTAAACTAAGGAAAAAGTAAGAACTTTAAATTTTTGGTTTTGAAAACTTTTGGAAAAAATGGAGTTGGGATCCAGTCCCCCGAACTGTAGGAAATCTTCAGTAAATATAAAATTCTTAAAAACTATTTAATTAATTAAAAAGAAAACGTAAACTAATTCGAAGCACCAAACATGTGTGGGTGTTAATCCGCACAACATTTAGTCAACAAATTAATTTACGCGAATGATAAAATTATCGACACATGTATTGTATCCTCAAACACTCCGATTGACCTCGACAAACGGAGTTAAGAGATCTACGATATGAGTCCCGATAAAAGTATCAATCTCTAACAATTAGTTATACAATTATTTTGAATTTTATATTTAACATCAAAAACTTAGGTTGGTTCATGGTCCCCAATTCACTATGAGTTTAGCTAGACATGGAATCATTCTCTACTCAATTAATTATTGTTGTGAAAGCAATCATGATAAAAATAATAAGAAAGATGAGATGAAATAATATTACCAAGCTTGAAGAAATCAATCTCATGCGAATAAATCCCACCAATTGAAGAAAATCGAAAAAAATGAATCTTGGATTCAATTGATGATAAAAGATGTAAAAGTTGTTCTCCAATTAGTTATTGTTCATTATGTGCCAAACATGACTCTAAATATGTTAATTAGACTCCTAATGGCCAAAGATAGACCCAAATTACTTTAGGAAGAATATAAGAAGAGATAAAAAAAAATTGCTTGAGACCGAACCCATGATCAAACCGAACCCACAAGGGCAAGCCGATTTGCTAAACGAAATGATTTCGTCAGAGATTTGGTCTCATCTTTTTCCATTTTCTTTTTAATTATAGTTTTTCCCCTCGATTTCTTCTCAACTTCAAATGGTCATAACTTTTTCACCATAGCTCGGATTAAGGTGCATTTTTTTCAGTATTCTCGTGACTTTGTGCTATTCAACTTTTTTGTTGGCTCCTCCATCGGGTTAGGGATGGAAAAAATACCAATTTGCCATTGACTTTCCTTTCTCGCAATTCTTTCACTGTTTTGACTTTTCTCTCTCATCCAATTGCAAGATTTACCTGTAAAACATATGAGAAATACAAAACACACGAAATATTCGCAAAAAAAAGTTATTATCACAAATATGATATAAATCTAGGATAAATACAATGTTCAAGACAATAAAAATATCAAAATTAAGCGGATAAATATGGAATATTTATGCCTAATCAAATCCCCCGAATGTAGAACATTGCTAGTCGCAAGAAATGTAAAATAATATGCAATAGGGTCTAGAAAAATACTTCTAAACAATAATATGATATAATTCCTTTTTCGTGGGCAAGCGAATGCATTTTGCGTATTCAATAAGCCATTAAACCCCTAGGTTACCTTAGTAGGTCTAGTGGTGTCTTATGAGGGTTTGCAGTGAATTTATCCATAAAATTCATTTTATACCAGATGGTACGACTCAAAGAATGTATAAAAATAATTAAAACCTGTACAATTTAAATTCAAAAAAAATAATCACAACAAATTTGTATTCGATAAATTTCAATTCATAGTGTGTGTGTGTGTGTGTGTGTGTGTGTGTGTGTGTGTGTGTATGCGAAGCCAAAAATTAACCATGAACTTTCACTGATCCATTATTATGTTACTTTTTTGAAAATTCGCTTTGATTCAATTATTCACAGAATGCACTCACAAACGAATCACTTGGATTGTGGCTTTTTCTCTTGGTCTACGTGGTATTAATAGTAAATGTAATGGACACAATTCATGCACACAAATTGAAATAAAAAATTGTTTTATGGTGAAACAATCTCATGAATGGAATATGGTCATTGGAAAATGGGAAAACGTCATTCTTTATTTGGACCATTTTGTCTCTTTATTTTCGTTTTAGTATTTTTAGCTCTCCATGCGGTAATTAACTTCATTATTCGGACTCGGTTTGGACTTTTTTGAGTAAAGGGCAATTTGGGTTGTAATGGGAATGTTGGAAAAAATTTCGGAGTTGGAAGATTTTCTTATGAATTATCCGTTGGAACTTTTTCAGGCTTTTTCTCTTTTTTATTTTTTTCTTTTCTTTTTCCTTATATTTTTCATATTTTCTCATTTTTATTTTTTTTCTCTATTTTATTTGAGCATTTTTATTATTTTCTGTCCATTTTTATGTACTATTTCGACTTGATTTATGAATTTTTCGATTTTCACAACTCCTGGCTAATTTGGGTTCTTCGGCTTAACAAACGAAAGGGGATATCAATTTTAGTCTCAAGTCGTCTTTCAAAAGGATATTTTTCATGACTTTTTATGGCTAATATTTTTGGGTGACCAATGGCCTAACTTCATATGCCCGAATTACTAATCAAACTATCATATGCGTTTCGAGATTAGTTTTTATTTTTGAGACATTTTTAGCGTGTTTTCAAAATAATTTTTCTACACATTTTCTGTGACCAATCAAACAAATATTTAGAGATCAGGGGTGAATTTTTATCAACGAAAGAACTTTTGAGCTATTTTTAACTCGGAATTATATAATTACTCCAAAACGAGGATAGGCACAAAATCTCACTGGGTTAAAATCTCCACACCTATTCGTATAAGTCGACAATTTTTGCTCAATTTCTATTTTTGAAAATTCATTCTCGAGTTTGAGGGAAATTCCTGCCTATGGCAATGGATTTTTACAAATTGAGGCTTTAAACAAAAATTTAGTGATATTTTTAGGGTTTTAATTCCAATTTTATTTATTTTGAAGAAAAATATATTTTTTACTTTCTTGAAAATTTTCAATTGTTTTGGAGTTTTTGAAAATTTTCAATTTTTGGGGGCATTAAGAATTTGTGAAGTTTATATGACGCTGTTGTACCCCTCTAACTTACACTTTTACATTGTCCTCAATGGAAAAGACTAAAATCTAAATAAGACAAGAAAGAGTGCAAAATATAAAACAAGCAAAATTTAAAATGCGAAGAGACATATATAACTCACACACAATTACATTAACAAGGGATATAAGTTTACATAGTTTCTTTTAAAGATAAATTAATGAAAATAAAGAAACTAGATAATAAAAATCGAATCAATTTCTCTCTTGCTAAAATGCACTCGACTCACTCTTAAACACTCTACGCACTCACACGACACAAAAATACAACAAAACTCACCCCATACGCGTCGAGGGTGCGACGATCTCTCTTCGAATAGCTACTCATCCCGTATACGAGGTGTGACACTAGAATCATCTCCACTTCCCCCAAATCTTAAATCAAAAGTCTGAACAATTGGGAGTCATCCCAATAGATAAAGTATACACATAGAGGCACATAATGAATGATGTGAGTGAAATTATCGATATGCACATTCACATTATAGCATAAATGGTCACACTTGAAGATATTATCATATTGAAATTTTGAATGACATGCTGAGCCTAGGTTTCCCTCAAACTCGAGAATGAATAAATTGGGCTCCAAATCGGACGATATTCTAGTGATGTCCTCAATCTCATCCAAATACTCAAATGGCGCGGGTGGACATGGTGGAAAAGGACAATGTGGTATGACAAAACATGTGTCACCAGGTGGAAACGCTCGAATGATTTGTTTCACCATCTCATTATTAATAGATATAATTTCACGTTTCAACATACTCTTGAAAAGCTCTGGTGCATGTTCACAAAGAAGTAATTTATCTATCCTATCATTCCAGTCTCTCTCATTTAAGTGAAAAAATGAGTCCAATAACGACTAGTCTTCAACAGTGAGGTCCTCATCAACCATACAGAATTCTTTCTCAAAATGGTCAAGATTTATATCTAAAGACAAATCAGGTGGCCAAGCATGTAGATCGATTGTGTCACTATCCCCTGGGGTAGTGACGTCGTTCACTTCTTGAATGCACTTGACTTCATTCGCACTTACTTACTCCCTTATCATACTAATTTCATGATCATACTCTGAATTCCCACTCTCCTTCTCACTCTTTCTCTCAGCTAACAACTTCCTCATCCTCCTCACTTCTTAGTCAAACTCGAAGTACTCTCTCTCGCTCTCACTAGCCTTCATTAAAAATGCCTTAAGTGGATCCCTAACACGATTTCCCTCAAAGTGTTTGGGCACTACCTTCTGGATAAGATATGCTTCATGTAAATCATCCTCATCACCCATCTCATCACCCATTTGCTTGGTGATGTTGAAGATATTCATTTCAAGTGTCATATTCTCGAACATGAGTTGCATTTGCCCATTATGCGTGTTAATCAACGCTTTAGTAGTGGATAGAAAATGGCAGACAAGAATAACGGGAATGATGAATCAATCGAGAGGAGGGCTCTGTATCCCAAATGATAAAATCTACCGTGAAGTAGAAAGTGTTGAATTAGATGATCACATCCTCAACTACCCCAAGAGGTACCTTCACGGAATGATTCCAAAGTTGGAGCGTAATTTCGATGGGATTAAGATCTCCCAAATCAAGCTTCCTACAGATGGAATAGGATAGAATCTTAACAATCTCCCCTAAATCTAGTAGATTTCCATCGATTTTATTATCTCCAATAATGCACGAAATTGTGGGGGCACTCGGATTTCATACTTGGGTGGGAGATCGCTCAGTAGTACTGAACTCACATTTTGTGCTAAGAAAACCTTCTTCTTTACCTTTAATTTACGTTTCGCCGTGAGCAAGTCCTTTAAAAACTTAGCACAAGCGGGAATTCGATACATAGCCTCACGAAAACCTAGGTTTAGCTTCATTTGCTTTAACACCTCTAAAATGTCATCGCGGGAGGCCTCTTTAGGAGGAGGGCCCAATCATTGAGGGTATGGTGCGGCTATAGGGTTTCATTTCATCTTTGGGCCTAACCATGTCTTATTTTCACCTCCAAAGGGCATTTTCGGCCTCTTAAGTGCCAGGAAAAACCTACTTGTCTTTTTGCACGTCGTGTAGAGAAGGTGACAATTCAATAACTCTTACACTACGTAGATTGGTTACCTCTTTACATTGCTCTTGATTTTCATCGGTAGTAGAGCTTACACAATTTTAACCTTGGAGAAGTCGTTGGACTTGGGAGAGAAACTTCCCCTTCTCTTGAACACTTAAAGGGGACTGAAACTTAGAACGCGTTGGACAAGAGTGTCCTCGAGACTCTTCCGTTGTGGAATCACATAAGGCCAGTGAGGAGGTGCTTGCATGGGTGGCCCTTATTGGTAAAGTGGGAGTGGTGGCGGTTGTGGGGCAATGTGTTCATCGCCGCATTCGGTTACCCATAGTTAAAACTAGGATGGTTCGGCCTCGAGGGATTAAAAGAATTCCCGTAGGGGGCGTTGAAATTCCCTTTATAAGCTTCCATAATCTCAACTTGCTCTTGGAGCAAAATAATATAGTCAGGTATAGTTGTACATCGCTTCATTAAATGTCCCGCCTCACAAATCGTGAAATCTCCTCCTTTAAATCTCAAGATGGGCTAGATGTATTTATCCCCCAGATTCGACCACATCCTCTAGCCACTTATCTAGTTGATTAATTTGGAACTTCAACTCAGCTTCCTTATCCAATTGGTAAATCTTGGACGAGGAAAGAGCTATGGACATGAATCTAGCTTTAGGTTGGGTGTTCGGATTCGATGTGTCCCAATATTGAGTAGTATCGATGACATGCTTAAAATGAGCCTCCGCATCGTCCACATCTAACCCGAAGAACTCTCCCAGATACATTTTTTCAACAATTTACTTTGAGCTTAGAGCCCATTATGGAAGTATGATATGAGTCTCCACTTCTCAATACCATGATGTTGGCACATATTAACTAACTCGTTGAACCTCTCGCAACATCTATCAAAGGGCTCATTACCATTTTTCTTAAAACTCTAGATTTGAGCCCTAATAGGGTTGGTCCTGTGAGCAGAAAAGAATTTTTGGAAAAATTTATCTTGCATGTATCTCCACATAGAGATAGAGTTCGGTGCTAATGACCAAAGCCAAGTCTTGGACTTATCCTTAATTGCTAAAGTAAAATCTTGATACGTACAATGTATTGGGTGCGAGCTTGATCGTTAAATGTTTTGCATTCCTCCTCGAACTCCCCAATGTGGAGATAAGGCTTCTCCGACTCCATACCATGAAAAGTAGGAAGAATTTGGATCATCACATTCCTAAAGTGGAATTTCCCTGCATTATATGGTAATATAATGCATCCCAGGGCAAGGTTTTGCTTGGGGTATAATAGGTCTCTTATAGGGAAGTATGACATCACACCCTCTCCCATTCCGAAGCTAGAGTTATCCAACATCGCACTCACACTTAAAGAATCATTATCCTCACAGGAGTTCCTACACGTTCGACTCGTGGTGTGACTACTCGGTGAGGAGGGGTACCTAAAAATTTGGAGTGTTATTTGCGATATTATTATTAGAAGGATGAAGTTCTACTATTACCTCGGGATTTAGAGTGGATTGGGTATTTTTCATTTAAGGACTTGAGAGAATATTTTTATTTTTTTGGGATATTTTATATCTTTTTAATTTTTGTCTCTTTGGGATTTATGATTTTTTTGGCTTTTTAAGAATTAGATTCAAATTAAGATCAATTCAACCTAACCTACAATCTACTTCATCCCAGACAACGACACCAAAAACTTGGCGCGATATATAATGTGTGTGATATGTGTGTACCTACAGCTCAAGTGCAAGCCGATTATTTAAGTAATACCCGATAAGTCGGGGTCAAAACCTCGGGGAATAAGTTGTAAACCAATTGACAAAAGTAGGTTCGGCTTCTAAGATCTAGGTTTTAATTCATGCAAGAAGGAAAATGTGATTTTTGGTTTGGAGACAATTCTATTTATCTAGCAATTTTAAACTAAGCAAGAGTAATTTAAACTAAGGAAAGAGCAAGAACTTGAAATATTTGTGTTTCAAAACTTTTGGGAAAATGAAGTTGGGATCCAATTCCCCGAACTGTAGGAAATCTCCGCTAAATATAAAATTATCAAAACCTATTTAATTAATTGAAAAGAAAACATAGACTAATTCGAAGAACCAAACATGTGTAGGTGTTAATCGGCACAATATTTAGTCAATAAATTGATTTACACGAATGATAAAATTATCGACACATGTATCGTATCCTTAAATAATCTGTTTTCCTTCGACAAATGGAGTTAAGAGATATACGATATTAGTCCCGATAAAATTATCAAACTCTAATAATTAATTATACAATTATTTCGAATTTTATATTTAACATAAAAAATATAGGTTGGGTCCATTTTCCCCAACTCACTATGAGTTTAGCTAGACATGGAATAATGCTCTACGCAATAAATAATTATTGTGCAAGCAATCATGATTGAAATAATAAGAAAGATGAGAGGAAATAATATTACAAAGCTTAAGGAAATCAATCGCAAGAGAAGAAGTCACACCAATTGAAGAAAACTGGAAAAATAGTGAATCTTGGATTGAATTGATGATGAAATATTTAAAAGTTGTTCTCCAATTAGTTCTTGTTCATTAGTTGCCTAACTATGACTCTAATTATGTTAATTAGACTCCTAATGGACTAAAAGCTCTACAAAAATCCGTCTTATAGACCCAAATTACTTTAGAAGGAATCTAGAAATAGATAAAAAAAAATCACGCATGTGATCGAACCAATGATTGAGCCGAACCCATAACCGTACCCATAAAGGCAAATCGATTTGTTCGAAGGCTTTGTCTCAGCTTTTCCATTTTCTTCTTTATTACAGTTTTGCCCATAGATTTCGTCTCAACTTCAAATGGTCATAACTTCTTCACTATAGCTCTAATTGAGGTGCCATTTTTCCCAGTATTCTCATGACTTATAGCTTTTCAACTTTTCTATTATCTCCTCCTCCAAGTTCTTGTTAGAAAATTAATGATTATTCCTTGACTTTCTTTTTTTTCAATTCTTTCACTATTTTGACATCTCTCTCTCTCTCTCATCCAATTGCACGATTTACCTGTAAAACATATCAGAAATACACAAAATATGAAATTCTCGCCAAAAAGGTTAGTAGAACAAATATCAGATAAATTCGGGATAGATATAATGTTCGGGTTCACAAAAATATAGAAATTAAGGGATTAAATATGGAATATTTATGCCTAATCGACAAGAAAATGGAAGCACATTAAGTATGAAAGAAGTCAAAACATAGATTCAAAAAGGTCACCACTAATGCAATAATCACCCACAACAATCAAATATGATGTCCAAGATACAATGAAATATCCACGCTTGAAGACAATATTCCAGACTTAAAGTAATAAATTTGTCAAATGTTTGTCAAAAGGAGGGAAAACTATAGAGAAGGAGGTCGAGCAACAATATTAGTAGAGGGAAGGAGTCACCTTATTTTCCCATTCATAAAAATGTGCAAGTATTGTCCTTTAGAATCGATCGTAGGATATGGTTTGATCAGTAACCCTTGATATTCATTTAGCCTGTGTGCATCCATGTAAGAGGAAGAAGGCATGGGATCTTCATCGTCACCCTTCCAGTCTTCAGGGTTGAAGGAAGAAAGGTCATAATCGGGGTAAACCTCCTTGACCCGGTCCACCCATTCGCGATAACTGTTGAAGAAGAATTATTACTTCATTAACCCATAGTACTCTGAAGTTGAAAAAGACTTCAATTACTTGGACTTGGTCAAAGGGTCTAGAGCCATTTCATCATTGAATTATTCATCCATTCTCATTCTCAGTGGGTTGACACTTCAACTCATTTACCTCAGTTTGGAATTGATCCCTCTCCCCAGAGATGGGGTTCTTATTAGTCATAGTCTGGTCCTTTGGCGGCTTTCTCAGTATCACACTTAGTTCAGGCTATCGTGGGAACCTATTTGACTTCATTATTAGCCTTTTTCATGGCCTTTATATCAGTCTTTATCCCTAAAATAGTCATTGACTCATTCTTTCGAACCAACCACTTCTGGGATATATGGGTCACCAAGATGCTCATCTACAACAAGATGTTTTGATTAGAACCAGATAAGGAAAGGTATAAAACATTTAATTTTATAAAGAAAGTAGACACTTACCCTATATCCTAGTTGGATCATCTCATTGACGTAACTCACTGGGCCCCCAATCAGCCTATCAAGATCTTTAGAGTGAGTGGCATCTTAGAAAGCCAAGTGATTCTCATTCAAAGAATCATATCCAAGATCGGGAACTCCATATCTTTCCCAGACCATAGGAACCTATTCACCTTTTTCGTCATCCTCTTCATCCATAGTCATCTTCTATTGAGTAGTCATCCAAATGGTTTTATTATCCATAGGTCACTTTTCAACCCTCCTCCTCTGAAGAGGTTTTTCATCCACCATTTGAAAAGATTATGTATCTTCGATCACATTAAGAGGGAAAAAGATTTAAGTAACCTTAATTTATTGGATTGGGGGTCCATATCAACTGTAGGGGGTCGACGACCGATTCAGCCTCTAGAGCGCCTAATGGTATCCTTTGCGAGCTATTTCTCCAAAAGCTATGAAAATATTAAATAAAGAAAAATCAGTTGAGTAAACTAAATAAAAAAAAAAGTTAGCTAGTATGAAAGAATAATATCAGAAGAACGAGGAAAGAACGAACATTAGAAATAGGTGAGAAGAAAATGCCCCTCTTCAATTTCAGCCTAAAGACGAAGAGTGTCACGATCATAAACTTCTTCTCCTATGGAAATGAAACTAAGTTATTTTAACCTCTTTAGATGACAGAGTTCCTTAAATGGCCAAGACTTGCTTACTACTTTTTGAACCCTATGGTTTCAAACTTTCGAAATATACAGGAGATTATTAAAAACCCCTTTATGACACCAATATGAAGAGAAGATCGTGAAGCCGAACATCACATAAGAAAATGGTTTAACATAAAAACTATATAAATATGTCTCACTCTAGTCAAGTTTATTCCAAACGAGGGGAACAATGAACAAAAGACATGTGAGGTTTTTTTTATCATCACTCTCCCACCCCTCCCCTATAATGTAAAAGAAATGGAGCCTCCAATCATGGTTTGAGGAAGGGAGTCTGGTAAAAAATCCATCGCCTTTATTCCTGCAAGGTAAGGTATACTAACCTCCTTGTGAGTCTATGGGCTTGTAAACACTTAGCAATTCCCCTATTGTAAGGGGATGGTCTATGCTGAAAAAGTCATAGAATTGGGCCATAGAGTCGACCATAATTCTCCAAGCATTCAGTATAAGTTGGGAAGGGGAAAGGTTGATTGAAGAAAAAACATCATGGATAAGATCCACAAGGGGGATTCCAATCCTTTCTTCGAAGCGCTATTTGTAGAAGAAAACTTCCCCATCTCAGGAATTCGGTGCTCGATCAATTTTGTTGGCAAGACGAATGGACAGATCCCTAGGGAGAGCAAGGTGTTCTCCCCACTCATTGGTAGCCTCTTCGGCCATAAAACTTATAGCCTGGGATTGGAGGGACCAACCCTCTAAATAGTTTCTTGGGACCTAGGGCTATTGTTGGATATGTTAATATTTGATGAAGAGGCCTCTTGGGTCGAGACTCTCCTTTCGTTATGTTTTGGCCCAAGGCATCAACAATTTTAACCATTCTTTTCAGGGCATGTTGGAATTGAAACCTCTCTCGCTGGGACAGATTGGGACATCCCAAACAGTTGAAGCCACTTATGGTATTGTAATAAAGGGGAATTGAAAGAAATTTTTTTTTTTTAAATATAGGGGTTATTCTCTAGAAACTGAAACATAAAATTTCTAATCCTAGTAAAGTGAAAAATAATTCCTAAACTTGATAAGATAGGGGTAAAGAGGTTTAAAGAAAACAAAATTGAGGAAGAAGTGTACTAGTGAGAGAAACAAAAAATGATAAAACAATGATCGCTCATAAGAAGCCCTAGAATAAAACTTTGGGTCTAAGGAAGAAGAACTTATTAGAGTCTGGAAATAAGAAGGCTGTAGAAAGAGATTGTTGACGAATAAAGAAAATGAGGAATTTTCATAAATGATAATTTGAAATCGATAAGAGTTTAGAAGTATGGGTTTTTTTGTTTTTATTCTAATCAAGAGTATCCCGATTAAGTTCAACAAATGCATTTGAATGGATAAAATGAATGGAAGTGTTTGGTGGATATAAAAACATTCAAGGCACATAGGGTGGGATCAAATGCCTATGTGCACCTAGGGAGTATTTGTGTAACCATGCGTGCAATGATTATGGTGCCTCATTCAAGCAATGGCTTACATCAGAACTGTCTAATGCTGAAACATGGATGATTAATAGTTACTGATGTTAGCACAGAATCCAAAGCGAATAACCACAAATCATTTTTGATCCAATTGTCTCATCCATTATTAGTAATCATAAAAAGACAAGCACATTCGGCTCGCGCTCGGATATACAAGAGACTCTTCGAATCATCTTCATGAACACAAAGATTATGGAGGGTAACTGATGAGGGTCATTTTAGTTTGATTTCACACCTAACCAATGATATCATAAGCCAAACCTATAAGTGAGAAGACTATGGTCATGGAAGCAATAATCACCGAATGGTTTAGTGGCTAAACACACACTAGATTAGGCTGAATTCCCATGTCTTCATTAGATGAACTATTCATCATCGTCAATGATTTGATTGTTGGATAATTTAAAACCGTTAAACTTTGCAAATAGGTCATTGTCCCAAGAAATTACCACGATCTCTATAGAGGCGGTCGGGAATCTCAAAAAATAAAAGGCGCGGATACGAGCAGAGCTACCAAGGATGAACACATGTGTTTCTCAATTGAAATTCCTCCAACATACATTCTATCATATATGAATGATGTTGTAAAGTATGAGTGATAAATACTTATGTAACATGTAGATGAGGGATGTTAGGAAGTTCATGCACTCTCTGTAATCCTCAATAGTTCCAAAAGTAATAAAAGAACTCCCCCACACCTTCACCTTGTGGACGTAGGCTGAGCCTGGATGAACCAAATACATCTCGTTTCAATTTTCTTTATCGTGTTCCTTCTTTAATCATCATGAACCATAGTTCATTATTATTGTGTTGTGTGGGTAAAAACTGTTGTATACCTCAAAAAATATGAAAATGAGTTATGTCCTGGGTGAACTTTGATAGATGTGGTAAGATTCTTTTATTTATTTTCTTTAGTGTAATGATTACTTTTGAAGGTGACAATTGGATTTTTTCATAGGTTTATTTTAATTCGAAGGTTCTAGAGAGTTTATTTTCTTGTTAGGATAAGAAATTTGCTCCTAGTCCTTTATCTCACCTTTTTCCTTTTAAGTTCATATGTTCATAATGAATAAAACCATATAGATGGTGATAGTATCCTTTAGGATTAATTGGGTATTTAGATTGATTTTGAAATACTTTTCTTCTTGAGAATTTCAATTGATGTGTAAATTGAGTTTGTTTATTTTTCCTATGGAATTATTCTCTCGCATTCTGTTGGGGAAAACCTTTTTACTGTGAATATTTATTGGACTTTTAATTTGAAAGTGTATATAAATGTGGTCTTTCTTTTTACACTTAAGACAAAGGATAATCTTTTTATGTATTGGTTAATTTGATGTTTGTCCTAGTTTTCTTTTCTATTTGTTGGAATCAATTTGACATATTTTTGTTTTACAATACTTTTTTTATTTAGGAAGTGTCCTAATTTTATTTGATGTTTATTTTAGTTGATTTCAGTTTTTACGAAAACTGTGTCCATATTTTGATTATAGATTCTTATGTAAACCCTATACCTTCTTTACCTGGCCTATTTTTAGATTGTTAAATGATTGATTTCATTGTGTGACAATTTAATTTTTATTTGCGAAAGGCATTTTTTTTAGATATTTCACTTATTCTTTTAATTGTAAAGTTTCATCTCTTAATGAGGCATCTTGTGGTGATTTGATATTTTGATTATTAATTTTATAGGTTAAATCTATGTTTTTTTTATTTCCCCCTTTAATTTTCCAAGATGCATTTCTCATTTTTTGAAAAAAATATCTTGTTGGTATTTTGCATTTTTATATGAAGATCTGGTATATTTTTAAAACTTATTATTGTTCATTAGTGAAAGTTATGAAAGTGATCAAATTCTTCTATTTAGAGAATTTATTAGTATCAAGAGACTCTATAGAAGAGTTAATAACCATTTGGGATGGTTAATCTTCTAATTTTCTTTCTTAGAAGATGATGATTAATCTTCTTTTCCATTGGGTGTAACATCCTTTTTATGAGAGGAGGAACATGAATATTCTTCACTGATAATGGCATTTCTTGTGGCATCTAGAGTTTTTGGCGTTTCGTTCACTTCTGATTCCTTAGATTGTTGAAGAAATATTTCTTATTCTTCACTTTCTTGAATTTGGGTGAACATAAGTGGTGTTATGGTGGTAGTTGTTGCATTGATGTTGATTTCCTCTATAATAACTTCAGTGTTATTTGAGGTGATTTATTCCGAGTATTCTTTTGTAAGAATATCCCAAAATTTTACTTGCTTTTTTGTAGTGTACTACTTTTCCTGCATTATCTATCAAAGAATGTAATGTTATCATTGTTTCAACTTTTAATTCATTTTTCTTTTCGATACTTATCTATCCAAGACGGATGATTTCTTGTAATAAATTATTTTCCAGGAATTGAATCATGTAAGTTGTTCCAGCATTCCAAGGTTTAAAACACTATCTTGAAAACATGGGTGCGCCATTTTTTTTCAAAATGAGTTGGGATAGGCTTGCCATTAAGTTTTTATCTTTAGAAGCAAAAAATACTTTTAAAAAATAAGTAGCTATGATCTAGGCTCTGATACCAGTTTTTATCCCAAAAATATACCAAAGAGGGGGGAGTGTATTGGGTATATGGGTTTAATAGAAATTTTAAAAACTTTTTTTAACTTAGTTCTAATGATTTATTGCAATATGCTAAATCAATTCAAGAGAAAATAATTAATCAATCAATAAGCATATGTAGTTAAGATAAATAGTAAATATGAACTTTACAAATTGAGGGTTTAACATGATTCGACCAATGCCTAAGCCCATGCTCAAGATGGTACCCGAGAACTTAACCATCTCCAGATAACTTTCGGTGGAACCGAAATCTCGCAAGGAACACTACCTTGCAAATCGTAACCAACAAGATGATCAACTCGTCCTTGACCAAGCGATACCCACACAATATCCCAAGGACTTTAAACACATTGACTACTGGCAACAACGGCACTACCGACCACAAAGATATAATGAAGTTAACCATAAGTTGTAACAATAAGATATGTATCCAAAATGTAAAGAAAAACTTATCTATTAAAAAAATGGTGAAATCGGTATAATTTCTTTCTTTAGAAAAGTAAGTAAACAATAATCATAAGTATGATGCTCAAATATGTATCAGAAAAAAGCTTTATCATAAGTGGGCATTGGGTTGCTATCTTTGATAAAGGTTGATTGAAGTTTGGCTCCAATGGGGTTTCTTGGTTTAAAATGGGTTTCGAATTTGGTTTCTCTCTCTTAGGGACTTTGGGATATTGACACAATCTAGGAATGGAACTTTAATCAATGGCTTTATCATAAGTGGGCATTGGGTTGCTATTTATAGGGTTGGAAGGCCATCAAAGGTTGGTAAAGGTTAAGGGCAAAGGGATAGAAGTTTGGGAAGTTTTACCAATTATTTTTGGAAATGTCTGGCACTTTTAGTCGACTAATCTTTTGTTTAGTCACTTAAAAATTCACTAGTTTCAAGTTGGCTTGTTTTAGTAGGGTGTCCCAAAATTTTAGGTAGTCGACTAAATAAAAGTTTGGTCGACTAAATCTCAAATCTCCCAAGTTTTACGCTATATGATGTTGGTTTTGGGGCCACTCATTTGGGAAGGTTTATGGAGCTTTAGGGCGGGTTTTGATCATATACAAGTTAAAACATATTATTTTATTTTTGTATAATAGTTCCTAAAGTACAATAGAAAATAGAGTAATAATCATCAAGACTTTTGAGCTTTTTTTCAAATGCTTGAGTCATGAAATGTTGACTTTAGAGATGGTTCTTTCTTGAGATTAATCTCAATAGGTTGTGGGATGAGGTAATGAGCTTGCTTGTTTGACTGGTTTATGTTAAGCTGCTCTTGAGGCTTGAGAGATTATCTTTGCTAGGGTCTGATTCAATATTTATTCAATATTAAATAGCCCATGATCTTCATTGTTTTGGTTATGATCTTCATTGTCTTGGTTAAGAGATTCATTATATTGCATGGATATGATTGCATGGCTACAAGGATAATGTGTTCCTTGTAGAATATATCATAATATATTGATTGATTGTTTTAATATCAAGTACATTATAGAGAATATAGTTAAGTATGATCTTATATCAATCGTATTGTCATCAGACAAAATCCATTTGGTTGAATTTAAACATTTGGTTTCACAAAGGCTTCTAATCCTAATTAATTTCAATAGAAATTAAGAGATAAATGAGTTACATATTATATTATGATAAAACAAGAGATTTATTGCTCGTTTATGAAGGTTGTATGATCTTCCCTCCTGTGATCTCTTAGTTCCTCCCAAAAGACCTCCTTATGATCTCCCAAAAATCACTCGTTTTTAGGGTTTATGTTTTAGGTTTAATGTAATTTATTAATGAGGGTTAACACCACTTATATACAATTAATCCCACGAGTGCATAAAATGCCTAATTTTGAGCCTCCATAAAAGCCCAAAATTATACCTGGAGTAACCCAAAGCTTAGCCCAAAGTTATACCTACCCCTGGGTATAAAACTGTGACACCCCGCCCAATCAAATTAAAACAAGAATCTCATTTAGTTCATTCTTAGTATCACTATCGAAAACTTTTTAATTACTAACCACCTATCATTTATTTAAACCGGTGTCAAATTTTAAATTTTCATTGAGCAATCACAACATGCGGAAATAAAAATTAAACCATACACACAATAACGAGTCTAAAACATCACAAGATTTAATATAAATAAATGTTGAATAAACCATCATCTCCAAGTCTAATATAAAAAAAATCCAATAGAATAATAAACCTGAATACAAAGTCCAATTAAAATCTAACGAAATCAACTAAATTCGCAAGTACAAAGTCTGATAAAACTACATAAACGAAATAACTGAAGGGGAAACACGCCAAAATGAATACTGAATAACAGATGCTACTTTAGGAATGAACAACTGAAGCATCTAATCAATCCCTGTAAGAACCCACGCATCTTGTAGTTATGCATCCCTAGAACAGATTGTCAAGCTTGGCATCCTTATGGCTGGACATGTAAAAGGTTTTGAAATTTTTTTACAAGTACCGGTCAGAGCCCAAGTCCTTTTGAAAATATTTTTCAAGCATTTAAATTGCAGGTTAAAAGAACATTTATTAGATACACATGTTAGGTTGCGAACACTCCATTGTGTTCCTCACCTCTCATCTATAGTGCGCACCTAACATCTTCTACTAAGACCACCTAGTCAAGCTACCCAATCTAACTAGGTCTCAAGTATCTAACTAACCATTAACCAGTCTAGCTCACCTGTACCGCCCATACAGTACGCTACATCATAACCTTAATTATCTGTAGAATCGCTACAGCGGAAATATTGCGACTTCTCAAATAAAATTCAATTTTAATTAATCCCAGATTTTAGTTAAACCCTAAAACATGCATCCAGATGATTTATCAAATAAAATATAGCATGCAGGATAAAACAAACAATTTCAGGAAAAATCCCCCAAAGGGGCAAAACCTTTTATTTCACTATAGTTTGAAAGAAAACGGTTTACACGGATTACAATGAATTAAGTGCGACATACGAAATACCCTCAAGCGTCAGTTTTGATGTCTCGGCTAAAATATCCTGCAGGAACTCCAGGTGGTCAGCAATGAAGAAGAGAAACGGTTTCTCCACAAGTTTGTCGGCTAGAATTTCCCCTTTCCAGGAGAGCAGCAATGAAAAAGAAAGATGATCTTCTCCACAAAAGTATGAACAAAATCAGATCTATGTTCTTGGGTTACAAAAGGATTCACAAAGGTTTGTCAATGAAGTGTGAATCAAAACATGAGTTTTGGGACTAAAAAATATGAAGACTTGAGCGAATAGAACTCTCAAAAATGTCTCTCCAAGTCTTGCAAAATAACTCCATCGAAGTTGGCTTTTAAAGGAATCCAAAATGAATTTTAAAACTTTGGGACTCTTGCCAGCGTCAGGTACCCCGAACCGGATCTGGTGTACCCCGAACCGGTTCCCCATGCGGTTTGCGGTACCTCACTGGTTTGGGGTTAAAAGAAAACAGCATTCTTCAAGGAATTTTCTCCATCTTCAAAAGGACATAACTCCTTCACCGTAGCTCGGATTAAGGTGCCGTTTCTTCCAGTATCTTCGTGGTGTCGAGAACTTCAACTTTCCAGTTGATCATACCTTCGGACTATGGCTGTAAAATTACCAAAATTCCCTTGAACTTTCCTATCTTGCCTTCTTTCACTGTTTTGACTTCTCTTTCGTATCACTTGCATAAAATCCCTAAAATCATGGAACGTGAAGTCGTTGAGGTAGATGTGGGACACTTGATGGGGATGTTGAATGCTTGATTCCTAAAATTCGGATAGAGGCCGTCATGTGAGATCGTGAGGTGACGTGCCAAATGTAGCGGCGTACGACATACATAAATGTAACATGTTGGACATGAGAAAAATGTCCTTACAAATCTCCCCCTATGTCTATGCGGTACATACATAAAAATATCTGAATTATCAAATACCAAATTGCCTATACAAATCTACCCTCCCACGAACCCAAAACTGGTAAGATACAAATGAATAAGTCTTCATCGTTTGTTCTTAGGATCTTCAAAATCTCAAATCTTTTCTCATCAGGGTGTGCAATCCAATGATCATCAATGTAGTACCTGCACACATGAGATAAAGAAAAATACCAAGTGACGTATCGAGTTTGAAATGAGATAAACACAGATACCAATGTATGATAAAAGCATAAGTCAAATCTCAACAACTCCCCCAAAATTCAAACTCCCCATAATATGACAATTCGTTCTCTCCCTTTTTATTATGGCCCCAAATAGATAAATGAGAAGAATAAATCAAACAAACAAAGTCGGGGTGTCACGGTATTCAAAGCAAGGCATCAAACAGATGGAAAATGCGCTCTTGCAAAGAGATACTCAAAAAAAATCTTCACAAACTATTTTTGATCTTTTTTTTCAAAAAATTTCGTACAAAAATAAGATACCAATTTGAAAAAAAATATGATACAAAAATCACACCATGGAATTAAACTTAAACAGCCAAGTCATGGAAACGGAATGAATGGATGTGAACACATTCGATAGGTAAATCAACTCAATCAATCATATGTGCACGATGCATATGTGTACTCCTAACGAATGAACATCAAAAGTATCCTTAGGTGTAAAAATTGTTGAATTTAAATGACATTGTCTTATGAAAATCAACAAATCAAAGTCAAAGTGATTTCCACACCAATAACGTTCAAAACTATTTAGCGCTTTTTTAAGATTTTCAAGGACGTGCAAACCCGTTATAAAATCTCCAACCAAACTCCCTCATATATATTTTCTTTTAGAGGTAATCTAAATTCTCAAACATTGGAGAATTGGTGCAAAAACCTAAATGGCCCATAATTGGCATGAACTTCTTTTTATTGCTTTTAAATTTTTTGCGCTCTTTTAACCTCTTTGGACCCCGGATAATAAAATTCCTCAATTTTTAGGTCCTATTTAACGGTGGCTTAGAATCGCAAAGGCGAAATGAACCTTTCACAGTCTTTACCCATTTTCAAACAAAGCACACAAACTCACAAAACGGTTCTTATATGCACAATTTCCTTATAAAAAATTATCGCGCTTGGTTCGTTGTAAGGACAGGATTGAAGTGAAAACACCCAATCAACATGAGATAAGACAAGCACAATAATCAAACAAATCCCTGCATGTGTGAAATAAAGGAAATCATGAGTCAAACATGTAGAAAGTAACACTTAATTAAATCTTAATGACTCCAAACATTATAAAGCACATGGATGAATTGACCTATTATCTCAAAACACTATCAAATAGTCACATGAAAATAATAGAATGATGTTGTGACTCGGTCATCCTAAGTGTTCATCCATAAATGGTGCAAACAAAATAAAAAAATCTTTTTGGATTTTTCAAAATTTTATCAAAATAAAATCTTTTTGTATTTTTCAAAAAAAATTCAAAAATAAAAAAAAATTATACAAAAAGTACAAGTCATCACACTTGCAAAAATATATCATGAAACCACAACTAGTGTATGACAAACATGCAAACACAATCAACCAAAAGATTTCACATGGGTGAATCACGTGCAAGCAAACGGGAATCGTGGACAAATAAACCATAAGCCTCTAAATCCGATTTTCTAACCCAAATAGATATGTAACGGAGTGTGGGGGTTTGGGGAATCGAATTTATTCTTTCATTAACCTTCCTAGGTCCATTTAAAAGCTTGTAACAAAATTGCCTAAGATGACCTTGCCTACCGCAATGTGTGCAAGAGTAAATCGGGCGGTGTGTGTTACCTAAAGGTGGCCCTCTCCTCAAATTTATCGGTTGCTCTCTTCGAATTTGCCTAGGTGGGTCTCTCCTAATGATCCTAGAAGGTTCTCTCATGATGTTCCTATGGGGATCTTTCCTAACAAACTTAGGTACCTCTTTCTTAACAATCCTAGGAGGCTCTCTCACACGTGTGGTAATGTGTGCAACATATTTTTCAAGACTAATCCCACCCCTATCTGTTTTGATCTCGACTATGCCTAAAATGTTATCAAGTTTTTCAGACCTAGACTCCAAATCAAATTTCACCTTACTTGAATCTTTTAATTTCACCTCAAGTTCACCTATCCTAGATTTAAGTACACGTCTAGAATCCTCAAACTCTAAAAGCTCCTTTTTCATAGTCTCCATCAACCCTCTAAGACTATCTCTCTCACCCTCGACGTACTCAAGCTTCTCTTTCAAAATTTTCTCATGTGCCCTAAGTTCCTTAATCAACGCATCAGTATTATCATTATCTAAAGCACGTTTCTTCAATTCAGCTTTAAGTTTCAAGTTTGCCTTTTTTGTCTTTAAAGATTCAAAATACAAATTATTGTAGGCAACTTGCAACTCACTCCATTCTTCTTCTTCCTCCTCACTCTTTTCACCCTCACTCTCATCACTAATCATAAGGGTGGGAAACTCTCTCCTAGAAGCATAAAAGGCTTCTTCTTCCGAATCATAATCACTAAGGGTAGAAACATGAGAAATCGGTTTATTCAATTTCTTCTTTAAATTTGTGGTACACTCATCTAACGTGTGACCAACACCCTCACAACAAGGACACCTCTCAGATTCGATTTCAAAAGAAGATTTAAAACAAGAGTTTGTGTGAATTTTCCAATTAAATTTTTCAAAAATTTGACATCGAAGATCATCAAAACCATCAAAAGCCATTTTTGTGCAAAATCAGGATCAAAACACAATAACTTAGTGCAACATGTTGTGATACCAATTTGTAGAATCGCTACAGTAGAAATATTGTGACTTCTCAAATAAAATCCAATTTTAATTAATCCCAAATTTTAGTTAAACCCTAAAACATGCATCTAGATGGTTTATCAAATAAAATATAGCATGCAGGATAAAACAAACAATTTCAGGAAAAATCCCCCAAAGGGGCAAAACCTCTTATTTCACTATAATTTGTAAGAAAACGGCTTACATGGATTACAATGAAATAAGTGCGACATATGAAATACCCTCAGGCATCGGTTTTGATGTCTCGATTGAAATCTCCCGCAGGAAATCCATGTGGTCAGCAATGAAGAAGAGAAACGGCTTCTCCACAAGTTTGTCGGTTGGAATTTTTCCTTTCCAGGAGGGCAGCAATGAAGAAGAAAGACGATCTTCTCCACAAAAGTATGAACAAAAGCAGAGTTGTGTTCTTGGGTTACAAAAGGATTCACAAAGGTTTGGCAATGATGTGTGAATCAAAACACGAGTTTTGGGACTCAAAAATATGAAGACTTGAGCTAATAGAACTCTAAAAAATGTCTCTCCAAGTCTTGTAAAATAACTCCCCCGAAGTTGGCTTTTAAAGGAATCCAAAATGAATTTTAAAACTTTAGGACTCTTGCCAGCATCAGGTACCCCAAACCGGTTCTGGTGTACCCCGAACCGGTTCCCCATGCGGTTTGCGGCACCTCACTGGTTTGGGGTTAAAAGAAAATAGCATTCTTCAAGGAATTTTCTCCATCTTCAAAAGGTCATAAATCCTTCACCGTAGCTCGAATTGAGGTTTCGTTTCTTCCAGTATCTTCGTGGCGTTGAGCACTTTAACTTTCCAGTTGACCAGACCTTCGGACTATGACTGTAAAATTACCAAAATTCCCTTGAACTTTCCTATCTTTCCTTCTTTCACTTTTTTGACTTCTCTTTCATACCACTTGCATAAAGTCCCTAAAATCATGAAACGTGAAGTCGTTGAGGTAGATGTGGGACACTTGATGGAGATGTTGAATGCTTGATTTCCGAAATTCGGATAAAGGCTGTCATGTGAGATCGTGAGGTGACGTGCCAAATGTAGCAGCGTACGACATACATAAATGTAACATGTTGGACATGAGAACAATGTCCTTACATTATCATTAAGTCCTTAGTTTAGTTTCTCATTAACTTACCCCGTACCACCCATGAAGTACGTTACCAACCAACTAATAATTAACATTACTCTTAGTTTATTATTATTACCATAATGTTAAGTTCTCACACTTAATTTATCTTTAAATACTCAATATCTATCTATTCTACTATTTTCACTTAATTAGATTAAGCATTTCTTTAGATATTGACTATCTAGTCTCCCTACTATCATACATAAGTAGATTACATATTGTTTAGATATACACTATCTAGTCTCAGTACTACCACACGTAAGTAGATTACATATTATACACTATCTAGTCTCTCAGTTATCACACATAAGTAGAATAACACACACACACACACACACACACACACAGATATATATATATATATATATATATATATATATATATATATATATAAACATTCATCGGACTGGACACCGTGATGCACACTTACGTACTTTGCTATAAGGTCCAAGTACCTCACGTACCTAATCATGGACTATTGATTCGGAATATCTTCCTCAAATCATAAATCAAAATAACACATATTGGAGGCGAACATAACACTAAGTCTTTGGGGTCGTGCACATACCAAACATACCCAAATGACTTGCCAGCATTACTATTTCTCTCACATAGTTATCCACTATTAGCACTATGCTCTTGGGCACAAATTCAGACCTCACTGAAATCGTCAACGTGGAATCGCCCATTACGCGAGACCTCTGTGATAGCAAACAACATAGGTATGTTCACATACACAAAAGCACATAATAGGCATACACACAACCTATAATAATAATCCGTGTAGGTATACACTCACCTATAATAATAACCCGTACATAGTATTTATCTCTTTAATACTCATCGTACAAACAATTCACATTTATAACTCTCTAATGTATTTACTCGAGTATTATTTTCTACCCGAAGGGACCGTAGTTACCCTTTAAGTTAATTCAGTAGTTATTACACTCATACCCTATTGGTTATAGACTTAGGTCATCGTCCACTCTTCCCAAAGCCCAAATTCTAAATTTTTGATTTGTAACTCACTCGATTTACTCTCATCGGTTAAAAGTTCCAATCTTACCCACATTAAGATCAAACCAAGTCTTAACCATATACCTACTGACTTCCTCTAAGTCTTTAATTAATTATAAGATCCTCCCGTAAATTCTCCATAATTCATCCCAAGAGGAAACATCATCAAAAGGCAAAATTGGGAAAATCTAGGCAACCGAATAGATTCGGCCTTGGTCTGAATCGATTTGCCTGTAACAGGTTTCCTTCTTCCTTCACATTTTTATGATTTCTCACTCTAATATCTTCCTCAAATCTCCATGAAACTTGACCAAATATCAAACCAATATAACTAATCATTATATAAGAGTATAGGGATGATTTCCAGCATAAATTAAACATTAATTCATCACAAATTTAGTCCAAGAACTCATTATCTTCTCAAAATCCTTAAAAAACCTAGATTTGTGTTATTCAATTGTGTTCATCAATAAACCCAGATTTCATTCATATAAATCATTCCAAACCCTCTGATTTCATGTTACCACTATAAAGGAATATATCAACATGCATTCCTACTTCAATTCATGGATTAACCCCACCCAAATTCATATGAAATCTTCCAAAACTTGTAAATCAACCATACACTACACGGATATTATAACATGCTTAAAATAAATGCAATATAAACACTTGCTTCTTTAGATGCATGTCTGATTTCATTTGTATGATGATATGGTTGTCCTCCCCTTGTTCCATGCTCCATTCCATCATGTTCAGGGTGGAAATTGGTGGAAACTTTGGCTTTCTTCTCCTCTTCCTCTCATATGGCCTCTATTCTTTTAGGTTTGTGTTAAACCTATCCCCTCACTAAAATGGGCAGATATAAACCAACAATTTTTGGAGTTCCTCTAACCGTAAGTTCTCAAAAGACCGAAATTCCCTTTAACGGTGCCAGTTTAGTCCAAAATTGAAGTTGTACGGTTATATGGATTTAGTTAATTTCGTAGAATACACTTCTAAACTAAATATAAATTAGGCCAAGTGTAGATATATTCCAATTTTAACTATGCTTTACTAATTCCTAAGTGAGCATGCACAATTATCATGTAAGTCAGAGGAAAACACCAAATTAAACTAAAGTTATTAATTAAGCCAAATTTTATCTTTTTAACCTACACATGAATCTAGGTGATTTTGCCAGATGAGATAAGAAATCACAACCACAATACGCCGATTTACGAGAAAACCCCAAATGGGAAAAACCTCGGACGACTGGTTGGGCCAAGAAAAATCCACTACTAATACAGTTTTACAAAGAGACTCAAAAGACTTACATACTTGACTAACTAAGACTTGTTGATGCCGTGTCCTCTACCTCTGTTTGTAGTATGAAAATCTCTAATTCATTGCATAACACATCTCTGTCTCGGTATCCACCGAAACCCTAAGACCGTCTCCAATCAATAAGCATGTAGAGTTCCACCGCATACATCGATGATGAAAGCAATTTGGATTACATGGGGTTTTTATTCTTCAATTTGATCAATCAAAATGATATGTGTTTGAGAGAATTTTCTAAAATGAGATGATAACTATTTTTCTTCAAAGTGAAAGTATTTTCAAACACTTATTTTCGTCCATATTAAAGGAAAAAAGAAGTAGTGGACCAAAATAGTTACTAAAAAGGAACTGCAAAAAATTTTAAAAATTTCAAAACTGGAGCAGGTCATTCGAACAACTATATTCGAATGAACTTTTAATGATATTTTAGAACATTTTGCAAAGGAAGTCATTGGAAATTCGTTTGAACAGGTTCGTTCGAACGACATGTCTAACGAAACTTCTAACAAGATTTCAAAAGATTTTACAAAGAAGTTCGTTAGTAAAATTGTTCGAACGGGTTCGTTCAAACCAGGTTGTTCGATCGACCTAGGCAGATTTCCAACGAACATTTTATATTTTAAAATGACTAAATTGAATTGAAAATATCCAACAAAATTATTTTAATTAAAATTAAGTTTGTCTCCAACACATAAAAGTAACCATGTCATATACCTTTTGGAAAAAGATCATTCGGAATTTATTTGATGAGGTGAGTAAGGCCGGATGCCCAAATTTTTCATTGTTGATAGTTGAATGACACACAATGACACAAAATGTTTTGTCCAATGGAATTTAGCCAATACTAAAAATGACTCAATTGCAAATTTGTCCTTATAAATCTCCCCCTTTGGCTGTTTTGGGACAAAATATAAAATAAATAAAATACAAAAAAATGACTTGAATTTGATAAACCTAGCCATCAAGCGGATACTTATGCCCATCCCCAAAACCCCCCCAAAAGGACAAACTCGACTGACTATTTAACTGCATTGTTCAGAGTATGTAGGGAATAAGTTTGCAATAGGAGGCCTACACACATGAAACAACAAAAGACATAAAACGCATGGGGACATAAAATGCATGGGGAAATAGAGAGATTAAGAACATAAATTTACTCCCCCTAAACATGTTCTCCCCTTTTATCCGAAAAAGACAAAGGGATAGAACGAAACCTCCAATGTTAGAGAATATAGCAAGAATAAAAGAGAGACAATGAAACGATAAATAGATGCATGATAAAATTGAAAACATAAATAGGTAACGAAAATCATCCATACAATGAATATAACATAAAGAGAAATAATCAATCATTAACATTAAAGAGTGAAATCCAAGATGTTCTATTATATAAGCACCAATACCTAAACAAGGGAAATGAGAAAGGAAAACACAACTATATGGTATAAATGAGGAGAATAAATGAAGAAAATAAATTTCGATCTCTCACAAGTACATATGATAAACATAACTAATAATAAAGAACATCAAGGAGATGGAGCATCATGTGAAGTGTCATAGGGAATAGATCCGATACTGGAAGAGCTCGCACCACAACGCATCTCAATACGGCAAATCTCCACAAGTTGGTCCATGAGAATAGAGTCTCTCCTAACTTTTGTCTCATCTCAACATGGTTAATCCTACTCACGACGAGCTTGAGATTCCTCAGTTCTCTCATGACCCTCCTCATAGTGAGTAAAAGCTCTTGCAAAAGAGCCCTATCTTGGCGACGTTCCTCCTGAAGCTCCTCAACATGTGAACAAACAAACCTAATATCCTCTAACTCAATAGGTGGGTGAGAACGAGAAGAGAAAGGTCTAAGTGGAGCGGGAGTGGATGAAGTGGTAGAATGGGATGATGTGGATTAGAAAGGAGTCGACTAAAGGATATTATGGGGAAGGTGAGGGCAGGAGCGACCAACAGAGGAGATATTAATTTTTTAAAAATAAGTCACCGGAATATCTGAGGGAAGGAGGGGACAACCAACCTCAAGGCGATGTCTAGTAATAATAACGACAAAAGGTAAAGGGTGCCTAACGGGACCCATAGGATTGACCTTAACGGCCTTAAGAACACTAAAGATGAAGTGAGGAAGGTCAATAGAAGCTTTAATGCTAATTGAAAACATTAAGTCCATGCGGTCCCTTGTAATTTGAGTGGAGTTGGCACGAGGTAGAAGGCATGCACAAACAATCCATTTAAGGATCATAAAATCTGAATGAAGATGGTTATGATAAATGGTGACAGTACTGGCCTAGAAAAGTTGACACGCGATATTCATAATGAGGCGTGACTTCAGAAGAGAGTCACTTGGCTAAGGAAATGTGGTATTATTGACTTGAGGCAAACCTACAAGACGCGTAATGGATTTAGGTGTAATCGTGATTTGCCTACTGCGGATAATTGAGAAAAGCCTAGCCTTTAGATCACGCATCCCAAAAAAATAATTATGTAATGATATTGGCGTAAATATGGTCAGTAAGGTTGAAAAGGGGATCCCAACCTAAGTTAAAAAGGCATGTGGAGACTATAGATCCAGAGAGTGAAAAGAGATCGACTACTTTTTCATGGACATATGCATGAGTAGAAAACCCATGTGTGCGGTACATGGTGTGATTCTCAAGGGTTCACCAACATAGTTGAAGGTTTGGAATGGGTGCATCTTCATCTGAGGAAGATGATCGTTCCTCATCGGATGAACCAATTTGACGATTGTGTCTACCCCGGGCCATAGGGACTGAGAGACAAAAAAAAGTACAACCTATCCGAGAAAAGTCCCACCAAATACCATCAGCAAAAACAAAACCAGCAAATTCCCAACTCCATTAGCAGGAAGACAATATATAGAAAATGCAGAGAATAAAAATTAAATGTAATCCCTTGAAATTATTGAAGGAAAAAATTAATCTTCAAAGAAATGTCGAAATAACTTCATGGAACTAACACTTAATTAGGGGTAAAAAAAATTACGAAGAAAAAATATATATAGAATATATCCCCAACAAAATAGAGTGTGATTAGATGAAATGGGTAATAAAATAGGAAAAAAAATATTTGGAGCATTGAATAGTATCCAAATCATGTAACTCTCAACCCTAAGGAAATGAAATGCAAGAAAGAAAAAAAATACCACCTGAAATGATACAACTCAAATCGAGAAGAAATGGAGAGATATAAAAAGTCGATGATGGAGGAAATGATATAATGAAGGAAAGTGGGTAAATGGGAATAAAGGGATAGTGGGGGAAGAAGGTTAGGGAGAATAGGGGAGTTGGAAATGTGGAAGAGGGAAGAAATCGTGGAAGTGGAAGAGTTAGGAGAGAGAAAGAAGTGGGGAGTTAACAAAAATGAAGTGGGAAAAATATGAAGACAACCGCCCAAATAAAATGCAGGTTGTCCGAATGAAGATGAAAATCTCGTTCGAACAACTATGTTCGAACGAAAATCTAAATTTATCCAATAAGAATACAGAAGGGAAATCTCGTTTGAACAGCTTCGTTCGAATGACATTCGACGAATATAGAATGATAAAGCACAAGGTTTTGGGTTAAAAGTCATTAGAAAACTTGTCCAAATAACAATTGTAACGAAAAATAAACTTTTGAAAATTTACAAAAACACAAAAAAATGAAAAAATACATAGTATAAGGACATAATAGGTTATAAACTAACAAGAAAAGAATTTTCAATTGTCCTAGGTAGCGAAGACATTTCCAAACCATGAGAGCGGGAATGTAGGGGTGTGAACAATGCGAGTGAGAGCATTACTTAAGACAACGCATAAGAGCAAAATGCCAAACAATATATTAAGATAATTTACACTCACATATGCCTTCTAACAATAAAAAGAATATGGTTGAACACTATCCACAAAAAATTGCATGGAAGATTGATAATTCTCATGCTAATAGCATCACAAATAGAAAAGCAATATAGATTAATTGTGCAAAACCATTGATCATCAACCTATGTCTCCCATCAATATCAGGTATGATCTTGAATTCTTTCTTTTTGAAAGAGCAAATATGCTTTCATCAATATAAAACATGGGCCTTGGCTACCTTTTTGAAGCCACAATTTTTATAAGCTTTTTTCTTTTTCTAAATGGAGGCTATTCACGCAAAAAACATTTTGTTTTTCGTAGCCCATGTCCATTTCTAAACACAACTTAATCGGATGAATAATATTTTCATTTTTCCAATTCTGGGCAATGGTTTTACATGCACAAGATCAATTGCTTATAAAAGGAGGAAACAAAATTGATTAGACAACACCGCACTTCACCTAGAGTATGCCAAGTAGCGTAGATATCCACACGATTCCATGAAGGTGTGTGCAGAAAAGGCAATATTATGAGGCAATAATAGAGATATATATCATAAACAAGCATCAATTTGCACAAGTGAGACGTAGTCCAGATTAGCAACTTATCAAAATCCATGTGGACATGGAATGAGATAGATATCTGAAAGCATCATACACATTACCTATATGGACAAAGGTTTTATAAAGTCCTTTCTACTACAAACAAGAGGAAATTATTTTTGAATTTTTATAAATTATTTGTACAAAGAATAATCTAGTTAAATGGTAAAGAGATATACATGAGGCCCAACCTAAACTAGATGAACGACTGTGAACTCAATCAATGGATCAACCCCTGATGGAATTCCTAAGGTTTTCATACCTAAGGGTATTTAGAGGTTTTGTAAAGATATCGTCTAACTGATGATCGGTGCCTACAAATCTCAACGAGATGAATTTTTCTTCAACTAATTTTTGAATAAAGTGTTCTCGAATCCTAATGTGCTTTGTTCTAAAATGTTGGACAGGATTACGGAAAATGTGAATTGCACTCGTATTATCGTAATAAATAGTCATAGTGCCTTGTGTAATACCGTAATCCTCCAACATTTTCTTCATACAAATGAGTTGAGTGCAACAACTCTCGATGGCTATGTATTTGGCCCTCGCTTTGGATAAAGAAATGGAATTTTTCTTCTTACTCATACATGATCCAAGTGCACTACCAAAATAGAAACAACCGCCAGATGTACTTTTCCATCCATCAACATCTCCTGCCCAATCGGTATCCAAATATGCCGATAGACAATCATTGGTGTCAAAGGAATACCAAATCCAAAAATACAGGATCCCACTAACATATTTGATAATGCGTCTAATGGAAAGTAAATGAGACTCTTTTGGGGTGGCTTGATATCAGGCAAAAACTCCTACACTAAAGGAAATATCTTGATGACTAGCGGTTAAGTAGAGTAAACTACCTATCATACTCCTAAAAAGAGTGTGCTCTACATCCTTTCCTTCGGTGTCCTTACTAAGTTTGACTAATGAACTCATTAGAGTACGAGCATGCTTAGAGGATTCTAGATTAAATTTCTTCACCAGGTATTTTGCATACTTAGTTTGGGATAAAAATATCCCACTATCGAGTTGACGCACTTGAAGACCTAAAAAGAAAGTAAGATCACCGACCATACTCATCTCAAATCTATCTTGCTTTTCTTTTTAAAAGAGTTGAGTATGTTTATCACATGTATATTTAAAAACTATGTCGTCGACATAAACTTGGTAAACTAGGATCGCATTCTCATCCTGATGAACAAATAATGTCATATCTAGTCCCCTTCTCAAAAAGCTGCAAGAAAGGAGATAATAAACAAGTCTCTCGCACCAAGCACGGGGTGCTTTCTTCAAATCATAAAGAGATTTCTTAAAAAAGAAGACGTGATTAGGATACTTAGGGTCCTCAAACCCTTTAGGTTGCTCAAAATAGACTTCCTCCTGAAGAATTCCATTTAAAAATGCACTTTTGACATCTATTTTATACAGTTTGAGCTTAAGGTGATATGCTATGGCTAGTAAAAGACGAACCGACTCTAACCTAGCAACTAGATAAAAAGTCTCATCAAAGTCAACACCTTCTATTTGGGTATATCCTTGAGCAACTAACCTAGATTTATTACGAACAGTGACACCATTTTCATCCATTTTATTTTTTGAAATCCATTTGATACCAATGATATTAGTATCACTAAGACGAGGAACTAATTCCAAAACATCATTTTTCTTAAATTGAAATCATTCTTCTTGCATGGCATTAATCCAATATTCATCTTTTAGAGCTTCTTTGAAATTTTTCGGTTCAATTTTAAAGGTATAACACACATAAGTTACCTCATTTTCTAATTGAACCCTAGTCTTGACACCTAATTTGGGATTTCCAATTATTTTGGAGGGGTCATGACTTTTACGAACCCATGGAGATGGATCATTTGTCTCAATTGTGGAGTCTACCGAGTCATTATGAGCCTCAATGGTATCAACACCGGGACATGTATCACACTCACAAGAGGGATCTTCCTCATCATCAACGAATGTGGGGGGAGCATCATCTTTTACGACTACATTTATAGATTCCATGACTTTAGAACTCACTAAGTTGTAAACTCTAAAATCTATACTATTATGAGAATACCCTAGGAAAATACCTTCATCACTCCTCGAGTTAAATTTTCCTAGAATCTCTCTATCTCTAAGGATGTAACAAGGACTCCCAAAAACCCTAAAATATGCTAGATTGAGTTTCTTGCCAGTCCACAATTCATATGGAGTTTTATTAGTGTTAGAACGCAAGTATGCCCAATTCACAGTGTGACAAGCGGTGGTAACCGCTTCTGCCAAAAACCTATGAGGAACTTTCCTACCTAGGAGCATAGATCTTGCCATTTCTTGGATCGTTCGATTTTTTCTCTCAACTATACCATTTTATTATGGAGTTCGTACAACCAAAAATTCATGTTTAATTCCAATTTCATCACAAAAGGCATTCACACCAGATTCCTTAAATTTAGTTCCATTATCACTTCTAAACCGATTTATGGTGACACCATGTTGATTTTGAAGGGCTCTACATTTAATCGTTAGAAATTTAACAGCATCATATTTTTCTCTTAGAAATCCTACTATAGATTATCTTGAAAAGTGATCTATCATCACTAACATATATCTTTTTCCTCCCATACTCTCGGTACGAGTGGGACCCATGAGGTCCATGTGTATAAATTCTAAGACACGAGAGGTAGTTATTGTTTTCAACTTCTTATGTGGGCTCTTAATTTTCTTTCCTAATTGAAAAGGCCCGCAAATAGAGGAGGTTGGTTTTCCTAAGGATGGTAAGCCTAGAACTAAGCCTTTTCTCACTAGACGATCAAGATCTCTAAAGTTTAAATTACCTAACTATTGATTCCAAAGATCAATTGATGAGGTATTTGCACTATTACAGACGAAAGAAGACTTTGGAATGATTCCATAACAATTATCACTTGTCCTCACACCTTGTAAAATAGCCTCACCCGATATTTCATAAATGGTGCACTCCAATCGGCTAAACTTAACATCAAGGTTGATGTTGTACAATTAGATAATGCTTATAAAATTAGCTTTGAGTCCATCAACATAAAGAACATTTTCTAGTTTTGGAAAACCATAAACTTTAATGGTGTCTCTTCCTGCGATTCAAGATTTACTTCCATCGCCAAAGGTGACTTTACCATCTTTATAGTTTTCAAGAGTGGTAAAAAGAGATTTATCTCTTGTCATATGTCTAGAAATACACTATCAAAATACCATTAGGAGGTATTTTGAGCCTTAAGTGCGACATGGATAACAAAATATTTATTGGTCTTATCTTTATTAACCCAAGCTTGAGTTGTGTTCTTTACTTTGTTGACTCTAGTCTTTTGGTTGGAATGATTTCCTTAGGCCGTAGAGAACCTTATAAACTCGTCCATTAAATCTTTTAATTTATTGACTAGATACTCAACTTGATTTTTAAGGCTAGCTAAGGAGTTGTAGTGTGGCCTAGAAGTTATGAAATAAGGATTTTGTCCAATCTTGTAACAAAAATCTCGAAGGTGACCCCTTTATGGAAATAAGTACACACATAGGGTTGATTTGGAGTCACTTTTGTAGATTGATTAGGTGGAATTATTTTAGGTAGATTAAGTTAAGGAAGGTTTGTTTTGGTAAAAAACTTACCTATGGGTTCGGATTTCATATTGGATGACTCACCATCTTCATATCCTCTGCCCTTTCTCTCCTGGTAACCTTTCTCTTCATATCCTAAATCTGGACTTAAAAATAACTTTCCCATTCTTCCATAATTATCTTCAAGTGTGACTTTGACTTCTCGAGATCTTTCTCAAGATTTAATTTTTTTTCTTCAAGTGTTTTTCTAATTTCCAAGAATTCGTAAAGATCTTTATTAACAGGAGCTAGAGAGTTAGTCAAGTCACATTTTTCCTTACCTACCAAGATAAGCTTCTCAGAAAGAGAAATCTTAATCGCCTCGAGTTGACAAACTAAATCCTTCTTCTCCTTCAGGCTTTTTAACTCCTTTTCTAAAGTTAACACCTTAAAAGTTAATCTTTTATTTAACTTTTGGATATTTATAGACTCGTTGTAATTCACTTTCATCTACATCTCTCTTCCTTCCTCCTTCATCACTATTTTCTGAGTGAGTAGTTACAACCTCAAGATCATGCTCGAAATTGTCAACATTAAGATGTGACTCACTAGCATGACTTGCCATAAAGGTAGTGAAATTGTTTTTAGAAGGGACAAAATCATCAAATCCTCAGACTAAATCTCACTGTCATTAAGAGCAGTATTATAAACGACTTTTTCTTTACCTTGTCTCTTAAGCTTAGTAGGGAACTCATACGCTCTATGACCTCGTCCCACACACTCAAAACATCTCTCCGTATCATCCTTTTTAAAAGTTACCTCTTTTAGAGTTATCATTTTTAAACTTCTTTTGATCGTAATTGTTAAAACTCCTACTTGCCTTGTTTTTATTTTTCTCAAATTTAGGTTTTTCATATTTTGAGTCTTTCTTTTTAAACTTGAGAAACTTTTTAATTTTTTTAGCAAATAAGACCATATCATCAAGATCCATATCGGACTGTTCGGATTCAGACAATTCTTCTCTCTTAGCTTTTAAGGCTACTCCCTTATTATTTTTTTTGATATCTTTAGGAAACATGTCTAATTCATATGTTTGGAGATCGCCTATAATTTCTTCGAGTTTTAAAGAATTTAACTTTCCTAAAGAATTAAGAACCGTGACTTTCAGAATGAAACGCTTAGGGAGAGATCTAAGAATTTTCTTGACTACATGATTTTCTAGAATTTTATCACCTAAGTTGAAACATGAATTAACAATATCGGAAATACGGGCATAGAATTCATCAAATAAGTCACATTCTTTCATGGTGATTGTTTTAAATTGAGTGGTTGAGTTTTGAAGTTTAGAATCTTTAACAAACTCGTTTCTTCATGAGTAACTCGTAAAATGTTCCAAGCATCCTTTAAAGTTTCACATGTTATGATATGACGAAACTCCTCGGGATTCATAGCACTAAATAATGCATTCAAACCATTAGAGTTAAAGTTACATAATTTCAATTCATCCCCACTCCAATGCTCTACTTGTTTTAAAATAATTTCATCATCGATAATTATAGTAGGAGGGGACCATCTTCTTTCAATAGCAACCCAAACATGTTCGTCAATTGATTTTAAGGCAGATTTCATATGTGCTTTCCAATAGGTGTAGTCAGTTCCATCAAATATAGGTGGTCTAATTGACGAAAAACTTTCCATATAACCTCCAAGATTCATCTAAATAACTTCTAGAGACTAGCTCTGATACCAATTTGAAGTTGTAAAGTTATATGGATTTAGTTAATTTTGTAGAATACACTTCTAAACTAAATATAAATTAGGCCAAGTGTAGCTATATGCCAATTTTAAATATTCTTTACGAATTCCTAAGTGAGCATGAACAATTATCATGTAAGTCAGAGAAAAACACCAAATTATACTAAAGTTATGAATTAAGCCAAATTTTATCTTTTTAACCTACACATGCATCTAGGTGATTTTGCGAGATAAAATAAACAATCACAACCACAACACGCCGATGTACGAGAAAAACCCAAATGGGAAAAAACTCAGACGGTTGGGCCTAGACAAATTCACTACAAATATGGTTTTACAAAGAGAATCAAAAGACTTACAGACTGACTCACTAAGACTTGATGATGTCATCTCCTCTACCTCCTTTTGTAGTACGCGAAGCTCCAATACGTTGAACAACACATCTCATGTCTCGGTATCCACCGAAACCCAAAGAACGTCTCCAATCAACAAGCATACAGAGTTCCACCACATACATCCATGGTGAAAGCAATGTAGATTATATGGGGTTTTATTCTTCAATTTGATCAATCAAAATGATATGTGTTAGAGAGAATTTTCTAAAAGGAGATGATAACTATTTTTCTTCAAAGTTCAAGTCATTTTCAAACAGTTATTTTCGCCCATATTAAAGAAAAAGAGAAATGTTGGACCAAAACAGTTAATAAAAAGGAACTGCCAAAAAATTTAAAAAGTTTCAAAACTAGAGCAGGTCGTTCGATCGGGGTCGTTCGAACGGCTATGTTTGAACAAACTTCTAACGATATTTCAGAACATTTTACAAAGGAAGTCGTTGGAAGTTCATTTGAATAGGTTTGTTCGAATGACATTTCTAAGGAAACTTCTAACGAGATTTTAGAAGATTTTGCGAAGAAGTTCATTAGTAAAATTGTTCGAACGGGTTCATTGAAACATCGTCGTTCGAACGACCTATACAGATTTCCAATGAAAATTTTATATTTTAAAATGACTAAATTGAATTGAAAATATCGAACAAAATGATTTTAATGAAAATTAAGTTTGTTTCCAACACATAAAAGTAACCAGGTCATATACCTTTTGGAAAAAGATCATTTGGAATTGATTTGATGATGTGAGTAAGACCGAAAGCCCAAATTCTTCACTCTTGATAGTTGAACGACGCACAATGAACCAAAATGTTTTGTCCAACGGAATTTACCCAATACTACAAATGACTCAATTAGAAATTTGTCCTTATAAAAATTGCCCCGGAACCCAAACTATACACCCGGGTATACTATTTCGACTTTCTAAGATCCACCATGACCTCTAAATCATCATCTGAGTCATTCGATATAATTCTCCAAATCTCAACCTCAAAATATGACACATGGGAAATTTAATATTAGATCGAATTAATTAAATCTTAATTCACCAATTTAATGAAATTTTCCAAATTACTTAAATTCTAAATCTCCAAATAAATTAAATTCTATTTCCACATAAATACGGAGTATTGCAAATACCCCAGACATTCGTAATATTATTACATTCCATATTATGTTAATTTGCACATGTGATTTTATGAGATATATTAATGCATGAATTTTAATGGGTATTACTAGCATTAAATACATGCATGCATGATTTTTTCATGGTTTTTACATGGTTCTACATGCAAGGGTAAATGCCATTTACTTCAAGTTTTCACCAAACGTTATTTTGTAAAGTATCAATTAGTGTGTACTAATTATGGAAAGGTTTTATAAAAGTTTCAGAAAAAAATTAGTGTTTTGGAAAAAGAATAATTATTGAATAAAAATATCATTTTTACATTTGGGGTGCAAACCCTCTTGGGATAAAATATACTATGTAAGAAAAATAATTGAGTGAGTTTATATGGGTTGAGGGATATTATTATGTCTAAACCCTAAAAATTACATATTTGAGGGCATCTGATACATATAGGATAGTTTAGGTTATAACACCATGAATGAGTCCAAAAGTGTATAAAATGGGACCCCCTAAGCATCTCCTTAGGTCCCTAGTACTTCCTCATTCACCATAAACCCTATGTTATTCCCTGAATGCTGATCTAGAGGCCATTGGGCGCTCCCGAGCCCCATTCGACTACCGATCAACTCTGTCACCTAAGAAAAGCTCATGAATATTCAAAGTTCTCTGAATCCTATTTCCAATGGTCCTCCCCTTGCACGAATCGGCTTTATGGTTCAAATGAACAATCCATTTTACCATCAAAAATCGATTTGGAGGCCATCGAGCACTCCCGAGCCCCTTTTTGACCCCAATCAACTTCCTCTCCTGAGAAGAAGCTCATTGAATCCGCGAAGGGCCCCAAATCTCCTTTCTAACGGTCCACCTCATATATAAATCGAACTTACAGATCGGACGAACGAACCATTTTCCCCCAAAAATAGATACTAAGACCACTAGGCACTCCCGAGCTCCATTTAACTCCCACCAACTCTGCAGATCAAACGAGACTAAATGAAGCTTCGAAGGGATCCAAATACTCTTTCCAATAGTTCACCCCAAGCACGAATCAGCCTTACGATACAGATGAACGACACATTTTACTCCAAAGGGTCACTGGGAACTTTTGGGCCCCATTTAACCAAGGTCAACTCTCAGAATTGAGCGAAGATCTTTAGAACATCCAAGATCCCTACATAACCTTTCTAACGGTCCATCCGTGCAGAAATCAGCCTTACTATTCAGACGAACGATCCATTTTCCTCTTGTCCAAAATACCGTTGAGCACCGTTTAACCATAGTCAATTCGTGAACCCAAGAGTGGCCCAATGGATTCTTGAAGGTATCTGAATACCCTTTCCAACGGTTCATCCCGTGCGTGGTTATAACTTACGTATTGCATTTTACGACCTTTTTGGGGAAATTTTGCATAAAACTACTGAATGGAAAACCCATTTCCCTGCCTATCGACAGTGTGTCTAAGGTTGCCTATCAATAGGCATGTCTAGGACAATGCCGATCGACATCCCCCTTGACCCTCTATATAGGGAGCATGAGCTCACTTTGAAAAGGCACCTTAGAAACATCCCTCTCAGTGATCTCAGCAACAATCTCTCGAAATCAGCGTGGTTTGCCTATTAAAACCTCTCCCCCACATTCCATTTCCATCCTTTCCTTACCCAATTTATCAAATTCCATTCCCTCTGCTCCTACCACCTTTATACACTTGCAAGAGTAGCCCTTCAACAATTAAGATCAACCTTAAAGCTTCCAAATAAGGTCCAAACCTTTTACTCTCTCTTTAAAACTCTCATTTTCGCACTTGTTATATAATTCTTACTTTCACATTTCATCTTTATTAGATCACACCTATTAATATCAAACTTTGTTATTAGTAGTTTTGCATATACTATATTTTTTATAAAAAAGAAAAAGAAAAAGAGGGTTTGCTTGTAAATTCAAAACGGGAATTTCTCACTACATCTTCTCACACTAAAACATCCTTTTTTACACACGCATCCTTTGCATGTGAACTACGTGTACTTTGTTGCCTTTTTAAGCTATGTAGGCATATCGGGTAAAATCTGAGATTCGAGTCCTCTTTTTCTATTTGTTCATATAATATTTTCATATATTATATTTGTGATTCATGCTTGTGTCTTTTCCAACCTATACCATTATCTTTCTATAAACGATCGGTGACTCGACAAACACACATTTTATTTTTAAATTTCTATTTTACGAATAATCCTAAGGATGACCTCACTACACCTGTATCTATGACACGAGTTGAGTAATTCCATTCTCCATTAATATATACATGCACACACACTTCACGGAGTCATTAATGAGAAGAATAACACATGCCCATGAGAGACCAAAAGGGCGGGATGGGTGCCTAACACCTTCCCATTCCGTAACTTGGCCCCCGAATCCTTAAACTAATTAGTTTTGCAAGCATCAGTATGTATTTTATGCCGTTATCTCGAGGTGGCAACCTTTCTTTTGCTTGTTTTGAGCAAAATATGTTGGCAACTCTATTTCTATACACCACCCCACATTGATGAAGATCGAAGCGCCCGAGGCGTGTGCGCGCGGATCGGGATATGGATGGCCACAGTGGCGACTCCGTTGGGGACTTTGTTTGTCATTAGAGGTCTAGACTCTATTTTTACATGGGTGTTATCATTTTCAGCATGTGTGCATATGCACCTACCTGTATGTTTAATTTTTTTCTCTTTTACTTCTTGTATATGTCTACCTCGTGTATATATCACTTATCACTCACTTTTCACTTCACACACTTGTAAATACCCTCCATGTACACCTCACACTACTTACACTTGTATGTACGATCACTTATACCCACATATTTCACACACCACTTAGAATATCCATGCTTAGGTTTCACTAGCACCCACCTCCACTTATCACAATTTTATATATCCATGCTCACTTGCAAATATCACATGCCACTTGTAGATATTCACATATCACTCACTCACTTATAGATATTCACATATCACTCACTCAAATTATCCATGCATAGTATAATGTGCATGCTCATTCTATATTTACTTTTCATGATACTTGTACATTTTTCCCTATTAGTATAGTGATTATTTTACTCATCATGCCAAATAAAAGACTCTCTCTATAATATACTAATTAAAGAATCATGCATTTTTTCACACTACACCACCAAGAGCATGGATATTGACCCAAAAAAATCCCATACTAGGGGATCACTTTGTGATGGGCACTGGTTCAACAGGTCGCAGTTAGCCTACAATATGACTCTCACCTTCCATTGGCCTAGTACCTTCGACATAAATCAAACAGTTCCCCCCACATTGTACCGCTTGACCAAACTCATGACGAGAGGTATATAGTAGGGAACTCATTCACCTACATCGAGTATATCAAATTCTCTCTCGCACGTACTGTCCCCGTGAGTTATATAGTGAGGTAATTCATGTACACTCAGGTATATCAAATGGCTTGTCCCTCAAAATCAAAACGTATATCGTTGAAGTCATGTTAATGGGGGGAACCCTTCCACTGATCCAACAACTGCATAAACCTCATATAGGCGTCAAATCTAGGGCACTCATATTTGGTTTGTCAGTTTCGACACAAAATTCCATCGAAATGATGGGTCGGCATGCCTCCTAAATTTTCGTGTTATTTTGTCATTTTTCAAAATAGGACCCTGTCCATGAGCTTGAAAATAAGTCAAACCATATCTTACCTATTTTTCAAACCTAATTTTCCCACGCTCGGTTCATGTCTGGCATTTCTTTTGCGTTTAGCTAAACCTAATACAAGTGAAAACATAATAACAATCATGTTGAGACTTTTCTCTCATTTTTCCTCCTCTTTCTAAAAAAACGAAATACCAAAAACATTTTCCCTCTTTTTTATCAAAAATATCAAAAATATTTTTTCTCCTTTTTACCAAAAATGTCAAAAAAAATTCCACTTTTTCAAATATACCAAAAATGAATCTTTTCTTCCCTCTTTCAATAACATATATTTGAATCAGTTTCCTTCTCAGGTCGATCGCATACCCGATTCATGGCCTAGTTACCTATTGGCTTTGGTCTTCCGTTAAATCGCCCCGAAGCTTCGCCAATTCCTCTGCTACTTCATCCGAGTTCGTAATCTACCTTCACCACCTATTCATGGAAAATGTCGACTAAAAACCGAACGTGTAGCCTGATCTGATGATAGTCCTTATCTAACTCAGTGATAAGATTGACAACCTTCAAACAGAAGCTCATGAGTTATAGCAAAATCCGGAACAATTTCTCGAAAAACACGAGGTACTCTTTCCTCGTGCCATGGGTCCACCCACTCCTAAGCCTGTTTGGGTCCCAAAAGAATATCAGCATGCTCTGTTTGCCCCAACTACAAATGGGACACCGTTAGATCAACTCCCTATATCCGAGGCTAGAAATATATCATGGGATGAATGACATGCTTCTCTCCGGTTTCATGGTTGATCCACTTCCCCTTCCAACAGGGGATAATGTCAAAGATCGAGTCTGTCTAGAGTACAACCCTCATGGCAATGTTAATGTGATACAAATGTTCAATAATATGCATTTCATGCCCGGAATGGGACTAGGGCGACTTCAATAAGGGATATTTGAGCCCATAATCCTGAAAGAGCCCTTTCCCCAATGTGGCCTAGGTTAACAGCATTCACCAGAATACCTCAAAGGGCTCTGCCCATTTCAAAGGATTCTCTGAATGGAGATTCGTCAGGGAGGGAGAATACTTCCCTTTCTATGGCTTTCCTAAACCATGGTATGACCATGTGGATAAGAAGATGAGGCCGGGAATGGAAATCTTCTTATAATATAACTACTCCTGGGTCGAAAACTATCAGCATAATATAACTACTCCTGAGAAAGACATAGTTATTACCGAGGTCTCCGAGGAAAGTGATTTCAAAGACTCGTTCAACCTGCAGACACTTGGGCTGACCCTTTGTATGAACCATTCAGGCACTACATCATCAGACCCACCCACTCTAATCAAGGCCGTAGATGAGCCTTTTTCAACTGGAATGCCTTACCAATCCCACCTGCTAGATACAACCCAACCTTGTTGTTTACCCTATCTCTTCATCTATTGTTGTTCCTCCTTTTTTATAACAATGTAATTAAGACCTCTTTTGACAAGGTTCTCAACGTTGTTTGTCCCAAAAGTGAAATAAACGAGGATTTTGAGTATCTCGATGTGCCTTACAATAATTGTCTTTATTTTAATCAAACTCTTGATGATAATATTTTGCAAATGAACCATTCTTAACCGATATTAATAAGGTTAATAACAAAAAACATAACCGCGTTCAAATTAATGAAGATGAAATTGTTGTTATCAATCTCGGTTTTAGTAGCCAACAACGTGAGATTAGGATATGGTCCACCCCTATTGAGCATAAGATTTCATAATTCGAACAAATACTAAAGGAGTTTATGGATTTCTTCTCATGGTACTATGACGACATGCCTAACATCGATCCTGGAATAGCTCATCATAAGATCTCAACTCTCCTATAATGCAAGCTAGTCAAACAGAAGCTGCAAAATCTTCGCATTAAATTATCACTCAAATTAAAGGAAGAGGTGATCAAGCAGTTGAACATAGGATTTATTCGGGTGATCGAATATGCCACGTGCCTCACTAAAACTATACACGTACTGAAATAAGGAAGAAAGGTCCGCATGTGCGTCGACTACCGAAATTTGAAAAAAGCATCCCCGAAAATGATTACCCATTGCCCAACCTCGACATAATTATGGACAACACGTCCAGTCATGCCCTCAAGTCATTCGTCAATGGATTCACCAAATAATATCGGATCAAGATGCACCCTGACCATCAGGAGAAAACTGCATTCATCACTCCCTAGGGAAACTTTTGTTACACAGTTATGTCATTCGGGCTAAAAATGCAGAGGCTACTTAACAAAGGGCTTCCATAACCATATTACATGATTTTTATACACAAGGATGTCAAAGTCTATGTAGACGACATGATCATTAAGTCTAAGACTCGAGAAGGTCACGTTCCCACCCTCCGAAAGTTCTTTGAATGACTACGGCGATACCAAATGCGAATAAACCCATAAAAATCCATTTTTAGTGTCACAAAAGGAAAGCTTTTAAGATTCATGGTCAGTGAAAAGGGAATCGAAGCAGACCCTGTTAAGATGAAAGCTATACTCGAAATGCCACCACCCCGAATAGAGAAGGAAGCTTGGGGATTCTTGAGAAAACTTCAGTACATCAGCCAGTTTATCAGCCAACTGACTTTTATTTGCGAACCAATCTTCAAACTCCTCTAAGAGGATTATACCAAAGGCTAGAATGAGGACTCTTAGGAAGTCTTCGATAGAATCAAGCAATACCTTACCCGACCTTCGATACTTATGCCTCCACAGCCCGGTATCCTTCTACTCTTGTACTTAACCGTAACAGATACTATAGCAGGGTCTTTGTTGGCCCAATACATTGATGAATACCTAAAAAGGGACATCTACTATGCCAGCTAAAAATTGGCTGGGTACGAAGTCAACTACACTAACTTGGAGAAAGCATGCTCTACCCTAGTCTGGGTCACTCAAAAGTTATGGCATTACATGCTCTCTTTTCCCATCAGATTGTGTCTCGATTGGATCCTATCAAATACCTTCTTGAGAAACCCACCCCATCTAGCCGAATGGCCTGATAGTTGATGTTACTAGCTGAGTTTGATATCATGAATGTCAAACAAAATCCATGAAAGGGAGAGCCATCTCTGATTACCTTGATGACTATCCCAAGGAAGAGGTCGATGTTTGGGTCTCTGAATTCTCGGATGAAGATATTTACTACACCTATCAGGAGGACCTCCGATGGAAAATGTTCTTAGATGGCGCTGCCAATAAGAAAGGATAAGGCATTTGGATACTCTTAATCGCCCCTGATGACTCTCACACCCCCATTTCCATCAAGTTATATGTTCCATGCACCAACAATATGACTGAATACAAGGCTTGCACTGTAGGCCTCGAAGTTGCGCTCAAGAAAGGTATAAAATACGTAGATGTATACGGGGACTCTTCTTTCATCACCAGCAAAATCCCTAGAAGATGGAAAGTAAAATACAAAAAGCTCTAACCCTTCTACGCCCACTTAAAAGAGCTGGCCTCTCAGTTTTAAGCTATCACCTTTAAAGACTTGCTCCTCGTAAATGATATATTAGATGATTCCCCCGCTACCCTAGCCTCCATGGTCGACATGCTCGAGGGAATAATGATGGCCCCTTTTCTAGTCTAAAAAGAAGTTATGTCAATTCACTGCTAGCATATTGATCTCGCCACAGAGGAAGATTCCGATATGGTAGGGTTATGGTACTACGAAATTTGGCACCTCCTCAAGCACAGTAGGTATCCCCAAGATGCCAAAAAAAATATGGTGAAAATCACTATTCAAGATAAACTTTGATGTAACCTATTTGCACTACATTGAAGAAATAATGCAAAAGATCCAGAACGTATAATACAGACCCCATATGAACGTTCATATTCTTGATAAGAAAATCATCCATTAAGGGTATTTTGGGCCACCATGGTTCAGGATTGCACTGCCTATGTCCGAAGACGCCTCAAATGCCAACAGTTTGCCATTCACCAACACTTATCTCCTCGGTAATTGTATAACATGACTTATACCTAGTTGTTCTCCACCTGGGGTATTGACATCATAGGGAAAGTCACACCCAAATCTTCAAACGGGCATGAGTACATCCTTGTCTCCATTGATTACTTACTAAATGGGCCGATTCATACACAGTATTAAATGCTAAGAATGTGGGCAAGTTCATCCTAAATAACATCATCTGTCGCTATGGGGTTCCCAAAGAGCTAGTATCATATAATGGATAACACTTCAAAGTCGAGGTGACAGAACTAAAATGGTAACAAAAATCTCAAAGCCATCATCGGTAAAATGATAGAGAGTTATCGAGATTGGGCCAATCGGATCCTTTACGCCTTCTGGGACTACTGAACTTCAGTCAGGGCATCTACTAGGGATACTCCTTACTCGTTGGTGTACGATATGGAAGCATTCCTAACCATTGATCTTTAAAGTCCTTCCGTACATGTTATGCTTGAGAGTAGAGTCAGTGAGGAAGACTGACATCAAAGCCGCTTTGACGAACTATCATTCTTGGATGAAAAGAGTCTGAAGGATCTATACCATATACAAGGGTACCTTCGTCGAATATCGCGATCATTTAACTGAAGAGTCAAGGACCATGGTGTCCAAGAAGAGTACCTTGTCCTTAAAGAGATTATAGAACCCATCTTGGACCCGAGTGGGAAATTCAAGCCAAACTGGGGTGACCCCTATATCATAAAGAAGATTATCTTAGGAGGTAACTCTATGCTCACGGGCCTCGATAGAGAAGAGATGGCACATCCAATCAACCTAGACCGTCTCAAGAAGTTCTATCGTTAGTTTGAAATATCGGTAGGGTACGAATCTTCTCATCCCCCTACTATTCTAAAAAAAACTCTTCATTTCTCTCTACCCAGAACTATGTGGGGCTTGATCCTCTAAAAAATCTTTTTCTTTCAAAATGGAACTTAAAATTCTATTCTTTTCTAATATCCGAGACTGATTGTTCATTTTATAATTTATATGAACAAAAGGATTATGTATGCCTTAGCAATTGGTATAGCTAAATGAAATGTAAAACTCATAAAGAGGCACAATAATATGATCAAACCCTTTTTTATTTCAAATAAGGAAGCTTGGTACCATTACACAAAGTATCAACGAAGGGAGTCAAACCAACCACTCTCCACTAACCAAACTATTTCTAAGCAAGCCTAACCAAACTTTACAAAATTATTCCCCAAATCCCAAAAATAGCCAAATGACCAAAAGCTTCATATAAAAATTATCTCAGCTTCATAAAAAAACATATCCACAGCTTCCATAAGATGCATCCCCATCATCATCAGCCCCCGAGGTCCCCAAACTTCCTCTTCCTGGTTGATATTCTTTTTCCAGTATCTTCACCACTACTCATTTCCACAACCATTTCAGATAATCTCCGGACACATTCTAGACATTTCCTACAGATTTAGATGAATGGGTCGATGACTGATGACTCTCCCATAGAGTACCTAACCTCATGCGCATAGATTCAGTCAATTATTCCACCGAAAAAAGTCTAGTGTCCAAGGAGGCACTATTTTCTCCCATCCAGCATGACGCAGAAGCCACCAAGGTAAATAGAATAAAGTCTGTCGCAAGCTAACTAATCGAGAGTACCAGTACTCTCTTAGCTCCAGAATAGGTTGCAGTTCCGCCTACAATGGCACCAATAAGTGGAGGCACTAGGCTCCATGATCCACAAAATAATTGACCCTATTCTACACAGATGGGTCAAAATTAATAAGGCACCGAGCAAAGAAATTTAGCACGCCTACGAAGGGATACTCAGGAGGAACCTCCAGATGGAACCTCTCATCCAGCCACATGAACAACATCACAGGGATCCCTCTTAGAAAATTAGAGCGACCTTCCCTCGAAGCATCAAGACCATTCAGAGTCTCCTCCAGTATCACTGTCGCAGGACTGCGATGGTAGGACATCCACATTTTTATCACAGCCAACTTGGGATCGACCATTGAGTCCCCCATCACCAACAAGAGCCTCGAAGTAAGTCCCAAGTCAATAGCTCTGATGTATCCTGCATCATTAAAATCCCGCAAACATTCAGAATGCATGACAGCCCGAAGGGAAATCATCCCCCGGTAACCAACGACCGAGCCAGAGAGGGGTAAATATGGAGCAACTCTACTAACAATGCCCGGGGAGTATGAGAAAATTCAGGCATAGTTGCTACTATACTGAGATTGATTCCCAACATGTCCGAGAAATCTTCGTAGGTCGGTCAGATCTCATCTAAATCGAAATAAAAAATATGATCTTCAGGATACCAAAACTGTGGCGCCATCGCTAATATGTTTCAGTCAATGGCACTGTTATGCCACAAAGAGACTCAACGCAAATTGAAAGCCTCATAGCCCACATTATACAAACATATGGCCTCTATTCCTTCAAGGTAGGAAGAAAATTCTGCATGCAACAGAAGGGCCATTTGGGGAATAATGGAGCAAAAAGCAAGAAGTAAGAAGCAAGACAAAAAAGTAGGTATGGATGGGAAAACTACACTCCTTATCTCTCCTTTTATACACAAATGGCTTGGAAAAACACAAGGGATCTGAGGAGTCTGAATGAATTCATTCCCTACAAGGTACTCTAATCTATAGGAAAGTGCAATCAAAGCCTTAGACTAATTTGACTTAACCCATATGCCGATAGGCAGGGCAAGGGGTATGCCGATCGGTAACCCCCCTATTTTAGAAGATTCCATATTTCCTTTTTCGTCAAAATCAAATTCTAAAAAAAATCCTTATTTTAATAAACCTTATGTTATTTCTTCTTATTATCCATTTTTACCTGTCATTTCCCAAAAATAAACCTTTCTCTCGAGTTAATTAAACTCTCCTTTTCTAAATAAATAGTTTCAGCAAAAAAGTAAAAGTGCATGAAGAATAATTCATTAAAATAATAATTAAAAATAAAAATCTCCTTCATATATATATATATATTCTACCATTGCATGATTAGATTTTTCAGGTAAAATAAAAGAAGAAGAAAATAGAAACCAAAACAATGGGACTCAGCCCGAACCCACAATCTCTATCTCTTAAACCCTCACCCCTCCGCGACAAACATGCTTCCCCAGACAGAGAGCGGTATAACCTCCACTCCCAGACCCTAATCCCTTATCTGAGGAGGTATACAGTACCAAGCAAGAAGGAAAGGAGTCCTTAGTGTAAGCAGTCGCAGAGGCCACCCAGGTCTTAATATCCTTCAGCCAGGTGGTCGTCACCCGAACATGTTGTAAGCATAGAAACAAATGCAAGAGTGAAAATGAGTTAGTAAAAAGCAAAGCAAGAACCAAAAGAGATAAGACAAGAATAAAGAAAAGTATAAATCAGGCTGAAGGATGTAATTCATAAGCCCAATCACCCCCGGCGCAGCTGCATTAGAACGGTACGGCATGCTTAATGTCCCCTAACTAGTTAACCGAAAATTACAAGAAGGCGAGTGACTTGAATAAGTGGAGACTCCTCTGTCACTGTCGCCTTCGATAGTGTACCACCCGTGCTGTAGGAAGATCCCACCAGCCTTCTGGTACCCCTACCCGAAGCCATAGGAGGCAGAGGCATGTTCATCACGTCATAAATACAAGAGGTCATAAACCAGCCGGTCACAGAATCCAGGTAGTCATTGCTCGACGTCGTGTCTGTGTAGAGTGTGTAAGCCTCGCCAACCATCATCGTCGCCCTAGACTTGATAGACATCTCCCAAATCCGCCTCATATACATCGGGGGCACCGATGGTGGGATCTCCACCCCATACTCCATGATTTGTCTCACCACCCTCTCCCTCAGGTACCAGGCATACCCAAACTCATGCACAATCAATCGCCGCATCTGTACGTGCATACTCATCACCCCCATATGCCGAGGAGCCATCCCCCAAAGGTAAAAGTCCACCCGCAATCCATGGAAAAAGATCAATACTCATGCAAAGAAAGAAAATGCCAAAACACAATTCAAAAGAAAGACGAAACAACCTGATCGCTCGTCAGCCTGGTCAGATCCTGCCGCATCACCGATAGAGACAAGGATTGATTCGCCCGCCTGTTGGAGTTTCACTATTGGTACATTAGGGAGAAGTCCCCCAAATCCCCATCCTTTAGGGATGTCAACCTCACTTTGAGACCAATCACCTTATTGAACCACGTCTACAAAAAGACAGGAATCAATAAAGAATAAACTAAAGGAAAATGCAAGGAAATGATAAGAAGGAAAATAAATGGGAAAATTACCTCCAAAATGTACATGGCCCCTATAAAATTATGTCGACAGCACTGGATGAATGCATCCAAAGAAGAATAAGGGGTCTCCAAAATCAGGCTCCCCCAATCATAGAACGGGATGTCAGAAAACATGCTTAAAAATGGCAAAAATCAGAGATGAGCGACGTTGCCACCAGAAAACCACCTAACATGAATAACCGAGCCATCTGTCTGACCTGCCGTCCATCAGTCTCATAAATCCTCCTACTCAAGAAGACCTTTCGAAGAGAAAAGATGCGGATAGAATCCCCAGAAATGATCCTACCGATATCCCCCAACGTTGTCTTAACCGCCCTGGCATCACCCTCACAGTATGATCCACCTATATATGCGCACACTCGTAATCTATCCCAATAGCTGTTGAACATCATTGGGAGTAATAATCATCTCCCTGAATCCCAAATGTAAGGTCTGTGTCGTGACCCACCACCTCTCTCCCAAAGCGCACAGTGCCATCGTAGAACGCGGCATCTCGTCTAAGGCCTGTGACAGACGGACAAACCTATCATAAGTAACCATCCAGTGCACCATCGCAGTAAAATGGTCATAAACGTCCTTCAATCCAGTCATCCCCCTAGAACGCATGCTCGAAGGAGATATATCATTCTGTCAAAGATAAAGATAAGAAAATACCTTTCATCAACACAAGAAAATGAAAAAAAATGAAAAAGGAATACCAAAGGTCACCATACTTACATAGCCACTAGGGTTCCTCACCTTAGACAAATGGTGATGTGCAGGCTCGCGTAAAAGGAAGCTCTCCTCAGCTACTGGATCAAAGAGCTCAAAGGCATTCTCACTACCCAAGGGAAGGGGCACCCTAGAGTGCCACTCTAGGCCAACCTAATCATCAACATTCAACCACTCCAAGTTTTATTCCTCCCTGGAAGAACCCTCCATTTTAAGCCTTCGAGAAGAAAGGTTTAGAAACAATTTTTAGTGAGAGGAAGCAGAAGAATCAAAAGTTTGAAGATGTGAAAAATGAGGAGGGATCACACCTTTTTATAAGGGACAAAATGGTATGCCGATCGGCACACCTCTATGCATACCGATTGTCACCTGCATGTTACTCTTCCAAAGGAAGCCTAGGAGTCCGTGCCATTGCCAAATGGCAACCCCCTACAAAATTTGTACAAAAAATGCCAGAAAAATCCAAAAATTTCTCAAAAAATTCCTAAAAATGCTAAATGAATATTGGAACATTTCTTCATAAAAAAATCATTTTTGGAATATTAAACCTGTTACAAACCCCCAAAGTCCCCCGCATGATTAATATTACACTCTTACCCACAGCATAAACCCTAAACAAATTCCATAAATAGAACAAACAATGCGCCCACAAACCAAAGTCCAACTATAATTCCCCAGCGAAATCCCAAATCTCAAATCCTCCCCAGTGGAACCCAAACCTCAAAACAAATGCTTCCCCATCAGGATGGCAAAATAATACCTTCCCAGTTCCCCCAGCCAAATCTTCAGGCAAAGGCAAATTTTAGGATGCGCCTGCCGTCAAAATCCTTCACAGCTTCCCTAACAAAACTAACCCTAACCGGATGTCTCAAAGGGTAAAAACTTCCCCAATAGAGTCTCAAAATAGCACAATCCTCAGTGAAAAAATAGGTGCATCTTCATCCCTAAGATAAGATATAACTCCCCATGAGCACAACTCCTCGTGTTTTAACTTTAGGTCCTCAGAATTGACCTCGGCCCTAAGAATCAGTTGTCATAACTTTAGGTCCTTAGAATTAACCTTGGCCATCAGAATTGGTCATCACAACCTTAGGTCCTCATAATTGACCTCAACCCGCACAATCAGTCATCATAACTTTAGGTCCTCAGAATTGACCTCGACCCACAAAATCGGTCATTACAACTTTAGGTCCTCAGAATTGACCTCAACCCTCATAACAGGTCGTCGCAACTTTAGGTCTGCATAATTGACCTCGACCCGTAGGATCGGTCACCACAACTTTAGCTCCACAAAATTGACCTCGACTTGTAGAATCGGTCATCATAACTTTATGTTTTCAGAATTGACCTCGACCCGCATAATCGATCATCACAACTTTACGTCCTCAGAATTGGCCTTGAATCTCGGAATCGTTCATTATAACTTTAGGTCCTCAAAATTTACCTCGCCCCGCAAAATCAGTTATTACAACCTTAGGTCCTTAGAATCAACCTCGACCCTCTAAACCAGTCATCTTGTTCCCTTTGGTCCGCATAATTGACCTATTTCCCAAATATCCATATGATGTCTATTCGATGGCCTTCACTTGTTCCAAGCTTACCCATCGAGGGGATCAATAAACACCATATTTTGGAACCCCCTAAGCATCTCCTTAGGTCCCTAGAACTTCCTCTTTCACCATAAACCCTAGGTCATACTCTAGATAATGATCTAGAGGCCATCAAGCGCTCCAGGCTCCATTTGACTACCAATCAACTTTCTCACCTGAGCGAAAGCTTAATAAAACATTGAAGGTCTTTGAATCCCCTTTACAATGGTCCACCCCATGAGTGAATCGGTCTTACAATTCTAACAAACGGTCCATTTTATTATCGAAAATCGATCAAGAGGCCACTGGGCGGTCCCGAGCCCCATTTTAACACTAATCAACTTCCTTTCCTGAGCAGAAGCTCAATGAATCTTCAAAGGTCCTGGATACCCCTTTTTAATAGTCTACCCCATATGCAAATCGGCCTTATGGTTTGGACGAATGGACAATTTCCCCCTAAAAACTCAGACGAAGACCACTAGGCGCTCCTAGGCTCCATTTGACTCTTTTTAACTCTTCATGTTAAACAAGACCTAATGAATTCTCCAAGGTCTCTGAATAACCTTTCCAATGGTCCACCCTATGTACGAATCAGCCTTATGGTACGGACGAACCACCCATTTTTACTCGAAAGGGTCACTAGGCACTTTTGGGCACCGTTTGACCAAGGTCCACTCTTCAAACTGAGTGAAGATCTTTGGAACATCGAATATCCCTGCATAACCTTTCTAATAGTTCGTCTCATGTGTGAATCGACCTTACCATTCAAATGACCGATCCATTTCCCTTTTATCCAAAAGACCGTCAGGAACTTCCATGCCTTATTTGACCATAGTTAATTCTCGAACTTGGGATATGCCCAATGGATTCTTAAAGGTCTGTAAATACCCTTTTCCAACGGTTCATCACGTGCATGATTTATGACTTACGAATTGCATTTTACGACCGTCTTTCCAGAAAATCTGCATGAGACTGTCGAATGGCAACCCCATTTCCTTACCTATCAGTAGTGTGTATGGGGTTGCCTATCGATAGGCATGTCAAGGAAAATGTTGATCATCACCCCCTTGACACTATATAAAGGTATCATGAGCTCACTTAGAAAGGGACCTCAAAAACATCCCTCTCAGTGATCTCAGCAACACTCTCTCGAAATCAATGTGGTTTCCATATTGAAACCTCTTCCCACATTCCATTTCCATCCTTTCCTTACCCAATTTAACAAATTCCATTCCCTTTCCTTCTACCACCTTCATACACTTACAAGATAAGCCCTTCAACAATCAAGATCAACCTTAAAGCTTCCAAATAAGGTCCAAACCTTTTACTCTCTCTTTAATTTCTCTTATTTTTGCATTAGTTATCCAATTCTTACTTTCACAATCCATCTTTATTAGATCAAACCTATTAATATCCAACTTTTTTATTAGTAGTATTGTACATACTATATTTTCGATAAAAAAAATAATAAGAAAAAGAGGGTTTGCTTGTAAATTCCAAACCCGGATTTTTCACTACATCTTCTCACTCTAAAACATCATTTTTCTACACACACATATATACTAAAGTCCCTGGTTGGATTAATGGGATAAACTTGACCCCCGTGTTGCATGCAAACTACGTGGACTTTGATGCCTTTTTAGGCTACGTAGGCATCTCAGGTAAAATCCAAGATTCGAGTCCTCTTTTCCTATTGTTTTCATATATTATATTTGTGATTAATTATTGTGTTTTGTCCAACCTATACCATCATTTTTCTATAAATGATCGGTGACCTGACAAACGCAGACATTATATTTTTAAATTACTATTTTTGGAACACTCCTAAGGATGACCTCAATTTTCCTTTATCCATGACGCGAGTTGAGTAATTCCATTCTCCATTTATATAAACACACACACACACACTTCACGGAGTTATTAATGAGAAGAGCAACACTTACCCATGAGAGACCGAAAGGGCAGGATGGGTGCCTAACACGTTCCCATTCCGTAACTTAACCCCTGAATCCTTAAACTAATTGGTTTCGCAAGCATCAGTATGTCTTTGATTCCATTATCTCGAGGCGACAACCTTTCTTTGGCCCATTTTGTGCAAAATAGGTCAACGACTCTATTTCTATACATCACCACACATTAACGATGGCCAAAGCGCATCGAGGAAGAGCGCGAGACCCCCCACCCACCCCGTACGTGCTGACTTGGAGAGGGACGGCCACAGTATATTCTGCATAAAAATGGTAAATGTGAGGTCTTGAAAGGATAAAATGGAATTGAGATTCTAAGAATTAGGAAATAAGGGCCTAAAGTTAAAAAGGGTAAATAAAGTGTGAAACATTAGTAAGAATAAGACATTTATGGTAGGTTAATACATAAAAATGTTTGGCCTTATTGGTCCGATTAAAATATATGTAAATGTGAAAGATGTTACTAAAGAGTAAATAAAGGATGATCATAGCAACCGAGAAATTTAAGAAGGTAAAGGAGCCTTCGGGTGAGCTATCGTCCTAGACACAAGACAACTGCCCAGTAAAGCAATGGTTGCGGAATTGGGGTAAAATCCCATAAACATATATAGGATTAGTGACCTCCAAAATGATTTTAAAAAATCTTGCAATGGATTTGATGCTCATAAAATGAAAAGGAAAAAGGTTAACTGAATTTATAAATGAATTATGAAAAGGAAATGAGAAGGGTAAATGATAAAGGGGTAAACATGAGACTCTGACATGTGTCGGGTCAAAAGGCTAAGTGTGTATTGGCACATCGTCTCGAGTTATATTTCATTCATTATAGTTGCATTTGAAACATGGTTAAATAAATGAAAATGTTTTAAGAAATATTAAAGTGCATTGTTTATGTATATTTATATACTCATACTATTATAGTCTGCTAGTATCCCCCGTACTAGGAAATTGATCATTTTCCTATTTTTAATCCCCCGAAGTATTTCAGATAAGGATGAAGCTCGGCTAAAGAGAGTCAAGATCATCCTTAGAGAAACTCTGAATAATCGAATTATACCATTATGTGGTTGCCCAAGACTTTTGTTAATAATTTTTAGTTAATGCTTTATTTGGACCATTATATTGGTTTCTAATAATTTGGATTTTGTTGGATTATGATCTATTAAATTAATTTGCAAAATTCTTTTCAATCAAAGTTAATTGAACTCCTAATTCTCATGAAAGTCATCAGGTTTTCACAAATGATAACAAACGGATTTGTGAATACAAGTTTATGGTTTTTGGAAAGTACATAAGTAAAGGGTTTATGTCTTCTTGAAAAACAATTTTTTTCTCTAACACTTCAATGACGTTGAGAGTTACCTCTCGTAAGTGACTGAAATCTGGGTTGGGGCGTTACAAAATGGTATCAGAGCATAGAATCTGAAGACTGCGAATAACGTTTGATAATTGATTAACTTCGCAAATTTTTAATTTAGCACACTTATTTAATTTCAGCCCCTATTCATGCATCTAAAGTGCAAGTGTCAATCCCATTAACAAATAAAATAAGCGACACAAAGTTAAGGAAAAATCCCCGAAGGGAAAAACCTTTTATTTCTAGAATCTTAAAGAATTTACAAGACCATTGACTTACATACAACCTAATAATCGCCCACAAGTGTAACACATGGTGTCTTCGTCAAACCTTCAAAGCAACAGCTAGAAACAGTGTCGGATGGAATCTCCCGTAGGAACTCCAGGTGGTCAGCAATGAAGAAGAGGTACGGCTTCTCCACAAGGGTTTGAACAAATACAAGGATGTGTTCTTGGGTTGCAAAAAGATTCACCAAGGATTGGCAAAGTTGTTTGAGTCAAAACATGAGTCTTGGGACTCAAAAAGGTAAATAATTAGAGTATTTAGGACTCTTAAAATCGTCTTGAAAAGTCTTGGAAAACAATTCCCCGAAGTTGGTTTAAATAAGGAAAAATGGCCCTGAAAAAACTCAAGAAAATCTATTCGATTTTATCCCAGGCGAATCGGTCCGGTATGGATGCGGATCAGTCCGGGGTCGGATTGATTCGTTTTTAAAAGACCCATCTTCGATTTGCATTCGATCCGGAGTATACTGGTTTCTGATCAAAGCGGATCGGTCCGGGTATAGGGCGGATCGGTCTGGGGGCGGACCGATTCTTTTTCCAAAAGGTGCGGATCGGTCCGGGGCGGACCGATTCATTTTTAAAATAGGCGGACCGGTCCGGCTATCTAGAACATTGATTCCTTGATTTATTTGATATTCGGATCCATTGACGACGATGCAAGCTTCAATATCTTCAATGGTGTAACGGCGTAGGACATACAATTGATAATGGACAAAAATGTACTTACAAATCTCCCCCTATGTCTATGCCGTCACATACATAAAAATAAACATCCGAATTATCAAATATCAAAATGCCTATACAAATCTACCCTTCCATGAACCCAAAACTAGAACGATACAAATGAATAAGACTTCATCGTTTGTTCTTCAACTCTTCAGGAATCTTAAGGCTTTCCTCATCAGGGTGTGCAATTCAGAGATCATCAAAGTAGTACCTACACACATGAGACAAAGCAAAATACCAAGTGCCGTATCAAGTTTGAAATAAGATAAACATAGATATCAAAATATGATGAAAGCACACTTTATCAAATATCAAAAACTCCCCCAAAATTCAAAATCCCCCATAAAATGATAATTCTTTTTCCCCCTTTTATGATGTCCCCATATATACAAATGAGAAGAATGAATCAAATAAGCAAAATTGGGGTGTCACGGTACACAAATCAGGGCATCAACCAGTATGGCAAACGTGCATCTTGCAAGGAGATGCAAATACAATTGCACAAATTATTTTTTATTTTTAAATTTTTCATATAAAAATATGATACATTTGAAAAAAAATATGCTACAAAAATCACACCATGGATTTAGACTCAAACAACCAAGTCATGGAAATGGAATGAATGGTGTGAACACATTCGATAGGGAAATCAACTCAATCAATCATATGTGCACGATGCATATGTGTACCCCTAACGAATGAGCATCAAAAGTATCCTTAGGTGAATTTTTTTTTTAATTTAGATGACATCGTCTTATACAAATCAACAAATCAAAGTCAAAATGATTTCCACACTAATAACGTCCAAAACTATTTTGCGCATTTGCAAGCATTTCAAGGACGTGCAAACCCGTTTTAAATTCTCCAACCAAACTCTCTCATGCATATTTTCTTTTAGAGGTAACCTAATTCTCAAACTTTGGAGAATTGGTGCAAAAACCCAAATGGCCCATAATTTGGCATGAATTTATTTTTATTGCCTTTCAATTTTTTTCGGGCTCTTTTAACCTCTTTGGACCTCGGATAATAAAATTCCTCCATTTTATTAGGTTCAATTTAACGGTGGCTTAGTATTCGCAAAGGCAAAATAAATCTTTCGCAACCCTTCCCCATTTTCAAACAAAACACACAAACTCACAAAACGGTTTTTATATGCACAATTTTCTTATCAAAATTTATCGCGCTTGGTTTATTTTAAGGACAGGATTGAAGTGAAAACACCCAACCAACATGTGATATGACAAGCACAACAATCAAACAAATTCGTGCATGTGTGCAATAAAGGAAACATGAGTCAAACATGTAGGAAGTAACAGTTAATTACATCTTAATGACTCCATATATTATAAAGCACGTGGATGAATTGACCTATTGTCTCAAAACACTATCAAATAGTCATATGAAAATAATGGAATGATGTTGTGACTCGATCCTCCTAAGTGTTTATCCATATAAGGTGCAAACAAAATACAAAAATCTTTTTGGATTTTCAAATTTGAACAAAAAAAATATGAATGGACACTAAAAAAATAGAAAATCTTTTTGTATTTTTCAAAAAAATTCAAAACAAACAAAATATACAAAAAGTACGTGTCATTACACTAGAAAATATATATCGTGAAACCACAACTAGTGTATGACAAAAATGCACACACAATCATCTATACGATATGGCAAGAGAAGAATCATGTGCAAGCAAATGAGAATCAACTATTCTAAAATCTAGCGTATCCAAAAGTGATTTCCTAACCCAAGTGGATGTAACACATCGACACGAGGTTTTGGGAACCAACAAAATACTAGACTTGGAATTCCTAGGACCTCTTCCAAGATCAAAATAAAATCTCCTAAGGTGACCTTTCCTACCATAATATGAACATGTGTAAACGAGTGGAACGACACTTAAAGTGTGATCTTTTCTAACATCCTTGGAATTAGTTGAACCTCTAAAAGAAATAATGGTTTTGGCTTTAGCATTAGAAGCATGAGAACACGATGAGCCATTACCATCACTACCAAACCTACTTGAGTCTGTCAAATCATTTTTTAACTTCAAAATATTTAACTCAAGCAAAGAATTAGACTCTTCCAAAGACAGGGATTTCTTTTTCAAATTTTGAATTAAACTTAACAATTTATCGCGCTCACCCTCAATTAAAACAAACTTATCCCTAAGAGTCTTTTCACGTGCCGTAAAATCATCGATTAACTTTTTATCTTCGACGGCACAAACGGGAACCCTAGAATTTTTTTAGTCCTCTAATTCCTTCTCTAAAATAAGGACTCTCTCATCACTCTTCTTTTTGGCAATTTTCAAAGAATCAAAATCAATACACAAATTACCAAAGTGCTCACGACAAATATCACTTTGAGTTTGAAACACTTACAAATATTCAATTTTACTTTTAAAGAGAGAATTTTCTTTTTCCAAAACTTTAATTCTTTTGCAAAGTTTCAAATTCAAACTTTTTAAATTTTCAGCATCGTCGTGAACTTTTTCAAAAATTGGCTCCTCATTAAATGGGCGTTCCATTGAAAAATTGCAATTTTTTCACAAACTTGATTTTTCAAAAAAAAAATCAATATCACACAAATTTTGCGGAAAATAGGAATACGCGACAAATTAGCATAACCTGCTCTGATACCAATTTGAAGAGTGCGAATAACGTGTGATAATTGATTAACTTCGCAAATTTTTAATTTAGCACACTTATTTAATTTCAGCCCCTAATCATGCATCTAAAGTACAAGTGTCAATCCCATAAGCAAATAAAACAAGCGACACGAAGTTAAGTAAAAATCCCCGAAGGGCAAAGCCTTTTATTTCTAAAACACTGAAGAATTTACAAGACCATTGACTTACATACAACCTGATAATCGCCCACAAGCGTAACGCACAGTGTCTTCGTCAAACCTTCAAAGCAACATCTAGAAACAGTGTCGGCTGGAATCTCCCGTAGGAACTCCAGGTGGTCAGCAATGAAGAAGAGAGACGACTTCTCCACAAGGGTTGAACAAATACAAGGATGTGTTCTTGGGTTGCAAAAAGATTCACAAAAAATTATCAAAGTTGTGTGAATCAAAACATGAGTCTTGGGACCCAAAAAGGTGAAGACTTAGAGTATTTAGGACTCTTAAAATCGTCTTGAAAAGTCTTGGAAAACAATTCCCCGAAGTTGGTTTAAATAAGGAAAACTGGCCCTAAAAAATCTCAAGAAAATATGCTCGATGTTATCCCAGGCGGACCAGTCCGGTATGGATGCGGATCAGTCCGGGGTCGGACCGATTCATTTTTGAAAAACCCCTCTTCGGTTTGCATTCGATCCGGAGTATACTGGTTTCTGAGCAAAGCGGATCGGTTCGGGTATAGGGTGGATCGGTCTGGGGACGGATCGATTCTTTTTCCAAAAGGTGCGGATCGGTTCCGGGTGGACCGATTCTTTTTTAAAAAAGGCGGATCGGTCCGGCTGTCCAAAACATTGATTCCTTGATTTCTTTGATATTCGGATCCATTGATGACGATGCAAGCTTGAATATCTTCAACGGTGTAACGGCGTACGATATACAATTGATAATGGACAGAAATGTCCTTACAGAATCCTAAATGAGTGATGGAGTGTGTACTTTTGAATCCCTTACTTAGTTAGTTCTTTTATTATGTTGTTTTGTGCTAAATTATCATTTCCTTTTAGAAAGTTGACTCGTCATGGGGGTACTAGGGGTGATGGGAACACTAGCGAGCTACGAAAAATGCAGTGGGCAGTTCAAAAGCTAGCTAATTTATTATCCTAGTCGAAGATCACTATCGGAAAAAATTGTGGTTTTATTGAGAGAAACAGGGCTACCATCATTCAAAAGGATTTTTAGGAAACTCAACCCGCCCACCTTCAGTGGAACCACCGGACCTAAACATGCAGAGGAATGGTTGGAGCACACTATGTGCATATTAAATGTCCTTGATGGACTTTCTAGGTACAGGGTGAGAATTGTTGCTTTCCAGTTTACTGACCAGGAACGAAAATTACGGGTATCATATGAAGCCAGGCATGGAGAAGTAGTGGGATGGGGTGATTTACGTACGACCCTCTTAAAGCGTTACTTTTTTAAGGCCTACTGTGTTGGTAAGAAAAATGAGTTCCATAATTTAATATAGGGAAATCTCTATTTTTGCAAATATGAGGACACGTTTGAGAGTTCATCAAAATACATGAAATATGTTGCCACCGACGAAGGGGAAATGACCCAATTATTTATTAAGGGTTATAACCCTTCTATCCGTAGGCTCATGGTTGGATATGATCTTTGAGATTTTTGGGAGATAGTTAGGAAGGCCACCAATGTTTAGTTGGATTCTGAAGATTCCAAGAAGATTAAGGAAAGGAATAGGGAGCATGTAGTGGTTATAGTAGTGGTGGAAAAAAGCATTATAATAGGGGCACTCACGAGTTCTTTCTCAATCTGAAGGCAGTCGTAGGGATTGATTCCTCCCAAGGGAATCAAGATTTCAAGGGGTTAACTATATTGATTCAAGGGTGTTATGCATGTGGATAACCTGATCATTTCAAAAGGAACATTCCTTAGTGTAAAAGTGAGCAACAATAATAACTCGATAACCAAGCATCAACTTTGTTCCATGAAGGGACTCTAGCTATATCGATCCTGCCCAGAAACAATAGGTGATTGGGGGGGGGGGGTATTAGGCTCGACACAGTTTAGACGGTTCACACCCAAATAATTATCAAGGAGGAGGCTGAGGGTAGGTTCAGGTACCATCAGTCAGTGGAACAAGTTTACACAAGGAAAGACTTATGCCATTTTCGAATCTACTACACAACTGGACACTTTTGTTATGGAAGGTATGATTCTTGTATTCAATATTTGGTCATTTTCCTTATAGGATTTAGGGTCCTCGTATTCATTTATCTCTAGGTCACTTTCATTCGTTCTGGGTTTAGAGGTGGATTGTCTTTATCCTCCTATTCTTGGGGGACTTTTGATGGGTGGGGTTATTGTCTTAGAAAGAGTGTGTAGAGCTTTTCCTCTCATTATAAAAGAGTATATTCTGGAGGATAACTTGATTATAATGAATATTGCAGGTTTCGAGGTTATTCTAGGTATCACTACACCATATATAAAAAATGGTCATGATTTTGGCTCGTGACTGCCCTTATGGGGCATGGTACAAACCCGTGACAATATTAAGTGTGACAAAACTGGGGGTCATGGACCAAATTCGTGACCCATATGGGAGAACGTGGGTCACGCTCCAAAGCCGTGACCACCATACCACAGTGGGTCACGGTCTGAACCATGACCATGAGCATGACTAATAAAAATTATCATACTGTTGGTCACGGTATATAGCCATGACCACTAGTGTAATTTTTTATTGGTCACGCTCATGGTCAGAGTCCACAAACATGAATCTTGACCAATAATGTATTTTGATTAAAAAATATATTTGGTCATGATTTTGGACCATGACCAAATAAATAATATAAAAAAATAAAATTTATTTTCTGCATCCCAAAAAAAACTGTACATTTCTCAAACCAGTTTACATTTATAGAAATAAATATTTTGCCAATATGTAATAAAAGTTAACTAATGCATGATAGCGTGAATATGTTATAAACTTATAATACAATACAAACCAACGCATGTTTGAATGAATATGTAATAATATACAATGCATGATTGCGTGAATATGTACAACATAGAAAAAATATAACGCGTGCTTGCGTGAATATGTTCCATAAAAATAAGATACAACGCATGGTTGCATGAATATCTTCCAAATGGTCCAAATGTTGCTTCTCCAACTAGGTCTGCAAACAAAACTTAAAAATGTCCCAAATGATAAGTAACAAAGGACTTGAATCCCAAAAATAACTTTGGAACACCTACATAGTCAAAAATGGAATCAAAGTCCCCATAATTAGTAAGATGAACAAGGTTGGGGTGTAACCCATAATTAGTATCTAGGGTGTATTTTTAGATTTATGAAAACATATATCAAATGTGCTAAAAGTATAGAAATTGTGAGAACACTCTAAATTGGAAATTGTTCTATAGGCCCCATTTTTTGCGTTTTTAGTTACAAAAATATATTTGAATGAATATATGATAATAAAAAGTGTGGATTAGTGATACGTGTCAGTTGCTATATGTTAAGTTGGTCCCATGCAAGGTGTCTGTGCCTCTTGCAAGGCCGTTTGGGGGTTGTTTTGCATTTTCACCTTTGAACGACATGTTTTCAAGCCTAAGTCTAACTATTTGCAAGTTTTGGTCATATTATCAAACCAGGAGTTCCATGACTCCGCGGTCAGTTGCTACGTGTTACGACGGTCCCGTGTGAGGGGAATGTTCTGGGAGAAGGTATTTGGGAGGGGAATGTTTCATGGGATGATAGGGGAATGTTTTAGGAATCTGATGGGAGTAACTATGTTGTTGAGTAAAGAGTCATACTAACCTTTGGATTTCATATGTTAGGAATGTCATGTCCTTTCGAATATCCGAAACCTCTCATTTCATCTTAGCACCGTCTTTCAACCCCCTCGCCACCTCACCCCTCACTGCAGAGATCTTTCCCAATAAAGGTGCATTGTGCTGTGATTTGGTACTTAGCATACGTGATCCCACACCTATCGTCCTCCCCTTATGGTCCCTCTCAAGAACCTTAGTTAAGGCATCTGATTGAATGTCATAGGGGTTGCACTCAGACTGACTCTTGGACATGCCCTCTATTATTTCCTATAACATAATATTATATTTTTGACTACAATTTTAACAATAACAATATTATAACATGTATATATATAATAACCAAATTCAAACTCACCAAAGTCGGAGCCTATTTATCTGAGAATGTATTGGTCCCTTTTTCCCGTCGGGCATGCAAGTACAAGTTGACCCGATTAGCACCTTTACCTTCTTTCATAGTCCCCCTAGTCCGTTCCGCCCATTCGTCCTTATTATCTTCATAAGATTTTACCCCGAGTTTGTGGACATCAACCTTTTTTTATTTGTTCAGTTTATTTCTTACCCTCTCATTCTATTTTCCATCCCTGACCTCATTCTCCAAGAAGTCGTTCCATTAGTTAGTGGACATTTCAATATTTAGGGGAACATTGTCTTTCAGCCCTAAAATATTAGAACTCGTTGCCCCCTTCGAGAAAAAATTCTTTCGAAGGTTCCTACGATAGTTTTTCAAATCATCAAATAATTTGAAAAGAAGCTTTGGCTTCGAACTGGTTAGGAATGAAAATATCTTATTAAGTTGCTCCCAAACGTCATCCTTTAGGGAATGATCAACCTTCTTCCAGTTTTCGGTACCCCTAATGCCCACAGTCATCTCTTTTAGAGACAAGCAGTAGATTTTAAAAAGATGAACCTTGCCTTTATCACCAATTGGATTATACCCGAAAATGGAGAACCCAGTGCGCTTCTTAAGGTTAGCTTGGGCCCTCGACCGCAGCAGTTAGGAGTATAGGATTATTAGCATGTTCTTGAGTTTGAAGACTCAGAGATGGAGTAGAATTAATCTTCAATGGAGTAAAGTATTTATATCTAAATGGAGATGATAATTGAGCTTGGGGTATAGAAGGACACCCAGTTATAAGTGTTTCGTTATTTTATTGATTATTGTTATTTCTCTTTGACATTTCCTATAATTAAAAAAAATAGTGACGTATTTAAGAAAGTATGGTTTACTACTATATATATGTATAGAGCTTTTCAACAACTTTTAAAACATGCTCGATGTGTCTGATTTCCATCCAATCAGTATTACTTTTTAAAATTCTATGAAATTTTGCACGCGGCCAACTGGGCGGAAGCGTGTCTATGATTGGCATATAAAGGACCATGACATGAACTCCGAATCCTTTATTCTTAAACTTATTTGCAAGACCATTTTTAATATTCATGTGTCGCGAGACATCGTAATTTGGGTGAATGATCTCTTTACGGAATTGTATCCACAAAGGATGAATATTTTTTTCACCCTTTTCTAACACTGTCACCAACATTAGTACCCTATCGGGATTATGCAGGTGAAATATGTTCTCTACTTCCTCATCCCAACATTCTGGCAAGGAAAACAGAATACGATCGAACGGCTACTCTTTCGAGAGATCAGCTCCATGATTTGTAAGGTAATTAAATTGTACAATTTTCCTATTACCATACATGTAAATATGAGCTCCCTCTATATGGAGCGCACTAATGAAATATGTTTTAGTGCAGTCATATTATACTCTCTCGTACTCTTATTTCCAGTAATTACTATTGCGACTAATTTTTCCTGAGAAAATATATAGAAGGGTGTGAATATGAGTTACAGAGGTAATGGCACAAATTATGATTTTTCATCCGATCAATCAGACATAATAAGTACAATTTAAGTTCATCTTTATTTAGTTAAACCTATAATTACTATTTGTTTACCAATTGTGCAAGCCCTTACACCAATTTGTGTTCACCCAAACAACAACCATTTAAGGAATGGGTGAACACAACCACAACAAGTTAACTAAATGACTTTATTCTAAACATTTAGTCATAAAAATAGGGTAGTCGTTAAGACAAATATTTAGTTAAAGTTTTATTTTGCAGAGTTAATAGAGTGAGAGATTTAAGCATTCATCATCATCATCCTTGCCTTAATCCCATCATATGGGGTCAACCACATGGATTCTCCTTTTCCATTCTAATATATTATATGCATTATTATCATTCAAGTTTAATTCCTTACGGTCTCTTCTAATAATTTCTTCCCATGATAGCTTAGGACGACCTCTTTTTCTTTTACCCTCTATTTTCAACAATCTTCCTCTTGTTATAGGGGCATCTACTGGTTTATACAACATATGTTCTTACCACCTAAGTCTACTTTCTCTTAATTTATCATTCATGGGAGCTACTCCTAAATTTTCTCTCGCGTATTAGTTTTTAATTTTGTCCATTCTTGTAATTCCTATCATCCACCTGAGCATCCTCATCTCACAAACAATCCAACACAAGTTTATCATGTAGTCCTTCTAAATCATCTACTTGATTTATTTCAAAGAACATAATTATAGAACATGATATTTCATATACAATTCTAAATCCAAGGTATAAAATTTCTAACAATAAATAGGACCATACTTCAATATAGAACATGTGAGAATAATAAAGCACATACACACACACACACACACATATACACACACACCCACACACCCACACACACACATTTGTTATGTACACATGAACATGATGAATTTTCCACTTGGACCAAGATATTAAAAACTAAGATCTTTAATGACAATGGACCCCCATTATAAGGATCAAAATATATAATTACAAAATATTCATCATGTTAAAAAATTAGTTGAAGGCCTAATATTGCTAAATAAATTACTTTCTTTAACTAAGATTAAGTATTTTATTTGAAGGCCTAATTTTGCTAAAAAATTAGTTATGATAAAAAAAATAGTACATTCAATGTTATTAATCATAAATTCAATAGTAATTTCACAGCAATACCCAATAAAATGGAAAACATTTCCCAAAAATCATTAACTAAATTTGAACAACAACCAATATATATAATTTCATACCAAAAACCAATATATATAATTTCCGAAAAATCATTAATCATTAGTCACTAATAGCCAAAAAAAATTATTAACGACACAAACACGTGCTCGCAATGAAACACACACACATTGAATTGCGCACACACTGAATATGCACTGAATTGCACACACACACATACACACATAGTAAATTTCATGGGCACACACACTAAATAAACACACACAAATTAAACAAATGTACCTTGTGTGGAGAGAGAGAGCGTCGGGAAATAAAAAGAGAGAGTTTGGGTTTTATCGATTTCGCCAAGAGAGAGATAGAGAGTTTTCATTTTTGGGAAAGGGTGAAATGAAATGCAGGGTTCTGATTTAATTTATATCTAAATGGGGTCACGATACAAAATTGTGGACCATTTTGTGACCCCATAATGGGTTAAACATGGTCACAGTCCTCGATCGTGACCCCATTGGTGACCAATTGATAGCTAGAGAAATGGTGATGGTTCTGGACCATGACCATGGAATGTGATAATTTTGAAATGGTTTTAGGGGTCACGGTTACAAATAGTGGCCAAGGTTCAATGTTTATTATCACGAGTAATTTTGACCACCTGTGTGACTAAAAGAGTTGGAAACTTAGTACCATAATGGGTCACGAGAGAGCCACAGTTTAAAACCATGAACCATTTGGTCACGGATCCTGACCGTAACCAGTCCCTTAATGAGGCCAACCTAAACTATGGTCACTTATTTTGTCACAATAAAAAGCTAGGGGTCACGATTTTGGATCGTGACCCATTTATTGTGACCATTTTCGGTTTTTGGTGTAGTGTATGGATTGGCTTTGTTTCTTCGGTGCCAACATCTAGTGTCATCGACATAGTGTATCCATTTTTCTTCCTAATGGATCGTATCACAATTTTAACAGCGATAAGGTTATTGATTATCCATGAAAGTACGCCAGCATTAAGGAGTAGAAGAATTACTTTGGTTGGGTATCTAGCATTGTAAGACAGTAAGTGCTTCACCGTATGCTCCTAGATTACTCGGTTGTTCAGGAATTTCCTAATTTGTTTCCATAGGATCTCCCTGGGGAGATCAATTTTTCCATAGAGGTGCATTAAGCCACTCCACTCCTCTTCATTCCCCCACACCGTTTATCCCAATGGAGCTCCGAGAACTCATGATTCATTTGGAGGACTTGTCGAGAAAGATTTTATTCTCCTTCATGTGTTACCATGGGGAGCACCAGTTTTGTTTGCCAAGAATAAGAATACTCCATTAATGCTTTGCATTGATTAACGACAGTAGAATATGGTCACTCTCAAGAACAAGTAGCAAAAGTGCACTAATATGGATAAGGTTAATTACACACACACCACTATGTTTTAATATTTTCAAATTTAAATTAAACCTACCTAACTAAAACTTAGCACTGATCTAAAGAAAATTTTGTTAAGTGATTAACCAATTTTATCTTAACCTAAAACATACATCTAGTTGAGTGTAAAAAGATAAAATAAATAAATCAAACAAAGCCCAATTTACGAGGAAACCCCAAATGAGAAAAACTGTGGACGACCCAGCCAACGTAATTCACTATGTTGGGAATTAAAAAAGGACACGAAAGAAGACTTACACAATTGACTTGGATTATTCAATCCTTAATGAGTCTTCATTCCCTCAACCTTCTCCACAATGATACTTAGTAGTCCACCTATGCACTATCACAATGCGTGAGCCCACACCTACCATGGTATCCACTAATCCAGGCTCAGCAAACCATCACAAAACACACAGTTCGCTGCGTTTAAACCACACCGATCATGGAGTCCACCATATGAAACAATATTTAACAATATGTTTATGATTAAACAAACTTTGTGAACACAAAGATAGATATCAAAATTGTATAAAGATTGAATCTTGGATCTCAAACTAGGGTTTGGAGGCTTTTGCTTAAAAATAGGAAAATAATTTTTGCCAAAATTCTCAAGTAAAAGATTTCACAGCATGCCTATTTATACAAAACATGATTTTTAAGGAGTAGGAGTCTCTTTCAAATGAAAATAGTAGGTTCGTTCGAACGGAGTTGCCAATTTCATTTCAACAACATTTAGGCTCGTTCGAATGACACCATGAATTTTGTTCAAAATTTCTTTAAAAGATCTTCCAATGAGTTTTATCTTGTGAACAAAACTTCATCGTTTGATACCCGTTAGAAGGGCATCTGAACGACTTTCATTATCTTGTTTGAACGGCCATAAATACTCATTCCAATGAACTCAACAATTTCGTTTAAACAGAGTAAAAACTCATTCGAACAAATTTTTAAAAAAAGTCAATTTTCTTTAAAAAAAATATTTCATAAAAACAGCCTCAAATGAACTTTTAAAACAACACCCAATGAAATAACAAGGATAAAAACTACGTACATTCATACCTCATGATATCCTTGATCGTTGAAGAAAAAATGTGGCACAAAACACTACACGATGATATAGAAGATCTAACTTTGTTGCTACTGTCTTTAATCAAACATACGCCACCAACTTTGAAGGATAAACACTCAATACCTAACTTATGACAACATAAAGATTGACTCGGTTATGAAATGTGTTCCTACAAATCTTCCCCTTTCTATATTTTGGGACAAAATCCAAAAACAAAATCTATGGTCCTTCAAGATCATCTAAAGACTTAATCCCATGTCCAAAAGAAAAAATATAGACTTAATAGAAAAAAAATTTTAGTATCTTTTCTCTTGTGAAACTTTGATGCATCATTGTAAAAATGCACACTTAAACACACCTTTCAAATGAACCTTGAATATATAACAATAGAAACTACAATTTAAAAATCCTTCCCCTTTTTCTAATCAATATTCACCTAATAGAAGATTTTCCCCCTAACGTAAAAATCTCCCCCCGAGTTAAATAGTTAGATATCATTTCTCCCCATTTTTGTCCTGGAATAGACAAAGAATAAGGTGCATAATATAAATATCTTCTCCCCCTAAATGCAACACGTGTAAATATAAAGGAAAACAAGTATATCATTCAATGATGTGAAGTGAAATATGCAGTGACAAACAACTCGGCAACGCAAGTACACATAATGTAAACAATGAACACGAGATATTAGTTTTGATGCACAAATGAGACACCAATGATAACAAGTAACAAAATATACCAATGTGATCATAAAGTATGTCAATATGAATAAAAAATTAAGCATATGAAAAACATGGATTAAATGCAAGTGAAAAGATGCAAAAACAAACATACCATATATATAGCAGCTATATACTAATGAATCACAAAGGTATATATCGGTATAAAAACCACAAACAAACATCAAACACATAAGTTTTCCATATTATGATGTGTCTAAACAAAGGTGGTACAGAGTTAAGGGGTGTGAACTAGTAACAAAATAAATACGATCCAATCACTCAAAACATGTCCAAGGAATTTAATTTAACCACAATAATTTAACAACTTCGGTTTAGCCTCGTAGTGATAGCTAAAGAACTCATAGTTGGACAAACACATGAATAATGAAAACTACATAATAAATCTTGATGATTCTCAAATTATTAGCGTCAAACAATAAAGCTCAACTAGGACTCATTGTGCAAACCCATTGATCTTCAACTTAACACCCTCTCTATATATAATTTCTCTCTTTTTATTTAAAAGATACTAAATTTTGAAGCATCAATGCAAACATTTAGCCTTAGCAATATCTTTTTTTCCTTACCTCTTTTTTATTTTAGGCTCTTGCCAACAGTGTCCTTTCATGCAAAGGAGATTTATCCTTTCATAGCCCTTTCCCATTGTACACTCCAATTTTTTTTCTCAAACTAAACAAGCTCACGGACAATGATTCTTACTTATACAAATCCCCCATAGTAAAAAATATTATGTATATCATAAGATTGACAGGATAACACCTAACTTAGATCTTGCAATACATGCATTAAAATCCAAAGAAATCGTTCAAAGTGTTTGTAGAGTCATATACAAAGTGAATCCATTAAGCAAATCAATGTCTAACAACTTAATGCAATCATGATTAAAGAACAATATTAATCATTGAATATCATAATCAAATGTCTGAGTCACACTGATCCATGGAAGGAATGGGATTCAAACACACTAATGTGCCATACAAAATGTGTAAAACTAAACTACCTATAAATGAAAATCATTTTGAGTTTTTAAACATATTTTCAAAAATCACCACTTGAAAAATAAAATCAAAAGAGAAAAGAAATCCTTTTTGTATCTTTCACAATAAGACTCAAAAAAATAAAATCAAAATATAAAAGATACAAATCATATAATTAGTAAACACATATAACATGAAGTACAAAATCTAGTATATGATAACATGCAAATACAATTAACCATTCGATTTAGCATGAGAAGTATCATGTGCAAGCATTCTAGAATCAACAAGTCTAGTGTTTAAATCCTCCAAATATGACTCTCTAACCAACATAGGTGTAATGTAACACTCTTGGATTTTGCGAACCTTAGTGACTCTAGACTTAGACTTTTTAGGAACTTTTTTAAGATAAAAAAAAATGCCTAAGGTGACGTTTCCTACCACAATGTGTTCACGTGTAGACATGATGAGGAATGTTACCTAAGGGTTGACATTTTCTAATTCCCTTGGAAGTGGTTGACCCTCTCACAATGTTATTATTTGATTTATCAAAAGAAGCAACGGGATGATCAAAGCCAATTCCAAAATTATCCTTTTTGATTTGGACTCTGCCTAACATCTTATCCAATTTTCCATTCTAGACTCCAAATTAAATTTGACGTGAGTCGTGTCTCTTAATTTCTCTTCTAACTCCTATATCCTAGAATTGAACAAATGACAAGACTCATAAAAAACTAGGGAGTCCTTATTCAAAATCTCCATTAAATCCTGAAGGTTATCACACTCCCCCTTAACAAAAGCGAGCTTACACTTAAGAGTCTTCTCATGTTACCTAAGATTCTCAATCAATTTACTATCATCATTCCCAATGGAAAATTCTCTCAACTTTTCTTCTAACTTCAAATTCACCTTTTTCAACTTCAAAGACTAGGTGTATAACTCTTGAAAGGCAACTTAAAGTTCACTCTATTCCTCCTCTTCCTCTTCTTTTTTTTCTTCTTCTTCTCCTTCATCACCACTCACTTGGGACTCACACACTTTGGCCTTAGAATCCTCATACCCAGAATTATCTTCATAGGAATACTTTTAATTAATGGTCCCATGACTAGACATGAATGCGGTGTAATTACGCTCAATGTGAGAATTAGATCCCTCTACTTATTCACTACTGCTAAAGGTAAGATTATTTGCATTCATCATATTTCCTTCATTCCTTAGCTTAGTGGGACACTAATTTACCCTATGGCCATAACCCTCACACCCAAAGCATTTATTCGATTCATCCATTTTAAAATTATCATTACGATTTTTAAGGAATTTTAAAGCCTTATTGAACTTATTTACCTCAAACCACTCTTCATCACCTTTCATCTAATTTTCAAACTTGAGAAATTTTCTAATTATTTTTACAGATATGGCTATATCATTAGAATCAATGTGAGATTCATCATCCAAAATAAATGCTTCCTCCTTCTAGTCTTTCAAATAAATGCCCTTATTTTTCTTTTTACGCTAAGGAAACATATCGAGCTCATAGATTTTAAGTTCACCTATAAGCTCCTCGAGTTTTGAAGTGTCTAAAGTACCCCGAGAGTTCAAAACAATCACTTTAGGGTTAAATCTTTCAGGTAAGGACCTTAAGATTTTCTTAACAACTTTGTTTTTGGGTATTCTCTCTCCCAAGTTCAAAGATTAGTTAAGTATATCACACAATCTCATATAAAACTCATCGAAGGTTTCACCTCCATCCTAATGGTTTCAAATTGAGTGGTGAGGTTGAGAAGACTTTAACTCATAGAAAGCATGTTGTCAACATTTGTCCCATATGAAAGGTACCCCTTCTTTTTTAGGTCTTTCAAAGGCTCATATATTTTCACAAATCTCGGGATAAACTTAAAATAGTACCATGTCAAACCCAAAAAACTATGTACCTCCATAGCTGTCGTGGGTTATTCCACTCTAACACTACCAACACCTTATTCCGATCCATTTAAATCCTAGTCTCTATCACAATGTGACTCAAACACTGCACCTCTATCAACCAAAATCCACATTTCTCTATCTTAGCATAGAATTGGTGGTCTCATAGTGTTTGTAAAACTACTCGTAAATTTTGATCTTGTTCATCTACAGTTTGATAATAAATCAGAATATCTATGAGAATGATGATGAACTGAACAAAATACTCCTTGAACACACGATTCATCAAGTCCATGAACATAGCCATTGCATTGGTTAGACCGAAAAGAATATCCATAAACTTATACAACCCATATTATCTCACGAATTCCATCTTTAGAACATTTTGCTTCCGAATCCTCAATTGATGGCACCCCGAACTCAAATAAATCTTTAAGAAATACGAAGCACCCATCAACTGTTCAATAAGTCATCGATACGGGGTGAGGGGTACTTTTTCTATACGATGACCTTGTTCAACTCTCAATAATCCACACACTATCTTAACGATTCATTATTCTTCTTCACGAATAATGCCAGATATCCCCAAGGTAGAGTACTTCTCATGATGATGCCCATTCTAAGAAATTATTAAATCTTCTCTCTAAGATCTCTAACTCTAATGGATCTATATGGTAAGGTGATCGATCTATTGACTTAATTATCGGAGCTAAATCAATCATCAAGTTTATCACCACTCAATGGCAACCCCAAAATCTCCCAAAAAGTGTTAGGAAACTCTCTAAGTACAAAAATGGAATCTAATGACACGATAAGTCACGTTGGAGTATCCTCCTGGATGAATTACAGATGCATGCTCGGCCCTCTTGTTGGGGTTTTATTCTTAAAACCATGTAATGACATTTTATTTTTTAATAAAAGGATTGTCTAGTTCATTTTAAATGAGAATCATGTTTGTGATAAATCTTTATATTTTTCTTTTAAATATATTATTCCATATATGTCGGCCAATTCCACTTGGTAGGTATATTATTGTGTTGGGTTCGACTTGATCACAGGAGAACGAAATTTCGGTTATAGTACAATTGAATAGTTCACAACCTAGTTAGCGAGTTGACATTCTCTCAGCACGGTTGCATGTACAATCCTAGTAGTTTACATCAAACTATGGGAATCTGTCTGATGGATTGAGAAGTTATATGACAGATCGAAAGAGGATTATGATCGATACATCTAGGAATGTATTGAACATGGTCATTTATGATATTTAAGTCTAAGAGTTGTCTTGATTAGGCTTAGGTAATCTCACACCATTTCAAATGGTGCATAGATTCTTAATCTCGAGATTTGTGAGGATTGTAATGCTTACTAAATTTTTGTTCAGCCAATTATGGAAAAAAATCAATCTTACTGAATCTCAATCTCTGCAGATTGGGAAATCATTGTTTTAGTATGTCTAAGATTATAATTCAAAGTAATCAACGTTCAAGACATATCTTAGATTACGATAAACCTTGATAGACTTATTAGATTTATTTCCACTGATTAAACTCGATTGATGTATTTTTAATAATTTGATGGAGCAGAAAAATAAGTTAAGTTTGAGAATCAAGGAATTCATTTGATGTTTGTTAAAATCATTAGCGTAAAATTGATTTGACCAAGCGGGTATCAGAAGATTAATGCAGGGATTCACATTATGTACCATAATCAACTTTGCAAATAAGAACCCATTATATCAGAGTGATTTTTGAGATAGTTAAATTGGATTTTAGTTCTAATTATTTAGTGGAACTAGTTATGATTAAAGAAACAAAGGATATAACTTATGGGGTTAATATTTGAGATTTTTTAATATTAATTTGGAAGTCGATTTAATTATTTATCTTGGGTCCCTAATATAGTCCATATACCCAAGTAGTTATGCCCAGACTCTCAAGAAACCTAGTTTATCCCAAGACCATAACTTATATTAATATATATTGGTGTGAGATAGAGTTTTAAGCTTCATATTCATTATTTAAGGTTAGAGATTGGGGAGAGAAAATACTATTCACGTTTTTGTGAAGAGGCTTTGAGAGAGAGGTCTATATCTCACTCAAAACTAAAGGTTTATTTCTATAAAGGTTCCCACACACCAATCTAGCTTTGGGAGGATCATATACTAGAACATTTAAGTGTTTTGGAGAATACAAACAACATTTTGGAGGATCACAAGAAGGCAGACCTTCATCTTTTCAAAATACCTTTATCCATATTCGGATTATAATAAGATCCTCATAAGTATTGTATTCATAACCCTAGGTTTGGGTTTTAAACCTAGTTTTTTCTTTTTCACTTTCTATCACATTATTGTTCAAAGATTCATGGGCTAAAAATTATATATTCCACATATATCAATCCTCAAAAATTAATATCAGTGCCCTCCGTTTATATTGATTATGCTTTGGAGAGGTTCATGTTGTCCAACCTTGAAAAATCTAGTTTTGCATGTTGTAGAATTGTACATCTTTGTGTATATTATCGTACTAACATTGTTTCGTAGAGATTATATATTTATATTCATTCCACCATTGTCACATATGTTTGTTTTCTGTTAATGTATCCTACGGTGCTTTATCCGTATATATTTCCCGCTCCTAGATTCGATATATTTGTAATAATTAGGTTTTTGTAATTATTACTTTATATATTATTTGGAGGTATATGTGAGGGAATGTAATAGTTTTTACATTTAGAATAGTGTAATTATATGGTCTTGGGAGATGGGCAAAGTGCATGCAAATTGCGATCCCGATACGAATTGCACACGCACAAACTATGATCGATCCAACCCTTCATCAGATCGATCCATCCCTAAACCAGATCGATCTGGCCCTAACAATGAGGTGTGAAATTATTATTTTACACTCGTTTGGATACAGTTATTCATCTCGATGTTCCCCAAGGCAGAAAAAACATTTTCCAAAGGTTAAACACGAGTGGAAATCCAGTTTTTGATGAAGTCTGCTTTAAGGAGGACTCTACGTAAAAAAGAAATCTTCTTCAACAAGGAATATTGATCTTGAAGAATTCTACTTTAAGAAGAGATTTTGGTCATGATAGAAATGGAAAGAGTTTCCTATTTTAATTATGAATGCTTGATTATTTTATTTTATCATGATTCTTCTATCTTGCATGTTTATAATTTCGCGGGTTAATTATCTTGACTAACCAGGATGCCACGTTGTTATGGAAAACATAGATATTTATTGTGACCATCCTAGATCACCGTTTATTCTTAAAAATCCATTATATTTATTCTTTTCTGAATTTAATTTAATCAGATAATTAATTTAAATGTATAAATTAAACTCAGGTCTCCGAGTTTTATTTTAATTTTAAAATGACTTTTTTTTGGAAAATTAAAATACTGAGATTGGGAAATTTAATTTGTAGAAGTAAATTGAAATTATCAATGATTTAATTTGGGGTGTTGTTAAAGGATCCCTAAAAATGTATCCCCAACACCAATATCTTACCCACACCAAAAACTAATTAAAAACTTACTCTAAACACCAAGCTAGTTGGCACCCCAATAGTCAAAGAGGGTTTTCGCGATGACCGTCATCGTGCAAATGGGATTTTCAGGGAAGTCACTGTGTTAAACCCCTTTCCATGGTGGGAAGTCACGATAGCAATGGGATTCATACAGGGACTTCCCACCGTGGAAATCCACAGTGAATTTTGACCGTGAAATTAGGATTTCCACGTGGGGAAGTCGTCGTGGAAATGGTCTCCACACAATGACTTCCCATCGTGGAAAGCCATGGAGACTTCCTACTATGAAAAGCCCATTTCCATGGTGACGGGTCACCGTGAGAAAAATGGCTTACTTTTGGTGTTTTCTAGTAAATTATCATTTAAGTTCGTATGTGGTGTTTGGGATACATTTTTGGAGTGCCTTTATTAGCACCCTTTAATTTGGTTGTTTAGAATTGAATAAATTATTTTTTCTAAAACCCTCTAGTATCTCCTAAATATTAAGTGGGAGAGGGGTTTGAACACAAAACCCGTGATAGCCATTGGTGATTTAAGACTGTGATTTGATTGATCCTAGTGTCATCTTGTCTATCCCCCCCCCCCCCCCCCCCAAAGGATGGAATTATACCACAACATTTGGTGCTCTTAAAGTCCTCAATTGATAATTCCTAGAATTAAAATGTAAGTGAGTTTGATCCCCCCAACGGGGAAGTCCTTCTTGAGTGGGTTCTAATTCAAGTTTTAAACCAATGGTATTCACTTAAACATAGTTACTTATATCCTCCCCAACGGAGTCATTGTAATTAATTCTAGGAACAAAAGATGCACTATTCAATTATGTTGAATAAAATTTCCTGAACTGTCGAGAGTACATAATTGAAAGACGAAAGTTTGCATAGTTCAAGATGAATTGATTTAAGCTCCTAATGAGAAATCTCACTTCATAAGGGAACTAGGATGCTCGACGAGATTTTATTTTTATTAGTGGAAGAGGGAGGCCAAATTAAAACTTAATTGAAATTAATTCTCAAATGTGTATTTTGAAATTTATTCCATTTCAAGATATATGATTATTAAATTTTAAAATGGGCTTATTATTCAACCCACTTTCTTCAAGATTAAAGGAAAACAAACTTACCGGTATAAACTATTTAGATTGGAAATGATAAGTAGACATTGTCCTAACTTCTAAAGACTGTAAGTTTGTTTTAACTGAAACATGCCCTTCCAATCCTGACTTGAAAATGATGTCTATCCTTATTAGAGGTGGAAAAATGCTGATCAGATGGCTCATTGCAACATATTGGCCTATATGACCAATGGGTTGCAACACTAGCATCAACATATATCAAACGCTTATGACATGATTTTGAAACTTGAGGGACATGTTTGAGGATCAAAATCGTGCTGATAGGTTGGATGTTATGGCAAGGATGGTTAACACCAAGATGTTATATGACACTCCCATATGTGAACACATTCGTAAAAGGACGCCCATCTTGGGAGAACTGGAGGTCTTTGAATATGAAATCGATGGGGAAACCCATGTCGATTTTGTGTTCCAATCACTGCCAGAGTTCTTTAAATAATTTTTCCTAAATTATTCTATGAGAAAATTTGATTACTTTATAACGCAAATTCTTAAAGCACTCCAAGTTGTGGAGAATATAACCAAGCATAAGGGTGTGGTTTAGGTTCTTAAGAGAATCCCATCTTCTAATATCCCGTAAGGTAAGAATAAGAAGGGAAAGTATCAAGTATAACTTATGGTTCTTAAAACTTCTTTTAAACCTCAAGTAGTGGGTATGTAATATCCTACCCTGGTAAATTAATTAAACTACATGAAGATTTTATATGAGGAGGAACTAATTATAATTATAGGGAATGTAGGTAAAAAACTGGATTAGATAAAGAAATTTTTTGTTATAGAACTCTATTATTCCATTTGAATAAAATTAGGTAGCTCTTTAAAAGACTTTAGAAGTTATTGGGGCTAATGTACAAAATCTAGGAAGATATTATTTTAAATGAAGATTTGGTCGCTCAAATGGGTCATTGGAATGACATTCATTATCGATCGAACGACAACTTCAATTGTTTGAAAGACCTCCCTAGTGAGTCAGGCCTGCTTTGGTTTTTATGTCTTGTCAAACTACGAGCCGATGGATTTGTTATGCTGTCGCTCTGTGGAACCTCTATGACCTGATATGGGAGCATTTTAGGACTGAAAAATTTCTTTTTAAACCTTAGAACCTTATAGTTTATCTATAAGAAGCTAGACAAATTTGAGGAATGTAGAAGATGGTTCTCTTGATGTTTTATTGGGTTTAAGAAGAGGGTGTTCTTGAGGAGGAAGATAGATTTAATGGAGCTTGGTGGAGAACCCATTGGAGCTTCGAAAGATAAGATTTTTTTACTCCCTATAAGTCCACCTTTTGAGGTGTGGGGGAGTGGGGTCACCCATCTTCCCTACTTCCACCGCCACTTTTGGAGCCATAGAGGTGGGAAAGACTAACTTTGATCCAAGCTTAATGTGTAGTATAAATTCAGCATGTTATTTACATATATTAGATTAAATATATATAGGAAGGATATTAACTTGCATCCTAGTGTTTATTATTAATCATCCTAGTGTTGGAATAGGTGTTACACAAGTGGTCCTAAACGAATATGATTTTAGAATAAAATCAAGGTTAAAGTATAAAGGACATGAAATGATGAATCTCAAAGTGTGACACAAATGGGGCGAGGTTAAAGTATACGATGACCTTTTGTCTAACACTTAACAAATGTGCTACTCGTTTAACTGGCTTTGCCCCAAAACAGAAATTCCCAATGAATAACTCGGCCAGTTGAAGAAAGGTTGAAATCTTACCCCGAGGAAGATTATTATACCATATTTGAGCAGATCCGGTAAGAGTTCCCTAGAATGCCCTGCATCTCATCTCATCTGGAACAACATAGATGTCGGCTGCAGCTTGGTATTGTTCTATATGAAGGACGGGGTCAGTCTTTCCATCATATTTGGGGGTTACAACAGGTGCTTTGAACTTTGATGGTGTTGGAAAATCTACAATTGACTGGACAAAAGGTGTTCCTCGAACAAAGGTTCGTTGTAGAGGGTTCTTGTCCTTATCCATCTCCCCCAATCTATCCTCCAGCCTTTGAATGGAGACTTTCCATGCATCATTTCCTTCCTCGGGCCTGTTGGTTCGAGCAGCTGATCGCGTTGAGGTGGCTTCCTGGGATCTCTCTTGACGAGCAGCTGGTCACGACTGGGCAGATCCTTCCCTTAAGTCTGATGGTCATCGAAAAATCCTCGATGGGGCTCTGGGAGGACTTTTACTCCTTCTAAGTCCTAATCGATCAAAAGGGGATACCCTGCTTAACCTCTCTAATGCACCAGTCCTTTCTGGAGAAAGAGTGATACGTTGTTCAGTATCTGTGGCTCGTACTGACAAAGTTCGTCCAGGTTGATAAGAAAAATCTTCAGATTCCTCATTGTGATATGAATTGGTACGCCTAGTACGTGAGGATGGTGCACGGGTGTTTCTTTGAATACTCCGCAGTCCTGAATGGGTTGGTGCACCGCCATGGAGGGTTTGTATGAGTTGTCGCATTATTTCTTGCATGACGGTCTGGCCCTGAGCCAGATTTGTCATTATTCCAGCCAGATCTAGAATATTTAGCGGAGCAGATGGATTTGGAGGGGTTCCAGTGTTTCGATTGCTGGATTCCGGAATATCAGCCATTCGTAATGGATTGTTTTTGGTGAAAAACGATATGACCAGTCGTTCCCACAGACGGCGCCAATCTGTTGATGTTAAAAAATAGATTACTCTAATTATTCAATCACAGATAAATAAATGAGACAAATAATTTTAAAGTGGTTCAGCCTTATAAGAATGGCCTACGTTCACTGTTATGTTATTGCTGAGTGTTTTCGGAATTCTCGATTACCAGTTCTATCAAGAAATTCCGGTCCTCTCACAATAAGGATTGTACAATGTATTTATAGCCCTGAGGCTGTAATGTGAAAGGGTAATACATTAAATGATGTACATATAAAAGGGTAATACATTCAATGGCCCTTAAGCGTGTGCGTCTGAATGATAAGCATTTAATGAACAGTCAAATTGTTGGTTATCCTGCTATTAATGCTTTGTTCGAGGTGCAGCTCGGACCGCCTAAGCTTCTCGGTGCTCAAGAGTTCCTCAGAGAGTTCTCGTTCCTCGGAGCGTATTCGTTCCTCAGGGAATCAGTGTTCCTCGTTGTAGTATGGTTCCTCAGAGCGTGTGAGCTCATCAGAAGTGCTTGTTGTCGCCACGTAGACTGCCACGTGTCTTCACTTTATTGATCCATGTCAGCAGACTAAATTTGGTATCAACAGAAGCCCCCAATGTTTCATAGTTCAAAATTTGAGGAGTGTGGAACATTCTTTCTCAGAATATGATAGCTTTAAATAGTCCTCCTAATTTTTAGGAGTGTTTCCTTCGTATTTATTTCTCCTTCCAAATTCGTAGAATTGGGCTTTTTTGAATTTTCATAACCGCCTCGATTTCTGCGTACTTTTTGTCCTTTTAGCCGCCGGTAGCGTAATCATTTCTTCTCGCTTCGAATGTCATGCCCTTTTTTGTTCCTCTAGCCGCTGGTAGCGTAATTGTTTCTTTTTGTAACCATTACTTTACCATTTCCTAAGGCAAGGTATTTAAACTTCACAGACACTCCCATCGTTTTCTACCTTTTCAAAATTATATTTTCGAGTTTTTCGTCGTCTCTTTCTCTCCTGTGTATTCATCTCTTCCATCGTTCATTGTCATCAGATCCACTCTTTTTCTGTAATATTTTCTTCCTTCTGCTTCATTTCTTTTATTCATCATGGTTTGCCCTGTTGAATCTCTAGATAAGTTTCGCTCTGATTTTTCTATTCCCTCTTGGGTTGTTCTGGAAGAGATTTCTGAACCTTCTGATTATTTTCGTTTGGCTGAGGGACATTGGTTCCCCAGTCTCTTTATTGCTGAGTGTGGATTTTATTTTCCACCCAATCCTTTATGTCTGGAATTCTTTCATTACTTTGACGTTGTTCCTGCGAGAATAGCCCCAAATACATGGAGAATAGTTAATGGGGTTCATAGGTTAAATCAAATCCATGGAACTCGCATAGGAATTCCATAAATCATGTATTGCTATAGATGGGAAGTTGGTGATAACACTTTTTATTTGAAAACTAGATTTGTAAATAGGGCCTTAGTAGTAAATCTCCCGGATGCTAATAGGGATTATTTTGAGCATGGGGTTGTCATAAAAAATTGGCAACATGCTCCTTTATCTGGAGATGAAGTTTATCAGGGTCCCAGATGCCCTCCCTATGGCAATGGGATAGGTTATTTTTATTTCATTTTACTTATTTTGAAATCATGCTTCTTTTGTGTTTGATAAAATGTGCCACTGATATTTCAATGTTTATTTATTTATTTGCAGTTGACGGTAAAAGAAAGTGCCCAAAAGAAGCAGATGTTAATATAAGGCACTTGAAACTTATCTGGAGTCTGCATCAATCTGTTGCTGACGAGCATATTAGGTCGTCCTCATATCTACTGCAATACAAGAGCTACACCACCTCTTTTACTGCTCGTCCCGTAATAAGTGAATCAGAGCCAGTACCAGCTTCCACCAGTTCTTCGCTTGAATCTCACGTCCCTTTAAGCGAAAGGATGAAGAAGAGAAGAACTCCCACCCTTTTCGAGAAACCTGCCTCTGGTGCTGGAGAGGCAAAAAGAAGTAAGGTTGATGTCCCAGGGGAGGGGACAAAGAAAACTGATGCGCCTTCCTCGGCTGCTGCTGTTGTGAAGGTTGTAGAGAAGCCCGCAGTGGCTTCGAGCAGGTCTGCTACTCCTGGAGAGGTGATTGTAATATCACCGACCAAGGGTTCTTCCTTGGTTTAATCTGTTCCTGTTCCCCCGAGGAGGCTGAAGAAGAGCTCCTCGGTCAATTTGGCTGACCCCATCACGCAGCACCCAGTTACTGGAACTGGTATTCCAACTTTTGTTCCCCCGAGCTCTGCCATGAGCTCGGTAAAGTCGTGGATCATTCCGGAGGTCCAAGGTACTGAAGAAAACCTTACTCGGGACATGGTCACTTCGTTAGCTGCTCGCCACCTTGCTTTTGTATGTCTTCTTACTTTGAACTTTTCATATTTCCCTTGTCATTTCTGTTTTTGACTTGCTTTCTTTTTCTTTTCGCAGTTGACGAGCTGATTCAATATAATTCTGAAGAAGGATGAAGCAATTAAAGCTTCGATCTCCTCATCTAGTGTGAAGGATGCTCTGGTGGGCCTGACGAGGTCTTTGGAAGATTCTCTCCAGAAATATGCTACTGATAAGGCAATCTGGGAGAATAAGCTTGCCTCTACCGAGCAGGAAAAAACTCAGGTTGTTGAGATCTCCAAGGAGTTGGAGAAGAGAATAAAGGACATGAAGGGGAAAAATAAAGAGTCTGAAGAGAAGCTCAAAACTGCTGGGGAGCTTGAGGATAAGATTAAAGTTGCTGAAGAAAAGTTGGGCCAACTTCAGGAAGTAATTCGGCGGAAGGAGGAGGTTGAGAACAAACTGAAGACTACTGAGAACCTTTTGTCCGAGAAACTTTCCTCGGAGACGCTGAAGAGAAAGATGGCTGTGAAGAAGTCCTTCAGCGCTGGCTGGGACAAGGGGTGGAACAAGGGATTGGCTGCCATGGTGTCGCAAGTGGACTATGGCAGCCTCAAATACTTTAGGGATGGATGGGTTACTACCCTTCAGGAGATAAAAGTGGATGAAAATTCCGAACTCTTTCAACAACACATCCCTGGTCCCCCTCCAACTCTTGAAGACTTAGAAGAGGACGAAACTGCCTCCGAAGAGTCTTCTATGGTGATGGGAGATCATCTCCCAACCATCCAGCCTGCTGCCGAGGAACTTCAGCAAATCGTTACTTCTTCCGAGCAACTGGTGGCGCTCCCCGAGTAACTCTCTACTCCCTCCGAGCAACCTACTTCCTCGTCCCAGCCTCCCGAGAAGGTTTTGGGAGACAAGGAAAAGGTGTAGAGTTGTTCGGGTTTATCTTTATATTTTTCTTTTGTCAATTGTAACCCAGCACATGTAACTCTGAACTTTATGATCTAATAAAACTTGGACTTTTTTGCATACTGTTGTCTATTTTCTATTCATACTCTGCTTGTACTTCTTATTGATTAATGGTTTTTCTTTCTCTGCTAGTTTCTGGCCAGGATGGAATTACTATCTGCCCATGGTACAAAACTGTTGCGACAATGTAATGAATACTTTAAGGCTGGTCACACAGAACTGAGTCCAGCACAAGTCGTCGACATCCTCGGCCAAGATGCTTCAGAACAGGCAGTTGAAGCATACCAATATCTGAAATGTCTTCTTGATCGAGCTGTGGCCAATAATATGGCCTATTATTATATGATCGAGGATCTCCAAGGCAACCTCAAAGACCTTCAGCTACAATACAAAGAATCCACTACCCTGTTGCATGAAGGGTACGAGAAGAAGTACCAGCAGATCATTGCCGAAAAGGGCTACGAGAATCTTTTTGCTGGCTATGATGTAAGGGAAAGAACCCCGAAGGGTGAGGTCGAGGAGTGCAGATAAATCGCTGAATTGCTAGAGCAAGAGAACAACAACCTGCAAAGGGAGCTGTCACAATTGAAGTCTGCAACTTCCACTTCAAAAGCCTTAATCCCAGTGACTGATGAGGGATTCTCGTTGTTAGAGGTCGAGAACGCCAACTTGAGGGACGAGTTAAAAACCTTGAAAAGGTCTGGCCCTTCTTCTTCTTCTCGGGGACGAGAAAGAGCACCTCAGGGACGAGCAAGAGCAGCTCGTATTCCTGTCGAGGAACAGAGGACTCAGTCTGCCTTAGAGAACCAAGCCTTCCAGTTAATGGCAAAAAACCAGGCGTTGGCTGAAATGTCAAAGAAGATCAGGGACCTGGAAGAGCAACTCTCTCGGCATAAATCTGCTTTGGAGAACAAGGAACTCTTTATCAAAAATCTCCACGAGCAGCTGGAGAGGCTAACATATCAGTTTCACAAACAGCCCAGGGAGTTCAGGATGGCTGGATACAACGAAGCGCTATACCACTTGGACGATCGTATCCAGAATGCCAATAATGAGGGCTACAAGCAGGGCTGGTTGAATGACCTAGGTGTGCTGTAACTCGAACAGGGTCATTACCTGTGGGACTACCATGATCCCGGGCTGCTCGATTTACCTGTGCCACCGTACAAATTGGATATGAGTTGGATCCCTGGACGGGCCATTCCACGGAGCTTGATTTCATAGTATCTCGGTGAATACAATCTCCATTCAAAAGCCGAGATATCTCGTCCCGAGCATCTCCTAGATCGACCATCCGTGATGAATATCAGGATGTTGAAAGATCTCAACTTCATAAATTCTCCTCTGGCTTTAAATGATCCGCCTGCTGGCGAGGAACCTGTGTCAAAAGCAGAGGGGAAAAGACCAGTAGAATAGGAATTTTGATGTAGTAGTTAGTATACATTTCAATGTCAATGTAACTTTCATTTCATTATCAATGTAATTTATTTTGAATTCAATGAAAGACTTTCATTTTCATTTGCAATCTTAATTGCTATTGTCTTGTAATTATCAAACACTTTATATTTGTGCATGCATATCTGTTAAAAAGATAACAATATTGTGTAGTTTGTCGATCAACTTATTGTCGAATAGCTTGAATTTATGGTAGTCATTTGGCAAAAATAATATTTTGTTTCTCGACCAACTTAGTAATAATTACGAGTATAAAAAATGTTGCTCGATCACTTAATAATAAAGTTACGAGTATAAAATGTTGCTCGATCACTTAGTAATAAAGTTATGAGTATAAAAATATTGCTCGATCACTTAATAATAAAGTTATGAGTATAAAAATGTTACTCGATCACTTAATAATAAAGTTACGAATATCAAAAATGTTTAAAATGTTTTCGACCAACCAAGGTCGTTAAATTTTACTTGTCGACCAACTACAGTTAGTGGGTTTTTATCCCCGACCAGCCATAGTTAGTAGATTTTTCTCTTAAATGATTCCGACCAACTAGGTCGGTAAATTTTCCTTGTCGACCAACTACAGTTGGTGGGTTTTTATCCCCGACCAGCCATAGTTAGTAGATTTTTCCTCTATGAGGAGCTTTAAAATAATTTTACTTCCCGACCAACTCAAGTTGGCATTTTTAAGAATACTTTTATTTCCCGAGGAACATATAGTTTTACTTCCCGTAGGAATACAAAGTTTTTCTTCCAGGAGGAATACAAAATTTTTTCTTCCCGGAGAAATATTGGTAGCTTTACTTCCCGGAGGAATAAAGGTAGCTTTACTTCCCGGAGGAATATTGGTAACTTTACTTCCCAGAGGAATATTGGTAGCTTTACTTCCCGGAGGAATATAGGTAGCTTTACTTCCCGGAGGAATATTGGTTTCTCGACAAACCTTAGTTAGCATTTTCGAGAAAAAAATTTGAGTAGCCTGAGCTTTGCCGAGTTTTGCCGAGTATCGAGTTTTGCCGAGTAGTGTGCAGCACTAGTATTCCCCGAAAAACTTTCAACAAAAAGAAAGAATTCGGCATAAAATCTTCATTTTATTCATCCCTGATAATATTTGCGTAGGTGCTCTGCGTTCCAGGCATTTTTAAACTCCTCCCCTTCTAAAGTTGCTATTCGGTAAGTTCCTGGTCGAACAACTTCTGTAACTCGGTATGGTCCATGCCAGTTTGCCTCCAGTTTATTGTGCTTTTGAATGATTTTCTTCAACACATAATCTCCTTCTTTCAGGTCGCACTTCTTCACCCTCTTATTGTAGAACAAAGTTGTTCATTGCTGGTAAGCAGCATTTCTAATGGCTGCTTCTTCTCTAACTTCCTCGAGCATGTCTAAATCCAATCTTCTCATTAAGTCGCTGACAGGGGAATTGAAATTCAGTACCCTGTGTGTTGGGAGGCCCAACTCGGCAGGTATAACAGCTTCACTTCCAAACGCCAGCATATATGGTGATTCTCCTGTTGCTACTCGGGGAGTAGTTCGGTAAGCCCACAGTACTGACTGTAACTCGTTGATCCAGTTTGCTTTCGCGTCGTCCAATCTTTTCTTCAAACCATTCAGCAGTGTTCTGTTTGTCACTTCAGTTTGTTCATTGCTTTGAGGATGGCCTGGTGCTGAGTGGACCTTCAAAATATTTGATTAATGATAATAGGCAGCGAACTCCTCGTTATCAAATTGTGTTCCATGGTCTGTGATGAAAGCATGAGGAAGACCATATCGACAAATGCAATTATTCCAAATAAATTGGTACACCTCCTCGTACGTCATATCAATGAGAGGCTCAGCTTCCACCCACTTAGTAAAATAATCCACTGCGACGATGAGGTATTTAAACCTTCCTCTGGTCGTTGGCAGTGGTCCAACAAAATCTATTCCCCACATGGAAAATGGCCAAGGGGAAGTGATGGGTGTCAACAATGCTTGTGGAATTCTTCGGATGGAGGAGAAGCGCTGGCACTTGTCACATTTCTTGGCATAGGCTACACAATCAGTCCTCATCGTCAGTCAGTAGTATCCTTGCGTCATCATCCTTTGTAAGAGCGTCCGACCTGCTACATGGGCTCCACAGGACCCTTCATGGATCACTTCAATCAATTCTTTCACCTCGGAGGGATGTACACATCTCTGCAAACCTGCCATAATTCCTCGTCTATATAAAATACCGTTAGATAATACATACCGAGCAGCTTTAAACTTTAATTTCTTGGCCGCGAGCTTGTCAATTGGTAATTCCCCCTCCTCAATATATGCCCTGATGGGATCTATCCAAGATGGTCCTAAATCAAGGGTGATAAAGTTCATCGCCAAATCTTCATCTATACTCCGACCAGCCAAAACTTCAATTGGGATTGTTCTTCATAGCTCGGTACGAGTAGCTGATGCTAATCGAGCTAAGGCATCTGCTCTTGCATTCTCCATTCTTGGTATTCTGACCATCTGAATTACAGCAAATTCTGATACCAACTCCATCACCTTTGCATGGTATTTGATCATTAATTCTCCTTTGGCTGCATATATCCCCAACATTTGATTTACTATTAATTGAGAATCATTGAAGACAATAATTTGTTGTGCCTCCATAATTTTCGCTAAATTAAGTCCTGCAATCATGGCATCATACTCAGCCTCATTATTGGAAGCTTTAAATTGGAAACACAGGGCGTATTCCATGTCGACTTCATCTGGAGTGCTCAAGACTATCCCCGCGCCACATCCTGTAGTGCAAGATGAGCCATCTACATATAGCCTCCATATAGGTAACTCGTCTTCAAACTTCTGATCTGACAGAGTTCCTCGGTGAAATATTTGTTGCTTCCTTTCATCCTCCCCTGATATTTCTTGCTCCTCATCGATCATCTTCTCTTGCCCTTTTACCAACCAGAGTTGGTCTAAGCTCGAATTTGATGATCCTGTAACATCTACTTGCTCTTATACCAACCGGAGTTGGTCCGAGCTAGTAATTGTTGGTCCTGTAACATCCACAGGTTGATCAGCGAGCAACTTTTGCTCCTCGGGGGTATCAGGATAGGTGAACTCTGCTATAAAATCTGCTACAGCCTGCCCTTTTAGCGATGCTCCAGGTTCATAAACTATATCATATTCACCGAGTTCTATTGCCCAATAAATCAATCTCCCTGATTTTTTTGGTTTATGAAGGGCTTGCCTCAATGGCATATCAGTGTATACTACTATGGTATGAGCCTGGAAGTATGGCTTCATTCTCCTACTCGCCTCAATCAGCGCCAGTGCTAACTTTTCCAGCCTTGGATATCTAATTTCTTCTCCTCAGAAGGCCTTACTCGTATAATAAATTGGTTTTTGTACTCCATTATCCACTCTGATCAACGCCGAACTAATTGCATTCTCGGACACTGCAAGATATAAGTATAAATTTTCTCCCATCACTGGCCTGGATAACAATGGAGGTGCTCCCAAGTATTTCTTCAAGTCTTGAAAAGCCTTCTCACATTCATCATTCCACTCAAAAGTCTTTCGGAGTGTCTTGAAGAATGGGAGACATCTGTCAGTTTCTCGTGATACAAATCTGTTAAGTGCTACTACTCGTCCTGTAAGACTTTGCACCTCCTTCTTCATCGTTGGAGATCGTAGCCCTAATAGAGCTTTGATCTTTTCAGGATTTTCCTCAATGCCTCGTTGGTTGACAATGTACCCGAGGAACATGCCTTCTCGTACTCCAAATATGCACTTCGTCGGGTTCAGCTTCATTTGATATTTATCCAGTGGATCAAAAGTCTGGCTTAAGTCAACTAGATGATCGGCAGCTTTCTTGCTTTTCGTCAGCATATCGTCAACATATACTTCCATATTGCAACTGATTTGTTCATCAAAAACCTTGTTCATTAGCCGCTGATATGTCGCACCTGCATTTTTCAAACCAAAACGCATAACATTATAACAATAAGTTCCCCTAGGGGTAATGAAAAAAGTACTTTCCCTGTCTTCAGGTTTCATTTTGATTTGATTGTAGTTAGAATAAGCATGCATGAAGCTCAGTAGCTCATGTTCCGAGGTAGCATCGACTAGTTGATCAATTCGGGGCAGTGGAAAGTGATCCTTTGGGCATGCTTTGTTGAGATCGGTGAAGTCTACACACATCCTCCATTTGTTGTTCTTATTCTTTACCATCACTACATTGGCTAACCATTCTGGATATTTAACATCTTCAATGAAGCAAGCTTTCTGGAGCTTCTCGACTTCCTCCTGTATAGCTTGATTCTTCTCGGGGCTGAACACTCTTCTTTTCTGCTTCACAGGCTTGATCTCCTTATTCACATTGAGCTCGTGACATAAGAAATTTGGGTCTATCCCAGGCATATCCTCATGACTCCACGCAAAAAATTTCTTTCTGCTTCTTAGGAAAGTTATCAATTCCCATTTTAGTGAGGCTTCCAACGACGAACCAACGTGCGTAGTTCGTTCAGGGTGTTCGTCGTCCAGGATGATATTTTCAGTAGCTTCCACCACTTGACCCTTCACGAGTTGAGATTCATCTCTAGGATACAATGTTTCAATTTCTGCACCTTCATCCACTTAATAGGTAGTAGTCTTTTTCCTTGATTCCTCCAGTTCCTCTTGCTCGGCGGATGAATAATAGCATTCCCGAGCTACTTTCGGGTCACCTTTCACAACTCCTACTCCAAAATTTGTTGGAAATTTTAGGCACTGATGCACTGTAGATGGTACAGCCTCGAACTTCTTCAATCCTACTCTTCCCATGATGATATTGTATGATGATTGAACATTCTTATCCATCACGAAGAAGCGTATTCTTTCTATTCGACAAGCAGGCCACGTACCAATGAATATATCCAACTTGATCGTCCCAAGTGGAAATACTTTCTCGCCAGCAAAACGAATGAGGGGTCTGTGATAAGGCTCCAATTGAGATAACTTTAGATTTAAACTATCAAAGCACGAGTAGAATATGATGTCTGCCGAGCTACCATTGTCGACAAGTACTCTTGAAATTATTACCTCCTTCATTCTCATCTTGATCACCAATGGGTCATCATGAGGATATAGAACACCTACAAGGTCATTCTTTGAGAACCCAATGACCAACATCTCTTTGTTCACCTTTTTCGGGCGATCTTCCTCAGCTAGATTTATTCGCTGAATATACGAGCAAGCTTGAGCCTCACAGAGGTAAGCTTTTCTCTCGGCAGTAAGGTATCCTCCTCCTGCATCTCCACCTGTTATAAAATTACAGTCAAATGACCCAAAGCGTATTGAAAATACCTCTCGTTCTGGCTTTCTTGGTCTCTTGGGAAGATCGGGGTCATCTTCGGGATTAACTTCATGGTTTCTCTTCTTGTTTTCCTCTGCTCGACGAGGAGATCTAGACCTCTCTCTTGTTCGATCATTGTTCCTTCTTTCGCTTCCACGATCAACATACTTTGACAGTTTTCCTCGTCTGATGAGTGTTTCAATCTCATTCTGAAGAGCTATACAATTCTTGGTCATGTGGCCATAATCTTTATGGAACTCGCAATACTTCGCCTTATTCCTCTTGTCAGGGTCTGCCTTCATTTTCTCTGGCCAGTTTAGTTCCTCGTTGTTCTTGATTTCTAGAACATGGTTGATATCCTTCTTCAAAGGAGTATAATTATCATATTTCTTCATTACGTCCCATACCGACCTAGTTTTTGAATGTTTGTCATTACTATTGCTCTTGTGCTCTTTCTTCTTAGCTTTATCGCCTTCCACCTTGGTTTCTTCGGCATCCATATTCTTCTTTGCAGCCATAGCCTCCTCGGCATTCAGAATCTTGGACGCTTTTCCCATCAGGTCTGACATGGTTCTAGGTGGATCTTTGGCCAAAGTGTAGTACAACTTGTTGGACAGTAGTCCATTCATCAAAGTGGTAATCGCTGTCTTCTCCTCATAATCAATGACTTCAAGTTTCTCGTTATTAAAACGAGTTATATAATCTCTGGTACCCTCACCAGCCTTTTGTCTAACACTTAACAAATGTGCTACTCGTTTAACTGGCTTTGCCCCAAAACAGAAATTCCCAATGAATAACTCGGCCAGTTGAAAAAAGGTTGAAATCTTACCCCGAGGAAGATTATTATACCATATTTGAGCAGATTAAGTAAGAGTTCCCGAGAATGCCCTACATCTCATCTCATCTGGAACAGCATAGATGTCATTTGCAGTTTGGTATTGTTCTATATGAAGGACAGGGTCAGTCTTTCCATCATATTTGGGGGTTACAACAGGTGCTTTGAACTTTGATGGTGTTGGAAAATCTACAATTGACTGGACAAAAGGTGTTCCTCGAACAAAGGTTCGTTGTAGAGGGTTCTTGTCCTTATCCATCTCCCCCAATCTATCCTCCAGCCTTTGAATGGAGACTTTCCATGCATCATTTCCTTCCTCGGGCCTGTTGGTTCGAGCAGCTGATCGCGTTGAGGTGGCTTCCTGGGATCTCTCTTGACGAGCAGCTGGTCGTGACTGGGCAGATCCTTCCCTTAAGTCTGATGGTCATAAAAAACTCCTCGATGGGGCTCTGGGAGGAATTTTACTCCTTCTAAGTCCTAATCGAGCAAAAGGGGATACCCTGCTTAACCTCTCTAACGCACTAGTCCTTTCTGGAGAAAGAGTGATACGTTGTTCAGTATCTGTGGCTCGTACTGACGAAGTTCGTCCAGGTTGATAAGAAAAATCTTTAGATTCCTCATTGTGATATGAATTGGTACGCCTAGTACGTGAGGATGGTGCACGGGTGTTTCTTTGAATACTCCGCAGTCTTGAATGGGTTGGTGCACCACCATGGAGGGTTTGTATGAGTTGTCGCATTGTTTATTGCATGATGGTCTGGCCCTGAGCCAGATTTGTCATTATTCCAGCCAGATCTGGAATATTTGGCGAAGCAGATGGATTTGGAGGGGTTCCAGCGTTTCGATTGATGGATTCCGAAATATCAGCCATTCGTAATGGATTGTTTTTGGTGAAAAATGATATGACCAGTCGTTCCCACAAACGGCGCCAATCTGTTGATGTAAAAAATTAGATTACTCTAATTATTCAATCACAGATAAATAAATGAGACAATGAATTTTAAAGTGGTTCAGCCATATAAGAATGGCATACGTCCACTGTTATGTTATTGCTGAGTGTTTTCGGAATTCTCGATTACCAGTTCTATCAAGAAATTCCGGTCCTCTCACAATGAGGATTGTACAATGTATTTATAGCCCTGAGACAGTAATGTGAAAGGGTAATACATTAAATGATGTACATATGAAAGGGTAATACATTCAATGCCCATTAAGCGTGTGCGTCTGAATGATAAGCATTTAATGAACAGTCAAACTGTTGGTTATCCTGCTATTAATGCTTTGTTCGAGGTGCAGCTCGGACCGCCTAAGCTTCTCGGTGCTCAAGAGTTCCTCAGATAGTTCTCGTTCCTCAGAGCGTATGAGTTCCTCGAGGAATCAGTGTTCCTCGTTGTAGTATGGTTCCTCGGAGCGTGTGAGTTCATCGGACATGCTTGTTGTCGCCACGTAGACTGCCACGTGTCTTCACTTTATTTATCCATGTCAGTAGACTAAATTTGGTATCAACAACAACCTAACTTGAATGAATATAATAAATGTTCCAGTAAAGTCAAAATGGATAAGTTAATGCATAAATCTACTAATGTCCATAAGATAAGGAAAAAGGGTAAAGAAACTGGGTAATTGGGTGGTTAAGCAACCTAAATGGTTAAATCCATGTTTAACATAAGAGTGTGTTGTAAAGATTTTTCAAAGATTAAATAAGTATTTTCTAACACAGTGAATGCGTGTGTTGAAGTGGTTCTTTTCAATGAAAATACTAAAATATATTTGCATGAATAAAAAGGGTGATTTCGGTAAAGGAATCGGTTTGGATAAACTAAGTCTAGTGGTTTCAAATTTGGAACCGGGTGTGTTAAATAAAGTAAAAAAATGCTAAGTATGAGTAAGGGAAGCTTTTATAAGGTTAAGGTAAATTAACCTGGACGAGTAAGGTTTTCAGAAGTAAAACGACTTATGCATTTGAACATGTATTTTCAAAGGTGTATATATATATATATATATATATATATATATATATATATATATATATATATATATATATATATATATATATTTGCATGCATGTGCTTATAGCGTGTGAGTATCCTTTATGCCATTCGTCTTTATACTGCTTTGTATGTTCCCATTGGACATAGGCTCACACCCTCGCTTGGTTACAGCTGGTTGCGTGTAGGTTCATATTTTGAGAGCGTTGTACAGGTAAGTATATTTATTTACATTAGTAGCTCTGTTTACTTGGACTTCGGGGTACTTCCCATGGGTCCCTCACGTAGTTATATTTTCAAATTGGAATTGCATGCTAATCAAGTGAAACGTTAATTGAAATAAAAATGGAATAGAAACATTATATAGGTTGTTTAATTTCACCTCACACCTGACGCTTGGGTCAGACCGGGTTGACTCACGGGTAACCGATAAATCCAGGTCGATGTGTTACGAATGGTATCATAGCTATAAATTGCTTCCACATTTTTTATTAAGTACGTTGATAACTTATGATGTCCACATAGCCAATAGATGGTGACACCGTGGTTCGTAGTGTGAGGTGTTTGTGTTCCAGTCTCTATTCACGTAGAGTCTTTGGAGATGTTGATAGAATGAGTTGAGGCCCATTGGGCTAGTGGCATCAAGTTGTGTATAATCATGGTAGAGATTGATAGTTAAAGTGTCATAACTATGTAATGGGTAATCGTGATTTTAAATTCTATGTAGCCTTAGGTACGACACATATGAGGGGACAATATCAATGTTGTAAATAGGCATATTCGATCCTTGGGGTAATACCATGATTAATGCTAAATTCAATGAGCATATAAATTTTTGTGGGACAACTCTAGAGGATAGGTCGGTCTTAGATGATAGAATGTTATCCTGATGGATGAGCACATTTATGGTTGTTGGTCGATGAATGTACCTTATGAACCATGGTTAGAGTTGCGGGCCATTTATGGCAAGGGGTCACGTAAGTGACAATGACGAGTTGTGAAGCCTTAGTAATAGTAGTAACATCGTCTAGTGTTTTTTGCGATTTAGCTGGAAACCTTGTGGATTTACCCACCGAGAGTAAGTGACTGAGTAATGTGTTTATAAGTGTTGGTTTCGTGGTAAGGAAGTACCAGGTCCCTTAGATAAAGGCATGGGTTTAGTGCATCTCGATTTATGTACCTTGGCTACAATGTGGGTTGAGATAATCATGATGACTGAGGTAACCTGGGAGTGAACCTAGATAACCGTGGTGACTTGGTATTAAATGAATGAGTGTGATGTCTTAGAATAGGAAATCTTGCTGTGTCGTTAGGGTGAGCCTCCTCTTGGGTAATACCCGACATCATGCGTCCTACCAAAACTCGATGGTATTAATTTATTGTTTGGAGATGTTAGTGTGGCATTGAGAAACAAGATCCCTTGTAGCGTTCGTGGGCATGGTCCTTGGTGTTTATAGGCAACACCCGACGCCCCGTATCCTACCAAGATCTATAGTTGTGTTAATTGGTAGATTAGAACATAATATTGTAACACCCCATGTTTTTAATAGTTAATTAAATTAATTAATTAGGAATTTTGATAAAAAAAAAATTTGGATTTAATTATTCTGAGTAATTAAATATGTTATTTTTTATACATAAAAATACGGATTTAATTAGAATTTAAATCGGGATTAAAATTTGGAAATCATAACTTTTTGTATAAAAATCGGGGGAGGATTCGAGCTAAGGAGGATAAAAATAAAAAATTTAGAAATTAGACCGTTTGATCAAGCTGAATTTTTCGTAGAAGCTCCGTCTCACTGTTCGTTATAACATATTAAAATTTCAAGCCATTCTGACGGTTTGATTGTACATAATAATTTTTCGAGGGTTTGTATTTGATTTTGACTCAAATTCTTTTTGGCATATAAACAAAGTGACGGGTTTAGGACTTTTAAAAAAACTTTCTTCTAAATCCTAAGATCAGCAATCTCCTCTTTTACATCTTCTTCCTTCCTCTGAACCTTAACTCCATTGGAGAGCTATTTTAAATCCAAGTTTTGAAGCTTTAAATCGGGTTTTCTCAAGATTGTTCAAGAACGTCTCTTTGTTAATTTTTCAAGAGGAATCCAACCGTGTAGTCAGAATTTCTTCATATAAATCCCAAGCATGAATACTATATTCCGTTTCTTTAGTATTATGCGTTTAAAGTGTCGCATAAACCCTAAACCATGTGTTTTTTATTCAAATCAATTAGTGACGTAATTAGAGAAAGTGGACACTAAATTTTGGGGTTATTTTGATAAAACTTTTTAATATGATTTAATCCTTGAAATCCTTGGGTGCATAAGTTAGATTATTGGGTTTTTATGGTTTTTGGGGTGTAGGTTCTCATGTAGAAGTTATGTGAATATTTATATGTTTTGTGGGCGAACACGCTTATAAAATTTAGAGGATTTATAAAAGAGAACGATTGTGTTATATGGAATAATATTATTACATGTTAATTAAATTAACATTATTGAACGGAAATAATTATGTTGAAAATGATGACTATATTATTAATGAAATTAAATTGAATTGTGACATTTGTGATTAAAGTGCCATGTACTGATTATGATTTGTGATATTGTGTCAATTGTTTTATTCACTTTTGCCATCGCGGGGACGAGGGGCTTTTGGGTAGTATATTTTTCACCTTGATTATAGGATGCTTACTAGGTATGGGATTAGTGGGTACGCCTTGGTTATAAGTTGTGCTTGCTAGGTATGGGACTAGTAAGTGTAGATTCGTGTAGATTTCATATTTCAGGGTGGGAAGATTTTAATGTTTTATCGTCACCACGCTAGCCTAGGCATGACACTAGGATGAGTAAATGTTGGAAATTCATCTTATATATAGGATAGGACGTATATGTACTTTGGGGACCCTTAGGTATGGGACTAAGGGGCATTGTGAAGATCTCACGTCGATTAAAAGGGTGGGGTAATTTGATAGCTTAATAAATTGAGAAGATGATAATTAATGCCTAAGATAAAAAAAAATGGGTATTAAAATTTTTGGCAACATAATGTGTCAGGGACCGACAGTTTAAATGGGTCCCTTGTCATTGAGCGGGGTCAACAGTTTAAACGGATCATAGGCCATTTGACGAGGGAAGTGTCAAAATTTGGTGGATTACCACCCGTGGCGGGGGGAATGCTATAATTAAGATAAAAATTGAGAAAAATGATTAATTGGGATAATTTAATTAAATTAACATCGTGGGACTTGGGTATTAAAATCACATTGGTGTGCTTTTTGGAATGGGAATTTCTGAGGGTAGTTAGTGATTTATATTTATTGCGTTTAACTATCTCGTTTAATTAAAATACTCTATTATGATATTAATTGTGTATAATGCTACTGTCTGAACTCAAGGATACTATTTGAGGGGAGTAGTGTGTATTCATGCTCGGGGATCTGACCTCGTGCGTTGACTAACTTTTCAAGAAATAGTATTTGGAGAAGTTGCATAGAATTATTTGAAGATTTTCTTGGAGGTGCAGTTGGAGTTTCTCTACCTTATGCGTATTGATTTAGTTTAGTTTTCCATTCCTTCGTATTTACTTTGAGACACAGTTTATGGTTTTGATTGGGCCATTCGGTTCAAAAGTTGTTATAAGTTTTATTCAGTTATTTCACTGGATTTAGTTGGAGGTTATTAAGTTTCATATTATTACAAATTGAATTTACTTTGAGTTTAGCATGGAGATGGATATTTTATCGCTTAGTTGGATGGTTTATATTTTGGGATTGATTATCATTTATCTTGTGTATTAATTTTATATGTCTCATATCTGTCTCATGCTAAGAGTGGTATTTTATTTACTCATGCACGACTTTGTTTTGGTGGCGGCCGACGCTATAATTTAGCGAGGTGTGACAAATATGAGGTTTACATAGTAAGGCAATTCAGTTATAGTGGTTGAACACTGATTAAGGATTAAAATATGTAGGCTTGTGAAATCATATTGACAATTACTTGGAGATATGTACTAAGGTTTACCTAAGTGAGACGTCAATGTGAGTGGTAGACATCCTATCCTCGAAACTGTTCGGAATCATTATTGCATTAAGGTTTACATAGCAATGGTATACCATTGACGATTATAGTACAACTATGTCATGTTGATTTGCGGCACATCTTGGAGTTAGTGACATGGCTTGTGTTTATAATCTAGTGTCATGACAGGACCTTTAGGGATTATATCAAAAATAGGTTGATCAATGCTAGGTGGTGCACCTGGGATATTTAGAACACGATGATGTTCGTTATGGTTTTTAGAGGTTGGTAATGACCCTGTTGAGGGAAATCCTTACGCATGAGCGATTCTTGGAAGTTGAGGTGCCATTAGAATGATTATGATTTGGGATCATATTGGCGGTGCTAAGGGTGGTTTAAATGATTCATGAGTTGAATGTTTGAAACTATGTGAGCGTTGTGTTTCACTTGTTGAGAGTGATCTCAGAAACTGAGGTTAGCTACCGCGTATTGAAATTTTGGAGGCCTAGATGTGATAGGTCGGTAACTAATGATGACTATCAAGAGAACAAATTTCACCCTCATTTAGGATAGTTATGATTACCAGCACTGGATAGGTAGCATTAGTCCTAACGAGGGAAGCTTAGAGTTTTATCTTTCTGAAGAAGTTAGTTTTGTGTTCCATTCGTCTGGCAGGGATGGATGATGTGGATTAGAACTCATAAGGACTATGAGGCCAAGACAGAGTGCGCAGTAAGGTTATGGTGCTTAACAGGTACCAAAAGAGTGAGAGACTTTAAATGTACATTGTTGGTTCACACTTCGTGTGGGTTGATCCATTATCGGAATTTGATTGTTTCCTTTTGGTGTGGAAGTCGCTTGATTCATTGCATTTCTTGTGTATGCTTTGATGCTGATAATAGGAAGTTGTTGATCATTTTTTACTTGGGTGTGGCACTACTCAAGCTTAGAAGTGATGGGGGTTAGGCTTGTTGTGGCTAATGCGCCAAGATTTGTGAGTGCGCTCTCCCTCGGAAGCACCTTTGTTCTACATTAGTTTATGTGTGCACGTGTTCTCGCATTCTTTCATACGGTTGCATGTGTTACTTGATTGCTTTAGGTTAACATGTTTATTAGTTAGCCGATATGATTAGTTATGACTTGGTCGAGCATCCCGAGGTCATGACTTGAGGGTATTATGAATATTGGAATGTGATAAAGCGTGAGGAGTATTAGTGTTACGCTCCATTAAGAAATGTACGTATTGGGAATGTGATCACTCGTGTATGTTTGCGCTGAGATACCTGGGATGACTCTTGGTTAGAATGAGAATCTCATAGGAGATATCTGTCAGGTAGACCACTGGGATCTTGTGGAGTGCCATCTCTACTGTAGAATTGGTAGCTCTTGAGGGAGTTATTGGCGGACGATTGCGATCGCTTGGGAAGACTCAAGGGTATTACTTGTTGGAGACAGAGATGTGGTTCTTATGGGTTCTTGTGGGAGTCCATTGTTGATTTCGAGATTTCTCGCTATATGAGTTTACTGCGATAAATTCATTACAGATTTCATTGTGTACTTTATAAGTTGCGATTTACTGTTCATAGTGAAATAAAGAATGTACCCTTTCGGGAGATTTTTCCTCAAATTAGTATGTCCAGCAATTTGTGATTTTTTTATGATGGCATGATTAATTTATTCATCCAGATGCATGTTTTAGGGTTTAATTAATTTGGATCAAATATTGACTCTAATTAAATAAGTTTAAAAATTGGAAATTTGTGAATCCCATAAACAATCGATATCACTGCATACTCAGTTTTAATTAGATAGGCACGTTAGGCATGCTTGGGAACTAGCAATAAGACCTTAAGGTTCGTCGTGATTGGATTAATATTGGTGAATGATTAAACTGGAATCTTTGGGTTTAGTCCATAGTGTTGAGGATGTCTAGGATTGGAAACTGGCCGTAGGTAACTAGATTATAGATCGTGATAAACCAAGAATTTCGAGGACGAAATTTCCTAAGGAGTGAAGTTTGTATTATCCCACCCCGATAAATTAATTAAATTATATGTAGATTTTATATGAGGAGGAACTAATTATAACTCTAGGAAATTGCGGGTAACAAATTGGATTAGATAAAGAAACTTTTGGTTATAGAACTTCTATTATTCCATTTGAATAAAATTAGGTACCTATTTAAAAGACCTTAGAAGTTATTGGGGCTAATGTACAAAATCTAGGAAGATAAGATTTTAATTAAAGATTCGGTTGCTCAAACGGGTCGTTGGAACGACATCCATTGTCATTCAAATGACAACTTGAATCGTTCGAACGACCTCCCTGGCGAGTCAGCCCTGTTTTGGTTTTTATGTGCTGTCAAACTACTAGCCCATGGATTTGTTGTGTTGTTGATCTATGGAACCTCTATGACTTGGTATGGGAGCATTTTGGGACTAAAATATTTCTTTTTAAACCTTAGAGCCTTATAGTTTAGCTATAATAGGGAGAGAGATAACCATAGGATGGCATTCTCTAAACACTCTATCAGATTTACGCTTCTCTTTCTCTCTAGCTAGGCTTCCATGGGGGAAAAACTCTTATGGTCGGACCATTACCACACTACTCCACCACCTAGAGACACCATTAGAGGATATCTAACCTCCCTTTATCACTATATAAAAACCTAGACAAATTTGTGGAATGTAGAAGATGGTGCTCTCAATGTTTTATTGGGTTTAAGAAGAAGGTGTTCTTAAGGAGGAAGATGGGTTTCTTGGAGCTTGGTGGAGCACCCATTGGATCTTAGAAAGAGGAGCTTTTGTGACTCCCTTTAACGCCACCTTTAGAGGTGTGGGGGTCACCCATCTTCCCTACTTACCCTATCATTTTTTAGCCTTAGAGGTGGGAAACACTAACTTTGATCCAAGCTTCATGTGTAGTATAAATTCAGCATGTTATTTACATATATTAGATTAAATATATGTAGGAAGGATATTAACTTGCATCCTAGTGTTTATTATTAACCATCTTAGCATTTGTATGAAATGGGTATTAAAAAGGATGATTTAAAATGGGTTATGAAACATGGAAAATTTCATAATATATTCATATAATATTTTATAAGATAAAATTTGTCATAATGATGTTCCTATAAAAAGGAAATAATGGACATTTTTATGGAATAAAAATGTAAGAAAATATTATTTGTGTGGACTTCTAGTAAAAGGAAACATTGGACATTTTTATGGAATAAACATGTAAGAAAATATTATTTGAGTGTGTTTGTAGTAAAAGAAAATAATGGACATTTTTATAGGATAAAAATGTGAGAAAATATTATTTTAGTGTGTTTCTAGTAAAGAGAAATAATAAAAAAAATTATTGAATAAAAATGCTAGAAAAATGTTATTTGTTGAAAATAAGGAACGGATAATTATTTCAAAGTTTTGAATAGCGAAAGTGGGTGTTTTTATAAAAATGGTGTATTTTCTAGAAATATTGATGAAGAATATTTTATGAAATAAAATGTTTGCAAATGATGAAAAATATGTTTAAACCATGTGGTAGGAATTTTGGCTTTAAAACCTTCTTCTCATGCATATAAACTTGTAGTATTTTGAAGATAAATGTATAAACAAGTTTAGAGAAGGTTTTTATTGGGTTTTAACATAAAATAAGAAATGTTACTGTGTAACTTAGTAATGTTGTAAAGGATTAACACTTATGGGACTAAATAAGAATTCAAGGTGTAAAAGAGTTTCCACTTAGATATAATATTTCTCCTATAAAAAGGTGTTAAAGGATTAAAACACTTAAGAAGTTAGCGTGGATGATTTAATAGTTTTTTGAGAAATTAACACTTGAGAAATGGAGTAAGGGCTGATTTCAGAAACAAATGGGTAAAATGGTAACGTTACTTAAAGTGGAACATTTTTATGGAATAAAAATGTTGGAATAGATGTTACACAAGTGGTCCTAAACGAATATCATTTTTGAAATAAAATCAAGGTTAAAGTGTTAAGGACATGAAATGATGAATCTCAAAGTGTAACACAAATCGGGCGATAAAGTCCAGAGTTTTGGCTTCGGCCGGGAAAAAAGGAAAGAAGAATAATGTGGGCATTTAATAAAATGTTAAAACACATAAAAATGAAATTGGATGATACCGAGATAAAATCAAGAAGGGATCGGAGCCCTTGGGTGAAAAGCCCTAAATCACTGGCCCGAGCATATGGTACGAATAGCTGACGGTGCGGAGCCCGTGGAAGTATGCGGTATAAGAAGATTTCGAGAAAATATAAAGAAAATTTAGAACATGTCAAGAAATTGGTTGTGTGGTAAAATGTGTTAATATAAACTAACTTGAATGAATATAATAAATGTTCCGGTAAAGGCGAAATGGACAAGTTAATGCTTAAATCTACTAATGTCCATAAGATAAGGAAAAAGGGTAAAGAAAGTGGGTAATTGGGTTGTTAAGAAACCTAAATGGTTAAACCCATATTTAAAATAAGAGTGTGTTGTAAAGGATTTTCAAAGATTAAATAAGTATTTTCTGACACGTTGAATGCGTGTGTTGACATGGTGTTTTCAATGAAAATACTAAAATATATTTGCATGAATAAAAAGGGTGATTATGGTAAAGGAATTGGTTCGGATAAATTAAGTGTAGTGATTTCAAATGTTGAACCGGGTGCGTTAAATAAATTGAGAAATGTTAAGTATGAGTAAAGGAAGCTTTTATAAGGTTAAAGTAAATTAACCTCGACATGTAAGGTTTTAAGAAGTAAAACGGTTTATGCATTTGAACATGTATTTTCAAAGGTGTACATATATATATATATATATATATATATATGTGTGTGTGTGTGTGTGTGTGTGTGTGTGTGTGTGTGTGTGTGTGTGGATACATATATATTTTCGCATGCATGTGGTTGTAGTGTGTCAGTATCCTTTCTACCGTCCGTCTCTATACAGCTTTGTATGCTCCCACTGGGCATCAGCTCACACCCTCTCTTAGTTATGGAAGGTTGGGTGCGGGTTTGTATTTTGAGGGCGCTATACAGGTAAGTATAATTTATTTATTTACGTTAGTATCTCTGTTTACTTAGACTTTGGGGTACTTCCCATGGGTGCTTCACGTAATTATATTTTGAAATTGGAGTTGCATGATAATCAAGTGAAACATTAATTGAAATAAAACTGGACTATCAACATTATATTGGTTATTTAATTTCACCCCACACCTAACGCTCGGACCTGACCGGATTGACTCAAGGGTAACCCATAAATTCGGGTCGGGGCATTTACAGGGTAAGTAGATGGAAGGCATATGTTATATCTGAAAATAGTTTAGACATTACAAGAAGAAGTGCATAGTCTTATTAGCAAGGAATAATAAAAATCGTCATTTATGTTTAGTCATTGAGACAAGTTTTGTGGTGCAATATACTAGTACATGGTGTGTAAATTCGGGATCCACTAATCATGTTTGCATTTCTTTGTAGGGGTTCGAGGTAACCAGGGGGCACGATGACGAAACATGTTTCTATTTATGGGTGATCATCATAAATAAATAATATTAGCAGTAGGAAATTTAGTTTTAAATTTTGGTGAAGACAATAATTTAATATTAGTAGATTTTTGTATGTTCCTATCATTACAAGAAATCTAAATTAAATTTCTAATAATCTGGTGAATGGATATTTATTTTGTTTTAATGAATGTGTTTTTTTATCAAAAAAGGCAAATCTCTCATTTAATCTAGTGTATTGGAAAATGATATTTATATTATAAGACTTGTCTCACCATTACTGCTTATTACTTAATTAAATAAGATAAATGGAAATAACCTAAAGAGAAAAGAACCTTCTAATTTGAACCAAACATATCTTTGTCAATTACGCATAGCTTATATTATATAAAAAGAAAGCAACAACTAGTCTTAAATGGATAATTAAGTTAATCAGAAGTGGAGGCTCTTACAGTATGTGAATCATACTTATAGGGTAAAATGACCAAGAATCCTTTCACGGCCAAGGGATATAGAACCAAAGATGTGTTGCATTCTTTTTTTTGTGTGTCCCTATAACAATGCGGGCATTTGGTGGTTATGAATACTTTATCACTTTTTTTATGACTACTCGAGGTTTGGGTATGTTTACCTTATGCATCATCGGTCTGAATCCTTTGATAAGTTCAAAGTGTATAAGGATGAGGTAGCTCATAGTCATGGTAAACTAATCAAAATTTTGTGACGTGATCGTGGAGGAGAATAGATGTTGGGAGACTTTAGTAATCACTTATCGAATGTGATAATTACATCCTAATTGTCTACACTAGGCACTCCATAGAAAATTGGTTCAGAAAAAAGGAGGAACATGACTCTTTTGGACGTGGTTAGATCCATGATGAGTTATTAGGATCTTTTGGATTTCTTTTGGGGTTTTGTACTAGAGAATGACACATACATAATGAGCTTAGTTCCTTCTAAATTGGTCTCGATAACTCCCACAGACCAATGAAATAGGTGCAAACTTAGTCTAGGACATGTTCGGATTTGGGTTTCCCTAGAACATATGTTGAAGAATGAGGTCAGGAAGTTCAATTCGAGGACATATGTATGTCTCTTTGTGGGTTATCCAAAAGGGAACAAGGGTGGGAAATATTATGATCCTAAGGAACATAGAGTATTTATTAGCACGAATGCTTGGTAGTTAGAGGAAACTTATATGATAGACCACAAGCTTAAGAGTAAGATCATCTTGTAAAAGATAATAGGGAAATACCAAGTGTGTGTACAAATTAATCATAATAAAAAGGATTTCGGAAAGTAATAAAAGAATGAATATAAGATGCCAATCACACAATACAAGAATATACGTGGTTCGGAAAATTGCCTCTGTCCACGGAGAGGTTACGTTATTTTATTAAGTTCTCTCAAAGTTCCAAAATTACATCACTTTTGGCCGAGGGTGTGGGTTTTATTTATAATGGTGTAAAACCATAGTGGTTAAGTTATTTAAGTAACTCTCCCAACTTGTTATTGGCTCATATGATAACTCCTTAATATCTCGTCCGAGATTGTAGGTAACCAACTAAACTTATCTATAAGTATGTGATGAATGTTCGTATTTATCCACGGGACAGATGCTTTGTGTTTATTTATCTAGGGAGTTGAGTTGAGCATGCCCCCACATACTACTAGGCTTGGTCGACCAGTCTTCAATTGGGCCTAAATAATTTAGGTCCTATAATTTCCCCTAAAATCTCTGGGCTAAGGTTTATTGGGGCAGTAGGTTTTGTCATTGCCTTGGGCCCAAATGATTTTGATCCATTCTTGTGAAGTTGAATCGGCGGGGAAGATATGTAATTACAATGAAGTTCCAGGGGAACACTCGTCCAACCAAGAAATGAAGCATAAAAATCTCCTTGGGTGTCGCGTCTAATGATTGTGCACAATGTTTCAAATTGAGTTGTATCAACATCAAATAGTCCTTTTTCTTCCAGTTCTTCGGTTATCAAAACTCCCGAGTGTTTATCTTCACACTTCTTCACCTTTTTAAATCTCCATCCTCATTTATTACTTTCATAACTTTTTTCTTTTTCTTCTTCTTCCTTTATTTGTCTTCAGTAGTGATAATTTATTTTTCCAAAAATGTTGACCATCAATGGAAAAAGAGTTGATGACTTTAGAAAGACCTACTCCATTCCTTCTTAGGTATACATCGATTATAACCCCATGCCCAATATGTCAGAGATATCGAAGGGGGCACTGGATTCACACCATGGCTCTAGTCCAAGGGGGTTGAGATTTCCCCCAAATTCTTTATTTTTAGAGTTCTTCGAATTCTTTAGGGTGGTCCCTTCTCAGTGTGCCCCTAATACTTGGCAAATAGTCAATGGGGAAACCATATAAATGAGCTCTATGGGACAAACCTAGGCATTCCTAAGATCATGTATTGTTACTCGTGGTCTCACACTTCTGATGGCCTCCTCTATTTTAAGGCGAGGAAGGCTGAGAAGGTATTGGTCATAAATCACCCTGATTCCAAATGGGCTATTGGGATCAGGGGTTCATCGCCAGAAATTGGCAACATCCACCGCTCCATGAGGGAAAAGAATATACAGGGATCCCGTGCCCTGACTGGGGGATGATCACATAGGTTAACACTTGTTCTTATAATCGCTTATATTTTGTTTATCATTTGTTGTTGTTAATTTCTCTTCTCTTTTTTGTCTTTGAACAGCTCGTAAGAAAAATAATGATCCCTCCCTCCAAAACATCAACGTTATCGATCTTTTAAAAGGTTAGAGGGTGAAAGAGTACCTTCCTGGCAGTGAGCACCCCAGGTCGGCAGCCTTTTTGCTTGAGTATACCAATACTATCGACATCGTCACTGATCGCCCAATAGACGAGATACAAAATCTTCCTCTCCCTGATGAGGAAACTTCTTCTTCTTTCAAACCGTTGGATGTTGGGTCAATCTAGTTAAAGGAGGAAGACTTAATGGCTCCTACCAAGAAGAGATTCATTTGATTAATGATGATGATGATGTCATCCTCTCTGTCAGGACTAAGTTCCAAAAGAAGTTTGAGGGTGAATCCTCTAGGTCTAGTGACTCAAGCTTGGTCGCCAAGAAGAAGGAAGAGGAAAAAATGAAGAATGAGAAGGAGAAGAGGAATGAGGAAGAGAAAAAACATGCCCTTATAGCTTCTTAGAAGAAGAACAACGTTCCCCCTTCTCCCCTAACATTTTTAAGGCCCAGTTTGTGGCCCACAACCTAACTCTGCCCTTGGCTTGCTGAGGGGGCAGTGCTCACAGGTGATCACGAGCGATTGAAGATGTTGGGTCCTCACCAGTTTTATTTTCAAGCATCCCAAACTCTATCCCGTGTAAGGGTATTTTTTTTTTTGTTTATTGTAACTGGTCTTCTTAACATGTTTTTTTTAGATCTTCTAACACTTGACCACTTTCTTGTTTTGCAGTTTATGGCAAAGTTTACTACTCTTTTGGATGGTCGCACCGACCAGTCCAAATTAAATGACAAACTGATCGATGCGCTCCAAAAGTCTGGGAAGTCCATGGCCCATGCCAAGGAGGCCCACAAGAAAGAGAAAAAGATCACCACTGCTTTAAGACTAAGTGGGAGATTGTTGAGGTTTTATTTTTAAAACCATGTAATGACATTTTGTGTTTTAATAAAAGGATTTTCTAGTTAATTTCAAATGAGAATAATGTTTATTAGAATTATCTATATTTATGTTTTAAATATATTGTTCCATATATGTTGATTAATTGTACTTAGTAGAAATTTCGGTAAGTTGGGTTTGTCTTGATCACAAGAGATTGGAATTTCGATTCTAGTACAATTGAATATTTCATAACCTCAATAGGGAATTGACATCCAATAGGTACGATTGTTTGTAAAATCCAAGTAGTCTATCTCAAACTACGTCAATGATTCTGATGGTTCGAGAACTTGTACAATAGTTTTAAATAGGGTTGTGCCGAGAACTAATAGTTTATCCCAATGAAAACTATGAATAACTCAACCATGAACCAAAGAACCCATAACCTCCCAAACCCTCACCACTCATCCACCTACTTCACCACCCATCATCTTTATTCCACTGAAAATAACCTAAGAAATAAACCAATTTATGTGGTTGGCCTTTAATATAACAATAACGAGAACCTTACAAGTGATAAAAATTACAAATACAAACAAGAAATGGAATATGAACTATAGTTGATCCAAGTCAGCTAATAGAAATTATGCAGAGGATACACTAGTCTGGGGGAGAGGAGGATGGGTACTACAATTTATTCTTTGGATTTAAAAAACTCATCATTCAAAAGAGGAAACTTACCTCATACTTTATGTTTCCTAGTAACAACCAGCTACAGAGAGCATCCTAAATTTAGGACTAGACCTCAGAGTGGAAGGAAGTAGAGTCATATGTTAGGGAATTTGAGTAACATAATCTAATAGTTGAGATGCCTACAAAAAGTAAAGGCCGGAGAAAAATTTGTATTAGGAGAACCAAAAAATAAAGAGTCACTGAGATGGATGTTTTGGAATATACTAAGGAAAATCTGGTGGACATAGAAGTTAATATGTGCATGTCTTCCAATACCATTATTTCAAAGGGATTCCCATTGTACACCCATCCAAGTCAATAATCATCCTAGCTTGGAATTGTCAATGACTTGGTAAGACCTTGACAATTCAATCTCTTCAAAAACTATGTTTTTAAGAGACTTGATGTTGTCTGCCTATTTTGAAACTAAAGCTTAGTGTCAGATAATTCTTTTTGTAAAGAATCTACTCAAGTTTGTTGAAGCTACTTAGGTGGATCATGTTGGTATTTCTAGTGGTTTTTGTTTACTATAGAACAAAAGTGTATATGTGTCCTTTATAATATACTCTAAGGACATTGTGGATGTTATCTCATCTTAAAATGTAGATTGCATGGATAATGTGAGGGTTACTTTTACTTATGTTAATCCTTATTTTGACTTAGGAAGAGATCAATGGGATAGGCTTGCTATAATGCCTACTCATATTAAGTATCCTTGGCTTTATCCTTGGGACTTCAATGGTATCACTTCCCAACAGGAAAAAGAAGGAATATTGCCTAAACCTATAATGGAAATTGATTGCTTTAAAAATATAATAGATAGGAGCCACCTTATTGATCTAGAATCTAATGGTTGTAAACTCACTTAGAATAAAAAGAGGTAGGTTTTGGCCAATGTCGGAGAAAAACTAGATAAAACCCTAAGTAATGTGGAGTGGGGACTGTTATTCCCTAATAGTGTGACTTCTGCTTTCCTTGCTATTGATTCAGATCACAACCCCATTTTTGTTGAAAGTGACTTGGTTTCTATAAGAAGAAAAGGTTGTTTGAAGTTTAAGGTTTTTTGTCTAGAAGATAGTGATTGTTATGATATAGTTAAGAAAAAATGGGCCATTTTTATTATTGGCTCTGATATGCATAGACTCTCTTCAAAGACTTTTAACTAAAAAGTTACTCTTTCTAGCTAGAGTAAGTTAAAGTTTAAAGATTCTAGTCTTGAAATTAGGAAGTAGCAAGGGAAGTTGGGTAATATTTAATCAAGTGATTGGTCTGAGTACTCAGATGGTTTTGTAATATTCATCACTAACAATATAAAAGCTTTATTAATAAGGGAAGACAAATTCTAGGCAATCAGATCAAGAGTGAGGTGGATGAAATGGGGTGATAAGAACTATAAATTCTTATGTGCTATAACACTCAAAAGAAAATAGGAAAACCTCATCACTATACTTAAATACATGGATGGTAACTAGTTGGAGGGCATTACTAAACTAGAAGAGCACATCACACACTATTTTAAGTCCATTTTTACAACTGAGGGAACAAGAGACACTAACAAGGTAACTTCTTAATTCCTAATGTTATTTTTTATGCTACAAATGATAACTTAATAAAAAAAAATAATTCAATTGATGAACATAAAGAACATGTATTTGATTTGGGGCTCTCTAAGGCTCGTGGGCCTGATGGTATGCTAGAGATTTTCTATCAAAAATTTGGGGATGATATTAAAAGGGACTTACTTAAGGAAGTAAAAAAAATTAACACTAGTCATCTACTTAAGAAGATAAATGAGTCAAATATGATTATAATTCCCGAATAACATAACCCTGAGGAAATTTGCCAATTTGGACCAATCAACTCGATTAAATTTTCTTTCAACGTTATTTCAAAAAATTTGGCCACCAGACTCAAACATATCATTGATACCATTATTACCACTCATCAAAGTTCTTTCATTACTGGGAGACTTATCGAAGATAATATCATTGTTGCCTAAGAAACCTTTGCTTGTATTAGAAGAAAAATAAGTGGGAAACCTTATTATTGTTCTTTAAAGCTAGATATGGATAAAGCTTATGATAAAATTCAATGGAATTTTCTCAAACAATGTCTCTTCAAGTTTGGTTTTTAATCATATATGTGTGAAGTTGATTATTACGAATTTGTTCCAAAATGTTGATTGGAATTAACCCTAGATCCTTGCCCTTAAGAAATGAATCAATACTTTCTACTTGAGCTCCATCATGTACTATTTACATTACAACCACCCTAAGGGGTTCTAGTGGAATAGAACAAATGATGTCGATCCAAGAGCACCTAGCCCTCGTCCAAAGGAGTATTTCATAGAGAACCAATAAGGAACGTTACAAAGAACTTCAGGACATTATAGGTATCCTTGGGTTGGACAAATTATCCAAATAGTATACTTTAATCGTAGTAAGAGCGCAAAAAAATAAACATTTCTTATGTTTGTTCCGTCTCTATCAATTTCATCATCAATGGAGTACGCAATAAGGGGTTCACTCCCTCTAGGAGTCTCATAGATTTTCTATCCTTACCTGTTCATCGTTGTTTCTGATAGACTTTATCTCCTCATTAATAAAGTAATGAATGATGGCCTACATCAAGGCATAAAATTGGAAAGATCTTGTTGCCCCATCACTCATATATTATTTGCTAATGACACTCTCTTTTTCTTCAAATGTAATGTGGGAGAATATTGATCCTTGATGGATTATTTTAACAAATATTATTATGCTTATCTTAATAAATCAGGGCTTATTTATAGTAGAAACACTCCCATAATCTCTTCTTAGCTTTGTCTAACATTCTCCTTGTCTCACTCCCTGATAAACCTAAAAAATACTTTGGTCTTCTCTCTAACTGGGATAAATCTATGATAAAAAACTTTATCTTGTCTCAAGGAAAAATTTCTCGAAAAAGTTGAAGGGTGGAAAGAGAAATTCTTAAGTCGGACTTAAAAATAAGTCTCATTAAAGTAGTATTTCATATTGCCCCTTCATATACCATGTCCATTTTCTAGTTTTCTAAATGCTTTTGTAAGGACTTGTCAGCTAAGATTACTAATTTTTAGTGGAATAAGGAGAAACTAAATAAAGGAATTCACTAAAGATTTTGGGAAGTCATTTCCAAGCCCAAATACTTGGGGGGGTTGGGGTTCAAATATTTCAAAAGACAAAACTAGGCTTTTTCAGCAAAACAAGTTTGGAGACTTCTCTCAAACCCGCACTGTCTTTGCACAAAAGTACTTAGGGTCCTCTACTTTCCTAATACCTCTTTCTGTGAGGTACTTATTACTAGTAGAGGAACATGAATATGGATTATCTTGATGTATGGTAGATAATTGCCTAAGGAGGAGGTGATTTGGCAAGTTGGCAATTGTTTAGATATAAATATTTGGGACTCTAAATGGATTGGGACAAATCTTTACCTTTCCATTAATAATCCCTACCATTGATTCTAAAGTAGATGACCTCATTTATCCTAACCCATTTGATTCGAATAGGTATCTCATTGAGTCTATCTTCCCTATAAATGTAAACGTTGCTATTTTTTATATCCCCATCATCCCGACCATTAAAATTGACATTGATATCTAGCCTCACTATCTTGATGGTAAACTCATTACTTTTTCATCCCATCAATCTTTAAAAACACCAAGACAAAACCCCTTCTCCTTCTCGATCTTCATTTTCCCCCTTCTGCTATGTGGTCTCAGTTATGGAAAGTCCAAGCACCCCCTAAAGTTCTAAATTTCCTATGGAGAAGTTGTAATGTTGGGATGGAAGTTAACTATTTTTTTGCAAGAATAATATTAGGTAAAAACCCATGTGTCCTATTTGTGGTAAAGAAAAGGAAACTATTGAGGATCTCCTTTTCTATTGTAAGTGGACTACTTTATTGAGGAAAATATCCCCACTTACCACTTTGATTTTACTGAACCATTACAATTGAGTGGAAGAATGGATGTTTGGGGTTCTAGACTCACTTACTAAATAAAGCAACTCACTGAATGATGATAGAATTTTGTTTACATTTACAGGTTGGATAGTAAGACTAATAATGATGTCAATTTTTAAAAAATTAGATACATACATCTATTTGGTTCTATTTAAAGGTTTTTCCTTAGTTGTTAGCTACATTAAGAGATGTAAGGTTGTTATTCCTAGTCTTAGGACAAGTCCTCAATTTCCTAAAGTTGGTGAAAGTTTATGGAAACCCCCACCTCCTAATTTAGTCAAGTTTAACTACAATGGATATTTTTTACAATACCCTAAAATGGTTTCCTATGAATTTTGTGTATAGATCATATGGGCAACCTGGTGAAGGGTCAAGTTAGAACTGAAACAAATTCTATTTTTTCCCTATACATGGAAGCTAAAGCAGTGGCTTTGGATAATAACTTCAACGCTGATATGAAATTGATAATGTTATTATTGAGTCTAAGTGTAGCTTGGTTATTGCATGTATCAATAATACTAACAATTCATCATAGGAGATTAATCAAACTATAAAAAAACCTACACATCTCACCAAAGGTTTTAGATCAATATGTTATGATTTCATAAGGAGAACTACAAATAGGGAGGCAAATTGCATTGTAATTCATGCATCCAAATATATTCACCCTCCAAACTGGATGAGTTACACTCCTTCTCTACTTCTTGATCTTCTTCTACTTGACTTCTATCCAATTGGAATAGGTTGATTTGGCTACCATCTTTATTTCGGTTTTAGGGTTTTCTTTGCTTTATTTTGTATTTCTCTTACTTTGTTTTGGTGAAAAGTTATTTAGGTGGGTTTTGTTTTTGTTGTTGGTTTTGAGTTCAATTGTCCCATATTCTCAGGTAAGATCACGTTATCCTTATCTCTCTATGATAAATCAAGAACTCTCCCCCCCCCCCCCCTAGTGAGACCTAACCCTCATTAGGGTTTGGATGACAACTCTATGATAAACCTCCTTATCCTCCTAATATATGGAATAAATCTTGTTCAAGTGTTGCAAAGGTACATCCTTCATTGGGATAGGTTCTCTTGATCAAACTAACCTTGTACAAAGGAGATCCAATCACAAAATTCTCAACATAATATATCTAAAAACTTATTGAATCATTCAAGTATTAATTAGTAGGAAGTTTTCACATGTAATTCCCTCTTTGGAAGACATAAGGAAGACTTTTACTACGATGAGTCTTAAGGATTATTTTAATATTGGCTTAATTGATTATAAACATACACTCATAAGATTATTTTATGAGGAAGATTTCATACGATTGTGGATGGGAAAACAATGGCACTTTGGCAAATACCCAATCAGGACGTTTAAATGGAGTCCAAATTTTATACATGAGAAGGAAAGTCATATTGCACGAGTTTAGATTTCATTTCCATATCTTCCCATTTACTTCATCTCTAAAGATTTATTGTATTCAATTGTTCAGGTACTGGGAAAGCCATTAAAACTTGATGGCTCAATAGTGACTTGTAACAGACCTAGTATAACAAGGGTTTGCATTGAATTATATATATTGGTCCACATACTTTATCGTATTTGAATAGGTCGCGCTGATGATGGTTTTTGGAATAAGATATTTTATGAAGAAGTTCCTAGATATTGTACAACATATTATAAATTGGCCATGATCAATCAAAATACATTCTCAAAAATAATATCTCGAAAGCACCAATAGAGGTGTGGAAAGAGAAATACCCAAACCCTATAAAGGTTCATAATAATAATCCAATCCAAAAGGTGAACACTCAAGACAATAACAAACTTTATTAGTAGAATGTAAGTGAAGATTATATACAGAAAGGTCTGAATGTTCAAATTGTAAATGTGGCGAGTGATGATCATGCCATTGAAAGTTATTATCTGGAAGGGGATCACGGGATATTTAAAAAAATTCTGCCCAATCAATCAAAGTCATTATTATTGTATGCTAAAGTTTAAGAATATATCTAAAAATTAAAGTTATTAAAGCTGAGAGCCAGGATGTGATGATTGTTGATAATCTCATGCTATCACCCAGAGCAACAGAGATTACTCCTTATGAGAAAGAAAACCTCCAAGAAAATTTGGTTTCTAGTAATGATGAAGACAACTATGATGATGGTCCTCCTATTATTGAACAATTAATGAGATTCTCAAAAGCTTTAACCAAGAATATGAATTCCTAAAGGAAGAATAAAGAAAAGTTTGTTGTGAATAAAAACTTTGTTCAATTCAATAATGGTCAAAAATTGGAATCGAAGAAACTCCATTTTAGGCCAATAGATCCAATGTTTAGAATATTCACTAGATTTGTATCCAAGGTATCAAAATCTCAAATTGTTAGTTGTTCATAATGATTAGTTTTATTGTGTGAAATATCAGAATTTTATCTAATAAGCCTTATAAAAGGATAATAAAATGTTTGTGTAAAAGTTATAAGCTTCCCTAATGGTTGTGTAAAAGTTATAAACTACAAAGTTCAAAAACTAAGCATGGAAAATAGAGGATTTAGAAGAATTTTGAACTTTGAAGGTTGTTTCTCTAATATATCTAATAAAATCTGTGTTTTTAGGTTTAGGGTCTCTTATGAAATAGTGCAGAGTGATGTTCCGACTATGCTTTTTAAGATTCTTCGTGATCACTTTCCTAATGAATTTTTCATATCATTGGTGTATGCAAAATGTTCCAGAGTTAAAAGATTAGATTTATGGAATTCTTTGTATCATCATGATTATGGAAAGCCTTGGCTGTTAATGGGAAGACATTAATGTGGTGATTGGTAGTGAGGATAAATTGGGAGGGAACGAAATTGATCATCTAGCAATGCAAGACTTTAAGGATTTCATAGCCAAAGTAGCTATGATGGAATTTGGTTACACGGGCTTAAAATACACATGGCATAACTTCATAGAAAATGGGAAAATTTGGGCTAAACTTGATAGAGGCATTGTATCTATAAAATGGATTAATTGCATTCCTAATTGCTAACTCTGGCACCACCTAAATAAAACTTGTTATGACCACTCTCTACTTTTCTCAATCAAATCTCAATTGGATCTTTCACCAAAGCCTTTTAAATTCTAGAATATGTGCTTCTCATATAAGTACATAAAAAAGTTATTCAAATTTCTTGGAATGCGGCAATCAAGGGAAATCCTTTCAGAATTTTCTTTCTTAATTTTCAAAGATTGAAACATGGTCTTATCAAGTGGAAAAAAGAAACTTTCAAGGATATCCTCCAGTAGATGCGAACTCTAGAAGATGAAGTGTTGGCTAATGAAATTATTTTTTAGAATACTCCTACTGTGGAGAATAGACAAAAAATTATCTGAAGTCAAATATCAACTCCTATGGGCTCTTAAAAAGGAGGAAACATATTGGCAACAGAAGATAAAAGGAAAGTGGCACCAAGAAAAGGACTCCAATACTATGTTCTTCCATGCTACAGTGAAATTTAGGAGGCCCTAACTTCTTATTCATTAATTAAAGATGAAGAAGGTAGGTGGATTAAGAACATAGAAGACATTAAAGGAGAATTAACCCATCACTGCCAAAATCTCTTTAAATTCGATTCTATTGAGGGGGAAGATGAGACTCTAGAGGTTATTGAAAATAAGGTGACAAATTCTCATGTTCACCATCTTGATGGTAATTATCAAGAGAAGGAAATATGGAAGGTTGTTCAACATCTTAATGTAGAACATTGCCCTAGACCTAATGGTTTCCATGGCCTAGTCTATCATAAGTTTTGGGAGGTGATCAAATTGGATTTCACTAAAGCTATCTTGTATTTTTTCTGTGGTAGTGAACTTCTCAAAAGATGGACTAGCTCCAATATAATATTGATTCCCAAATCCAATAATGTGGCCTTGTATTTAGAATTCGGACCAATTAGTCTTTGTTATTTTTGTTTCAAAATAATTACAAACATTCTTGCTACTAGACTATCCCAAGTTTTCCCCAATGTTTTTGGTAAGTCCCAATCAGGTTTCACTACAGGGAGGCAAATCATAGATAACATTCTACTTGGTCAAGAAATGATGAGTATAATAGGGAGAAAATATCAGAGATCCATGTGAAAGTACCCTTCTTATCCCACAGGGTTTGTATTTTCTCAATTTCATAACGACAGTCCCAAATAAACTTGAGCTACTTCATACACTAAATATAATCCTAAAAACATTTTTAAAGAATTTTAAAATCAATTCTTCTATTTTTATAACCCTAATTCTAATTTTTTGTAATATATTCCTTATTTTTGTATTTATACATCTTATATGTATTATGTATTCAAATATTTTTTATATTACGGATTTCTTGGTTTCACAATTTTCCAGATTTAACTTTCAAATTTTATAGAATTTTTTGCAATTTTTAAAATGTTGAAATTAAAGATTTAAAAGAAACAAAAGGCAAATACATTTTTTTCTTAATTAAAATTTGCATATAATATAATGACAGCATTTTTTAATCTGGTGGATCATTTGGTTTGTGATCCGCGTGATTAGTTTTGGACCAATCATGGGCATGTGTATTGCCTACACGATTTTATCATGCGTGAGCTTTGGGGTTTGACTGCTCAAGTGGTAGCTCTTTGGTATTATTTTACCTTACTGTCCCTCACAGTGTTGTGGTCTTTTATGCATGTACCCACACCGATCCCTCTTTTATGGGATGCTATCATTGCCCTTAGATTCCCTTGGTTGTTCAATTAATTTCCCTTAATGTTTGGGGAGTTACGTTTTAACCTGAAACATTTTTTTGCCTCTATAAATAAAGGGATTGGGGTTTCATTTTTAAAATGAGAAAAAAATTCAAAACCTAACCAAAAATCTGCCAAAATTTTCTCATTCCCTCTCTCTCTCTCAACTTGTTCAAATGTTTACGTCAGTTTGAGAGATTTTGTAAACCTAAATGTTTATCCTAGAAATCTTATAATATATATTTTGTGGGAGGTTTAGGGCTTAGATGTTGGGTTTGGAAGTTTTATTGCTTTTTGGGTTGATCGTTTGAGGGTTTTGGAGTTTGCTGGTAGAAGTTTTCCCTTTGCTTTTTCATATCTCTGTTGGGGTATATTTCTAACCTTTTTACATACGTTCAAAATGATAAATTCTTCTTATATGTGATTATGAATTTGTTAAATGGTAATATTCTTTTGACATGTTTTAACAAACCATAGTCTTGAAAATTTCTTTTCTCGTACCGAGACATCCAAATATGTTATAACACATACACCTTTTATGTTAGTAGATTTAATTTAACACTAAATTTGATTTTGAAGCTTATATATACTTTGAAATAAGATTTAGTTATGTCATTTTTGTTCTGATTTGTGTATATACGTTTGTGGTTTTTTAAAACACACGATCTAAACTATTTATACAAAAATTGTTTTTTTGTTTTCAGAAGGTTGAAACATCAAATTATAAAACAATATCCTTTTTTATCTATGTCTTTAGATTTGATCTTTCAACCATCTGTGAAATCCCAAAACTATTAAAACTTTATTTTTATGTTACCTCTTAAATGGATACTCTGGCTTTGAGTGTGAAGTTATGTGTGTACTGCTAAGTCTACTTTTTATTATTCTAGTATGATTCAGTAGTTATGGGGTTATTTAGTACTAGATTTGGTATGTTGGGTGTATTAAAATACTAATTCATTTATATATTGTAAACTGTAATTTATACTTGAATTATTGTTATAGTGGACTTGTGGGGTGTGTGGTCTTAGAACTAAATGGCTCGGAGCTTTCCAGTACGCTAGTTTCCTCACTCTCAAACTATTGTGTTCAAATCCCCTTCTCCACGTCTCATTTTATTTCTACCTTTTGTTTATTAGAATTTGAACATCACACCAACATAAACTGATTTTTGTGTGTGTGCATGTATATTCAACCATTGAACTTTAAAGGGTTTTTACCAAAGAGTTAAATGTTAACATTTTTGTGTAATGGATTACTTTCAAGTGGTATTATAGCATCAATATTACTTAGGTTTTAAAAGTTTTTTTACTCTTTAATATTCTGAAGTCTTTATTTTAAACCTATTTTTAAGTGGAAGACGAAAATAGTAGTGTAACAACCCGCTTAAAATAATAACGGGTGGTAACCCCAATAGGACATTAAATCAGGAATCTCAGATGGCTCAGTCTCAACATCAACAGACTATATAAGAAATAAGGCTAACTACCCAAAATCATATAAGCGAGTGCCAAAAAAAATGAAACATGCAACGGACAACAAACCAACACTATAGAACTACTAAAAAGGGTAAAACATGCACCAATACTATAATAAAAGAAGTGCTAGAATTTAAATAAAATGAGTACACAAAAGGACATATACCTGACTAAGCTGTCGGGTCACAGACAGTACAACAACCATAAAGAAGGAATATAAAATGCTACAAATATCCCTTGGGTATAAACCCGATATACAACATGAATCTTGTTTAGTTTTACAAGAAGTAGGAAGCGACTACAAACTAAATCCCGCCACAGTCCGCAACTGCTACGGCTCCCAAGACTCTGGATAGAAAAGCATTCGGTATCCATCCGGTAGGACACCTGTAGTACGATATTCATACATATATAGCAAGAGAGAAAATATAAATGGGTCAGAGTCCGAGGTGTAAAAATGTTTAGCAAGTGTGTTAACCGTGCATAATAAATCTAAATGCACTATTTCATAATTAAGGTGGAGTCGCACTCTCGTGAAACCCCAAACCTACCTCTCATCTACAGCGCACCCCTAATCGCATCTTGGAACCTTAATTAAGTTACCCCACCCACACAAGGACAATCTAGCTTACCATACGCCCGGTTCATACCTGCTTGACCTACCATCCTTACATAACCCAAAAATTTCTTTCCAATTAAATCCCACATTAATATATACACATATAAGCCCTCATAGGCTTAGGTTCCAATTATTAACTTAAACCAGTTATAAATCTTAGTAAATCACACATTAACATTAAGCTTTAATATAAGAGTTTATTTTCTAAACAACATTTATACAAGTATAAAAGATAAAACTTCTCTCTAATCTCAATATTGCACTGCGTTTTGTACGTGGGGCGTCTCGCAAAGCGAAATCCAAACAAGGTACCCCCCGATACACTACTCCTTTAAAATGTTGATCGTAGGAATCCATTATGTCATCCACACAAATCCTACTACTGCAAACGTCTCTAAGTACGATCCTTTAACCACAAATAAACTCGTACACCAAAATCACCAAAGATGTACGTCATAGAAACTTCGTATCCTTTTAACCTATAGGATATATATATATATATATATATAGTCAATCATTCATTTCCATGACCATGTATACATAACATACATAATGTATACCTTTCCATCAACAACATTCCACTCTAATATGAATAGTTATACTACACACCCGTCAGGGTTTCTCCACTGTGTGCACCCCTAAATAGATATCATCTTCCAGGGCCTATCACATCAGACAACATGGGCATCCTATATCACATAACGTCGGGAAGCATCCATATACCTTCGACAGTGAGTCATAACCACACCCGGAATTACCCTACTGCGAACAATAATCACACAATATAATAACCGATCCTATGGTCGAGGACTATATTCACCCTGCATTCACTAGCCAGGGGACTTCACCTCATGCGCGAAACTTCTCCTATGATAGCATTTAGAGAGGTGTGTATATACATATATATTTACCATTCGCAATATATAGATATGTGCCATCAATCACATCATATGCATAAATCATCACACAAGAAATATACATTTGTTTCATATTCAGATAACCATTGCAACATATATATACTCCGTATTCAATCATTATTCATCAAGTAACATAAGCTGGCGATATATATACAACTCTCATAATACTCACCCTTGTTACGATGCAAATATACTCAAAGCGTTCTCTCTTATACAGTGCCTCACAGGACACCTATTTATTCATTTTCCCTTATCATATAAATAGTCTCCCGATACATATAACAATGAGGTTACTAACTCCCAAGTATAACTTATATAACAATCACTATACATTCCATCAATATCAGAATACACTTCGATATATCTAATAATAATTCCGACTATAGGTATACACATAACTAATAGTCTTCAAACCACAATCTTAATCCTCAATTCATTTCAGAATCATTTAAAGTATTGGAATTCCAATCGTTATTCACCAAATCAATAATTGATAAGCCTCAAGCTCAAAACTACATTTATTTTATGATCTCAACACATATTGGGGTATCCCATAGTTAATCACTCGTCGATATGTACAGACTAGTCTAACTATAAGTATACTCACAACTATTTATCGGCAACGAGTTAAATTTACCCTCACTTTAGATTACGGTTCAACGTCCCATGATGAACCTTACACATTTACATAATTACCATATTACTAGAGTTAATCATAACTAAGGATAAGACACTTCTCTCTCTTTGGTCCCCTAATCATATCCTGAATAGAATCCCATTGCTATAAGGAATGGACACAATAGTCGGTAACTAAATTTCACATTATTCCATCACAACTTCCTCCCAAAATCCTCAACCTCACCTCATGTATTAACTCACATCTGATCTCCAAATAGGACTCCTATCCCTAATGAGCTTTCCCACTACTTTGATACATCAATTTCAATACCTCTATATCGTCCCAAGCTACTACGATAGGCCCCCGTGATCATAGCATGTGAGAAACCCTCAAAAATACTCCAAACATATCTCTCTCGTCGTATATGTGAGTTCCAAACCGAGAAACCCAACCGAAAGGGATTTAAGACTCATTCTAGAAAAATTAAGCAAAACTGCCCTGTTTTCGAATTGATTCGGCCCCTCTGAAACGATTCGCTCCTAGATGTGAGTCGATTCAGTCCATCCGAATTGATTCGGCCCCTCTAGACCTGTAAGTCTGATACATACCGAATCAATTTTGAAGGGGCGAATCGATTCGTCCCTATAGACCTGATGCCTATGGAACATGGCGAATCGATTCGCTAGGGCGAATCGATTCGGCCAGTTCAGAAAGCCATGAAATGGGGCTATTTTCTCCAAACCCAAATCTCCAAAATCCATATTTACATCATCCCCAACCATTGATCTTCACACCAAACATATTTCTAACCCTAAAATTCATCATATAACTACCCAACCATTTTTATAACCTCAATTGCAAGATTTAATCTACAAAATCTAGGTTTTGACATATACCCAAATTTCAATTCTTTTACCCACAAATTATTAAATAAACTACACAAACGAATTATTTAGCAAGATTAAAAACTTGCCTCAGAATTGTAGATGTTGAATCGTCCTCGTGATCGCGTTTCGGCCAGAAATCTCCAAGCTTTCTCCTCTCTCTCTCTCTCTCTCTCTCTTCCTTTCTTCTTCTTTCTTTCTTTCTTTCTTTCTTTCTCTTTATCTCTTTCTCACAAATGAGAATGGCTGAAATCGTGAGCCTCTTCAACCCTTAAAATAATAATCCCAGTTTCAAATGTTAATACACACTTTAAATGACTCGTTTACTCCAATTCGAGTCAAACATACTTAAAAATATTCCGGAATCGAAATAAAACCCAAGGACAGTCATTTCGACTATCTCGGCCCATCCGAAATCAATGGCGCACTCAGAATCATCATCCGACGTACTTTAAAACGTCCTTAATTTTTGGACTTCAATTTCCAAATTTTAAAATTCTCCAATTTAAATAAATTTTATTTCTCCCAAAATTTAATTTCTCAGTCCCAAAATCTTGGGGTATTACATACTTCCCCCCTTACAAGAATTTCATCCATGAAATTTATGATATGCCTAGGACTTAGAATCTCATCTAGTACTTACATCTACTCTCAATATCACTATACAAATCTCTCACACTTCTCACATCAAACCATAGGAACTTTAAAATCAAACAAGCTACCCAGGGCACCCATACACCCCATACCCGAGCTCAACTCGTAAAATCATAACCCGACTCCACTAGCCTCAAAATTGTAATATAACTCTCAACAATTTCTATAGTAGAATATTAAGCATATATAAAAGTTTGAAATTTCCAATGGTTGAACTCTTCTCAATTCCTAACATTCGCTACATTCATGCGGGGGAGATCTCGCAAACGAAATCCAAACAAGGAACCCTCCCAATACACTACTGTGTAGCTATGTCGGGGATTGAGATTAGTTGAACCCGGATTAAGGTTTTATAACATATTTTCAAATTTTAGATATTTCCCGAAGGCCTATATAATAATATAATATAAAGTAATTTCATACATTTCAACACACCTATCAAATACCGCATATACAATACATAAGGCCCTAACAAATACAATACTCTAAGCAATGCCTAGTCCTCAAAATTAGCACAACCCTGAGCTGAATTCTCCGCTCAATAATGAATCCGTTAAACTCTGAACCTCTCAGATATACAAATCCCTTACATCACCTCAAAGCATGGTCACTAAGGAAGTCCTTCCCTTATTGGAATACTACAATTACATGCCCTAGTCTATCTATAAAATAATAACCTTAACAATCTGCACTCCTGAAAATAAATAGAGCAACTCTATACTAGCTCATCATGAGATGGTCTAATATCCCAAAAGGAAGCAATACCCAGACCACACTTACTTACTTCTTCCTCGAATGAAATTTTATACACCCTATGGTTATAGAAGTTAACCACTCTTTATACTTTACATTCGAAGTTTTTTATACCGCATAAAGCGAGATCTAAGCCCAAAGAAAGGTATTCCACCCTATCCTTCCTAATCATATTGAAGGGCGAAACACTATTGTGACCCTTGATAACTCCTTCAGTCCTACTCAATGGACCTAATTCTCCAAATTTCCCACTCCCTTCTTAAATGAATTCAACACTCCTGAAAATGAGATAATGCCACACACCTCACATCGGTAAAAGTCACCAACCCCAGGTTTCCTAACAATTATTGGCGAGGTTCTCAATCTAAATCTCCCACGGGCTTCAATGTTCGCTCAACCTCAGCACTCACTTTATCAATCACAGAATTCGCCATTCAAATCAAATCTCCTCCTCATCTCCTCCTAAATCGTGAAAAGAAAATGTTTCCAATCAAAGCGTACCCAAAATATGTTATGGGCATTGCATCTCTCATCTTGCCCCTTCCTAAACGGCTTGTTCTTAGCGACGTCTGAGACGAAAGCAACTGTGTCAGAACGTCGTTCAAATGAGTACACCTCGTAGAAGAAGATAAACGTAGGGAACACAATAATCCTAATAGTAGGTCTCTACATCAAGAATGCTTACGGAAGAACGCAGAAACCCGCACAGATCCTAAAGACACTAGAACGTGATGCTCTGATACCATCTGTAACATCCCGCTTAAAATAATAACGGGTGGCCAACCCAATACTACATTAAATTAGGAATCTCATATGGCTCAGTCTCAACATCAATAGACTATATAAGAAATAAGGCTAACTACCCGAAATCATATAAGCGAGTGACAAAAAAAAATGAAACATGCAGTGGACAACAAACCAACACTATAGAGCTACTAACAAAGGTAAAACATACACCATTACCATAATAAAAGAAGTGCTAGAATTAAAATAAAATGAGTACACAAAAGGAAATATACCTGAATAAGATGTCGGAACACAGACAGTACAAAAACCATAAAGAAGGAATATAAAATGCTACAAATATCCCTTGGGTATAAACCCGATATACAACATGAATCCTGTCTAGTTTTACAAGAAGTAGGAAGCGACTACAAACTAAATCCCGCCACAGTCTGTAACTACTACGGCTCTCAAGACTCTAGATAGAAAAGCATCCAGTATCCATGCGGTAGGACACATGTAGTACGATATACATACATATATAGCAAGAGAGAAAATATAGACGGGTCAGAGCCCGAGGTGTAAAAAATGTTTAGTAAGTGTGTTAACCGTGCATAATAAATTTAAATGCACTATTTCACAATTAAGGTGGAGCCGCACTCTCGTGAAACCCCAAACTCACCTCTCATCTACAACGTGCCCCTAATCGCGTCTTGGAACCTTAATTAAGTTACCCCACCCACACAAGGACAACCTATCTTACCATACCCGCTTGACCTACCATCCTTACATAACCCAAAAATTTCTTTCCAATTAATTACCACATTAATATATACACATATAAGCCCTTGAAGACTTAGGTTCCAATTATTAACTTAAACTAGTTATAAATCTTAGTACATCACACATTAACATTAATCTTTAATATAAGAGTTTATTTTCTAAACAACATCTATACAAGTATAAAAGACAAAACTTATCTCTAATCTCAACATTGCACTGCGTTTCGTGCGTTGGGTGTCTCGCAAAGCGAAATCCAAACAAGGAACCCCCCCGATACACTACTCCTTGACAATGTTGATCGTAGGGATCCATTATGTCATCCACACAAATCCTACTACTGCAAACGTCTCTAAGTACGATCCTTTAACCACAAATAATCTCGTACACTAAAATCATCCAAGATGTACGTCATAGAAACTTCGTATCCTTTTCACCTATAGGATATATACATACATATATATATATATATATACATATATATATATATATATACATATATATATATATATATATAGCCAATAATTCATTTCCATGACCATGTATACATAACACACATAATGTATACCATGCCATCAACAACATTCCACTCTAATATGAATAGTTATATTAAACACATATAACGATTCTAAGACCGCCCGTCCAGGTTTCCCCACTGTGCGCGCCCCTAAATAGCTATCATCTTCCAGGGCCTATCACATCAGACAACATGGGCATCCTATATCGCATAACGTCGGGAAGCGGCCATATACCTTCGACAGTGAGTCATAACCACACCCGGAATTACCCCATCGCGAACAATAATCACACAATATAATAACCGGTCCTATGGCCGAGGACTATATTCACCTTGCATTCACTATCCAGGGGACTTCACCTCATGCGCATAACTTCCCCTATGATAACATTTATAGAGGTGTGTATGTACATATACTACGGTGTACCCGTGCCGATGGCACGATGAAAAATATGCTCCTAAATATTTATGTTTATAGCACACCTATACTCCCATGAGTTAATTTTCTATCAACACGATATATTTAAAATTTATTAAAAAGTAATGAAGCGTGACATGTTGTTAAACATCTCAAAAAATAATGATTTGCTTCCATTCCATCACCCCAAGAATAGGCCATAATTCAAAATCCAAACCAACATGTTTAGAGTCCGTCCAAACCAAATTTTTCCATAAAAATATTTCATGTCATGCCATATTTATTTTAGTCGGGTTCATTTTCGATTTAAGAAAACATATTTGTGGTGCGTCGCTTTTGCTTGAATCATGTTCGAGATAAGTAAAAAAACAATATTACATTCTATGTCGTATTGTGACCTGTCATGTTTACTTTAGTTGGGATCGTTTATGGTTAAAAAATATATTTTGTATTGTGTCACTTATACTTGAGTCGTGTTCAAGATAAGCAAAAAAATAATATTTCATGTTGTCATGTTTATTTTAGTCAGGTTATTTTTCGTTAACAAAATTTATTTGGGAAGTGTTCGTGATTGGTAAAATAAATTATCTAATAGTGTGTTATGTCGTATTGTCTCAAGTTTATTTTGATCAATTTTGTTTTCGGTTAAAAAAGCAATTGTATTTTTTTTGTTAAAATTTTTTATTTATTGTGTGCCACTTTCACTTAGATAATTATCGTGATTGATAAAAAAATTATTCTATGTCAATGTTGTAATATTTATTGTCTTATTATTTTTATTGAATTTAATTTTTAATTAAAAAATTGTATTATGTCACTTTTACTTCCAAAACAATATTGTAATGTTATAGTGCATCACTACGTTAGACATTTAATTAGTGTGTACATTACTTTTTGGTATGAGTAGACAAATAGAGTTATAATTGCTATTTTGTATGTAATTTGCTTTTTGTTATGAGTAGGCTTTTGAATTGATGTTGTTCAAGACCGAAGAGAGAATAAACGGTGGGGTGAGAACTTTGATTACTTTTTATCCTTATCTGCCTATTTTCTAGTGCTAATCTCACTCACTCATAATATATCGAAAATAATAAGATTAAAAAGAAATATAAAATATGAAAGACATTCTTAAAAAATTGAAAAGGTTATTGCATAAAATTAAAAATAAAAAAATTGTGTAGAATAATTATCATAAACAATTTAAAATAAAAATCAGCTTGTTAAAAAAACTCTTAAAAATACTTTATCTTAATAAAAAAATTTAAAAACATTATTATGTATTAAATAAAAGTCTTAAATATTAACAACAAAATTGAATTAGATTGAAAATGCAAAAACAATTTTTACCAATAAGATTTTATCCATGGCCAATAAGATTTTTGAACTATAGTCAACTAATGGAAGTAGCTAAATCTAAAAAACTGTTTTTTAAAACCTTTTTCTATTATTTAAAACCTTATAAGGAAGTTAAATGAACTTCCAAGTTCCAAGCACGTATGAAATAATTTGATATGGATGGGTAATGTAATTTCTCACTTTTTGATATTTTAACTTCCAAACAGGTATGAAATAATTTGATGTGGATGGGTAATGTAATTTCTCACTTTTGGATATTTTAACTTCCAAGTTCCAAGCAGTTATGCTTCTTATCTTTTCAATTTTTATACCATCTGACACTAATTTTTCGGTTTATGCTCCTTTGCTTAAATTGAAACCAACAGTAATTTTATCCAAACAACGCTATGTTTCTAACAGCATCACTTCTTGTTTCAGTTTTTATACTAACAACACTATAACTCTATCTTTCAACATAAGAACATGACAAAAAAGGTATAAGCGAAAAACATGGTGAGGTGTGGTGTTGTACCAACAACATTATTTTTCTAACATTATTTTCCTAACAAATACTATTTTTTGTATGCCAACAACACGAACTAAATGTTTTAGCTCAAGAACATGAGAAAAAAAATGTTGAGGTGCGGTAGCTCAATAGCAGCATGAGCGAACTCGATCTCGCTGAAAACCTATGAAGTGAGTGCTAAGGTCGTGAAGCCATTTTATGTAGGCAATGTGTGACAACCCGCGATCCGAGATAAGGGGTGGACAGCCCGATACCCAAATGTAACAGGAATCATGGATGGATATCATCCTCACCATCACAAAATACAAACTGAGTATACGGAAAAACCACCCAATAAATCAGAAAACAGGTTGCCAAAAAGTTTAGAAATTTAAAATGCAGTTAAGAAATTTAAATTAAAACAACCCCATCTGATTAAGCAAGTGGAATTCCACAAGAATATATATAATACAACTAAGACGAATGTATACAAAAGGATCGAATAGGTTGTCGGTCCACAGCTACATAGAACATAATACAACAGTTTAATATCTTACTTATTACATTCATTAAACAAGTACAAAAGTTTGGGCCACACGCCCGAGTGAAAAGACCCGATCTCATCAAGAATACCAAAAATGGAGGCATCTAATTTAATAACCTGTAATAACCCGCAAAATCTTAAAGCCCGTCAAAGAAAGGAAGGGAAATATCAAAATGGGCGTCCTTGTGGTGGAGCACCTGAGCGGATACAATCATATGAACAACAAGAAAAATGAACCGGTCAGGGCCGGGTTTTTATATGATCACCAGAAGAATAAAAAGCATAATAGGAATGAACAGTTATGCATGCATGATAAGGATGATAAACTTACATTACAATTTAACTAAATGATGAAATGAAATGGCATTTACATAAAAGAAAGAAAAGTAAATAACTTAAATTTGAAACCTTTCCTCATTTATAAATTTTCCGTTTTCTTTTATATTCCTTAATAGGAATAAAACCATTTATTAACTTCCATAGTTAATTATCTTACCATTTCATCTTTCCATTCCTTAATAGGAATACCATTAATATCAAGTGCTCTTTATGGCATATAAATCTCAATCCCGTGCTCTTTATGGCACGTATCCATGCTCTTTGTGGCATTTATCATACGCGCTTTGTGGCGTTTAACAACCATCAAGTCCCACTTGAAAAAATATAGTTATATTCATATACATATAACGATTCTAAGACCACCCGTCCGGGTTTCCCCACTATGCGCGCCCCTAAATGACCATCATCTTCCAGGGCCTATAATAAGACAACCTGAGATCCTACAACGCAAGACGTCGGGAAGCGGCCATGTGCCTGCGGGATAGTCAATACTACACCCGGAATCTCCTACCCAATGCAGAAAATATATATATAACAAATGTTCACATGGCCTAGGACTATATCCACCCTGCATTCATTAGCCATGGGGCATCACCATGCGCGCGAACTTCCCTTATGATGTCATTTAGAGAGGTGTGTAACAGTAAATTAACATTTACATTTTTAATCTCATCATCATATTCAATATGCATTACCAATTTCCATTTCCATTATCCATGTGATTGGTTCTTTTTATTCGAACTTAACATCATTAAACAACGGGGTTCATTTTATTTGAACCTATCATCTTTAAACACATTTGGGTTCACTTTAGTGTAAACTATCATCTTTAAACCATTTGGGTTCATTTTATGCGAACCTAATTTCCATCGAATATTGACATTAACATTCCTCAATTTACAAGTCCCGACTAAATCTCCAAATAGACATTATGATCCTGCAATTCCCAAGGTTCGTAGAATTCTGATAAGCCCCTAAGTCTCCAAATATGGGCATTTAACTTCCAAACTTCCAAAAAGTTTGAATTAAAATAAGTAATGCCTTAACATCACTTTAAACCTCCCCGGAATACACCCCAGATGACCCCATTCTAGTCTAGGGTGGCGACCAAACTCAATTACAACTCTAAGACTTTAAGTTTACTTCTTTCAAGAAGGTTCCTAGGTCCTAATCCTAAAAAAAATTGATTAAAATTAGAAAAGGAAAAATACAGGGTTTCCGAATCGATTCGGCCTAGCCGAATCGATTTGGGTTAAGAGAAGCGAATCGATTAGGACTAGCCGAATCGATTCGGTCAGGAAAAATGATTTTCTGCATAATTGCCGAATCGATTCGAACGAGCCAAATCGATTCGGACGCCCCAAGCTTGCAAACTGTCTCTCAGCGAATCGATTCGGCCAGGCCGAATCGATTCGGTTCTGCAGAAATTCCTAGTTTTGGTTATGGAGTTTTAAACTCCAAATTTCTTACTAAACCCAAAATCATTTAATGGAACTAAAACTCCATAAATCCACCCAAGTACCATTATTTACAATATTTATCATCCAAATCAATTTCCAAGGGTAAATACCCAATTAATCTAACAAAACCCTAAAATGATAATTCATAACAATTTACTAATATCAATACTAATTACTCTCCTTAAATCATACAATAGCAAGTAGATAACTTGCCTTGATCATGCAAATGCAGATTTGATTTGTTGTAGGCAATGATCCAAGCTTGAATCTCCAAATCTCTCAATTTCTCCCAAAGTTCTCTTCCCCTCTCTTTCTCTCTAAGGCTCAATTGTGTGTAATGGAAGAATAGAAATAGGATAGGGGACTTAAACGTGGCTTAAGTCTAAAAAGCTCAACTTTAATGACTAATACGCGATATAATGACTCGCAAATACACATTTAAGCTATAACCAGTCAAAAGTGCCCGAAATACCAAAATGCAATATGGCACTTGTTTTGACTGTCTCGTACCTACCGGGACTAACTGCACTATCCAAATTATCATTTGGAAATTTTATAACTCATTTTAAGTTCCGGTTTCATTTTAAACTAAAATGTCATTTTATATCTTATGACACTATAAATTACCACATGGATATTTTTACCCACTTATCAGGAAATCATACAACATTTCAGTAAATATTAACCTTTTTCATATTAAATTAATATTTACTCATCATCCATCATTTTATAATTAATTACTACACTTAGTAAATAAATATAAAATAGGTTCTCAAAAGTGAGGGTTGTTACATACTCCCCCCCTTATGAGGGAATTTTGCCCCCAAAATTCAGGCATGCCTCGCAAGAAGAAATGCGGATACCTTTCCCGCATGCCATCCTCGCGATCCCATGATGATCCCTTGACACTATGATGATTACATTGCATCATAACTAAAGGTACTACCTGCAATCTCAATCGCCGCTCTCTACGCTCTAAAATAACAACCTTCTGCTCCTTATAAGAAACGTCGGGTTGCAACTCATTATCTTAGAAAGGAATGTGCCTAAGGCACCATCACATCTCCTGTACTTCTATATAAGAGAGATATGGAATACGCCATGAACTTGCCGCAAGTGTTTCGGTAAAGCAAGTCAATAGGTTACCGGACCCACCTTAACATTTATAGGAAAGGTCCAACGTAACATGGTGCAAGTTTTTCCCTTTTTACTCAAAATGCTTAATGCCCTTCATAGGCGATACTCGTACCAACACTTGGTCCCCGACCTCAATCTTCACACGCTTTTTCCCCCCTTATCAACATAGCTCTTTTGTCGATCTTGGTTATACAAATGCGATTCCGAATGGGCTCGATCTTTGAAAAAGTATCCCGGATCATTTCAGGTCCAAGGAAACTTATCATCTCGCACCTCTAACCAACAAGCGTGAGATCCACAATGCCTATCCTACAATGCCTCATAAGGCGCCATCCCAACAGTGAATTGATATGAATCGTTATAAGCAAATTCAACTAATGGGAGGCGTTGTTCCCAACTATTCTTGAAGTCAAGCACACACATAAGGAGCATACCCTCCAACATGCGGTTTACCCTTTTTGGTCTGGCCATCTGTTTGAGGATGATAAGGAGTGCTTAACCTACATTCGGTTCCCATGGCTTCGTGGAAACCTGCCACAAGTGGGAAATGAAAATCTTGTCTCAGTCGGAAACTAAAATCAAAGGCACCCCATGCAGTCCAACAACCTCATCATGCCCGGCCACTACTACTGGCGGTGCATAACTTGACACATTATGTCGTTTCCCGGGTGTAACGTAACCCTATAACCGCAAGATTTCTCCATATCTGCCCTTCTAAAGTCCTTCTCATTCGGGACAAAGATTCTCTTATGGAAACGCACCCCTCCCTCCAAAATCAATAGAGCAGGGTTCTGTTCCCTCAATCAACAGCTTGTGTATGTGGCTTTAACCACCCTTGTCACTCCTGCGACATCTTGCAACAAAAATGTTGCTCGCACGAAGGATTAAATTCTGCCCAGGAAGTAACACTTCCCTTTCCTACACAACGATCACCCCCATGCTGAATTTTAATTCAAGCACGGGATAATACTTCTCACGAGTCTTAGCTTATGAGGCGCATAAACATTAGGTCTATGCTCCAGTATTATTACTCCCAATCCTGGCAGAGGCTTGTCAATTGAATCCAACCTCGAGCTTAACAACATGGCTAAGGGGTGCGAGTTAATTCACCCTTTTCGTTACCTCCGTAACACTCTACTACGAGAGGCCTCATCTCCTTCGGCCTTAACTACCAAACTTCTCAAAATCCTCCCACTTCTCATTATCATGGAACCAAATCCCTCTTAGAGTTAACACACGACTTATTCATGGTTAACTCCCAACAGCCCTCCTAAACTAATGTCACATACTAAAGGCCCTATGTCCAAACAATCCTAAAGTCTACCTACCTATACTATACCCTATCTAAGTCGTATGCACCTAATACTAAGTATATCCCTAGTGCCCAAGACCCTTCTCAACTCTCGACATTTTCTCGGTTTCATGCGTGGGACGTCTCTCCGAAGCGAAATCCAAACAATGAACCCTCCCGTTACACTACTACCTCGCGTTGTCAGTCATCAAGGTATACAGGTCTAAGACACATGTTCAGGACCGAAAAGATTCTACTTATATACATTACCATATAAATAACTGAAGACTTAACAAATCAAACAAATCCAAACTAAAGCCCTATAATTATATATCCCACAATATAGGTACCTTTTTAAATAGCCTTCTTATCAAGGCATAACCCGAAGTCTTTACTCGACTTCGCATCCCAATCTCCCTCACATCGTTCAGAGGAGAGAACTGTATACAATGCTTCTATTTCGCACTTTAATAGCCACTAATCACTCTTCTACGTGATTCTCGGCTAAACCTTTCCACCCATCTCTTAACTAACAAAAATAAACTAAAATAAAATGAAATTAACTAACAGAAGAACGAACAACATCTCTCCACTTCCAACGTCGTTGAGGTTCACGCGTGGAGCGTCCCGCAAAAGCGGAATCCAAACAAGGAACCCCTCCTATACGCTACTACTCAACTTTGTCGATCGTGGGGATAAGGCATACAAATCACATTATACCCGACCATGTTAAGGACGAGTAAATCGGCCTCAAAGCACAAAGTACCACAAGAAATCCCTATATGTTTACAAACAAGGAATTGAGCGAACCATCACTCGAAGAAAACTCAACGCTAGACAAATTACTCTCAGCAGAATTTATCAAATCTGTAGCCTGAGAGGAGCTCATAAAAAAAATGAGCACATAACACCCGCATCGAATAACACACAACTCAAGTGTCCCTGAATAAAACTTACCCTCAATAACGGGTGGTGCCGGCAGAGTAGGAGGAAGCATAGCCTCCTGAATTTGACAAATACGCCCATACTGTAGTTGTCCCTGCTGCGGAGGAACAACCATAATAGGTACCGAAGGTGGAAACTGAACATATGGTTGCTGCGGAGCCCTAGGAAATTGGCCCCCAATCACCTGAGGACACACCATCTTATAATGACCAGCCTCCCCACAATGGAAGCACCGTCCCTTCATATCCTCCTGACCTCGACCCCTGTTATTTCTAAACTGGGTAATACCTTGGTCCAGATGGCCTTTACCTCCTTGACCACCCCGACCTGCATGTTACAAAGCACCTTGACCGTGCCTACTGTTATTGCCACCAGCAGTAAACCCTCTGAAGCGTTGTCTCTTAGATGAAACCCTTTGTTGAGGGTCCCTCTCTCTGTTTACTACCCGAAGATTGGGATGAGGTAAATGCTTCTCCTCCAATCCCATGCCCTCCAGGCTTTCCTACTTGCTCCACTATGGTAGCTTTCTTGCTAACCTGCATATATAATCGATGCTCCTGGCAATGGAGTAAGGCTTCATTCGTAACCTCACCAAAAGTTTGTAGAGATGGATTATCCAACAAGTGTTGTCTGATTCTCCAGTTCAGGCCTCCCATAAACTTCGAGATCTTCCTCTCTTCCTGAGTCATCTCATCCGGTACAAAACTTGCCAACCGGGTGAACTCTTCTTCATACTCCGCCACAGATCTCTCTCCTTGCACAACATCTTGTAACTTCCTCTTCATCTCCCTTTGAACTGCGGGAGGAAAGTACTTACTATCGAACAAAGCCCAGAACTCAATGATCGTCATTGTGCCTCTCTGCTCTGGTGTGGTCATCGACTCCCACCAGTGTAACGCAAATCCGAAAAGCTTAAAAGTGGTAAGGACTTGTTTCTTATCCTCACTACATTCTATCATTCAAAGGTGGCATTGCATATCTTTCTTCCATTGATTGGCTTTAATAGCATCAGCACCTCCCTCAAATTCCGGGGGATTGCCCTTTAGAAAGGATTCTCTAACCCTTTTCCACGGAGTAAGTCCCGTAGGAGCTTGCACATCGTGAACCCATTGTTGAGCATGTGGCAATTGTTGGACCACTGTGGTCATGGCGGCGTTAACTGCTTGAGCCACAATGTTTGCGACATCCGCAGCATTAACGGTCCCTTATAGTGGCGGTGGAGGACCTACCTCCTTTTCTACAACCCTATTACGTCTCACCGAGCGACCTCTCTTAGGCGGCATCTGAGATTAATAAACAATAGTGTTAGAATACTATTTAAACAGTCTATCTTGCAGAAGATCGCAAACATAAGCAACAAAGAAATCCTAACATTAGGCTCTACATCAAAGAACGCTACGGTAGAACGTGACAAGTTTACACAGATCCTAGTACTCTAGAACCCGATGCTCTGATACCATATGTGACAACCCGCGATCCGAGATAAGGGGTGGCCAGCCCGATACCCAAATGTAACAGGAATCATGGATGGATATCATCCTCAGCATCACAAAATATAAATTGAGTATACGGGAAAACCACCCAATAAATCAGAAAACGGGTTGCCAAAAAGTTTAGAAATTTAAAATGCAGTTAAGAAATTTAAATTAAAACAACCCCATCTGATAAGCAAGTGGAATTCCACAAGAATATATATAATACAACTAAGACGAATGTATACAAAAGGACCGAATAGGATGTCGGTCCACAGCTACATAGAACATAATACAACAGCTTAATATCTTACTTGTTACATTCATTAAACAAGTACAAAAGTTTGAGCCACACGCCCGAGTGAAAAGACCCGATCTCATCTAGAATACCAAAAATGGAGGCATCTAATTCAATAACCTGTAATAACCCGCAAAATCTTACAGCCCGTCAAAGCAAGGAAGGGAAATATCAAAACGGGCATCCTTGCGGTGGAGCACCTGAGCGGATACAATCATATGCACAACAAGGAAAATGAATCGGTCAGGGCCGGGTTTTTATATGATCACCAGAAGAATAAAATGCATGATAGGAATGAACAGTTATGCATGCATTATAAGGATGATAAACTTACATTACAATTTAACTAAATGATGAAATGAAATGGCATTTACGTAAAAGAAAGAAAAGTAAATAACTTAAATTTGAAACCTTTCCTCATTTATAAATTTTCCATTTTCTTTTATATTCCTTAATAGGAATAAAACCATTTATTAACTTCCATAGTTAATTATCTTACCATTTCATCTTTCCATTCCTTAATAGGAATACCATTAATATCAAGTGCTCTTTATGGCATATAAATCTCAATCTCGTGCTCTTTATGGCACGTATCCATGCTCTTTGTGGCATTTATCATACGCTCTTTGTGGCGTTTAACAACCATCAAGTCCCACTTGAAAAAATATAGTTATATTCATATACATATAACGATTCTAAGACCGTCCGTCCGGGTTTCCCCACTGTGCGCGCCCCTAAATGACCATCATCTTTCAGGGCCTATCATAAGACAACCTGGGATCCTATAACGCAAGACGTCGGGAAGCGGCCATGTGCCTGCGGGATAGTCAAGACCACACCCGTAATCTCCTACCCATCGCAGAAAATATATACATAACAAATGCTCACATGGACTAGGACTATATCCACCATGCATTCATTAGCCAGGGGGCATCACCATGCGCGCGAACTTCTCTTATGATGTCATTTAGAGAGGTGTGTAACAGTAAATTAACATTTACATTTTTAATCTCATCATCATATTCAATATGCATTACCAATTTCCATTTCCATTATCCATGTGATTGGTTCTTTTTATTCGAACTTAACATCATTAAACAACGGGGTTCTTTTTATTTGAACCTATCATCTTTAAACACATTTGGGTTCACTTTAGTGGAAACTATCATCTTTAAACCATTTGGGTTCATTTTATGCGAACCTAATTTCCATCGAATATTGACATTAACATTCCTCAATTTACAAGTCCCGACTAAATCTCCAAATAGACATTATGATCCTGCAATTCCCAAGGTTCGTAGGATTCCGATAAGCCCCTAAGTCTCCAAATATGGGCATTTAACTTCCAAAAAGTTTGAATTAAAATAAGTAATGCCTTAACATCACTTTAAACCTCCCCGGAATACACCCCAGATGACCCCATTCTAGTCTAGGGTGGCGACCAAACTCAATTACAACTCTAGGACTCTAAGTTTACTTCTTTCAAGAAGGTTCCTAGGTCCTAATCCTAAAAGAATTTGGTTGAAATTAGAAAAGGAAACATACAGGGTTTCCGAATCGATTCGGCCTAGCTGAATCGATTTGGGTTAAGAGAAGCGAATTGATTCGGTCAGGAAAAATGATTTTCTGCATAATTGCCGAATCGATTCGGACGAGCCGAACCGATTCGGACGACCCAGGCTTGCAAACTGTCTCTCAGCGAATCGATTCGGCCAGGCCGAATCGATTCGGTTCTGCAGAAATTCCTAGTTTTGGTTATGGAGTTTTAAACTCCAAATTTCTTCCTAAACCCAAAATCAACCAAACCAAAATCATTTAATGGAACTAAAACTCCATAAATCCACCCAGCTACCATTATTTACAATATTTATCATCCAAATCAATTTCCAAGGGTAAATACCCAATTAATCTAACAAAACCCTAAAATGATAATTCATAACAATTTACTAATATCAATACTAATTACTCTCCTTAAATCATACAATAGCAAGTAGATAACTTGCCTTGATCATGCAAATGCAGATTTGATTTGTTGTAGGCAATGATCCAAGCTTGAATCTCCAAATCTCTCAATTTCTCCCAAAGTTCTCTTCCCCTCTCTTTCTCTCTAAGGCTCAATTGTGTGTAATGGAAGAATAGAAATAGGATAGGGGACTTAAACGTGGCTTAAGTCTAAAAAGCTCAACTTTAATGACTAATACGCGATATAATGACTCGCAAATACACATTTAAGCTATAATTAGTCAAAAGTGCCCGAAATACCAAAATGCAATATGGCACTTGTTTTGACTGTCTCGTACCTACCGGGACTAACTGCACTATCCAAATTATCATTTGAAAATTTTATAACTCATTTTAAGTTCCGGTTTCATTTTAAACTAAAATGTCATTTTATATCTTATGACACTATAAATTACCACATGGATATTTTTACCCACTTATCAGGAAATCATACAACATTTCAGTAAATATTAACCTTTTTCATATTAAATTAATATTTACTCATCATCCATCATTTTATAATTAATTACTACACCTAGTAAATAAATATAAACTATAGGTTCTCAAAAGTGAGGGTTGTTACACATTGTACTCGTTTCTTTCCCTTGTTCATTTTTTTCCCTGGCCTTACTCATCGCTCTTTAAACCATCAAATTCAAAAGTATAGAAAAGAAAAATACATACATAAGAAAAAACCAAAAAAAATCCAAAAACACCACAACGCAACACTATAAAACGCGAGAGAAACCCAAATCAAGAACAATTATTATTCTGAAAATATAAATCAACAATATTTCTCTTGATCTCAGATCTTTTATGGGGACGGTGTTGCCATCTGTAAAATACCATACGAAAAAATAATACCTGAGACTCACTTCTTGAAAACGGCCGTAGCCGCAACTCGAGACTCACTTCTTGAAAACAACCGTAGCTCCACGTCAACAACCGTAGTTTCTGCCGAAAAATCCCAGATCTCAACTCACATGCGAACTCGATCTGGTTTATTTAACCAGATCAAAAATCAGTGCAAAGTCAGTGTAGAAATCCTTATAATCAACATAAAATTTTCTAAAAAAAAATCGTAATATTACAAAGCTTGCCTCTTAGAAGCTCCATATATAACATTAAAAAAAGGGACATATACCAAATAGTCCCTCAAACATTTTTTAATACTCATTTAGTCCAAGCCTTTTTATTTTGCCTCAAAAAGTCCTTTGCCACGTATTTTGGAAAGGGAGTGCCGCTGGCGCGGACCTCTAAAAATAAGAGAATATTGAGTGCTTGAGGGACTAAATGGGTTAAACTAAAAATATGTATCCTTTTTAAAAAATATATATTTATAGTAGGGACTATTAAATAATTGACCCTTAAAAAAAACCGGACTATATGTCAAACACAAAATCATAATAAAAAATGCAAGATCTGCCCTTTAAAAAAACTTCAGTTTCTCTCTATATATACAATGGCGAGATTCAACCAAACAGCCCGAGAAAGTAGGTGGCCACTAAGATCACCAGGAAGTTAGCTCCGGCATACCGAGGAGTAAAGAAGACCCACCTTTTTTGCCCAGCACTGAGCTTTTTCAGGTGGCGGATTATGCGTATCCGGTGCTGCCGTGTGGTTAAGTGTTGAATAAAAAAACAGAAATCAACTTGCTCATATGAGAGAGAGAGAGAGAGAGAGAGAGAGAGAGAGAGAGAGAGAGAATAACTTACACCATCTTACATATCTGCTTAAAAATTTGTAAGCAAGTGTCTAGTGTTGCCTGAAAAAAGTTAATAATGGTTAGTTAATTTGTGAACCACGGAATGACCTGAACAACTCTCCTTACCATAATAAGAGAGTTGTGTGTATGCGTTTGTGAGAGATTGAGAAGAACGTGGAATGAAGATAAAATTAGGAGAAAAATATAAAAAAGAGACTCACAGGTCAAGCGAGGTAAAGAAGAGACTCAGTTCTACATTAAGGTTAACAAATCTAAAAGAGAGCTCACAATTTGATATTTATGCCCGAGAGAGAGAGAGACATGAATGTGCTGTAGTGTTATGTGCTACAGTGTTTCAAGTGAGTATAGGACCTGAACACCGTAGCACGCGTTATGTGCTGTAGTGTTTCAAGAACACCGTAGCACACGTTATGTCGTATGGGTTCAAGTGAATATAGGATCGGTTTCGTGAGTTTTCAAATATCAGTTTTTCGTGAAGCATCAGAGTTTTCAAATACCTGTTTCGTATTTTTCAAACCCATACAACATAACGCAAAACTCATAACGGTAACAGTTAACTCATAACGATAGCAGTGAGCTCACACTTTCAAATATCAGTTTTTAAATATAAGTTTTTCTCTCAGTATAATGTTGGAAATTAATGTTAAGTGACGAAATTAATTATTTAATTTCAATTGTATTAAATTTCGAATTTCCCATTTATGTGGTTTTAATAAATGTCAGATAATTAATTAGGAATGTGATAAATAAAGATATTAAAAGATTTGGGTAAACCTTACCCGTTAGTCACATGATGGTTAGTGGCATTAGTGGGAGACTTGAAAGAGTCTCACCTTGACTAGGATTCCGGCCCTCTTCCCCTTATAAATAGAGACCTCTACACCATCTAGAGTCATCTCATAACACACTATTTCTGAGGTGGGAGAGAAACTCCGAGATTCCATTAGAGTGCATTTTTTCCAAGAAGGCAGATCGATGGAGCAATTAATCAAGATTGATCTTTGATCAAGGTATGTCTTATTTTCTATCTTTTAGACGTATTTTGTGAAAACATGAAGATCTAAGATCCTTTTATTAAGAACAATTGTATGTTAAACTTTAATCATATTAATGTGTTCATGATTAATATTAGGGTGTTCTTAAGAATGATTTTATATGTGGTATCAGAGCTAAAGTTTAAGATCTCATGATTTTCCTTATTGATGTTCGTCTTTAATGATATATGTGCCTGAGACTTTCTGCGACATTTTATTTATGTCATTAAATTGTTTTTGTGCCTGAAACCTTCTGCGACGTCTTCTTTCTGTCATTAAATCTGCTCTTAAAGTGTGTCTGAGATTTTCTGTGACGTTTTTCTTTTGTCGCCAATACTCACTGGTGAGAATGAAAGGTCAAAACTTGCTCGGAATTTTACAAAACTGACGTGGTCGACTGGAAACGTCAAAATAAACAAAACCCATTGTAAACAATGGGCACCACCTTACTTTTGCGTTTTGACGTCGTTAAGGCCCTCAAAACTCCGTTTTTGCCATTTTAGGAAATAATCTCGGGGCTTATAACTCTTTACAGAAAATTGATATTAACGTTCTGCAAAAAGTTTTGATTTTCTGGCATGTTTTACTTCAATTCCATGGAGAAAACTCATTTTTGCCATTTTTGGCAAAATTCATGTATTACGTGTTTTTATACCTGGGCAATTATGTTTTTGAGGCATTCGAGCTACTATTGGTATCTTTGTGATTACTGATAGATTACATATTATAGTTAATATTAATGCATGGTTTACTATATTTAAGTTGAGACATGTAAACAATTATTCATTTGAGTTAAGTCAAAGGCCAAACACAGGCTGAGACTGCATGTACGAATAATATACTTACATTCATTAAAGACTTATTCTAATGTTAGTTATAAAATTGGATTGAGGCGCAACACATGCTAATATCTGAATTGAACAACATTAGAACCAGTTTTGTAAAAATAGAATAGTTGACATTAAGTCCATTAATCATGGTATTAAATGAATTAGGCAACAAACACATATGCCAAAATTATGGGACCATGATAAATGAATTATAGGGTAATATATCTTTACAAACTGAATATTATGTGATGATTAACACAGATTCCGTGATATTCGGAATGTAGATGAAATATACCAAAATTTTAGTCAACAATTCAATATTCGACCCTTGCAATTTTTGTTGTGTGTGAAAATTTAAGTTTTCCAATATTTCATGTATGTTTTATCTAGAACTGTGATAAAACCTTGCTCTAATGATCCTTTTTAGTTGAATATTCGTGCGAAACACATGCCAACATATTTCATATGGTCGGATATTAGACTTATGTTATTGTTAATATTCATATTTTGATGAATCTCGTGCCAAACACAGGCCAATGATTCATATTGTTGAATATTATGATATTCATGTTTTAATGAGTCTCGTGCCAAACACAAGCTACAATTCATATGTGCGGATACTAGATTTATTGGTTGCATGCATGCATATTTGAATGCATGACTTGCAAATTTTGAGACTCATAAGTAGGTATTCATGCAGTTTAATCAAATGCCAAATACAGGCTAAGATTACATGTGAAGATACTATACTTGTAGTCATTTCAGATTATCCTAATGTTTGTTATAAGGTTAAATTGAAGCGCAACACATGCTGAAATTTGAATCAAATAAACATTGGAATTTTTGTAAATGTTAAATAATTGGCATCAATGTTAAAAAGTCATATTTACATATGTCACTAGTATGATAATTGTGATTATAACCATATTGTGCATTAGTATGACCATGAATGATTTGGGTCAATATTTCTGATTTGTTACTCATACATAAGTGATGAAGCGAAAGTAAATGATTTATGTCTTCCATTTACTATTATTTGTGTAATATCTCATGTAAAATCTTTGTCTATTTGATTTTCACATTATGTCTAATTTTTCATGAATTTCAAATTAAGGAATAGACAATAATATAATTATTCATGTATTACGGGTATTTTGCACATGTATGTGTATCTCTTATATTTATATAATATATGGTTTGGTGTTCATTAAAGTGCTCCATTCCAGAAGATATAAATATTGGACTAATGCATTAATATCATGCATATTTTGGTTGCCTACGGGTCCATGTATGATATTGAATGCTAGGATGATGATACTTTATGATGTTGCATACATATTATTGTTTATTCATTTATTGTGATTACAATAATTGAACAAAATATTAGTGGTGATATATATTGGGAAGGTAATAATGGTCGTCAAAAACAGATGCCATAATTTCTGTCACTATCATATCACCAATTAAGTTTATGAAAACCATAAACTTGAATAATTTAGCTTATTGATCATGCGATATTTAATGAAAATAAGTGAAAAATTTATTGACTTGTGTATGTAAGTCTTTACGTAATGTAATATTCATATTATGAAATATTTGGTAATCACTACAGTGACCCAACTAGAATGGCAATGAATATTAAATGTAAAGATGATGGTAGTAGTAACTCATGATGCTTATAATTGTAAAGATATTAATGGGGTATATTGAGTTTATTTCTTCAAGCAAGGTTATTCCTTACAAGGAATCAATTTTGAGTGATTGAATGAACATCATAGATCACATACGTTATTATAGTATGTGAAAATAAGTTGTGCACAAATGTCGTGTACAATATAATGAAATAACATTATACCCAATAAAGTAATCTACAAGCGTCATATAATCGATATTTCACGGTTACTACTGACAAAAACTCACGGTTATGCACTCAATTTATCATGTAATCGATGTGTGTGTTGTTAAATCAAAGCATTAATGAAGTGAGCAATTTATCTCATTATCTTATCACATATTATTGTATCCCATTTTATTTCTCTAAAATTTCATATTTAATTTGGTTAAACAAATTAAGTTTGTTTACATATTGCACACTCGGACTAATAATGATAAAGATAATATGTATCTTTTATGATTTGAAATGAGTTTTTCATCTCAGTAGAGTTTTCAAGTTATACTTAATATGTTATAGAAAGTATTTACTTTTGATGCAAGGATTTCTTACAAAACAAACTAGAAATGCTAATAAGATTCTTTTCTTTTGTTCTTGGGGAATCAAATCGCCATTTGTTTTCATAAACCCTCAATTTCTTTTGGAAAATGTTTGTCTAAACTTGATCGTGAGGGATATGTTCTAAAGAATCTTTTGATGTATATTTTTTCAAGGGTTATGATTTTAGTTTTGATGTTTTGTAAAAAATAAAGTTTGGACATAGTTCTTTAAAGATTTGTTTGATCCTGCATCATAATCGTAGCGTTTTTTTTATGAAACTCTTTAAATCTTGTACCAAATTAAATCTAGACTCTTTTTCATAATTTTCGTGGACAAGATTTTTGTAATGTCTCTTACAAATTTTGATAGTCGAGTTGTGCTCTTAAGGTATTACGATGTCTAATATAAGGATGACCTATGTGGCCCAAGTGGGAGATTATGATAAACTTCCCTTAAAGTGGACCTATATAGATCATATAATTGTCATTGACACGTATTTATTGCATTAAAGTCAAATTCATTATGAAAGGTGAAATTAGTGGTAGTAGAAAATCATGAAATATGGTTATAAAGGAAGGTAGGGTACTTATCCCATTATCGATAACCTTCTTGAGGTTATAAAGGAAGGTAGGGTACTTATCCCATTAACGATAACCTTCTTGAATCCTTGTTCTTTTAGTTGTTAGATTGTCTAAACAAAAAAGAACAAATAAATGGTCAACCACTAAATGATAGTATTGTCACCGTGAGAGAAATGTAGATATAATCATAAGGAATAGTATTAAGAAGATCTTAAAAGATCTACTATCCTCGATGATTATGTGGTGTATCTGCATGAACATGAATTTGGCGTAGGAATAAATAATGACATGGTTTTATTTTCAAAAGTCATAAGAAGTGAAACTAATGGACTACAACTAAGGTTGAAATCTCGTTGAATTACATAATTGATGCACTAAAGTCGGGTATAAGGGGGCCATCAAGACCAAACGCGACACTAACGGTAGTTAAACTAGATAAAGCTAAATTGTAGTAAAATATTTCACTATTAATGAAGAAAAGGTTATAAATGAACCTTCTCAATTACATGTAAGGACATGGAATTCCTATGACATTAGTAGCTCATTATGATTGAGAGTTACATGAAGTGGATGTGAAAATTACTTTTTGAATTCTAATAAACCATGAGTATATGTTTAGGAGATCATTTTATAAACATAAGTTTCCCACATGACGCATTTTAAGAAATAATATCATTATTTTTTTTAATCGTTGTATATTTGCATACACCTTAAGATCAGTGGGAGTAAGTTTATATATTTTCTCTATATACAAGCACGGATTTAGAAAGTAGAGAATCAAAATAATTTTATGGGTTTAAAAGTTGTGTATGAAGTAATGAGATACTTAAAGGACTATATGCTCACATTTATGATGTATGTGTTCATTTAAATATGAACAATTATTGTGACTCAAATTTACTGTTTGTACGGATGGTACGAAGTTCACTCTTGCTTAAGTATGTCTGTTTTGGTTTATCAACCAATATAATGAAGGAGTGCAACACAAACCATCCATTAAGTATTGTGAAAGTTGAGTTTGTAGTATGCTTGATGCTACAACTTATGTATTTTGGCAGCGTGACTTCATTTCGGGACTTGGAGTTGTCGACACTATTATCAAGTCGCTGAAATATTATGATAATGTCGCTGCAATCACTACACCAAATCTGCCCATTTGTCAAGGTCATTGACCTTGACAAATTCACCTTGTCAAGGTCAATGACCGTGACATTTCGAGGCGAGACAACTTTTTTTGTCACAGTCGTGTCACGGTCATTGACCTTGACAAAAAACTCGCGTTTTGTGTCACGGTCGTGTCAAGGTCAATGACCGTGACACGTTTGTCATGGTTTATAACCGTGACCCCAATTGTCACGGTCCATGACCGTGACACGTCCGTGACAACTTTTGTCCCGGACTTGTCACGGTCAATGACCGTGATAATTCTGGGCAGAATTTAAAAAAAATCTGCTGGGCAGTATGGCCACCGCCACTGCCCAGCAGTATATTTGTACCTGTTATAGCAACGTTGTACCTGTTCCAAACATCATATATCCAACACAAACTAAAGATAATGCAAATATATATTCATGATGATATAATCCAAATATTCAAAGTAAAAACAATATACATGACGATATAATCCAAATTTAATTAAAATGGACAAACTTAAAAATAATGTTACTACATGTCTTGGATAAAACTGAGGAGGTGAGTAGGCCACACGACATACGAATTGACGCACCCACTAATATACGTCGTGCCGCATTGTTCGCGCAACCACAATAGGGAGTTCTCCTTCCCGGGTATGACATGCGTAACGAGCACCCTGGACTCCATCTGTTGAAGCGCACGTCCATGAACTATTCCACCCTCGATGATATTCGGGTCCCTCAACCCCCGCCCTATCCGCTGGCCATCAAATACGTCCAATATGAACACGCTCGGCCAACCAATTGTCGACAATGGTCTGTTGGAGGGCGTCAAATAGGGAAGTGGATCGTCGAAGTACGAACGTGTCGGTGATGAAGCAGCGAGGTCCACATCCTCGTCATCCTGCGCCTCGTCCTCCCGCACCTCCTCCTCCACCGCCTTCTCCTTCCCTTTCCCTTTACCTTTACGGTCTCCACCCAACGTACGCTTCATGAATGCGTACATATCTTGGACCGTCGCCTCCAAACGGGACAGCTTCGCGTCGTGTGAATCCACCGTTCGAGACAACCCGATGTCGCTCGTCTCAAATCCGATGATCCTAGATTTGGCCACCCGCGAGCTCACTCCCCTTGTCCTCCCTTTGCGATCAGAGCCAAGCACTTGGCTGAGTGCGTCTGTGGACAAAGATGCCTTGTCGGCATCAGACTGTGACTCATGCACTTCCTTAAGCTTTGCCTGAAACGACAAAAAGCACATGATTAGTAAAATAAGTAAACTAAAAAATTATAACGTAATTAACAAAAATTAAACTGTCGGATTACTTACAATCGTGGCCGCGACGCTCGGGGACACCTCCTTGTCCTTCCCCTTCTTCGTCCGAAGAGCCACATAAGTATCGAGCCTATGTGGCTTACCCCCTGGCCCACTCCCTACCCCCTGAAATAAAATAGAGTAATGTAAAATTAGTATCGGCCCCGTAAAGTAAAATAATATCCAATAATATATTTCTGTAGTTATAGATAAATTAAATCTTACCTGCATCCTATGCTCCACCTCAGCGTAAGAGGTCCGGCCGGAGTAGTGCACGTCCGTCTTTTTAGCCCGATTTCCCCTCCCCGATTGGCGAGATGCCAATTGTCGATCCTCGATCTCATTGTCAATGAACTTTTGCCATTGTGCCAATGAGATCGGCTCCTTGGGCGGGACGGATCCGCGCCATTGTAAAATGGACTCTCGTATTTTTCCAAAGTACCGTGTCCGCATATTTTTCTTCCACGTCTTGTGTTGCTCCCTCAGCTGCTCCAAGACGGAATCGCATAGCTTTGGATCCAAGTTGAATTGTTCCTGTCCAACAAATACAATGTTAGTTGCGAATAAATATAAATATAAATATAAATTGAAATATTCATATAAATATTACTTGTAGTGCCGCCCAAACAGCTAACTTGAGCTCATACGGCACCTCCTTCCAACTCATAAACCCCGGGCCGATGACCGTCTTTAGCAGCTCGAGGGATCTCGCTAAAAGCTCCGACTTGTTTTCGACGGTAATCCCAAATTTTCCATATTTGGGGAGCCTAGCGGCGGAGGAGCCCTCGTCGCCTCCGCTACCACCGAACCCAGACGACATCATCATAAACAGCATCATCATCTTCGCCTTAACATCTGAAGGAGACATTTTTGCTGTAAAAAAAATGTTATTAGTACAGATAAAAAAAAATGTTAATAGTACACATTTCATTTTACCTAATTGAATTAATTGAATTAATAATACAGATAAAAAAATGTTCCATCTATATTATAACATATGTGTAAGTTCCGTCAATACCATTTCGTTTCAATTTTGTAATATTATGTTTTTTCCAAATATTTAAAGAGTTATTAAATGGGTGCCCCACCCCCACCCCCACCCACCGCCACACACACACGCACACCTACGCACACACACACACACACACACACACCCCACCCCCTGCCCCCCTCCACCACCCCTCCCCCATCATTGTGTGAATAGGTATGAGATCATAATTTGGAGGAATTCACGTCCAAGAAATAATTTGGATTGTGATACCCCTTGATAGACTTATATGTTTTGTTTACCCGACCGATTAACTATTTTATAATCCTATAGAATTAAGTTTTAGAATCAAGGAATTGATCAGATATTCATTAAAATCGGTTAGTAGAAAATTTATTTAACCAAGAGGGTATCGAAAAGATAACGTGGGGAATCATAATATACCGTAATCAACTTTAATAATAAGAACACATTCTTTCGAGTGATTTATAAATAATTAAATTTGAGTGCAATCATGATTATACCTAGTATTTACTTTGAATAAAGGATATAAATTATTAGTAGTAAGCGAGGATACCTATGTGTAAACTCTAGGATCGGAAGGTGTATCTGTTTGTTAGTGTTTTAAAGCTAAGGGGAAGAGTATGTAATTTATTATACTTAAATAGAAAAACACGGAAGAAACATTTTACCAAAACCCTAAACAGAAGAGTAGAAGTACCAGGAAGAGAATGTTTTTCAGGTAAGTTATTTGTTAAGTATATAAAACTTTTTTATTCAAATGTTTAATTTTTTTAAATTAAATGTTAAAAAGTATTTTTGTATTCCTTCAAAGGTTTAAATCATTCAATGTTAGGAGTATTTTTGTGTTCATTTGTAAATATTTAGGAAACTAACACTATTCAATGTTAGGAGTATTTTTTTCTCAAATCTTTAAATGTTAGAAATATTTAGTGGTATGTTAGAAATTAGGGGTATTGTCTTTTTGTGTTCAATATTTAGGGGTATCGTATTTAGGGGCAATGTTAGAAATATTTAGGAGAATTTTCAAATTTTAGTGTTATTTTTTCAGTTAATTTTCAATATTGAAGTATAATTTTCTTATAATTTCAATGTTAATCCTAAAAAAATTGCCTTTGAGGCTACCGCCCCTGAACCCCTACATTGCTCGAAAAATTTCGCACCCCCTTACTAAAAATCCTGGGTCCGCCACTGCACCCCACCCCACCCCCTGCCCCCCTCCACCACCCCCTCCCCCACCACACACCACCACACACACACACACCCCACCCCACCCCACCCCACCCCCTGCCCCCCTCCACCACCCCCTCCCCCACCACACACCACCACACACACACCCCCCACCCTACCCCACCCCCTGCCCCCCTCCACCACCCCCTCCCCCACCACACACCACCACACACACACACACCCCACCCTACCCCACCCCCTGCCCCCTCCACCACCCCCTCCCCCCTCCCCCAAAACACACCACCACACACACACACACACCGCACCCCACCCCACCCCACCCCCTGCCCCCTCCACCACCCCCTGCCCCACCCCGCCCAACCCCCTGCCCCCCTCCACCACCCCCTCCCCCACCCTGCCCCATCCCGCCCAACCCCCCCCACACACACACACATACACACATATATATATACACATACACACATAAATATACAGACAAATATATATATAAATGGAAGAGAGAGGGAGAGAGAAATTGGACCTGAGAGAGAGAGAGAGAGAGAGCAGCGTCGAGTCGAGAGAGAGAGAGAGAGAGAGGGAGGGAACGGTGGGAGGGAAAAAAGAAGGGGGAAAGGGTTTTTGCAGGAAAAGTTGTCACGGTCGTGTCAAGGTCATTGACCGTGACAAGCCCGTGACAAATTGAATTGTCACGGGCTTGTCACGGTCAATGACCGTGACAATTCGTTGTCACAGTCGTGTCAAGGTCAATGACCGTGACATAAAACGCGTGTTTTTTTGTCACGGTCAATGACCTTGACAAGGCTGGCCGGCTGAAAGGTGACAATTTGCCCATTTTGGTGTAGTGAATCTTCTTTATGAAGAAATGTTAGGTATTCCTAAAGTAACTAAGCACGTTGAATGAAATACCTATCAGTTAAAGAAGAAATTCAGAAACAAAGAGTGTCAATTGATCACATCAGTACGCGTGATAACATAGCAGATCCTCTTACGAAAGGATCATCTCCGAAGACCTTTATGGAACATGTCAAAGAGATGGGTCTCGATTAGTTAGACTATGATTGCTATTTTGGCTTAGTTGTTTGACACCATTACTTGAATTCAATAAAAGTGTTTCTGATTTCAATTATTTCTGTCTTTTGAGAAAGCATGCATAAAATTATGAATTATTGTTGACAGAAATAGTCCTTATTGAAAAGGACATTATGAGGCCATTATGATACCCAATATTAAAGGCTTAGTTGAATGAAACATTGGTGTTGTGGTACATGGAAGGAACCATTCTCTTGAATAGTATGGAACCGCCATGACTCGCATCCGTGAATCATTTGATTCAGCAAAATAAATTTATCAATGATTGTGCACCTTATGATACCTAATCTAATTATGCGAATTATTAAGACCAAGTGGGAGACTGTTGGAAATTAATGTTAAGTGATGAAATTAATTATTTAATTTCAATTGTATTAAATTCCGAATTTCCCATTTATGTGGTTTTAATAAATGTCAGATAATTAATTAGGAATATGATAAATAAAGATATTAAAAGATTTGGGTAAACCTTATCCGTTAGTCACGTGATGGTTAGTGGCATTAGTGGGAGACTTGAAAGAGTCCCACCTTGACTAGGATTCCGTCCCTCTTCCCCTTATAAATAGATACCTCTACACCATCTAGAGTCATCTCATAACACACTATTTCTGAGGTGGGAGAGAAACTCCGAGATTCCATTAGAGTGCATTTTTTCCAAGAAGGCAGATCGATGGAGCAATTAATCAAGATTGATCTTTGATCAAGGTATGTCTTATTTTCTACCTTTTAGACGTATTTTGTGAAAACATGAAGATCTAAGATCCTTTTATTAAGAACAATTGTATGTTAAACTTTAATCATATTAATGTGTTCATGATTAATATTAGGGTGTTCTTAAGAATGATTTTATATATAACCCTATTATCACATGTTCCTAAGCCCCGGCTCCAAACTGTAAAACCCAGTTCGGAACTGTAGAACATGCGCTAAAATGATAACTGTAAAAAAATGACAACGGTAAAATGATAACTGATAACTGTAACATGATAACTGGAAAAAACACTCAGTTCTTAACTTTTTAAGTTATTCTCACTACAAAATGTTAACTGTATGCGACTGAAAAAAATTAATTATCACTATAAAACGCTAACTGTATACCGAGAAGTGGGATCACCCTCATAACATCACATATACGACTGAAAAAATGAACTGGCTAACTGTATGCGTTAAAATGCTAACTGAACATTTCCTCACTATAAAACCCAGTTTGGTTGGCTGAAATTATTTTTTGATAGCTCTAGAGTTATTTTTTTAAAACCCAGATCTAGAGTTATAACTGCTATCTGACCCAGCGGATGTTAACCCTTTGAAAAAAATATGAACACGGAAAGCTCTAGAGTTATAACTGCTATATGACCCAGCTCTAGAGTTATAACTGGGCTTGAGAAGCACACACTCTAGAGTTATAACTGCTATATGACCCAGCTCATGTGAGTTTAAAGATGTTGTTATAGTGTGAGTTTGAAAAGCTATAAAAATATGGAAGACCCAGAAAAAAATACGAGTTCGTGTGAGTTCAAAGACCCAGAAAATATGAACAGCAAAAATGTGAAACAACAAAAATAGAAGACATGAACCGCATATTTCAAAAACCCAGAAAAATATGAACAACAAAAAAATGGTTCAACTATAAAATATAAAACAGCAAAAAAAGAAGACATGAACCGCATACAGTGAACTAAACATGTTTATACAGCAAAAATATGGACAGGTATGAAAACCCAGTTTATAAAACTCACTTTAAGTATGTTCTCTTCAGCTCCAAAACTCACAGTCTCTCTCACAGCTCTCTTGTGTGCGGTAGCTTATGAGCTCTCTTATGTGCGGTAGATTATGAGCTCTCTTGTGTGCTGTAGATTATGTGCAGATAGAAGAGATATGTGCGGTAGATTGTGAGTCCCAAAGAAGAGATAGGTTGTACTCTCTAGCCACTCTAGATTGTGAGTCCCAAAATATTAAGGTTACGCGGATCATTTTTGATTGATTTTTAGTCATTGGATTGAAACTCCTTCCATTTGATCCCAACCATTAGTTGATAAAGACCAAAACTCTCAAGATTTAATCTCAACTGTTAGTTGGAAGAGACAAAAAAAGTCCTCCTCCTTTATTATATAGATATTTACCATTCACAATATATAGATATGTTCCATCAATCACATCATATCTATAAATCATCACACAAGAAATATACATTTGTTTCATATTCACATAACCATTTCAACATATATATATATATATATATATATATATATATAAGCATACTCCATCTTCAATCATTATTCATCAAGTAACATAAGTTGTAGCTATATATATACAACTCTCATAGTACTCATCCTTGTTACGTCGCAAATATACTCAAATCGTTCTCTTTTATATAGTGCCTCATTGGACACCTATTTATTCATTTTCCCTTATCATATAAATAGTCTCCCGATACATATAACAATGAGGTTACTAACTCCCAAGTGTAACATATATAGCAATCACTATACATTCCATCAATATCATAATACACTTCGATATATCTAATAATAATTCCGACTGTAGGTATACACATAACTAATAGTCTTCAAACCACAATCTTAATCCTCGATTCATTTCAGAATCCTTTCAAGTATTAAAATTCCAATCGTTATTCACCAAATCAATAATTGATAAGCCTCAAGCTCAAAACTACATTTATTTTATGATCTCAACACATATTGGGGTATCCCATAGTTAATCACTCGTCGATATGTATAGACTAGTCTAACTATAAGTATACTCACAACTATTTGTCGGCAACGAGTTAAATTTACCCTCACTTTAGATTACGGTTCAATGTCTCATGATGAACCTTACACATTTACATAATTACCATATTCCTTGAGTTAATCATCACTAAGGATAGGCGACTTCTCTCTCTTTGGTCCCCTAATCATATCCTAAATAGAATCCCATTGCTATAAGGAATTGACACAATAGTCGGTATCTAAATTTCACATTATGCCATCACAACTTCCTCCTAATATCCTCAACCTCACCTCATGTATTAACTCATATCTGATCTCCAAATAGGACTCCCATCCCTAATGAGGTTTCCCACTACTTCGATACATCAATTTCAATATCTCTATATCGTCCCAAGTTACTACGATAGGCCCCCACGATCATAGCATGTGAAAACCCCTCAAGAATACTCCAAACATATCTCTCTCGTCATATATGTGAGTTCCAAATCGAGAAACCCAACCGAAAGGGATTTAAGACATATTCTAGAAAAATTAAGCAAAACTGCCCTGTTTTCGAATCGATTCGGCCCCTCCGAATCGATTCGGCCCCTCTAGACATGTAAGTTTTCTACATACCGAATCGATTCGCAAGGAGTGAATCGATTAGGCCCTATAGACCTAATGCTTCTGCAACATGGCGAATCGATTCGGCCAGTTCAGAAAGCCACAAAATGGGGCTATTTTCTCCAAACCCAAATCTCCAAAATCCATATTTACATCATCCCAAACCATCAATCTTCACACCAAACATATTTCTAACCCTAAAATTCATCATATAACTACCCAACCATTTTTATAACCTCAATTGCAAGATTTAATCTACAAAATCTAGGTTTTGACATATACCCAAAATTCAATTCTTTTACCCACAAATTATGAAATAAACTACACAAACGAATTATTTAGCAAGATTAAACACTTGCCTCAGAATTTTAGAGGTTGAATCGTCCTCGTGATCGTGTTTGGGTCAGAAATCTCCAAGCTTTCTCCTCTCTCTCTCTTCCTTTCTTCTTCTTTCTTTCTCTTTCTCTCTTTCTTACAAATGAGAATGGCTGAAATCGTGAGCCTCTTAAACCCTTAAAATAATAATTCCAGTTTTGAATGTTAATAAACACTTTAAATGACTCGTTTACTCCGATTCGAGTCAAACATACTTAAAAATATTCTGGATCCGAAATAAAACTCAAGAACAATCATTTTGAGTATCTCGACCCATCCGAAATCAATGGCGCACTCAGAATCATCATCCGATATACTTTAAAACATCCTCAATTTTTGGACTTCAATTTCCAAATTTTAAAATTCTCCAATTTAAATAAATTTTATTTCTCCCAAAAATTTAATTTCTCCGTCCCAAAATCTTGCAGTGTTACATGTAGTTATGTGCATCCTCATCAGTTATATGGTGCAGACTTTTCTTACTAAAAATTAAGAACTATTGCACACATCCAAAAGTTAGGGGATATTGTATGGGATATAGTTGAAAATGGTTTTTCTGTACCTACCTGTGTAATTGGTGAAGGTGGTGTTCAAAGAACTAAAAGAAAACCTCTTTATGAATGGACTAGAGACGATAAATTAAGTTCATAATATAATAATGAAGGCAAAAATGTTATTTTCCAAGCAGCGTGTGAATCTAAGTTTAACAGAATCTCAGTCTGCACCACCTCTAAGGCAGCTTGGGACATTTTAATATCTACACATGTGGGTGATGCTATGGTTAAAAAGGGTAAATCACAATTTGTAATTCATATGTATTCTAACATGTTTATGAAAGATGATGAAAAATTTGATGAATTTTATCTTAGGTTGAAAAAGATAATTAATCAATCACATACTAATTGTATTGTATATGTTTATTCTAAAACTTCTGCTAAAACACTTAGATCTTTACCTCAATATTTTGCCATGAAGAAACATGCCATAAAATAAATGGGTGATCCTAATATGACACTTGAACTGTTATGTAGTAAAACGAAAAATTTTGAACTTTAAACGGCTTTGAGTAAAAATAAAAAGCGAAAAGAAAAAGCACACATTACACAACCATATTTATTGTTTAAATCTGTTGTTAACAGTCATGATTTTGTATGTTCTTTATCTAATATTGATGGTTCCTCTATGTCTCGTGATTCATTAGACCATGAAATTTCTTGGCTTTCTAAACACTTCAATAAATTTGTTAAATTTAGGAATAAATTTTCTTCTAGAGAAGGACAACATAGTTATACTAATAGGCCACATGAAAAATAATTTGAAAAGAAATATTTTGAAAACTATAACCATAACAAATATTTAAGTCATATTCAATGCGTAAAGTGTAATAAATTTGGTCATTGCACTAAAAAATATTTTTCAAAAACTAAATGACAGTCTTCTCAAAAAGCCCATTTATCTAAAACTTGGGATAACAGTTCTGACTCTAACAGTGACTGTAGTGATAGTTGTAATAACCTCATCGATTTTACTTCTGTATGTTTAAATGAGTCTGATGATGGTATTGAAAACTTGTCTATTTTATCTGAAAATTCTAAATTATTTTTTAGCAATTATGATTTACCTCCTATAAATGTTTTATTACCTGTTAAGACTCCTATACATAATCATACTCCTACTATTGTATGTAAACCCCTATATGATTTTTCTTTTAACTGAGATAAAAAAATATTACAATGAATTTCCCTTATAATATAATCTTTTGATAGTGATTGTGATGATGATGACCTACACTTTATGAAGATTTATAAGTCTACCTTGGAAAAGTGTATTCACTTAGGAAAATTTAATGCTAGGCTTTCATTTAAAAGTGATGCACTCAACAATCGAATTCTCTTTATTTCTAATGAATCTTGTATGTAAGTGCAAGAGCTTGAGACTGAAAAATTGATGTTAGAGAAATATATTTTCAAATAAATGAAAGTTGTTCAACTTTAGAGAAAAATGAAAAGTTGTCTTAACTAATTTGGATGAATCACAAACTAAATTGAAAGATGCTTTGAAAAAACTTAATGCTTTCAACAAATCTGGCATCATTATAATATCTTATGAATTCTAAAAAGTCTTCTTTTGTAAACAAAGAAGGAATTGGTTTTAAAGGAAAATAAATTTTTAAAAAAAACTTTGTATCCTATAATGTAGATTGTCCAGAATCCTCAAAATTTTGTATGTTCATTTCGCATTTTAAAAAATACAAACAGACTCAAGCTCCCTTTATTGCTAAGAAAATTTATCATTGCAATTTTTGTTGCAAAACTCGTCACTTTGAAAAATTCTATTATAAAGGATTAAATCAAGACATAAAACTTTGTAAAACTAATGGACCTAGGAGAACTATTAAGGTTGAACCTGTTAAGAAACCAATACAACCTAATCCAATTCCTTACAAATCTATAAATTATTTTCTGAAAACTAAGGCAATTTGGATTAAGAATGATGAATTAAGTTACTAGCTAAGATGTAATGTTGTTGTATCAGCATTAAATGATTTTTATAAAAAATCTCAGTGGTACCTTGATTCTGGGTGTTCCAGATATATGACTAGGTAAAAAATAATTTTTCCTCTTTAAAATATTTGTTAGATGAAATGCACTTTTGAAGATGGTAATATGTCCCGAATTATAGGTACATGAACAATTGAAGGTGAATGGATTCCTAACTTATATGAAGTTTTATTTGTTGAAGGACTTAAAGACAATTTATTAAATATAAGTCAATTATGTGACACTCATCATACTATTAACTTTTCAAAAATAGAGTGCAAAGTTTTAAATCAATATGGTAAAATAATTCTTTGTGGTGAAGTAACACCTGATAATTGCTATGTTGTTATTCAAAATAATAATTTGGAAAATTATTTATCCTCTAGACTTAATGAGTTAGATTTATGGCATGAGAGGCTTGGACACATTAATCATAATAGTCTTTCTAGATTAATTCATCAATAATTAGTATTTGTTCTACCTAAAATATCAAAAATTAAATATTTTTTTATGGACCATATCAAATAGGAAAGATGGATAAAACCCCTTATAAGAAAGTCAAATATGTTTTAATATATCATCATTTATAATTACTACATATGGATTTAATGGGACCCTCTAGGACTACTAGTATATGTGGAAACTCCTATATTTTTGTCATTGTATATGACTTTTTTTAATTTTACTTGGGTTGCATTTATGAAAGAAAAATCTAACACTTTTCAAAACCTTTTAAAAATCCTTTAAGGATTGAGAATGAAAACGATATCCAAGTAACTTAGATTCAAAGTGAGAGGGGTGGAAATTTTAAAGATATTGGTGTCGCAGAGTATTGTATAGGAACTGGGTATAAACATGAGTTTAGTGCACCCAAAACTCCTCAACAAAATGGGATAGCTGAAAAAAAGAACCAAACCATACAAGAAATGGCTCGTATCTTGCTTCACGTTAAAATAAATTTAAAATTTTTTTGGGTTGACGATACACAAATTGCATGTCACATAATCAATAGAGTGTACTTTAAGAAAAATCGTAAACAAACTACATACAAAATTCGGTATGGAAAATAACCTAATTTGATATACTTTAGGGTGTTGGAAAGTAAATGATATGTTTGTAAAGATAGATAACACTTGTCAAAATTTGTCACTAGAGGTGATAAGGCTATCTCTTTAGGTTATTCAAAAAATAGCAGGGCATGTCGTGTGTTTAATCTTAAAACAAAATATATAATGGAACTCATTAATGTTGTTATGAGTGATAGCGAGTGAAAATCCCATTCTAGTTGACCAATCTAAAAATGAAAATTTACTAAAATAGTCAACAGATAGTGATTCTCACTTTCTACCACCCGATGAACCTGTATTCCTAACTGGGTTAAGGCAAATCAGCCCAAGAAAAACATTTTAAGAAATGTTAAATACTCAATAGGAACTAGATCCCAATTTTTAATGCTTCATTTTCTTCTTATGTGTCTTTGATTGAACCTAAACATATGAAAGACGCACTAATAAATGAATCTTGGTTGTTAGAAATGCAAGAAGAATTAGAACAATTTAGACTACATGATGTTTGGTACATAGTCCTATGTCCTACTCGAACTAACATAATTGGAACCAAATGGATCTTTAGAAATAAGTGTGATGAGTCTGGATATGTTTTTAAGAAATAAGGCTAGACTAGTAGCATAAGGTTATTCTCAAATAGATGGCATAAATGTTGATGAAACCTTTGCTCCTGTTGCTAGACTAGAATTTGTTAGGCTCTTGCTTGTTGTGTCGTGCTATTTAAAATTAAAACTTTAATAAATAGACAAAAAATCTACGCTTCTAAATGGAATTTTAAACGAAGAAGTTTATGTTAAAAAACATTAAAAAAATCCTAGATCCTTTCTTTATAAATCTTGTTTTCAGATTAAAGAAACTTCTTTATGGTTTAAAATAAGAACTTCGTGCCTGGTATAATATATTAGTAAATTTTCTAATGAAAAATGGTTTCAATTAAGAGGGAGTCGACCTAACCATGTTCATTAAACGTAGAAAAACGGTTTGCTAGTTGCTCAAGTTTACGTTGATGAAATAGCATTTGGGTCCAGTTCTCCCTTGGAAGCTAAAAATTTTGCTAAGATAATGAAATCATAATTTCAAATATCTATGATGGGAGAACTCCAATTTTTCATAGGTCTTCAAGTAACTCAAAAACCTAATCATATATTTATTTGTCAATATAAATATGCTACTAATTTGATTAAACGCTTTGATTATTAAATACTGCTAAGACTGCAAGAACACCTATGAGTTCTTCTATCAAACTTTTAAAAGACTTATCTGGAAAAAGATTGATGTCATTTTATATCGTAGTTTGATATGCATCTTAGTTTACTTAATAATAAGTAGACCTGATATAATTCATAATGTGTGTGTGTGCGCGCGCGCTAGATATCAATGTGAACCTAAAGAATCTCACATATATGCTATAAAATGTATTATTAAATACATAAATGGAACTATAAACTATGGTATCATGTACACCTTTGACACTAATTTCATAATAATTGAGTATACAGACGTAGACTGGGTTGTTTGTGCCGTTGATGGTAAAAGCACCTCCGGTGGCTATTTTTACTTAGGACGCAATCTAATCTCCTAGTCATTAAAAAATAAAACTATATTTCACTTTCATCAACAGAAGCCGAATACATTGCTACTGGCAGTTAGAAACAAATGTTAAATGACAATGATGAAACATCTTCCTTAATCCTACATGATAATCAAAGTGCAACTAGTGTCTTAAAAAATCCTTCTTTTGATTCTTTAACAAAACATATCAAAATGAGAGAACACATTATTCGATAATTAATTAAGAAAAAGGAAATCGATATTGAATATCTTAATACTCAAGATCAATTGGAAGATATTTTCATAAAACTAATAGACAATCAACATTTTGAAACTCTTACAATGTCTATTGGTGTTTGTGTCGGCCATATTTAATGTGTTAGGATTGTATGTTTGTACCTATTTTGTCATAATATCTTGTGATGCTAACATCTTTATAGGTTCTTCCCTACCTTTTGTTCCTTTGTGACAAACATGGGGAAAATGTGAGACTCTTTATTTTATTTTTTGAGACTGTGAGACTCTTTGTTTTAGTATTGGAAAATTTGAGTTTAGGACTTATGTTATTAGTTGAGCTATATACTCTTCTTTTTAGGACATACGTTGTTAGTTGAGTTATGTACTCTTCTTTTTAGGAATATTGTGTATACTTGAGTTATATATTTATGTGTGTGAGAGAGACTTATTTTTTTTAGTCTCAATTTGGTTTGCCCAAAATTAGCCAAAAGAGAAAATTGAAAGTACTCTTTCTAATCCCATGAGGTTTGTAGTGGTTCAATTTTGTAATAACAGTCCCAAATACACTCGGGCCATTGCAAACACTAAATATAATCCTAAAAATATTTTTCAAGAATTTTAAAATCAATTCTTCAATTTTTAAAACCCTAATTCTATTTTTTTTATTATACATTCCTCATTTTTGTATTTATACATCCTATATGTATTGTATACTCATATTTTTTTATATTATAGATTTCTTGGCCTTACAATTTTCCAGGTAATTAAAATTAAATTTGATATTTTATATGATTTTCAGGAATTTTAAAAATGCTCAAATTAAACATTTAAAAGGAAAAAAATTAAAATACATTGTTATTTCTTAATTAAAATGAACATATAATTAAACGACAGCATTTTGTTATAACACCCACCCTCGCGACTTTGATTGTACCTATGTGATTCAGCGACTTTATGCAACCCAATTGAGCTATAAACCTTGTGAGATGAATTATGGGTAAAATCTGGGTAATATCGTGGCCTTGGTGCAATTAATAGGAATTATAATGGGCTTAAGGTCAATTTTGAAAAAGTTCAGGGTTGTTAGAACAACATATGAATTCGTTCGAACGAGATTAAAATCTCAACTGAACGGTCTTCTAACGACCTTCGAACGAAGCACCTCTGTGTCGGAATGAACATCCTCGTTAGAACCACGTTCGAAGTACGTTTGAATAAGATTTTGGTCTCATTCGAACAAGATGTAGTCCGATTCGAACGAAATGGTAGTTCTCGTTCAAACGAGATCCATTCTCGTTTGAACAACATTTAAACATTTAGTTTCTGCAAATTTGGAAACTACTGTAAAAAACCTACACCGTTGGATTAAGACACGTGTCATGCTCCCATAATAGCAGATCAATTCATGGATAGAGCTTTAGGCATTTTTGAAAATTTACCCTTAAGGGTTTTGGGGTATTTAAGTGTGACTTTGACCATTCTAGGGCATTTTTAGTTAGATTTTCTTCTCTCTCTCTAGCTCTTGAGAGCTTCTTTACCACTAACCACCACACACCACCCTAGCAATACCACTCCTCCACCCTAGTTACCTCATATTCCACTAGATTTAATCCCATAAAACCCACCTACACCATTTATAAGGAAAGATTTAAATTCATGGAATATTGTTGGGAAAAGTATAATGTTAATGGAGTTTGAAGTGGATCTTACTTGGAGCTTTCATGGAGACAAGCTTAATGGGGATAAACAACCTCTTTAACTCCACCTTTGGAGGTGGGAGGTTTCCATTTTCTTATACATTTCATTTACCATAGTTGAAGCTTCTTTTGAGGTAAAAATATTCTACTCTTAAATTAAGAGCTCTATTTTCTATAGCATTAGTCTTGTAGTTAGAGTTTGTAAAATTATAATGTATGAATGATTTAAGAAGGTATTTCCCATGGTCTTGTGTAAAATGGCCTATTAAGAATTTCAAGAGTGTTGAGTAGAATGAAATATTTCAATAAAACTTAGTGTTGAACATTTTCTAGAATAAAATATTTTGAAATAATATTTATCTTGTTAATGATATTTTATGGACAAATGTTTCAAGTTTTGTTGTAAAATTCTGGGTTTTCATGAAGATAGGCATTTATTCAAGTCTTAAAGAAACAAAAATTCCTCTTGGTCTTGAAAAGCATGTTTTGCACACATTATGAAATTTCTTGAATAAATCACGTGTTAAAATTATTTTCTTGGATTGTTGGGCTTAGAGTCCATCTTCCCACATATATAAACTTGTAGTATTTTGATAAGGAGTATAAAAACAAGTTTAGTGAAGCCTTTAGTGAGTTCTGACATGAAATAAATAAAATAGAAATTTCATCCCTTAAGGTATGTTAATAAGTGTGGAAAATGTGATAAGTGTATGTTTTCAAGACTAAATTTGATAATAACGGAAAATGGTGTTTTCCTTGCGGAGTGGTCTTAAAATGCCAATGATCTCTTTGATAAATAAAGTAATGAAATAAATATATTTCCAACTTGAGAAGTAAGTCACTCCAAAGTAATGAGTTAAAAACATTTAAGAAGTTAGTGTGTAACTTCATAATTTTTTGGGAAATAACACTTGTAAAAATAGAGGAAAAGACAAGTTTGGTGACAAATGGGCAAAAGATTAATTTTAAGTAAAGTGGAACATTTTTATGAAATAAAAATGTTGGAAAATGTAATATATGTGCCTAGTATTTTATTAATTTTCCTCGCATAAATTGTAAATATATGAAACCATGGAATTTGGATCATTATAAATGGGGTCATGTCTGTGTTTTATTGATTTTGGAGTCCTGGTGGTAATTACTGGAAGAATGAGGGTGAAAATTTGAAAGCTTGAAGAAACTCAGGAAGAGGTCATTCAAACGTGTTCAAGGTCATTCAAATGAAAAATGTAGGCCTTTCTAAGTGGGGATCGAATGAGACCCAATGTCGTACCTGAACAGACTCATTAGAAGGTCGTTTGAAGGCTATTTCGAATGAGATGCCATTCTCGTTCGAACAAGAGGCCATTCTTGTTTGAACGAGCGTAACAGAAAGTTTTAGATCGGGTTGCCCTTGTGTGTTGTCATGTTTTGGGTCATTGGATGGATGACGTGTCGAGCTCTGGTGAGTTCAGATTGGGCAAAATTTGGACTTTAGTGTTCAAATGGTTTTTATAAGGCTTATTTGTGGTTATTTGGGTTTATGGAAGGTTGAAGAAGAGAGAGAGGGGGTGGGTCTTCCACCATTTTAAGCCTTTCTCCACCTCTCTCCACCACAAACCACCATGCCACCACCATCCCTCGACATTATATCATCATATTTGACTAGTATTCCACCATATCCAAGGCCTACCTACCCATTTCCACCATTTTTTTAGCAAAGCTATGAATTTGGAGGTGTTATTGGGAGTTTTGGAGAAGATTAAGATAGAAGATTCTTGGAACTTGAAGAGGATTTTTATGGAGCATTCATGGATCAAGCTTGGTGGAGCTAGGCAACCACTTTAAGGCCACCTTAGTAAATGGTAGGTTTCCATGTTCTTAGACATTTTAACCTACCATTGTTGAGGTGTAAAAACTCTACTCTTAGTATTAAGACTCTATTTTCATTTTAGTAGTCTTGTTGTTAGATTATATGAGTAGGATGATTTTGAATAAAATGATGAGTTTCAAGTAATTTGGTGTCTAACATTTTTATGGAATAAAAATGTTCCAAAATTCTATTTTTATGAGGGTAAAATATGAATAAATATTTCAAAGTTTCTTGAAAATAAAGTTTGGGATTTTATGGTAATAGTGCATTTCTAGAAGTTTGGTGCTAAACATTTTATGAAATAAAATATTTTGAAAATGATATTTATCTTGCAAAAAGGAAGATTTAATCAAAGTTGTATTTGTTGAATTTTAAAGAAATAAAAGTAACCTTTAGTCTTGAAAACTATATTTTGAAAGTATTATGAATTTCTAGAGTAAATTTTATGTTTAACCCATTTAGTAGAATTTTTGGAGTTAAAATCCATCTTCTCATGTATATAAACTTATAGTGTTTTGATGATGAACATATAAATAAGTTTAATGAAGCTTTTATTGGGTTGAGCCATGAAATAAAGAAGAAAGAAAGCATAGCCCTTAATGTATTTTTAAAAGGTGTTAGAAATGTGATAAAAGTGTGTCTTTAATACTACATGTAGTAAGAAAGAAAATTGTATTTTCTCATAAAAATAGTCTTCAAATGTCATTAGGTTTCTTTGATAAAGAATGAAGAAATGTCTAAATTGGAAAATGGTTAGAAAAGGTGTTGAATAAGTGTTAATGGGTTAAAACAATGAGAAGTTGGTGTGTATGACTTAATAATAATTTGGGAGATTAACACTTATGAAATTGGAAGAACCGGACAAGTTGAAAACAAAGGGTAAAATGATAATTTTTCATAAAGTGGAACATTTTTATGAAATAAAAATGTTGGAAAATGTGTTACACAAAATCGTCCTAAATGAACATGATTTTGGACTAAAAATCAATGTTAAATGTAAAGGACATGAAATAATGATTTTCAAAGTGTAACACAAGTTGGGAAACCCCGGGTTTTGGCTTCGGCCAGATAAAAGGGAAAGTGGAATAATACGAATATTTTTAAGATGTTAAAACACATTAATAAGAACTTGGATGACATCGAGATGATTAAGGAGGCCTCGGAGTCCTGGGATGATAAACTCAAAATCATTGGCCAGAGCATATGGTGGTATCGCTGGTGGTTTGGAGCCCGCTAAAGTACGCGTTTATTGGAAGATTCCGAGAAAAACATAAAGAAATATGGAACATGTCAAGAATTGAGTTGTGTGGTGAAAATCTATAAAGACAACCTAACTTAAATGAATTAATAAATGTTCCGATAAAGGTTAAAGTGGACAAGAAATGTGTAAATTCATTAATGTCCATAGGGTAAAGGAAAGGTAAAGTAGACGTTAACCCATAATTAACAGAAGGGTGTGTTTGTGATATATTTTTCAAAGGTTAAATAAGTATTTTCTAACACGGTATTCTCGTGTGTTGAAATGGTGATTTTCAATCAAAATACTAACGTGGATTGATTTGAATAAAAGGGCTAATTTCAGTAAAGAAATGGTTTTTGTTTAGAAAAAGTGTAGTTATTTAAAGTATTTAACCATGTGTGTTAAACAAAGGAATAAATGTCAGGTTAAGGAAGAAGAAGTCTCTTTATGAGATTAAGGTTCATTAATGGTGATAAATCACATTTTTGGAATAAAAAAGTTTTCATTCATATATATGTAATTGTATGTATATATGTGTGTATATATATACGATAGTTGCATGTAAATGTAGATATAATGTGTTAGATTCTTATTTTCGCCATTCGATTCTATACTGCATTTCTATATTTTCCACTGAGCTTTCGGCTCTCACCCTCGTTTTCGTTACGATTGGTTGGCTGTGGTTTCGTATTTTGAGATCGTTATACAGGTAAGTACTCTATTTTATTTGACGTTAGTAGATCTGTATAGTTAGATTCTAGGGACACTTATCATGGTTCCTCAAGTAGCTTGATGTTAAATGGGAGTCGCATGCTAAACAAGTGATATGTTAATTAAATAAAATTGGACTAGCAATATTATTTAGATTATTTCATTGCACTTCACACCTATCACTTGGGTCAGACGGGGTTAACTACGGGTGACCCATAAATCTGGGTTGGGGCACTGCAAATGGTATCCAAGATCTAGGTTCAAGGTTCCTTTCGGGAGTGACATGGTGAGGTCAATAGTGGATCTTTTGATGTCGGTGTTGGTTTTGGGCCGATCACGCTAGATCGGTGACAGTTTTAGTTCATGTTCTCGACGGTAAAGTCAATGAGACGTGTATGACGGATAATTTATTGCTAAGTGGCATACAACCAAGTTAGTTGTTATTAGCCGCTTCCGTGCTTCTAATGAAGATATATTTGTAATATCCAAGTGTCTGTGTGAGCCAATAGTGGCGAGATCACAGTTTCTAGTGTGGGGTGATTGTATGTCAACCCTTGATGATATAAGAGGTCTACTGAGGTGTTGATATAGTTTAATGACGTCTGCTGAATTAAAGACATGAATCATGTAAAGTCAACCATGGATATTAGGGGACTGGCACATCATACCTAAGAAATATTAATTTGTGATAGGAATGTGTTAAGTTCTTTGATTAAGTACTTTCGATTAGTTAGTACAGATGATTTGATTAGGCAAATTCGATCCTTGGGGTATTATCACATCATAAGGCAAGTGAAGATTAGGTAAACACGAGGAAGCATGTTGGTAAACACTTGGGGATGTGTACTCGGCCAGAGTTGTTAAGATACTATAGTTGTAAGTAAGTATCTTGATTAAAAGTTGTACCTCGTAGGGTATGATGAGAGTTATGGGTAAATGGCGATAACTATGTTACGTATACAACGATGATGGTTGAGGAGACTTAGGAGTGAACTCTTGATAGTCATCCTTGTCAGGGTTTTAGGATATATGATGTGATTTAAAGGATAAGACCTTATCGATGTCAATGATGCAGACCTAGGGTTTATAGGTTGTAGGCAACGTCCTATATCCTGCTAGAATCCTGAATGATGTTAGTCTTTGATTTAGTACGTGACCAAGGGGTCATGGCCATTGAAGAAAGAGACTATCTTTATCTAAGTGCCAAGGTCATTTGTGTGGCTAAATTAATGGCTAGATGTGAGGTGATCCTAGTGTGAATGTGGTTTAAGGGTATCTTGGAGTGTCTGTAGAATAAAATGTGTGTGGTGTCATTGGGAATAGAAATTGACTTGTTGTGACGTCTTAAGGTATTCAATGGTCAAGGTGCGCCATGTGTAGAGGCTCGTAGACTAGTGTTTTTACAAGCACCTAGTAATCGCAATGTGGGTATTAAGAAGTTAGTAGAGCGTACCTACGATGAGAAAGTCATGGGCGATGAAATGTTGTCAAGTTGAGGACAATTATGGGTAGTATGTTTGGTGCCCTTAGGGAACCAGTTAAATTCGGTGTGAATAAGTACAAGTGTCCTGGTATTTAACTGGGTGCGTTAAAGTAGGAAATAAATGTCGATTCAGGTAAAAAGGGGCTATTTTATAATACTAAAGTGAATTAATCGGACATGTAGCATTTTTAGAATAAAACGGTTTCATGCATTAATATATATATATATATATATATATATATATATATATATATATATATATATATATATATAAGTAGAGGTTCAGAAGTGAACATAAAAGATGAACATTTTAATGAACCTTAATAAAAAAACACCTAATACCTAATCAATTCTAATTACTATGTTGTAATTGGTCCGCGCTAGCGGTAACGGGCACGCGTGTGACACGCGCCAATAGAAACAGACTTGCGTGTCACACGGGGTGTATTAAAAAATGTGCATGTCACACGTGTGTCCATTGCCGCTGGTACGGATCAATTACAACAAAGGAATTACAATTGATTTGGTGTTACATATTTTTCGTTAAGGTTCATTAAAATATTCATCTTTTATGTTCATTTTTGAACCTCTCTCTCTATATATATATATACACACACACACATGAAGTAATTGCATGTTAACGTAGGTAAATGTGATAGAGTCTCTTTTTTGTCGTTCGACTCTAGATTGCACTATTGTATTTTCCCACTGGACAGTCGGCTCAATCTCTCCACTTTGTTACGACGGATTGTAAGCAGTTCTGTATTTTGAGGGCGTTACCCAGGTAAGTATTCATTTATTTTACATTAGTATCTCTGTATGCTTGGATCTGTGGATGCTTCCCATAGGTCCCTCACGTATTTTGATTTAAATTGGAATTGTATGCTAAACAAGTGAAATGTTAATTAAATAAAACTAGATTAGCAACATTGTCTAGGTTATCTCATCAAATTTCACACCTAACATTCTGTTTGAACCGGGTTGACCATCGATAACCCATAAATTTAGGTCGAGGCATTGCAAATGGTATTAGAGCTCTAGGTTCAAGGTTCCTTTCGGGACTAACGTTGTGAGCTCGATATTGGATCTTTGACATAGGTGTTTGTGTTAGGCCGGTCATGCTAGATTGGTGATGGTTTCAGTTAGTGTTCTTGACGATGGAGTCAAGGAGATTGGCATGACGGGAAATTCATTGCCAAGGAGTATGTGGCCAAGTTATTTTCCATTAATGGCTTTCGCACTTCTAATTTAGACATGTTAGTAGATTGCGAGTGTCAACATAGCCCTTAGTTGTGAAACCATGTTCTCTAGTGTGAGGTGACGTGATGTTAACCCTTGATGGTGTTAGAGCACTAGTAAGATATTAATAAAGGTGAATAGCGTTCATTGAATTAGAGAAATGATTTGGTTAAAGTCAACTGTGGAGGTTAGGTGACTAGAGTGTCATGTCCAAGCGATATTGATTTGTGAAGGACGCATTAAGTTCCACGGTTATGTACTAGCGGGTAGCTATTTAATGGTGACATGATTAGGCAAAATAGATCCTTGGCGTAGTGCCACACCGTAAGCATTTAACAATTCGGTAGGCATGTAGAACCGTGTCCATCATAACTTGAGGATGTGTGCTCAGGTCCTAGTTGATGGAGTAATATCATTGTAAGCAAGTGCCTTGGTAATTATCGATTAAAAGTTGTATCTTATAAACTATGGTTAGAGTTACAGGACATTGTTGGTAAGTGTGTTACATGTGTAACAATGACTAATCGAAGTGACATAGGAGCAAACCCTAGATAGTCTTCCATGATGTGGTTTTGGAGAACATAACGTGACATTGAGGAATAGAATCCCTTATAGCGTCGGTAGTGTGGACGTAGAGGATTGTAGGTTGAATATGATGACATATATCCTACTGACGCGACTAAAAATGTGTCTCAGAAGTGCGTTCACTCTAGGCTCAAGTGTAAGCCTGTCGCTCAAGTAATAATCCCGGTAAGTCGGGTATCGAATCCACAGGGAAGAAGGACAACGAAGTTGTGACGATGGGACGAGACAGAAAGATCCTAACTTTGACTCTAAAGAAAAAGGAAAATTGATTTGGTTTTGGGAATGATTAAACTAAATGCGATAATGAAAATGAGCAAAGATGCAACTAAATTAATCTACCGAAATGGAGAATGACTGATGATTTCAAAACCTTTTTATTTTAACCTATGAGAGAAACAAGATGGGAATACAATCCCCTAACCCTAGTGTAGTGCAGTGATAATGTTAATCATAAATTTATCTGGTTGATCTGACTCGGAATTTAGTACTCCCAAGCATTATGTATACGAGGTTCAAGCCCGCGTCATACCTAATCTGAGGATGAGTAAATCGGTATCGCGGTAATGACACTCAAATTGTACTCTAAATCATCACGAGTACCCAGAGGTAAACGAGATATAAAGATCCACAATTATTATGTAATTATGCGATACGATCATAATCAATCATTAAATTCATCGGATTAACGTTATACACATGCACTAACACATTAGGTTGGGTTCATGCATCCCAACCTTTTAAACCTAGCCGGACATATTGAACTGAACAATGCATGGAATAATAACGTTGCATGCGAACAAACTCATGATAACACTAGATCAATATACGTAGCTAAATATTATAAACGCATAAATTCATTCAAATCATACATAGAAATTACCATGCAAGAATACCAAATATCATAAAAATAAAGCGTGGAATACAACTTGAAAACAAACCCGGAAGTGTATGGATCTTGCAAAAATTAATCAAAGTTATGTTTCTAGATGTTTTGCTCTCTTTTATCTATCAAAAACTACTCCAAAATATCCAAAAAGGCTGTTCCTCAGTTCCTCCCTACGTTTCCTACCTATTTTTTTAGAGTTTTAACCTAATAGGACACTTTAGAGCCAATCAGAATGAAGGAGAAAATTCGCGCAGCAGGCCCCCCGAACCGGTTCGCATGTACCCCGAACCGGTTCTCCCCCCAAACCGGTTCGCCCTTGGGTTCGCGAATGCTTGCTGGTTTGGGGTGCTTATTCAACACTTTGAATTTTTCTTGCTTTCTTTCCTTTCTTCCTTGGATTTTTCTCCAACTTCAACTGGTCATAACTCATCAACCGTAGCTCGGATTTGGGTGCCGTTTCTTCCAGTGTTCTCGTTGTTTCGAGCTCTTCAACTTTTCAGTTGACTCCTCCTTCGAGATCTGACTGAAGAATTAGCAAAATTCCCTTGAACTTGCCCTCTTAGCTTTTCTTTCATTGTCTCGCTTTCTCTTTTTCGCTGCTTGCATAATTAACCTGTAAAACCAATAAGAGAAGCACGAAACACGAAATACTTGCCAAAGAAGATTAGTAGTATGAATGTGCATCAAATCCATATAGGTTACATTACTCGGGTTCACAAATGCACAGAAATTAGGGGAATAAATATACAGTATTTATGTCCAATCAAACCCCCCTAACTTAGATCTTTGCGCGTCCCGAGCAATGTAAAAGAATCCTAATAAGGCTTAACTCTTGAAAATCACATTTTATTGGGATAGAATACCTTTTTCGCGGGCAAGCGATTGCATTTAGCGTATGCAACAAGCCTTTAAACCCCTAGATCACCCTAGTAGGACGAGTTGTGTCTCGTGAGGGTTTGCAGTGAATGTACCCACAAAATTCGTTATTGACACAAAGAAAATTCAAAACATGCAAAAATTGAGCAATTAAAACTTTTCCATAAAATAGTCATCATCAAGTCATATGTACAAGTCTCAAATCATAGTGCGTGTGTGCGAAGCCGAAAATATTACCGCCTATTTCCACCGATTGATCATTACGTTACTTATTCGAAAATTCATTTTGATTTCAATTTCTCACGGAACGCTCTCACAACCGAATCTCTCGGATTATGGCTATTCTCTATGCATGCGTGATATAAAGAGTAAATGTAATGGAAGCAAATTCACGCCTGCAATTAGAAAGACGAAAACTTTATCGTGAAAGGATCTCATCAACGGATTACGATTTTAAAAATGGGAAAATTGCCTTTATTTTGCGCACTTAACCTCTTATATTATCTTTTGGTGTCTTAACTCTCCACGCGGTAATCAATTTTTGCAATTTGGACTCGGTTAGGACTTTTCGGGTTGAAGGTTGCATTGGGTAAAATGAAGGAGGTATGGAAGGATGGAATTGGAAAAGTCATTAATGATGTCCATTTGTGCTTTTTTTTTCCGGGCTATTGCTCATTTTTTTCTTCTTTTTCTATTTTTTTTCTGTTTTTTTCGTTTCTTTTCTTGTTGTTTTTGTTGAGCATACTATTTTGTTTCTTGCCCCTTTATATGCACTATTTGGACTTAAAATCTGAATTTTCTCATTTTTTTCACAATTCCGGCTATTTTGGGTTTTTCGGGTTGTCAAACGAAAGGGAAAATTATTCGGCTCAATTTGGGTTGCAAAGGGTGATTTTTCGTTACTTTTTTCTGGCCAAAATTTTGGGTGACAAACGAGGGCCTACTTCATTGTCCAAAATGCCAATTGCGTTACCATATGCGTTTCGAGCTAAATTTAAGTTTAGAGGCTAATTTGGCACGTTTTTCAAGGCAATATTGCACACATTTTTTAAAACCGATCAAAATGAAAGGATTGAGATCCTTGACAACTTATTAAGCGCTAAAAAGAACTTTGAGTTAATAATTAACTCGGATTGATTTAAAAACTCGCAAAACGTGATAGGCTCGAATCTCACCGGGTTTGTTAATCTCCACATTCGTTCGTTAAGTCGTCAATTTTCGCTCAATTTCCATCTTTGGTCAATTTCGACTTTCTGTATGTTGGATGTTTACAATTTGAGACTTCAATTCGACTTTTAATGATATTTTTGAAAAATTTGAATTCCAATTTTTATTTATTTTGAACAAAAATATTTTTGGATTTTTCAAAATTTTATGATTTTTTTGGAAATTTTTGGGCATTTTGAAATTTGTGAAGTTTTAGAAATACGCGTACTTGTGACCCCCCCTAACTTAGACTTTTGCATTGTCCTCAAGCAAAAAAAAGGACGAAAATCTAACTCAAAGTGAATAATAAGTGAGGAAAAATAAAACAAACAAATATTAAAATGCAACAAGACACTATATGACACTCATGTATGACTCAAAAATACAACAATAATCACCCCATACGCGTCGGGGGTGCGACGACCTCTCATCTCTCCACAAACTCACCCGACCCCACTCATGGGGTTGGATGTTCTCCTTGTCTCTCCCGTCCTAGGATTATAAGCTAACAATCGGAATAAGTTGGGACCTCGCCCACAGATAAAGGATAGACCGGGAGACTCATCGTGACTAACTGGAAAGGGATCCTCGTGATGCTGGCTCAAAGTGTGATCTGCGTGCACTGACTCGGAGGGAACACCTAGGTTTCGTTCAATTTTTAAGATGCATGGGTCGGGCTCTAAGTCAGATGAACCACAACTTTTCTCCTCACTTGCCTTCGGGGCCTCTAGTGTTGTGGGTGGATTGTCACAACGAAGGAATTCATCAATTTTTTCTTTCAATTCACTTTCGTCTAAGTGACTACATGAATCCAATAGGGATTGGCCTTCAATAGTAATACTTTCATCCACCTGCCCGAATTCTCTTTCAAAATCTTCCATGCTCATGTTTATTAGTTCTCTCTCTCGAGTAGTGCCTACGTCCTCTCTTACTTGCTCGATCTCCAACTCCACCAGTTTTCTCTCTTCTAACCCCCCTCTCTCTCTTTCAATTGCGGTCACTACACACCTCTCCCCCACTTTTCTCTCATTGTCACAACTACAACTATTACTTGATGAAATAGGGCACACCCCTAACGGATCTCTCTTGTGGGACCCCTCATTCTCATGGCTCGACACTAAGCAGGACCCTAGGGCATCTCCACAATCATTTTCCTCAAAGTACTCCCCTACGATCTCGTCTATGAAGCTCACCGCGTGAAGGTCATCTTCTTCCCCCGTATGTTGGGCGACATGGAAGATATTTGTCTCTAAGGTCAGGTTCCCAAAGGTGAGTTGCATTCACCCATTCCGAGTATTGATGATTGCGTTAGCCATAGCTAAGAAAGGGCGCCCAAGGATGATGGGAACATGATTGCTCGAGTTGAAGGAGGGATCTGTGTCCCAAATGACAAAATCTACCGGCAAGTAAAAAGTGTCAACTTGGACGATCACGTCCTCGACTATGCCTCGTGGGATCTTCACTGATCGATCCGCTAATTAGAGAGTGACCTTTGTGGTCTTGAGGTCGCCCAAATCAAGTTGCCTACAAATGGAGTAAGGGAGTATGTTTACACTTGCCCCCAAGTCAAGTAAGGCTTTCTCAATTTTATTATCTCCAATGATGCAGGATATAGTGGGTGCACCGGGATCTTTGAATTTAGGCGGGAGATCATTTAGTAGGATGGAGCTCACGTTCTGGGCTAGAAAGACATTCTTTTTTACTTTCATCTTCCTTTTTACCGTCAACAAATCTTTGATAACTTTTCCATAAGCTGGAATTTTCTTGATGGCATCAAGAAAGGGTAAATTCAGCTTTACTTGCTTAAGTACTTCTAGCACTTCATCACGTGGATTCCCTTTTTGAGCGGGAATTAGCCTTTGAGGAAACGGTGCCGCGGAGGGTGGTTTCACTACTACCTCGGCCTCACTAGCGTCTTCTTTGTCACTCTCATTTAAGGAGACATCTTCGGCCTCTTTCGTGCCGGGTGAAATCTCCTTGTCTTTAAGTACGTCTCGTGGGGGAGGTGACAAGTCAACTACCCTCCCACTACGTAGAGTGGTAATTGCGCTACATTGCTCAGGATGGTCATGGGGTGTCGAGCTAACACTAGTTTGACCTTGGAGAGGTCTTTGGCCCTGGGCAGGAAACTTTCCCTTCTCTTGGACACTCAACGAGGATTGTATTTTTTATAGATTCGCATTTATGTCGTCAATCAGACGATCATATTTGGCATTGGTTGCGGTCTGGCTTGCGATGAATTGATTCATGGTATCCTCGAGAGTTCTCCGCTGGGGCGGGATATAATTTCCTTGAGGTGGTGGTGCTTGCACATGTCCTTGCATGTGTGGAGCTTGTTGAAATTGTTGTGGTGGAGGAGGGGCAACATGCGAAGGAGGGTTCATTGCGGCATGTTGTTGCCCGTAGCTAAAACCGGGATGATTTTTCCACGAAGGGTTGTATGAATTCCCGTGCGGGGCATCGAAATTTCCCTTAAATCCTCCTATACCACTAACTTGCTCTTGCAACATTACCTTGTAGGCGGGTATCGTCGGGCATTCCTCAGTTAAATGTCCCGCCTCACAAATCGCACACACCTTCACGACAGGGTTCGAAATGGGTCCAGCTGTTCCTTTTCCATATATCTCGCATAGGTCTCGCAATCCTTTCTCAAGGGTGTCCAATCGGCTATCCGTCATAGAATTCTTATCTACATGGAATAGACCGGATGCTGATGGAGTAGTGGTCGCTTGTCGAATTTCAATTTTGAGCGTTTGGGTCGGATGTATCCCAGGACTGGGTAGTCTCGGCGACATACCTCATGTGAAGATCACCATCATGGGCATCTAGATCGACAAACGGACCGCTTCCCATAGTTTCAACAAGTTATTTGGAGTTAAGATTCAACCCATTATAGATAAAGGAGATGATTTGCGATGGATCAAATCCATGATGGGGGCATAAAGCAACTAACTCGTTGAAACGTTCATAACATCGATGGAATGGCTCATTTTCATGTTGCCTGAATGCTTGAATTTGAGCCTTTATAGAGATTGTTCGATGTGGTGGGAAGAATTTCTTGAGAAATTTCGACTGTAGCTCATTCCAGGATGGAATCGAGCTTGGAGGTAAAGACCATAGCCAGGCCTTAGCTTTATCTTTGAGCGAGAAAGGGAAGAGTTTGAGACGGATTACCTCTTGTGTGCAGGTTTGATCATTTAGAGTATCACACACGTCCTCAAATTCCCTAATATGGAGGTATGGCTTTTCAGAATCCATACCGTGGTAATGCGGTAGCATCTGGATCATTCCATTTTTGAAACAGAACTGCCCGGCATTATACGGGAGTATAATGCATCCCGGAGTGACAGTGCGCTCGGGATATAAGAATTCTCTCAACGGGCAGTACGGAGGCTCTTCCTCACAGGCAAGTGCACTGCCGTGTTGTGACATCTCTCCTTCACTTATTGACTCGGTGTTCTCACTGGGCGGGCTCGAAGTGTGTCATAAGAAAGGGAAGGGAGTGTTATCGGAGATTGAGTGCGACGGTGTGGGAGGTGGGATCCAGAACTGTGGGGAGTTTGGAGTGTGGGGAGTATTAGGATTGTACTCAACAAGTGGATTTTCGTGAATACTGGTTGGAGTATTATGGGGTGTGGGAGTGGTTTCAGAATTTTGCATTAACGCTTAGGAGAGAATTTTGTATTATGGTGAATCTTTTTTTTGGGGGGGGATTTTTGAAATTTTTGGTCAAAGCTTTGGATTGACTCGATCTAATCCTAAGTCTACCTACTTCCCCGGCAACGGCGCCAAAAACTTGACGCGACTGAAAATGTGTCTCAGAAGTGCGTTCACCCTAGGCTCAAGTGTAAGCCTGTCGCTCAAGTAATAATCCCGGTAAGTCGGTTATCGAATCCACAGGGAAGAAGGACAACGAAGTTGTGACGACGGGACGAGACAGAAAGATCCTAACTTTGAATCTAAAGAAAAAGGAAAATTGATTTGGTTTTGGGAATGATTAAACTAAATGCGATAATGAAAATGAGCAAAGATGCAACTAAATTAATCTACCGAAATGGAGAATGACTGATGATTTCAAAACCTTTTTATTTTAACCTATGAGAGAAACAGGATGGGAATACAATCCCCCAACCCTAGTGTAGTGCAGTGATAATGTTAATCATAAATTTATCTGGTTGATCTGACCCAGAATTTAGTACTCCCAAGCATTCTGTATACGAGGTTCAAGCCCGCGTCATACCTAATCTGAGGATGAGTAAATCGGTATCGCGGTAATGACACTCAAATTGTACTCTAAATCATCACGAGTACCCAGAGGTAAACGAGATATAAAGATCCACAATTATTATGTAATTATGCGATACGATCATAATCAATCATTAAATTCATCGGATTAACGTTATACACATGCACTAACACATTAGGTTGGGTTCATGCATCCCAACCTTTTAAACCTAGCCGGACATATTAAACTGAACAATGCATGGAATAATAACGTTGCATGCGAACAAACTCATGATAACACTAGATCAATATACGTAGCTAAATATTATAAATGCATAAATTCATTCAAATCATACATAGAAATTACCATGCAAGAATACCAAATATCATAAAAATAAAGCGTGGAATACAACTTGAAAACAAACCCGGAAGTGTATGGATCTTGCAAAAATTAATCAAAGTTATGTTTCTAGATGTTTTGCTCTCTTTTATCTATCAAAAACTACTCCAATATATCCAGAATGGCTGTTCCTCAGTTCCTCCCTACGTTTCCTACCTATTTTTTTAGAGTTTTAACCTAATAGGACACTTTAGAGCCAATCAGAATGAAGGAGAAAATTCGCGCAGCAGGCCCCCCGAACCGGTTCGCATGTACCCCGAACCGGTTCTCCCCCCAAACCGGTTCGCCCTTGGGTTCGCGAATGCTTGCTGGTTTGGGGTGCTTATTTAACACTTAGAATTTTTCTTGCTTTCTTTCCTTTCTTCCTTGGATTTTTCTCCAACTTCAACTGGTCATAACTCATCAACCGTAGCTCGGATTTGGGTGCCGTTTCTTCCAGTGTTCTCGTTGTTCCGAGATCTTCAACTTTCCAGTTGACTCCTCCTTCGGGATCTAGCTGAAGAATTACCAAAATGCCCTTGAACTTGCCCTCTTAGCTTTTCTTTCATTGTCTCGCTTTCTCTTTTGCGCTGCTTGCATAATTAACCTGTAAAACCAATAAGAGAAGCACGAAACACGAAATACTTGTCAAAGAAGATTAGTAGCATGAATGTGCTTTAAATCCATATAGGTTACATTACTCGGGTTCACAAATGCACGGAAATTAGGGGAATAAATATACAATATTTATGTCCAATCACTTACCAGAATCCTTAGTAGTATTAGGTTATGGTTTGATGCATACTGTATGGAATCAGCCATTTGGAAGGAGGCTTTTGAACCTTTAGTGGGTATTGAGGAGAGAGTCATAGGTAGACCTGGGTTAGGGTTTCACACAAAAGGGAAATCAGATTTTCATCTAAATACTGTAGCCTATTTTTAATGGCCTAAATGATAGCTAAACGCGAGACGGTTTTGGTGTGAGTATAATTTAAGGGAGTCTTTAGAGTATCATTGGTATTTCATGTGAGTGGCGTAATTGAGGAATATAAATTGACCTGGTGTGACTCCTTGAGGTGTTCAATGGTTAAAGTTCACCATGTATGGAGACTTATAGGCTAGTATTTTTATGAGTGCCTAATGGCCACGATGCGGATATTAGGAAATCGGTAGGGCATACCCATGATAAGAGGATCATAGGTGATGAAATCTTGTCAGGTTTTTTATGACTATTATGCGGAGTATGCTTAGTGTACTTAAAGAACCAGTTAAGTTTGGTATTAGAAATTCTAATGTTCTAGTAATGATTATCTTGAGGGTCATGTGATTATCTCCGGATATTGGTCAAATTTTAAGGAGTCGAATCGTGTAGTCCTTTGTGAGGTCATCCAATTTTGATATAAATAGGTGAAGTAACCTTATAAGGTTATTGAAGATTAGTGTCATGATTATAACATAATGCATGTTGCCGTAAGATTGCTAGTTTAGAAAGTGTCTCACTTAATTATAATGGGTACTAGGAGATGCATTGGGGATTTAGATTGATGATGTCATCTTAGGGATTTGAAAATAGCACCCCATGAGGGATATCGAGGCATGATTAGGATATATACATGTGTCGACAATGTAAGTTAGAATAACCCTTGAAGGTCAAGGATTAGTTCTTGGAAAATGTTTCCAGATTGGTACGAATTAGGAAACGTAAACCTATATAGTACTTGCTATCCTTATAGTGCTAATGGCGACTGGTGTGGCCGCCACATAAATTCAGTTTCGAGAGAATCTGGAGATAGGTACAGTGATGACCTTGTGTATTTAAAAATTATAATAAGGTGAATGTTTCATCTAGTTGGGTACTGCCTAATGAGACATTGGGATGTGACATTGGGATGTGATTATTGGCGGAGATTTATGAAAATCTGAACAAGTGGTAGTCATTGATAAGTCATCGTTATGAGTGTCACCGTTACTGGTGGAGTTTTACAAAAAACTTAACAAGTGATTTTCATTGTTAAGTCACCATTACTGGTGGAGTTTGACGAAAATCTTAACAAGTGGTTGTCATTGTTAAGTCACCGTTATGGGTGTCACCGTTATTGGTGGAGTTTTATGAAAAATCTTAACAAGTCATTTTCATTGTTAAGTCACCGTTTCTAGTGGAGTTTGACGCAAAAATATTAAAAAGTGGTTTTCCATTGTTAAGTCATCGGTACTAGTGGAGTTTGATGAAAAATCTTAACAAGTGGTTGTCATTATTAAGTCACCATTATGGGTGTCACCATTATTGGTGGAGTTTTATGAAAAATGTTAACAAGTGGTTGTAATTGTTAAGTCACCGTTATGGGAATCACCATTATTGGTGGAGTTTTACAAAAATATTAACAGGTGGTTTTCATTGTTAAGTCACCATTATTAGTGAAATCACCGTTATTGGTGGAGTTTTAACGGGGTTAACTTTAACTCAAGTACATCGGGGAGAATTTTTCTTTGCGAACAAGATGAAATAATATTCGCTAAACTTCAGGTATCTTGGGGAGAGGTTACTTGCAAGCATAGTTCAAATGAGCACGATGTCACCTCGCCAGCAGTCCAAACGCAAATGACTTTGACTCAGGTCACAGAGATAGCGGGGATAAGTGTAAATCACTAAGGGGAAGTCCCCAAGATGAAAACCCAAGAAGAGATAAAATGGGTTGGAGAGTGAAGGGGGATAATTTCAACGATAGAGTAAAGTTCCCATATAGCGCAGTTCATGATGTCCCTTCGCCACATGCCCATTTGCAGTTCTTTCTGACTCGGGTACATCGGGGAGAATTTTACTTTTTGAACAAGATTAAACGAGGGAGAATTCGTACCACCAAGGGCAGTCCCAATGAGGCAGTATCCTCAACATGTGAGAATTTACTTGGGAAAATTTATGGAGGATAATCCAACGTTGAGTAGACAAAATTGCCATGATATTTACAACATAAAAAAATAACGATGTCCCCTCGCCATAAGCCCCAAACATGAAGAGCTTTGGTTTAGGTACATTGGGGAGAATTTTACTTTTTTTAAATAGATATAAAGAACAGAAGTTTCAATGAATAAGAAAAATGGAAGAATTTTTCAACGCAACAGAACAGGGTATATCGAATTGAGAACGCTTTCGTGTAGACATTTCTTATTATCATAATAAATCTCTACACGAAGGGGAAAATATAGGGGGATTGAAGATAATCTCTGAATTAGAAATAATCCTCCCCAGTTAATACAAGAGACTCAAGGGGGATTGAAGATAATCTCTGAATTAGAAATAATCCTCCCCAGTTAATACAAGAGACTCAAGGGAAGGCAGCAGTATAAAGGCAGCGAGGCGGCTCAGTGAAGACGCTCAGTGTTACAGCCCAGCAAGGAGATTGACCAAGAGAGATCCTCTTTATTTTCCTTTCTTACGCAAATAATTTGTACCTTCTATGTAACATTGATTTTAATGATATAACTATTGTAATATTTCTAATATTTGGTGCGTGGTCAAACGGTACTCGCAAAGGACCAGGCCTGATAGGGATTGGGAGAGATCATATGCTCTACCGAATGACCCCACCATGGGAACTTTAGAGGGACTTAGTTTGGAGGATTGAGATGTGAGACAACATTAGGGCTTCTCCTGACCATCTTAGATACATCTGGTAAAACACCAAGAGATCTTAGATCATGGAAGCTTGTGTAGAGTAGGCATTGAGTCCCATCGCACATAGAGTTCCATCGAAGATTAAGTTTTTAACCAAACATCCCTCTAATAAATGTCACATCTACGTTAGGTGATGTCATTAGCCAACTGAGCACTGTACAAACCGTACTTGAGTAAACCACCATGGTATTTGGGGCTATCAGACAGTTGGTGAGCCACCTCTGTGGTGACAGTCCTCTGATGCACTATGGTTAGGAAAAAAGCATGTATGGGTATTTAATGTTTATGACATAGGATGTACTATCTCTGTATGGCCAAGTACCTAGTAAGAGTGAATACAATATTGAAGCATTTTAGCGAAGTAAAGCTGAAAAGAATACTCCGACTAGAAAATGGCCTATCCGACACTCTAGAAAGGTTAGCCTCAACCACTAAAACTGAAATTAGAAGAACAATCTCAGTTTAGATTCTACATCGTCCGACTATTGAAGGAGAAGAAACTACCATGGAATTTTTCTTCAACTTGAGTATAGGAGCTTCCTGGATGGATCCTATCATCCGATATATTAGAGAGGGGGAATTGCGAGAGTCTAGAGCGAAAATAAAGAATTTAAGGCACAAAGTTGTTAAGCTCTCCCTCATAGGAGACATCTTATATAAAAAGGGTTCTTACTTCCTCTACTTATATTTGTCTATCCATCTGAGGTAAAGTACATTTGAAAAGACGTACATGAAGGATCCTGCTCCAACCATATTAGAGTGAGGTCATTAGCTAAGAGTATCATCACTAAGGTTTACTGGTGGCCAATGTTGGCCAAAGATGCAGTTGCATATGTTAAGAAGTGTGATAAGTGCTAGAGATTTGCCACCATACCCCATCAGCCTCATCAACCCCTTACATCCATTACTTTTCCTTGGCCATTTGCAGTCTACTGGATTGATTTGGTTGGGCCATTGCTAAGAGATGTGAATAATTATCTCTAATTAATTATGGCAATTAACTATTTTTTAAAATTGGGTAGTGGCCGAGCCGATGATTACAATCACATAGAAGAAAGCTTTTCAGTTTATCTGGAAAAACATAATCTGTAGATACGACCTACTTAATACCCTGATTTTTTATAACAGAACGTAGTTCAAGAACATCTCCTTGGCGAAATATTATGAATGAGTTGGCATTAAGCAGTTCTTCTCCACTCCCAACTGACCCCAGGCCAATGGGCAGACAGAAGTGACAAACAGAACGATTCTTGATGCAATCAAGAAAAGATTGAAGGATACCAAAGGAAGATGGATTGAAGAGGTGTATAATGTTCTATGGGCTTACAAGATGATGGAGAGAACTCCAACTAGGGAAACTCCATTCATGTTAGCTTATGGATCTGAGGCAGTGATGCCGACAGAGGTAGGTCTCCCAACCCAAAGAGCATAGATGTACGACCCCGAGCAGAATGTGGAAGAGAGGAGACTGGAATTGGATCTTATGGAAGAATAAAGATAAGATGCTGAGGTTAGGCAAGCTGCCTGTCAGCAAAGGACAGCGAAGTTCTACAATAAGAGGGTAAAAGCCCAGCGACTGGCAGTAGGAGACTTGGTGATGAAGAAAGCATGGCAAAATCCTAACAAGCTTCATTCAAACTGCCATGGTCCGTATAGAGTGGTTGAGTAGGTGGGTCTAAGGACGTTCGATTGTAAAATATAAAAGGGGAACCATTCTCCAACCCATGCAACGACGACCACCTCAAAAAATACTACCAGTAAGATTATAGTTTTTATTATCTCTTTTTAATTCTGATATAATACATGTATATGGGAAGCACATGATGAATGAAAAATGAATGAAGTTCAATAAAAATTTCCAAGTGTTCCCTGATATATTGTCTATTTGTTGCTTGTATGTATCAACTCATCTTAAGTTATAAAACATTATTCATGGTAAAGTATCCTTAAGTTGGTCTCGGTGACACGACGATCCAGACGGGGTTAACCTCATCCATGGACTGTCAATAACATCGAGAGGGGTTAATTAATTAAACATCATTAATGTCATGGAAATTCTGTCTCGGACGAGACGACACTTATCCATACACTCTCAAAATGAAGAGAGGGGACTTATGGTACAACACCAGAATTTGGTGGATTCAAATTCAAAAGCACTTAGTTGTGGTTCATTTATTAAACACCATTAACTTGGTATAAATTCTCTCTCGGTCGAGACGACACTCATCCATACACTCTCAAAATGACGAGAGGGGACTCATGATAAAACACTATAATTTGGTGGATTCAAATTCAAAATCACTTATTTGTGGTTCATTTATTAAACATCATTAACTTAGTGGAAATTATGTATCCGCCAAGACGGCAGTGGATGGACGAGAGAGGACTTGTGAATTATGGTTACTAAAAAATTATAGCAAGCATATCTGCATATCAGAAGAATAAAATGAGAACAAAGAGCTTTATTAATAACAAAAGAGTTATACAAAAATAAAATACAAGTCCATGAACCCCACAAAAATAAAAAATGATAAGAGCTTAAACATCAGCATTTGGCTGAGTCGTCCCATCGCTAAGAGTAACCTCGGTCTCAATATTGGTAGTCTCAACCCCATCGTCATTTATGCCAGTCTCAGTAGTCATATCATTTTTCTCTATAACCTCAATGGGTTTGGTCTCCACGGGGTCGGTCGGATTTTTAGTGTCGACCAAAGCAGTATCGAGACGGCTATCGCTTAAGTCAAGTACTATGAAGTCATCAGGGGATAGGTCCCCAACCTCACCATGTTTAAGGGAAGCCCATTAGCCAGCGATCATAATGCCCCCCTCAAAACATTCGAAGGAATAGCCTCCAAACTCATCAGATTCCTTGAACTCAGCTATAACTTAGGTTTTAGCTTTGTCAAGAGAGGCCTTAACTGCAGCGTCAATCTCGGCCTTCTTATTCTCAACTATTTTCTTTAGGGCAATGCTATGCTCGGTCCTCAAATTGGTATTCTCGTCTTTAGACTTCTTCAGAGACGAATTTGATTTTGAAAGCTCGTCCCTGAGCTCCTTCTTTGTGTTCTTTGCATCTCTGCCCTTCTGAATTAAGGGCAGGCTCTTGTCAGTCCAATCTCCCATATAGTGAAGGAAGACTGCACTCTGTAAAAGTGTATGACGATAAGTCAGTATGAGACATAATTAATGAATAGGCTACACTTGGTGAGTTTTGAAAATGCATGGATAGCCTTATGGATGGAAAATTCAGTCAGTAAGGAGATATCCAAAGATTGGAGAAAATGTCTATCTCCCTTAGAGACCATAGAGTTGACAACATTTATATCTTTTTTGGCATGGCCGAGAACACTCTCGTCATCAAGTTTCAATTGCGAAAGACGAGTTGCCAAAGCCTCTTTTATGGAGATTGGAATCTCTTGATCAGAACGACTCTTCTTTGAAGGACGATTAGTAGTAGTATCCTTGGTTTGACCTTTTCATTTCTTCCCGACAACATCGGCTCTACTAGGGCCGCCCACGGTAGATTTTTCGGTTTAGGCAACAGGGGGATCAACATGTTTGCTGATGAGTTTGCTAAAGTTGGGTGCCACCATATTCCCAAGGTCATTCGGTATGCCTTCTGCACGTTCTATAAAAGATAAACAAAGTCTGTTATGAATAACTATGAAATACGAGACAACAGTTAGTCAAAATAATTACTTACGTAGCTCGACTAGGGGGTCAACCTCCAGACCTGTTTGAGCCAAATAATATGGGGTCATTAAATGCTCAAACTTAACAAGACGACCCTTATCACCTTGATTATGAAGCTTATTAACCTTCTTAAAGGCCTCGAGGTTCAATCCAGGGTCAATTTTGGCCGATGCAAAGGCTTTATCCCAATTCAGAGGAATCCTAGGCTAAAAGGTTCCACCATCTTGGTTGGGACCTGATTCCCAAGCCCCAAAAATGAAAAGTTATCGAGGCTTCCAGTTGTGATTTGAGGTCTGAGTGACCAGCAGAACTTTCTTCTTAGACTACCTAGCTACAAGATGATAGTAGCCAGGCTGAGTCTTAGAAGATAAGGGAGTATAACAGGCCAAGAAAATGTTAACTGGAAGGTCGGTATGGTGGGCAATCTTCTATAGGGAAACAAAGCTGAGAATAACCCTTCAGGAATTCGAAGAAAAGTGGGAGGGTCAAGTCCTAAACGAGATAAGATGGCATAGATAGTTGGGTGAATAGGTAGTCCAAAACCAACTTTGAACATCTTCTCATAAACGCATACCTCACCCTCTTGGACATGGAATCCTTAGTGGGTTTTCTCATAGATATGGAGGGATCTATGCCATAGAGGTGTCTCCAAACCATAAAGTCGGCCTCAGAGACAGTTATCTCATATTCCTTAGCAACAAATGTATCAAGCTCACTCTCCTCATCACTACCTCCTGGTACCTCGGCCTCAGTATTATTTTGGTCACCACTCAGTAATCTCTGGGCAAACTCGGCCCTAGTTGTTGCTGAGAGAGGACTTGTGTCTATTGAAGGAGGGATGGAAACATTAGGCTTAAGTATTTGGAAAGAGTCAGATTGATCCGATAACTCGACCCTCTGAGAGGATGGGATACGAGAAGAAGCGTCATCCACCTCTGACCCTTCATCTTGGGATGCAAAATAGGCTATGGCTTCCTCAAATAAATCCACACTCTCGACCAGCTGAGACGTAGACATAGGGTCGCCTGACGCAGAGGATGACTCAGACATTGGATCAGTGGGTTCAGTAACTTGGGGGTATATGATAGCTAGTGGAGGTGGATAAATGGGACGAGTTAGGAAGGCCTCGTCTTTAATTCCTCAGCCTTTACCCTCCTAATATGATCAAAACACTTCTCTCTAAGACTGGGAAACTCCTCGGCCAGCTTATATAAGCATTGTAACATTAAAGGACGAGGTTCAACTTAGGTGAAAACTGGAAAAGAAGAAAACAAACTATAACTTTGACTCTGGTTGACTAAAGATCAAACCCAGGAAATTGAAATGATTTCTCCAAGAACATTAAGAACACAACAAGAGGACCAACTGAAGAAGATGATCATAAATAATCCTGAAAAGGCAAACAATGACTATTTAACCCCCCAAAGTACCAAACCTAACCTCTACAACCACTTATAACCTAGAAAATCTCACACGTGTGAAGGATATAAACCCTAAATCGCGTAATACCCTCGTCGAAAAATGATAAAGCTCATCAAAAAATAAAAAATAAAAAACACAGCAAACCAAAGGAAGTATGTCATTGAGATTCGTTCAAGGGGATTACCTGGACAAGGAGAAACCTCTTGGGAAGGAAGATCGACTAGAAAAAACCTTCGAACAAAAAATGATAAAGAAATTTTTGAGAAAGCTCTAATGGCGTGTGCGAAAGGCTTAGAGCGAGAACTTGGGCAAGGAGGAGAGAGAGAATATTTTTGGGTTTAAATACCAGGAAATGATTATGCACATTTCCCCAACACACATCATTATTTGAGGTGCGAAACCCAAAGCGGTCATCCGTCGAATCATACTTGAGGCAGACGCTACCCAACCAGAACAATGACATATGTCACTCTCTTACCCATCAAGTTGTGTACAGATAACACGTCAGAGACATCTCATCAAAGTCCCCATTCTCTCATACCCCTCAACCTCCTACTCATACTAAAGACTGAGGTCTATGGGGTGATTCAGACCAAATTGAAACCTCATCCTAGGACAAGGATCATTTGCATCTACAGCCGAGTTCTTAAGAACCTTAACGGGGTCGTACAAAGACTTGTCCAGGCTAGGGTCGGCCTCTTCATCCACAACCTCGACCATCTAGTAAGCCAAGACCAAAGGGAGCCTTTCACCAGCAGGAACACCTCTCATCCTCAACTTCAGCCGATGCCAGGAAATAACTTATATAGCACGTCTCGGCCAGATGTCTTTGGTCAAAACCACACTTGTAACTTGTCAGCATATAGTTATACTCTACATCAACAACCTCATACTCGGATAGATCGAGACCTCTACAGACGACACTTACAGTATGAATAGTATAAGGTTCCAAGATAGCATGTCCCTCGTAGACAAGTCTGTTACAACCAGATTATCCCCTCACGTGAGGGAATATTGCATCATAATTAGTTACATGTATTAAGGACACATGTCAACAAGCTATTGGGAGCCTCTTTATACACATGATGATTACATGCTTGGGGGTACATTACACGCCCAATATACTATAAATACACTTCATCTTCTACATTGTAAAGGGAGACATATTAAAAACGATGCTAAAACTCTGTCAACTGACTGTTAGAGAGAGAAAGCTTAAGTAATGTATCTTTGGGCCATTAAAGCCTACGTGAATGGATCTCACACACTTGCACAGTGGAAGTGGGCCTTTAATAAGCTGAACCAATTAATTCTGGTGTTTTTCCTCTTTGCCTCATCTCTTCCTCATATTGTTTACTTTCTACCATTGTTGTATTTGTGTGAGCTTATTGTCACTTTGACTAGGTGGTACCAATTCTAGTATCATCACGTTATAACACACTTATATTTTATATTAGTAGATCTGATTTAAAACTAAATACGTGTTTGAAACTTATATGTACTTTGAAACAAGATTTAGTTACGTTATATTCTGTCATAATTTGTGTAGATCCTTTTGTGATTTTGTAAAACTCACGATCTAAACTTTTTAAACATAATTTTTTCGATTTTCACAAGGTTGAAACATCAAATCCTAAAACATGACCCTTTTTATCTTTGTCTTTAGGTTTGATTTTCCAACCATCGGTGGAAATCAAAAATTATTAAAACTTAATTTTCTTATTACCTCTTCATTGGATACTCTAGTTTTGTGTGTGAAGTGGTTTGTGCACTATTAAGTCTACTTTTTGTTTGTTCTGGTCTAAATTAGTAGTTGTGGGGCTGTTTAGTTCTAACCTTGGTATATTGGGTATATTGGTATTACTGATTCATTTACGTATTGTAAAGTGTAATTTGTACCTAAACTGGTGTTATAGTGGACTTGTGGTGTGTGTGGACTTGGAACTAAAAGACCCCGGGTTTTTTAGTACGCTAGTTTTCTCGTTATCAAACTATTATGTTCAAATACCCTTATCCTCATCTCATTATGTTTCTACCTTTTGTTTATTAGTTTTTGAACATCACATTGACCTAAATAGTTTTTGTGTATGTTTATATTCAACCATTGAACTTTAAAGGGTTTTTACCAAAGATTTAAAAGAGAATTTTTAATCTTAACACTTTTGTATAATAGATTACTTTTATAATATAAATTAAATTGGATATGTCCAAAGCATATGATAGAGTTTTTTACTTTTTTTTCTAATCAAATCTCTGGCAAGTTTGGCTTTTAAGAAACTTGGGTAGATAGAATATGGAGATGCATTTTTAATAATTATTTTAACATATTTGTCAATGATAAGAGTGGAGGCTTTTTTAAATCATTCAAAGGTTTGAAGCAATGTGTTCCAATATCTCCAAGCTTATTTGTCATTATTTTTTAGGCTTTAAATAAGGGTATTCACACTCTCATGGAGAGAGGTGTTCTAAATACATTGCTCATCCTTAAGGCAGTGTTTTTATCAGTAACTTAAGTTTTGCAAATGATAGCATCGTCTTCTGCAATGGTGAAAATAAAATCTTTATAAACGTATTGAAGTTCTTTGGTAAGTATGAAAAAAAAATCTAGCCAAGACATTAACTACGATAAGAGCGGTTTCAGAGTTCATGAATATGTGGGAAGAAGAAAAATCAAACCTATATCTGAATCTTCGAGTTTAAAGTTTAAGAAATTACCTTTAAAATACCTTAGTTTCCCCATTTTTCATGGTAGAAGTAAAAACATATATTTTGAATAGCTTATTCAAAAGATCCAACATAAAGTTGAAGGGTGGAAATATAAATTCCTCTCCTTATCTTGCATAAGAATCCTCATTTAGTCAGGTCATTCCTCTATTTCCATTGTAATATGTGGGTTCTTTAAATATAATTAGTACTTAACGAGGCATAACCCCGTATCAGAATGATAATTAGTGCACAAAGAATAACACAATAAATGAAAATTGTAAAGTCTGCAACAAATAGTCTTTATAGTTAAAAGTCTATATTAAATGAATCTTTTACAATATATATGTTCTTTGACTATAATAAATGAAATGTGTACCCATTAACAACTTGATTGGAAGAATAAGGAACAAGTACCTTGGCACAATAAAGGCAAGGCAGCGAACCAGGTGTGCAATAAATCCCAATGTTTGTAAAACAAAAGTGGTTGAACTCTAAAGATCAAGTGGTATAATCACCAAAATGGTAAACTCACAATAAACTCTCGTGTTTAGAGAAAAATGGGCATCAACTTTGGAGGAGAAAAAATCATCATGTTAAAAGAAATAAAAGGATGTATTTATATGAGGATAAGGTCATTGGAGCAGTTGAAATCCAACTTATAGGACAAATGGACTTACTTTTCCCCTTTGCTTAGGATAACCCATGCACCTTATTTCCCTTTAGTCAAAGATCCATCAAACTCCATATTTCATCCTTCCAAACTGGACTCCAATTAGTAAGCTTGAAGATCATCACCTGGGAGCTCCTCGTGTAGTGGCTCGAATGTCCCAGATGAGAATAGGGCCACATGTCTAAATAAGCTTGGCTTTTGATGGCCCGAGGAACCACTCATTTGAGACATACTCTGAGAGTATTAGAAACCATTTGGCTACCCTCCTAATTAGTACATTTCTAGCTAATAAAAAATTTATAGGGTCATATTTTGTTACATTGTGGATCGTAAAAGATAACATGTAGTGCCTATTGTTTTTAGTAACAAATATAAGGTCTAAACAATACCTTTCCATACTAGTGTATATGGCCTCAGGCCCATGTATAATGAGAATCAAAAAATAAATAGGTATTTCTACTCCCTCCACCTCTTGAGCTAATAGTTCTTCGATTTACCTCCCTGTAGAAGTGAGGTAGAGTTATAAAGGCATACCTGCTTTTGGAGGAATAGTGATTTTTGGAGAGGTTAGGAGCTTCTTTAATTTGTCCAAGACTTCTTGATGTGGTTTTTCCAATGTAAACTTGTCCCCTTTCGTAGTAGCTCCATTAACGGGTGAGTGACCTTAGCAAGCCCATGTACAAATCTTCTCAAGTAAGAAACTTTTCCCAATAAGCTTTTCAAGTCTTTCGTTGTCTTTGGCAGTGGCATGTTGATGATATATTTTTGCTTGTGTGATGCACCTGGACACCTTTCCTATTCACCACAAAACCAAGGAACTTCCCACTTATCACCCTAAAGGCACACTTGAGGGGGTTCATCTTCAACTTGTACTTCCCGCATCTTGTGAACACTTTTCTCAAGTTCGCCAGATAAGCAGCCTCCTTCTTTGACTTTATAATAATATCATCCGAATAAAATTCCATAATATCATGGATGAGATCGTGAAATATGGCCATCATAGTCCTGGGTATGTAGCACTTCTATTTTTTAGTCCCAAAGTCATAACTGTATACAAAAAGTTATCTAACGGGGTGTGAAAGGCAGTCTTCTCAGCATCTTCTGGATCCATCTTGATTTGGTTATACTCCACGGAGCCATCCATAAATTTATACATTTCATGCCTTGCATTTGCATCTATTAGGCTATCTATGGAAGTTAATGGGAATTCATCTTTTGGGCAGACCCTATTCCAGTCTCTTAAATCCACACAGATCCTGATTGGGTTCTTATCCTTATTTTCGACTGGCACAATGATGGATAACCAAATATGATGTTGTATTGGGAGGATGAGACCTATAGTGAGCAACCTTTGCACTTATTCCTTAATTTTTAAATTCAGATTCTCTTTGGATGTTCGAGTGACCTGCTTGACTGGGATAGCTGAGGGAATCACATTCATCTTGTAGAAACTCACCTCCTTATCAACCCTCGGTATCTCTGTGTATTTCCATGCAAAAAAATCTTTGAACTCTTGGAACAGCTTAAGGAGTGCTCCTTTCGAAATACCTTCTAGGTCTTTTGAAATGAAGATTGGTTTAGGATCATCACCTCCCTCTCCGAGATCTACTTACTCTAGTTCCTATATTTGGATCCTTAGCCTATCTTTCATACATTTTGGCTCCTCTTTTACTTCCTCTACAAACTCCTAGATATTGTAGTTGTCAATCACCATACACTGGCCTTGGTTGTCAACCAAAAAACATTCATAAACTGGGTCAGCCTCATTATCTAAGCCTTCAGCAGCACGCCCATACCTTCATAACATGTAAATAATTTTTCCACTAGGCGACACCGCCATTTTATACTGCCTAGGGTTATCTTTCCTGTGTGGCCTCTTTCGTTTGTTCTCCTCCATATTTCTCGCTAAAAATCAATTGAACATGCTTTATTGTTGAACATGGTGCTCGATCAGATCAATTCATGGCGTCATCCTATCGCGCAACTGTCTGGACAATCTGGGGGGTCTCATTATTTCTCGATCCATCTCCTTCTCTTCAAAACGGCCCATCGATAAAACTGAAGAGCATACTCTTTCCCTACAGCTAGGGATTCTAGTGCCATCAGTGTATCGAGTGAGCGACATAACCTCCTCGTCCAACTCTGTATAGAAATATGTGTCCACCAAGTGTGTTTCTTAGTGTGCGAACGGCTTCTTAGATGCTCGAATAACCACTTCTTTCCCTTTAATGTTTGCCTTAGAACTTTGATGGTAGGTAGAGGGCACCAGTCCATGATTGTGCATCCATAATCTCACCACCAATAGCTGATACGATGGCTCACATTCCATTATGTGGAATTTTATATGAGGAGTGATATTTCCCATGGTAATCCACACATTAACATGACCAATGGACTTGGAGGATTTATTATCATACCCTAAGATGGATAAAGGATTTTACACAATACTTGTCTCAGCAATGTTACAATCATAAAAAGACCCAATGGGCATGATGCTGATGGAAGCTCCACCATCCAGCAAGACATGGTTGAAGCTACACCCGTTCACACTTTTTGTTACATAAAGTGGCCTGTTGTGAGGGTATCTAACCGATCAATCCACCTCAGATAAAGTGACCTCTGAGATTAATCTCCTCACAAGCTTGGCCATAGGCCCTTTCCACCACATGTTTGGAGCCATTTTCTCCTTTGCAATCTCCAAGATCGCTCGAGTAACATCCAATATGGAACTCTATGAAAACCCCACTTGGTCAAAGAACCAACCATTTTTTTTAATGTGCTACCGCTGCACATTCCACCCAAGGATCAACATGGTCTTCCTCCAACTCATAGACTTCCTTCACATCTCTACAGGCTAAATCATCATAAGTTATCACTACGTTCGCAGTACCTAAAGATCAAGCATCCAATTATTTGATCAAATCATCAATTGGACACGAGTTATCCTCAAAAGTTAGGTGAGCCATTTCAAACATAAATTCTTTTAATGATTCCTCCAAAAAATCTTCGAGGAACCATTGTTCTTTCAATATATGCTCTACCTCTTCGTTATAAGCACTGGCCATATTGTCTCCATGAATCGGTCACGGATTATCATTCACATTAGACTGGGGAGACTAAATATCCCTTTTCTTAACGTGCGTGTTAATGAGCCTTCTCAGTGAAAAACACTTGCTAGTTAGGTGCCCCAACTTTTTGTGAACTTGGAAAAACTTTGGGCTATCTTTATCCCCATGCGTCACATGCTCCGTGCTAAAATTAATAAGCCTACACGCTATACCATGAACCATGTGCTTGTAAAGATCTAAGGCTTATTCCAATATGCAAGGTAGTTCGGGTAGGTCCACTTTACCATCGAACTTCCTCTTTTTCCCCTTTCCTCCATGACCATAACTTCCACCTCTTTGTCTCATGTCTTCATTGCCAATGAAATTAACTCGCGGGGGCATCCCCCTCCCTTCGTTGGTTGGAAATATTATTGGCTAACTTTAGGAATGCTACGATCGTTCCTTCCCTGGTCTCATTAATCAAATGGAAAATATATTCCAGCAGCAAACCTTTCACGTAAACTTGTAAGAGATTGCTCTCTCTCATATCCTCTCTCACATCTAGAGATCATTCACAAAACCTTCGAATATATACCACCACATATTCACCAATCTTCTGCTTCTCTCGCACAAGCAGGGTGAGGGTGAACTCGTCCTCTACCAAGAATAACTTTTGAACGAACTAGACATAAAGCTCTTCCCAACTGACCACACAGTCTGGTGCAAAATTGGAGTACCATGTGTAAGTTTTCTTGGTCAAAGATTTGGAAAAATCTTTCAACCTTAGCTTTTTATCATTGCAATGGGCCCTAAGATTTTTAATAAATCTTTTCACATGGTCTTTGGGGTTTCCCCCTTCACCCGTATATTTTTCAAAAATGGGTAGGACCTACCCCACTAGATAAGATTCGTTATTGTACTCCTGTGAGTACGGTGTACGAAAGCCATCATATACCGAGGAAGATTTTCCTCCAGTGTTAGAATCTGCTATTATCCTCATAAGTTCTTTCTTCATTTCCTCCATACTAGGTGGCGGAGGGCCGTTTTGTATGGGGACCACCACTGTTGGGAGTGCACTTAGAGGTGCAATAGGTGTTCAACTTCCTGGACTGGCAAAGGGAGTCGCGACTAGTAGAGTAGCAACGTTGTTGGTACTAGTTTAAGCAACTCCTCCTAAAATAAAAAGAGCCTACAATACCGTAAGTGCATTGTGAAGGAGCTAGATCCATCATTAGATATTCCAAAAACTGCCTAAACACCTGGGGTTTTGATAAATTTGATCAATAAGCTCATCATCCCTGCCATTTGTGTTGGTTCTATGTCTTTTATCACACCAGCAGCTGGTAGGCCACTTTCTGTCTGCATCGCTCTGCCTACCTTTGGTAAGACAGTGAGGTCTCCTTCCTTCTCATGTTGCAGAGCATCGAAATCAATACTCTTTTCCACATTATCGTTAACAATTCTTCAAAAGAGAATACCTCCCCAGTAGAGTCACCAAATGTAAGATTTGGGTTCTTTAAGTACAATTGGTATTTAACAAGGTGTAACCCCTTATTAGAATGATGATTAGTGGAGAAAGAATAGTACAATAAATGAAAATGGTTATGTCTGCAACAAGTAATGTTTAAAGCTAAAAGTCTATATTAAATGAAGATTTTACAACATAAATTCTCTTTGACTATAATAAATGAAATGGGTCCCCACAAACAACTTGGTTGGAGGAATAAGGAACAAGCGCCTTGGCATAATAAAGGCAAGGTAACAAACCAGGTGTGCAATAAATGCCAATGTTTGTAAAATAAAAGTGGTTGAACTCTAAAGATCAAGGGGCATAATCACCAAAATGGTAAACTCACAATAAACTCTCGTGTTTAGAGAAAACTGGGAATCAACTTTGGAGGGGAAAAAGATCATCATGTTAAAGGGAATAAATGGAAGTATTTATGAGGACAAGGTCATTTGAATGACCTTCCCGTATTAAATGATCTGACCTCATTTAATGTTAAGAGTATTGTGCAATTAATGCTAAAGATAGCGCATTAAATGCATGAGATATTATGTTTTGGCAAGAACACTGTTTGTGGGTTCAAGGGATCTTTGCATTAGTTGAGATGTGATCGGTTAGAAAAAAGGGATCCTTGGTGATGGCTGACGAGGCATTCTCTTAAATGTTGTAGTGGTCCAAGGAATACAGTCACTCAAGTTCCACATTTCTCGAGTCTCTAAAATTTCAGTAAACATAACGTCATAAAAGGTAGTGAATAGTTATATATGAGATGAGTTGTATAATTAGTCAGCTTAGTCCTGCAGATGATGGACATTTGAGTAACCTAGAATTATATATGAGAGGCCAGAATGGCATCTTTGAATAACTGTTAGTAATGAGGTCCTCGAGCGAGGTTCCTCGGCTGAAGGTATCTCGAGAGGTTATTTATTGGTTTGATAGAACAGAGGTTTTGCCCAAGTGTGACAAAGAGGTTAGTATTTCTTACCCAATGTTACCTTGTTCCTAATCCTCTAAACCAAATCCCTGTGAGGTTCCCAAAATGAGGTCATATAATAGAGCATGTGAGCTCTCCCATGTCCTGCCAGGCATGGTCCTTCGAAGGTACCGATAGACCTCACAATTATTACAAAATAGCTCCAAGTATTTCAATAATAAGGGATAATACATGTAAATCATAACTCTTATTACACAATGTGCCTTCAATATCTCTCAATTGAGCTTAATCTTCGTGGGAGGTCCTCTAAGGGATTACGTTCCTTTTTTGAGGTATTTTCTTCCAAATGATCTTCTCTCGAATGATCTCTTGTATTATCATTATTATCTTGTTTGTACAAGATTAGTCTTTCAATTAACCTTGGGCTTGAACTTCCTTCTGCACATATCTATACTTTGAAAACCCTCAAACCTCCCCAAAAATCCTTAAACCAGATTCAAAATATCTTTAGTAATTTTTATGGGGATCTACCAAAGAGTATGGGAAGAAATATCATTGGGTGAATTGGGAAAACCTTTGTTATAGAGTTAAAGAAGGTGGTTTAGTCTTCTAATCCTTGAATGACATGTAAATCCTTCAGTATGAAGAAATGGCGGAATATATGTTCAAATAATAGCGTATGGTGTGAATTCTTTTAAAAAACATAAAAGAACCTTTCCTCTAAAAATGGATCCGTGAGATACCTAATAATTCTTCAAGTTAAACTGAAGTTGATGAATTCATTATAAAATCAATAGCAGAAAGTATTGATCTTTATCCACTTGGGGCAATTTCACCCTTAGCTTTTCTTGGAACGAAATTAGACTTGTGAAACTCTCGTCCATGATATGTTTAAATATTTGGAGATCTGAGTTCCCTCCCCAAATCTCTATCTTTCTTTTGAAGTGTTCTCTAATAATTGTCCCAGTAGAGGAAAATATCCAGAATTTGGGATTCCATTAAGCTTTAATTGCAAGTGTTGTGATTATACAACGGAAATTTTGGATCACTTATTCATTAATCGCCCTATAGCTGTCATAGTTTGGAATTTATTTGTTGATTTTCTTTATTTAAATGTCTCTTTCTCATCCATCAACTTAATGTTGATTGTAACACCCCATAATTTTAATGATTTTTATATTGGGATTAATTAAAACAAAAATGAAAAATTAATTCGGATTGAAATAAGTATTAATTAGCGAGACGAGGGTTAATATTTATTTTTATTGGATATTACTTTATCAATAAGTAATAAAATTGATAAGAATATATTATGATTTCTGCGAGTGAGTAAATTTAGTCAGAACGTGCATGTCAGGCATGCCGGGACTTAATTTTGGGAAATAAAAAGTTATTTCATTTTAGATGATTCAAATGGTCATTTCGAGTGCGCCAATATGTTCGTTAGGATCGAAATAGTCAGAAAAGTATACTCGGGGGTTTAATTTGGGTCCCGGGACATTTTTAGGCCAAATCGACACCCCGAAGGAGTATTTTAGTCTTTTAAAATTTTGGAGAAAGTAAACCTATGAAAATTGGAGATTTCTATTTGCAATCACGTAAGGGAATTAGGTTTATCATTTATCAAACCAAATAGAGAGTCACATGAGGGAGAAGCAGAGGTGTTCTAGGGCCAAAAACCACGTTCTTGCACCACCACCACACCGAATTATAGATCATGAGGAGGAGAACACAAATCCACCATCAATTCTGCAAAAATCATACCTCCGAATTAAGGCAAGTGTTTATCTTGTTGAGTTATGATTTGATATATTATCCATGTTAGAATAGGATGATTACTTTATGGATTTCATGAATTTTAGCCTTAAATTTGAAGATATAAATCATGTTCTTGAGTAGGAATGGTGATAGACTTGATCCCTTATATATGTAGGATGAATTTTATTAGAAATATAACGAATTTGTGAAGAAATCTGGAATTATATTGAAGTTCAAGAACAAGAATGATAGTCTAGGGTTTTTGAAGATAAATTTTGATTTAATCCAATTTGAAGGTGTTGTTTAAGGATTTAATGATTCTATTAGGTTAAAATCATTTATACATGTTATTTTAATATTTGAGACTTTTGGTTGGGAGTTTTGGATAGTGTAATGGTGGTTTAGAGGATTAAAAAATGGTGAAAAGTCGTAGCAATAAGAAAATGAAATGCCAGGTACAGTGAATCGGTTCGTCTGTTCCCCCAAATCGGTTCGGCTATACACCCAAACCGATTCGCCTGTTCCCCCAAACCGGTTCGGGGGACCTGGTAATTATGGGTCTCGGTTTACTTCAATTTTTGATAGTTTGAAGTTGAAATTCCTTTCCAATTGAAGATAATTATGATTAACAAAGTATGTGATATGTTTCATAGTTGATCGCACAAAAATGATGATGAATACGAGTGAACCACGGGGATTAGTTTGACATTAAATGATCATTCATAAATTAAAATGGGTCACAAAAGGTGTGAGTGATTATACGATCGGACCTTTGGTAGAAGAATATTTTAACTACTGAAATAATATAATGGGGTGGTTAGGAATCTTCGAGTAGTGGGTAAAACACTCGGGAAAAATACGATGAGTAGTTAAATGATGAATTAACGATACGCAGGATAATAGAAAATTATATATACTACGTATGAGACACGTACTATAGGTTGAGTGTATACCTATAATGAAGTCTTATATATATATATATATATATATATATATATATATATATATATATATATATATATATAGAGAGAGAGAGAGAGAGAGAGAGAGAGAGAGAGAGGCAGGCTCCTGTGCACACTAAGTTTGCACAGTGCTGGCGCACACCAATTTTTTTACAAGCATTAAAAAAGATATTTTTGAGTTTATGTTTTTATGTGATATTTAAACATTTCAACGGACTCGTGTAAAAAAATCAGCTCAAAAAAACTTTTTTTGCTATTTTTAAAAGATCGGTCAAACTTTCGCAGCTTTTAAAGTGCTTAAAAGCAGCGAAAGTTTGACCAATTTTTTAAAAATAGCAAAAAAAGTTTTTTTCAGCTGATTTTTTTTTACATGGGTCTGTTGAAATGTTTAAATATCACATAAAAAAAATCAACTCAAAAATATTTTTTTTACTATTTTAAAAAAATGATGTGCAAACTTAGTGTGCACATGAGCCTGGTTCTATATATATATACATAGGATGTGTGAATGCCTATTATGTAAATTCTTATGGGTAAACATACATAGGCTACTTGCTATCACGGGAGGTTTTCGCGCCATGGACAGTCTTATCCTGATGAGCCCATTGGGGGAATTTTCACTTATACCCCAAAAACATAGAATATAAGCACGTGATATCTGAGTGTATGGTGGTTTCGACGGTCAATTGGGCACGTTTGGTGTGTGCGTAACCCATAGACTTGGAACTATGTTCGCCTGCAATATGTGTGATTTGATTTTTATTGTTCGATGATGATATTCGAACGGATTTCCTTATTTAGTATGTTATGTACCAAGACTTGATAGCAGAGTATGCCTGCACCACAGGCATCCACCTAGGGGTTTTGCATACGTGTATATGATAAGAGTGATATATATATATATATATATATATATATATATATATATATATATATATATATATATATATATATATATATATATATATATATATATATATATATATATATGTGTGTGTGTGTGTGTGTGTGTGTGTGTGTGTATAAAGAGAGAGAGAGAGAGAGAGAGAGAGTCAGGCTCTCCAACATACCTCATTAAACATACCTATGAACATACCTATTTTTTTTTAAATAGTAAAAAAAATAATTCTAAGTTGATATTTTTTATATGGGTTCATGATATTTTAATGTGCCCCAGTAAAAATATTCAACTCAAAATAATACATTTTGTTATTTTTAAAAAATAGGTAAAAAAATCTTACAGTTATATAGTGTAAAAACTGTCAGTATTTTAGCTATTTTTTAAAAATAACAAAAAAATATTATTTTCAGTTGATTTTTTTTATAGGAGCGCATTGAAATATCATGAACCCATATAAAAAATATCATCTCAAAAATATTTTTTTTACTATTTTAAAAAATGGGTATGTTGCTAGGTATGTTGTTATGAGGTATGTTGGAGAGTCTGACTGTATATATATATATGTGTGTGTGTGTGTATATATGTGTGTGTGTGTGTATAGATGTGTGTGTGTGTGTGTGTGTGTGTGTGATTGATTCTACTGCGAGTGTATTAGTAGATAGATGGATAGTGATATCTAAATTACTCAATGTGTATGAGAACTTAACCATGAACTAGTAACTCTTGATGAATATAAAGAATTAGAAAATTTAGTATCGTATTGTATGGGCAATATGGGTGGCCACAATAACTTATTATGTGGGAGAAGATATGTAAGCCAAACTAGTTAGGTGGGTATCATAACTAGGTGGGTTAGAGTAGTACGTTAGGCGTGCACAATAGCTGAGAGGTGAGGATCTCAAGTGAGAACACGTGGAGCTAACATGTACATAATATCTCATCTTGACGCATTTTAAATACTTTTTAAACTTTTTCAAACTATTTTACTTGGGCTATGACCCGTTTCAAATCTATTTTTGTAAAAACATTTTAGGTGCCCAGCCACAGGGACGCCATGCATAGGAGTTTATACTTTTGACGTGTTGCAGCTGCTGTGGAAGTTGAAGGACCTTGCTATTAGATGCCTCCACACTTATTCAGTTCTTATTTATCTTTATCTATCTCAGTCGGGCGTGTTGCCCATTCCTAGTTGGTTATTTTTTTACAGAGACATTGTATTTCTAGTATTTGATTTAGACTTTACTTATAGATGACTGTATTGGAATTTTATCTGGAGTGTTATTCCAGACTCATTTATTTATTTATTTTGTTATCTTATCATTCATTATTTTTTATGCTTGGAATGGTGAATGTGATTTATTCAATCTATATTAAATTTCATGTTAATGATAAAGGTTAAAATTTTGACACCGGACCATTAGGATATTAGTAAAATAAATTGAATTTCGACAGTGATGCTAAGAATGACACCATTAATGATTTCTATTTAATTTAATAATGGACTGATCACCCAAGATTAGAATACGAGGGGTGTCAGATTGATGTCTTAATGAATTAGAAAGTCTAGCAAGGATTTTATTAACTACCTCCTTCCAATCATTCCTAGAGTTGTTATTTGGGAATTATAGATTAGCAAAAATAAATGTTTATTTGAAGATAAGTAGAACAATGGCCAAATGATTATCAATAGGGTGATTTTCCTAGTTAGATATTATATTAAAAGAACTCTTGTTTTCAATTCTAGAAGTCCTAGCAATGAAGACATAGTCCAAATGTTCAATATGAAAGTTTTCAAGTTTCACAAAAAAGAAATTCAAATTATTCGATAGGTCAAGCCTCAGAGAGGTAAGTACAAGTCGAATACTGACGAGGCTGCTAAGGGTAATCTAGGGCCATTTGGTAGTGGTGGTGTCACTAGAGATTATAGAGGTAGTTTCATTCATGCTTTTGTTACTTTTCCTCGAGGATTAAGGATGTGTATTGCTCTACACTTAAGAAATATCATAGTGGATTCTGAATTTATTATTGATGTTCTTAAAGGAAAAATCAATAAACCTCCAAGGAAACTTCTTGGGATCATCAGTCAAATCAGATAAATAAAAGCTCGGGTGGAAGTTACTTATATGCATTGTTGGAGAGCATCAAATATGGTCCTTGATATCTTAGCAAACTATCAAGTGTTCTGCCAAAATTTCTACTTCTTTAATCTAGTGAAGGATCTTCCTAAGTTTTCAATAGGCCATTTCAAGATGGATCTTCAAGGTTTTCAATCAATTAGGTCCAAATAAATAGGTAGCTTAGTTTTCTTGATTTCATTGTAGTGTTGAGTATTTAAAATTCAACTCCCTTTAAATTTTTATTACTTTTATTTTTCTTGTAAAGTTGGTTGTCCATTAAACCAACCCTCTAGTTCATGCAAGGGCCACTTAGGAAGGGATTTTCTTCCTATATGATCTAATAAAATTGGGTTTTTTTTTCTCGTGTAACATGTGTGTATGTGTGTGTGTGTCTTGTTTGCGTGGATAGCTTACTCTCTACCAAGTGGTTTGTAATTCGACATTTGTTAAAATATAATCATCGGATGTTTAAAAAAACTCTTGAATCAATTGAGTAGAGTTGGTAAAGAACTGGGAAACAAATCAAAGTAGCCCAACGAAATAGAACGCAACCCGCAACCTTCTTGGATGAGGAGGATGAAAACTGAAAAATTCCATATTACCCTTAACAATTAAAATAAAACTACTTTTGTCGTTAAAGGCCCATAGAGACTGCATGTCTTTTCAATTGCATTTATATATTAAGGGTTGAACAGGTACCCAAAATACATAAAGGTCAGTATAAAAATATCTTTAATATTTAGATTCAAGCTAGCATGGAACTCGCATGATGCGCGGGCGTGTTGTAAAAAAAAAAAAAAAAATAAGCATTTATAATAAAACAAATTAAAGAATAAATGCTTATAGTGGAATTAACATAGTCTTCTCAATAAGTATTGTGGGTACCTCAATTTGTCATCACGGGCCCAGACGAGTAGCCCAATAGAAATGACCCAAAGTCCGAGCTCCTCGCATCTCAACTGAATTCGGTTGTGACTTAGTCTACTCCTAAATCTCTTAAGGAGATATTCTAAGAGCAGAAGATGGACGTGGGGGAGTCTAACACCCCCACTCCCTGAGAACAAACATGAATATAACAAACCCTAAGCCTGGGGCAAAAGACACGCATTGCATTCTCTGTAAAACACTCCCTGGAGTATATAGAAATAATACTGAGAGCACCACCATGGACGTAGGCATTCTTGCTGAACCACGTACATACTGTGTTGTGTGATTGGCATTCGTTATCTTCTTTATTTGCCTGGGTGATTGCGCTTTTCTCATTTATTTGTGTTGAATATACTTGTCACCACAATTGGCGCCGTCTGTGGGAACGTTTATCTTCCTTTAAGAAAGCCCTCACCAATAAAGAAGCTAGAATGTCTGGTCACAGTAGCAATGCCCCTCAACCGAGGGATATCCAAGAACAGCCTACCCCACGCAAGATCAGATTTGAAGTTCAGCGTTCAGACCAGAGAGCTCGCCCTGAGCGACAAGCCTCAGAAGAAAGTCAGGGACCAGCGAAGTCCACACAAATATCCCCGTTGATCGATGCCTATGAGGCAAGGCTCCAAGATCAAGGAGAGATCGCTCACAAGAAAGAGGCTGAGAATGCTCGCCTTAAAAGGAGATTAGAGAGGATAGAGAAAGAACTCCATCGCAGCACTAGGCAACGTCCATACTGCACTCTTAGCCATCAGGCGAGCAAGTCTCGCAGTCGAGGAAGGAACCCCAGATGCGGATCCCAAAAATGTGAGAAGCTTGAGTCAGATGATGACTTACTCAAGAAATAATGACCAACTCACCGTTATAGGAGCCTAGCTCGAGGTGATGAGGATATACAAAATTTGGTCCAAAGAGAAATGGACCAGTACCCAGCACATCGGGGTGCCAGATCAACCAGAGAGCTTGCTCAGCAAGCTCTCAGAACCCAGATGAAATCCCCTTTCTCAAGGGAGATAGAAGAAGAAGAAGAAGAAGAAGACCCCAAGAAGTTCACAATCCTGAGATTCAATATCTATGACGGAAAAACTGACCCTATCGATCACGTTAGGCAGTACAGGTAGGCAATGACTCTCTAGAGCCACAGAGATGCACTGATGTGCCGAATATTTCCCTAAAACCTCCATGATGTGGACTAGAAATGGTTCGAGAGTCTCCCCCACATGTCTATCAGGAGCTTTGAATCCCTGGTCGAGCTCTTCATGGCTTGCTTTATTACCAGCATCTCCCATCCGAAGAGGATGGATGCTTTGCTAATAATGAAGAAGATGCCCTAAGAGAGCCTACGGGACTATGCAAAGAGATACTGGGAGATGTTCAATGAGGTCCAGGACTGCTCAGAGCAGGTAGAAGTAGACTCTTTCATGATTGGCCTACCCAGGTCTTGCCTTATGCACCAATCCCTGACGAAGAAGGAGGCCACACAACCATAGATGATCTGATGGCTCGCATCGAGAAATACGCCAAAGTGGAGGATATGACCTGCCTCAATACAGGGGACAACGGTCGAACTAAGCTCACTGCTAACGGCAACAACAAGGTCAAGAACCAGAAGAAAGGGGGCAAGAATGGCTCCAAGAACGGAGGTAAGAACGATGCTTCGAAAGCATTTCAGGCAGTGAACACTGTCTTTAAAGAACTAATTTATAAGATCCTGGCGAAGATCAAAGACGATCCAATTGTTAAGTGGCCCAGAAAGATGGGAGGAGATCCCATAAATAGAAATAATGTGCTGAGATGCTCTTTTCACAAGGAGGGAGGACATAAGACTGAGCATTGCAAGGCTCTTAAGTCTCACCTAGAAGAACTAGCCCAGACTGGGCACCTGAACGAGTTTATGGAGAAGAAGGAAGAGAAAGTCATTGCCAATGGAGAAATAAGACCCGACAACGTACTCGAAGACGATGCTGGCCATGAATTTACAGTTATTCATGGGGGATCTGATATGAAGCAGATTCAAGGAAATTCGGCCCGAATGGAAGTGAAAAAGCTTACGGCAGTAATGCAAGCTTTTTAGATCGATCCAGTGAAGACACAATCAGGAAAGCATCGGTGAGCAGATGACGTCGACTATACCAAACATATCATGTTCACAGATGAAGATCTGGTGGGGGTAAGAACCCAACATTATGACGCCTTGATCATTACACTCAGGATAGCCAACTATGACATTGACAAGTTGCTCGTCAATTAGGGAAGCTCATCCGAGGTAAGGTATCTCGACCTATTCAGGAAATTAAAGTTAAGCGTTATCGACTTGAGGAAGACATTGTCCCTCTAGTTGGCTTCGCTGGAAAAGTAACTATTTTATTGGGAAAGATCATGCTACCGGTAAGAGCATGAAGTGTCTCCAAGATGATCGAGTTTTTAGTGGTCGACATCGACTCGCCATATCAGGCTATCCTCGGTAGGGGGTGGCTACATGCAATGAAGGCAGTCCCTTCGATCTACCATCAAAAACTCAAGTACGTGACTGAGCGAGGAGTAATGGAGATTCATGGAGATCAGGCGATGGAAAGAAGGTGCTTCATAGCAGCCATCCGCTCGAAACCAGAGAAGAAGGTCGAGAAGGACAAAGAAAAGGTCGAGGAGTAAGAAGGTTTGATACCTTCAAAATAGCAGTTAAGATATGGAAGTCCCGGAGTGGAGGAGACCAGGCTCCTCCCCTCTGAGCGGGTCATGGAAAATATGGAGGACATAACAACCGATGGAAGCAAGAAAGACAGGAGTTTCTTAATCGGGACTTCTCTTACAGATCAAGAGAAGAAAGAATTGACGGTGCTACTGAGAGGTAACCTAGATATTTTTACGTGGGAACCATACGAGCTGCCTGGCATTGATCCCAGTGTGGTTTTCCATCGATTACATGTCGACCCCACTTTCAGGCCTATCACGCAGAAAGCACGGTGAACCGCTCCTGAGAAGGCTAAGGTTGTAGAAAAGGAAGTAGAGAAGTTGTTGGATGCAGAATCCATACGGGAAGTTCAATTCCCTAAATGGATTTCCAACCCAGTAGTAGTTCCAAAGAGCAATGTAACATAAAAAGTTTCTATATACTTCACTGACCTTAACAGGGCATGCCCTAAGGACAGTTTCCCCCTACCAAAGATCGACCAATTGGTAGATGCTACAGCAGCTCATGAGAGAATGAGTTTTCTAGATGCATACTCGAGGTATCACCAGATTCCTCTATATGCACCAGACCAGGAAAAGACCGCATTCATTACCACCGTCGGCTTATACTGTTATAAAGTTATGCCCTTTAGGATCAAGAATGCAGGAGCAACTTACCAGAGGCTAGTCACCAAGATGTTCAAAGACCAAAGGGGAGATACCATAGAGGTCTACATTGACGATATGCTCGTTAAGAGTAAGCGCAAAGAGGACCATCTCTCAGACCTATCAAATACCTTTGAGATCCTCAGGAAATACCGAATGAAACTCAATGCGAACAAATGTTCTTTCGGTGTCCAGTCAGGAAAATTCCTTGAGTATTTGGTTAGCGAGAGAGGTATTAAGTCCAACCCCGACCAGATAGGTGCGATCAATAGGGTACAACTCCCTTGCACAATATGAGATGTACAGAAGCTCACGGGCATGCTCGCAGCTTTAAATCATTTCATCTCAAGTGCAAGCCATTCTTCCAGCTCTTAAAAGGAAACAAGACAGTAGAATGGAATCAAGATTGCTCGCAAGCATTGGAAGATCTCAAGGCTTACCTTAGCTCACCGCCTCTGCTCGTTATACCTCAAGAAGATGATCCCCTGTACTTATACCTCGTCGTCTCCAGTCATGTCGTCAGTTCTGCACTAGTGTGCGAAAAAGCAGGAGTCCAACACCCAGTTTACTATGCGAGCAAGACCTTATTGGACCCCGAGCAGCACTACCTACCACTAGAGAAGCTCATTTTTTCACTATTGATAGCTTTGAGGAAGCTGAAGCACTACTTCGAAGCTCATACTATCATCATCCTCACATCACATCCCCTTTAAGCAGTCCTACAGAAAGAGGATCTGTGTGGCAGACTATCTAAATGGTCAGTCGAGCTCAGACAGTTTGACATCCAATTTCAACCCAGGAATGCAATCAAGGGGCAGGTCCTCGCCGATTTCATTGTAGAATTTACAGGCGAACAGCCTTGCGACCAGTTTCAACCCATAAAGCAAATGGAAGATCACCCATCAGTAGGAGTCTGGTGACTATTTGTTGATGGAGCCTCCAACTCAAAGAGGGCAGGAGTAGTCATTGTGCTCGTTACTCCAAAAGACATAATCCTCGAGCAAGGGATCGGGATGGGAGTTGAAGCCTCCAACAACGAGGCAGAATACGAAGCTCTAATAGTCGGCCTGAAAAAGGCACAAGCGTTGGGGGCAAAATAGCTACAGGTGTTCGGTGAATCACAACTGGTCCCCAATCAGATAAGTGGGGACTTCAACACAAGAGACGAAAGAATGGTAGCCTACCTCGCCTTGGCAAAAAAGCTAATGTCCCGCTTTGAGAAAGTCAGTGTCCAACAGTTTCCTAGTGGACAGAACAACCATGCCTACGCCCTAGTATCCCTAAGTTTAGTAATTGATTCCGACTTAAAGAAGATGATCCCCATTAACTTCCTCGCCCATCCGAGCATCAACTAGGGCGACGAGCTACCAAACATGGAACATATGCTCCAGATCGAGTCAGCACCCAGTTGGATGGACCCTTTGAGGGACTATTTAAAAGATGGTGCACTTCCAAACGATAAGAAGGCCGCTCATCAGATAAGAGTTAAAGTTGCTTGCTTTCACTTATCTCCTGAGGTAAAACTATACAAGAGATCATTCACCGGCCCTTACCTTTAATGTGTTCACCCGAAGGACGTCGAGCAAGTTCTACACGAGCTTCACGAAGGAATCTGTGGAAGCCATATTGGATGGAGGTCACTAGTAATAAAGGAAGGCTACTGGTGGCCATATATGCAAAGAGATTCGGCAGTGTGGCTTGCAAATGCGAGAAATGTCAACTACATGCTCCTATGGTCCACCAACCTTCCAGCAACCTAAGATCGCTTACCATCCCATGGCCTTTCACCCAGTGGGGGATGGACATCGTAGGCCCTCTTCCTACCACTGCCGATAATCGCAAGTATCTGTTGGTCGCAATAAATTACTTCACCAAATGGATCGAGGTAGAGCCACTGGAAAATATCCAAGATGCAGATATGATGAGGTTCATATGGAAGAATATAATTACCCGTTTTGGAATCCCCAGAACCATCATCACTGATAACGAAACACAGTTTGAGAGTGGCCCTTTTGCAGAACTTCTGCAGAGAACACAGGATCAGGCACTATTTCAGCTCGGTGGCCTACCCCCGGAGCACTGGTCAAGCCGAAGCTTCCAATAAAATAGTGATCGATGGGTTGAAGAACTGACTAGAGAGGGCCAAGGGCGCATGGATAAGTCAGCTGCCACATATTTTATGGGCCTATCGCACTACCCCACGGCGAGCAACTAGGGAAACCCCATTCTTACTAATGTATGGAATGGAAGCAATCATCCCTATTGATACCAAAATTAATATGCTGATATGGACGAATAATACGAATACACGTGTCAATCTACGTGGCACAATAGCAACGAGGAAGTTCATTTCCCCGACCAACTCATGTTCTCTCCGAATAATGAGGATACACCGAGTAACTTTGGCACTCCGAGGTACTCTAGCGCTCCGAGGAACTCCTGAGCAACGAACAATTAAGGCGGTCCGAGCTGCATCTCGGCCGTAACATTAATTGCCAGATAATCAACAGTTCAACTATTCATTAAATGTTCATCATCTTGACACACACGCTGCCTTAAATGTATTACCCTTTCATATGTATATCATTTAATGTATCAACCCTTTCATGTACAGCCTAAGGGCTATAAATACCTTGTATCACCCTCATTCAAAGGGACCGAAATTTCTTGAGAGAATTTGTATTCGAGAATTCCCAAACACTCAGCAATAACATAACAGTGGACGTAGGCCATTCTTATAAGGCTGAACCACTTTAAAAATCTTTGTCTCATTTTATTTATCTGTGATTGAATAATTAGAGCGATCTAATTTTTTACATCAACAGATTGGCGCCGTCTGTGGGAACGATTGTTACTATCATTTTTCACTAAAAATCGTTCATCATCAATGGCGGATAATCCAGAATCTAGCAATCGAAACGCTGGAAATACTGGAAATCCTCTGAATCCCTCTGCACCTCCAGATCTAGCCGGGATCATGACAAATCTGGCTCAAGGACAAACCGCCATGCAAGATACGATGCGGCAACTCATACAAACCCTTCATGGTGGTGCACCTGCACGTTCAGGACATCAAAGTGGTCAGAGGCAAACTTATTTACTTTCTTCACGATCCAGGCGTACTGAGTCACGTCGTAATGAGGAATCTGATGATTTCTCTTATCAACCTGGGCGAACTTCGTCAATAAGGGCTATAGATACTGATCAATATATCACCCTCTCTCCAGAAAGACCCAGTGCTTTAGAAAGACTAAGTAGGGTGTCTCCTTTTAGTCGATTAGGCCCTAGGAGGAATAGGAGTCCACCTAAGACCATGTCGAGGAGTTTTCGACAACCATCAGATCTAAGAGAAGGATCAGCACAATCACGACCAGCTGCTCGTCAAGATAGATCTCAAGAAGCTACCTCAGAACGATCAATTGCTCGAACCAATAGGCCCGAGGAAGGAAAGGAAGCGTGGAAAGGATCTCTCCAACGGTTGGAGGATAAATTGGGAGAAATGGCCAAGGCAAAGAACCCCCTACAACGAACTTTTATTCGAGGAACACCTTTTGTACAGGCCATTGTGAATTTTCCTACACCGTCAAAGTTCAAAGCACCTGTAGTGACCCCCAAATATGATGGAAAGACAGATCATGTTCTTCACATAGAGCAATATCAAGCTGCTGCCGACATCCATGTCGTCCCCGACGAGATGAGATGCAGAGCGTTCTCAGGAACTCTTACTGGAGCTGCCCAGATATGGTACAACAATCTTCCTAGGGGTAAGATTTCAACTTTCTTTCAGCTGGCCGAGTTGTTTATTGGCAATTTCTGTTTTGGAGCAAAGCCAGTAAAACGAGTAGCACACTTGTTAAGTGTTAGACAAAAATCTGGTGAGAGTACTAGAGATTACATAACTCGTTTCAATAACGAGAAGCTGGAAGTCATAGATTACGAAGAAAAGACAGCAATCACCGCCTTGATGAGTGGGTTGTTGCCTAATAAATTGTATTACACCTTGGCGAAAGATCCACCTAAAACTATGTCAGAGTTGATGGCAAAAGCGGCCAAAATCATGAATGCCGAGGAAGCTATGGCTGCAAAGAAGAATATGGATAAAGACACCAAGGTAGACGTCGACAAGTCTAAAAATAAAGAGCATAAGGGCAATGGCGGTGACAAACGTTCCAGAAATAATAAATCATCATGGTAAGTCCTGAAGAAATACGAAAAAATTATACTCCTTTGAAAATGGATATTCATCATGTCTTGGAAGAAATCAAGAACAACGAGGAGGTAAAATGGCCAAAGAAACTGAGGTCAGACCCTGATTCGAGGAGTAAGGATAAATATTGCGAGTTTCATAAAGATCATGGTCACATGACCAAAAATTGCATAGCTCTTCAGAACGAGATTGAAACACTCATCCGAAGAGGAAAGCTAGCAAAATATGTTGATCGGGGAGGTGAAAGAAAAAATAACGACCGAGCTAGAGAGAGGTCTAGATCTCCTCGTCGAGCAGAAGAGAAAAAGAAGAGAAACCATGAAGATGATCCAGATGATGACCCCGACCTTCCCAAGAAACCAAGACAGCCAGAACGAGAGGTATTTTCTATACGTTTTGGGTCATTTGATTGTAATTTCATTACAAGAGGAGATGTAGGAGGAGGAGACCTTACTGCAGAAAGAAAGGCTTACCTTGGAGAGGCTCAAGCTTGTTCATATATTCAGTGAATAAATATGGCCGAGGACGATCGTCCGAGGAAGGTAAACAAAGAGAAGCTGGTCATTGGCTTTTCAAAAAATGACCTAGCAGGTGTTCTTTATCCTCACGACGATCCTCTGGTGATCAAAATGAGGATGAAGGAAGTAGTGATTTCAAGGGTGTTGGTAGACAATGGAAGTTCGGCAGACATCATGTACTATTCATGCTTTGACAGCTTGAATTTGAAATTATCTCAATTGGAACCGTATCACAGACCCCTCCTGGGTTTTGCTGGCGAGAAAGTTTTTCCACTTGGGACGATCAAGTTGGATATATTCATTGGAACTTGGCCTGCTTATCGAACAGAAAGAATACGCTTCTTTGTGATGGATAAGAATGTGCAGTCAGCTTACAACATCATCATGGGAAGAGTTGGTTTAAAGAAGTTTGAAGCAGTTCCATCTACAGTGCATCAATGCTTAAAATTCCCAACAAACTTTGGAGTAGGAGTTGTGAAAGGTGATCAAAAAGTAGCTCGAGAATGCTATTATTCATCTGCCAAGCAAGAGGAGCTTGAGGAATCAAGGAAAAAGACTACTACCTACCAGGTGGAAGAAGATACAGAGATTGAAACTCTCGATCCCAGAGATGAATCCCAACTTGTAAAAGGACAGGTGGTGGAATCTACAGAAAATGTTATTCTGGACGACGAGCACCCTGAACGAGTAACCCAGATAGGTTCATCGTTGGATGCTTCAATAAAACAGGAGTTGATAACTTTCTTGAGAAATAGGAAGAAAACTTTCTCATGGAGTCATGAGGACATGCCGGGAATAGATCCAAACTTCTTATGTCACGAGCTCAATGTGAATAAGGAGATCAAGCCCGTAAAGCAGAGAAGAAGGGTATTTAGCCCCGAGAAGAATCAAGCTATTCAAGAGGAGGTCGACAAGCTCCAGAAAGCTCAATTCATTGAAGATGTGAAATACCCGGACTGGTTGGCAAATGTGGTGATGGTAAAGAAGAAAAACAATAAATGGAGAATGTGTGTTGATTTCACTGATCTCAACAAGGCATGCCCAAAAGATCACTTTCCATTACCCAGAATTGATCAGTTAGTGGATGCTACCTCTGGGCACGAGCTGCTCAGCTTCATGGACGCTTATTCAGGCTACAACCAGATCAAGATGAAACCTGAAGACAGGGAGAGTACTTCTTTTATTACCCCTAGGGGTACTTATTGTTATAATGTTATTCCTTTTGGTTTGAAAAATGCAGGAGCGACATACCAGCGGCTGATGAACAAGGTTTTTACCGAACAAATCAGTTGCAATATGGAAGTCTATGTCGATGATATGCTGACAAAAAGCAAGAAAGCGGTTGATCATCTAGTTGATTTAAGCCAGACTTTTGATCAACTGGATAAATACCAGATGAAGCCCAACCCGACGAAGTGCACATTTGGAGTACGAGAAGGAATGTTTCTCGGGTACATTGTCAACCAGCGAGGCATTGAAGAAAATCCAGAAAAGATCAAAGCTCTTTTAGGGTTGCGATCTCCAACAACAAAGAAAGAAGTGCAGAGTCTTACAGGACGAGTTGCAGCGCTCAACAGATTTGTATCTCGAGCAACAGATAGATGCTTACCATTCTTCAAAACACTTCGAAAAACTTTCGAGTGGAATGATGAATGTGAAAGAGCCTTTCAAGACTTGAAAAAATATCTGGGAACACCTCCACTGTTGTCAAGGCCGATAATGGGAGAAAAGTTGTACTTATACCTGGCAGTATCAGAGCATGCAATCAGCTCAGCATTGATCAGATTGGAGAATGGAGTCCAGAAGCCAATTTATTACACAAGTAAGGCTTTCCGAGGTGCAGAGATTAGGTACCCAAAGTTAGAAAAATTGGCATTGGCATTAATTGAAGCAAGTAGAAGAATGAGGCCATATTTTCAAGCCCATACCATCGTCGTTTATACCGACATGCCATTGAGACAAGCCCTTCATAAGCCAGAAAAGTCAGGGAGACTGATGTACTGGGCAATAGAGCTCGGTGAATATGATATTGTGTATGAACCCCGATCATCATTGAAAGGGCAAGCTGTAGCAGATTTTATAGCAGAGTTTACATTTCCTGATACCCCTAAGGAACAAAAAGTGCTCACTGATCAACCTGTGGATGTTACAGGATCAACAGACATAAGTCCAGACCAACTCCGGTTGGTAAAAGGGCTTGTGGATGTAGAAAGATCATCAAATTCAAACCCAGACCAACTCCGGTTGGTAAAAGGGCGAGAAGAGGTGGTCGACGAGGAGCGAAAATTAGCAGGGGAGGATGGAAGAGAACAGCAGATATTCCACCGAGGAACTCTATTGGATAAGAAATTTGAACACGAGTTACCTACATGGAGATTGTATGTAGATGGGTCATCTTGCACAGCAGGTTGTGGAGCAGGGATTGTTTTGAAAACCCCAGACGAGATTGATATAGAATATGCCTTGTGATTTCAATTCAAAACCTCCAATAATGAGGCTGAGTATGAGGCCATGATAGCAGGTCTTAATTTAGCAAAGATTATGGAAGCACAACAAGTGATGGTATTCAGTGATTCTCAATTAATTGTGATTCAGGTGATGGGAACATATGCGGTTAAAGGAGAACTAATGGTCAAGTATCATGCAAAGGTGATGGAATTATTGGCAGAATTTGATGCCATTCAGTTGATCAGAATACCCAGAATAGAAAATGCACAAGCAGACGCACTGGCCCGACTAGCATCAGCTACTCGTACCGAGCTGCGAAGAACGATACCAATTGAAGTACTGGAAAGTTGGAGCATAGATGAAAACCTGACGATGAATGTTATTACCCTTGATTTAGGACCATCTTGGATGGATCCCATCAGGGCATATATTGAAGAGGGAGAATTGCCAAAGGACAAGCTCGCGGCAAAGAAATTGAAGTTTAAAGCTGCTCGGTATGTACTAACTAATGGTGTTTTGTATAGACGAGGAATTATGGTAGGTTTGCAGAGATGTGTACACCCCTCCGAGGTGAAAGAATTGGTTGAAGAGATCCATGAAGGTTCTTGTGGAGCACATGTGGCAGGTCGGACACTTTTGCAAAGAATGATGACGCAAGGATACTACTGGCCGACGATGAGGGCTGATTGTATAGTCTATGCTAAGAAATGTGACAAGTGCCAACATTTTTCCTCCATCCGACGAACTCCACAAGCATTGTTGACACCCATAACTTCCCCTTGGCCATTTGCCATGTGGGGAATTGATTTGGTTGGACCATTGCCGACCACTCGAGGAAGATTCAAGTACCTCGTCGTCGCAGTAGATTATTTTACTAAATGGGTAGAGGCTGAGCCCCTTATTAATATGATGTACGAGAAGGTATACCAATTTGTCTGGAAGAATATCATCTGTCGATATGGTCTCCCTCATGCCTTCATCACAGACCATGGAACACAATTCGACAACGAGGAGTTTGCTGCCTATTGTCAACAATCAAACATCCTGAAGACCCATTCAGCACCAGGTCATCCTCAAAGCAATGGGCAGACTGAGGTGACAAACAGAACGCTACTAAATGGTTTGAAGAAGAGGATGAATGAGGCTAAAGCTAATTGGATTAATGAGCTACAATCAGTATTGTGGGCTTACCGAACAACTCCCCGAGCAGCAACTGGAGAATCACCATACATGCTGGCATTTGGAAGTGAGGCTGTAATACCTGCTGAGTTGGGTCTCCCAACACACAGAGTGCTGAATTTCAATTCCCCAGTCAGTGACTTGATGAGAAGATTAGATTTGGACATGCTCGAGGAGGTTAGAGAAGAGGCAGCCATTAGGAATGCTGCTTACCAACAACGCACAGCTCTGGTCTACAACAAAAGGGTGAAGAAATGTGACTTAAAAGAAGGGGATTATGTGCTAAAGAAGGTCATTCAGAAGCACAATAAGCTTGAAGCCAACTGGCATGGACCTTACCGAATTATAGAAGTTTTTCGACCAGGAACTTACCGAATAGCAACTCTAGAAGGAGAGGAATTTAAGAATGCTTGGAATGCTGAACACCTTCGCAAGTATTATCAGTAATGTAAAATGTATAGCAGTTCCATCAACATGAATAAAACGATGATGTTTCACAATTTTTTCTCTCCTTTGTTTGAAAGTTTTTCGGGGAATATTAGTGTTGTACACTACGCTGTTCAACAGCAAAAAGAAGACGATAGTTCAGACCCACGACCTACTCCGGTTGGTAAAAGGGTGAGAACAAATTATACTCCTTTGGTTAGGAGGCGTACACTTACGTGATCAACTCCGGTTGGTAAAAGAGCTCGTGGAAAAGATAGTTCGAAAGAACCTGATAGTTCAGACCCACGACCAACTCTGGTTGGTAAAAGGGTGAGAACAAATTATACTCCTTTGGTTAGGAGGCGTACACTTGCGTGATCAACTCCGGTTGGTAAAAGAGCTTGTGGACAAGATAGTTCGAAAGAACCTGATAGTTCAGACCCACGACCAACTTCGGTTGGTAAAAGGGCGAGAACAAATTATACTCCTTTGGTTAGGAGGCGTACACTTGCGTGATCAACTCCGGTTGGTAAAAGAGCTTGTGGACAAGATAGTTCGAAAGAACCTGATAGTTCAGACCCACGACCAACTCTGGTTGGTAAAAGGGCGAGAACAAATTATACTCCTTTGGTTAGGAGGCGTACACTTGCGTGATCAACTCCGGTTGGTAAAAGAGCTTGTGGACAAGATAGTTCGAAAGAACTCGATAGTTTAAACCCACGACCTACTCCGGTTGGTAAAAGGGCGAGAACAAATTATACTCCTTTGGTTAGGAGGCGTACACTTGCGTGATCAACTCCGGTTGGTAAAAAAGCTTGTGGACAAGATAGTTTGAAAGAACCCGATAGTTCAAACCCATGACCTACTCTGGTTGGTAAAAGGGCAAGAACAACATTCTTAAACCATTCCAGAAAATACAAAATATTCCAAACTGAGCCAAGTGTAGTTGGTCGGGGATAAAAACCCGCTAATTGTAGTTGGTCAACGAGGAGGACTTATTGACGAGGAGGGTCCATCAACCTCGTTGGTCGGACACATTTTATGAAAACTCTCGCTAATTATACTTGGTCGACGAGTACAATTTTACAACCTTAGTTGGTTGGAAAGATTTTAAACATTTTTATATTCATTACTTTATTATTAAGTGATCGAACAACATTTTTGATACTTATAACTGTTTATTACTAAGTTGGTTGATGAACAGCACAAAATTGTTATCTTTTTAACAGATACATATGCACAGATGTAAAAGTGTTAGACAAGTACAAAAGAATAGAAATACAGATTTGCAAACAGAAAATGAAAGTCTTTCATTAAAATAAATTACAAGTCACATATGTGTGCTAACTAAATCCTATTCTATTGGTTTTTTCCCCTCAGCCTTCGATACAGGTTCCTCGCCAGCAGGAGGATCATTTAATGTTTGGGGAGAATTGATAAAATTCAAGTCCCTCAACATTCTGACATTCATTACTGAAGGAGTATCCAAGAGATGCTCGGGACGAGATAATTCAATCTGAGAATGAAGACTATAGTCACCAAGATATTTTGAAATTAAGCTCCGAGGAATGGCACGAGCTGGGATCCATTCCATGTCCAGTTTATAAGGCGGTACAGGCAAGTCTAGAAGCCCAGGAGCATGATAATCCCATAAATAATGGCCTTGCTCTAGCTTTAACACACCCAGTGCGTTCAACCATCCTTGTTTATAACCTTCATTATTGGCATTTTCAAGACGAGCGTCCAAGTGACAAAGGGCTTCATTGTAGCCTGCCATCCAAACCTCACGAGGTTGTTTGTGGAATTGGAAAGTTATTCTCTCTAGTTGCTCGTGAAGGCTCCTGGCAAAAACATCTTTATTATTCAAAGCAGACTTCATCGCAGTAAGTTGATCTTCCAAAGATAGGTTCTTCTTGGACATTTCAGACAAATCCCGATCTTTGGCGTTCAGTTGGTACGCTTGGGTTTCCAATGTTGACAGAGTACGAGCTTCTTCAACACTACGGCTGAGAACTCTTGATCGACTCCGAGCAGGTGGAGAATTTTGTTCCTCGACAACATTTTGAATAGCTCTCCCTCGCCCACGAGAACCTCTTCCTCGTCCCCGAGCAGTAGCAGAAACACCAGACTTTCTTAAAGTATCCAATTCTTGCCTTAATTTGGCATTTTCAACCTCTAAGAATGAGAATCCTTCATCGGTGACCGGTACCAAGGCAGTAGAGGATGAAGCTGCAGACTCATATTGCGCCAACTTTTTCTGCAAATTGTTGTTCTCTTGTTCCAGCAGCTCGGCGATCTATCTGCAGGCCTCAACTTCACCTTTTAGGGTTCTCTCCCTAACATCGTACCCAGCGATAATCTTTTTGTGACCTGTTTCAGAGGAAAGCTGTTGATACCTATTCTCATATTCCTTGTGCAACAAGGCTGTTGATTCATTGTGCTGATTCTGAAGATCTTCTAAGGTATAATGAAGCTCCTCGATCAAGTCATAGTAAGCCACGTTGTTGGCCACAGCTCGGTCAAGTAAATCCTTCAGGTACTGATAAGCCTCAATTACTTGTTCTGAAGCATCATGGCCAAGGATGTCAACAATTTCTGATACACTCAAATTTGTATGACCAGCCTTATAATATTCATGGCATTGCTGCATCAGCTTTGTATCATGTGCAGATATCAGTTCCATTCTAGCCACAAACTAGTAAAGAAGAGAAGGCAAGAGTTAATAAATAAAAACAGGCAGAGCATCAACAATGAAAAGGAACAAAAAGATGTGATTTTATTACATCATCGACAAGATTACATCGTTTGGAATACAGAGGATAAGTAAAAGAAGAACAGAAAAAGAGTACCGAACAACTTCACACCTTTTCCTTGTCTCCCAAGACTTTCTCGGGAGGCTGGGACGAGGAGCTTGGTTGCTCGGTAGGAACAATGGTCTGATTAGTAGAAGCTGGGATTTGTTCTGAAGGAGCAGGCAATGACGAAATATCCTCGGTGGCTGTCTGGTTGGATGATGGAACAAGGACTTGATCACCCACTGTCATTGAAGATTCTTCAGATGCAGCTTCGTCTGAAGATTCATCTTCAATAACTGGAGGAGTACCAGGGAGATGTTGTTGAAATAGCTCTGAGTCCTCACTCACCTTCAACTCCTGCAGTGCTGCAACCCAACCATCATGAAAATATTTCAGACTTCCATATTTCACCTGGGTCGTCATAGCTGCCACCCCCCTGTCCCATCCTTTGTCCCAACCAGTTTTAAAGGACGTCTTCACAGCTGTTTTTCTCTTCATTTTTTCCGAGGATAGCTTCTCGGACATAAGATTCTCGGTGGCCTTCAATTTGGTCTCCACCTCCTCCTTCTGGCGATTTACTTCTCGTAGAAGGGTCAGCTCTTCTTCAGCCGATTTTAATTTATTCTCAAGCTCCCCAAAGCCTGAAAGTTTCTCGGCATAATCTTTATTTTCTCTCTCCAAGTCCTTCACCTTATCACCCAGTTGTACCTTCTCTGCATCAGACGCAGCCAATTTTTTCTCCCACTCAGTTTTATCATCGTCATACTTCTGATGGGACTCACTCACAGATTTAATAGCTTTCTCCAGTGCTCCCTCCACAGTGGACGAGGAGCAAGAAGCTTTGATTGCTTCATCCTTTTTAAGGATTAAATTGAAACAGCCCGTCAACTGCAATCAAAAGAGGAAAATGAAATCAGAAACAAACATGGGAAATAACCAGGGAAAGTATAAAAAACTCGGAGTAGAGATACTTACTGAAGCCAAATGACGAGCAACCAGAGCAGTAATCACATCCCGAGTAAGGTCTTCTTCAGTACCTTGCACCTAGGGGATGGGTGAAAATTTTGCCAAACTCATTGTAGAGCTTGGAGGAGCAATAATTGGAATACCATCTCCACCAGCCGGGAGCTGGGGAATGGCTCCAGAAATACTGACCGAGGAGGATTTCCTCAATCTCCTCGGAGCCTTTTCAGCAACCTCAACCAAAGAGGAACTTTTGGTTGGTGAGAAAGTGATTATCTCAACAGGTGCATCCTTCTGCACAGGAGCCACTGGGGGCTTCTCGGCAACCTTCTGAACAGCAACAGAAGGAGCATCATCAATTTTCTTTGTCCCCTTTGGGACATTAACCTTGGCTTTCTTCCCATCGCCAGCAGAAGAACTCTCCTCGAAGAGAGTGGGAACTCTTCTCTTGCCCATTTTCTGGCTCAAAGAAATATGAGATTCCGGATCAGAGTCTTCAGGAATTTGCACTGGATCACTAGAGCTGACCACAGGGCGAGCAGTAAAAGACGGCGTATAACTCCTGTACTGCAACAAGTATGAGGCAGACCTGATGTGCTCATCTGCAATATTCTGATGCAAGCTCCAGATATGTTTCAATTGCCTTATATTAACTTCTGATTCTTTAGGAGTTTTTCTCTTGCTGTTAACTGCAAACAAAAACCATTTGAAATGTCAATCATGCATTTATTCAAACATGATGAAGTCACAATTTTGAGAATAAAATAAAATGAAAATAACCTATCCCATTGCCGTATGGGGGGCATTTGGGACCTTCATACACTCCGTCTCCGACTAAAGGAGCATGTTGCCAATTTTTGAAAACTAACCCATGTTCAAAATAATCCCTGTTGGCATCAGGGAGATTGACTACTAAATCTCTATTCAAAAATCTGGTTTTTAAATAATAAACGTTATCTAAAATAGCCCATCTATAACAATACATAATCTCAGGAATTCCTATGCGAGTTCCATGAGTTTGATTTAATTTATGCACCCCATTAACTATTCTCCATGTATTGGGGGATACTTTTGCAGGAACAACATCGAAATGTTGGCAGAATTCTAAGCATAAAGAGTTGGGTGGAAAAGAAAATCCACACTCAGCAATAAAGAGGCTGGGGAACCAATGTCCCTCAGCCAAACGAAAATAATCAAAGGGCTCAGGAAGATTCTCCAGAGTTACCCAAGACGGAATGGAATAATCATAACGGAATTTTTCAATAGATTCAATAATATAAACCATGGTGAATAAAAGAAGAAGGAAGAAGATCTTACAGGAAGAAAGGAGGTCTGTTGACAACGAACGAAAACAGGGATGAACGCACAAGAGAAAGAAAGACTATGGAGAATTCGAAAGCAAGAAAATTGGAAAAGGTAGAGGACGGTATGATCGCTTGGGAAGTTTAAATACTGTGCCTTGGGAAATGGCGAAAGAAATGATTACAAAAAGAAACTATCGAACTTCCGGCGGCTAAAAGGACAAAAAGGGCACGAAGACCGAAGCAAAATGGCGGATTCTGCGAATTTGGAAGGAAATTCAAATATGAAGAAAAGGCTCCTAAAACCCAGGAAAATCATTTAATATCGCCATATACCGAGAAAGAATGTTCCATACTCCTCAAAGTTCGAAATATGAAACATTGGGGGCTTCTGTTGATACCAAAATTAATATGCTGATATGGACGAATAATACGAAGACACGTGTCAATCTACGTGGCACAATAGCAATGAGGAAGTTCATTTCCCCGACCAACTCATGTTCTCTCCGAATAACGAGGATACACCGAGGAACTTTGGCACTCCGAGGTACTCTAGCGCTCCGAGGAACTCCTGAGCAACGAACAATTAAGGCGGTCCGAGCTGCATCTCGACCGTAACATTAATTGCCAGATAATCAACAGTTCAACTATTCATTGAATGTTCATCATCTTGACACACACGTTGCCTTAAATGTATTACCCTTTCATATGTATATCATTTAATGTATCAACCCTTTCATGTACAGCCTAAGGGCTATAAATACCTTGTATCACCCTCATTCAAAGGGACCGAAATTTCTTGAGAGAATTTGTATTCGAGAATTCCCAAACACTCAGCAATAACATAACAGTGGACGTAGGCCATTCTTATAAGGATGAACCACTTTAAAAATCTTTGTCTCATTTTATTTATCTGTGATTGAATAATTAGAGCGATCTAATTTTTTACATCAACAATCCCCTTAGAAGCTGGCCTACCAACCATGAGAACCACCCTTAGCGACCAAGGCCAAAACGATGCATCATTACTCACTGAACTTGACCTAGCAGACGAACACATAGAACTAGCCTTAGTGAGGCTGGCGAGCTATCAGCAACAGCTCGCGAAATACTATAACAAGAAGGTCAATCCAAGGGCATTCGAGGTTGGGGACTACGTCCTAAGGAAAGTTCTTGGCAGCGCGATAAAACCATCAGATGGCAAGTTAGGACCAAACTGGGAAGAACCATTCAAGGTAATAAGAGATGATCTATAAGGAGCCTATCACTTAGAAACGCTGGAGGGCAGAGAGATACCCCGAGCTTGGAATGCAGCCAACCTGAAAAAAATTATATTTATAGTTTTTCTTCAGTTATCTTTTATTACATTATTTGAAGTGGCAACTCATTTTTTATTTTAATTAATAAAAGACTGTTTGGCAATGGCACTTTATGAAGTATTAATTCTTTGTTAGGAACTTTATAACTTGCACATCTTTCCCAAGTGATAGGCACCTTACTCAAAGCATAAAAGCAAGGTCTCACCCTCCTCAAGTTTTCGTTATGAACGAATGACCTCCTAGCATTGCCATGGCAATATATGAAGCCCTACTGGGGACCCTTAGGCAGCTCGACCAAATAGAATTAGTCACCAAACTATGTTTGGTTCAGAAAACCTAAACATCCAACACCAGGTGTGTCCTCGCCATTGCCACACTTAGGCCTAAGGTAGTGTGACGACACGACCTAAAAGGTAAAGTAAGGCAGAATGGTATCCCCAAAAGTATACTGGACTGGGAGGATACTCACTCAAAGAAACAACCCTATAAATCTAGTCGGTTACAAAGGGCCCAAGATAATCAAGTAGGAAATAAATAAAGTAAAAGACATACAACACATGTTTAGTCAGCAAAATCGACCAAGACATAAAGATTACATTACTTCATTACATGTGCAATGACTTACATCCGGTAAAATCTTCATGAGGCTGAGGCCTCTGAACAAGATAATCAGCCACATGTGGTCTTCGACCATCATCCGGATGAGGAGCCAATTCCTCCTCGACCTCATTCGCATCTGCCTCTAATAGTTATCTGGGGATAGTATCGATAGGGATCCACTGGTCGTCCCTCCTGAAAGGATTAGGCCTCAAATTTGAAGGAGAGATCTCGTAACGGTACCAGAGTACTGATTTCCACTTGCACCTCCCTGAGGGCGCTCAACCATCCCCTAATAAAAGATAGTTCTTCAAACTCTGTCAGCCTCATCGGAGCATCTATCCAACCTTGTTCAAAACTGTCATCCCATACTCACCGAGGACCTTTCTTGAACAGATGCCTCAGCCGTGTGATATCTATTTAAAGCCCATCAGCAATCTCGTATGCTCGACGAACATCTTCTAGAAGCTCATCCATCTCCCTGGTTGGACCCCCTGCATCTGTGCTAGCTCGCCGACCAACCGATGGGGTAGAACCTTGCGAAACTTGGGGGCAGCGCTCGACCCTATGCCAGCTCGCGGAATAGCCGATGAAGAGGAGCCCCGTAAAATTTGGGGTGTGACACTTGGTGCATGCTCCCTGAGGTGCAACACTTCCCTCCTCATGGCCTTATTCTCCCGTTGCAAAACTTCTCTGACTTGGCTAATATCAGTGGCATCGAGGAGTCTATCTCTCAGAGTGTTCACTTCTTCTTGGACAGAGGCACCAATCACTTCCATCTCCTGAAGTCTGTCTTTTAGTTTGGCGACGAGCTCAGACTGGTCTATAAAGTTCTTATTCCTCGATCGCAGCAACTTGCAAATCCTTACGAAGGTTTGGCGAACTTGATCGCTCACATTAGGACCAAGAATCCTTCCCAGTTGAGAAGTGGAAGGTATATACTCATCTATATCAATCGACTACAAGCCATACAAGCACTAAAAAGAAGAAGAATTAGTGCGCAGAAAAGAAAGTACTTTCATTTCATTCAAATAAAGGGGTCCAAGTACATCGGTAATTAAAAAAGAGCAGTACAAATAAAGCAAAAGATACAGAGGAAATCCTAGGAGCAGGCTAGCTAGAAACCTCAGTTTATTCAGAGGTTGCCGATTGCTTTCCCTTATTAGCGGCAGCAAAGGTATCTCCCTCAGACGGAACAACTATTATTCCCTAAGCAGGAGGAACACCAATAGGAACAGTCTGGGAGGCAGGGACTACTCGTTCAAAGGCTGGTGCAAGCGCATCATCTACAACAGGCTTTGGGCCTGGATCATGCTCGTCAAACATGGGTGAGTCAATATCCCCCCCCCCCCCCCCCCCCCGCCGCCAGAAGAGCCTTGTTCCAGCCCTTCTTGAAGTTCAGATGGTTGATGTAGCCTATCTGAGCATCAGCATCCTCATATGCGGCATCCCACCCGGAATTATACGAACTCTCCTTAATGGTGGCTGCCTCGGACTCCATCTTGTTTAGCTTCTCTGCCAGCACCTTATTTTCCTCAACCACGGCCAACTTGCTCGTGCAGACCATGTCATAGGACTGCCTCAGCTCATTCAGCTCTTTTATTACCGCCTCCTTCGCCCTATTGGCATCAATAAAGGCAAGATCAAAGGACTTTTGGGCCTCGTTGGCAGCCCTCAAGTTGGCCTCCAGCTCGACATTCCTCCGCTACATCTCAGAATTTTGCCTTTCCAGATTGGCTTTTACCCTTACCAGCTCCTCGCGAGTAAGGTAGAGGACGGTGAAATCAGCCACAAACTGCAAAGAAGAAGAAACACTAAGAAAAATGTTACAAGAATGGAGAAACATCAAACTTAAAACTTTAAATGTAAAGGAGAAAAGAAGACTTACCAAGGCTAGTCTCTGGCTCACCTCTAGAGCCAACTGGTCAGTCCCCATCGCCTTCTGACGATCAGTAGGCAAAATTGCTCTTTCGAGCTATGCAGAAGCTAATTGGGGAGAGAGGGCAACAGAGGCCCCCTCAGGTAAAGCGAACACGGGCACTAGAGCATGCCCGACCTTCATTCTCACCTCATCTCCCCTTCTCTCCTCTTCCCTCTCATTTTTCTCCCTCTCAGCCCTCTTCCTGTCCTCCACCTTCCTTCTTTCCTCCACCTTTTTCCTCTCTTCCTATCTTTTTCTATCTTTATCTTTCAACAGCTCCTCCTCTTTCCTCTTCTTCTCCTACTCATAGGCAGTAGACAAAGAATCGACGGCAATATCCCCACTGCCGAACTTTTGCTTCTTCGATTGCTGAGCAAGAAGCACATCATCATCATCATCATCACATATCAGATTCCTCCTAGGGGGAGCCATATCTTCCTCGCTAGAACTACTGGATGTACTTAAAGACTCCTGAGCCTCTAAGACCTCTTCTGATCTAGAAGATCCTTCACTACTAGAGCTCACCTCACTAGAACCACCTTCAGCACCTCCTCTATTATCACCTTTAGAGCTGCTCCCTTCCTCATCCAACTGAATGGGGTCTACAGCAACTTCTTCAGTGATGTCCAACTCAGGGATGCTATCTGCAGGCCGTGTGATGAAACTAGACCCAATATTCTTATACTCCAGAAGAAAAGCAACTGACTGAGGATGTTCACCGTCAGCCAAAGGTTCCCTAATGGTCCAAGCTTTGATCAGCTCGGTAGCTCGAACCTCACTAAGAGTAGGTTCCAAATTCTTTATCCTCGCTGAAAATAAGAGAGAAGAATATCAAAGAAATCATACATTAACAAAAAGATCGAAGAGCAGAACAAAAATTTAGCCTACCTATGAACTCCTCCCCATAAAAGGGGACTGTGAACCTGTCAGACCTTAACTCCTCAGTATGGGGAGGAAATTGCCAATTTCTATCCAAAAAAAACTCTTGCCAGTAATCCTTGTGGTAATCAGGTAGATTTATTACCAATACCCTGTTAAGACTCCTGGCCTTGAGGTAAAGAAGACCAGAACTCGTTCGCGAGAAAGAATAGCATAAGTGTAATACCCCGTATTTTCGTGTTATTTATTTTTGGGGATTAATTGAATTAAATGTGTATTAATTAGAAATTAATCCAGATAAAAATATTAACGAGATGTGAGTTAGTATTTGATTATAATGTGTATATTTGGCAATATATGAATATTGGAAATATCAAAATTGTCGCAAGATTGAAATACGGCAACTTGGGAAACTTTGTTGGGACGCGCGTGACAGTCGCGTTAGGAATATAATTATTTGAATTAAAAAGTGAATTTTATTTTTATCACCCGTATGATCATTTTAAGTGCGCCAATGCGTCCGGAAGGGTCGAAATAGTCAGAAAACACTAGCTGGGGTTAAGTTTGGGTTCCGGGGCATTATTGGGCCATACCGGTAACTTATAGGGGCATTTTGGTAATTTCAAAAATCTGGGAATTAAAACCCACGAAAATAAGAGATAAAAATCTGACTCTTTCTTTATTCACTAAACCCACTACTTACACTAAGGGACTTAATGGGCTACGGGAGAAGTTAAGAAATAGTCTTAACTTACCAAAAACCAACCACACCTCCATTGTTATCATCCTTAGAGAAACTTGTAGAGAGAGAGAGAGAGAAGAGAATTCTGCAGAAAGAGAGAGGGAGAACAACTCAGCCTTCAAGATTCAACATCAAATTCAGAGAAAGATTAAGTCAAGTGGTTTAATTACAATTGATTCAAAGCCATGCTTTTCCATGTTTAGGAATTATCGAATTTATCTTGGAAGATGATATAGACCCATGAATTGGAAGTTTAAAACTATGAACTATGTTAGGGACTGCATGTAGAAACATTCTGGACGAATTATGAACTCAGAATTATGACCCTTGATGATTTAAAAACGAATTTTAGAAGAAGTTTATTAATGTTCTTGAAAGAAATAGAAATATGGAATTCTTGATGAAGATTGATCCATATATAGCCCTTGGTTAATGAATTATTTGTTTTAGAACGTTATTAATGTTGTAGGATGGTTGTATGATGATACTATAACGTTATATTAGAGATTTATGCCTTAAAAGTATGTTTTGGGATGATTTGAAAACTGCAAAACGAAGCAGTCCGTAGCCATACCTGGTGCGTTCGATCGATCGATGTTCATCAGTCGATCGATCGACCACCATCGATCGATCGAAGGTCAAGGTCGATCGATCGACCTTCCCAGAATGAGTAAAGTTTTTCCTATTTAAATTTTAATGGTGGTAACCCTTGGAAAATATTATTGGAGACCTTATGAATACCCTTAAACTTAAGGAAGACCAGTAGGCATGAATATGAAACTTGGACCTTAATTAGAATCCAATTTGAGGAATTATTCTAAATTAATGAAATTCGATAAGTGAGATAATATTTGGGTTAATAGTGTAAATTTGAATAATTTGATGAAATGAGGTTTGGGGAAGAAGTAAGGACCTTAGGAATAAAGATGTTATACGTGGGAATAATAGGAACTTAATAATCTATTTTATATAGGTTTTAAGTATAAGGAACTACGACGTGAGACGTGTCGACAGTTTAACTTTTATATTATCGGGAGACGTAAAATATACAAATTTGGAATAATGGTATAAGGATATAGAGTATACCTTTATTAATACTGAACTATCTAAGATGTGTGAATGCTTAGTATATGATTTTTATATGTATGACATACCTACCATACTTGCTATCACGGGAGGTTACGTTCGCATAGGGCCTTCTTATCCTTGTGTTGCCCGGATTTAGATTGGTACCTCGAGGACATAGTTCAAGAGAACGACTTATTTGTGAGTTAATAAGCCAAATGACTGTGGAGCGTAGGTATGTACGTGACCATGGATATGTTGAATTATTTTCGCCTCCATTTTTGTGTGTAGTGCTTATTCCAACAATTCCTGAGAGATTCGGAATTTCTGATCCTTATGTACGTGATGTACCGGGATGGATAGAAGATTATGTGTGCACCGCATCTTAGCCTTTGGGTGCTTGTATTGTATATTTATGATGTGAATAATATACGGTTAAATGAAAAGTAAACTGCTATGTTAAATTGTGGGTATAGTAATTGTAACATATGAATAGATAAAAGGGGTCAGATATCAATAAATGGTTTTGTTAATAATTGGGAATTCGAGAATTAAAGTAGAACTCTCTATTTAAATTGCTAAAGTTGGAAATTAAACGTGAACCGAGTAGAAGTGTTAGAAACTCTTTGGAATTAGATAGTTATGAGAAAACACATGAATGAGAGTAGGAACGTTAGGAGTGCACAGTTAGACGAGAGGTGAGTATTTCATGCGAGAGCACGTCCTAACATGTATCTTGCATGCATTGTTTTAATTATTGTTAAAGAACTTGTTGTTTTTAAAATACTCTCCACATTCGGGCTCTGACCTGTTTGCTTTCAAATCTATCTTTTTGTAAAAACCATTTTAGGTGCCCAGCCACAAGGACACCATGCTTAGGATCCTCATACAGGTGACGAGCTGTAGCTGTTTGTGGAAGTTACAGGGATTTGATTTTAGACGCTTCTATCATTTGGATTCCATGTTCAGTTTTCCTCAGTTGTAGGGCATGTTGCCCAAATTCTATTAGAGACATTTCCATTTCAGTTTTTCAGACTTTGGCATGTATTATTTCTGTATTCAGTATTTCGTTATTTATTTCAGTTGTGGGATTTGTTGTGAGGAGTTTTTCCTCCGGATTTATTTATATCATGTGATGGTTATTCTATTAATTCGTTATGGTGAATGGTGATATTATTCTTGCTTTAAATCTTTTACTGCATGTTAATCAGACTTTAATTAAAATTTGACAACTTACTTTTTAAATACTAGGTGGTTAGTAATAATAAAAAAAAATGTTTTCGACAGTGATGCTATTAACTGAGCCAACTTGGCATTTTGATTTAATTTAATAAAGGAGTAGCTACCCGGTATTTAATTAGTCGGGGTGTCACAGGTGGTATCAGAGCATCAGGTTCTAGTGTCCTTTAGGATCTGAACGGCTTATTATGTTTCCGCTGAGCTTTCTTTAGTATAGAGCCCTATATTTTAGGACTGTTGTATCCTTTTGTATATGCTACGTTCTTCAGCTATTTTAAGTTTATAACTGTGAACTTATAGACTTTATTCTTATTTCAGAATGCCTCCACGACGTGCACCACGGGTTCCCAGGAATGCAACGCCAGAACCACAGCCCGCACCAGTTCAGGGCACGATGAACGCCGCTGAGGTTGCAGCCATAGTAGCCCAAGCGGTAAATGCTGCATTAGCCGTAGTTCAGCAGGCACCACCTCAGGCGCTAGTTGTCGCGCCAGTTCAGCCATATGCATTCCCGTCTGCCTGGGAACGTGTACGTGATGCTTTTCAGAAAGCACATCCACCGGAGTTTGCTGGCAGTTCCGATGTTGTTGTTTCGAGTCAGTGGAGAAAGGATATACAGAGGCACTTGAGGATATATGAGTGCACTGACGTTCAGAGGCAGGTACTGGCTACTTTTAAGCTGGTGGGATCTGCACTACAGTGGTGGGAGTCTATTACCACCGCAGAGGAGAGAGATACTATCACGATTCAGGAGTTCTGGATGTGGTTCGACCGCAAGTACTTTCCATCTGTTGTCCACACGGAAATGAGGAGGAAGTTGATGAACCTTCGACAGGAGGGTAAGACTGTGGCCGAGTATGAGGCCGAATTCACCAATTTGCTGAATATTGTCCCAGATGAGATACCAACGGAAGAGAAGAAGATTCAAAAATTCATAGATGGATTGACTTGGAGGATCCGTCAGCATTTATTGGGGAACCTCTCGTTGGCCACTTCTTCTGACGTGGTTAACGCTGCATTGCTCCATTTCCAGGACCACCGCTTTCACTTGACAGAGGGGAAGCGATCAGGAGAGTCCAGCCATCAAGTCAGGACAGTGGGAAATGGTGCCAGCGGGGCACAGTCAGCTCAGGGTCAGTTTAGGCAGAGTGATCAGGGTTCTCAGCAGGGGGGTCATAAGAGGTTCTGATCAGGGGGTTTCAGAAACGGTCAGGGAGGATTCCGGAATGGCCAGCAGGGTCATAACGGCCATTAGGGCCAGCAGGGTCAAAATGGTCAACATCAGCAGTTTCACCAGGGCCAGCAAGGCCAGGGCAGAAATGGTAACGGCCACCAGGGCCGAGGGCATCAGGGACAGCGAGGGGAAAACTTCTCGGGGAAGTGTTTCATTTGTGGTAAGATTAACCGCAAACGTTAGGATTGTCCTGATAAGGGCAGGGCCCCGCAGCAGCAGCAGGGTGCTCGACATGAGCCACAGAGGCCACTTTTTCCATCTGCTCTTCCAGCTCCAGCCTAGGTGCCAGCTCTTCCAGCCATTCCAGCAGTTCCTGTACAGTAGGGGCAGTTACAGTATGGACGTGTCTATAACGTCCACCAGGTAGCAGCTCCACAGGCACAACCCGCGATTGAGGGTATGTTTCCTATCCATGGTACTATGGGTCGAGTTTTGTTTGATACGGGGGAAATGCATTATTTTATAGCTACACATTTTGCGAAAGCCTTAGGGTTGTTAGCTACGGCAGAAAGCATAGTAACGTGTGTAGACTCACCATTGGGGAGTGCGTCACTTATTTTCTTTATATGCCGGGGGAGTGGGGGTAGAGATTGGTAGTCTGGTATTACCTGCAGATATGTTGGTATTAGATATGCATGTTCACGATGTGATTATCGGTATGGATTGGCTCGCTAATTATAGAGCCATGATTGATTGTTTCGGTGGGAGCATTATTTTTGCCATTCCGGGGCAAGAGATGTTTGTAGTGGCGATGCCTCGCCCAGAGGGAGGTTCGACCGCTCATTTGTACTACTTAGAGGAGGATACCTCTAAGGAGGTTGTGATTCCTTTAGATTCGATCCCAGTTGTCAGGGAGTATTTCGATGTGTTTCAGGAGATACCAGGCCTACCCCCCAGTCGAGAGATAGACTTTGTTATATACTTATTACCGGATATGAGACCTATAGCACGCGCACCGTACCGTATGGCTCCAGCTGAGATGAGGGAGTTGCGGGATCAGATTGAGCAGTTGTTGGGTCAGGGGTTTATTCGGAGGAGTACTTCACCGTGGGGTGCCCCTGTGTTGTTCGTGAAGAAGAGAGATGGTTCACTGAGATTGTGTGTGGACTACCGAGATTTAAACAAGGTCACGATACGGAATAAGTATCCGTTGCCTCGAATCGATGACCTATTCGACCAAGTCCACGAGGTCGAATAAGTCATCGATTCGAGGCAACGGATACTTATTCCGTATCGTGACCTTATTCAACTCTCGGTAGTCCACACACAATCTCAGTGAACCGTATCTCTTCTTCACAAATAAAACTGGAGCACCCCAAGGTGAGGTACTCCTGCGAATAAAGCCCTGACCTAACAGCTGCTCTATCTGATCTCGTAGCTCTCGCATCTCTACCGGAGCCATACGGTACGGTGCGCGTGCTATAGGCCTCGTATCTGGCAATAGGTCTATAACAAAGTCTATCTCTCGACTGGGGGGTAAGCCTGGTATCTCCTGAAACACATCCGAATACTCCCTGACTACTGGGATAGAATCTAAAGGAATCACTACCTCCTTAGAGGTATCCTCCTCAATGTAATACAGATGAGCGGTCGATCCTCCCTCTGGGCGAGGCATCTCCACTATAAACATCTCTTGCCCCGGAATGGCAAAACAATGCTCCCGCTGAAGCAATCAATCATGGCCCTATAAGCTACGAGCCAATCCATACCGATAATCACATCGTGAACATGCATATCTAATACCAACATGTCTGCAGGTAATACCAAACCACCAATCTCTACCCCCACACCCCGGCATATAAAGAAAATAAGTGACCCACTTTCCAATGGTGAGTCGACACACGTCACTGTGCTCTCTGCCGTAGCTAACAATCCTAAAGCTTTCGCGAAGTGTGTAGCTATAAAACAATGTGTAGGACCAATGTGTAGCTGCCATTAAAAGGCCATAAGTAACGGCATTCTCAGTTAAGATAACAGGATTCAAGCTTTCTTGTGTGTACATGCTTGTTATAAGTAGATGTAGATGTGAAGGTGCCTAAGGAACCGCCCTAACCCCCTTAAATACGTTGTAAGAGGCGTTGGCTATTCGTAGATCTGTTATACAGGCGATTTAGCTACTTTCAATCCTTAGTTTCAACTCTTCAGTGAGTCTTGCTATCTCCCAGTCGTAACTGTACCTTGTGGACTCTAACAAGCTCTCTTCGCTTCTCCCCTGGCTTAAACAAGCCAGTAGCTGAACCCCTGACCTATCGGTCAGTAGCTCACTGCAATACATACCTAAAGAAGGTTTTGTAGTAGCTTTAGTCCAAGTCAGCAGACTCAGTCAATCTAGTAGCGAAAGCAAGATCAAGATAAAGATCCGGATAGAATGACAAGAGACCATATCAGTAAAGCATGCTTCATGACTGTAAGCATGCAAGAGTCCCGCTCGCTGGGTGGGCAGAGTTGGCTTGCTTCCCAGAGAATAAACACCTAGCGACTCGAGAACTTGATGCGCTAGGTTTCGATCAGCTAATCGAAACTGTAGCTTCTCATTCGATTTGGTTACCACGTGCTTTTCACTTCATGATCATGGCTCATTTCCCTCAGCTAATAATCTTCTCCCTTTTTTCTTCGCTGGCATAAATCGAAGGAGAGAGAAATCGATTGTTGGGGTTCCGACCTCGAGACCGATAGGGATGGAAGCTACCCTTTACTTGATAGGGGTAGGTAAGCAGAGTTTGTATGAGCCACACAAAATGATATGTTGGAGAATTAATGAGCTGACCATTAGAACCGCCTGCTTCTAATCGTTCATGAAAAAGCGGAGGCCCGTGAATGATGCCAAGTGAACCTCTCCTTTAATCTTCCTTAAGATGAATTAATACAGTGAACTAACATCCAGCTGGAAAATGAAAGTTTACCTATGTTCTAACAAATGGCTTGTTAAATCTGACCGGAGCAACGCGGATCCGCATCTGCTTGAGGAGGATAAGGGAAACATTTCTATCTCGGTCATAACTAACTGGTAATCAGGAGTTTCAGGAAGCATGACGGATTACCTACCATTACATTACCCCGAACCGCAAATAATCAAGTGTCGTGAAATGCATGTCAGGCTAAACAGAAAAGAAGAAGTTAGCTGGAGTTATAAACAAATAGGCTCATCAAGGGGCATTAGCCGCGGGTCGATCATGAAAATAAGGTTACCTCCATTGGCTGGGGAAGATGATTCGGCCGGATACGAATAAACGATAAATCGACCTCGATCAATTCATGCTGCCAACTCTTTGCCACAATGGCTATCTGGATATCTATCTTGGGCTATAACCGATTCCTCGGCTAGCGGCATGAACCATTGAATCAGGTAAGGTTCTCGGGTGCTTAGGTCGACCGATAGAAAGTGTGGCTAAGTAAAGCTACGGCTCCTTGGTGGGAATGAAAAGGCGGTACCCCTATCACAACAAGGCAAGTTCAGTTGACGGACCACTTTTTGCTGGGGGAGGAATCGTTTTTGTAGTCAAAAAAGCTTATGCACGTAGCTCGATGGAAGCTAAGAGTCTTATAGCCCAAAAACATCCTTGGCTCAGCATTATAGCACATAGGGCTTCGGCGCTACTACAGCGCTTCGCTAACTCGAAGCGCCTCGCTATGAGAATCTAGCTTCGCTAACGCTCGGCTAAGTCTTGAACCTTCGCGCTGATCGTTCGCTTTCTCAGTAGCAAAAGCGCTTCTCTTTGCCCCTTAAGTAGAAGGACAAGAAAGAGATTATTGGTTTTCTTGCTCCTCATCTGCGCTCATCAAGCCAACTTTGCTCTTTGGGAGGTGAAACAGCGGTTGAAGCGGACATTTCGAAATGACAGCATCGAAGATATAATATATTTCTATATATACACGGTTATCTCGGACTGCGTTCCGGAAAAAGTAGCCTACTTGAAAGAAGGGGCGGGCACTCTTGTCTTTCAACCCCACTATACTATTCATAGTTGTGGGGCACTGTGTACTTACAGCCTCTACGATAAGCAAGTGAATGGGGCCTCGAGAAAAGGAACGACTGCTGCGGATAAGGAAGTACTCCTTCGGATGAATATATAAGCGAAGGGCAATTGCCTATTTCATACCCTTCCCCCCCTTGTATAGTAAGGTCGAGTAGCCTCGAATAGCCCGAACCCACTCCCGTACCTCTTCCAGAGAGAGCCTTCTCTTCCGGTTGGAGAGGATGACCAGTAACAGGAACCAGCGAGTGAAGTGCATAATGTAACGAGAGAGTCACGAGCCACAGGTGAGACTGAGTCGTTGATAGGTGAGCCATTTCTGACGAAACCGAAGCTATCGAGAAAGCCTTTCCCGTTTTAAAGGCTAGGGCCTTTTCGCTTTCCTTTCATTGATTCACCAACCTGGTATGAATGAAACATAGTTTGAATAGGGGCAAGTCTAGAGCTGTGGTATGGAAAATAGATGATAAAAAAAAACCTCATCTCTTTACTTAGTCAGAGTCATTGTTTTACCGTTTCTATTTGCATGACTGCTTTCTTATGATGAGTAGTGCCCATCACTCGCCTCTTTGTCCCTGTATGAAGGAGCATCCACTGCGCTTACTAGTGGGTATGATTAAAGTAAAGAGCGGGTCTAGTTCAGTTTTAGTTTAGGTTTATTCTGTTAAATGAAATTTCATCAATTAAGAATTAAATATAAATAAGAAAAAGGAGTCTTTATGTCGCGTTACCGAGGACCTCGCTTCAAAAAAATACGCCGCCTGGGGGCTTTACCGGGACTAACTAATAAAAGGCCTAGAGCCGGAAGTGATCTTAGAAACCAATCGCGTTCTGGGAAAAAATCCCAATATCGTATTCGCCTAGAAGAAAAACAAAAATTGCGTTTTCATTATGGTCTTACAGAACGACAATTACTTAAATACGTTCGTATCGCCGGAAAAGCCAAGGGGTCAACAGGTCAGATTTTACTACAATTACTTGAAATGCGCTTGGATAACATCCTTTTTCTATTGGGTATGGCTCCGACTATTCCCGGAGCCCGCCAATTAGTTAACCATAGACATATTTTAGTCAATGGTCGTATGGTAGATATACCAAGTTATCGCTGCAAACCCCGAGATATTATTACGGCGAGGGATGAACAAAACTCTAGAGCTCTGATTCAAAATTCTCTCGATTCATCCCCTCATGAGGAATTGCCAAAACATTTGACTCTTCACCCATTCCAATATAAAGGATTAGTCAATCAAATAATAGATAATCAATGGGTCGGTTTGAAAATAAATGAATTGCTAGTCGTAGAATATTATTCTCGTCAGACTTAAACCTAACGAAAATAAAAAATAACAAAGGTTCGGGAAATTTTGCTCCCTTTCGGCGAAGTAAATTAACCTAAGGTTAAGATAAATAAGGGTTTGATCCGGATTATTCTCCCATTTAGGTATCATAGACCGAGAGGGAGATTTTCATTCCTTGTCTACTTCTATTATTTTCTTTCCAGTATTTTCTGTGCAGGAATAGAGAATCTATCTCAAAGAAAGGTCTAACTGTTGGGATAATAGTATCCATTGCTATTTGATCTATTGTGGTTAGTAAGATCGGTGAATTAGGTGAAGGTACGGAAAGAGAGGTATTCGAACCCTCGGTAAACAAAAGCCTACATAGCAGTTCCAATGCTACGCCTTGAACCACTCGGCCATCTCTCCTACATAATGATTATGACCCAAAAACCGAGTGAATAGCGAGTCATTCATATCTATTCATGTTTGCGAAAACAACGTTCATCAATTAAGAAATAGCGAAAAGAAAGGTCCTTGCCATGTTAATCTATGGACTTGTGATTTTCCCGAAAGTACGATGATCAAGAAGTCATCTACTTCGTTGCTCAGACTGAACACCAAATTAATCCTGCCCCAGTTATCTTCGCAGAAACCTTCCGTTCGCTCAACCATTGCAGAACCACCGGGGAAAGGATAGTCCAGATAAGTTGTTCAGTCGGCAGCAGCTTTAGAAAGCCGTTGATTGTTGCTCCAACCATCCGTTTTCTTGCTTGATTCCATTAAGCAGCTTGGAGCATGCTCCGCTCTTCCTTGGTTGCGACTTTGGCATCTGTCGCTGTTGCTGGTATCCACCGCTCCTATACTAATTTAGGGGTTTCCAGCGGCACTCCCGTGCAGGTTGTTGCCTTTCTTGACAGATTTCCCTTTATTCTTCCGCCATTTTCCTCTTTCCTTCTTCCCCGTAACTAACATGGTCGTCTTGAGCAAAACGAACTCAGCCCTACCTAAGACGGAGGACGCTTGCCCTGAGGAGGGGGGCGTAGAATGAATGAATTTGACCGTAGCATTAGAATCCTAGCGCGATAGCTTGCTTTTTTTATATGTGGAAGCGAGTACCCCAAAAAGCCTTTCACTATCGCTTTTCGGCTGAATATTCATTCTCTCAGCCCGCTGAAAGAAAGAAAAGAGAGTTCCCTTCCTCTCTAGAAGGGATCGGATCAACTAGCTTAGTAGCTCGTCTGATTAATTGCCACTCTAAAGAAAGAAAAAAAAAGCCCAAAGTCACATAGAGCATTAGATCTTCTTCTGTCGACTAAGAATGATTTGGGCGTATAGTCGGGAATTCAAGGTCGAATACTTGATCCACCTGGGCTATGGTTTGATCTTAGCATGGCTGGTAGTCTTTGAATGACTGCTATAGTCCCTAAAGCTTGCAAGCAAAAGGTCGAAGCATGATTACAAAGGAAGCATGCATATGTTATTCCAATCAGCTCATCTACTGAAAAAGGAGTACTTGATTTATTCACTGGCCTTCTTCTTGCTGCTTGGCTGCTTTCCTCGGTGCCAGCACTGAAAGCTGAGGTCTCTGTACTGGTCGCTATTGAGGGTATCACCTATCAGGTGGCAGAGAATTTGAGAGGATTCTCGGTTCTTAGTAGGATTCTTGAAGAAGGTTCTGCTAATAGCTACTGATGGTCTAACCAAAGAGACAACACTCGTTAGCTAGGAGCGGAATAAGAAGGACTTGGAGATGGAAAAGAGCAAGCTGTGTATCACTTTAATAGTCGTTCTCCTCGTCTTTCAGAGATAGGAAGGCTCCTCCTTATGAGGCAACGGAGAAAAGGCTAGGTGGAACTCCGACGGAGCAAGCATAGGTCCCAATGGTATCGTAGCAGCAGAGGGATGAGAGCCCACTCTACCCATATCATATCTTGGCATCCGACTAATCTAGTTCTAGTCATCTATCCATATGTGAGGTAGATGGTGGCATAAAAGAGAGAGCGCGCCCCTTACTTGATAGGGGGAGGTTTAGACATGAAAGAGAGGGGGTCTAATGGCAATGCTTATTAGGTAGAAAACGAGTTCCACCTCACATTCAGTGGATAAGGGTTCTCTTTTCCAGTTGCTTCTTCCCACTTACCTACTTCCCTATTATTGGATCAACTACCCCTATCAAGTAAATTCATGATCGTTCAATCCGAATCGTTCATGTAGAATATAAAGAATACTCTAAGCATGAGGCTATACTATTAAGTTCAAAAAAGACAAGTGGGGATCTCACCTAGAGTGAGCCATACCTCTGTCCCGCATGATGGTAGACCACCAAAGAGAGAATGGAAAGAGAGATTAGCTCTATAAAAGAACAAGAATTGATTCCTCGGGAAGTATCTGACGCTACCGCTGATCCTTCCCTCAGCTGTTAGTGAATTAATCCCCATCTGTTAATCAAAAAATAGGAAAGCAATCTCCGATCGGAGAAAAGATAAGTTGATATTACCGGGGGGGATTACAAAATAATATTTCATTCTGGTTGTTGCCACCAAGTCTCTTGCTCCTATTAAGCCCAGCCTTAGTAGAAGTGGGTAGCGGCACTGGGTGGACGGTCTATCCGCCCTTAAGTGGTATTACCAGCCATTCTGGAGGAGCAGTTGATTCAGCAATTTCTAGTCCTCATCTAATCTATAGTATTTTTTCCCTGGTGGATTTCTCTCTCATTTAAAAAAAGTCTGGAATCTTGGGTTACTAATTGGTGGAATACTAGGCAATCCGAAATATTTTCGAATGATATTCAAGAAAAGAGTATTCTAGAAAAATTCATAGAATTAGAGGAACTCGTCCTCTTGGACGAAATGATCAAGGAATACTCGGAGACACATCTACAAAACCTTCATATAGGAATCCACAAAGAAGGGGGATCCTCCTTACGAAGAAAAAGAAAATGAGACATTAATTCCAGGCAGGAATGAACTGTCAATCCAAGCTAGCTCAGGTCGTAATAGCCAGTTCAGCCAGTTCGGTACGAGATATTCAGGTGTGAGCGCTGCGCTAAGGTAGCTTGCTTGCGATCAACCAAATCGAGAGAGAAGTAGTTAGTTGACCGGGGGAATAGTCCCCTTAGATTCGACCGGTGGGTGAGGGAAAGATGAAAGAAATTGAGACGCATATGGGAGAGGTAGCTCTTCCTTTTACCATTCATATTTCAGCTGATGATACACCATAAGAAGAGGGGTAGTGAACTACTCATGGTGCAATTTATAATACACAAAGTTTCTTTTTAATGATGGGAAAGAAGGCTCCAGGTCTCAGTTCTTAGAAAATTTTTGAGAGTTCCCAGGTCTCGCGTGTGGGATAGATATAGTTTATGACTCGGCCATAGCTTGATAGTAAGGGAAAGCGGGTTGAAGGAGATCATGTGACGTATTCGAATTTAGGGAGGGTCTGCTAGTAGAGGTTCTGGTATGAAGGCCCACCATCCCCCGATGGATTGCAAGCAGTCTTTTATCAGAAGTATTTGAACTTGGAACACGGTTGGACAGAATGTTGTTGATTTTGTTCGAGAAGCTTTTGCTACGGGGGTTATACCTGAAGGAATTAACCACACCCTTATTACTTTGATACCTAAGGTTTCCTGAGATTTTCTCTCAATTTCGACCGATAAGTCTATGTAATGTTTTTCTCAAAAGAATTTTGAAGGTGCTGGTGGATAGACTTCGACCTTTGTTGCCTAAGCTCATAGCCCCTACACAGAGTAGTTTCATCCCGGGAAGAGTCACTAGTGAGAATATGAAAATCACTCAAGAGTTGTTGCACACTATGAGGAAGAAGAAAGGGAGACCTAACCCAACCTAGCAGATGGCCATTAAGATGGATTTGGAGAAGGCTTCTGATAAAATGAGTTGGAGCTTCTTGCATTCTGTTCTTTTGGAAGTGAAATTGCCTCAGTCTTGGATTAAGCTAATCATGACTTGCGTAATTGGTACCCATGCCTCTCTTCTTTGGAATGGTGAACAAACTGAAAGTTTTAAGAGGGGGTTAAGGCAGGTCATGCATCTCCTACCTATTTGTTCTTTGCATTGAAAAGCTATCTCAGATGATTCAACGGGCAGTTCGGGATTTGAAACCAGTGCGGGCAGCTCGCGCTTCTCCTCCTACCTCGCATTTCTTTTTTGCTGCAGATCGCAGATCTATAACCCCTCCACGGAGAACATGAATCTTTGGGAGGATGAGGCGGGTGCATCCAACATGCTTCAAGGCCAAGCAGGCGCACTGGGTTACCGAACTCTACCCTCATTCATTCGAAGCAGGATCAGTTGAATATTCATAATCGCAATGCAATAAGTCTAGGAAGCAAAAGACCTAAACGTGCCCTCGTGGATACCCGAAGAAAACCAGAGGCTATTTTTGCGTGTTATATTATATATGCTCTTCTTTCTTACCACAGCAAACAAGCCTATCTACGTCAGTAAGAGGACTAATCTCTTTCTGCCTCTGTATTCGAGCCTGCTCCCCACCAGTTAGTTGTTTTCTCTAGAACTTCATGGCTGTCGCAACCTCAGCTGCTGAGAAGGAGGTGACTCTCCTCGGTTCTCTGTTCCTCCGCACAGATTCCATCTTCGGGGCATACCCTTTCCTTGAAATCTTGACTTTCATTTCGATTTGGCTAAGCCCGTACTATTGTTGCCATTAGGCATAGGATGTCTCATTCATGAAAAAGAGTCAATGCATTAAGCTCAGGATCTTCTCATGCCAATCCCAGCCCATCACTGTAACTAGAACCAAAGAGTGGACCCTTATCTAATTCATGTTCATTACCACAGCAAACAAACCTACCATAAATAGTAGTAATCTTCTTCATATTGATTCTCAAAGGAGCGAAAGAGCAGGGCAATGGCCAGTGGATATAACACAAATGACCCCAGTTGGTGTGATGATGCATTCCCATTATTGGATTAGGGCGGGATGTTCAGCCCCATACTTTGAGTGCATGAAAATACAATAGATGAGTCTATTTTAGCCACTCAAGCGGGGAATCCATTATTGGTTCCATAAAGTGGTGGCTCAGACCGAAGCCTTGTCCATAGGCCTGTCCAAGAGAGCACTGCAACTTCAGCTCGGTGTGCTAAATAATGAATGCTTTCCAGCGAGCATGGATAGAAGATGAAGAAGGGAATGTTGAAGTTGAAAGTATACTCAACTGTACTCCAACAGCTATAAACGGTAACAGCTGCCACCAGCTGACGTCTCTGATTCCCGGGCAGCAGGTGTCAAATTCATTACTTCCCTTTACTCCATAGGGCCTTCTTGTTGAAGTTTGTGTAGCATTGAGCCTGTCCCTCACCTCACGTGAAGTTTCGCCTCATCCTTCATTCAAGTCCTGGGAGTTTATCCTATCCTTGCTCGGAAGCTCACTTCTACTTCTACAGCAGAAAGTAGTAGCCTCTCTCTCGGGCCCTTCCTCTTTCGGAAACCAAATTTGGGGAAACTTGCTTCTCAACTGTAAATGTAGGATGTGTAGGGTGCTAGCCCAGGAGCGAGAGTCCTACTCAATACATGAAGTCAAGCGACGGAAAGGAAAGGGCTTTTTGCCAAGTTGAAGAGAAAGAGCAGCGCAAATGACCCTAGGAGTCATCCTTGAATTCTGTATCTCCTCAAAATTTCATCTTTCTTCCTCCTTGGTGAGAGCCACAAATGCCCTCCTCACCCATAGGTCTGAGCGATTCTCGCTTCCCCAAACTGGAATTCGGTCGTTGAGAATATTCTCTTTATGAAAGGAAATATAGAATAGAATTACTATGTGAACTTTCCTTCCCTACTATAGTTCTTTAGTTGGCTTCCCCCCCTTGTATAGTAAGGGTCAACAGAAAGTGAAGAAAGGTTCGTAGCCTGCCGGGGACCGACTCTGAGCGAGCCTCAGCTCTTTAGCTCAGAGCACTACTGGCCTTACTAAACTAATAAAGAGCTTTCTCAATCCAATATCTGACTTTCACTCAGAAAGTCACAACTATTCTTTCTCTACGCAATTCTCAGCCAAGGCCAAGAGCAAGCCGGGGTTATCAGCAGCTCACCATTGGCTCGTTTTGGATAGTGCGAGAGTAGTGGTCGGGGCGCCTCTTTGCATCCCTTATGATAGATCCTTTCTTTCTTTGTTTGTTCTCTGTGACAATGCTTGCTGATGGAAGCTTCTCGTATCTTGCTTTTCCAATTTCACATTATCTAAGCCATTTACGATAAGGGTGAATCAATGAAAGGAAAGAGAAAAGGCCCTAGCCTTTAAAATGGGAAAGGCTTTCTCGATAGCTTCGGTTTCGTCAGAAATGGCTCACCTATCAGCGACTCAGTCTCACCTGTGGCTCGTGACTCTCTCGTTACATTATGCACTTCACTCGCTGGTTCCTGTTACTGGTCATCCTCTCCAACCGGAAGAGAAGGCTCTCTCTGGAAGAGGTACGGGAGTGGGTTCGGGCTATTCGATGCGCTCTTCTGCTCTGTAGCAAGGGTCTATCCAATATTGGCCGATTGGATTTAGTAAGAGGGCTTTTGTTAAAGCAATCGAATAGGAAGTAGTTCAACTGTCAAAAGTTTCTAAAAATGGCTTTATGTGGGACTAAGGACTTGAATGAGACTTTAGAGAGGAGTCATGCTAGCGAAAGCTGCGTGATAGTTGGTATTTTAGGGACTACTAAGGTGAAAAGACAGGATGTATTCCGACGAAATGCTATTGATTCTAGGAGGACTATAATGAGGAGGACGACAGACCCACTCACACTTGACTTGATTTGCATTATTTCTTTTACGCTTTCATCAGCTTAGGTCCCCTCCTTTGTGGTCAAGCAGGATAAGAAACTCAATAAGACTCTGAATTTGAGCTGTCCTCGGATGTACACCTGCTTGTGGCACCTCGAAATTACAGACTTACTACGGTAAGAGACCTGGACCCGGCGTTCGTTGGAGTCGTGGAAGCTCAGCTCGTCCTATTCTTAGTATTCCTAATCTTTAAATCCCTATACTAGAAAGTCGCTCGATCCTCCGGGAGAGGGTCTTTAGACACTCGACTGAGTTGGAGAGGATCTTTAGATGAAACAAATGCGACTAACTAACTATTTCTTAATGCGGTTTGAAGCGTGCGACAGCCCCCTCGTTATCTTACTGTTATCGATTGCCTGATTTATGGACCGCTTACCGAAAGAACCTTCACTTATAGAACTTGACTGACTTAAGGATTGAATGGAACACAAGGAAGAGAGATTCTGCGGCACCTTGACTAAAAAGCGATAGATAAGGGCCTCCTTTAAGAGATAGGCTAGCCACGGTTTGAGTTCGGGGAAACGAGTTTCGCCTTGAATAACTAAAAAGGAGTCCAATGCCCGGAAAGAGTACAGGACAAAGAACAAAGACTCGTGATCTGCAACTGCAAGGTTGGTTTCATTCATCTTCTTTCCCTTAGCCACTAGCCCTGTTCCCAGAACAAGAACTTCACTAGCGAAAAGGACTTCTCTCTGAGCTTATCCTCTGAATCTCTCAACTAGCACTTATCCTTTCCCGTAACTGAAAGATTATCTGATCTACTTGCATTTCCTTCTCTCTTCCAAATCTTTCCTTCCCCTCGCTCCCCGAAAGGAAGGTTTCTTCTATGATTTATAGTTCAAGCTCGCCTTCCTAACCTTGAGATTGATTTGTCTAATGCCGGTTCAGAACAACTACTGCTCCCGCTACCAGTCTGCCTGTTCCAAGAGCTTTCCTTCCTCTGTCTCTTTTTAAGCGAGTTAAGCTTGCTTTCCGGAAAAGACTCTTTAGAATCTGTGGCTAAGCCGAGTGCCCATCCACTGAATGATCTGTTTGCAACTTTAGCGTATACAAGGGGGGGCGGTCAACTTGATGCGGGGGAGGCATGAGTGCAGTTCGATTTTATGGTGTATTCGTTTGTAGTGACTAGGGCCTCTTTCTCGTTGATCAGTTCGCCTCCGCTCTATTGAAGGGTCTCCATTCCTACGGCGGTTTTGTCAACGAACGCGTCTCGGGCCGGATTGACTAACCTAACCCTTAAGGAGGCCTTGCCATAGTTGGGTGCTCTGCTTTAGTGTGATTGACGAAGGCTAGGCTAGGTTTGGTAATACCCAAAACAAATGAAAAGAGATCGGGGTCGATAGTTGGCAAGGAACTTGATCCCCCCCAAAAAAAGAAAGGGGGCAGCTGCGGTCGAACTCGAATTCTGGAAATAAGTCGGGGCCCTTTTACCAAGTCTACCAGATAGAAGATGATAGAGGGCCAACTATCGTTGCGTTGCACAAGACGGTGCCGTTTCACTTCGAGTTCCTTCCTTCGTAGTCAAATCTGATGATACACTTTGGCGATGTTACCTAAAAAATCCAAAGGCCTGCTAGGTGATCGAAATAGCTCAGGTCAGTGAGGACGGCCGATACTCGCAGCAGGTTTTTATTCCAGTGGTTCAGTGTTCGCCATTGGTACAGGTTGAAGGCGATATCTTCCAACAGATTAGGTCTGAAACCGAGAAAGATGTGGTGACTTCCTGTCTTCTACAAGTGAGAGAGGGAGTCACTCGGCTATTTTGGGTAGAGGACGGAGTCCTCTATGCTAAGGACCAACGACCTTATGTCTCCAACAGTTGTGAGTTTTTTCGTAGTCAACTTCTGAGCGAGAATAATGAGACTCCATGGGCGGGTCATCCGGGTCAGCAACGAACCCTGGCTCTCCTTTCCTGAAGTTTTTATTGGCCTAACATGGAGGATGATTTTGAACAGTTTGTAAAAACCTGTCTTCTTTGTCAGCAGGACAAAGTTGAGCGGCAGAATACTGCCGGGAAACCGTTACCTATTCCAGAGAAGCCATGGGTCAGTTTATCTATGGACTTCATCACTGGATTACCAAAGGTGAAGGATTTTTGGTCGATTATGGTGGTGGTCGATCGTTTTTCCAAGTATGCTTCTTTTTCCCTCGCCCCACATGCATGTACTATCGAGGTGGCCGCAGATCTATTCTTCAAGAATGTTGTAAAGTACTGGGGAATACCGGCTGATGTGGTGAGTGATCGGGATGCTCGGTTCACAGGACGTTTTTGGACGTCTTTGTTTGAGTTAATAGGAACTAAACTCAACTTCTCTACGACTAACCATCCTCAAACCGATGGGCAGACAGCTTGGTTGGGAAAGGGGTGAATGGTCTCTTAGAAGAATATTTGAGACATTTGATTGCGGCCAATCAACACAATTGGGTTGATCTTTTGGATCAAATTCTGTTATAACCTTAAACTGAGTTCTGCTACTGGAGCTAGCCTTTTCGAGTTGGCAATTGGTCCTTTAACCCCAAACGAGTTAGTATATGATATCATTTTTTTTCAGGGGACCCTTATCGTTCAGATGGAAGAAAGATCAAACCATAGAAGGATCTAATTTCAAGTAATCTCTGGCCCCTATTCAATTCATAAGAGGAGCTTTTTTTGCTGTCGCGCAGTCTTCCTTTCTTATAGAGAGAAACGCGCTTTCACATCTTCTTAACCCGAAATGGCTGAGGAGAGGATGGACATACGAAGAGCCCTCCGCGAGAGCTTCCTTTGATAGAAGGACTCGGTGAGCGTCCTTCAATGCTTGCTTTGTTAGTTGTTTAGCCTACTTCATAGGTGTTGAGTGGTGGCAGGATTCTTTTCTCATAGACCGTAACCGTCATGGATTCTCCTTCTGGTAAAGACAGAGAAGCTGCGAGACTGGCTAGGGCGTCTGCCTTTGTGTTCTGTCCCCTTGGCACCTGTTCAATGTTGAAATATGCGAAGGTGCGTGCTAATTCGCTCGCTGCTGTATGATAGGGTAAGATATCTGGTTTTTTAACTTCATAAACGCCGTGCATTTGGTTAATTACCAACTTTGAGTCACCTCGAACTTCCAGTTGATGTACTTCGATGTCACGAGCTAGTTCCATTCCCATAATCAGCGCCGTGTATTCTGACACGGAACATGACTCCGACAAAGTGAAGGAATGCGGGATCATGTTGCCTTCGGGAGTCATAAAGACGATTCCGACCCCTAATGTTGGATGTCCTTTCTCATCTGTTTTTGAGGCGCCGTCAAAATCAAAAAATATCCCAGGCTTGTGGGTCTTGATGCGACTTCAGTGCAGTAGACTGCGAGGGAATGAAGGGATAGGAATAGGAATTATAGTACCATTGAAAGAAGGGGAACCTGTGGGAACATCTCTACTGACAAACCATTTCAATAGTACGGGTGCTGCCGTGCCACGAGGCACGACCATGGAAGTAATGAAAAAGAAAAAGTTATGTAGTTGGACCATCTGTTCTATCCGTTCGAGTTTTGCTTCTCTAGAGAAGATGAGACGCTAAAAATGCTATTTGGCACCTAAATGGGCACCCGAATAGGACCTAACCTTTTGTCAGGCTATTGTTCCCTCAAAGTTCTGGAGTAAGACATCGATTTATCAATAAGATCAATTCTTTTCTTTTGATTGCATGATGGACTCCCCTGAAAAACATTGGCGCGCGTGTAAACGAGGTGCTCTACCAACTGAGCTATAGCCCTTAGTGCTTGTGATACATATTTTATCACGTAGATAATTTCTTGTCAAGATGACTAGTCCATGATCCAATATCATAGCTCTTTTATTGAGTGGGATTGCTTAGATTGGTATTGCTTATAAGTAATATCATATTTATAATCCATCGATGGGATGGGTCCCATTTGGTTCTCTTTGTGATGAGAAATGACCTACTTAACTCAGTGGTTAGAGTATTCCTTTCATACGGCGGGAGTCATTAGTTCAAATCCAATAGTAGGTAGAACTTATTAGATACCATTGACCCCGGTATCTAATAAGTTTTTATACCCATCTTCTTTTATTGATATTGATTTTGTATCTTTTCTATTTCATTTTGGAATTTTCATTTTTTTTTCGTTGCATCAAAATATGATTCCGCTTGATTGTATTCACTCGACAGAACCAAATCAAACAAATATAGGGTATATAAACCGAACTTTTTTTTATTATTAGGACGCACCAACTAGTTACGAAATTGCATTGATAGTCTCTACTCGTGTCCTAGCTCGTCGGAGAGCTAGATTTGCCTCAATTGTTTGTCTCTTTCCTTCAGCTTTTTTCAAATTAGCTTCTGCTATTTCAAGAGTTTGCTGAGCTTCTTGTGGATCAATGTCACTACTCTTCTCCGCATCATTTACTAAAACAGTGATCGCATTATTACCTATTCTAGCAAAACCAGGTCAAGAGCAGATCGGTCAAGAATCCGGTTCTCCTACGATGGCTCTAGTATTCTTTCCGCTCTAATTCGGTTTCCTGTTTCCTGGACAACTTGCTCAAAAGGTCATTATTCAACTCAAGTAAGTTGGTAGTAAATTCCCCCTTCGACTGTTTCTTTTTTTAAACCCGGTAATCTCAAATCTCAACTGTTTTTGTTATCAAACCTGGGAATCTCAACTTATCTTTTCTCCGATCGGAGAATTGCTTTCCTATTTTTGTGATTAACAGATCGGGATTAATGAACTTACAGCTGAGGGAAGGATCAGCGGTAGCGTCAGATACTTCCCGAGTAATCCTATTTGTGTTCTTTTATATCTTCTTGCAATATAGATCTTGATTGCACGTACAATAACAACTATAAATAATCCTATTTGACTGATGTACATTGCTAACATCAGGAAATGGAATAATCGCGAATCTCGAGTAACTGGCCAAGCCGCTAAAGTAGCTAAAGTAGTGATGAATCCTGTTAGTAAAATGGGTCCTATAGAAAGTCCATCTATTCCTAATCTCCAATGGAAATCAAAAAAATTGATCCATTTATAGTCCTCCCCTAGTTGGATTAATGGATCGTCCGATTGGTCCGGATATGCGGCTAAGGTTTTTCATAAACCAGTAACTGAAGTGTTAGAGGCGAGAAGAATCCCAAAGCAAGTGGGAAGAAGGAGTCAAGTCAGCCGAAGGGAAAGGCCTCGGAGATGGTGGATCAGTTGGGGCTGAAGCCCTTTTAAATAAGGGCCTCATCCAGAGCCCTATCGAATCAGACCAAAAAGGGCATGAGCAGCGGGCCCTATGTTGAGTAAGGGGTGAGAAGGTGCCCCTTCTGCTAAGTTGGAGCTGGGGAAGTTAAAGCAGGACGTCTGGTGTGACGTCGTCCCTATGGATGTATTATATATCCTACTCGGAAGACCATGGTAATACGACCCAACTCCGAACCCTTTGCCTGGCCTCGGAAAGACCTGAGCCTTCCGGTTTATTGCTATATAAAAGCTTTCCAACCAAGCCGAGATGTTCGCCTCGATGCGGTAGATAAGTGGATAGGTTCGCGATAGGAGGACTGGCCCTTCACTTGCATGGGATAGCGAAGCCGCTCCAATCCACTAGAAAAAACCACATTCTTAGACTCCACGAAAATGTTGTAGCATTGATTGAGCGAAGCCGCTCCTTCACTATTGCAGAGCGGCTTGTCTGCCTCATGGCAGGCAATTTACTTTTTGCTGTCTACTGCTCCTTTTTGCATGCGCTCTACTGTATCTGCCGCAGGTATTATCAGCTTATGTACTAAGCGAAGCCACCTTCGGCCCTGAGCTCTCGCCGCCCTCGCCCCTATCGGGGCATAAGCACTCCGCTCGTTCGTAAGCCCCTTTAGAGATAGGGGCGAGCCATGAGCTTACTTCGAGTATTTATGACTCTGGTGGCAACACGTGACAGGCGAATGACATGATTCTCGAGGAACGACGGCCATGTGATGATGCATCAAATAGATGCAAGGGTTGATGACTCAGTAGGTCCTTGTATGGACGGATTCAGTTCCCCCTCATCTATAAAGGAGAGCTTTAGAGGGAATAGGGGTGGACATCTATATGGGCTTCATGTGATTCGAAGCCAACCACTATGTATTGCAGTCCTATGTGTAGCTATGTATACCTAATGAAAGCCTTAAAGAGCCTCTTAACACTTACCTGCCTAAACCAAGCAAGATTCAAGAATCAATCCATTACCACGATACGGCTCAGCCAAAAAACATGAGCGCCCCTATCTCTAAAGGGCGAGCCTTATTGAAAACGGCCAATATTAAGAAACGAGGTCCAAGAATGAAGAAGGGGTAGAATTACTGAATGAATACGAGTTGTGGCTAGTACCCGAGGCATAAAAGAAGCATTTTCTACGGGATCCCGAAACCACCAGCCACCCCGACCTAATTCATGATGAGCCCACCAACTTCCTGGCAAAATGCCTACGGTTAAAAACCACCGACATGTCAAGATCCAAATTCGAATTGGTTCCTGGTCCTGGTCAGAGACCACTGTGTTCGCGCCGGTGGTCCAACAAAGAGGCGAAGTAGTGGTCTCTTTCTTTCCATTACGAACGACACGCTTCGCCTGCTCCCTCCCCGTGTCCACTAGCGCTCCTGTCCAGAGCGAAGAGAAGGCGAAAAAGCGCCGCCGAAGCAGCATAAGCAGGCTTCTATTGCTACGTAACAATAGAGAAGGATAGCCGCCCACATGTTTGAATTTGAGGGTAAAGAGCTCGCTT